>CM042691.1:448812893-451307064 GCA_023614405.1 Avena insularis | reverse complement strand
GTTTTCCCACGAGAAAAGGCAACGAAGCTGCCTCGCTACCGACACAGCTCATGCGCGTCTTTCCATTCCCACTCACGGGCACGCACTAATTGACACATCAGCTCTCTGTCGGAAGAAAAAAAAGTGATGCCACTCAGCTCACGCGGGCAAACCGGCTCATCATCCATCTATCGTGTCAACTGACTTGATCAAACTGATATTTTTTTAAGATTCTTCATTTGAGACACTAATGATGTCGTCTTCGTTTCGTCGGTTTTTCCCACCACTATCGATGAGCAAAAACAAGCAACCTACCTCGTTACCGACACAGCTCGTGTGCGTCTTTCCATTCCCACTCACGGGCACACACTAATTGACACCTCAGATCTTTCTCGGATAAAAAATGTGATGCCACTCAGCTCACGGGTGGTGCAAACCGGCTCATCATCCATCCGTCGCATCAACTGACGATCAAACTGATATTTTTTGTTTAAGATTCTTCACTTGAGAAAATAATTATGTTGCTTCTTTTCATCGGTTTTTTCCACCACTATCGATGACCAAAACCAAGTAACCTGCCTCGCTACCGACACAGCTCGTGCGCGTCTTTCCATTCCTACTCGCGGGCACATACTAATTGACACATCAGCTCTCTGTCAGAAAAAAATGTGATGCCACTAATCATCCATCCGTCGCGTCGACTGACTTGATCAACCTGATATATTTTATTTAAGATTCTTCATTTGAGTCACTCATGATGTTTCCATCGTTTCGTCGGGTTTTCCCCACCACTATCGATGACCAAACACAAGCAACCTGCCTCGCCACCGACACACCCCGTGTTCATCCTTCCACGGTTCCACTCCAACTCACGGGCACACAGTAGCTGTTACATGATCTCTCTACTTATAAAGCATTAGATGAGCTAAACTAGAAATGACAGTTGAAAGGATGGAGTCGTTAACCTTTTAGAACCGTTGGATAGATGGGCGTCACCAAATCTTTATAATCGTGTGAAAAAATGGGAATGAACTCGAGCTCAGGGAGAGGTGGCCAAATCTGCATTATATAAATTTATCAAAAACCATTACACAACATCATGAATACAGAAGTGACCAAATTAATACAAGTTCATCACATTAAAACCAAAGTAAAGTAGTGACCCAATGTTATTATTGTTGGGTTCGCATCATAGAAAATAAAAAAATTCTACGATGGAAACTACTAAGCACTAAGATCTATCTACCTAGATACAAACAACAGGCGGATATTCATCCATAGAGAACATATCCTTAAAGACCGACAAAGTGTAACGAGATTGGACTCGTGAATGATATAGTCATTCACTTGCCGATCTCAAGATCGAGAGGAAGTCCTAGCGTCGCAGATCAGCAGCGCATCCGTGCTCGCACACACGTCCGGTCCACCGAACAACCTCCGCCTCCTCGCTCCAGCGATGCAGCGGAAGCAGCAACTCCTTTCAGACGAAAAGCCACTGGGAACATGTATCTCGCTAATCCGAGACCATGGGGGAATAATTCTAGAGGGGGAGAGAGATCCTTCACGAGGAGGTGTGCTTTCTGAGGAGGAGAGGAGGGACTTTTATAGGGATAGGGGGAAGCCCCCTCCCGTGGCCAGTGGCCATGGAGGTGCCCCCACCTCTTCCCTCATTCATGTGGGTGGAGCTCCCACTCACATAAACATGGCCTACACTCAAAATTCCACTCACCCCATTAAATTTCCACAAAATTTAATAAAATCTCACATTTAATAAAACACTTTTATTTATTTTATTCAGAATTTTGTTAATTACTTTAATTAACAAACATTCACATAAACCCCTCTACAACATTTCAATATCACATGCAGAACCAGTTTCTGCAATTTCACCCGAAACAATTGTGGTTTCCATCGAAATAATTCCAGCGCTTGGTAATTTTTTTCTCTGGAGCGTATTTGCTCCAAATGGTGTCGGTATACCTTAAGTGTGTCACCCTACGGTTTGCAAATAATGTAGACATGATCGAGACCCTTCTCTGATCAATAATCAGCAGCGGGGCCTGAAGATCCGTACTAACTCCTACACATTCAACTATGACTTCAGTGAACATGAGAACCTTTTACGCATGTAACTCAATCCCTTTGTCTCGCGATATATTACATGTCCTAGATTCGATCATCGGTATCTCCATACATAGTTTGATCTTGTTACTGACATGCACTCTTTTCTCGTTCCTGTGATATAACATTCTAGTGATCACATCACTTGCTTGCAAGCTAACTAATGTGATATCACCGAGAGGGCCCATAGTATATCTATCCGTCATCGGGATGGAAAATCCCACTCTTGATCCATGAGCCTCTACATAACACCTTTGGAGTATCTGAACCCACCTTTATAGGCATCCCGTTACGGTGTGACGTTTGATGTTATCAAGTTACTCTTCTGGTGTTAGTGATTAACATGATCTCATGGTCTAAGGACTAAAATTACTTTGTAAGATGTTATAGCAATTTAAACACAATGACTTTGATCATATTGCTATACTTCGGATGAATGTTCATCACATTATTCTCCAATGCTGTGACCCCATTATTAACAATATCCAATGTCCATGATTAGGAAATCATGATCATCTTTTTAATCAACGGGCTAGTTTATATGAGAGGCATTACTAGGAACTTCGTATTTTGTTTATTCACACATGTACTAACGTTTTCAATTAATACAATTATAGAATGTAAAATAAACATCTATAATATACTTGGAATATATATAATAACAACTTTATTATTGCCTCTCGGGCATATTTCCTTCAGTCTCCCACTTGCACTAGAGATAATAATCTAGTTTACAAAGTGATAAATCTAACACCCATAGAGTTCTGGTGCTGATCATGCTTTTCCCTAGGGAGAACTTTAGTCAACGGATCTGCTACATTTAGATCCGTATGTACTTTACAAAACTTTATATCTCCATCTTTGACATGCTCGCGGATGGAGTGAAACTGGCGCTTAATATGCTTGGAATTCTTGTGAGACCTTGGTTCCTTGGCATTGGCTATGGCTCCATTGTTGTCACAATAGATCAACATTGGGTCCAATGCACTAGGAACCACACCTAGTTCAGTTATGAACTCCTTCATCCAAACCGCTTCCTGCACCGCTTCTAAAGCAGAAACATATTCCGCCTTCGTTGTTGATCCAGCCACCATAGGTTGTTTGAAATTCCTCCAACTAACTGCTGCTCCATTCATGAGAAATACGTATATGGATTGAGACTTAGAGTCATCCAGATCAGTGTCAAAGCTAGTGTCCACATAACACTTAGCGACGAGCTCTTCTTCATCTCCATACACGAGAAACATTTCCTTAGTCCTTCTTAAGTACTTAAGGATATTCTTTACCGCTATCCAGTGTTCACACCTGGATCAGATTGGTACCTACTAGTCAAACTAATAGCATGTGCCACATCCGGTCTTGTACATAGCATGGCATACATAATAGAGCCTATGGCCGAGTCATAGGGGATCTTATCCATTTCCTCTCTGTCTTTTACCATGGCCGGACTTTGAGTCTTACTCAATGCCTTGCCTTGCAATATAGGTAAGAACCCCTTCTTACTTCCGTCCATTTTAAACTTCTTTAAAATCTTATCAAGGTATGTACTTTGTTATAGCCCAATTAGGTGTCTAGATCTCTCTCTATAGATCTTTATGCCTAATATGTATGACGCTTCACCAAGGTCCTTCATCGAAAATTTGCTATTTAGATAACTTTTAACACTGTTTAAAAGATCTATATCATTTCCAATTAGTAATATGTCATCCACATATAGTATTAGAAATTCCATATTGCTCCCACCCACTTCTTGTAAATACAAGCCTCTCCGTAAGTTTGGACAAATCCAAACTCTTTGATCACCTCATCAAAGCGGAGATTCCAACTCCAGGATGCTTGCTTCAGTCCATATATGGATCGCTGAAGTTTTCAAACCTTGTCAGCATCCTTAGGATCGAAAAAACCCTTTGGTTGTATCATATACAATTCTTCTTCAATGTTACCATTGAGGAACGCGGTTTTGACATCCATCTGCCATATGTCATAATCAAAATATGCAGCAATTGCTAACATAATCCTAACCGACTTTAGCATCACTACGGGAGAGAATGTCTCATCATAGTCAACTCCTTGAATTTATCGAAACCCCTTTGCGACAAGTCGAGCTTTATAGATGGTCACATTACCATCTGCATCAGTTTTCTTCTTGAAGATCCACTTATTCTCAACGGCCTTTCAGTCATGAGGTAAGTCCACTAAGGTCCAAACCTGGTTTTCGTACATGGATCCCATCTCGAATTGAATGGCTTCTAGCCATTTGTTGGAATCCGGGCCCATCATTGCTTCTTCATACATTGTAGGGTCATCATTTCCATCAACCATGAAATTCGTAATAGGATTTCCATACAGTTTAGGAGCTGCACGTGTACTGCCTGACCTGCGAGGTTTGGTAGTGTCCTCTTTCGGAGTTTCATGATCATTATCATTAGCTCTCTCCTTATTAGGTGAAGTCAACTCTGGAATAACTTCCGATGCTGCGCCACTCACCGTTTCATGAAGAGAAGGTTCAATAACCTCTTTGAGTTCTACCTTCCGACTACTCACACCTTTCGCGAGAAACTCCTTCTCAAGAAAGGATCCATTCTTGGCAACAAACACTTTGCCCTTGGATCTATGATAGAAGGTAAACCCAATTATTTCTTTAGGGTATCCTATGAAAACGCATTTTTCCGCTTTAGGTTCGAGTTTATCCTGCTGAAGTTTCTTCACATAAACATCACATCCCCAAACTTTAAGAAATGATAGCTGATGTCTACGCATCTTGTAGATAGTTGTTGGGCCTCCAAGTGCAGAGGTTTATAGAACATCAGCAAGTTTTCCCTTAAGTGGATCACCCAAGGTTTATCGAACTCAGGGAGGAAGTGGTCAAAGGTATCCCCTCTCAAGCAACCCTGCAATCAAGATACAAGAAGTCTCTTGTGTCCCCAACACACCCAATACACTTGTCAGGTGTATAGGTGCACTAGTTCGGCGAAGAGATAGTGAAATACAAGTGGTATGGATAATTATAAGTGGTAACGGTGATAGTAAATAGCTTGATGGCATGGAAAAGACTAAAGTAAAACTGAAATAAAGATAGAAGCAAGCAAACATGTAACAGATCTAGTAGCAAACGGTGTTTCAGTGCTTAGAAACAAGACCTAGGGATCATACTTTCACTAGTGAACACTCTCATATAAATATCTTCTCTTTATGATACTACTCTTAACTACTCTCCGATTGGACACTCTAATCGTCGGTAGGGCTATAACAGCACACCTCAAAGTTCATCTTTCCCATCTAAAAAACCCCACACTGTCACCTTGAGTACTAGATGAGTCCAACAAACAACACAATTTCATAAAGATATCCAACTCCAAATATAACTCATAACAAGTATTTGTAATCTCTAGCCTAAGTGCCACCATGGTGTGCATGCTGTCACTTTCACACACATGGGAAGAGCAGAGATCTATTAAAGCACTTAAGTAGCAAAGTAGATCTATAGATTACAAGCTCATGATCTCAATAAGATCATGCATAGACACTATAACAACAACCCCCATATAGCAATATATATGTGGCAACGCCTTAATTATCCGTTGTGAAATTTCATCATAGAGGCACATGTATGCGTTGCAGATGCATCTGTTGTTTTTTATACTCAAACTGCAATGGATAGAAAAAACTTAATGAGCCCAGCCTGCTAAGCACCCTCGTTATATATCCTTTAAGTTTAATCCCACGATACTCACAACTCACGCCCACAAACAGCAGTCCTACTCGTCGCCTCCCCAAGATCTAGCCGCCGCCCCCTCCTCTCCCCAGGGTGTGCTGCTCGGCAATTGGCGAGAAGTTTGTCCCTCCGGCCGTGACGGGGCTCACGCTGCGAAATCCCACTCCTTACTACCTATCCCCAAGGAATCATTCAACCTCAAATTATCGATCGAAGAGCCGCCGTGACGAGTTGAAGTTCAGGTTCCAGGTTCAATTACTCGTTTTGCCTGTCACACTCCTCTCTGCTTTTTCCTTGGCTTGACCCGTCTTCACTAATTTCCAGGATTTTTGTGCATCCCTTCTCATTCCTGTCAGCCACTCAACACATGCAGTTATATTTTTTTATGATTGGATTGATTAGATGCTGTAGGAGCATCTGCAGACTTTGGCCAGGTTTGGATCTCGCAACTTTTCAATTAACTCCAAGACTGCAACTAGTACATTGTTGTCGCTCCATAGGCTCCAGTCGTATCCTGGCTAGTATCCGTCCACTGTTAAGAACTTAGATCTCCACGGCTGTAACCAAATAAATTATGGTGCCCATCCAGATTTACTACTTTAAGTATATAGACATTGGTCGGACTATTTTTTACTCTTTATTTTTCACATCCAGTATGGATATACCTTTTCTTTTTCATATTTAGAATAGGTTTACTATTACCTCCTATCCAAATTAGTTATCACGGGTTTGTTGAATCTAGACATATTTAGGCAATATTTCAGCTAAAATAGCTGACAAGGAATTTTGATCAGAGGAAGTAATACATTTTCATTTTTTATCCAGTACAGAATCAATATGGCCAATACCTATTTCGGTTTCACGTGGTACGCTCGAGAACACATGGTGACATGGTGATTGCCTCAGCTCTTGAAATCGGATTTTTATGGGTTTTACATCATATTAGAAGATCAGTTTATCGGGGATGCATGCAGACTTAGATCGGTTCCTTCTATTGGTAAGGAAAATCTTGCTTCCTTTCTAAGAATTTATAAAATTTGTGCTGATCATTTATTCATTATGAGCCTACGGGCACTTCAATCGTAGTATGCCTTACTTCCTTTGCTGATCGCTGACATTACCAGTGCAGGTTTATCAGCAGTCGTGGATGGTGCCCTATAATAACAGCTACATTGTTGTGCGCATAGTGGTAGCATCATTTAGTTTTGTCACAGTTATTGCAAGCAGCAAGCACTATCTCTAATGTCTTGGATGCTCTCCAAGGATATCAGCTTTGGCATATCACTTATAACTTGCATATTTGTTGCTTCGATTTTAAGTTCACCATAATGCCACTTCGATACTAAAAGCAAAATTTGTATTTGCAGGTCACATACATCAGCAAGTCTTTCTATTTGGATATCAGCTCTGGATATATTAGTCAAAATATTAGAAAGAACGTATATTGGCTAGGTAGAATATGGTATTTTGATGCAAGACTATAAATTGTCTACTTTTGAGATGCTTTTCATGTATGGAATGGTGTTCCAAATAAGTATATACATAGGAAAAGGTAGAATGTCATATTTTGATACACGATTGTAAAGAGTCTACTCTTCGGATGATTTTTGTGTGTATGGAACGGTGTTACAATAATAAATAATGAATTACTTGCGATGCAATGCATCTGTATTCTATGTTTTTTTGTGTGTGTTGTGATATGTATCATATGATCTATGTTCTTTCGCTGAGGGAAAAAGTGCAACCTCCTAGAGCAATAAAACATCCGTCTAGAAAATAGTAATTTGTGAAATAGAATTTTCAATACGTATAGGATGCCGCTACCAACGCATACATTTGTTGGTTTGATTCTGTAGCTATTTGGCAACACTTATCTCATAGGTTACCAACACAAGCATATGTGTTGCATTGTACCCTTGCAACGCCCAAAAACGCAACGCATTTTTATCCGTTGGTAAATTCCCTAGCAACGCCTATATGGATATTTAGATACGCATAAATGCATTGCTGTAGAGGGGGTCTTCTTGTAGTGAGAGAGAGAGATGAACACATAGCTACTGGTAGAACCCTTAGCCTCGAGAGAGAACTACTCCCTCCTCATCATGGGAATCAGCAATGGTGATGGAGATGATGGTGGAGATCGATGGAGATGGCTCAGAGGGCACTTCCCCGTCCCGGCAGGGTGCCGGAATAGAGACTTTCTGTCCCCCGAATCTCCCCTTGGTGGCGGCGGCGCTGCGGAACTTTTCGTGGATTTCTGATTGACGACCTAGGGTTTTGGTATCGGGAGGCTCTTATAGGCGAAGGAGGCAAGGTCGGTGGCCGGCCAGGGGGCCCACACCATGCCCTGACGCGGCCTAGGCTGGCCCGCGCCAAGGGGGGGGGTGGCCACCCTGTGGCCCCTCTCCGACTCTCCTTCTGGCTCCGTGAGTCTTCCGGGAAAATAGTAACTTTGGCTTTTGCCCCGTCCAATTCCGAGAATATTCATTTTCTGACTTCCTGAAACCAAAAACAGCAGAAAACAGGCAACTGGCACTATGGCATCTTGTTAATAGGTTAGTCCAAGAAATCATATGAAAAGTACTCCAAAGTTGGAACAAAACACAAGAAAGTAGATAAAACCAAGCATGGAACATCAAAAATTATAGATACATTTGTAATGTATCAACATCCCCAAGCTTAACTCCTGCTCGTCTTCGAGTAGGTAAGTGATAAAAATAAAGAATAATTTTTGAGGTGACATGCACCATCAAAGACTTGATCAAAGTATTTGTAAAACATTCAAAGCTGGGATCATAGTACTTCAATCATAACATGAAAGACAAGGTTCTAGCAATAAGACAAAGAAACTATGATGCAACATGAAAAGGCACAAACAAAAGATTAATGAATAACAATGCTTTGCAAGACGTTTGTTTGTTTCACATAAATAAAACATGGCATAATAGTATTCAGCTTGTCCCTCAATAGAGTAGCAAATATAAATGCATAGGACACCTTCAAAGTTCATAAGAGTGACTAGATACAATAGTTTAAAACAAGCAATAACAAGTTATGTATCAATCAACTAGTCTTGGGACAATGCACATAGAACTAAGAATGGCCACTATGCTCTCAAAGTAAGTGCATAAAGGTAGAAGGTGGAGACTCAATATATAAGTGGAAGAAAGGCCTTCAAAGAAGGAAGTAGAGATTCAAGTTTCATAAAGAGCTTCCAAAAATTATGGTACTTAATAGCTTTCAGCTCTCATTGCCCCTATCATAAGCATCCTGAAGTGATTAAAGTTAAAGTGAACAAACTATGGTGTACATGCTTGACGAAGTATAAGTTAGGAATCTCATGTCCCTTACTTACGAAGACCGATCCTCATGCTACTCAAGTTTAGTCACCGGTAAGTTCTTGTCATCGTAAGTACATGTGTATCATAGAGAACCGCCAACGGGGTACCCCTTGCCTGATGATACGGAAGAATCCCCATATCAAAATAACAAGGCAAGCAGACAACGAGCATCTCAGCATTCTTCTTATTTACCATGGGAATATGGTGCTTTTTTCTCTCTTTCCTCTTTTCATAATCTTTTTTTCTTTTTCTCTTTTTTTCTCAATATAGGACTCTTTTTTATATAAGAAGAATGCTTCATAGACAACTCATTATAGTTATGCTGTAGGTTTTCACCATGTTACCATGGATTAGACCAGCGGCCCAGGCATTTCACACCGACGACATCCATATACAAAAGAGCATGATATCAACTAGGTACAAGTACCAAGTGCAATGTTTAAAGCGTTCCCCATGACAGCATGGTTCTGCTAATTCCCAACAAATAAGTGCAAGCATATACAACATAGACGACACAATGGTTCAAGTTTATTAAGGGCAAGAAAAGTAAAGTGTGCCATCAAGTTCGTGAGAACTTTAATCACTAGTTTTCTCATAACAAGTTTAATTTGGAAGGTAAACAAAAACATGAATATACTTGGAATAGCATATGCTAGTTGGTAGGTATGGTGGACTCTTTGGAATAACTTGGTTTAGGGAGTTGGATGCATGAGTGGAACTCATACTTGGTTGCGGAGGCTAGCAAAAGACTGGGAGCGACAAACTAAGAGAGCAATAATGGCCATAATCATGCAGAGCGACAAAACATCATTAATCAAAGCATAAAGTAATACTACAAGTTGAAAACTAAAGGATCATAAAAGCTTATGGTGACTTGAGATAGTCATAACATTGTGTGAGCATGCGCCAAGTCAACCCAAATAAAGCATCATAGGAGAATACCACTATACTATGCCTTAATATGCTAAAACAACGCATGATTCATCCAAGGCACATTAAGCAATCTCAATTGTTTATAACAAGTCATGCTACAACAAAGAATAATAAGCATAAAGCCAAAACAATATCAAGCATGGCATGACAAAGCATAGGCCACAGTCAAAAACGAGCTCTTTTTACCACATAAGCATGAACTTTCCTACTCTTCTCCAAACCAAACCAAACTATTTGCAAACCAATGTATGAAAGAGGGGGTCCAACCAATTTATTCAGAAAACTAAGCAAACTAAAAACCAAAACGAAAACGAAAAAGAAGGCGCTCCAAGAACAACACAACTGTGCATGAAACAATAAAAATGAAGTGTTTGGAAGAAACCTGGGATTTTTATTGATGAAGAAGGGGATGCCTTGGGCATCCCCAAGCTTTGATGCTTGTACTTCTTGGATATTTCTTGGGGTGACATGCATGGCATCCCCAAGCTTGAGCTTTAGTCCATCCTTCATCTCATTACTCATTCCTTCCATACACCTGGAATTTTTCCTTCATACAAAACTTCACACAATCTTTATTAGCAACGTTAGTGCACTCAAGATAATAAGTCTTTAGGTTCAGTTCCAACACCAATAAAACTTCCATTAAAACACAAGCTACTCTAGCACTTCCCTCAAAAAGCTCAATTCCCCAAAAGAACTAAAAAAGGAACCAACAAGAAGCAAATGCAGAAAATGGCAGAAATCTGTCAAAACAGACTAGCAGGTAAAGACTAATGTTTTCAAAGACCTTATGTTGCTCATATCAAAACGCGTTGAACTAACGAAAGTTAGGTAACAACCTGGGGCAGAAGCACAAAAATTCACGCCTCAAAAAGACGTTCAGAGATTTTACACGAATTTTTACGGCGAAGCACAAAAATCTGTTTCGGGACAACACCTTTCCCAATCATTTCTTATCTCTCATTAGAGGTTACTCTTGGCACAAAAAGCAAATAAAAAGGATAAGGAGAGGTTATTACTGAAGCAATAAATTCCAAGAATCAACTAAAACTTTTGGGTTATCTCCCAATAAGTACTTTTCTTTAACGCCTTTAAGTTAGGCATGATAGTTTGAGAAGATGCTCACATAAGGAATATGAATTGAAGTAAAAGAGAGCATCAAGAAACAAATTCAAAACACATTTAAGTCTAACCCACTTTCTATGAATAGGAATCTTGTAAAGAAACAATTCATGAAAGCACAAAGCAACAAGCATAGGAAAGCAAAACAAGTGCAATTTCAAGACTTTCAACATAAAGAGGGGAAACCTAATATTGTTGAAACACATAAAACCATGTTTCCCTCTCTCATAATAACTTTTAGTAGCATCATGAATAAAAGTAACAATATAACTATACAATAAACATTCTTATCACGAGCCACATGCATAAAATAATTATTACTCCCCACATAAACATAGTCATTCTTATTAATTATAGTGGGAGAAAATTCAACAAAATAGCTATCATTATTATTCTCATCACCATAATCATCAAATATAGGAGGCATATTGTTGTCATAATTAATTTTCTCCTAAATAGTAGGTGGACTGAGAATATTATATTCATCATTGTAATCATCATATATTGGAGGCATAGTATCATCAAAGTAAATTTTCTCCTCCATGCCTGGGGGGATAAAAAGATCATTTTCATAAAAACTAGCTTCCCCAAGCTTAGACTTTTCCATAGCATTAACAATAATGGTGTTCAAAGAATTCATAATAATAACATTGCTATTAGCATGCAAATAAAGTTCCATAGGTTTTTTAATTTTCTCTTCAAACACTTCATGTCCTAACTCAAGATAAATGCTATAAAGCTCTCTAATTTTGTTGTTGTTTTACATTAAGCCTAAGGATTGAAAACAAGAAACAAAAAGACAAAATTGCAGAATCTAAAGGAAATAACTTCGAGCACTCACACTGGAGGATGTGAGTACCTTTTAACTTACCTCCCCGGCAACGGCGCCAGAAAATAGGCGTTTGCCATGGGAGGTTCTTCTTCTTTAATACTCCGGTGTGAATACCTTTTGCCTTACCTCCCCAGCAACGGCACCACAAAATAGCTTGATGTCTACGCACTTCTATTCTTGTAGACAGTTGTTGGGCCTCTAAGTGCAGAGGTTTGTAGAACAGCAGCAAGTTTTACCTTAAGTGGATCACCCAAGGTTTATCGAACTCAGGGAGGAAGTGGTCAAAGGTATCCCCTCTCAAGCAACCCTGCAATCAAGATACAAGAAGTCTCTTGTGTCCCCAACACACCCAATACACTTGTCAGGTGTATAGGTGCACTAGTTTGGTGAAGAGATAGTGAAATACAAGTGGTATGGATAATTATAAGTGGTAACGGTGATAGAAAATAGCTTGATGGTGTGGAAAAGACTAAAGTAAAACTGAAATAAAGATAGAAGCAAGCAAACATGTAACAGATCTAGTAGCAAACGGTGTTTCAGTGCTTAGAAACAAGGCCTAGGGATCATACTTTCACTAGTGAACACTCATATAAATATCTTCTCTTTATGATATTACTCTTAACTACTCTCTGGTTGGACACTCTAATCATCGCTAGGGCTATAACAGCACACCTCAAAGTTCATATTTCCCATCTAGAAAACCCCACACTGTCACCTTGAGTACTAGATGAGTCCAACAAACACCACAATTTAATAAAGACATCCAACTCCAAATATAACTCATAACAAGTATTTGTAATCTCTAGCCTAAGTGCCACCATGGTGTGCACGCTGTCACTTTCACACACATGGGGAGAGTAGAGATCTATTAAATCACTTGACTAGCAAAGTAGATCTATAGATTACAAGCTCATGATCTCAATAAGATCATGCATAGAGAGAGAGATGAACACATAGCTACCGGTAGAACCCTTATCCTCGAGAGAGAACTACTCCCTCCTCATAATGGGAATCAACAATGGTGATGTAGATGGTGGTGGAGATTGATGGAGATGGCTCCGGGGGCACTTCCCCGTCTGAGTGCTTGAACAGACTTCTGTCCTCGAATCTCCCCTTCGGTGGCGGCGGTGCTGTGGATCTTTTCATGGATTTCTGATTGACGACCTAGGGTTTTGGTATCGGGAGGCTCTTATAGGCTAAGGAGGCAAGGTCGATGGCCGGCCAGGGGGCCCACACCATGCCCTGCCTAGGCTGGCCCGCGCCAAGGGGGGTGTGGCCACCACGTGGCCCCTCTCCGACTCTCCTTCTAGCTCCGTGAGTCTTCCGGAAAAATAGTAACTTTGGCTTTTGTCCCGTCCAATTCCGAGAATATTCATTTTCTGACTTCCTAGAACCAAACAACAGAAAAGAGGCAACTGGCACTGTGGAATCTTGTTAATAGGTTAGTGCAAGAAATCATATGAAAAGTACTCCAAAGTTGGAACAAAACACAAGAAAGTAGATAAAACCAAGCATGGAACATCAAAAATTATAGATACATTTGCAATGTATCAATAGCTTAGGTTTGTTTCCAAACCATAATTCATACAGTGTCATTTCAACGGATTTAGACGGTGCCCTATTTTAAGTGAATGTAGTTGTTTCAAGTGCATAACCCCAAAATGACAGTGGCAAGTCAGTCAGAGACATCATAGTGAAGAAGATATGCCCTAGAGGCAAATAATAAATAGGTTTTTATTGTCATATCTCAATTAGTTTATAATAGTTTCATATTGTGCTAGAACTGTGCCAAGTAGAAACATTGATACAGGTGTGGTATGAAACAACCAAGTCCCTAGTAGCCTCTATTCATACTAGTTCGTTGGTCACGAAGATGATCTGGGTTTCAAGATCATGGGAATTTATGCCGACTAACAACGAGATCATATCATTGGAGAATGATGTGGTTAGACATTCCTCGAAGGATTGCAACACGATCAAGTCATACAGTTCATTGTTGCAACAGCTATACCTAGACTCCTTCTCCTTAGACCGTGAGCTCATATTACTCACTGTTTCCCTAGGCTGCTTTGACTGCATGAAACGTCATCTGGTAATGTGGTGGCTATAAAGGTGTATGTTGGGTATTCTAAAGGAACAGTAGATGACATGTGACTGCAAGACCGGGATTTGTTCGCCCACATGACGGGTAAAGATACATACGGCCGACATGGTGAGATTACATCTATAAATGTTGCAACATGTGACTAGGTCACAGGGATGTAATATCACGGTAACAAGTAAACATAACTTGTTGTGAACGAGATTGAACAAAGGTATGGGATACCGGTGATCGGATCTTGGACAAGTTGTATCGAGAAACAAAAGGAAGAGGATGCTACATTTAGACGGCTCAAACGACATTGTCATCAGGAATGCATAGGGGTCACATGGATATCCCTGGTCCCTCTGTTGATCATTGATACAGATCATGTCTAGAGCATTCTCGAGACGTGAGAGGATACACTTAAGGGTACGATGAGAGCGATCATTCGTAAGATAGAATCACAGTAGAGAAAAGAGAGAAAGCCTAAATTGTTCCGCAGAGAGATCCGAAATTGTTCGGAGAAAGAATAAAGGACCGGAATCATTCCGAGAAAGATCTGAAGTCGTTCGGAGGAAATCGAAAGGGAACCGAAAGGTGTTTCGGGTCAAGATGGATTTTGTAATATGTATTTACATATTAATTAGTGTAATTAATATTAAATATAATATTAAAATCTAATATGAAGAGTTATTCCACTAATGGGCCAAACTTCCTAGGGAAATAGGGCCCATGAGGGAAAACCGGAGGAGGGAAGGGCCAAAGGGCCAAGGCCCAGGCGCCTTGAGGGGGCCCACCCGACCAGCCTAGGGATGTGCGCGGGGTGGGGCCCACCCCAGGCCGGCTGGCCCATTAAGGCCGATGCGCCTCCCCCCTCTCCCTTGATTAGTCCCACATGGGAAACCCAAAGGGGAGGGCACACCCCCTCCCCCTATATAAAGGGGTGCCCATGGGTGGGATTAAACACACAACTTGAGAAGTCCTTTGGTTGACTTTCTCCCTCCCTCTCTCTATACCTTATGACCATGGCCCCAAGTCTGGACTGTGCGATCGAGGCACTTCTGCAGTACGCTGTTGCGCTGCAGGGATTCCTAGCCGGATATCAACTTCCGCACTCCCGGCGGGATCGGGGAGCCGGAGGTCTCATCGTGCACCGAATGTGTACGAACACACGAGACTCAACACTTGGGGCGCTTAAATTGAAGGAAATATGCCCTGAGAGGCAATAATAAAGTTGTTATTATGTATTCCTTGTATATGATAGATGTTTATTTTGCATGCTATAATTGTATTGATAGGAAACATCAATACATGTGTGTTTAATAAACAAAAAGGGTTCCTAGTCATGCCTCTCTTATAGACTAGCTTGTTGATTAACAGGATGATCAAGGTTTCCTGATCATGGACATTGGATGTTGTTAATAACAAGGTCACACCATTGGTGGAATGATGTGATGAACATTCATCCGAAGTATAGCATTACGATCAAGTCATTGTGTTTATATTGCTATAACATCATACGAAGTAATCTTTATCCTTAGACCATGAGATCATGTTAATTGCTAACACCGGAAGAGTATCTTGATAACATCAAACGTCACACCGTAACAGGGTGACCATAAAGATGGGTTCAATGCTACGAAGGTGTTATGTTGAGGCTCATGGATCAAGAGTGGAATTTGTCAATACAGATGACAGATAGATATACTCTGGGCCCTCTCGGTGATATCACATTAGGATAGCTTGCAAGCAAGTGATGTGATCACTAGAATGTTATATCACGGGAACGAGAAAAGAGTGCATGTCGGTAACGAGATCAAACTAGGTATGGAGATACCGATGATCGAATCTCGGACATGTAATATATCGAGAGACAAAGGGATTTAGTTACAAGCGTTAAAGGTTCTCACGATCACAGGAGTCATCGTTGAATGTGTAGGAGTCAGTACGGATCTCCAGGTCCCGCTGCTGATTATTGATCGGAGAAGGGTCTTGATCATGTCTGCATTATTCGCGAACCGTAGGGTGGCACACTTAAGAGTTACCGGACACCATTTTGGAGCACATATGTTTCAGACGAAAGAATTGCAAAGCGCAGGAATTGTTTCAATAGAAACCGGAAATTGTTTCGGGTGAAATTGCAGAAGGTGGTTCTGCATGTGATATTGAAATATAGCAAGGGGCTATATGTGAATGTTTGTTAATTAAAGTTATTAACAAAATTCTGAATAAATTTAATAAAAGGGTTTTATTAAATGAGAGAGCATTAAATTTGGAGAAACTTAATGCATTTAAAGTGGAGACTTTAAAAGGGAATGTGAAGAGGCATTTTAATGTGGAGGAGTTACCACCACATGAATGGGGGAGGTGAGGGGTCACCCCCCATGCGCCGGCCATGGAGAGAGGGGGCACCCCCCTACTCCTATAAAAGGCCACCCATTCCCTCCTTCATCCTCACACCTGCTTGTGAAGGATCTCTCCCCCCTCTAGAATTATTCCCCCATGGTCTCGGATTAGCGAGATACATGTTCCCGGTGGCATTTCGTCTGGAAGGAGTTGCTGCTTCCACTGGATCGCTAGAGCGAGGAGGTGGAGGTTGTCCGGTGGCTTGAACGTGTGTGCGAGTGCGGATGCGCTGCTGAGTTGCGGCGCTCGGACTTCCTCACGATCTTGAGATCGGCAAGTGTACGACTACATCAACCACGAGTTCCTACTCGTTAACAAAGCTCGTTGTCTTCGAGGGTAAGTTCTCTATGGATGTATGTCCACCTGTTTGCTTTGTACCTAATAGATAGATCTTGGCGTGTAGTTCACACCGTAAGAAATTTTTTTGTTTTGTATGCGGCGAACCCAACATAAATGTCGTGAGCCAGAGCTGTTGCACGATGAAGATGATGAAGATCAAGAAGGAGCAAGGGGTGACCTGCGAGGAGCTTCGCGACCTTGAGGTCGGCTTCGAGTACGACTACATCAACCACGTTCTCCGCAGAACGTTAACCGCGTACGGTCTACAAGGGTATGAATTCTCTACGCATCGTCCGTTACTGCATTACTACATAGATAGATCCTAGGCTAAGTTTCCAGGGATCCTTCGTAGGAAACTTTTTGTTTTCTGCTGATCCCTGATTGGTATCGAGCCGATCTATCGTAGGAGTGCTTTATGCGGCCAATCTGCCAAGTATTGTGCGGGCATTGATCCCTTAGTTGTTACCCTCTAACGTGTACTTGTTTATATCGCGATATTGTTTGATGAAGCGGCCCAGAACGACCTTACGCGTATTCGTACGCGAGACTAGTTCCACGCTCAACATACGGCTTGTACCGTATAAGTGGCTAGCGGGTGTCTGTCTCTCATTCAATAGTTGATATAGCATTTACAACGGAGGGCCCTGAAAGGGGTGTAATAGAGACAACTGTCGGATCCATGTTGTGGTTGGAAAGTTCGTAGTTTAGAAACGGTTCTAGTGCGAAAGCCCTAACAACCACGTAAAACTTGCAATAGATAAAGTAGAGGCGTCTAACTTTATTTTGCAGGGGGCATGTGAATATGATATGGCAATGGTCGATACGAAGGTAAAGTAGTTTACTTTTTTGTTACTAAGTAGTATAGTAATAGTCATCGTTCCGATGGACGACCTGGTGGAGGCGTCGTGGACTTGGCGTCAAACCAAGGGCACGATGGAGATCGTGCCGGAGTGCTCGATGGAGATCAAGGCGCAAGAAGAAAGACCATATCATATCACATTATACATATGATGTTGATACCTGTTTTACATCTTATTATGTGCTAGTATTTAGATACTCAACGGTAGCAAATAAGATAATCCCTATTTAAATCCAATGTTCCGTGTTCCCCTTGTGTGTGCACCACCAAGAAAGTTCTTCGGTATGAGGCCGGCCGTGATGATCGGGGGTCAGACATATCTACGTTTGCATACAGTGGGTGTAAGCCATGTTACACAGCGAATACACACAAGTTAGATTTGGAGAACCTAGCACGCCATAGAAGCGTGGCCTCGGAAGACAAGATATCGAAAGATCGAGCATGAGTCACATGGATGATGTGATTGGCATTGTTGAATGTCTACCTTTGATAATGCACTGATGGCCGTGATGATCGGGGGAGGTGCAGAGGATAGGGATCATGCGATCACTAAAATCGTCCAGGGGATGACCGTTTTAGTGGAGACCAATTATAAATTGATCTCTTATTATAAACTTAGTCTAGATGTCTGTTTGCAAATATCTTAGTAGACCTTATCCTATCCCATTCAGGTCCTTTGCGACCATGAGAATATATTGCTTAATATGGAACTTAGCAAAAGGGTCCAACTTCATAGATTAACACCCACGCCTGAGGGATACCCTCGTAAAAGGTGATCTTCTCTTCTTGATACAATAACCATTAGGAGATAATTCGATGACTCTGGAATGTTTGTGTTTTCTTCATAATCATCCAATAAGCCATTCTCCATTCGATGGAGAGTTGGGCTACATTTTGTATTCTACAGAATAAGGCACATAGAGTATGAGTCGTTAGATGGGTTTTCCTCCATCATTGATGAAAAGAGAATGTTTGCAAAAACACTTAGCGATCTTGCATTAGAGTTGAGAACTCTTAGAAGGGCTTGATTGCAAATGGAGTCATATATGAAAAGGTATATGTAAGATATATAAATTATAAATGTGGTTCTTGCAGAACTCATTGCAGTTTGCAAAAGTATTTGATACTTGTCCCATTTTGTGAAAACAGGATGATCTGCTTGAGAATTGCTTGTTTTGAGGCAACGTGACTTGATGACGTCAAGCAAAACAGTTGATGGCCGACATCACCACTTTCCTCAAAGTTTGTCATTTGGATTAGTGGACTTGAATATAATTTTGTAATCCTTGTTTGCATGTCTTGCTTTTGGCAAGATGATTATTCATATGAACAAGTTACAAACTAGTTTGTAATATTCTTATGAACAATACCTTATGGTCACATTATGATTATAAAACAACTTATTCTCATCACTATGTTAATGATAATAGTTTAAACATTTATAAAGGATTAGAATGCTAAAAGATATCCAAAGTTTAATAATGAAATGACCCTACAGTTTAAGTCATTTTGGTTATTGCAGGTTCTTTATGAAAGATCGGGGTCCTAGATGCCTAATCTAGAGACTTTGCAAAACCATGCTTCTTGGGCAGAATGACTAAAACTCCGCATTCTGGTAAAACGGTGATATGAGAAGAAATGTTAAATCTTATACATAGTGATGTATCATATTTTCAACAAGTAGTGGAAATCATTAGTTAATTGTGGACTTAAGTGAATAAGTGTATTTACTTAATGAGACATGAAGTTTGAAATGATTTGAATTATTCAAATGAGTTCATGACTAAATGGGATATTGAATTAACTGAATTAACTGAATTAACAAGTCTCTTCGATTTGATCGACATGACTAAAGTATTCAAGTTAAATTTAGCATAAAAGGAACTTGTGAAAGATGTTTCACAAATTATGATAATTGGATGAGTTCAAACAATGTTGAAATATCTAAACATCATAATCAATACGTATTAGATACATATGGTGTAATATTGTCTCTTATCGGGGTTGTAGTTGTCATTTAGAGTTAAAGATCAAAATAAGCAAACACTCATTTGAAATACAAAGGAACATCTAAAGATTCGTGGAAACAACACCATACGTGTTATGTCAAGTTCGAGTTTCTGGAGATTTCGATAAGTCAAAATCGTGGCGAATAAACAAGTCTTTGTAGAGCATTCTTAGGAAGCTATGAATGCATCTTCCACAAGGGGCAAACTTGCTGTTGTCCTAAATTGATGTGTCTTGATGAAAATACAGGTGGAAGAAAGTAAAAGATCAAAACAAGGTATTTGACCTTACCTCCGAATTGTTGAGTGAGGCAGCGGAATTTGTTTCGTGAATCCAAACTTTGCAAATAGAGGAGAAACCCATGATAATGATCATAAAGTTTCAGTGAATACTTTTACTAAAGAAAGTGGGATTCAACTATATATTCTACAAGTTTGTGGAATTATATTATTGATTCACTTGTCATGTTTTGAACAAGACATACCTACAAATTACAAAGAAGCATGATGGACCTGAGTGCAAGAAATGACTAGGAGTCATAAAATCCTATATTAAGTTACATTTAAGATTGCAAAGTAACATGTTACTTGATCTTATTAAAGTAAAGAAGTTTACTTGATACTTCTGAATGACTACAAAGTCATAAGAAGGAAATGAAACTTAATGAATGACGAAAAACTCGATTTGTCACAAGTTTGGACAAATTCAAGGATTTGACTACAACAGTAGTGATGCTTAAGTCTTTTGGATTTACACTATAAATATATGGATATTAAAGTCTCGTAATTGGAATTCTCAAATTGATGATGATCAAAGAATTTTGGAATGTCCAAAATTATTGAGAGGACCTAGATTTGAGTGGGAGCAAATCAGCTTAGCTAATTCATAATATGTAGCTGACATATTTTGAGTGGGAGCTAAGTGAAATCCCTGGATCTCAAACATGAATGTCATATTTGAGTGGGAGCGTGAAATCATTCTGGATATGTGGACGACATATGTGAATGATGTGATTGGTGTTAATAACATTTAAGTTAGATAAATAAGGATGAAGTTGAAGTTATTAAACAAAGAAATCTATCGAGATAGATTGACGAGTTTAATAAACACTGAATGTCAAATGCTTCCTGGACTTGATTCTGAAAGATGTTCAGAAAGTCCTAAGCAAGATTCTGAAGTAGCTCAGAATAGAACAAGGTAAGAAAGAAGTTCTTACTATATGAAGCATTGAGTTAGTATTGCAACTGTGGTTGAAAGAAAGAGATGCGTTGCATCTCCTATGCCTCAGTCATAGGTTCTTCCATATAACCATGTTGCATACTCGACATAATGTGACCCAAAGTTCTGGTTGGTAGGACAAAGTCTTAACTGTAAGAACATGTCTTTAAGTGATTCCTGAGTTGATCACTGAACCAGAATTAAGTTTGTACTTAAGTAGCAAGAAGCAATGTAAGTGGCATATTTGCATTTCATGCACTAGGATCTACATAGATATAGAAGTATAAAGGCTACATCTGATGTGATGTATAATGTTATGGCGGGGCTAGTTCGCTTTTGACGTAGAATGATATGTCCCAGGGCCCAGTGCCCATGAGAAAGCCCTCGAGGTTGATCTAACGTCACTGTAAGCTCCTGGAATCCGGCCTCGTTCTGCTGTCATGACTATAGTATATACACAAAGGATAGCAAAGTGTGTTTCGAAGTTTAGATGACAACAGTGAAAACGACCGCCATCATAAACACTAGAAACAAAAGTCTCACTTTGTTGCCAAACAAATACTTCGACCCATTATAAGATAATGGTGTGAATGTCAAAATTAGGAAGACATTAACGATTTGCAAAAGACATAATGATCTGGTAAAACAGAACATGGACATGACGTTTCCCATGAGCATGCATGATCTGTAAACGCATATGGTATATGGTTTATATGAGTAAAATGCAAGCTGGATTATTTATACTCTAGTGCAAGTGGGAGACTGAAGGAGATATGCCCTAGAGGCAAATAATAAATAGGTTTATATTGTCATATCTCAATTAGTTTATAATAGTTTCATATTGTGCTAGAACTGTGCCAAGTAGAAACATTGGTACAAGTGTGGTATGAAACAACCAAGTCCCTAGTAGCCTCTATTCATACTAGTTCGTTGGTCACGAAGATGATCTGGGTTTCAAGATCATGGGCATTTATGCCGACTGACAACGAGATCATATCATTGGAGAATGATGTGGTTGGACATTCCTCGAAGGATTGCAACACGATCAAGTCATACAGTTCATTGTTGCAATAGCTATACCTAGACTCCTTCTCCTTAGACCGTGAGCTCATATTACTCACTGTTTCCCTAGGCTGCTTTGACTGCATCAAACGTCATCTGGTAATGAGGTGGCTATAAAGGTGTATGTTGGGTATTCCAAAGGAACAGTAGATGACATGTGACTGCAAGACCGGGATTTGTTCGCCCACATGATGGATAAAGATACATATGGCCGACTTGGTGAGATTACATCTATAAATGTTGCAACATGTGACTAGGTCACGGGGATGTAATATCACGGTAACAAGTAAACATAACTTGTTGTGAACGAGATTGAACAAAGGTATGGGATACCGGTGATCAGATCTCGGACAAGTTGTATCGATAAACAAAAGGAAGAGGATGCTACATTTAGACGGTTAAAACGACATTGTCATCAGGAATGCATAGGGGTCACATGGATATCTCTGGTCCCTCTGTTGATCATTGATACAGATCATGTCTAAAGCATTCCCGAGCCGTGAGAGGATACACTTAAGGGTACGATGAGAGTGATCATTCGTAAGACGGAATCATAGTAGAGAAAAGAGTGAAAGCCGGAATTGTTCCGCAGAGAGATCCGAAGTTGTTCGGAGAAAAAATAAAGGACCGAAATCATTCCGAGAAAGATCTAAAGTCGTTCGGAGGAAATCGAAAGGGAACCGAAAGGTGTTTCGGGTCAAGATGGATTTTGTAATATGTATTTACATATTAATTAGTGTAATTAATATTAAATATAATATTAAAATCTAATATGAAGAGTTATTCCACTAATGGGCCAAACTTCCTAGGGAAATAGGGCCCATGAGGGAAAACCGGAGGAGGGAAGGGCCAAGGGCCAAAGGGCCAAGGCCCAGGCGCCTTGAGGGGGCCCACCCGACCAGCCTAGGGTTGTGCGCGGGGTGGGGCCCACCCCAGGCCGGCTGGCCCATTAAGGCCGATGCGCCTCCCCCCTCTCCCTTGATTAGTCCCACATGGGAAACCCAAAGGGGAGGGCACACCCCCTCCCCCTATATAAAGGGGTGCCCATGGGTGGGATTAAACACACAACTTGAGAAGTCCTTTGGTTGACTTTTCCCTCCCTCTCTCTATACCTTATGACCATGGCCCCAAGTCTGGGTTGTGCGATCGAGGCACTCCTGCAGTACGCTGTTGCGCTCTAGGGATTCCTAGCCGGATATCAACTTCCGCACTCCCGGCGGGATCGGGGAGCCGGAGGTCTCATCGTGCACCGGATGTGTATGAAGACACGAGGCGCAACACTTGGGGCGCTTAAATGTCGTGAGTCGGAGCTGTTGCACGATGAAGATGATGAAGATCAAGAAGGAGCAAGGGATGACCTGCGAGGAGCTTCGCGACCTTGAGGTCGGCTTCGAGTACGACTACATCAACCACGTTCCCCGCGGAACGTTAACCACGTACGGTCTACAAGGGTATGTATTCTATACGCATCGGTTGTTACTGCATTACTACATAGATAGATCCTAGGCTAAGTTTTCGAGGATCCTTCGTAGGAAATTTTTTGTTTTCTGCGCCGATCCCCTACACATAGATCGAACCATATCCAATAAAGTACGATTATAACGCACCGACACACCATTCCGTTTTTGTGTTCTAGCAGGCGTGAGTTGTGATACTATTCCATACTCTCTTATATGTGTGCCAAACTCGTAACTTAGATACTCACCTCCACGATCAGATCATAGAATTTTGGTCTTTCTATTACGATGATTTTCCACTTCACTCTGAAATTCCTTAAACTTTTCAAAGGTTTCAGACTTGTGTTTTATCAAATAGATATACCCATATCTACTCAAATCATCCGTGAAAGTAACAAAATAACGATATCCACCTCGCGCCAACACACTCATTGGACCACATACATATGTATGATTTCTAATAAATCTATCACCCTATCCATTGTACTAGAAAACGGGGTTCTAGTCATCTTGCCCATAAGACATGGCTCACATGTATCAAATAATTTAAAATCAAGTGATTCCAAAAGTCCATCAGAATGGAGCTTCTTCATGCGCTTAACGCCAATATGACCTAGATGGCAGTGCGACATATATGCAGATATATCATTATCAAGTTTAGTTCTTTTAGCATCAACATTATGAATATGCATAACACTATTATCGAGATCCAACAGAAATAAACCATTCATTACAGGTGCATGACCATAAAAGGTATTATCCATATAAATCGAACAACCATTGTTTTTGGATTTGAACGAATAACCACCTCGCAATAAACACGATCCGGATACATTGTTCATGCTCAGTGCAGGCACCAAATAATAATTATTTAGATTTTTAACTAATCCCGACGGTAGGTGGAGAGGCAGCGCTCCGATGGCGATCACATCAACTCTTGATCCATTGCCGACATCCATCGTGAACTCATCCCTTGCTAGCGGTCGCTTGCTAATTTGAGTTACATATATTAGCAACCGATCTAGTATCAAATATCCAGCAGCTACTGTGAGTATTAGTCAAGTACACATCAATAACATGTATATCACATATACCTTTGTTTGCCTTGCCGGCCTTCTTATCCGCCAAATACTTGGGGAAGTTGCGCTTCCAATGGCCAGTTCCCTTGAATAATAGCACTCGGTATCAGACTTAGGACCAGCTCTGGATTTCTTTTCAGGCGCGGCAACAGATTTACCGCCCTTCTTTCCCTTCTGTTAACTCTTGTCTTTTTTGAAACCAGTGGTCTTATTGATCATCAACACTTGATGTTCTTTCTTGATCTCCATTTCAGTAGTCTTAAGCATTGACAAAAGCTTGGGGATAGACTTCTTCATGCCCTGCATATTATAGTTCATCACGAAGCTTTTGTAGATAGGTGGCAGAGATTGGATAACACGATGTATGCCTAAGTCAATAGGAATCGTTATTCCCAAGGACACAAGCTTATCAGCGTACCCAGACATTTTGAGTACGTGCTTATTAACGGAGTTGTTCTCCTCCATCATGTAGCTAAAAAACTTTTCTTAAGCTTCATAACTCTCTACGGCAGCATGGTATCGAAAATCATTTTTAATTCACCCGGTGTATCTGAAACCTTTTCGTCCATCCCTCATGAAAAAGACAAATTCCTGCCAAATCGGCAGGAGTCCGGATAGATTTGAACTACAGCTACATGATATAATGCTCATGATTTTTTTTTAAATCATTTTTAGGTTCACAACATGCTATTTCATCAGAGATCCACTGCAAGTTTAGTGAGGCTCAGCCCCGGGCTAGGAACCTTCATGCCCGCCATTTTGAATATAGTTTAAAACAGGCATAAAAATTCAAAAACTATCCAAACAATGTGAAATCTTCGCGTGGTGTCATATTATGTGTCATAGTTGCAAGGAAAAATATGGTGTGCGGGAAATCACACTTTTAAGGTGAAATCAAGAGCATTTATTGAAGATTATAGTGTTGCCTACTAGGCCAAGCTAATTGGGGTCGAAGAAGAGCCTCTAGAAGGTTTAACAGACAGCTATACGGGCAAGCACCGCCCATACGGTTCGCCCGTACTTAGTGGAATTGGCTTCGCTAGGTCAAATGCAATAACTTTCGTGAAGACATCTGTATATTTCGTGACTACACCCGCCGCACAAAGGGATGCCATTCTTAGATTGTATCACACCACCACCAAAGGAGATCCACCACTTCACCATCACCATAGTTCATCCATTCCATCCTCCATCCACTACATAGCCATGGCCTTCATCTTGTACTTGAGATCACCTTGTTATTCGGCGACCATTGTTAGAATATTTGGTTTCAATCTAAGTATTTTGTATAATGTTTTCTATCCTTCATCTAATTGTTATGAGTGAGTAGTCCTCACGGGCTACCGGTTGGGGTGAAACCTCACAGAGATTATGTGCATCTAATACATGAGAATATTGTGTAGTGATTGAATAAGAGATATGTATGTTTGTTTCTTTGTCTCTTGTCTCGATCCATCGACACGTAGGTACCCAAGATCCCAAGGTCTGATAAAGGCTTGAGGTAAGATGAGTAGTGAATGGTGGTGAAGAAGATCGACTCGCACCCACACCAGTAGACCTCGCCGAGGAGCAGTATGCATCGTAGTGGTTGGTGAAGTGCACCGTGAGTCCTACCACAAGGCCTCCGAGGGCATAGTGATCTTCGAGGCGGAACATGGCCGGAGAGCCGGGTCGGAGGTGGCGATAGCCGGCGCTAAGGAAGGCGTGGGCCAACTCCCTCGGGGACCTCAACCTTGAGTTCGCCCATACTCAGAGGGACCCCTCAACAACGACCCCGACGGGGTAGGTCATCTCCGGCACGGTGCGAGGTGGACGGAACGTGGCACCGTTGAACTGCATGGCGGCGGCGGGCGATGGACCTTAGTGAAGAAGAAGGGCTTGGCAGATGGATGTGGTAGAGTGTGAGAGAGGATGCTGTGGTGATAGGGCAGTTTAAATAGTTTGAAGCGCCGCTTGAACAAGATCGGTGAGTAACTGCATGACGCGTCGGATACTCTGCGTGTATATACTGCATGCGTTCATATAAATAAGATGCACCACTCGGACGGCCGGGGTGTATGTACGTGCTTCTCCGATTGGGACACGATCGAACTAGTTACGTTGGAGGCACGCTACTGCTACAGACGGGGTGCATGTGAGTTCCGACGTTTGTTCAGTGTGATTGGGACACGATCCAGCTGACTCCAGCATGCGAGTTAAGACTTTGGTCAGGTTTAAGTTGGAGGCGGACTACAATCCAATCCTTCCCTTTGGGGCTGCCTCATCAGTGGGGGAGATGTTAATTAATTGCCAGAGAGTGTCAGAAATACTTGGCTAAAGCCAAAAAAAATACTTGCCATACTCTCTCCCGAGTATTATTACACTCGGCAAAGATGATTTGGCTCATACCACATCGGTAACTAGGTATCTGCCGAGTGCCGTTTGTCGGTCGGGTCATCCACAAAGGGTTTGCGGAGTACAACCACCATTACACGACCACCTAATAAGTTACCATAATGGCAGTTATGTTTGCGGTGTGACTCTGCAAAGACACTCGGCATTTTCGCCAAGAACAAGGAGATATACTCTGAAAACCGTTTGTCAAAGATAAACTCTAAATTCTGACCACCACAACTGCACCTCCTCGCCGGAGCAGTATAGAAGAAATAAAAAACGGGAGCAAATTTCCGGGAGCAGCACCTCCTTGGTGGTGACGGACCGGGCGAGGATGACGGTAGGGTGGCTCGAGGCGAAGGACATGGACGTACAACATGAACAAAATTTTCACATTCTTCTTGATATTCAGAAGGATCAGGATGCGGAACTGTAACCACACACAATTGATAATAAAGCGCTCTCAGTGCCCACTTGGTGCAGAACTAGGTTGAGCAGCACTAGCACAAACAAACTGGCACCATATCACAACTCGTGGAATAAAATAAGTATAAAACTGTTACCACCTCATATTTGAATTCAATTCAACTCAGGTTCACTTGGATCTTGCCCACCACTATATAACTATACTGCACTCAGTCCCGATCGTAGGCTTAATTTCCTCTGGTGCAAAAAGGTAGTCCCTCTGTTTCGAAATATACCATGTTTTAATTTTGTGTAGCAAATGTATCTATATGTCTCTTAGTGTATAGTTCATAGTGAACCTAAACACTAAAAGTGTCTAAATACATTCATTTTACAAAGATAAAACATCTTATATTTTCAAACGGAGGGAGTAGATCGGAACATCTGCTGCGATAATACTTGTTGCCTTCTTACAACAGCTTACATAACTGCTCCCTTCTTCAACTCCTTGTGGACGCTTCCAAGGACAACAGTTGGTTATTTCATCCTCTCGTTACGCCTTGCAGGAACCACGTATTTCTCGGTATTTCTGTTGGGGGACTCACTCAATGACGACACAAGCAGAAGGGGCCACATCGTTCGTGATGAAAAGCCCCCGTTGCTTCTTTTCTCGAGCCTTCATTAGTTCCTGATGCAACAAATTTATTAACAACAAGACGGTTATGTAGTACAACCCCGGCTGCATTAGCTTGATTATCCGGAAAAACGGAATATACGATATAAATATAATATTCTGCTCTCCCACAAGAAATCTAGTATTCGAGATGCTTTAATTGTTGTTTACCTGAACCGGGGCAATATTGGGCGGCTGCAGGACGTGCCAGGTGCACCTCCCGTCATTCCATCGACGAGGCAACGGGTCGATGAACTCGGCTTTGTTGGAGATGAGGTTGCATCTCCACACACCAACCTTCTCAGACGGTGAGGCAAAGTCGTACAAGACGAAGTAGGCGCATCCCCCGCCTTGGCCGTCCAACATCGAGGTGTCTACGGCAAAGCTGTTGGGTGTTCCTAGGAATAAAACCCGGTCCGCCAGGCTACAATCATCTTTCTTCACCCACTGCATCTTCTTCTCCCGTGTCGATGCTGCTCCTCTAGCGCGTGGACCCAAAACGAGACGACGTAGTCTACGGAATCACCTTGGAGCCTGTTATGGTGCCAACGTCTCTCTGCTTGGATCAACACCCATAGCAGCTCCTTGTGGGATCCAAGAAGAAGCTAAATGGCGCAAGCGGTACTGCACCTCAAGCAACATTGATTTTGGTAGCAGGACAAACACATCTAAGGCATTGTCTCCACCTTCAAGTGTGAGGATGCTCTCAATCTCACTTCCAACTAGGCCCTACCGCTAGTAACTTCTATGAGTCAAGAGCCCCCTCGAGTAGATCTAACATTGCTAAAAATTGGTTTCGTGCAACTTGCATGCAGTAGAATCGAGGTCTGCCATGAGCGTGTTTTCAATGCAGCTCTAAATTGGAGATCGGGGCTATTTCAAAAAAATAGGGAAACCAAAAAAAAGGTGGAGATCGTGGTAGCTCCCGCCCCCCGCCCACCACACGTGTCCACTCGAGGACTACGAACGGTCCGGTGTTTATAACCCCCGTCGACCTTCTTCTTCTATGTGCTCGTGTCATTTCCCCCCAGTCTGTCTAGTCCCAGGACCTCAATCTGTACCTACCGCGCGCGCCGAAGCTCCCTCGCTTGCACTACCTCCTTCCCTTGGTGCGCCATGAAGCGTACGCGTGGAGACGAGCCGGAGGTGAAGCCAGTTGAAGGCGCAGCAGCAGATGGCTCGGTCGTCGCCAAGCAGGCGGAGGCGTCTTCTCCGGGCACGAACGCCGCTCGTCGCCGCGCCGTCGAGGGTGCGAGCTCATCCGTCCAGCCAGTAGCCGTCGCCGCCGAGCAGCAGGTAGTAGCCGTCGCCACCAAGCAGCAGGTGGCCGACAACGTAGTGGCCGACAACGTCGTGGTGCCAGTGGCGGATCTGGATGGGGGGCAGGCGGCAGGCGGAGGCAATCCGGTGCTCCACATCAACGATCCCATCGCCGTATAAGAAATCTTCGACGCAATTCCAGAGAATGACAAGTTCGAGGAGGAGGTCCCTGATGAGGAGTCTGAGGTACTACATTGCTAGCTTCTCTAGTCGCAGCCACAGATTTCACTGTTCATACATAGGATTTGCTCAATCGTATACAGATTCTTTTGCTCTTAAAGTATGGTAGTATATATATGGTTCAATCGATCGATTGATGCATCTGCCATCTAGTCACAAAACCCCAATCCGTCATCTGCCATCTAGTTGAGTTTGCTAGTTGAGTGTTGATTTCAATACACATCATGCCTATAACATTACATTTCTATTCCTTACTGATCCTAATGATTCAATTTTGCCCCAAAATAGTGCAAGGGCATCTGATGGTGTCGTTTTATTTGGTATGGTTAGTAAACCTGAGGTAGCAATGCACATAAACAATATAGATTGTGCTGTTGGTATTTTGGTTCTCCGACTCCATCGCTGAAAAAAATAAGGCCCTAATTTTTTCCTCATATGGAACCTATATATATAAACTTTGTATTGTTTCTGATCTATGAATGCGTTGCATGAGGCATATGTATATCCCTGAATATTGTTTTGTACGATTACATTTCAATTTCTTATTATGGCCAATGATTCAAATTTTCCCAAAGAGAGGCAGACACATTGGTGTCAGATTTTTTCAGAGATGAGTTAGTGAACCTGGGGCCATGTACAAGATCAATATAAGCTGTGTAATTGTTACTTGGTTCGCTTACGCCATCCCTGTAGAAACTTATGATACCGTAATGTTTATTCTACATTCATAGAACTATGATATTTAAATTATCTATTCCATGCATTCATAGTGTATAAGAATTACATTTCAGTTTGTCACCGAGGCCGATGATTGAAATTTGCTCCAAAGGAGTTCAAGGGGAGACACATAGGATGGTGTCATGTTTTAGGGATGGGTTGGTGAACCTGAGGCAGCAATGCACATAAACAATATAGGTTGTGCTGTTGGTACTTTGGTTCGCCAACTCCATCTCTGAAACAAATTATGAGGCCCTAGATTTATTCTCATGTGGAACTATATATATAATCCTTAAATTGTTTCTGATCTTTTAATGATTCGTATGATGCATATGTATATGAATGGTTTTGATCATAAGTATTTTTAACATGTACCTGAAGATCAATTGTTTGGTTTTTTATTTATAATTACAATATTTAGCTTTGTTTTTGTACCTGACTATGTATATCCCTGAATATTGTTTTTTAAGGTTATATTTCAATTTCTTATTGTGGCCAATGATTCAAATTTGTTCCAAAAGAGAGGCAGACACATTGGTGTCAGATTTTTTCAGGGATGAGTTAGTGAAGCTGGGGAGATGTACAAGAACAATATAAGTTATGCAATTGTTACTTGGTTCACCCACTCCATCCCTGAAGAAACTTATGAGGCCCCTAGATTTATTCTACATACACTCTGATGCAATTAATTGTCATTGTATTGAGATGAAATGATCTATGAACTGATCAAACTATTGCTGAGATGCTTTCTCTTTGATATCCACATATATATTGTCTTATATGTACATGTTGTTAATTCTTGAGTTGTAATACAATTCAATCATATATATAAGTTCTAAGTTATGTTCTTAAAAATCAATAGGAGGAGAATGATAAAGTGGACGATAGCAAGGAATCTAGGGACAACAAGAGCCGCTACGTGCTGAGGCGGTTATGGTGTGGGCTAATCCGTTTCTACCGCAGGGGGAGACTATTTTGCCCATCTTGTAGGGGTTCCGCGTATGAAAACAATAAAATTTTACCCTACGCCCCTGAACCCCTAAAGCTGTCAGGACCTATCTATTAGTAATACAGTAACGGGAGGGGCTTTTCGCGAACTTACCCTCGAAGACCGAAAAGCGTTGTCAATGCTCAGGAGAGCGTGGTTGATGTAGACGAGCCGAAGCCGACCTCAAGGTCGTGATGAAGTCCTTGCGCTTCTTCTGGCTCCAACGAATTGAGTGCCTCAAGTGCGACACCTCGCGGGGAGTTACATACGTCCGGTGCCTAATGATGACTCCCGCTTCCCCGGTCCAGCAGCAGTTGCGGAAGTAGAGCTTCCAGATCCGAATCCCGCAGAGCGACGGTGCTCCGCGGTGAAGGTGTCTCTCACTCGCGCAGTCCAGACTTGGGACCATGGTCACGAGAGAGAGAGGGGGAGAGAAAAAATATCAATTAGAGGTCCTCCCAAAAGTGAGGAGACCTTTATTGATTATTGGTGTATTTTTCTAGGCCAAATACCCCACTATATATAGGGGGAGGGGAGGTACTACCTCCCTCAAAGTCCCGGGGTGGGACTAAAGGAGAGGAGGGGGGAGGAGGTGGCCGCCGGCCACCTAGTGGGCCCTGCGCGGGGGGGGGGGCTAGGCCCAGCCGGCCTCCCCCTTGGCCCCTCTCCCTCTCTCCTTTCCCCTAATGGGCCCTCTCCCTCCGGAATTGGCCCATTAAGCCTTTTTACCCTTTAATTGATTTTCTCTTTATTAAATAATTATGAATAAATGATTAAATCAATATCTAACATTTATTGACATATTATTCAACCTCCATGGCCATGGAACTCCTTCCACCTCCACTTCGGACATGCTCCGGACTTACCAAAACCCTTCCGGTTTTCTCCCTTCTTTTCTTCGGTGATTCTATCAATCCTATAAACACTCTCTAAGCATCATCAAGCCCTTAAGTGTGATACCCCACGGTTCGGGAACACTCCAGACATGGTCAGGACACTCTCGCACCAATGATCAACAGAGGGACCTGGATGGCCATGTGACCCCTGTGCGTTCCACGAAGATCTTTTGTCATTTGAACCAGGACAGTCGTGTCTTATTCCTTTTGTCACTCGATACTTGCATTGCCCGAGATCTGATCAATGACATGGCCATGTCGTGTTCAATCTCGTTACTGAACAATGCTACTTAACTCGTTCCGACAAGTGATATCCCCGTGATTAAATCACACGATGCACAGCTATTGGATATAACTTCTCCGAGTGGGCCCTTGAGTATCTTCCCGTCACATGGACGGACAAATCCCGCTCTTGACATATATTGCCTCTACGGTTTCCTCCGAATACCTGAGCACACCTTTATGACCACCGTTTTACCAGATGGCCTTTGATGCTATCTAAGCACTCTCGGGAGACAGTGATTGATATAGCCTCACGGTCTAAGGAATAGTCTACGAGGGTCCATTTCTAATCATCGTAACTTGAACTTCGTGACATGATCGAATCACGATGTTTAGGTTGAGTATTGGTTCATCATCTCATTCACAGAATGAGATGACCTCATTTCCAACTGGCATAAATGCCACATGATCAGGAAACATGATCATTTGTTGACCAATAAACCAGTGACTAGAGTTTCACTGGGAACCCCTGGTTTGTTTGTATATCACACGTGTATTGATGTTTCCGCTCAATACAGTTATAGCATGATATAAAACTTAATCATAAACTATATGAAATATGATAATAGTCCTTACTACTATTTGTCTCTAGGGCATATTTCCAACAGTCTCCCACTTGCACCAGAGTACAAATACACTAGCTGTATTTGTTCTCAATCATTGGCACCATATATCCGGTACCCTGAACATGCTTGCTCATGGAAGAGGTTGAGCCTTGGTTCTGTACTTTACAGTCCCAGATCCTTTGCAACTTACTAATGTAACCTTGATTGACATTAATACTTTATCATCACATGATAGCATCTGTGTGTATGTATCGTTGCTATGGCAGTAGAACGAGGCCTGATTCCAGGAGCCTATAGTGACGTTAGATCAACCTCGAGGGCTTTCTCATGGGCACTGTGCCCTGGGACATCATTCTACGTTAAAAGCGAACTAGCCCCTCCATAACATTATACAACACTTTAGATGGTACCCTTATCTATTATTATAAATGTATTCATCGAAACACTAGTGCACTCTGTGCAACTTTCGATGTTTTGTTCACCCTGCTTCCTACTTGACATTAATTGGTACCTACAGGAGTTTCCAACATATTCCCTTATAACATAACTTTTTATGCTTTTAAGATATGTTATCCTTTATGGATTTGGAAAATATGTCTACAGTTCTCTATTAGACACTGTGGACAAAACTTAGCTCAACGTTCTGTGATTTGAACTTAATCACTTTCAAACGTTCCTTATTGGGATCACATATTATGCTAAGTTATCATCATGGCTTACTAAGATAGAACATATGTCTTAACATAGTGGATGACGATCATCCATTTCTTTCTTTTAACCATTGATGTTAAACTTAATACTATTCCTAATTTGAGTCATTAAGGACTAGTTCCTTAATTAACTTCTATTCTGAAACCCCTTTCAGAATCCCTTAAGGAATACTACATAATATCATAATACGGTTATTATCAACTTCTACATCTTATAAATCATTATTTATAAGTATTTGTGCTTTCATCCTTAACATACTTAAGAATTACTCCTATAAGCTCCCACTCCAAATATGTTCCTACATATTTGAATTTGAGTCTTATATTGCTCCCACTTAAAAATATGTCAATCACATATTGTTTCAGGAAGACTTTCATAGCTCCCACTCAATTTTATGCAAATTGCACATCTCCTTATTATCTTGATAACTTCAAAAACCTTTGATCAAATATCAAACTTGGAGATTTACTATGAGATACTAGTACTTTTACTAGTTTTAAATCCACTAGACATTTAGCACACATGAATCAAATTCATTTGAATTCATCCAATACTTGACAAATTGTGCTTTTGTCATTCACCCCCTTTTACACTATGGCTTTGTAGTCATTTGGGAAAATCCAAGTAACCCCTTTTACTTGTGAGATTCAGCAACGAATTGCTTTCTAATCTCAAGCGAATTTTGCTTCTAGGATTTCTCATAATTTTAGTTTACCATTATTTCCTTTGTAGTTCGTAGGTATGTCACATTCCAAAAAATCATGAAAAATGATTCACAAGTGTCTCCATACAAGATATGGATTACATTTTGAATCCTACTTCATGTAGTGAAAACACTAGTAGGAAAAACACAATGATCAATATCATTGATTCTTTCCTTCTATGAAGAGAATCATTCAGGAACGTTGTCCGTTGCGCTTCTCAACACTCTGATGCAGGGTTTTGAATCCTCATCGTATTTTTCACTAATTTCCATTTGCTCCATAATTGAGAAACGTCACTAAAAGTGAGCTTTCTCAAGAATGTACCAAAATCCAAGCAATACAAGTTTTGCTTCTCTTTTGGTTTTAGCTATGGATTTCGTATTGAAAGTTTCCAATGAATACTCTACAAGGACTTATTCGCTATTGTTTTAGTTATATCGAATAACCCCAAAACTTTCACGAATTCAAATGGTTTACTACATTCTAATTGAGTGCTAACTATTTCTAACTAATGGTCTCTACATCTACACTACAACGATTTATTTGGTGCCTACTATTCAACCCTTTTCATATCTAATATCACATTGTGATGCTCTGCATTTTGACGTTTCAAAACGCTTTGCATTCCACAATTTCTTTTATGCCATTCTTATAAGTTCAAATTTCATTACTATCGATCAAATCATAGCAATTAGATTCTCTTTTATATTTATACCCTCTTATTGATGAAACACTTTGATCATATCAAATAGTTTCATATTCATGTTTCCTTTGGTAAACTACTTTACACATTTAAACAATCATATAATGATAATTACCATTTTCGTTAAAACATAATACATCGAATATGTATTCTATTTAACAATTCATCAAACACTTTGTATTCAAGTAATACACGGTGTTCAAGTTAATTTGCCGAACTTAGGCATGATTTATATGTGACAAGAAATCGAATGACTTTCACATATCATCACATAACTTGGAATTTAAACAATGGTTTTTCATTCATTAATGAAATATCATTAAGTTGGGTATTTTAAACAAGGCATTTTAATGTTTTACAAATGTTCATACATTATCAATTAGTTTCAAACAACAAGGATAATTCACATATAATCAAACAAGATATGAACACGAATAGAAATCATTCATAAAAGTGGAACAACTGCTTGTTACAAACTCATATGAATAACCGTCTCACGAAGTGTGAGACACACTAAAGAAGTTCACAATCTCTTGATTATAATAATCATCCTAAAATATAAACTAAATGATAAATGTCGAGGGAGAGTGTCGTTGGCCGTCATCATCATGCTCGCCATCAACACGTAACGTCACCTCCTCTCCAGCAAGCACCTCTCATGCAGAAGGACCTATTTTCAGCAAAACAGAACAAGTATCAGATATACTTAACACTGCAAATGTGTTTGCAAGATTATAACATTTATAAAACTGTATATCAAATATATACCTTTGTTGTTGATGACCTAAGCGACATCTGGTTCAACCAACACATTCCTGAGATGTGTCATGAACCAGTGGAACTCCATTGTTTCCGTGTCGCCCCTCATTACGCAAGTCCTGACTTGTGCTTGGTAGCTTGGTGGCAGCGATCGCAGCACAACAACGTATGCAAAAGAGCCCGTAATCCAAACGCCCAGGAAGTATGCTGGCCTCATGTACACATCATGCATGTGCTGGAAGTGGTTGTCCAGTGATGAGTTCTCCTCCATCTTAATAGAGAGGAAGTCTCCCATCAGCTCATGCTCCCAAATGCGTGTCTGCTTCACGAAATGTGTCCTAAGTTGTAGCATCATCGAACAAGGGTTGACATCACCAACGAAAGGCCACAGCTCGTCCACCATTCTGAAACGCATCACAACTAAAATATAGGAGGCCATCTCACGAAGGAGATAGCGGTCTTTCCACTCCTCTAGGGTCTCAAGGTCCGTGGGCTGATCCAAATCCATCCCGTCGAGTATGTAGTCGACCACATCGTTCTCGCTAAGGAGAACATGGAGACTGGCAACCCAATGGAGAAGTTCGATCCATCTAATCTGAGCTTCTCTCCTTCTAACCATTCAATTGTCAACACGAAAGGTCCCATCTACATTTATAATTGCAAAAGGAATTTAGACTAAGTTTATAATTAAATGAGTTAATAATAACTCTACTCAGAAACACCTATCCCCAGTGAGGGTTCCTAGTGATAACACGACCCCTATCAGCCACATCTCCCCCGATCGTCACAGCCATCAATGTGGGTTCAAGGGTGGACGCTAAACGTCGGTCACATCATTCATGCGACTCGTGCTCGATCTTTCAACCATCCGTGTTCCGAGGCCACGCTTCTCTAGCGTCCTAGGCTTGCCAACTCAACCTTAGTGTATTCGCTGTGCAACATGGCTTACACCCACTATATGCGAACATAGATATGTCTGACACCTAGGCCTGTAACCGTGGATCGCCTCATATCGAAGAACTTTCTTGGTGGTGCACACTAAGGGGGAACACAATCGTCGGTTATTTTAATAGGGATCATCTTATTAGGCTACCGTCGAGTATCTAATACTAGCACACAATAAGACATACAAACAATAACATTGAATGTAAGTGCTATGTGATATATTCCTTCACGTCGTGATCTCCATCCGCCGTCACCGGGTTTCGGCGCCAGGGTTCCTGGCGCCGTAGACACCAGGGTACCGGTGTCATTCCGGCGTGGTAGTTTGTCACCTCCGTGACTATCTACTACTATGTAACAAAAGGTAATTACTTTACCTTTGCCACAACCATATCACAAAGCAACGCCCCCTGTAAAACAAAGTTAGACGCCTCTACTTTATCTTTGCATGTTTTACGTGGCTGAATGGGCTTTCGCACAAGAACCGTTCTTACCTACGAACTTTCAGCACAACGCTGATCAAGTAGTTGTCTCTACTACACCCCTTTCGGGGCCCTCCGTTGCAAATGGCATACCAACTAATGCAAGAGAGACAGACACCCTCCTAAGCCACTTTATACGGTACAAGCTGTATGTCAAGCATGGACCAGTCTCGCGAATGAACGCGTAAATTCGGTTGGGGACCGCTTCATCAAGCATTACTACGGTATACACAAGTACACGTGGGAGGGTAACAACTAAAATATTAACGCCCACACGCTACATATCGTGTGTTCTACCCGTACTAGCATTACTACACATAGTTCTAGCTCTGATACCACTGTAGGGGTTCCGCGTATGAAAACAATAAAATTTTACCCTACGCCCCTGAACCCCTGAAGCTGCCAGGACCTATCTATTAGTAATACAGTAACGGGAGGGGCTTTTCGCAAACTTACCCTCGAAGACCGAAAAGCGTTGTCAATGCTCAGGAGAGCGTGGTTGATGTAGACAAGCCGAAGCCGACCTCAAGGTCGTGATGAAGTCCTTGCGCTCCTTCTGGCTCCAGCAACTTGAGTGCCTCAAGTGCGACACCTCGCGGGGAGTTACACATGTCAGGTGCCTGCCGATGACTCCCGCTTCCCCGATCCAGCAGCAGTTGCGGAAGTAGATCTCCTGGATCCGAATCTCAATGTGACGCAAGGCCATGGTGAAGATGTCTCTCGCTCGTGCAGTCTAGACTTGGCACCACGGTCACGAGAGAGAGAGGGGGAGAGAGAAAATATCAATTAGAGGTCCTCCCAAAAGTGGGGAGACCTTTATTGATTATTGGTGTATTTTTCTAGGCCAAATACCCCACTATATATAGGGGGAGGGGAGGTACTACCTCCCTCAAAGTCCTGGGGTGGGACTAAAGGAGAGGAGGGGGGAGGAGGTGGCCACCGGCCACCTAGTGGGCCCCACGCGGGGGGGGGGGGCTGGGCCTAGCCGGCCTCCTCCTTGGCCCCTCTCCTCTCTCCTTTCCCCTAATGGGCCCTCTCCCTCCGGAATTGGCCCATTAAGCCTTTTTGACCTTTAATTGATTTTCTCTTTATTAAATAATTATGAATAAATGATTAGATCAATATTTAACATTCATTCACATATTATTCAACCTCCGTGTCCATGGAACTCCTTCCACCTCCACTTCGGACATCCTCCGGACTTACCGAAACCCTTCCGGTTTTCTCTCTGCTTTTCTTCGGTGATTCTACCGATCCTATAAACAATCTCTAAGAATCATCAAGCCCTTAAGTGTGATACCCCACGGTTTGGGAACACTCCAGACATGGTCAGGACACTGCCGCACCAATGATCAATAGAGGGACCTGGATGGCCATGTGACCCATGTGCGTTCGACGAAGATCTTTCGTCGTTTGAACAGGGATAGTCGTGTCTTATTCCCTTTGTCACTCAATACTTGCATTGCGCGAGATCTGATCAATGACATGGCCATGTCGTGTTCAATCTCGTTACTGAACAATGCTACTTAACTCGTTCCGACAAGTGATATCCCCGTGATTAAATCACATGTTGCGCAGCTATTGGATATAACTTCTCCGAGTGGGCCCTTGAGTATCTTCCCGTCACATGGACGGACAAATCCCGCTCTTGACATATATTGTCTCTACGGTTTCCTCCGAATACCTGAACACACCTTTATGACCACCGTTTTACCATATGGCGTTTGATGCTATCTAAGCACTCTCGGGAGACAGTGATTGATATAGCCTCACGGTCTAAGGAATAGTCTACGAGGGTCCATTTCTAATCATCGTAACTTGAACTTCGTGACATGATCGAATCACGATGTTTAGGTTGGGTATTGGTTCATCATCTCATTCTCAGAATGAGATGACCTCATTTTCAACTGGCATAAATGCCACATGATCAGGAAACATGATCATCTGTTGACCAATAAACCAGTGACTAGAGTTTCACTGGGAACCCCTGTTTTGTTTGTATATCACACGTGTATTGATGTTTCCGCTCAATACAGTTATAGCATGATATAAAACTTAATCATAAACTATATGAAATATGATAATAGTCCTTACTACTATTTGTTTCTAGGGCATATTTCCAACACATCTGTGGCAGAGCAATCAACGTGGACCTCGACAACATGATCCAGCACACGGTGGGTGTTGCCAGAGGTGGAGGCAGAAGCCATAGGCTGATTACCTTGGCGCGGCACGCAGCCTTCGGCAAATTCCTCCGGAATTATGTCAGGACTGGCATGTATCCCATCGACTAGGCTGTCCTTGCCTCCTGCTAATGCCCCTGCCCTGCTAGGCGCCTTCGTGTCCCGGCCTCCTGCTGCCGCCCCTTCTTTTATTTTGTTTTAGTTAATTATTACTTGTGTGTGGCATGTAAGACAATATATTCGTGGTGTCTCTGGTGAACCTTCTATATTAATCTACTCCTTTATATGGAGTGCCTTAAAATTTCTAGTGTTCAATTATATAATTGATCATGCTCATGCACACTACAAAAAAATTCTAGTGCTCGATTATATTATAATTGTCAAGGAATACATCAACAGTTAAATTGGTCGAAATTTTGTATTAAAGTAACTAAATAATCTCACATCAGCGGTGGACGTTGGCAGAAGCCGAAGGCATCAGCCGAAGACCTTGGAGCGGCACGCAGTCTTCAGCAAATTCGTTACAGGTTCAACAACGGGTTGCCGCCGCCCAGCTCCGAATTCGCTTACAGGTCCAACATGGCAGAACTTGAGCTACCACAGAGACCTCGGCAGAGGTGGCAGAATTGGTGCGGGTGCAACCATGGCGACGACGAACTCGGATTCTAGAGGAGGAAAACAGAACCGAGCATGGTCGACACGGTGATAGATCTCACCGGGAACCAATTCTCGTCCCCGCACCGTGCGTCCATGGTGAGGGCGAACTCCGACTCTGGATGGGGAGGAGAGCAGGGATGAGCAGGTTCGTCATGTCCCAGCTCTGCGCCATGGCCGCAGCCACAGATTGCCGCTCCGGGGAAGAAGAAAACGCGTAATGGATGCAGGCGCCAACGCTGCAAGCCTACAGGGAGGAGAGCTAGGCCGAGCAGGTTCGTCCACGTCCCAGCTCCGTGCCATGGCTACGACGCCCCATAGATTGCCACTCTGGGGAAGAAGAAGACGCGTAATGGATGCAGGCGCCAACTCTGTAAGCCTAATTGACACCTAAGCGACGGGAGCGACATAACGGCGAGAACTGATAGGGGGGCCCAACTTGCCGTTAGCCTGATTTTTTGCATTGAAACATAAAGTTGAATTCATGCCGAAAAAGACCCTCTGAGTATTTGGCACACCAACGGTAGTCATCGCAGCTGATTTCAGGGAACTTGGGTACCGCGTTGCCTGGGCGACCCAACTTTCGGGCCGCAAAATGATATTCTCCATTCAGCTTGAGGGCGTACCAGTGAGTAGCCTCTATGGTGACCATGATCTTGCCTTCGTAGTAAGCCGCGCAGAAGTCGGTGTGCAGAATGGGTGCCACAATGGTTCTCTCGACGACCGTCCACTCGGCGCTGCCTGGTTGTAGGAGTGCCGCCCTGAACCTGAGAGTGTCCTCGGCGGTGTATGCTAAGATGTAGAGGAAGATGGTGCCATCGACATAGATGGTGCCATCGACATAGATGATGTCCCGGGGATTCTCCTCCTCCCACCGCCTCAAGTTGTACGAAAAGTGGGGCAGGTGGGTGAAATCTCGGGTGAAAGGGTCGTGGAGGGTAGGGCCGACGTGTCTCACGGTTAGAAAACGGACTTGGGTTCCGTTGGCGGTGGCGACCCAGTTCCGATACGCCCTCGCCGGCCTCCGCGACATCCCACCGTAGAATGAGCTGGAGAAGATGCATCTGAACCTGAGGTCGTTGGTGGCGGATATATTATTGGCTGCCAGGAGGAGAGACAGTTGGAAGTGGTTCTTGGCTGTCTCCCGGGATAGTGGGTCGCTCAGATATGAAATCATGGCACTCGGGCCCTAGTGACAAGCATTAAGCATAACAAGTTGTAACAAAGCCAAATAGCACTAATAATAGGTACTAGGCACCATGCCCTAACAATCTGATGTCATTACATGAACAATCTCATCCAATCCCCACCATCCCCATAGCCTACAGCAGGGGATTACTCACTCATAGATGGGGAAAACATGGATGGTCGATGCAGAAGCGATGGTGATGATGATGGCGATGATCTTCTCCAATTCCCCGTCCCGGCAGGGTACCAGAACGGTGTTTTTCTGGTGCTGATTCGCGGAATCTGGTGGTCGCAGCAGAGCAGAACTCTTTCTAGAAAAACGTCGAACCCCCCTTGGTTTTTAGGTCAAGAGGCAACTTATAGGCGAAGAGGGAGGCCGAGGGGGCAGCCGAGGCGGCCACACCACCCCCAGGCGCGGCCTGGCCTGGCCCGCGCGGCCAGGTGGTGTGGGCCCCTCGTGGCCCTACTCCGTCTCGTCTTCTGGCTCCAGGAGTCTTCTGGTGAAATAAGATTTTTGGCATATTTTTCGGAATTTTTCCGATAGTTGATTTTCTGCACAAAAACTAGACAACAAGTTAATTCTGCTGAAAATAGCGTCCATCCATGTTAGTTGTATCCAAATCACACAAGTTTAGAGGAGAAACAATAGCAAAAGTGTTCGGAAAAGTAGATACGTTTTGGACGTACCAGTGTTACTGTCTTGTACATATTCTATTTTCGCTTACTCGATGTTAAGCGTATAATTGACTCGTGTTATATTCTGTTAGTGTGTCCAGCTTCCACTATATTATGTTAATCATTGTTGTTGACCAAGGAGTAGTAAAAGTTATGGACTCGAAACGCATAGTTTTAGAAAAGTGGGCAAACATGCAGGAATGCCTCCAGAAGGCTTGGAAAAGGTTCACCGCCAACAGTAGGGATGTTTGAAAGCCAGAGCTTACATTTCAACCATTGACTGTAAGTACTATTTGCTAGATCCACGCATCTCTTTGATTCTAGTTTTAATACCATTATCATGCTTGATTATTATTTTGATTGAACTCCGTTCTCGTAAAGTGCTTGAGGCAGGAAGCTGGGAATAACTTATGTGAATACTATGTCTGCGAGTTCATTCGCCAGACGACCAAAGAGAAGGGCGCAGATCAGAACATCGAAAAAATTGAAGTACGATAAACAATAATCACAACTTTATTTTATTACCACCAATTGTGTTTAGTTTTATTCATATATATTGATCCCCTTCTTTCAATTAGATCGAACGGATGCAGGACGGTCTTGTATCACAAGAACGCGTACAAGCAATTCAAGAGGAAATTGTCAGATTCTTATTAGAACATGTCATAGATCCGAAAGGAGAATACTATTACCCGGTTCATTTGAAAGGGTGAAGTGTAAAAAAAAAGATGTAAATTATATTAAATCAAATTCGTGTGAGTACCGTTTGTAATTAATATGTTTCGACCAAGCACGACAGATGAGATTGTGCCACGAACCGGGACCAATGATCCACTCCCTCGTTACTTGCCTCCCACGTGCCCGAACCGGGACCAGCATTGATCCCGAGTGATTAGTCCCGGTTTAAAAACTCGGACCAATGATTCTTATGAACCAGGACCCAAGAGGGGCTTTTCTACTAGTGCAACGAGAACTCTCCGCTGTCATCGCCAGCGCCAAACCTGCACATCAGCAACAACAAGGCAGAGCCCATGGCGAACCTGTCCGCGCGAGCGCTGGAGAAGACGCAGGAGCTGCACGACCTGCTCCGCCAGATGAACCCTCAGCAAGCACTGCACTTCATCAAGGAGGTGGAGAACAAGAGGCTCCTCCAGGACATCCTTGGGAAGCTTCGCCCTACTGCTGCATCACGGTAATTCAATACTACTACGTTTTACAGTTCTGTCTCGAACTAACGAGTTTCTAACTCGCTTTAATTCATTCATCACTTGCAGCTCAGCATGTGAAATCATCGTGAAAAATCCGTTTAAAATAATCACGGGGACGCTTGCCGCAACCGGTGCGCTCATGTACCTCGAGACCAAGTTCATCGTCTTTCCTCTATTAGCATGGGTGGAGGGGTAGCCTTCTTCGGACAGAGCGGAATGACCAACATTATGGAGTGTGATTTTGTCAGCTAAAATCCGTGACACAATCTGCGTATGCATGTGCGGACGTGCATGTAAGTTTTTGATCAATGGGGATGATGATTAATTGAGATTCAGTAACTAACTGACATATAGTGAGTTGTTAGCATAAAACTACCACATTGGTAGTCCAATTTACCGAATGCGCACCACTTTATACTTCAATCGCATTGGAACCAAGTTTTTTCAAAAAAAAAAGCACTCATTGCAGATTAATCTGCGAATTGACGCCGAATTTGACAGGCGTGACCCACATGGGCACTTTGCTGACGTGACCTCGGACCCACTTGGCAATCCAATTTGAAAAAAATCAAGATATCCCAAATATCAGGAAAACATAAACCCAAAAAATTGTTGTCGTGCCAGTCAGCCCTGCTGCAGCCCAAGTTAGCCATGTTCACGACCCTTGCGTCCTGCTCGTGGCCGAGCGTCGGAACAGGATGATTGTCGTGTTGCCTTGCTCGTTGGCGCATTATGACCTCTGCTTGTAGCTCGACATCACTGTTGTGCGCCTGCAGGCCCCAGCTTGTCATGGGTCGGAGGAGGAGATCGAGCGGCATGGAGGCGGACATGAGCTGGGGACCGTGGTCAGAGTGGGAGGAGAGGGTCTAGGGCGTCGGTAGGAACCGTGGAGGCGAGACCGAACACGCGCGGGCGATGACATGGTCGGAGGCGAGCACGGGGTCAAGGAGTTACGGTGATCACTTGATGGGGAATGCCGGGGCAGCAGCGAGGCAGGTCAGGACCACGGCAGGGCAGGCCGGGGCGGCGATAGTGGCATGTGCCTGGCTATGAACAGGAGGCCTCTGCGGACTCCCTCTAGGACGGGAAAGCTAGGAGACCACCCTCTGCCATCGGTTCAGGTTTTTTATGGTCGAACCACCGAACCGGTCTGGTTTTTAAAACTATGGTTTTACGCTGTCAACTCGACTATAGTAGCTAGCTTCTGAGCTCAATGACGGCCGTTTTTTTTTGAAAATTTTGAATTTGAGATTTGTAAGTTTCAAAAAATTCAGAACTAAAATCCAAGGTGTACATAATGTTGAACTGTACCAGTGTACATAATGTTGAACTGTACCTTATTTTCAGTCATACATAAAGAGTTCTGTATCCTCAACTTGCGTCTATCTGGGACAGTGCGCGGAGCAGTGGTTATTCGATTCGTGCTTGTATCCTCAACTTGTGTCGATCTGGGACGGTGCATGGAGTAGTGGGTCTCCGTGCTTGTCAGTGAGCTGCAGGTCATCCTCTTCATCCAGAAGAGCAGGCAGGGGGAGAGGGCGCGTGCGGGTAGCGGGCAATCCCACTAGGAGCGACTAGGTGGGAGAGCAGCGGCGCCATAGCTCGGATCGAGGGCTGGCGATGGAGGTCATCATTATCCTCCTGTCGATGGCACGACGCGTGGGCGATGGCTGAAGACCGGCGCATGTTCATGGGGGCAACGGTGTCGGAGACATGGAGAAACAAGCTACATTCGGGATCCGGTTCAGGATACAGGTTTCATGCGTGTGAGGTGAGCAGAGGGTGAAGCGGGTTGAAATTTTCCAAATCTCGGGAAGGGGTGGGGTGCAAACGAGGATTCAACCGATGCAGGAGCCAGTCCTCCGCGGGCGGCTCGACAGGTAGCTGTGTGCTACAACGAAGGTGTCTATGGAAGTTACAGAGAGAATAGGCGGACCAAAAAAAAGGAAGGGGAAGACGGCAGTGTCGGTTCTGCTAGTCTAAAGGAACCGGTTTCTTTCGCTTGACGGTGGCAGGGAGGGTTATATCTCCCAACTACTAGGGGGCAAAACCAAAAAAATGTCAAACCAAAATCTAGGAACATTCCACAAACAATTTAATACTCCCTTGGCCCTTTTTGTATGTCAGGAAGAAGCACCCAAAGGTGACAAGAACTTCGACTTTATAAAAGCAGGCCCGTTGTGCCTTTTGTCCTAAAAGAAGGTGACAAGAACTAGCGCGGAAAGGAACTACGATGCACTAGTACGTACTCGTGGTATACAGTAAGTAGAAAACAATCACCACCTCATAGTTGAATTCAAGTCAGTTTCACTTGTAACTGCCCGCGGATTCAACTCCTCTGCTGCTTCTATGAACAACAGTTCCTTGTTTCTTCCCCTCGTTGCGCCTAGCAGGAACCATGTATTTTCCAGTGTTTCTGTTTGTCACGTAAGACACAGAAGATGGAACCACGTCGTTGTTAATCACAAGCCCTCGCTGCTTCAGCTCTCGATCCTTCATTAGTTCCTGATGCAACCAATTTATTAGCACAAAAACAATTCGAGATGGTTATTTATGTAGTACTATGGCCATATTAGCTTGATCCCACAATAAAACTTACAAAATAATATTCTGCTATCCTACAAGAAATCTAGTATTGGAGATGCTTTAATTGTTGTTTATTTACCTGAACGGGAGCAATAGTGGGTTGTTGTGGGACATGCCAAGTGCATCTACCGCCATTGTCGCTGTTCCAATTTCGGGGCAACCGGTCGATGAACTCGGCCTTGTTAGAGATGAGGTTGCATCTCCACACGCCAACCTTCTGGGGCGGCAACTTCTCAAAGTTATCTAAGAAGTAGGCGCATCCGCCATCTTGGCCGTCCAACCGTGAGGCGTCTACAGCAAAGCTGTTGGGTGTTCCCAGGAATAACACGCGGTTGGCCAGGCTACGGCCATCTTTTTTCACCCACCGTGTCTTCTTTGCCTGTGGTGATGTCTCCTCCTCTAGCGCGTGCAGCCAAAACGAGAGAAAGCCATGCCTTCGGATCCCGATTTGGATCAACACCCACAACAGCTCACCGTGGGACTCTAAGACAAAGCTGTAATGGGGCGAGTGGAAGTCCATCTCAAGCAACGTCGACATTGGCAGCCGGACGAGCACGTCGTCTCCGACATCGCCACCACCATCCGGCATGAGGACGCGCCAGTGAGTAGCCTCTACCGTGACCATGATCTTGCCGCAGTAGTATGCCGCGCAGAACTCATTGCAATGCATGGGCTCCACAAGGTCTCTCTCGACGACCGTCCACTCGGTGCTGCCGGGACGCAGGAGCGCCGCTCTAAACCAGGTTTCGTAATCGGTGGCGAGGCTGTAGAGGAAGATGGTGCCGTCGCCGTAGATGATGCCTCGGGGATTCGCCTCCTCCCACCGCTTGACGTCGTACGGAAAGTCGGGCAGGTGGGTGAACTCTCCGGTGAAAGGGTCGTGGAGGGTAGGGCCGAGGTATTTCACGGTGAGATAACGGGCTTGGGTGCCACCGGCGGCGGCGACCCAGTTCCGAGACGGCCCCCCGGGCCTTGGTGACATCGTGCGGTAGCATGATTTGGCGAAGATGCATCTGAACCTGAGGCCGGCGGATACATTATTGGGTGCCGCAAGAAGATATGGCCGGAACTGGATCTTGGTCGTCTCTCGGGACAGCGGGTCGCAGGAGTTGCGCCATGGCTTGCAGACCGCGTGGAAGTAGACGAAGTCGGTGGCGGAGCACATGCGGCTGGAGATCTCGCGGAGCACGTCCGACACCAGGCCCGACCACGGCTGCTGTCGTTCCATATTATTCGAGGCGTAGCAGATGGATCGTCGAGTCGGTACACACTAATGGAGCCTTCAATTAAAATCTCCTTGTCATATACTTCTACTCGCCCAAGATCTTCTGTGTCAACCAGCCAGAGCCTTTTTATTTAATTTATTTTCTCCTGTCACGCCATGGATTGGATACTTAGGCGACACGTTTAGGTACGTGTGTCTCTTGAGCAAACAACAAGGGTATGTCCCGACGACGCATATACAGGTACGCGTCCTGATCCACCGAATTTTTGGACACACGTACATAACACAGATTCTTCTCTCAATTAAGTTTCTCGCAATCTCGGACGACAACCTGCTTGGTTCTTGCATTAAAGATTGAATTTGCTGACAAGTAGGTTGCACCAAGATTGTCGCACCACAAGCAATCTGGGCGAGACTGGAACACCCCAAGTTCACTGAGACGTGATTATACCCATACAATCTCTGTTGCGGCATTAGCTAAAGCTTTATATTCCGCTTCAGTGCTGGATCAAGATACAGTCGCCTGTTTGTGCGCACTCCAAGAGATCAAGTTGGATCCAAAAAACTGCAGACCCCACCTGTGAATTTCCTGTCATCAGGACATCCTGCCCAATCAACATCCGAGAAGACACTCAACGAGGTGGAAAAAGACTGATGTATTACCATACCAGTAGACGAAGTGAGATTGAGATAATGAAGTATCCGTTTCACCGATGTCCGATGCCCACTGGTAGGGGGTGAAGAACCTGGCACACCTTGTTAACAGAGTAAGCAATATTCGGCGTGTGAAGACCAAGTATTGAAGAGCACCAAGTGTGCTGCAGTACTTGGTGGCATCAGAGAGGCTCACCAATAGAGAGGGACAACTTGTTAGCCGTAGACATTGGCATAGAAGCGCCCTTGCATTTGGTCAAATTTTCATCGTCCTTTTTAGGACGGATAGAATATAATAGATGTTACTTTAACTTTTTAGTAATATATCACATAAAATGGAACAATTTGAAGTTTTTTTAAGAATTTGGTATGATCGCATATTTGACTCATATAAAAGGATATCGCGTGGTGTAGTATTTTGGCACTACAAGTTCATGAAACTGCGGCTCTATTATTGAATCTAACAACAATTTTATAACAGTACAACAGAGATAACATAATCAGGTGTCGCGCGTCGACACCTAGGGTGCGCCGACGGCTGGGCCAAACGGTTGGCTTCTCAAACTACACCGATGGTTGGAGGTACACCGATGCAAGCTTAGCCGACAACAAGGAGCCAATGGTGGCCATCGGCACAAGCCTAAGGCGACCGCATTTCGGGCTAAGTTGACGACAGTCGACACTATACCTGGACACGAGCTGGCTCGGTCCAGCTCGCCGCCGAGCCGCAAAAAGCTCGGGCTGGATTTGTCGAGCCCGAACCAGCTCGTTGCCGTCGGCGAGCCGCACAACTGAGCTCGGCCCGAGCTTTCGACGAGCTCAGTCCAGCTCGGTGCAGCTCGCGAGCCAGGCGGGACTGCTCACTGACGGGTGGGCCCTCTTCAACGGCAGCAGCAGTGCCGGCAGCGGCAAACGACCTGGAGCGGCGTCGGCAGTGCTTGGCGTCGTGGTGGTGCGGTGGAAGTGTTGAGTGGCAGGCGGAGCGGCGGCGGCACAGCTGGGCGGCATGGCAGCGTGGCGGCGCAACGGCGACACTGCTGGGAGGCGTGGCGTCGATGCTGCTATGCGTCCTGGAACCTATCGCGTGAGGAAGAAGAAGCTTCCGTGAACTCTGCTATCTATCGATGAATTAAATGGCCCAACTAGACAACTATCCAGCCCAGCAGTGCCTCTAATACATCCTTCTATTAATTCATAAAAAAAGGCGAGCCAAACGGGTGGACCGAGCCGAGCCGGGCTCGGCTCGAGGCTGTCGTGGTCTAGGAAATTGGACTCGGCTCGGTCCAGAGGGAGTAGCGGGCCGAGCCTAACTCGAGCCTAGCCCAAGAAGCTGGGGGCGAGATGAAAAGCCCGAGTTGAGGGTCCAGGTACAACGGCTAATTCTTGTAGTGCATGCACCCAAGAAGGAAAACGCTAGTAACTATCAGGCGAGGGAACGCATCGCTCCCTTCCTCCGCCTTGTCGCCGAGACACCTGTCCCTAGCGGGCCCACACCAAATCCAGCCTTATCTCTTCTTCCCCAATCTTCTTCCTCATCCGTTCGGTCATCTCCTCTCCAGTCTTACGGACCTGTGCCAGCAAGCGCCATCCTCGACGCCGGTTCCCCGCGACCCCGCGATCCGCAAAGCCTTAAACGACGTTGGTGCCCCACTCACACTTACCCGGCCATCCGCGTCGATGCACCACTGTCCGCCCCCACACCCCGCCGCCAAGCGCCGAGCCTGTACGTCGCCACTGCAAGCGCCCCGCGCCCCAACCCCTCTCTCGGTGCTGCAAAGTTTCCGCCACCACGTGCTGCTTGCTACAATGGGAGGCCGCCCCCGCCGCCAACGACAATTGTTGCTGCTGCCAACTGAGGCCACTGTTGCTACCATAGCCGGTGCCACTGCTGCTGCAAAACTAGTTCGCCGCTGCTGCTGCCAAGGAAGGCTACCGTTGCTACCACCGGCGACCGACGTTGCTGCAAATGCAGGTCACCGTTGCTGCAAGGTCCGTCACCACGCACAGCTTTGCTGCCTAGGGGGGCCATTGCTGCCACCGTCGACCGTGGTTGCTGCAAAAGCAGGTCGCTGTTGCTACAACGCCTACCACGGGAGGTTGCTGCCACCGCCAGCCGCCGTGGCTGGAAAGGCATGTCGTGTTTGCTACATGGTCTGCCACCGCGCCGTCGCTTTGCTGCCACCGTCGGCCGTTGTGGCTGCAAAGGCATATTTCGTTTGCTACAAGGTCAGCCACCGCGCCACCGCTTTGCTGCTTAGGGAGGACACCGTTGCTGCCACCGCATGTCGCGTTTGCTACAAGGTCCGCCACTGTGCCGCCGCTTTGCTGCCTAGGGCGGCCACCGTTGCTGCCACTGCCGGCCGCCATGGCTGCAAAGGCATGTCGCGTTTGCTACAAGGTCCGTCACTGCGCTGCCGCTTTGCTGCCAAGGCAGGCCAACGTTGCTGCCACCACCGGCCGTCGTTGCGGTCGTGGATGCAAAAGCAGGTCGGTGGTGCTACAATTTCCACCACCACGCGCAGCGGCTGCAAGCACACCGGCGGTGTCGGCCGCGTTGCTGCAAGCACACTGCCGCCGCGCCCGTCATCACTGCTGCATCATCTCGGCCGTTACCATGGTTTAGCAAGACGATGGGCTGGTGGTGCGTTGGGGTGGAGGTGCTAGGTTGTGCGGGAGAGAGTTTCGTCGGCGGTGTTGGCGGCGGTTGCAGCTGGACGTGAGGAATACTAAATTGAGCCACCAGGGACGGAGCAGATTAACGATGCTTGGAGATTTTTTTTCTTCACGCGAGATGCGGTGCGGGACTGGATGGGCAGATAGCCACAAGATTTGGACGGCTATGATGCAGACCATCGAACGGTTTTGGAGCCGGAGGATGGAAGCGTTAGATCCTCCGGGGGACGCTCAGTCGTTCCCACCCAAGAAACCCCTCAAATAAATCCTGCACACTCTAGCTTAACCTCGTTTGGTTTTCCCTTTCGATAGAGCTCCTACCGGCCATGGCCTAGATTCCACCATGGAAGGAGTCGCGCTGCCCTGCACTACGTATTTCGCTATTATCTTTAGATTTATATAGTTCATGCGTACACATATGCAGGACTGCCCTGCCGTGCGTTATGACAATTAATGTATGTATATTAGCACCATTCTACTTCCTCTATTCCAAATTATAAGGTGTTTTATCTTTTTTCTGAGATGTATGTATCTAGATGAGTTTTATATACTCTAAGAGATGTCTAGATAAATGTATTAAAGGAAAATAGTTCTCCCTCCGTCCACAAATAACTGACTTTGGTTTGTCTACATCCGAATTTAGACAAATCTAAATCATTTATTCATAGATGGAGGGAGTAAAAGATCTTATATTTTGATACAGAGGGAGTAGTAGCATTGGAACAGAGCTCAGCATAAATCGACACAACACTAATTACTCTTCCTTCGTCCCAACCAGTCAGTACTACCATATGAAGAGCTTGCTATTATTTGATCGCTTTGGTTATGTAGAAATGACAAGATTTTTAATAATATTGTGACTTTTTCCTTGCAGGTTATCTATTGGCAACGGCTATACTCCGATCATGGACTACTCTCCAAAGCATGGAGTTTCGCGGCTTGTTTGTGGAGGGGTGTACGCGATTGGAGGACGCGGCGAGGAATATTTTCTTCCGACATGGATGACAGCGTGATCTGCGGATAGATCTGCCATAGTTCGAGGCCGTTTATTTATTTTCATAGCTTGTTTTGTAATGCTGATACTTTTACTCTGTTCTCTAGTTGTATGGTTGATCGGCTGTATGCATCCTAACTATGCAGATGCCGGGTATAAACAATAAAGCACCCGTTTCAAAAAAAAACTACAATATGAAAGATGGAAGCATATGCACGCATCGAGAAGAACACGGCAACAAGCCCAATATATATAGGCAGCATGAGTGAGAAACTCAAATACTATAGCGCTAAGCTATCCATCAGATCACAGTGTATATATTTGGTTCTGCTTCAACCAGTCCTTATGTTCTCGCTCCGCTGCGCGTCTCTTGGCCGCCCGCCTGACCATCGAAACGTACAGCGGCAACGTGACCAGCGACCCGACCGCCAGGCCTGACAGTGCACTGACCGTGCTCCCGGTTGCTGCCTTGCGTAGTTCGTGCCACGAGGAAGAAGGTCCTGCAGCAACCTGTGTTACGCAGAGAGATTTATTGAGATTAACCCAATCCATGATTAATCTGCGTTAGTAGCTAGCGCGCGGTGATGGAGCGAGTATACATGGTCGAGACGTGGGGTACCTTGTTTTTGGTGAGAAGAGTCGCCGACGGTTGGGAGGAGCTGCTGAAGGGCCAGCGAAGCGAGCGCCCGCCATGGCCGATCCTCGGCGCGAGCTCCTCCTTGACGGCCGAAAGAAACGCCTGCGGCGGTCGCTCGATGGCGGCGTGGCCGAAAATCCTCTTCGCCGCGAACCGAAGCGCTGCCGCCATCGTGGAGACACGATTGTTCGCTTCGCGGATGTCCTGTTGGAGTTCCTCGATTGTCTTCCTCTCTTACGTGCGATGCCTCTCCCAACTCCCAACTCCAGAAATATATGCTAGCAGCTAGCTCCCGTATGCCGTATCCGACTGGAAAACGGCCGGTCCGCTCGTACCAAATCGTGTCGTGTTCTGTCCGTCTGTTCGTCTCTTCCTGGCCTGTCTAGCCGGATGGTCAAATCTCGATGCCAGGAAAATTCGACACCAAAGGCCAGATAAAACCAGTTCAATACACCGCGCCAAGCAAACTGAATGTGTTACTTCACAACCATGTCTTTTCTCAACCGACACAATACAGATTAGCCGGGTAGAGGATCGTCCTCAGCCATGCAAAAGTTCCTTTTTATATGACAATAGGAAAGGGTTAGCACCAGGGTAGAGACCTGAAATATCTTACTTTTGTACGAGCTCGCATTGAGTAGGTCGAACGATTGCAGAATTGAGTAGCACATAAGAACAATCCTTAAAACCCTTAGAGAGCATCAGTTGCATGTCAAGTTTAGCAAATGTAAATTTTGGTTAAAGGAGATAGGATTTTTAAGCCATATCTTGTCGGCAGGACGAGTTGACGTCGATCCCGTTAAAATTAAAGATGTTGAAGAATCGAAAGCCCCAACCACTCAAACCGAAATCCACGCATTTTTTGGATTAGCGGGATAGTACCGCAAGTTTGTTGAAGGATTTTCAAGCATATCGCAAGGCCGATGACTCAGCTGTTGAAGAAAGATAAGAAGTTTGAATGGACGGATAAATGTGAAGCAAGTTTTCAGGACTTAAGAAGAGATTGATTTCAGCCCCAATTTTGATCATGCCGGATATCAAGAAGCCTTTTGATGTATATTATGATGCATCCAGGATTGGTTTCGGATGTGTGTTGATGCAAGAAGGCAAAGTCATGTCATATTTGTCCAGACAACTGAAGCAACATGAACAGAACTACCCTACCCATGACTTAGAATTGGCAGCCGTAGTTTTAGCCTTGAAGATATGGTGTCATTACCTTATGGTTAACCGCTGTGAGATTTACTCGGATAACAAGAATTTGAAGTATATTTTTACCCATAAGGAGTTGAATATGAGGCAAAAGAGATGGATAGAGTTAATCAAGGATTATGACATTGACATTCACTATCACCCCGGCAAGGCCAATATGGTAGCGGATGCTCTTAGTAGATTGTCGTGTAGATTAAATACCATGATTAAGGAAGCCCAACCAAGTCTGCATGAGGAGATGGAGAATTTTAGAGTGGAGCTAGTTAGCGAAGGATTTCTAGCCAGTATTAAACTTCAACCCACTTTGATCAGTCAAATAAAGGAAGTCCAGAAAGGAAATGCTAGTATTGATGGAATTAAGCGTTGTAACGTTACAGGGAAGGTACCTGGATTTACGGAAGATGAAGAAGGAGTTCTGTGGTATAAAGGGCGTATCTGTGTGCCAGCAGATTCATAGTAGAAACAAGTCATTATGCAGGAAGCCCATGATACTCTGTATTCTATTCACCCGGGAGGAACCAAGATGTATCAGGATTTGAAGGAGTAATTTTGGTGGCACAAGATGAAGAGAGAAGTAGGAAGCTACATCGCCAAGTGTGATATTTGTCAGAGAGTCAAAGAGGAACATCAGCGACCCACGGGACTTTTGCAACCCTTACAGATTCCAGAATGGAAATGGGATTCTATTAGAATGGATTTCATCATAGGTTTGCCTACATCTAGTAGGGGAAATGATTCTATTTGGGTCATAGTAGATAGACTGTCGAAAATAACTCATTGCATACCCGTCAAGACCATCAAAGGTCGAAGCTAGTAGAGTTGTATATTGCTAGAATAGTCAGTCTGCATGGAACCCCCAAGACCATTGTTGCAGATCGAGGAACCCAGTTTACCTCGAGATTTTAGAAGAAAGTCCAAGAAGGATTGGGAACCAAAATGAACTTCAGCACAGCTTACCACCCTCAACCCGACGGACAAACTGAAAGAGTGAACCAGATACTAGAAGATATGCTGAGAGCCTGTGTGTTGGAATATGGATCTAAATGGGAAGATTGTCTGCCTTTCGCGAAATTCTCATACAACAACAGTTATCAAGCTAGTTTGCAAATGGTCCCATTTGAGTTTTTGTACGGAAGGAAGTGTCATATCCCCTTGAATTGGTCGCAAGTAGGAGAGAGTCAGATATTCGGACCAGACATCCTACGAGAAGCCGAAGAGAAGATTCAAAAGATCCGTGAACACCTCAAGACCGCTCAATTCAAACAGAAGAGTTATGCTGACAAAAGACATCGAGACCTGACCTTCAATGTCGGAGATTTTGTATATCTCAAAGTATCACCCTTGAAAGGAATGCAGTATTTTCAACTGAAAGGGAAGCTTTCCCCTAGATATATTGGACCCTTCAAGATTTTAAATCGCCGAGGAGAAGTATCCTATCAACTAGAACTGCCTGAAGAGATGTCAGCCGTACATGATGTGTTCCATATCTCGTTACTTAGGAAATGCCTAGAAGTTCCGGAGAAGACCGAAGTTTTCAAAAACATCGACCACAGAGCCATGGATATCAACAAGGATTTAACCTATCGTGAAGTACCCATCTGTATCCTGGAAGAAGCCTTCAGAACCACCAGGACCCGGAGTATCAAGTTTCTCAAAATCCAGTGGAGTAACCATACCAAAGAAGAAGCTACTTGGGAGCAAGAAGATTATATTAGGATAGAGTTTCCTAATCTCTTTAGTTCCTAGTTTTTCATGAATCTCGGGATGACATTCTGTTTAAGGAGGGAAGGTTTGTAACATCTCAAAAAAATTAAACAAGATTATCAAATTCTAATCACCCAAGATTAGGGTTAACAAAAAAACTTTAATTTTTAAACCCATATGAATGCATGTGTGTTTGTATTAATGCATGAATGCTTGCTATGCCATGTTTGATTGCTATAAATGATAAGAAGTAGTTTAAAGATGAAAGCAAGATCATCTAGGTCAATTCGAAACAGAATCTAATAAAAAGAAAATAAAAAATGAGGCATATGATCATATGGTCACTTTTGCCAAAATTAACCAGTAACCCACTTTGGGCATCTCTATTAAAAGATTTCCAATGGAAACAATTCTAGTTCTTTTCACCCCTTGCTATACCAAGTGAAAATGAACACAAGCAAACTTTACAAACTTAAAGAAACCAATTTCAAATCTATTTGAAAGGCAATTCAAAATTGAATCAAGTGTAGGTACCTAGATCACCATTTTACAAAAACCACTCAAACCTCCACCACTTGACAAATCTTAGCAACCATAGAAACACAAGAATGTGACCAGCACACCCACCAAAAATCACTTGAAAATTCAAAGGTTTAGTTCATGCGGCCATTTAGTCGAGCACTAGCAGACAGAGCACAAACTCAACCACTATGCACTGTTTTGATCAATCAATTGATCACCAATTGTACCCAATTCGACTCCACTACTCACCCACGATCACTCCTAGTACACAGCCCTACAGTGGAGGCTCTCCCCTTCGTCGTTGCACTAGTGCCATGTCGTACCCGAGCATGTCCATGCCGGTCGACCATGGACACGACGCCACAGGCCACGCCGCCCTCGCCCACGATGCCTAGATAGTAGTTGTGACCTCACCGCACCCCTCTGTCCACCCCTTGACCAACGGCGAGTAGTGGAGAAGCCAGAATCGCCGCGCCTATTTATGTCTCTGCCAGGCCGAGCGCACTCCAGAGCACCGCAGTCGCCTCGCGCGGCCACGTTGTGCCTTGCTCTCTCTGTGCATACCCGCACTAGCCACGTCACCAGCCACCTCCCAGACATGACCATTCGCCGCCGCGAGTCCCATGACCTGTAGGGGTTCCGCGTATGAAAACAATAAAATTTTACCCTACGTCCCTGAACCCCTGAAGCTGCCAGGACCTATCTATTAGTAATACAGTAATAGGAGGGGCTTTTCGCGAACTTACCCTTGAAGACCGAAAAGCGTTGTCAACGCTCAGGAGAGCATGGTTGATGTAGACGAGCCGAAGCCGACCTCAAGGTCGTGATAAAGTCCTTGCGCTCCTTGGCTCCAACGACTTGAGTGCCTCAAGTGCGACACCTTGCGGGGAGTTATACATGTCCGGTGCCTGACGATGACTCCCGCTTCCCCGATCCAGCAGCAGTTGTGGAAGTAGAGCTCCCGGATCCAAATCCAGCAGCGCGACGGCGCTCCGCGGTGAAGATGTCTCTCGCTCGCGCAGTCCAGACTTGGGACCACGGTCACGAGAGAGAGAGGGGGAGAGAGAAAATATCAATTAGAGGTCCTCCCAAAAGTGGGGAGACCTTTATTGATTATTGATGTATTTATCTTGGCCAAATACCCCACTATATATAGGGGGAGGAGGGGGTACACCCTCCCTCAAAGTCCCGGGGTGGGACTAAAGGAGACAAGGGGGTGGGGAGGCCGCTGGCCAGCCCCTAGTGGGCCCCGCGCGGGGGGCTAGGCCCAGCCGGCCAGCCCCCTTGCCCCTTCTCCCTCTCTCCTTTCCCTAATGGGCCCTCTCCCTCCGGAAATTGGCCCATTAAGCCTTTTTGACCTTTAATTGATTTTCTCTTTATTAAATAATTATGAATAAATGATTAAATCAATATTTAACATTCAATCACATATTATTCAACCTTCATGGCTATGGAACACCTTCCACCTCCACTCCGGACATCCTCTGGACTTACCGAAACCCTTTCAGTTTTCTCCCTTCTTTTCTTCGGCGATTCTACCGATCCTATAAACACTCTCTAAGCATCATCAAGCCCTTAAGCGTGATACCCCACGGTTCGGGAACACTCCAGACATGGTCGGGACACTCCCGCACCAATGTGTAGGGGTTCGTAGCATGGAAAACAAAAATTTTCTACCGCATACAAACAAACAAGCCAAGATCTATCTACTAGATTGTAGCAACGAGTCGATGGAATAACTCACCCTCGAAGATTCCAAAGTGTTTAACGAGAGCAGATTCTCGTGGGTGATGTAGTCGTACTCTTTCCGATCTCAAGATCGCGTAGACGATCCTTCCGGCGCCAGCGTTCCTCAGCGCTCTGATCGGTCACACGTTGATTGACGAAGACCTTCCTCTCCCTTGTTCCAGAGGGCGGAGGTTGTAGCACTCTCCTCGCGATTCCAAGCACAACTGGGCGTGGTACCGAGGTAGAGGGAATCCCGAGGCTTCGCCTTAAGCAGTCAGTATGGTGGAGCTTATGAGAGAGGCTATTAGTGGTCTAGTAATTAGACACACCAATTAGAAGGCTCTAAACCAATTAGAAGGCTCTAAACCGAAATAGCTCTAAACCGGGGTCTAGATCTAGGGTTTAGTTTAGAAGATAGGAAACTTGTGTGTGTTGGAGGGGAGGCCCTGCCCCTCCCTTTATAGGTGGGAGGGCTGGCGCGCCAGGGAAGAGAGGGAGTCCCTCCCCAACTCGGCCTAGGGCTGGCCGCCAGCTTGGGGAGGAGGACTCCTCCCCAAAGTCAGTTTCCTCCTCTCCTCCCACTTCCCAAAAACTGTCGTTTGACTTTCAAACTAGTCGTTTGACTTTTTCAATTTAGGATTCAATTTAATCCTTTATTTGGGACAGCAAGAACACTTAGTACATGATGCAATCATTCCAATATGTAATGACACACTCATGTACCCTTCCCCCTCCGGAGTGCCGGACATTCCGGGACCTTCTAGAATGTTCCCGATGAAAACACCGGAATCATTCCGCTACTCCGAAATGGGACTTTCCTTATATGAATCTTATTCTCCGGACCATTCCGGATCACCTCGTGATATCCCGGATCCCATCCGAGACTCCGAACAACATTCGGTCTCTTTCTCATAATACCATAACTACTCAAACAACGTCAATCCTTATGTGTCTCCCTACGGTTCGTGAATTATGCGGACATGATCGAGACACTTCTCCGAACAATAACCAATAGAGGAATCTGGAAATTCATATGGCTCCCACATATTTCTACGATTACTTTGCGATCGAATGAACCACTTACATACGATACCAATTTCCCTTTGTCTCACGATATGTTACTTATCCGAGGTTATGATCGTCGGTATCTCTGCATACCTAGTTCATCCTCATCGATAAGTACTCTTTTCTCGTTCCCGTGATATGTGATCCCTTGTGACCCAGTCACATGCTTGCAAGCTAATTGGATGACATTTCACCGAGAGGGCCCAGAGAATATCTATCCGTCATGTGGATGGACAAATCCCACTCTTGATCCATGTGTTTCAACCAATACTTTCCAAACACTCAATGCCACCTTTATAGCCACCCTGTTACGGTGTGGTGTTTGATGACATCAAAGCATACATCCACCAAAGGTGATATGCATGATCTCATGGTCGAAGGAATTAGGTTACTATGTATCATAAAGCATATAGCAATTGAACTATTGAAATGACTTGATCTTTATGCTATGCTTGTCTATAGGAGTATGTCCACCATATCATTCTCCTAACGATATGATCTTGTTGTTGATAACATCTCAATGTTCATGATGGAAACCACAATCATCAATCAACCAACAAGCTAGTGAAGTATAGAGGCTATACTAGGGACTTCAAATTAAGTTTACAAATCACACAAGTATTAATGGTTTCCTTGTTAATACTATTATAGCATGAATGTAAACATTTATCATAAACACAAAGATATATAATAATAACTACATTTATTATTGCCTCTAGGGCATATCTCCAACAGTCTCCCACTTGCACTAGAGTCATCCAATCTAGATTACATGGTAATATACCAACACCCATGGCAGTTTGGTGTTGGTCATGTTTTGCCTCTGGAGAGGTTTAGTCAACGGATCTGCCACATTCAGATCTGTGTGTACTTTGCAAATCTTTATATCCCCATCCCGGATATGTTCTCGAATAGCGTGGAAACGCAGCTTGATATGCTTCAGCTTCTTGTGTGACCTTGGTTCTTGCGATTGGCTATGGCGCCCATGTTATCACAAGAGATAGACATTGGGTCCAGCGCACTAGGAACCACACCCAGCTCTGTAATGAACTCTTTCATCCATATCGCTTGTGAAGCCTCCGGCGCCATGTATTCCGATTCAGTTGAAGATCTCGCCACAACGCTTTGCTTTGCACTCCTCCAGCTAACTGCTGCACCATTCAAAATAAATACGTATCCAGATTGTGATTTAGAATCATCCGGATCGGTGTTCCAACTAGCATCGGTGTAACCATTAACAACGAGTTGTTCATCACCTCCATAAGAAAGAACCATATCCTTAGTTCTTCTCAAGTACTTAAGGATGTTTTGATCACGTCCAATGATCCACTCGGATCACTTTGATATCTGCTAGTTAAACTAACGGATATGCAATGTCGGGTCTAGTACATAGCATGGCATACATTAGAGATCCTATGGCTGATGCATAGGAGTCTTACTCATCCTTTCTCTATCTTCGCCGATGTCGGACTTTGAGTTTTACTCAAGGTCGATAGCAACATGGGCAAGAACCCTTTCTTGCTATCTTCCATTCCAAACCTCTTTAGAACTTTGTCCAAATATGTACTTTGTGACAATGATATTTGGCGTTCGATCTATCTCTATAAATCTTTATGCCTAATATGTAAGCGCTTCGCCAAGATCCTTCATTGAAAAACTATTATTCAAATATTCCTTGACACTATTAAGAAGGTCTACATCATTCCCAATCAACAATATGTCATCCACATACAGTATTAAGAATGCTACAGAGCTCCCACTCACTTTCTTGTAAATACAAGCTTCTCCATAAGTTTGTATAAAACCAAAACTTTGATTACCTTATCAAAACGTTGATTCCAACTGGATGCTTGCTTCAATCCATAGATGGACCGTTGAAGTTTGCATACCTTGTTAGCATCTTTAGGATCGACAAAACCTTTGGGTTGCATCATATACAACTCTTCATCAATGTCTCCATTGAGGAATGCTGTTTTGACATCCATCTGCCATATCTCATAATCATAATATGCAGCGATTGCTAACATAATCCTTACAGACTTTAGCTTCGCCATGGTGAGAAAGTCTCATCGTAGTCAACTCCTTGAATTTGTCGAAATCCTTTGCGACAAGTCGAGCTTTATAGACGATAACATTACCATCAAGATCTGCTTTCTTCTTGAAAATCCATTTGTTCTCGACAGCCTTCCTACCATCCGAAGTCCACCAAAGTCCATACTTGGTTTTCGTACATGGATCCAATCTCGGATTTCATGGCTTCTTGCCATTTATTGGAATCTGGGCTCATCATCGCTTCCTCATATGTCTCGGGTCATCGGTGTTGTCCACCAACATGACATTCATAACGGAATCATACCAACTGGAGTGGTACGAGTTCTCGTTGACCTCCGAGGCTCAGAGCAACTTCAACCAAGTTTCATGATCACTATCATTAGCTTCCTCTCTTATTGGTGCAGGCACCACAGAACTTCTTCCGTGCCGCGCTACTGCAATTTCGAGAAAAGGTTCGACAACCTCGTCGAAGTTCTACTTTCCTTCCAAATACTTCTTTCGAGAGAAATTCCATCTCTAGAAAGGATCCATTCTTGGCAACGAAGATTTTGCCTTCGGATCTATGATAGAAGGTATACCCAATAGTTTCCATCGGGTATCCTATGAAGACGCATTTTTCCGCTTTGGGTTCAAGCTTGTCCGGCTGTAACTTCTTTACATAGGCTTCGCATCCCCAAACTTTAAGGAACGACAATTTAGGTTTCTTCCCAAACCATAATTCATATGGTGTCGTTTCAACGGATTTAGACGGTGCCCTATTTAAAGTGATGCAGTTGTTTCTAATGCATAACCCCAAAATGATAGCGGTAAATCTGTAAGTGACATCATAGAACGAACCATATCTAAGAGAGTTCGATTACGACGTTCAGACACACCATTACGCTGTGGTGTTCCCGGCGGTGTCAACTGCGAAAGTATTCCACATTTCTTCAAATGCTCGCCAAACTCGTAACTTAGATATTCACCTCCACGATCAGAACGTAGAAATTTAATCTTCTTGTTACGTTGATTCTCTACCTCACTTTGAAACTCCTTAAACTTCTCGAAAGTTTCGGACTTATGTTTCATGAAATAGATATACCCATATCTACTCAAATCATCCGTGAAGGTAAGAACATAACGATAACCATCACGATGCTACACTCATTGGACCACACACATCGGTATGTATGATTTCCAATAAGTCCGTAGCTCGCTCCATCATACCATAAAATGGAGTCTTAGTCATTTTACCCATCAGACATGCTTCGCATCTTTCAAGTGATTCAAAATCAAGTGATTCAAGAAGTCCATCGGAATGGAGTTTCTTCATACGCTTCACTCCAATGTGACCAAGACGACAGTGCCACATATAGGTCGAATTATCGCTTGATTTCAATCGTTTAGCTTCAATGTGTATTTCTACTATCGAGATTCAACAAGAATAGACCATCTATCAAAGGTGCATGTGCATAAAACAAATTACTCATATAAATCGAACAACCATTATTCTCGGATTTAAACAAGTAACCGTCTCGCAATAAACAAGATCCTGATATAATGTTCATGCTTAACGCAGGCACCAAATAACAATTATTTAAGTATAAAACTAATCCCGATGGTAGATGAAGAGGTAGCGACGCGATCACATCAACCTTTGATCCGCTTCCTACGCCGCATCGTCACCTCGTTCTTCACTAGCTTCCGTTTATTCGCAGCCCTGCTTTGAGTTACAAATATGAGCAACCGAACCAGATCAAATACCCAGCACTACTACGAATACTAGTGACATACACATCAATAACATGTATATCGATATACCTTTCTTCTTGATGTTGCCGTTCTTCAAATCCGCCAAGTACTTTGGGCAATTCCGCTCAAAGGACCTTCTCCCTTGCGTAAAGCACTCAAGATCGTGCTTGGGTCCAGCCTTGGTCTTCTTCGTCGGTATGGTAACTTTCTTACCACCCTTCTTGAAGTGTCCCTTCGCTTAGACTTGCCTTTCTTGAATTTGGTGGTCTTATTGACCATCAACACTTGGTGCTCTTTCTTGATCTCCACTTCGCAGATTTTAACATAGCAAATAGTTACGCAACTCTTTGTTCATGTTCTCGCATGTTGTAGTTCATCACAAAGTTCTTGTAACTTGGTGGTAGTGATTGAGGATGCGGTAAACCCCAAAGTATTAGGAATCACTATACCCAAACTTTGAAGTTTATTTCATGCGTCAGACATCTTAAGCACATGCTCACCGACGGAGCTACCCTCTTCCATCTTGCGCTTAAAGAACTATTCATAAGCTTCATAGCTTTCAATTTCCGCATGAGTCTCAAAGATTAATTTGAGATCCTCGACAATATCATATGGATCTGACTCTTCAAATCTTTTCTGAAGATCCGATTCTAAACCATACAAGATAGCACATCGAACTATGGAGTACCGATTCTTCCGAGCGAGGTAAACATTCTTTACTTCATCGGTAGCATCACGCAGTGGGTCACCTAGCGGTGCATCCAGACATAGGTCAAATTACCACCGTGAGGACAATCCTCAAATTGCGGAACCAATCCGCGAAGTTGCTTACATTGTTTTTCATCTTTTCTTTCTCTAGGAACGCATTAAAATTGATGGTAGGGTCTGCCATTTATATACAACATATTTGCATGAGTTTTGACTAAGTTTATGACAAATTGAGTTCAAATTAATTAATGAAATTAAACTAGGTGAACTCCCACCAAAACAACATCCCTCACATTGTTTTAGTGATCACACGAACCAAATCCACTACATCAACATCGATCATCACGAGAATTGATATAGTTTCAATGGCGAACAATCATCATGTTCATCATATCTACTATATGATTCATGCTTTACCTTCGCGATCCGTGTTCACGAGGCCATGTCTGTACATGCTAGGCTCACAAGATCAAACCTTAGCTACCGCATAAGCAAATCTGGCTTGCTTACGTTGTATTCACCATGAATCAAAGACACCGATCATCACGTGATGCTTCAAGCGAAGCTTTGGCAACGGTGCATACTAAGGGTGAACACTTTAGAACTTGAAATTTATGTGCATGAGGGATCATCTTATAATGCTACCGTCGTCTACTAAGCAATACAAGATGCATAAAGGATTAACATCACATGCAATTCATAATATGTGATATGATATGGCCTTTCTTCTTTGTGCTTCCGATCTCCATCTTCAAGCACGAACATGATCTCCATCATCACCGCATAGCATCAAGGTCAATGACGCTTCTTCATGGTTGTCGCCCACCAGCTTCAACTATTACAACTATTTTAAATAGACACGCAGGTCTTAACAGAAATTAAAGACAACCATATGGCTCCTGCGGTTGCCAACTTACAATAAGGAACATTGCATACATCAAATATAATCACAATCATGGCCATATCACATCATCGCACACCTCGCAAAACAAAGTTAGACGCTTCTACTTTCTTTGCATATTTTACGTGGTTTGGGGCTTTCCATAGGTGTCGTTCTAACCTCGAACAAGAACCACAACATTGATACTAGCATTGTTGATTACCCGTTGTAAATTGGATCTTTACTATGCTAGGAGAAACAGCACCCATAAAGCCACTTATGCAATACGTTGCATGTCAAGCGTGGAGCAAGTCTCATGAACGATGTCATGTAAGGTTAGCCGGGCGCTTCATCCCAACATACCGCAAGATGCAAAGTACACAAAAAGCAATCTACAATAAAAGCATCAACGCCCACAATGACCATTGTGTTCTACTCGTAAATGTGATCTACATATAGACACGGCTCGATACCACTGTAGGGGTTCGTAGCATGGAAAACAAAAATTTCTACCATACAAACAAACAAGCCAAGATCTATCTACTAGATTGTAGCAAAGTCGATGGAATAACTCACCTCGAAGATTCCAAAGTGTTTAACGAGAGCAGATTCTCGTGGGTGATGTAGTAAATACTCTTTCCGATCTCAAGATCGCGTAGACGATCCTTCCGGGCCACGTTCCCATAGCGCTCCCTTGATCGGTCACACGTTCGGTACTGACGAAGACCTTCCTCTCCTTGTTCCAAGAGTGCGGAGGTTGTAGCACTCTCCTCGCGATTCCTAAGCTGACATGGCGTGGTGCAGGAGGTAGAGGGGAAATCCGCAGGCTTCGCCTTAAGCGGTGCGGTATGGTGGAGCTTATGAGAGAGGCTATTAGTGGTCTAGTAATTAGACACACCAATTAGAAGGCTCTAAACCAATTAGAAGGCTCTAAACCGAAATAGCTCTAAACCGGGGTCTAGATCTAGGGTTTAGTTTAGAAGATAGGAAACTTGTGTGTGTTGGAGGGGAGGCCCTGCCCCTCCCTTTATAGGTGGGAGGGCTGGCGCGCCAGGGGAGAGAGGGAGTCCCTCCCCAACTCGGCCTAGGGCTGGCCGCCGGCTTGGGGAGGAGGACTCCTCCCCAAAGTCGGTTTCCTCCTCTCCTCCCACTTCCCAAAAACTGCCGTTTGACTTTCAAACTAGTCGTTTGACTTTTTCAATTTAGGATTCAATTTAATCCTTTATTTGGGACAGCAAGAACACTTAGTACATGATGCAATCATTCCAATATGTAATGACACACTCATGTACCCTTCCCCCTCCGGAGTGCGGACATTAAGGACCTTCTAGAATGTTCCCGATGAAAACACCGGAATCATTCCGCCACTCCGAAACGGGACTTTCCTTATATGAATCTTATTCTCCGGACCATTCCGGATCTCCTCGTGATATCCCGGATCCCATCCGAGACTCCGAACAACATTCGGTCTCTTTCTCATAATACCATAACTACTCAAACAACGTCGAATCCTTAAGTGTGTCTCCCTACGGTTCGTGAATTATGCGGACATGATCGAGACACTTCTCCGAACAATAACCAATAGAGGAATCTGGAAATTCATATGGCTCCCACATATTTCTACGATTACTTTGCGATCGAATGAACCACTTACATACGATACCAATTTCCCTTTGTCTCACGATATGTTACTTATCCGAGGTTATGATCGTCAGTATCTCGCATACCTAGTTCATCCTCATTCTTGATAAGTACTCTTGTCTCGTTCCCGTGATATGTGATCCCTTGTGACCCAGTCACATGCTTGCAAGCTAATTGGATGACATTTCACCGAGAGGGCCCAGAGAATATCTATCCGTCATGTGGATGGACAAATCCCACTCTTGATCCATGTGTTTCAACCAATACTTTCCAAACACTCAATGCCACCTTTATAGCCACCCTGTTACGGTGTGGTGTTTGATGACATCAAAGCATCCATCCAGTAAAGGTGATATGCATGATCTCATGGTCGAAGGAATTAGGTTACTATGTATCAGAAAGCATATAGCAATTGAACTATTGAAATGACTTGATCTTTATGCTACGCTTGTCTATAGGAGTATGTCCACCATATCATTCTCCTAACGATATGATCTTGTTGTTGATAACATCTCAATGTTCATGATGGGGAAACCACAATCATCAATCAACCAACAAGCTAGTGAAGTATAGAGGCTATACTAGGGACTTCAAATTAAGTTTACAAATCACACAAGTATTAATGGTTTCCTTGTTAATACTATTATAGCATGAATGTAAACATTTATCATAAACACAAAGATATATAATAATAACTACATTTATTATTGCCTCTAGGGCATATCTCCAACACAATGATCGACAGAGGGACCTGGATGGCCATGTGACCCCTGTGCGTTCCACAAAGATCTTTCGTCATTTGAACCGGGACAGTCGTGTCTTATTCCCTTTGTCACTCGATACTTGCATTGCCCGAGATCTGATCAGTGACATCACCATGTCGTGTTCAATATCGTTACTGAACAATGCTACTTGACTCGTTCCGACAAGTGATATCCCCGTGATCAAATCACATGTTGCGCAGCTATTGGATATAACTTCTCCAAGTGGGCCCTTGAGTATCTTGCTGTCACATGGACAGACAAATCCCGCTCTTGACATATATTGCCTCTACGGTTTCCTCCGAGTACCTGAACACACCTTTATAACCACCGTATTACCAGATGGTGTTTGATGCTATCTAAGCACTCTCAGGAGACAGTGATTGATATAGTCTCACGGTCAAGGAATAGTCTACGAGGATCCATTTCCAATCATCATAACTTTGAACTTCATGACATGATCGGGTCACAATGTTTAGATTGGGTATGGGTTCATCATATCATTCTCGGAATGAGATGACTCCATTTCCAACTGGCATAAATGCCACATGATCAGGAAACATGATCATCTGTTGACCAATAAACCAGTGACTAGAGTTTCACTGGGAACCACTGGTTGTTTGTATATCACACGTGTATTGATGTTTCCACTCAATACAATTATAGCATGATATAAAACTTAATCATAAACCATATGAAATATGATAATAGTCCTTACTACTATTTGTCTCTAGGACATATTTCCAATAGTCTCCCACTTGCACTAGAGTACAAATACACTAGCTGCATTTGTTCTTAATCATTGGCACCATATATCCGATACCCTGAACATGCTTGCTCATGGAAGAGGTTGAGTCTTGGGTCTATACTTTACAGTCCCAAATCCTTTGCAACTTACTAATGTCACCTTGATTGGCATTAATACTTTATCATCACATGATAGCCTCTGTGTGTATGCATCATCGCTATGGCAGCAGAACGAGGCCTGATTCCAGGAGCCTACAGCGACGTTAGATCAACCTCGAGGGCTTTCTCATGGGCACTGTGCCCTGGGACACATCATTCTACGTTAAAAGCGAACTAGCCCCACCATAACATTATACAACACTTTAGATGGCACCCTTATCTATTATTATAAATGTATTTATCAAAACTCCCGTGCACTCTGTGCAACTTTCGATGTCTTTGTTCACCTCGCTTCCTACTTGACTTCTGATTGGTATCTACAGGAGTTTCCAACATATTCCCTTATAACATAACTCTTTATGTTTTAAGATATGTCATCCTTTATGGACTTGGAAAACATGTTCACAGTTCTCTACTAGATACTGCGGACAAAACTTAGCTCATCATTCTATGATTCAAACTTAATCACTTTTAAACGTTCCTTATTGGATCACATATTATGCTAAGTTATCATCATGGTTTACTAAGATAGAAAATATGTCTCAACATAGTGGATGATGATCATCCTTTTCCTTTCTTTCAACCATTGATGTTAAACTCAATGATATTCCTAATTCAAGTTATTAAGGACTGGTTCCTTAATTAACTTCTATTCTAAAACACTTTTTAGAATCCCTTAAGGAATACACTTTTCAGAATCCCTTAAGGAATACTACATAATATCATAATACACTTGTTATCAACTTCTACATCTTATAAATCATTATTTATAAGTATTTACGCCTTTATTCTTAACTCCCTTAAGAATTACTCCTATAAGCTCCCACTCAAAATATGTTCCTACATATTTGAATTTGATACTTACATTGCTCCCACTCAAAAGTATGTCAATCACATATTGTTTCAGGAAGACTTTCATAGCTCCCACTCAATTTTATGCAAATTGCATATCCTCCCACTATTTTGAACAATTTCAAAATCCTTTGATCAAATATCAAACTTGGAGATTTACTATGAGATATTAGTACTGTTACTAGTTTTAAATCCAGTAGACATTTAGCACAATTGAATCGAATTCTTTTGAATTCATCCAATACTTGACAAATTGTGCTTTTGTCTTTCACCCCTTTTTCCTACTATGGTTTTGCAGTCATTTGGGAAAATTCAAGTAACCCCTTTTACTTGTGAGATTCAGCAACGAATTGCTTTCTAATCTCAAGGGAATTTAACTTCTAGGATTTCTCATAATTTAGTTTACCATTATTTCCTTTGTAGTTCATAGGTATGTGATACATTGCAAATGTATCTATAGTTTTTGATGTTCCATGCTTGGTTTTATCTACTTTCTTGTGTTTTGTCCACACTTTGGAATACTTTTCATAGGATTTCTTGGACTAACCTATTAACAAGAGCCATAGTGCCAGCTGCCTGTTTTCTGCCGTTTTTAGTTCCAGGAAAGTCAGAAAATGAATATTCTCGGAATTGGACGCGATAAAAGCCAAAGTGCCTATTTTTTCGGAAGACATTAGATGCCAGAGTACGAGACGGAGAAGGGATGGGGGGCGGCCACACCACCTGGCCGCACAGGCCCTGACCAGGGGGGTGGTCTCCGACCCCTCGGCCTCTCCTTCCGCCTATATATTGCCCTCGGGACAAAAACCCTAAGTACCCGATCAAAAATCCACGAAAGTCTGTAGTCGCCGTCATCTCCATCCCTAGATCAGGAGGGATCGAGCTCTTCCGGCACCTGCGGAGGGGAATTCACCATGGAGGCCTTCTTCATCATCATGCAAGCCTCTGGTGTGATGCGTGAGTAGTTCATCTCTGGACTACGGGTCCATGTAGTAGCTAGATGGCTGGTTCTCCTCCTTTGTGCTTTCATGTCTAGATCTTGTGAGCTCCGTTCATGATCAAGATCATCTATTTGTAATTCTGCATGTTGTGTTTGCGAGGATCCGATGGATATTGAGATGCTATTTCAGATTCATTATTGATTCTATCATGTCTTTGTTATTTGTGATCTTGCATGCTTTCCGTTGTTAGTAGGTATCTTGGCCAAGTAGATGCTAGCAACTCCAAGAGTTAGTATTTATGCTCGATAGTGGGTTCATGCCTCTGGTAATCTGGGGAAGTGACAGAAATCTCTAAGGTACTAGATGTGCTGTTGCTACTAGGGAGAAAACAACAATCCTTTATTCATAGAACAATCATATTGTTTACTTTACACGCAATTCGTAAAGCAATAATTTCTTGCTTGCAACTTAATACTAGAGGGGGTTCGGATGATAACCTGAAGGTGGATTATTAGTCATAGATGCAGTTGGATGGTGGTCTATGTATAATGTTGTAATGCCCAATCAATTCTCAAAGGAGTCAAGATGAGTAGTATATGCTTGTATGCTTTCTCGATGTTTGTCAATTGCCCCGCTGTAATTTGTTCACACAGCATGTTATCTATCTTAAGGAGAGCCACCTCTAGTGAACTATGGACCCCGGTCCTTTCTTTTACATACAATCTACAAATTGTTTACTGCTTTGTGTTTACTTTCTTCAAACTATTACTTCCTTCCATTCGATACATTTAATCCTTTGTTTTCAGCAAAACCGGTGAGATTGACAACCTCATCGCAAGTTGGGGCAACACCTTTTGTGGTTGTGTTGTGCAGGTCTCCACGTTGCTACTAGCACCGGTAGTGCGCCCTGCCAAGGCTCTGTTAGCAACACCTTTGGTTTAATAACTGAGGGAAATTTGCTATTGTGCTCATCATACCTTCCTCTTGGGGTTCCCAATGAGCTCTACATCAACACTGAGCCATCAAGCACTTCTCTAGCGCCGTTGCCGGGGAGTCAAGGACATCTTCATAAGGGGAGTCCCTCATAACCAATCTCTTTACTTTGTTATTTTTGTTTTGCTTAGTTTCTTTTTGTTTTATTTGCTTGTTTCTTTATCAAAAACACACAAAAAATTAGTTTTACTAGTTTGCTTTCTTATTCAAAAACACAAAAAAATTAGTTCCTATCTTAAGTTACCACTATGTCTAGCCTTGCTCCAGTCACTATGTCACCTGAGGAAATGAATTTCACTTTTAAACAAGGAATTGAGGAGAGCTTCAAGGAAGCTTGGTCTAGAATCTCTGATCTACATGAAAAAACTGAGCCTAAAATGACTCAAAGCTTGTTTCTTAGCAGTTTTTACCTTGGAATTGCTCTTTGCTATAGATATGCTTTAGATGCTGTTGTGGGATGAGATTTCCTCCAATATAATGAGGATGATGTTGTTAATCCTATAAAGAAATTGATCCTTACTTACAACTTGCCTAGCAAAACTGATATTATTTTCGCGAGCATATTTGCTAGTAAACACTCTTGAGACCCGCACTACTAGCTTAAAAGATTGCTATAATACACTTAGGGAGCATCATGATTATGTTCCAATAAATTCTGAACCATCAAAGTGGCTCCCCATAGTAAAGATTGATATAAATACTGAAACTTTTCAAGCTCGCTGTGATATCATGTCTGAATTTTGTCTTATGCCCAAAGATATTTATGAATCTTTGAATCATTGGAGGCTTACTGAAGGAGGAAAAGAAATATCTCTTGCTAATAATGCTACCATATTACCTATTGGAATAGCTGAAGGAGTGTTTACAAAGATCCTTGGGAAAATGATTTCTACTGATTATCTTGTTATTGAATATGCAGGAAAAGGACAAATTACACTTGGAAGGTCCCTATTAGAACTCTTTGGAGCAATAATAGATGTGGGAAAGGGGACCATGCACCTTTATTCTCCACCAAACAATCATATTTTCCCCAAGGTTAAGAATAAAAGTAAGAGAGGTAAGGGCAAGAAATTTGGTTTTAATGCTTCTTCATTTGAGAACACTTGATTCTTTTTCTTGCTTCTTATGCCTAACTTAAAGGCGTTAAAGAAAAGTACTTATTAGAAGATAACCCAAAAGTTTTAGATGAGTCTTGGGATTTATTACTTCAGTAATAACCGCTCCTTATCCTTTTTATTTTCTTTTTGTGCCAAGAGTAACCTCTAATGAGAGAGAAATAATGATTGGGAAAGTTGTTGTCCCAAAAATAGATTTCTGTGCTTCACCGTAAAAATTCGTGTAAAATCTCTGAACATCTTTTTGAGGCGTGCATTTTTGTGCTTCTGCCCCAGGTTGTTATCTAACTTTTGTTAGTTCAACACTTTTTGATTTGATCAACAGAAGGTCTTCGAAAAAATTCGTCTTTACCTGCTAGGCTGTTTTGACAGATTTCTGCCATTTTCTGCATTTGCTTCTTGTTGGTTCCTTTTTTAGTTCTTTTGGGGAATTGAGCTTTTTGAGGGAAGTGCTTCAGTAGCTTGTGTTTTAATGGAAGTTTATTGGTGTTATAACTGAACCTAAAGACCTATTATCTTTAGTGCACTAATGTTGCTAATAAAGATTGTGTGAAGTTTTGTATGAAGGAAAAATTTCAGGTGTATGGAAGGAATGAGTAATGAGATGAAGGATGAACTAAAGCTCAAGCTTGGGGATGCCACGCGTGTCACCCCAAGAAATATCCAAGAAGTACAAGCGTCAAAGCTTGGGGATGCCCAAGGCATCCCCCTCTTCATCAATAAAAATCCCAGGTTTTTTCCAAACGCTTCATTTTATTGTTTCATGCATAGTTGTGTTGTTCTTGGAGCGTCTTCTTTTTCGTTTTCGTTTTTCGTTTTCTTGGTTTTCTTAGTTTGCTGAATAAATTGGTTGTACCCCCTCTTTCATACATTGGTTTTCAAATAGTTTGGTTTGGTTTGGAAAAGAGTAGGAAAGTCCATGCTTATGTGGTAAAAAGCGCTTGTTTTTGACTGTGGCCTATTCTTTGTCATGCCATGCTTGATATTGTTTTGGATTTATGCTTAGTATTCTTTGTTGTAGCATGACTTGTTATAAACAATTGAGATTGCTTAATGTGCCTTGGATGAATCATGCGTTGTTTTAGCATATTAAAGCATTGTATAGTGGTACTCTCCTTTGATGCTTTATTTGGGTTGACTTGGCGCATGCTCACACCATGTTATGACTATCTCAAGTCACCATAGCCTTTATGATCCTTTAGTTTTCAACTTGTAGTATCACTTTATGCTTTGATCAATGATGTTTTGTCGCTCTGCATGATTATGGCCAATGTTGCTTTCTTAGTTTGTCGCTCCCAGTCTTTTGCTAGCCTCCACAACCAAGTATGAGTTCCACTCATGCATCCAACTCCCTAAACCGAGTTATTCCAAAGATTCCACCATACCTACCTACTAGCTTATGCTATTCCAAGTATATTCATGTTTTTGTTTACCTTCCAAATTAAACTTGTTATGAGAAAACTAGTGATTAAAGCTCTCACGAACTTGATGGCACACTTTAATTTTTTTGCATCTAATAAACTTGAACCATTGGGTCCTTCTTTGTTGCGTATATGCTTGCGCTTTATAAGTTGAACTTAGCAGAACCATGTATCATGGGGAACGCTTGCAACATTGCACTTGTACTTTGTATCCCATTGATATCATGTTCTTTTGCTTATGGATCCCGGCGATGTGAAATAAAAGTGGAACTTGTAAGATCATGGAGTTTGTATGTGTGTTAGAGAAACGTCTGGGCCGCTAGCCTAAGACATGCCTAATCATGGTGGAAACTTGCAGCATCACCATAATGAGCACTCTATGAGGCATCCTCAATAAAAACCTATGCAAATAGCAAATAAAAAGATCGCTGAGATGCTCATTGTCTGCTTGCCTTGTCATTTTGATTATGGGATAGCTCCTGTATCATGTGCAAGGGGTACCCCGTTGACGGTTCTTTATGATACATATGTACTTACAATGACAAGAGCTTACTTGTGACTAAAGTTGAGTAGCATGAGGTTCGGTCTTCGTAAGTAAGGGGCATGAGATTTTGGTTTATAACTTGTCAAGCATATCCTCTTAGTTGTGTCACTTTAACCTTAATCACCTTCAAGATGCTTATGATAGGGGCAATGAGAGCTGAAAGCTATAAGTACCATAATTTTTGGAAGCTCTTTATGAGACTTGAATCCCTGCTTCCTTTTATAAAGGCCTTTCTTTCAACGTTATATTGTGTCTCCACCTTCTATCTTTATGCACCTACTTTGAGAGCATAGTGGCCATTCTTAGTTCTATGTGCATTGTCCCAAGACTAGTTGATTGATGCATATCTTGATATTTCTTGTTTTAAACTATTTGTATCTAGTCACTCTTATGAACTTTGAAGGTGTCCTATGCATTTATATTTGCTACTCTATGAGGGACAAGCTGAATACTATTATGCTATGTTTTCTTTATGTGAAACAAACAAACGTCTTGCAAAGCATTGTTATTCATGAATCTTTTGTTTGTGCCTTTTCATGTTGCATCATAGTTTCTTTGTCTTATTGCTAGAACTTTGTCTTTCATGTTATGATTGAAGTACTATGATGCCAGCTTTGAATGTTTTACAAATACTTTGATCAAGTCTTTGATGGTGCATGTCACCTCAAAAATTATTCTTTCTTTTTATCACTTACCTACTCGAGGACGAGCAGGAGTTAAGCTTAGGGATGTTGATACATTGCAAACGTATCTATAATTTTTGATGTTCCATGCTTGGTTTTATCCACTTTCTTGTGTTTTGTCCACACTTTGGAGTACTTTTCATATGATTTCTTGGACTAACCTATTAACAAGAGCCACAGTGCCAGCTGCCTGTTTTCTGCTGTTTTTGGTTCCAAGAAAGTCAGAAAATGAATATTCTCAGAATTGGACGGGACAAAAGCCAAAGTGCCTATTTTTCCGGAAGTCATCAGATGCCAGAATACGAGACGGAGAAGGGCTGGGGCCTGGCCGCGCGGCCAGGCCTGGCCCGCGCCAGGGGGTGGTCTGGCCAGCCCAGGCACCCTCTCGGCCTCTCCTTCCGCCTATAAGATGCCCTCGGGACGAAAACCCTAAGGGCCCGATCAAAAAATCCATGAAAGAGCCTGTAGCCTCCGTCATCTCCATCCCTAGATCGGGAGAGATCTGAAGCTCTTCCCGGCACCTACGGAGAGGGAATTCACCACCGAGGCCTTCTTCATCACCATGCAAGCCTCCGGTGTGATGCGTGAGTAGTTCATCCTTGGACTACGGATCCATGTAGTAGCTAGATGGCTGGTTCTCCTCCTTTGTGCTTTCATGTTTAGATCTTGTGAGCTCCGTTCATGATCAAGATCATCTATTTGTAATTCTGCATGTTGTGTTTGCAGGGATCCGATGGATATTGAGATGCTATTTCAGATTGATTATTGATTCTATCATGTCTTTTTTATTTGTGTTCTTGCATGCTTTCTGTTGTTAGTAGCTATCTTGGCCAAGTAGATGCTAGCAACTCCAAGAGTTAGTATTTATGCTCGATAGTGGGTTCATGCCTCTGTGTCTGGGAAGTGACAGAAATCTCTAAGGTACTAGATGTTCTGTTGCTACTAGGGAGAAAACAACAATCCTTTGTTCATAGAACAATCGTATTGTTTACTTTACACGCAGTTTGTAAAGCAATAACCTATTGCTTGCAACTTAATACTGGAGGGGGTTAGGATGATTACCTGAAGGTGGATTATTAGTCATAGATGAAGTTGGATGGCGGTCTATGTATAATGTTGTAATGCCCAATCGAATCTCAAAGGAGTCAAGATGATTAGTATATGCATGTATTGCTTTCTCGATGTTTGTCAATTGCCCCACGTTAATTTATTCACCCAGCATGTTATCTATCTCAAGGAGAGCCACCTCTAGTGAACTATGGATCCTGGTCCTTTTCTTTACATACAATCTACAATCTTTTATTGCTTTGTGTTTACTTTTTGCAAACTATTACTTCTTTCCATTCGATACGTTTAATCCTTTGTTTTCCGCAAAACACGGTGAGATTGACAACCTCAACACAAGTTGGGGACAAAGTTCTGTGGTTGTGTTGTGCAGGTCTCCACGTTGCTACTAGCACCTGTAGTGCGCCCTGCCAAGGCTCAGCTAGCAACACCTTTGGGGTGTTTCCTTGCTCCTACTGGTTCGATTAAACCTTGGTTTCATAACTGAGGGAAACTTGCTGCTATGCTCATCATACCTTCGTCTTGGGGTTCCCAACGAGCTCTACATCAACATCGCACCAGCATTTTTCTGGCGCCGACACTGAGCCATCACATACCAACTAATGCGAGAGAGACAGACACCCCCTAAGCCACTTTATACGGTACAAGCCATATGTCAAGCGTGGACCAGTCTCGCGAATGAACGCGTAAAGTCGGTTGGGGGGCGCTTCATCAAGAATTACTACGCTATGCACAAGTACACGTGGGAGGGTAACAACTAAAAGATCAATGCCCACACGCTAGATCTCGTATGTTCTACCTGTACTAGCATTACTATGCATAGATCTAGCTCTGATACCACTGTAGGGGTTCCACGTATGAAAACAATAAAAATTTACCCTACGCCCCTGAACCCCTGAAGCTTCCAGGACCTATCTATTAGTAATATAGTAACGTGAGGGGCTTTTCGTGAACTTACCCTTGAAGACCGAAAAGCGTTGTCAACGCTCAGGAGAGCGTGGTTGATGTAGTCGAGCCGAAGCCGACCTTAAGGTCGTGATGAATTCCTTGCGCTCCTTGGCTCCAATGACTTGAGTGCCTCAAGTGCGACACCTCGTGGGGAGTTACACACGTCCGGTGCCTGACGATGACTCCCGCTTCCCCGATCCAGCAGTAGTTGCAGAAGTAGAGCTCCCGGATCCGAATCCCACAGCGCGACGGCGCTCATGTGAAGATGTCTCGCCATGCAGTCGGACTTGGGACCACGGTCATGAGAGAGAGAGAGGGAGAGAGAAAATATCAATTACAGGTCCTCCCAAAAGTGGGGAGACCTTTATTGATTATTGGTGTATTTATCTTGGCCAAATACCCCACTATATATAGGGGGAGGAGGGGGTACACCCTCCCTCAAAGTCCCGGGGTGGGACTAAAGGAGAGGAGGGGGTGGGGAGGCCACCGTCCAGCCCCTAGTGGGCCCCGTGCGGGGGGCTAGGCCCAGCCGGCCAGCCCCCATGCCCCTTCTCCCTCTCTCCTTTCCCTAATGGGCCCTCTCCCTCCGAAAATTGGCCCATTAAGCCTTTTTGACCTTTAATTGATTTTCTCTTTATTAAATAATTATGAATAAATGATTAAATCAATATTTAACATTCATTCACATATTATTCAACCTCCGTGGCTATGGAACACCTTCCACCTCCAGTCCGGACATCCTTTGGACTTACCGAAACCCTTTCGGTTTTCTCCCTTCATTTCTTCGGCGATTCTACCGATCCTATAAACACTCTCTAAGAATCATCAAGCCCTTAAGCATGATACCTCATGGTGTGGGAACACTCCAGACTTGGTCGGGACACTCCCGCACCAATGATCGACAGAGGGACCTGGATGGCCATGTGACCCCTGTGTGTTCCACGAAGATCTTTCGTCGTTTGAACCACGACAGTCGTGTCTTATTCCCTTTGTCACTCGATACTTGCATTGCCCGAGATCTGATCAGTGACATCACCATGTCGTGTTCAATCTCGTTACTGAATAATGCTACTTGACTTGTTCCGACAAGTGATATCCCCGTGATCAAATCACATGATGCGCACCTATTGGATATAACTTCTCCGAGTGGGCCCTTGAGTATCTTCCCGTCACATGGACGGACAAATCCCGCTCTTGACATATATTGCCTCTACGGTTTCCTCCGAGTACCTGAACACACCTTTATAACCACCGTATTACCAGATGGCGTTTGATGCTATCTAAGCACTCTCGGGAGACAGTGATTGATATAGCCTCACGGTCTAAGGAATAGTCTACGAGGATCTATTTCTAATCATCATAACTTTGAACTTCATGACATGATCGGGTCACAATGTTTAGATTGGGTATTGGTTCATCATCTCATTCTCGGAATGAGATGACTCCATTTCCAATTGGCATAAATGCCACATGATCAGGAAACATGATCATCTGTTCACCAATGAACCAGTGACTATAGTTTCACTAGGAACCCCTGGTTGTTTGTATATCACACGTGTATTGATGTTTCCACTCAATACAATTATAGCATGATATAAAACTTAATCATAAACTATATGAAATATGATAATAGTCCTTACTACTATTTGTCTCTAGGGCATATTTCCAACATGACCACCGTACTCGATGACGAATTCCTCCGTACCTGCATAGAGCATCGACATCGCCTGACCGATTAAGACCGCCCCTTGCCACGCCACGACGTGCGTGACAATCGCCGCAGTCCACCGTGTCTCCCTATGCCCTCCGACATGCTTATAGCAACCTGTAGCAGCGCCGCCGACGAGACGAGCCATGCCGCACTGCCTTCATCGTCGGTGTATAAATAGGCCCCTTCCCTAGCCTCAAACGGCACACCATTCCACTCCCCTCTCTCAGAAACATGCCAGGCTAGCCCCTAGAGCAAGGCGAGCACCACCTCGCCGGAATTTATCCGGAGCCCGCTACTGCAGTGAAGGAAGGGCGCCATTGATTGGAGCCACCCAGGAGCCGCCACGACCACCCATCGACTCGCCGTCGTCTACCAGCCCATTCGCCCCCATCACCGGACCTAGCTGGAGCCCTGGTAATCCTCCGACAACCCCCACTGTGTCGCTAGGTTTAGAATCCCCCGCGCTCACTGCGACGTAGATGATGAACTAGGACCGTTGATCTTGTTCTAATCGTAGGGCCGATATTGGTAGATACCATTTCACATTAGATCTGCCGCTGACGCATGGGACCAACCTGTCAATGACCTGCAGCTGCATCTTGTCTTGATTCTGGCCCATTTCTTTTCCATAGCGTATTGCTTGTTTCAAACTTAATTTTTCTATTTAATTCAAAACTCAGTTCTGTAGTTGTATTCAAAATTGAATTCAGAGAGATGTACTAAACCAAAATGCATGATTCCAATTTTTCTAGAAAGGTATTGCAAATGTCTACACACTCCCGTTGGATTTAAACCATTTGAAACTATAGATCACCTATAGTAAAAATAACAAGACAGAGACTTTCACAACTTCAAATATTTTTATAAAATCAACTAGAAATGCTTTTAAGTTGATTCCAACTCTCAAAAATCACATTTAGCACGCTCTATCTGAATATGTAAAAGATTTAGTTTTACATACATTAATCATGGACTAGTATTAAAAGAATGCTATATAGGCATTTCTAGTCACTTTAATATTATTAAATAGCAATATTAAATTTTGTAATATGTGACCACCACTTTAAATCACATTCTCAAGTATTGGAATATGTGGTGTTGACATGTGTTAACATGATCCCATATTCTAATTAGAGGATATTAAATCTTAAGTACTTTTCAATGAGTAGAAATTACTTTTCCAAAATAAGATAAATAAGAATGTGTAAATATTTCATGTGATGATTGAGATGATGCTAGATCATTTTGTGTGAGCCCATGTGTGCTAAATAGAAGTAGTTAAGTGTTGTTTGGTGATTGTGTACATTGTATATTTTTGTAGATGCTAGTACTGACCTAGGGTACGACAAGGAGGAGTACTTCGAGGAAGAGGAAGAGAAATTCAACAACTGCACTACTCAAGGAAAGCCATCCCATGCAAGCTTAGCTATGCCAGCTGAACTGTGCAAATACCCTATGCATTCTTGAAATGCAGCTTTACCAATTCTTAGTTTTATATACAAGTTTTACTTTTCCTTTACCATGGTTTCCCAACTAGTTAATTAATTGGTGCTTAGTGGAAAACTAGGATATATGTTATCAAGAGCATAGAACTAGGTTGCTAGTTACACTGGATTAGCCCCCCCATCAATAGTGATACCTCATGAATAGATGCTAGTGCTAAGCTAACATGAATCACCTTAGAGGGGAACACTTGGAGAAAATGATTATGAAAACCTTGGAATGATGAGTCATTCTATTAAAATATTTTGACATGTGTCATGATACACAATGAGTTGGAGATGATACTGAATGAAACATATGCTTTGACTTTGATAAAAACTGATGGTTGGGTTCGGATGCGATACCATTCCAATTTTACCATACAGCCACAATACCTGAGTTGGGTAGGGCTTAACTGGAAGTTTATATGTCTTAGTATGGGTTCCCTCGCGGAATGAGGTTGAGCTGAGGCTACCTCTGAAGGGTTTCGCAGCATAGTAAATCAAAATTTTCTACGGAAGCGAACAGAGGGAAAGCCAAGATCTAATCTAGGAGATGCAAACAACGAGAGAGATTGGATTAGATCTTCATACCCTTGAAGATTCAGACATGGAACGCGTTCGGAACGTGGGTGATGTAGTCGTACTCGCTTCTCCTCCTCGTGATCCGATCCGATCTAGCACCACAAGTGGCGGTGCCTCCGTGAGATGCACACGTGCAGCACCTCGACGTCTCCTCCTTCCTCGGACCAGCAAGTATGGTGGAGAGATGGATTGGATCTACAACACGACGGCGTGGTGTATATGGTGGAGAATTTCTGCAGCAGGGCTTCGCCTACAAATAGTCGGGAGGGAGAGAGGAAGGGCAGCAGGGCGGCTAGGGTTGGAGGGGAAGGTGTGGTGGGTTGGTGCGCCCCCACCCCTCTTTATATAGAGGGGGGGCGCAGCCCTAGCCCCTCCTCCAAGCCTATCTCTAGTTTAAACGATTTAAACTTATCCCTTATCCAGAAATTCTATCTCTAGTTTAAACGAGTTTAAACTTATCTAGAATCGGCTGGGCCCTATGGGGCCTTGTGCCCAATGCGGCCAGGACACTCCCTCATAGGCCCATGCCCCCTCCCGGAAGGTGGGACCACGTTGGCCCCCTTCCGGAAGGTTCTAGAAGCTTCCGGTACAATACCGATTAATCCAGAACAATTCCGAACTCCAAAAACTGCACTGCCTTATATGAATCTTATTCTCCGGACCATTCCGGAACCTCTCGTGATGTCCCGGATCCCATCCGAGACTCCGAACAAAAAATTCATAAACCAAGTATCCAATCTATCCTAGCGTCGAGACACGTTAAGTGTGTGACCCTGCGGGTTCGAGAATATGCAGACATGATCTTCTATCAATAATCAATAGCGGGGTTTGGGCACCCATATTGACTCCCACACATTCATCGATGATCATATCAGATGAACCACGATGCCAGGATTCAATCAATCCCATATATATATTCCCTTCGTCTCGCGATATTTTACTTGCCCGAGATTCGATCGTCGGTATCGTCATACCTAGTTCAATCTCGTTCACAGCAAGTACTTTACTCGTTCCGTAATCCGATATCACTTTGTGATTAACTCCTTAACCACATGCTTGCAAGCGGTGTTGATATCGATTACCGAGTGGGCCCGAAGTATATCTCTCCGACTTGGGAGGGACAAATTCCATCTCGATACATACAACCCAACAGATACTTTCCGATCACCTGAGAGACACCTTTATGATCACCCTATCATAGGATGACGTTTGATGACCTCAAAGCTTTCTTCCGATATCAGGGAGTTGTATTATCTCATGGTCTAAGGAATACAATATTTGACATAGGAAAAGCTTCGCAAAGATGAACACAATGACATGATCTAATTGCTTCGCTTAGTTTGGGTCTGTCCACCATATCATTCTCCCAATGATATGATCTCATTATCAATTGACAACTCATGTCTATAGTTAGGAAACCTTAACCATCATTGATCAATGAGCTAGTCCATAGAGGCGTACTAGGGACACGGTGTTGTTCACAAACCACACAAGTATTAATGTTTCCGCTTAATACAATTCTAGCATGGAATATAAACTTTATCATGAATAAGAATTATAATAATAACATCTTTATTATTGCCTCTAGGGCATAATTGCAACAGTCTCCCACTTGCACTAGAGTCAATAATCTAGTTTACATTTGGCAACAATCTCACACCCATGGCACTGAGGTGCTGATCATGTTTTACACGTGGAAGAGGTTTAGTCAATGGATCTGCGACATTCAGATCTGTATGTACTTTGCTGATCTTCGATCTCCATCGCTATATAATCTCGGATTATATGAAACTTGTGTTGATATGCTTGGTCTTTGGATGATATCTTGGTTCCTTAGCGAGTGCTATGGCGCCAGTGTTGTCACACAATATCTCCAGTGGGTCCAATGCACTTGGAACCACGCCAAGCTCAGTGATGAAGTTTCTGATCCAAACTCCTTCACTTGACTCTTCTGCAGCAGCCATGTATTCCGCTTCTACTGTAGATCCCGCGATTACGCTTTGCTTGCAGCTTCTCCAGCTCACAGCTCCTCCATTCAAAATATACACATATCCTGTCTGAGATTTAGAATCATCCTTGTCGGTGTCGAAACTAGCATCGACGTAACCTTTTACGACAAGCTGTTCATCACCCCCATAGACTAAGAACATTTCTTTAGTCCTATTTAGGTACCTTAGGATGTTCTTCACGGCTATCCAAATGTTCCACTCTGGATCACTTTGATATCTGCTCGTCAAACTAAGAGCATTGGACACATCCGTCTAGTACACACATGGCATACATGATGGAACCTATGGCCGAGGCATAAGGCACTTTGCTCATAGCTTCTCTATCATTTATCGTAGCTGGACACCGAGCCTTGCTCAATATCTTACTCGACAACATAGGCATCGAACCTTTCAATGCCTTATCCATTCTGAACCTTTTCGAACTTTGTCTAGGTATGTACTCGCTTAAAGCTATCAGCGTCTTTGTCTATCTCTATAGATTTTGATGCCCAATATATAAGCAGCTTCACCTAGGTCTTTCATTGAAAACACTTGTTCAAATAACTCTTCACATCGTTAAGCATGTTGATGTCATTTCCAATAATCAATATGTCATCCACATATAGTACCGTAAAGCGTCCGAGCTCCCACTCACTTTCTTGTAGATGCAAGCTTCAGAGCAATTTGGAACAAATCCAAAGCTCTTGATCAATTGATCAAAGCGAAGGTTCCAACTCCGAGATGCTTGCTTCATCCATAAATGGAACGCTGAAGTTTGCATACTTTATCGCATCCTTAGGATCGACAAAACCTTCGGGTTGCATCATATACAACTCTTCATCAATGTTGCCATTGAGGAAAGCGGTCTTGACATCCATTTGCCATATTTCATAATCATGAAACGCAGCAATTGCTAATAAAATCGAATGGACTTAAACATCGCTACGGAGAGAAAGTCTCATCGTAGTCAACACCTTGAACTTGTCGAAACCTTTCGCAACAAGCCGTGCTTTATAGACGGTAACATTACCATCCGTGTCCGCTTTCTTCTTGAAGATCCATTTGCACTCAACGGCCTTTCGTCGCTAGGAGGGTCCACCAAAGTCCATACTTGGTTTTCGCTCATGGATCCCAATTCGGTTCATGGCTTCTAGCCATTTCTCGAGTCTGGGCTCATCATCGCTTCCTCATAGTTCGTGGGTTCGCTGTCTTCTACTAACAAGACAATAAGACAGGTTGCCGTACCACTCGGGAGGGGCACGCGACCTTGTCGACTGCGACGTTCGATGCAGACATCGTCAAGCTTCATGATCCTTGTCATTAGCTTCCTCTATTGTTGGTGCAGGCGGCACTGGAACAATTTCAGGTGCTGCGCTACTCTCCAATTCAAGAGAAGGTTCAATAACCTCGTCTAGCTCTACTTTCCTCCCACTCACTTCTTTCGAGAGAAACTCCTTCTCAAGAAAGGAACCGTTCTTTGCGACAAACACTTTGCCTTCGGTTCTGTGATAGAAGGTATACCCAATAGTTTCCTTAGGGTATCCTATGAAGACGCATTTCTCTGCTTTGGGTTCGAGCTTGTCCGGCATCAACTTCTTGACGTAAGCTTCGCATCCCCAAACTTTAAGAAACGACAACTTAGGTTTAGCACCAAACCACAGTTCATACGGTGTCGTCTCAACGGATTTAGATGGAGCCCTATTTAAAGTGAATGCAGCGGTTTCTAATGCATAACCCCAAAATGATAATGGCAAATCAGTAAGAGACATCATTGATCGGACCATATCTAATAGGGTTCGATTCCGGCGTTCAGACACACCATTGCGCTGTGGTGTTCCGGGTGGCGTGAGTTGTGAAACGATTCCACTTGCTTTGAGATGCTTGAAAATCATAACTCAAATATTCGCCCCCACGATCGGATCGTAGAAACTTAATCTTTCTGTTACGATGGTTCTCCACTTCATTCTGAAATTCTTTGAACTTTTCAAACGTTTCAGATTTATGTTTCATTAAATAGATATACCCATATCTACTTAAGTCATCGGTAAAAGTGAGAAAATAGCGATATCCACCACGGCGTGAAACACTCATCGGTCCGCATACATCAGAATGTATGATTTCCAACAAGGCCGTTGCTCGCTCCATCATACCGGAGAACGGTGTCTTGATCATCTTGCCCATGAGGCATGGTTCGCATGTGTCAAATGATTCAAAATCAAGAGACTCCAAAAGTCCATCGAATGGAGTTTCTTCATGCGCTTTACACCAATATGACCTAGACAACGATTGCCACAAATAAGTAGTATTATCACTATCTACTTTGCATCTCTTAGCCTCAATGTTATGGATGTGTGTTTCATCCCTTTCGAGATTTAGAAGAAATAAACCATTCACAAGAGGTGCATGACCATAAAAGATGTTACTCATATAAACAGAACAACCATTATTCTCGATTTAAATGAATAACCGTCTTGCAATAAACACGATCCGTAAATAATGTTCATGCTCAACGCAGCACATAATAACATTTATTAAGGTTTAAAACTAATCCGAAGGTAAAACTAAGGAGAGCGTGACGGCCATCACATCAACTCTTGATCTGTTGCCAACGCCGCATCGTCACCTCATCCCTCGCATAAGCCGCTCTATTCCGTAGCTCTGCTTTGAGTTACAAATATTAGCAACTCAACGGTATCAAATACCCGGGCACTACAACGAGGGCTAGTAAGGAAAACATCAATAACATGTATATCAAATATACCTTTGATGGTGCCAGCCTTCTTGTCCGCTAGGTACTTGGACGATTAAGCTTCCATGACCCTTGTCCTTGCAATAGAAGCACTCGATGTCCGGCTTAGGACCAGACTTGAGCTTCTTCTCGAGGGACGCGCTTACCGCCGCCTTTCTTGAATGGCTTCTTTGCACCTTTACCTTTCTTAAAGGAGGGCTTGTTGACCATCAACACATGATTATCCTTTTTGATGTCCACCTCCGCAGCCTTCAGCTTTGCGAAGAGCTCGGTGATCGTATCAGTGGAACCAATCTGATTGTGAGTCACTACAAAACTTTTGTAGCTGGGAGGGAGTGATTGCAGAACTCTGTCAATCTTGAGCTCCTCTGGAATCTTGCAGTCCAGTTGCTCAAGGCGTTGAGTGTAGCCCGACATCTTAATGGCGTGCTCACTAACGGAACTCCCTTCCTCCATCTTGCAGTTAAAGAACTTCTCAGAGATCTCATATCTCTCGAGCGGGCTGAGTCTGAAACATGGTTTTCAGCTCCTCGAGAATCTCAAAGGGCCCGGGATAGTTTTCAAAACGATTTTGAAGTTCCGGTTCCATAGCAAACAACATGGTGCTCTTAATCACACCATAATCATCTTTGCGCGACTGATAGACAGCTTTCTCATCAGCCGGCGCAGTTGCAGCAGGGGGGTTACCTAACGCCAGACAGAATGATTCTTAGATTGCGGAACCAGTTGGTGAAGTTAGACCCATTGTTTCTAAGATTTTCTTTCTCAGCGAAAACGTTAAAGTTCAAGTTGGACTTGGCCATGTGATCTATAGTATTTGCAAGTACAATTTAGACTATGTTCATGATAAATAGTTCAAGTTAATCAAATTACTAGATGAACTCCCACTAAATTCAACATCCCTCAAGTTGCTTAGTGAACACGATCCAAATTCACCACACCTAATCCGATCTTCATGAGAAGAGATGTGGTTTCAATGGTGGACAACGAAGTGTCGATCATATCATTCATATGACTCATGCTTAACCTTTCGGTTCTTGTGTTCCGAGGCCATGTCTGTACATGCTAGGCTCGTCAAGCTAGACCCAAGTATTTTCGCGTGTGCAAAAACTGGCATGCACCCGTTGTATGTGAGCGTAGAGTCTATAGCACCCGATCATCACGTGATGCTTGGACACGACGAACTTTCGCAACGGTGCATACTTGGGGAGAACACAGTTTTTATCTTGATCTTTAAGTGAGGAATCATCTTATAATGCTACCGTCGCGATCTAAGCATAATAAGATACATAAAAGGATAAACATCACATGCATATAACTTTATGTGACATGGTATAGCCAATCTTCGCAAGAATGATCTCCATCTTGTGCGTTAAGCATGATCTCCATCACTCCACCATGATTGCCTCCACCACGAATAGCAACTACAACTATTGCTAACTACTTAGCGATAAAGTAAAGCTATTACATGGCGTATAAGAAGTTGACTCGCAGGTCATACACAATTATAAAGACAACCATATGGCTCCTGCCGGTTGTGTACTCATCGACATGCAAGTCGTGAAACATTACAAAACATGATCATCGCATACAATATACACATCACATCTTGGGCCATACCATATCACAGAAAACACTCCCTGCAAAAACAAGTTAGACGCCTCTACTTTGTTGTTGCATGTTTTACGTGGCTTATGGAGTAGATGCTAAGAACGATTCTTACCTACGGAAAGCCACAACGGTGATATTATGGTTGCCAAACTCCGGTGTTAATCCCATGACAACTATAGTGAGAGAAACTGACATCCACCAGCCGCATGTGTGGTACAAGCCACACGTCGTCAAGTCGGAGCCGGTCTCGCTGAACGACGTCGCGTAAGGTTGGCTGGACCGCTTCAATCTCACTATCCCGCGTCATAAGAAGAACACAAACAAGAGGCTTGCAACAGAAAACATCAACGCCCGCAACAACCATGTTGCGTTCTACTCGTGAATCACATCTACGCATAGATCTAGCTCTGATACCACTGAAGGGTTTCGCAGCATAGTAAATCAAAATTTTCTCTGAGCGAGCAGAGGAAAGCCAAGATCTAATCTAGGAGATGAAAACAACGAGAGAGATTGGATTAGATCTTCATACCCTTGAAGATTCAGACAGCGGAACGTTAAATCGGAACGTGGGTGATGTAGTCGTGCTCGCTTCTCCTCCTCGCGATCCGATCCGATCTAGCACCACAAGTGGCGGTGCCTCCGTGAGATGCACGTGAAGCACCTCGGCGTCTCCTCCTTCCTTGGACCAGCAAGTATGGTGGAGAGATGGATTGGATCTACAACACGACCGTGGTGTATATGGTGGAGAATTTCTGCAAGAGGCTTTGCCTACAAACATCGGGAGGGAGAGAGAGGCAAGCAGGCGGCTAGGGTTGGAGGAAGGTGTGGTGGGTTGGTGCGCCCCACCCCTCTTTATATAGAGGGGCGCAGCCCCCTCCTCCAAGCCTATCTCTAGTTTAAACGATTTAAACTTATCCCTTATCGAAATTCTATCTCTAGTTTAAACGAGTTTAAACTTATCTAGAATCGGCTGGGCCCTATGGGGCCTTGTGCCCTGGCCCAATGCGGCCAGGACACTCCCTCATAGGCCCATGCCCCCTCCGGAAGGTGGGACCACGTTGGCCCCTTCCGAAGGTTCTAGAAGCTTCCTACAATACCGATTAATGAACAATTCCGAAATCCAAAACTGCACCGCCTTATATGAATCTTATTCTCCGGACCATTAACCTCTCGTGTCCCGGATCCCATCCGAGACTCGAACAAAATTCATAAACCAAGTATCCAATCTATCCTAGCGTCGAGACACGTTAAGTGTGTGACCTGCTGGTTCGAGAATATGCGTACATGATCTTCTATCAATAATCAACAATGGGTCAGGCACCCATATTGACTCCCAAACATTCATCGATGATCATATCGGATGAACCACGATGCCAGGATTCAATCAATCCCATATATATATTCCCTTCGTCTCGCGATATTTTACTTGCCCGAGATTCGATCGTCGGTATCGTCATACCTAGTTCAATCTCGTTCACAGCAAGTACTTTACTCGTTCCGTAATCCGATATCACTTTGTGATTAACTCCTTAACCACATGCTTGCAAGCGGTGTTGATATCGATTACCGAGTGGGCCCGAAGTATATCTCTCCAACTTGGGAGGGACAAATTCCATCTCGATACATACAACCCAACAGATACTTTCCGATCACCTGAGAGACACCTTTATGATCACCCTCTCATAGGATGACGTTTGATGACCTCAAAGCTTTCTTCCGATATCAGGGAGTTGTATTATCTCATGGTCTAAGGAATACAATATTTGACATAGGAAAAGCTTCGCAAAGATGAACACAATAACACGATCTAATTGCTTCGCTTAGTTTGGGTCTGTCCACCATATCATTCTCCCAATGATATGATCTCATTATCAATTGACAATTCATGTCTATAATTAGGAAACCTTAACCATCATTGATCAATGAGATAGTCCATAGAGGCGTACTAGGGACACGGTGTTGTTCACAAACCACACAAGTATTAATGTTTCCGCTTAATACAATTCTAGCATGGAATATAAACTTTATCATGAACAAGAATTATAATAATAACATCTTTATTATTGCCTCTAGGGCATAATTCCAACAACCTCGTCAGTGTGAATGTTCCACCTATGTAGTTCCCAGGATGGCAGTTGGCCATGGCTAGGAGGCCAAACTCATAGGGGAGGTGCCTATACTAGGGTGTGTAATTGAAAGGTTAGGATTGATTATCCGCATACCAAGTATGATGATTCAGGGTTATCCCTGACGGATGTATAGAATTTTGTGGTGAAAGTGTACCCCCTCTGTAGAGTGTCAAACTATTCGAATAGCCACGTCCGCGGTTATGGACAGTTGGAGTGGCCATACTGTTCCTTTGTCAAATATTTTCTAAATGACTTGTGGCTTGAAAGATGACTTTGACTTGACCACAACAGAGTTGTGGACATGAAACTAGGTCCCCACCTAAGTAATCTAGAGAACTAAACTAGGATTACTATGAGGTACTTATGGAATAAAATTGGCTTATTGCAAATAAGACTAGAGCTTAGGATTCCTACTAGTATTACCTTACTTGTGTTAGTGATAGTTTGTGAGTACTTAAAGAATACTCATGGCTTTGTCCCTGGCTATTCCCATGGCCAGACTACAAGGAAGACAACCCGGAAGATGGACAACATGAGGTCTATGACAACTAGGATCATCTCCCATCGTCAGCATTGCCTGTGACCATGAAGATGGAGCCCTACTACGTTTACTTTCCGCTGCTTTGATTTGTATTAAGACTGGATCATGAGATCCTCTATTCGTATGACTATTATGGTTTGTAATGGATGATGTACTGTGGTACCAATTCTATTATGTCTCGCAAAAATGGTAATCCTGGGATTGCGATGTACGGCATAACATGCATCTGGACTTAAAAATCCGGGTGTTCGCAGCCTCCAAGTGCAGAGGTTTATAGAACAACAACAAGTTTCCCTTAAGTGGATCACCCAAGGTTTATTGAACTCAGGGAGGAAGTGGTCAAAGGTATCCCTCTCAAGCAACCCTACAATCAAGATACAAGAAGTCTCTTGTGTCCCCAACACACCCAATACACTTGTCAGGTGTATAGGTGCACTAGTTCGGCGAAGAGATAGTGAAATACAAGTAATATGGATGATTATAAGTGGTAATTGCAATTTGAAATAAGAGTGGCAGCAAGCAAACATGTAACAGGATTGATTGTAAACGGTGTTTCAATGCTTAGAAACAAGGCCTAGGGATCATACTTTCACTAGTGGACACTCTCATATAAATATCTTCTCTTCATTATGCTACCCTGAACTACCCTTCGGTTGGACGATGTAGGGCTATAACAACACACCTTAAAGTTTGCATTCCCCATCTAGATAACCCCTCACTGTCACCTTGAGCGCTAGATGGTTCCAACAAATACCATAATCTCATAGAGGCATCCAACTCAAATTATACTCATGATTAGTATTTCTATAACCTTAGCCTAAGTGCCACACGGTGTGCACACTGTCAACTTCACACACGTGGGGATAAGCAGAGATTAATTAAAGCACTTGAGTAGCAGAATAGATCTACTTATTCAACTAGATTATAAAGTTCATGATCTCAATAAGATCACGCATAGATAGAGAGATGAACACATAGCTACCGGTAGAGCCCTTAGCCTCGAGAGAGAACTACTCCCTCCTCATCATGGGAGTCAGCAACAGCGATGGAGATGGCGGTGGAGTCGATGGATATGACTCCGGGGGAACTTCCCCGTCCTGGCAGGGTGCCGCAATAGAGGCTTCTGTCCCCTGAATCTCCTCTTCGGCGGCGGCGGTGCTGCGGAACTTTTCGTGGAATTCTGATCATCCTCCTTAGGGTTTTCGTCTCGGGGGGTTTATATAGGCGAAGAGGCAAGGTTGGTGGCCGCCCGAGGGGCCCACACCAGGGACTGGCGCGCCCAGGGGGTGCACCACCCTATGGTGTGGCCGCCTCGTGGATCTCCTCCGTCTCTGCTTTGGACTTATGTGTCGTCTCGGGGAAATAGGAACTTCGGCTTTTGTTTCGTCCAATTCCGAGAATATTTCTTTACTAGCTTTTTTGAAACCAAAAACAGCAGAAAAAGGCAATCGCATCATGACATCTTGTCAATAGGTTAGTTCCAGAAAATGTATAAAAATGCCTCAAAGTGTAGGCAAAACATAAGATAGTTGATACAAAACAAGCATGGAGCATCAAAAATTATAGATACATTTATGACGTATCAAGCATCCCCAAGCTTAACTCCTGCTCTTCCTTGAGTAGGTAAGTGATAAAAAGAATAATTTTTGAGGTGACATGCACCATCACAATCTTGATCAAGGTATTTGTAAAGCATTGATAGCTGGGATCAAAGTACTCTAAACATGAGCATGAAAGATAGAGTTCTAACAATAAGACATAGAAACTATGTTGTAACATGAAAAGGTACAGACAAAAGATCATGAATAACAGTGCATTGAAAGACGTTTGTTTGTTTCACATATAGAAAACATAATAAGAGTGGTATTCAGCGTGTCCCTCATGGTATAGCAAAACATAAATGCATAGGACACCTTCAAAGTTCATAAGGGTGACTAGATACAAATAATTTAAGAACAAGCAATATCAAAGTTATGAATCAATCAACAAGTTTTGGGACAATGCACATTAAACTAAGAATGACCACTATGCTCTCTCAATTGGTGCATAAAGATAGAAGATGGAGACTCAACATAAAAGTAAAAATAAAGGCCCTTCATAGAGGGAAGCAGGGATTTCAAGTTTCATAAAGAGCTTTCAAAAATTATGGTACTTATTAGATTTCAGCTCTCATTGCCCTTATCACAAGCATCTTGAGGTGATTAAGGTTAAAAGTGACACAAATATGAGGATATGCTTGACAAGTTATAAGTTGAAAATCTCATGCCCCTTGCTTACGAGTACCAAACCTCATGCTACTCAACTTTAGTCACAAGTAAGTTCTTCTCATTGAAAGTATATGTGTATCATGGAGAACCGCCAACAGGGTACCCCTTGCCCCATGACACAGGAGCTTTCCCATATCAAAATGACAAAGCAACAGACAATGAGCATCTCAGCAATCTTTTTATTTACTATTTGCATAAGCTTTTATTGAGGATGCTTCACAGAATGCTCACTATGGTTATGCTGCAAGTTTCCACCATGATTAGGCATGGCTTAGGCTAGCCACCCAGGCGTTTCTCTAACACACATACAAACTCCATGAGCTTACAAGCTCCCCTTTTATTTTACACCACCGGGATCCATAAACAAAAGAACATGATATCAACTGAATAATAAGTGCAATGTTGAAAGCATTCCCCATGGTGTCATGGTTCTGCTAATTCACAACTTATAAAGTGCAAGCATATAAGCAACATAGATGGACACGATGGTTAAAGTTTATTAGGTGCAGGAAAATAAAGTGTACCATCAAGTTTGTGAGAGCTTTAATCACTAATTTTCACATAACAAAAGTTTAATTTGGAAGGTAGATAAAAACATGAATATACTTGGAATGGTGTAACACACCATGCATAGAAATTTATAGTGGACTCTTTGGAATAACTTGGTTTTCTTATAGGTTGGATGCATGAGTTGAACTCCTACTTGGTACAGGTGGAGGCTAGCAAAATACTAGGAGCGGCCAACTAAGAGAGTAATAATGGCCATAGTCATGCAAAGCGACAAAACATTATTAATTAAAGCATCAAGTGATATTTCAAGTCAAAAACTAAATGATCATAGAGGCTATGGTGACTAGTTCATAGTCTTAACATGGTGTAAGCATGCGCCAAGTCAACCCAAATAAAGCATCAAAGGAGAATACCACAATATTATGCTTTTGTATGCTAAAACAACGCATGATTCTTTCAAGGCACATTAAGCAATCTCAATTGTTTGAAACAAGTCATGCTACAATAATAATCACTAAGCATATGGTCAAAGCAACATCTAGCATGACATGGTAAAGTATAAGTCACGGTCAAAACAAGCTTCCTTTTGTACCACTATAAGCATGAAACTTCCTACTCTTTTCCAACACCAATCGACTTATTTGAAACAACTCTCAAAGATAATAATCAATAAAGACCAGAGAGCATGTCTCACCCATATACAAAGAAGAACTAAAAGTTCTAAGCTAAAAGAATAATAAAACTAAAGCTAAACGCAATGCTAGTAAAGGAGAACACTCACAGAACAATAAGAGTGAAAACTAGAGTGTTCTAGGCAATGAATAACAGGGTGTGTCTCTCTCCAAAAGAAGTGTGTTGGGATCCAACCAACTTATTGCAGCATAGAAAGCAAAATAAAACTAAAAACAAAGATGCTCCAAGAACAACACATAGTGCATAAGGTAATAAAAATAAAGTGTCTTGAAAGAAGACCCGAGATTATTGATGAAGAAGGGGATGCCTTGGGCATCCCCAAGCTTTAACGCTTGTACTTCTTGAATATTACTTGGGTGACATGGGTGGCATCCCCAAGCTTGAGATTTTTTCCATACTTCATCTCATCACATTATTCTTCCCTACACTTAAAAATGTCCTTCATACAAAACTTCACACAATCTTCATTAGCAATATTAGTGTATTCAAAATAATAATCCTTTGGGTTCAGTTTTAACTCAAGTAAATCATCCATTAAAACATAAGCTACTGTAGCAATTCCTTCTAAAATCTCAAGTGATCAAAGAGAACTCAAAGATAAAGAGATTAAGAGGCAAATGCAAATAATGACAGAAATCTGTCAAAACAGACCAGCAAGTAAATACCGATTTTTTCAAAAATCTTCTCTTGCTCAAATCAAAAAGTGCAAAACTAACGAACGTTGGGTAATGACCTGGGACATAATCACAAAAAATTACAACTCAATCCGACGTACTGAGATTTTTCATGATTTTTTACAGTGACGCACAGAAATCTGTTTCGGGACAACAACTTTCCCATATCTTACTTCCCTCTCATTAGAGGTTATTATTGGCACAAAAACCAAACAAAAAGGATAAGGAAAGGTTATTACAGAGGCAATAACTTCCAAGACTCAACAAAGCAAAAATAAACTGAAACTAAAAATATAATGGGTTGTCTCCCAAAAGCTCTTTCTTTATAGCCATTAAGATAGGCATGATAATTTCGATGATGCTCACATAAGAAATATGAATTGAAGTAAAAGAGAGCATCAAGAAGCAAATATGGAACAAATTCAAGTATAACCCACTTCCTATGAAAAATAATCTTGTAAAGAAACAAGTCATGAAAGCACAAAGCAACAAGCATAGGAAAGCAAAACAAGTGCAACTTCAAAATTTTCAACATAAAAAGGAAAACTTAATATTGTTGAAATACATAAAACTATGTTTCCCTCTCTCATAATAACTTTCAGTAGCATCATAAATAAAATTAACAATATAAATATCACATAAAACATTCTTATCATGAGCCACATGCATAAAAGAATTAATACTCTCCACATAAACATAGTCATTCTTATTAATTGTAGTGAGAGCAAATTCAACAAAATAGCTATCATTATTATTCTCATCACCATAATCATCGAATATAGGAGGCATATTGTAATTATAATTAATTTTCTCCTCAATAGTAGGTGGACTGAAAATATCATACTCATCATTGTAATCATCATATATTGGAGGCATAGAATCATCAAAGTAAATTTTATCCTCCGTGCTTGGGGGACCAAAATATCATGCTCATCAAAACCAGCTTCCCCAAGCTTAGACTTTTCCATAGCATTAGCAATAATGGTGTTCAAAGAATTCATACTAATAAAATTGCTATTAGCATGCAAATAAAGTTCCATAGGTTTTCTTATTTTCTCTTCAAACACTTCATGTTCTAACTCAAGATAAATACTATAAAGCTCTCTAATTTTGTTGTTGTTTTCCATTAAGTCTAACTAGTGAAAATAAAAACAAGAAACAAAAAGATATAATTGCAGAATCTAAAGGAAATAACTTCGAGCACTCACACACCAGCAACAGTACTAGAAGATAGCTTAGTAGCCATAAGATGTGAGTACCTTTTACCTTACCTCCCCGGCAACGGCACCAGAAAATAGCTTGATGTCTACGCACGCTTCTATTCTTGTAGACAGTGTTGGGCCTCCAAGTGCAGAGGTTTGTAGAACAGCAACAAGTTTCCCTTAAGTTTATCGAACTCAGGGAGAAAGTGGTCAAAGGTATCCCTCTCAAGCAACCTTGCAATCAAGATACAAGAAGTCTCTTGTGTCCCCAATACACCCAATCCACTTGTCAGGTGTATAGGTGCACTAGTTTGGCAAAGAGATAGTGAAATACAAGTAATATGGATGATTATAAGTGGTAATTGCAATCTGAAATAAGAGTGGCAGCAAGCAAACATGTAACAAGACTGATTGTAAATGGTGTTTCAATGCTTAGAAACAAGGCCTAGGGATCATACTTTCACTAGTGGACACTCTCATATAAATATCTTCTTGTCAGTATGCTATCCTGAACTACTCTCCGGTTGGACGATGTAGGGCTAATAGCATACCTTAAAGTTCACATTCGCCATCTAGATAACCCCTCACTATCACCTTGAGCGCTAGGTGGTTCCAACAAACACCATAATCTCATAGAGACATCCAACTCAAATTATACTCATGATAAGTATTTCTATAACCTTAGCCTAAGTGCCACACGGTGTGCACACTGTTAACTTCACACACGTGGGGATAAGCAGAAATTAATTAAAGCACTTGAGTAGCAGAATAGATCTACTTATTCAACTAGATTACAAAGTACATGATCTCAATAAGATCACGCATAGATAGAGATATGAACACATAGCTACCGGTAGAGCCCTTAGCCTCGAGAGAGAACTACTCCCTCCTCATCATGGAAGTCAGCAACGACGATGGAGATGGCGGTGGAGTCGATGGAGATGGTCGTGGAGTCGATGGAGATGGCTTCGGGGGCACTTCCCTGTCCCGGCAGGGTGCCGGAACAGAGACTTCTGTCCCCCGAATCTCCTCTTCGGAAGTGGCGATGCTGCGGAACTTTTCGTGGAATTCTGATCCTCCCCCTTAGGGTTTTCGTCTCGGGGGGTTTATATAGGCGAAGAGGCGAGGTCGGTGGCCGCCCGAGGGGCCCACACCAGGGCCTGGCGCGCCTAGGGGGGCGCGCCACCCTATGGTGTGGCTGCCTCGTGGCTCTCCTCTGCCTAGTACCTTAGAGATTTCTGTCACTTCCCCAGATTACCAGAGGCATGAACCCACTATCGAGCATAAATACTAACTCTTGGAGTTGCTAGCATCTACTTGGCCAAGATAGCTACTAACAACAGAAAGCATGCAAGATCTCAAATAACAAAGACATGATAGAATCGACAATCAATCTGAAATAGCATCACAATATCCATCGGATCCCCGCAAACACAACATGTATGGATTACAAATAGATGATCTTGATCATGAACGGAGCTCACAAGATCTAAACATGAAAGCACAAAGGAGGAGAAACCAGCCATCTAGCTACTACATGGATCCGTAGTCCAAGGATGAACTACTCACGCATCACACTAGAGGCTTGCATGGTGATGAAGAAGGCCTCCAGGGTGAATTCCCCTCTCCGGCAGGGTGCCGAGAAGAGCTTCAGATCCCTCCCGATCTAGGGATGGAGATGACAGCGGCTACAGACTCTTTCGTGGATTTTTGATCGGGTACTTAGGGTTTTCGTCCCGAGGGCAATATATAGATGGAAGGAGAGGCTGAGGGGGTGCCGGGAGCAGCCACACCACCCCCTGGCGCGGGCCAGGTGGTGTGGTGGCTCCCTGGCCCTTCTCCATCTCGTATTTTGGCACTTGATCCCTTCCAGAAAAATAGGCACTTTGGCTTTTGTCCCGTCCAATTCCGAGAATATTCATTTTTCTGACTTTCCTAGAACCAAAAATAGCAGAAAACAGGCAGCTGGCACTGTGGCTCTTGTTAATAGGTTAGTCCAAGAAATCATATGAAAAGTACTCCAAAGTTGGAACAAAACACAAGAAAGTGGATAAAACCAAGCATGGAACATCAAAAATTATAGATACATTTGCAATGTATCAACATCCCCAAGCTTAACTCCTGCTCGTCCTCGAGTAGGTAAGTGATAAAAAGAAAGAATAATTTTTGAGGTGACATGCTCCATCAAAGACTTGATCAAAGTATTTGCAAAACACTCAAAGCTGGGATCATAGTACTTCAATCATAACATGAAAGACAAAGTTCTAGCAATAAGCAAATAAACTATGATGCAACATGAAAAGGCACAAACAAAAGAATCATGAATAACAATGCTTTGCAAGACGTTTGTTTGTTTCACATAACGAAAACATAGCATAATAGTATTCAGCTTGTCCCTCAATAGAGTTGCAAATATAAATGCATAGGACACCTTCAAAGTTCATAAGAGTGACTAGATACAATAGTTGCAAACAAGCAATATCAAAGTATGTATCAATCAACTAGTCTTGGGACAGTGCACATAGAACTAAGAATGGCCACTATGCTCTCAAAGAAGGTGCATAAAGATAGAAGGTGGAGACTCAATATAATGGTGGAAGAAAGGCCTTTGTAAAAGGAAGTAGGGATTCAAGTCTCATAAAGAGCTTCCAAAAATTATGGTACTTATAGCTTTCAGCTCTCATTGCCCCTATCATAAGCATCTTGAAGTGATTAAGGTTAAAGTGAACAAACTATGGTGTACATGCTTGACGAAGTATAAGTCAAAAATCTCATGTCCCTTGTATACGAGGGCCGCTCCTCATGCTACTCAACTTTAGTCACCGCTAAGTTCTTGTCATCGCAAGTACAAGTGTATCATTGAGAACCGCCAACGGGGTACCCCTTGCCCGATGATATAGAAGAATCCCCATTCAAAATGACAAGGCAAGTAGACAACGAGCATCTCAGCATTCTTCTTATTTACCAGGGGAATATGGTGCTTTTTTTCTCTCTTTCCTCTTTTCATAGTATCTCTTTTTTTTTCTTTTTTTTTCTCAATATAGGACTCTTTTTTTTATAAGAAGAATGCTTCATAGACAGCTCATTATGGTTACGCTGCAAGTTTCCACCATGTCAGCATGGATTAGACCAGCAGCCCAGGCGTTTCTCTAACACATATACATAACTCAATGGACTTACAAGCTCCCCTTTCATTTCACACCGACGACATCCATATACAAAAGAGCATGATATCAACTAGGTACAAGTACCAAGTGCAATGTTGAAAGCGTTCCCCATGAAAGCATGGTTCTGCTAATTCCCAACAAATAAGTGCAAGCATATACAACATAGAAGACACAATGGTTCAAGTTTATTAAGGGCAAGTAAAGTAAAGTGTGCCATCAAGTTCGTGAGACCTTTAATCACTAGTTTTCTCATAACAAGTTTAATTTGGAAGGTAAACAAAAGCATGAATATACTTGGAATAGCATGAGCTAATAGGTAGGTATGGTGGACTCTTTGGAATAACCTGGTTTAGGGAGTTGGATGCATGAAGAACTCATACTTTGTTGTGGAGGCTAGCAAAAGACTGGGAGCAACAAACTAAGAGAGCAATAATGGCCATAATCATGCAGAGCGACAAAACATCATTGATCAAAGCATAAAGTGATACTACAAGTTGAAAAAACTAAAGGATCATAAAGGCTATGGTGACTTGAGATAGTCATAACATGGTGTGAGCATGCGCCAAGTCAACCCAAATAAAGCATCAAAGGAGAATACCACTATACTATGCTTTAATATGCTAAAACAGCGCATGATTCATCCAAGGCACATTAAGAAATCTCAATTGTTTATAACAAGTCATGCTACAACAAATAATACTAAGAATAAAGCCAAAATAATATCAAGCATGGCATGAAAAAGCATAGCCACAGTCAAGAACGAGCTCTTTTTATCACATAAGCATGAACTTTCCTACTCTTTTTCCAAACCAAACCAAACTATTTGCAAACCAAAGTATGAAAGAGGGGGTCCAACCAATTTATTCAGAAAACCAAGAAAACTAAAAACCAAAATGAAAACGAAAAAGAAGACGCTCCAAGAAAAACACAACTGTGCATGAAACAATAAAAATGAAGCGTTTGGAAGAAACCTGGGATTTTTATTGATGAAGAAGGGGATGCCTTGGGCATCCCCAAGCTTTGACGCTTGTACTTCTTGGATATTTCTTGAGGTGACACGCGTGGCATCCCCAAGCTTGAGCTTTAGTCCATCCTTCATCTCATTACTCATTCCTTCCATACACCTGAAAATTTTCCTTCATACAAAACTTCACACAATCTTTATTAGCAACATTAGTGCACTTAAGATAAATAAGTCTCAAGGTTCAGTTCTAACACCAAATAAACTTCCACTAGAACACTAGCTACTGTAGAACTTCCCTCAAAAAGCTCAATTCCCCAAAAGAACTCAAGAAGGAACCAACAAGAAGCAAATGCAGAAAATGGCAGAAATCTATCAAAACAGACCAATAGGTAAAGACGAATTTTTTCGAAGACCTTATGTTGCTCAAATCAAAACGTGTTGAACAAACGAAAGTTAGATAACAACATGGTACAGAAGCAAAAAAATTACAGCTCAATCCGACATACAGATCTCTCTCAGGAATTTTTACGGTGAAGCACAAAAATCTGTTTTGAGACAGCAACTTTCCCAATTATTACTTCACTCTCATTAGAGGTTACTCTTGGCACAAAAAACAAATAAAAAGGATAAGGAGAGGTTATTACTGAAGTAATAACTTCCAAGACTCATCTAAAACTCTTGGGTTATCTCCCAACAAGTACTTTTCTTTAACGCCTTTAAGTTAGGCATAAGAAGCAAAGAAAGAATCAAGTGTTCTCAAATGAAAAAGCATTAAGACCAAATTTTGTTTTCATAGGAAAAGCAAAAGAAATATTTTATATATTTTTAGGGAAGTGTTCTATACCTTTCTTGAGTGGGAGTTGATATTTAATGGTGCCTTCTTTCATATCAATGATGGCACCAACAGTTCTAAGAAAAGGTCTTCCCAAAGTAATAGGACAAGAAGCATTGTATTCAACATCCAAAACATAGAAATCAACAGGGACATAGGAATCATTAACCATAATAAGAACATCATTAAGACTCCCCATGAGTTTATTTTTAGCATTATCATCAAGTGGGACATTCAAATAACAATCTTCAAGAGGAGGCAAATCAAGCATATCATAAATCCTTCTAGGCATAATAGAAACACTACTATCAAGATCACACAAAGCTTTGAAATGAAAGTCATTCACTTTCATATTAATGATGGGTTCCCAACCATCCTCTTGTTTTATAGGAATAGAAGCTTTATGTTTCATCTTTTCTTCCTTAATCTTTATGAGAGCATCGGTAATGTGTTTTGTAAAGGCCATGTTCATAGCACTAGCATTAGGACTTTTAGCAAGCTTTTGTAGGAACTTAATAACTTCAGAGATGTTGCAACCATCAAGATCAAAATCAACTTTATCATCTAAAGTAGTAGAACTATTAGTATCCTCAACACTAGTGGTGGTGATAGTAGAAACACTAATGTTTCTAGCAATTTCATCTTCTCTTTCCCACTTAGCGTGTAATTCAGCTAATAGTCTAACATTTTCATCAATTCTTACTTGTATAGCATTAGTAGCTGCAAAGGGATTCTCATTAGTTTCAGGTTTAGCGGCCATTTTATTCAAAGTAGATTGAGCTTTAGCCAAAGATGCTATATTTCTTTCAGCATTAGAGAGTTTTTCCTCAATAGTTTTATTGAAAGCAGTTTGTTTACTAATAAACTCTTTAAGCATAACTTCAAGTTTAGAGGGAGCACTCTTATTATTGTTGTAAGAATTTCCATAAGCATTACCATTGTTGGGAGGATATGGCTTATAATTGTTGTTACCAAAATTGTTCCTATAAGCATTATTACCATAAGCATTGTTGCCAAAATTGTTATTTCTTATGAAGTTCACATCAACTTGCTCTTCTTGAGCAACCAAAGAGGCTAAAGGAACCTTATTTGGATCAATATGGGCTTTCCCATTAACAAGCATAGACATAATAATATCAATCTTATCACTCAAGGAGGAGGTTTCCTCAATAGAATTTACCTTCTTACCTTGTGGAGCTCTCTCAGTATGCCATTCAGAATAATTAACCATCATATTGTCCAAAAGTTTTGTTGCAGCACCCAAAGTGATGGTCATAAAGGTACCTCCAACAGCTGAATCCAATAGGTTCCTTGAAGAATAGTTCAATCCTGCATAAAAAGTTTGGATGATCATCCAAGCAGTTGGTCCATGAGTGGGACAATTCTTTACCAAAGATTTCATTATTTCCCAAGCTTGAGCACCATGCTCCTTATCAAGTTGTTTAAACTTCATTATTTCACTTCTCATGGATATAATCTTAGCAGGAGGATAGTATTTTCCAATAAAAGCATCTTTGCACTTAGTCCAAGAATCAATACTATTCCTAGTTAAGGAATTCAACCATTCTTTAGCTTTTCCTCTCAAAGAGAAAGGAAACAATTTCAGTTTAATAATATCACCATCTATATCCCTATGCTTTTGCATCTCACAAAGTTCAACAAAGTTATTTAGATGGGAAGCAGCATCTTCATTACCAATACCATAAAATTGTTCTCTCATAACAAGATTGAGCAAAGTAGGTTTTATCTCAAAGAAAGTATTTTCAGCCACAGGTGGAGCAATAGGTGTGCTCATAAAATCATTGTTGTTGGTGCTAGTGAAGTCACACAACTTAGTGTTTTCAAGAGTAGTCATTTTTTTGGGGTTTTCAAATAAGAAAGCAAACAAGTAAAACAATTTTTTTTTGTGTTTTTGAAGAACAAAACAAGCAAACAAAGCAAAAAGAAAACTAAGCAAAACAAAAACAACAAAGTAAAGAGATTGGTTATGAGGGACTCCCCTTGTGAAGATGTCCTTGACTCCCCGGCAACGGCGCCAGAAAAGATCTTGATGCGCTCGACTTTCAATGTAGAGCTCGTTGGGAACCCCAAGAGGAAGGTATGATGAGCACAACAATAAGTTTTCCCTCAGTTATGAAACCAAGGTTTAATCGAACCAGTAGGAGCAAGGAAACACCCCAAAGGTGTTACTAGCTGAGCTTTGGCAGGGCGCACTACCGGTGCTAGTAGCAACATGGAGACCTGCACAACACAACCAGAGAACTTTGTCCCCAACTTGCGATGAGGTTGTCAATCTCACCGTGTTTTGCGGAAAACAGAGGATTAAACGTATCGAATGGAAAGAAGTAATAGTTTGCAGAAAGTAAACACAAAGCAGTAAGCAGTTGTAGATTGTATGTAAAGAAAAAGGACCTGGATCCATAGTTCACTAGAGGTGGCTCTCCTTAGATAGATAACATGCTGGGTGAACAAATTACAGCGGGGCAATTGACAAACACCGAGAAAGCAATACATGCATATACTAATCATCTTGACTCCTTTGAGACTTGATTGGGCATTACAACATAATACATAGACCGCCATCCAACTGCATCTATGACTAATAATCCACCTTCAGGTTATCATCCGAACCCCCTCTAGTATTAAGTTGCAAGCAACAGATTATTGCTTCTGAACTGCGTGTAAAGTAAACAATACGATTGTTCTATGAACAAAGGATTGTTGTTTTCTCCCTAGTAGCAACAGCACATCTAGTACCTTAGAGATTTCTGTCACTTCCCCAGATTACCAGAGGCATGAACCCACTATCGAGCATAAATACTAACTCTTGGAGTTGCTAGCATCTACTTGGCCAAGATAGCTAGTAACAACGGAAAGCATGCAAGATCTCAAATAACAAAGACATGATAGAATCAATAATCAATCTGAAATAGCATCTCAATATCCATCGGATCCCCCAAACACAACATGTATGGATTACAAATAGATGATCTTGATCATGAACGGACCTCACAAGATCTAAACATGAAAGCACAAAGGAGGAGAAACCAGCCATCTAGCTACTACATGGATCCTTAGTCCAAGGATAAACTACTCACGCATCACACCGGAGGCTTGCATGATGATGAAGAAGGCCTCTAGGGTGAATTCCCCTCTCCGGCAAGGTGCCAGGAAGAGATTCATATCCCTCCCGATCTAGGGATGGAGATGACGGCAACTACAGACTCTTTCGTGGATTTTTGATCGGGTACTTAGGGTTTTCGTCCCGAGGGCAATATATAGGCGGAAGGAGAGGCTGAGGGGGTGCCGGGAGCGGCCACACCACCCCCTGGCGCGGGCCAGGCCTAGCCGCGCGACCAGGTGGTGTGGTGGCTCCCTGGCCCTTCTCCATCTCGTATTCTGGCACTTGATCCCTTCCGGAAAAATAGGCACTTTGGCTTTTGTCCCGTCCAATTCCGAGAATATTCGTTTTTTGACTTTCCTGGAACCAAAAACAGCAGAAAACAGGCAGCTGGCACTGTGGCTCTTGTTAATAGGTTATTCCAAGAAATCATATGAAAAGTACTCCAAAGTTGGAACAAAACACAATAAAGTGGATAAAACCAAGCATGGAACATCAAAAATTATAGATACATTTGCAATGTATCACCCGCCGCATCCACAAGCTCCCGCAGGCCTTCTGGTATGACCATGCCTACCACAACTCGGCGTTATGGAAGCGGTTCCTCATGTGGGAGCACACGGCGAGGCGCGCGAGCTCCTACCGGGGCAAGTTCGACCCTTGGGGGTCCCGCACCCTCCCCGCCTCTGAGCCCGACAATGACGGCGCCGCCACCAACTCCGACAATGCCGCCAACCACTCTGACACTGACCTCGGCAACGATGATCTCGATTTCATCATCAATAAAGAAGAGGAGGAGGAGGAGACCGTGTTCACCGCCACGCACCTGCCCCAGAGTACCAGGAGGTCCTGGCGCGGGGCTACGACGAGGACGCCTTTCTCAAGTAGGCCAGCGCGGCCACCATGAAGGAGGAGGCCATGTGGGACGGCTACCAGGAGGCCGTCCAGATCACCGGCCTAGTGGCGTAGGTGAATGCCGGCCTACCGCTGCCACCATCGCCACTGTCACTATAGTCGCTATGGGGGTGGGTTGCTCTGCCCACGCCGGGGTGGTATGCTCCACCCGCGCCGACGGAGACATATGTGTGGCCAGCATGGCCCGACCAGGTGATCGACCAGCCCGCGCCTCCTGCACCTACACCGATGCCAGCTCCGGGCCTACCACCGACTCACCTCTCGACGCTGCTCGAGTACATCGACCTCGATCCATAGATGGACGTGGTGGCGCTGACGGTAGAGAGATTAATAGGTAGGGCTGTTGGAAATATGCCCTAGAGATAAATAGTAGTAAGGACTATTATCATATTTCACATAGTTTATGATTAAGTTTTATATCATGCTATAACTGTATTGAGTGGAAACATCAATGCACGTGTAATATACAAACAACCATGGGTCCCAGTGAAACTCTAGTCACTAGTTCATTGGTTAATAGATGATCATGTTTCCTGATCATGTGGCATTTATGCCAGTTGGAAATGGGGTCATCTCATTCTGTGAATGAGATGATGAACCAATACCCAACCTAAACATCGCAACCCGATCATGTCATGAAGTTCAAGTTACGATGATTAGAAATGGATCCTCATAGACTATTCCTTAGACCGTGAGGCTATATCAATCAGTGTCTCCCGAGAGTGCTTTGATAGCATCAAGCGCCACTTGGTAATAAAGTGGTTATAAAGGTGTGTTCAGGTACTCGGAGGAAACCATTGAGGCAATATATGTCAAGAGCGGGATTTGTCCATCCATGTGACGGGAAGATACTCAAGGGCCCACTCAGAGAAGTTATATCCAATAGTTGCGCAGCGTGTGATTTGATCACGGGGATATCACTTGTCGAAACGAGTCAAGTAGCATTGTTCAGTAAAAATATTGAACACGACATGGTGATGTCATTGATCAGATCTCGGGGAATGCCAAAGGGAATAAGACACGATTGTCCCGGTTCAAACGACGAAAGATCTTCGTGGAACGCACAGGGGTCACATGACCATCCAGGTCCCTCTGTCGATCATTGGTGCAGGAGTGTCCCGACCATGTCTGGAGTGTTCCCGAACCGTGGGGTATCACGCTTAAGGGCTTGATGATGCTTAGAGAGTGTTCATAAGATCGGTAGAATCGGTAAGTCTGGAGGATGTCCGAAGTGGAGGTGGAAGTGTTCCATAGCCACGGAGGTTGAATAATATGTGAATGAATCTTAAATATTGATTTAATCATTTATTCATAATTATTTAATAAAGAGAAAAATCAATTTAAATGGTTAAAGGCTTAATGGGCCAATTCCTGGAGGGGAGAGGGCCCATTAGGGAAAGGAGAGAGGGAGAAGGGGCAAGAGGGTGGCCGGCTGGGCCTAGCCCCCCCGCGCGGGGCCCACTAGGATGGCCGGCGGCCTCCCCTCCCTCCTCCTCTCCTTTAGTCCCACCCGGGACTTTGAGGGAGGTAGTACCTCCCCTCCCCCTATATATAGTGAGGGTATTTGGCCAAATAAAATATACCAATAATCAATAAAGGTCTTCTCACTTTTGGGAGGACCTCTAATTGATATTTTCTCTCCCCCCTCTCTCTCACGTGACCGCGGTCCCAAGTCTGGACTACGCGAACGAGAGACATCTTCACCGCGGAGCGCCGTCGTGATGCGGGATTCGGATCCGGGAGCTCTACTTCCATAACTGCTGCTAGATCAGGGAAGCGGGAGTCATCGTCAGGCACCGGACATGTGTAACTCCCCGTGAGGTGTCGCATTTGAGGCACTCAAGTCGTTGGAGCCAAGGGAGCGTAAGGACTTCATCACGACCTTGAGGTCAACTTCGGCTCGTCTACATCAATCACGCTCTCCTGAGCGTTGACAACACTTTTCGGTCTTCAAGGGGTAAGTTCGTGAAAAGCCCTTCCGTTACTGTATTACTAATAGATAGGTCCTGGCAGCTTTAGGGGCGTAGGGTAAAAAATGTTGTTTTCATACGCGGAACCCCTACAAGGGCTAGGGCCAGTTTTGTCCCTTTTTCATATTTTGAATGTAATATATTTTGTATAATTATGTACGAACTTTGCCAGTTTATTACGCGCGAATTGTCTCGGTTTGAATTTCGAAAAAATGGCATGACATTGTTAGAGAGGCGTGAACATATGTATCGTGCCGCTGGGCATGGTTGACCGGGCAGACCGGACCGCGACCCAAAAGCGACTGCGGCCCGACGCAAACGGACAGAAACGGATCGTTTCGGTCACCCGTTTGGGTCGGCCAGGTAGAGATGCCCTAAGGCAATAGGTTAGAGGAGTAAATGGAGGAGTAAACTTAAGAGGAGTAAAAGTACCCCTCTAAAGGTGGTCGACACCTAACCGAACCCTATTTTTAGAGGAGTAAAACTATTTTTCATCATTTGCAATACAAATAGGTGGACACAAACACATATATTATCATAGGTTTTGATACGATACATGGTTTTGATACGATACATCCCGATATACCTAAAATAGATATCGATACAACTCGATACAATTGATACATAGAGAGTACATACTTCTCCCCATAGATACCGATACAACCCGATAGAAACCGGCACAAACCAAAGTGTTGTTGTTATGCATTAGAACGCATAACAAGAATGTGTCATCTATTTAACATCGATGAAAGCGATCTACCATCTCCTTTTGTCTTTTCATTGAAATTATTATGAATCCCCCCCCAAAGTTGAAATGGTGGACGAACACCGCTCACTTTGTATATTGCGTCATCTACAAGAGTTTGATGTTGCCATGCAAAATACAACTCATTGTGTTCATCCACGGTCCATTTGTAACAAAAATCAAATAAGCCACGGCTTCTTATGCTCCAATTTTACATGACAAGAAAGAGGGAAAAAATTCACCTTTTCCGTCTTGTGTTGGTTGCGGCCGACAGTGCCAGAGATCCATCTCCGGCAGCAGCATCAACGACGGCCCTACATCCTCCAACTCCGTCCAGAGGTCCCGGGCGCATACGAAACCAGTCGTGGGCGGTGGGGGAGGCAGGGCAACCGCCGGTCACGCGGGATCTGTGGTGGGCTAGGAGGAGGGGGCGAGCCGCGTCGCGTGGCCGACCTCCTGGGAGCCAACTCCGAGTTGTCGTGGTCACCGGAGGCCACGCTAGCTCTAGCTTGCGATGAATCAACGCCGATCGAGCCCGGTTTGGAGCAAATCGGCACGTCGGCCGGCGAAAACTAGGTCTCCCTATCGATTTTGGCGACGGCAAGAGACGATGGAGGGACTGAGAGGTAGGCTGCCGGAGGGCGGCGGAAGGACCGGGTGAAGGGGCGAGGTATATGTCGCCGGCAGCGCCAAGGAGAATGGGTGCGGCGGGTCATGAGGCGAGAGGTTTTCTCAGAAGTGGCCTCGGAGGAGTAAATTTAATAGTCGGCCGCCACTTTACTCATCCAATGAGTATAATTTTATTCTTCTAACCGTTTAGAAGTTCGGTTAGGACCGTTGCATATTTTTACACCTCTAACCGATTTCAGGAAGTTAGAGATACCGTATTTTTACACCTCTAAGCGATTTTAGGGAGTAAATTACATATTCATACCACATTTGGGGCAGCGGTGACGAGTTGGTGCATACTTTGGTAATTTTAACAAGTAAGTGCAATTTCTGAGGCAGCCAACAACAGATTGCTCAAAAACTCGTTTGTTACTATGTTAACCTCGCAGGCCCACTGTCAGATGCTGACTAGGAAAAAACGGCCGTTGGCCACCGTTAGCGGTCGCGATGGCTAGAGCACCTGGTCCGACCCATCACATGGACACGCTGTCCTCCAGCAAGGAGCTCCTCGTCGCCATCACATGGACACGCCTCGGTCACGCACCAACCTGCCACCCCAGAGCCACCGGCTTCTCGCTGCCGAGGACGCCCCGCCTCTCGCCCCGAGCTCCTCTCTCCTCGCTTGACGCCGCCACGCCGTCATCCGCCCGTCCAAGACGTTCCCACCACGCCGCGCCGGTCGCCAGTGACGACAGCCGGCAGACGGCAAAGACGTCTGCAATTGCAGACCAAGAGGCGCGGAGCAGTCCTTTGTCACGGGCGGCACGCGGCCGCCCACCGACACCTCCAACGCCAAGTACCGTCCACCTCCGCCCGAGCCTCGCGCGGCGAAGTACTACTCGCCAGGTCGCCGCGCGAGCTCGCCTCCTCCTAGGCACCGCGACCCGACATCTCCGCCGCTGAACTGCGCCCGCGCCGGTCTGGCGGCTGAAAGTAGCCTGCGCCGCCCGACCACTTCGACGCTTCCCCACGCGTGCGCGGTGGTGGCGCAAAGACGCGGTGCCGGTTCCGAGACGGCGCGCGAGCACGAGGTGACGCAGGCTGCCATGCATCGGCGGCGAGAAGCGAGGCGGTCGGCATGGAAAAGGCGACGGTGGTGGAAGCGCGGCGCTGGTTGAAATTCGCTGCAACCGCGACGCCGTGCTCCCGACGCGCCATCGCCGAGGTCATGTGGGACGTGCACGACCGGTGGTTCGCCACGACCGCCGCTTAACGGACCGGGCGCGATTCATGGTCAAGGCGGCTGCGGCGAAGCGGCGGCGAGGTGTGGATGGACGAGGAGATGGCCAAGGTCACCCGCCCGGCTTCTTCCTCCACATGTAAGGCTACCGTGACCGCCGAACGTAATTATTAAAGATTCTCTCCAGATTAATCCTGTCCAGTTATTATGGTCGCGATTGATTCTTGGTTTCGTCGGTACATAGTCACCGTCTTGTCCTAGTCAGCATTGCGACCAACGGCCGTTTTGTCCTAGTCAGCATCTGACAGTAGGCCCGTGAGGTAAACACGGTAACAAACGAGTTTTTGAGCAATCTGTTGTTGGCTGTCTCAGAAATTGCAGGTATGTATATGTAATTTACTCGATTTTAGGAGGTTAGAGATACCCTTAAGTGACTGATGAACCACCGGCCAGTCCCCAACTCTCCACTGCCACTCTCATGTCTGAACCCTCTCTTCTCCGGCGGCCGGCGCACCCTCCCGGCGAGTCCCCGCCGCGCCCCTCCTCCCTCTCCAGCTTCTTCTGATGGGTAATCTCCTACCTCTCCGCTCCCACGAATCGAATCCCTGCCGACCTCAACTCGAAATTGTTCTCGCTCTAAATCCCCTCAGGATCGTACTTGCGCGCGGCTGATTTCTGGTGCAGAACCCAGGTAGATGGTTTAACCTCGAGCTGATCGGCTCAGCGCCGCGACGCGACCTCACGGTGCGGTGCTCTATCTGGTAGCTCTCCAGGCTGTTTGGACCGGCGGCGGGGCGAGATCTTCGAGCACCGGAACCAGTATGGAGAGAGCGAGTCTCCTCGCGCCGTTCCGTCCGAGGGCGCAGGCCACGGCGAAGGTGTGCATGGTCTCCAGGTACATGGGACTGTATTCGCTTCAGAGTTTCAGACTTTCGAGCTGTCAACTAGTGTTCTAGTTTCTAATGCTTCAGAGTTCAGACTTGTGAGCTGTCAAGTGGCGTTCAGTTCATAGGTGTTTTGTTGGTTGTTACTCTCTCGGTTCACTAACATAAAACATTCTAGCCTTTTTCTAAAACACATGAACGTAGACGTGTTTTAGTGTGTAGATTTACTCATTTTAAAGTGTATCTAGTCCATTTTGAAATATCTAAAAGGTCTTATATTACTGAATGGAGGGAGTACTAAATGAGTAAAAAAATTCACTGCATCTATGACAGAGTTGCTCGAGATAAGATCGAGTGAGCTGTTGTCGTCGGTTCATGTGCGGGTCATCCCCGGAAATCCAGGTTGGTAGCGCAATGTCAGATGCATCTGTCGGTTGAGTTGTTGATAAATCACAATGGAGATTCACATGTATTGTTTATATTTATGGCAAACAATAAAATGATGATGGCTTGATTATCTGGGATTAATAATTTCGTAGCATTGGATGTTCTTAGTGGTTTTTGTTACAATTGATTTAAAACTGAACGTAAAGGGGGTTATCTAAAACATGCAGCCTGTTAGGAAATTATCTCTTCTTAGAGGTCTTCATATCTTTGTTGAGATTGCACTTCTATGGAGAACTGGTTTTCCATCTATTGACCTACACTTACTTTTGCAATCTATACTACTTGCTATGACAAAAATTGTGCACTGCTCTGTTTCTACCTAATGCGGTATTATTTCCAAAGAAGAAACTATTATGTTTTGTTGTACGAGTCATCAAAGTTTCCATCCTTAGTTTCATTTGCACTAGCATGGTCAGATATAAGTACTCCCTCCGTCTCAAAATAGACGTCGGAAATTTATCTAAATTTGGATTTATCTAGACATTATTTAGTATATAGATTCTTCTAAATTTAGATAAATTTGCGACATCTATTTTGGGACGGAGGGAGTATATCAAATAAGCCTTGTGAATGCACACTCGTCTTAGTGATCCATTGGCGTTTATACTATAATAAAGCATGGTTTCTATTACTTGGTCAACATTTTAATATTTCTACTGCATTTGATCTTTACACTATGCAATACAAGATTATGAGTGTGGACGATTATCTTCATTGCAAGAGGTAATTGATCACAAGGTTCATTTGGCATCTTCTGATTTTTTTGAGAGTTGATACTTCTCTTTATAACTTTGTTCCAGTCGCAACAACTGTTTAGCTGTCATGCCTTTGAAAGGAAAAACACTTAGAATTTAAAAGCGCCATATCAAAATTCCTCTGAGCATGGTTATAACAGTTTCCTGTTTCATATGGCCATGTTTGCAGGTTGATTTTCTTGAGCAAGAGCTTCTACATAGTGAGCAATCAATAGTTCTGGTATGTTTTTGTCTTGCCTACCACAAGCTCTTTGACTAAATTAGGGCTGTTCTATGCTAGGTTGATATGTGGGTATTATACTAGTTTTTCTTTTATATGCCACAATACAAGGGTCTGAAACTTTGTATACTTCTGTAAACTATTTGATTTTATAGCAGTGCACATTAACTCTAGTACTTCATTTCAATGAATGTGGGTCATTCTATTAATTGGTGCATACATAGGTCTTGAGATATTCAACAGACTCCAAAAGAAGGTAGAGGAGTATTTATCCTCCTTTCCTGAAGTATGTACTTGTTGGTTCATTATTTTTACTCTTCAATAGAGGTAAACGTTTTTGTAGGACTATACCCGTTTTTTGACATTGAACAAGAGTTCTATGAAGCAATCAACAACCGGATATATTGCAAGGTACAAAACATCAACCACCACAATACCTTGTTGCTATTCTGCACACACATCTATCTAATTCAAATAAGGTGATGTGCTTTCATGACAGCATGAGCATTGATAGTCAGGTCAAGCGGTAAGGAAAATCTGCAATGGCTTCTCTCTTTAGCGAGCAATCCACATAGGTGGCTATAGTAGGCATACAAAAGAATAATCGAATAATAGATATCTACGGCTATTTATTTTTGTACTCCCTCCGTCCGGAAATAAGTGACTTGAATTTGTCTACATTCAGATGTATCTAGACATATTTTAGTGTATAGATTATCCGAATCTAGAAAAATGCAAGTCAATTATTTCCGGATGGAGCGAGTACTTTTTATCTCGTACAAGGTTAATCAGTACTTAGCCTTTGAGTTCAATGTTGAAGCAATTATCATATCCGATCACAAATGAACATTTCCATTCTCTGGAGTCTGTCTTCTCAAATGGACAGCTCAAGTCATCACTCCTTAGTAAAGGGGTTAGTTTGCTTGCATCTTTTATTGGCTCACTCCAACCTTCAGTTACAAGGATCATCGCGAAAAGGTTCCTAGGATCTTCGTCCGCAGCGGATGTTGATGCTGGTTGTAGCCATCTCTTGAAGGTGAGTTTTGAACTTAAGTAACCCACCAAGCCCATAATTTTTCACTTATATGAAAATGTATTGAGGAATTTGCTCATTCCCCCGATTCGTGCAGTACCACACAATGCACAACGTGCTTTTCGTAGCAAAGACCAAATTCCTAAAGGTAATTCACAACATTGTCAAAGCTACACTCAACCGTATTATCAGTCACAAGAGTATTGTTACAGTGTTCCATCACTTGCATTAATATGCAAGAGCTTCTTCCTATATTACTTGCTTATTACTGTCAGTGTTTGACCATGTTACTGTACTCCAACTTCATGAAGAACCTGACTGGAATTTCATGAGAGCAAAACAGGACCAAATTGCTTTTCTGTTTGGTGTGGATGATCACTAGGGTCCGTTGACTCACATGAAAGAGGTGAGGTGTTCTCCTCTGGCATTCAAATGGCATTATTCTGATAATGTTTGTTGGGATGTTGTACATGAATTGCTCACGGTAATTTTTTCTTCGAGTATTCAATTACAGATCTCAAAATATGCTCCTGGGGTTGCCTTGTCAGATCGAGAAAGAAGGTCACACACGTGGCTACTGCTGCACGGAAACTGGATCCTTCTGGGTTGCTGATTATGTCGCGCTTGGTTGAAAACCAGATGCTCATCAGAGATAGGTGACGTGACACAGTTATCTTATTTGGACGAAGTGATATAGGAGTGTGACGCTGATCCTGAATACTGGTACTTATCTTACTTATGCTAATCCATTCGAAGGATCACAGATCAGCTGAATACTAGTATATCTATCTATTTTGTGGCAGGCTGACCTGTCGTTTGGCTTATTTATTAGTACCTCTACAAAAATATAAGAAGTTTGGTAAGCTATTTTAGCCTACCAAAGTGTCTTGTAGTTTGGAACAAAAGGTAGTATGTTATTATTTTAATAATTTGTCTGTGGTATAATTCTTTCGATGATGCTATGTGAACTGTGCCTTCCAAAGTTGTTGACTAATATATTTAACTACAATAGTAAATAAAGAATCAAACTGGAACTACCGAGAGTACTAAATTGAGTTCAAGTACTAGCAACCATAACCACTTGAACAACAATTCTATACGGGAACCAAGGACAAGCGGGACGGCCTGTGATCTGGGAGTGTTTGGGGGTTCTGGAGTATTTGGTGGCACCGCCTGCGACACCTGCGGCTGAAGTTTCCCCAGCAGCTACGTGGATTGTGGGTGATTGTCCTGACCAAGCATATTCTCGCCTGACCAACTCGAGAGGGATAGTGAACTACCACCACTAAAATTATACAATACACTTCTCCATCTTGACAAGGCACCACTGATAATTTATTATTTAGAAAATGTTAGAAAAAATATCATCCAATGCGCAACAATGAGATTTAATTAAAATGTCTTGAATAAATAGGAAACCAAATTGAGACTTCTTTTTGCTGAAGCAGGAGGAACTCGGCTGATCAATTAAAGATAAAAGAGAATATGATGTGCAGGGTCACAAAAACCTGGTCCAAAATGAGAAACAACAGAACTTAGGATGGATTATTGTTACGCACAAAAAAAGGGGCCAAGCTGAATCTGCAACAAGGGAAGAAAATTTATGAGTATGCATGTGTAAACAGCCAAAAAGATACAGAGTAGTAAGCTAGTTGGTAGCACAGTAGCTTGAAGCCATACCAGCAAAGTAACAAGAGTAGATCGAAACCCGAGTGAGAGGAGCAGCTAGCCCATTGCACCATACTGTGTAAGGTTTGACATATGCGAGTTAAATAACACGATATATACCTGCGAGTATGCACTCTCACTCCACGTATACCAAGTAGCTAGATTGATTTATTATCTCCTTATTATTCTTAAACTAGATACCCCTGATTGAGTTATGAAAAAACGTCGCCCGCACTACATATAACTTATAATATTTTCAAATATACTACGTACAAAGGGTATAATGGAAAAAGTAAGGGGTCTTGCTGACATTTTCTTCACATTACTATTTATATTGAGATAACTTTGAATAATCAATGAGGTATAGTGAGAATGCCAAAAATATATACAGTAATAGATTCATGTAGAGGTATGCTGAATGGGAAAGTACATACTCTTAGAAGTGCTATATAAAAAGAGTGAGTCCCTATATAGGAAAATGGTGTTTGTTGTTAAAGAAGAAAAATGGTGCATACCTTGAGTATGTTGAGCGTGGGTTTGTTGGGATTCATATCGGCCCCTTTCTGCAGTGCAGCTTCTGCGGCCTCGACCTCCCCAGGCTCTGTGCAGTAGCAGTCTATCTTTACGGGGACGCGCTGGAGGAAAGGGAGATTCTCCAGGCCGAAGTAGAAATTACCACCCAAATCCTTTGTCTTCCGCACCTGGAAGTCCAGGTCAAGGGTTTGGAGATTTGGCATGGCTCCTCGAGAAAACACCACCTCCATACCGTAACTCCAGAACCTGAACACTGATAGGCACCTGAATGGGTACCTACTGTCGATGGCTAGCCTTTCTGGTCTCTCAGCGGTGGGTTCCAGCACCCACACGTAGAGATCAGTGAGGGATGGTATGCTGCCGAGGACCTCAAAGTCTTCCACTGCCAGTGTTTGTATTGTGATCTCAAGGGCTGAAAGGCAGAGGAGTGAGGACATCCACCTTGGGACTGCATAGAAGGTGCTCTGAAGCATCTTGATGGAATGGACCCGCTGAGGCCCCGGCAACAAACTGCTGGAGAGACCGAAATCTGGTCCGCCAAGGTAGTATTTTACCTCTAGTTTCTCGAGGCTGACCAGGTTGGATAGACACTGGAGGAATGGTTCCTCGTAGTTCTCGCCGCATTGGATGAATTTTATAATCTTGAGATTCCTCAGCTCGGTGAGCCTGCCCAGATCATGAAGCATGGATGGGTAACTGACGGTGATACCTGGGAAATTTTGCAGGCATTCTAGTTTCCCGAACCCATCAGGTAGTCTAGTGCAGGCACTCACATTAAGGTACACCAGCTGGGTTAGTTGAACGAAGGTTGATGGCAGCATTTTAACTTCAGTCAAACTGATGTCCAGCACTTGCAGAAACTGTAGATTCCCGATCTGCTTGGGAACCTCAGTTACAGATGTCCTGCGTAGGCACAAGTACCTCAGATGAAACAACTTGCAAATACCCTTAAAAAGATGATTATCCACTTGCTCACAGTCACTTAAATCCAATGCACGCAAGACTGGAAAACATGAAATGCCTGGCAACAAATTCAAAGCTTGGTCGAACACAGTTACTGATCTCACATGGGTAAAGCTAACAGTTGACAGCAACCGTACATCCTCTGCATTACCGGTTTGCAGGGATAGTCGACGGACCTTACTTGGCAGGGGAATGAGCTGATGGCCACCAACTGCTGTTAGAAAATGCTCATCATTTGACAATGAAGTGATGAGGTCGAGAACCATATCATGCACACGACAAGTGGTTGCCTTGCTGCATCCATCAAATTCAACTGGTTTTACCATACTCTTGTTAATGAGCTCGTCAAGGTAATTCTCTCCTACCTCGTACAAGCTCTTCCCATGTTCTTTGCGGACAAAATCTTCGCCAACCCATTTCCATATCAAATATTCTCTGGTAATATCATGATCCTCCGGAAACAAGCCTAGATACAACAGACAAGTCTTTAGATGTGGAGGTAGGTCATAGTAACTTAAAGATAATATTCTTCTCATATTCTGTATTTGAGGACTATCTTCCAGCCCTGTACCCATAGAGCGTGACACCTTGGACCAATACTCATGGGTCATCCCTTTCTTACTGGCTAATATACCTGCTATAGTAATTATGGCCAATGGAATACCACCACATTTCTTTAAAATAATATCTGATATTTTAGCCAAATGACTTGGAAGAGATTTGTCTTCACCACCGTATATTATTTGGTGGAATAGCTTTCTTGAGTGGATGAGAGATAGAGGTATTAAGCTATAGACCCCACCGATTTGATTGGCCACATCGGCATTGCGAGTTGTTGTGATTATTTTACTTCCGTTTCCGTTCTCAATCAACGCATATCTGATGGTTTCCCACACAGAATAATTCCAAATGTCATCAATGACAATGAAGTACCTACATGGAGTCACCCAAGAATTATGTATGTTACTTCCTCTGTTCCAAATTATAAACATGTTTGGGTAGGTTAAAATCGTTTTATAATGTGGGACAGATATAATAGTAAATAAATGCTGATGGTAAATTTATTTTCTACTGCACAAACCAAAGTAAGTTGGAGAAAGGGACATTACAGAGTAGTAGAAAGGAAAAGAAATTACAAATAACCATTCAACAATAAATCATTTTGGTCAACTCTCCATGGCTACAGATATCCTAAAACTTGAACGACAGCTACAATAACTAGATAATTTCATGGAACTTTACCGTAGGAAAATGGCATAATCATTGGTATTATAGACTAGAAACTGGAGTACATTAATTCAGGTGTTATATTAATTACATATTAGATTTTAACTCCATCCACTTAAAAAGTACACTTAACTAGTTATTTGCCTTTTTTTCTTTCCTTTTGACTGGAAAACTGTAGGGAAAACTTCCTACTGCGTCATTTTTCATTTATATAGAATATTTGCCTTTTTCTTAGGCTGATTGTTGGTTAGACTTAGAATTGCTAGAATACACCAGTGGAACTCTTCGGCTTGGATATTTCTCCATGCACTTCAAAATCCATTCTTATGTTTGTAGTTGTATCTGAAAATACATAAGCGTATTATACCCTATTTTGAATAGGGGATAACCCCTCGTCAATAAGGTTCAGTTTAGATTTCGTGCTGGCTGTATTATTGTGTTTCTTCTCGTTTTTTAATTTATGGTAGATGGAGTACCAGATAAATTGGATCATCCGCCACCAATTTCCAGTGTTCTATTTGAACATGTGACTTTGATGAACTACAACTAAATGTTTTACGGAAAAAGTACATATCGGCCACCCGTATAACAAGTTCAAAGTAGCCTATGTTTTGAGAATTTGCAATAAAGTGTTGCCGATTAATTAGTCAAACTCTAAAAATCCCAAATGTCATCAATGACAATGAAGTACCTACATGGAGTCACCCAAGAATTATGTATGTTACTTCCTCTGTTCCAAATTATAAACATGTTTGGGTAGGTTAAAATCGTTTTATAATGTGGGACAGATATAATAGTAAATAAATGCTGATGGTAAATTTTCTTTCCTACTGCACAAACCAAAGTAAGTTGGAGAAAGGGCCATTACAGAGTAGTAGAAAGGAAAAGGAATTACAAATAATCATTCAGCTATAAATCAGTTTGGTCAACTCTCCATGGTTACAGATATCCTGAAACTTGAACGACAACTACAATAACTAGATAATTTCATGGAACTTTACCGTAGGAAGATGCATAATCATTGATATCATAGACTAGAAAATGGACTACATTAATTCAAGTTTATGTTAATTACATATTAGATTTTAACTCTAGCCACTTAGACGTACACTTGACTAGTTATTTTCCTTTTTCTTTTCCTAGCTCGCCATTTTTCATTTATATAAAATATTCGTCTTTTTCTTAGGCTGATTGTTGGTTAGACTTAAAATTGCTCGAATGCACCAGTGAAACTTTTTTTCGGGCATGGATATTTCTCCATGCACTTCAAAATCCATTGTTATGTTTGTATTTGTATCCGAAAATACACAAGGGTATTATACTATTTTTTTATAGGGGATATCCCCTCCTCAATAAGGTTCACTTCAGATTTCGTGTAGGCTGTATTATTGTGTTTCTTCTCGTTTTTAAATTTATGGTAGATGGAGTACCAGATAAATTGGATCATCCGCCATCAATTTCCAGTGTTCTATTTAAACATGTGACTTCCCTAAACTACAACTAAATGTTTTACAGAAAGAGTACATATGGGCCACCTGTATAACAAGGTCAAAGTAGCCATGTTTTGAGAAATTGCAATAAAGTTTTGCCGATTAATTAGTCAAACTATAAAATCCAAAGGTGAATTTTTCTCATAGTAACTCAGCTAATATTTGTGTATAGTGTATGCACTTCAATGTAGTACAAAAATGAAAAGGACATAATTGCACAATTTATTCTCAAAGAATCCACTCACAGATTAAGTCTCAAAAAGGGATAAGTACCTCTTGTCTCGAAGGATCTCTCTTAGCTCAATAATGAGCTGCGGTTCACTCCAAAATACTTTATTCATGATGTTGCTGTGCTTGCCCTTGTCGAGTTGGTAGAGCAAGTTCTTCAAAATCTTTACCATGTTAGGAGTAAGAGACACAGAAACAAAAGCACCACAATCAAATTCCACCTTAAGCTTCTCATAGACTATGCTAGCGATGGTTGTCTTTCCTAATCCTCCAAAACCGACAACGGAAACTATCTTGAGCTGTTGCTCGGATGCCTCGCCTCCCTCAGCTGTGAGCCTCCTGACTAGCTCGTCGCTCTTGTCTTCAGTGCCAACGAGCTCGGTCACCTTCTTGAATAGTGCCACTAGGCGAAGGTTGTCAATGGTTGTGCCAGTGGCAACCTGCTGGTTGGCAACACTATTGTCAACCCTATACCTATCACGGCGCTCACAAACCTCGTGCACGAGGCTCGTGATAAGTTTGACCCTTGTAGCGATGCTATGGCGAGTCTTGGCCTTGGTTAGCAGGCTCAAACTCCTGCTGGTGAAACCCATGAAACATCTATTCTTCTTCGTTGGTGAACGGGTTTCAAGCCGTACCAGGAATTTGTCGGCGCTGTCCTCGATGTCGTAGGAGAGGTCCCTGACGTCCCTTGCCCAGAGTTTGACCTGGATGTCTGGCCGCTGGTCGATGGGCGCCTGAGAGACCTTGAGGAGCGCAGCTTGCATGCTCTCCAGCTCGGCCTTGAGGAATGCGATGTCTTCCTTGACCCTCCGCTGCAGCTTGTACTCCTCCTCCAGCAGGCGGCCCAGCTTGGGCAGGAGGCTGCTCAGCGCCCCCGTCGCGATCTCGGCCATGATCGGGTGCTCAAGCTCTCAGCTTGGCCAGGAAGATGGCAACAAGTATAGTGTTTAATTTGCAGTAATAGCTGGCGTTGTGCTTTATAAAACGACGCCACCTAGGAGCAGTTGAGGCACCGGTAGTTCATTGGATGGAACCGGCCGAGGCTGAGTCATCTGGTACCGAAAATCAACCTCGTCTGAACGCCCAAGCATAACTATTTCATCTCAATACGCTGACTAAGCATGAGCTTTTTTTTAGGAAAGGTAGCTGTAACCATGAGCTAGTGTGCGACTTGACAAGCTAGCTAATACCAATTCCGATACTCCCCCGGTTTATATTAATGTTCTTAATTTTGTATAGATACAAACGTATCTAGTCTAAATCCTTAACTAGGTACTATCCGAATCTAGACAAAGTTGAGAACAATAATATGGGTCAGAGGCAGGGCCGGCCCTGAGGGGGGTCTAGAGGGGCAGCCGCCCCGGGCCCTCGGTTCCAAGGGGCCCCAAACTAGGTATGACATCTGCAGGTCGGGAGGATCTCTGGTCGCCGCTCCATTAGAGATTTACGGTAGCTCGGGACTCCCGGTTTTCTTTCGAATGATTCAGGGAGACGAAGGTATGCTGGTTGCTCTTCTTAGTGGGCTGGGACATAGGGCCTTTTTCTATTTAGGCCTCGTCTATTTTCTTTATGTCGGCCTGGTCGTTAGAGCTGGACAATTCAAACAAGACCACTCCAAGAAATGCAGTACACACGACTGGAAAGCCCCCTATAGCTAGCTCCCTAGTTCTAGTAAGTATTTTTAAAATTCGAAAATTAAAATTTTAAGTCCTAAAAAAATCGAAAAATAAGTATACAACTCACATCTGGCATGTATGACATATGTTTCATAAAAATATGTAATCACCTGTGATGTACCGAAATAGGACAAATATGGGGATAAAAAACAAGTTTATTTCATTTTTAGAGCCACAAATTTTGCATTGTGTGTATCCCAAAATATAATGGTTTCGAATGAAACCCTACATATATAAAGAGCACATGTGTATGTATCCACGAGTAAAAAATGTTGGAAGTTTTTGAAATTTTGGATTATCATTTCAATTTTTCACATAGCAAGTTGACAGTAACTCGAAGGTGGAACAAGCAACCCTAGGGCCATAAGCTGTCCGACCATTCTTTGGACAAGAGTTCAAGACAATTCATCATCAGCACTCAAGTTTTAACGCTTAGAGGCGATAAGCCGAGAGGAGACAGTACATCGGCCACCGACGACACAAATCAAAGCATGGTCGAGGTGGTAATCGATAAGAGTTATACTTATGATTCATCATCATAAGTATACATCTAGATATGTTACTCTCTTCGATCCAAATTAATTGGCTTAAATTTGTTTAGATTCTAATGTATCTACCACTAAAATAAGTCTATCCGAATTGAGACAAATCCTAGTCAATTAATTTGAATCGGAGGGAGTAGAAGAATTTTTTAACCATATCTATAATTTATTTGATATCAATACTATTTTTGGATACACTTCAAAGTATTAAAAGGGGCCCGAGGGTCTAGTTTCGCTCCGGGCCCTCGAAACCTCAGGACCGGCCCTGGTCAGAGGGAGCACAAAAGTTGCGACTTTTTAGTTCCATATCCGGTCAATATTGTGACTGTCAATATTCGTCTTGGTCAAGCTGGTCACAACTAACACCTCGGCGATGGTATTCGTTCGCGGTAGAATTTCTAATAGGTAATCCCTCGAAACAAGCTAGGTAATCTGGCTAACCCTCGGTAAGCTTGTACTCCCTATCTTTGAGTGACAACGGTAGCTTCCTATGGGTCGTCGTCCTGCCACCACCACCGTTGATACTATAGACAACAATTATTTTCGGCACTGCTCCTCCCAAGAAAACGCAATCAAGTAAAGACTGAAAAAGTTAGTGCATCTCCCAAAGCAGCCATTCGATTTTCTAGTCGAGGGTGAAGTGACAGGTGCTCAAATTTCCAAAGTAAGTACTTCGTTAAAGTATCCCAAACGTCCGTACGATGCTAATCAAAATGCAGGATCCTTGCTGAATAAAGAAAGAGCAACTTCTGAGTAGTTCGCCACAAAAAAAAGCACCACAGGTCGGCATCTGTACATGATACAGCAGAAAAGACAAAACACAGGTCGCGCGCCACGTCATTGTGTGTGTGTGTACTCTTCAATTGGGTGAGTGACCAATGTTTTTTAGCTGATCTCTTGGCCAGTGGTTGATGGGACAAGACGTCACGAGAACCAGTAACACACAAATTTTACATATTTTAGACCTACATTTTATTGAAGTTAACATCTTGATATAACGGAATACTCAATGTTATATGTCACATGCTTATAGTCGCACGCCAGGTCATAAACTGGGGATATAACAGAATACTCAATGTTATAAGCAAATTGTATCTCTGGATCGTCCTTTGAAAGATTAGTCCCCAGATAAGCATTCGACAGAGCGAAGAGTGATGGAGGATAGTTCCGGGTTGGGTTGGGGAGCACCTGCTGGAGGTTGGTTGGAGAAGCCATAGTGATGTCGTAGTACTGCAGCATACACACATAATATTGGATAGCAGCGCCGCAGAACATGATGTTTTCATTACTCAAGAACTGCCGGAGAAGCTCCACACTCCATCGGCACGACAGATTTGGTAGATGAGACACTCGTACAACGCAGGAAGTTGTATGACGGTGGTGCGTTGCTTCTGTTCCTATGGAAGATCCTGCTGTCTAACATTCCTCGATGCGTCAGTGAACTCATAATCCAAATGAACAACCTTGATGGATGTGTTTTCGAGGAACTCCTCCTTGAACTGACATATCCACCTCTCCATTCGTACGTGCGGAGGGTGAACGTCACCTTGAAGTCCATGCATTGTGCGTCGAACATGTTGAACTGGGAGTTTTGTATTACGAGTGCCATTGGAATGGACGTGAGAGGCTTAGTTTTTGTGTTCTTGTCGAGAGTTCTGGAAAAGAGAGGAGGATTGTACGATAATTTGGAGTACAAAGATTATTTTATAGTAGTTGAAGTTGCAGTTGATGTGAAACGTGTTTACTTTCATCAGTGTGAAAATGTTCACGTTTACACGAGAATCAACCACATAATTTATGAACACGTTTACATGGGAATAAAAATCACACATAATTTTGTAGCAGGGACCATAAAAGTCACCGAAACTGAGAAATAACGCCATTTTTCGGTTCCACGACGAAAAAGTGACCAGAACAGACTCTGTATAACCGACTCGACCTGAATTTTTTTCAGGCCCGAAAATTCGAGCCCCGCACCCTAATATGGCCAGCTTCCACGGCTGAATCGAGGGGGGCTGTAGACGCGTTGGTAGTTCGCGGGAGGAACATTTCACCACCATCGTTTCCCGCCTCCTCTCTTTCGCTGGCTCAGATCCATCGTCCCAGTTGCCATCTGGCCTTTCCGGTTAACAATTCAGACCCAATGGACCCTTTCGACATCGCGCCGGTCACTGGAGATGCCCCGTCACCGCAATCGACCCCTCTCATTCCTAATCCCCCTCCGCCTCCACCGCCGCCCGTGCATGCACATGTCGTTGGTTTGCCGAAGCCGTACTCCACCGGGATGAAGCACAAGAGAGCACGCCAACACGTCGTCAATGGAGGAGTTGCGGCCTCAGCACCCGCCTCAGCCTCCGTGCCCGCATCGGAGCTGACGGTCGCCAGAACACCCTCCATTGTAATATTTGAGTACGTCACACGCTCTACACATATATAATATCAACACATGAAGTAGGGTTGTTACCGAATCATCATCTGGGGCCTAAACCTATATAAATCTTGTTTGCCTTGAGGTTGTTTGTCCATCGGTTCATGATCACAAGCCCTTACACCTACAAATCTCTCTGCCGGTAATCGAAACAACGACATATTCAGAATTTCATTGATGTGAAGAAATCCATGGATGAAACTGATAAAATGGTTGCGGAGAAGAACTTGTCTAAGATTGATGACAAGGATGCTCAAGTTTTGTAGAATGAAGTGGATATGCTTAAGCAGGTGTAGAAATCTCAAGGTGAGATAATGAAGGATAGAGAGAAGAAATGGGATGAGAAAAAGGAGGGGATAAAAGAGGAAAAAATAACCTTGAGTACTTGTTGGTTGACATGTTCAATGCTAACAAGGGTAACAAGGATAAGTTGAAGATGATCAAGGAAATATGTCATGAGTGATATCTAATTTCTGTGTAGGATATAGGATAAACTTATCCTCTTTTTAGTAGTTTCTAGGATGAACTTGTCGTTCCCTTTTGGTAATGGTAGAGTAGGTTGCGTGTAGAATGTAATGGTAACCTCACCACACTATCAACGAGGTTACTACATACAGACTCATGTATGTAACCAAACACATTCTATTTGCTTCAGCCAAGAAAAAAAGTCATGCGTGCAGTGCACCAAATAAAGGGGTTAAGAAGCCCAAGAAATACAGGGAACTCCCATGTGGGCGAACAAACAAAGTTCACAACGTGAATCTAGGGTCGTTTCAACGTGGACATGCTCCCTAGGGCCTGCCTCCGGGAGCTCAAAAATCAGCTCCTAACTGTGCAACTTTTTCTTCTCATAATGCAATGCGGAACTTGTTTTCCTTAGTCCGCAAAAAATAAGATTTGAGAACTTGTAGAAATAAAACTTTGTGAGAACAATTTTTTGCCCCACAATAAAAGATATTGCAGCCACCGTCTTACTAGTAAAATGATACATGGCGGTGTATACGGTATACCGTGCTTGTAACCGTGAACTCACCGAAAGGATGTAATAACTTAGGATGCGAATTTTCTCTCAGTGTGAATTGCATGTTGGAAATTGCATTTTATTTTACACATTACGGAGATCGACTTGCTACCGAATATACAGACGGTTCAACCATACAATTCGTAACCTAGCTCGCTTCATTCTTGGCCTGCTGCCAATAGTGGTGTCTTGTCTTCCCACTTGTGCAATCTTTCCACCGCTGCGGCCACCTGCAAATAAATCAGAAGGGAACTCTTAAGTGTTTCTCTTAGACAACAAGGTGACTATGGACACCACTAGATGGTAGTGCATTAGTTGTCCTAGACAAGGAGTGTACAGAGAATATATATCTGAATGTTAGTATATGGTGAATTGGTGTCTAACTGTGCAATAATGTGTAACTTATTTTTGAATATATATTTTCTTAATGTTGGTTCAAAACTCGTATTGCATATATAATATCATGCATGGTACTGTCTTGAAGAAACTCTATAAATTGTAGTTTGTGAGAAACAAATTTAACTCAGTGTGCAATAGTGCATGTCCTGATGTTATTTATTCTGTCCGCCATGATGATCTGATGGAGGTGAATCCCATATATATATATGTACCTCTTTGTTCCAGTCTGTCCTGAAGATAACCCACAACAGTATCACGTTCTGCATTAGGGTGCCTCCAATCATACCGCCCCATAAGCCCTGCAATTAATTTGTGTATAACTTAAAAAGTGGATTACTGATAAATTGATCAGCGCAAATTCATTCACGGATCGAGGCCTTACCGCCGCGCCGAGGTCAAAGTAGAAGCCGAGGAGGCAGCCAAGAGGGACACCAACGACGTAGTAGCAGCCGACGTTTACATATGCGACGAACGCTTGCCATCCGCTGCCAACCGCTACCCCTGCGTAGTATAACATCCACATATCAACAGGCATAAATCCTATACATCTCCAGTTCCCTAATTAATTTCCAACCAGTTTGTTTTGACGCATTAATTAATTCAGTTACTCTTCGTGTGTATACCTGATAGTACGGGTTGGACGCCGTTGAGAATGAGGGTGAGCGCCAGTAGCGGTGTCAGCTTGGACACCGCCGCTGCCACGTCTTCGCCGTCGGTGTAGATGTAGCTGATATAGTCACGGAAGATGAGGATGACCACTGAGATCATAACCGACAGGATGAACGCTAGCATCGTGACCACCACCACGGAAAAGGCGGCTGACTTGGGGTTCCCTGCGCCGAGCTCGTTGCTCACTCTCACGCTGCATTATTGTAAACCATGCATGCATGCATGTGGGTTCAAGGTGCCAACTTGAGAAGCAAGCAAGCAAAGCACGATTATCGATCTGTACCTGGCAGCTGCGTTGCATCCAACTGAAATCATGATCACCCACCCTGAAATAGTCATGCTGCAAACACACGATCGATCGAGTATATATACAATACAACACAAAGATTAATCTCGCGCGCGCGTATCTCAAAGAAATAAAGCATATAATTCATGGGTTCATTACCAGACGGTGAGCGAGGCGAGGGCAATCTGCGGGTCCTTGAGGAGGCCAGCAACGAGGACGAGTATCTGGAAGTACCAAGTCTCAAGGCAGATCATGACAGCAGAGGCCATGGACAGCTTGAAGAACTCGGGCAGACCGGAGAAGGCCTGCACGGAGAATCCAGACCACGTGAGCCGGCACCGGCTGCTGTTAACAATGTAGGCGAAATGCGCGATGACGATGATCCACCAGCTGACGCTCAGCATGAGCGATGCGCCCAGGAGCCCCAGCCCCAACTTGTAGACGACGAGGTAGCTGAGCACGAGGTGGATGGCGAGCGTCCCGGCGGAGATGTACGCGCTCGGCGCCATGATGCTCTGCGCCTGCATGAACTTCTGGATGGGAAAGATGGTCGCGTAGGCGAAGATCTGCGGGATGAGGCCGTAGACGAAGATGGCGGCGGCGCGGGCGATCTCAGGCGACTGGCCGAGGAGGATGAGGATGGGGCGGGAGAAGACGTAGATGAGGGTGAGCGGCACACCGGTCGCCACCAGGAGGACAGTCGAGCGTTGCAAGTAGATACATAGCATGCCCAGCTTGTTCGCGCCGTACGCCTGCCCGCACAGCGTCTCCAGCGCGCTCCCCATGCCAAGCTGCATTGCGGTGTAGAGTCCGTCGAAAATTTAGTTAGCCATCATACTAGTTTTTTTCTTAAAAAAAGCAAAAGATTTGCCATTAGCCATCACAGCTACTCCCTCCGTGTGAAAATATAAAATGTTTTAGCTTTATGAAAGAAGTGTATCTAGCACAGTTTTAGTGTGTAGGTACACTCCAAACTTACATGAATCTATACACTAAAACATATCTAGATCAAGGTTTTGGTTCCCCACTTGGAGAAAAGTCCCGAGGGTGGTCGGGATTTCCGGTTACCGCGGTTATCGGAAAATCCCGACTGGTTCCCGGACGAATTTAAAAATTAAATTTCGAATTTAAATTTCTCGGTAGGATAATTTACAGAGAAATTTTATTAAAATTCAAAAAGTTAAATTTCAGGATTTTTTGACCAGTAAACCGGTTTCCCGAGGTGCTCGGAATATCCGGTTACCGTCCGGTAACCTGATATCCCGACCGGTAACTAAAATGCTGATCTAGATACACTCCTTTCACAAAGATAAAACAGGAGGAAGTAGGTTGTAGTTTGTATTCTTGAAAAAGTGGTGTGCCGTACATCTACTCTCTACCTCTGTTGCTATACATAATTACCCTTCGATCGGTTACAATCTGCCCCCTATTGTCTAACTTTTTCGCGCGGACAGAAGGCAGGCCCCAACGGCTGCCTCATTCGGCTTCAAATCGACAAACAGACCGTGCCCAAATCAACCGTGGCCCCACACGCATTAGCTTTTCACCACTCTGCCTCCAAATCCTTATCAACGCCGCTCTTGGTTCCCTACACAATTCAATCCACTTCGACCACTCTTGCTTTGGGATCTCCAGCGACACGGTCTATTTAGCTATCTAAAATGATCTGTTTGGATTGGCTTAGCGACAAGAATGGTTCGATGTCCGGCGCGCCAGGCCAGTGCGTCCAATGGTCATACCCAAACGGTCCGTGATGGCCATTGTAGCTAGACGTCTCTTTTTTCCATGCACATTTTCATTGAATTCAGAAATATTTTACATATAAGAAGAACAAAAGAAAACGATAAACTAGCAGCGCCTGCGGCGGTGATGGACCGCCGCCTACTCGTCTCGTCATGGGAGAGGTCGATGTAGAATGGGGGCGTCCAGGATAAGTGTTGTGGCCACTATCCACATAGCCTGCGGTGGAGGCAGCGGAGGCGCCATCTCCTTCCCAGGCCATGCGGCCAACCGCAGGGGCTCCCGTTGCCAAGATGCATTACAGTCAATTAATTAGCCATCACAACTACTAGCTTGTAGTATGCTCTTTTTACATGAGCTACACTAGCTTGTATATTGGCTCTCCAAATCACCGGTTTTACATGTTCACGGTACTCCCTCCGTTTAAAATTTGAACTTGTTTCCGACAAATTTCATCAAACTCATCACACACGGCTGACTGTTGCAATTTTCCTTTGAGGATTAGCTAAATCTCCTCATTTTAAACAAGTCCCGTCATTTAGGTTTTCCGTTTCGAGACTCGTAGAGTTTTCACATGTGGGTAGTTCACCATATGGGATGGGATAAAAGGGGAGCCTAAAAGTGAGCAGGTAAAAACTGAGTAGGTATGTAATCAAACAACCAGTTTTTCTCTACTAGGCCTATCTACGTACGGTGCATCCGAAGTACTAAACAAATGGACAAAACATGGTTCTTGACCCGTTTATTCATGGTGAGACCGCAGCGCCAGAATAATCCAACATCAGTTGTTTCTAAAAAAAAAAGAATAATCCAACATCAGCGCCTAATTCGTCAGTGAGTCGTCACATCCAGGGCTACCAGCTAGCCACTACATTAATTATTGTTGGAAATCCTTGCGATCACATCATCTTCCCAATGCCAGGACAAGAGTGCCTTGTCATCATCGAATTAGTAATGACTAACCATTGTACTTGTCTTCACCTAGCTAATCATCTCTCTGGAAGGACCCAAACGCCCACCTTGCCGATGTATATATTACTCCATTTAGGGTTATGTACGGGGCCACGGCTATCCTCCGATCGTGAAATACTCTTCAACATATGAAGTTTCGCGACTTGTCTATGGAGGGGTGTACACGATTGGAGGACACGGCGAGGGATATTTTCTCCCGGGATGGATAGCAGCGTGATCTGCGGCTAGATCTGCCATAGCTCGAGACTGTTTTTACCTTTAATATGGATTGTAATACTGCTATTTTTGCTTTGGTCACTAGTTGTGTGGTTGATCGGCTGTGTGCATTCTAGCTATGCAGAGACCGGGTGTAAACATTACTATTGAGTAATAAAGCGCCTATTTCTAAAAAAAAATCTACGAATAGTCCAACCCTTTTTATAGATTGCAGTTGCAGTCCCGTTAGTACAGTACTTAGCTGGCACTTGTTTTTGCCTCGAAAGCAAAACGTCGTTAGTACTCTCTCCGATCTAAATTAACGTTCTTAGATTTGTCAAGATTCGGATGTAGAGTAGGCTAATACGGCTATTGTTAATTATAATACTCTTTCCGATCCACTGAATCTAGAAAAATCTGAGAATATTGGCTTGGATCGGGAGAAGTAGTTATTTCGAGAATGATATACCCGTCAATTGAAGATTGCAAGACCTGGACGTGGTTAAGGACGTACCATGAGGCCGTAGGCAAAGACCTGAATGCCTGTATTGCCGAGGGAAGCGGCGGCGAGCTCGAGCGTGCCGAGATGGCCAACGAAGATCTGCGTTGACATGGACATGAAGAAGTTGATCATGTAGACCAGAATGGCGGGCGCCGCGAGGCGCACCAGCATGTCCGTCTCCACCGCGGTCGCTGCGCACATCCGCCGCGCCCAGGGCACCGATTCATTGCGCAGGATGCTCTCCAGCTGATTGCTCGCGCCGTTGCCGGCCGACGGAGACGGCGGCAGCGATGCCAGCAGCGGGCTATGCATCCTGTCAGTGTTGCTAACAGCAGCCTCGCCTGTGCCATCCATGGCTCTCTCCCACTTTCTCTGTGCGTTGTCTGTCACTTCGGTCCCCGCCGCCCTCGTGCCTTTGTTTGAACAGAGGAGAAATAGGAATGGAGTTGTGGCTGCTTGCTTCAGCCACATACTAGTTAGTGTGTATATATCTTTCGTGCTGCTAGGTTCAATACGCGTTTAATACGTGTGTTTCTGCTCTCTCTCACTTCCATTATCGTTTAGCGGTCCGAAATCAAGCTAGTTTACATTGTTTATCAGTTGTAGCTTGACTTGCAGCGTGAAGCTGCTTCACACGGTTTATATCACACGGTATGATTCGTGTTTGTAATGATCTCCTGTACCTTATGCTAATATAATTACAAGACCAGAGGGTCAACACACATCGAACCTATCATAGAATTTAAACTATTAGAGTATATTGTCGGTTATGAGGTAGACATAGGATGGTCAGCATCAAACCCGACTGCATCGGTGAAGAAAAAAACGCCTCGGGCTCGTCTCGTTCGTCCCCGCGGGCGACGGGGCGGGCGTCTCGTTCGCCGGCTGCCTCCCACGCCCTCCCTCTCCCTCTCCCGCCGCCGCTGGCGCGCGCCGCCGGGCTAAGCCCGTGCGGTGCCAGCGACGGCAGGCCCTCTTTCTCCCGGCGGCGGCGGAGGAGACGCAGGACTCCCTGCTGGCGCCGGCGCATCTGGGTCGGCCGGGGCGCAAAAGGGTGAGGCCATGGCGGGTGTGTGCTGCCTTGGCGAGGTGGCGGTAGGATCCTCAGCTAGCGGGGCGATGGGAGGCGCCTCAGGAGCTCCCGACGGCGGCCATTGCAGGGCCTGATCTGGGCCAGGTTGGGCCCAATCTGGGCCTTGCGGGTGCCGGTCGGGGCCTTGTTCACCGGAGGGTGGCAGGGGCCTCCCCCTGGCTGCGGTGTGACCGGGCACTAGATCTGGGTCGGGCGGGCCTGGATCTGGTAGTCGCCCTTCGTCCTTGCTCGAGAGACCTGCCGTCTTCCAAATATGCAGTTCTTATTGGAACCGCACTCGCGAGATTCAACGGAGAGAGAGGGAAGAAATTCCCTAACGAAAATGCCTTAGGAAATCCCCTTTTTAATTGTGTATTTTCCCTCTCCTATTCCCCTCTTTATATAAGGGAAAAGGAGGCCAGCCCAGGTGGGACTAAAGGAGGAGGGGGCACACGGCAGCTAGGGGAGAAAGCACCGGCCAGCCCAGGTGGGATCTACCCACTTAGTGCACACTCAGGCCCTAGGAACGTGGCATCTGCTGGTCGGGGTGGGCCCTACCTACTGGCCCGCCCGCTCACCCACGTGGAGGCCCTAGGGCCTGTCCAGTTGGGCTTTAGGCACTTGCGGCGGCTGCCCCTTCGGGTGCCCTCCCTCTTGGGTCATTCTTCCTTTCGGGGAATTTGGCCCAAAATTAATTTTAAATATTTATTTTATTATTAGTTACAATAATTAGTATTTAAACATTTCCTTTTTGATCACTCCGAATGGATTCGGACTTTACCCGAAACACTTCCGGTTCTCTTTCTGCTTTCCACCAGCGATTCCAACGCTTCCTTAACGATCTTAGAACATATTAAGACCCTTAAGTGTGTTCCCTACGGTTCGTCAATGTCACAGGCATGATCGAAAACCGTCTCATATCAATGATCATTAGCGGGATTTGGACGCCCATAATGACCCACATGCATAACACGATGCTTTGTCCTTTGAACCACAAACTCCGAGTCCAATTCTTTTTGTTTCTTAGATATATGACTTATCCGAGATTTGACCTTAATCTCATTACCGACAATTCTAGTTAACTCGTTACCATGATACCGTATCCCCATGAGCTAGTCATTTAGTTGCAACTTATTAGATACAATCTCACCGAGTGGGTCTAGTGTATCTTCCTATCATGCGGGTGAACAATTCCCGATTTCGATGCATACGCCTCTACGTGTTCGTCTGGAATACCCAACATGTACTTTTATGATCACCTTATTGCGGTGTGACGGTTGATACAGTCAAAGCATCCACCGGATATAGTGATTAAATATGATCTCACGGTCTAAGAAGAATGCCACTTAGTTTCTAATTATTACAACGATAAACTATGTGACTTGATCATGTTGTAATACTTATGTGGGTAATGTCCATCACATGATTTTCTAATGATGTGACTCCATTATCAACTTGCATAAATTCTCCATGATCGGGACACCTTGATCATCACTTGCACGACGAACTAGTTGTATAGAGGCTACTAGGAACAGTGGTTTGTTTGTACACCACACCTGTATTAATATTTCCACTTGATATAGTTATAGCATGGTATAAAACTGTTATGAACTAATTGAGATATGATAATAAACTTATTTATTATTTGCCTCTAGGGAATATCTCGTCCAGTCTCTCACTTGCACTAGAGTATAAATAATCTAGCTGTATTTGTTACTAATGATGAACACGTGTGTTTATGATCATGCTTGCCTATGGGCAACATCTTATCTTTGATCCGTGTTACTAGATCGTATGTCATATTCAAATCGTTAATGTCTTCCTAATATTGACATTTACACCATTCTCACATAATGTGTCAAGTATTCATTTGGCGACAGAGTGGGACTTTGTTTCTTAGTGTTTACATTGATGGTTGATCAATCACGAGAACTTTCAAAGTTGTTATGTACACTAGAAACACACTTAGATGAAGTCGATCTTCATTAGCCAAACTTGTCATACTTTCTATTTCTGAAGTAGTTTCCTACTTCTTTATCCATGCAAATCCTTGTTATTCAACAAAGGTCCAATGGTATGCTTAATCCTGGTTCAGTGACTTATTCATGAATCACCTTAGAACATGTCCTTTCCATGAAGAACGTGGGTCACATTTTGACAAGTATTTCAACATGGTGATATATGGATACATATGATAGTCATATGGGATGATGATCATCCCTTTATTCCTTTTTACCATAGTTGACAATACCTAATGTTTCTCCTAGATTTACAAGTAAGAACATATGACTTTGCTTGTTCCATTGTGATCTACTTCAGAATCCAGTCCAGGATATTTTGAACTTTCTTCAGAATCTCAGCGAAACACTTTTGACCTTTTAATGTTCACTGAACTTATCAACCTATCTTGATAGATTTCAATGTTTAATGTTTTGCTCAACTTCATTCATAGAATATTTACTAATAATTAAATATCACTAATACCAATTGCACCATTCATTATATGTAGAATACATGCATTAGAATGCGATCATGTTCCCACTCAAATATGCTATATATGGGACATTCGTGATATTCTCATAGCTCCCACTCAAATATGTCATTCACACATTTGACCAAGAAACTATTTTAGCTTCCACTTAGGTACTTCAGAAGTGTGGTCTTCTCGCTGTTTTTGGTGATTCCAAAATCCTTTGATCTGTTATCAAATCGAGAATTTCCCACTACAAGATACTTTAGCATCCCATTACCAAGTGTAAATCCAATAGACTCAAGCATCGCTACATATTATAGTCAATCATTTGAATTTCTCAAGACCATCTTTGTGACAAATCTAGCTTTACGTCTTCCTTTAAAGTTTCATTTCTTCCTTATAACTCTGTAGTTATTCGAAAATATTAAGTAGTTCTCTTACTGAATATGATCAAGCAACATATTGCTTTTGCAATCTTAAATGCAACTTTAGGATTTCATGACACTTAGTCATTTCTCGTATGTAGGATCATCATCGTTTCTTCGTAGTTCGTAGGTATGTCATATTCATTTAACACAACAAGTTAATCAATATATATTTCCATGAGGTGGGAAATGTAATCTTGAATCATACTTGCTCTAGTAAGGTACTCAATCGAAACGTCATGATCATTATCCCTAGTTCCACCTTATCCTGCAGTTTTCGTTCTACGAAACATATTCCGTTGCGCTACTCAACATTCTTGGGTAAGATCGAATATAGTGATTTCGAACTTTTACTATCTTCCATCAACATTCTTATCGAGAAACTTTTCTTGATAAAAATGCACTGGACAATAACCAGTTTGTCCCTTGAGGAAATCACACTCATAGTCTCCTATGAACATTATAAAAAGATTTATTCGTAACGACTTTAACAAAGTTGCTAGAAAACTCGAACGTGTGATAGCTCTTATGGTGTTATTTCCCCAAATCTGGATGATTCCCTACTTTCATAAGTGCTTGCTAACTTTATGACTTATAATTCTAACTTTCTACAATAGCCCATTAAGAGATTTTCTTTACACCATATATATATCTAAGACACTATGATTATAATTCTTAGGATGTATCAATACACTTTGATATATTTAATCACCATAATTTATGATAATGGCTTTCACAAGTCCTTTATGTGCTAACAACTTAACTCAAAACACTAGTCAGGTGATCAAATAATAGAGACGTTATGTTGTTTAATTTCATCCTTTGATTGTTCTGAAAGTATTTGAACATTTCAAATGCTTCTAAACTCATGCTTAATTAAGTAGATACCTTTTACTCACTTAATTCTACAATCGGTCATTTGAATAACTAGTTAGTGTGCATGTGCAACGCACGTTTATACAATTGTACAATACAACTTTGTATTCCACCTCTCTCATATATGCCACATACAAACACCTCTTTTCTTTTTTCCTCTCAAGAATCATAAAGCCTCTTTGTCAATACTAATTATATATCATTTCTAAACTAAACTAATTGCATGTATTGCCGCTTATGCTTGATGATGTTCTAAACAATAAACATCCATATATTCATCCATCTTTAATATGTTTTTTAGTTTTCTTAACTCTAAACTAATAGTAAGAAAAGGATTAGCGTTGTTCACCAATTCACTGAAAGTAAGGGACTTGGATCTGTTGAGATTCACATGTATTTAGATGTGTTTTACTGTGTGTATATATGTTGACAAATCCAAGTAACTTATTTTCGGACAGAGGGAGCATTGTCATCATTTAATTTCGAATCGACTAAAATGACAACTAGTTTTGTTCTAAATTTTGACATATAAGCCTTTAAGTAGTAATTAGAGTTAGTTTCTAAATAGTAATATACGCTTTAGTGTTTAGATACATTCAAATTTAAACAAATCTTTGACATCTAATTCGAGACAGATGTGTATAATATAAGTATAATGACATAGCTCGAAAAATATGTATTAGGAGTGCCAGACAAAATACATTTCTGTATAGTACTCATCAATAATTAAAATTTAACACCAGCAGACCACAAGATGACATATGAAGTACTCCCACCGACTCAAAATATATGTCTTAGATTTGTCAAAATTTAGATGAATATATTTTAGTATATATAGATTCATCCAAATTTTGACTTGTGACATCTATTTCGAGAAGGAGGAAGTACATGATTACAGAGTAATAGTTCTATAAAAACTTTTAAATCGTAAAATGATACATGTCCGAAGATTTATTTGTGAAATCGCTTGTGACGGCCGGTCATAAAAGAAGGTCGCACCCACGCTGCTGAATCGGACACACCCAATAAGAAAAAAAAGTTGGATTTGACAAAGACACCTATAGGCCGTACTTAGTTTTCCTCTGTAGCTCACTCCGTTCATTGCTAAAAATAATGTCCCCTTCACCTACTCCATTCGCATTCTTCCTCTAGGTGCTAATGTGCTATGCCCCTATTGATGTCTCCCCGCCATTCCCGATTCGCATGGCCGCAAGCTCCATCTCTCCAACCTCGTTGATGACCCACAGGGGGTGTATCGTAGTATTTTCGATAAGTAAGAATGTCGAACCTAACGAGAAGCAGAAGGTGTTGACAAGTGGCTTGGAGAAGGAATTCTCTGTAAATACTTAACAAACAGATTTTTAGTTATTTTTGATAATGCAGATAAATAAAGTACGAGTAAATAAAAGACAATAATAATAAATGCAGCAAGTGGCCCAATCCTTTCTTTAGCAAATGACAAGCCGGTTGTATTACTTAAGATGACCAAACGTTCTCGAGGACACATGGGAATATCGTCCAGTGCTTTCGCTTCATATTAGTTGATTAATCTTCTTTAGTTTGATAAGTCTTGTGTGGGTGAACCTGTGCTAATGTATCGACCTTCCTAGGACTAATACATACTTGTGATTATATCCCTTGCAAGCATCCGCAAGTACAAGAAAGTAATTAAGATAGAAACCGAACCACAACTTTAAACTCTAAGATCCTACGCTCCCTTGTGCAAAGGTTTCCTAACGGGGGTTCAGGTTTCTGTCACTCCGGCAACCCCTACGATTAGTAGCCAAACACACAATACATTCCTCTAGGCCCATAAAGGTGAAGTGTCATGTAGTCGATGTTCACATGACACCACTAGAAGAATAACACCACAACTTAAATAACAAACTATTGAATCTTTCTCAACACAATTCCACTTCTAACAACATGACTTCTCCCATGCCCTTAAGAACTAAAGGAACTAATCACGAGACATCATATGGATCAAGATCAGAGATGAAATAATGACAAGTAACAATCTGAACATAACAATAATTCAATGGTTCCACTCAATAGCATCAACTACTACAAGTAATCAATACCGAGAAAGTTTCCCCTAAGAACTATGCGAGATTCAACCCAATTGTTACAGTGGTACGGACTGGTGATGATGGTGCTGGTGGAGATGATGATGGAGATGATGGTGATGATGATCCTGATGAAGTCCAGCTTGATGGTGGTGTTGATGACGACGATCTCCCCTCTCCGGGAAGAAATTTCCCCAACAGATTTCTGCCTGCCAGAGAGCTCTTTCTCTCTCTGCAGTTTTCCACCCCGCAGAGGCGGCGAAATGTTTCTGTGGTCGCTCCCCGAGTCTTAGGGTTTCGAGAGTATAATATACGCCAAAAAGCAGAGCCAGAGGTGGGCCAGGGTGGCCACACCACCTGGCGGCGTGGCCTAGGGTAGCCCGCGCTAGGGGGTGGTGTGGGCCTCCTGTGGCCCATCTCCGCTCCCCCTTCTGGCATCCTTTGTCTTCTGGAAAAATAGGATTTTCCATATATTTTCTGGGATTTTCTGATCTTCGCGAATTTCGCCTCCAAACAACGCCTTTTCTATCAGAATCCTGACTTCAGCGGTCCATTCTCCAAAAGTCATCAACCATGCAAAAACATATGAAATAACATAAGTATCATCTCTTAATATGAAATATATCAATAAATTATGATATAGAATAGTGATGCAAAATGAACGTATCAACTCCCCCAAGTTTAGACTTCGCTTGTCCCCAAGCGAAAACTGATCTCAATAAACATGACCTCAGATTAATTGAGTGAAGTGTCGATAAAGAATACGGATAAGAAGCATCACATTCATCATTACACAAATCATAATAGAAGACAACTCACTACTATATAACTTAACTTGCAATAGGTAAAGGAAACAAAATAAAGATACACAAAGTAAATCATAATTGGTAATGGAAAACTTTGCTCTTGGTCAAAGAATAGTATACAATTTGTAGGAGTTCAAACATAATGGGGTTTTCAATGATAGCTTTTGTCGTGGTATTGACCACGGCAGATGCTACAGGGTAGCTTACGTAGAGGAAAGGCAAGGCGACGTAGGAGAATCCGGGAGCGAGATTGGCACACGATGTACCCAGGTTCACGTCCCCTCAGTGGAGGATCGCTACGTCCTGCTATCAATCCAGTATATGATCATAGATTGGTTTACATTGAGCTGCCGGAGCTGGAGGGGGAGACTAGATCTAATATGACGTGGGAGAGCTCCCCCCAAAGGGGTGCCCCTGGTGGCTTTATATATGCAGCCAATTAGGGTTTACAAGTGTGCTAATGGGCTTTGTATTGGAGTCGCCGTCTTGGGCCTCCAGTCAGCGTGTCGTCTAGGTCCACTGTGCGCCAGTCGCTGTATTTGGTGAGTCGATCCACCTAGGGTTAAGCTTCAGTCGGCTCGCTCCAGCTGGCGACTCGCTTCATGGGTATACCCCGATTGGTATTCCCCCATCAGTAGTCCCCGAGCGTGTCAGGGACTCGGCGATGACTTCAAGCCGCCGAATCAGCGCAGGTGATTCCAGGGCAGAATCGATGGTGAGTCGTTGGCGAGCTCCTGAAACAGATAAATAGCTCATGAAGTAGCCCAATCGCCAAGGCGAGTCAACGCGTCGGGCGAGTCGTCATTGGACGGAATCGCCCCTTCGAGAAGTTTGGCCGGCGCCCTGTCAACTTTCTGTCGTAGAGGACGTGGAGAACACTAAATCATTGATGGTGAAGTCGCCAAGTCGGTGCTGGGGAACACGCGAGGGCGAGTCCGCGGTGGCGAGTCCCCGAGCTTGGCGAGTACGCGAGGGTGAGTCAGTGGTGGCGAGTCCCCGAGCTTTCCGAGTACGCAGGGGCGAGTCCGCGGTGGCGAGTCCCTGAGTGTGGCGAGTACGCGAGGGCGAGTCCACGGTGGCGAGTCCCCGAGAGTGGCGAGTATGCGAGGGCGAGTCCGCGGTGGCGTGTCCCCGAGCGTGTTGAGTACGCGAGGGCGAGTCCGCGGTGGTGAGTCCCCGAGCGTGGCGAATACGCGAGGGCGAGTCCGCGGTGGTGAGTCCCCGAGCGTGGCGAGTACGCGAGGGCGAGTCCGCGGTGGAGAGTCCCCGAGCATGGCGAGTATGCGAAGGCGAGTCCACGGTGGTGAGTCCCCGAGCGTGTTGAGTACGCGAGGGCGAGTCCGTAGTGGTGAGTCCCCGAGCGTGGCGAGTACGCGAGGGCGAGTCAGCGGTGGCGAGTCCCCGAGTGTAGCAAGCCATGGTCGTGGAACCACGCGCACACGCAGTATGCCTAGGAGTAGTCCCCGAGGCTCGAGTGGGCTTGTAGAGGCGACTTGAGACTCTTTAGAGATGCATATTCTGAAAATAGTAGTGGTTATTGCCGAGCATGGTGAGTCCACGTGGGGAGAGTTCCCGAGTGTGGTGAGTCCGTGATTATTGCGAGTCCGCAAGGGGAGAGTCCCCGAGTGTGGCGAGTCCGCGATGACTGCGAGTCCGCGAGGGGAGAGTCCCCGAGTGTGGAGAGTCCGCGATGACTGCGAGTCCGCGATGATGTTGATTGCGCTGTTTTTGTTAGCGAGTCTCTCATCTTGGCCCGGGGGGCCAGTCGCATGGCGACTCCAAAGATGGCTCTCGGCTTAGCGTTCTTCCTGGACGACCCGAGACTCGGTTTGCGAGTCCTCTTCCGCAGTACTTGGCCGTGCGAGTCGTACTATCTAAGGTTGAGGAGGACATGGTGCTGTTTGTATAGCACTGGCATTTGTCTTGGCCCGGAAGGCCAGTCTAGCAAGGCGACTTCAATGATGGCTCTCGGTTAACGATCCAAGGCTTGGTTTGCGAGTCCTCGTCCGCACTACTTGGCCATTGCGAGTCGCTCTTTCAAAGGTTGACAAAGGCGAATTGATTTTTCCCCGAGGAAGAGACACCCAGTGGTGAGTCCATGCAGCATGACGTGCGACCCTCTCTGACGACTCAAACGATGAAGGTCCCTTAATAGGCGCGGCATACGCATTCGACGTAGCCGGAAAGAGTTGACGCAGCGGAAGTATGGTCGTGCTTTGGTGAAGTCGACATGGTGGACACGGGGTCGACGCAGTGGATGGAGGTCGCTCTAGGGTGAAGTCGACGCGGCGGACACGAGGTCGACACGGCGGATGGAGGTCGCACTTTGGCGAAGGGAGGCCGCGCTTTGGCAGAGTCGACATGGCGGACACGGAGCCGACGCGGCGGACAAAGGTCGCGCTAGGATGAAGTCGACGCGGCGGACACGGGGTCGACGCGGCGGATGGAGGTCGCACTTTGGCGAAGGGAGGCCGCGCTTTGGCAGAGTCGATGCGGCGGACATATGGTCACGCGGTGGACGTGGGTCGCGCTAGGGCGAAGTCGACGCGGCGGACACAGGGTCGACGCAACGGACGGAGGTCGTGTGGCGGAGCCATGCGGCGTTTAGCCAGTACAGTGACGAGTCGCCGAACGTGGCGACTCCACTAGGAGCGAGTCCGCGACTGTAGCGAGTCGCTGAACATGACAAGTCCGCGACCTTGGCGAGTCGCTGAACATAACGAGTCCGCGACCGTGGTGAGTTGCGGCGGGCCAGTCCCCGAGCATGGCGAGTCCGCTAGGACAGCGAGTCCACGACAGGCGAGGTGAGTTCCCGAGTACGGCGTTTAGCCAGAAGGAGCGGGCGCAGCTGAGTCGTCGCGGTGGCGGACGGAATCGACGAGGCAGTGGAAGTCACGTCGTCGAAGTCCTTATTGCGGCATGGACCGACGTACTTGTGCAATATATGCAAACCAAAACGACATGCAAAAGGTTAGATACAGTAATCAATTCATGAGCAATCATTGTGTAAGATAGATTGGATTAGAAAAACCAAATAGCTATGGCCGCATGGAGCGAGTATTTTTTGTGTAGCCTTTTCATCACAGGGAACAAGGCCACGCGGTGGTGATTGATGCACTCAGACCGACCGATTCCTTTTTCCGACCTGATATTCGATGCACAAGCGATCGATCACCCTTGTCGCGCCTAGGGGCGAGGTGCCGGTTTGCCGCTGCGACGATGCGGTTCTGCACGCTGCCGTTGCAGCGCGGTGACAGCGGCGCCGCCTATGAGATTGGAATTTTACCTATGAGAACATACAATCATAAGAGGATTAGGTCTAAATAAAATACGTTGATAATATATGAGACTAATCAGGGGAATCAGCTGGATTGCAGGCCACGGTCACTTGAAACCGCGCGGCATGCGTATGAAGAAGAATTTTTCCTTCGGAGACCCGGCGACCGGACTCGGCCCCGACCGGACTTTCGTAGGGTGGAGTCGCGACAGTGGAGTCAGTTGTGGCAGGGGTGAAGACGATTCAACCGCATAGGTGTTGAGGTAGCTGGCCCAAGACCTCGAGCCTATTCGGATCGTGACTCACATCATGAGGCGGCGCGTGCATATACAAAACGTTATGCAAAGAGTTAGATCAAATCTGAATAAATTAACTGATACACTTCATAACTATACATGAGAGAATAGTTGAATATTAAATCAATCTGTCACCATGTTTTATCGTTGGTGTGGAGAGGATGGATTTTGCGTGCATGCATAAAAGAAATCGCTCACATATGCACATGATTCGAGAGGACCTGTGCGTGCGGCTCAAAGCGGACCGACCGTGGCTGCACAGATTGGATCCGATCTCTTCTATCTTCAGTCTTTTGTGATGATGACGAGGGATTCCGTCCGGATCATCAGCTCCAAGCACCGCTTGCCCCACGGTGGGCGCCAACTGTCGTGGTATTGACCACGGCAGATGCTACAGGGTAGCTTACGTAGAGGAAAGGCAAGGCGACGTAGGAGAATCCGGGAGCGAGATTGGCACGCGATATACCCAGGTTCACGTCGCCGCGGTGGAGGATCGCTACGTCCTGCTATCAATCCAGTATATGATCATAGATTGGTTTACATGGAGCCGCCGGAGATGGAGGAGGAGACTAGATCTAATATGACGTGGGAGAGCTCTCCCCCAAAGGGGTGCCCCTGATGGCTTTATATATGCAGCCAGTTAGGGTTTACAAGTGTGCTAATGGGCTTTGTATTGGAGTCGCCGTCTTGGGCCTCCAGTCGGCGTGTCGTCTAGGTCCACTATGCGCCAGTCGCTGTATTTGGTGAGTCGATCCGCCTAGGGTTAAGCTTCAATCGGCTCGCTCCAGCTGGCGACTCGCTTCATGGGTATACCCGATTGGTATTCCCCCATCAGCTTTCAAAGTAATATTAACTAAGATAAGAGCAGTGTGCAAAACAAGAAACATAAGAAACATGATTGAATAAATCATCATATGAATGAATGAAACACAACAACTCAAAATACTTGCTTGAGATAAAAAGGAATAGGTTTCCTGACTCAACTAAAAAGTAAAAGATAAACCCTTCGCAGAGGGAAGCAGGGATTTCAAGTTTCATAAAGAGCTTCCAAAAATTATGGTACTTATTAGATTTTAGCTCTCATTGCCCCTATCATAAGAATATTTAGGTGATTAAGGTTAAAGTGATCAAATATGAGGATATGCTTGACAAGTTATAAGCTGGAAATCTCATGCCCTTTACTTACGAGTACCGTTTCTCATGCTACTCAAGTTTAGTCACAGGTAAGTTCTTGTCATTGTAAGTACATGTGTATCATAGAGAACCGCCAACGGGATACCCCTTGTCGATGAGACGGAAGATTCCCCATATCAAATTGACAAGGCAAGCAGACAATAAGCATCTCAGCAATCCTTTTATTTGCTATTTGCATAGGCTCTTTTTTTAGCATAGGTTTTTTTTATATAGAGGATGCTTTATAGATTGCTCAGTATGGTTACGCTGCAGGTTTCCACCATGATTAGGCATGGCTTAGACCAGCCACCCAGGCGTTTCTCTAACACATATATGAACTCCATGAGCCTTACAAGCTCCCCTTTCATTTCACACCGCCGGGATCCATAAGCAAAATAACATGATATCAACTAAATAAAGTGCAATATTGAAAGCGTTCCCCATGGTAAGATGGTTCTGCTAATTCACAACTTACAAAGCACAAGCATATATGCAACATAGATGGGCACAATGGTTCAAGTTTATTAAGTGCAAGAAAAGTAAAGTGTGCCTTCAAGTTCGTGAGAGCTTTAATCACTAATTTTCACATAACAAGTTTAATTCGGAAGGTAGATAAAAACATGAATTTACTTGGAATAGCAATAATGCTAATAGGTAGGTATGGTGGACACAAATGGCATAGGTTTTGGTTTAAGGATTGGATGCACGAGAAGCATTCCCTCTCAGTACAGGTTTTAGGCTAGCAGGTTGGGTAGCAAGCATAAGAATTGAAGGAATCAAACAAACATACAAGTGATAAAAACAAACATGCAATCTTTCTTGGAAACACAAAAGATCTTAACTAGAGAATACTAAGCTTATGAGCCAATCAAGAAAGAAAAATGATGAAATTATATTTCTTAAGAGTACTTTTTTCTTTTTCATACAATTCTCATAATAGTGTTGCTACTGACCGAGCCAGGTTTGCAAAAACCAACTAAATTTACTTAATGATCGAAAAGTGATACCAATACTAACAACAAGATCAATCATATAGTAGAAATTTGAAAACTAATATAAGATGTGCAAAAGAGTAAATGATAGAACTTCTCATTAATATTCCATAACGACAACTCACACCAAGGGATACATAGATAACTAACGAGAGGAGAGATATTTCCATAATGCAAACCATCCTATATGATAACTTCTCTATTCATGATATGACTCTACTTAAAAAGATAAAAAAGATAAAAGATAGTGATATGATACCGCGGCACTCCCCCAAGCTTGGAACAAACCAGGGGGATGCCAAAACCTGATGACGAATTACTCCTTCAGTGGTGTAGGTGTTATCTCGATGAGCTTTTCAAATAATTCCCTCAAGTCCTCAATCTCGAAGATGAGAGTACGAATCAACTCCGAATTGTGCTCAATGCAGTTCATGATCATGTACGGCTGTGAATCCCAGCTCTTGCGATTCTTTCCCCACTCTTCCTCCTTGAAGTATTCTTTTCCTGCGTGGTTAGAACGAGGCATATCCCAATTGTAGGGTAATTTTTCCTTGGGCATATTTTGGAATTGATGCTCATGTATAAGGGTATGGAAGGGATTCTTGGTGCATGGAGAAGGTGACCGTGAAGCCAAGCAATGACGCGCAGTCTTCCCTCCAGTGGACATCCGTGTAGTCCTCTTGAACTTGGCAGGATTTTCCACCACTCCAATGCTTGCAATGGTGGTGCTGGTGTGCGGATGCTGGTCTTCCTTCCCTTCCTCTTCAACTTCACTCTCGATATCCTCCCCCTCCTTGGGGTCTTGGAGATCATCTTCCGCAGGCTCCTTGCCCTTATCGTTGGCGGAGACCATCGTGCCTCTAAACTTTTAAGAATAGTTCCTAATAGAAACATATCAAAATGAAAACACAACGAGAACACAATATACGAACCTCGGGGGATCCGGGGGAATATATATTACAAAGTTTAACAACAAAAGGAGAGTACTAGGAGAAAAGTCGAGATTTGGCTCGGGTGGCACACCCACAGTGGCCGCGACAGTGGGCCACGCCACAGGGTGGTGTGAGACACCCGGGCTCCGTTCCGTCTCACTTTCGACTCCTTGCTTTCCATGTTAGATAAAAACTGCAAAAAAATAACTTGATAGATTTTTCGCGGACCTTTTCTTACTAGAACTGTTACCTATTCGAAAGAGGACTCTGCAGGTCTCTCATCTTTGGCATTTAATAAATTCTTCCGGAGTCACCGCTTGAATAATATCAATATCTTCATCTTCTTAAACATATTGTTTGAGTCATTTAACCATTCACCATCTTATTACACCATTTTCTCCTACAACCTGGAAATTTCTTTCACACAAAACTTCACACAATTCTCATTAGCAACATTAGTGCGTGCGAGGTAATAAACCTTTTAAGTTCAATTTCAACTGAAATCTATCAAAACATAAGCACATGAAACAACTCCTCTTGAAAGCCCAAAAAGGAAATCGACTTAAGAGGCAAATGCAAGAATGGCAAAAATCTGTCAAAACAGACTAGCAGGTAAAGATCAATTTTCTCGAAAATCTTCTGTTGCTTAAATCAAAAAGTGCAAATCTAACGAAAGTTCAATAATAACCTGGGGCATGCACACAAAAATTACAGATCAGTACGACGTTCTGGGATTTTTAACGATTTTTTATAGTGAAGCACAAAAATCTGTTTTGGGACAACAACTTCCCCAAATTTTACTTCTCTCTCATTAGAGGTTGATCCTGACACCAAAATCCAAACAGAAAGGATAAGGAGAGGTTATTGCATAAGCAATAACTTCCAAGACTCAAATAAGCAAAAACAAACGATATCGTATCTTTCGATAACTATCAAATCAATGACAGTAACTTTCAGTATCATTCATAAATTTAACGATATAACTATCACAAGAACCATTGTAGCAATGATCACTTATCCTAACAAAAAACACAGGGACACTAGCTCTCATAACACTACTTTGTGAAGCAATATTAGAAGTATCTTTAAAGAGGATAGTGTGTCCATCTTCTACATACTTAGTGACAAAGTCTTTCACATTTTCTATTATAGGTTCATCATCCATTTGTTTATTAGGTTCAATAGCTTTATTTGTACTTTCATTAACCATACTAGCTATCATAGAATGTTCCTTCACTTTAACTGGGAAAGGTATTTTCTCAATGTAAGGTTCAGGTAAAACATGATTAGCATTATAAACTTCAGTATTTCTTGCAGGAACACAATTAGCAATATCTTTATATGGTTCATGATACTTATTACACTTCTTTTTAGGAACTTCAATATAGGAAGCAAAAGACTTAAAATAAGTTGCAATAGCTTGAGAGTCAAGACCATAAGCATTTTTAATATTTTGAAAGTCATTAGTTCCCATACAAGATTTAATGCATTCATAATCATAATATATACCTGACTTTCTTCCTTTTTCATTCTCCCATGCTTCAGCATTATCTTGAATACGGTATAGAAGATCCCATTTAGCTCCTTCTTCCATGCGTGTAAATGATCCAGCACAAGAAGCATCCAATAGATCCTTATCATGAAGAGAAAGCCTTGCATAAAAGTTATTGATAATAATATTGTTGGGGAGCTCATGAATAGGACATTTGAGCATTAGTAACTTCAATCTCCCCCAAGCTTGAGTTGTACTCTCTCCATCAAGAGGCCAAAAGTTGTATATTTGATTCCGATCTTTATGAATCTCACTAGGAGGATAAAAATTTAAATAAAAGAGAGGCACTATTTCCTCCAATTCAAGAGCTTGACCATTCTTCAACAGCTTATACCATTCCTCAGCTCTTCCTTTTAGTGATAATGAGAATAACTTCTTCTTGACTTGATCTGTTGTAATACCTGCAGACTTAAACAACCCGCATAATTCGTGTATAAAGAGCATATGATCACCGTGATGGACGATTCCATCTCCAACATAATAGTTATCCATAACACGATCAATAATTCTTGTAGGTATTTTAAAAGTATCATTTTTAGCAGGTCGTGGTTCATCTACTACCTTAGCAGTGGTAGTAGCATTACGAAATAAGAAACTCAGCGAATTATCCATATTGAAATAAAGTAACTAACAGAAGTAAACAATACTCATAGTGGAAGTTTCCTTTACCAGTTCCACTCTCCAATAGCGCTTCACTCCCCGGCAACGGCGCCAGAAAATAGTCTTGATGACCCACAAGTATAGGGGGTGTATCACAGTATTTTCGATAAGTAAGAGTGTCAAACCCAACGAGGAGCAGAAGGTGTTGATGAGTGGCTTGGAGCGGGAATTTTCTATAAATACTTAACAAACGGATTTTTAGGGTTTTTTGATAATGCAGATAAATAAAGTGCGAGTAAATAAAATACAATAATAATAAATACAGCAAGTGGACCAATCCTTTATTTAGCAAAGGACAAGCCGGTTGTATTACATAAGATGACCAAACGTTCTCGGGGACACACGGGAATATCGTCAAGTGCTTTCGCTTCATATAGTTGATTAATCTTCTTTAGTTTGATAAGTGTTGTGTGGGTGAACCTGTGCAAATGTACCGACCTTCCTAGGACTAATACATACTTGTGATTATACCCCTTGCAAGAATCCGCAAGTACAACAAAGTAATTAAGATAGAAACCTAAAAACAACTTTAAACTCTAAGACACTGACATCCCTTCTGCAAAGGTTTCCTAACTGGTGTTTATGTTTCTGTCACTCTGGCAACCCCTACGATTAGTAGCCAAATACACAATGAATTTCCCAAGGCCCATAAAGGTGAAGTGTCATGTAGTCGACGTTCAAATTACACCACTAGAAGAATAACACCACAACTTAAATAACAAACTATTGAATCTCTCTCAACACAATTGCACTACTAACATCATGACTTCTCCCATGTCCTCAAGAACTAAATGAAATACTCACAAGACATCATATGGATCAAGATCAGAGATGATATAATGATAAGCAACAATCTGAACATAACAATAATCCAATGGTTCCACTCAATAGCATCAACTACAATAAGTAATCAACACCAGGAAAGTTTCCCCTAAGAACTATGACCCAATTGTTACAGCGGTATGAAGTGGTGATGATGGTGCTGATGGAGATGATGGTGGTGATGATGATGATACCGATGAAGTCCAGCTTGATGGTGGTGTTGATGGCGACGATCTCCTCTATCCGGGAAGGAATTCCCCCGGCAGAATTCTGTCTGCCGGAGAGATCTTTCTCTCTCTATAGTTTTCCGCCCTACAGAGGCAACATAATCTTTCTGTGGTCACTCCCTTAGGCTTAGGGTTTCGTGGGGATAATATACGCCAAAGGGGAGAGCCAAGAGTGGGCTAGGGTGGCCACACCACTTGGTGGGGCGGCCTAGGGCACCCCGCGCCAGGGGGTGGTGTGGGCCCCCTGTGGCCCATCTCCACTCCCCCTTCGGGAATTATTCGTCTTCTGGAAAAATAGGATTTTCCATGTATTTTTCCGAATTTTCTGATCTTCACGAATTTCGCCTCCAAACAACCCCTTTTCCATCAGAATCCTGACTGTAGCGGTCCATCCTCCAAAAATCATCAACCGCAAAAATAGATGAAATAACATAAGTATCATCTCTTAATATGAAATATATCAATGAATAATAGTAATTTATGATATAGAATAGTGATGCAAAATGGACGTATCAGTAATCCATACGTGATCTGCGTATCACAGTTTTGTCAGCTGGCTGGAGCCTAGGTGCTGTCATTTTATTGTATAACGACTTGCGTGTCGGATTCTCTATGTAATTTACTTTACTAGCTAATGTAGCTGTTTGAAGAACCCGGATGGCATGCAAGTCGATGTACAAGTCGGCTACATCGTATAAGACAGCACGTGACAAGAGTTGACACGAGTCGAATTACAGACTTTGTGGAGATGGAGATCGCCATGAAGAGAGCCATACAATTTCACATTATAATTGCTTTATTTTGTGTTATTTTTATGTCTCTGTTTTACCTCTATTAGATAGTTGGTAGAAAGTAATCTCTCAAAGAAGGTCTAGTCGGTTTCCCCGCCAGTGCTGCACCATCACAAGTCAGACATTTTGGTAGTAGGCTCATAAAATTGAGGTGCTATCAATTCTTTCCGACTAGGTGGGTTCGAGTCGGACTCTTACAGCGGAAGCACTCGGTAATCTAGACGGGTCTATCAGAACAGTTGTGGGACTCGGGGAAAAGTCGGATGGGAGCCAGGGCATGTGATGCCACCCATCCAACAGGAGTCGTATGCGATGCGATTGACAAGGAGTTGTCTACCTAGATCACTTGATGGCTAGCGGTGATGCTAAATCACACTAGTCGACTTGCTTATTTAGGGTCCTGAATCACTAAGTAACCATCGGAGGGGTGTTGGTTCTAGTGGGAGCATAAATATTAAAGTTTTTAATATGCTTGCTCTTTTATGGATACATGACTTAAGTGTTTTGCATATTTTTTGTTGTAGATCAATGGCACATAGCAGTCTCCCTCAGATTTCCAGTTTTGCTTTGAGAACCATCTTAGAGAAAGATAAGCTGAATGGAACTAATTTCACCAACTGGTATCGTAATCTGAGAATTGTTCTCAAACAAGAAAAAACGGACCATGTCCTAGACAACCCATTTCTAGATGAGCCGGATGAGAATGTGACTGTCGCAGCCACCAATGCCTACAGTTGGATTTGTGATGAATCCATGGAGATTAGCTGTCTCATGCTTTCTCACATGGAATCGGACTTGCAACAGCAGTTCAAGAATGTTGAGGCCTACGATATGATCGAAAGCCTCAAAAGTATGTTCCAGGATCAGGCAAAGACTAAGAGGTATCAAGTCTCTCAGGCTTTGTTCAGCTGCAAGCTTAAGGATGGTGATCCACTGAGTCTGCATGTGATCAAGATGGTTGGTTACGTGCAGTCTGGATCAGTCATTCACATCTGCAACTCATTGCAGGGACTGGTAAGAACTAGGAGCGTGGCAAGATGCGAGGTTGACATTCGAGTTGGCAACAAAGCGAGAGTCGTTGCGTTGGAAGTCGGCACGATGCAACTTCATTTACCTTCTGGATTCTTAATGGAGCTAAATAATTGTTATTATGTTCTAGTGCTTAGTCGAAACATCATTTCTGCCTCATGTTTGATGAGACAAGGCTATGAGTCGAATATTAAGAATAATGGTTGTTCTTTATATTTGAATGATATGTTTCACGGCTTTGCACCTGTCCAGGACAGGTTATTTATTTTGAATCTTGATGGTGAATCTGTCTATAATATAAATGTGAAAAGGTTGAAACCAAATGATCTGAATATTACTTACTTTTGGCATTGTCAGCTTGGTCATATAAGTTGGAAACACATGAAGAAGCTCCATGATGATGGACTCCTAACTTCGTTCGACTTGGAGTCATTCGAGACATGTGAATCCTGCCTACTGGGCAAGATGACCAAGACACCTTTTGCAAAGAGTTGTGAAAGGGCGTCCAATTTATTGGGACTAGTACATAGTGATGTATGTGGCCCGATGAGCACGATAGCCAGAGGTGGTTATGAGTACTTCATTACCTTCACTGATGATTTGAGTAGGTATGGATATATCTACTTGATGAAACATAAGTCGGAAGCGTTTGAAAAGTTCAAGGAATTCCAGAATGAGGTACATAATCAACTCGGCAAGAAAATAAAGTTTCTTCGGTCGGACCGAGGAGGCGAGTACATGAGCCATGAGTTTGACGACCATCTGAAGAGTTGTGGAATAATTCCCCAGGTCACTCTGTCGGGAATGCCGCAGAGAAACGGTGTGTCGGAAAGGCGGAATCGGACCTTGTTAGACATGGTACAATCAATGATGAGTCGGACAGATCTGCCTTTATCATTTTGGGGTTATTGTCTAGAAACTGCAGCATTCACACTAAACAGAGTACCATCAAAGTCGGTAGAGAAGACACCGCATGAGATGTGGACTGGCAAAAAGCCGAGTTTGTCTTTTCTTAAGATTTGGGGTTGTGAAGCATTTGTCAAGCGACTTCAGTCGGACAAGCTTACGGCCAAGTCGGATAAGTGTATTTTCGTGGGGTATCCGAGGGAATCTTGGGCCACTACTTCTACAACCGAGAAGAGGGCAAAGTGTTTGTCGCTCGGAATGGTGTCTTCCTTGAGAAGGACTTTCTCAATCGGGGAGTCAGTGGGAGCACGGTGAAGCTCGAAGAAATTCGAGAGGTACCGGCCAGCAACGAGTCGGCAAAAACCTTGGAGGTTGAGCCGATTAGGTACGTGGAGCAACTGCAAACAATCGCGAAGATCGGCCAGATTGCAAAGTGTTCATGATGTGTTACTGTTAGACAGTGATGAGCCGACAACTTATTCGAAAGCGATGGTGGGATCTGATTCTAAGTCATGGCTTGGAGCCATGAGATCCGAGTTATAGTCCATGGATGAAAATCAAGTTTGGAACTTGGTTGGTCTGCCAGACGGTGCAAGACCCATCAAGTGCAAATTGGTCTTTAAGAAGAAAACTGATATGGATGGAAACGTTTCTATCTATAAAGCACAACTTGTCGCTAAACGGTTCCGTCAAGTTCAAGGAGTTGACTACGATGAGACTTTCTCACCCGTAGCGATGCTTAAGTCAGTTCGGATCATGTTAGCTATAGCAACCTATTTTGACTATGAGATATGGCAGATGGATGTCAAGACGTCTTTCCTTAATGGAAATTTAACTGTGGACGTGTATATGATACATCTCGAGGGTTTTGTCGATCCGGCTAGTGCTGACAAGGTATGTAAGCTTCGGAAATCCATTTATGGGTTGAAGCAAGCATCTCGGAGTTGGAACATTCGCTTTGATGAGGTAGTCAAATCGTTTGGCTTCATCAAGAGTGATCATGATTCTTGTTTATACAAGAAGTTTAGTGGGAGCAAAGTAAACTTTCTGATCTTATATGTGGATGGCATATTACTGATTGGAAATGATGTCCAGATGTTGCAAGAAACCAAGGAATCATTGGAAAAGAGTTTTTCGATGAAAGATTTGGGTGAGGCAACTTAGATACTAGGAATGCGGATCTATAGAGATAGATCAAGGCGGCTCATTGGATTGAGTCAGAGTACATATTTGGACAAAGTGTTGAAGAAGTTCAACATGGAATTGTCTAAGAAAGGGTTGTTACCGATGTCCCATGGCGTGAAACTTAGCAAGACTCGGTGTCCTTCGACAACTGATGAGCGAAGTCGGATGAGTGCGATTCCGTATGCTTCTGAAGTCGGATCCATCATGTACGCTATTATTTGTACTAGGCCGGATGTTTCCTATGCTCTAAGTGTTGTGAGAAGATACGAGGCTGACCCTAGAGAGATCCACTAGGCAGCGGCTAAAAATATCCTTAAGTACTTGAGAAGGACTAATGATATGTTCCTGGTTTATGGAGGTGAGGATGAACTTAGTGTAAGGGGTTACACGGATGTGAGTTATCTCACTGACTCGGATGATTCTCGTTCGCAATACGGATATGTGTTTGTGATAAATGGAGGGGCTATGAGCTAGAAGAGTTCCAAGCAAGAGACGGTGTCTACGTCTACGATAGAGGTTGAGTATATTGCTGCCTCGGAGGCAGCAAAGGAATCCGTTTGGATGAGGAATTTCCTCATGGATCTTGGTGTGGTTCAGGGCTCGTCCAATCCGTTAGACGTGTATTGTGACCACAATGGTGCTATCGCACAAGACAAGGAACCTAGACAACACCAGAAGAACAAACATATACTCATGCGGTACCACCTGATTCGCCAGTTCGTGGGTCAAGGTGATATCAAGTTATGCAAGGTACACACGGATGCAAATATTGCGGATCCGTTGACAAAGCCACTTCCACAGCCGAAGCATGAGGCGCACCTGAGAGCTATGGGCATTAGATGCCTAGACATGTGATGTCGGATGATTGACTCTAGTGCCAGTGGGAGACTATTGGGAATATGCCCTAGAGGCAATCATGTATGATGTTATTTCCAATGTATTCATAAAGTTATTGTCCTTGTAAGAACTACTGATATGTATCATTGAATATGTGATTCGATTGTGGAACTGTATATTCATGTTGTTCATACTAGTTGTCCTTGGTCATTGAGGTTGTGCTGAACACACAACTTCGGCTGATGACTCGGTTCCACTTGTCATGGGCATGGAGATGCTATTCCGACTTACACAGATTTGGCTAAAGAGTTTAGCGAATCGGACTGACCCACAGTTGAGATACAACGAGCATGTTGTCATTTGTATTCTCAAGCAATGGAATCCTTTGACTTAAGGTGATCACATGATCCGAGTTGTGGATCGCCAGCTTAGGCCCTATCAAACGTTGTTCCGTAAATGCACAGTTATAAAGATAGGGTTCGGGTTGGTTGTGAAGCAAGCTGCGTGACGTGGATTACCAAGATGGGATTTGCCCCTCTGTAATGGAGAGATATTCTCTGGGCCCTCTCGTGTAATATGGTTCAGAAGCATGACCATGCGCGACTTGGTTAAGTGTTAACCAAGGAGTTGGACTAAGGGTTAGTCCAGTGAATCATATATCAGAGAGAGTCAAGCTATTAAAGGGATGACAACAACTCGCCTATAGCTTGACAAGATATATCATGAGGCAAAGGGACTTGGACGAAAGTCACATTGAGAAAGGTTTGTCTTCCGACTTTACGGCACTTGGGAGTTGACACGTCTTGCTAGAGGCCGCTACCAACTATCGACTCAGAGTGGTGACTCGTGTCGTGTCCAGGCGTACGTGAACCTACAGCGTCACACACTTAAGGGTAAGGAGCCCATGTGGATTAGATCCATATGGAAGATTGGGGTATGGCCTAGGTGGGCCTCAAGCATTGAGCCCAGCTAGAAGTGTATATAAGTGGAGTGAAAAGGGACTGTCCCTGACCTAGCCGTCACTTTCTCCAATCCCATTTCGGGCTAGACAGGATCTAGCAGTCCTCTGCCTGGAGCTCCTTCCTGTACGTGTGGATACCGGTGGAGGCGTTGCATGTGCAGTGCTGGAGACAAGGAGGTCCGTGGGGATCTGGATGTGTTGTACGGGGATCGTTCGGCATGGCATCAACTGACTCGCTTCATCAACAATCCGCACCTGCGCGTCTAGTGGTAAATCTCGTGGCCTATCACCTGAGCTGGATCTTGGGAGTACCGCGTAGGGGAAAAGTTTTTTTTATCTCTGCATGGCCCAACACTCGATGGAGGGGATTACTTGTTAGTAGACAGAGGGATGATAGCACTTACCGTGACTATAAAGCTATTGTCATCCTTTACGTACTAACTCGGGGAACCAAGGAGAACTCATCAAGCTATGTCCATGCCACGGGAGAAATCCCTTAATAGCACGGTAATGCGATGGTTGTCGGTTACTGACGAGGGTTGAACTCATCAATGCCCATTGTTATGGACTTGGGTTTTGGAGAAGGAGGGAGCACTGGAGACATCTATCGGCTAGCAAACAAGCACACAGGGGACAAAGGATTTACCCAGGTTCAGGCCTCGTAGAGGTCCCTACTCCTGCTTGTCTGCTCGTGGAATTATCGAGGGAGTCAAAAGTTACAATGGTGCGCAGATGCAATCTGGCGAGGGTTTGTGGAAGCTAGGGTTGCGTGTGTCCTCCTCGCCGCCCCCTCCTAGCCCTTATATAGATAGGCTAGGTCTCGGGTAGCAGGTCGAGTCGGTTACAAGTTAGGGTTTTCCCCTTCAAACTTTCTATCTTTAGCTTTTTCTTGATCTTCAAGCAATCGAGTCCGCAGTTACTCGAGTCCTTCTATCTGCCCTTGGCGACATTGAGCCTATCGCATTTGGACCGTATATACCAAGCTCAGTACAGAGGGTATACCCATGTCAAGAGCCCCGAAAGTGTCCATGGAATCAGATTCATTTGGAGACTTTTTTGAAGTCTTCGAGTGCCTGAATGAGTACATTTTCGACTGCTTTTATTTATGTCATAGGGATTGTTGATATACGTGCCTGATATAACCGAAGTATCGGTATCATTTAACCACCTTAGGGTGAAACAACGCAATCTACTCAAATTCGAGTCCCCGGACTCGAATCCGGAAAAGTGCTGGTGTAATTCGACTCAGGCCGCGGAGGTCTTACATGAGTCGATATCCAGTTATATGGGTGTGAGCACTCGACGCGTCCGTCAAGGCATGTTCATCATGCCTATAGGCACAAATACATTTCTGGTAGTGCGTAGTTAAATGCGTTGCCAGGCCTTATTCAGGTCTTACTTTCATGCCGTAAGCGTGGCATCCGAATTTTATCATCGCGGAGACGATTCGGGCGTCCCAGGAGACGTAGTCTCTTTTGTAGGAAAAATTTGTGAGGCGGTGTCGCCAAAGGTTGTGAGTGCGGATGTTATCAACACACAATTTTTGTGCAAATAATCATAGGGTGCGCGACCAGTGCTCCCTATGGGAGTAGCCCCCGAGTGCCTGGTTGAGTCGAAGACTCAGGCAGGGACTAAAGAACTTTTGCGACTGTTGTTGTCTTTTTGCTTATTTGTTTCAGTCGATGACTCAGGCAGGGACTAAATATTTTCGCGACTGCTGTCGGCTTTTGTGTGCTTGTTTCAGTCGAATTTGTTTCCGGCGCTCCCTATGGGAGTAACCCATGTCCATAATCGAATTGTGTTTCGAGTGGTTGGGTTTGCCTTTGTGATTGTCTTCGTGCCTGCAATAAGAAAAGAAAAAGTCGTAGGGTGCGCGGCCAGCGCTCCCTACGGGAGTAGCCCCCGAGTGCTTGGTGGAGTCGAAGACTTCGACTCCATCAAGGACTAAAAATAATCGAAGTTTTCCACTGCGTAGCCTTGGTGACGTCGGTCTTGGCGTTTTATGACCTCGCCGTTGCCAGCGATTTTTGACGGGACGTGACGAGCGGTGGGTCCCACTTTCTGACTTTGATTTGACTGGGCGTGCGTAATCTTATTTTTAACTATGCCTCCTCGATTTCCTCGCGTAATGGTAGAAGTGGGGGGACGGTTCGCGCTTCCTCTTCTCCACGTGTCCAACACGATGCGTGCCACGCATCCAATAGAGTTTTTGTCAGCCGTTGGATTGTATCTCCCAGGGGTTAAGTAGCGGTGCTGCGGCGGTAATTTTCCATCTGCGCTCTTTCTTCCTTGCTGCCATTGCCATTGCTGCTGTTCTTCTGCTTCTCCCTGCGCTCATATCCTTCACGGTGCTGGACCACCTTCGCTCGTTTCCAAGCTACTTTCTGCGCTCTCATCGCCGCCACGCAATGGGGAAAAAGAAAGGAGGTGCTGCCGCTGATTCCGCGACCACCATCTCCGCGACGAAGAAGAAGGGTGGCTTCGCTGCTGGCACCGGCCGTCATTGAAAGAAAGTCGAAGGTCGCGTAACCAATGGTGCATGGCGCCCCTCCATTATCAAGGCATCGGATCTCCGTCTTCTTTGCCAGGATGGAGTTATCTCTGCGGCAGTTGCCGATGCACGCGTCCCCAGTGGTGAGACCATTCCTGCTCCTCCCGCTGGCTTTCGAGTGATGTTTCTCGCATTCGTCATTCGCGGTCTCTCCTTGCCTCTCCACCCCTTTATTAGGGTTCTTCTTTGCTTCTACGGGCTCCAGCTCCATCAGCTGTCCCCAAATTCGATTCTCCATATCACCTGTTTCATTACTCTTTGTGAGTGCTGGCTCGGAATCGAGCCGCACTTTGGCCTTTTCAAGCGCTTGTTTAAATTGAAGCACCAGTCCGACTCCGGCTCCTTAGTTTATGACGTAGGTGGTTGCGGTATCCATGTCGACCCATCCGCCACCTACTTCGACATCAAGCTTGCCAAGTCCGTCCAGGGATGGAGGGACAAATGGTTCTATGTTCGTGACCAGAAGGCCAAGGACGAGCATTTTGGACTCGCGCCTTTCGATCCCGCGACTCCCTGCAAGAAGATGCGTTCTTGGAAGAACGTGGTCATGCCTGCCGAACTCGCGGAGACAGACGTGTTATATCAACGCGTCTGCGACCTCGAGAGTCGCATAGGAGCAGAAGAGGGAGGCTGCGCCCTTGTCAGGACTTGGCTGCGTCGTTTCGTCCAGCCTCTTCAGGCCAGAGTCCATCCCATGTTTCAGTGGGGTGGTGCTGATGATGCCACTCGCGTGTCTACTGATGTCATGTCCGCGAGTGAGGTAGATAAGAGGGTGCGACTGGTCACGAAGTACACCTTCAAGGATGTGCTTCCGAACGAGCCAATCATTCCTCCTTTCGATGCTTCGAATCCTCCTCCTGAGGTACGATTGTGCTACGCAGTAGCTTATTTTCGTGATTGCATTTTCTGTTGCTTACCTGTTATGTTTGCTGATCTTCACTGTTTGTATGCAGGATTGGGCGGTGTCGCCTTGTATGCCTCCTCTCCCTGAGGGGGTTATTCCTCGTGAAGCTTGAAGAGGACGAGTCTAAGTCGACTATCCCTTCAGATGTGGAAGAGGAAGCCCCCGAGTCCGAGAGCCCGGATACTCGCAAGCGTTCGCATAGAGAGGACTCCGACGCGTCGACTCCTTCGACTCTAGGAGGCGCGGCTGTTGGCGTGGAGTCGCCAATTCCAGCCGTTCCTGTGAGGGCTGTGGCGCCGTCTTCTCGCAAGAAGATGCGATTTCCCAAGGAGGCTTCGTCAGAATCGGCGGCTGCCACGTTTGATCTTGACAACTTTAACTGGTAAGTTTGCTGGGTCGTTCATTCTTTTCTGTTTTCTTCTTGTTGGTTTTGCCCTGGAGTTTGCCCTTTTCTCAATGTGGACTTGGTCTTGTAGTCAAGAGGCGTCGTCATCTTCTGGTGACGTCGAGTTTTTGAAAGAATCGGGAGTCGCGACTTCAAGGGCCAAGGTAGAGGTCGAGCGCGCTCCTTCTCCTCCGGCGGCGGCCCACTCCGGGCACAATTCTTCGATCTCTCCTCACGTAGGGGAGCATTGAGTGGTTGCTCGGATGACGGTTCAGCAAACTTCTTCGGAGTCGCTAGAGGACCATGTAAGTATATCGTTCCTTCTTTTTTAATGTGGTAGTCAACGCCTTCTGCTGCCCTCTTCTGACTCCTTGTTTTGTGTGACAGCTCCTTGTAAAGGAAGCCGCGTAGGTGGCGAAGCAGGTGATGGCGATGGGTCGCCAGCATGCAATGCTGGAGACGCGTCACTGCGTGGTCGAAAGTGAGTGCTCTGCACTTATTCCTTTTGTCTTCTCTCTGTTTTGGTATAATCGACTGATAGCCAATTATTGACTGCCATGTAGCTGAGCATAACGTTTTACTGCGCAACATCGCCACGTTGGAGAAGACATTAGCCGTAGCTGTGAAGGGGCGCGACGAGGCAATCGCGGCTCGTGATGATGCCCAGAAGCGCGAAGAGGATCTGCGCGCCTCCTTTGTGGCCAAGGAGAAGTTGTTTGAAGAGCAACTGTTCTCAGTCGCCAAGGCCCTCTCAGGTACCTTTACTGGTAGATATTTTATTGATGTTCTTCTCCGCATCTAGAGTTTTTGCCGGTGGCACTAGAAGTTTGATCCATGTGTGTATTTTCGGTGTATATGCTGGCGACTTGAGTTTTGATCCGCAAGCCCTTTGTCGCGATGACCCTCTGGCGGGCGCGGTGTCTGCGGTCGAGGATCGTAGCGCCGCTGTCCAAAATACGTTGTCCAAGGCCAAGGTTACCCTTAGTCGCCTCCGGGAGGAGTTGATGCCGAAGGCGGAGCTGGTCGACAATGTGGAAGAGCTGGTGGAGTCGCTCGCCGGGGGTGTGCTTGCCACGTACAAGAACTCCCTCCACGCGGCTCGCGCGACCATGTCTCTTGCCATGGTGCAAGCCCACGGTGTCGAAATAGATCCTTCTGCGGTGTCGAAGACGATGCCTGTTGGCGCGGATGGTCAGCAGGTAGTATTCGCTCCCTTTGCGACTACCTGTGCCAAATATGGCCATTCCTTGATAAATACTGTTGCCAAGTATTCGGAGGAGCTCCAACATGCGAACAAGGCGGCGAAAGCTTCAGCCTCAGGGGCTGGCGGAAAGTCAGTGGCATCTGATACTGCCACAGACTTGATGAAGCCCCCGAAGCCATCGAAGTCGAAGAAGCCAGCTGCTCCGTAGTTAGCTTGTTGTAATGATTGATCAGATGCCTTTGTAGCCTAAGGACGTGCATATTGGTGAGTGTGTTTGTAAACACTTATGCTTATGTTGAATGCGTCTGTCCTCCTTGCCTTTGTGTTAATTTTGTCGCCTTATTTGCTTTTGTCTTGACTTATGGTAGGGCACATCGAGTGGTCCTGTGGGGGGAAACCAGGATTCGCCATCTCTTGATGAGACAATGGCACCACCGCGCTCCAGGGTAAATAATCTATCTTTGCTGTCGCGACTTCGTGACCGCGTAAAGCAGCTGGAGCGTGAGTTGCCACTGATCCGTGGTAATGCAGACGTGTGGAAGTCGAAGGCGGAAAAATCCGTCGCCCGCGAGCAATATCTGCTTGGCGAGGTGACGCGGCTGGGCGACCAGTTTAAGTGTTAGTTTCCTGATCCTCATCTTTTCCTTTGTAGTTAGTCGCAATGGTACGTTGTACTCATGTTGTTGGTGCTGCTTCGTGTAGTTGTTAGCGCACGCCGTCCGCAGGAGGAGAAGGATAGGATTGCCATCCGCCTTCATGATCTCACCCAGGAGCAACTTCAAGAGAGTGCATACTTCTGGGTAGATCATGATCGTGCGACTGTATTGGCGATCTCGCAGGATCGCGCTTCGCGAGTGCTGCTCTTCCTGAAGAAGTCACAGTCGTGTTTGAAGAACATCTATCGGGCGATGTTCCCGTTGGATGACACTCCATCAAGCCTGCTGGCTCTCTTGGCTAAATTTCAAGATATGTCCGCAGTTTGCGAGTGCGTGAGGCAGCAGTTGGTGGCTGGTGCCAAGGCTGCCCTCTCGATGGTGCGATTGCACAGGCCTGACGTGGATGTCGCCGCCATTGCTTCCGGGCCATGGCCGGATCTGCTTGGAATATGGTACCACACTATCAGGCGGTGGACCGTCCAGCAGAGGAGATTGTCGACTTCTTCGAGGAACAAACCAATGTTCTTCTGTTGCAGCATTAGCTAGATTTGTATCCTGCACATAAGTGTATTTGTGTTGTAAAGTTCATATATATTTGTAGATAATTTATTGTTGAATGTGTACAAATAGCTTTGTTAGCGTCAGGTGCATTGCACTATGCGATTCCTTTTCGTTAGCCTGGCCATCCCTTTGTCAACCTGCCAGTTGCGTTGCGGCTAGGTTGAGTTTGCGTTAAGGGGTTTGATTGATGTGCCAGCTACTCAGGATATCGCGTTTATTGGTTTGAAGAACAGATGTAGGTAGGGTGGCGTAGCCCCCGAGTATAAATTTGACAAAAGTGAAAGAAAGCACAGAGTTTTGGGGCACTTAGCTTTTATTTATTTGAAGAGCAGTACGAGGTACAATGTGTGGCTAAGTAGCCTTGGCTGAGTAGCCTTATTTGCGATGTAAAAAGTAAAACAACTAGGGGTAGAAGCGTCACAGTTGTGCGACGTTCCAAGGGTTGGAGTATGCGACTCCTGTCTCTAAATCTTGAAGGCGATAGGCGCCACCTAGGATTACTTCTGTAATCACGTACGGTCCTTCCCAGGGGGATTCGAGCTTGAGATGCCCCTACTGCTTCAGTCGCAGGACCAGGTTACCTTCGATGAAGGATCTGAGGCGAAGCCTTCGGCTGTGGTAGTTGCACAGGTTCTGCTGGTAGATCGTGGATCTTTCTGCGGCGATTTCTCTTGCCTTGTCGAGGAGGTCGACGGAGTCTTCGAGTGCAAGAGATGACTCTTGTTCGCTATAAGCGACTACGCGCCTTATCGCACTCGATGGGTAGTACCTGTACGCTGCGTGCACCATAAAGAATGGCGTGTAGCCCGTGGTGTTGTTTGGAGTTGTTCGTAGACTCCAAAGTACGGATTGGAGCTCATCTGGCCAGCAACCCGCGGCTTGCTCGAGTGGTCGAAGGAGTCGGTTCTTGATGCCGCTGTAGACGAGCCCGTTTGCTTTTTCCACCTGACCGTTGGTCTGTGGATGCGCGACTGAGGCATAACTGATGTTGATCCCCAGGTTTCCGCAGAATTCTTGGAACTCCTTGGATGTGAAGTTCGTCCCGTTGTCAGTGATGATGCTGTGCGGCACGCCGAAACGGTAGACAATGGATTCGAAGAACTTGACCGCGCCGTGCCCTGATTGCTTGGTCACTGGCATCGCCTCAATCCACTTGGTGAACTTGTCGACTGCGACCAAGAGGTAGACGTAGCCTCCTTGCGAGGACCTTGGGAGCTTTCCCACCATGCCAAGCCCCCATTGTGCGAAGGGCCAGGCCAATGGAATGGGCCGTAGTTCTGCGCCTGGTGTGTGTGGTTTGTTCGCGAATCGCTGACAAGCGTTGCACTTTTGGACTATGTCCTTGGCGTCACGCATGGCCGTGGGCCAGTAAAATCCAGCTCGTAGAGCTTTGGCAATGAGGGCGCGACTGCCGGCGTGGTGCCCGCATGTCCCTTCATGGATGTCGAGGAGGACTGCTCTTCCATCGGCTAGGGAGACGCATCGTCGTAACACGCCTGTGATGCTGCGTTTATACAGTTCGCTGTTGATAACGGCGAATGCCTTGGAGCATCGCGCGATGTGCCGTGCGTCTGTCGGGTCGTCCGGTAGGCGCTTGCTGAGGAGGTACGTAATGTACGGCTGCGTCCAGGATTGTTCGATCATCATGATGCTCATTGGTCCCTCGAGTCCTGTGTCTAACTCCAAGTCATCGAGTGCCATTGGCTCATTGGGTGGCGTAGCCCCCGAGTCCGTTGCTGCGCTTGTTTTCTTCTCTGTATCCTTTGGCTTGATGGAGCGCTCGCATATGCGCTCGAGAAATATCCCAGGTGGTATGGGGGCGCAGCTGGAGCCTATGTTGGCGAGTGTGTCTGCCTCCTCGTTGCTTTCGCGACCTATGTGTCGCAACTTGCAACCATCGAAGTCTCCTTCGAGTGTGTCGTAGAGGTCGCGGTATGCGATCATGTTGTCGTTCAGTGCGTCGCACTCGTGCGTTGTTTGGTTGACGACCAGCTTGGAGTCGCCATATATGATGAGCCTCTTTGCACCACAGGCTTTTGCCATCCTCATCCCGTGCAACAGGGCCTCGTATTCAGCCTCATTGTTTGAGGCTGTGAACTGCATTCGCAGGATGTATTTCAGCTTGTCCCCTTGAGGTGATGTCAGTATGACACCTGCTCCTGCTCCATCTTTCCGTTTGGACCCATCGAAGTGCATTGTCCAGAGGTAGGACATATCTGGCTTGTCCAGGAGTTGGTTTTCCATCCAATGCACGAGGAAGTTAGGGAGAACTTGCTACTTGATTGTGTCACGCTTTTTGTATGTGATGTCTCGTGGAGACAGTTCGATTCCCCATAGCGCGACTCGCCCCGTGGCGTCGGGGTTATTGAGGATATGTCCCAATGGGGCATCGTTGACTACCACGATTGGGTGTTCCTGGAAGTAATGGTGCAGTCGTCGGGCGGTCATGAAGATGCTGTACGCCAGCTTCTGGTAGTGCGGGTACCACTGTTTTGTTGGCGTGAGGACCTCGCTGAGGTAGTATACCGGGCGTTGTACGCCCTGGACCTTGTTTTCCTCAGCCCGCTCAACGACGAGCACTGTGCTAACCACTTGGTTGGTAGCGGAGATGTACAGCAGTAGTGGTTCCCTTTCTCGTGGAGTCACCAATACTGGCGAGGTGGATAGCAGGCGCTTGAGATCTTCGAATGCTTCTTGCGCTTCATTGGTCCACTCGAATTTGTCAGCTTTGCGGAGGAGCTGATAGAAGGGCAGTGCCTTTTCTCCCATTCGACTGATAAATCGACTGAGGGCCGTGATTCGTCCGGCTAGTTGTTGGACGCCTCTTATGTTCTTTGGCTTCTCCATGGCTAGTATGGCCTTTATCTTTTTAGGGTTTGCCTCAATCCGTCTCGCGGAGGTGAGTACCCGAGCAACTGCCCAGATGGTACGCCGAAGGCGCATTTGTCCAGATTGAGCTTTATCTGGTCACGATCGAGATTGGCGAAGGTTTCGCGCAAGTCGTCAATTAGAGAGGCTTCTTCCTTGGTTTTGATTACTATGTCATCGACATAGACTTGGATGTTACGACCTAGTTGTTCCTTGAGGCAAGCCTGCATGCACCGCTGGTATGTGGCTCCCGCATTTTTTAGCCCGAAGGGCATTGTGTTGTAGCAGAACACACCGAAGGGCGTTGTAAACGCGGTCTTCTCCTGGTCTTCCTCCTTCATTCAAATTTGGTTATAGCCTGAGTAGGCATCGAGGAAGCAGAGGCGCTCGCATTCGGCGGTTGAGTCGATAATTGGATCGATCCGTGGTAGCGGGAAGTGATCTTTTGGGCAGTGCTTGTTTAAAGAAGTGAAGTCCACGCACATCCGTAGGATATCTGTGTCCTTTTTTGGTACCAACACCGTATTGGCGAGCCAGTGCTTTCCTTGATCTCGCGTATAAATTTGGCCTCGAGGAGTCTGTTGATCTCCATTCCGACTGCCTGCGCTCATGGCTCAGACAGTCGCCTCATTGTTTGCTTGACTGGCCTTGCGTCGGGGTTGACGTCGAGTGCGTGCTCGGAGAATTCCCTGGGAACTCCTGGCATGTCCGCAGGACACCAGGCGAAAATTTCCTAGTGCTCATGGAGGAATTCGACGAGCGCGAGTTCCTATGCGGGACTCAAGTTGTTGGCGATGAGGGCCGTTTTAGCGGGATCTGATGGATGGACCTGCACCTTATTTGTGTTCACAGATGAGTCGAAGGAGAGGTCAGGTGAGCTTGGCCTACTCAGGGGAGGCAGACTGTTGTCTGTCATTTCCTTCAATCGCGCGAGCTCCTCCTGCATGCCGAAGGACTGGGAGATTCTGTTGAATTCCCTGTCGCAACTGTCAGATCGCTCGAAGCTCCCGTTGATCGTGATGACGCTGTTGGGACCTGGCATTTTCATCTGCAGGTAGGCGTAGTGGGGTACCGCCATGAACCTAGTGAACGCGACGCGTCCGAGGATGCAGTGGTATTGTGAGGGCCAGTCGACGACCTCAAAGTCGATGCGCTCGTGCCGGAAGTTCCTTGGCGTGCCGAATATGACGTAGAGGTTGATTTTGCCTAGGGGGTATACGCCTTTCCCTGGGATGATGTCGTGGAACGTTGTGTCCGATGCCTCCAAGCAGGTTAGAGGGATCCTCATTGCTCGCAAGGTACTCGCGAATATGAGGTTGATGCCGCTTCCGCCATCCATGAAGACGTGACTCATGTCGAAGCCTCCAATTTGCGCCTCGAGTATGAGGGGGCAATGACCTGGGCGAGGTACTTGAGGCGGGTGGTCGCGTTTGTCGAAGGTAATGCACGACTCACTGCCACTGAGGTACTCAGTGGTGGATGGTGGCGAGTGCATGGCCAAGTTGACTTGGCGAGTGATGGCCTTCTGCACCCAATTGGAGGGGCGCCCCTTTGGGATCATCATGGTACCCATGGCCCGTGGGTACGGTTCTCCTCCATGGTGCTGGTCCGGCGCAGCTCCGTTCGGGGGTGGCCCAGGTGGTGGTGGTGGTGCGCCATGTGCCACGGCGCCTGGAGCGGCTCTGTAGCCTCTTTCGACTGCATTGCGGTTCATCCGAACCAATCCCTCGTGTAGCTTGAGGAACCCGCGACAGTCTTTGAGGAGGTGGCTGGACTTTCTCTTGCCATCATGCTTGTCGATGTAGAAGTGTACCGTGCATGGCCCGGACAGTTTGTCCTTGCTAGAGGTCGCGGGTGCTTCATTGCGAGTGCGGCGTTGCCACACTTGCGTGGTTTTCCCGGAGTCACAGTATCCGCCGCTGTGGTATTCGTTGTTGCGGTTATCGTCACGTCTATCGGCGTAGCCAGCTGCGACCATGTTGACGTCATCACGATCGTTGTAGACGCGCATGGGACGATTACTCCGGCGGTCGCGTCTTCGTTTGAGTTCTGCTTCCTCGTCAGAGTGAACGCGATTCTTCACCGAATCTTCTCCATCGGCCCACCGATTCGCGATCTCCATCAGGTGGTCGATGGTCTGGGGCTTTGAGCGGCCTAGCTTCTCCCTGAGTTCCATGCGGCGGACACCACCGTTGGATGCGTCAATCGCGTGGTCTTCCGAGATGTTTTCCGCGGAGTTCTTGATGATGGACCACCTTTGGATGTAAGAGCACAACGTTTCGCCAGACCTTTGCTGGCAGCATCTCAGTTCTTCGATTGAGGCAGGCCGTTTGTACGTGCCCTTAAAGTTGTGCACGAAGCTGTAGACCAGCTCATCCCAGCTGCGAATGGATCCGCGTGGAAGGTTATTGAGCCATGCCCGGGCAGCGCCTTGTAGCTGTAGCTGCAAGCATTGCATCCCAGTACTTCGACTGCCTCCATGTAGCCTGACGGAGGAGATGTGGTCCTCCAGCCAGATCTTGGGGTCCTGCAGACCGTCAAATTTTGGGTTCTCTGATGGGAGTTTAAACCCTTTAGGCATTCTCTTTTGCCTGATGGATCTGCTGAAGCATCTGGCACCGCAGAGCTCCCCATCTTCTTCTTCTGAGTCAGTCGACCGAGAACGTCGTGCCCTTGACTTTTCGATCTTGCGCTGCGTGATTTCGTCGCGTGCATCATAGTCACGATCGTGTCGCCGTGAGCGGCGGCGACGAGACAGGTCATGACTGTCATCGCTGGACGAGGGCGAGGAGTAGTGCTTTGCCCTTTTTTGGGTCTGGTACCGGTTCCTTGTCGAGGGCGGCCTCGATAAGCCCCAGGCCCGCGATCGTAGATCGGTGCATGGCCGTTCGGGGATCTCCAACTGGTGGCTGGTTATTGAGAAGGTACATGGTGGCTGCTGTCACCGCGGCCTGCGGTGTCCTGGGAACCACCTTGCCTCTCGTGTCGACTGTCATAGAACCGAAGTCAAGGACTTTCACGGCATCTATGCGCTCTTGTTCGGTCAGGTGAGCCATCCACGACTGCCTCTTCTTGGCGAGGTACTCGTTGCCTCTTGAGGAGGATCCTCCATAGGAGGAGAGCCCAGCGCGACGAAGGCTCGACTCGTCCGCCGCATTTTTACGCGCCTCAAGTTGCGCGATTGCTTGTTTTTGGCGCTTGAATTCCTCTTTTAGGAGCTAGTGGTAGCCCATCAGCAGTTCCTGCGGGGACCCAACGGGTAGAGGTGCACCTCGTAGGGCTTCGCGGCAGCCATCCCACTCTTGCTCATTGAGCCTGATCACGACGCATTCGCGGGTTTGCTCGTTGATCATGCTAGGAGGTTCGACTGCTCCTCCGTTGCCACCATTGCCGGCGTTGGGTGGATCGGTGCCGTTGCCGGCGTTACCACCGTTGCTGCGATTGGGTGGATCGGTGCCGTTGCCGGTGTTGCCACCGTTACCGCGGTTGGCGGAGGTGTTGCCCGCGTTGATGACGGCGCACATGAAGTGATTAGGGAAGCTGTTGCTTCCACAACTCTCAGATCCGGAACCGTAGGTTCCATCTTCAGTGGCCAGATCGCTTAGATCGGAGTCGCGACTGCTGTCGCTGACCATGTTCCCAACTGCCACCGGAGCATTGAGCTCGCTGAGGGTGCCGATCGATGGAGGGAACCATAATGCCGGGGCATTCGCCGGTGCTGTCGGCTGATCAGGCATGCGAAGCGTGCCCATCTGTCCAACTTGGAAGCGGAAGCTCCCAATCGCCAAGCTGACTCCGTTGCCCACGGATTCGAAGGCCGGGCGAGTGGCCGGTGTGTGGACGGTGAAGTCGAAGGCGCCGAAGAGCTGGAGAATCTCCGCTGTTGCGGAGTTGTAGATCGCAGTTGATGGGGCCGAAGAAGCCGCAACATCAGCACTCCCTTTTCCCACAGACGGCGCCAATTGACGAGGGTTTAACTCATCAATGCCCATTGTTATGGACTTGGGTTTTGGAGAAGGAGGAGCTGGAGACATATATCGGCTATCAAACTAGCACAAAGGGGACAAATGATTTACCCAGGTTCAGGCCTCGTAGAGGTCCCTACTCCTGCTTGTCTGCTCGTTGAATTATCGAGGGAGTCGAAAGTTACAACGGTGCAGATGCAATCAATCTGGCGAGGGTTTGTGGAAGCTAGGGTTATGTGTCCTCCTCGCCGCCTCCTAGCCCTTATATAGATAGGCTAGGTCTCGGGTAGCAGGTCGAGTCGGTTACAAGTTAGGGTTTTCCCCTTCAAACTTTCTATCTTTAGCTTTTTCTTGATCTTCAAGCAATCGAGAGTCCGCAGGTTACTTGAGTCCTTCTATCTGGCCCTTGGCGACACCGTGGGCCTATACATACTTGGACCATATATACCAAGCTCGAGTACCTGTAGGGTATACCCATGTCAGTAGCCCCCGAGTGTCCAGTGGAATCGCAGATTCGACTGGGACTTTTTTGAAGTCTTCGAGTGCCTGAATGAGTACATTTTCGACTGCTTTTATTTATGTCATAGGGATTGTTGATATACGTGCCTGATATAACCGAAGTATCGGTATCAGTTAACCACCTTAGGGTGAAACAACGCAATCCACTCAAATTCAAGTCCCCGGACACGAATCCGGAAAAGTGCTGGTGTAATTCGACTCAGGCCGCGGAGGTCTTATAGGAGTCGATATCCAGTTATTTACTTTCGTTGTACTAATTTTTACTTGAGTTGCAGGACTACAACAATGGATAATACTCAGCATTTAAACAAGCTTGAGGCAGTAAGGAAAATGGGTTCGCCCATGGACGCTTTTATAACTATCAACAAAAGCATAAATCCAGATGGAGTCGAGATCCATCCTTTATTATTTGAATTGTTACACTCTAAGAAATTTGCAGGAACTAATGAAGAAAGTCCATATGGACACTTACAATTCTTTGAAGATATTCTCGGTTCCTTTATTTTTGATGACTTTAATTTTGATATGGTTAGAATCCAGTTGTTTAGACAAACTATCTCTAATAATGTTTGCGACTGGTACAGATCTTTTTATTCAGAAGCACCAAGGAGTTGGGAGGAATTGACAACCAAGTTTCTACCAAAATATTATTCTGAAAGCAAAGCTCACATGATGAGAGGTATTATTATAAGTTTCAAAAATAATCCTAGTGAAGGCTTATATGAAGGATATCTAAGGTATAGAAGTTACCTAGATAATTTCCCATGTCATCCTTTTCCTGATTGGTTAATTACTCATACATTTTATGGAGGGCTAAATATTGAAAATAGAACGAATCTAGACACTGCTTCAAATGGCAGTTTTCTATCTTATACTTATAATGAGGCTTGGAATCTAATAATAAAAATTGAAAGAAGCAACTGAAAATTCTAAAGATAAGGAAAATATTACAAATAGTTTTTCAGAATATGCTTGCGTTAACGATTTCCTTGCAGATGAGAGGACATATACAATGATTAAAACCCTCAGTATTGATTCTTACTCAGTAAAGAAAATTATTAAGAATTATGCAGAGCATTTGCATGTACCTACAGAATGGGAACCTCGTAAACCTCTCGAAGAAAAGAAGCGTGCAAGAGCACTAATGGAAGAGCTCTCCTCGATACCTATACATGGAATCTTTGAAAAAATATAAAGATAGGAAGAACAAATAAACAAGATACTGGAGAAACTAGAAAGGAATTCCGAAGCTACAAATATAAATAATGTTATAATAATGACCTTATGGAGGCACGAATAGTGGAGGATGAAGTGGTTATGTTAGACCATGAAACTTCATAATTCATCCAAGGTAAGGTTCGAGGTAACGAAACTTCAAAACCTATAACCCCTATATATTGTGGAGAAACTTTCTTACATGGAATTTGTGAATTGATTTCCACCATAAATATTATGCCGTCATCACTCTATCAAGAACTTCGCTACAACTTAAATAATCCGGATGTTGAACCGGTGGACACTATTATTAAATTATCTAATAGAACCAATCTAAAACCGGAAGGGGTATTTAGAAATATCTATGTCTTTATTGGCTCACTCATGCACCCCCTTGATTTTCATATTGTTGATATGCCTCGAGATTCTTTTTGCCCTATGATTTTAGGCAGGCCTTTTATTTCCATCACCAAAACTTGAGTGGATAATCATAAGGAAACCATTTCACTAAAGTTTGGAGAAGAAGAAATGACATTCCACTTCGCCAAACTAAAAAAGAGGCCATATGAAGTGGAGGACATCAAGGAAGAAAAGACGATTGCCGAGCTAGCGGTGATTCATTTCAGTACTCCACGAGATGAACTAGAAAGGAGCTTGATTAATTGGGAAGAAGCACCGGAAGATGATAAGAAAGAAGAATTGGATGATTACCTTGGTTCAATTTCGGAGGCACAAAATCCACATGACTATGAAGAATTGGTAAGAACATGAGATGAAGAACCTCCACCAATATAATTGAATAAACTTCCAGATAATATGAGGTATGAGTTTTTAGATAATGAAAATAAATGTCTTGTTATTATTAGCAAGAATCTATCATAAAATGAAACTAATAAACTCATTTCAATTTTGGTTAAGCATCATGAAGCCTTTGGATATACATTGAGTGATATTAAAGGAATAGATCCATCTATTGTAACACATAAGATTACCATGGTTGATGATGCTGAACCCGTAGTAGATACACAAAGAAGGCTTAATCCTAAGATGAAGGAAGTAGTAATAAAAGAAGTTATACGCCTACTTGATGCTGGCATAATATATCCTATTTCTGACAGTAAGTGGGTTAGCCCAGCTCATTGCATACCAAGACAAGGTGGTCCTGATGCTGCTATGAATGAGGAATGTGAATTAGTTCCTGTGAGACCAGTTGTTGGATAACGTATGTGCATTGATTTTAGGAAATTAAATCGTGAGACACAAAAGAATCATAAACCTATACCATTCATGGATAATTTTTAGAAATACTTAGTAATAATTCTTGTTTTTGTTTCCTTGATGGTTATTCTAGATATTCTCAAATTGCCATACAGCCGGAAGATCAAGAGAAAACAACTTTTACTTGTCCTTATGGCACATATGCTTATAGATTAATTCTGTTTGGCTTATGTAATGCAGTGGCAACTTTTCAGGAATGTGTTCTAAAGATTTTTGATGATTTTGTTGAGAAGACTATGGAAGTCCTAACAAACGATTTGTCGTTTGTGGAACAACTTTTGATAATTGTCTCTACAATCTGACCAGAGTTTTGCAAAGATGTAGGCAATCTAACTTGGTTTTGAATTGGGAGCAATGTCGTTTCATGGAAAGAGAAGGTAAAGTTTTCAGGCACAAGGTTTTGGAGAAGGGAATAGAAATAGATAAAACTAGTATAAATGCTATAGAAAATCTCCCAATACCCCAGGACATTAACAACTTAAAAACGTTTCTGGGACATGCAGGATTTTACAAGCGGTTTATAAAAGATTTTTCTAAACTAGCTATGCCCCTTACCAATATTCTTGATAAAGAAACTCCATTCTATTTAGACCATAACTGTATTGCAGCTTTTGAGAACCTTAAAGATAAACTAGTTTCAGCACCTATCATGCAACCTCCAAAGTGGGATGAACCTTTCGAAATTATGTGTGATGCTAGTGATTATGCTTTATGGGCTGTGTTGGGACAGCGAGATGGAAAGAATTTAAATGTTATTTATTATGCTAGTAGACCTCTTAGTAAGATTCAGAAACATTATGCCACTACGGAGAAAGAGTTTCTGGCTATAATTTTTTCTTGTGATAAATTTAGATCTTACATAATTAATTTTAAGGTAATAATTCATACGAATCACCAAGTTTTCCGTCACCTGCTTGTAAAAAAGGATGCTAAGCCTAGGTTGATTAGGTGGGTTTTATTACTACAAGAATATGATTTGCAAATAGTAGATATGAGGGGTAAGGATAATCTGGTAGCAGATCATCTCTCTGGGATGGAAGGAATAATTAATGACCTCGTACCTATTAATGAATCATTTCCAGGAGAATATTTAGCAAAGGTAGAGATTGCTGATCCATGGTATGCAGATTATGCTAACTATCTAGCAACAAAAATTTGACCTCCCGGTATGTCAAGAAATCAAAGAATGAAATTCTTTAATGAAATTTTACCTCCTGGGATGATCTGTATCTATATCATCATGGACTTGACGGAATGATTCGGAAGTGTGTTCCCAAACACGAAATGAATGCGATATTAAAGGCTTGTCATGACAGTCCATATGGAGGGCATAGATACGCCTTAAACGTATCTATAATTTTGATGCTCCATGCTTATTTTGTATCAACTATCTTATGTTTTGTCTACATTTTGAGGCATTTTTATACATTTTCTGGAACTAACCTATGGACAAGATGCCGCAGTGCCAGTTGCCTGTTTTCTGCTATTTTTGGTTTTAGAAAATCTAGTAAAGAAATATTCTCGAAATTGGACGAAACAAAAGACAAAGTTCCTATTTTCCCCTACACGACACAGAAGTCCAAAGCAGAGACAGAGGAGATCCACGAGGCGGCCACACCATAGGGTGGCGTTCCCCTGGGCGCGCCAGGCCCTGGTGTGGGCCCCTCGAGCAGCCACCAACCTCGCCTCTTCGCCTATATAAACCCCTGAGACGAAAACCCTAAGGAGAAGATCATAATTCCACGAAAAGTTCCGCAGCACCACCGCCACTGAAGAGGAGATTCAGGTGACAGAAGTCTCTATTCCGGCACCCTGCCAGGATGGGGAAGTGCCCCCAGAGCCATCTCCATTGACTCCACTGCCATCTCCATCGCTGTTGCTGACTCCCATGATGAGGAGGGGGTAGTTCTCTCTCGAAGCTAAGGGCTCTACCGGTAGCTATGTGTTCATCTCTCTCTCTATGCGTGATCTTATTGAGATCATGAGCTTTGTAATCTAGTTGAATAAGTAGATATATTCTACTACTCAAGTGCTTTAATTAATCTCTGCTTATCCCCGTGTGTGTGAAGTTGATAGTGTGCACACCATGTGGCACTTAGGATAAGGTTACATAAATAGTAATCATGAGTATAATTTGAGTTGGATGTCTCTATGAGATTGTGGTGTTTGTTGGAACCATCTAGCGATCAAGGTGATAGTGAGGGGTTATCTAGATGGGGAATGCGAACTTTAAGGTGTGCTGTTATAGCCCTACATCGTCCAACCGGAGAGTAGTTCAGGGTAGCATAATGAAGAGAAGATATTTATATGAGAGTGTCCACTAGTGAAAGTATGATCCCTAGGCCTTGTTTCTAAGCATTGAAACACCGTTTACAATCAGTCATGTTACATGTTTGCTTGCTGCCACTCTTATTTCAGATTGCAATTACCACTTATAATCATCCATATTACTTGTATTTCACTATCTCTTCGCTGAACTAGTGCACCTATACATCTGACACGTGTATTGGGTGTGTTGGGGACACAAGAGACTTCTTGTATCTTGATTGCAGGGTTGCTTGAGAGGGATACCTTTGACCACTTCCTCCTTGAGTTCGATAAACCTAGGGTGATCCACTTAAGGGAAACTTGCTGCTGTTCTGCAAACCTCTGCACTTGGAGGCCCAACACTGTCTACAAGAATAGAAGCGTGCGTAGACATCAAGCTATTTTCTGGCGCCGTTGCCAGGGAGATACGGTAAAAGGTACGCACATCCTCTGGCTACTAAGTTATCTTCTAGTACTGTTGTTGGTGTGTGAGTGCTCGAAGTTATTTCCTTTAGATTCTGCAATTATATCTTTTTGTTTCTTGTTTTTATTTTCACTAGTTATGCTTAATGGAAAACAACAACAAAATTTAGAGAGCTTTTTCGTATTTTTCCTGAGGTAGAACATGAATGGTTTGAAAAGAAAATTAAAAAACCCATGGAACTTTCTTTGCATGCTAATAGCAATGTTATTAGTATGAATTTTTTGAAAACCTTTGTTACTAATGCTATGAAAACGTCTAAGCTTGGGGAAGTTAGTTTTTATGAAAATGATCTTTTTAGTTCCCCATCTTTAGAGGAGAAAATTTTCTCTGGTGATACTTTATCTCCCATATGTGGTAATTCTAATGATACTTGTGATATTTTAAATCCACATACTGAAAGCGTCCCTTTTAAAATATCTATGGAAATTGTTGAACGTGTCATGAACAACCGTTATTTTGGAGATGGAATTGTCCATCCCGGTGATCATTTACTCTTTATACATGAATTCTACGAGTTGCTCCAGTGTGCAGGTATTTCAATGAACCAAGTTAAGAGGAAGCTATTCTCTTTATCACTTAAGGGCAAAGCAAGGGAGTGGTATGAGCTACTAGACAATCCTCATCATTCGGAGTGGAAGGAACTTGAATCTCTCTTTTACTCTAAATTTTATCCTCCTCATGAAATTTATAAAGATAGGAATTATATTTATAATTTTCATCCTCATGATGGAGAAAGTATTGCCCAAGCATGGGGGAGATTGAAGTCACTAATGCTCAAATGTCCCATTCATGAGCTCCCTAGTAATATTGTTATTAATAATTTTTATGCAAGGCTTTCAGGACATTACAAGGATTACCTAGATACCTGTTTAGAGGGATCCTTCACAAGGAAGGAGGTCAAAGCTAAGTGGGATCTTCTTGAAACAATTCAAAGCAATACCAAAGATTGGGATAGCGACAAAGGTAAAGAACCAGGTATAAACTATGAGTATGATTGCATTAAGTCTTTTGCTGAAACTGCTGATTTTCAAGAGCTTAGTGCTAAATATGGTCTTGATCCTCAAATTCTTGTTGATTGTTGTAGAGCCTTTTCTTCTCATATTAATGCTCCTAAAGAAAATGGGACATGTATCATGAGCCTTTTAAAGACACTTGCATGAAAAATGAAATTGTTATTAATGATAGCAATAAACATGCTCAAACCTCTAAAAGTACTATTTCTTATAAGCATGTTAATTTTTGTGGAGTACATAGTCCTTGTGAAAAGCAAATTGAAGAATAATATTGTATCACCCACAGGAATGAAAAAACTAGAACGTGGTATAGGGCTCTAAATGATCTTGGAAAAAAGTTTGTGCCCTCTTTCCTTTTATTTGTGAACTTTGCTTTGAAGTGGGTCATTTCAATTTTCAATGCTCAGGCCATGATAATAGCCCTTCTAATCCAATGAGTACTGCAAGTTTGTATTGTGATAACATGATTACTCCTAATCAGCATGATGAACTTACATTATATTTGGGGTGTGAAGAGTTATCAAGAAAAAAAATTCTTTGGTAGATATGAGTGCTTTTCATATGAATAGCGTCCTGCATGGTTGTCATCTTTATTATGTTGATAATTGCCACACAAATACTTACATACAAAATATTATAAAAGATGAGATTTTACCAAAATATGACAGGACTAATATGTGGTTTGTTCTTATTAATGAAAAGAAGGAATCCTCCAAAGTTTCTTCTATTGTCTCTAACAATAAACCAGGGTATATGGAGAAGCTTCCTTTCAAGCCTCTCCCTCCTAAAGAGAAGAAGAAAAAGAAGAAGAGGAGGAGTAAAAGGAGGGAGGAAATGGTATTTTCCCCTAAGCATGTTGCTCCTATTATAGTTTTTGATGAGTCTGAACTCGGTGATGTTCCTATGCCTGTTACCTATAGTAGTGATCATGATTGGGAAAAGCACACTACTTTTGATATTGAAAATCTCTTCGGTACGAAGTCTGAAAATGATGATGTTAATAATTGCTGTAATATTACTACTATCTATGTTCCTTCCAATGATGATATGTTTACAAATGAACACACTTTGGAAGATAACTATTCTATTGCTTATGATGATACTATACCTCGAATATATGATGATTATAATGATGAATATGATATTTTCAGTCCACCTACTACTGAGGAGAAAATTAATTATGATTACAATATGCCTCCTATATTTGATGATTATGGTGATAAGAATAATAATGATACCTATTTTGTTGAATTTGCTCCCACTACGATTAATAAGAATGACTATGCTTATAGGGAGAGTAATAATTATTTTATGCATGTGGCTCATGATAAGAATGTTTTATGTGATATTTATATTGTTAATTTTATTCATGATGCTACTGAAAGTTATTATGAGAGAGGGAACCGTGGTTTTATGTATCTCAACAATATTAAGTTTCCCCTCTTTATGTTGAAATTTTTGAAGTTGCACTTGTTTTGCTTTCCTATGCTTGTTGCTTTGTGCTTTCATGACTTGTTTATTTACAAGATTATTTTTCATAGGAAGTGGGTTAGACTTAAATTTGTTCCATATTTTCTTCATGATGCTCTCTTTTTCTTCAATTCATATTTCTTATGTGAGCATCATCGAAATTATCATGCCTATCTTCATGGCTATAAAGAAAGAGCTTTTGGGAGACAACCCATTATATTTTTACTTTCAATTTATTTTTGTTTTGTTGAGTCTTGGAAGTTATTGCCTCTGGAATAACCTCTCCTTATCCTTCTTGTTTGGTTTTTGTGCCAAGAATAACCTCTAATGAGAGGGAAGTAAGATATGGGGAAGTTGTTGTCCCGAAATAGATTTTTGTGCGTCCCTGTAAAAAATCGTGAAAAACCTCAGTACATCGGAATGACCTGTAATGTTTTATGCTTATGCCCCAGGTTATTACCCAACTTTCATTAGTTTTGCACTTTTCGATTTGAGCAACAGAAGATTTTAGAAAAAAATGGTCTATACCTGCTGGTCTGTTTTGACAGATTTCTGTCATTATTTCCATTTGCCTCTTAATCGGTTTCTTTTTAAGTTCTCTTGGATCACTTGAGCTTTTAAAAGAAATTGGTACAGTAGCTTATGTTTTAATGCATGATTTACTTGAGTTGAAACTGAATCCAAAGGATTGTTATTTTGAATACACTAATGTTGCTAATGAAGATTGTGTGAAGTTTTGTATGAAGGAAGTTTTCAAGTGTAGGGAGAGAATGATGTGATGAGATGAAGTATGGACAAAAGCTCAATCTTGGAGATGCCACCCGTGTCACCCCAAGAAATATTCAAGAAGTATAAGCGTCAATTCTTCATCAATAATCCTAGGTCTTCTTTCAAGACACTTTATTTTTATTACCTTATGCACTATGTGTTGTTCTTGGAGCATCTTTGTTTTTCGTTTTCTTTTGATTTCTTCGCCGCAATAAGTTGGTTGGATCCCAACACACTTCTTTTTGAGAGAGAGACACCCCGTTATTCATTGCCTAGAACACTCTAGTTTTCACTCTTATTGTTCTATGAGTGTTCTCCTTTGGTAGCACTGCGTTTAGCTTTAGTTTTCTTATTATTTTGGCTTAGAACTTTTTAGTTATTCTTTGTAGATGGGTGAGACATGCTCTCTGGTCTTTATTGATTATTATCTTTGAGAGTTTTTTCAAATAAGTCGATTGGTGTTGGAAAAGAGTAGGAAGTTTCATGCTTATAGTGGTACAAAAGGAAGCTTGTTTTGACTGTGACTTAGACTTTATCATGTCATGCTAGATGTTGCTTTGACCATATGCTTAGTGATTATTGTTGTAGCATGACTTGTTTCAAACAATTGAGATTGCTTAATGTGCCTAGAAAGAATCATGCGTTATTTTAGCATACAAAAGCATAATATTGTGGTATTCTCCTTTGATGCTTTATTTGGGTTGACTTGGCACATGCTTACACCATGTTAAGACTATGTACCAATCACCATAGCCTCTATGATCATTTAGTTTTTGACTTGCAATATCACCTTATGCTTTAATTAATAATGTTTTGTTGCTTTGCATGATTATGGCCATTATTGCTCTCTTAGTTGGTCGCTCCCAGTCTTTTGCTAGCCTCCACCTGTACTGGGTATGAGTTCTACTCATGCATCCAACTCCCAAGAAACCAAGTTATTCCAAAGAGTCCACTATAAATTCCTATGCATGGTGTGTTACACCATTCCAAGTATATTCATGTTTTTATCTACCTTCCAAATTAAACATTTGTTATGTGAAAATTAGTGATTAAAGCTCTCACAAACTTGATGGCACACTTTATTTTCTTGCACTTTATAAGTTGTGAATTAGCAGAACCATGATACCATGGGGAACGCTTTCAACATTGCACTTATTACTCAGTTGATATCATGTTCTTTTGTTTATGGATCCCGGTGGTGTGAAATAAAAGGGGAGCTTGTAAGCTCAGGGAGTTTGTATGTGTTTTAGAGAAACGTCCGGGCGGCTAGCCTAAGCCATGTCTAATCATGGTGGAAACTTGCAGCCTAACCATAGTGAGCATTCTGTGAAGCATCCTCAATAAAAACCTATGCAAATAGTAAATAAAAATATCGCTGAGATGCTCATTGTCTGTTGCCTTGTCATTTTGATATGGGATAGCTCTTATATCATCGGGCAAGGGGTCCCCATTGGCGGTTCTCCATGATACACATGTACTTACAATGACAAGAACTTACTTGTGACTAAAGTTGAGTAGCATAAGGTCTAGGATTCGTAGGTGATGACCCACAAGTATAGGGGGTGTATCGTAGTATTTTCCAGGGAAGTGAAACCCAATTTATTGATTCGCCACAAGGGGAGCCAAAGAATATTTATAAGCCTTAACAACTGAGTTGTCAATTCAGCTGCACCTGGAAACAATCTTGCTCACAGCAGTTTATCAGTAGCAACAGTTTCGTAATAGCAATAGCAAGGTAATAGCAGTAGTAAAAGTAAAGACAGTAGTAACAATTGCAGTAAAAAGTAGGATTAAAGCGCGGTAGGCATAGGGATGGATGGACGGGCATTGCATGGACAAGACAATTCATATAGCAATCAAGACGAAGGGCATTTGCAGATAAATAAGATAAAGCATCCAAGTACTAAATAATCATAGGCATGTGTTCCATATATAGTCATACATGCTCGCAATGAGAACTTGCACAACATCTTTTGTCCTGCCAACCTGTTTGCAGCGAGGCCTCAAGGGAACTACTGGCAATTAAGGTGCTCCTTTTAATAGAAAACCGGAGCAAAGCATTAACACTCCGTGAACACATGTGATCCTCACATCAAAGCCATTCCCTCCGGTTATCCTGATTATTGTCACTTCGGGGCCTTTGGTTCCGGACAACAATATGTGTATACAACTTGTAGGTAAGACCATAAACAATACTATCATCATGAATCAATAACATGTTCAGATCTGAAATCATGGCAGTCAGGCCCTAGTGACAAGCATTAAGCATAACAAGTTGCAACAAAGTCAAAAAGCACTAATAATAGATACTAGGCACCATGCCCTAACAATCTGATGCCATTACATGAACGATCTCATCCAATCCCTACCATCCCCATAGCCTACAGCGGTGGATTACTCACTCATAGATGTGGGAATCATGGATGGTTGATGGAGAAGCAATGGTGATGATGGCAGTGATGATCTCCTCCAATTCCCCGTCCCGGCAGGGTGCCAGAACGGAGTTTCTGGTTATGATTCGTGGAATCTGGTGGTGGCGGTGTAGCGGAACTCTTTCTGGAAAAACTTCGAACTCCCCTCAGTTTTTAGGTCAAGAGGCATCTTATAAGCGAAGAGGGAGGCCGAGGGGGTGACCAAGGCGGCCACACCACCCCCAGGCGTGGCCTGGCCTGGCCCGCATGGCCAGGTGGTGTGGTCCCCTCGTGGCCCTCCTCCGTATCATCTTCTGGCTCCATGAATCTTCTGGTGAAATACGATTTTTGGCATATTTTCCGGGATTTTTCCTGATAGTTGATTTTCTGCACAAAAACTAGACACCAAGGTAATTCTGCTGAAAACAGCACCAGTCCGTGTTAGTTGTATCCAAATCCCACAAGTTTAGAGGAGAAACAATAGAAAAAGTGTTCGGGAAAGTAGATATGTTTTGGACGTATCAACTCCCCCCAAGCTTAGATTATTGCTTGTCCTCAAGCAATTTAGTTGAAACTGAGTGCGATAAAAGAAACTTTCACGAACACATTTGCTTCATAAGATGTATATATTCTCAGCATATGATCAAGTATTTAGTCAATTTATAAAAAGGAGTATGCAAATAAGGTTACTCAATAGTCATTGCAAGCTATGAAGAGATTCTAACTCAAAAATAGTAAGTAGCATATAAACATAAGCAACATTGCAATGCTCATAAAAAGGTATGTTAGAGTGGTATCTCGCCTGCCTTTGATTGTAGAGCAAATAAATGCCAATGCACCTCTGAAGTTCAAGTGAAGACTAGAAGTAAAGATATCAAAGATACAAGCATCAAAGTTATGACACAATTAACCAAGTTTTGAGACAAGCACATTACACTAAGAATGACAACTATGCTCTCAAGAAAGTGCTCATAGAATAAGTGGTGACTCAACAAGGAAGTGAAAAGGTTTTGAAAAGTTTGAAAGGCTTCCAAATGCTGAAAGTATGGTACTCATTAGCTTTGAGCTCTCATTGGCCCTATCATAAGCATCTTTAAATGGTTAAGGTGAAAGTGAGGTCCAATACGAGTTATATGCTTGACAGACCATAAACTGGAAATCTCATGTCCCTTGAGTACGAGGGCCGCTCCTCATGCTACTCAACTTTAGTTACCGGTAAGTTCTTGTCATAGTAAATACATGAGTATCATAGAGAACCGCCAACGGGGTACCCCTTGCCCGATGATACGGAAGAATCCCCTTATCAAAATGATAAGGCAAGCAGACAATAAGCATCCCAGCATCTTCTTATTTACCATGGGAAAATGGTGCTTTTTTTCTCTCTCTTTCCTCTTTTCTCATATCTTTTTATTTTTCTCAATAACTATCTCTCTCTTTTTTTATAAGAAGAATGCTTCATAGATTGCTCATTATGGTTACGTTGCAGGTTTCCACCATGATTAGGCATGGATTAGACCAGCCGCCCAAGCGTTTCTCTAACACACATACATAACTCCATGGACTTACAAGCTCCCCTTTTATTTCACACCGATGACATCCGTAAACAAAATAGCATGATATCAACTAGGTATATATTTACAGGTGTTGAAAGCGTTCCCTGTGACATCACGGTTCTGCTAATCCCTAGCCTATAATTTGCAAGCATATAACTTTCATGGACAGTCACAATAGTTCAGGTTTATTAAGTGCGAGAAATAAAGTGTGCCATCAAGTTCGTGAGATCTTTACTAACTAACTTTCCCATAACAAGCAAACATTTAATTCGCAAGAAAACACGGCATACTGAAATATGCATGGAACAACAAATGATGCTAATAGGTAGGTATGGTGGACACTTTTGGCAATATTGGTTTTGGGGAGTTGGAAACACGAGTAGATCTCATACTCAGTGCAAGTGAAGGCTAGCAATAGTAAGGGAGCGACAAACGAGGGAGCAATAACTATCATAATCATGCTTGCAACAAAACAGGACTAATTATGGCATGAAAGTGGTTCAAGGATCTTGAAGCAAAATAATTCATTGAGGCTTAACTGATTGTTTCAGTCCTATGCATGCGTGAGCATGTGCCAAGTCAATTCAAGTGAAACATTTAGAGGGGGATACCAAAGTGTCATACCAAGTTATGAATAGAACAACGCAAGCAAACATTCATATCACATGCTGCAAACTATTAGCAAGATGGAGCTAATCATAAGAAAGTAAGAACTACTAAGTATCCATAAATAACAAACACCTTACATGGACAGACTAAGCATGCCCACAATGATGAGTATATGTACAAAAATGAAAACAAATAGAGTTCATTACCAGCCTCTTACCACACCTCTAGTTGTCATTAATCCTCACTATTGCCCTTCACTTGTGTGTCTTGAATAATAACATGAAACCAAACTCAACTGAGGACTCCTAAACCCTGCAACGAACTTCACAAAACCAAAGAAGAACGACAAATATTTTTGGGTTTTCAATTTTTAAAGGCAAGAACAAAAAGGAAAAACAAGCAAAGTGAAATCTTTTTGGGTTTTTGAATAATTAATACAAAGCTAAAAGAAATAGACAAACCAAGGCAAAAAGGTAAAGAAGAAAGCAAAGAGAAATAATGAAAATATTTTTGGTCTTTTTGTGTTTTGGAAAGTAGAAATAAAGCAAGAACGAAAGAAAACGAAACATGGATATACAAAGTACCGACTGAACATGGTATGTAGATGAGTGTGATGTTGGTGTACCTCCCCCCAAGCTTAGGATTTTGGCCTAAGTGGGTATCAATCCCAAGCTGGCCAAGATGGAGCGCCTCTGTAGTACGGCGAAGAGGTGCCCTCGTCCAGATACGAGCTCGAGGATGCCCTAGCATAGTGTGCAGAATAGTCGTAAGAGGGCACATGCCCCTGGTGCTGCCCATGGAAACCAAGCAAGCGGAGCTACTCGTCCACCTCCTCCTTGGAACGCGACCATGGCATCCTGTAAATACTGAACAAATGGATTGTGGCAAAGGAATTTCCCTCTCGTGTCCGTTAGTAAACAACATCATGTATACTAAACTCTCCGTACTAGAGTCAGTAGTGACAAAGTGATGCATTTTCATAGCAGAAAGATCAAGCCTTTGTGGTTTCAACACAGTATCATTAGGGTCAATAGAAAGTTCCAAAGCAACAACCATGCGTGAGGCAATAATGCCCCCATAAATAGGTCCTCGGCTAAGCGGCGAGCAATGAGAGAACCAAGATTATACTTGGTATCATTATTAAGTGCAGAAGCGAGGAAGGCTAAATGATAATTAGAAATATTACTAGTGTTCTCCCTACCAAGAATGCTAGTGGCAAGATAATAAGCAAAATATCTAAGAGTTGGGAGTTGAATGTTCATTATCTTCCCGCGTTGAGCTACGCGGTCATCGTCATTTTTCACACTTCGGTAGAGCTCCAGCAAATCAGCGGGTCAACCTTGGATCTTCTTCACTATCCCAGTCATGCCTATGCCTATAATGCTGCAAAATCTTTCCAATGACATGGTAATAGGCAGATTATAAATTTGGAATGAAACAGTTGACTGATAAGGGGTGTTAGTGAAAACGAAACTCTCAACGAAAGTTTTGGTGAGCATGGCATATTGCTCACTCTCATCTTCCATGTAAGTGGTCAGACCAACCCTCTGAACTAGTAGTAAGAAATCATCGAGGATCCCTGCAGCTTGTAAAAAGGTAAAACAAGGGAAGGTAGATGGGTGAGCATCTCCCTCATCTCCTTCATTGCCAAAGAGTGGTGCAATAAGATCTTCATTATATGATGGCCTAAACTAAGAGGCTGATCTTGAAGGCCTTGCTCTCCTGGGCGTGTCCCTCTCAAATACTTCTCCAAAAGTGTGGGTGTTCATCTTTGATATTCTGAAATTTAAACATCCATTATACAAGTGATTACAAAGTGAATCCATAATGAAGGGAACTACTAATAGGGACTTATAAGAAGCCTAAACATGCATCAAAACAATTTCTCTTAGCATTGAACAAGCTTAAAAGCTCACATAACCTGTCACCTACAGTAGCAAAATACTCAAGATATAATCCACTAAACACAAATCTACTTGGACAAGCAGAGGAGTCACATACCGGAGAACAAATGCTCCAAATTTCAGCAGCAAAGATGGGCTGAGCAAGGAGATCGAAAAATCATGGACAAGAACATCAAGAACGCGATTTTGAGCAATGAACTGATGTTTTCTCGGGAGAGAGAGAAGGAACTGGAAAGTGAGAGAGTGAGTGGAGGGCCAGGGGTGGCCCACACCATGGCCAGGCGTTCCCTTGGTGTGGCCACGCCACCAGGTGGTGTGCCTGCCTGGTTGGCCCCTAGGTCACTCCAGGCACTTCTCTGCCCCTTTTTTCGTGTAAAAAATTAATATGAATTTTCTGGAATTTTCGACACACTTTCTTTTTGAGCAATTTTCAGGTATTGATGAATGATTTTCTGACAGAAAGATGACTTTGGAATGATGCAAAAACAAAACAAAACTAAAACTTCAGAAGTTCTAACACACTCTAGTATGCAAGCTACTAGCGAAAGAAAAGGAAACTAAGTGAAAGCAAAAACTAAAATGGATAAAAGTAAAAATAAAAATAAAAGTAAGAAAGGATAATCATGGTGAAAACATTGTTTTGTTCATTAAAATCCCTTTGTTAACAAGGTTGATCAGGTCTTGTTACAAAAACAATTTTATATACAACAAAACTTTGCATTTCACTAAATGATTATGTTACCTCAACCTTGATAGCAATGGTCCCAATCATAATAGTTTCATATTTTTCTCGTGGTATGGGACAATATATTTCTCCAACTTGGATGCCCTCAAAATTTTCAATTGAATTTAGGCCATAATTCCTATCAATCTTCTTGGGGAATAGACAGTATGCTCCTTGTCATTAACACTAAAAGTTACCTTTCCTTGATTGCAATTAATAATAGATGCTGCAGTATTAAGAAAAGGTCTCCCGAGAATAATAGACATATTATCATCTTCAGGCATTTCAAGCACAACAAAGTCAGTTAATATCAAGCAATTATGAGCCACTTGAACGGGAACATCCTCACATATACCAACAGGAATAGTAGTAGATTTATCAGCCATTTGCAAAGATATATCAGTTGGTATTAGTTTCTCCAATTGAAGTCTGTTATAGAGGGAAAAAGGCATAACACTAACTCCTGCTCCTAAATCACACAAAGCAGTTCTAACATAGCTATTTTTAATCGAACATGGAATAGTTGGAATCCCTGGGTCTCCAAGTTTCTTTGGAACTTTACCATTAAAGGAATAATTAGCAAGCAAAGTAGAAATTTCCTCATTAGGGATCTTCCTTTTATTAGAGACAATATCCTTCATATACTTTGAATAAGGAGGCAGTTTAATTGCATCAGTTAAAGGAATTTGCAACAATAAAGGTTTCATCCATTCACAAAACTTATTATAGTGTTCGTCTTCCCTTGACTTGTGTTTCTTATCAGGGAAATGCATAGGTTTTTGGACCCATGGCTCTCTCTCACTACCATGTTTATTAGCAACAAAATCTTCCTTAGTGTATTTAGCATGCTTAGTGTGTCTTTCAGGTTATTCTTCAACTTTTTGTTTATTAGGAGCATCATTTTCTTCAATACCACTTTCAGTTTTAGCATCACAGACAGATATACTATTAGGATCTTTAGTAGGTTCAGAAGATTCTACAATAATTTTATGTATCTTTTTCCTTTTCTTAGGAGAAGTACCATTATTCTCAATTTGTAGAGAGTCATGCTCAATTCTTTTAGGATGCCCCTCAGGATATAGAGGATCCTAGGTGGCAGCACCACTTCTAGTTCTTATTTCATAAGCATGTTTTTCTTTAGCAGCATTAACTAGCAAATCTTTTCGTACTTTGATAAGCTGATCAATTTGAGTTTTAACCATTTGGAAATGTTTAACAAGCATTTTAACATCATTTGAGGTTCTTTCCACAATATCCTTCAATTCAATAATAGCTCTAGAGTTTTCCATTAAATGATTTTGCACTCTTTTATTAAAATTATCTTGCTTAACAATGAAAACATCAAATTCTTCCAAGCATTGATCAGGAGGTTTAGAATAAGGAATATCACCTTCATCAAAATGTTGGAGAGATTGGCTTACATAATTCTTCTATAGGAGGTAAATTCTTCACGTCTTCAGCTTTAATACCCTTCTCCTTAAGACATTTCTTAGCTTCCCTCATCACTTCATCATTTAGTTCAATAACTCCCCTCTTCTTTGATGTTGGTGTTGGCTCAGGCGCAGTTAACTCAGGTGTAGCCGTCTCAGGCATAATTGGCTCGGGTGGAGTCTAGTCATCATAATTTGCTTATTTTAGCCATTAATTCCTCATCTTCTTTGGGAGTTCTATTCCTAAAAAAACAATTAGCACAACTATTCAGGTATGTCCTAGATTCATCAGTTAGTCCATTATAATATATATCAAGAAGCTCAATTTTTGGTAATGGACATCTAGCTTACGCATGAATCAAAGCATAAAACCTTGCCCATGATTCAGGCAATATCCCTTTTTTCTCCCTGTTTAAAATCAAAAAGTTCCTGCAAAATGGCATGTCTAGCACTAGGAGGGAAATATTTCTGAAGGAAGGTACTAATCAAGCAATCAGGGCTATCAATAGATCTAGGAGGTAAAATATTAAACCAAGTTTTAGCTTCTCCTTTCAGTGAAAAATGGAAAAATTTGGCAACAAAGTAGGCGCGCATCTTAATATCATCAGAAAATAGGCCACTCATGGTAGAAAGCTCAGTCATATGTGCTACCGCACTTTCATTCTTAGTCCCGCAAAAAGGTTCTTTCTCAACAATAGTTATGTAAGATAAATCAAGAGAGAAATCATAATCCTTATCTTTAATGTTTATGGGAGATATAGCAAACTTATCATTAGGAGATAATTTGGGTTTTATAGTATGCCTCTCAAGGAGACTCTTAATAGCAATTTTACCATGAGTATTTTGACATTCCTCAATAAATTCATCATTCATTTCTATATATCCGTCTTCAATATCATAGCTCTCTATAGACTCAGGTGAACTGACAGGTGTAGTAGTATCTTCATTAGGAGTTCAATATTTCCAGCTATAGTTCTAGCAATCGTAGAATCTAGGAAAGGACCTAATGAACCACTCTTATCAAGCATAGTAGAAGCATCATAAGTATTAGAAGTTTCAGATTTAGCAGGAGTAGCAGTATGTATAGCATGTGCATGTGGTGGTGTAAGGATCTTACTCATCACAGATGGTGAATCAAGAGCAACAGAGGTGTTCAGGACCATACCTCTCCTTATAGTGGATGGTAATATAGGAACATTTCCATCACGAGACTTACCCATGATGAATGGAGGGCAACAAACAATAGTGATTCGAAGTGAACTTGATAAATAAAGCTATGCTCCCCGGCAACGGTGCCAGAAAATAGTCTTGATGACCCACAAGTATAGGGGGTCTATCACAGTATTTTCGAGGGAAGTGAAACCCAATTTATTGATTCGACACAAGGGGAGCCAAATAATATTTATAAGCCTTAACAACTGAGTTGTCAATTCAGCTGCACCTGGAAACAATCTTGCTCACAGCAGTTTATCAGTAGCAATAGTTTCGTAATAGCAATAGCAAGGTAATAAGAGTAGTAAAAGTAAAGACAGTAGTAACAATTGTAGTAAACAGTAGGATTAAAGCGCGATAGGCATAGGGATGGATGGACGGGCGTTACATGGACAAGACAGTTCATATAGCAATCAAGACGAAGGGCATTTGTAGATAAATAAGATAAAGCATCCAAGTACTAAATAATCATAGGCATGTGTTCAATATATAGTCATATGTGCTCGCAATGAGAACTTGCACAACATCTTTTGTCCTGCCAGCCCGTTTGCAGCGGGGCCTCAAGGGAACTACTGCAATTAAGGTGCTCCTTTTAATAGAGCACCGGAGCAAAGCATTAACACTCCGTGAACACATGTGATCCTCACATCAAAGCCATTCCCTCTGGTTATCCCGATTATTGTCACTTCGGGGCCTTTGGTTCCGAACAACAATATGTGTATACAACTTGTAGGTAAGACCATAAAAATACTATCATCATGAAACAATAACATGTTTAGATCTGAAATCATGGCAGTCGGGCCCTAGTGACAAGCATTAAGCATAACAAGTTGCAACAAAGTCAAAAAGCACTAATAATAGATACTAGGCACCATGCACTAACAATCTGATGCCATTACATGAACGATATCATCTAATCTCTACCATCCCCATAGCCTACAGCAGGGGATTACTCACTCATAGATGGGGGAATCATGGATGGTTGATGGACAGGCAATGGTGATGATGACGACAATGATCTCCTCCAATTCCCCATCCCGACAGGGTGCCAGAATGGAGTTTCTGGTTCTGATTTGCGGAATCTGGTGGTGGCGGCGTAGCGGAACTCTTTCTGGAAAAACGTCGAACCCCCCTCAGTTTTTAGGTCAAGAGGCATCTTATAGGCAAAGAGGGAGGCCGAGGGGGTGACCGAGGCGGACACACCACCCCCAGGCACGGCCTAGCCTGGCCCGCGCGGCTAGGTGGTGTGGGCCCCTCGTGGCCCTCCTCCGTCTCGTCTTCTGGCTCCATGAATCTTCTGGTGAAATAGGATTTTTGGCATATTTTCCAGGATTTTTCCTGATAGTTGATTTTCTGCACAAAAACTAGACACCAAGGTAATTCTGCTGAAAACAGCGTCAGTCCATGTTAGTTGTATCCAAATCAGTAGGCAAGGGACATGAGATTTTTGATTTATAACTTGCAAGCATATCCTCATATTTGTTCACTTTAACCTTAATCACCTAATAAAAGATTCTTATGATAGGGGTAATGAGAGCTGGAAGCTAATAAGTACCATAATTTTTGGAAGCTCTTTATGAAACTTGAAATCCCTGCTTCCCTCTTATGAAGGGCCTTTCTTTTTTACTTTTATGTTGAGTCTTCATCTTCTATATTTATGCACCAATTGAGAGAGCATAGTGACCATTAATGTGCATTGTTCCAAAACTTGTTGATTGAATCATAACTGTGATATTGCTTATTCCTAAATTATTTGTATCTAGTCACCCATATGAACTTTGAAGGTGTCCTATGCATTTATATTTTTCTATACCATGAGGGACAAGCTGAATACCATTCTTATTATGTCTTCTATATGTGAAACAAACAAATGTCTTTTAATGCATTGTTATTCATGAACCTTTTCTTTGTATCTTTTTCATGTTACAACATAGTTGCTATGTCTTATTGTTAGAACTCTATCTTTTATGCTCATGTTAGAGTACTTTGATCCCAGCTATCAATGCTTTACGAATATGATGGTGCATGTCACCTCAAAATTATTATTTTTGTCACTTACCTACTCGAGGACGAGCAGGAGTTAAGCTTGGGGATGTTGATATGTCGTAAACGTATCTATAATTTTTGATGTTCCATGCTTGTTTTATATCTACTTTCTTATGTTTTGTTCACATTTTGAGGTATTTTTATACATTTTCTAGGACTAACCTATTAATAATATGCCATAGTGTTAGTTGCCTGTTTTCTGGTGTTTTTGGTTTGAGAAAAGCCAGTAAGGAAATATTCTCAGAATTGGATCGGACAAAAGCCAAAGTCAATATTTTACCCGAAGCAACATGGAATCCGAAGGGGAGACGAAGTGGCGCACCAGGGCGGCCACACCTAGTGGCGGCGCGGCCTGGGGGGCGCCACCAGGGGTGTGGGCACCTTGGTGCTCCACCAACCTTGCCCCCTCGCCTATAAAAGCCTCCCGGGACGAAAACCCTAAGGACCCGATCAAAATTCCACGAAAGAGTCTATAGCCTCCGTCATCTCCATCCCTAGATCAGGAGGGATCTGAAGCTCTTCCCGGCACCCTGCTGGAGGGGGATATCACCCTGGAGGCCTTCTTCATCACCATGCCTTCCTTCGGTGTGATGTGTGAGTAGTTCATCCTTGGACTACGGGTCCATGTAGTAGCTAGATGGTTGGTTCTCCTCCTTTGTGCTATCATGTTTAGATCTTGTAAGCTCCATTCATGATCAAGATCATCTATTTCTAATCTTACATGTTGTGTTTGCGGGGATCCGATGGATATTGAGATGCTATTTCAGATTGAATATTGATTCTATCGTGTCTATGTTATTTTGTGATCTTGCATGCTCTCCATTGTTTGTAACTATCTTGGCCAAGTAGATACTTGCAACTCCAAGATGGAGTATTTATGCTCGATAGTGGGTTCACACCTCTAGTAATCTGGGGAAGTGACAGAAATCTCTAAGGTTGTAGATGTGTTGTTGCTACTAGGGAGAAAACAACAATCCTTTGTCCATGGGACAATCGTATTGTTTACTTTACACACTTTGCTTAATGCAATTATCTGTTGCTTGCAACTTAATACTGGAAGGAGTTCGGATGATAACCTGAAGGTGGATTATTAGTCATAGATGCAGTTGGATTACGGTCTATGTATAATGTTGTAATGCCCAATCAAATCTCATAGGAGTCAAGATGTCTAGTATATGCATTATATGCTTTCTCGAGTCTGTCAATTACCCCGTTGTAATTTGTTCACCCAGCATGTTATCTATCTTAAGGAGAATCACCTCTATTGAACTACGGACCCCGGTCCATGCTTTTACCATTGCTATACCATCTACCGTTACTATTTACTGTTTACTTTCTGCAAGCAATTACTATCTTCCACACAATACATTTAATCCTTTGTTTTCAGCAAACCGGTGAGATTGACAACCTCACTGTAAGTTGGGGGCAAAGTTCTGTGGTTGTGTTGTGCAGGATTCCATGTTGCTAGCAACACCTTGAAGTTGTTTCCTTGCTCCTACTGGTTCGATAACCTTGGTTTCATAACTGAGGGAAAACTTGCTGATGTGCTCATCATACCTTCCTCTTGGGCTCCCCAACGAGCTCTACATTTTTGAGCCATCAGTCTCCATCTTCTATCTTTATGCACCAATTGAGAGAGCATAGTGGTCATTCTTAGTTTAATGTGCATTGTCCCAAAACTTGTTGATTGATTCATAACTTTGAAATTGCTTGTTCTTAAATTATTTGTATCTAGTCACCCTTATGAACTTTGAAGGTGTCCTATGCATTTATGTTTTGCTATACCATGAGGGACAAGCTGAATACCACTCTTATTATGTTTTCTATATGTGAAACAAACAAACTCTTTCAATGCATTGTTATTCATGATCTTTTGTTTGTACCTTTTCGTGTTACAACATAGCTGCTATGTCTTATTGTTAGAACTCTATCTTTCATGCTCATGTTTAGAGTACTTTGATCCCAGATATCAATGCTTTAAAAATACCTTGATCAAGATTGTGATGGTGCATGTCAACTCAAAAAATTATTCTTTTTATCACTTACCTACTCGAGGACGAGCATGAGTTAAGCTTGGGGATGCTTGATACGTCGTAAATGTATCTATAATTTTTGATGCTCCATGCTTGTTTTGTATCAACTATCTTATGTTTTGTCTACACTTTGAGGTATTTTTATACATTTTCTGGAACTAACCTATTGACAAGATGCCGCAGTGCCAGTTGCCTGTTTTTTGCTGTTTTTGGTTCAGAAAAGCTAGTAAAGAAATATTCTCGGAATTGGACGAAACAAAAGCCGAAGTTCCTATTTTTTTATGCACGACAGAGAAGTCCAAAGCAGAGATGGAAGAGAGCCACGAGGCAGCCACACCATAGGGTGGAGCCCCCTGGGCGCGCTAGGGCCTGGTGTGGGCCCCTCGGGCAGCCACCAACCTCGCCTCCTCGCCTATATAACCCCCCCGAGACAAAAACCCTAAAAAGAAGATCAGAATTCCACGAAAAGTTCTGCAGCGCCGCTGCCACCGAAGAGGAGATTCGGGGGACAGAAGTCTTTGTTCTAGCACCCTGCCGGGACGGGGAAGTGCCCCCGGAGCCATCTCCATCTCTATTGCTAACTCCCATGATGAGGAGGGAGTAGTTCTCTCTCGAGGCTAAGGGCTCTACCGGTAGCTATGTGTTCATCTCTCTCTATATATATGTATGATCTTATTGAGATCATGAGCTTTGTAATCTAGTTGAATAAGTAGATCAATTTTGCTACTCAAGTGCTTTAATTAATCTCTGCTTATCCCCATGTGTGTGAATTTGTCAGTGTGCACATTGTGTGGTACTTAGGCTAAGTTTACAGAAATACTTATCATGAGTATAATTTGAGTTGGATGTCCCTATGAGATTGTGGTGTTTGTTGGAACCATCTAGCACTCAAGGTGATAGTGAGAGGTTATCTAGATGGGGTAAATGCGAACTTTAAGGTGTGATGTTATAGCCCTACATCGTCCAACCGGAGAGTAGTTTAGGGTGGCATAATGAAGATAAGATATTTATATGAGAGTGTCCACTAGTGAAAGTATGATCCCTAGGCCTTGTTTCTAAGCATTGAAACACTGTTTACAATCAGTCCTGTTACATGTTTGCTTGCTTCCACTCTTATTTCAGATTGTAATTACCACTTATAATCATCCATATTACTTGTATTTCACTATCTCTTCGCCGAACTAGTGCACCTATACACCTGACAAGTGTATTGGGTGTGTTGGGGACACAAGAGACTTCTTGTATCTTGATTGCAGGGTTGCTTGAGATGGATACCTTTGACCACTTCCTCCCTGAGTTTGATAAACCTTGGATGATCCACTTAAGGGAAACTTGCTGTTGTTCCACAAACCTCTGCACTTGGAGGCCCAACACTGTCTACAATAATAGAAGCGTGCGTAGACATCAGGCATCATGCAGGTAAAAGGACTGCTGCAAAGGTACTTCAATCCAGATTCTATTGGCCCACTTTGCTCAAGGATGCACACATGTATGTGGAATATTGCGATGCTTGCCAGAGAAGTGGTAATATACGTATGAGACAAGAAATGGCAATGAATTATAGTCTAATAATTGAACCCTTTGATGTATGGGGAATGGATTACATGGGACCATTTATAGAATCTAATTGCTATACTCATATTCTTGTTGCCGTTGACTATGTTAGTGAATGGGTTGAAGCTATCCCAACGAATCATGCAGATGCAGCTACCTTAGTGAAGATGATCAAGGACATCATATTCCCCAGGTTTGGAGTTCCTAGATTTTTAATTACTGACGGTGGTTCTCATTTTATGAAAGGGACTTTCAGGAAAATCCTCAGCAAGTATGGAGTAACTCACCGCGTTGCTTCACCATATCATCCCCAAACAAGTGGTCAACTGGAACTCTCAAATAGAGAACTAAAGACCATACTTGAGAAGAAGGTGGACAGATCAAGAAAAGATTGGTCATACAAGTTAAATGACACTCTATGGGCATACCGTACTTCGTTTAAAAATCCAATAGGTATGACACCTTATAAGATGGTATATGGTAAGGCATGCCATTTACCTTTAGAACTAGAACACCAAGCTTTTTGGGCAATCAAGAATTTAAATTATGATCTCAAAGCAGCAGGAGAAAATCATTTATTAGATATGCATGCCTTAGATGAGTTTAGAAGTGAAGCCTATGAGAATGCTAGGTTGTTTAAGGAAAAATTTAAAAGATGGCATGATAGGAAAATTGAGAATAAGATTTTCAAAAGTGGAGATAAAATGTTGCTCTATAATTCTTGTCTTAAGTAGTCTCCAGGAAAACTCAGATCAAAGTAGGAAGGTGCATATGTAGTGGAAGAAGCTTATCCGTCGGGAGCAGTTAAGCTCAAACGAAAAACACCCACTCTTGCATGGGTAGTAAATGGACAACGCTTGAAGCATTATTGGGTAAAAGAAGATATAAGTGCAATCACTATAGAGTTGAGCACCCAAGAAGAAGTGATCAAGCGAAAATACAAGAAGAATGGACACAAGACGGAATGAGCGATACTACGGTCAAGATATTGACCATAAAAGAGCGCTTCATGGGAGGCAACCCATGTGAAATAAAGGTTGAGTAAGTTTTTAAATTTTCAATTAAAGTCTAGTTTGAGTATTGTTTTAATGAGAATTATTCATGCTCTCACAAAGAAGAACGAAGATTGATGATGCCAAAATTGGTCGAAAGTCTAGGATGACATTTCTCTGTCAAAACTTGATATTTCGTTAAGTTTCAGATTAATAAATAATACCTGCAGAAGCAGAAATTTTTTTATGGACACAGAAGGTTTAACGACCAACTATACGGCGGGAATAATCTATAGTTAGGTTTTTTGAGCTAATCTATAGTCGGTTCACAACTATACGGCGGGAGCTATACGTGCTGCGCCCGTATAGTTGCTCGTTACGCAAGACGGCTAGGCTTTTTGAGCCCTCCTTTTAAAGTTGATCGCATCTAACCTTTTTCATTAAGTTTTCATAGAGCTATAGCCTCCGGCCTCAAAAAAACCTCGCCATCCCTATATAAGCCCTCTAATAACATCCGTGCAGTGAAGCCATGCAGCCCTTCCACCAGATCTAGAAGAAGAAAGATGAGAAGCCCGTGAAGAGGATCGAGGAAGCGGAACCTAAAGTATCCTCATCATCATCCGGCCTGGAGATCAAGCCTCTCCCAAATTGGGAGGACCTGTTCCCTCAAAGGATGGAGATGATGAGACAAGCTAAGCAAGGAAGGAACAGGGATGAGTACCTCCCTAATCCTTACCGTTAAAACATTGGATCCTATTATAAACCTCCTCTTGGTCCATCACCTCTTAAACCTAAGAAGGTGCAGCAAGATGAGATTCATGATAAGATCTATGAGTTAGAAAAGGCTTCTAAGGTATTCATTGAAACAATTGGAGAAGGAATTGACTCCTACTGGATGATGAGCAAAGACCTTGAGAAGAAGGTCGATGCAATCGATGGTAGAGTTGGTTTCTTGATTAAAACTGTCTTTGAGTTAACATATGAGAATAAATTCCTCAAGAGGAAAATATTGAAGCTCCAATATGACATGGCCAAGCTCAGTATTCGCTTTGAAAGCATAGTTAAAGCGGGAAACGTAAAGGAAGAAGGCGACGCTCTATCTACCCAAGAGGAGGAATAGGTACGCACAAGGAGTTAATTGATCCCGCTTGGCTTGATTCCAAGCTTGGGGAGATCTTTAAAGACCTTGTAATCTTTCTTATAAGTTATTATTATTATTTTTGCATTAGTTCAAACTATAGATTAAGGTTTGCATCATTAGGATTCCCTCAGGAATAGTCGATCCAATTTATGAAATTCCGAGTTTATTATTATATATAGAGCAATATTGAGTTTGTGTTTGCTTTATTTGATATTGAATGGCTTAAGTATGATTTTACTTGCACTCAATGATAGTAATAGGAGTATTCCACACCATTGGTATTAATGGAACACATAAAGATAATTTGGTCAATATGTTGTAAGTCTACGGTTTGATTCACAAAGAAAAATTATCCATACAAATTAAGTTGAAAAAGAAAACCTTGAACAAAGGAAAATAAAAAGTGCTATCTAAATAGAGTGAGAACAAGTCAAGGTAGAATCTCCAAGTCATAAGAATGCTTCTGGAATTTGATAATTGAGATCGTTGGACTTTGAACTCCTACATGAAGTGGAATATATGGCTAGGTCCTTTGCACAACACTTAAAACAAAAGTGTGAGCATATATGCAAAAGAAAAGAAAAGAAAGAAGAAAAAGAGCAAATGTGCAAAGAGCAAGTAGGCATATACCACTGTATTGTAGTATGACAAAGAAACACTTTTGAGATTTTGAATCCCAAGTGAATACGTTGATCCTAAAACACTTGGGACTACCTCGTTAACTCATTCGGTTGAACTGGATTCTTTTACATTATGTTGAGATTTATCTTTTATGAACTGTTGATAACTAAGATGTGGAAGCCTTCTAATACTCTGATGGTTCGAGTAAGGTACTATTCATGAACTTATTTTTATATATCATACATGATAAACACATGCTGCAATAGCCTCATTTATTTTATCGACTCGGCTTCATGAATATGAGGATCACATCCATTAAGCTAGAGCTTGCTCGGGACGAGTAAGAGTCTAAGCTTGGGGAAGTTTATGAGTGCATATTTGCATCATGTTTTATATTATTATTTTGCATTGTAGATATAGGATCTTGGTATTTTACGGTGTTCGCGCGCACATTTTATGTCTTTTTTTACCAGGATCAGGACAGATGATGGATCTAATGGATACAATTATTGAAGCAGTTGTACTATGGAGAAATAGAGTCAAAAATAATGTAAATCGCTTATTTGGGAAATATTAATAATACCAGAAGAAAACCAGAAGCGAACAAAGGAGACAGAGAGCGAAACGACCAACTATACGGCCGGAGAATTTCTTCCGCCCGTATAGCTCCGGCCGTATAGTTGGCGCAGCCTCCGCCTCATCAAATAGTTTCACCCCGTGCAATTGGTTCGAGGAGACGACATACAGAACACCCAGAAATCACGAAAACCTCACCTCCGGAAGGCATCTGAAGGGGGAACTCGTCTGCCAAGGATCCATCTTCACCTTGCACATATCCGTGAGGCTAAGGCATCGATCTTCATCAACCACCGCTGCATCACCACCATTCTCATCCATCCCATCAACATCTTGTCTAGATCTTGTTGTAATTCCTATACTCGTTGTGGATTTATACAAGTACTATTCACCTATGATTGTTTCCATTACCATTGCCATGATGTTGATTGCCTCCATGTCTGAGTAGATCTTTAGTTCTTGGGGAGATGGAGAAACCCTAGCATATGATTGAGATGAGATAGATATTATTATGTTATATATCATTACGTGTACGTGTTAATTGTCTTCATCTTGATATTAAGGAGAAGTGCACCTTCTTAATATTTGCCTCTTATGAGGACTCGATGGAGGGGATTACTCGTTAGTAGACGGAGGGATGATAGCGTTTACCGTGACTATAAAGCTGTTGTCATCCTTTACATACTAACTTGGGGAACCAAGGAGAACTCATCAAGCCATGTCCATGCCACGGGAGAAATCCCTTAATAGCGCGGTAATGCGATGGTTGTCGGTTACTGTCTGATGTGGTTATGAGTACGATGTGTGCAGTGGTTGCTAGCAAATCATCCATATATGGAGCTCCTCCCACATACATACACACTATGAGAATATCCATTATAGTACTCTCGATTACGTAGTCTAAATTGCTAGTGGTGTATCCGCTACTCCCTGAGAACGCCTTTCCCTATCGTAGTTCCAAAGTTCTATTACACACGCGATTCTTACTTTCTGCATTAAGTTTTTCTTTACTTTAAATTACCTTGTTCAACCAAAACACCCAAAAACAATTCTACTTATCTTGCATATTAATGTTATTTTTAAGTACTTCGTTTAGTTATAGTTAAAAGCATTTTAGTCTTTCGCTTGCTCCCTGTGGGATCGATATCTTTATTTCGAAACTAGCTACAACCGATCTGTGCACTTGCAGTCATCAATGATCTATAAGGACATTTAAAAAGACATAAGACAAAGTTCATAATACTAGTTCAAGTTTTATAATCAAATTATTACATGAGATCCCACTAAAACTAACATCCCTAAGCTTGTTTTAGTGATTACATGATCCATATTCACTATATTATCCCTGATCGTCACGGCCTTTGATATAGTTCCAATGGTGGACAATATTGTGTCGATCACATCATTCATGTGAGTCATGCTCGATCTTTCAATATTCTCGTGTTCCGATGCCATGTTTATACATGCTAGACTCGCCAATTCAACCTTAGTGTATTCACAGTGCATACATGGCTTGCACCCACCATATGCGAACATCGATATGTCTAGCACCTGGTCGTTATGGCCTACTTCATAATGATGGACTTTCTTGGTGGTGCACACAAAAAGAGAAACACTACAGTTGGCATTAATTAGGGATCAACTTACAATTCCTACCGCCGCATATCTAATACAACTGAGAAAAATAAGATGCATAAAGGATTAACATCACATGCAATTCATAATTTGTGTTTGATATGATATGGTCCTTGATGTCTTGCGTCTTGATCTCCATCACGCGCCCACCAGCATGACACCAAGTCGACAACGCTGCCAGTTGATCGTCCATCATGATCCACTAATTCTACGGTTTAGTAACAGCATATAAATTCCTTTATATCATGATCTCGGCATGTAGGCCCTAAGAATAGAACGAACAACCCTGTGGCGCCTGCCTGTTGCCTTACATAAAAGAGCATTTCATACAACAATACAAAAATGACCATATCATATCACTTTCCCCTACAAAATAAATTTAGACGCCTCGACTTTATCTTTTGCATGTTTTACGTGGATGTTGAGCTTACGAGATAGAATCGTTCATTCCTACGTACTTCAACCACAACATTGATCAAATAGTTGTATCCACTACCCCCTTTCAGGTCCCTCCTTTGCAAATACCATATAAACTATTGTGAGAGAGATAGGCACCCGCTGACCACTTATATGGTACAAGTCATATGTCGAGTGTGGAGCCAGTCTCATGTAAGCATACGCGTAAAGTCGTTCATCTCACAATATCGCGATATGAAGAAGTATAGGTGGGAGGGTAACAACTAGATGATCAATTCCCACATTCAACATGTGTTCTACCCATACATGCATAACTACACATAGATCGGCTCTGATACCACTGAAGGGGTTCGTAGCAGAAAACAAAAAAATCTAGCTATCGCAACACCAATGCCAGGATCTATCTATGAGTTAATGCAGTAACAAGCCGGGATGGAGGTTTCGGTGACATGTCCTTGTAGACCGACAGATTTACATTCGTGGGAATATTGATGATGTAGTCGTACTCATAGCCGACCTTGAGGTCACGTTGCTCCTCGCACATAACCTCCTTGTCCTTCACGATAGCTCTGGCGCCACTAGTGGCAGTGCCTCCATGGTTTTGCACACGTACGGTGTCCGACGATGACTCCGTTCTCACGTGTGTAGTTCTTTTTAAAACCGCACTCGCGAGATTCAACGAAGAGAGAGGGGGAAGAAATTCACTAAGGAAAATGCCTTAGGAAATCCCCTTTTCTAATTGTGTATTGTCCCTCTCCTATTCCCCTCCTTATATAAGGGAAAAGGAGACACCCCAGCTGGCAATGTGGGACTAAACGAGTAGGGGGCACGCGGCGTCTAGGGGAGGCAGTGTCGGCCGAATCGAGTGGGCCCCACCCTCCTGGCATGGACGTGGCCTGAGGCGCGCGACGGCTACTGTTCGGGGTGGGCCCCACCTACTGGTCCTTCCTTCCACCCTCCCGCTCGCCCACATGGCGGCCCTAGGGCATGGCTGATAGGGCTTTAGGTGGTGGTGGTTGTCGCCTCGGGTGGCCTCCCTCTTGGGCCCTTTTTCCTTCGCGGAATTTGGCCTAATAGTGGAAGTTGCTCCAAAACTAATTTTAAACATTTATTTTAATATTAATTATATAATTAATATTAAAACATATTTAAACATTTCATCATGATCAAAAACTTCTTTTTGATCACTCCGAATGATTTCGGAGTTTACCTGAAACACTTCTTGTTTTCTCTATTTTTCTATTGGCGATCCCAATCCTTCCATAATGATCTTAGAATATCATAATACCCTTAAGTGTGTTACTGTACGATTCATAATGTCACGAACATCATAACACTTCTTGTATGCTATACTCATATGACCTAACATCGTCTCATCACGCATTTATCTCTCTATCTCTCCCACCTCACCATATTTTGGCATTCGTACACGTTGACTTCCCTTTCTTTCCGTACTGGTCTCTTGCACCGAGGTGTGTCTGTATCATCATCGCCCCTGAGCATCGTGGTGGTAGCAGGGGTGATGGTGTTTCAATCACTTCCCGATGCATGGGAAGCCTCATCGCTCTACATACTCTTTCTCTCCCCCTCTTCCTCCCACCTCATCATCTTTTGAAATTTTTGCGCATCGTCTTTCTCTCTATTTCCACTACTGCTCTCTATAGCATCACTGACATCCTGCATTGTGGTGGCTGTGAGGGGGGTCGATGTTGCTTTAGTCACTTCTCCATTGAGGGGAAGCTTAACGCTATCGCATCCTATAGAGCATTTTTAGCATTCGTCGCCTCCTGTGCTGCGTTGGCTGTAGGGGGGCAATGGTGTTTGACATGCTTACTCCGACGCATATAGCTTCCAATGCTCCCCGCTCTATTGCGGCGAGGAGCTCCTGTAGCACCATACTACTATGTCGCCGTGTTGGTAATTGGTAGTGATGATGCTTAAGTGGCTTTATCGCTTCCTTATCCTTCCTATTTGTTAGCTTGTGATGCATAGACGCTCATGTTATGTTGCATGGTCGAAACATACCCATCTTCCAGAAGCTTCCATGCAGTTGTAGAAGGTGCTGCGTTTTTTTGTACTACGAGGGGAAGGTGGGTGGACAAAAAATGCATGCCCATGCGCATCAATCCTCGTGGTGTTGGCATCGTTTGAGAAAGATAAGTGTGCTCTTCCTTCTTGGTCGCCCGCCAATGTGATGTGTCCATGCATGCTTACATGATGACGAGGACAAGCAGAATGCATAGTCCTCCGATGTGCGTTCTCCGCGACGAGGACAAGGAGAGACACGCAGTCCACCGGTGTGGCATGTGTGAGGATGATGACTAGGAGGGCAGGAGGCCACGATGACAAGGACAAGGAGGAACTCACGTTGCCCCGGTGTGGCATGTGCAGCGACGAGGACAAGAAGGGTCGTACCTTGGCCTCAAGCATGCGTCCCCATCGGAGAGGACAAGGAAGGACGCACGGTCCTCCGGTGTGCGTGCAGCGCAATGAGGACAAGGAGGGTGGACAATGAGTCACACACGACCCTCTGGCAAGAGTCCCTCGTTATCAGGGCATCGTGTTTGACTCTCTTATTTATGTGTCTACTCTTTTCATCATCACCATCAAAGTTAAATTAGTATCGATTGAACATCTTGTTGAAAATCACTTGTTGAACACTTGTTATTTTGCCCTTAAGTTCATGCATCCGATATTTAGGGTTTCACACATGATGACACCTATGGTATTGTTTTACACTCTTGCATCATTTTCGAGACTTACATGAACACCTCATCCAACAAGTCGCCGGATCCCAAAGGTATCGTATGTCAACTGATTTAGTTTCCTAATCTTGTGTGGCATCTTTTCTGCAGATGGCTTGTCTTTCGAGGCTTCAGAGCCAAGGATGACAGGCTAGTCTTCACTATCGGCATGTTAACTAATGTAGAGTCTCCATCTGACTCATCATCGGACGAGCCAATGCTCCCCAAAATGTAGATTGTTGCTAGGTCTTATCACCGACTCTAAAATATGTCATTATCAACATCTAAATATTTTATTCATGTGCAATATATTATTACATAGGAAATTATATAAATTATCAACCCTACCGAAACATAAATGCACCTAACCAAATTAAACTATAAAATATAGCACAAAATTATTGTAACATACTTAGCATAAAATGGATATATGTAAATCATCATCACCTAAACATTGTTTAGTTTTCATCCATATACTGCTCCGATTGCGAAATGTTGCTCCTTCGGTGTTGCCTTGCCATCGCCACCCCTATCACGAGGGTGAGAGGGAAGCGGTCATTTGTGCAATGTCATCGGCAATTGTTTTTGTATTTTTTTGTTCGTGGTTGTCTTTTCGAATCAAACTTCACATGGGGCCCTAAGATTTGTTTTGGCTAAAAAATTATTCACCAACCACTTAATGTTTTCAGGGATGTTACATCATTTATTCACTTTACTACGTACACTTGTTCACATGGGTCTTAGGATTTATTCAACAGCTGCCCATTACGAAGATAAAATACCATTATCAATTGTAGAACAAGAAAAGGCATGGCAAACACAGCTTATAAACCGATGAAAATATGGTATCCGCAAAATTGGAGAAATTTTAAAAAAAAATATGGAGATAAAAATGAATATAGAATAATTCTATCGACAGCAAGGACGACGTGCCAAACCTGCCATGCACTGTTTGGTGAATCGGCACAGAAATATAATTGCGCTTTCGGTGAAGCTGTGCATAGATTTTTGAATAGTAGATAAAATTTGAGAAAAATATGACAAAGGGCGCCTTGCTGTCATCCTTGTCTGTACATGCACGGCTATCAATTTCTTTTGCTCCACACTTGTAGTCTCGGTTGAATTGTGTCACTTGGAAAGACAGACATATACCATCCAAGCCAGAAAAGGCCATTTAGGTAAAACAAAAGAAAAACGATGAGGGACTTCCAGGATTGTTTGTAAGGACATGGAATAGTGTTAAAATGGGCACCAATGGACAGAGGGAGAAAGGTACATGTCCTATGATTGGTGTACTGCCATAGGGGAAATCGCCAGAACAAGAAAAATGATTCATGTAAATAATCAAATAGTCTCACACCAATGGAACCTCTGTTTGAAATAAGTAGCACCAATGCCCTAAGGATGAGGAATGCATTTGCTCTTGAACACTATAAATATAGTCCATCGCCTCTACATCTCTCACACAGTACAAAAGGGAAGAGTTCTTCCTTTGAGTGCCTGTTAATAATGCTAGCCATGGCCTGTCCTAGCTGCGCATTGTCCCTTCTCTTTCTCTCGCATTTCATTGCTGCCATGGCTGATCCTTCATTCATGTGCCCCATTGTTCCCTGTGAGCGCGAGATAAACCTGCGTCTGTACTTGCACCAAGTAGTTGATGGACCAGACCACAACCAGGTGGTTACAGTTAATTCTGGCCACCGATCATGGTTTGGTACAACCGCTGTCATCGATTGGACTGTCATTGACGCACCTGAACCCGACGCAATCATTGTTGCTCGTGCAAAAGGGATGCAAGTGCAGGCCGACCTAGAAGGTCCGGGCTGGTTCCATTATTTCAGCATGGTGTTCCAAGATCCCAGGTTCATGCATAATAATCTCTACTTCAGGATTATATCAGATTTTGAAAAATAATTTGCATGATAAAGATTGTCTGTTTTCATGATAATATGTGCATGATATTACCCTTCACTACTAAAACAGGTTCAAAGGGTCAACACTTGCAGTGATGGGGCAGTACCTTTTGAAAGGCGAGATGGCCATTATTGGTGGGACAGGAGAGTTCGCCATGGCACGTGGCGTCATTAAGTACAAAACAGTAGTTAACACTCGTCGCGAGAGCTACAAAGAACTTGACATCCATGCACTCTATGTGCCAAGAAATGTAAGTCTATCGTTTCAATGCTTAGTATACATATATATACTCCTTTTCAATGCACCCTATCCCAAGAAATGTAAGTCTGTAGCGGCATCTTTTGTTTTCTTCTTTTTGTTGTAAGGTAGTGCACATCTGTAATGTCTTTAGGACATTTTATTGTTACAGAGGCTGGGTGTAATTGGTAACTCCGGGATGTTAATATATTCTCTTTGTTGAAAATGTGCCTTGTGCCCAAGTTATAGGATGTTAACATGGAACATGTTAACATTGATACTTGGATTGCATTGTAATCTTGATTCATATAAATTCAATAATTATGCCTTACTATCAGGTTTATCAATGTGAACAGTAAGCTAATGGCATGTTAATATTTTCTATATGCAGGGCCATAAATCAGTACCTTCATCCAGTATAATTGTTCAAGGTGCAGTTGGACACTAGGAGAAAGCTATAGTCTGACAGGACAATGTGCCATGAGCTTGAGTTGTTTTACTCTTCAATAATACAGTGATTTGAGTGCTGGATAGTCAACACTCTTTTGTTGTTTGAATCGCTTATTCAGTTATGCATGTGTGATTTTATCTTACTAGATGATACCCCGCGTATTGCTGCGGGATATTGTAGGACTTTTTAGTTAACTTGACTTGTCAGTGTCATATTAATTCATAGCGTTAGGTGGGCAAAAAATATCAAGCATAAAATAACTTCGTGTTTACTTTAAGGGAACATCATCGAACAGAACCAACGGATTCAATCATACACTTCGAAAATACAATAAATGACATCGAAAGGTTTAGTATGGAACGATGAAGAGGGTAGATATACCACCAGGCAGTACGGTGTAATATACGCTGCAATATTCCTTCAGCATATCTAGACAGCGGAAGTTAGCAAAAGGAATGATAGAAGCCATGCAAAAATAATCGCTTTAACTTTTGCATTTCTACTGGCAGCACCATCAGTGTATGCAAAGATGATTCTACGTTCAAGGTATGCTAACACTGAAAACAAAACATAATAATCAGAGAAATGAAACATGGATGTGTAAGCACAATCTTTAAATTATTTGAAAATATCTTTTTGATAAATAGAAAATGAGACCAATGTAAATTTTAATATATCAATATATTGACGAAATGTACCCGACAATTCTTTCTCAGCATCTCTACCGCTTTCTAGTGTAATAGTCTAATAGACAATACCATGGAGATGCACCTGATGGGCACCAAAATTATTTTGGAGATTAATATAAATTCATCTTGTCCGGTATGATTTCCCATATGCAGCAGCCTCAATCCCTGGTACGCATCCATCAGATACACCTGAAAATGAGCAAAACTTACCAAATTGCATCATTAGACATTAACTATCATATTCCTGAAGAAGGGACACAATAACTACACTATTCAGAGCGATTGCATAACCTGACTAAAAAGAATATTTCTAGTCTGATGCAGCGAAAACTGTCTGTAGTTTCTGTGTACACAATGAGCCTAAAAGATCTAAAAGGAAACGAAGTTGCCTGGACTTTAAAAAAGGCTATAAAATTTTAATTAACAAAGGGGAGATTACCAATCCAGAAGCGAAGTTGCTTGGACTTTTATAAAAAGGATATAAATTTTTTAATTAACAAAGGGAAGATTACCAATGCAGGAACTGATCAATTGAACATATCTTATGAACTACATTCCAAAGAGTTTATGCCGAACAAATGGAGAAACCAAATTTTAAGATAACAGATGCGTTCATTGGTGAAATCAACCTGCACACAGATCTAATAAATTTGATGATTCGATAAATATCAGTACATGAATCATCAATACGCACCCTGTCAAACAATTAGAAGTTGTATCGAACCCCATGGAACCAACAATTCAACTAATAGCAAGCTTGCCGGCATGGAAAAGAATTAGAAGATACCTGGTGCCCCCATCGATCCAATCCCTGGAGAAAAGCGCCCAACCACAAAAGAAAATGCTACTGTACATTAGAAATCATAACGATTGCCATACCGAATAAATTTTGGTTGTAGAAATTCACCTGATGGTATGGTTCAATATGGCATTGGCGCTCCCCTTGCATCGTCACCATCTGAGCGCCAGATGTGGGCATGAACGCCTCAGGATTCATTGGCAGCCTGACCTAAGGTAAGAAGAGATAGAAGAAAAAAGCGGCGCATCTTCTAATGGATGGAAATATTACACGGGGATATATAGCAAAATTAGTAGAGGAGAATAAATAGTAGGGAGTAAGGAGAAGACAGGAGAGAGTAGCTCACCAGTCAGCAGTAGCGAAGCCAGTATCAGTGTTGTGGCAGACCTCACCAATCATCAATGGCGACAAAAATATAAGCGGCGTGGAAGAATCGCCTGCACTGGATCTATGAGCCTCGGGATTTGAACGGGGGAAATCTGCGTGAATTCCTCATCTTCCTCCATCAGTTTCCTCTTTAGTTGTTTCTAGCGGCGGTCGTGGGGGAGAGAAAGAGAGTGCGCCAGTATGAGCAGAACGATGAGTTGATGCGAACGGCTGAGGCGACACATCAGTTTATACGGGAGGAATCCAGCATGAACCTCTCGTATGCCTGGAATCGCCGGGGAGATGAAGAGGAGGAGGAAGAGAAAGAGAGAGCGAGACTAATGGACATTGATTGAGATTTGAGAGGAATAGGTGATACTCCGATCGATTTGGATTCTGTTCCGGCCGGGCAGAGTGGAATTTTTTTAGTCGGTTGGGTGGAGAAGATGAACGAAGTTGGGCTTGGTTATTATATTCCAAATGGGCTGAAGAATGGACGAAAAGATTGTCTGTGCTGGTTGCTTCTACTACATCTACTACAGGCCACAGAAAGAAGCCTACGTGGGAACAAAACATTCATTTCTCAGATAAAAGAAACGAAAAGATAAAGAAAAACCAATACAAAATAGCTGATGTGGCAGATTGCTTAGGTGGATAGGCTGCATGTCAAGAGAAATAGTTAGTGGGGATGACCTATTTAGTTATTATAGATTATAGATGTGTACATACATTACCTTGGTCATTCTCTTGAAATGCTTTCCTCAAGGGTAGTCAGATTTTATTGCGAGTTATTGTTAATTATACATCTTGGAGGTTCATAAATAGCCCCGAGGTTGCTTCAATCTCGACATCCGCAAGAAGTTTATTTACTCCTTGGAGAAATGTACATGAATACACTTTAAATAGTGGTATATTGAGGGAACTCGTTCATGACTATATATACCTTCATTTCCAACTAAAAGACATTTTGAAAGCGACCTTGGACAAATATAATAAAACAGAAGAATAGCAAACAAACAAAAGGCAACGGAGAAAGGAGAAACTTGCTAACTGATGGAAATACTTTTATTACTCCCTCCATCCCAAAAAGGATGTCTCAAATTTTTCTAAACTTGGATGTATCTAGACACTATTTAGTATATAGATACATCCAAATTCAAACAAAATTGAGACATCCTTTTCGCGACGGATGGAGTACAACAATACAAAAGTATTTATTTTATCTAAGATTGTCAAAGAGTAATACCCCAAGGCGATTGCATCATAAAATTTCATTATAATAAACCGTATGGACACGACCCATTTTCAAGGTGACATTCAAAACTTTGGTCGAAAGCATTAATAAACCTAATTAACACACAAAAAACACTCGTTGTGATTATACCATGTTGTAATTAGGATTACAGATTTGTGTTCGGATTCGGAAGGGTACTCGGCTTCGAAGATAACTACTCCCTCCGGTTCAAAATATGAGATGTTTTAGCTCTGTGAATGAAGTATATCTAGATTTATTTTAGTGTGTAGGTTCACTCCAAACCTAGATGAACCTAACACTAAAAGAAGTCTAGATACACTCTATTTACAAAGTTAAAACATCTTATTTTTGAAACGGAGGGAGTATATCATAATTCTAGTTGCAATTAAGTCCTGTAATTTAATTAACTTTGCACTTGCATGCTAACGTGAGCGCGGTATGCTGTCCACTGCCCTCAAGCTTGTCTCTTTCCTTGATGGATTTTCCATCACATTCAGAGGACCCAGGTACACTGCTGTGAAAAACACGGAAACATAAGAAAATGCAACCCAGGAAAAAACCAATATGGCCAGCCGGCATTCAACTCATTGAGTCATTGTCGTTAGCTACAGACACTATTGATCAACACAAAAAGGCAGCTATCAAGTAAAACATCTAGCTACCTTGCAGAGACATCAATGGCAAGATAACTCGAGAGCTCAGTACATGGGTTTATGTCTTGTCATTGATGTCTCAATAAAAGTCACCTTCCTAGCGTCAGTCTGTGGATGACCAGTTTGGAAGAAAAACTTTGAAAGACAGCAAATAACGTAGTATTTGAGATTGAGAGCGCACGGAAAGGGCCCCGGCCTGACATCTCGCGAGACTTTTGGATTGCTACATCCTTAGATTTTTCCTCTGTATATATCAAGATAACCATATGATTAAGGGTTCAAAGTTTTGTTTCTACACCGAAACTCTAAGAAATTTCATCATCGAATGTTTAGGGTCGTAAAAGCCATTGTCCATGTAGTCATGAGAGTGTTAGATCCACTCCCTCCGTTCTAAATTAACTGACTCAAATTTGACTAGATACAGAGATATCTAGATGTGTTTTAGTATACAGATACATCCATATCTAGACAAAGTTGTGTCAGTTAATTTGGGACAAACGTAGTATAATATATTTGATTTTGGTGTACCGTTTGTACCATCATATTATGTTGATTTTGCCAACGATCTATTATTTTATAGTCCATTAAAGTATTAAACCATACGAATACGTTTGAGACATCACTGTTTTTTTCTTTGAGCACCTGAGACATTACTGTTAAACTATGAGAAGCATCACAATTTCACCACATGCAATGCTGATCTTGTACAATCCAACACAGTACGGCAACATATTGTCCACTCCATCTAAGTGGGCCTGCCTGATCTCGTTTCGAGAATTAAACCGGTACATAGAAGGCCCATATTCTACTTTGCTTTCAATTTCAAGTCCCACAGAATATTTAAGGGAAAATTGGCTCCTGAACACCGTTATTTTGTGGCATTTGCCAAAATACACAGCTCAATCACCCATTTGCTGAGTACCATTATAGTTTTATGGCTCCTTTGTCATAACACACCACCAGGTTAAAAAAGGAAAGTTCCTAGTACAGGAAGGAAAACAATCGACATGTGAACCTATAATTGCCCTTCAGGATTAATTTTATGGTCAAATTCGTCGCTGCCGTCGAGCACCTTGCCGCAGTAATCTCCACCCGTAAACCTAGCGCGGCCGCGTCCATAGATTTTCTGTCCGAACGCCTTGGTAGTATCCACTAGGCGGATTGTTCCTGGACAAGGAGCCCCACGACGAAGTCAACCAAATCCGCCGGCGTTGGTCCCGGTGAGCCCGCGGCTGCCACACGCTCGAACGCCGGAACCCAAGAACTCTGCCTGATCGGAGTTAGGCCGGCCACGAGCATGACCCTCGCCTCGGAGACAGCCGGCCGCAAGGCTGAGGAGGTTGTGCCAGGCGTTGTTGAGCGGGTGGTGCAGTGGGCGGCAGCTACTGCCCGGTGAAAAGTAGTCCAGGAACTGCGGCAACCCGGCAACTATCAGAGATTATAGAGGGGTGGGACCGAACGCTGTAGAAGAATGGGATTTGGAAAGAGGAGTGCAAAATGTCAAACTCTGATGGGTTGTTTCTCTTTCTGAACTAGACTTTCCTTTTTTTTCCTGGTGGTGTGTTACAGCAAACGAATCTTAAAACATAATGGTACCCAGCAAAGTCATCATTGAGTGGTGCGTTTTGTCAAATGCCACAAAATAACGGTGTCCAAGAGCCAATTTTCCCAATATTTAAGTATAGATAAAAAGTGAATTTGCAGGGGCGGAGCCAGGAATTGGACATTGGGGGGGGGCGAGGCCGAGGTCGAGGTCGGAAGCTCAAAACAAATTGTAGTAGAGCAATCCATTTCTATTCATCCGGAGGCTAACATCATAACATGAAAGTAAATTGCCGATTGCCATTCTAATATAGCGGTACAAAGTAATTAGAGGGAATACCAACTAATTCTTATTTTGGACCGTTTTTTTTGTAAATGTAAACCATTGAAGAAAATTTATTTTCGTGAGCGCTTTAATCAAATCAACTACCAAGAAAAAATAGGAAGTTTAGAGTTATCAGTTCATTTGTCTTTCTAGTTTATAAGAATCATCTGAATAGTAAGCATGCTCGTATACTAATGAATTAGACTTCCAGAACCTAATTTATCCATCAAGTAAGAACTAGTAGTATCGGCGTACTTAGAAAACTGAGATCTGGAGTTGATACACTCGGCGGACATTGCGGCGCCACAGCTCCGCAGCAAGATCAACAAATTAAGCGGTCGTGTCCTGATGACCTGATCCGTATTGCTTCCTTGCCTGGCGGGCGACAGCCGGCGGCGGAAACACCAACCCAGAGAGCGGCGGCAGGTGCCCTAGAGATCGATCTTAATGAGGGGTCAAACAAACGTATGTTTACAGAAAGAAAGCTTCTAGCCTTCGGAAAATGCTCCCTGCTTAGAAGAATGGGCTGTTTGTTTGCCAACTGGGCTTCGATTCTTATACAAAATGGATCAGTGCTAACTCTGGGCTCAAATAAAACAATTAGTATTACATACGACAATTAGTTTGACCCCTGCTCGGCTGCTCGCAACAGATTGAGGGGGGCGACGCATTAGGGGGTTTCTGGCCCCTGCTCGCCGGTCTCCGCCCCTGTGAATTTGTGCTAAAAAGGGATAAAAAGTGAATTAACTTTTTCAATGATATATGAGAGGGTAGAGGGTACCTTAACAGTGATCCACTTGTATCTTTCTATTTAAGTAGTTTCATTCAAAGTAAATTAAGCAATAGAACATCAACACAGTTTATTTTGCTTATAAGGAACACCGTTTACTTTGGAAGAACAAAAATACGTATTTATTAGTACGTATCGCTGCTAGCTAGTATGGACCTGCTATGAAAATTGCCTGGCTACCATCGACTTAAGTGGAAACGTTGAGTTCTATAATGCGTATGGGGTCAATGGAGAGGTTAATTTTGACTAATGCTAGCCAAGTTGAATGGAATTTCCTCAAGTAAACTGGGATCACTCCATCTAAATCTTCCACCATTGACTAGCAGCAAGTAGCAACTCCGTTGTCTACGAGCTTATCAAAATTTTGTTAAGCCCAATGAGCGGACTATCTTGTCCTATATATGGGTCAATGGGGACATGAGTAATCCATGAGGCTGCCCCTTGATTGCTCCATGTATAGACCTAGGGGTTGGCACACCAGTTGAATTATTCTGTTCTTTGGTATCTTTCTATTTTTGTTTACATGTGAGGCATGGTTTCCTTAGAGCATCTCCAATACATTGCTATATTTTGGATTGCTAAATTGGGTATAGGATGAGTAGAGAGAAGGTTTAGCAATCCTTTTTTCTGCTTTGCTAGCCTTCCAATATCTATTGTTAAAACTAGCAGTGCTAAAAATCTGCCATATGGCCTCCATGTTAGTGGGTTTTTCCGAGAATTTCGAAGTATTAAATATTTTAAGGTGTTTGAATTCAATAAATATTGTCGTTTTAAAACTGAAGTTCTACAAATCTGTGGTTTTTTTAGTAGCGGAGAAATAGATCTGATCCTCTTTTTCTAAAATTGAGAAAGGTGATTGTTAGCCAGGTGATGGAATAGTTTGTTTTTAAAATACTTAAATTTAGAAATACTGATCTACCAAACAGAGCCTAAATGTTATAATACCAGCACTTAAAAACCATCAATGTAGTGTTATGAATGGATCTTCAAAGCAATTTCCAATACACGTCGTAAAATAAGGACCCATAGATCTGAATCTTCTCCGTTGACTTTCAGTTCCATTGACCCGAACATGTCAAAACTTCCTCCCCGCCCCAACACATTGACTCACTATTCATATGAGCCAAGGGGGGCAAGAATAATCATGTGCCACTAGTGGAGTGAACTCAATACGTGCTCCTAGTCAAGTCAACATGTACCATTTTGCAAGTAACATACAATTGGTTATACTCTAGTACATGAGGTATCCTATATTTCCCGTGCCATAGATCGGTAGATGGCTATAAAAGGGCATGGTAGCTCTACCCAAACTTATGCACATCTTACCTACCTTGTGTCCTCTTGTTCACCTTCTACTAGTTCGGTGTCAATCTTGCAACCACAGAATACAATATACTTGCAATGGCATCTGGTGCAGCTACTCTTACGGCGATCATCGCCGTCTTGATGATATTCGTGTTGTGCTCCCAAGGGAAACCAGCGGCCGCAGGCACGGCGATACCATGCAACCAGTGTGCCACGCATTGCGGTTCAAGCAGCGTGGTCGTCTCTTCCGCCAGAGGGCCATGCGATGGAGTTTGCGCGAAAGTTGAGTGTGCTTCCTGCAAACGGAAGGCTGACAAGAGCTGCCAGGACAGGTGCTGCGGCCGCCACCCCACCTGTCCGCGGAGATGCGATTGCAGCGACGCTGTCGAGGTTTCATGCGACGGTATTTGTGCTCCATCCTATTCTCAGGCATGCCGTGACTGCCAGCGCAGCTGTGTGGCTGACTGCAAGACCAACTGCCTGCCCAGATGAACCCTCGTTAAGAGCTACGAGTACATACAAACATCAATGCCTGGGTTCTACTACATCGTGAGTTCATGTTGCATTGTTTAGTCATGTGTGTGTCCTGTTTACTGTCATGTCGACTGTCACATTGCGCTTTATTTCTACTCTGTTTTAGGCATAAATAAACGTGCGCAAGTCCTGAACTGACAGAACAAGTTTAGACACGATGTGTACGACCTGAGATGTGCTTTGTTCACGTCAAGGGTGATCTCCTTTTATTCTGTTTCGTCAGTTATGTATCTGTTAAATCAGTCACCATGATCTGGTTTGTTGGATGTCGCAGACATTGTGGATCATGGCGGTATAGTAGGGCTTTTTGTTGGCTTATACTGAATAAAAGCGAAAAGATGCATTGGCAGATTTCGGTGTCCTTTTGTGTTTGTGTCCGTCTCCAGTTCTTACTCCTCTACTTCTCTTTGTTTTCTAGACTAGATTCACATAGATTGCTCCCCGGTTTCATTTCAAGAAACGAAACAATGGAGTTCTTACAGAAAAGTAAACCTAGGAATCTAGAGGTTTCTGCTCCTCTGTGTTGCTCCTGTTTCGTTGCAGATTAGACTTGCAGCTGACAATGCTCCATTTTCCTTATTGAACTTAACACCCAATGTTGATTCATTTCGTCCATATATACAATTCAAAATTCCTCTAATAATATGTTTAGAAAATCTCTAGAAAGTGATGTTTATTAGAGTAAGTATTAATTTCTACATTTGTAAATTTCTAAGCAGCATATAACTCACAAAAGGTACTAGACAAGAGACATAAACCCACAAAGGGTACAGAGTTTTTCTGAGCATTATAACTTTGGGAATGCTTTGTACACACAATAGAGGTCTCCAAAGGCATTAAAGGAACATTTGGTTTATTAGTTTGGCTAGCTTAGCTAGGCTAGTCTACGCGAGCTCGTTGTGGCTATGGCCTATGAAGTCAAGGATACTTGTTTGGTTTGTTAGCCAGGTCTAGCGTTGCCAGCCCTAAATGGGCACGTTCTAGAGACGGTTATTTCGCTGCAGCAATCAAATTGTATTTTCTCCGTTTCTTGCCGTCAGAGGAGAGCCGAATTGGCTATCCCGTCCGGGCAAGGATTTTCTAGCCCGGACCGGCTAATTTGTCTAGCAAAGTTGGTTATCCTCCTCTTACCAAACGCCTAACCTTGCCCAGCGAGGCTAATTTGGGGCTTGCTCAGGAACCAAACGTTCCCTAAATGGAATTCATTTTGAAGTACACAAGCATACTAATCCATTGATAAGGCTACATGATCTTTAAATCCAATGGTATATATGCCTTGTCATTTCAAAAGTACTAAACTGTATGGAATTGTTGTTCAACACTGGTTTGGTTGCAAGTACTTGAACTCAACTTAATACGCTTAGTACATTTAATCCTTATATACGAATCATGTCCTCTTCAGGTCCAAACTCATCCAGTGCTATTGGACCTAGTATCCTCATCAGGTCCAGGTCCAATGACGCCCAGTCCAGCCAGGTCTAGCTTATTTCAGGTCCAATGTTCATGGACGATACAAATCCAGTTCCAGATTTATGACTGTAATTGAATACATTTGTTAAGATAGAGTTCAATAGCATCATCAAAAGGATCATACCAAGAGACACATTACAAAATTATATCGTACTTCCTCCATTCACTAATATAAGACGTTTTAGCAAACAAACTTAGTTTGCTAAAACATCGTATATTAGTGGACGGAGGCAGTAACACATAAGCCAAACCGACAGGTCAATCTGCCCCAAGATAGATAGATGCACGTATTCAATATCTGTCTTTTGAGATCAGTGATCCTTAAAATGCATTACTAATACTATTCGGAATCCAGCATCACACTCCTGTATTACTATGACCAATTAAGATACTTGTGTCATATACTCACATCAGCTATCTCCGATGAGCATTTGGTTTTTAATCAAGTTGGCGACGTAGTCTGCAACCCAGAAGGATCCAGCCTCTGTGCAGCAGTAGCCATGTGTGTGACCTTCTTTCTCGATCAACAAGGCAACCCCCGGAGCATACTTTGAGATCTGTAATTGAATAATTGAAGAATAAATTACCATGAGCAAGGATAGTTATGTACGACATCCCAACAAACATTATCAGACTAACAAAAGAAAACCGTTCACCTCTTCCATGTGAGTCAGTGGGCCCCAGTGATCATCCAAACCAAACAGAAAAGCAATTTCGTCCTGTTTTGCTCTGATGAAATTCCAGTCCGGTTCTTCATGAAGCTAGAGTACAGTAACATGGTCAAGAACTGACTGGTAGGCAAGTAAAACAGGAAGTGATGGAACTGTTGTAATAATACTCTTGTGACTGATAATTCATTTGAACCAAGCATTAACAACTACTCCCTCCGTTTCAAAATATAAGATGTTTTAGCTTTGTGAATAAAGTGAATCTAGACCTCTTTTAGTGTCTAGGTTCATCTAGATTTAGAGTGAACCTAGACACTAAAAAAGGTCTAGATACACTCGTTTCAGAAAGCTAAAACGTCTTATATTTTGAAACGGAGGGAGTATGTGATTACCTTTAGGAATTCCGTCTTTGCCATGAAAAGCACATTTTGCATCGTGTGGTACTGCACGGTTCATGAAGGAGCAAATTCCTCGATACATTTTTCAGACAAGTGAAACAATACAGGCCTAGTGGGTTACTTAAGTTCAAAACTCACCTGCAAGAGATGGCTACAGCCAGCATCAACAGCTGCAGCAGACCAGGAAGAACCAAGGAACCTTCTCACGATGTTTCTTGTAACTGAAGGTTGGAGTGATCCAATAAAAGACACAAGCAAACTAACCCCTTTACTAAGGAGAGATGACCTGACGTGTCCATTTGAGAAGACAAACTTCAGAAAACGGAAATGGTAATTTGTGAATGGACTTGCTTCAATATTGAACTCAAACACTAGGTACTCATTAACCACACACAAGATAACAATTACAAAAAAATAGCTTTAGACAGATAGTCGGTAATTCGTTGTATGCCTACGTGGATTACTTGCTAAATAGAAAAGCCATTCTAGATTTTCCTTATCGCTTGACTTGTCTATCAATGCTCATGTCGTCATGCAAGCACATCACCTTATTTGAATTAGATAGAAGTTTCTGCAGAATAGCAACAAGGTATTATGGTGGTTGCTTTTTTTGTACCTTGCAATATATCCAATTGATGATTGCTTCATAGAACTCTTGTTTAATGACAGAAATGGATATAGTCCGACAAAAAAGTTAACCTGACCAGAAGAGGAAAAATAATAAATTAAAAAGTACATACTTCAAGAAAGGAGGAAAATACTCCTCTACCTTCTTCTGGAGTCTCTTGAATATTTCCAGACCTATGTATGCACCAATAGAATGACCCACCTTCATTTAAATGAAGAACTAAAGTTAAGCTGCACTGCCTGAAAAGGCAAATCATGTGAAGTGTTGAAGTATACAAAGTTTCAGACCCTTGTATCGTGGCAGATATGAGTAAAACTACTATAATACCCACACATCATTCTAGCTGAATCCAATCAAAGAGCCTGTGCTAGCGAAGACAAAAACATACCAAAAATATTGATTGTTCAGTATGTAGAAGCTCTTGCTCAAGAAAATCAACCTGCAAACATGGACATATGAAACAGAAAACTGGTTTTAAAGGCATAATGCTATTTAATTTATGAGTTCTTTTCCTTTTAGAGGAATGCAAGCTAAAAAGCCGTTGCAGCAGGAAGAAAATTATGAAGAGAAGTTTCAACTGAAAAAAAGATCAAAACATGCCGAACGAACCTTGTGATCAATTTGTTCATGTAACGAGAACAATCGTCCATGCTCATAGTCCTGTCTTGGATGGTGTAAAGATCAAATGCAGTAGCAATATTAAAATGCTGAACAAGCAATAAAAACCAAGCTTTACTATAGTGTACAATGGATCACTAAAATAGTGTGAATTCACAAGGATTATTTTGTGTACTTATTCTTGACAAAGATAGTAAATGAGTAAACTAAGGATGAAAACCTTGACTACTGATACGACAAAGGCATATGGAGGTTTTTTTCTTGAAAGGTGGAACCAGGGAATTGCACAACTATTATCATACCAAGTAGTGGTAGAGTGCAGAAGTAAAGTAGCATGTGGGACACCAGTTCTCCATAGAAGCTTGCAACTTCAACCAAGATAACAACGCTAAGAACCTAGAAAGAAAATTCCCTAACAGGCTTCATGTTTTGGATAACTCTATTTATGCATCTGGTTTAAATCAACTGTAAAGAAAATCACTAAAAGCATCCATTGCTCAGAAACTATTATATATAATCCATCATCATATTACGATCCGCCATACATATATACAATACATGTGACTGTGCCTTGCCAATTCATCAAAATTTCAACATGATGATATGAATCAACCTAAAGAAAGTTGTGTTATTACCTTCTGGCCATGCGAAATGTGCCCTATCGCTGCACAATGCACACGGTTCATCAGGAAGCAGTACAAGCTACATAGACAATCCATCAACGATGATAGGATGAGCCAAGCTTACCGGTAACAGATGCCTGCCCGCCGAGGTTCTCGTAGAGTGCTTCCACAAAGTCTTTATAGAATCCAACAATACCTTCCACACATAAACATCATAGCAACATAAATCTCTGATCCTTTGCTGGCATAATTTATAGCACGCCGGTGACACCTACCTGGATTGCCAGGGATGACCAGCACATGAAGGGATGGTGGCTCTCTAGATTTTATCTCGAGCAACTCTGTCGCGAAGCTGCAGTGGATTTTCTTACTCTTATTAGGAACAATTAACAACCACCAATGAAATGAAGGCCTAAACTCTGAAGCAAATCCAGCTCTGAACTGTCGTTGACACTTGACAGCTCTGAACTCTGAAGCGAATACAGCTGCGGCCAGGTACCTGGAGACCATGCACACCCTAGCCGTGGCCTGCGCCCTCGGGGGGGTTGGCGTGAGGAGCCCCGCGCTCTCCATACTGGATCCCGTGCTCGGAGACCTCGCCCTGCCGCCGCCGCCGCAGGCCGCCGGTCTAAACAGCCTGGAGAGCTACTAGATAGAGCACCGTGAGGTCGCGTCGGCGCTGAGCCGAGGAAGCGGATCAGCTCGAGGTAACACCACCTACCTGGGTTCTGCACGAGAAATCAGCCGCGCGCAGGCACGATCCTGAGGGAATTTAGAGCGAGAACAATTTCGAGTTGAGGTCGTTGGGGGATTCGATTCGTGGGAGGGGAGAGGTGCGAGCTTACCCATCCAGAAGGAGCGGCAGAGGGAGGAGGGGTCGCAGCGGGGACTCGCCGGGATGGTGCGCCGGCCGCCGGAGAAGAGAGGGTTCAGACTTGAGAGTGGCAGTGGAGTGTTGGGGGACTGGCCGGTGGTTCAGTTCGGTCAGCTACCTTTCCAATCGGATCGGGTGGAACACGTGAGAGTGGTGTGCAAGCTCGGCTGCTGCCATCATATATTGGTTTGAATTACAGTATATAAAATAATAAAGAAAAAATTAGGTTTCTTTATAAATACTCCTCCCGTGTATAAGTGTACATCTGGCTTCAGAATTAGTCCTCCAAAGAGAATACATCTACACCAGTTACTCTCCCACCAATCCTCTTCAACCTCATCCAGCAATCCTCGTTCTCCTCTTTCAACTATATTTTTTTTAAAAAAAATTCACCGATCTATTAGTAATCAACACTGGTACAAAGAAATTCAACGGTAGTAAAATTTAAAAATAGGCCACTAGACCACCTAGCGATGACTACAAACACTAGTGTGGCGTCGTCCTCGCCCATCCATCCCCAGAGACGCCAAAGTTTGTCGTAGAAGAGCTTGTTGTAGTACACAAACGGAAAATCGTCGTGCTAAAGATTCAAAGGACCATTGCAGTGAAGCAACCACCATCGCAAAAGATGACAAACGTAGATCGGAAGAGGCTGGCCTAAAACGACAAGATCTTAGAAGATCTGCCGAACACACAACTCCACGCGCTCTCCAATGGCGCTAGATGCATAACCGGAGCGAGGATAGGGCGGAGATGACCTTATTCTGACATCAAGATGTATCCGCCGCCTCAATGTCCCGAAAAAATACATCGAAAGAAGACCTAAACAAAAAACAAGAAACCTTCCACTAACGAAGGGTCGTGGTCCACCACACCTCCGAGGCCCAAGGCCACCGGAGACGGAGCAGACCAGTAGCTTCGCCGGCGGAAGTACAGAACCCTAGATGGGTTTCGAGGCCGCCTCCCAATCGCCTCGTATCGCTCGTACTGGTTCGGTATTTCAACGCAGTCAAGAATTAAAAAAAAAATCCTCTTTCAGTTACATTGACGGAGCCTCATAAAGGAAGAGAAAAAACTAATTTCTCTAATATTTTCTAGATGTGAGTAAGTAGGATTATTTCCTAATTACTTATTTGGCGCAGCAATGAAGGCGGTAGGACTATTTCCTAGCAAGGAAAGTCAATTATTTGGTTGCTTGCTATGTGCCATGTGTTTTCATATTTTCATGAGTATGATCTGATGAAGTGTCAAGTAGGTTGATTGCCTTCTAGGAGGCGAGAGCCACTAGATCATGTTATGTGGAGTATGTGCTTCGACTAGTATGCGTCATTCGGTGGTGAAACCGTATGGTACTTTGCTCAGACAAGAGGGCTCTAACAGAAAGATCCCTCTGTCACTACTTATTCCTCCTTTCAGGCCTACGGTCTTTGACTTAACTAGCATGGTGCATTTCTAATACACTTAAAATGAAGAGAAATAAATTCATATTTTCCTGGATATTCTCATTTTGTGATAGCAAATAGTACATGTCCAAAGCCACCTCATAAAAGTTATGCTTTTAAAATACAATACCATTCATAATATTGGATGTTTTATGGCCATCTAATGATCCCTGGTCTTTAGGCTGACATGAAGATCTACTGTTTTTCTAAATATAATAAAAATAGGCTACTTATATTTTACTTTTTTCAGCATTTCTAGTTTCGTCCTTATTACCTTATTATGATTTTACTACGTATTTATAGATCCGAAGATTTATAGACTATCGTAGATGAATAGATAATATATTAGATCTTTTGCTAGACAAAGAAAAATGAAAGTGCCGAGGATGCAATGGTATGGCTAGAGTCTTAATTTAAGAAAATAGTTAATCAGATATATTTTCTGTAATTATCTTTGTCGAGTCTTAAAACTTGCGGTTGTGTATATAGTCGACTACTGTCCCACCTTCGTTCCCATCGTCAATGATTAGGGAGCAAACCTCTTGAAATTTAGATATCTCATTTCTTGGTTTTTTTTATTACTACACATGTCCAAGTGGTCGAGATGGTATTGTGCGAAATAAGGTTCTCACCCGTTTTTCTTTTGAACCTTCCAGCTTTTAGTTTGGTCAAAGATATTTGTTATTGTTACTAAAATCGGCTATGTGCTCACTTTGCATGTCAATACATGTCGTTTTGAACGTTTTTCCAACACACAAATTTGGATGTTTATTATTTTTAATATCTATATGAAAACAGTGATTAAACTAAATATAATATTTAAATATGTTTTTTGGAAAATAAAAGTATATACAAATTTCATTCTAGCAACATGGACACTTTTATATAAGTTAAATGTTAATGTAATATAAGTTATATAAAAAAAGCTCCGTAGAACCTACTCCCTCCGTTCGGAAATATAAGACATTTTAGCTTTATGAATCGAATATATCTAGACGTCTTTTAGTATATAGGTACGTAGTGGTTCAGAGTGAACCTATACACTAAAAGATGTCTAGATACATTCGTTTTACCAAGCTAGAATGTCTTATATTTTCGAATGGAGGGAGTACTAAATAACTATCGTAAGAGGAAAAAATGGATGATTTTTTGAATGAAATGTATTAACAGAAAAAGATAGAGACATTATATTTTTAGTTCAATGGTAAAGCAAGATCATATTCAAAAAGAAACTAATAAAAAGTGTATGCAAATTGAGCAGAATATTTCAGGAAATAGATTTTCAAAGTTGTTTATCCTTTATATCACACGCTAGTGCAGTTGCCTGAACATATATACGCCTTCGAATGCACATCGATCCTACCAGCATCACCTGTCATGTCTAAATATACCACCCTTTCGCGTGCATATCTTGACTTCTGAGATGCATGACTTCCTCCGTTTTAAAATATAAGATTTTTTAGATTTGTGAAAAAAACCGTATGCGTAGGTTCACTTCAAACATTAGTGAATCTACATACTAAAACAAGTCTAGATACACTAGTAGAAAATAGGCCTTTGGTTCGGGCCACTAGTCTCGGCCGTGGCTGGGGCCGGGACTAATGGTCCGAACCAGACGGTCCGAGGAGGCCGAGGTACTTTGTCCTGGCCCGTAAGGGACCATTAGTCCTGGTTTGAGATACAAACCGGGACTAATGGGTCTGAGCACGCGCGCGTGCTCCTGGCAGAACCATTAGTCCCGGTTTGTATCTCAAACCGGGACTAATGGTCTGGTCCTATATATATGCACCCAGCCCTCCACTCTCTCCTGTTTTTTTCCTATGTGAGGTGAGTATAACTTTGTGCTAATTTTTTTTCTTCATATACACTAGAAGTGTTCGGTGAAATGCATGTTAGAGCGATGTCACTTGAGTTCACACAAGACAAAACATGATATGAGGTGCCAGAGCCACACTTAAGTTTTCTCATCTTTGTTTCCAGGTGTCCTAAAAGGTTAGTCACTATTTTCTTGTTTAGACCGCGCGGTACTAATTTGAGCATCATGATTGCGTTTGATATATATGCATGGTTGTATGATGCAGATGAGCCATCCATGGATGTACGGTGACCGACGCTCTGACACTTACAGAATAGGCGTGTGTTCTTTTCGCCTTGTGGCCGAGGCGAACAAGCGGCGGGATGGTTTTATGTGTTGTCCATGTGTTGTCCATGTGTTGAATGTCGAAATGAGCAGGCTCACACTTCCTCAAGAGTCATTCAGAGTCACCTGGTTCGGTCCGGTTTCATGTCCGGCTATAATGTTTGGACCAAGCACGAAGAAAGAGGGGTTATGATGGAAGACGGCGATGAAGAAGAGAACGATGATGACAACTACCGATCTATGTTTCCTAAATACGCTGATACCGCAATGGAAGACAATGAAGAAGAAGGGGGTGAAGAACGGGAACCAGATGAGCCCGCTGATGATCTTGGTCGGGTCACTTCTGATGCAAAGCGAGACTGCGACACAGAAAAGGAGAGGTTACAGTTCGAGAAGATATTACAGGACCACAACAAATTATTGTACCCAACTTGTGAAAATGGCCAGAAGAAGCTGGGTAGCACACTAGAATTGCTAAAGTGGAAGGCAGAGACCGGTGTGACTGACTCGGGATTTGAAAAGTTGCTAGTAATAATGAAGAAGCTGCTTCCAAGAAATAACGAATTGCCCTCCAGTACGTACGAAGCAAAGAAGGTTGTCTGCCCTCTAGGATTAGACGTGCAGAAGATACATGCATGCCCTAATGACTGCATCCTCTACCGCGGTGAGAAGTACGAGAATATGGATAAATGCCTGGTATGCACTGCATTGCAGTATAAGATCAGAAAAGATGACCCTGGCGATGTTGAGGGCGAGCCACCCAGGAAGAGGGTTCCTGCCAAGGTGATGTGGTATGCTCCTATAATACCACGGTTGAAACGTTTGTTCAGAAACAAAGAGCATGCAAAGTTGTTGCGATGGAACATGGAAGACCGTAAGAAAGACGGGAAGTTGAGGCACCCTGCTGATGGTCGGTAGTGGGGAAAATCGAGAGGACTTTGCTAGTGATGCAAGGAACTTATGGTTTGGTCTAAATACTGATGGCATGAATCCTTTTGGGGAGCAGAACTGCAGTCACAGCACCTGGCCCGTGACTCTATGTATCTACAACCTTCCTCCTTGGTTGTGCATGAAGCGGAAGTTCATTATGATGCCAGTGCTCATCCAAGGCCCGAAGCAACCCGTCAACGACATTGATGTGTACCTAAGGCCATTAGTTGATGAACTTTTACAGTTGTGGGACAAACCAGGTGTACGTGTGTGGGATGAGCACAAACAGCAGGAATTTGACCTACAACTGTTGCTGTTCATAACCATCAATGATTGGCCTGCTCTTAGTAACATTTCAGGACAGACGAACAAATGATACAATGCATGCACGCACTGTTTAGATGAGACTGAAAGTATATATCTAGATAAATGTAGGAAGAATGTGTACCCGTACAATCATCGTTTTCTTCCGCCAAGTCATCAATTAAGGAAGAAAGGCAAGCATTTCAATGGCAAGGGAGAAGCCCGGATGAAGCCTGTCCCCCGTACTGGTGCTGATGTATTTGGTATGGTCAAGGATTTGGATGTAATCTTTGGAAAGGGTCCTGGAGGACAACCTATTCCGAAAGACGCCGATGGACACACACCCATGTGGAAGAAGAAATCTATATTTTTGGAGCTACCCTATTGGAAAGTGCACGAGGTTCGCTCTGCAATCGACGTGATGCACCTGACGAAGAATCTTTGCGTGAATATTCTAGGCTTCCTAGGCTTGTATGGGAAGTCAAAAGATACCCAGGCAGCACGGGAGGACCAGCAACATCATAAAGGACGAGACGACAAGCATCCATGGCAGTTTCAAGGGCTTGCCAGCTACGCTATTACCAAAGAAGAGAAGGAAATCTTTTTTGAAGTCCTTTTCAGTATCAAGGTCCCGTCTAGGTTCTCGTCGAATATAAAGGGAATAGTAAATATGAAAGAGAAAAAATTTCAAAACCTAAAGTCTCATGACTTCCATGTGCTTATGAAGCAATTGCTTCCGGTTGCATTGAGGGGAATTCTACCAAAAAATGTTCGACTAGCCATTGTGAAGGTATGTGCATTCCTCAATGCAATTTCTCAGAAGGTAATCGATCAAGAAAGTCTATCAGGGTTACACATTGATGTGGTCCAATGTCTGGTCAGCTTTGAGTTGTTGTTCTCGACATCCTTCTTCAATATTATGACGCACCTCCTAGTTCACCTAGTCGAAGAGATTAGAATTCTCGGTCCTGTGTTTCTACACAATATGTTCCCCTTCGAGAGGTTCATAGGAGTCTTAAAGAAATATGTTCATAACCGTGCTAGGCCAGAAGGAAGCATCTCCAAGGGCTATGGAACATGGGAGGTCATTGAGTTTTGTGTTAACTTTCTTCCTGACCTTAAGCCGATTGGTGTTCCTGAATCTCGGTATGAGGGGAGGCTGACTAGAAAAGGCACACTAGGAAGGAAATCAATGGTATGTAGGGACAGGGATTCTTTCACTCAAGCACACTACATAGTTTTACACAATTCCACCGTGGTGGCTCCATATATCGAGAAACACAAGAATATTCTACGCTCCGAAAACCCGGGGAAGCCTGACTCCTTGATTAAAGGGGAACACGAGAAGAATTTCGGCAGTTGGTTGCAGACAGATCTCATGAATAACACCACTGTTGGAGATCAGTTGTATTTGTTGGCCAGGTTACCATCTTCTACTAAATGTACTTTCCAAGGGTACGAGATAAATGGGAATACATTTTACACGATGGCCCAAGATAAAAAGAGCACCAACCAAAACAGTGGTGTCCGCTTTGATGCAACAGATGAAAATGGGCAGAAGGACACATATTATGGGTACATAGAGGAGATATGGGAACTTGACTATGGACCTACTTTTAAGGTCCCTTTGTTTCGGTGCAAATGGGTCAAGCTGACAGGAGGAGGGGTACATGTAGACCAAAAGTACGGCATGACAACAGTGGATCTCAACAATCTTGCGTACATGGATGAACCATTCGTCCTAGCCAACGATGTGGCTCAGGTTTTCTATGTGAAGGACATGTCTACCAAACCGAGAAAAAGAAAAGATAAGCAAAAGAATACAGAATACGATGAGCCAAAGCGCCACATAGTTCTTTCAGGGAAAAGAAACATCATGGGAGTGGATGACAAGACAGACATGTCAGAAGATTACAATAAGTTTCATGAAATTCCGCAATTCAAAGTGAAAACTGACTCAAGCATCCTGTTAAATGATGAAGATTCTCCATGGCTACGGTGCAGAAGAAAACCACAACACTAGATGTTGGTGATGTGTAATAATGTATTAATTAAACTTTTTATTTGAGACATAAATCTATGTAATGTATTAAACCTTTTATTTGAGACATAAATCTAGGGAATGTGTGGATGTGTGGTGTTTCGCCGGAGGAAGACCACCGGAGCGTCGGAATCACATAAAAACTTGCATGTGCCCCTAGGATATGTGTGTGAGAGTGGTGCAAGGTTGGTAGGTTCCATGTGTAGGCCCCAGGTGTGACCCCCTTCCCGGACATGCATTAACACTTAGTGAAATCCTGGATCTGTACGTGGAAACTCCCGCCGCGGGACAACCGGGGCCTAGAATGTGGCCAAGTTGGCCCAACATTTTCTCTCCATGTACATATGTCCTAAACAAACCAAAACAAATAGAAAGCCGCACTACCCTCGTACGGAGAAAGCTATAGGGGTAGACGATCTAGGGCCCCCGGTCTAGGGTTTCGCCGGAGGAAGACCACCGGAGCGTCGGAATCACATGAAAACTTGCATGTGCCCCTAGGATATGTGTGTGAGAGTGGTGCAAGGTTGGTAGGTGCCATGTGTAGGCCCCAGGTGTGACCCTCTTCCCGGACATGCGTTAACACTTAGTGAAATCCTAGATCTATACGTGGAAACTCCCGCCGCGGGACAACCGGGGCCTAGAATGTGGCAAAGTTGGCCCAACATTTGCTCTCCATGTACATATGTCCTAAAAAAACAAAAACAAATAGAAAGTTCTGAAGGAAATATGCCCTGAGAGGCAATAATAAAGTTATTATTATGTATTCCTTGTATATGATAGATGTTTATTTTGCATGCTATAATTGTATTGATAGGAAACATCAATACATGTGTGTTTAATAAACAAAAGGGTTCCTAGTTATGCCTCTCTTATAGACTAGCTTGTTGATTAACAAGATGATCAAGGTTTCCTGATCATGGACATTGGATGTTGTTAATAACAAGGTCACAGCATTTGTGAAATGATGTGATGAACATTCATCTGAAGTATAGCATTACGATCAAGTCATTATGTTTATATTGCTATAACAACATACAAAGTAGTCTTAGTCCTTAGACCATGAGATCATGTTAATTGCTAACACCGGAAGAGTATCTTGATAACATCAAACGTCACACCGTAACAGGGTGACCATAAAGGTGGGTTCAGTGCTATGAAGGTGTTATATTGAGGCTCATGGATCAAGAGTGGAATTTGTCAATCCCAATGACGGATAGATATACTCTGGGCCCTCTCGGTGATATCACATTAAGATAGCTTGCAAGCAAGTGATGTGTTCACTAGAATGTTATATCACGGGAACAAGAAAAGAGTGCATGTCAGTAACGAGATCAAACTAGGTATTTGGATACCGATGATCGAATCTCGGACATGTATTATATCATGAGACAAAGGGTTCTCACGATCACAGAAGTCATCGTTGAATATGCAGGAGTCAGTAAGGATCTCCAGGTCCCGCTTCTGATTATTGATCCGAGAGGAGTCTCAATCATGTCTGCATTATTCGTGAATCGTAGGGTGACACACTTAAGGGTTGCCGGACACCATTTAGGAGCACATATGTTCCAGACAAAAGGTTTGCAAAGCGCAGGAAATGTTTCGATAGAAACAGGAATTGTTTCGATAGAAACCGGAATTGTTTCGGGTGAAATTGCAGAAAGTGGTTATGCATGTGATATTGAAATGTTGCAAGGGGTTTTATGTAAATGTTTGTTAATTAAAGTAATTAACAAAATTCTGAATAAAATAAATAAAAGAGTTTTATTAATTGAGAGTTGCATTTAATTTGGTGGAAATTAAATACATGTGAGTGGGATTTTGGGTGGAGGCCATGTTTATGTGAGTGGAGGTTCACCACATGAATAAAGGAGGGGAGGAGTCCCCCCCCCTCATGCGCCGGCTATGGGAGGGGAGGGGTCTCCCTTCCTCCTATATAAAGCCCCCCTTTCCCCTCTCACAAACCACACCTCCTCGTGAAGGATCTCTCTCCCCCTCTAGATATTCCCCCATGGTCTCGGATTAGCGAGATACATGTTCCCGGTGGCCTTGCGTCTGGAAGGAGTTGCTGCTTCCGCTGATTCGCTGGAGCGAGGAGGTGGAGGTTGTCCGGTGGCTTGAACGTGTGTGCGAGGACGGATGCGCTGCTGATTTGCGGCGCTCGGACTTCCACATGATCTTGAGATCGGAAAGCGTATGACTACATCAACCACGAGTTCCTACTCGTTAACAAAACTCGTTGTCTTCGAGCGTAAGTTCTCCATGGATGTATGTCCACCCGTTGCTCTGTATCTAGTAGATAGATCTTGGCGTATAGTTCTCATCGTAGGAAATTTTTTGTTTTCTATGCTGCGGACCCAACAAGTTCCACCACGCTACCCTCGTACGGAGAAAGCTATAGGGGTAGACGATCCGGGGCCCCCGGTCTAGGGTTTCGCCGGAGAAAGACCACCGGAGCGTCGGAATCACATGAAAACTTGCATGTTCCCCTAGGATATGTGTGTGAGAGTGTTGCAAGGTTGGTAGGTGCCATGTGTAGGCCCTAGGTGTGACCCCCTTCCCGAACATGCGTTAACACTTAGTGAAATCCTGGATCTGTACGTGGAAACTCCCGCCGCGGGACAACCGGGGCCTAGAATGTGGCAAAGTTGGCCCAACATTTGCTCTCCATGTACATATGTCCTAAACAAACCAAAACAAATAGAAAGGTCCACCGCGCTACCCTCGTACGGAGAAAGCTATAGGGGTAGACGATCCGGGGCCCCCGGTCTAGAGTTTCGCCGGAGGAAGACCACCGGAGCGTCGGAATCACATAAAAACTTGCATGTGCCCCTAGGATATGTGTGTGAGAGTGGTGCAAGGTTGGTAGGTGCCATGTGTAAGCCCCAGGTGTGACCCCCTTCCCGGACATGCGTTAACACTTAGTGAAATCCTGGATCTATACGTGAAAACTCCCGCCACGGGACAACCGGGGCCTAGAATGTGGCAAAGTTGGCCAAACATTTGATCTCCATGTACATATGTCCTAAACAAACCAAAACAAATAGAAAGGTCCACCGCGCTACCCTCGTACGGAGAAAGCTATAGGGGTAGACGATCCGGGGCCTTCGGTCTAGGGTTTCGCCGAAGGAAGACCACCGGAGCGTCGGAATCACATGAAAATGGCAAAATAGTTAATAGTTTGACTAGTTAGAATAATTATTTTATAAAACAAAAAATGGATTTGAATCAATTATTCAAATTCAAGCATTTTTTATGTTAAAAATTTAGTGAGATTCAAAAATATGCAAAATATAATAGTTAATGTATTTTTAAATTGAAAATGGCAAAATGGTTATTATTTTCACTAGTTAGAATAAATATTTTATAAAAAAGAAAATAGATTTGGATTACTTATTCAAATTCAAGAACTTTTCAGGTTGAAAATTTTCTGAAATTCATAAGTATGCAAAAACTGTATATTTCAAATGTTTAAAAAATATGCTAATTGAATTTTTTAAAACTGGCGCGTCCCTGAGGTGAAAAAATGACCTTTAGTCCCGGTGCGAGCTACACACTGGGACTAAAGGTGTGGCATTGGCGCGCGCGCGTTGGGCGGTGCCGAAAACCTTTTAGTCCCGGTGGGTGGCACACACCGGGACTAAACGGGTGGACCTTTAGTCCCGGTTCGTATCACGCACCAGGACTAAAGACCCGTTAGTCCCGGTGCATTATACGGACCGGTACTAAAGGTCCCCCCACTATATATTGGCGCGCCCCTTCTTCTCCCAAATCACCACTCGAGGACGCGCAGAGCACCACCACGTGCGAGGACGACGAAGGAGACGCTGGCAGGCTGCCCGATCTCTCCGGCCGCCACCACCCAATCGACACGCCCACTCTAGCTGCCACCATCCCCAACCGCTGCCGCCACACATGCCGCCAGAGGTACCCGCCCTCCTTCCGTCCGGCCACGTATACACAGGCAGCCAGACGTCGACATGCATGCTGCCACCCTGTAAATGAAGCAGTGGCGACAGTCGTGCACGGCACTGCAAAGCGATGCGATTTTCTCTAGTTATTTAGTTTTTTTTAGTGTATATAGTTGTAATATTATTTAGTAGTGTAATAGTAGTGTAATATTATATAGTAGTGTAATATTATTATAGTATATAGTAGTGTAATATTATTTAGTAGTGTAATATTATAGTATATATATAGTAGTGTAATATTATTTAGTAGTGTAATATTATATATATAGTAGTTATATTGTATGGCATATATTATAGTAGTATATTGTATGGCATATATTATAGTAGTATATATAGTAGTATATTGCATTATAGTATTATATTGTAATATTATAGTATTATATATTTAGGGTTAGGGTGGTGGTGCTCGCGGGCCCCCGGACTTAGGGTTAGGGTGGTAGTGCTCGCGGGCCCCGGACTTAGGGTTAGGGTGGCAGTGCTCGCGGGCCCCGGACTTAGGGTTAGGGTGGCAGTGCTCGCGGGCCCCCGGACTTAGGGTTAGGGTGGTGGTGCTCGCGGGCCCCTGGACTTAGGGTTAGGGTGGTAGTGCTCGCGGGCCACGGACTTAGGGTTAGGGTGGCAGTACTCGCGGGCCCTGGACTTAGGGTTAGGGTGGTGATACATTGCAAATGTATCTATAATTTTTGATGTTCCATGCTTGGTTTTATCCACTTTCTTGTGTTTTGTTCCAAACTTTGGAGTACTTTTATTATGATTTCTTGGACTAACCTATTAACAAGAGCCACAGTACCAGCTGCCTGTTTTCTGTTGTTTTTGGTTCCAGAAAAGTCAGAAAATAAATATTCTCGGAATTGGACGGGACAAAAGCCAAAGTGCCTATTTTTCCGGAAGGGATCAAGTGCCAGAATACGAGACGGAGAAGGGCTGGGGGCCGGCCACACCACCTGGCCGCGTGGCCAGGCCTGGCCCGCGCCAGGGGGTGGTCTGGCCGACCCCAGCACCCCCTCGACCTCTCCTTCCGCCTATAAGTTGCTCTCGGGACGAAAACCCTAAGGACCGGATCAAAAATCCACGAAAGAGTCTGTAGCCGCCGTCATCTCCATCCCTAGATCGGGAGGGATCTGAAGCTCTTCCTGGCACCCTGCCGGAGAGAGGAATTCACCCTGGAGGCCTTCTTCATCACCATGCAAACCTCCGGTGTGATGCGTGAGTAGTTCATCCTTGGACTACGGATCCATGTAGTAGCTAGATGGCTGGTTTCTCCTCCTTTGTGCTTTCATGTTTAGATCTTGTGAGCTCCATTCATGATCAAGATGCTAGCAAATCCAAGAGTTAGTATTTATGCTCGATAGTGGGTTCATGCCTCTGGTAATCTGGGGAAGTGACAGAAATCTCTAAGGTACTAGATGTGCTGTTGCTACTAGGGAGAAAACAACAATCCTTTGTTCATAGAGCAATCGTATTGTTTACCTTACACGCAGTTCGTAAAGCAATAATCTGTTGCTTGCAACTTAATACTAGAGGGGGTTTAGATGATAACTTGAAGGTGAATTATTAGTCATAGATGCAGTTGGATGGCGGTCTATGTATTATGTTGTATTGCCCAATCAAGTCTCAAAGGAGTCAAGATGATTAGTATATGCATGTATTGCTTTCTCGGTGTTTGTCAATTGCCCCGCTGTAATTTGTTCACCCAGCATGTTATCTATCTAAGGAGAGCCACCTCTAGTGAACTATGGATCCCGGTCCTTTTTCTTTACATACAATCTATAAACTGTTTACTTTTTGTGTTTACTTTCTACAAACTTTTACTTCTTTCCATTCGATACGTTTAATCCTTTGTTTTCCGCAAAACACGGTGAGATTGACAACCTCATCGCAAGTTGGGGACAAAGTTCTGTGGTTGTGTTGTGCAGGTCTCCACGTTGCTACTAGCACCGGTAGTGCGCCCTGCCAAAGCTCAGCTAGTAACACCTTTGAGGTGTTTCCTTGCTCCTACTGGTTCGATTAAACCTTGGTTTCATAACTGAGGGAAACTTGCTGTTGTGCTCATCATACCTTCCTCATGGGGTTCCCAACGAGCTCTACATCAACACCGCCATCAAGCATTTTTCTGGGCGCCGTGCATTGAGCCATCAAGCATTTTTCTGGCGCCGTTGCCGGGGAGTCAAGGACATCTTCACAAGGGGAGTCCCTCATAACCACTCTCTTTACTTTGTTGTTTTTGTTTTGCTTTGTTTCTTTTTGCCTTGTTTGCTTGTTTTGTTCTTTAAAAAAAACACAAAAAATTAGTTTTACTTGTTTGCTTTCTTATTTGAAACCCCAAAAAAATGACTACTCTTGAAAACACTAAGTTGTGTGACTTCACTAGCACCAACAACAATGAGTTTATGAGCACTCCTATTGCTCCACCTATGGCTGAAAATACTTTCTTTGAGATAAAACCTGCTTTGCTCAATCTTGTTATGAGAGAACAATTTTCTGGTATTGGTAATGAAGATGCTGCTTCCCATCTAAATAACTTTGTTGAACTTTGTGAGATGCAAAAGAATAGGGATATAGATGGTGATATTATTAAGCTGAAATTGTTTCCTTTCTCTTTGAGAGGAAAAGCTAAAGAGTGGTTGAATTCCTTAACTAGGAATAGTATTGATTCTTGGACTAAGTGCAAAGATGCTTTTATTGGAAAATACTATCCCCCTGCTAAGATTATATCCATGAGAAGTGAAATAATGAAGTTTAAACAACTTTATAATGAGCATGTTGCTCAAGCTTGGGAAAGAATGAAATCTTTGGTAAAGAATTGTCCCCCTCATGGACTGACTGCTTGGATGATCATCCAAACTTTTTATGCAGGATTGAACTATTCTTCAAGGAACCTATTGGATTCAGTTGCTGGAGGTACCTTTATGACCATCACTTTGGGTGCTGCAACAAAACTATTGGATAATATGATGGTTAATTATTCTGAATGGCATACTGAGAGAGCTTGACAAGGTAAGAAGGTAAATTCTGTTGAAGAAACCTCCTCCTTGAGTGATAAGATTGATATTATTATGTCTATGCTTGTTAATGGGAAAGCCCATATTGATCCAAATAATGTTCCTTTAGCCTCTTTGGTTGCTCAAGAAGAGCAAGTTGATGTGAACTTCATAAGAAATAACAACTTTGGCAACAATTCTTATGGTAATAATGCTTATAGGAACAATTTTGGTAACAACAATTATAAGCCATATCCTCCCAACAATGGTAATGCTTATGGAAATCCTTACAACAATAATAAGAGTGCTCCCTCTGAACTTGAAGTTATGCTTAAAGAGTTTATTAGTAAACAAACTGCTTTCAATAAAACTATTGAGGATAAACTCTCTAACGCTGAAAGAAATATAGCATCTTTGGCTGAAGCTCAATCTACTTTGAATAAAATGGCTGCTAAACCTAAAACTAATGAGAATCCCTTTGCAGCTACCAATGCCATACAAGTAAGAATTGATGAAAATGTTAGACTATTGGCTGAATTACATGCTAAGTGGGAAAGAGAAGATGAAATTGCTAGAAATATTAGTGTTTCTACTATTACCACCACTAGTGTTGAGGCTACTAATAGTTGTACTACTTTAGATTATAAAGTTGATTTTGATCTTGATGGTTGCAACATCTCTGAAGTTATTAAGTTCCTACAAAAGCTTGCTAAAAGTCCTAATGCTAGTGCTATGAACATGGCTTTTACAAAACTCATTACTAATGCTCTAATAAAGATTAAAGAAGAAAAGACAAAACATAAAGCTTCTATTCCTATAAAGCAAGAAGATGGTTGGGAACCCATCATTAATATGAAAGTGAATGACTTTGATTTCAAAGCTTTGTGTGATCTTGATAGTAGTGTTTCTATTATGCCTAGAAGGATTTATGATATGCTTGATTTGCCTCCTCTTGAAGATTGTTATTTGAATGTCCCACTTGATGCTAATGCTAAAAAGAAACTCATGGGGAGTCTTAATGATGTTCTTATTATGGTTAATTATTCCTATGTCCCCGTTGATTTCTATGTTTTGGATGTTGAATACAATGCTTCTTGTCCTATTACTTTGGGAAGACCTTTTCTTAGAACTGTTGGTGCCATCATTGATATGAAAGAAGGCACCATTAAATATCAACTCCCACTCAAGAAAGGTATAGAACACTTCCCTAAAAAGAGAGAAAAGATTTCTTTTGCTTCTCCTATGAAAACAAAATTTGGTCTTAATGCTTCTTCATTTGAGAACACTTGATTCTTTCTTTGCTTCTTATGCCTAACTTAAAGGCGTTAAAGAAAAGTACTTATTGGGAGATAACCCAAGAGTTTTAGTTGAGTCTTGGAAGTTATTACCTCTGTAATAACCTCTCCTTATCCTTTTTATTTGCTTTTTGTGCCAAGAGTAACCTCTAATGAGAGAGAAGTAATGATTGGGAAAGTTGCTGTCCCGAAACAGATTTATGTGCTTCACCGTAAAAATTCGTGTAAAATATCTGTACGTCCTTTTGAGGCGTCAATATTTGTGCTTCTGCCCCAAGTTGTTATCTAACTTTCATTAGTTCAACACGTTTTGATTTGAGCAACAAAAGGTCTTCGAAAAAATTCGTCTTTACCTGCTGGTCTGTTTTGACAGATTTCTGCCATTTTTCTGCATTTGCTTCTTGTTAGTTCCTTCTTGAGTTCTTTTTGGTAAATTGAGCTTTTTGAGGGAAGTGCTACAGTATCTAGTGTTCTAATGGAAGTTTATTTGGTGTTAGAACTGAACTTTAAGACTTATTTATCTTAAGTGCACTAATGTTGCTAATGAGATTGTGTGAGGTTTTGTATGAAGGAAAAATTTCAGGTGTATGGAAAGAATGAGTAATGAGATGAAGGATGGACTAAAGTTCAAGCTTGGGGATGCCATGCGTGTCACCCCAAGAAATATCCAAGAAGTACAAGCGTCAAAGCTTGGGGATTCCCAAGGCATCCCCTTCTTCATCAATAAAAATTCCAGGTTTCTTCCAAACGCTTCATTTTTATTGTTTCGTGCACAGTTGTGTTTCTCTTGGAGCGTCTTCTTTTTTGTTTTTGTTTTGGTTTTTATTTTGCTTGGTTTGCTTAGTTTTCTGAATAAGTTGGTTGGACCCCCTCTTTCATACTTTGGTTTGCAATTAGGTTGGTTTGGTTTGGAAAAGAGTAGGAAAGTTCATGCTTATGTGGTAAAAAGAGCTCGTTTTTGACTGTGGCTATGCTTTGTCATGCCATGCTTGATATTGTTTTGGCTTTATGCTTAGTATTCTTTGCTGTAGCATGACTTGTTATAAACAATTGAGATTGCTTAATGTGTCTTGGACGAATCATGCGTTGTTTTAGCATATTAAAGCATAGTATAGTGGTATTCTCCTTTGATGCTTTATTTGGGTTGACTTGGCGCATGCTCACACCATGTTATGACTGTCACAAGTCACCATAGCCTTTATGATCCTTTAGTTTTCAACTTGTAGTATCACTTTATGCTTTGATCAATGATGTTTTGTCGCTCTGCATGATTATGGCCATTATTGCTCTCTTAGTTTGTCGCTCCCAGTCTTTTGCTAGCCTCCACCACCAAGTATGAGTTCCACTCATGCATCCAACTCCCTAAACCAAGTTTTTCCAAAGAGTCCACCATACCTACCTACTAGCTTATGCTATTCCAAGTATATTCATGCTTTTGTTTACCTTCCACTTGTTATGAGAAAACTAGTGATTAAAGCTCTCACGAACTTGATGGCACACTTTACTTTATTGCCTCTAATAAACTTGAACCATTGGGTCCTTCTTTGTTGCGTATATGCTTGCGCTTTATAAGTTGAAATTAGCAGAACCATGTACCATGGGGAACGCTTTCAATATTGCACTTGTACTTTGTACCCCGTTGATATCATGGTCTTTTGCTTACGGATCCCGGTGGTGTGAAATAAATGTGGAACTTGTATGATCATGGAGTTTGTATGTGTGTTAGAGAAATGCCTGGGCCGCTAGCCTAAGCCGTGCCTAATCATGGTGGAAACTTGCAGCATCACCGTAATGAGCACTCTATGAAGCATCCTCAATAAAAACCTATGCAAATAGCAAATAAAAAGATCGTTGAGATGCTCATTGTCTTCTTGCCTTGTCATTTTGATTATGGGAAAGCTCCCGTATCATGTGCAAGGGGTACCCCGTTGGCGGTTCTTAATGATACACATATACTTACAATGACAAGACCTTACTCGTGACTGAAGTTGAGTAGCCTGAGGATCGATCTTCGTAAGTAAGGGGCATGAGATTTCGGTTTATAACTTCTCAAGCATATCCTCTTAGTTGTATCACTTTAACCTTAATCACCTTCAAGATGCTTATGATAGGGCAATGAGAGCTGAAAGCTACAAGTACCATAATTTTTGGAAGCTCTTTATGAGACTTGAATCCCTACTTCCTTTTTACAAAAAAGGCTTTTCTTCCACCACTACATTGAGTCTCCACCTTCTATCTTTATGCACTACTTTGAGAGCATAGTGGCCATTCTTAGTTCTATGTGCATTGTCCCAACACTAGTTGATTGATGCATACCTTGTTATTGCTTGTTTGAAACTATTGTATCTAGTCACTCTTATGAACTTTGAAGGTGTCCTATGCATTTATATTTGCTACTCTATTGAGGGACAAGCTGAATACTAGTATGCTATGTTTTCTTTATGTGAAACAAACAAACGTCTTGCAAAGCATGTTATTCATGAATCTTTTGTTTGTGCCTTTTCATGTTACATCATAGTTTCTTTGCTTATTGCTAGAACTTTGTCTTTCATGTTATGATTGAAGTACTATGATCCCAGCCTTGAATGTTTTGCAAATACTTTGATCAAGTCTTTGATGGTGCATGTCACCTCAAAAATTATTTCTTTTTATCACTTACCTACTCAAGGACGAGCAGGAGTTAAGCTTGGGGATGTTGATACATTGCAAATGTATCTATAATTTTTGATGTTCCATGCTTGGTTTTATCCACTTTCTTGTGTTTTGTTCCAACTTTGGAGTACTTTTATTATGATTTCTTGGACTAACCTATTAACAAGAGCCACAGCCATTGCCTGCTTTTCTGTTGTTTTTGGTTCCATAAAAGTCAAAAAATGAATATTCTCCGAATTGGACGGGACAAAAGCCAAAGTGCCTATTTTTCTGGAAGGGATCAAGTGCCAGAATACGAGACGGAGAAGGGCTAGGGTCCGGCCACACCACCTGGCCGCGCGGCTAGGCCTGGCCCGCGCCAGGGGGTGGTCTGGCCGACCCTAGCACCCCCTCGGCCTCTCCTTCCACCTATAAGTTACCCTCGGGACGAAAACCCTAAGGACCGGATCAAAAATCCACGAAAGAGTCTGTAGCCGCCGTCATCTCCATCCCTAGATCGGGAGGGATCTGAAGCTCTTCCCGGCACCCTGCCGGAGAGGGAATTCACCCTGGAGGCCTTCTTCATCACCATGCAAGCCTCCGGTGTGATGCGTGAGTAGTTCATCCTTGGACTATGGATCCATGTAGTAGCTAGATGGCTGGTTTCTCCTCCTTTGTGCTTTCATGTTTAGATCTTGTGAGCTCCGTTCATGATCTAGATCATCTATTTGTAATTCATACATGTTGTGTTTGCGGGGATCCGATGGATATTGAGATGCTATTTCCGATTGATTATTAATTCTATCATGTCTTTGTTATTTGAGATCTTGCATGCTTTCCGTTGTTAGTAGCTATCTTGGCCAAGTAGATGCTAGCAACTCCAAGAGTTAGTATTTATGCTCGATAGTGGGTTCATGCCTCTGGTAATCTGGGGAAGTGACAAAAATCTCTAAGGTACTAGATGTGCTGTTGCTACTAGGGAGAAAACAACAATCCTTTGTTCATAGAGAAATCGTATTGTTTACCTTACACGCAGTTCGTAAAGCAATAATCTGTTGCTTGCAACTTAATACTAGAGGGGGTTTAGATGATAACTTGAAGGTGAATTATTAGTCATAGATGCAGTTGGATGGCGGTCTATGTATTATGTTGTATTGCCCAATCAAGTCTCAAAGGAGTCAAGATGATTAGTATATGCATGTATTGCTTTCTCGGTGTTTGTCAATTTCCATTGTAATTTGTTCACCCAAAGATGTTATCTATCTAAGGAGAGCCACCTCTAGTGAACTATGGATCCCGGTCCTTTTTCTTTACATACAATCTATAAACTGTTTACTTTTTGTGTTTACTTTCTACAAACTTTTACTTCTTTCCATTCGATACGTTTAATCCTTTGTTTTCCGCAAAACACGGTGAGATTGACAACCTCATCGCAAGTTGGGGACAAAGTTCTGTGGTTGTGTTGTGCAGGTCTCCATGTTGCTACTAGCACCGGTAGTGCGCCCTGCCAAAGCTTAGCTAGTAACACCTTTGAGGTGTTTCCTTGCTCCTACTGGTTCGATTAAACCTTGGTTTCACAACTGAGGGAAACTTGCTGCTGTGCTCATCATACCTTCCTCATGGGGTTCCCAACGAGCTCTACATCAACACCGCCATCAAGCATTTTTCTGGGCGCCGTGCATTGAGCCATCAGGTGGCAGTGCTCGCGGTCCCTAGGACTTAGGGTTAGGGTGGTAGTGCTCGTGGGCCCTCAGACTTAGGGTTAGGGTGGTAGTGCTCGCGGGCCCATGGACTTAGGGTTAGGGTGGTAGTGCTCGCGAGCCCCAGACTTAGGGTTAGGGTGGCGGTGCTCGTGGGCCCCGGACTTAGGGTTAGGGTGGCAGTGCTCGCGGGCCCTCGGACTTAGGGTTAGGGTGGTAGTGCTCGCGGGCCCCCAGACTTAGGGTTAGGGTGGTAGTGCTCGCGGGCCCCGGACTTAGGGTTAGGGTGGCAATGCTCGCGGGCCCCGGACTTAGGGTTAGGGTGGCAGTGCTCGCGGCCCCCCGGACTTAGGGTTAGGGTGGTAATGCTCGCGGGCCCTGGACTTAGGGTATATAGGAAATATATTTTTGTATATAGGAAATATTTGTATATAGGAAATAATATTGTGTGCATCTCGCATTTTGCAGAAACTATGGACCCACATAGTCCAATGCGCAGAGACCTAGCACAGGAAGAAATTCTTGAGGATATGATCAACGACGCCCATGTTGATCTACCCGAATCTCCGTCGATGTATCTGAACCCCTCCGGTGAGGGTGGGGAGGTCGACCGAAATGATCAGGGAGAAGCCGACGGCTCCGTTGATGGAGAAGCCGAGGACTCCGTTGATGGAGAAGCCGACGACCTCGGTGGAACCTTAACAAAGTCCGGCGAGGTATATATATGAAGTCCGGTGATTAGTAGATGCATTAATTGAGTTGTATATATATAAATTGATGAATGTTTCTTCTCTTAGGCCTCCACATCGCGCAAAAAATATTCCAAACGAGGCTTGGCCAAAAAGTTGGACGCATCTACGCGTTATACAATTACGGTGGTATCACCACGGGGTGAACCGTTGGAACCCGAAAAGGCTAAAACTGTATTTGTACAACAATGCGTAGTTATGGTTAGGGATCGCATCCCGATCACCGTTCGAGAGTGGAATAAGACCAAAGGGGCAGAAGAGGGTGAGTATGTCGCCGACAGGTACAAAGAGGGTCTTTGGAATGACCTCATGACACATTTCACCCTGCCAGAATGTGAGGATGATGCCGACACAGCTGCACTGAGGAAGAAAGTCAAGCAGTGGACTCTTACGAAGATGGCCGAACTATTCAAGAACTGGAAGAAAGCATTATGGCAAAAGTATCAGAAGGCGAAGATTCCTCCTAAATTCGAATGCTATCTAACGAAGCAGCAGGCTAACTGGATGCATTTGTGAAGTACAAGGAGTTAGAACCTGCTATGGAAAAGTCAGAAAAAAACAAGAAAAATGTCGCGATGAAGAAATATCACCATCACCTGGGGCCAGGGGGCTATGCGACTGCCATGCCAAAGTGGGATGCTAAAGAGAGTGAGCTGCTTGCTAAAGGGATCACTCCAGAACCAATACGCGAAGAATGGGATCTGAGGGCAAGAAATTGGTTCCTTGGGCATGGGAGTGAGTTGTACGAAAAAACAGGGGACCTTATTTGCAGTGATGGGATTAGGATACCCCAGGAGACATGGCAGAGAGTGGTTAAGGAAATTAAAGAGGGGACAACAAAGTTCTGTCCCGATAGAGAGAATGACTTGCTGACAAAGGCCTTTGGGAATAAAGAACGCGGAGGACGAGTACGAGGCCTTGGCACTAGTTATACTTGGGAGATGGGGTTTCCCAAAGACAGAGATACTTATAGGAGCCGAGAGAGAGAGCAAAGAGGCGACAACAGGAGGATGATGGAGACAGGTTCACCGAGTTGCTAGGAACACTTCGAATTCATCAGCAACAGATTGGCGAACTTCGAGGAGTAGCGCGCCTGCAAGATCCTGCACTCAATATTACCGCCGTTCCATCTCAGTGGAGAAGCAGTGTGGTTGAATCGGAGGTCCCGTCTGACGATGCACGGATGGTAGATGGCGGTCCTGGCTACCCCGTGGATGGAATCAAGGAGCAGGCATCTTGTGATCTCCATCAGAAGGTGAAGAACCTATCCATCAAGGTGGCGGTCGGATGTGCTTTACCTTGTCCACCTGACACACGCTGGCATGGCCGTGAGATTCCAGCTGGCTATGCTAAAGTCGGGGTGGATGAAATCACAACAGGGTGGGACTCAATGGAGCTTGACATCCCTGGACCTGAAGGTGAGAGGACACTCGGAGAAGTATTGAGTGGCATCATTCTATGGGACAAGAACAACATCAAGCTTCTAGGCTCAGCGCCAAGGACAACACCGCCTCCGAGTCGTCGCATGTCACCTTCACCTCCATCACCTCCAAGAAGCCCACCCCATGACTACGACCACCACAGCGTGAGTCCATCTCGATCTTCACCGCAGGGTCAGCCGCCTTCTCCGCTCGCTAAGGACAAAAAGCGGAAGCATGCTCCGTCGATAAGGACTAAACAATGCAGCAGCCCAAAATGACAAATGTCGCCCCTCCCAAGAGTACCTCATAAGAATCTTCCCATCAGACCTTACGATCGTACTGACGAGGAAAACGACATGATCGTAAAGGCCGAATGTGTTGCGCAGCTTCAAAAGAAGAAACCCGAGCCCGCCCCGGTATACACCGAGAAGCAAAAAGCATATGCACTTTCTTTTCTGAACAGAAAATCGCAATATGACTTGCACCATAAGCCAGATGACTATCGACGCACACTTCAGAAGGAAGTGAAGAAGAGCAAATCAAGAAGTGCAAGCGGGAGCAAATCATCAAGTCAAAGTGCAACTGGGAAAAGAAAGGACATCCCCCAGCTCGGGGAACAGGCCAAAAAATCGACCCCACCCCTCAAGGTGGTATCCCATGACATTCCCCAGCAGAATATGGAAGAAGCTGTGAAGCTTGCGGCCTCTATGAATGCGACTGTTGAGGAATTGCTAGGTCCCAAGGACGACAAGTTACCCAAGGCTCAGGTAGTCCCTACATATGTCCCAGGGAAGCCTCTGGTCAGCTTTGAGCAGTTCCAACAACTGCCAACACAAATACGGAGTTTACATAATTGGTACTTGAAAGCCGTAAAGCGGGAGAGAATAATGATCGTGGCGAAAGTCCCACATGACTACTACTTCCGAGAAGAAGAGGTCCATGTCGAGTTTTCAGAACTCTTCGAGTTATACGCTTTCGATGCCCTCGACAAATCTATCATGAGTTTCTATTATCTGTAAGTTGTTGAATTCATTGTTTATATATAAGTTGTTCATTTTTTCAGTTGTTCAGTTCATTGCATGTAATTATCCTAATTATATCCTTTTGTACTCTATTATTATGCAGAATGAAGATCATGGAATGTAAACGAAGTTCAATCTTTAGTGTTGGGTTCATTGACCCAGATAAAATACATGTAAAGACGCTAACGACAAAACCCGAGGAGATGCAGGAAAACCTTCTAAGATTTCTAACGGAGCAAAATTTCTATGACCACATACTGTTTCCTTACAATTTCGCGTGAGGGTCTTACTCTGTTGTACACATTCACTTTTACTTACGCGATGTTAAGTGTAATTGATGAGTTACTGATGTATATATAAACGTGTGTAGTTTCCACTGGATTCTGCTAGACATTCAACTTGATAAGGGAAGAGTTGAAGTCATGGATCCATTAAAGAGACCCCTGGAAATGTTTAGGGACATGCAGGACATGCTCCAGAGGTAATTTTTGCGCTATATCGGTCTCTTTCATTGATTTCCTGAGATATCACGTAATAAATAACTCATTCATTTTATTTACCGGGCAGGATTTGGAACCAGTTCAAGAGTGCGGTTACGGGTGACTTTACTGAGAAGCTGACGTTTAAGCCAGTCTCGGTAAGTAGTACGCGCATCTCTTTACTTCTAGTTTCAATACAATTATGATGCTAGATTATTATTTTGATTGAATTCTATTCTCGTAAAGTGCGCGAGCCAGCCATCGAAGACGGATCTATGTGGATTCTACGTTTGCGAGTTCATTCGCACGTTTACCAGTGAGCTGAATGATTATAGAGTCGATGTAAGCAATATATTCACAACATTATTTTATTACCGTCACTTTTTGTTATCATGATTGATATTCATATTGATATCTTTTTCTTATATAGTTCGAGAAAATGCGGGATCAGCTCCTACCAGAGCAACGCGTAGTAGCAATTGCTGAAGAACTGGCAGGATTCTTGATGAACGAGATGATAGATGACGCCGGAGAATTTAGTGTGAATAGGCGCCAATGATCCCCGACCGTGTAATTGAATAGACGGGCTCTAGTCCCGATAATTGTGATCTCCATGTGTAACTATCATGTATATATTTGTATGCTCGATCTTAAGAGAAGTTATCTTATGTATGCACGAACATGTACGGTATGTGGTAGCGTAAAAAACTATTTTGAAATAAAAAAAAGATACAAATTGAATTCTCTGCCGAGGCAGAGAAAGTGCCTAAAATTCTGTCGCGGCAGAGAACCATTTGTCCTGGTTCGTAATACGAACCGAGACTAATGGGGACACCCTCGCGCCCACAGAGACGGCCACGTGGATGCCCATTGGTCCCGGCTGGTAAGAGGGCCGGGACTAGTGGGTGGGCCTTTAGTCCCGCCTCTCTAGTCCCGGTACCACAACCGGGACTAAAGGCTCTTACGGGCCGGGACTAAAGGCCCGTTCTCCACTAGTGATACATTTGCTTCACAAAGCTAAAACATCTTATATTTTAAAACGGAGTAGTCTTTAATTTTATTTACCGGAGCACCTGGATTAGTTTGCACGTTTGTATTGGTTCCAGACTTCATGTTCATACATATTCAGCGTGGACTTCCAATTGAAAAACAATTCCCGTGTGCTTGTCCAATACTACTTTTGCTGGACTCTACTATTTTATTTTTTAATGGGCTCTACTCTTTTACTTTCAAGCGGACTCACCATTTTATTTTTGGACGGGCTGATGGGCTATTAGATGAGCTATTCCCTGCAAAAACGAAAAACTTAGTTAGTTATTATTACGGGAGTCCATCTTGTAAAGAAAAAAATGGACCATGTGTCGAAAGTACATAACCGTGTAGAAATGAGACGTGACAAACGGACCTACATGGTTACGTAATTAAAAATCTTTTATTAGATCCTAGCCCCACATTATAGATCCAACTATTAAAATAAATTTGGATGATATGGGTTAACATGGTGCCTTAAAAAACATCCTTATATTGCTTTTAGTTAGTATATAATAGATAGATAGATAGATGCATCGATCATCTAACATGTGCATGCATACGCATTGCATCTATTCCATAGGCGATCGACGCACTTGCATCTACGGGGCCGCCAGCCTAGCTAGAGCATCCGATTCTAGCTTGCTTGCATCTCCGGCCAAGCTAGAACAACCCGACCATACGCATGGCATCGATGCCATATAGTATAGCCGACCCGACGGCCCAAGAGGGTGGCCGGCTCTGTCTATAAATTGATAGTTTATACTACATTAAGAGAGACCGCAGTTTTCTATCTCCGTCTTTCTTAAACATAAACCACCATACATCGATCTCGCGCTCTTGCTGCAAGTAACATGAGGGTGCTGAGGGACCGTCAGAACGCCGCCGTGCAGGTGCATGGCCACACTTTCCCTCCCACAGCTCAGCCCAGGTAATTCATCATATATATCATACAGCTAATAATGCAACTATACTACTGCACTCCGTCTCCACGTGCATTATTTTCTCTAAGTATACGGTAATTTTTTTGGGGTGTATGGTAATTAACAACATCACTTATTCAATACCGTGCTAAATTGCTTAGTAATGTGTCTTAGAATTATAAATACATTATTGACATCTCTCTTTTTTTTGCGCTTTTGTAGTTTGCATCTCAGTATATATTAATATCGTGATGATACCAAATTTTTTTCACACGTAATCTTCTACTATCCGTATGTTCAAAACTACTATTCCATATTATATGTTCGGACAAAATTATTTTTGATGGAGAAATGAAATTCGAGACATTGCATATGATGATTTAGGGAACTATAAAGATAATAATTTCTTAAGCGTGATCGACATTTCATATTAGATACAATACTACACCTACCAATTTTCAGGAAAAAATTCCAGATTATTTCTCCTCTTCATATGATCAATTAACTCAGAGAAATGTCAAATTAAATTTTGGCAACTTTGACTCGAACATTTTGGCCTAAATTAGTTGCTTTCTCCCTGTATCAGCTTGAATGTTGTCAAGGAGCTCTTGATTGATTTGGAGCTTCACTTGATGATACTTGTAAGCTTTGGCCTACAAGTATTCCTCTTGTTCACAGCAGGCCTACGAAGGCGTGGCACATCACACTTGCTTAGGAGCCTCATATGGCTGGCCTACTTGTTGGCTGACTCCGTGGCCATTTTTGTCCTTGGACATCTCGCCGTGAAAGCAAGCGGGCCGCGTCACCAGCTACTTCTCTTCTGGGCACCGTTTGTGCTCATCCACCTAGGCGGGCAGCACACCATTACTGCTTTCTCCATGCAGGACAATAAACTGTGGAAGCGCCACCTACTGGAATTTGTCTCGCATTTAGGCATGGCTTTCTACATCGTCTTCAGGTCATCTTGGCCGGACAAGGAGCTCCAGAGTGCCATGTGGTTGATGATGATTGTTGGGTACTTCAAGTATGTTGAGCGAACGATGTGTGTTATAATCTCTAACCCAGAAAGGCTCAAGTTCATGTCCGGCCTAGTTTACTATGAGACATTAGGACGTGCCGGCGATGGAGGTTCGGCCAGCGAGCTGAAGCCCATTGATCGTCATGAGATGGAGGCAAGACTGAATGAAATGTGTAAGCCGGTGGGTGACATGCAGCTGCCTTCGCGTTTTCCATGGCAAATGGTCCTGTCAAGTACTCCATTGAACTATCCTGCTAGGGACGAATGTACGGATGCTCTATCGGTGTTGCTCCAAGAGTTCAAGAAGAAGACTGAAGTTCTGCGGTGTGCTTCTTCTCGAGGAGGTAAAAAGAACAATAATAATACAGACCTCCTCTGCCCGGCCTACAATTATGTTGGCGCACTGCTTTGTGCTATCTACGAACACCTCTACACCAAGGCTTCATTTTTTCATATTTACTCGGGTCACCGCCTCCCACATTCTTCATCAATCCTCCTACACATCTACTCACTTATTCCAATAGTCCTCCTCTTCTATCCAATTTTAATAATATCGACGGCGCTGGTAGTGTTCAAGGGTGCCATGACGAATGACCACAACCAAAGCTACAGTCTAGCAGATGTCATCGTGTCCTACATATTGCTCATTGGGGCCTTAATCCTAGAGGTAGCATCAATCTTCATATGGCTCTCTTCCTACACCGCACTCACCCAAGGAATTCAATGTGGATGTCTTACACCTCTAGTCTCCCGTCTAGTCAGGTATATTCACTCTGCTGCATGGCTGCGTAGAAAACAGTGGTCCGAAACGCTAGGGCAACACAGCAGGATCAAAACATACACTAGACGAGAAGGCCGCATTATGTATTTTGTGCCTGGGTGCATTGCTAGCTGTCTATACAACAAGACATTAACACATAAACCCCTCTCTCAAGGTCTTAAGATGCTTGTTCTCAACAAACTACTGGACTTTGGAATAGGGGGTCAGCAATACTGGAACTTTGCCAGCACCCGAGGCAAGTTAGCCCTTTGGAAACGGATAGATTTGGCAGGGCCAGGAACGCATCTACACAAGAGCATCAATAATGTAGATTTCACAACAAGCCTGCTCATCTGGCACATTGCCACAGACATATGCTACTACCGGGAGGACACAAGCATCACCAATACCAACAAGAAGGAGATGTGCCAAGATCTTTCATATTATATTATGTACCTTGTCTTCCATTGCAACGTCCTACTTACTAGCACAGCCGATATCATAGATGCAATAGCTTATCAAGAGTTGAGGCATATATTCAAGAACCTACCAACAGATAATCTAAGTGTCAAGCAAGCCATCGAGATTGTGTTTGAAGATGAACAACAGGAGCGTCGACCTGCAACTGATATGGCCTCCAGCAGCAGCCAACAGGTATGTAACTCCCCAGCTTTTTAAAAAGGCACTCGGAAGTTCCTAATTCCTAGGTGTTTCTTCGTGCATTATGAGATGGCGTTTTTTTTATCAACTTACAACACCCTAATAATTAAATAGGTTCATCAAGGTGTGAAGGAAGCCATTGAAAGCGAAATTGTATCACAAGCTAATGCTGAAGATGGTCATCAACCAACCAACACTGCCTCCAACGGAAACCAGCCACTAAATCACGTGGAACGTTTGAGAAGCACCATGGAGACCATTAATTCAGCGGTGTTGCCTCGCGCACGCGAGGTGGCCAAGGAGCTTATCAGCATCTACGACAAAGAAGTTGCTTGGGACCTCATCGTAGATGTATGGCTAGAGATGCTTTACTACGTGGCACCTCGTTGTGGGGGTGAATTCCATCATGAGCATCTTAGCACCGGAGGGGAGTTCATCACGCATGTGCTCCTCCTCATGCATGAGCTAGGCCCTTTTCTGCCACCACCAGCTGACTTAGTTTACTAAGTAGGATTAAATAATATTTGCGGTAAATTCTCTAATTCAATCAACACCATACTACTATGGAAAATAGACATAATATCCGTTTGTACGTGTTATAACAGGTTTGACCATGTGGGTGTGTGTGCGCGCAAGTGTGTGCGTTATGGTTTTCTATTGATAAAGAAACATATTTATTTGTGCGAGACACTCTGTTTATACATGGCATCGTGCTTTCCTGGATGCTACATTAACATTTGTCGACGATGGAAATCGTCAGCTAGTAAAGTTGTGACCTTGTCGGGTTGCAGTTCCCTTCATGTGACACCTTCGACATAGGAAAACGGGACGTGTCCCTTCCTGCCCCTGCGCCCGGCCTTCTTCTCTCCCCCTATCGACAGGTGCCTAGACCGTTGGGACGGCTAGGGTGGGGTAGGATCCGCCCGACGGTGTCTCTTCCTTGTACTTGTTCCCGGGGAGGCAGATCGGGGGTTCCTCCAATGCCAAAATCTGATATTTAAAGTAGTGAACAGTGCCAAAAATTCAAACCATCAAATTCTGTCAGATTTTGTTGAGACCAAGATATAAGATATTTCAGGTTGAAACTTTGTGTGTTTGGTAGAGTACATCATTATTCACGTCTACATTTTTGTTTAGGAATCTTTTGATACTTTAAAATCAAGTTTTCAATTTACGAATAATATAGGGGCTCCATACGTAGCTCGGGATCCAAATCGATTTTCGGATGTTTTTAGGTCTCTCTCTATTTTCTGTTGTGTTCACAACTTATAAGCTGCGGCCTGGGAGGAACCAGGTGTGTTCTTGTTCTCTTCTTCGAGAGAGAGTGTGTGTGTCCTTTGTGGTAAGTGTGAGTGTGTGTGAGCTTCTGGGAGGAACCAGCTGCTTCGTGCTCCCTCATCGGGCCTAGGAGTTCCGCCTTGAAGACCGAAGAACGAGCAGCGAGGATGCACTGGTGTGCCGCCAACGACGACGTACCGCCAACCTTGAACCAAACGTCGCTCCCCTCGTGAGAGGAGAGGAGCTGGCAGAGATGCTTCTGCAGGATGGGCGCGGTGGCACCTCTACGAGCGCCTCCTTTACGAAGACCGTGAGGTCGCACCGGACGTACGGTGAAGCAGTCATCCTTGAGAAACCTTTGTTAGGTTTAGTCCCACATCGAAAGATTGATGTAAGGGAACCCGACTTCTAAGGTGGGGCAACCTCACCGATCACCATCAGACTAGTCTTTTGGCTGAGTTAGACCAGATGTCTTATTTGGTTGTGGGTTCTAGTGGATCTGGGCTTATGCGCTCTAACAAGTGATATCAGAGCCACGTAACTGATCTTTTAGTAACGGAAGGACTTCGTGTCGCCAGAAAGTACTCAGCATCAGGGTCCATGGTCGGAAAAAAAACCCTGTAACATCTCCATGACGGGGGAGCCCCGTTTGTCCCGCTGTGTGGCAGGGAAGATTGTTAGGTTTAGTCCCACATCGAAAGATTGATGTGAGGGAACCCAACTTATTAGGTGGGACAAACCTCACCTATCAGGCTAGTTTTTTGGGCTGAGTTAGGCCAGATGCCTTATTTGGTTGTGGGTTCTAGTGGACCTGGGCTTGTGCGCTCTAACAACCTTGACCCCTCCATCTCGGCCCTCGTGACGAACTTATCGATCACCAACGCATGCATGGTGCCCGGTTGTCTCTGAGACAAGGATGACCGAGGCGGAGGGGGGCGACGGCACGGCGTCCTTCGTCGAGTGGAGAGAACACGTACTGTGGCGGTTGGCGTTGAGGGCGCCGTTGAGACTACCACCCCATGAGCCATCTCTGCACGCCGTGAATGATACCGCCGCCGCCGTAGCTGCTGAGCCGAGTCGACCTTCTTCTGCTCCGTCGTTTTGTTGAGGCTCCTGCTCAGGTTGTCCTCACAGACTAACTTTAGCCTCGCCACTTGGTACCTACGTGCCGCCGCAAGTAACTCCCATGCGATGGCAGGCACAGTCATCTCCGGCAACGCTTCCGTGTAGATAAAGGAGAGCAAAGACCGGAACGCCGGGGCATCCATGTCGTCAATCGATCTTGATGCATGATGTGTCGTCGGTCCCGGTCCCAGAGCTGGTGTCCAGCTCGGCCTTGAAGACCGGAGACCGTGCCGCGAGAATGCACCTATGCGCGGAGAACGTCTCATCGCCGATAATGAACTCCACATCAGCCCCCTCTTTGGTGTGAAGGAGGCGTGCCAGGTGGGCGTGCAGGTTAGACTCCGGCACGTCCAGTAACATCTCCTCCACGCGGAGGTGCAAGAAGCTCGGGTATCTCATAACATCGATGTCGCACCGGATGGCCCTCAGGTGCGCCGAGCTCTCCAGGTCGGCTCTCCTAAGCCGCCGTTTTGCGGGTTTGGGCAAGAAAAAGGATCAGTCCAGACACCGCATCGGACCTCCATATTAAAAAAAAAATCCGGGCAAACCAGATTCGTGCCGCGGAAACCCCAAGTTCCTGGGATGGCGAGGTTGTGCGAGCACGAACCCCATCTCTTTCCCCGCGTTGGCGCGACGGAACATTCAGCTCCTCCTCTTTCCCCTTCCCACACCTCCCGCCATCGCCGCACGCCGACGCAGATCCCGTCCTACGCGGGTCGTCCCCACCCCACCGCCCCACCGCCTCCGTTCAGCCCGCCGGAGCGCCCGCATCCCCAACACATCCGCCGAAATCGGCCGCGGACGCCTCGCCGTCGTCAAGGTATGGCACTCTCCCCGACTCCTCGTAGCCGCGGATTCGCCACCAGCGAGCTCCTAACTTCCTCATCGTTGCGCTTGCAGATGGATCCGTGCGCGCTGTTTTTGTTGGAGGATTTGTCCTCCTCCGACGACTCCGATTTGGAGGAGTTGCTCGACGATGATGTGGAGCAAACAACGGTGATCCTCGCGGCGAAGGAGATCTTGGACGTGAGGCCGAAGAATAGGAAGTGGTCAACCATGGGGCGGTTGTGCATCCCCCAGAACCGCGCTCTTGGACATGGAAAAAATTGTCCAAAAGCTTGACAAGGCTTGTACTATGGCAGGAGCAAAGAACCAACGATCGTGCTTGAGGCAGTTGCATAACATGATCTTTGGATTTGGCACAATTTTTTTGGTTTGCCGGGTTCTCTCACTGATATCAATGTGTTGCATAGATCCCATCTTCTTGCCTGGTTAGCAAAGGTGATGCCCCGACTTGCAACTACATAGTCAACGGGAGGGAGTACACAATGGGGTACTACCTTGTCGATGGTATATACCCGGATTGGGTCACATTTGTGAAGAACATCAGGATGCCAGGGAACAGACCTGAAGCTGAGTTTGCAAAATAACAAGAGGCAGCTCGAAAAGACATTGAGCGGGCTTTTGGTGTTTTGCAAGCTAGATTTGCAATAGTCCGAGATCCAGCCAGATTTTGGGATATGGATACCTTCAAGGACATCGTGACCACTTGTGTGATTCTACACAATATGATCATGGAGGATGAGAGGATTTTGAACTTATCATTTTTCTTTGATAATGTTGGCACCCGGATCAAACCTTCTAGAAATCCGGATACTGTTAAGACATTTCTTGAAACATACCGTCTGATTGAGAATGATAAGCCAGCCATACAACTTCAGTAAGATCTCATTCAACACCATTGGTAGAGGCACGACAACTAGGATTTACTGTTATTTCCAATTATTTGTTGAATTGTTGTTGTATCATTTGATTCATATTGTCTCAAAAAATATTTGTTGTAATTAGGATTATTGTTTGTATTGTATGAAAATAAACATTTGTTGTAATAAACCTATGCACCGAGAACCGTCTCGTCGCCGATAACGAACTCCACATCATCCCCCTCTTTGGTGTGAAGGAGGCGTGCTAGGTGGGTGTGCAAGTCAGACTCCGGCACGTCCAGGAACGTCTCCTCCATGCGGAGGTGCAAGCAGCTTGGGTATCTCATAACATTGATGTCGCCGAGCTCTCCAGGTCTACTCTCCTAAGCCGTCGTTTTGCGGGTTTGGGCGAGAAAAAGGATTAGTCCAGACACCCGCATCGGACCCCGATATCAAAAACAAATTCGGGCCAACCAGATTCGCGCCACGGAAACCACAAGTTACCGGGTTGGCGAGGTTGTGCGAGCGCGAACCCCATCTCTTTCCCCGCGTTGGCGCCAAGGAACATTCAGCTCCTCCTCTCTCCCTCTTCCACCGCTGCCGCCGTGCGCCGACGCAGATCTCGTCCTACGCGGGTCGTCCCCTCCGATTTTGCCCGGCAGAAATACTCGCACCACCCCACCACGTCCGTTTCGCCCGCTGGAGCGCCCGCATCCCGAACACATCCGTCTGAATCGGCCACGCATTCGCTGCCGCCACAGACGCCTCACTGTCGTCAAGGTATGGCACTCTCTTCGACTCCTCATAGCCGTGGATTCGCCGTCGCCGAGCTCCTAACTTCCTCGTCGTTGCGCTTGCAGATGGACCCGTGCGTGCTGTTTTTGTTGGAGGATTCGTCCTCTTCTAACGACTCCGATTTGGAGGAGTTGCTCGACAACAATGTGGAGCAAATGGTGGTGATCCTCGCGGCGAAGGAGATCTTGGGCGTGAGGCCGAAGAAGAGGAAGGGGTCAACCATGGGGCGGTTGTGCATCCCCTGGAACCGCGCTCTTGGGCACAATTTGCTCATGCGGGATTACTTCGCCGAGGTACCCACATATCCGCCCCATCTCTTTCACCATCGGTACTGAATGCGACGATCTTTGTTCAACAAGATCATTGATGAATGCGAGAGCAATACGCGCTACTTCAAGCATATAATACCTCAGATCCTACGCTCTAAGCTCAAGCCTGGAGGAACCTAAAAGTGGATAAGAGATTCTACCGTGGAGGTCCAAGGCCACCCATGTGTAGGACCGTAGAAGCGGAGCAGGGCACGATACCAGCCAACCACCCTACCCACTTTCAAGGACATCGGTACAAGAGCGAGCAACGTAGTCGCCAGGTAAACCGATCAAAATATATACAAATGAGTATGTATGTTAGCGACATACAATAGTCATCAGAGCCATACCATCTAAAAATAGAAACAGAAATATTCAACGTCATACGGCAAAATGCAAATATCATAGATAGATATAATAATTTAGGATACATCTACATCACGCATCAGAGTATCAAGCGGAAGCGGAAAACAAGATCTGACTACAGATTAAGAAGCAAATCGACATAAGATGCTACAGAAATAAGCACATCCCGCCCACATATCTCATAGATCTCCATCCCCGGAATCTCTACACCTGATAGTCGTTGCCACCATCATCGGTATTTTCGACCCAGTAACCTTCTTGAGAGTATACCTGCCCATCTGAACCAAATATTTATCGTGTGAGACCCTAGGGGTACTCAACAAGTCTTAATGCATCTAAAAGGAACAACCTGGGGTAACGCAATTGCAGCAAAATATAATAGCTAAACAGTTCTATAGAGACACGCTACATATCCGCCCAACTAGAGATGGACGTATGCTCATTAATTAGTAACAACAATGATATAAGTAACATAAATAAACATCGCTCGCCCTCCTTCTCGCTTACCAACAAGAAAGGGGAAGAACATCCCATCCATTGGCAATTTTACTAACCATTCCATGAGTATTGCACTATTTACTAGTCATGTCTTAGTCAAATTAAATACGGTACTTTAGTTATGCTTGTCTATGATTGAGAAACTGTACTCCAAGTCGTCCATAACCGCGGACACGGCTTTTAGAAAGATTTACCATGCAGGAGTGCACAAGCAACACACACACGATCAACCTCGGGAAAAACCAAATAAAAAGTAACGAGGCCTAACAACAATGCATTCACAGGATTCATAAATTATTTCAGGCCCGTGCAGAGAGGTATGATGCTTCCGAGCTCTTCTTCTCTGCTAAAATGGAAGAGCACAGCAGTATTAGTGAGCTCGTGGTCAAAATGCCTAGCTACGTTAAGCGCTTGAACACCCTGGATTGCAAAATCCCGGAGGAGCTCGCGATTGATAGGGTGTTGCACTCGCTGCCCCCTAGCTATAAGAGCTTTGTGCTGAACTACAACATGCAAGGGATGACTAAGACCCTTGCTGAGGTGTTCGCCATGCTCAAAACTGCTGAGGTTGAAATCAAAAAGGAGCACACAGTGTTGATGGTCAATAAAACCACCAATTTTAACAAGCCGGGGCAAAAGGGAAAGGGCAAGGGAAAGAAGTCCAAGAGGTATGGCAAGATCGTTGCCAGTACACCAAAGACTGCCAAACCTGGCACTAAGCCCGGCACAACGTGCTACTACTGCAAAGGGGATGGGCACTGGAAACGCAACTGCCCCAAGTACCTTGAAGACAAGCGAGCCGGCAAGATAGCCGCCAAGGACAAAGGTATATATGATATACATGTTATTGATGTATTCCTTACAAGCGCTAGGAGTAACACCTGGGTATTTGATACCGGATCTGTTGCGCACATTTGTAACTCTCAACAGGATCTGCAGAGTAGAAGGCGCCCGAGGAAGGACGAGGTGACGATGCACGTCGGCAATGGTTCGAGAGTCGAAGTGATGGCCGTCGGCACCCTGCATCTCCGTCTACCATCAGGATTATTGTTGGTTTTAAATAAATGCTACTATGTACCCGCATTGAGTATGAATATTGTGAGTGGGTCTTGCTTGTTGCAAGACCATTATTCGTTTAAATCAGGGACAAATGGTTGTTCAATTTATATGAATGATGTTTTCTATGTTCATGCTCCTGTGTGTGATGGTTTATTCTTACTTGATCTTGATTGTAATACACACATCCATAGTGTTGATGCTAAACGTTGTAAGCATGATGACCCACAAGTATAGGGGTGTATCGTAGTATTTTCGATAAGTAAGAGTGTCGAACCCAACGAGGAGCAGAAGGTGCTGGCTAGTGGTATGGATCAGGAATTCTCTGCAAATACTTAGCAAACGGATTTTTAGGGGTTTTCGATAAAGCAAGTAAACAAAGTACGAGTAAACAAAAGACAGTAAGAATGAATGCAGCAAGTGGCCCAATCCTTTATGCAGCAAAGGACAAGCCGGTTGTATTTCTATAGATGACCAAACGTTATCGAGAACACATGGAAAGACTGTCAAGTGCTTTCGTTTCATATAGTCGATTAATCTTCTCTAGCTTGCTAAGTGTTGTGTAGGTGAACCTATGCTAATGTACCGTCCCATCCAAGACTTAATACATACTCGTGATTAAACCCCCTTGCAAACATCAGTAAGTACAAGAAAGTAATTAAGGTAAAACCTAACCACAGCTTTAAACTCTAAGACCCTTACGTCCCTTGTGCAATGGTTTTCTAACGGGGGTTCAGGTTTCTGTCACTCCGGCAACCCCTACGATTAGTAGCCAAATACACAATGCATTCCCGTAGGACCATATAGGTGAAGTGTCATGTAGTCGATGTTCACATGACACCACTAGAAGAAGTACACCACAACTTAAATAACAATCTATTGAATCTTTCTCAACGCAACTCCACTACTAACAACAAGACTTCTCCCATGTCCTCAAGAACAAAACGAACTACTCACAAGACATCATATGGATCATGATCAGAGATGGAATAATGATGTATAACAATCTGAACATAAACAATAATTCAATGGTTTGCTCAATAGCATCAACTACAAAGAGTAATCAACACCGGGAAAGTTTCCCCTATGAACAATGCAAGATTCAACGCAATTGTTACAGCAATATGGAGATGGTGATGAGGGTGCTGATGGTGATGATGGTGGTGATGATGATGATGATCCCGATGAAGTCCAGCTTGATGGTGGTGTTGATGGCGATGATCTCCCCTCTCCGGGAAGGAATACCCCGCAAATCATCTGTGGAGAGATCTTTCTCTCTCGGTGTTTTCCGCCCTGCAGAGGCGGCGGAATCTTTCTATGGTCGCTCCCCGAGTCTTAGGGTTTCGAGAGGAAGATATACGCCAGAGGGGAGAGGCTGGAGTGGGCCAGGGTGGCCACACCACTCCCTGGCGCGGCCTGGGCTTGCCCGCGCCATGGGGTGGTGTGGGCCCCCTGTGGCCCACCTCCACTCCGTCTTCTGGCATCTTGAGTCTTCTAGAAAAATAGAATTTTTCGTATATTTTCCCGGATTTTCTGATCTTCGTGAATTTGCCTCCAAACAACACATTTTCCATCAGAATCCTGACTGCAGCGGTCCATGCTCCAAAAGTCATCAACCATGCAAAAACACATGAAATAACATAAGTATCACCTCTCAATACGAAATATATCAATGAATAATAGTGAATTAAGACATAGAATAGTGATGCAAAATGGACGTATCAACTCCCCCCAAGCTTAGACTTCGCTTGTCCCAAGCGAAACTGAGCTCAATAAACATGACCTCAGGTTTATGGAGTGAAGAGTCGATAAAAGAATACGGACAAGAAGCATAACATTCATCAAATACATAGATCATAATAGAAGACAACTCACTATTATACAACTCAACTTGCAATGAGTAAAGGAAACACAATAAAGATACATAGAGTAAAACATCATTGGTAATGGCAAACTTAGCTCTTGGTCGAAGAATAGTTGATAATTTGCTGGAGTTCACAAATAGCTGGTTTTTCAATGAAAGCTTTCAAAGTAGTAAACTTCAAGATAAGAGCAATGTACAAAACAAGGAACATAAGAAACATGATTGAATAAATCATCATATGAATGAATGAAACACATCAACTCAAAATACTTGCTGAGATAGAAGGGAATAGGTTTACTGACTCAACTACAAAGTAAAAGAAAAGCCCTTTAAAGAGGGAAGCAGGGATTACAATTCTCATAAATAGCTCCCAAAAATTATGATACTTACTAGCTTTCAGCTCTCATTGCCCCTATCATAGGCATCTTTAGGTGATTAAGGTTAAAGTGAGGTCCAATCTGAGTTACATGCTTGTCAGACTATAAACGGAAGATCCCAAGTCCCTTGTGATGGGTTCGTAGCATGGAAAACAAAAAATTTCTACCGCAAGAATGAACAAAACCTAGATCTAATCTAGATAAAAGCCAAGATCTAATCTATTAGACATGAGCAACGAGATAGATTGGTACTAACCCTCGTAGAACCGAAAGCGTTACGAGATTGGATCTCGTGGTTGATGTAGTCGATCACTTGCCGATCTCAAGATCGTGTGGACGATCCTTCCCGGCCGCTGCTTCCAGCGCCTGCAATCGGTCACACGTGCGAGTCGAAGCGGCAGACCTTCCTCTCCTGCTCCAATGAAAGCAATGGAGGTAGTAGATCTTCTCCACGGAATCCCAAAGCAACGACGGTGTGGTGGTGGTGGTGGAGGAGAGAATTGCAGGCTTCCCAAGCCGGAGCGAACGAAGGAAGAGGAGAGAGGCGGCGCTAGGGTTTGTTATTAGAGATCTTGGGGCGCCTCCCTCTATTTAAAGGAGGGAGGCGCCATGGGAGGGGAGTCCTAGTAGGACTCCCTCCTTAACGGCCAAGGAGTTGGGAAGGGGGGAGGAGTCCTCCTCCCCCACGAATCCGTGTCTAGCCCCCACAAGGTTTCCTTGACACTTTCTTGGTTTTCAAGCAAACACCAAGAATTCTTCTAGAACCTTCCAGAACATTCCGAAACCTTCTAGAATCTCCATACAAACACTCCGGAACATTTCCTAACTTAGAAAATGATCCCCAATATATGAATCTTATTCTCCGGACAATTCCGGATCTCCTCGTGATGTCCCGGATCCAATCCGAGACTCCGAACAACATTCGGTCTCCAACGCACATTCCATATCTACTTAAAACAACTTCGAACCTTAAGTGTGTCACCCTACGGTTCGTGAATATGTAGACATGATGAAGACACCTCTCCGATCAATAACCATCAGCGGGATCTGGAGATCCATAATGGCTCCCACATAATCAACGATGACTTCGTGATCGATAGAACCATTTAACATACGAAAACAATTCCTTTTGTCACGCTATATTCTACTTATCCGAGGTTTGATCATCGGTATCTCCATACCTAGTTCTACCTCGTTACTGATAAGTACTCTTTACTCGTTCCATGTCATGTCATTCCTTGTGACCTAGTCACATGCTTGCAAGCTATCTAGATGACATTCCACCGAGAGGGCCCAGAGCATATCTATCCGTCATACGGATGGACAAATCCCAATCTTGGTCCATGCGCTTCAACACATACTTTCAGAATACCCAATGACACCTTTATAACCACCCGCCTGAGCGGCGTTTGATGTCATCAAAGTACCCATCCGGTGATGGTGATTAACATAACCTCATGGTCGAAGGATTAGGTTACTATGCTTATGAAAAGCTTGTAGCAAAACGAACTTAATGACTTGATCTTATGCTATGCTTACTATGGGTGTGTGTGTCCATCACATCATTCTCCTAATGATATGATCTTGTTATTAACGACATCCAATGTCCATGATCAGGAAACCATGATCATCCATTAATCAACAAGCTAGTTTAACAAGAGGCTTACTAGGGACTCTTTTACGTTTACAAAACACACAAGTATTAATGTTTCCGGTTAATACAATTATAGCATGGGATGTAAACATTTATCATAAACATAAAGATATAATAATAACCACTTTATTATTGCCTCTTGGGCATATCTCCAACAGTCTCCCACTTGCACTAGAGTCAATAATCTAGTTAAAAACTTGTGCATTCAACACCTATGGCTTTTTGGTGTTGTATAGACACTATTGCTAGTGGTAAACATAATCTTCGGATCTGACACTTACAGGTCCATGTGTATTTGCATGTCCTTGCGTCTCTATGCATTACTCATTCTCCAATGAGATGGCATTGTATAAATTTGGTCCTTTGGTGAGACCTTTAGTTCCTTGGGATTAAATCATGTTGATACAATTGTCATACAATGTATCTTCATAGTATTATCCCGCTATGAACCACACCTAGTTTGATAACAAACTACTTGACGCAAATGCCCTCATTTGCTACTACAATAGTAGTCATATACTTAGCCTTTTTGTTGTATTATCTGTCACAATGTTTTAACTTTGGTACTCAACCAAATCCGTTATGGAACTTCCTTTCCATTACATTGTTCCACCCATAGTTTAAATTGAGATAAACTTAATTTGTGACAAAACTAGTATCAATGTAACAATTTACAATGAACTATTTGTCACCACTATATAAATAATATATTCTTAGTTCTTCCAAAGATCATAGGAATATCCCTACTATTGTCCAATGATCATCTTATGAGTCCTTCTGGTATATGCTCATAACATTTAGAGCATAGGACATATCTGGATGTGTACATCTCAAAGAATGATTGATCAAAATATTCTTGTGATTTCACCAAGTGTCAAAACACTTGAATCTCGTGTCAGCACGTTTGAATCTTGATTTGGTCCTTTCCGTGCATCAAGAACCTTTCTTTTTTGTTTCCATATTGAACTCATTCAACATCTTATCTATGTACATTTGGCAAAACCATATTAGCGCCTCAATCTATCCATATAGACATTGATGCCTAATTCTTGGGTTATGCCTAAGTCTTTCATCGAAATGAAATTCTTAACCTGTGTCAATAAAAGATACATCATTTCTAATCAACGATATGTCTTTCACATAATGTATTAGAAATATGTCTTAGCGCTCCTACTTAATTTCTTGCAAAATGCAAGCATCTTCATCGTCTCTGATGAAATTAAACCTTTTAACGGTTTCATCATGGTGAAGATTCCAACTCCGCGATGCTCAATTCAACCATTGAAGTTTTGCATACTCTTTTAGCATCCTTTGAATTAACAAAACCCTTTGGATCATGTCAAGGACACATCCTAGGTAACCATTCTATTAGAAGAACTTGTTTTGTTTATTCAACTACCATATACAAAAATATATGTAGTGGTTGCTACATTAATCCGTCCAGACTAAATATTGCTATGAAAGATCAAATCTTTATCATAGTCAATTCCTTGAACATTGTCGTAAACTCTTTCCGACATGTCGACTATTTCATAGATGTGAAACATCCATGTCTATTTCTTTATAGATCCATATACGACTGTAAGGTCTTGCACCTTTCCAGAGGGTCTTTCAAATTCAAAGCTTGATTTCTCGTGTATGGAATTATCACGGATTTTATGGCTTCAAGCCACTTAACGAAGTCAGGGCCCATCATTGATTATTTGCATGTATTCGGTTCATCATTGTCAAACAACAATGATTTAACTCTCAAATCTTGGCATTTGATTATTTACCCGACCTACTTGGTTCAATAGGAACTTAGATCTCCGTGACCACAACCTTCGAGGCACGTGAGCCATGAGCATTGTTGCTGCCTCCGGGACACTTACCGACGCTGCACAACTCAGCACATATTAGCTAAGGTTCAATAACCTTGTCAAAGTTCTATTGTCCTCACACTTGACTTTTCACCAAAAATTCCTTCTCAAGAAACTCGACATTCTAAGCGACAAACACTTTTGTCTTCGGTGTTATGGAAGAATACCCAATGGTTATTCGAAATGACCTAAAAAGACATGCTCATCCAACTTTGGTTGTAAACATTTTACTTATGCCTAGCATACCAAAATTTTAAGAAAAGACAACCTGGGTTTTATGCCAAACCATGACTTATATGGTGTCATTTCAACGGATCACGATGGAGCTCTTTTCAGTGTAAAAGCGGTAGTCACTAAAGCTTTGATCTCTAAAATATAATGGCAGTTTTATAAATGACACCTTTGATCTTACCATGTCAAACAAGGTTTCATTACATATCTTGAACATTCCATACTCCTATGGTGTTTTTGGGAAATGCAAATCCATGGAACGATTCCTCAAATCTTAGGTGTTTTGCTAAACTTGTAACTCAAACATCTTTCTTTATGATCCAATCATAAACTTTTTATTTTCTTGTTACAATAATTTTCCACCTCATCTTGAAAGTCTTTGAACATTTTCAAATGTTTCATATTTCTTCCTTATTGAGTAAGTATATACATATACTCACTCAAATCTTCGGAGAAAGCATATGAAGTTGAAATCCATTGCCCATGACTACACATAATGGACTATATACATCAATATGTACAAATTCCAATCAGTTAGTCGTCCGTTCCTCTTTTGGCCTACGAACGGAGTTTTAATTATCTCCAGGAAAGTATCACAAGCGTCATTTGATCAAAATCAAAAACTCCAAAAATCCATCAACATGGAGTTTCTTCATGTATCTCTTTCAATATAATTTAAACGGCGATGTCACTTCGCAAGTGATCTTTCAATCATTTGTCTTGCGACATTTTAGCATTAGTTTTATGGTCATTATTTCTCCAACCAGACTTGTATATTATCCATATATTATGGAATACGGTAATTATTTGAACAACCTTTTGTCGTCATAATACTTGATCAAAATAACAATTATTGAAACAAATCTTGAAGGCAAGCTTTGATGTTAACGAGCAACACAACAACCCTTTGTTTGTTTTCGATGAACATCATCACATATTCTCTTGCTAGTTACTTAGGCCATTGCAGTTCATGAATTGTGTTGTCCTGTATGACACTTCATACCAACCAATTCGGTATCCAATACCGCAGAACCACATTGTTTAACAACCAAGGAATGCAGCCATAACATGTATCTTCTATATACCTAAGTTGGATATCTCCAATCTTTTCTTTTCTGCCAAATATTTTATAGAATCTCTTTCAACAATTCCTTTTCTTTTAAAAGAATCTATCAACATCAATAGTGTTGTCATTCTCATGACACATAGTACAAAGTGTGTATAGTCAAATACTAATACCTTTGGACTTGCACTTTGAAGTGGATCACCTTCATCAAATGTTTGGCATTCTTTCAAAATTCCATTCTTTAGTAATCTTTTAGTGTAGTAAACATTTTACTTATATCTTCTATTCATCCTTATCATGACAACTTTCATGATCAAGCTGCTATAGCTTATAAAGGTGAATTGTGAGTATAATGTTTCATTTCCAAAACCTTTTGGAGGACTAGGACGACCAGCGTCTCCAACCTTCACAAATTCTCATCAAATATGAGGACATATACTCTATCATGTTGTAACCAACACATTGTTTTAGATATCGCAATACCTTTCACATATGATGGTTTCTGAAACATTGCTTTCAGCTCTTAGATAAACTTGATATTGCAAACAATCTTTTGAGTATCAAGAATCATGGAGGTAAACATGATACATTAGATACTAACACTGGAATTGTTACTCTTGATTTAATACTATTTATTAAACTTCACAGAGTAAACAGAGTTTGCTGAAAGTTTGCAACAGGACTTTTAAACTTTAGATTGACACTCAAAACATACGATACCAGTTCGTAAAGCAAATATCCAGAATTTCTATAGTTCCACTATCTCAACTATAACTAAGCATAAGGTGGTGAACGGATGCCAATGACTACAACAAACTATGCAAATTCACTTTGATTGTGTTTATGATAAATTGAGTTCGACTAATCCAAATTACAAATGAACTCCCACTCAAAACAACATCCCTCGAGTTGTTTTAGTGATTACACGAACCAAATCCACTACACCAAGTACGATCATCACGTGAGATGATGTAGTTTCATCGGCGAACAATCTTCATGTTCATCATATCACTTATATGATTCATGCTCTACCTTTCGGTATTCCGTGTTCCGAGACCATGTCTGTACATGCTAGGCTCGTCAAGGTTAACCTTAGTTTCCGCATGTGCAAATCTGGCTTGCACCCATTGTATGCACACGTAGAATCTATCACATCCGATCATCACGAGATGCTTGAAACAGTGAGTCTTAGCAACGGTGCCAACTAGGGCGAACACTTTATTACTTGATATTTAGTGAGAGGGATCATCTTATAATGCTACCGTCGCGATCTAAGCAATACAAGATGCATAAAGGATTAACATCACAGGCAATTCATAATTAGTGTGATATGATATGGCCCTTTCTTCTTATGCCTTTGATCTCCATCTCCAAAGCACGAACGTGATCTCCATCATCACCAGCATTGTGTCAAGGTCCGTGGCGCTGCTTCATGGTTGTCCATCATCACCAACAACTATTACAACTACTTGGAATAAAGCTATTACAAGATGAATAGACACGCAGGTCTTAACAGAATTAAAGACAACCATTAGGCTCCTGCCGGTTGCCATATTACAACAAGGATCATTGCATACATCAAATATAATCACAATCACATGATGGCCATATCACATCACAAAACCCCTGCAAAAACAAGTTAGACGCCTCTAATTTTCTTTGCAAGTTTTACGTGGCTTGGGCTTTCGAATAAGAACGGATCTTACCTACGAAACTGAACCACAACGTTGATACAAGTGCTATCAAGTGCAAAGTGTAGATTGGATCTATACTATGATGGGAGAGACAGACACCCGCAAAGCCACTTGTGCAAAGCAAGTTACACGTCAAGCGTGGAGCAAGTCTCATGTGCGATGACATGTAATGTTAGCCCGAGCCGCTTCATCCCACCATACCGCAAGATGCAAAGTACACACAGCAAAAGACAGCACGAGCACCAACGCCAACAAAACCATTGTGTTCTACTCGTGCAACAGATCTACGCATAGACACGGCTCTGATACCACTGATGGGTTCGTAGCATGGAAAACAAAAATTTTCTACCGCAAGAACGAACAAAACCCAGATCTAATCTAGATAAAAGCCAAGATCTAATCTATTAGACATGAGCAACGAGATAGATCGATACTAACCCTCGTAGAACCGAAAGCGTTACGAGATTGGATCTCGTGGTTGATGTAGTCGATCACTTGCCGATCTCAAGATCGTGTGGACAATCCTTCCAGCGCCGCGTTCCGGCAGCGCTTCCGCAGTCGGTCACACGTGCGGAGTCGAAGCAGACCTTCCTCTCCCCGTTCCAGCGAGCACCGGAGGTAGTAGATCTTCTCCATGGAATCCTAGCAGCACGACGGTGTGGTGGTGGTGGTGGAGGAGAGAATTCTACAGGGCTTCGCCTAAGCCGGAGCAGAGCGAAGGAAGAGGAGAGAGGCGGCGGCTAGGGTTTGTTATTAGAGAGATCTTGGAGGGCGCCCCCCCTCCCCTCTATTTCAAGGAGGGAGGCGCGCCATGGGAGGGGGAGTCCTAGTAGGACTCCCCTCCTTGGCCGGCGGGTTGGGAAGGGGGGAGGAGTCCTCCTCCCCCACGAATCCGTGTCTAACCCCCACAAGGTTTCCTTGACCCTTTCTTGGTTTTCAAGAAAACACCAAGAACTCTTCTAGAACACCTTCCAGAACATTCCGAAACCTTCTAGAATCTCCATACAAACACTCCAGAACATTTCCTAACTTAGAAAATGATCCCCAATATATGAATCTTATTCTCTGGACAATTCTGGATCTCCTCGTGATGTCCCGGATCCAATCCGAGACTCCGAACAACATTCGGTCTCCAACGCACATTCCATATCTACTTAAAACAACTTCGAACCTTAAGTGTGTCACCCTACGGTTCATGAATATGTAGACATGATGAAGACACCTCTCCAATCAATAACCATCAGCGGGATCTGGAGATCCATAATGGCTCCCACATACTCAACGATGACTTCGTGATCGATAGAACCATTTAACATACGAAACCAATTCCTTTTGTCACGCGATATTCTACTTATCCGAGGTTTGATCGTCGGTATCTCCATACCTAGTTCTACCTCGTTACTGATAAGTACTCTTTACTCGTTCCATGTTATGTCATTCCTTGTGACCTAGTCACATGCTTGCAAGCTATCTAGATGACATTCCACCGAGAGGGCCCAGAGCATATCTATCCGTCATACGGATGGACAAATCCCAATCTTGGTCCATGCGCTTCAACACATACTTTCAGAATACCCAATGACACCTTTATAACCACCCAGTTACGAAGCGGCGTTTGATGTCATCAAAGTACCCATCCGGTGATGGTGATTAACATAACCTCAAGGTCGAAGGATTAGGTTACTATGCTTATGAAAAGCTTGTAGCAAAACGAACTTAATGACTTGATCTTATGCTATGCTTACTATGGGTGTGTGTGTCCATCACATCATTCTCCTAATGATATGATCTTGTTATTAACGACATCCAATGTCCATGATCAGGAAACCATGATCATCCATTAATCAACAAGCTAGTTTAACAAGAGGCTTACTAGGGACTCTTTTATGTTTACAAAACACACAAGTATTAATGTTTCCGGTTAATACAATTATAGCATGGGATGTAAACATTTATCATAAACATAAAGATATAATAATAACCACTTTATTATTGCCTCTTGGGCATATCTCCAACACCTTGAGTACGAGGGCCGCTCCTCGTGCTACTCAACTTTAGTTACCGGTAAGTTCTTGTCATCGTAAGTATGTGCGTATCATTGAGAACCGCCAACGGGGTACCCCTTGCCCGATGATACGGAAGAATCCCCACATCAAAATGACAAGGCAAGCAGACAATGAGTATCTCAGCAATCTTCTTATTTACCATGGGAAAATGGTACTTTTTCCTCTCTTTCCTCTTTTCATAGTATCTCTTTTTTTCTTTTCTTTTTCTCAATAGCTATCTCTCTCTTTTTTATAAGAAGAATGCTTCATAGATATCATTATGGTTACGCTGCAGGTTTCCACCATGTTAGCATGGATTAGACCAGCGGCCCAGACGTTTCTCTAACACACATACATAACTCCATGGACTTACAAGCTCCCCTTTTATTTCACACCGACGACCTCCGCAAACAAAAGAGCAAGGTATCAACTGGGTATATATTTACAAGTGTTGAAAGCGTTCCCCGTGACAACACGGTTCTGCTAATCCCCAGCCTATAATTTGCAAGCATATAACTTTCATGGAGAGATCACAATGGTTTAGGTTTATTAAGTGCAGAAACTAAAGTGTGCCATCAAGTTCGTGAGAGCTTTAATCACTAATTTTCGCATAACAAGTTTAATTTGGGAGGTAGACAAAACAGGAATTTACTTGGAATAGCAATAATGCTACTAGGTAGGTATGGTGGACACAAATGGCAAAGGTTTTGGTTTAAAGGAGGTGGATGCACGAGAAGAATACCCTCTCGGTACAGGTTTTTGGCTAGCAAGGCTGGGTAGCAAGTATAAGAGTTGAAGGAAACAAACAAACATACAAGTGATAAAAACAAACATGCAATCTTCCTTGGAAGCACAAAAGATCTTAACTAGAGAATACTAGACTTATGAGCAAATCAAGAAAGAAAGATGATGAAATTATTTTTCTCTAGAGTACTTCTATCTTTTTCTTTTCAACTCTCAAAAAGGGTGTTGCTACTGACTGAGCCAGGTTTGCCAAAACCAACTAAATTAACTCAATGATCCCAAAGTGCTACCAATACTAACAACAAGATCAATCATATAACCACGAATTGAAAACTAATATAAGCTATGCAAAAGAGTGAATGATAGAACTTCTCATTAATATTCCATAATGGAAACTCACACCAAGGGATACAAATCTAACGAGAGAGGGGACACTTCCATAATGCAAACCATACTACATAATAACTCCTCTATTCATGATATGACTCTACTAATAAAGTAAAAAGATAGAAGATAGTGATATGATACCGTGACACTCCCCCAAGCTTGGAACAAACCAAGGGGATGCCAAACCTGATGACGAATTACTCCTTAGGTGGTGGTGGTATACTCTCATCTTCGTCCGTCTTCCAGGGTAAAGGCTTCCCATCAACAAAGGACATCATGGTTTCTAACATCTTGAAACTTGCAGCAGCACTTATGCGTTTAAATCGAGCCTCATACTCACAGTTTTGATTTTGAACATCATAGAACTGTGCTTGCAGTTCGTTGGTTGTTTGGCAGAGTGAAAGGACTTCATCTTTGAGTTCAGCAGTCTCCTTTTGGTGCTCGGCGATGAGTTCGGAACAAATCTTGTGGATGATGTCCACTTCGCGCTCCGCCATCTTCCTGTACCTAAAGACTTCTTGCTCGAATGCTTCCATCCTGTCCTCCAGACTTCCTTCACCTTTAGGGCCTTGAACCTCCTTAATACGGACCTCCCCACCTTCGAACAACAACTCCTTGGGATGAATCTTCAATTCTCTCATGTATGGGTTGATGATATCTTCTAAGGAATCTCCATTGGATGTTCCAGAGGAAGACATTGTGGCTCCAAATCTGGGATTCTTCCTGGCAGAAACAGATCGAAACAAAAACACGACGAAAACACGATATACGAACCTTGGGAGATCCGGGGGGGGTTATATATTACGAAGTTTCATATCAAAAGGAAGGTACTGGGAGAAAACGGGTCGGAGACGAAGTCCTGGGTGGCCTCACCACCTGGTGGCGCGGCCAGGGGTGGGCCCGCGCCATGGGGTGGTGTGGGACACCCCGGCTCTGGTTCCGTCCCTTTTTCGCTTCGAAACTTTCCTTATTGACTGAAAACTGCAAAAATATAGTTGGATTGTACTTTCGCGGAACTTTTCTTACCAGAACTGTTACTTATTTGAATACGGACTCTACAAGTCTCTGAATTTGGTACCTAGTAGATCCTTCCTGAGTCATCACTTGAATATCATCGATATCTTCATCTTCATATACTTATTACTTGAGCCATAAAACCTTTCTCTTCCTTATTACACCATTATCTCCACTTTCCTGGAAATTTCTTCCACACAAAACTTCACACAATTCTTATTAGCAACATTAGTATAAGTGAAGTGATAGAACCTTTTGAGTCCAACTTCAACTGAAAACCATCAAAACATAAGCTACTGTAGCAACTCCTTCCGAAAACCCAAAAATAATTCAAAAAGGAAATCGAATAAAGAAGCAAATGCAAGAGTGGCTAAATCTTTCAAAACAGACCAGCAGGTAAAGATCAAATTTTTCGAAAATCTTCTGTTGCTCAAATAAAAAAGTGCAAAACTAATGGAAGTTAAATAACAACCTGGGGCAGAAGCACAAAAAATTACAGCTCAATACGACATACAGAGATCTCTCACGAATTTTTACGGTGAAGCACAAAAAATCTGTTTCGGGACAACAACTTCCCCAAATATTACTTCTCTCTCATTAGAGGTTGATCTTGACACAAAAACCAAACAAAACGGATAAGGAGCGGTTATCACCGAAGTAATAACTTCCAAGACTCAAAGAAACAAAAACAAACTGAAAGCATAAACAAATTGGATTGTCTCCCATAAAGCTCTCTCTTTATAGCCATTAAGATGGGCATGATAATTTTGAAGAAGCTCTCATAGGGATATGATTTGAAGTGAAAGAGAGCATTAAGAAGCAAAAACACACACACATTTAAGTCTAACCCACTTCCTATGCAAGGGTATTTTGTAAACAAAGAAGTTATTGAAACCAAAGGCAACTTGCATAAGAAGGCAAAAGAAGTGCAACATAAAAACTTTCAGCATAAAACGGGGAAACTTGATATTATTGAGATGCATAAGAACACTTTTCCCTCTCTCATAATAACTTTCAGTATCAGGCATAAACTTAACAATATAGCTATCACAAGGACTATCATAGCAATGATCACTTATTCTAACAGAAAACACAGGAATACTAGCTCTCATAACACTACTATGTGAAACAATATTAGAGGTATCCTTACAAAGGATAGGGTGTCTCTCTTCCTCATACTTAGTGACAAAGTCTTTCACACTTGCTATTATAGGTTCATCAACCATTTGTTTATCAGGTTCAACAGCCTTATTCATACTTTCATTAACCACACTAGCTATCATAGAATGTTCCTTTACCTTAACTGGAAAAGGCATTTTCTCAATATAAGGTTCAGGTGAAACATGATTAGCAGTATAAACTTCAGTATTTCTTGCAGGAACGCTCTTAGCAACATCTTTATAAGGTTCGTGATACTTATTCCACTTCTTTTTAGGCACTTCAATATAAGAAGCAAAAGCCTTAAAATAAGAAGCAATAGCTTGAGAGTCTAGACCATAAGCATTTTTAATATTTTGAAAGTCATGAGTTCCCATAAAAGATTCAATGCATTCATAATCATAATTTATACCTGACTTTCTACCTTTGTCATTCTCCCAAGCTTCAGCATTGTCTTGAATACGGTCCAAAAGGTCCCATTTAACTTCTTCTTCCATGCGAGTGAATGATCCAGCACAAGAAGCATCTAATAAATCCTTGTCATGTAGAGGGAGCCTTGCATAAAAGATATTGATAATAATATTGTTGGGGAGCTCATGAATGGGACATTTGAGCATTAGTAACTTCAATCTCCCCCAAGCTTGAGTTGTACTCTCTCCATCAAGAGGCCAAAAGTTGTATATTTGATTCCGATCTTTATGAATCTCACTAGGAGGATAAAACTTTGAATAAAAGAGAGGCACTATTTCCTCCCATTCCAGATCTTGACCATTCTTCAGTAGCTTATACCATTCCTCAGCTCTTCCTTTCAGTGATAATGAGAATAACTTCTTCTTAACTTGATCTGTAGTAATACCTGCACACTTGAACAACCCGCATAATTCGTGTATAAAGAGTAAATGATCACCGGGATGGACAGTTCCATCCCCAACATAGTAGTTATCCATAACACGATCAATAATTCTTGTAGGTATTTTGAAAACATCTTTCTCAGCAGGTGGTGGCTTATCTACTACCTTAGCAGTGGTAGTAGCATTACCAGATAAGAAACTCAGCAAATTATTCATAACGAAAATAAAGAAACTAGCAGAAGTAAACAATACTCACAGTAGAAGTTTCCTTTACCAGTTCCACTCTCCAATAGCGCTTCACTCCCCGGCAACGGCGCCAGAAAATAGTCTTGATGACCCACAAGTATAGGGGTGTATCGCAGTATTTTCGATAAGTAAGAGTGTCGAACCCAACGAGGAAGCGAAGGTCTTTGGCTAGTGGTATGGATCAGGAATTCTCTGCAAATACTTAGCAAACGGATTTTTAGGGGTTTTCGATAAAGCAAGTAAACAAAGTACGAGTAAACAACAGACAATAAGAATGAATGCAGCAAGTGGCCCAATCCTTTATGCAGCAAAGGACAAGCCGGTTGTATTTCTATAGATGACCAAACATTCTCGAGGACACATGGGAAGACTGTCAAGTGCTTTCGCTTCATATAGTCGATTAATCTTCTCTAGCTTGCTAAGTGTTGTGTGGGTGAACCTGTGCTAATGTACCGTCCCATCCAAGACTTAATACATACTTGTGATTAAACCCCCTTGCAAACATCCGTAAGTAGAAGAAAGTAATTAAGGTAAAACCTACCCACAGCTTTAAACTCTAAGAGCCTTACGTCCCTTGTGCAATGGTTTCCTAACGGGGGTTCAGGTTTCTGTCACTCTGGCAACCCCTATGATTAGTAGCCAAATACACAATGCATTCCCCTAGGCCCATATAGGTGAAGTTTCATGTAGTCGACGTTCACATGACACCACTAGAAGAAGTACACCACAACTTAAATAACAATCTATTGAATCTTTCTCAACGCAACTCCACTACTAACAACAAGACTTCTCCCATGTCCTCAAGAACAAAATGAACTACTCACAAGACATCATATGGACCATGATCAGAGATGGAATAACGATGTATAACAATCTGAACATAAACAATAATTCAATGGTTCACTCAATAGCATGAACTACAAAGAGTAATCAACACCGGGAAAGTTTCCCCTATGAACTATCACTACTAGGAAACAGCCTATAGATAGACAAGATGTTCAGTGGCGCATATGCCAACTATGCGCCATAGGAAAACATCAGTGGCGCACCAGAAAGCATGCGCCATAGAAGATTGGAAGTTCTGTGGCGCATTTTCCAGAACATGCGCCACAAAAGATTGGTGGGACCCGCCGGCCGGGGTGTCATGATCCAAGTTCTGTGGTGCATTCTGAAATATGCGCCACAGAAGAGGCAACTTCTGTGGCGCATATTTCCTCATGCGCCACAGAACATGGAGGAGGGCCCCACCACGGAATCTAATTCACCCAAGTTCTGTGGCGCATGTTGACATATGCGCCACAGAACTTGGAGGTGGGCCCCACACAGGGAATCTTATTCACCCACTTCTGTGGCGCATATGGACTTATGCACCACAGAAGTTTCAGCATCTGTGGCGCATTTCCTCCATATGCGCCACAGATGAGGGCGTCCAGATCCATGTTAAAAAGGTGACAAGAGCTAGCTTTCTTATCTATCTATCCACCACCACCCATGTCACATCTCTACCTCCTCCCAACTCGTCTTCCTCCTCCCTCACACCCCATCTTGCCCATAGTTTCTTCATTTTCTTGTATCTAAACCTACTTTAATCCATAGATTGGTAAGTGGAAGCTTCGCTCCAACTCCTAGATCTAAAAGTTCCTTACTTTTCTCTCTCACATCTCTATTTGTTTACTAATTTCCTCTCCACCAACTTCCATTGTAGATCTATTTGTCCACACTCTCTCATCGCGCGGTCTCGTCTCGCTATTATTGTGTCTACTATAGGTGAGTACTTGGCCATCATGAACATGTAGGTGAAGCTTGTTGCGCGGACGGTGTGTGTGTGCGATCCATGGCGAGACGATGCTTGTGTGTGGTGCATGAATGTTTGCAATGGGAGGAAGTTTTTTGTTGTTTGCTTGTTGTTGTCGGGCCCGGCCGGTGTGGTTGCATGGATGTTTGACGAAATGTTGATTCATTTCCATTTCGGCAAATTTTTGCACTACCCATATGTCCTAATTTTAGGAAAGGTCGTGCCGAAGTTTTTCTGGCTAGCATTCATGCATGTATGTGTTCATATGGTGTGGTTCTCACCTATACTCTCTGTTTTGACCGCTCAGGCAACCATGGTCCTCACGATGAGCGAAGGTCGAAATGCTAGGTACAAGAAAGGCGCGAAGGAGGACATGATTCTGAACAACAAGACCATGATAAGATGTCCATGTCGAACATGCAAACTGCAGCGCTGGATCGACCCTGAATCTAGACAATTGGAGGGTCACCTGCTTAGGCGTGGTTTCATGCGCGACCTCAATGAGGCGCCGGCAGGACATGGTGGTGGCCACGAAGACGTGGGCGGGCGAGAATACGAAGAGTCTACCAGGCATGATCATCATGACGAAGGAGATGCCAGCGGGCATGATCATCATGACGAAGGAGATGCCAGTGGGCATGATCAGCATGGAGAAGGAGATGACGACAAGCATGATCATGAAGAAGGAGAAGACGCGAACACACAGACGCTGCTAACTTCAATCTTGCAGGACCCTCATGTTCAACAACTGCTCCTCAAGGAGACGAGCAACGACAAAGCTGCAGCCAGAGAGAAAGCCAAGCTGGCCCAAATGGAGGTAGATGGGATGACTCCACTGTATCCTGGGTGTCGCCCCTAGGATACACGTTTGAGTGTAACGCTCAAGGCTCTAGAGATGAAGGCCGGACACAAATGGACCGATGTGAGCTTCAACACGAACATGGAATACTGGCACGACCGACTTCCTAAGGGGAACACATTGCCAACAAGTATCAATGAGGCCAAGAAAATCGTGTGCCCTCTCGACCTACCACACATTAAATACCACGCATGCATCAATGATTGCGCACTTTATCGGAACGAGTACGCGGATAGAACCACTTGTCCGGTGTGTGGCCAAGGACGGTACAAGAGAGGGAACAAGAAAGTTCCTCAAAAAGTGGTATGGTACTTTCCTATCACCCTAAATGCAGCGATATTTCGTAGATCCTAAGGAAGCAAAGCTCATGCAATGGCATGCGGAAAGAGAGAAACCCGAAGATGATCCAGAGAAGGGCAAGATCCTGACACACCCTTCATACGCTAGCCAGTGGAACGCATTAGACATCGAATTCGAAGAGTTCGGGGGCGATGCAAGGAACGTCAGGCTGGGTATGAGCACCGATGGACTCAATCCTTTTGGAAACCAGAGGAGCACGCATAGCACCTGGCCCGTGTTTGTATGGCCATACAACCTCCCCCCGTGGCTATGCACGAAGAAAAGGTATGTACACATGAGCATTCTTATTCATGGGCCGAAACAACCAGGTATCGATATGCATCTGTATCTCGGGCTATTGAGAGAGGAGTTAGCCTTGGGAGGAGACGGCCCGTACGTGGGATGCCTACACTAAAGAATATTTCCATCTGAGAGCCGCGTTGCTCACGACCGTGCAGGACTATCCTGGTTACGCATATGTATCGGCCCAGGGTGAACCACGGACACAATGCATGCGTCAAGTGCATGGATGAGACATCGCATCTCCAGCTACTAAGGGATCCCAGGTCTTCGAAAACCGTGTTCCAAGGTACTCGAAAGTGGCTTCGCATGGATCACCCGTGGAGAAAACGTGGTGACCTGTTCAATGGTAAGGACGAGCTCGAAAGAGCCCCGCGTCCGAGGAGCGGCGAAGAAATCGAGGAGCTTTTGAATAATTGGGTAGATTGCCCTATGCCTGGAAAAAAAAACGACCAAGGACAAAGCCGCTGCTGGGTGTATGGAAAGCAAGGTCTGTTTTCTGGGACCTGCCGTATTGGAAGGTCCTTCACACTCCCCATAGCCTCGATGTAATGCACATCACGAAGAACGTTACCGAGAGTCTGCTTGGCACTCTACTGAACATGCCGGAGAGGACCAAGGATGGGCCAAAAGCAAGAAAGGACCTTAAATTGCTTGGCATAAAGAAAGATCTTCAGTACCCTGATAGTGATGATGATGATGATCATCATCATCAGGAAGGGACTCAAGGTCGCCGCAAAAGAGTTAAGAAGAATGAGGTGGTGCTTCGCGCTGCCTGCTTTACTCTGAGTCTGGAGGAGCTCGAGCAGTTTTTCAGGTGCCTCTTAGGACTGAAAGTTCCTCACGGTTACTCGGGGAAGATAAGCAGATATCTGGACGTGGCGAAGAAGAGGTTCAGCGGTATGAAGTCTCACGACTGTCACGTGCTGATGACGCAGATACTCCCCGTTGTGATCCGTGGGATAATGGACGAGCATGTCCGTGAGACGTTGTTTGGCCTCTATAACTTTTTCGACGTCATATCTAGGAAGTCGATCGGTGTGAAGCAGCTCGACAGGCTACAGGAAGAGATCGTGATGATACTATGCGAGCTTGAGATTTACTTCCCGCCCGCATTCTTCGACATCATGGCGCATCTGCTTGTACATGTCGTGGACGACATCATCCAGCTCGGGCCGACATTCTTGCACAACATGATGCCGTTTGAAAGGCTAAACGGTGTCATCAAAGGATTCATTCGCAACAGGTCTCATCTAGATGGAAGCATAGCCAAGGGCTTTCTGATCTACGAGTGCATCTCCTTCTGCCAGAATTATCTAACCACCGAGAACGAGGATGTTGGAATACCCACAAAGAAGCACCTCGGCAAGCTCGGTGGATATGGTCATCGCGAGGGCTCCCGCTCACTACATGTCGGCATTGATGGTCGACGCACTGATTTTGAAAGGGCACACCGAGTCACGCTACAACACATTGAAGTGGTCGGCCCTTGGGTCAAGAACCTGAAGCTTAATCGGCGAGGAGTCGACCCGGGCCGAGGAAGAAGGAGGCGTAACGAGAGCACAACTCCAGCTTCACGGGTTGGTTCAAGAAAAGGCAACTAGATAATCCCCACGAATGGCTTCTACGGAAAATCAAAACTCATATTCTCCTTGTCGCGGGGCCCGGGCACAACCTAAGGATCTATCATCATAATGACATAAGCAGTTCTGATTCTACACCGAGGAAAAGGACAAGAATAGTGAATATCAAAACTCAGGAGTAACTATGTTATCCTTTGCTGATGACGAGACTACTGTGATGGAAAGATTCTATGGAAGGATCGAGGAGATATGGGAGCTCGACTACTGTGGAGAGATCGTACCGATGTTCCGTGTTAGATGGGCCAAGAACATGGAAAAAGAAGGCCGCTATTTCACCACAATGGTTATACCAGATGCGAAATCAACAAAGAACACCTCCGCAAAAAATGAGCCTTGGGTACTCGCTAGCCAAGTTGATCAATGCTTTTTTATTACCGACCCGTCAAAGCCCAACCGTGTTGTAATTAGGAGGGGCAAGAGGAGCATCATCGGAATGGAAGGAGCCGCCAACGAGCAAAACTTCGACAAAAACGGCGACCCGAAGATCGAAGAGGAATTCGACAAGTACTTCGACATGCCTACTAATAATAAAGTAAGAAGGAAGACCACACTGCCTACTAAAGGTTGTCCATTCACAAGAAGAAATCTCAAAGTGCACGGGCTAAAATATTCAACCGCGACGAAAAAGGGCAAGAAGATTGTGAAGAGACACTAGCAATTGTGTGACTTTTTGGTGTATTAATTCGTGTGGTGTATTAGTTTTTGGTGACAAGCAAACACACATATATATGTATGAATAAATATGCATATGTGTTCTTGCTTTTTTTGAATAAATATGCATATATGTATATGTTCTTGCTTTTTTGAATAAATATGCATATGTGAATACATATGCATATATGTATATGTTCTTACTTTTTTTAATAAATATGGATATGTATGTAATTAAAAATATTAAAAAAAAAGAAAAAAAAATGTGTGAGACAGCTAGGATTCGAACCTGGCTGCCCCAGGTGAGAGCAAGCGAGCAAGACCACTAGGACAAGTATCAGATCTTGTCAAACAATGACGCCACACTTTTTTGTACTATGTCAAGAAGTTCTGTGGCGCATTCCTTCAGAATGCGCCATAGATGTTCCAACTTCCGTGGCGCATTCTGTGGGAATGCGCCACAAAACTTTCACACTTTCTCTCCCCCTAATCCCCCTTTCTCTCTCTCGATCCACACTTAGCCAATCTGTCGCCTCTCTCTGTCGTCGCAAACCCTAGCACCGGAGCCGCCGTGGAGGAGAGCCCGTGGAGGAGGAGAGCCCCATCACCGCCGCGCCGGAGCCTGTGGAGGAGAGCCGCCCCCCATCGCCAGAGCCCGTGGAGGAGGAGCCCGTCCGCAGCGCGTAGGAAGAGGAGCCTGTTCGCAGCCACCTCGCCGGAGCCCGTGGAGGAGGAGCCACCTTGCCGTCCGCCGTCCACCTCGCCGTTTGCCATCCACCCCGTCACCGTCCGCCGTCAGGTAAAACGCCGTTTCAATCAGCAAGTATTTCAGTGCTGCTATACGCCTCAAAACCAAGAAACCACTGCCTTTAACCCCCTCACATGCTTACTGGTTTTCCATTTTCAACATTCTCTTTACTGGTTTTGATGGTGCCATCAAGAACACCGCAAGGAAGGAACTCCTCCATGTGACATGTGTTATGACTACACTGTACCCCTGTGCATTTTCCTGTGTAGGGCTCACAAGATGGGATTCTTTTCAACTAGAAATCCGTAGTACTGGCATGGTCTCATTGATGATGGTGGTGGTGCTTTTAGGAAATTAATTTACTTGTTTGTCAAAAGTCAGAGCCAATGCCTTTCAGGATAGGGTGTCACATTGTAAGAATTATAGCCATGGTAATTTCTATTTCTTTTTTAGATACTAATTTTTTCATTAGTTACCCCTGTTGTAACAGTCGCAACTTGCAATCATCTAAGCACACAACTAATAGTCTAGAATTCTCTACTTTTGTTCTAAAACTTTAATAGTCTAGTGGAGGAGAAAATCAAAGCAATTAGTTGTGAGGACCTAGCATATTCATATTACTATACTGTGCAGATACTACCTAGCAAAGCAATTACTGACTATTGTCATGTCATTACTTCATAAATAATAAATTGAACTGAGCTGTGCAGATACTACCTAGCAAAGCAATTACTGACTATTGTCATGCTTGAGCATATATTCAGGCTTGTAGCATATAATGTAAATGATGCAGAAGAGAGGGGATAATGTAAATGATGCTATTTTTATTCTGATTCTTAACTGATGCAGAGAGGGATAGTGTAAATGATGCTAGGAAGAGCTTATTTACATTACTGATTTTTATGTGTAAAATGATGGAGAGCATTTTTATTTATTTTATTTCTTGACAAGTACATTTACATTATGTTATTTTACACGATATCTAGGCTTCATTATTTTGGGAAACGGTACACCTATTATTAGACTGCACCTGTCCATATGTGGTGAGATGAAGATGTTCATGTGTTTGGCGAAAGAGTAGTGCAAGGTTATAGTCATCATTTCAAGTGTTTTGGTTTATCCTATTTTTCCTGATTGGTTTCACGGTTCACCTTAAATAAAGGCATCAACAGTTCAGTACACATTTCTCCATGCTTTCTATACCTATATGAAAGAGCTATGCTCTGTGCTAGTTTCTTACAAAGATCACCGTGTTATCTTTATGCTGTTTAGTTTGCTTCAAAATAGGTAGTAGCTTAGTTTCCTAGCTTAGTTACAATTTTTGTAGCCCAAACTATGGTGATGGATTCTACATGCTTACCGTAAATCTTTAGTGAACTTGTGAAATGGTGCTGTCATAAGAAATGGTGAACTTGTGACCTTTGCTAATCTTTAGTGAACATGCTTACCAAAGTGATCACAATCCTACATATATGTGTTGTCATAAGAAATGGTGCTGTCATAAGAAATGGTGCTGTCATATATGTGCTGTCATATATGGTGTTGTCATAAGAAATGGTGCTGTCATATATGTGCTACTAGTGTAGTAGCAAATTGATGATTTGGGTTGTCAATGGGGATGGGGCTGTCAATATGGGGATGGGGTGTTTTGTCTTGCAGGGATTTCATTTGAGTTGCCCATTTCTCCCGAAGTGTCGATTCACTTCTGTTTCGGTTGAGAAATGGGCACTCCTAGGTCAAAAAATTAGCAAAGGTCATGCTGAATTTTTCGGCCGAGATTTGTGCTAACTTTTTGCCTCTTTTAAATAGAGTAGTGCAAACATGTCGGGCAACAAGGAGTCTGGCCCTTCTAAGCACATGATCAGCGTCGAAGAACAAGCTAGACAGGCCAACCAGTCATTCGACGTGGGTCCCAAGGAGGAGGAGGAGGCGATGAGGATGACACCACCACGGAGGAGGAGGCGTACTGCCGCCAGTTCAGAGGGGCAATGAGCGGAGATCCTGATTACGAGGTACGAAGATGACTATGATGGAACTAGTGAAGGCGGCGAAGAGGATGACACCACCGATGGCGGCGCCCGCACCGATGGCGGCGCCGGATGGCGGTGAAGGCAACCCGGCCGCTTCTTAGAAGAAGAAGAAGAAGAAGGAATGTAAGAGGCGGAAGTGCTGCCAAGCCCACCGTCTGCGATGAGTTCACGGAGGTCACAATAAGTGGCCAACCCGTTGCGCTTAGAGGCGATTGCAAGTGCACAAGGGTGCAACTCGGGTGCATCGTCCGGAAAGCATGTCGATCAACACGAAGTACATCGGACATCTTGACCATGCAGCTGGTCGATAACCTCCTTAGAAGCTTCATAAGCGTCTGATTCCTGAGCAGGCCTTAGAAACCTCGAGAGAAAGAACCCGGTGAACAAACTAGCCCTCACGAAGATGAGCAACGCCTTTGAGCAGCTGGAAAACCCGGGTGAAGAATAGCATTGACAAAGGTGAAAGCGGGAGGTTATTAGTAAGAAAAATTGATGCTCGACAGCGAGAGTTTAGGATATTCAAAGGCGGATATAGCTACTGACACTATAAAATGGACTCAATGGGGAAGGAGTATGCGGAAGCAGAACATAGGTAGCCACCGCTTGGGAAGCGGCGGTTACATACATGAAACATGCCATTTGAGACAAGGAGGACGCCGAGCTTGACGCCTTGGTAAAGACAACCCTTGGCTTAAAATCACGGACTTGCAGCTTTAAGGCAATTTGTTCCTTTCGGACTACTGGACAAGGAAACAGGGGAGTTCATCACCGATGATCTGGAGGTGAAGGAATTCGAGAAGAATCTGGTAAGGAATTTATCGCCGATCTCAAGTCTATTGCGTTCTAATTAAGATAATGAAGCCAAGAATCTAAATGGGTTCACCTTTCCTTGTCTCTGTAGGAGGAGGAACTAAACGCTCGCCACAGTCGTCGAGTTTCGACGGAGCCGTGGGACACAGTTTTCAACAGGGCGACCAATGCTTACAAGAAGAGGGACAAGGGGTTGCCGCCGTCCTCAGCTGGCCGTGTGTCCGGCTTTGGTACGAGCATGAAGTTCAAGGAGTTCTACAAAGAGGACGCCAAGAAAATAAGGGAGAGGAAGAAACAGGATAAAGCCGCTGTTGCAGAGCTGAAGATGAAGGTGCAGACACTAGAGGAGAAGGCGGTGGACCAGAAAACGGTGGACAAGTTAGTGGAAGAGAAGCTCCGCTCGATGATCCCCCCTGAGTTTTTCGAAGGGCTTACTGCTTGGAATGCGGGAGGTCGACAGGGGCCGATACATCTGCCCAGCTTAAGCGGCAGCAACTCGGGCATCAATGTTACCGTGTCGCCGGACCTAGTGACCCCGCCGGCCATCAACGTCGGGACGCAACCCCTCGTTTTGGTCACACCGACGCCCCCTCCTGCCAAAGATACCAATAAGGCGCAGCCGATAGCGGTGGTGCTTCGTGAGGCACCCGAGCGGGAGATTGCAGATGATGATAGGCCGGCCACCGACATCGGCCGTGTCTCTACATTAGCCGAGATCCACGCCATCACCAAGGTAACTAATTAGTTAGTGCACGCCATCTCCTTTATGCCTTTGATGCATGACTGTTGCCATCTCATGATGCCCAACAACATGTTTTTGCCTCAGGACACTTCTTGCGTACTCCTTCTTAAAGATGTCGGCGGTGAGTTGAAGGATGTTGCCAAGGGAACTCTTATACAACCGGCGAGCCGCACGATGCACAACAATCCAATGGATGATGACGTGATGAAGGTCAGGTTGGCTCGGGTGTTGCCGGTCAAGGCGACATGGACCGAAGGCGGGACGACCCCTTTCAACCTCGAGGGAGCGGCGAACACAAGACCCTTGGGGAATGCTAAACTGGCCCTTGACATGGCGAAGACCTAGATTCCTTGCGGGGGGGAGCACGGTGCCACCTCTCGACCGATCATCACAGCCACCACCTCGGAAGCCGTTGTCGCCACCACCGGCCGTCACCATCAACTCTTGGCGGTGTGTGCACCGCCACAGCAAAGACGTTGTGCATAACCGCCGTCGCCCGCTACCACCACCACATGATGGCACCCATGAAGATGATGAAGAATAGGTCAACATTGACGACTTCATCAACACCGGCGCCGCCAAAGGATTGTATATGCCTTCTGTGGATGAAGAACCCTTCGCAGCTCGCGGCGACCATCAAGCTGGTCGACCCAATACATGCACGCAGCGCCTGGTCTTCCATGGTCTTTCTCAAGAGACGCCTCCGGCCACCGATCCACCACAAGAGAAACCGGGATTGGTTTTTAGCCCTAACACACTCCGAAAGGCGACAGATGAGCAGATGGCAGTGGATGACACTGTTGTGAAGAAGAAGCACTATAGGAAGAGAGGTAATAATAATAGGGTTTTCTATTTTCGTGCCCTCAGGTCCTTAGTTGTACTCAGTTTTCTCCAGCTCCTTAGTTTTTCCTCAGTTTTCCCCAAGTCCTTGTCTGAAACCCGCAGAAGGAGCTCAGACGGAAGGAATCCGTTAAGTTGACTGTTCCGTGCTGACGAGTGCGGTCGTGTCGTTTGTGGGGCCACGTCGTGTGGGGCCGCGTCGCGTAGGGCTGGTAGGAAGGGACCGCATGGGACAGGACGAGACCATGTTTGTGGCGTGGCGTGGCGGGGCCGTGGCGTAATGGCCGTGTGGAGGACGGGCACGGGGCAGTGGTTTCTCTTTCGCTTCCATTAGCAGTTTTCAATGTACCTTTTTTCCTCTCTCGCTTCGATCTCATTCATATTTGATAGCCCAAATTGGTAGCAAATCTAGAGCAGCTTCTCCTTCTGTTTTTAACGCCATTCATTTCTTTATGCCTTCGTTTTACCCAATCGGTAGGAAATCTAGGGCACAAATCCGAATCGGAAAATATAGGATAAGCTGCATACAGCAGCCAGCATAGCATAGATATATTCACGACAGATCCAACAGTAGTACCGATAGATACAATATAAGCTACATTTTACATGAATTTAAGCTGATCTACAGATAGAGCAGTCACATATAGAGAGTGCAGTAGGCACGTTCAAGGTAGCGCCTGTGACTCGCTTGGAGGTTGCGCAGGTGAATCCCAAGTGCTTTGTGTTTGGCCATGAATGCATGCACGTTCACGGTCGTTCCAACTCTAGCGCCGCGCTCGCCAATGGATTCAGCATGGTTCACCGAGCGATTGAAGTCGGTGGCGGAGCTTCCTATTGCGAAGGGCACTTGTAAATGCCTCGAGCAAAGGGGCCATCGTAATGGCGGATCTGCAGACCTCGAGGACGTGGCGATTCTTGGTGTGGAAGGACTCAAGCGTCGCCATCTGCACCTCTCTCGCACCTACTTAGCACCAAAGATCGTGCAAAAAACACGGAGTCAATTGCAACGATGATGGAACAGAGAGTGAAGAAAGATCATGCATGATAATATGGGCTCGAAAAAAAGAGGTAGCCTCAGTTACATTGGACACACTTATATCCAGGATTTGAGTCAGTAAACCAAAGATCATGCACAACAAATTTCTACACACCAATTGTTTACTGACCAAACCCTGAATCAATTTGTGCCCAAATATTCATCATCATCGGCACAAATCTTAAACAAAAGCAAATCACAAACACTAATAACGCAAGATCTAACACAAAAGGATTGAACTAGGAATGCATTTAACCGTAATAACACAAGATCTAACACAAATGGATTGAACTAGGAGACGAACCCTAATAACGCTAGATCTAACACAAAAGGATTGAAATGGTATAAGAACAAGGGCAAAAGGGTTACCTCCGGCAAATGTCGACGATGCTAGTGTCGTAGGGGTTCTCCCGTGACGTCGACCTTTAATCGGTTCGTCAGGGTTCCAAGCGGCTAAGCGGCGGTCCGTGTGATACTGGTCTGATGCTGATGATGTGCCGCGTTGTAAACTGGGGTTGAATGGGGGCAGGGGCAATTACGCCGGTGATCCGGACGATCGACAATGGGCATCTCATTCTTCTCCATCGCCGTTTTTTTCTTTTTTTTTTTCTCTTTCTTGTGGCCAGGAGAAGATGATGGGACAGGTGAAGCGTGCGTCGAGGGAAAGAAAAAGGGCTCTATAAAGACGAAGGTGGTATATCAAACACGCCATCCGCTTATGCATGCATGGCTGCAGCGGCTGCGACACGAGTCTAACCTCGACGTTTGGTGTACTCAGTTATAACCTCGGGCCTTATACAGAAATTTTATCTGTACTCAGTTTTCCCCTCGAGTACTTAGACTGGCAAGTGCAATATACTCAGTTTTACCCTCAAGTATCTGGTCAACAGAGAGTCAACAAATGAGATTAACATAGCTAATTGAGTCATTTCATGCGCAAAAAAATCCAAAAAAATAAAAACATAGTGGCACCTACTCATGGAGTCTTCCTACGCAACCTGCCACCTAGAAAACCTTAACAAACATATATAAATCAAGTTTTACCACAAATTGCCACTTCTCAGAATCACTAGTGTAGCTATGAAAATGCATGGTTTTCCACTCAAACCCCTTTGCAAAACATCTTCCCCAAAAACATAGTTTGTCTAAATGATGCCATAATTGTCACACTCATGTATATTTGAATTGCAAATAATTTGATGTAGCCCAATATGAATTATATTGTACAAAACACGCATTTTTCATTTTGTAATTCTTTTGTTTGAATCCCTTAGTCTATTTACTATTTATGTCCCCTTGGATTCTTAGTACTACTCAATTTTGCCCTCAAGTTCTGTCACAAATGCTCTCAGAAGCCCAAACTTATCCTGATTGGTTGAGCCGTTGTCACACGGATCGACTCCACGAACCGTTGATCAACTGATCTAACGGGCAGTATATCCCCTCTCCGTCTCTTGGTGGCCACCCCTCTCTCTCTGTCGGTGGAGAGTGTGTTGGAATTATGCCCTAGAGGCAATAATAAAGATGTTATTATTATAATTCTTGTTCATAATAAAGTTTATATTCCATGCTAGAATTGTATTAAGCGGAAACATTAATACTTGTGTGGTTTGTGAACAACACCGTGTCCCTAGTACGCCTCTATGGACTAGCTCATTGATCAATGATGGTTAAGGTTTCCTAACCATAGACATGAGTTGTCAATTGATAATGGGATCATATCATTGGGAGAATGATATGGTGGACAGACCCAAACTAAGCGAAGCAATTAGATCGTGTCATTGTGTTCATCTTTGCGAAGCTTTTCCTATGTCAAATATTGTATTCCTTAGACCATGAGATAATACAACTCCCTGGTATCGGAAGAAAGCTTTGAGGTCATAAAACGACATCCTAAGAGAGCTTGATCATAAAGGTGTCTCTCGGTGATCGGAAAGTATCATTGGGTTGTATGTATCAAGATGGAATTTGTCCCTCCCAAGTCGGAGAGATATTTCAGCCCACTGTCGAATCAACACGCTTGCAAGCATGTGGTTAAGGAGTTAATCACAAAGTGATATCGGATTACGAACGAGTAAAGTACTTTGAGAACGAGATTGAACTAGGTATGACGATACCGACGATCGAATCTCGGGCAAGTAAAATATCGCGAGACGAAGGGAATATATATATGGGATTGATTGAATCCTGGCATCGTGGTTCATCCGATATGATCATCGATGAATGTGTGGAGTCAATATGGGTGCCTGCATCTCTACCGTTGATTGATAGAAGATCATGTCTGCATATTCGAACCCGCAGGTCACACACTTAACGTGTCTCGACGCTAGGATAGATTGGATAATTGGTTTATGAATTTGTGTTCGAGTATCGGATGGGATCCGGATATCACGAGAGGTTCCGGAATGGTCCGAGAATAAGATTCATATAAGGCGGCAGTTTTGGAGTTGAATTGTTCCGGATTAATCGGTATTGTAACAAGCTTCTGAACCTTCCGGAAGGGGCCAACGTGGTCCCACCTTCCGGGAGGGGGCAGGGGCCTATGAGGGAGTGTCCTGGCCGCATTGGGCCAGGGGCACAAGGCCCCATAGGGCCCAGCCTATTCTAGATAAGATTTAAATCGTTTAAATCTAGAGATAGAATTTCTAGATAAGGGATAAGTTTAAATCGTTTAAACTTGAGATAGACTTGGAGGAGGGCTAGGGCTGCGACCCCCTCTATATAAAGAGAGGGTGGGCGCACCAACCCCACACACCTTCCCTCCAAGCCCTAGTAACCCTGCTGCCTTCCTCTCTCCTCCGACGCTTGTAGGCGAAGCCTGCAGAAATTCTCCACCATATACACCATGGCCGTGTTGTAGATCCAATCCATCTCTCCACCATACTTGCTGGTCCAAGGAAGGAGGAGACGCCGAGGTGCGCTGCACAGCATCTCACAGGAGGCACCGCCACTTGTGGTGCTAGATCGGATCGGATCGCGGAGAGGAGAAGCGAGACTACATCACCCACGCGTTCCGACGAAGCGTTCATTCCGCGAATCTTCAAGGGTATGAAGATCTAATCCAATCTCTCGTTGTTTGCATCTCCTAGATTAGATCTTGGCTTTCCCTCTGTTCGCTCAGAGAAAATTTTGATTTACTATGCTCGAAACCCTTCAAAGTGGTATCGAGCTAGATCTATGCGTAGATGTGATTCACGAGTAGAACGCAACATGGTTGCGGGCGTTGATGTTTTCTGTTGCAAGCCTCTTGTTTGTGTTCTTCTTATGAAGCGGGATAGTGATATCGAAGCGGTCCAAGCCAACCTTACGCGACATCGTTAGCGAGACCGGCTCCGCACTTGACGTGTGGCTTGTACCACACATGCGGTGGTGGATGTCGGCTTCTCTCACTATAGTTGTCATGGGATTAACACGGAGTTTGGCAACCATAATATCACCGTTGTGGCTTTCCGTAGGTAAGAATCGTTCTTAGCATCTACTCCCATAAGCCACGTAAAACATGCAACAACAAAGTAGAGGCGTCTAACTTGTTTTTGCAGGGAGTTTTCGTGATATGGTATGGCCCAAGATGTGATGTGTATATTGTATCGATGATCATGTTTTGTAATGTTTCACGACTTGCATGTCGATGAGTACACAACGGCAGGAGCCATATGGTTGTCTTTATAATTGTGTATGACCTGCGATCAACTTCTTATACGCCATGTAATAGCTTTACTTTATCGCTAAGTAGTTAGCAATAGTTGTAGTTGCTATTCGTGGTGGAGGCAATCATGGTGGAGTGATGGAGATCATGCGGGACGCACAAGATGGAGATCATTCTTGCAAGATTGGCTGTACCATGTCACATAAAGTTATATGCATGTGATGTTTATCCTTTTATGTATCTTATTATGCTTAGATCGCGACGGTAGCATTATAAGATGATTCCTCACTTAAAGATCAAGATAAAACTGTGTTCTCCCCAAGTATGCACCGTTGCGAAGTTCGTCGTGTCCAAGCATCACGTGATGATCGGGTGCTATAGACTCTCGCTCACATAACGGGTGCAAGCCGCTTTACACGCTGGAAATACTTGGGTCTAACTTGACGAGCCTAGCATGCATATGGCCTCGAACACAAGAACCGAAAGGTTAAGCATGAGTCATATGGATGATATGATCGACACCGTTGTCCACCATTGAAACCACATCTCTTCTCGTGATGATCGGATTAGGTGTGGTGAATTTGGATCGTGTTCACTAAACAACTTGAGGGATGTTGAATTTAGTGGGAGTTCATCTAGTAATTTGATTAAGTTGAACTATTTATCATGAACATAGTCTAAATTGTACTTGCAAATCTTGTAGATCACATGGCCAAGTCCAACTTCAACTTCAACGTTTTTTTGAGAAAGAAAAGCTTAGAAACAATGGGTCTAACTTCACCAACTGGTTCCATAATCTAAGAATCATTTCTGGCGGACAAAGGACTATGTCCTTGAAAAGCGTTAGGTAACCCCTGCAATCGCTAGCGGCTGATGAGAAAGCTGTCTATCGATTCAAAGATGATTATGGTGTGATTAAGAGCACCATGTTGTTTGCTATGGAACCGGAACTTCAAAATCGTTTTGAAAACTATCCGGGCCTTTGAGATTCTCGAAGAGCTGAAAACCATGTTTCGACTCAGGCCCGTTCGAGATATGAGATCTCTGAAGTTCTTTAACTGCAAGATGGAGGAAGGGAGTTCCGTTAGTGAGCACGCCATTAAGATGTCGGGCTACACTCAACGCCTTGAGCAACCGGATTGCAGATTCCGGAGGAGCTCAAGATTGACAGGTTCTGCAATCACTCCTCCCAGCTACAAAAGTTTTGTAGTGACTCACAATCAGATTGGTTCCATCGATACGATCACGAGCTCTTAGAAAGCTGAAGCTGCGAGGTGGACATCAAGAAGGATAATCATGTGTTGATGGTCAACAAGCCCTCCTTTAAGAAAGGTAAAGGTGCAAAGAAGCCCTTCAAGAAAAGCGGCGGCAAGCGTTGCCCTGCTGAGAAGAAGCTCAAGTCCGGACCTAAGCGGACCTTTGGTGCTTCTATTGCAAGGACAAGGGTCACTAGAAGTCTTCAAGTACTTAGCGGACAAGAAGGCTGGCACCATCAAAGGTATATTTGATATACATGTTATTGATGTTTTCCTTACTAGCCCTCGTTGTAGTGCAGGTATTTGATACCGGTTGATTTGCTAATATTTGTAACTCGAAGCAGAGCTACGGAATGAGGTGACGATGCAAGACAGCGGATCAAGAGTTGATGTGATGGCCGTCAAGACGCTCTCTTAGTTTTACCTTCGGATTAGTTTTAAACCTTAATAAATGTTATTATGTGCCTGCGTTGAGCATGAACATTATTCTGGATCGTGTTTATTGCAAGAGCGGTTATTCATTTAAATCGTAGAATAATGGTTGTTCTATTTATATGAGTAACATCTTTTATGGTCATGCACCTCTTGTGAATGGTTTATTTCTTCTAAATCTCGAAAGGGATGAAACACACATCCATAACATTGAGGCTAAGAGATGCAAAGTAGATAGTGATAATACTACTTATTTGTGGCACTGTCGTCTAGGTCATATTGGTGTAAAGCGCATGAAGAAACTCCATTCTGATGGACTTTTGGAGTCTCTTGATTTTGAATCATTTGACACATGCGAACCATGCCTCATGGGCAAGATGATCAAAACCCCGTTCTCGGTATGATGGAGCGAGCAACGGACTTGTTGGAAATCATACATACATATGTATGCGGAACGATGAGTGTTTAGACTCGCGGTGGATATCGCTATTTTCTCACTTTTACCGATGACTTAAGTAGATATGGGTATATCTATTTAATGAAACATAAATCTGAAACATTTGAAAAGTTCAAAGAATTTCAGAATGAAGTGGAGAACCATCGTAACAGAAAGATTAAGTTTCTACGATCCGATCGTGGGGGCGAATATTTGAGTTATGATTTTCTCACGCATCTCAAAGCAAGTGGAATCGTTTCACAACTCACGCCACCCGGAACACCACAGCGCAATGGTGTGTCTGAACGCCGAAATCGAACCTTATTAGATATGGTCCGATCGATGATGTCTCTTACTGATTTGCCGTTATCATTTTGGGGTTATGCATTAGAAACCGCTGCATTCACTTTAAATAGGGCTCCATCTAAATCCGTTGAGACGACACCGTATGAACTGTGGTTTGGTGCTAAACCTAAGTTGTCGTTTCTTAAAGTTTGGGGATGCGAAGCTTACGTCAAGAAGTTGATGCCGGCAAGCTTGAACCCAAAGCGGAGAAATGCGTCTTCATAGGATACCCTAAGGAAACTATTGGGTATACCTTCTATCACCGAAGGCAAAGTGTTTGTCATGAAGAACGGTTCCTTTCTTGAGAAGGAGTTTCTCTCGAAAGAAGTGAGTGGGAGGAAAGTAGAGCTAGACGAGGTTATTGAACCTTCTCTTGAATTGGAGAGTAGCGCAGCACCTGAAATTGTTCCAGTGCCGCCTGCACCAACAATAGAGGAAGCAAATGACAAGGATCATGAAGCTTCGGACGATGTCTTACATCGAGCGTCGCAGTTAAACAAGGCGTGCCCCTCCCCGAGTGTACGGCAACCTGTCTTGGTTGTCTTGTTAGTAGAAGACAGTGAACCTACGAACTATGAGGAAGCGATGATGAGCCCAGACTCTGAGAAATGGCTAGAAGCCATGAAATCCGAATTGGGATCCATGAGCGAAAACCAAGTATGGACTTTGGTGGACCCTCCTAGCGACCGAAAGGCCGTTGAGTGCAAATGGATCTTCAAGAAGAAAACGACGGCGATGGTAATGTTACCGCCTATAAAGCACGCTTGTTGCGAAAGGTTTTCGACAAGTTCAAGGTGTTGACTACGATGAGACTTTCTCTCCGTAGCGATGTTTAAGTCCATTCGGATTTTATTAGCAATTGCTGCGTTTCATGATTATGAAATATGGCAAATGGATGTCAAGATGCTTTCCTCAATGGCAACATTGATGAAGAGTTGTATATGATGCAACCGAAGGTTTTGTCGATCCTAAGGATGCTGATAAAGTATGCAAACTTCAGCTGCTCCATTTATGGATCAAGCAAGCATCTCGAGTTGGAACCTTCGTTTGATCAAGTGATCAAGAGCTTTGGATTTGTTCCAAATTGCTACGAAGCTTGCATCTACAAGAAAGTGAGTGGGAGCTCGGTGACATTTCTGGTACTATATGTGGATGACATATTGATTATTGGAAATGATATCAACATGCTTAACGATGTGAAGAGTTATTTGAACAAGTGTTTTTCAATGCATGACCTAGGTGAAGCTGCTTATATATTGGGCATCAAAATCTATAGAGATAGACAAAGACGCTGATAGCTTTAAGCGAGTACATACCTAGACAAAGTTCGAAAAGGTTCGTAATGGATAAGTCATTGAAAGGTTCAAAGGCCTATGTTGTCGTAAGATATTGAGCAAGGCTCGGTGTCCACTTTCATAAATGATAGGAAGCTATGAGCAAAGTGCCTTATGCCTCGGCCATAGGTTCCATCATGTATGCCATGTCGTACTACTGCCGGCGGATGTGTCCAATGCTCTTAGTTTGACGAGCAGATATCAAAGTGATCCAGAGTGGAACCTTTGGACAGCCGTGAAGAACATCCTAAGGTACCTAAATAGGACTAAAGAAATGTTCTTAGTCTATGGGGGTGATGAACAGCTAAATGGAAATGTTACGTCGATGCTAGTTTCGACACCGACAAGGATGATTCTAAATCTCGAACGGATACGTGTATATTTTGAATGGAGGAGTGAGTGGAGAAGCTGCAAGCAAAGCGTGATCGCGGGATCTGATGAGAAGCGGAATACATGGCTGCCGCAGCGTCAAGTGAAGGAGTTTGGATCGAAACTTCATCGAGCTTGGCGGTTCCAAGTGCATTGGACCTTGTGAGATTATGTGACAACACCGGGCGCCATAGCACTCGCTAAGGAACCAAGATATCATCCAAAGACCAAGCATATCAATCGCAAGTTTCATATAATCCGAGATTATATAGCGATGGAATCTGAAGATCAGCAAAGTACATACAGATCCGAATGTCGCAGATCCATTGACTAAACCTCTTCCACGTAAAACATGATCAAGACCTCGATTCCATGGGTGTGAGATTGTTGCCAAATGTAAACTAGATTATTGACTCTAGTGCAAGTGGGAGACTGTTGGAATTATGCCCTAGAGGCAATAATAAAGATGTTATTATTATAATTCTTGTTCATAATAAAGTTTATATTCCATGCTAGAATTGTATTAGCGGAAACATTAATACTTGTGTGGTTTGTGAACAACACCGTGTCCCTAGTGCGCCTCTATGGACTAGCTCATTGATCAATGATGGTTAAGGTTTCTAACCATAGACATGAGTTGTCAATTGATAATGGGATCATATCATTGGGAGAATGATATGGTGGAATGACCCAAACTAAAAGCAATTAATTAGATCGTCATTGTGTTCATCTTTGAAGCTTTTCCTATGTCAAATATTGTATTCCTTAGACCATGAGATAATACAACTCCCGGTATCGGAAGAAAGCTTTGAGGTCATCAAACGTCATCCTATGAGAGGGTGATCATAAAGGTGTCTCTCGGATCGGAAAGTATCTGTTGGGTTGTATGTATCAAGATGGAATTTGTCCCTCCCAAGTCGGAGAGATATACTTCGGGCCCACTCGGTAATCGATATCAACACCGCTTGCAAGCATGTGGTTAAGGAGTTAATCACAAAGTGATATCGGATTCTGGAGCAGTAAAAGCTGCGGAACGAATTGAATTGAACTAGGTATGATAATACCGATCGAATCTCGGGCAAGTAAAATATCGCGAGACGAAGGGAATATATATATGGGATTGATTGAATCTGGCATCGTGGTTCATCCGATATGATCATCGATGAATGTGTGGGAATCAATATGGGTGCAGACCCGCTGTGGGAGTCAATATGGTGCCTGCACTCGTGATTATTGATAGAAGATCATGCATGTGCATATTCTCGAACCATTGGTCACACACTTAACGAGTCTCGAAGCTAGGATAGATTGGATAATTGGTTTATGAATTTCTGTAAGGAGTATCTCATGCGATCCGGTATATCACGAGAGGTTCCGGAATGGTCCGGAGAATAAGATTCATATAAAGGCGGTGCAGTTTTGGAGTTCGAATTGTTCCGGATTAATCGGTATTATAGCAGGCTTCTAGAACCTTCCTAAGGAAGGGCCAACGTGGTCCCACCTTCCGGGAGGGGCATGGGCCTATGAGGGAGTGTCCTGGCGCATTGGGCCAGGGCACAAGGCCCCATAGGCCCAGCCTATTCTAGATAAGATTTAAATCGTTTAAATCTAGAGATAGAATTTCTAGATAAGGGATAAGTTTAAATCGTTTAAACTTGAGATAGACTTGGAGGAGGGGCTAGGGCTGCGACCCCCCCTCTATATAAAGAGGGGTGGGGGCGCACAAACCCCTCACACCTTCCCCTCCAAGCCCTAGTAACCCTTACTTCTCTCCTCTCTCCTTGTTGGGTTTGTGGTAAAAGAACGAAGCGAAATTCTCCACCATATATACATTCGTGTTGTAGATCCAATCCATCTCTCCACCATACTTGCTGGTCCAAGGAAGGAGGAGACGTCGAGGTGCTGCACGTGTGCATCTCACGGAGGCACCGCCACTTGTGGTGCTAGATCGGATCGGATCGCGAGGAGGAGAAGCGAGTACGACTACATCACCCACGCTCCGTAACGTTCTTTAACCGAATCTTCAAGGGTATGAAGATCTAATCCAATCTCTCTCGTTGTTTGCATCTCCTAGATTAGATCTTGGCTTTCCCTCTGTTCGCTTCCGTAGAAAATTTTGATTTACTATGCTGCGAAACCCTTCAGAGTGCCACCCCTCTATTTATGTGCAATAACGAGTTTGCCACGTAATATAGTTTGCGGATTTTAGTGAATGCATTATTTGTCACCCCTCTAACAATTATCAACTATCTTTAGCTTTCCTTTTATTTTAGGGAATATAGTTTGGGATATAGTTTTGGTAATTTGAAACGGCCCAAAAGTGGTATAATTTTGGTATAAACATGAGGCATACATATTTGCGGATTTCGGTGAATGCATTATTGTCACCCCTCTAACAATTATCAACTATCTTTAGCTTTCCTTTTCTTTTAGGGAATATAGTTTGGGATATAGTTTTGGTAATTTGAAATGGCCCAAAAGTGGTATAATTTTGGTATAAACATGAGGCATACATATTTGCGGATTTCGGTGAATGCATTATTGTCACCCCTCTAACAATTATCAACTATCTTTAGCTTTCCTTTTCTTTTAGGGAATATAGTTTTGGTAATTTTGGTAGAAACATGAGACATACATATTTGGCATATTTGGGGGATTTCGGTGAATGGATTATTTGTCACCCCTCTAACAATTATCAACTTTCTTTAGCATTCCAATATAGTTGGTAATTTCGGTGAATGCACACACTAACTATGAAAACAACTACAAGTACATGTAACTGAATAATGGATTTGTAACAAGGTATCCCTTGTAACAACTTCTAGCGGCTGGTGAGCAATGATAAGAATCCGATCGCAATTATACAACAGAAAAAACAACCAGCCATCAGATTAGCTTGCTTCTTCAACTTCTCTCGATCACCGCGCCTTCACTTCCACCAGTCCTGCATTGGGAGAATTAGGCATAATCGGAATGGCTCCTCTCTCCGCCGCATTCTCTACAGCAAGTCCCCCCCTCCCAAATTGCGCTCCCCAATAGCGCCAATTGATTCCTGCAATTGAAGCCTCTAAATGTACACATCGATCCACTCGCAATGCCTGCATTTCTTCAGGATCTCAACAACGTGAACCCTAAATCCCAAATTCGAGGGAATAACAAGAAAATTGAGAGAAAACAGAGAAATTGGAGCGAGATCTAACCTTATCCCCCTCTCTATATGGCAAGCTCTCGCATGCAAGGAACTCACGTCCACGGTTGCCGTTGTTGTCCGCCTTATAGATCGACCGCTTCAGAGGCTCCTGGCGTGGGCAGTTAGGGCATCTTGTCAAAGGCACGGGTCCATACTGCGGCCATGAAGAACGGGAGGTCGAAGAGAAACTAGACATCACCCGTCTGCCGGAGAAGGGCTGCCGCTAGCGGAGAAGAAGAACAATGGGGCATGGGGAAAGAAAGGGGAAGCAATGGCACGGGCATGGGCGCGGGGATAGAAAGGGGAAGCAATGGCGAACGCAAGCTGGTGGCTCGGGCTCCCATTTTGCAACGGTCACCTAGGTAAGCTGTGGGTCCGGCGTGCTAACATGGACAAGTTGTGGGTCCCACGATGATCTGGATAAGTGGAGACGTGTCCACTACGGAGCACCAACATCGGCCCCACTTGCCAGCACCAACCAACATCAACTAAACGGGAATCCTCCATTCGAGCTCCTTCTGCGGGTTTCAGACAAGGGATTGGGGAATTCTGAGGAAAAACTAAGGAGCTGGGGAAAACTGAGTACAACTAAGGACCCGAGGGCATGGAAATAGAAAGCCCATAATAATAATAAGAAGGGTGCGAGCCAGCCTCTTACGAAGAGGATCCGGGGTCAGGACACCGTCGCCGTACCATCCACACAATTTGGCTTGCCCCGAGTGCATGTAGCTGGTGATCCGATATTGACTCCGGATATGATCCACATTGCGGTTGGAGCCATGTTAACTTTGCATGAGGGTGTCAAGACACTAGAGGCCCTCCTTCTTAAAGACGAAGATCCAAATTACCCGGTTTTCATGGCCAAGGTGCCATTGGACGTGGGCTTCATCGATGAATCCCCCACGGATATATTCTTCATAGCGTTCGAGGACATATTCAAGCTGTTTCTCACGAAACGGCTGGACTATAACTTAATGCGCTATGGCGCTCAATCTGGCTCACGATCAAGAGAGAAAGTACCCGGAAATCGCGATAGTGGATCCCTACTACATGCGGGATAGCGGTTGGTGAAGGATCGGAAGACGGACCAAAGGCTACGGCACTCGAGAAGTTCATGGTGGACAACAAGGCGAAGGCACTTCTTTTGCCTTTCTTTCCGGTAAGTACACACACTCGCTCATCGTCACCGTAACTTATGCATTTCTTATAGATTTCTTTCCTTTGCTCTTTTCAACATTCCGTTCCTCCAATTGTGTTGCGCGAGAGACAAATCTGCACACTCATCGTCCTTGCCCGAGGTATTCGCTAGCCACGTATTCGACTCGTGGAGTTTGACAAAGAAGAAAGACTACACCAGGAGTGTTCTCAATGAGGCTCTCGAGGGCTACACCAAGAAGGGATGCACCTTCCGTAGATAGGGGAATGTATCAAGGATGGCAAACACGTGTTCAAGCACGTGCGACTTCCCTAACGTCAGCGATTGTTGCTAGTGCCAAGGAGGCCTTCTATGTCCTCCATCACCTTAAAGGCTATGTTCGGGATTGCCATAACCTAACGCTGCCATCTAGTCTCCGAGGATGGGCCGAAACTTTAGCGAAAATCGACGATGCTGATCTTAGAGAAGACTTCCATCGCATTCAGATGAAGTTGTTGCAAATCATCATTGAAGATGTCAACACATGGGGCGGTGCCCTACAACAAGCCAGAGGGTTGAGTAAGAGGGAGATCAAAGAACGCCTCCATAAGCAGGGTGACACAAGGACGTGGATGACGAAAGAGGGTTATCTACCGTTCCCGAAGCCGAGCTAGAAGAGGAAGTCTTCATCATGATCAATGTGTGCCTCTAGCATGATCCAGTGTGTGTATTCTTGATGGGCCTTTCTTTGTATTAGTGTGTGTGTGTCATAAACTTTACTATCTCGTGGTCGAAATGGTCATTGTTGTTAGACTTAAACTACCTTGTGGTCGTGTTGTCGTTGAACTTATTGCTTCTATGATGATCTAACTTTTAGGTTTATGGATCCTTTGTTTTATATTCTATGAACATATATATATATGGATGTGAACCCTTTATTCATTCTTTTCGTTGTATTTTTACTAATATGCCTTGTCGTCTATAGAGATGGCGACGAGGTGGTATGTAGTGTACATGGGTAGGGTTCCAGGAGTCTACGAGGAGTGGGAGGATTGCCACAAACAAGTGAACAAGTTCAGCGGCAACATCTACAAAGGATACGCGACTAGAGAGGCGATAGCTAAGTGGAGGAACCACTTGTGGAAGAAGAACCGGATGAAGATATTGGTCGGCTAATGCTCTTGCTCACCATTATCACAGTTGTATTCTATTTGATCCTAGTGTAGGCGTAGGTGGCCACTTCATATTTGTAATGTGAGATGATATGAACTTTGTATTCAAGGTTGTGTAAAAATTTGGCACTTGACACTATATATGTATCTCGATCGGGCTCTAAGTGTTTGTATTATATATATATGTCGGTTTTCATGCATCTACTACTTGTGCAATGTATTTTATATTCATCTAGATAAATACTGTATAAATCACATATAATGCTAAATACGATTATACACCAGGAAAGTATTTTACTTGAATACATGTTACAATCGTTAGGCGCATATAATTATATAGTTAGTGGCGCATGGCATATCTGTGGCGCATACACGTAAATGCGCCATAGAAGTTCTTCCTATGGCGCATATGAAGGAATGCGCCACAGAATTCTGGAACTTCTATGGCGCATATCCATATGCGCCCAGGATTGATATCGGAGACATATGCCTACGGAAGAAGTTATATCGAAGGCAAAGATATGCGCCACAGAAGTCCCCTTTTCATGCGCCACAGATATGTTGTTTCCTAGTAGTGTATGCAAGATTCAACGCAATTGTTACAGCAATATGGAGATGGTGATGAGGGTGCTGATGGTGATGATGGTGGTGATGATGATGATGATGATCCCGATGAAGTCCATCTTGATGGTGGTGTTGATGGCGATGATCTCCCCTCTCTGGGAAGGAATTCCCCGAGAAAATCTGTCCCGGGGGGATCTCTTCTCTCTCTCGTTTTCCCTCTCCCTTGAGGCGAAGGGAATGTAGTGTTTTCCGCCCAGCGAGTCTTAGGGCTTGGGAGAAAGATATCGCCGGGTGAGGAGGGGGCGGAAGGGCAGGTGGCCACACCACTCCCTGGTGCGGCCTAGGCTTGCCCGCGCCATGGGGTGGTGTGGGCCCCCTGTGGACCACCTCCACTCCATCTTTTGGCATCTTGAGTCTTCTGGAAAAATAGAATTTTCCGTATATTTTCTCGGATTTTTTGATCTTCGCGAATTTTGCCTCCAAACAGCACCTTTTCCATCAGAATCCTGACTACAGCGGTCCATGCTCCAAAAGTCATCAACCATGCAAAAATAGATGAAATAACATAAGTATCACCTCTCAATACGAAATATATCAATGAATAATAGTGAATTAAGACATAGAATAGTGATGCAAAATGGATGTATCAAAGCACAGTGATGATAATTTCATGTTTATGTGGCATTGCCGTCTTGGTCACATTGGCGTAAAACGCATGAAGAAGCTTCATTCAGAAGGGCTTCTTGGATCATTGGATTTCGAATCCCTTGATACATGTGAGCCATGCCTCATGGGCAAGATGACTAGGACACCATTCTCCGGGATAGTGGAGAGAGCTATAGACCTACTGAGAATCATACATACGGATGTATGTGGACCAATGAGCGTCTCAACATGCAATGGTTATCGTCACTTTGTTACCTTTACTGACGACTTAAGCAGATATGGATATATCTACTTAATCAAGGACAAGTCTGAAACCTTTGAAAAGTTCAAGGAATTTCAGAAAGAAGTAGAGAATCAAGTTAACAAGAGAATCAAGCATCTTCGATCGGATCGAGGAGGTGAGTATTTGAGTTATGAGTTTAACATGCACTTCAAGGACTGTGGGATTATCCCGACTTACGCCAACCCGGAACACCACAGTAAATGGGTGTGAACATTAACATCGTGAACCAAACTAGATGCTGCCAGATATGTATCTTTCCAATTTTTCATGTCTGGTTCACAGTAAATATGGTGTGTCAACATCGTAAATAACGAACCTTATTAGATAGTGTCTGTGCGATGATGTTTTTGTATGCTGTGTCTTTGTCTTTTGGGATACGTGTTAGCCCGATTTTATTTTTTTTGAACCATGCCGCCATCCCTGGGAGACGTGGGTTTGGGGATACTGCGTTAGAAACCGATTTTTTTTTTTTTTGACGCCGCCATCCAAATCCTGGAACATACCCCATATGAGATAGATATGGTAAGCCAAAAGCGTTGTCATTTCTGAAAGTTTGGGGTTGTGAGGCATACGTTAAGAAACTGCAGCTTGACAAACTCGAACCCAAATCGGAAAAATGTATCTTTGTGGGATATCCAAGGGAAGACATTGGGTACACTTTCTACAATCAAGCCGAAGGCAAGGTGTCGAAAAAAAAAAAAACCGGCACCTTTCTCGAGAAAGAGTTTCTTGCAAAAGGAGTGAGTGGAAGGAAAATTGAGTTAGATGAAATTGTTGACCCTTCTCTCCAAATTCCGAGTAGCGCAACGGAAGTTGTTCCAAAACCGCTCTCCAACATGGAGGAAGAGCCCATTGATGATGATAAAAAAAATGACATCGAGACTCCTGAGGTTTGCAGGTGTACAAGAGTTCGTGCCACTCCTGATTGGTACAGTATCCTTGTAATGTCTGTCATCCTAGATGAGCAGGAAGAACCTACAAACTACAAAGAAGCTATGGATAGTGCTGACTCCGAGAAATGGCTGGAAGCCATGAAATCTGAAATAGAATCCATGCATGAGAACAAAGTTTGGACCTTGGTGGATCTTCTAGAAGGCCGCAAGGCTGTGTAAAATAAATGGATCTTTAAGAAAAATATAGATGCGAATGGTAATGTGACCGTTCACAAAGCTCGACTTGTTGCAAAGGGTTTTTGACAAATTCAAGGAGTTGACTACGACGAGACTTACTCTCCCGTAGTGATGCTTAAGGCTGTCTGGATTTTAATAGCAATTGCTGCACATTTCGACTATGAAATTTGGCAGATGGATGTTAAGAGCGCATTCCTCAATGGCCACATTGATGAAGAGTTGTATATGATGCAACCAGAAGGTTTTTTTGATCCTAAGGATGCTGAAAAGGTATGGAAGCTTCAACGGTCCATTTATGGATTGAAGCAAGCATCTCGGAGCTAGAACCAACGTTTTGATCAAGTGATCAAGAGTTTTGGATTTGCCCAAAATCAACAAGAGTTCTGTGTTTACAAGAAAGCGAGTGGGAGCTCAGTTGTTTTCTTAGTAGTATATGTGGATGACATATTACTCATGGGAAACGATGTGGATCTTATGAAAGCGTGAAAACATATTTGAGTAACCAATTTTCCATGAAGGATCTAGGTGAAGCCGCATAAATATTAGGAATCAAGATCTATAGAGATAGATCAAGGCACCTAATTGCATTAAGTCAGAATACTTACATCGAAAAGATTTTGAAGAGGTTCAAAATGGAAAACACCAAAAGGGGTTTTACACCCATGATGAAGAATTGCAAAATGAGTATGACTCAATGTCCTGTAACGGATGATGATAGAGAAAAGATGTCTTACATCCCCTATGCCCCAGCCATAGGATAATGCTAAGTACACGACCTGATGTGGCATTGGCTCTTAGTTTGATGAGCCGATACTAAAGTAATCCAGGACAGGATCACTAGACAGCTGTAAAGGATATCCTGAAGTATCTGAGAAGAACAAAGGATATGTACCTAACCTATGGAGGAAGTGATGAAGCTCTAAACGTAACGGGTTACATGGATGTGAGCTGGAACTCAGATCATGATGACTCGAAGTCTCAAACAGGATTTGTGTTCCTAGTGAATGGTGGGGCGGTAAGCTAGAAGAGTAAGAAACAGCCGGTGGTGGCGCAATCTTCAATGGAGTTTGAATACATTGTTGGGGCCGATGCAGCAAACAAAGCTGTTTAGCTGAGGAATTTCGTCATCGAACTAGGAGTTTTTCCAAATGCGCAAGACCCCGTGACAATCTATTGTGATAACACGGGAGCTATTGCAGACGTAAGGGAACCAAGAACTCATTCCACAGCCAAACACATCAAGCTTAGATTTCACGTCATCCGATAGAACGTTGATGAAGGTGAAGTCAACATTTGCAAAGTAGATACGGAACTAAATATGGTAGATCCTTTGACTAAAGCTCTCCATCAGGGAAAGCACGAACAACACCGAGATTCCATTGATGTTAGGTTCCTGCCTATTGTAAACTCGTTTTGTTTATACTCTAGTGCAAATGGGAGACTGAAGGAGTTATGCCCTAGAGGCAAATAATAAAGTGTATTATTTGATATATCTCCTATATGTTCATAATACGTTTCATGTTGTGCTATATAAGCGTAATCTGACGTTAATACACGTGTGGTATGTAAAGAAACTGTGTCTCTAGTTACCTCTAGCGAACTAGTTCATTGGTCATGAGGATGGTCTGGGTTTCAAGATCATGGGCATTTATGCCAATTGACAATGAGGTCATGTTATTAGTCAAATAACATGATAGACAAACATCAGACTGTTATATATTGAACGAGATCTAGTTACAAAGTTCACCATTGATGATAAAACACAGAGAACCTCGCAACCTGATCCTTTGACTGTGAGGTAATGCAAATCACCATTCCGGAAGAAGCTTAGATGATTATCAAGAATCATCTCGTAATAGGGTGATCAAAAATGTGCCACTCAGGTTTTCCAAAGGGATGCGTAGAGGAGTACATATCAAGACCAGTATTTGTCTAGTCCATGTAACGGGCAGATACATGTGGCCACCTCGGTGACGTTGCATTAATGAAGCTTGCAAGCATGTGACTTGGTCACGAAATGCAATGACATGAGAACGAGTAAACAAGTTCATTGGTAACGAAACCGAACTAAGGTATGGGGATACCGAAGATCAAGTCTCGAATGAATTAGGTATCATATGACAAAGGGAACGGGAAACGACTATCTCACGGTTCGAGTGATTGTATTCGTGAAACGCACGGGGGTCACATGGCCATCCAGGTCCCTTTGTTGATCATTGATGTGAGAGTAGTCTCGATCATGTCCGGAGTGTTTCTAAACCGAAGGATGTCACGCTTAAGGGTAGGGACGCTTAGGGTAGATGAGGTATCGTAGGAGAAATAGAGAAAGAGAAACCAGAATAGTTCCAGGTAACATCAGATGGAGATCGGAAGGGGTCCGGAAGATGTTCCAGAGTGAAGGAATAATACAATATGTGTATTTGAATATTAATTGGAGAATTAATATCAAATATATGTTTTATTTTATTATTAAAGGCATCATAATGCTAATGGGCCTCACCCGAAGGGAGGCCCAATAGGTCATGGCGCCTAGGGAAAGGGGGCCAGCCGGCCTAGGCTTAGTGGGTGATGACCCACAAGTATAGGGGGTGTATCGCAGTATTTTCGAGGGACGTGAAACCCAATTTATTGATTCGACACAAGGGGAGCCAAAGAATATTTATAAGCCTTAACAACTGAGTTGTCAATTCAGCTGCACCTGGAAACAATCTTGCTCACACTCCACAAGCTTAACAAGATGCAATTTTGTAGTAGGAATAGCAAAGGTAGTAAAGCAAAACGGTAACAAAAGCGGTAAAAAGTAGGATTCGTGCGGTAGGCATAGGGATGGATGGGCCAGGCGTTGCATGGACAAGACAATTCACATAGCAATCAGAACATAGGGCAATTGCAGATAAATAAGATAAAGCACCCAAGTACTAGACAATCCTAGGCATGTGTTCCATATATAGTCATACGTGCTCGCAATGAGAACTTGCACAACATATTTAGTCACCTTGCCCGCCATTTGGGGCCTCTAGGGAACTCGGCAATTAATTAAGGTGCTCCTTTTAATAGAGCACCAGAGCAAAGCATTAACACTCCATGAACACATGCGATCCTCACATCAAAGCCTTTCCTTCCGTTATCCCGATTTACATCGCCGGGGCCATAGGTTCCGGACAATAACGTGTGTATACAACTTGTAGATAAGACCAAGAACAATACTATCATAATGAATCAATAACACGTTCAGATCTGAAATCATGGCACTCGGGCCCTAGTGACAAGCATTACGGACAACAAGTCGCAAGAAAGTCATAAAGCACTAATAAAAGATACTAGGCACCATGCCCTAACAATCTGATGCCATTACATGAACGATCTCATCCAATCCCTACCATCCCCATGGTATACCGTGGGGGATTACTCACTCATAGATGGGGGAAACAGGGATGGTCGATGGAGAAGCGATGGTGATGATGATGGCGATGATCTCCTCCAATTCCCTGTCCCGGCAGGGTACCAGGACGGAGTTTATGTTGCTGTTTCGTGGAATCTGGTGGTGGCGGCAGAGCGGAACTCTTTCTGGAAAAACGTCGAACCCCTCAGAGTTGTTAGGTCAGAAGGCTCCTTATAGGCGAAGAGAGAGGCCGAGGGCTTGCCTAGGGGCCCACACCACCCCCTGGCGCGGCCTGGCCTGGCCCGCGCCACCAGGTGGTGTGGCCACCCCTTGGCTCCTCTCCGTCTCGTATTCTGGCTCCTGGAGTCTTTGGGTGAAATGGGATTTTTGGCATATTTTCCGGGATTTTTCCTGATAGTTGGTTTTCTACACAAAAAGTAGACACCAAGGCAATTCTGCTGAAAACAGCGTTAGTCCGCATTAGTTGTATCCAAATCACACAAGTATAGAGGAGAAACAATAGCAAAAGTGTTCGGGAAAGTTGATATGTTTTGGACGTATCAACTCCCCCCAATCTTAGCTTATTGCCTGTCCTCAAGCAATTCAGTTGAAAACTGAGTGCGATAAAAGAAATTTCACGAACACATTTGCTTCATATGATGTAAATATTCTCAGCAATGTGATCAACTACTTAGAAAATTCATAATAAAGAGTATGCAACCGAGTCTATTTAATAGTCATTGCAAGCTATGAAGAGATTCCAACTCAAGAATAATAAGTAGCACGAAGCACGAACATTAGCAACATTACAATGCTCATAGAAAGGTATGATAGAGTGGTATCTCGCTTGCCTTTGATTATGAATGTCAAGGCACCTCTGAAGTTCAAGTGATGACTAGAAGTAAAGATATCAAGGAATCAAGCATCAAAGTCATAACACAAATAATCAAGTAATGGAACAAACACAAAGAATGACAACTATGCTCTCAAGAAGGTGCTCAAAGAATATATGGAGACTCAACAAGTAGAAGAAAAAGGTTTTGAATAATTTTGAAAGGCTTCCAAATGCTGAAAGTATGGTACTCGTTAGCTTTGAGCTCTCATTGCCCCTATCATCAGCATCTTTAATGTGGTTAAGGTGAAAGTGAGGTCCAATCTGAGTTATATGCTTGACAGACTATAAACTGGAAATCCCAAGTCCCTTGAGTACGAGGGCCGCTCCTCATGCTACTCAACTTTAGTTACCGGTAAGTTCTTGTCATTGTAAGTATGTGCGTATCATTGAGAACCGCCAACGGGGTACCCCTTGCCCGATGATACATAAGATCCGCCAACGGGGTGTTCCTTTGCCCATAGAATGTAAAATTATATCAAAATGACAAGGCAAGCAGACAATGAGTATCTCAGGAATTTTCTTATTTACCATGGGAAAATGGTGCTTTTTTCTCTCTTTCCTCTTGTCATAAATCTCTTTTTTTTTCTTTTTCTCAATAGCTATCTCTCTTTTTTTATAATAAGAATGCTTCATAGATATCATTATGGTTATGCTGTAGGTTTCCACCATGTCAGCATGGATTAGACCAGCAGCCCAGGTGTTTCTCTAACACACATACATAACTCCATGGACTTACAAGCTCCCCTTTTATTTCACACCGACGACATCCGCAAACAAAAGAGCAAGGTATCAACTGGTATATATTTACAAGTGTAGAAAGTGTTCCCCGTGACAGCACGGCTCTGCTAATCCCCAGCCTATAATTTGCAAGAATATAACTTTCATGGAGAGTTCACAATGGTTCAGGTTTATTAAGCGCGGAAAATAAAGTGTGCCATCAAGTTTGTGAGAGCTTTACTAACTAATTTTCCCATAACAAGCAAACATTTTATTCGGAAGAAAACAAGGCACAATGAATATGCACGGAAGTAGCAAATGATGCTAATGGGTAGGTATGGTGGACAATTTGAAAATATTTGGTTTAGGGAGTTGGAAACTTGAGTAGAACATACTCAGTGAAAGTGAAGGGTAGCAATAGTAAGGGAGCGACAAACGAGAGACCAATAGCTATCATTATCATGCTTGCAACAAAACAGGAATACTCATGGCATGAAAGTGATTCAAGATCCTCAAGGAAAAATAATTCATCGAGGCTTAACTGATTATTACAGTCATGTGCATGCATGAGCATGTGCCAAGTCAATCAAATGAAACATTCAGAGGAGGATACCACGGTGTCATACCAATTTATGAATAGAGTAATGCAAGCAAGCATTCATGAGACATGCTACAAACTATTAGCGAGCTGGAGCTAATCACAAGAAAGCAAGAACTACTAAGCATCCAAAGATAACATACACCCTACATGAACAGACTAAGCAAGCTCACAATGATGAGTGTATGTACAAAAATGAAGACAAATAGAGTTCGTTACCAGCCTCTTACCACGCCTCAAGCTGTCATTGATCCTCATTATTGCTCTTCACTTGTGTGGCTTGAATAATAATATGAAACCAATATCCACTGAGGACTGCTGAACCCTGTAGCAAACTCGCAAAAACCAAAGAAGAACGACAAATATTTTTGGTGTTTTTGATTTTTAAACAAGAACCAAAAGAGAAAAACAAGCAAAGCAAAATCTTTTTGGGTTTTTTGAATAGTTCAAACAAAGCAAAAAGGGAAAAGCAAACCAAGGAAAAAAGAAGAAGCAAACCAAAGAGAAACAACAAAAATATTTTTGGTCTTTTTGTGTTTTTAGAAGGCAAAAGCAAAGAAGAACAAAAACTAAAAAGAGAACGAAAACATGAATATACAAAGTACCGACGCAACATGATATGGAGATGAGTGCGGTGTCGGCGTACCTCCCCCAAGCTTAGGCTTTTGGCCTAAGTGGGAATCAACCCCAGGCTGGCCAAGATGAAGTGTCACCGTGGTATGACGAGGAGGTACCCTCGTCCTGGTGCGAGCTCGAGTACGTCCCTCCGTAATGTGCGGAGTAATCATAGGAGGGCACATCCTCCTGGTGCTGCTCGTGAAAACCCAGCAAGCGAAGCTGCTCGTCCACCTCCTCCTTAGAGCGCGACCACGGTCTCCTGTCAACACTAAACAAAGCAGGCTGTGGCAAAAGGATCTCCCTTTCATCCTCGTCAGTGAAAAGCATCCTATATACTAGATTGTTCAAATCAGAGGTAGCAGTGACAAAGTGATGAGTTTTCATGGCAACAAGGTCAAGCCTCTGTGGTGCTAGCATAGCATCATTGGGATCCACTGAAAGACCAAATGCATTGACTACACGCGAGGTAATGATGCCCCCATAGATAGGCCCCCTAGCAGCTAGGCGGCGAGCAATAAGAGATCCAAGATTTTACCGAGTATCATTGTTGAGCGCAGCAGCAAGGAAAGCTAAGTGATAGTTGGAGATATTGATAGTGTTCTCCCTACCCAAAACACTAGTGGCAAGATAGTATGCAAAGTATCTAAGAGCAGGGAGTTGGATATTTCTTATCTTTCCGCGCTGCGCCACGCGGTCATCATCATTGGTCACCCCTTGTTAAGCTCCAACAAATCAGCGGGTCACCCTTGAATTTTCTTCACGGTCCCTGTCATACGCACACCTACAATACTGCAAAATCTCTCCAAAGCATGGTGAAGGGCATATCATAGATTTTAAAAGAGACAGTAGATTGATAGGGTGTGTTAGTAAATGAGAAGCTCTCAACAAAAGTTTTGGTGAGCATAGCGTATTGTGCACTCTCATCTTGCATATAAGAGGTCAAACCAACCCTCTCAATCGTAGCAAGAAATTATCAAGAATACCTGTAGCTTGCAAGAAAGTAAAACAAGGAAAAGAGGATGGGTGAGCATCTCCATCATCCCTTTCACTGCCAATACGTGTTGCAATGAGGTCTTCATTGTATGATGGCCTAGCTTGAGAGGCTGTTCTTGAGGGCCTCGACCTCCTAGGTGCATCACTCTCAAATATCTCTCCAAAAGTATGGTTGTTCATGCTTGGTATTCTGAAATTTAAACACCTATTAAACAAGTGATTGCAAAGTAAATATAATGAAGGATTCTACTCATAGGGACTTCCAAGAGGCCTAAACATGCATCAAAACTATATCTCTAAGCATAAAACAAGCTTACAAGCTCTCAAAACCAGTCACCTACAGCAGCAAAATACTCAACATATAATCCACTAAACACAAATCTACTTGGACAAGGGGAGGAGTCACATACCAGGGAACAAATGCTCCAAATTTTAGCAAGAAAGATGGGCTGAGCAAGGAGATCAAAGAAATCGAGAGCAAGCACAGAAAGAACACGATTTTGAGCTATGAACTGGAGCTTACTCGGGAGAGAGAAGAAAGTGGCAGGTGAGAGAGGTAGTGGGGGGCCAGGGGTGGCCCACACTCGGGCATGGCGCCACCCAGGGCTGGCCGCGCCACCACATGGTGTGCCTCCCTGGTGGGCCCCCCTGGTACCTACCAGGTACTCCTCTGTCCCTTTTTTCACATAAAAAATTAATATGAATTTTCTGGAATTTTTCGAGATACTTTATTTTTGGGCATTTTTCAGAAATAGAAGAATGATTTTTCTGACAGACAGATTTTTTTTCTTTTGGAAACCTGATGCAAGGAAAAAACAAGGCTAGAACTACAGAAGTTCTAGCATGCAAACAACTAACAACACAAAGAAAACTAAACGAAAAACAAAAACTAAAATGCAAAGGATAGAAATAAACGGAGATAATCATAGTGAAAACATTGTTTTGTTCAATGGAATCGTTTTGTTAGCAAGGTTGATCAAGTCTTGCTACCAAAACAATTGCATATGTGACAAAACATTGTACTCCACTAATGATTATGTTACCTTAACCTTGATAGCAATGGTCCCAATCATAATAGTTTCAAATTTTTCTCTTCGTATAGGACAATATATTTCTCCAACTCGAATGCCCTCAACATGTTCAATTGAATTCAAACCATAAGTCCTTTCAATCTTCTTGGGGAAATAGACAGTATGTTCCTTGTCATTAATATTGAAGGTCACCTTTCCTTGATTACAATTAATAACAGCTCCTGAAGTATTAAGAAAAGGTCTCCCAAGAATAATAGACATATTATCATCTTCAGGCATTTCAAGCACAATAAAATCAGTTAGTATCAAGCAATTGTGAGCCACCTGAATAGGTACATCCTCACATATACCCACAGGAATAGTGGTAGATTTATCAGCCATTTGCAAAGATATATCAGTTGGTATCAATTTTTCAAGCTGAAGCCTCTTATAGAGAGAGAAAGGCATAACACTAACTCCAGCTCCCAAATCACACAAAGAAGTTCTAACATAACTGTTCTTAATAGAGCAAGGAATAGTTGGAATACCTGGGTCTCCAAGTTTTTTAGGAACCTTACCATTGAAGGAATAATTAGCAAGCAAAGTAGAGATTTCTTCATTAGGGATTTTCCTTTTATTCAAGACAATGTCCTTCATATACTTTGAGTAAGGAGGCAATTTAATAGCATCAGTCAAAGGAATTTGCAAGAATAAAGGCTTCATCCACTCACAAATGGCAGTGGAAGTCATTGGCCACTACACAGATGGCGCGACGTATGAGAAAGACGAGTACGACACTGTGGCAATACATGCTGGCGCAAATTACCCGGATGTGCTCCAGGGCCTCTATAACCTCATATCCAAAGTAAAGCAGGTATAGCCTATCTGACTCTGTTCATAGTCATTGTCATAGGCTAGTCGTATCTGACTTACTCTTCAACCCTCATTCAAGTTAGAGCGCTACTCTGAGGAGGTGTTCAATATCCGAGTCAGCACGGAAGCATTTCACACGGCCAATTATCACTTTGTATCGTTGTCGGGCATTTACGCTTCCGCCAGATATTGTTCCGCCACCAGCGGCGAGCCAACACAAGGCCGTGGCGAAAACATCCAGAAGGTATTCAGCTTCCAGACTCCACCATCCACCGTCAACCAAAATGATACATTCAAATTTAGATAAACTTGCGACATCTTTTTTAGGACGGCGGAACTAGTTTTTTTAAGCTGAACCTACTGCATATGTTTCTATTAATCTATTATAGACTACTCACTCCAATCGAAATTAGTAGACTCAGACCTATCAAGATTCAGATGTATCTAGCCGTGTTTTAGTGCTAGATACATACAAATTTAGATAAATCTGAGCAACTAATTTGGATCAAGGAGAGTATGAAAAGCAAATATTGATGTCTAATAAAACCACCACATTAAACCACGTCATTTAAATTTATTGTAATAGTTGGATCTAAAATATATGGCTAGAATTTAGCCGTGATCATGTAACCATTTAAGGTAGGACGGTTTGATAGGATTTGACATGCTCAGTAGTTGTACAAAATAAAACGTGAAAACAAAACTCAAACGGTCAATGGTAAAGACGTGTCTACACAAGACTCCTAGGGAATGGACGGTTTTCTTTTTGGGACCGTGCTATCTAGGGCACATGCCCTAGATTAGTATTCCGTGGACACGGATTTAATATGACAACTCAACTATGCAGGTATGCATGTGATCCACCTGCCACATTGGATTTCTTTTCATTTCCAAAATGCAAAATGTTTTATATTTTGAACCATAATTCGAAATTTAGATCCGTTTCAAAGTTAGCTTTTTCGCGACGAGATCTTCGAAACTAGATCCCATTTTGATATATTTTGAAAAACATTTTTTCCGACCCCCAGTTACCAGATTACTTTCACTTGGTTATCAGGTAAATTCAATTGGTTATCAGGTAATGCCAGGCTAATTGCCAGGTTAAAATTATCAGAGTTTTGAACTATATTCCGTAATTGACACATTAATGCATGTTGTCTGGTTGGATTTTTTCACTTCTCAAACTTTAAAATGTTTTATCTCTTAAATCTTAAGTTATAATTTTTCGCAGTTGGCTTTGTTACAATGAGATCTTTGAAACTAGATCCCATGTTGATAGGTTTTAACAATATTTTTTTTGGCCCTAGTTGCCAGATTATGGTCACTTGGTCACTAGGTAAATGATGTTGGTTACCATGTTAAAATCGAATTCCTATCAGGATTTCTGAACTTTGTTTCTCACCAATATAAGCCTTATATAATAGTAATGTCGTATTTACGTGTTTAGATTTGATCAAATACTCACTTTCTATATATACAGATCATTGTTATTATTAGAAAACATGTAAAAAAATATCTGATGACTAGGTGTTATATGGATGATAATTGTGAATTATTAATCTGGTAGCTATACTACAGTAATCTGGCAACTAACGGTGAAAAAATATTTTCAAAATATATTAAGATGGGTCTTGTTTTGAAATACTCGTCATGATGAATCCAGCGGTGAAAGCAGATCGACAATCAGATCAACAGTTTAAGAGATATTGTATTTTGAATTTTATGATCGTGAAAATATTCCCAGCATGCATGTAGACGTCAGCTCCTCCGTCCTCATAGGGTCCCATCTAACTTCCCGGGCCACCGTATGAAACTGATTACTAGGACATGTTATCTTAGTAGATTAACCATTCTTTTTTACGATAGCCTGCCAAACTGCTAGATCTAAATTTTGGTAGTCATATCGGTTCGGGCGTGTTTCCCATATGGACGTATACCATAATCTTCACAGACCATTTGTGTGTGGTTTCGTGTATATGCATTTCTTGATCAACGCGGGTAGTAAGTTCAAGTAGATGCATTGTGAAACGATTCTATAGCCGGCAATCATCAATGCATGCATGTTCTATACATGCATGCACTTGATTAACAACACTACTGGGCGTCCCCAGGGATAATTCCTCGGATCCCCAGTCCCAACCTTGACACGTGTCCAACAAAATATACCCTATACCCATTTTTACTAAACCGTCCCACTGTTTTACAAACTAGCAATGAGGGCATTCGAAAATCATCTTTAGTTTCATTTGAAATTGACGGAGAACTACAATTATAGATTCATGGGCATTCACATTATGTCATAGAAAGTAATACATTCTTATAGCCACTGTACTTGCTAAATATACACCATATGTGCACAAAACATTTTTATCATGTTGAGAAAGAGTTATATTTTAATTTTGTAGTCTTCTAGATTTTACCAGTCAACATCGCCATCTCGACCTAACAAAATAATTGTCTAGAACTTATAGCTCAAATATGAATTGTGTGCTCTTACCTTGAGTCCATACTTCACATTTAGAAGTAACCCGGATCCACATGATTGATTATGATGAAAAGTAGTTTAGGCCTATGTAACGTATTATTGGTATGTAAGTTTGTGTATTCTCAGTTTTTACATTCTAATGTACGATCATGTGGTTTGCCCTTATTTCGTGGCATAGGTAATACAATTATTTTTCATAGTGAATATTGTTTTTCATGGGTCAAAAAAACTATATTAAGGACGTATGTGTTGTTTGACATGATTTGAAGTGGTAATTAAGTTTGGACTGTGAGCTGACGGGTATTTCTTATACAATGTTAGATCGGTACACATGGTTAATACTTAGATTTTTTTGGTCCATTTTAATGGAACAAACAATATTTTCTTTACAATCTAAATTTTCTAAATAACTATTTAAAACTGACAACTCAAATAACCAGGGCATTTTGCATAGCAATATTATGTCATAATTAGTGTCGCTTTCAAAATTAATTTAGGTGCATTTGATGGAATAAGAAGAAAAGCATTATAGGTATAAATAATGCATGCCTACATAAGCTTACATTTTTTCTTAGATCTGCCACTTCCACGACACTTCGATCCATCCTAATTATTGATGTTGAGAAAAAGGTGTATTTTAGCTTTGTAGTCTTCTGTATTTGACCCGTCAACACCGCCATCTAGACATCACGAAATAATCATATAGAACATAGAGCTAAAATATGAATTGTGTGCTACTACCTTGAGTCCATTATTCACTTTTAGAAGTAACTTGGATGCACCAATTGATTATGGCAAAACAAATAGTTTAGGCGTATGTAATGTATTCTAGGTTTCCAAGTGTGTGTTTTATTTTCTTTGCAATCAAAATTATCAAAATAATTATTTAGAACTGATAGCTCAAATACCCATGGCATTTTGCATAATAATAGTATGTCATGATTAATGTCACATTCAAAATTTAGTTAGGTGCGTTTGATAGAATAAGGAGAAAAGCAGTATAGACATACATAATGCATGGCTACATAAGATTTCATTTTTTTTCTCACATCTGCCACTTGGATGACACTTCAATAGTTTAGGCATATGTAACGTATTCTTGGTTTGCAAGTGTGTGTTTTATTTTATTTGCAATCTAAATTATCTAATTAATTATCTAAAACTGATAGCTCAAATACCGATGGAATTTTGCATAGTAATATTATGTCATGATTAATGTCTCTTTCAAAATTAATTTATGTGCATTTGATGGAATAAGGAGAAGTATAGGCACCCATAATGCATGGCTACATATGCTTTCATTTTTTTCTCAGTTCTGCCACTTATATGACACTTCGCTTCTAATTCTTGTTGAGAAAGACGTATAATTTAGTTTTGTAGTCTTCTATAAGATCATCTTTTGATTTTGCGTGATTGTTCGTGCTTAGCCTGTAGAAAGTAGTTAGCCAGAAGTAGGCTTGGCAAGATAGGACCTTGACAGTTGCTAAGATGGAATAATTCTCAAAACATGCTTAAGCCCCGTTTTAAGATTATTTTAGTTATGGAATAATCCCCTAAGAGGAGCTCTGTGATTGGCAGAGTTGAGTCATTACAAAGCACACCCCCCCCCCCCCCCTCTCTCTCTTAAAAAAACAGTTGGCAAGTCTATGTAGTTTTAGTTCCGGAATGAAAACAAATTCCAAGGGTGGTTGGGATTTCCGATTACCAGAAAATCCCGACCATTTACCAACCAAACTTTTTTTAAACCAAATTTGAAATCAAAATGTTCAATTGCCATTAGTAATGCTTTTAAAACTTATTATTACCACAAACCAATGCTAGTGTGGTGGTATCTTCCCAGCACAACCGCCTTAGTCAAAAGGTCTGAAGTTCGACTCCTCTATCGACATAAATTTACATCTAAAAACAAAAACCTGCAGAACTACGTACTGTAGTACCAATGCGCCATGTCTTTCCAAAGCGGAGGTAGAAAGGTAGCATCCTATTTAGCTATATATCAGCGTTTAAATTCAAAAATTTCAAATAGTCACGTCAAGCATAGTTTGTCGTCTCCTGGAAAATCGTCACGCCGCCCCCTTCCGAGCATGTGGCCCGCTGGCCTCCTCCTCCCAAGTGTCACCCACCCTCCGTTGGACGACGCCGACACCCCCTCGAGCTCGAGCATCGATCCCCGTCGTCGGTGCCCCTCAGCAACCTGCGCCGTCTTCTCCCCTGGCGAGCTCCCCCATGACCCGTCGGCAAGAAATACCTCGATTTTTTGCCGCAAAAATCCATTGATTTTCTGGCGCAAAGATCCCTCGTTTCTCTAGTGCACGACCGGGGAGATACAAGACATGAAGGTCGGGGGCCAGCGTCGATCTTGCCGTGGAGGTAGGGGCAGACGCCGCGGGCCCCAAGCCGCCGCGCGGTTACATGTAGGAGGAAGACCCGTGGCTTGCGACGGAGCTCCATCAGCGAGCAGAAATCGCCGCGGTGGTAGGGGAATCGTGGAGCTGTGGGCAGCGTTCGTCATATGTGGAAGGAGCAGGTCGACGGGTGTGGGAATCGTGGAGCTGTGAGCATTTCGTCAGATGCTGGCGGCCTTTTCCTCCTCGGACAGGTGGTGGAGAGGAGCCGGGCTCAACAAGGATTTTGTAATTAAAGTTAACTTCATGTGAAGTAGTGCTGACGTCGGCATGACGTTAGCCACGTGCTGTCCAGAAAAACTGAAACATTTTTGAAACTTATGAAATACTGTTCACGGACTGTTTTAATATTTCAATTTTGAAATTTATGAAACATTTTTATAGTGTTCGCAATCTGTTTGAATGTTTCACTAATGTTTCAGTCTGTTTCAATTAGTGATGTCAGCATGACGTCATCCATGTGCATGCTGGAAAAAAACTAGACTAATGCATCAGTCTCAAAGCAAAAAGAAGGGTAAATAGGATCACTTCACATAAAATTAACTTTTGAAATGCTTTTCCGGAGCAAAAAAAATCACACCCGTGCCCGGAAAAAAACGGACGTGAGTTGCTGCGGTTTTAGGTGAATGCGCACCATCTTTACTTAATTTTGAGATTTCTAGTAGGTGTAAAAGGTGGGATCTAGATGGGATCCCATTTTTTTCGAAATGGGGATTACCCCGGCCTCTCTGCATCCTGGGATGCACACAATCTATTTATTAAAAGTATCAAACGCGTTTCAAAAAGTATTACAAATCATGGATCAGACATGGTTTATACAAACACCACCCATCTGAACAAAGCTAGAAATGTCACAAGAGATAGATGATCACAACTAGGCATCTCTCAATCTACTAGAATGACGCCACGAAGTCTAGCTGAAAAAATACGAAGTAACCGTCATAAGACGGGAGCACCCAGTAATCATGAGTTGCCGCTGGTGCTCTAGGAGAAGGAAAGCCCAAAGTTGGATCCAATGCGCCGCCATATGAATAACCTGCAAAAAATATGGGACTCCGGCATTGTTAAAAATAAAACTATTACGACATTTCCAAATGGACCAACATATGGCCAAAATGCCAATCTAAATTCTATCTTTGTTTGCTTTATCTACCCCATTAAGCCAATTACCAAACATATTACTAATATTGGTTGGAGGAGGTAAATTATAAGTATAGTAGATCATACGTCAAATAACTTTAGGAAAAGGACATGAAAGAAATAAATGTTCGATTGTTTCGTCATCGTTACAAAAACAACATTTTTTCATCCATTCCATATACGCTTAGCTAGGTTAACTTTTGTTAATAACACTTTTGTATTAAGGAACCAGATAAAGATCTTAATTTTCATAGGAATTTTTAACTTCCACAAATACCTTGATGGAAAACATGAATGACCATTCATGAGATTCTCATACATAGATTTAACTTTAAAATTCCATTCTCTGTCAAGTTCCATAAAAATCTATCCCGATTATTTATCAAAGTTACAACTATCAATCTCTCACATAGGTGCAGCCATGCATCCTTATTTCCCGTTAAACTTCGTCTAAAGCCAATGTTTAGAGGATTGTGCAATAGGACAGTATTAACCAAAACATGTTTCCTATGTACAATGCTATAAAAAAGGGGTATTGATGTGCAAGAGGCGATTCTCCTAACCAAGTATCCTCCCAGAATCTAGTACCATTATCATCACCAATCTTGAAAGCACCACAAGTGAAGAACTTATCTTTCACTTTCATTAGTCCTTTCCAGAAAGGTGAATCAGTTGGTTTAGCTTCGACTTGCGCTAGAGTTTTGTTTGAAAAATATTTGTTATATAGTAACTCATGCCATATCCCATCTTCTCTCAATAATTTATACAACCATTTTCTTAGTAAGCATTTATTTTTTAGCTCTAAGCACCTCAATCCCCAAACCGCCCTAATCTTTAGGCCGACAAATAATGTTCCACCGAGTTAATCTATATTTTTTTCTTATGTTCATCATCTTGCCAAAAGAAACGTTGAACGGTATAAATCTAGTCTTTTCCTAACACCCTTCGGTAATAGAAAAAAAGACAATATAAACATAGGCATACTCGATAGAATAGAGTTAATGTGAACAATTATATCCCCACAGGATAGAAGTTTCCCTTTCCAACATCCCAATTTACCTTAAAATCTAGTTTCTACCGGATTCCACTTGGAATTCCGAAGCTTCCTATGGTGTAAATGTATCACAAGGTATCTAAATGGCAAGACACCAGACTCACACCCAAAAGTCTCCTTATAAGTATGCTCTTGTTTAGCAGCTTTGTCAAAACAAAAGATCTCGCTTTTGTGGAAATTGATTTTTAAACCAGAAAGTTGTTCAAAAAAATACATAGAATGAGTTTCATGTTGACCGCTTTCTGTAAATCGTGTTCCATGAACAAGATAGTATCATCAGTATACTGAAGAATAGATACCCCCCCCCCTCGACAAGATGAGGAATTTATCCGGCTACATGACCATTCTTTTTTGCTCTAGCAATGAGAATAGCAAGCATATGAGCCACAATATTAAAAAGCATGGGAGATAAAGGATCTCCTTGGCGAAGGCCTTTTTTAGTTTGGAAGTAATGACCAATATCATCATTGACTCGAATGGTCACACTCCCATCGCGTACAAAATTATATATCCACTTACACCAAGATGGATGGAAACCTTTCATACGAAGAACTTGTTGTAAAAAAGGCCACTTAACTTTATCATATGCCTTTTCAAATTCAATTTTGAAAATGACACCATCCATATTCTTCCGATCAATCTCATGAATGGTCTCATGGAGAACCACTACCTCCTCGAGAATATGCCTTCCAGTCATAAAAGTTGTCTGAGTGGGTCTGATAATTTTGTGAGCTATCACAGAAATTTGGTTTGTAGCAACCTTGGTGAAGATTTTGAAACCGTTATTTAATAGGCATATCGGCCTATATTGCTGGATTTGTACCGCTTTTCCCTTTTTGGGCAGCAGGGTGACAACACCAAAATTTAACTTAAACAGGGGTAAATCACTTTCATGCAGTTGTGCAAATAAAGCCATTACATCCTGTTTAATCACAGCCCAAAAAGTTTGATAGAATTCCGCAGGGAACCCATCAGGACCTGAAGCTTTATTATGTTCCATAGACGAAATAGCTTCGAAAACTTCCTGTTCGCTGAACGGCTTAGTTAGAATCTCATTTTCTTCGAATGAGACCTTGGGTATGTCATTATTTGTTTCTTCCATAAGACTAATACTATTTGGAGTCGGCTCCCTCAATAATCTCTTATAATATTCCGAAATATATATCCTCAAATTACCTTCTCGCACAATTGTTCCTTCATCTTGTTCTAGCTGGAATATTTTCTTTTTCCTATGCTTACCATTAGCAATAAGGTGAAAATATTTAGTATTATTACCTCCTTCCTGAATATATTTGACTTTGGCACGCTATGCCCACTTGGACTCATCATCACGCCTAAGTTTGGTAACTTATTCATTTGCAGACTTTAAAGCCTTTCTTTCCTCCACCGATAATGGTATCGTTTCAGCTTTTAAATCTAGCTCATCAATGATGGATAAAAGCCTTTCCTTTTATTCTTTGTAATTTCCACTTTGTTTTTTTGCTAAACCACGAAGGAAATGTCGTAGGTGTCTAGTTTTATGCTGCCAACGTTCTATAGGTGAATCCCCACGTTTCACAGAAGTCCATTCAGCGGCTACTAAATCAAAAAAAAACATCTTGTCATAACCATGATAGTTCAAAAGAGAATCTTGGATTGTTCCCCATATATGCTTGAACTCCCGAGTCTATCAAAAGTGGTGTGTGATCTGAACCTGAACGTGTTAGAGCACACCAGTCACAAGAGGAAATTTCTGCTTCCACTCAATGATAGAAAGGATTCGATCCAGTTTTTCATAAATGGGATTCTCTCTTCTATTGGCCCAAGTATATTGTCTGCCAAAGAGAGAAATCTCTCGTAGGTTTAAACTTTCAATAATAGAATTGAAAATAAACGGCCAGCAAATGTTAAAAAAAATCGTTATTTTTATCTTTTCTCCTTAGTATATTAAAATCGCCCCTACCAGCAAAGGTAAATCTTCATTCTCACACACTCTAACTAACTCAGCAAGAAACTCATGTTTCAAATTATCATGTGCCGCCCCATATATGCGAACCAAATCCATTGGAAGACATCATTACGACACTTCAAATAAATTTTAACACAGAAGTCTCCTGAGTCAACCTTGTTGACTCGTAAAGTTTCTATGTTAACACCGACTAGAATTCAACCTGAACGGTCGTGGGAGGGGGGGGGGGGGGGGTAAACAAAATCATGCAAACTCCCTCCCTAGTGTCAAATGTTTAAGAAAGTTAGCTCTGCATATCTCTAGCAAAGCAACAAAGTCTAACTTCCGTTCCCTAATAGTCTCCGAAACAAATAAATGTTAGGCTGTATCACGAAAACCTTCACTATTCCAAATCATTCCCCTTAGTCCTTGCATCTTAAAATGTTTTCTTTATCCTAACTCTAGTACCTCGACGAACTGTATTAGGATCAAAAATTCTTTTCTTGCGCCCACACGCTTGAATAGGTTCTTTAGCTAGATTCTCGGCAAGATCATCCAGCTCTGTCACCTCCTCCTCCACCAAATCATCACAAAGATTTGACACCCTAGAAATAGCCAAACACGCTTCCCCCAAATCATGAGTATCCTTTCTATTAACATCATGTTCAAGAAGAGTTAACGTTCTATGAAGTTCATTATCTTTAATTAACTTTGCGGCAGCATTTTCTCTACTAAAGAATCACCCAAAGGACCCACATTGAATTGGCTCTTTCTATAATCTCAATATTAGAAAAAGACATAATCGAAAAATTGGGGTTTAAATTTTTACTTGTTTGTCCCGTCGCTGCAATAACTCCAGCGCACGCTCCAGCTCTGTTGTGTCTGCATTTGGCTGAGTCCTAACCCGGTCACTCGAGCAGATTTCATTTGCAGCGGTAGTGGGAATCCTCCATAAGCAATAACCTCCGCAAGAGAGGGCCGTGCACGGATGTCACCAGTAGATGCCGCAAACCTAGCTTTGCATCCAAAAGTCACATTTTTTGCAGCGGGATTAAAAGGTGTTCCCTCTTTCATCCTAGATCCCAACGAGTTAACCTCATTTGTGCTTTCCTTCACTACATCCTCTCCATGTTTATAAGTCAAAGGATCCTTGATCCCTTCAATCGATGACTTCCCATTTGATGAGCCCGAAAAAACCCATCAACCGCAGACCTGGATACCGCTGAATTTGACCTTGTCTCATCATCTGCCATGGAAGCAAAACTACGGCAGCCTGCCGCGCCCCCCAGCAGGTAAAAATTGTGCCGCGACAGGGACTCAGCGCCTGCTGCCGTGGCAGTGAAATCGACCACGGCAGCCTCTGCACCCCCGCGGCACCCCATTTCTCTGCCACGGCAGAGCACTTCGGCAGGGATGTAGCGTCCAAGTCAAGCATCCCATCTGATCCAGATTGAGCAAGCTCCTTTGGCATAGTGTCCTCAACCTGTGAGATCACCATAGCCACCTTCTCATCAACTAAAAGATCAACCTTAGGTGCATCAATGCTCGATGGTGATATAGTTAATGGTAATATCAAGTCCTGTTTAGTAGAAGGTGTATTCAAAGAGTTAATGTTAGAAGGAGAAGCATCTATATCGATACCATTTACAAAAATAGCATCATGTTTAATTATCGGATATTTACTTCGTCTCACATGTGCAAATGCACCCATTATGAGAAAACACTTTTCGAAATCTCAAAAAATTCGAAAACAAAATTCTACATATATATTTGAACAATTTATGTTTGTTCACAAGTTTTCGGGATGAAAGAACATTTTATGTGTCGTATATAAAAAAGACAAAATAGATCACAGGAATACGACTATTCACGTGATATTTTTTTTATACACAACACATAAAATATTCTTTCATCCCGAAAACTTGTGAACCAACATAAAATATTCGAATGTATATTTAGATATTTTTTTCGAATTTTTGATATTTCAAAATATGTTTTCTCACAATGGGTGCATTTGCACCTATGAGCCGAATTGTCGCCTCCTTCATTTGTATCTCAAAAGCACCAACATTAATACCTGGAGAAGTTAGCAACGTTGCTGATTGAATTCCTCCTTGTGCTATATTACCCCTCACCTACCTTTTGCGAATCATTTACTTTCTTCTTGGCTTGTTCAGATATTTTGTCCTCATCCATATTACTAGTAACATATTTGTTACCATTATTATCTTCATCGTCTCCATCCTTTCTGCTATGAGAAGCCGCCGTTGTTCCTTCATTATGTATAGCTTGAGACCCTTCCACTAAGAACTTTAGACGAAAGAAACCTCTCTTTATCCACATATCAAGATATGAAGGAATGAACTTAGGATCGACACAGTATACCACCACCCTGACAATTCCCTTTTGCCCGGTAAATGGCATATCCACATGCTTGGTCTTCCCCAAAAGTGATCCAAATCCCTAGAGAGTGCCAAAAAAATCACCCCCTGACATCTTTTGGCACACCATCAATCTGAGCAGCCACATCCGGTAACAAGAACATGAGCTCATCCACCACTCCCCATTTCTCAAATTTAAGGTAAATAGGGGTATCAGGGATTTGATATTGCTTAAGTAACTTCATGCGTAGTAACTCATCCTTAGTAGGGAATTTCACCTTGAAAACATTCGGTTGGAACTCTACCTCCTAGATATATAGTTGGGTGAATGCACTAACTGTTTGAGAATATCAATCACCTGAGCCACATCCAAAGATCCTCCTTCTACAACCACCCTTCCAACCCTTGAATTCTCAAGTCTTGGTCGAAAAGATGCAGTCATAGGCATTTACAAAAAAGTCAGCTTTTCATTTGCAAGCCCATGAACAATCACAGTGGGCTTAGGAGCGAGCAACAAAGATGGTGTGGTGTCCTATACATACAGTATAACTTGTTAACTACTCCCTTGGTTCACTAATAGTACAAGACATACTAGACATTTTAAGTGGAATAGGTACATCGTAAAATGAGTCAAACTACACGGTAAAACATGTCCACATGCTAGTACTCGCATGTTAGAAAAAATCTTAAATGTCTTATATTGAACGGAGAGAGTAAATGAGAAGAGGGTGCACGCACTCCGCACCTCGTGCGAGACTTGACAGCTAGTACCTCCGTCCCAAGGAATAAGGCATCCTTATTTTGCATGTTTTTTTATCAAGATTTACTTTGAATATGTAGAGAATGTTGGTATAAAATTAGCATCATTAAAAATTCTGTTTCAATACGAATCCAACAATAATAATTTTACACAATATAATCAAGTCTTAGTTGCTCTATATATTTGGTCAAACTTTGCTTTGAAATGCATGTGCGTTTTATTCTTTGAAACGGAAGTAGTAATTATGAAGATATATTGATCCTGCAAGATGATGTTTTAGCTAACTCACCTTATTTTCAAGAATTCACAGACCATTGAGAAGCTAGAGCTGAGCGCATTCAGCAGGTACACGGCCTTATCGCGGTGCGAGGAGGATGACAGCACCCCTGTGATGATACGAGTGAAGGCGCCAAGGTACGACTACGGGTGTCGCTCACCCATAGACCTGGTCTTGGTGCTGGACATCACCGGGAGCATGGCCGGCGGCGAGAAACTGAGTCAGATAAAGAAGGGCGCTCTGTTCGTCCTCCGCAACCTACAGGCGGAGGACGGGCTCTCAGTCGTGGCTTTGAACAACAACTGCACGCATCTGCTCTTCCCGCTGACATACTTGTCGGACGAGGGGACGAAAACCTGTGCGAGAACAAAAATCGAGGAGTGGCCATCGGTTGCCGCGCCTTTTGACATCATACACGCACCCGCCTTGGAAGCCGCCCATCAGGTAGCAACCCTTCAATCTATAATAATAGGTGTCGATGAAGCTATACTCCCTCCTTCCCATTTTAAGATGCGTAGTATTATTTTGGACTCACATACCAAGGAAGACCATGCATGGCTATGGGCAAAAAATCTTTACCGGAATACCCCGCATGTCATGCACCGTCCTTTCATTGACATGCATGCGTACATTGGCCAGTTGCCTCACGTCCCTTCGGTTTCAGCACTCTCTTTTTCCTAAGCCAAGCTAGCACCCATTCGCGCCAGCTACCGTTTGGGAATTAACTACTAGGAGCGTTGCTATGTAGGGGTAAAAGAGTCTGTTTAGCTCTAGTTTGGGCTGACATACACAATACGCATCCTAATTTGAGAATTCTGAAAAAAAATTATACGCTTTGTAAAATGGGAGAGAGGGAGTACTATGGATTGAAGGAAGTACCATATTTATTCGTTATTAAGAATAGATTGGGAAAGTAATCTCCTTAATTAATAAATTGCTTAAACTGCAGATTCTGGATCGTGGTAGTAACCGTTTGAGCCGCATCATGGTGTTAACCGACGGTTTAGAAGGGAAAGCCGCCATCACTACCAAAAGACATTATCCTACCTACACCTTCGGCTTGGGCCCTGAACACGACCGGTGGAAAGCTTACGGCGTCGCATCTCAGGGGCACGGCACCTACTCCTTCGACTCCACCACGGACCTCAAGAGCATCGGAGCTTCCATGGCACTATGCATCGGCGGTCTGACGTCCATCACCGCGCAGCGCGTCAGAATCTCCATCCGCTCCAAACAACCAGCAGGGCTAAGGATATCTCGGATCACATCTGGGGCCTACGACAATCACGTGAAAGAGAACGGTACACTTGGATCGATCATCGTCGACGACATCTACAACAGCGAGGAGAAGAAGTTCCTCGTCTACGTCAATGTCCCGAGAGACGACGCATTCTTCCGGTGGACAACCAAAACGAAGCTCCTGACCGTGGAAGCCAGCTACTACTGTCGTGTGAGCAACTCTTTTGTGCGGTTGGATCCAGTCGAGGTGTCCATAGAGAGGAAGGGTCAGACTCAGGAGAGCAGCCAGGCCGTTGAAGTGGCAGGCGAGGTCACCAGAGCCAGAGTTTTCGAGGAGGTCGCCAAGATAGCAGCCCATGGGAGGACCGCTTCCGGTTTCAGTTTGGCGGTCGTACGGAGTACCATCGAGGACACCCCGGAGGCCAAGGCAGCCAAGGAGACATGGGAAGGCCTTAGCAAGGACCTTGATAGCATGGAGGACGCTGAGACAGGGATACCCTTCATGCTCTCCTGGCTAACTTCGCACCAGTGGCAGCGTGCAGCCATGCCGGGCTCCATGTCCAAGAGCGTGTTCATGAATTTCAGGACCACCAGGATGAACAACTTGATAGACTCGGTGGACCTTGCTCCCATCGACATCCGTGCACACACATGATGCCACAGAGGTCGGTTTGTGCACATACAGCTCAATTCTCGTGGTGCCCTCAGAAATAGTACTACCAAGGAACATTTTGTGTATGCCTACTATATGATGTTACTTCAACTGTTTTCACAGTTTTATAGCCAATAACTAATAAAAATGTGGTCTACTATATATGATGATGACCAATATTAATTAATTAGTTTAAATGAGTCTTAGATCATAAAGTTATTATACCCTAGTTTTTTTAAAAAAAAAAAGCTGTATCTAGTGAACAGATCCAGGTTAAGGGAGTAGCTTGCCTTTTGTTTGTATACAGAAATAGCCTTCGCCTTCCTTTCAACACACATTCCCTCAAAATCTAAACCGAATTTTTCCATTTCGAATGCTTCATGCACGGCCTCTCTCAAACTCTTGTGGAATGTTTGTGCAATAGTAAGCAATGCATTAAACAACGAATGGAGGGCACAATGCTAACCTTTTTCACAGCGTCAAGCTTCCAAACCTCAAAATAAATAAGGGACCCATCCTCGAGGACCTAATCTTCGCGCAGCTTAGAAATATACTCCTGAACCAAATGAATAAAACTGTGGATAATCCCAGTGATGAACAACAATAAATTAAAAAGGAGAGAATATCTTACATCAAATGCCATGCCAACTAAATAAGAACTCATATTTCTAAGGAGAGAATATCTTACATCAAATGCCATGCCAACTAATGTAATTTCAGAAAAAATTAAAAAACTATACAACAATTATTGAATATAGCAGCAATATCAAATAACGGGATGATAAAACATAACGGTAACATGCATTAGCTAGCGAAAACATTCCTCTTCTCCAAAGCATTATTGAATATAGCTAACTACATAGCTAGCTAACTAGTTTTACCATCCTTAATTAAGGGGATGATCCTCAAAATTAGAAGAGTCCAAGTTATTGGGAATCTCGTATGAGAAATAGATGACACCATAAAAATTGTCGAGATAGACCCTCAACCTTATTCTAGCATCCATCATGTACCTTTTTACAAGTTTTTTCCAATGCGGTTGACCAAAATAGCTTTGGTTCGTTTCACTGATGACTTGAACATTGTAGGTATTGGTGGGCACTGTCTCGTGGACCATATTAACCTCAGATTGTTCCTCGTGATTGATGTGGTTGTTGACATGGACCAGAAAGTTCTGCCTTGCGTAGCAATGGATGATCTAAAAAAATTTATCAGAAAACAAAAAATAGCTTTTAATTAATAATATCCTAGGTTCAATCAATATGCATGTAAGCATGTAAGTTTGGAAATGAAAATTAGGCTGAACATACCTTCATAGTCTCAAAATTCTTGGAAAACACTATGATAAACTAATGCATGGATGCATTTGATGCATGATCATTTGTATATATTAACCTATTAAACTAGACATGGTGTCATATCCTCTACAAGAAAACAAAAATATAGTTTGAACAATAATTATTGTGTTGGCTTGTATACATGATGTAACAATATATTATCTAACAATAAATAGATGGAAAGGATGTCTTTCGCAATATAGATCATGGCAGTCTATGTTCATACAAGGAGGTCCACTGGTTCAAGAGAACGGAGGAGATTCTACTGGTCCATGTGAGGAAGTGTACACAAAAAGAAATGATCAGGAGAGACAAGAGGCACTTGAGCTTGCGGCAGATTAGTGAGTCCATAACTCCTCACACACACAGAAAATGAAGACCTTGTGTACAATGATTACTCTGGTGCAATTCTTGATAGTCTAGGGAATTAACATCCAAGAGAACCGGAGCATGCCACAGACTGAATTGAAACAAAACAGAAGGAGGTTAACTTGAACGGTACTGAAGTCAACTACCAAAAGGCATACTAATAGTAAAAGATCAAAACGCACACCTGCAACTCTTCATAAAGCATTTACAAACACCTTCTTCGTCAATTTACGCATGTCCAAAATATATGTTTACAATAAGAATTAAGAATGAAGAATTGTTAATGGATAAGGTTCAAGAGTATGCTAAAGTCATAGATAATAGCCTCCCATGAAAAATGAAATGTGCACAGGCAGAAGTTTCAGGGCATGATATAGGAAATTGGAACCTATCCACCAGTTCAGGCTATGAGGGATTTGAAAATAGTCATCTACTCAGGTTTAATCAATACGGAAAGGACAGTTAGAAAGCATGCCATACCCGATTCATGACGGGTCTCATCCCAGAGAACCTTAGGCTGGGTGCCGTTGTCAGCTGATCTGAACCTCTGTCTCGCCCGCGACCTTGATCCCTTCGTCCTCGTCACGAAGGCCCTCACGCTCTACCGACATTGACGTGGTGGTGTTGATGTGCAGTAGGGTGGTGGAGGTGGTCGCGGCAGCGGCATCGCCTCGCAGCACGCTCCTTAGTGCGGAAGGGATTGGCAAGGCATGATGCTGGCAGATCATTCAACGGCGATGACGCCAAAAACACTTGTGCGTATAGTGGCATACTGGCATGGTTGGGATATGGGAGTGGCTGCGCGCACGTGGAAAAGGAGGAGGGGGATACGCTCGAGGTTGTTGAGTTCGGGTAAGGGCGCCCCACCGCGTCACCTGGCTCCTCGCCGCATTGCCTGGAGAATTGGCTCGCTCCCTGCATTGCCGCTTCTTCCTCTCGTGATCCTATGACGTTTTTTCCTGTACGGAAATTGGGTTGTTCATTGACTACACTTCGGCAGTGGAGGCAGAGCTACATGGGCTTCTACGGGCCCAAATCAACCATAGGCCCTCTGATTTGATCTCCAAAGTAGCTGCCCTTGGAACATTCGGCCCAACGGGTTGGATGGGAGCACATCAAATGCTAAAAAATGATCAGGAAACGTGACTGGACGGTTCACAATGCCGAGGGCGTGAGAGAGCTCCTTTTGACTCGGTTATAATGTCCCTATTGGTGTTATAATTTGTGGCACGAGTTGAGAAATACAGACGAAATACCATCTGAATCGTGATATTTTTGACAAAACTCTATTGATTATCTAATTTGTGGCGCGATGGTCAATTATTGATGAAAATCGACGTTTCCAGTTCCAGCGTGAGGAAAATTATTGATGAAAATTATATACTCCCTTCATCTCGAGATTTGTCTAGATTAGTATTTATCTATACACCAAAACGTTTCTAGATACATAAATCTAGATAAATTGGAGACATCTAATTTGAGAAGAAGAGAGCACAAAATCAATTTGTATTTAACTATTCATCCCTAGGGTTATATTTAAATCATTACCGTGTGGCGAGGACGCGGCTTGCTGGCGTCAATCACCGGCGGAGGTCTCGTGGTCCTGCGCTTCCGGCGGCCGGCATGGATGCGGCCGAGCTAGGCGCTTCAACCTTAAGGTGTTGCATGCGGCGGTCGTCTAGGTCATGGTCGCGCGGCGGTTCAGTTCTGCATACTGCGGCGTCGATCAAGTTGATGGTGGCGCAGTGGGTAGATGCGCATGCACTGGGGCAGTCTTTGGATTAATTTTCCGCTAGCTGATAGCTGATACGTACGGGGTCTGGACTGTATATCAAAGCAATTAATTTCACATGGACTGGGCTCTTTTTCTCGTACCATGTAATATGTAATACTAGTGAGTAGGATGACTCGACCGCACACCGCATACCCGGCATACCATGTAGGTCCGCCGCTGGAGCCATCTATATATTTCTGCATTTCCATTCTTTTTTATAGCTACTAATGGTCTCATTGTATATAGATTTCTGCATTTTCATTCTTTTTTATGGCTAGTGGTCTTATTGTTTATTCCATCCGCATTAGGTTGATTATTAAGAGTGAGCTATCTAAACAAAATGAAACTTCAAGCACGGTTGAAGTGCTTCAAAGCATTTTTGCTATCGACTCACATGTAATGTTTAACTTGTTTCATTACTCAAGGGAGGCCGAAAACTTTGGTGGGCTTAGACCAGCCACACTGCTGGTTCAGGCTGCAAACGGGCCGTTATGCGGGAGCCCGCGTTTGCGCCGTATGTGCGTCGCCTGACTTAAGTTGGATCATGCGGGCAGCCCACATAATCTACGCGGCAGCCCGCAGCGCCCGCATAACCCACATAAGCTACAGGAAGTTAGCAACAAAAGTCGATTTCAGATGCTAAAACATAATTGAGCTAGCTCTCTACGATGGAAGATTACAGTAAACAATTCCCACGCTGTTAGAAAAAATCGTCGAGGACACACCCAAATGTAGAAGATTACAGACTCTGAATAGATTACAGCTCGTCGAGGACCTTTCTATTGAGGACATATACATGCTGACACAAAAAAAGTACGGGACATATATATGCCGATTCACAGATATCTCAAAATACATGCCAGAAAATATCTCACGAACTGGGTGTGCCTTGCTCTCACGTCGATCCTCCGGCGGAGCTCCTAGAGTCTGACACACCCAAGATTCAGAGTCAGTATAAAAAATCCTACACTTAATTTCATTGAATTCAATAGGCATCTCAGGTTATCTCATTGAATTGCGTTGCATTTCGGAAAAAAGCTGGAGCATATTGATGTTAGAAAGTAGAAACTATACGAACTAGCAGACTGCAGACACAGTGCAGAGTTAGTTCTTCTTGGTGATGCACTACCAAAACTGAACAAGTTACCTGTAGTGATGCGATCCCAGCTAACAGAAAAGTTTCTACTCATGGTCCGATTCATCTGAAAAAGTAAGATAATTTCTTGTTAGTCACGAGAAAAAAACTAGCTAGAAGAATAACTTACAAAGGCATATTTTACATACTGACTGCCTTAAACCAGTCCTGGGCCTCAACGGTAGAGCATGCGAGACTGTTCCTATAGTCGCTGATGATGCGTCCTCCGGTGCTAAACGCAGACTCCGAAGGAATGGTAGAAGCTGGGATTGCCAATATGTCACGGGCCATTTTGGAGAGAATAGGGTACTTTGAAGAACTTTTTTTCCACCATTCTAAGATATCAACTTCCTCTTTTCGAGGTGTCAAATCTTCTTTCAAATATCGATCTAGCTCATTGCTCGACTGCCCTCTTTTGAACTTCATGTACTGATCCCACTTTGCAAGTGGATCATCATCATCTTCCACCTCAGTATCACTTTCTCTCTGTGACTGAACAGAAACCTCTTTGCTATATTCATCAAAGAGACCTTCCATGATTTGCTTCACTTCACTCATCCATTTTCTAGCCTCCTCTTCACTTCCAAAGTCATTCAAGAGATATTCAAGGAAGTCGTACTTGAACCTCGGATCAAGTATGACGGGAATGCAAGCTGACTTGTATGTCTCTATCCAATACTGATTGAACTTGATTTGCATTTGTTCTATCATACGTGCAATTGTTAGATCCTGGGTTGGTGGTTGTCCATTCAATAGCTTTCTATTCAGATTCGATTCCTCTTTGTTCAACATCTTCTTAATTTTCCAAAACTGGTAGAAATGGAGATGAGAGGTGGGATACTTTGAGCCTGAAAGAATCACTGTTGCTGTGTAGAAAACCTGCAACAACTTGCATATAGCTTCAGCCCATTTTCCATTCAGCGGGCGAAGGGGCAAATGTATAATCCTTATCCTGTTTTTCTAGGGAATAGAATGCATTTCTAAGAGGCAATGCAGCTTCAAGCATCAAATAAGTAGAATTCCAGCGAGTAGTCACATCAACGGAAGGACTTTTATATTTAGCATTCAGTCCTTCTTGTATGATTATCTCAAGAAACTTCTCAACCCTGCCTTGTGAACTTTTGACAAACTTGGTACTTTCCCTAATGTTATTGACTACGGGTTTTATTTTCCGTAAACCATCTTGGACAATTATGTTGAGAACATGTGTTCTACAGCGGACATGAAGTAACTTTCCTTCTATTGGTAAGACCCCCCTTGTTCTTCAAGTTCTCTCTCAACAGATTGACCATTGCGGTATTGACTGAGGCATTGTCCAATGTAAAGCTAAACAACTTATCCTCTAAGTTCCATTCCTGAATGGTCTTTATCACTATATTGAACATGTTCCAAGAGTTATGGGGTGTCTCCAACATGGAAAATCTTATAACCCTTTTATGGAGCACCCACTCATTAGAAATGACATGACATGTCATGCAAAAGTAACCTAATTTCTGATTCGACGTCCACATATCTCCCGTGAGAGATATGCGTGCATCAGAATTGTCCAAGCATTCTTTCAATTTATTTCCATAATCATTAAAAACATCCATGCACTCTTTCTTTATAGTTGTCCTAGACACTTTTTCGAACCATGGATTTAACGCAGCAGCAAACTCTCTAAAAGGCTTGTATTCAACAAAAGAAAATAGCATTTCATTGACCACTATTAGTTTGACGAGTTTTTGTCTTGCAACCACAGGATCAAATTTCCAATTTCGATCAACTCCCTCAGGATGACCCATCTTATCAACCATTTCATGCATTGCTGTTTTTGCTTTGCATACCTTTAAATGCCGTTTGAGAGAGCTGGTACCCGTATCTCTTGCAGCTGCAAATACTTGTCGACATTGCACGCATCTTCCTTTCACAAGTTTCCAGTCTCTATATATTGGCGTAACCTTTGTCCATATGGCTGATATCAACTTGCGGCGTTTTCTTGTTGAGGCTACATGCATGGAAAACACATAGTTAGCTTATCAAGAGTGGACTAAAACTAGATGAGTAATCTAGCAATACGTGGCGATGGATCTTACCTTCAGAATGAGTCATTCTTGTACCCGGGGAGAGATCCTCAATAGAAGGAGAAATATGTGGTAGATATGGTATTGGAGATGTCATGGTATAACTTGGTGACTGTTGTGATGTTTCGGGACAACCTTCCATCTTTGCTCTTTTTAGTGCAGCAGACCTCGCCATTGACGATGCCCTTCTCGATGCTTCAGATCTAGCAAGCATGTTTACCGCCGGAGAACTTGCCACTTGCATAGGAGATCGAAGTCGTGGTCTGGCTGATTTTGAAGCGATTGGAACGTGTCCCTAAAAAGAATTGAGTCAAACAATTCAACTCAGAATTTATAAAGATCATCAACTAAATAAAGCCAAATCAGACACAAAAAGGAAACCTTTTTATTGCTGCTCTTCTTCAATATTGGCTTTGGATGGGGTTTTTCCTTGTAAAGCGTGCCCTCTCCCACTTGCACGTCAGATATCTATAAAACATAGAAATAAATATATCGCACATATTATGAAATATATATATAGCCAGTTCTACTGAAACTTTTGCTCCTTCTGCTGAAGATAATTGATCAAGAGATGACAAATATTCAATAAACTGAAACAATTAGATTTTTCCTATGTTGGTCCATAGGCCGTAGCTCTGAACCTGATTTTTGCCACAATATACTCCATCAATTCTGAACCAATGCTACAAAAGCAACTGTTTGAAAATAGGCCTTCTAGTTTATAAATACATATACCACGTACTCAAATGTACTCACAGACTAGGAGTCTAGAATTTCAGATTACCATAATAAAGCTATCCTTGAACACCTGGCTACACATAGTTACATAATCTACACAATATAATAGGAACACTCGATGGATCATCCTTAGAAAAATACATGTACCAATTCTGCATAGCTATGGCTGATCACATCGAATTATTTCAGAAATCGTTCCACAAGCATGCACACACAACAATCACAAACTGGTCAAACCGAAGGTGTAAACGCTACCTAGAAAAGTTAGATTTGGTTTAGAAATCAGATTCAAGATTTGTTACCTTGGTGATGTTGGGGACGAGGGAGCTGTGGTTGAGCTTCTTGGGCCGATTTTTTGTAGCCACCGTGTTCTTGCACTGCTGTAGCTTCCCGCCGCTGTCCCTGCCCATTTGAGGATCGCCGCCGTCTTGGCCGCCCACCATCTCCATGCTATCTGTGCCCGTCTCGCATCCCTCTGACCTTGGGTCCGCCGTCCTCCCCACGCCACCGTGTAGCAGGTGCTCTATTTGTGCGGGTGGTAGGGGAATAGAGGGAGGGGGCGGAGCTGGAGGAGCGGTGGCCATGGCGGATCTTGCCTGCTCGTCGGTGGTCATGGAGGATCTAGCCCACTCGTCGAAGACTGGAATCGGTGTAGGTGGTAGAGGAATAGAAGGAGGGGGAGGGGGAGGGGGTGGAGCCGGAGGAGGAGCGGTGGCCATGGCGCATCTAGCCCGGCGGCGCTGCAGCTACGCCTCTTTCACGACCCAGTCGAAAGGAGAACGGGAGATACGAGGGGCTATGCGGATAATATGTTGGATATGTTGGGTCCGCAACATAGAAAACAAAAATTTTCCTACGGTGTGAATTACACACCAAGATCTATCTACTAGGTACAAAGCAATAGGTGGACATACATCCAACGAGAACTTACCCTCGAAGACAACGAGTTTTGTTAACGAGTAGGAACTTGTGGTTGATGTAGTCGTACACTTGCTGATCTCAAGATCGTGAGGAAGTCCGAGTGCCGCAACTCAGCAGCACATCCGCACTCGCACACACGTTCAAGCCACCGGACAACCTCCACCTCCTCGATCCAGCGATCTAGTGGAAGCAGCAACTCCTTCCAGACGAAATGCCACCGGGAACATGTATCTCGCTAATCCGAGACCATGGGGGAATAATTCTAGAGGGGGAGAGATATCCTTCACAAGGAGGTGTGTGGATGAAGGAGGGAATGGGTGGCCTTTTATAGGAGGAGGGGGGGTGCCCCCTCTCTCCATGGCCGGCGTATGGGGGGTGACCCCTCACCTCCCCCATTCATGTGGTGGTAACCCCTCCACATTAAAATGCCTCTTCACATTCCCTTTTAAAGTCTCCACCTTAAATGCATTAAATTTCTCCAAATTTAATGCTCTCTCATTTAATAAAACTCTTTTTATTAAATTTATTCAGAATTTTGTTAATTACTTTAATTAACAAACATTCACATATAGCCCCTTGCAATATTTCAATATCACATGCAGAACCACTTTCTGCAATTTCACCCGAAACAATTTCCGGTTTCTATTGAAACAATTCCTGCGTTTTGCAATTCTTTCGTCTGAAACATATGTGCTCCAAAATGGTGTCCGGTAAGTCTTAAGTATGCCACCCTACGCTTCGCGAATAATGCAGACATGATCGAGACCCTTCTCCGATCAATAATCAGCTGCGGGACCTGGAGATCCGTACTGATTCCTACATATTCAACGATGACTTCTATGATCGTGAGAACCTTTAACGCTTGTAACTAAATCCCTTTGTCTCTTAATATATTACATGTCCGTGATTCGATCATCGGTATCTCCATACCTAGTTTATGAAGTGAATATGCTCGAGAGGCAATAATAAAGTGGTTATTATCTTATTCCATGTTTATGATAAATGTTTATTTTACATGCTAGAATTGTATTGATCGGAAACATCAATTCATGTGTGTTTAATAAACAAAAAGGGTTCCTAGTTATGCCTCTCTTATAGACTAGCTTGTTGATTAACAAGATGATCAAGGTTTCCTGATCACGGACATTGGATGTTGTTAATAACAAGGTCACACCATTGGTGGAATGATGTGATGAACATTCATCCGAAGTATAGCATTACGATCAAAGTCATTATGTTTATATTGCTATAACATCATACAAAGTAATCTTTATCCTTAGACCATGAGATCATGTTAATTGCTAACACCGGAAGAGTATCTTGATAACATCAAACGTCACACCGTAACAGGGTGACTATAAAGATGGGTTCGATTACTTGAAGGTGTTATGTTGAGGCTCATGGATCAAGAGTGGAATTTTTCAATCCCGATGACGGATAGATATACTCTGGGCCCTCTCGGTTATATCACATTGAAATATCTTGCAAGCAAGTGATGTGATCACTAGAATGTTATATCACGGGAACGAGAAAAGAGTGCATGTCGGTAACGAGATCAAACTAGGTATGGAGATACCTATGATCGAATCTCGTACATGTAATATATCGCGGGACAAAGGGATTTAGTTACTAGCGTTAAAGGTTCTCACGATCACAGAAGTCATCGTTGAATGTGTAGGAGTCAGTATGGATCTCCAGGTCCCGCTACTGATTATTGATCGGAGAGGGGTCTCGATCATGTCTGCATTATTCGCGAACCGTAGGGTGACACACTTAAGGGATACCGACACCATTTGGATCAAATATGTTTCAGATAAAGATTTAAGAAAGCGCTTGAATTATTTCAATAGACACCGAAACTGTTTCGGGTGAAATTGCTGAAATTGGTTTTGCATGTAATATTGAAATGTTGCAGGGGTTTTATGTGAATGTTTGTTAATTAAAGTAATTAACAAAATTCTGAATAAAAAATAATAAAATAGTTTTATTAAATGAGAGAGCATTAAATTTGGAGAAATTTAATGCATTTAAAGTGGAGAATTTAAAAGAGAATGTGAAGGGGCAAATTTATGTGGAGGGAGTTACCACCACATGAATGGAGGAGGTGAAGAGTCACCTCCTCCATGCGCCGGCCATGAAGGAGGGGCACCCCCTCCTCCTATAAAAGGCCACCCCCTCCTCACTTCTCACACACACCTCCTTGTGAAGGATCTCTCTCCCCCTCTAGTATTATTCCCCCATGGTCTCGGATTAGCGAGATACATGTTCCCGGTGTTTTTATCTGGAAAGGAGTTGCTGCTTCCGCTGCTTTGATGGAGCGAGGGATGGAGGTTGTCGGGGTACCGGACGTGTGTGCGATCACGGATGCACCGCTGCTTTGCGGTGCTAGAATTGGTGCTGCTGGAGCTGGATCTGATGGACGTGCTGGATCCGGACCTGTTGGACTTCTTCACGATCTTGAGATCGGCAAGTGTACGACTACATCAACCACGAGTTCCTACTTGTTAACAAAGCTCGTTGTCTATGAGGGTAAGTTCTCGTTGGATGTATGTCCACCCGTTGCTTTGTACCTAGTAGATAGATCTTGGCGTGTAGTTCACATCGTAGGAAATTTTTTGTTTTCTATGCTGCGGACCCAACAGTGGTATCAGAGCCTGATCTATGCGTAGGTGCTTAGCACGGGTAGTACACATATGTTGATATGTGGGCGATGATGATCATGTTATTGCATCTTCTATGTATTTTGGACATTGGTGGCATAGTGGGATGAAGCGGCCCGGACCAACCTTACATGTCATCGTACATGAGACCGGTTCCACGACTGACATGCAACTAGTTTTGCATAAGTGGCTGGCGGGTGTCTGTCTCTCCTACTATAGTCAATATCTGATTTACAATGAGTTTCTAATAATTTGGTTATCCTCGTTGTGGTTCATGTTCGTAGGTAAGAACGGTTCTATCTTCGAAAGCCCTAAGCCACGTAAAACTTGCAATTGATAAATTAGAGGCGTCTAGTTTAGATTGTTGCTGGGCTAGTGTCTTGATATGGTATTGTTGTAAGTAGATGTATGACGGATACTCTTACAACACATTCAACGTGTAAGTTCCATAGACCTTGGCCTTACACACAAAGGAATGATAGAGATCATACCACGATGCAAATGATAGAGATCAAATGCATGGACCATACCATCTCACTTTACACATTAGATGTTAGCATCTTATACTGCTAGTTTGGCGCTTTCTGTAGCATTGTAAGATGATCCCTCATTTAAATATCAAGATAAAATGTGTTCTTCCTTAAGTATGCACCGTTTTATGGATCATGTTTCGAGACATCACGTGATGATCGGGTGTACTCGAATCTACGCTTTCATACAAACGGGTGTAAGACAGTTTTACACACGCGAGTACTAAGGTTCTTACTTGGCGAGCCTAGCCTGTACAGACATGGCCTCAGAACATGGACCGAAAGGTTAAGCTCAGTCATATAGTTGATATGATGCCCATATAGATGCTCGCCTTTGAAGCTACATCAACTCACGTGATGATCGGACTTGGTGTAGTGGATTTGGTTCATGTAATCACGAAAAAGACACGAGGGATGTCGTTTTTGAGTGGGAGTTTATTTCTAATTTGGATTAATCGAACCAAATTTGTCATAAATTAAATCAAAGTGAATTTGCATAGTTTGTTGTAGGCATTGGCATTCGTTTTCTACCTTAGGCTTAGTTTTTATTTGAGATAATAGAACTATAGAATTCTGGATATTTACTTTACAAACTGGTATCTTATTGTTTTGAATGTCAATTTAAAGTTTATAAGTCCTATTGCAAACTTTTAGCAAACTCTATTTACTCCATGAAGTTTAATAAGTAGTATTAAATCAAGAGTAAGAATTCCAATGTTAGTATCTAAAGTATCATGTTTGCCTCCATGATTATTGATATTCAAAAAGTTGTTTTAATATCAAGATTATATTGGAGCTGAAAATTGTTTCAGAAACCATCATGTGTGAAAGATATTGTGATATCTGAAACAATGTTTTTGGTTGCATTATGATAGAGTATAATTTAGCAAAATACATGTTCTCATATTGTATGAGAATTTGTGAAGGATGGAGATGCTAGGCATCCGAATCTACCAAAAAGGTTTTGGGAACTGATATTATACTCGCGATTCTTCCTTATAGGCTATAGTAGCTTGATCATGAAAGTTGTCATGATAAGGATGAATAGAAAATGTAAGTAAATTTTTTACTACACTAATAGATTACTAAAGAAAGGATTTTTGAAAGAACACCAAACATTTGATGATGGTGATCCACTTCAAAGTGCAAGTCCAAAGGTATTAGTATTTGACTATATATGCTTTGTACCATGTGTCATGTTGATGACACCACTATTGATGTTGATAGATTCTTTTAAAGAAAAGGAATTGCTAAAAGAGAATCTATAAAATATTTGGCAGAAAATAAAAGGTTGGAGATGTCCAACTTAGGTATATAGAAGATATACATGTTATGGCTATATTCCTTGCTTGTTAAACAATGTGGTTCTTAGGTATTGGATAACGAATTGGTTGGTATGAAGTGTCATACAGGACAACGCAATTCATGAACTACAATGGCCTAAGTAACTACCAAGAGAATGAGTGATGATGTTCATCGAAAACAAATAAAGTGTTATTGTGTTTTTCGTTGTCATCAAACCAAGCCTTCAAGATTTGTTTAAATAATTTTTATTTTGTTCCGGTATTACGAGAACAATGGTTGTTCAAATAAATTACCGTATTCCATAAAGGATGGATGAACTTTTACAAGTCTAGTGGAAGAAATCACATCCATAAACATTATTGCTAAAATGTCGCAAGACAAATGATTAAAAGATCACTTATGAAGTGACATCGCTGTTTTAGATTATATTGGAAATAAAACATGAAGAAACTCCATGTTGATGGATTTTTGGAGTCTTTTGATTTTGATCAATTGACGCATGTGAGACTTTCCTCGAGATAATTGAAACTCCGTCCATAGGCCAGAGAGGAATGGATGACTAGCTTATTGGAAATTGTGCATGCTGATGTGCATAGTCCATTATGTGTAGCCATATGCGATGGATCTTTTTGCTTCATATGCTTTCTTCAAAAATTTGAGTGAATATATCTGTATATTTACTTAATAAGGAAGAAGTACGAAACATTTGAAAGTTGTTCAAAGACTTTCAAGATGAAGTGGAAAATCATCGTAACAAGAAAATAAAAGAGTTTATGATTTGATCATAAAGGAAGATATATGAGTTACAGGTTTAGCAAAACACCTAAGATTTGAGGAATTGTTCCATGATTTGTGTTTTCCCGATAAACCATAGGAGTATGGCATATTCGAGAGATGAAATCAAACCATGTTTGACATGGTAAGATCAAAGGTGTCATTTATAAAACTGTCATTATGTTTTAAAGATTGAAGCTTTAGAGACTACCGCTTTTACACTGAAAAGAGCACCATCATGATCCATTGAAATGACACCATATGAGTTATGGTTTGGGATAAAACCCGAACTGTCTTTTCTTAAATTTTGGTATGCTATGCATAAGTAAAATGTTTACAACCAAAGTCGGATAAGCACGTCTTTGTAGGTTATCCCAAAGAATTTGTTGGGAATTTCTCCATAACACCAAGGAGAAAAGAGTTTGTCGCTTGGAACGTCAAGTTTCTTGAGAAGGAACTTTTCGTGAAAAGTTAAGTGGGAGGACAATAGAACTTTGATAAGGTTGTTGAACCTTAGTTATATGTGCTAAGTAGCGCAGCGCCGGAAAGTGTCCCGGTGGCGGCCACAATGCTCATGGCTCTCGTGATTACAAAAGGTGTGATCTCGGAGATTAGAGTTCCTATAGAACCGTGTGGGTCGGTAAGAATCAAATAGTAAGATTTGATAAGAAAGTCGTTATTGTTTTGACAATGATGAACCGACTACATGCAAAGAAGCGATGATGGGCCCTGACTCCATAAAATGACTAGAAGTCATAGAATCTGTGATAGTATCTATACATGAGAAATCAAGTTTCTGAACTTGGAAGACCCTCCGGAAAGGCGTGAAGCCTATCGGTCGTGTTTGGATCTATAAAAAAATAAGACATGGATGTTTAACATCTATGAAATAGTCGACATGTCGGAAAGAAGTTTACGATAATGTTCAAGGAGTTGACTATGACAAGATTTGATCTTTCATAGCGATATATAGTCTTGACGGATTAATGTAGCAACCACTACATATAATTTGGTATATGGTAGTTGAATAAACAAAACAAGGTTCTTCTAATAGAACGGTAACCTAGGACATGTACATGACATGGTCCGAAGGGTTTTGTTAATTCAAAGGGTGCTAAAAGGGCATGTAAACTTCAATAGTTGAAGTAAGCATAGCGGAGTTGGAATCTTCACCATGATGAAACTGTTAAAAGAGTTTAAATTCATCGGAGATGATGAAGATGCTTGCATTTGCAAGAAATTAAGTGGGGAATGAGACATATTTCTAATACATTATGTAGAGGACATATTGTTGATTGGAAATGATGTATCTTGAATTGACACAAGTTAAGGATTTCATTAAAATAAGATTTCGATGAAAGACTTGGGCAAACCCAGAATATTAGGCATCAATATCTATATGGATAGATTAAGGCGCTAATATGGTTGTGCCAGACATACATATATAAGATATTGAAAGGGTTCAATATGATATATTGAAAGGGTTCAATATGGAAACAACAAGAAAGGTTCTTGCTGCATGGAAAGGATTGTATCAGGATTCAAGTGTTTCAACACTTGGTGAGTAAAATCACATGAAAATTTTGTTCGATTATACCATGATATGTATATATCCAGAATGTCCTATGCTCTAAATGTTATGAGCATATACCAGAATGATTCATAAGATGATCATTGGATAATAGTAAAGATATTCTTATGAGCTTTGGAAGAACTAAGAATATATCATGTATAAGTGACAAATAGTTAAAGGTAGTTCATTGTAAAGTGTTACATTGATACTAGTTTTGTCACAAGATACAAATTAAATTTATCTCAATTTAGACTATGGGTGGCACAATATAATGGAAAGGATGTTCCATGATGGATTTGGATGAGTTCCCAAGTTGAGATATTGTGACGGATACTACAACAAAAGGCTAAGTATATGACTGCTATAGTAGCAGCATAGGATGGCATTTGTGTTAAGTAGTTTGTTATCAAACTAGGTGTGGTTCAAAGTGGGCTAATACTATGAAGATATATTGTGTGACAATAATATCAACATATTTTAACCCAAACGAACTAAAGGTCTCACCAGAGGACCAAATTTATACAATGCCATCTCATTTGAGAATGAGTGATGCATAGAGACGCAAAGACATGCAAATACACACGGACCTGAAACTGTCAGATCCGGAGATTATGTTAACCACTAGCAATTGCGTATATGCAACACCAGAAAGCCATAGGTGTTCAATACGCAAAGTTTTTCAAACTAGATTATTGACTCTAGTGCAAGTGGGAGACTGAAGGGAATATGCTCGAGAGGCAATAATAAAGTGGTTATTATCTTATTCCATGTTAATGATAAATGTTTATTTTACATGCTAGAATTGTATTGACCAGAAACATCAATACATGTGTGTTTAATAAACAAAAAGGGTTCCTAGTTATGCCTCTCTTATAGACTAGCTTGTTGATTAACAAGATGATCAATGTTTCCTGATCATGGACATTGGATGTTGTTAATAACAAGGTCACACCATTGGTGGAATGATGTGATGAACATTCATCCGAAGTATAGCATTACGATCAAAGTCATTATGTTTATATTGCTATAACATCATACAAAGTAATCTTTGTCCTTAGACCATGAGATCATGTTAATTGCTAACACCGGAAGAGTATCTTGATAACATCAAACGTCACACCGTAACAGGGTGACTATAAAGATGGGTTCAGTGCTACGAAGGTGTTATGTTGAGGCTCATGGATCAAGAGTGGAATTTGTCAATCCCGATGACGGATAGATATACTCTGGTCCCTCTCGGTGATATCACATTGAAATATCTTGCAAGCAAGTGATGTGATCACTAGAATGTTATATCACGGGAACGAGAAAAGAGTGCATGTCGGTAACGAGATCAAACTAGGTATGGAGATACCGATGATCGAATCTCGGACATGTAATATATCGCGGGACAAAGGGATTTAGTTACTAGCATTAAAGGTTCTCACGATCACAGAAGTCATCGTTGAATGTGTAGGAGTCAGTATGGATCTCCAGGTCCCGCTACTGATTATTGATCGGAGAGGGGTCTCGATCATGTCTGCATTATTCGCGAACCGTAGGGTGACACACTTAAGGGATACCGACACCATTTGGAGCAAATATGTTTCAGATAAATATTTAAGAAAGTGCTGGAATTATTTCAATAGACACCGAAACTATTTCGGGTGAAATTGCTGAAATTGGTTCTGCATGTAATATTGAAATGTTGTAGGGTGTTTTATGTTAATGTTTGTTAATTAAAGTAATTAACAAAATTCTGAATAAAAAATAATAAAAGAGTTTTATTAAATGAGAGAGCATTAAATTTGGAGAAATTTAATGCATTTAAAGTGGAGAATTTAAAAGAGAATGTGAAGGGGCAAATTTATATGGAGGGAGTTACCACCACACGAATGGAGGAGGTGAAGAGTCACCTCCTCCATGCGCCGGCCATGAAGGAGGGGCACCCCCTCCTCCTATAAAAGGCCACCCCCTCCTCACTTCTCACACACACCTCCTTGTGAAGGATCTCTCTCCCCCTCTAGTATTATTCCCCCATGGTCTCGGATTAGCGAGATACATGTTCCCGGTGGCTTTATCTGGAAAGGAGTTGCTGCTTCTGCTGCTTTGCTGGAGCGAGGGATAGAGGTTGTCGGGGTACCGGACATGTGTGTGATCACGGATGCACCGCTACTTTGCGGTGCTGGACTTGGTGCTGCTGGAGATGGATCTGATGGAGGTGCTGGAGCCGGACCTGCTGGACTTCCTCACGATATTGAGATCGGCAAGTGTACGACTACATCAACCACGAGTTCCTACTCGTTAACAAAGCTCGTTGTCTACGAGGGTAAGTTCTCGTCGGATGTATGTCCACCCATTGCTTTGTACCTAGTAGATAGATCTTGGCGTGTAGTTCACACTGTAGGAATTTTTTTGTTTTCTATGTTGCAGACCCAACAGTTTGATCTCGTTACCGACATGCACTCTTTTCCCGTTCCCATGATATAACATTCTAGTGATCACATCACTTGCTTGCAAGATATCTTAATGTGATATCACCGAGAGGGCCCAGAGTATATCTATCCGTCATCTGGATTGACAAATTCCACTCTTGATCCATGAGCCTCAACATAACACCTTCGTAGTACTGAACCCATCTTTATAGTCACCCTGTTACGGTGTGACGTTTGATGTTATCAAGATACTCTTCCGGTGTTAGCAATTAACATGATCTCATGGTCTAAGGATAAAGATTACTTCGTATGATGTTATAGCAATATAAACATAATGACTTGATCGTAATGCTATACTTCGGATGAATATTCATCACATCATTCCACCAATGGTGTGACCTTGTTATTAGCAACATCCAATATCCATGATCAGGAAACCTTGATCATCTTGTTAATCAACAAGCTAGTCTATAAGAGAGGCATAACTAGGAACCCTTTTTGTTTATTGAACACACATGTATTGATGTTTCCGATCAATACAATTCTAGCATGTAAAATAAACATCTATCATATATAAGGAATATATAATAACAAATTTATTATTGCCTCTCAGGGCATATTTCCTTCAGTCTCCAACTTGCACTAGAGACAATAATCTAGTTCACATAGTGATAAATCTAACACCCATGGAGTTCTGGTGTTGATCATGTTTTGCCCTAGGGAGAACTTTAGTCAACGGATCTGCTACATTTAGGTCCGTGTGTACTTTACAAATCTTTATATCTCCATCCTTGACATGCTCGTGGATGGAGTGAAACCGGCGCTTAATATGCTTGGAATTCTTGTGCGACCTCAGTTCCTTTGCGTTGTCTATGGCTCCATTATTGTCATAATAGATCACCATTGGGTACAACGCACTGGGAACCACACCTAGTTCCGTAATGAACTCTTTCATCCAAACCGCCTCTGTACCGCTTACAAGCAGCAACATATTCCGCCTCCGTCGTTGATCCAGCCACCACAGGTTGTTTGGAACTCCTCCGACTAACTGCTGCTCCGTTCAAGAGAAATACGTATCCGGATTGAGACTTAGAGTCATCCGGATCGGTGTCAAAACTAGCATCGACATAACACTTAGCGACTAGCTCTTCTTCACCTCCGTATATAAGAAACATATCCTTAGTTCTTCTCAAGTACTTGAGGATGTTCTTTACCGCTATCCAGTGTTCCGAACCTAGATCAGATTGGTACCTACTAGTCAAACTAATAGCATGTGCCACATCCGGTCTTGTACATAGCATGGCATACATAATAGAGCCTATGGCCGAGGCATAGGGGATCTTATCCATCATCTCTCTTTCTTCCGCCGTAGCCGGACTTTGAGTCTCACTCAATGTCTTGCCTTGCAACATATTAAACTTACTTTCGTCCATATTAAACTTCTTTAATATCTTATCAAGGTATGTACTTTGCGATAGCCCAATTAGGCGCCTTGATCTATCTCTATAGATTTTAATGCCTAATATATATGATGCTTCACCAAGGTCTTTCATCGAAAATTTGCTGTTTAGATAACTTTTAACACTGTTTAAAAGATCTATATCATTAACAATCAATAATATGTCATCCACATATAATATCAGAAATGCCACATTGCTCCCACTCACTTTCTTGTAAATACAAGCCTCTCCATAAGTTTGGACAAATCCAAACTCTTTGATCACCTCATCAAAGCGGAGATTCCAACTCCGGGATGCTTGCTTCAGTCCATAGATGGATCGCTGAAGTTTGCATACCTTATTAGCATCCTTAGGATCGACAAAACCCTTAGGTTGTATCATATACAACTCTTCTTCAATATTACCATTGAGGAACGCAGTTTTGACATCCATCTACCATATTTCATAATCGAAATATGCAGCAATTGCTAACATAATCCTAACCGACTTAAGCATCGCTACGGGAGAGAATGTCTCATCGTAGTCAACTCCTTGAATTTGTCGAAACCCCTTAGCGACAAGTCGAGCCTTATAGATGGTCACATTACCATCAGCATCAGTTTTTCTTTTGAAAATCCATTTATTCTCAACGGCCTTTCGGTCGTGAGGTAAGTCCACCAAGTTCCAAACTTGGTTCTCGTACATGGATTCCATCTCGGATTTCATGGATTCTAGCCATTTGTTGGAATCCGGGCTCATCATCGCTTCTTCATATGTCCCAGGGTCATCCATTTCATCAAGCATGAAATTCACAACAGGATTGCCATACAGTTCAGGAGCTGCACGTGTCCTGCTTGACCTGCGAGGTTCGGTAGTGTCCTCTTTCGGAGTTTCATGATCATTATCATTAGCTCTCTCTTCATCAGGTGAAGTCAACTCCGAAACAACTTCTGGTGCTGCGCCACTCGCCATTCCATGAAGAGAAGGTTCAATAACCTCTTCGAGTTCTACCTTCCGACTACTCACACCTTTCGCGAGAAACTCCTTCTCAAGAAAGGATCCATTCTTGGCAACAAAAACCTTGCCCTCGGATCTGTGATAGAAGGTATACCCAATTGTTTCCTTAGGGTATCCTGTGAAGACGCATTTTTCCGCTTTGGGTTCAAGTTTATCCGGTTGAAGTTTCTTCACATAAACATCGAATCCCCAAACTTTAAGAAATGACAGCTTAGGTTTGTTTCCAAACCATAATTCATATAGTGTCGTTTCAATGGATTTAGATGGTGCCCGATTTAAAGTGAATGCAGTTGTTTCCAGTGCATAACCCCAAAATGACAGTGGCAAGTCAGTCAGAGACATCATAGATCGAACCATATCCAATAAGGTACGATTATGACGTTCCGACACACCATTACGTTGTGGTGTTCCGGCAGGCGTGAGTTGTGAAACTATTCCACACTCTTTCATGTGTGTGCTAAACTCGTAACTTTGATACTCTCCTCCACGGTCAGACCGTAGAAATTTGATCTTTCTATTACGATGACTTTCCACTTCATTCTGAAATTCCTAGAACTTTTCAAAAGTTTCTGACTTGTGTTTTATCAAATAGATATACCCATATCTACTCAAATCATCCGTGAAAGTAACAAAATAACGATATCCACCTCGCGCCGACACACTCATTGGTCCACACACATCAGTATGTATGATTTCCAATAGATCTGTCGCCCGTTCCATTGAACCGAAAAACGGCGTTCTAGTCATCTTACCCATAAGGCATGGCTCACATGTATCAAATGATTCAAAATCAAGTGATTCCAAAAGTCCATCAGAATGGAGTTTCTTCATGCGTTTAACGCCAATATGACCTAGACAGTAGTGCCACATATATGTAGACATATCATCGTCAAGTTTAATCTTTTTAGCATTAACATTATGAATGTGTGTAATATTACTATCGAGATCCAACAGAAATAAACCATTCAAAATAGGTGCATGACCATAAAAGATATCATTCTTATAAATCGAACAACCATTGTTTTCAGATTTAAAGGAATGACCACTTTGCATCAAACACGATCCAGATACAATGTTCATGCTCAGTGCAGGCACTAAATAACAATTATTTAGGTTTATAACTAATCCCGATGGCAAATGGAGAGGTAGCGTCCCGACGGCGATCACATCAACTTTTGATCCATTGCCGACCCGCATCATGACCTCATCCCTTGCTAGTTTTCGCTTGTTCTGTAGCCCCTGAACCGAGTTACATATATTAGCAACTGATCCCGTATCAAATACCCAGGTGCTACTGCGAGTACTAGTCAAGTACACATCAATAACATGTATATCACATATACCTTTGGTTGCCTTGCCGGACTTCTTGTCCGCCAAATACTTGGGGCAGTTGTGCTTCCAATAGCCAGTCCCCTTACAATAGTAGCACTCGGTGTCAGACTTAGGGCCAGCTCGGGGTTTCTTTTCAGGCGTGGCAACCGATTTGCCACCCTTCTTTCCCTTGTGCATGCCTTTCTTGTCTTTCTTGAAACCGGTGGTCCTATTGATCATCAACACTTGATGTTTTTTTCTAATCTCCACTTACGGTCTTAAGCATTGTGAAGCTCGAAGAGACTTCTTCATGCCCTGCATATTATAGTTCATCACGAAGCTCTTGTAGCTAGGTGGCAGAGATTGGAGAACACGATGTATGCCTAAGTTAATGGGAATCGTTATTCCCAAGGACACAAGCTTATCGGCGTACCCAGACATTTTGAGTACGTGCTCACTAACGGAGCTGTTTTCCTCCATCATGCAGCTAAAGAACTTTTCTGTAGCATTAAAACTCTCTACGACAGCATGGGTATCGAAAATCATTTTCAATTCTCCCATGGCATCAAAGGCATTGCCATTTTCGAAACGCTTTCGAAGTTCTGGCTCTAGCCCATACAGTATGCCGCAATGAACTAAGTTTTGGTCCTCCTGACGAGTCACATAGACATTCTTTTCCTTGTCAGGGGCATCAGGAGCTGGTGGGGGGCCTAGCAGCGCATCTAGCACATATTTCTTTTGTGCAGCAGTGAGGAGAATCCTCAAATTCATAGCCAAGTTGGTGAAGTTGCTACCATTCGCAGCAAGTTTCTCTTTCTCCATGAACACATTGAAATTAAAAGCAGGTGGTGCCATCTACAACAGAATTTGAAAAGTTTATTTAGACTAAGTTTATGATAGATTGAGTTGAACTAATCCAAATTACTAATGAACTCCCACTCAAAAACGACATCCCTCGAATGCTTCCCGTCCGGCAGGTGCCTAACGAGACTTCTCGTCCCCGAATCTCCCTTTCGGTGGCGGCAGCGCTGCGGAACTTTTCGTGGATTTCTGATTGACTATATAGATTTTTTGCCTCGGGGGGAATACATAGGGGAAGGAGGCAAGGTCGATGGCCAGCCAGGGGTCCCACACCATGCCCTAGCGCGGCCTGGGGGTACCCGCGCCGGGGGGTGGCCACCATGTGGCCCCTCTCCGACTCTCCTTATGGCTCCGTGAGTCTTCCGGGAAAATAGGAACTTTGGCTTTCACCCCGTCCAATTCCGAGAATATTCATTTTCTGACTTTCCTGGAACCAAACACAGCAGAAAACAGGCAACTGGCACTATGGCTCTTGTTAATAGGTTAGTCCAAGAAATCATATGAAAGTACTCCAAAGTGTGGACAAAACATAAGAGAGTAGATAAAACCAAGCATGGAACATCAAAAATTATAGATACATTTGCAATGTATCAACATCCCCAAGCTTAACTCCTGCTCGTCCTCGAGTAGGTAAGTGATAAAAAGAAATAATAATTTTTTAGGTGACATGCACCGTCATAAACTTAATCAAAGTATTTGTAAAACATGTAAAGCTGGGATCATAGTACTTCAATCATAGCATGAAAGTCAAAGTTCTAGCAATAAGGCAAAGAAACTATGTTGCAACATGAAAAGGCACAAACAAAAGATTCATGAATAACAATGCTTTGCAAGACGTTTGTTTGTTTCACATAAATAAAACATAGCATAATAGCATTCAGCTTGTCCCTCATAGAGTAGCAAATATAAATGCATAGGACACCTTCAAATTTTATAAGAGTGACTAGATACAAATAGTTTAAAACAAGCAATATCAAGTGATGCATCAATCAACTAGTCTTGGGACAATGCACATAGAACTAAGAATGGCCACTATGCTCTCAAAGTAGGTGCATAACGATAGAAGGTGGAGACTCAATATAATGGTGGAAGAAAGGATTCAAGTATCATAAAGAGCTTCCAAAAATTATGGTACTTATAGCTTTCAGCTCTCATTGCCCCTATCATAAGCATCTTGAAGGTGATTAAGGTTAAAGTGACACAACTAATAGGATATGCTTGACAAGTTATAAACCAAAATCTCATGCCCCTTACTTACGAAGACCGAACCTCATGCTACTAAACTTTTGTCACAAGTAAGCTCTTGTCATTGTAAGTACATATGTATCATAAAGAACCGCCAACGGGGTACCCCTTGCACATGATACGGGAGCTTTCCCATAATCAAAATGACAAGGCAAGCAGACAATGAGCATCCCAGCGATCCTTTTATTTGCTATTTGCATAGGTTTTTATTGAGGATGCTTCATAGAGTGCTCATTATGGTGATGCTGCAAGTTTCCACCATGATTAGGCATGGCTTAGGCTAGCGGCCCAGGCGTTTCTCTAACACACATACAAACTCCATGATCTTACAAGTTCCACTTTTATTTCACACCGCCGGGATCCATAAGCAAAAGAACATGATATCAACGGGGTACAAAGTACAAGTGCAATGTTGAAAGTGTTCCCCATAAAACATGGTTCTGCTAATTTCAACTTATAAAGCGCAAGCATATACGCAACAAAAAAGGACCCAATGGTTCAAGTTTATTAGATGCAAAAAATAAAGTGTGCCATCAAGTTCGTGAGAGCTTTAATCACTAGTTTTCTCATAACAAGTTTAATTTGGAAGGTAAACAAAAGCATTAATCTACTTGGAATAGCATAAGCTAGTAGGTAGGTATGGTGGACTCTTTGGAATAACTTGGTTTAGGGAGTTGGATGCATGACTGGAACTCATACTTGGTTGTGGAGGCTAGCAAAAGACTGGAAGCGACAAACTAAGAGAGCAATAATGGCCATAATCATGCAGAGCGACAAAACATCATTGATCAAAGCATAAAGTGATACTACAAGTTGAAAACTAAAGGATCATAAACACTATGGTGACTTGAGATAGTCATAACATGGTGTGAGCATGCGCCAAGTCAACCCAAATAAAGCATCAAAGGAGAATACCACTATACTATGCTTTAATATGCTAAAACAAAGCATGATTCATCCAAGGCACATCAAGCAATCTCAATTGTTTATAACAAGTCATACTATAGCAAATAATACTAAGCATAAAGCCAAAACAATATCAACCATGGCATGACAAAGCATAGGCCACAGTTAAAAACGAGCTCTTTTTACCACATAAGTATGAACTTTCCTACTCTTTTCCAAACCAAACCAAACTATTTGCAAACCAATGTATGAAAGAGGGGGTCCAACCAATTTATTCAGAAAACTAAGCAAACTAAAGCAAACGAAAAACCAAAACAAAAACAAAAAAGAAGACGCTCCAAGAACAACACAACTGTGCATGAAACAATAAAAATGAAGCGTTTGGAAGAAACCTGTGATTTTGATTAATGAAGAAGGGGATGCCTTGGGCATCCCCAAGCTTTGACGCTTGTACTTCTTGGATATTTCTTGGGGTGACACGCGTGGTGTTGAAAATATGCCCTAGAGACAAATAGTAGTAAGGACTATTATCATATTTCATATAGTTTATGATTAAGTTTTATATCATGCTATAACTGTGTTGAGTGGAAACGTCAATACACGTGTGATATATAAACAAACCAGGGGTTCCCAGTGAAACTCTAGTCACTGGTTCATTGGTCAACATATGATCATGTTTCCTGATCATGTGGCATTTATGCCAGTTGGAAATGAGGTCATCTCATTCTGAGAATGAGATGATGAACCAATACCCAATCTAAACATCGTGATTTGATCATGTCACGAAGTTCAAGTTACGATGATTAGAAAAGGATCCTCGTAGACTATTCCTTAGACCGTGAGGCTATATCTATCACTGTCTCCGGAGGATGTCCCGGCAGGGTGCCGGAACAGAGACTTTCTATCCCCCGAATTCCCCCTTCGGTGGCGGCGGCGCTGCGGAACTTTTCGTGGATTTCTGATTGACTATTTAGGGTTTTTGCCTCGGGGGGAATATATAGGCGAAGGAGGCAAGGTCGGTGGACAGCCAAGGGGCCCACACCATGCCCTGGCGTGGCCTGGGGGTACCCGCGCCTGGGGGGTGTGGCCACCCTGTGGCCCCTCTCCGACTCTCCTTCTTACTCCGTGAGTCTTCCGGGAAAATCGGAACTTTGGCTTTTGTCCCGTCCAATTCCAAGAATATTCATTTTCTGACTTTCCTGGAACCAAAAATAGCAGAAAACAGGCAACTGGCACTGTGGCTCTTGTTAATAGGTTAGTCCAAGAAATCATATGAAAAGTACTCCAAAGTGTGGACAAAACATAAGAAAGTAGATAAAACCAAGCATGGAACATAAAAAATTATAGATACATTTGCAATGTATCACCACTAAACATTTTATGTCTTATGTATATGAATCTCAAAAATATTTGTCCTCTTTCAACTTTGGGGCTATGAGATGAAATAGTTTATCATTCCATTATATCGCCAAAGACGAAAGGAAAGAAATCATTCCACGATTCATATAACAATGTCGCCAGTGCTATACGAATAGTGAAGTAATGTCTTTCTTCCTTTCGAGTTTGGGGCTACAATGAGATATTTGAAACTACATTTAATTCACGCTATAAATATTCGTGATGACCAACAAGTATAGGGGGTGTATTGCAGTATTTTCGAGGGAAGTGAAACCCAATTTATTGATTCGACACAAGGGGAGCCAAAGAATATTTATAAGCCTTAACAACTGAGTTGTCAATTCAGCTGCACCTGGAAACAATCTTGCTCATAGCCGTTTATCAGTAGCAACAGTTTTATAGTAGCAATAGCAAAGTAATAGCAGTAGTAAAAGTAAGGACTGTAGTAACAATTGCGATTACAGTGGGATTAAAGCGATGAGCATAGGGATGGATGGACGGGCGTTGCATGGACAAGACAATTCATATGGCAATCAAGACATAGGGCATTTGCAGATAAATAAGATAAAGCATCCAAGTACTAAATAATCATAGGCATGTGTTCCATATATAATCATACGTGCTCGCAATGAGAACTTGCACAACATCTTTTGTCCTGCCAGCCCGTTTGTAGCGGGGCCTCAAGGGAACTACTGGCAATTAAGGTGCTCCTTTTAATAGAGCACCGGAGCAAAGCATTAACACTCCATGAACACATGTGATCCTCACATCAAATCCACCCCCTCCGGTTATCCTAATTATTGTCACTTCGGGGCTTTGGTTCCGGACAACAATATGTGTGTACAACTTGTAGGTAAGACCATAAACAATACTATCATAATGAATCAATAACATGTTCAGATCTAAAATCATGGCACTCGGGCCCTAGTGATAAGCATTAAGCATAACAAGTTGCAACAAAGTAAAAAAGCACTAATAATAGATACTAGGCTCCATGCCCTAACAATTCGATGCCATTACATGAACGATCTCATCCAATCCCTACCATCCCCATAGCCTGCAGTGGGAGATTACACACTCATGGATGGGGGAAACATGGATGGTCGATGGAGAAGCGATGATGATGATGATGGCGATGATATCCTCCAATTCCCCGTCTCGGCAGGGTGCTAGAACAGAGTTTCTGGTTCTGAATCACGGAATCTGGTGGTGGCGGCGCAGCGGAACTCTTTCTGAAAAAAGTCAAACCCCCCTTGGATTTTAGGTCAAGAGGCAACTTATAGGCGAAGAGGGAGGCCGAGGGGGTGACCGAGGCGGCCACACCACCCCCAGGCGCGGCCTTGCCTGGCCCGCATGGCCAGGTGGTGTGGGTCCCTCGTGGCCCTGCTCCATCTCGTCTTATGGCTCCGTGAATCTTCTGGCGAAATAGGATTTTTGGCATATTTTTCAGGATTTTTTCTGATAGTTGATTTTTTGCACAAAACTAGACACCAAGGTAATTCTGCTGAAAACAGCGCTAGTCCGTGTTAGTTCTATCCAAATCACACAAGTTTAGAGGAAAAACAATAGCAAAAGTGTTCGAGAAAGAAGCAAACAAGCTTAGGCTTTTGGCCTAAGTGGGTATCAATCCCAAGTTGGCCAAGATGGAGCGCCTCCGTAGTACGGCAAGGAGGTGCCCTCGTCCTGATACGAGCTCGAGGACGCCCCAATGTAGTGCGCAGAATAGTCGTAAGAGGGCACATCCCCCTGGTGCTGCCCGTGGAAACCAAGCAAGCGGAGCTGCTCGTCCACCTCCTCCTTGGAATGCGATCATGGCCTCCTGTAAATACTGAACAAAGTGGATTGTGGCAAAGGAATTTCCCTCTCGTCTCCGTCAGTAAAGAACATCCTGTATACTAAACCCTCCGTACTAGAGTCAGCAGTGACAAAGTGATGCGTTTTCATAGCAGCAAGGTCAAGCCTTTGTGGTGTCAACATAGTATCATTAGGATCCACATAAAGTTCTAAAGCAGCAACCATACGTGAGGCAATAATGCCCCATAAATAAGTCCTCTAGCGGCTAGGTGGCGAGCAATGAGAGAGCCAAGATTGTACTTGGTATCATTATTAACTGCAACAGCGAGGAAGGCCAAATGATAGTTAGAAATATTACTAGTATTCTCCCTACCAAGAATACTAGTGGCAAGATAATAAGCAAAATATCTTAGAGCTGGGAGTTGAATGTTTCTTATCTTCCCTCGCTGAGCTATGCAGTCATCGTCATTTGTCACACTTCGGTAGAGCTCCAGCAAATCAGCGGGTCGACCTTGGATCTTCTTCACTATCCCAGTCATGCCTATGCCTACAATGCTGCAAAATCTTTCCAATGGCATGGTAATAGGCAAATTATAAATCTTGAACAAAACAGTTGACTGATAGGGGTGTTAGTGAAAACGAAACTCTCAACGAAAGTTTTGGTGAGCACGGCATATTGGTCACTCTCATCTTCCATGTAGGTGGTCAGCCCAACCCTCTGAACAAGAAGTAAGAACTCATCGAGGATCCCTACAGCTCGCAAACAGGTAAAACAAGGGAAAGTAGATGGGTGAGCATCTCCCTCATCTCCTTCTTTGCCAAAGCTTGGTGCAATAAGATCTTCATTATATGATGGATTGAACTGAGAGGATGATCTTGAAGGCCATGCCCTCCTGGGTGTGTCCCTCTCAAATATTTCTCCAAAAGTGTTGTTGTTCATCTTTGATATTCTGAAATTTAAACATCCATTATACAAGTGATTGCAAAGTGAATACATAATGAAGGGAACTACTCATAGGGACTTGTAAGAGGCCTAAACATGCATCAAAACAAATTTTCTAAGCATTGAACAAGCTTACAAGCTTACATAACCTGTCACCTACAGCAGCAAAATACTCAAGATATAAACCACTAAACACAAATCTACTTGGACAAGCGGAGGAGTCACATACCGGAGAACAAATGCTCCAAATTTTAGCAGCAAAGATGGGCTAATCAAGGAGATTGAAAAATCGTGGACAAGAACAACAAGAATGCGATTTCAAGCAATGAACTGATGTTTTCTTGGGAGAGAGAAAGAAGTGGCAAGTGAGAGAGTGAGTGGAGGGCCAGGGTGGCCCACACCATGGCCAGGCGCGCCCCTAGGGTGGCCGCGCCACCAGGTGGTGTGCCTGCCTGGTGGCCCACTGGTCACTCAGTACTCTCTCCCTTTTCACGTAAAAATTTAATATGAATTTTCTGGAATTTTTTGAGACACTTTATTTTTTAGCAATTTCCAGGTATTGATGAATGACTTTTTAATAGAAAGATGTTTTTGGAATGATGCAAAAGCAAAACAAAACTAAAACTTCAGAAGTTCTAAGACACTCTAATATGCAAGCAACTAGCAAAAGAAAAGTGAACTAAGTGAAAGCAAAAACTAAAATGGATAAAATAAAAGTAAGCGAATATAATCATGGTGAAGGCATTGTTATGTTCATTAAAATCCCTTTGTTAACAAGGTTGATCAGGTCTTGTTACCAAAGCAATTTTATATGAAACAAAACTTTGTATTCCACTAATGATTATGTTACCTCAACCTTGATAGGAATGGTCCCAATCATAATAGTTTCATATTTTTCACGTGGTAAGGGACAATATGTTTCTCCAACTTGGATGCCCTCAACATGTTCAATTGAATTTAAACCATAATTCCTATCAATCTTCTTGGGGAAATAGACAGTATGCTCCTTGTCATTAACATTAAAAGTCACCTTTCCTTGATTGCAATTAATAACAGCTCCTGCAGTATTAAGAAATGGTCTCCCAAGAATAATATACATATTATCATCTTCAGGCATTTCAAGCACAACAAAGTCAGTTAATATCAAGCAATTATGAGAAACTTGAACAGGTACATCCTCACATATACCAACAGGAATAGTAGTAGATTTATCAGCCATTTGCAAAGATATATCAGTTGGTATTAGTTTTTCCAATTGAAGTCTCTTGTATAGAGAAAAAGGCATAACACTAACTCCTGCTCCCAAATCACACAAAGCAGTTCTAACATAACTATTTTTAATAGAGCATGGAATAGTTGCAATCCCTGGGTCTCCAAGTTTCATTGGAACCTTACCATTAAAGGAATAATTAGCAAGCAAAGTAGAAATTTCTTCATTTAGGGATCTTCCTTTTGTTAGATACAATATCCTTCATATACTTTGAATAAGGAGGCAATTTAATAGCATCAGTCAAAGGAATTTGCAGAAATAAAGGTTTCATCCACTCACAAAACTTGTTATAGTGTTCATCTTCCTTTGACTTGTGTTTCTTATCAAGGAAAGGCATAGGTTTTTGGACCCAAGGCTCTCTTTCACTACCATGTTTCTTAGCAACAAAATATTCTTTAGTGTATTTAGTATTTTTAGTGTGCCTTTCGGGTTCTTCTTCAACTTTTTCTTTATCAGGAGCATCATTTTCTTCATTACTACTTTCAGTTTCAGCATCAGAGACAGATATACTATTAGGATCTTTAGGAGGTTCAGAAGGTTATACAATAGCTTTATGTTTCTTTTTTTCCTTTTCTTAGGAGTAGTACCACTATTTTAAGTTTGTTGAGAATCTTGCTCAATTCTTTTAGGATGCCCCTCAGGATATAGAGGATCCTGGGTAGCAGCACCACTTCTAGTTCTAATTTCATAAGCATGTTTTTCTTTAGCAGCATTAACTAGCAAATCTTTTTGTGCCTTAATAAGCTAATCAATTTGATTTTGAACCATTTGGAAATGTTTAGCAAGCATTTTAACATCGTTAGAGGTTCTTTCCACAATATCCTTCAACTCAACAATATCTCTAGAGTTTTCCATTAAATGATTTTGCACCCTTTTATTAAACTTATCTTGCTTAACAATAAAAACATCAAATTCTTCTAAGCATTGATCAGGAGGTTTAGATTAAGGAATATCACATTCATCAAAATGTTGGAGAGAGTGTACCTCAATAGTGGATGAGTGGGGGATTGGCTTACATAATTCTTCTATAGAAGGTAAATTCTTGACATCTGCAGCTTTAATTCCCTTCTCCTTAAGGCATTTCTTAGCTTCCTTCATCACTTCATCATTTAGTTCAATAACTCCCCTCTTCTTTGATATTGGTGTAGGTGTTGGCTCAGGCACATTTAACTCAGGTGTAGTTGTCTCAGGTATAGTTGGTTCAGGAGGAGTCCAATCTTCATAATTCTTGCTTATTTTAGCCATTAATTCCTTAGCTTCCTTGGGAGTCCTATTCCTGAAAACACAATTAGCACAACTATCTAGGTATCTCCTAGGTTCTTCAGTTAATCCATTATAATATATATCAAGAAGCTCGTTTTTAGGTAATGGACATCCAGCCTATGCATGAATCAAAGCACAAAACCTTGCCCATGATTCAGGCAATACCTCTTTTTCTCCCTGTTTAAAATCAAAAAGTTCCTGCAAAATAGCATGTCTAGCACTAAGAGGAAAATATTTCTGAAGGAAGGTACTAATCAAGCAATCAGGGCTATCCATAGATCCAGGAGGTAAATTATTAAACCAAGTTTTAGCTTCTCCTTTTAGTGAAGAAGGGAAAATTTTAGCAACAATGTAGGTGTGCATCTTAATATCATTAGAAAATAGGCCACTCATGGTAGAAAGCTCAATCATATGTGCTACATCACTTTCATTCTTAGTCCCACAAAAAGGTTCTTTCTCAATAATGGTTATGTAATATAAATCAAGAGAGAAATCATAATCCTTATCTTTAATGTTTATGGGAGATGTAGCAAACTTAGCATTAGGAGATAATTTAGATTTTATTGTACGCCTCTCAAGGAGACTCTTAATAGTACTCCTACCATGAGTGCTTTGACATTCTTTAATAAATTCATCATTCATTTCTATATAACCGTCTTCAATATCATAACTCTCTCTAGACTCAGGTGAACTGACAGGTGTAGTAGTGTCTTCATTAGGAGTTTCAGTATTTCCAGCTATAGTTCTAGCAATCGTAGCATCTAGGAAAGGACCTAATGAACCACTTTTATCAAGCACAGTAGAACCAGCATAATAAGAATTAGAAGTTTCATATTCAGCAGTAGTAGTGTGTGTAACATGTGTATGTGGTGGTGTAAGGAACTTACTCATAACAGATGGTGAATCAAGAGCAACAGAGGTGTTTAGAACCATACCTCTTTTTGTAGTGGATGGTAAAATAGGAACCTTGCCATCACGAGACTTACCCATGATGGATGAATGGCAGCGAACAATAGTGATTCTAAGTGAACTTGATAAATAGAGCTATGCTCCACGGCAACGACACCAGAAAATATTCTTGATGAACCACAAGTATAGGGGGTGTATCGCAGCATTTTCGAGGGAAGTGAAACCCAATTTATTGATTCGACACAAGGGGAGTCAAAGGATATTTATAAGCCTTAACAACTGAGTTGTCAATTCAGCTGCACCTAGAAACAATCTTGCTCACAACAGTTTATCAGTAGTAATAGTTTTATAGTACCAATAGAAGTAGTAAAAGTAAGGACAGTAGTAACAATTGCAGTAAACAGTAGGATTAAAGCATAGTAGGCATAGATATGGATGGACGGGCGTTGCATGGACAAGACAATTCATATGGCAATCAAGCCATAGGGCATTTGCAGATAAATAAGATAAAGCATCCAAGTACTAAATAATCATAGGCATGTGTTCCATATATAGTCATATGTGCTAGCAATGAGAACTTGCACAACATCTTTTGTCCCACCAGCCCATTTGCAGCGGGTCCTCAAGGGAACTACTGGCAATTAAGGTGTTCATCGGAGCAAAGCATTAACACTCCATGAACACATGTGATCCTCACATCAAAGCCATACCCTCCGATTATCCCGATTATTGTCACTTCAGGGCCTTTGGTTCCGGACAACAATATGTGTGTACAACTTGCAGGTAAGACCATAAACAATACTATCACAATGAATCGATAACATGTTCAGATCTGAAATCATGGCACTCGGGCCCTAGTGATAAGCATTAAGCATAACAAGTTGCAACAAAGTCAAAAAGCACTAACAATAGATAGGCACCATGCCCTAACAATCTGATGCCATTACATGAATGATCTCATCCAATCCCTACCATCCCCATAGCCTACAGCGGGGGATTACTCACTCATGGATGGGGGAAACATGGATGGTCAATGGAGAAGCGATGGTGATGATGATGGCGATGATCTCCTCCAATTCCCCGTCCCGGCAGGGTGCTAGAACGGAGTTTCTGGTTCTGAATCACGGAATCTAGTGGTGGCGGCACAACAGAACTCTTTCTGGAAAAACATCGAACCCCCCTTGGGATTTAGGTCAAGAGGCAACTTATAGGCGAAGAGGGAGGCCGAGGGGGTGAACGAGGCGACAACACCACCCCTAGGCGTGGCCTGGCCTGGCCCGCGCAACCAAGTGGTGTGGGCCCCTCGTGTCCCTCCTCCGTCTCATCTTCTGGCTCTGTGAATCTTCTGGTGAAATAGGATTTTTGGCATATTTTCCGAGATTTTCCCCGATAGTTGATTTTCTACACAAAAACTAGACACCAAGGTAATTCTGCTGAAAACAACGTCAGTCCGTGTTAGTTCTATCCAAATCACAAAAGTTTAGAGGAAAAACAATAGCAAAAGTGTTCGAGAAAGTAGATACGTTTTGGACGTATCATTGGGTACGGAAAATGACAATGCCCCTGATGGATCTGGTGTGGTAAGTAGATTATATGCACAAACCTCTAGTCTACTTGGTACACCAGATCCAGCAACAGAATGGTCACACACATGAAGCCACAACATGTTTTAAGCATCGGCATTTCGAAGAAAGACAAATAAAGCAAACCACAAGAAGTAGGGTGGCAATAACGAATGAAAAGCAACAAGCACTTAAAATAGTTCATAACACAAATAACTAGCTCGTGTCGCTCACAATCAAGTTCAACGGTTGATGAAACATATTCTAGAGGTTTTGCTAGGCAAGTCTAACATAGTGATAAGAGGTTACAAAACGAGTTCGGAACTAACAGCTAGCTACCCAGGCAATGCAATCATCAAGACTTCTTTGGCTGTTGAGTCGGCTTTGGGGGGCATTGATGAAGCCCGACCGAGTTTTTGCCATCTGCATGAACGTCCTGCGATCACCCTGCTGCACTAAGCGTTCGTCTATCTCCATGTTGGGTGGTGTAAAGTCGCCGTAGGAGGTGCCCCCGGATTTCATGACTCCCTGGTGCACGATTGTCGCGTTCTCCTCCTGGATGTCGAAGAAGTCTTGCCTGAGGTTCTGATCATGTATTATTGCAAGCCTTTCAGCGCACTTCGCGATGTCAGATGGCAGCGTTTTGCTATCCATGTCATTGAAGAACGCCTTCATGTGGTAAATGGCGTAGAAGGCATCCTTCCCGCTGCTAGACGACTCTTGATACAGGCGAACTTGGTGTTGTGGCGGAACACGTGCGCGCCGAACTTCACATGTGGTGTTGCCGGTTTGAAGCCTCCTGCTATGACGTAGCCGGTGAGAGCACCATCAAGAATTTTCTTGATATTGGTGTAGTTTTTCGGGATCGCTCTGTTTGAGTCGAGGCACACAGCTGTTGAGTGTTTCAAATTCAAGCATATGAGCACATAGCCTGTCCGATTATCCTCCGTGATGGGATGGTAGGGAAGGAGAATCACATCCTTGTCCGAGTATGTTTGCAGGAAGGTTGAGAGGTAGTCGGTCGCCACCGCCATGTCCTCAGCATCTTTCAGGACGACGCCACGCATGAAGTAGGGATCCACTATCTGGATGCCCGGGATCTTGTCTCTAGTGATCTGCATGGCCATATTGAGGGAGAATAGCCGGACCAGGGTATTGTGCAACCGGAACCCATTCAACATGTCGAAGATGTTGGTCTGCCGCACGTAGAAGATATCCCCGGGGGGTACACTGACGAAGCACGACACAGAAGGCACCTTAGCCTTGAAAACGAGGTACGACTGATTGTTCTCGTGAATGTGGCGCTCCTCAATTGTGAGATAGCTATAATGAAGATTGCACATTTGAGAGCCTACGACCTTGAGCAATGAGTTACACATCATCGGTGCACCTGTCACATGCTGTTGATTCCTAGCTTGCCCCGCAGGGCCGTCCTGAGCCCAGAGAACAAGATTTGGATCCTTGCCCCGGTCACCCTTAGGCTTCCTTTTGCGACCCTGCTTCCTTCCCTTTAGGGCGTCGGCCATCGCGTTCACCTCATCGATCGCCTTATGCAGGGTGCTGGGGCTGATCAAAGGAACTGCTAGCCTCAGAGGCTCGGTGAAGGGGGCGGGTGGCAGCGTCTCCTGACTAGTTGGGAAGATACGCACTTGGCAAGGGGGGTTCACTGGTGCTAGTTGGGTATCGGCAACTTGATGTGTGCCTGATGGTACCGACTCATACCAATCAGAAAACCTTGTGTTAACGAACTGGTCGCCGAAGTTTGGGTCAATTTCTCCATCATCATCATAGGGATCCCATGCCATGTTGTCCAAGTCTGCCATCTCGAAGTCTTCATCATGTGCTGGCTGTGCTGCCTCTAGGTGATGTTGAGCTGGTCCTCCGTCCCCAAACGGATCTGGCTCTTTGGCCATAGGTACAAGTAGCCGAAGCCGGTATTGAGGACCGTCGCCATCTCCTCATCATCCCATCCTTAAGGTCGAGAGGGAGGTTCCACTTGCTCGTAGCCTGGAAGCACCATACTGTATCTGACCCTCATCATGTTGGGTGGCATTGTGACATTGTGCATTTTGTTGTTCTCCGGTTGAAAAGATAGTACCCTTGGCAACATCCTTCAACTGGCCGCCCACCCAGTGCATTAGAGTGCAAGGGGTGTCTCCCTGTGAAAGACATGTAGGCTAGGCATCAGTAAAACGGAGATCAAGTCATCGGTGTGGTTAAGCTTCCCAACTCTCGCTTTAATTAGTTAGTTACCTTGAGGGCGTCGAACTAGGACAATATCGAGGCACCGCCGCTGGCAGGCTTGACGGCGCAAGTGGCGGAGTGGCTGCCTGATGGCATGGTGGTGCGGGCCGGCGCCTTCGCCGTAGCGGGCAAGTTAAGCTCCAGAGCTGGAGGAGTCTCCACCACCACCGGCCCCGCTGGAGGAGTCACCAGCGCCTCCACCGCGCCATGTTGTCCGATTGGGCGCTATCGAGGTTGGGAACCGGTGGCGGCCCTCGTTTACCACCCTTCTGCCACTTGATGTACTTTTCCATGTAGGTGGGAACGATGGTGTTGAGCTTATCTATCGTGGAAATGGCCACGGCAGTCGCTGCCACTGGCAGCGATTGATTGTATCGTGAGGAAGAGTTGGCGGCCATCTGCGGTGCGAGATGGGGGCAGATGCACATGGGTTTACCCAGGTTCGGCCCCCCAGAGGGTAAAGACCTACTCCTGCTAGATTAGATTATTGGAGAGCGAGTTACAGGGGTGGCGAGCTCGGCGTCTAGGCAGCGAGTCGCTTGAGGGGGTGTATGATGGACCGTGAGTCCCTAGGATACCCTAGGGAGGTTTATATATGAGGCACCTCGCTAGGGTTTACAGGCTACAACCGAACAAGATAAGGATTCAGAGGTTTTAACCTAATCCGACTGGGCTTCTGTTACGCTCCTGGGCCTCTAGTCTCTAGTCGCCGGGCCTCTCTTTCCATCGTAGTCCAAACGCCGTCCTTCAGGCGCACTCACAGGCCCTTTGGCCCAATCAGAACGTCCTGCTGGGCATACCCCCTTGGCATATCCCCATTAGTAGTCCCCGAGGCCATCGTTGATGCAAACGCAGGTGTCCCTTTGGTGTTCGGAGTAGGCGACCCAATTTGGACGTCCAGTCGAGTCGGCGATGGACTCCATCAGAACCAAGGAGAATTTCCCCATGTTTCCATTCGCCACCCCAATGAATGTTACTACTGCCAAGTTGCTGCTTTGGCAAGTGGAAAAGACTAGCGGGTAGCGGGTGGAATGGAGGAGTTGGACCATCAATTCTAGTCAAACTATCCGTTGGAACTTCCAGCGGTAACTTCGGCGCAATTACCGTGAGTAACGGCTATCCCAATTTTGGCGGGTGGCATTCCCATATAAGGGGAGTGATGATTCAATTCTGCAAATCTTCTCCGCATTCTTCATTCCTCCATCTTTGTTCTTCCTGTCTTCAATCTCCCTACCTTCAACCTTTCGACTCGTCCTTTCCGCACCGTGCGATTCCACGTCCAACCCGATGGTGCCTCCCAAAGGCTCATGGGGAAAATCCAAGTGCACCACATCCCAGCTCAAGTCCTTCGAGGACGCCGGAGTCCTCCGCAAGGGGAACTGGCGGGTTCCCCCTCCTCCGAGACCGAGCCGAAGCCACGACCTGGCGAATTAATCTGCTTCCCTAGCCATCTTGAAAGGGGTCTGGGATTCCCCACCTCGCTCTTGTTTCGCCGCTTCTGCGTGTATTATGCGATCAAACCATCCGATCTCGGCCCGCACAACATTGAGCAGCTGGCGATCTTCGTCGCCTGCTGTGAGTGCTATCTCGGCTGCAGACCATACTTCCTGCTGTGGTTGGAGCTCTTCCATGGCCGCATCGGGCGCGAGGCGTCCGGTGGCTTGATGTCGGCTACAGGCGGCGTTACATTCCAACTGAAGCCGAAGGCCAATTTCGTCAAGCTCCTCCTGCCAAAAAAGGCCGCCAGCGAGTGGACGAAGAGCTGGTTCTTTGTAAAAGAATCCACTCCCTCCGGCGAGGTGGCACTTCCCGAGTTCTTCGCCGAGAGGAGCGAGCCTTGCCGGTTGGCGCCGAAGAAGCTTCCCGAAGACCAACGGATGGCCGTCGCGGAAATGATGGACCAGATCTAGAAGCTGAAGGACGAGGGGTTGATTTCGATCAACCTCTACAACTGCTGGCTCGGGCGGCGTCTGGTTCCGCTGGTGGCTCGGCCGCATTGGATGTATGAATACAGCGGAAAGCACAACCCCTCTCGAACCAGCAAGGAATATTGGGAGGCTGAGGACTACAAGGCCGCCCTAAAAAAGATCACTAATGCGGAGTTCACCAGCGTGGCGGTCGGGCTCGCCCCGTACACTCCCGTGAAGAATGAAGCCCCCACAGTAAGTTTTATTCCCAATCGCTATTTCCGCACCTCAATTCTTAGTCGCTGCGTTTGGTGTTTACTCGTGGTGGTTCTCAACTTTTTTAGGTGTTGAAGGGCTGGCTCCCTCCGCCCGATGAAGAGGTTCCCTAGGAACTGGAGGAAGACTCTGAGGGATACTCTTCCGACAGCGACGGGGAGGAGGAGGTTCCTCCCCCAGCGCCTGTGGCTCGCAAGACCCGTCTACAGAAACAACATGAGTTCGAGGCGAGCCGCAACCTGGACGAACACGACGGAGGCGACGAGGTCGCGCAAGAGCACACGTCCCGGCGTACTGCTACACCGTCGAAGCCCGCACACAAGCCCAAGTCACCAGCAAAGAAGCCAATGTCACCATCCAAATCGGTGGTGGTGTTCGAGTCGGATGACGACTCCGATGATGAAGATTCCCCCGAAGTCTCGTGCAAAGCCCTGATACATTGCAAATGTATCTATAATTTTTGATGTTCCATGCTTAGTTTTATCCACTTTCTTGTGTTTTGTTCTAACTTTGGAGTACTTTTAATATGATTTCTTGGACTAACCTATTAACAAGAGCCACAGTGACAACTGCCTATTTTCTGCTGTTTTTGGTTCCAGGAAAGTCAGAAAATGAATATTCTCGGAACTGGACAGGACAAAAGCCAAAGTGCCTATTTTTCCGGAAGGGATCAAGTGCCAGAATACGAGACGGAGAGGGGCCAGGGGCCAACCACACCACCTGGCCACGCGGCCAGGCTTGGCCCGCGCCAGGGGGTGGTCTAGCCGACCCCAGCACCCCCTCGGCCTCTCCTTCCACCTATAAGTTGCCTTCGGGACGAAAACCCTAAGTACCCGATCAAAAATCCACGAAAGAGTCTGTAGCCGTCGTCGTCTCTGTCCCTAGATCGGGGGGATCTAAAGCTCTTCCCGGCACCCTACCAGAGAGGGGAATTCACCCTAGAGGCCTTCTTCATCACCATGCAAGCCTCCAGTGTGATGCGTGAGTAGTTCATCCTTGGACTATGGATCCATGTAGTAGCTAGATGGCTGGTTTCTCCTCCTTTGTGCTTTCATGTTTAGATCTTGTGAGCTCCGTTCATGATCAAGATCATCTATTTGTAATTCATACATGTTGTGTTTGCGGGGATCCGATGGATATTGAGATGCTATTTCAGATTGATTATTGATTCTATCATGTCTTTGTTATTTGAGATCTTGCATGCTTTCCGTTGTTAGTAGCTATCTTGGCCAACTAGATGCTAGCAATGTTGGAGATATGCCCAAGAGGCAATAATAAAGTGGTTATTATTATATCTTTATGTTTATGATAAATGTTTACATCCCATGCTATAATTGTATTAACCGAAAACATTAATACTTGTGTGTTTTGTAAACATAAAAGAGTCCCTAGTAAGCCTCTTGTTAAACTAGCTTGTTGATTAATGGATGATCATGGTTTCCTGATCATGGACATTGGATGACGTTAATAACAAGATCATATCATTAGGAGAATGATGTGATGGACACACACCCATAAGTAAGCATAGCATAAGATCAAGTCATTAAGTTTGTTTTGCTACAAGCTTTTCAAATGCATAGTAACCTAATCCTTCGACCATGAGGTTATGTTAATCACCATCACCGGATGGGTACTTTGATGACATCAAAGCACGCTTAAATCGGGTGGTTATAAAGGTGACATTGGGTATTCTGAAAGTATGTGTTGAAGCGCATGGACCAAGATTGGGATTTGTCCATCCATATGACGGATAGATATGCTCTGGGCCCTCTCGGTGGAATGTCATCTAGTTAGCTTGGAAGCATGTGACTAGGTCACAAGGGATGACATATCATGGAGCAGTAAAGAGTACTTATCGATGGGTAGAACAAGGTATGGAGATACCGACGATCAAACCTCGGATAAGTAGAATATCACGTGACAAAGGGAATTGGTTTCGTATGTTAAATGGTTCTATCGATCACAAAGTCATCGTTGAGTATGTGGGAGCTGTTATGGATCTCCAGATCCCGCTAATGGTTATTGATCGGAGATGTGTCTCCATCATGTATGCATATTCACGAACCGTAGGGTGACACACTTAAGGTTCGAAGTTGTTTTAAGTAGATATGGAATGTGCGTTGGAGACCGAATGTTGTTAGGAGTCTCGGATTGGATCCGGGACATCACGAGGAGATCCGGAATTGTGCGGGGAATAAGATTCATATATTGGGGATCATTTTCTAAGTTAGGAAATGTTCCGGAGTATTTGTATGGGGATTCCAGAAGGTTTCGAAATGTTCCGGAAGGTTCTAGAAGATTTCTTGGAGTTTACTTGAAAACCAAGAAAGGATCAAGGAATCCTTGTGGGGTAAGACAAGGATTCATGGGGGAGTAGGACTCTCCCCCCACCTCCTTGATCCGCCAGCCAAGGGAGAGGGGAGTCCTATAAGGACTCCACCTCCCCATGGCGCCTCCCTCCTTTAAATACAGGGGTGGAGGCACAAGCCCCCTTGCCCCTTCTATTCTCTAGATCTCGAGTTGCCTCTCTCCTCCTCCGTCCCTCTGCTCTGGCTTAGGCGAAGCCCTGCAGAATTCTCTACTCCACCACCACCACCATGCCGTCGTGCTGCTGGGATTTCGTGGAGAGATCTACTACCTCCGCTGCTCGCTAGAATGAGGAGAGGAAGGTCTGCGTCGACTCCACACGTGTGACCGACTGCGGAAGCGCTGCCGGAACGCGGCGCCGGAAGGATCGTCTACTCGATCTTGAGATCGGCAAGTGATCGACTACATCAACCACGAGATGCGATCTCGTAACGCTTTCGGGTCTACAAGGGTTAGTACAGATCTATCTCGTTGCACATGTCTAATAGATTAGATCCTGGCTTTTATCTAGATTAGATCTGGGTTTTGTTCGTTCTTGCGGTAGAAATTTTTTGTTTTCCATGCTACGAACCCATCAGTGGTATTAGATCCGTGTCTATGCGTAGATCTGTTGCACGAGTAGAACACAATGGTTTTGTGGGCGTTGGTGCTCGTGCCGTCTTTTGCTTTGTGTACTTTGCATCTTGCGGTATGGTGGGATGAAGCGGCTCGGGCTAACCTTACATGTCATCGCACATGAGACTTGCTCCACGCTTGACGTGTAACTTGCTTTGCACAAGTGTCTTTGCAGGTGTCTGTCTCTCCCATCATAGTATAGATCCAATCTACACTTTGCACTTGATAGCACCTGTATCAACGTTGTGGTTCAGTTTCGTAGGTAAGATCCGTTCTTATTCGAAAGCCCCAAACCACGTAAAACATGCAAATAAAATTAGAGGCGTCTAACTTGTTTTTGCAGGGGTTTTGTGATGTGATATGGCCATCATGTGATTGTGATTATATTTGATGTATGCAATGATCCTTGTTGTAATATGGCAACGGCGAGCCTAATGGTTGTCTTTAATTCTGTTAAGACATGCGTGTCTATTCATCTTGTAATAGCTTTATTCCAAGTAGTTGTAATAGTTGCTAGTGATGATGGACAACCATGAAGCGGCGCCTTGACCTTGGCCAATGCTGTTGATGATGGAGATCATGTCCGTGCTTTGGAGATGGAGATCAAAGGCATAAGAAGAAAGGGCCGTATCATATCACACTAATTATGAATTGCCTGTGATGTTAATCCTTTATGCATCTTGTATTGCTTAGATCGCGATGGTAGCATTATAAGATGATTCCTCTCACTAAATATCAAGTAATAAAGTGTTCGTCCTTAGTAGGCACCGTTGCTAAGACTCGTCGTTTCGAAGCATCTCGTGATGATCGGGTGTGATAGATTCTACGTGTGCATACGACGGGTGCAAGCCAGATTTGCACATGCGGATACTAAGGTTAATCTTGACGAGCCTAGCATGTACAGACATGGTCTCGGAACATGGAATACCAAAAGGTAAAGCATGAGTCATATGGATGATATGATGAACATGTTGATTGTTCGCCTTTAAATCTACATCATCTCACGTGATGATCGGACTTGGTGTAGTGGATTTGGTTCGTGTAATCACTAAAACAACTCGAGGGATGTTGTTTTGAGTGGGAGTTTTTTTTGTAATTTGGATTAGTCAAACTCAATTTATCATAAACACAATCAAAGTGAATTTGCATAGTTTGTTGTAGTCATTGGCATCCGTTCACCACCTTAGTCATTGCCCAGAAATTCTGGATATTTGCTTTAAGAACTGGTATCGTATTATTTTGAGTGTCAATCTAAAGTTTAAAAGTCACATTGCAATCTTTCAGCAAACTCCGTTTACTCTGTGAAGTTTAATAAACAGTATTAAATCAAGAGTAACAATTCCAGTGTTAGTATCTAATGTATCATGTTTGCCTCCATGATTCTTGATACTCAAAAGATTGTTTTTAATATCAAGTTTATCTAAGAGCTGAAAGCAATGTTTCAGAAACCATCATATGTGAAAGGTATTGCGATATCTAAAACAATGTGTTGGTTACAACATGATAGAGTATATGTCCTCATATTTGATGAGAATTTGTGAAGGTTGGAGACGCTGGTCATCCTAATCCTCCAAAAGTTTTTGGAAAAGAAACATTATACTTGCAATTCACCTTTATAAGCTATAGCAGCTTGATCATGAAAATTGTCATGATAAGGATGAATATAAGATGTAAGTAAAATGTTTACTACACTAAAAGATTACTAAAGAATGGAATTTTGACAGAATGCCAAACATTTGATGAAGGTGATCTGTTCCTTGTTTTGCACATTGCTCTTATCTTGATGTTTACTACTTTGAAAGCTTTCATTGAAAACCAGTTATTTGTGAACTCTAGCAAATTATCAACTAATCTTCGACCAAGAGCTAAGTTTGCCATTTCCAATTATGATTCACTTTTTGTATCTTTATTGTGTTTCCTTTACTCATTACAAGTTGAGTTATATAATAGTGAGTTGTCTTCTATTATGATCTATGCTTTTAATGAATGTGATGCTTCTTGTCCGTATTCTTTTATCGACTCTTCACTCCATAAACCTGAGGTCATGTTTATTAAGCTCAGTTTTGCTTGGGGACAAGCGAAGTCTAAGCTTGGGGGGAGTTGATACGTCCATTTTGCATCACTATTCTATGTCTTAATTCACTATTATTCATTGATATATTTCGTATTGAGAGGTGATACTTATGTTATTTCATCTATTTTTGCATGGTTGATGACTTTTGGAGCATGGACCGCTGTAGTCAGGATTCTGATGGAAAAGGTGCTGTTTGGAGGCAAAATTCGCGAAGATCAAAAAATCCAGGAAAATATACGGAAAATCCTATTTTTCCAGAAGACTAAGGATGCCAGAAGATGGAGTGGAGGTGGGCCATAGGGGGCCCACACAACCCCATGGCGTGGGCAGGCCTAGGCCGCGCCTGAAGGTGGTGTGGCCGCCCTGGCCCACTCCAGCCTCTCCCCTCTGGCGTATATCATCCCCCACGAAACCCCAAGACTCGGGGAGCAACCATAAAAAGATTCCGCCGCCTCTGCGGGGCGGAAAACACCGAGAGAGAAAGATCTCTCCGGCAGACAGATTTCTGCCAGGGGAATTCCTTCCCGGAGAGGGGAGATCGTCGCCATCAACACCACCATCAAGTTGGACTTCATCGGGATCATCATCATCATCACCACCACCATCATCACCATCTCCATATTGCTGTAACAATTGAGTTGACTCTTGCATTAGTTCATAGGGGAAACTTTTCCGGTGTTGATTACTCTTTGTAGTTGATGCTATTGATTGAACCATTGAATTATTGTTTATGTTCAGATTGTTATACATCATTATTCCATCTCTGATCATGATCCATATGATGTATTGTGAGTAGTTCGTTTTGTTCTTGAGGACATGGGAGAAGTCTTGTTGTTAGTAGTGGAGTTGCGTTGAGAAAGATTCGATAGATTGTTATTTAAGTTGTGGTGTACTTCTTCTGGTGGTGTCATGTGAACGTCGACTACATGACACTTCACCTATATAGGCCTAGGGGAATGCATTGTGTATTTGGCTACTAATCGTAGGGGTTGCCGGAGTGACAGAAACCTGAACCCCTGTTAGGAAACCATTGCAGAAGGGACGTAAGGGTCTTAGAGTTTAAAATTGTGGTTACGTTTCTACCTTAATTACTTTCTTGTACTTACGGATGTTTGCAAGGGGTATAATCACAAGTATGTATTAGTCTTGGATGGGGCGGTACATTAGCATAGGTTCACCCACACAACACTTAGCAAGCTAAAGAAGATTAATCGACTATATGAAGCGAAAGCACTTGACAGTCTTCCCATGTGTCCTCGAGAACGTTTGGTCATCTATAGAAATACAACCGGCTTGTCCTTTACTGCATAAAGGATTGGTCCACTTGCTTCATTTTTTCCTACTGTCTTTTATTTACTCGTACTTTGTTTACTTGCTTTATCGAAAACCCCTAAAAATCCGTTTGCTAAGTATTTGCAGAGAATTCCTGATCCGTACCCCTAGCCAGCACCTTCTGCTCCTCGTTGGGTTCGACACTCTTACTTATCGAAAATACTGCGATACACCCCTATACTTGTGGGTCATCAGCGTACTTCTGGCACATGACGCATCGGTGGACGATGTTGGTGGCGTCGGCGTGTGCGGTGAGCCAGTAGAAACCGTGCCGCATAGCCTTGGCGACTAGCGACTTGGCGCCGACGTGATGGCCACAGTCGCCGGCGTGAATGTCCTGGAGGATCTTGCGGCCTTCTTCTGGCTGTACGCAGCGCTAGAACACGCCAGTCATGCTACATCTATGGAGCTCGTCGTTGATGATGACGAAGGATTTGCAGCGGCGCACGATCATGCGCGCCTCTGTCTCGTTGCTTGGTAGGATTTTGTGCTCCAAGAAGGCGACGTATGGTGCTATCCAGTCGCTCGGCTCCACAACCATGGCGACTAAGGCCGGTTCTGGTTGCAGTGGTGTCCCGACGTTAATCTCTTTTGGTGGGCTGACCGACGGTTTGTGGATGATGTCGAGGAAGACGCCTGCTGGTGGCGCTTGTCGGGTCGATCCGATGCGGGAAAGGGCGTCTGCCTCCTTGTTTTGCGCCTGTCAATCCACTCGAGGGAGTAGCCGTCGAAGTGTCCTCCCAACTGGCCTACCGCTTGGCGGTACGCGATCATTGTGGGGGAGAGGGTGTCGCACGTCCCGGTGACTTGGTCGGCGACTAGGTCGGAGTCGCCATAGCATCACAAGCGGTTGACGTTCATCTCTTTAGCGGCTCTCATACCATGGAGGAGGGCCTCGTATTCTGCCATGTTGTTGGTGCAGGGCTTGAAGTTGAGGTGGAGCACGTAGCGGAGCTTGTCTCCTTTAGGAGAGGTCAATATGACCCCAGCCCCTGCGCCGTCGGCATTCTTGGTGTTGGAGATATGCCCTAGAGGCAATAATAAATATAGTTATTATTATATATCTTTGTGTTTATGATAAATGTTTACATTCATGCTATAATAGTATTAACATGGAAACCATTAATACTTGTGTGATTTGTAAACTTAATTTGAAGTCCCTAGTATAGCCTCTATACTTCACTAGCTTGTTGGTTGATTGATGATTGTGGTTTCCCTATCATGAACATTGAGATGTTATCAACAACAAGATCATATCGTTAGGAGAATGATATGGTGGACATACTCCTATAGACAAGCGTAGCATAAAGATCAAGTCATTTCAATAGTTCAATTGCTATATGCTTTCTGATACATAGTAACCTAATTCCTTCGACCATGAGATCATGCATATCACCTTTACTGGATGGATGCTTTGATGTCATCAAACACCACACCGTAACAGGGTGGCTATAAAGGTGGCATTGAGTGTTCGGAAAGTATTGGTTGAAACACATGGATCAAGAGTGGGATTTGTCCATCCATATGCCGGATAGATATACTCTGGGCCCTCTCGGTGAAATGTCATCCAATTAGCTTGCAAGCATGTGACTTGGTCACAAGGGATCACATATCACGGAGCGAGAAAAGAGTACTTATCGATGTGAGGTTGAACTGGTATGCGGAGATACCGGCGATCATAACCTCGGATAAGTAACATATCGTGAGACAAAGGGAAATTGGTATCGTATGTAAGTGGTTCATTCGATCTTAAAGTAATCGTAGAAATATGTGGGAGCCATATGAATTTCAGATTCCTCTATTGGTTATTGTTAGAAGTGTCTCGATCATGTCCGCATAATTCACGAACCGTGGGAGACACACTTAAGGATTCGACGTTGTTTGAGTAGTTATGGTATTATGAAAGACCGAATGTTGTTGGTCTCGGATGGGATCCGGGATATCACGAGGTGATCCGGAATGGTCGGAGAATAAGATTCATATAAGGAAAGTCCCATTTCCATTTCGAATGGCGGAATGATTCCGGTGTTTTCATCGGGAACATTCTAGAAGGTCTCGGAATGTCCGGCACTCCGGAGGGGGAAGGGTACATGAATGTGTCATTACATATTGGAATGATTGCATCATGTACTAAGTGTTCTTGCTGTCCCGAATAAAGGATTAAATTGAATCCTAAATTGAAAAAGTCAAACGGCTAGTTTGAAAGTCAAACGGCAGTTTTTGGGAAGTGGGAGGAGAGGAGGAAACCGACTTGGGGGAGGAGTCCTCCTCCCCAAGCCGGCGGCCAGCCCTAGGCCGAGTTGGGGAGGGACTCCCTCCCTCCCCTGGCGCGCCAGCCCTCCCACCTATAAAGGGAGGGGCAGGGCTCCCCTCCTTACACACACAAGTTCCTATCCTCTAAACTAAACCCTAGATCTAAACCCCGGTTTAGAGCTATTTCGGTTTAGAGCCTTCTAATTGGTTTAGAGCCTTCTAATTGGTGTGTCTAATTACTAGACCACTAATAGCCTCTCTCATAAGCTCCACCATACTACTTGGCTTAAGGCGAAGCCTGGGATCTCCCTCTACTTGGTACCACCGTTGTCTTTGCCGTGTCGCGAGGAGAGTGCTACAACCTCCGCTTCTTTGGAACAAGGGAGAGGAAGGTCTTCGTCAGTACGAGCGTGTGACCGATTGCGGAGGCGCTCTTGAAGCAGCGCGCGGAAGGATCGTCTGTGATCTTGAGATCGGAAGAATCGACTACATCACCCACGAGAATCTGCTCTCGTTAAACACTTTGGAATCTTCGAGGGTGAGTTATTCCATCGACTCGTTGCTACAATCTAGTAGATAGATCTTGGCTTGTTTGTTTGTATGCGATAGAAAATTTTTGTTTTCCATGCTCTGAACCCCTACGATGGTATCGAGCCGTGTCTATATGTAGATCATTGCGAGTAGAACACAATGGTCATTGTGGGCGTTGATGCTTTATTGTAGATTGCTTTTGTGTACTTTGCATCTTGCGGTATGTTGGGATGAAGCGGCCGGGCTAACCTTACATGACATCGTTCATGAGACTTGCTCCACGTTTGACATGCAACTCGTATTGCATAAGTGGCTTTGGTGCCTGTTTCTCCTAGCATAGTAAAGATCCAATTTACAGGTAATCAACAATGCTAGTATCAATGTTGTGGTTCTTGTTCGTAGGTTAGAACGACACCTATGGAAAGCCCCAAACCACGTAAAATATGCAAAGAAAGTAGAAGCGTCTAACTTTGTTTTGCGGGGTGTGCATGATGTGATATGGCCATGATTGTGATTATATTTGATGTATGCAATGTTCCTTATTGTAAGTTGGCAACCGGCGGGAATATATGGTTGTCTTTAATTTCATTAAGACCTGCGTGTCTATTCAAAATAGTTGTAATAGTTGAAGCTGGTGGGCGACAACCATGAAGAAGCGTCATTGACCTTGATGCTATGCGGTGATGATGGAGATCATGTTAGGTGCTTGAGGATGGAGATCGGAAGCACAAAGAAGAAAGGCCATATCATATCACATATTATGAATTGCATGTGATGTTAATCCTTTATGCATCTTGTATTGCTTAGTAGACGACCGGTAGCATTATAAGATGATCCCTCATGCACATAAATTTCAAGTTCTAAAGTGTTCACCCTTAGTATGCACCGTTGCCAAAGCTTGCTGCTTCGAAGCACCACGTGATGATCGGGTGTCTTTGATTCCGCGGGTGATTACAACGTAAGCAAGCCAGATTTGCTTATGCGGAAGCTAAGGTTTGTCTTGACGAGCCTAGCATGTATAGACATGGCCTCGTGAACACGGATGGCGAAAGGTAAAGCATGAATCATATAGTAGATATGATGAACATGATGATTGTTCGCCATTGAAACTATATCAATTCTCGTGATGATCGGTGTTGATGTAGTGGATTTGGTTCGTGTGATCACTAAAACAATGTGAGGGATGTTGTTTTGAGTGGGAGTTCACCTAGTTTAATTTCATTAATTAATTTGAACTCAATTTGTCATAAACTTAGTCTAAACTATTGCAAATATGTTGTAGATCAATGGCAGCCCCTACCATCAATTTTAATGCGTTCCTAGAGAAAGAAAAGTTGAAAAACAATGGAAGCAACTTCGCGGATTGGTTCCGCAATTTGAGGATTGTCCTCACAGCTGGTAATTTGACCTATGTCTGGATGCACCGCTAGGTGACCCACTGCGGTGATGCTACCGATGAAGTAAAGAATGTTTACCTCGCTCGGAAGAATCAGTACTCCATAGTTCAGTGTGCTATCTTGTATGGTTTAGAATCGGAGCTTCAGAAAAGGTTTGAAGAGTCAGATCCATATGATATTGTCGAGGATCTCAAATTAATCTTTGAGACTCATGCGGCAATTGAAAGTTATGAAGCTTCGAAAAGTTCTTTAAGCGCAAGATGGAAGAGGGTAGCTCGTCGGTGAGCATGTGCTTAAGATGTGCAGGCGCATAAATAAACTTCAAAGTTTGGGTATAGTGATTCCTAATACTTTGGGGTTTACGCATCCTCCAATCACTACCACCAAGTTACAAGAACTTTGTGATGAACTACAACATGCGAACATGAACAAAGAGTTGCGAACTATTTGCTATGTTAAAATCTGCGAAGTGGAGATCAAGAAAGAGCACCAAGTGTTGATGGTCAATAAGACCACCAAATTCAAGAAAGGCAAGTCTAAGCGGAAGGACACTTCAAGAAGGATGGTAAGAAAGTTACCATACCGACGAAGAAGACCAAGGCTGGACCCAAGCCCGATCTTGAGTGCTTTTCTGCCAAGGGAGAAGGTCCTTTGAGCGGAATTGCCCAAAGTACTTGGCGGATTTGAAGAGCGGCAACATCAAGAAGAAAGGTATATCGATATACATGTTATTGATGTGTATCTCACTAGTATTCGTAGTAGTGCACGGGTATTTGATCTTGGTTCGGTTGCTCATATTTGTAACTCGAAGCGAGCTGCGAATAAGCGGAAGCTAGTGAAGAGCGAGGTGACGATGCGGCGTAGGAAGCGGATCAAAGGTTGATGTGATCGCGATTGACACGCTACCTCTTCATCTACCATCGGGATTAGTTTTATACTTAAATAATTGTTATTTGGTGCTGCGTTAAGCATGAACATTATATCGAGGATCTTGTTTATTGAGGCGGTTACTTGTTTAAATCCGAGAATAATGGTTGTTCGATTTATATGAGTAATTTGTTTTATGCACATGCACCTTTGATAGATGGTCTATTCTTGTTGAATCTCGATAGTAGAAATACACATATTAATAACATTGAAGCTAAGCGATTGAAATCAGCGATAATTCGACCTACATGTGGCCTTTGTCGTCTTGGTCACATTGGAGTGAAGCGTATGAAGAAACTCCATTCCGATGGACTTCTTGAATCACTTGATTTTGAATCACTTGAAAGATGCGAAGCATGTCGATGGGTAAAATGACTAAGACTCCATTTTACGGTATGATGGAGAGCTACGGACTTATTGGAAATCATACATACCGATGTGTGTGGTCCAATGAGTGTAGCATCATGTGATGGTTATCGTTATGTTCTTACCTTCACGGATGATTTGAGTAGATATGGGTATATCTATTTCATGAAACATAAGTCCGAAACTTTCGAGAAGTTTAAGGAGTTTCAAAGTGAGGTAGAGAATCAACGTAACAAGAAGATTAAATTTCTACGTTCTGATCGTGGAGGTGAATATCTAAGTTACGAGTTTGGCGAGCATTTGAAGAAATGTGGAATACTTTGCAGATTGACACGCCGGGAACACCACAGTAATGGTGTGTCCGAACGTCGTGTCGAACTCTCTTAGATATGGTTCGTTCTATGATGTCACTTACAGATTTACCACTATCATTTTGGGGTTATGCATTAGAAACAGCCGCATTCACTTTAAATAGGGCACCGTCTAAATCCGTTGAAACGACACCATATGAATTATGGTTTGGGAAGAAACCTAAATTGTCGTTCCTTAAAATTTGGGATCTGAAGCCTATGTAAAGAAGTTACAGCGGACAAGCTTGAACCCAAAGCGGAAAAATGCGTCTTCATAGGATACCCGAAGGAAACTATAGGGTATACCTTCTATCATAGATCCGAAGGCAAAATCTTCGTTGCTAAGAATGGATCCTTTTTAGAGAAAGAATTTCTCTCGAAAGAAGTGACGGAAGGAAAGTAGAACTTCGAGGTTGTCGAACCTTTTCTCGAAATTGCAGTAGCGCAGCACGGAAGAAGTTCTGTGGTGCTGCACCAATAAGAGAGGAAGCTAATGATGATGATCATGAAACTTGGTTGAAGTTACTCTGAGCCTCGGAGGTCAGCGAAATCGTACCACTCCAGTTGGTATGATTCCGTTATGAATGTCATGTTGGTGGACAACACCGATGACCCGAGACATATGAGGAAGCGATGATGAGCCCAGATTCCAATAAATGGCAAGAAGACATGAAATCCGAGATTGGATCCATGTACGAAAACCAAGTATGGACTTTGGTGGACTTAGGATGGCGGAAGGCTGTCGAGAACAAATGGATTTTCAAGAAGAAAAGATCTTGATGGTAATGTTCTGTCTATAAAGCTCGACTTGTGCAAAAGGGTTTCGACAAATTCAAGGAGTTGACTACAATGAGACTTTCTCACGGTAGCGAAGCTAAAGTCTGTGAGGATTATGTTAGCAATCTGCATATTATGATTATGAGATATGGCAGATGGATGTCAAAACAGCATTCCTCAATGGAGACATTGATGAAGAGTTGTATATGATGCAACCCAAAGGTTTTGTCGATCCTAAAGATGCTAACAAGGTATGCAAGCTTCAACGGTCCATCTATGGATTGAAGCAAGCATCCCGAAGTTGGAATCAACGTTTTGATAAAGTAATCAAAAGTTTTGGTTTTATACAAACTTATGGAGAAGCTTGTATTTACAAGAAAGTGAGTGGGAGCTCTGTAGCATTCTTAATACTGTATGTGGATGACATATTGTTGATTGGGAATGATGTAGACCTTCTTAATAGTGTCAAGGAATATTTGAATAATAGTTTTTCAATGAAGGATCTTGGCGAAGCAGCTTACATATTAGGCATAAAGATTTATAGAGATAGATCGAAACGCCAAATATCATTGTCACAAAGTACATATTTGGACAAAGTTCTAAAGAGGTTTGGAATGGAAGAAAGCAAGAAAGGGTTCTTGCCCATGTTGCTTATCGACCTTGAGTAAAACTCAAAGTCCGACATCGGCGAAGATAGAGAAAGGATGAGTAAGACTCCTATGCCTCAGCCATAGGATCTCTAATGTATGCCATGCTATGTACTAGACCCGACATCGCATATCTTTGTTAGTCTAACTAGCAGATATCAAAGTGATCCAGAGTGGATCATTGGACAATGATCAAAACATCCTTAAGTACTTGAGAAGAACTAAGGATATGGTTCTTTCTTATGGAGGTGATGAACAGCTCGTTGTTAATGGTTACACCGATGCTAGTTGGAACACCGATCCGGATGATTCTAAATCACAATCTGGATCGTATTTATTTTGAATGGTGCAGCGATTAGCTGGAGGAGTGCAAAGCAAAGCGTTGTGGCGAGATCTTCAACTGAATCGGAATACATGGTGGCTGCTTGAGGCTTCACAAGAAGCAATATGGATGAAAGAGTTCATTACTGAGCTGGGTGTGGTTCCTAGTCGCTGGACCCAATGTCTATCTCTTTGTGATAACATGGGCGCCATAGCCAATCTTGCAAGAACCAAGGTCACACAAGAAGGCTGAAGCATATCAAGCTGCGTTTCCACGCTATTCGAGAACATATCGGGATGGGGATATAAAGATTTGCAAAGTACACAGATCTGAATGTGGCGGATCCGTTGACTAAACCTCTCCGAGGGCAAAACATGACCAACACCAAACTGCCATGGGTGTTCGGTATATTACCATGTAATCTAGATTAGATGACTCTAGTGCAAGTGGGAGACTGTTGGAGATATGCCCTAGAGGCAATAATAAATATAGTTATTATTATATATCTTTGTGTTTATGATAAATGTTTACATTCATGCTATAATAGTATTAACATGGAAACCATTAATACTTGTGTGATTTGTAAACTTAATTTGAAGTCCCTAGTATAGCCTCTATACTTCACTAGCTTGTTGGTTGATTGATGATTGTGGTTTCCCTATCATGAACATTGAGATGTTATCAACAACAAGATCATATCGTTAGGAGAATGATATGGTGGACATACTCCTATAGACAAGCGTAGCATAAAGATCAAGTCATTTCAATAGTTCAATTGCTATATGCTTTACGATACATAGTAACCTAATTCCTTGACCATGAGATCATGCATATCACCTTTCTTTGGATGGATGCTTTGATGTCATCAAACACCACCATGTGAGGTGGCTATAAAGGTGGCATTGAGTGTTAGGAAAGTATTGGTTGAAACACATGGATCAAGAGTGGGATTTGTCCATCCATATGCGGATAGATATACTCTGGGCCCTCTCGGTGAAATGTCATCCAATTAGCTTGCAAGCATGTGACTTGGTCACTGGGGATCACATATCAGGAGCGAGAAAAGAGTACTTATCGATGTGAGGTTGAACTGGGTATGCGGAGAATCTGACGATCATAACCTCGGATAAGTAACATATCGTGAGACAAAGGGAAATTGGTATCGTATGTAAGTGGTTCATTCGATCGCAAAGTAATCGTAGAAATATGTAGAGCCATATGAATTTCCAGATTCCTCTATTGGTTATTGTTGGAGAAGTGTCTCGATCATGTCGCATAATTCACGAACCGTGGAGACACACTTAAGGATTCGACGTTGTTTGAGTAGTTATGGTATTATGAGAAAGAGACCGAATGTTGTTGAGTCTCGGATGGGATCCGGGATATCACGAGGTGATCCGGAATGGTCAGGAGAATAAGATTCATATAAGGAAAGTCCCATTTGAGATGGCGGAATGATTAGGTGTTTTCATCGGGAACATTCTAGAAGGTCTCGGAATGTCCGGCACTCCGGAGGGGGAAGGGTACATGAATGTGTCATTACATATTGGAATGATTGCATCATGTACTAAGTGTTCTTGCTGTCCCGAATAAAGGATTAAATTGAATCCTAAATTGAAAAAGTCAAACGGCTAGTTTGAAAGTCAAGCAGCGCTTTTGGGAAGTGGGAGAGGAGGAAAGCGACTTGGGGGAGAGTCCTCCTCCCAAGCGGCGCCAGCCCTAGGCCGAGTTGGGGAGGACTCCTCCCTCCCCTGGCGCGCCAGCCCTCCCACCTATAAAGGGAGGGGCAGGGCTCCCCTCCTTACACACACAAGTTCCTATCCTCTAAACTAAACCCTAGATCTAAACCCCGGTTTAGAGCTATTTTTTAGAGCCTTCTAATTGGTTTAGAGCCTTCTAATTGGTGTGTCTAATTACTAGACCACTAATAGCCTCTCTCATAAGCTCCACCATACTACTTTTGGCTTAAGGCGAAGCCTGCGGGATCTCCCTCTACTTAGGTACCACACCGTTGTCTTTGCCGTAATTGAGGAGAGTGCTACAACCTCCATTTTCTTTGGAACAAGGGAGAGGAAGGTCTTCGTCAGTACCGAACGTGTGACCCATTGCGGGGCGCTGCGAGGAGCAGGCGCGGAAGGATCGTCTGTGATCTTGAGATCGGAAGAATGCGACTACATCACCCACGAGAATGCTCTCGTTAAACACTTTGGAATCTTGAGGTGAGTTATTCCATCGACTCGTTGCTACAATCTAGTAGATAGATCTTGGCTTGTTTGTTTGTATGCGATAGAAAATTTTTGTTTTCCATGCTACGAACCCCTCTGAGGGTATCGAGCCGTGTCTATATGTAGATCTGTTGCTGAGTAGAACACAATAGTCATTGTGGGCGTTGATGCTTTATTGTAGATTGCTTTTTGTGTACTTTGCATCTTGCGGTATGTTGGGATGAAGCGCCGGGCTAACCTTACATGACATCGTTCATGAGACTTGCTCCACGTTTGACATGCAACTCGTATTGCATAAGTGGCTTTATGGTGCTGTTTCTCCTAGCATAGTAAAGATCCAATTTACAACGGGTAATCAACAATGCTAGTATCAATGTTGTGGTTCTTGTTAAGTAGGTTAGAGCGACACCTATGGAAAGCCCCAAACCACGTAAAATATGCAAAGAAAGTAGAAGCGTCTAACTTTGTTTTGCGAGGGTGTCTTGATGATGTGATATGGCCATGATTGTGATTATATTTGATGTATGCAATGTTCCTTATTGTAAGTTGGCAACGGCGAAACCATATGGTTGTCTTTAATTTACATTAAGACCTGCGTGTCTATTCAAAATAGTTGTAATAGTTGAAGCTGGTGGAAGCAACCATGAAGCGTCATTGACCTTGATGCTATGCGGTGATGATGGAGATCATGTTCGTGCTTGAGGATGGAGATCGGAAGCACAAAGAAGAAAGGCCATATCATATCACATATTATGAATTGCATGTGATGTTAATCCTTTATGCATCTTGTATTGCTTAGTAGGCAGCGGTAGCATTATAAGATGATCCCTCATGCACATAAATTTCAAGTTCTAAAGTGTTCACCCTTAGTATGCACCGTTGCCAAAGCTTGCTGCTTGAAGCACCACGTGATGATCGGGTGTCTTTGATTCCAGCGGGTGATTACAACGTAAGCAAGCCAGATTTGCTTATCACGGTAGCTAAGGTTTGATCTTTGAGCCTAGCATGTACGGACATGGCCTCGGGAACACGGATGGCGAAAGGTAAAGCATGAATCATATAGTAGATATGATGAACATGATGATTGTTAGCCATTGAAACTATATCAATTCTCGTGATGATCGGTGTTGATGTAGTGGATTTGGTTCGTGTGATCACTAAAACAATGTGAGGATGTTGTTTTGGTGGGAGTTCACCTAGTTTAATTTCATTAATTAATTTGAACTCAATTTGTCATAAACTTAGTCTAAACTATTGCAAATATGTTGTAGATCAATGGCAGCCCTACCATCAATTTTAATGCGTTCCTAGAAAGAAAAGTTGAAAAACAATGGAAGCAACTTCGGATTGGTTCCGCAATTTGAGATTGTCCTCACAAATGGTAATTTGACCTATGTGCTGGATGCACCGCTAGGTGACCCACTGCGGTGATGCTACCGATGAAGTAAAGAATGTTTACCTCGCTCGGAAGAATCGGTACTCCATAGTTCAGTGTGCTATCTTGTATGGTTTAGAATCGAGCTTGAGAAAAGGTTTGAAGAGTCAGATCCATATGATATTGTCGAGGATCTCAAATTAATCTTTGAGACTCATGCGGCAATTGAAAGTTATGAAGCTTCGAAAAGTTCTTTAAGCGCAAGATGGAAGAGGGTAGCTCCGTCGGTGAGCATGTGCTTAAGATGTGCAGGCACATAAATAAACTTCAAAGTTTGGGTATAGTGATTCCTAATACTTTGGGGTTTACCATCCTCAATCACTACCACCAAGTTACAAGAACTTTGTGATGAACTACAACATGCGAACATGAACAAAGAGTTGCGAACTATTTGCTATGTTAAAATCTGCGAAGTGGAGATCAAGAAAGAGCACCAAGTGTTGATGGTCAATAAGACCACCAAATTCAAGAAAGGCAAGTCTAAGCGAAGGGACACTTCAAGAAGGATGGTAAGAAAGTTACCATACCGACGAAGAAGACCAAGGCTGGACCCAAGCACGATCTGAGTGCTTTTCTTGCAAGGAGAAGGTCCTTTGAGCGGAATTGCCCAAAGTACTTGGCGGATTTGAAGAGCGGCAACATCAAGAAGAAAGGTATATCGATATACATGTTATTGATGTGTATCTCACTAGTATTCGTAGTAGTGCACAGGTATTTGATCTTGGTTCGGTTGCTCATATTTGTAACTTCGAAGCAGGAGCTGCGAATAAGCGGAAGCTAGTGAAGAGCGAGGTGACGATGCGGCGTAGGAAGCGGATCAAAGGTTGATGTGATCGCGGTGTTGCGCTACCCCTTCATCTACCATCGGGATTAGTTTTATACTTAAATAATTGTTATTTGGTGCCTGCGTTAAGCATGAACATTATATCAGGATCTTGTTTATTGCGAGACGGTTACTTGTTTAAATCCGAGAATAATGGTTGTTCGATTTATATGAGTAATTTGTTTTATGCACATGCACCTTTGATAGATGGTCTATTCTTGTTGAATCTCGATAGTAGAAATACACATATTAATAACATTGAAGCTAAACGATTGAAATCAAGCGATAATTCGACCTATATGTGGCACTGTCGTCTTGGTCACATTGGAGTGAAGCGTATGAAGAAACTCCATTCGATGGACTTCTTGAATCACTTGATTTTGAATCACTTGAAAGATGCGAAGCATGTCTGATGGGTAAAATGACTAAGACTCCATTTTCTGGTATGATGGAGCGAGCTACGGACTTATTGGAAATCATACATACCGATGTGTGTGGTCCAATGAGTGTAGCATCGCGCGGTGGTTATCGTTATGTTCTTACCTTCACGGATGATTTGAGTAGATATGGGTATATCTATTTCATGAAACATAAGTCCGAAACTTTCGAGAAGTTTAAGGAGTTTCAAAGTGAGGTAGAGAATCAACGTAACAAGAAGATTAAATTTCTACGTTCTGATCGTGGAGGTGAATATCTAAGTTACGAGTTTGGCGAGCATTTGAAGAAATGTGGAATACTTTCACAGTTGACACCGCCGAACACCACGCGTAATGGTGTGTCTGAACGTCGTAATCGAACTCTCTTAGATATGGTTCGTTCTATGATGTCACTTACAGATTTACCACTATCATTTTGGGGTTATGCATTAGAAACAGCCGCATTCACTTTAAATAGGGCACCGTCTAAATCCGTTGAAACGACACCATATGAATTATGGTTTGGGAAGAAACCTAAATTGTCGTTCCTTAAAATTTGGGGATGCGAAGCCTATGTAAAGAAGTTACAGGACAAGCTTGAACCCAAAGCGGAAAAATGCGTCTTCATAGGATACCGAAGGAAACTATAGGGTATACCTTCTATCATAGATCCGAAGGCAAAATCTTCGTTAAGAATGGATCCTTTCTAGAAGGAATTTCTCTCGAAAGAAGTGACTGAAGGAAAGTAGAACTCGGCGAGGTTGTCGAACCTTTTCTCGAATTGCGAGTAGCGCGACCGAAGAAGTTCCTGTGGTGCTGCACCAATAAGAGAGGAAGCTAATGATGATGATCATGAAACTTCGGTTGAAGTTACTACGAGCCTCGGAGGTCAGCGAAATCGTACCACTCCAGATTGGTATGATTCCGTTATGAATGTCATGTTGGTGGACAACACCGATGACCCCGAGACATATGAGGAAGCGATGATGAGCCCAGATTCCAATAAATGGCAAGAAGACATGAAATCCGAGATTGGATCCATGTACGAAAACCAAGTATGGACTTTGGTGGACTTACCGGATGGCCGGAAGGCCGAGAACAAATGGATTTTCAAGAAGAAAGCAGATCTTGATGGTAATGTTATCTCTATAAAGCTCGACTTGTCGCAAAAGGGTTTCGACAAATTCAAGGAGTTGACTACAATGAGACTTTCTCACCGGTAGCGAAGCTAAAGTCTGTGAGGATTATGTTAGCAATCGCTGCATATTATGATTATGAGATATGGCAGATGGATGTCAAAACAGCATTCCTCAATGGAGACATTGATGAAGAGTTGTATATGATGCAACCCAAAGGTTTTGTCGATCCTAAAGATGCTAACAAGGTATGCAAGCTTCAACGGTCCATCTATGGATTGAAGCAAGCATCCCGAAGTTGGAATCAACGTTTTGATAAAGTAATCAAAAGTTTTGGTTTTATACAAACTTATGGAGAAGCTTGTATTTACAAGAAAGTGAGTGGGAGCTCTGTAGCATTCTTAATACTGTATGTGGATGACATATTGTTGATTGGGAATGATGTAGACCTTCTTAATAGTGTCAAGGAATATTTGAATAATAGTTTTTCAATGAAGGATCTTGGCGAGGCAGCTTACATATTAGGCATAAAGATTTATAGAGATAGATCGAAACGCCAAATATCATTGTCACAAAGTACATATTTGGACAAAGTTCTAAAGAGGTTTGGAATGGAAGATAGCAAGAAAGGGTTCTTGCCCATGTTGCTATCGACCTTGAGTAAAACTCAAAGTCCGACATCGGCGAAGATAGAGAAAGGATGAGTAAGACTCCCTATGCCTCAGCCATAGGATCTCTAATGTATGCCATGCTATGTACTAGACCCGACATCGCATATGCTGTTAGTCTAACTAGCAGATATCAAAGTGATCCAGGAGTGGATCATTGGACAGCGGTCAAAAACATCCTTAAGTACTTGAGAAGAACTAAGGATATGGTTCTTTCTTATGGAGGTGATGAACAGCTCGTTGTTAATGGTTACACCGATGCTAGTTGGAACACCGATCCGGATGATTCTAAATCACAATCTGGATACGTATTTATTTTGAATGGTGCAGCAGATAGCTGGAGGAGTGCAAAGCAAAGCGTTGTGGCGAGATCTTCAACTGAATCGGAATACATGTCTGCTAATGAGGCTTCACAAGAAGCGATATGGATGAAAGAGTTCATTACAGATCTGGGTGTGGTTCCTAGTGCGCTGGACCCAATGTCTATCTACTGTGATAACATGGGCGCCATAGCCAATGCGCAAGAACCAAGGTCACACAAGAAGCTGAAGCATATCAAGCTGCGTTTCCACGCTATTCGAGAACATATCCAGGATGGGGATATAAAGATTTGCAAAGTACACACAGATCTGAATGTGGCGGATCCGTTGACTAAACCTCTCCCGAGGGCAAAACATGACCAACACCAAACTGCCATGGGTGTTCGGTATATTACCATGTAATCTAGATTAGATGACTCTAGTGCAAGTGGGAGACTGTTGGAGATATGCCCTAGAGGCAATAATAAATATAGTTATTATTATATATCTTTGTGTTTATGATAAATGTTTACATTCATGCTATAATAGTATTAACATGGAAACCATTAATACTTGTGTGATTTGTAAACTTAATTTGAAGTCCCTAGTATAGCCTCTATACTTCACTAGCTTGTTGGTTGATTGATGATTGTGGTTTCCCTATCATGAACATTGAGATGTTATCAACAACAAGATCATATCGTTAGGAGAATGATATGGTGGACATACTCCTATAGACAAGCGTAGCATAAAGATCAAGTCATTTCAATAGTTCAATTGCTATATGCTTTCTGATACATAGTAACCTAATTCCTTCGACCATGAGATCATGCATATCACCTTTATTGGATGGATGCTTTGATGTCATCAAACACCACACCGTAACAGGGTGGCTATAAAGGTGGCATTGAGTGTTCGGAAAGTATTGGTTGAAACACATGGATCAAGAGTGGGATTTGTCCATCCATATGCCGGATAGATATACTCTGGGCCCTCTCGGTGAAATGTCATCCAATTAGCTTGCAAGCATGTGACTTGGTCACAAGGGATCACATATCACGGGAACGAGAAAAGAGTACTTATCAGTAACGAGGTTGAACTGGGTATGCAGAGATACCGACGATCATAACCTCGGATAAGTAACATATCGTGAGACAAAGGGAAATTGGTATCGTATGTAAGTGGTTCATTCGATCGCAAAGTAATCGTAGAAATATGTGGGAGCCATATGAATTTCCAGATTCCTCTATTGGTTATTGTTCGGAGAAGTGTCTCGATCATGTCCGCATAATTCACGAACCGTAGGGAGACACACTTAAGGATTCGACGTTGTTTGAGTAGTTATGGTATTATGAGAAAGAGACCGAATGTTGTTCGGAGTCTCGGATGGGATCCGGGATATCACGAGGTGATCCGGAATGGTCCGGAGAATAAGATTCATATAAGGAAAGTCCCATTTCGGAGTAGCGGAATGATTCCGGTGTTTTCATCGGGAACATTCTAGAAGGTCTCGGAATGTCCGGCACTCCGGAGGGGGAAGGGTACATGAATGTGTCATTACATATTGGAATGATTGCATCATGTACTAAGTGTTCTTGCTGTCCCGAATAAAGGATTAAATTGAATCCTAAATTGAAAAAGTCAAACGGCTAGTTTGAAAGTCAAACGGCAGTTTTTGGGAAGTGGGAGGAGAGGAGGCCGACTTGGGGAGGAGTCCTCCTCCCAAGCCGGGCGGCCAGCCCTAGGCCGAGTTGGGGAGGGACTCCTCCCTCCCTGGCCGCCAGCCCTCCCACCTATAAAGGAGGCAGGGCTCCCCTCCTCACACACAAGTTCCTATCCTCTAAACTAAACCCTAGATCTAAACCCCGGTTTAGAGCTATTTCGGTTTAGAGCCTTCTAATTGGTTTAGAGCCTTCTAATTGGTGTGTCTAATTACTAGACCACTAATAGCCTCTCTCATAAGCTCCACCATACTACTTTTGGCTTAAGGCGAAGCCTGGGATCTCCCTCTACTTAGGTACCACGCCGTTGTCTTCGTGTCCTTGAGAGAGTGCTACAACCTCCGCTGCTGGAACAAGGAGAGGAAGGTCTTCGTCAGTACGAGCGTGTGACCGACTGCGGGAGGCGCTGCGCGGAAGGATCGTCTACGCGATCTTGAGATCGGAAAGAGTACGACTACATCACCCACGAGAATCTGCTCTCGTTAAACACTTTGGAATCTTCGAGGGTGAGTTATTCCATCGACTCGTTGCTACAATCTAGTAGATAGATCTTGGCTTGTTTGTTTGTATGCGATAGAAAATTTTTGTTTTCCATGCTACGAACCCCTACACTTGGATCCGTCAAAATGGAACAACCAGTAGTGTAGGTACGGGAGCTTCTCTGGCTGCTGTGCTTCTTCCCAATCTGCGAGGAAATCAGCCAGGGCTTGTGACTTGATCGCTTTGCGGGGCTCGTATTTGATGTTGTGGACGCCGATTTCGACGGCCCACTTGGCGACTCACCCGGTCGCCTCGCGATTGCATATTATGTCTTGCAAGGGTGCGGAGGAGACCACCGTGATCGGGTGCTCTTGGAAGTAATGTGGGAGTCGTCGCTGGGCTCGGAATACCGCGTATACCAGTTTTTGGTACTGCGGGTAGCGCTGTCGTGAATCTGTCAGGACTTCGCTGATGTAGTAGACAGGGCGCTGTATGAGGCGCTCCTTGCCCTCCTCCGGTCGTTCGATGTAGACGAGCATTAGCTCTTTGTCGAGTGGAGCGGCGAGGAGTGGAGCCGCGAGTAGCACTTCTTTGAGTGCTTTGAGTGCGTCGTCGGCTTCCGCGTCCCATTGGAACGTGGGGTTCTTGCGCATCAGGCGGTAGAGGGGCATTGCTTTCTCGCCTAGCCGGGGGATGAAGCGACTGAGAGCCGCGACTCCCCCTGCCAACTTTTGGACGTCGCGCAGGCACTCGAGTTTCCCGAGTCGCGCGATAGTGTCGATTTTGGTGGGGTTGGCCTCGATACCTCGCTTGGAGACTACATATCCCAGGAGCTGTCCGGTGGGGACGCCGAAGGTGCATTTTCCGGGGTTCAACTTGATGTTGTACCTCCGCAGGTTTGCGAAGGTTTCGGCCAGGTTGTCGAGCAGGTCGTCCTAGCGGGTGGATTTTACCACCACGTCGTCGATGTAGACATGGATGTTGCGGCCAATTTGGCTCGCTAGGCACTCCTGCATGCATCTCTGGTATGTGGCGCCGGCGTTCTTGAGGCCGAACGTCATGGCGGTGTAGCAGAAGGCGCCGAATGGCATGATGAACGCCGTCTTCTCCTCGTCCTCGACCGCCATCTTGATCTGGTTATAACTAGAGTAAGCATCGACGAAGCACAGCGACTCCGATCCCGCGGTTGAGTCGATGATTTGATCGATGCGTGGTAGGACGAACTCCTCCTTCGGGCAGGCGTTGTTGAGGTTGCTGTAGTCGATGCACATTCTCATGTGTTGTTCTTTTTAAGAACCAGAACTAGGTTTGCCAGCCACTTGGAGTATTTGATTGGCCGGATGAAGCCTGCGGCTAGCAGGCGTTGTACTTCTTCGGCGATCGCTCGACGGCGCTCTTCATTGAAGGGCTGTAGCGACTGCTTTACTGGTCGCACCTTGGGGTCGACATTGAGTTTGTGCTCAGCGAGTTCCCTCGGGACACCTGGCATGTCAGATGGCTTCCATGTGAAGATGTCGCGGTTCTCACAGAGAAACCCGATGAGAGCGCTTTCCTATGCGGGGCTCATGTGCGTCCCGATGGTGACCGTCTGGCTGGAGTCGCCTGGGACGAGCTCGACGGTGTGGGTGTGCGTGGTCGCCTCGAACGTGGAGCTCGCGGCGGTTGGTTTCTTTAGGATGGTGGGGTCGTCCTTGTTGACGTTGCCCACGTATTTCACGAGCTCCTCCGTGTGGTCGGTCTCCGCGGCGATGACGGCGTCGGCGAGCTTGGCGCCTTTGTCCTCGCATTCCACGGCCATGTCGGGGTCGCCGTGGATGGTGATGATGCCGCTTGGCCCGGGGAGTTTCATCTTGTTGTAGGCGTAGTGTGGGGTCGCCATGAACTTTGCGAATGCCTAGCGATCCAGGACGCAGTGGTAGGGGCTGCGGAGGTTCACCAGGTCGAATAGGATCCTCTCCGTGCGGTAGTTTGCCGGAGTGACGAAACACAAAAGTCATGTAGAGACGCTGAATCTAGATGGTAAGGATGCTTTATTTCGCCTTTAAGTGGTTGTACAGTCGTCTCCAGAAAGCGTCCTAGAAACGTCTTTTTATGCACCGTCTCAAAATTGACTGGGACGTATTAAAAGCGTGTCTAAGAAATCTGAGACGTTATATAAAAGCATGTCTATGCCCGTAGAGACGTTGTGGGAGCTGGGCATGAAGATACGCTGCCTTGACGTCTCTATCAAATGTTGAGACTCTTCGAGGCGTGCCAATGAGAGAATCATTTGAATTTTTTAAATGAGAAAATCATCAACTAATGTAGCGAAGAGAGAAAATATGTACCACATGCAAATCGAGAAAGTACGTACAATTTTCAAATCAATAGACATGTGTACCGCATTGCAGGGAAATATATATTATAATCAAGGAAAATGTACTTTACAACTGGACCGAACGTACATATAAAAGAGAGGAAGAACAAAAAAAAGATAGTACTTTAGTACTCATGTACTTCTAACTAAGCTGGAATCTATCTAAACTTCTGGATGTACTTCAACACCAACGGGTCTTCCCTGCAACCTTTAGATTTCTCCCTTGTCCTTTATTGTGATTCCTTAAAATTCTGCAATAAAACTTTCTGCAAGAAACTAAAAATATCTCTGACATCGTTTCAAAAAAGAGTATTCACTTAGTTGCAAACTGAAGGTGGATACCAAACCTTTGCATCACGGCCAATTGTTCTACACTGACGAAAATATGTACCTTCTTAGCATCGGGGTAATTAGTATTGATCATAACTCGGCACAAAACAAATCTAACAAACATTAGAAAAAAATACAAAATAAATAAAGGATAAATATGGAAAACATCAGTTGGTAATATAATGTTGAACTTGCACCTAGCTAATACTAAAATGGTACTTATCATTGCAGGATTAATTTGAGTTTAAAACTACATTTTTACCTTACTCGTTAGCTTAAGAAATAAGTACAGACAGCCTGATGCAGCAACATTCTTATGATGCATTTTCAAAATCTTTTCAATTCTCTCTAGGGCAGTACAACTTGAAGCTCTGATGCATTTTAGTTGAAGCCTATCAGGAACGAGGGTTAGCGGCGTTGATTGGAGACAATAAAAATGATGAAATGTATCGAAGAACATGAGGTGAGTAATATATCCAAAAGCGATACAGCCACAACAATTTATTATTAGCTTTACCAAATAAGCACAGCCAGCTGATGCAGAAACATCCTTATGATACATCTTCAGAACCTTATCAATATCACTTCTGGGCAGTACAGCTTGAACCTTTGATGCTTTTTATTTGAAGCCTATCAGGAAACAAGGTTAGTGGCACTGATTGGGGGAAAAAATAAAGAAATTATGATGAAATATACTCAAGAACCCGAGCTATATAATATATCCATAAGCTTACCTATTGATCTCGATTACTTAAATGATGTAACTTACATCTACAATTAGAAATGAAGAACTGAAGTAAGGTCAAGGCTAAATTAATTTGAAAATGCTAGCTAAAGAATGATATATCCATGGCTTCGTAGCTTGAATACTGTAGCTGTAGTCGACTCCTGCGTGTTGTACTTAATTGGAAGGCCACACACACTTCATATAAGCATTCAGTAAAGAATTAGTTCCAGGTTAGTAAATTACCGGTAAGTCCATATGGTCTAAGTAAATCACATCCAATGAACGTTTCTATGGATTACACATGAATGACACCAGTACTCGTAAGCTTCCGTCTGATCAGGCTATACATATGAAATTGACAAGGTACTCCCTCCGTCCCAAAATAAATGACTTCAATTTGTCTAGAATCATATGAATCTACATGCTAAAACATGCCTAGGTGCATGCAAATTTAGATAAATCCAAGTAACTTATTTTGGAACAGAGGGAGTATTTAATTAGCTCATAAATTAGGCCACTATAACCTACAGACTGTAGTTCCCCCGATCTAACAGTAGGTATTATTGATTGATTGAGCACATTTACTGGCATCTTGCAATCGTTATGCGAGTGACTACAGAGACGTAACAATCAAGTAGATACATGCTCGGGCTATGATTAAATCAGTACAAGAACATACCTGTGGAGCCTCGACTACACGGAGTGGGCTGGATGCAAGCCCCCATGGGCAGATGTGAAGGGTTGAACGAGTATGAGAAAGCCAGGATGGCATGGGAAAGGGCACCGTCGTATGGTCGCATCGAGTCCAGATGGATCTGGACTCATGGCACGGAACCAGCGTTCTTGAGCGGACGAAGACCCTCTAGGAGCGAGGAGACGAGGGTTGCCACCAGTCGCTGCACAGACTTGGCCGGAGATACACCACATGGGATCTAAGGGCGGCGGCGCTAAATTTCCACAGATCTGTTCGTGTTTTCATTTTTGGGATGAGATCTGTTCGTGCGTAACTTTTGTTTGAGGGAAAAAATACACGGGGCGAGATAAATCGGATAGTTCAGCAGGTTTTCTTTAAGAGGTGGGTTAGATTACTCGGGTGGGAAAACTAAAAGTAAAAGCGGGAACGGTGTGTTCTTTTCACTGTGAGACGACCCGCAAAACGTCTCAAAAGTCATCTTTATTCACCGGGTTTATTTTCCCATAAAGACGAATACAAAAGCGTCACGTTTATAACGTCTCTACGTGTTACTTTTCTTGTAATGGAAGGTGACTGACAGCATTACTTTTTCGATCGGGTACGCCTTCCGACCGGGGACGATGTCGTGGAAGGTCGTCAAGGTTGGCTCCATGGCTGCTTCTGAGAGCTGGAGCCTCTTGAACGTGTCCAGGTACATGATGTTGATGGAGCTCCCACCGTTCATTAGTGTCTTGGGCAGCCAGTAGTCGGCCACGTTTGGCCTAACTACCAGGGCGAGTCACCCTGTGTATTCGATTCTTGGCGCATGGTCCTGGCGACACCAGGTGATGCTCTGCTCAGACCAGTTGAGGAAGCGAGGGATGTCGACCTGTGTCACTGCGTTAACGGCGACCACGCGGGCGAGCACCTTCTTCTCGCGCTTGGTGTCAAGTCCAGTGAAGGTGTGTAGCGAGTCGGCGGCGGTGCCGAAGCCGCCGCCATTCCCGTTGTCCCGAGGTGGGTTGTTATTGGGGTCCTCCCTTGCTCGCCTTGCCTTCTCGATTTCTTTGAGAGAGTGGCAATCAACAGTGGTGTGGGTGGCGGGTTTTCCGTCCCTGCTATGGTAGATGCAGGGCTGATTGAGCAGGGTAGCGGGGTCGAATTTCGACCTTGCTGTGTTGTTGGAGCGGTAGTTTCCGCTGTCGCGGTAGTTTCCTCCGTCGCGGCGGTAGTTCTTGGAGTTGCGCTGGCCGTAGCTGGCATTGGCGACGAAGTCGACTCGCCCGTCCGTGCGGTGCTTGCCGGTAATGCGTGTGTTGCTATAGCGCATGTCGCGTAGGCGCCCGCTGTCGTGGATGTCGGCTCGGCGTCGTCCTCCCGACTCATCGTAAGCGTCTTGGTTGGGATCTTCCTCCGTGTAGCGCTTGGCGATCTCGAGGAGGTCGGGGACGTTGTCGAGCGTCCGGTAGACCCTCTTGATCCTAGCGACCAGAGGTTCATACCGGCACGCATTCTTGAAGCAATGTATCGCCGTGTCTAGGTGGATGCCGGAGGCGTTGATCCATAGTTCTTGCCATCTTTGGATCCAACGGCGAGTCGACTCGCGTTGTCCCTGGATGCATCGCTCCAGATCTTCTATGGTGGTGGCACGGGTGTAGGAGCCCTCGAAGTGCCTGATGAAGGCGTCACGCATTTCTTCCCAGGAATCGATGCTGTCAGCGGGGAGCTTGTTGATCCATTGCCGGGTCGCACCCTCCATCATCAGGGGGAGGTAGCAAGTGGCGAGCAGGTCGGTGTGGCCTGCGATTCCCATTGCCATGAGGTATGTGTCCAGCCAGACAGCGGGATCGTATGTCGGGTCGTACTTTTCGATCTCCTTGGGGGCCTTGAAGTTGGCGGGGTATTTTTTCCTCGCAGATCATGGGCCCGAAGCATTGCGGCCTGACTCGACTGAGCGAGCCTCTTGGTTCCGGGTCACCGCGGTTATTGAGGGTGTGCCTCAAGTCGTTGGGCTGGCGCGCCACGCCTGGTTGTTGATGATGTTCGTTCGGGCATCAAGGGGCTGCCCGTTGGCGGCGACTGTGTTAGTCGCCGGTCGCGGCTCATTGGTGGATAGCGCGGGGTTGGCGGCCCGTGGTTGGTTCACCAGGGGCTGCGGTGGTGGGCAAGTCAGTGTGTTGGCGACGGTGGGGTGGCCGCTTGATGCCGCCCTGCTTGCTGAGGAGCGGGAGTACATCCGCCCCCGCGGGTCGACTCCCGCAGCTTGTTGCTCGACGGCCCTGGCGAGTAGGGCCTTGGCGTACTGGATCTGTAGCGCGACGTCGCCTTGGACGTCGAGGTTGGCGATCGCGGCGTCGACCGCGACGACGTTGTCCATCAGGGTGGAGTATAGTGGTAGTCCGTTGGCGTCGCGGGTTTGAGGCGAGATGATGATCCGCGGTTGGTCTGGCGGGGGCGTGCGGCCAATGGGTGGTGGAGGGGCTCCGGTCGCCGGTGCGCCGGTTGCTGGTCTTGCGGGGTTGCTTCCGCCGGGCGGCGCGTTCTCGCAGTATTCGCGCTCGGCGGCGTGTGCAGGGTCGCTTTCGTCGTTGAAGTTCAGGACGCGGCCCTGGACGTTGGAGTTTAGGCGGGTCCTGATGTGGCGCTGGTGATAGAGAGATAGCTCCCGCGCCATTTCCCGCTCGAGGCGGTATTTCTCGCGCTCGGCGAGTTCGTTGCATTGCGCCTCCGCGAGCCGCAGGCGGGCTTCCTCCACCTCTGTGGTCGTCGCAGTCGGTGGGATCGGCGTGGCGAACGGATCTAGCGGGGCGGCCGTGTTGCCCGCCATATAGATCGCATTGAAGCGATTAGATCTGGCGCTGAAGTCTTCGGGTGATTCCGATCCGGAGTCGGAGTCGAAGATCCCGAGGATGGAGGGGTCCTCGAAATCCTCCGGGTTGGAGACTCGCGTGATGGAGTCCTCTCGTGATGCAGCGGTGATAGATCCGTCGACCGAGGCAGGGGTCACGGAATTGTCGTCATCGTTTAGGGCCTCGTCGTTGGTGGCGGCGTTGGTTTCGGCCGCGTCGCTGGCGGCCGAGTCGTACTTGGTGACGAGGCTCCTGATGGAGCGGACCTACTCCTCCGAGAGCAGATCGCGGTGTGGGGGCGATCCGCCGACGATCACCGTTGCAGTTGGGTCGACCGCGCCGGTGAAGCCGACGAAGAGGTTGATGGAGCCGACCGGCATCACCACGCCGTGAGTGACCAGGCGTGACACTGGGATGTAGCTGCTGGGCAGGATCTGTAAGATCCCGCCAATGGCGATCATGCGACCGATGGCGAGCGGCCGATCGATCGGCGAGTAGGGTCTCGCCGCAGAACTCAGGCCAGTCCCGCTATGCCCCACGGTGGGTGCCACTGTCGTGGAAATGGCCACGGCAGTCGCTTCCACTGGCACCGATTGATTGTATCGTGAGGAAGAGTTGGCGGCCATCTCTGGTGCGAGATGGGGGCGGATGCACATGGTTTTACCCAGGTTCGCCCCCTAGAGGGTAAAGACCTACTCCTGCTAGATTAGATTATTGGAGAGCGAGTTACAGGGGTGGCGAGCTCAGCGTCTAGGCAGCGAGTCGCTTGAGGGGGTGTATGATGGAACGTGAGTCCCTAGGATACCCTAGGGAGGTTTATATATGAGGCACCTCGCTAATGTTTACAGGCTACAACCGAACAAGATAAGGATTCGGAGGTTTTGACCTAATTCGACTGGGCTTCTGTTACGCTCCTGGGCCTCCAATCTCCAGTCGCCGGGCCTCTCTTTCCGTCGTAGTCCATTCGCCGTCCTTCAGGCGCACTCACAGGCCCTTTGGCCCAATCGGAACATCCTGCTGGGCATACCCCCTTTGGCATATCCCCATCATTATCGTTCACTTGTGACTGGACTTGTGCCTGGACTTGTGTATTAACTTGTTCTTGGAACTTTGTCTCGGCAGCCAACACAGCCCGGTTCACGGCATCTTGGACTATATTGGGAAAGGCTTCCACCTGTTCCCTTAGGTGTGTTACCTCGGCGCTTTCGACCTTCCGGCCCTTCCACTCCGGGGTGCCATAGTACTCGGACCATGTTATGCCGCCAAAGCCGACCACACAACCAGCTGACAACGGGGCCGCCAGGGGCTCGACATTCTTGGTCCGGTTCAGCGCCCTGTTAAAAGTGGTGTCCCACTTGGCGACATGCGCCGACCGCTGGGATGAGGAGCTCCTACACTCCTCGTCCTGCGCACAAGGAACACGAAGCATTTGATTAGAAAACTGGACTTCATTGATTAATCGTGAAGGAAATTAATCGACTTGCATGCAAACTACTGTTGGGTCCGCAGCATAGAAAACAAAAAATTTCCTACGATGAGAACTATACGCCAAGATCTATCTACTAGATACAGAGCAACAGGTGGACATACATCCATGGAGAACTTACCCTCGAAGACAACGAGTTTTGTTAACGAGTAGGAACTCATGGTTGATGTAGTCAACGCTTGCCGATCTCAAGATCGTGGAAGTCCGGCGCCACAAATCAGCAGCGCATCCGTCCTCGCACACGTTCAAGCCACGGACAACCTCCACCTCCTCGCTCCAGCGAATCAGCGAAGCAAGAACTCCTTCAGCCGCAAGGCCACGGGAACATGTATCTCGCTAATCCGAGACCATGGGGAATATCTAGAGGGGAGAGATCCTTCACGAGGAGGTGTGGTTTGTGAGAGAGGAGGGGCTTTATATAGGAGGAGGGAGACCCTACTCCCATAGCCGGCGCATGAGGGGGGGACTCCTCCCCTCCTTCATTCATGTGGTGAACCTCCACTCACATAAACATGGCCTCCACCCAAAATCCCACTCACATGTATTTAATTTCCACCAAATTAAATGCAACTCTCAATTAATAAAACTCTTTTATTTATTTTATTCAGAATTTTGTTAATTACTTTAATTAACAAACATTCACATAAAACCCCTTGCAACATTTCAATATCACATGCGTAACCACTTTCTGCAATTTCACCGAAACAATTCCGGTTTCTATCGAACAATTCCTGTTTCTATCGAAACATTTCCTGCGCTTGCAAACCTTTTATGCGGAACATATGTGCTCCTAAATGGTGTCCGACAACCCTTAAGTGTGTCACCCTACGGTTCACGAATAATGCGACATGATTGAGACTCCTCTCGGATCAATAATCGGCGGGACACTGAGATCCATCGACTCCTGCATATTCAACGATGACTTCTGTGATCGTGAGAACCTTTAACGTCAGCAATCTAATCCCTTTGTCTCATGATATAATACATGTTCGAGATTCGATCATCGGTATCCAAATACCTAGTTTGATCTCGTTACCGACATGCACTCTTTTCTCGTTCCCGTGATATAACATTCTAGTGATCACATCACTTGCTTGCAAGCTATCTTAATGTGATATCACCGAGAGGACCCAGAGTATATCTATCCGTCATCGGGATTGATAAATTTCACTCTTGATCCATGAGCCTCAACATAACACCTTCATAGCACTGAACCCACCTTTATGGTCACCCTGTTACGGTGTGACGTTTGATGTTATCAAGATACTCTTCCGGTGTTAGCAATTAACATGATCTCATGGTCTAAGGACTAAGACTACTTTGTATGATGTTATAGCAATACAAACATAATGACTTGATCGTAATGCTATACTTCGGATGAATGTTCATCACATCATTTCACAAATACTGTGACCTTGTTATTAACAACATCCAATGTCCATGATCAGGAAACCTTGATCATCTTGTTAATCAACAAGCTAGTCTATAAGAGAGGCATAACTAGGAACCCTTTTGTTTATTAAACACACATGTATTGATGTTTCCTATCAATACAATTATAGCATTAAAAATAAACATCTATCATATACAAGGAATACATAATAACAACTTTATTATTGCCTCTCAGGGCATATTTCCTTCAGTCTCCCACTTGCACTAGAGACAATAATCTAGTTTATATAGTGATAAATCTAACACCCATGGAGTTCTGGTGTTGATCATGTTTTGCCCTAGGGAGTACTTTAGTGAACGGATCTGCTACATTCAGGTCCGTGTGCACTTTACAAATCTTTATATCTCCATCCTTGACATGCCCGCGGATGGAGTGAAACCGGCTCTTAATATGCTTGGAATTCTTGTGAGACCTTGGTTCCTTGGCGTTGGCTATGGCTCCATTATTGTCACAATAGATCACCATTGGGTCCAACGCACTAGGAACCACACCTAGTTCCGTTATGAACTCCTTCATCCAAACCGCTTCCTGCGCTGCTTCTAAAGCAGCAACATATTCCGCCTCCGTCGTTGATCCAGCCACCACAGGTTGTTTGGAGCTTTTCCAACTAACTGCTGCTCCGTTCAAGAGAAATACGTATCCGGATTGAGACTTAGAGTCATCCGGATCAGTGTCAAAGCTAGCATCAACATAACACTTAGCGACTAGCTCTTCTTCACCTCTGTATACAAGAAACATATCCTTAGTTCTTCTCAAGTACTTAAGGATATTCTTGACCGCTATCCAGTGTTCCAAACCTGGATCAGATTGGTACCTACTAGTGAAACTAATAGCATGTGCCACATCCGGTCTTGTACATAGCATGGCATACATTATAGAGCCTATGGCTAAGGCATAGGGGATCTTATCCATTATCTCTCTTTCTTCCGCCATAGCCGGACTTTGAGTCTTACTCAATATCTTGCCTTGCAACATAGGTAAGTACCCCTTCTTACTTCCGTCCATATTAAACTTCTTTAATATCTTATCAAGGTATGTACTCTGCGATAGCCCAATTAGGCGTCTTGATCTATCTCTATAGATTTTAATGCCTAATATATATGAAGCTTCACCAAGGTCCTTCATCGAAAATTTGCTGTTTAGATAACTTTTAACACTGTTTAAAAGATCTATACCATTTCCAATCAATAATATGTCATCCACATATAATATCAGAAATGCCACATTGCTCCCACTCACTTTCTAATACAAGCCTCTCCATAAGTTTGGACAAATCCAAACTCTTTGATCACCTTATCAAAGTGGAGATTCCAACTCCGGGATGCTTGCTTCAGTCCATAGATGGATCGTGGAAGTTTGCACACCTTATCAGCATCCTTAGGATCGACAAAACCTTTAGGTTGTATCATATACAACTCTTCTTCAATATTACCATTGAGGAACGCAGTTTTGACATCCATCTGCCATATTTCATAATCGAAATATGTAGCAATTGCTAACATAATCCTAACCGACTTAAGCATCGCTGCGGGAGAGAATGTCTCATCGTAGTCAACTCCTTGAATTTGTCAAAACCCCTTTGCGACAAGTCGAGCCTTATAGATGGTTACATTACCATCAGCATCAGTTTTTCTTTTGAAAATCCATTTATTCTCAACGGTCTTTCGATCGTGAGGTAAGTCCACCAAGGTCCAAACCTTGTTTTTGTACATGGATTCCATCACGGATTTCATGGCTTCTAGCCATTTGTTGGAATCAGGGCTCATCATCGCTTCTTCATACGTCGCAGGATCATCTATTTCATCAATCATGAAATTCATAACAGGATTGTCGCAAATGCTGAACGTGTCCTGCTTGACCTGCGAGGTTCGGTAGTGTCCTCTTTCAGAGTTTCATGATCAATATCATTAGCTCTCTCTTCATCAGGTGAAGTCAACTCCGAAACAACTTCCTGTGCTGCACTACTCGCCATTTCATGAAGAGAAGGTTCAATAACCTCTTCGAGTTCTACCTTCCAACTACTCACACCTTTCGTGAGAAACTCCTTCTCAAGAAAGGATCCATTCTTGGCAACAAAGACCTTGCCCTCGGATCTGTGATAGAAGGTATACCCAATCGTTTTTTTAGGGTATCCTATGAAGATGCATTTTTCCGCTTTGGGTTCGAGTTTATCCGGTTGAAGTTTCTTCACATAAACATCACATTCCCAAACTTTAAGAAATGACAGCTTAGGTTTGTTTCCAAACCATAATTCATACGGTGTCTTTTCAACGGATTTAGATGGTGTCCTATTTAAAGTGAATGCAGCGGTTTCCAGCGCATAACCCCAAAATGACAGTGGCAAGTCAGTTAGAGACATCATAGATCGAACCATATCCAATAAAGTACGATTACGACGTTCTGACACACCATTACGTTGTGGTGTTCCGGCAGGCGTGAGTTGTGAAACTATTCCACAGTCTTTCATATGTGTGCTAAACTCGTAACTAAGATACTCTCCTCCACGGTCAGACCGCAGAAATTTGATCTTTCTGTTACGATGATTTTCCACTTCATTCTGAAATTCTTTGAACTTTTCAAAGGTTTCAGACTTATGTTTCATCAAATAGATATACCGTATCTACTGAAATCATCCGTGAAAGTAACAAAATAACGATATCCACCTCGCGCCGACACACTCATTGGTCCACACGCATCAGTATGTATGATTTCCAATAAATTTGTCGCCCGTTCCATTGAACCGGAAAACGGCGTTCTAGTCATCTTGCCCATAAGGCATGGCTCACATGTATCAAATGATTCAAAATCAAGTGATTCCAAAAGTCCATCAGAATGGAGTTTCTTCATGCGTTTAACACCAATATGACCTAGACGGCAGTGCCACATATATGCAGATATATCATTATCAAGTTTAATCCTTTTAGCATCAACATTATGAATATGCGTAATACTACTATCGAGATCCAACAGAAATAAACCATTCAACATAGGTGCATGACCATAAAAGATATTATTCATATAAATCGAACAACCATTGTTTTCATACTTAAAAGGGCGGAACGCTGCAATGGATCAAGAGTTGATGTGATCACCGTCGGAACGCTGCCTCTCCATATGTCGTCGGGATTAGTTATAAACCTGAATAATTGTTATTTGGTGCCTGCACTGAGCATGAACATTGTATCCGGATCGTGTTTGATGCAAAGTGACCTCATCCCTTGCTAGTTGTCGCTTGTTCCGCAACCCCTGAACCGAGTTACATATATTAGCAACCGATCCCATATCAAATACCCAAGTGCTATTGCGAGTACTAATCAAGTACACATCAATAACATGTATATCACATATACCTTTGTTTGCCTTGCCGGCCTTCTTGTCCGCCAAATACTTACGCGATTCACGCTTCCAATGGCGATCCTTGCAATAGTAGCACTCGTTGTCAGACTTAGGGCCAGCTCGGGGTTTCTTTTCAGGCGCGGCAACAGATTTACCGCCCTTCTTTCCCTTCTGCTTGCCTTTCTTGTCCTTCTTGAAACCGGTGGTCTTATTGATCATCAACACTTGATGTTCTTTCCTAATCTCCACTTCTGCAGTCTTAAGCATTGACAGAAGCTCGGGAAGAGACTTCTACATGCCCTGCATATTATAGTTCATCACGAAGCTCTTGTAGCTAGGTGGCAGAGATTGGAGAACATGATGTATGCCTAAGTCAATGGGAATCGTTATTCCCAAGGACACAAGCTTACCGGCGTACACAGACATTTTGAGTACGTGCTCACTAACGGAGTTGTTCTCTTCCATCATGCAGCTAAAGAACTTTTCAGAAGCATTATAACTCTCTACGGCAGCATGGGTATCGAAAATCATTTTCAATTCTCCCATGGTATCAAAGGCATTGCCATTTTCGAAACGTTTTCGAAGTTCTGGCTCTAGCCCATACAGTATGCCGCAATGAACTAAGTTGTGGTCCTCCTGGCGAGTTAAATAGACGTTCTTTTCCTCGTCAGGGGCATCAGGAGCTGGTGGAGGGCCTAGCAGCGCCTCTAGCACATATTTCTTTTGTGCAGCAGTGAGGAGAATCCTCAAATTCATAGCCTAGTTTGTGAAGTTGCTACCATTCGTAGCAAGCTTCTCTTTATCCATGAACACATTGAAATTAAAAGCAGGTGGTGCCATCCTCAACAGAATTTGTAAAATATATTTAGACTAATTTTATGATAGATTGAGTTCAACTAATCCAAATTACTAATGAACTCCCACTCAAAAACGACATCCCTCGTGACCTTTTGGTGATTACATGAACCAAATCCACTACACCAAGTCCGATCATCACGTGAGTCGGTGTAGCTTCAAAGGCGAGCATCTATATGGCCATCATATCAACTATATGACTCATGTTTAACCTTTCGGTCCGTGTTCCGAGGCCATGTCTATACATGCTAGGCTCGTCAAGTAAGAACCTTAGTATTCGCGTGTGTAAAACTGTCTTACACCCGTTGTATGAAAGCGTAGAGTCGAGAACACCCGATCATCACGTGATGCCTCAAAACACGATCCACAAAACGGTGCATACTTAAGGAAGAACATATTTTATCTTGATATCTAAATGAGGGATCATCTTATAATGCTACCAAAAGCGCCAAACTAGCAATATAAGATGCTAACATCTAATGTGTGAAGTGAGGTGATATGGTCCATGCATTTGATCTCTATCATTTGCATCGTGGTATGGTCTCTATCATTCCTTTGTGTGTAAGGCCAAGGTCTATGGAACTTACACGTTAAGTGAGTTGTAAGAGTATCTATCATAGATCTACTTACAACAATACCATATCAAGACACTAGCCCAGCAACGATCTAAACTAGACGCCTCTAATTTATCAATTGCAAGTTTTATGTGGCTTAGGGCTTCCGGAGATAGAACCGGTCTTACCTACGAACATGAACCACAACGAGGATAACCAAGTTATTAGCAACTCGTTGTAAATCAGATATTGACTATAGTAGGAGAGACAGACACCCGCTAGCCACTTATGCAAAACTAGTTGCATGTCAGTTGTGGAATAGGTCTCATGTACGATGACATGTAAGGTTGGTCCGGGCCGCTTCATCCCACTATGCCACCAATATCCAAAGTACATAGAAGATGCAATAACATGATCATTATCGCCCACATATAAACATATGTGTACTACCCGTGCAAAGCACCTACGCATAGATCAGGCTCTGATACCACTGTTGGGTCCGCAGCATAGAAAACAAAAAATTTCCTACGATGAGAACTATACGCCAAGATCTATCTACTAGATACAGAGCAACGGGTGGACATACATCCATGGAGAACTTACCCTCAAAGACAACGAGTTTTGTTAACGAGTAGGAACTCGTGGTTGATGTAGTCGTACGCTTGCCGATCTCAAGATCGTGTGGAAGTCCGAGCGCCGCAAATCAGCAGCGCATCCGTCCTCGCACACACGTTCAAGCCACCGGACAACCTCCACATCCTCGCTCTAGCGAATCAGCGGAAGCAGCAACTCCTTCAGCCAAGGCCACGGGAACATGTATCTCGCTAATCCGAGACCATGGGGAATATCTAGAGGGAGAGATCCTTCATGAGGAGGTGTGGTTTGTGAGAGGGAGAGGGGGCTTTATATAGGAGGAGGAGACCCTCCTCCCATAGCTTGGCGCATGAGGGGGGACTCCTCCCCTCCTTCATTCATGTGGTGAACCTCCACTCACATAAACATGGCCTCCACCCAAAATCCCACTCACATGTATTTAATTTCCACCAGATTAAATGCAACTCTCAATTAATAAAACTCTTTTATTTATTTTATTCAGAATTTTGTTAATTACTTTAATTAACAAATATTCACATAAAACCCTTGCAACATTTCAATATCACATGCAGAACCACTTTACGCAATTTCACCGAACAATTCCGGTTTCTATCGAACAATTCCTGTTTCTATCGAAACATTTCTGCGCTTTGCAAACCTTTTATGCTGAACATATGTGCTCCTAAATGGTGTCCGCAACCCTTAAGTGTGTCACCCTACGGTTTCGAATAGTGCGACATGATTGAGACTCGTCTCATCAATAATCGAGCGGGACACGGAGATCCATACTGACTCCTGCATATTCAACGATGACTTCTGTGATCGTGAGAACCTTTAACGTCAGCAATTTAATCCCTTTGTCTCATGATATAATACATGTCCGAGATTCGATCATCGGTATCCAAATACCTAGTTTGATCTCGTTACCGACATGCACTCTTTTCTCGTTTTCGTGATATAACATTCTAGTGATCACATCACTTGCTTGCAAGCTATCTTAATGTGATATCACCGAGAGGACCCAGAGTATATCTATCCGTCATCGGGATTGACAAATTCCACTCTTGATCCATGAGCCTCAACATAACACCTTCATAGCACTGAACCCACCTTTATGGTCACCTATTACGATTGTGACGTTTGATGTTATCAAGATACTCTTCCGGTGTTAGCAATTAACATGATCTCATGGTCTAAGGACTAAGACTACTTTGTATGATGTTATAGCAATATAAACATAATGACTTGATCGTAATGCTATACTTCGGATGAATGTTCATCACATCATTTCACAAATGCTGTGACCATGTTATTAACAACATCCAATGTCCATGATCAGGAAACCTTGATCATCTTGTTAATCAACAAGCTAGTCTATAAGAGAGGCATAACTAGGGACCCTTTTGTTTATTAAACACACATGTATTGATGTTTCCTATCAATACAATTATAGCATGAAAAATAAACATCTATCATATACAAGGAATACATAATAACAACTTTATTATTGCCTCTCAGTGCATATTTCCTTCAACTACTTACATATTTTCTCATGAAGTCCGTCACCTTCGTAGCGAAGGGGCCAGTGGGCTCCGAGGAATAATCAGAACTCCCTTTCGGCTTGGCAAACCGGGCCCTGACAAAGAGCTTTTCCTTCTTCTCTTTTATGTCGTCAAAGGGAGGTGTCAACCCCTTTGCACGAGCGTCGGCGTCCTCCTTCTCCCATTTGGGAATTGCAGCTTTATAACCACCGGAGCCGAGAAGGTGGGTACCAATGTTCTTCTCGAATAACTCCTTAAAGTACAGACTCTTGGTCTTGCCCAGGGCGGATTCACATCTGGCCTTGAACACCTTGAAGTCTTCTTCCGTGACCAGAGGCTCCTTCTTGACGACCTCCGAATAACTTAGCTTGTCCTCGAAAATCAGCTTCTTCACCTAGACCTTCCAATTCGACAAGGCCTTGGTCATCTTCCTGAGGGTGTACTTGTTCACCGGATTCCCTTTGAGGTTGTCATTATTGTACTTGTGTTCCTCATCACCCGGGAATGCGTATCTTGCGTGCAGTTTTCGGAAGAGATGGATGAGGAAACCCCTGTTCTCTTCGGCCTTCAGGTTCTCTGTGTTGATCGTGACGGTGTTCCGGAGGATTGCCGCGAGCTGGTTTGAGTAACCCACGACAAACTCGGCCAACTCCAAAGGCGCACCTTTAGCGCTCACGCTTGTGATGATGGACCTTTTGATGTCGATCACGATCGGGGTCGGATCCTTCTGGGCCTTCTTCGATGTGCTACCACCGTCCATAGTAGCTTCACTGCCGCCATCAGTGGTAGTGGCGTCGCCATCGGCGTCCCCATCTCCTCATCGCCCGACGAGGTATCCTCGTCCGCCTCCATCTCGTCGTCCCGCAGAACGAATTCCGGGTCCTCTTGGGATTCCATCTCTTCCTGCTGCTCCCAAAAGGGTTTCTTGCTAGAAGGGCCCGGCTCCGCCGACATTTCTAAACACACAAATAAATGGAACTAATAAGCACAAAAAATCACAGAAAAATTTGGCATAACCTTTGCTAATTTTCTATGTCTAGGAGTGCCAGAAATTCGCCGGAACGAAAATGACTCAACATTGGCAACTCAAAAAGAAAAACCTGCACAAAAAAGCCTAAATAGGCACAAACACAATCATTTTGCTGCCAGCATACACAAGCACAGCCATACAGAACTTGTTGCCAGCAGCATAAAAGAAATCTGGACAGCATACACCACATATATGATTTGCTATACAAAGGTAAGCTTTTATGTCCTTCTCTGCACATGCATAAACTAAAAAAATAAAGAAACTGAATTTACACTGTACTAGCAGGTCTAAAGCTTATAGGATTTGCAACAGAAGCTCATTCACAAAATAGAAACATAAGCTAAATAACAAAAAGGAAACATAAGCTCATCATTATTCTAGGGAGTGACTATTAGGAAGCTCATCGAATGTTGAGTGTTTAGTTTGCTTTTACGCTTTTGTCCAACTAGAATGTCTGTAGCTTTTTTTAAAACCATCACCTCTAGCTTTATTACTTAGATGACACAAGTTCTGAACTACACAGAATACCAGGGACTAAAAAGGGCTATAGCAATTGTTGGTCTTTGATAAACCATTATAAAAAATATGTATTATCTATATTAAACCATTTCCTGCCATTTTTTGTTAATTAGAAGATTCCAGAAATACATTTTGTACAGAAATAAACCTAGCCAATGACACTAACAGATGGGGTCCCGCGGTGCTGACTGGGACGCCTATGAACTGTGGACTGTGGTTAGCTGTTAGACAAGGCCGCGGGGGTGTTTGTGCAAAAGAACCAGAACACGATCGGCTTAACCACTGAAGATTAAAGTAACACGATGTTTATTGTAGGACTTTGCGGCAGCTTGTTTCTTGTGGCCAATATTGCAACCAATATGTTTGTGGCCAATATTGCAACTAATACAGATCTCTAAATTGGAGGTGAGAGTAAAAAAACGTTCTTCTATTAGCTACGGTATGTCTCACCACATATTTAGAACTATCTGTTGCTTAAGATAAGACTAAAAAAAATAACCCTTTATATTTAGGGATATCAATGGTATGTATAAGATAAGACTGTCAGCATTCATCGAAATATAATATGTTGTGCAAGAGAGCAGAATGGTCATCTGTATATAGATCATTATTCATGGCATTAGAATGCATGGATTTTCCCAATGCAAAGCAGTAGCTAGGTTTTCCAAAGAATTATTATGAGATAGTAGGTATTGAGTCCATACCTACTATCTTATTTATACATGTCACACGTTTATGCCCCAAAGAAATGACTAAACTCTAGGAAGTAACAACAATCAGACATTTGTCAACATAAGGAAATCTGCATATTGATTAAACCAAGCTAATTAACCGTTTAATTACGGTATGAACACAATTCAATATATGTTGCTTGTATTTGCATAGAGAATGGGATTCATTTAGTTGTCAACATATTCATAGCTATATCGGTAGAATGATCAAGATCAACCTAACACTATTTCGTTTGTTTATACGTGTAGATGGAACATCAAAGAAGAGTTATAAATGAATAAACGCGCCGGAGGACAACTGTGGATGACACTAGCTTGAAGGGAACAGAGGCAAAAAATACTGGTGTTAACTGAATCTTTTGGAACAGATCGAGACAGTGAAAACAGTCTGTTTTTCGAGGACGATTGCGAGCTACAGGATGGTTCGTTTTGTCCGTGGTTTAGTGCGTTGGAAATAGGGGATCAAGGACTACAACAATGCTTCAGGTACCACTCGAAGGAGAGCACCACAGCGAGCACGGGATTGACACGAACAGGAAGGTACTGTTAGAAATTGGCCCAGATACGCCGCATAAACTCGCCGAGTGCTTTCCGGCGGTACACGCACGTTGTACAACTAGCTCGATTACTTCCGAGCTAGTCCGGCAAAGACTTTTGGCGAGGCGTACATACGTAGCTGATTGATGTCGACGGATCACGCACACAACGCACGCTGGAAAAAATTCGATCGTGATTTGATTGCTACAGGAGCTTATGCTACACGGTGTAGTTTACAAGGCCAGGTTACACACGTATATATATACGCTCGGATAGAGTAGGAGTCAGCCTACCAATCCTACTCGGACACAAGCTATATACTACATGGAACCAATCCTATGGGAAGTATAGGGCACCGGTGATTATTTCCTAACAATCACCCCCTTAAGCACCGTGTGCCCGTCTTCACTACTTCCATTTGGTCACCTCCACCGGGGTCCCAAATACGCTAGCCGCTCCTCGCCGACGTCGTCCTCAGCATTGCTTTCGTCGCTCCCTTCCTTAGCACCCATGTCACCGACTTTGCTTTTGTCGGCTTCTCCATGGCTGCACGCCGACAGTCCTTTTTGTCCGCACCCTTCTCCACGCCTTCACGCCGACAGTCCTTTTTGTTCGCGCCTTGAGACAATATACTTGGTTCGATGAAGTACTTTCTCATCGATACTTCGCATATTTGATCTTCTGCTTGCCGGTACTCTTGGATGCAATAGAACAAATATGTAGGAGCTAGCTCACGCTGGTTGACTAGCAAAGCTAGCTGGTGACTAGCAATTCTGACTTCTACCTGCTCCTGACCAACACCGTCTTCTGGCTCATCCAGAGTAGCAAGGCATAGGTTGCCTACCTGTAGCGATTCGTGTTTTCTTTTTGAATCCCTTTCTGGTATGTTTTCTTCTACCTTCTCTATTGCACGTGAAAAGCCTCTTGATGGATATGCTCCCCATATTGTTGGGTCTCCTTCATCTGTCTGGACACCAGTCAACACTCTTGGACCATCGCCTTCTGGCCTTGCTGGCCTGTTCGCTGGGATTGCTTTAGCTCCCCCTCCTCTTATAATTGCTAGGAAAACAAGTGCAGGTATCACTGCACATGCGTGCCCTTCTAGCTCCGTGTCTTCTGGCCACGGACTAGCCTTTTCTTCAAACTCTTTGTCTTCTGGGAGAATCCCTAGTGCTTCTGTCCTGGTATTGTCTTCTGGGCCGAACTTGCTAACAAGGATAAGCTTGGTTGATCCATATTTTCTTCATACTCAAGATCCCACGTGACGTGAAAAGTTGGATATCTCGGTTCGTTGGAGCCCCAATTCCATGACTCGCCTTCCTCAAAGATTACATCGCCCCTAACAACCATCTTATTGGTATAAGGATTGCACAAGCGGTATTCCTTTGAGCTTTCGTAGCCTGTCATGATCATTGGAGTCCTCTGCTCCGCCAATTTACTCTTATGGTTGGACTCCGTCTTGACATGCGCCACACACCCAAAAGTGCGAAGATGATCAACCGAGGGTTTCCATCCGTACCATGCTTCGTATGGTGTTATACCAACTCCACTCTCAGTTGGCTCCATATTCAGCAAATACACAGCCGTATTGACTTCCTCACCCTAGAATTTTCGTGGCAAGCCTTTAGTCTTCATCATGCTCCGTGCCATGGTCAACACAGTTTGATGCAGCTCACCCTCCTGATCAATGTGTAGGGCTCTTATCTTTGCCTCCACCTTGAACTCTTCGGCTTCCTTGATCTTCTCGAATGCTTGTTAAGCTTGACCCTTACTTTTTAGCAACACAATCCACATGTATTTACTATGATCATCCACCACAAGCATGAAGAACTTATTGCCAGACGGAGTTGCAGGTGAAATTCCAACGCATAGATCGCCATGAACAAGCCCCGAGGCTTCACTTGCCTCAAACGTGGCTTCACATGGTAACGGGGCACTCCGTTCCTCGTGATCCACACACGGTAGATCGTGATCCACTTGCGCCACAATCTCCGTAGCTGGTGATGGAGGATCCTCCTCATCCTTCAGCTCAGTTACTTCGAGCATCAGCATCATCGGTCCATCATCTCCTTCCTGGGCGATGAGAGCCCTCTCCTTTTCCTTTGGTGGTTTCCGGCAATCAGCCTTGAAGTGACCGAGCTCGCCGCAGTTATGACACCTTACTTTCTTTTTGTCAAACTTCCTCCACGGCGGGGCGTCATCTTCATCCTCCTTCCCCGCGATGTACTTTTTCGTTGGGCTTTGCTTCTCCTTGCCGCTCGTGGAGCCTCCTTGCTTTTCTTTCGAAAGAGTCATCTACTCCTGCTTCGTGAGCATTAGGTGCTCAACATGTTCTGGATCACCGAAGCTAATCCGAATTGTCCCGTCGTGTGCCTTGAATCTTCCAACGAGATCCTCAACCGTCAATGTATTCAGGTCGAGATATTTTTCGATCGATGTGATGATCTGCATGTAGCATGCCGGCGCTGCACGCAGGAATCTTCTGACGTTCTTGACCACGTCCAATCTCTCGCCATATCCCCTGATTGCATTGACGAGGGTAACGAAACGGGCGGCAAACTGATCAACCGTCTCGCTCTCCTCCATCTTCAGATCTTCATAGCTTTTCGTCAAAGTTTGAAGATGCGCTTCCTTCACGCAGGCATGACCTTGGTGCAAGATCTTGATCGTCTCCCATGCATCCTTTGCCGATTTCTTTCTGACGAGGTGTTGCATCACGTCCTTCGGCACGACGGAATAGAGCACTATTAGCGCTTGGCGATCCTTCCGGTACTTCGCGCCTCCCTTGACATACTCGTCACCTCCTAGATCGACGGCCTCCCAAACCTCCTGAGCCTCCATGGCCACCTCCATGTTGAATGCCCATAGTCTGTAGTCCTTGCGATCAAGGTGCGGATACAAAGCCGCCCCACCGTCTCCGTCACCGGTGCCGATGCCGAGCTCTCGCCAAACTTCACCATCACCATGACCTCCTTGTACTTTTAGCAGATCACGGACGACGACCTTGGCTCTGATACCAATTGTTAGAAATTGGCCCCGACACGCCGCATAAACTCGCCGAGTGCTTTCCGGCGGTACGCGCATGTTATACAACTAGCTCGATTACTTCCGAGCTAGTCCGGCAAAGACTTCTGGCAAGACGTACATATGTAGCTGATTGATGTCGACGGATCGCACACACAACGCACGCTGGAAAAAATTCGGTCGTGATTTGATTGCTACAGGAGCTTGTCGCTCCTTTGTTTTCCTTTATTTCTCTTCTGGACACGGTGTAGTTTACGAGGCTAGGTTACACGTGTATATATATACGCTCAGATAGAGTAGGAGTCGGCCTACCAATCCTACTCGGACACAAGCTATATACTACATGGAACCAATCCTATGGGAAATATAGGGCACCGGTGATTATTTCCTAACAGGTACTAGATAACACAACGCCGTCCGACGAGTTCTGCGAGACGACTCCCACTTCTGGTGAGGACTGCGAGCAACTCCGCGAACCAAAACTACCATGCAGTGACTTGATTTAAAGAGGGGAGCACCGGCAACAACTGTGTACCCTCGGATTTGACTGGCGTGTACTGTGTCGTCGGCTACAACACGAAGAACAGGGCATACACGCAACATCACATGCACGCCTGCGGCGGCGAGCGCGCACTGCAGTGAGCATAGCGGCGAGGCACAATGATAAGGAGGAAGGGCGGATGTCTGGGAGGTAGATGGGTATACCAGTGGCTCTCACGAGCGGTGGGAAGGCTTGGGGTGCTGTAGATCTCAGAGGGAGGCAGAGGTCGAGGCTGCTCTTGCTGTTCACGGGCATGGCGACGGCGGCGGCGGCGGCGCCCGTCGAGCTCCGGCAAGGATGGTTGGTACATGGTGATGTGGAGGATGCAGAGGACTCCTCCCAGGTCTTTGAGCACGAGCAGCAGGTCGGTTTTCACCAGCACCTATGTCTCCCCGCCTCGCTGTTGGGACTGGAAGACGGATCGTGAGATCTGCCAAACCAGCCGCAGGCCGCCCACCTTCGACGAAGAAGATGACCACCTCCATCAAACCCAGGGCCTCGCGCGCATGGATGAACATCGGAGGCAGGCAATTAGCACTACTATTTGCCTATCTGGTATCATTATGAACATGGTTGTCTGCTCACACGCACCCACGACTCCACATGCCAATGCCCAAAGCAGTAGCTCCTCCTCCATGGGGCGGCGGCGGGCTCCTCCTCCACGGGGTGGGTGTGTCGCGGGCGGCGGGCTCCTCCTCCCCTGTGGCTGGTCGCCGAGATGTCAGAGAGAGGGAAGAGGGGTAGGGGGAAGGGGAGGGAGAGGGGAAGGGGGTCGGGGCTCACCTCGACGATGTACGGTGGACAACGGGCTGCTGCGGGCGCGGATGGCGGCAGGAAGCGGACGACAGTAGGAAGGGGACGACGCAGCTGGTTACAGGAGAGAAAGGGGAATCGAGATAGAAAGAAATGGCCTCAATCATTTTAGGTACCAGCTTATGCGAGGTACATATTGCAAAGTGCGCCTCGTATAAGATTACGCGAGACGCATCTGGCCAGAGTGCGCCTCAGCTATTCTTCGGTCCTAGTCAAATATGGCAGTCCGCTGGTATCTATTAGCAAACACACACTATCCCATTGGTTACGTCCCTTGTCCTATTCTAAACCCTAGGCACCCTGGTTCGAATCCTGGTGGCTAATATTTTTTGAAAACTTTTTTTAAAGGCTATTTTTATTGTAAAAACATTGTCCAAACACATATAAACTATAAAATATACTGCAAATATTTTAAAAATTCAAATATTGCCAAAACAATAAGGTGAGGTTGCACCTATTTTAGGTACCAGCTTATGCGAGGCTCATATTGCAAAGTGCGCCTCGTATAAGATTAGGCGAGGCGCATCTGGCCAGAATGCGCCTCGGGTATTCTGCAGCACTAGTCAACTAGCGCGGTGCGCTGTATCTGTCAACAAACAGATACTAGCCCACTGGTTTCGTCCCTTGTCCTATTCTGAAGCCTAGCCACCCAGGTCCAAATCCTGGTGGCTAGCTAGAACCCAAGGCTCATTTTTTGCAGGTGCGTTAGCGCTGGTGGTCTTTGACGGTATAACCATGGTGGTGAAATATCGACCTTCTTTTTCGATGCTCTTGGCCCACCTGACATGGAACATCGGCACCTTCTCCGTATAACGTAGTCGAGCTCCCAAATCTCCTCGATCCTTCCGTAGTATCTTTCCGGGATGTCGCCGGTGTAGAGTATCCCCGTTACCCCTGAGTTTTGGTAATCTCAGTTATTGTCCTTTTCCTTGGTGTCGAACGTGTATCTGTTGATATCACATGCCTGATAGGTCATCAGGTTGTGCGAGGCACCCCGTGACAAGGAGAATATGAGTATATCTTCCTCCGAGTACTCGCCCTGCTGTGGATTAGCAATGACCTTCTCCCTGAACCACCGCGTGAAACCGGAGTTGTACTCCTTGATAAGATCTTCCTCCGAGTACTGGTGCCCCCGGTCAGCATAATTCTTCTTGATAAACTCTTTGTGCTCATATATGCATGGATCAACCACCTGCAGGTACTGTAGCGTGACCAGGTTTTCTCTTTCAAAGTCCTAGGTTCGGCCCTCGAGGTCGACATGCGTTGGGCGCCGACCCTCGTAGTGACCCCATCCAGCAAACCTCCCGAGGTGCTTGTTGAATGGCAGACCAAGAGGGGTCTCGGTTTGTAGAAAGTTCGAGTAGAAAGAGATGCACTCTTCAGCCAAGAAGCCGTTTGCTATGCTTCCATCTGGACGGGACATGTTCTTAACGTATCTATTGATGTGTCCATTGAGCCTTTCGAACAGCATCATGCTTCGTAGAAACGGAGGACCGAGCTGGACGATATCATCCATGACATGGAGAAGCAGATGAAGCATGACGTCGAAGAATGCGGGGAGGGGGGAATAGATCTCGAGCTCGCATAGTATCACCACAAGCTCGTCATGTAGCCTCGTGAGCTGCTTAATGCCTATCAACTTCTGAGAGATGACATCGAAAAAGTTGCAGAGGCCAAACAATGTTTCACAGATGTGCTTGTCCATTATACCTCGGATCGCAATCGGGAGTACCTGCGTCATTAGCACGGCGACGTCGTGAGACTTCATCCCGCTGAAGCGCTGCTTCACCTCGTCTAGCCATCTGCTTATCTTCCCCGCGTAGCCGTTCGGAAATTTGACTCCGAGGAGGCACTTCATAAACTGTATGGCCTCCTTCTTACTCGAAGTGAAGCACGAGGCCTTGATCTTGGCCTCGCCTTTCTTGACCTGCTTTTTGCCCTTGCAACAACGGCTATTCTACGTTTCTGTCTCCTCCTCCTCGTCACTTGAAGTTCATCCCTGATGCCCATATGCTTCAAGTTGTTCCATGTCTTCGACCCATCTTTGGTGTTGTTAGTGTTAAGGAGGGTGGCAAGCAAACTCTCGCCCACGTTCTTAGTGATATGCATGATATCGAGGCTATTAGGCACGCGGAGGATCTTCCAGTATGGCAAGTCCCAGAAAATAGACCTCGCCTTCCATACCTTCAGCAGCGGTTCTGGCTTATTCTAAGTCTTTCCCGGTGAAGGGTATTCCTTCTAGTTATTGAACAGCTCGTAGATTTCCGCGCCGCTCCTCTAGTCCAGGATTCCTCGGAGCTCGACCGTCCCATCAAACAGATCTCCTAGCTTTCTCCAGGCGTGATTCTTGGGAAGCCATCTCCGAGCCCCAAGGAACACGGTTTTCCTGGACCCGGATATTTCTGTAGCTGGCAGTACACTGTATTGTCCTTGCACCTAACGCACCCATAGAATCCTTGGACCACCTGCCCCGAGAAGTATCCGTAACCGGGATAGTCGTGCACCGTCGTGATCACCGATGCTCTCATGTCAAAGTATTCTTGTCTCGAGGCTCCTTCTTCCCATAACATGGACAGCTCCTCTTTCGATAACGTGAGATACAAATTGATGTATGTACCGAGTTGTTTTGGCCCTCGAACCAGCATACTCATGGTTACGTACTTCTTCTTCATGCACAAGCAGGGGGAGGTTGTAGATCCATACAAACACGGGCCAGGTGCTGTGTCTCTCGTTGCTCACGCCAGCCTGAGGTTTCCTTGACTCTTTCCCGAAATGTTGGTAATATTGGAGGTCCAACGCCTTCCACTGGCAAGCATCCGAAGGGTGCCTCAGCATTTCCTCCTTCTCCAGATCATCGTCTTCCGGCCTCTTTCTTTCCGCGTGCCAGCGCATGAGCTCTACTTCCTTAGGGTCCACGAAATACCGCTGCAGACGAGGAGTTAGAGGAAAGTACCACACCACCTTTCTAGGAGCTTTCTTGGTCCCTCTCTTGTATCGAGAGGTCTTGCACACCAGACACGTGGTCTTCTCCGTGTCCTCGCCCCGGTAGACGATGCAATCATTTATGCAGACGTGGTATTTCACGTGTGGTAGATTGAGAGGGCACACGACTTTCTTGGCCTCAGTGATACTAGTCGGACATTGTTCCCCTTCTTGGGTAGAATATCGTGCCAGAATGCAATGTTGTCGTTGAAGCATTCGTCGGTCATTTTGTGTTTTGCCTTCATCTCCACAGCCCTGGGCATTACATACAGACGGGTATCCCCATCGTTGCATCCGTCAAACAATGGAGTGACCGCGTCTTTCTTCATTTGCTCCAGCTTAGCTTTCTCTCTAGCAGCGGCTCTAGCATTACTCCTATCCTTGAGAAGCAGATCTTCGACATGAGGGTCTCGCAGCCAGCTCGAATCATGGACGACACCTTGATCTTCGTGTTCATGCCCGGCGCCACCTTGATCATCTTTGTGTCCATGCTCGGCGCCACCCTAATCTTCATGATCATCACCTGCCCCGCCGCTGTCGTCTTGATCTTTGTGATCATGACCGGCATCTTGATCTTCACCATTATTGACATCCTCATCATCATCTTCGTCATCACATGTCCACCGAGTGTAGCCATCCATGAAACTACGTCGGAGCAGGTGCGACTCCAGCATTCCGGAATCGTGCCTTATCAGATACATCAGCTTGCAGTTGTGACACGGACATCTTATCTGTGTCTTGTTTGCGCGTGCCATATCGGCCCTCGCGCATCTCATCCACCTATCCACGAGGGCTTTGCGGATCAGTGGTCAGACCATGGTCGCCTACACGCGGTACAAAGAGCAAGAGAATAATTAGAGCATATATGGACATGTGGATCGCCGAAAAAATTCGGCATGACCTCCCCTAAAAAGAGGACATCCGCGAGTGCCAGAAATTTGCTGGAAAAGAAATGAATCGACATTCCGGTGAAACATTGGCATCTCAAATGAAATCCCTGCACAAAAAGAAGCATGCACCACAACACAATCATATAGTCGCGGTGTCACCGACAACGCGCATGAGCATGCAAGCAACGCCTTCACGCTTCCTCCAACGACGACTTGCGCAAGAGAGCCGGGGGAGAAGTAAAGGGACATGTCATAGATCTTGAGGAGTGATACGTTGCAAACGTATCCATAATTTTTGATGCTCCATGCTTGGTTTTATCTACTTTCTTATGTTTTGTCCACACTTTGGAGTACTTTTCATATCATTTCTTGGACAAACCTATTAACAAGAGCCACAGTGCCAGCTGCTTGTTTTCTGCTATTTTTGGTTTTAGGAAAGTCAGAAAATGAATATTCTCGGAATTGGACGGGACAAAAGCCAAAGTCAGTTTTTCAGCGAGGGACACCAGGAGCCAGAATACGAGACGGAGAGGGGCTGGGGCCTGTCCACACCACCTGGCCATGCAGGCTAGGCTTGGCCGCGCCAGGGGGTGGTCTGGCCACCCCAGGCACCCCCTCGGCCTCCCTCTTCGCCTATAAGTTGCCTCCTGACCTAAAAACCTAGGGGGGGTCGACGTTTTTCCAGAAAGAGTTCCACTGTGCCGCCACCACCAGATTCCACGATTCGGAACCAGAAACTCCGTTCTGGCACCTTGCCGGGACGGGGAATTGGAGGAGTTCATCGCCATCATCATCACCATCACTTCTCCATTGACCATCCATGTTTCCCCCATCTATGAGTGAGTAATCCCCCGCTGTAGGCTATGGGGATGGTATGGATTGGATGAGATCGTTCACGTAATGGCATCAGATTGTTAGGGCATGGTGCCTAGTATCTTTTATTAGTGTTTTTTTGACTTTGTTGCAACTTGTTATGCTTAATGCTTGTCACTAGGGCCCGAGTGCCATGATTTCAGATCTAAAGATGTTATTGATTCATTATGATAGTATTGTTTATGGTCTTACCTGCAAGTTGTATACACATGTTGTTGTCCGGAACCAAAAGCTCCGAAGTGACAGAAATCGGGATAACCGGAGGGAATGGCTTTGTTGTGAGGATAACGTGTGTTCATGGAGTGTTAATGCTTTGCTCCGGTGCTCTATTAAAAGGAGCACCTTAATTGCTAGTAGTTCCCTTGAGGCCTCGCTGCAAACGGGCTGGCAGGACAAAAGATGTTGTGCAAGTTCTTATTGCGAGCACGTATGACTATATGTGGAACACATGCCTATGATTATTTAGTACTTGGATGCTTTATCTTATTTATCTACAAATGCCATGTGTTCTGATTGCTATATGAATTGTCTTGTCCATGCAACGCCCGTCCATCCATCCCTATGCCTACCGCGCTTTAATCCTACTGTTTACTGCAATTGTTACTATTGTCTTTACTTTTACTACTGCTATTACTTTACTATTGCTACTACAAAACTGTTGCTACTGATAAACTGTTGTGAGAAAGATTGTTTCCAGGTGCAGCTGAATTGACAACTCAGTTGTTAAGACTTATAAATATTCTTTGGCTCCCCTTGTGTCGAATCAATAAATTGGGTTTCACTTCCCTCGAAAATACTGCGATACACCCCCTATACTTGTGGGTCATCAAGACTATTTTCTGGCGCCGTTGCCAGGGAGCGCAGCTTTACTTATCAAGTCTACTTGGAATCACTTTTGTTCAAGCATAATCATATCCAATACCTTTACTTTGTTATTTTTGTTTTGCTTAGTTTATTTCTGCCTTGTTTGCTTGTTTCTTTATCAAAAATACAAAAAAAATAGTTCCTACTCTAGTTGTTATTTTCGTTGGTTTGTTAGTGTCTTGCTTTATCATGCTTTCTATCAATGGTTGGTTTCTTTGAAGCTGAATCTTATTGGCAAGGTGGGTTCGCAGAAGAACAAAAATATTATTATAAGGAACACCGCTTGTCACAAAAAGGGAAACACTTATGGGAACAAATTGATAAATTGTATACCATTGCTATAAATGTGTGCTCTACTTATAATGTTACTTATTGCTTTGATAAATCTTGTTGCTGTAGGAGGTATAAACACCTCCCTTTTTAATGTGAGTATAACGATTATGTTACCATATCTTCTTATGTTAAAGAAAATTATGACTTTTATGATGTGGAACAAATTGAGGAATTTATTGCTTGGAAGGGTGCATTTGAACTTGCTAGTTTGCTTGAAAATATTGATGATTCACCTTATAAATATGAGGTTTATGATATACTTAAATTTTTCTTTGATAATTACAAGGAAGAAAATGGCTATATTCTTGAATATATTAATAGATGCTTTCCACAAATGGAAGAGACTAATGCTTTGCAGGATCTTATGAAAGAAGAAATTGATGAACCTGAAAGCTCATTAGATGAAAAAGAGGAGGAGAGTGATGAATAAAAGGAGAAAGAATGGATTAGCTACCCATGCCTACCTTCTAATGAGAGTAACTCTTTATCCCTTACATCATTTTATTGTCCCCCATGCTTACCAAAGGAGGATGAATGTTATGCTCATGTTATCTGTGATAATCCTTTATTTGTGCCTAACTTCGAGATGCATGGTACTAAAGAGTTTTGCTTAGAAATTGTTTATGATAAAGCTCTAGACGATGGTCCTATGTTGAATGATCAGTCATCTTGTTATATAATTGTTAAAAGTGGGTTTGAAGGTTTTTATCCCACTATTTTTGAGCTTGATAAAATTATGTTTTTGTAGAACATGAAAAGCATGCTTTATGTGATAGTTATATTGTTGAGTTTATTTATGAGGCTACTGAAAATTATTATGAGAGAGGAAAATATGGTTGTAGAAGTTTTCATGGTATTGAAACACCTCTCTATGTGCTGAAAGTTTTGAAGTTACTCTTGTTTTATCTTCCTAAGCCTGTCACTTTGTTCTTTGCGAATTTATTTGCATACAGGATTCCTAAGCATAGAAAGTGGGTTAGACTTAAATGTGTTTTGAATTTGCTTCTTGATGCTCTCTTTTACTTCAATTCATATTTCTTATGTGAGCATCCTCCCAAACTATCATGCCTAACTTAAAGGCGTTAAAGAAAAGTACTTATTGGGAGATAACCCAAAAGTTTTAGATGAGTCTTAGAAGTTATTACTTCAGTAATAACCGCTCCTTATCCTTTTTATTTGCTTTTTGTGCCAAGAGTAACCTCTAATGAGAGAGAAGTAATAGTTGGGAAAGTTGCTGTCCCGAAACAGATTTCTATGCTTCACCGTAAAAATTTGTGTAAAATCTCTGTACGTTCTTTTGAGACATGAATTTATTTGCTTCTGCCCCAGGTTGTTATCTAACTTTCGTTAGTTCAACACTTTTCGATTTGAGCAATATAAGGTCCTCGAAAAAATTAGTCTTTACCTACTGGTCTGTTTTGACAGATTTCTGCCTTTATTTGCATTTGCTTCTTGTTGGTTCCTTTTTGAGTTCTTTTGGAGAATTGAGATTTTTGAGGGAAGTGCTACAGTAGCTTGTGTTTTAATGGAAGTTTTATTGGTGTTGGAACTGAACCTAAAGACCTATTATCTTGAGTGCCCTAATTTTGCTAATAAAGATTGTGTGAACTTTTGTATGAAGGAAAAATTTCAGGTGTATGGAAGGAATGAGTAATGAGATGAAGGATGGACTAAAGCTCAAGCTTGGGGATGCCACGCGTGTCACCCCAAGAAATATCTAAGAAGTACAAGCGTCAAAGCTTGGGGCTTGGGCATCCCCTTCTTCATCAATAAAAAATCCCAGGTTTCTTCCAAACGCTTAATTTTTATTGTTTCATGCACAGTTGTGTTGTTATTGGATCGTCTTGTTTTTCGTTTTCGTTTTGGTTTTTCGTTTGCTTGGTTTGCTTAGGTTGCTGAATAAATTGGTTGGACCCCCTCTTTCAGACATTGGTTTTCAAATAGTCTGGTTTGGATTGGAAAAGAGTAGGAAAGTTCATGCTTAAGTGCTGAAGAGAGCTTGTTTTTGACTGTGGCCCATGTTTTGTCATGCCATGCTTGATATTGTTTTGGCTTTAGGCTTAGTATTCTTTGTTGTAGCATAAAAAATGTTATAAACAATTGAGATTGCTTAATGTGCGTTGGAAGAATCATGTGTTGTTTTAGCATATTAAAGCATAGTACTGTGGTATTCTCCTTTGATGCTCTATTTGGGTTGACTTGGCACATGCTCACACCATGTTATGACTATCCCAAGTCACCATAGCATTTATGATCCTTTAGTTTTCAACTTGTAGTACCACTTTATGCTTTGATTAATGATGTTTTGTCGCTCTGCATGATTATGGCCATTATTGCTCTCTTAGTTAGTCGCTCCCAGCCTTTTGCTAGCCTCCATAACCAAGTATGAGTTCCACTCATGCATCCAATTACTAAAACCAAGTTATTCCAAAGAGTCCGCCATACCTACCTATTAGCATATGCTATTCCAAGTATATTCATGTTTTATCTACCTTCCGAATTAAACTTGTTATGAGAAAAATAGTGTTTAAAGCTCTCACGAACTTGATGGCACACTTTACTTTTCTTGCATTTAATAAACTTGAACCATTGTGTCCATCTTTGTTGTGTATATGCTTGCGCTTTATAAGTTGAAGTTAGCAGAACCATGTATCATGGGGAACGCTTTCAACATTGCACTTGTACTTTGTACCCCATTGATATCATGTTCTTTTGCTTATGGATCCCGACGGTGTGAAATAAAAGGGGAACTTGTAATATCATGGAGTTTGTATTTGTGTTAGAGAAATGTCTGGGCCGCTAGCCTAAGCCATGCCTAATCATGGTGGAAACTTGTAGCATAACCATAATAAGCACTCGATGAAGCATCCTCAATAAAAACCTATGCAAATAGCAAATAAAAAGATCGCTGAGATGCTCATTGTCTGCTTGCCTTGTCATTTTGATTATGGGATAGCTCCTGTATCATGTGCAAGGGGTACCCCGTTGGCGGTTCTCTATGATACATATGTATTTATAATGGCAAGAGCTTACTTGTGACTAAAGTTGAGTAGCATGAGGTTCGGTCTTCGTAAGTAAGGTGCATGAGATTTCGGCTTATAACTTGTCAAGCATATCCTCTTAGTTGTGTCACTTTAACCTTAATCACCTTCAAGATGCTTATGATAGGGGCAATGAGAGCTGAAAGCTAATAAGTACCATAATTTTTGGAAGCTCTTTATGAAACTTGAATCCCTACTTCCTTCTATGAAGGCTTTTCTTTTACTTTTATGTTGAGTCTCCACCGTCTATCTTTATGCACTTTCTTTGAGAGCATAGTGACCATTCTTAGTTCTATGTGCATTGTCCCAAGACTTGTTGATTGATGCATAGCTTTGATATTTCTTGTTTTAAACTATTTGTATCTAGTCACTCTTATGAACTTTGAAGGTGTCATATGCATTTATGTTTGCTACTCTATGAGGGACAAGCTGAATGCTACTATGCTATGTTTTCTTTATGTGAAACAAACAAACGTCTTGAAAAACATTGTTATTCATGAATCTTTTGTTTGTGCCTTTTCATATTGCAACATAGTTGCTTTGTCTTATTGTTAGAATTTTATCTTTCATGTTATGTTGAAGTACTATGATCCTAGCTATGAATGTTTTACGAATACTTTGATCAAGTTTATGATGGTGCATGTCACCTCAAAAATTATTCTTTCTTTTTATCACTTACCTACTCGAGGACGAGCAGGAGTTAAACTTGGGGATGTTGATACGTTGCAAACGTATCCATAATTTTTGATGTTCCATGCTTGGTTTTATCTACTTTCTTATGTTTTGTCCACACTTTGGAGTACTTTTCATATGATTTCTTGGACTAACCTATTAACAAGAGCCATAGTGCCAATTTGCTTTTCTCTTGTTTTGGGTTCCAGAAAGTCGAAAATGAATATTCTCGAATTGACGGACAAAAGCCAAAGTGCCTATTTTTCCGGAAGTCATCAGATGCCGTATCACGAGACGGAGAAGGGTTGGGGGCCACACCACACCTGGCTGCTAGCTTAGGGGTGGTCCGGCCTAGCCCACCCTCGGCCCTCCTTCCGCCTATAAGATGCCCTCGGACGAAAACCCTAAGGACCTGATCAAAAATCCACGAAAAGAGTTCAGTCATTGTCATCTCCATCCCTAGATCGGGAGGGATCAAGCTCTTCCGCACCCTGCCGAGAGGGAATTCACCACGAGGCCTTCTTCATCATCATGCAAGCCTCCGGTGTGATGCGTGAGTAGTTCATCTCTGGACTACGAGTCCATGTAGTAGCTAGATGGCTGGTTCTCCTCCTTTGTGCTTTCATGTCTAGATCTTGTGAGCTCCATTCATGATCAAGATCATCTATTTGTAATTCTGCATGTTGTGTTTGCGGGGATCCGATGGATATTGATGTGCTATTTCAGATTGATTATTGATTATATCATGTCTTTGTTATTTGTGATCTTGCATGATTTCCGTTGTTAGTAGCTATCTTGGCCAAGTAGATGCTAGCAACTCCAAGAGTTGGCATTTATGCTCGATAGTGGGTTCATGCCTCTGGTAATCTGGGGAAGTGACAGAAATCTCTAAGGTACTAGATGTGCTGTTGCTACTAGGGAGAAAACAACAATCATTTGTTCATAGAACAATCATATTCTTTACTTTACACACAATTCGTAAGGCAATAATCTGTTGCTTGCAACTTAATACTGGAGGGGGTTCGGATGATAACCTGAAGGTGGATTATTAGTCATAGATGCAGTTGGATGGCGGTCTATGTATAATGTTGTAATGCCCAATCAAGTCTCAAAGGACTCAAGATGATTAGTATATGCATGTATTGCTTTCTCGATGTTTGTCAATTTCCCCGCTGTAATTTGTTCACCCAACATGTTGTCTATCTTAAGGAGAGCCACCTCTAGTGAACTATGGATCCCGGTCCTTTCTTTTACATACAATCTATAAACTGTTTACTATTTTGTGTTTACTTTTTGCAAACTATTACTTCCTTCCATTCGATACGTTTAATCCTTTGTTTTCAGCAAAATCGGTGAGATTGACAACCTCATCGCAAGATGGGGACAGAGTTCTGTGGTTGTGTTGTGCAGGTCTCCACGTTGCTGCTGGCACCGGTAGTGCGCCCTGCCAACGTTCAGCTAGCTACACCTTTGGGGTGTTTCCTTGCTCCTACTGGATTGATAATCTTGGTTTCGTACTGAGGGAAAACTTGCTGCTATGATCATCATACCTTCCTCTTGGGGTTCCCCAATGAGCTCGATATATTTTGGGCCATCAAGCATATTTTCTGGCGCCGATGCCGGGAGTCAAGGACATCTTCACAAGGGGAGTCCCTCATAACCAATCTCTTTACTTTGTTATTTTTGTTTTGCTTAGTTTCTTTTTGCTTTGTTTGCTTGTTTCTTTATCAAAAAACACAAAAAAATTAGTTTTACTAGTTTGCTTTTTTATTTGAAAACACAAAAAAATGACTATCCTTGAAAACACTAAGTTGTGTGACTTTACTAGCACCAACAACAATGATTTTATGAGCACATATATTGCTCCACGTGTGCCTAAAGATACTTTCTTTGAGATAAAACCTGCTATGCTCAATCTTGTTATGAGAGAACAATTTTCTGGTATTGGTAATGAAGATGCTGCTGCCCATCTAAATAAACTTTGTGAGATGCAAACGCATAGGGATGTAGATGGTGATATTATTAAGATGAAATTGTTTCCTTTCTCTTTGAGAGGAAAAGCTAAAGAATGGTTGAATTCCTTAACTAAGAATAATATTGATTCTTGGACTAAATGCAAAGATGCTTTCATTGGAAAATGCTATCCTCCTGCTAAGATTATATCTATGAGAAGTGTAATAATGAAGTTTAAACAACTTGATAATGAGCATGTTGCTCAAGCTTGGGAAAGAATGAAATCTTTGGTTAAGAATTGTCCCACTCATGGACTGACTGCTTGGATGATCATCCAAACTTTTTATGCAGGATTGAACTATTCTTCAAGAAACCTATTAGATTCTGCTGCTGGAGGTACCTTTATGACCATCACTTTGGGTGCTGCAACAAAACTTTTGGATAATATGATGGTTAATTATTCTGAATGGCATACTGAGAGAGCTCCACAAGGTAAGAAGGTAAATTCTGTTGAAGAAACCTCCTCCTTGAGTGATAAGATTGATATTATTATGTCTATGCTTGTTAATGGGAAAGCCCCTATTGATCCAAATAATGTTCCTTTAGCCTTTTTGGTTGCTCAAGAAGAGCAAGTTAATGTGAACTTCATAAGAAATAACAATTTTGGCAATAATGCTTATAGGAGTAATTTTGGTAACAACAATTATAAGCCATATCCTCCCAACAATGGTAATGCTTATGGAAGTTCCTACAACAATAACAGGAGTGCTCCCTCTGAACTTGAAGTTATGCTTAAAGACTTTATTAGTAAACAAACTGCTTTCAATAAAACTATTGAGGAAAAACTCTCTAATGCTGAAAGAAATATAGCATCTTTGGCTAAAGCTCAATCTTCTTTGAATAAAATGGCTGCTAAACCTGAAACTAATGATAATCCCTTTGCAGCTACTAATGCTATATAAGTAAGAATTGATGAAAATGTTAGACTATTAGCTGAATTACATGCTAAGTAGGAAAGAGAAGATGAAATTGCTAGAAACATTAGTGTTTCTACTATTACCACCACTAGTGTTGAGGCTAGTAATAGTTCTACTACTTTAGATGATAAATTTGATTTTGATCTTGATGGTTGCAATATCTCTGAAGTTATTAAGTTCCTACAAAAGCTTGCTAAAAGTGCTAATGCTAGTGCTATGGACATGGCCTTTACAAAACACATTACTGATGCTCTCATAAAAATTAAAGAAGATAAGATGAAACATAAAGCTTCTATTCCTATAAAACAAGATGATGGTTGGGAACCCATCATTAATATGAAAGTGAATGACTTTGATTTCAAAGCTTTATGTGATCTTGATAGTAGTGTTTCTATTATGCCTAGAAGGATTTATGATATGCTTGATTTGCCTCCACTTGAAGATTATTATTTGAATGTCCCACTTGATGATAATGCTAAAAATAAACCCATGGGGAGTCTTAATGATGTTCTTATTATGGTTAACAATGCCTATGTCCCCGTTGATTTCTCTGTTTTGGATGTTGAATGCAATGCTTCTTGTCCTATTACTTTGGGAAGACCTTTTCTTAGAACTGTTGGTGCCATTATTGATATGAAAGAAGGCACCATTAAATATCAACTCCCACTCAAGAAAGGTATAGAACACTTCCCTAAGAAGAGAGAGAAGATTTATTTTGCCTCTCCTATGAAAACAAAATTTGGTTTTAATGCTTCTTCATTTGAGGACACTTGATTCTTTTTCTTGCTTTTTATGCCTAACTTAAAGGCGTTAAAGAAAAGTACTTATTGGGAGATAACCCAAAAGTTTTAGATGAGTCTTGGAAGTTATTACTTCAGTAATAACCGCTCCTTATCATTTTTATTTGCTTTTTGTGCCAAGAGTAACCTCTAATGAGAGAGAAGTAATGATTTGGAAAGTTGCTATCCCAAAATAGATTTATGTGCTTCACCGTAAACATTCGTGTAAAATCTCTGAACGTATTTTTGAGGCGTGAATTTTTGTGCTTCTGCCCCAGGTTGTTATCTAACTTTAGTTAGTGCAACACATTTTTATTTGAGAAACAGAAGGTCTTCAAAAAAATTCTTCTTTACCTGCTGGTATATTTTGACAGATTTCTGCCATTTTCTGCATTTGCTTCTTGTTGGTTCCTTTTTGAGTTCTTTTGGGAAACTGAGCTTTTTGAGGGAAGTGCTACAGTAGCTAGTGTTCTAATGGAAGTTTATTTGGTGTTATAACTGAACCTTAAGACCGATTATCTTGAGTGCACTAATGTTGCTAATAAAGATTGTATGAAGTTTTGTATGAAGGGAAAATTTCAGGTGTATGGAAGGAATGAGTAATGAGATGAAGGATGGACTAAAGCTCAAGCTTGGGGATGCCACGCGTGTCACCCCAAGAAATATTCAAGAAGTACAAGCGTCAAAGCTTGGGGATGCCCAAGGCATCCCCTTCTTCATCAATAAAAAAATCCCAGGTTTCTTCCAAACGCTTCATTTTTATTGTTTCATGCACAGTTGTGTTGTTCTTGGAGCGTCTTGTTTTTCGTTTTTCGTTTTTGTTTTGGTTTTTCGTTTGCTTGGTTTTCTTAGGTTGCTGAATAAATTGGTTGGACGCCCTCTTTCATACATTGGTTTGCAAATAGTTTGGTTTGGTTTGTAAAAGAGTAGGAAAGTTCATACTTATGTGGTAAAAAGAGCTCGTTTTTGACTGTGGCCTATGCTCTGTCATGCCATGCTTGATATTGTTTTGGCTTTATGCTTAGTATTCTTTGCTGTAGCATGACTTGATATACACAATTGAGATTTCTTAATGTGCCTTGGATGAATCATGCGTTGTTTTAGCATATTAAAGCATAGTATAGTGGTATTCTCTTTTGATGCTTTATTTGGGTTGACTTGGCACATGCTCACGCCATGTTATGACTATCTCAAGTCACCATAGCCTTTATGATCCTTTAGTTTTCAACTTGTAATATCACTTTATGCTTTGATCAATAATGTTTTGTCGCTATGCATGATTATGACCATTATTGTTCTCTTAGTTTGTCGCTCCCAGTCTTTTGCTAGCCTCCACAACCAAGTATGAGTTCCACTCATGCATCCAACTCCCTAAACCAAGTTATTCCAAAGAGTTCACCATACCTACCTACTAGCTTATGCTATTCCAAGTATATTAATGCTTTTTCTTACCTTCCAAATTAAACTTGGTATGAGAAAACTAGTGATTAAAGCTCTCACGAACTTGATGGCACACTTTATTTTTTTTTGCATCTAATAAACTTGAACCATTGGGTCCTTATTTGTTGCGTATATGAACATTACACTTGTACTTTGTACACTGTTGATATCATGTTCTTTTGCTTATGGATCCCGGCGGTGTGAAATAAAAGTGGAACTTGTAAGATCATGGAGTTTGTATGTGTGTTAGAAACGCTTTGGGCTAGCCTAAGCCATGCCTAATCATGGTGGAAACTTGCAGCATCACCATAATGAGCACTCTATGAAGCATCCTCAATAAAAACCTATGCAAATAGCAAATAAAAAGATCGCTGAGATGCTCATTGTCTGTTTGCCTTGTCATTTTGATTATGGGATAGCTCCTGTATCATGTGCAAGGGGTACCCGTTGGCGGTTCTTTATGATACACATGTACTTACAATGACAAGAGCTTACTCGTGACTAAAGTTGAGTAGCATGAGGTTCGGTCTTCGTAAGTGGCATGGGTATGTCCAAATGGTACTCGACTACAGCCTACCTGGTGCGGCTAGGCGGAAGGCCCACTCGACGAATTTCCAAGGTCCATAACGCCTATGACGGTTCGAGTGGTATGAAGCCCATATGGACACGGACTCCCAAATGCACAAGACAAGGAAACCTCAAGACTAGAGTTCTAATCTAACTTGTAACCAACTCGTATTGGTACATGAGACCTAGCCTCCCCATATATAAAGGCTAGGAGGGTCTAACGAGGAGGACATGCTACGACACAATAAACCTATCAATCGCGGCTTCCACAATAGACAATAAATCTAGACATCGATCTCTCGCACATACGCCAGATCCAATCTGCGCGACACCGCCATCGGCGACCTTGTAATCCTTCGGATCGTCATCAATCAAGAGTAGACAAGCAGGAGTAGGGTCCTCTACGAGGCCTGAACCTGGGTAAACCTTGCGTCCCTGTATGCTTGTTTGCTAGCCGATCGAGACTTCCAGCGCTCCTTAATTTCTGGAACCTAAGTCTATAACAATGGGCATTGATGAGTTAAACCCTCGTCAATTGGCGCCATCTGTGGGAACTAGGAGCGCTGATGTTGCGATCTCGACGGCCCCATCATCTACAATCTTCGACTCATCGACATCCGGGAAGCCGATCTGCCTTGGATCCTTCATGTTCAGTTTACACTGCTGGCCTTGTGCCCGATCTTCGGCTCCCTTGTACGACCACGCACTCATCCTGGAGTCGGCATCCTGGTGGACTACGGGCAGAACCTCTCATCGTCAAGAAATGATCAGAATGCATCTGATCAGCTCAACTACGCCGGTGCACAAAATTTAGTAATCAATGTCACCACCACGGTCGTCTCACGCGAGATCACAGAGTCCGGCAAGAATTCTGGCTACAAGACGCGTCACGTGAATAACAAAGAAACAAACCATCGATAGATCAAGTCCCAACGAGACATGTATCAAAAAGCAGGCCAATTAATGCAGCGCACATGATTTAGTGCCCAAGGAACGACTCGAATCCAATACGACATGCGAAGGAGCGGAGAGTTGGAAAGCAAATCAATACATGTTCATACGGAGTAATAAGATCAAGCCAAAAAGTAATCAGCTCCATCACGTTTCCCAAGAAGGAAAAGAAGGAAAAGAAGGAATTAAAACAAAAAATAGATGGCTACGTACGACCCATCATGACCTACTTCAGTGCATGGATTTCTCCACTAGATTGAATGAGTCGACACATCGTCAAACACTCAAACCGGCGACTGCTCGGTACCCGGTGGCTCAACTTCAACACTGCCACTGCGGTTGATGACCCACAAGTATAGGGGATGTATCGCAGTATTTTCGAGGAAAGTGAAACACAATTTATTGATTCGACATAAGAGAAGTCAAAGAATATTTATAAGTCTTAACAACTGAGTTGTCAATTCAGCTGCACCTGGAAACAATCTTGCTCACAGCAGTTTACCAGTAGCAATAGTTTTGTACTAGCAATAGCAAAGTAACAGTAGTAGCAAAGCAAAGACAGTAGTAACAAAAGCAGTAAACAGTGGGATTCCAGTGTGGTAGGCATAGGGATGGATGGACGGGCGTTGCATGGACAAGACAATTCACATAGCAATCAAAACATAGGGCAATTTTAGATAAATAAGATAAAACATCCAAGTACTAGACAATCCTAGTCATGTGTTCCATATATAGTCATACGTGCTCGCAATGAGAACTTGCACAACATCTTTTGTCCTGCCAGCCCGTTTGCAGCGGGGCCTCTAGGGAACTACTGGCAATTAAGGTGCTCCTTTTAATAAAGCACCGGAGCAAATTATTAACACTCCGTGAACCATGTGATCCTCACATCAAAGCCTTTCCCTTCCGGTTATCCCGATTTCTGTCACTTCGGGGCCATAGGTTCCGGATAACAACGTGTGTAGACAACTTGTAGATAAGACCAAAAACAATACTATTGTAATGAATCAATAACATGTTCAGATCTGAAATCATGGCACTCGGGCCCTAGTGACAAGCATTAAGCACAACAAGTCGCAACAAAGTCATAAAGCATTAATAAAAGATACTAGGCACCATGCCCTAACAATCTGATGCCATTACATGAATGATCTCATCCAATCCCTACCATCCCCATAGCCTACATCGGGGGATTACTCACTCATAGATGGGGGAAACATGGATGGTCGATGGAGATGATGGTGAAGATCGATGGAGATGGCTCCGGGGGCACTTCCCCGTCCCGGCAGGGTGCCGGAACAGAGACTTTCTGTCCCCCGAATTTCCCTTCGGTGGCGGCAGCGCAGCGGAACTTTTCGTGGAAAAACGTCGAACCCTCCGAAGTTTTTAGGTCAGAAGGCTTCTTATAGGCGAAGAGAGAGCCCGAGGGGGTGCCTGGGGCCAACACACCATGCCCTGGCGCGGCCAGGCCTAGCCCACGCCTAGGGGTGGTGTGGCCAGCCCCTGGCCCTCCTCCGTCTCGTATTTTGGCTCCGTGAGTCTTCTGGAAAAATAGGCACTTTGGCTTTTGTCCCGTCCAATTCCGAGAATATTAATTTTCTGATTTTCCTAGAACCAAAAATGGCAGAAAACGGCAGCTGGCACTGTGGCTCTTGTTAATAGGTTAGTCCAAGAAATCATATGAAAAGTACTCCAAAGTGTGGATAAAACACAAGAAAGTGGATAAAAGCAAGCATGGAGCATCAAAAATTATAGATACATTTGCAATGTATCAACATCCCCAAGCTTAACTCCTGCTCGTCCTCGAGTAGGTAAGTGATAAAAAGAATAATTTTTAAGGTGACATGCACCATCAATGATTTGATCAAAGTATTTGTATAATATTCAAAGCTAGGATCATAGTACTTCAATCATAACATGAAAGACAAAGTTCTAGCAACAAGACGAAGAAACTCTAATGTAACATGAAAAGGCACAAACAAAAGATTCATGAATAACAATGCTTTGCAAGACGTTTGTTTGTTTCACATAAAGAAATCATAGCATAGTGGCATTCAGCTTGTCCCTCATAGAGTACCAAATATAAATGCATAGGACACCTTCGAAGTTTACAAGAGTGACTAGATACAAATAGTTTAAAACAAGCAATATCAAGGTATGCATCAATCAACAAGTCTTGGGACAATGCACATAGAACTAAGAATGGCCACTATGCTCTCAAGAAAGTCGTCATAGAATGTGTGGAGACTCAATAAGGAAATGAACAGGTTTTGAAAAGTTTGAAAGGCTTCCAAATGCTGAAAGTATGGTACTCGCTAGCTTTGAGCTCTCATTGCCCCTATCATAAGCATCTTTAAATGGTTAAGGTTAAAGTGACACAACTAAGAGGATATGCTTGACAAGTTATAAATCGAAGTCTCATGCCCCTTACTTACAAAGACCGATCCTCGTGCTACTCAACTTCAGTCACAAGTAAGCTCTTGTCATTGTAAGTATATACGTATCATAGAGAACCGCCAACGGGGTACCCCTTGCACATGATACAGGAGCTTTCCCATAATAAAAATGACAAGGCAAGCAAACAATGAGCATCTCAGTGATCTTTTTATTTGCTATTTGCATAGGTTTTTATTGAGGATGCTTCATAGAGTGCTCATTATGGTTATGCTGCAAGTTTCCACCATGATTAGGCATGGATTAGGCTAGCGGCCCATGCGTTTCTCTAACATACATACAAACTCCATGATCTTACAAGTTCCACTTTTATTTCACACCGCCGGGATCCATAAGCAAAAGGACATGATATCAACGAGGTACTAAGTACCAATGCAATGTTGAAAGCGTTCCCCATGATACATGGTTCTGCTAACTTCAACTTATAAAGCACAAGCATATACGCAACAAAGAAGGACCCAATGGTTCAGGTTTATTAAATGCAAGAAAATAAAGTGTGCCATCAAGTTCGTGAGAGCTTTACTAACTTTCTCATAACAAGCAAACATTTTATTCGGAAGAAAACAAGGCATACTGAATATGCACGGAAGTAGCAAATGATGCTAATAGGTAGGTATGGTGGACACTTTGGCAATATTTGGTTTAGGGAGTTGGAAACTTGAGTAAAACACTCAGTGGAAGTGAAGGCTAGCAATAGTAAGGGAGCGACAAACGGGAGAGCAATAATGGCCATAATCATGCAGAGCGACAAAACATCATTGATCAAAGCCTAAAGTGATACTACAAGTTGAAAAATAAAGGATCATAAAGGCTTATGGTGACTTGGGATAGTCCTAACATGGTGTGAGCATGTGCCAAGTCAACCCAAATAAAGCATCAAAGGAGAATACCACTATACTATGCTTTAATATGCTAAAACAACGCATGATTCATCCAAGGAACATCAAGCAATCTCAATTGTTTATAACAAGTCATGCTACAGAAAATAATACTAAGAATATAGCCAAAAAAATATCAAGCATGGCATGACAAAGCATAGGCCATAGTCAAAAACAAGCTCTTTTTACCACTTAGGCATGAACTATCCTACTCTTTTCCAAGGCAAACCAAACTATTTTTGAAAGCCAATGTATGAAATAGGGGGTCCAACCAATTTATTCAGAAAACTAAGCAAACCACGTGAACTAAAAACCAAAACGAAAACGAAAAAGAAGACGCTCCAAGAATAACACAACTGTGCATGAAACAATAAAAATGAAGTGTTTGGAAGAAACCTAGGATTTTTATTGATGAAGAAGGGGATGCCTTGGGCATCCCCAAGCTTTAACGCTTGTACTTCTTGGATATTTCTTGGGGTGACACGCGTGGCATCCCCAAGCTTGAGCTTTAGTCCATCCTTCATCTCATTACTCAATCCTTCCATACACCTGAAATTTTTTCTTCATACAAAACTTCACAGAATCTTTATAAGCAACATTAGTGCACTCAAGATAAAAGGTCTTTAAGGTTGAGTTAATCACCAAATAAACTCCCATTAGAACACTAGCTACTGTAGCACTTTCCTCAAAAATCTCAATTCCCCAAAAGAACTCAAAAAGGAACCAACAAGAAGCAAATGCAGAAAATGGCAGAAATCTGTCAAAACAGACCAGCAGATAAAGACGAATTTTTTCGAAGACCTTCTGTTGCTCAAATCAAAAAGTGTTGAACTAATATAACAACCTGGGGCAGAAGCACAAAAATTCACGCCTCAAAAAGACGTTCAGAGATTTTACACGAATTTTTACAGTGAAGCATGTAATCTGTTTGGAATGACAACTTTCCCAATCATTACTTCTCTCTCATTAGAGGTTATTCTTGGCACAAAAAGCAAATAAAAAGGATAAGGAGCGGTTATTACAGAGTTAATATCTTTCAAGAATCATCTAAAACTTTTGGGTTATCTCCCAATAAGTACTTTTCTTTAACGCCTTTAAGTTAGGCATAAGCAAAAACTAAAATGGATAGAATAGAAGTAAGCGGAGATAATCATGGTGAAAACATTGATTTGTTCAATGGAATCCTTTTGTTAACAAGGTTGATCAAGTCTTGCTATCAAAACAATTACATATGAGACAAAACTTTGTATTCCACTAATGATTATGTTACCTCAATCTTGATAGCAATGGTCCCAAACATAATAGTTTCAAATTTTTCTCTTGGTATGGGACAATATATCTCTCCAACTTGAATGCCCTCAACATGTTCAATTGAATTCAAACCATAAGTCCTTTCAATCTTCTTGGGGAAATAGATAGTATGTTCCTTGTCATTGACATTGAAGGTCACCTTCCCTTGATTACAATTAATAATAGCTCCTGCAGTATTTAAGAAAAGGTCTCCCAAGAATAATAGACATATTATCATCTTCAGGCATAATAGTTTGAGAGGATGCTCTCATAAGAAATATGAAGTGAAGTAAAAGAGATCATCAAGAAGCAAATTCAAAACACATTTAAGTCTAACCCACTTCCTATGCATAGGAATCGTGTATGCAAATAAATTCGCAAAGAACAAAGTGCCAGGCATAGGAAGATAAAACAAGAGTGATTTCAAAACTTTTAGCACATAGAGAGGTGTTTCAATACCAAGAAAACTTCTACCACCATATTTTCCTCTCTCAAAATAATTTTCAGTAGCCTCATGAATAAACTCAACAATATAACTATCACATAAAGCATGCTTTTCATGATCTACACGCACTAGAGCTTTATCATAAACATCTTCAAAAGAATCCTCAGGAACATAACATTCATCCTTCTTTAGTAAGCATGGGGGATAATCAAATAATGTAAGGATAAAGAGTTACTCTCATTAGAAGGTAGGCATGGGTAGCTAATCCATTCTTCCTCCTTTTGGTCATCACTCTCCTCCTCTTTTTCATCTAATGAGATTTCAGGTTCTTCTTCCATAGGATCCTGCAAGGCATTAGTCTCTTCCATTTGTGGAGAGCATCTATTAAAATATTCAAGAATATAGCCATTTTCATCCTTGTAATTATCAAAGCAAAATTTAAGTATACCATAAACCTCATACTTATAAGGTGAATCATCAATATTTTCAAGCAAACTAGCAAGTTCAAAAGCACCCTTCCAAGCAATAAATTCTTCAATTTGTTCCGCATCATAAAAGTCATAAATTCCTTTAGCATAAGAAGATGTGGTATCATTATCATTATACTCACACTGAAAAGGGAGGTGTTTATACCTTTCTCTGCAACGAGATTCATCACAGCAATAAGTAACATTATAAGTAGAGCACACGTTTCTAGCAATGGTATACAATCTATCAATTTGTTCCCATAAGTGTTTTCCTTTTTGTGACAAGCGGTGTTCCTTATAATAATATTTTTGATCTTTCGTGAACCCACCTTGCCAATAAGCTTCAGTTTCAAAGAAACCAACCATTGACATCAAGCATGATAAAGCAAGAAAAAAACAGACCAACGAAAATAACAACTAGAGTAGGAACTAATTTTTTTGTATTTTTGATAAAGAAACAAGCAAACAAGGAGAAAGATAAACTTAGCTTGAACAATAGTGAATCCAAGTGAACTTGATAAATAAAGCTATGCTCCCCGGCAACGGCGCCAGAAAATAGTCTTGATGACCCACAAGTATAGGGGGTGTATCGCAGTATTTTCGAGGGAAGTGAAACCCAATTTATTGATTCGACGGAAGGGGAGCCAAAGAATATTTATAAGCCTTAACAACTGAGTTGTTAATTCAGATGCACCTGGAAACAATCTTGCTCACAACAGTTTATCAGTAGCAACAGTTTTGTAGTAGGAATAGAAAAGAAGAAGCACAAGTAAAGCAAAGACAGAAGTAAAAAAAGCAGTAAACAGTGTGATTCGAAAAGTGTAGGCATAGGGATGGATGGACGGGCGTTGCATGGACAAGAAAATTCACATAGCAATCAGAACATAGGGCAATTGCAGATAAATAAGATAAAGCATCCAAGTACTAGACAATCCTAGGCATGTGTTCCATATATAGTCATACGTGCTCGTAATGAGAACTTGCACAACATCTTTTGTCCCGCCCGTTTGCTTGCGGGGCCTCTAGGGAACTACTGGAAATTAAGGTGCTCCTTTTAATAGAGCATCGGAGCAAAGCATTAACAATCCGTGAACACATGTGATCCTCACATCAAAGCCTTTCCCTTCCGGTTATCCCGATTTCTGTCACTTCGGGGCCATAGGTTCCGGACAACAACGTGTGTAAACAACTTGTAGATAAGACCAAAAACAATACTATCATAATGAATCAATAACATGTTCAGATCTGAAATCATGGCACTCGGGCCCTAGTGACAAGCATTAAGCACAACAAGTCGCAACAAAGTCATAAAGCACTAATAAAAGATACTAGGCACCATGCCCTAACAATCTGATGCCATTACATGAACGATCTCATCCAATCCCTACCATCCCCATAGCCTACAGCGGGGGATTACTCACTCATAGATGGGGGAAACATGGATGGTCGATGGAGAGGATGGTGAAGATCGATGGAGATGGCTCCAGGGGCACTTCCCCGTCCCGGCAGGGTGTCGGAACAGAGACTTTCTGTCCCCCGAATCTTCCCTTCGGTGGCGATCGGTGCAGCGGAACTTTTCGTGGAAAAACGTCGAACCCCCCGAAGTTTTTAGGTCGGAAGGCTTCTTATAGGCAAAGAGAGAGGCCGAGGGGGTGCCTGGGACCACCACACCATGCCCTGGCGCGGCCAGGCCCAGCCCGCGCCTAGGGGTGGTGTGGCCAGCCCCTGGCCCTCCTCCGTCTCGTATTCTGGCTCCGTGAGTCTTCTAGAAAAATAGGCACTTTGATTTTTGTCCCGTCCAATTCCGAGAATATTCATTTTCTGACTTTCCTGGAACCAAAAACAGTAGAAAACAGGCAGCTGGCACTGTGGCTCTTGTTAATAGGTTAGTCCAAGAAATCATATGAAAAGTACTCCAAAGTGTGGACAAAACACAAGAAAGTGGATAAAACCAAGCATGGAGCATCAAAAATTATAGATACATTTGCAATTTATCAGCGGTATACTTTTGTTTCGGCGTGGTCTACTTCATCCAACATTGCCGCATCAACTACTCTAGCTACCACAGTGTCTACCATGTTCACTGTGTCGCTCCACGTCCATCGTATCGACTACTAATCCGATGTATCGGGTACGCATACATTGCGGCATCGATTTCGGCCAATGCGTGACTCCGTCCACCTCGACTCTACACTCATGGGCTCCACCGACCCGCGACAATCTTCAACTGTGGCGACCCGCAAGCGACCCTCCACGGTCTCTAAATACGGCGACCCGCCACGGTCTTCGACTGCGATGGTACGCTGCAGTTCTCGGATCCGACGACTCGGGGGCTCCTTCGGCTCTAGCGACCCACTGCAATCCTCGACTCCAGCGACTCGGGGGCTCCCTCAGCATTGGCGACCTAGCGACTCGATGCGGCCTTCAACTCCGGCGAGATGTTGCCTCCTTCGCCAATGGTAACCCGTCACCTCCATCGGCCAGCGACCTGCTGCAGTTTTTGACTGTCGCTACCCATTAAGATTTTCGGTTGGTGGAGAGTCACACATTGGTGTCGAGTCCGTCCGCCACGTCAACAACCAATAAAGCTAAGTTTTTCTCTCTACTTAGAGTTGATTTCTTTTTAACTCGCACTCGAAACACTCGGGGGCTGCGCCCTCTTCGAGTAACCTAATGTGCCATCGGCTCCACGCACTCGAGCACCTCGAATGCGATAGCCCGAGTAGCTGATTCTGCCTGATCGTTGAATCCTTGAATTCCGAGTACCTCGGCAAGGCACTGAGACTAAGGGTAATCAGGCTAACGAAAAGGCCTAGCATAGAGTGCAAAAGTGTCGACTTGATTGGCACCAGAATCTTACTTTACAATCCAACAAGCAAATATTCTTTATAAGATACAAGTACTTTACAATTCTTCATGTTTTGTGCAGCTTGCAAGGATGTCGACTGCGTCGAGCTATTCTATCGGGTCCTCCAACAAGAGTCGACAAAACAACTGGCTACGACATGCACTCAAGACCCGAGTTGAGTCCCTCCTCGGATGGTTGCATCGCTTGATGCTACACACACGCGACATTGGTCGTGCACCCGATAGAAGTGACTGCATCGAATCCATCTGCATCATTGACTCACCTGGCTAGAACTCCTGGATTCTCCTCGCGTTATTTTCAACTACGTCTACAAGATACAAGTCTCGAGTCTCGGCCCGAGTCTACGACTCCGCCAGACACTCGGGGGCTACTCCAAACTGGAGCGTTGGTCGCGCATATACAAGATCCTAGAGTGACACGCTCTGAATCCTCACTTGAATCCATGATTCGACTAAGGACTCGGGGGGCTACTCCAATAGGGAGCGCTGGCCGCGCACCCGATGAAATTTGTGAAAATATCCAAGCATTATGAAAACCCTTCACTGGAATCTACAATTCGATTGTGGGCTTCGGGTTACTCCCATAGGGAGCGCTGAAAGCATATTCGACTGAAACAAGCAAACAAAAGATGCAGCAGTCGCAAAAGGTTTTTAGTCCCTGCCTGAGTCTTCGACTCAACCAGGCACTCGGGGGCTACTCCCATAGGGAGCGCTGGTCACGCACCCTATGATTATTTTTCCTTGTACATCGTACTGTGTGTCGATAACATCCACACTCGAATGCTATGGCGACTCCGCCACGTATTTCCCCTACAAAGAGATTATGTCTCCTGGGCCACCCGAATCATCTCAGTGATGACACAAAATTCGGATGCCGCGCTTACAGTGTGAAGATAAGGCCTGGCAACGCATCTGCTGCGCACTACCAGAGATATATCCATGCCTACAGGTACGATGAATATGCCTTGACGGACGCGTCGAGTGCTCACACCCATACACTGGAATTGACTCTTGTAAGGCCTCCGCGGCATGAGTCGAATTACGCCAGCAATTTCCCAATTCGAGTCCAGGGACTCGAGTTTGAGTAGGTAGCGTTGTTTTTTCCCTAGAGCAATTATTTGGTCCCGATCCGTCGAGCACACCAGGCACGTTTACCATCATCCCTATGAACTACTATAAATTCGACTGACCCGATGAACTTCCGGGTGAAGTGCTTCGCACTCGACATAATTATCGACTCCGACATCCTAATGCAAAGATCAAGACTTCTGAGTCTCCATCCAAATCTACGATTCACATGGACACTCGAGGGCTACTGACATGGGTATGCCCAAAAGGCACTCGACTACAGCCTACCTGGTGCGGCTAGACGGAAGGCCCACTCGACGAATTGCCAAGGTCCATGACGCCTATGACGGTTCGAGTGGTATGAACCCCATATGGACAAAGACTCCCAAACACACAAGACAAGGAAACCTCAAGACTAGAGTTCTAATCTAACTTGTAACCAACTCGTATTGGTACCTGAGACCTAGCCTCCCCATATATAAAGGCTAGGAGGGTCCAACGAGGAGGACATGCTATGACACAATAGACCTATCAATCGCGACTCCCACAATAGACAATAGATCTAGACATCGATCTCTCGCACATACGCCAGATCCAATTTGCGCGACACCGCCATCAGCGACCTTTTAATCCTTCGGATCATCATCAATCAAGAGCATACAAGCAGGATTAGGGTCCTCTACGAGGCCTGAACCTGGGTAAACCTTGCGTCCATGTGTGCTTGTTTGCTAGCAGATCGAGACTTCCAGCGCTCCTCAATTTCTCGAACCTAAGTCCATAACAATGGGCATTGATGAGTTAAACCCTCGTTAGTAAGTAAGGGGCATGAGATTTCGGTTTATAACTTGTCAAGCATATCCTCTTAATTGTGTCACTTTAACCTTAATCACCTTCAAGATGCTTATGATAGGGGCAATGAGAGGTGAAAGCTAACTAGTACCATAATTTTTGGAAGCTCTTTATGAGACTTGAATCCCTACTTCCTTCTATGAAGGCCTTTCTTCCACCATTATATTGAGTCTCCACCTTCTACCTTTATGCACCTACTTTGAGAGCATAGTGGCCATTCTTAGTTCTATGTGCATTGTCCCAAGACTAGTTGATTGATGCATAACTTGATATTGCTTGTTTTAAACTATTTGTATCTAGTCACTCTTATGAACTTTGAAGGTGTCCTATGCATTTATATTTGCTACTTTATGAGGGACAAGTTGAATACTATTATGCTATGTTTTCTTTATGTGAAACAAACAAACGTCTTGCAAAGCATTGTCATTCATGAATCTTTTGTTTGTGCCTTTTCATGTTGCATCATAGTTTCTTTATCTTATTGCTAGAACTTTGTCTTTCATGTTATGATTGAAGTACTATGATCGCAGCTTTGAATGTTTTACAAATACTTTGATCAAGTCTTTGATGGTGCATGTCACCTCAAAAATTATTCTTTCTTTTTATCACTTACCTACTCGAGGACGAGCAGGAGTTAATCTTGGGGATGTTGATACATTGCAAATGTATCTATAATTTTTGATGTTCCATGCTTGGTTTTATCTACTTTCTTGTGTTTTGTCCACACTTTGGAGTACTTTTCATATGATTTCTTGGACTAACCTATTAACAGGAGTCACAGTGCCAGCTGCCTGTTTTCTGCTATTTTTGGTTCCAGGAAAGTCAGAAAATGAATATTCTCGGAATTGGACGGGACAAAAGCCAAAGTGCCTATTTTTCCGGAAGTCATCAGATGCCAAAATACGAGACGAAGAAGGGCTAGGGGACGGCCACACCACTTGGCCGCACGGCCAGGCCTGGCCCACGCCAGGGGGTGGTCTGGCCGACCCCAACACCCCCTCGACCTCTCCTTCTGCCTATAAGATGCCCTCGGGACGAAAACCCTAAGGACCCGATCAAAAATCCACGAAATAATCAGTAGCCGCCGTCATCTCCATCCCTAGATTGGGAGGGATATCAAGCTCTTCCCGGCACCCTGCCGGAGAGGGGAATTCACCCTGGAGGCCTTCTTCATCATCATGCAAGCCTCCGATGTGATGCGTGAGTAGTTCATCTCTAGACTACGGGTCCATGTAGTAGCTAGATGGTCGGTTCTCCTCCTTTGTTCTTTCATGTCTAGATCTTGTGAGATCCGTTCATGATCAAGATCATCTATTTGTAATTCTGCATGTTGTGTTTGCGGGGATCCGATGGATATTGAGATACTATTTCAGATTAATTATTGATTCTATCATGTCTTTGTTATTTGTGATCTTGCATGCTTTCCGTTGTTAGTAGCTATCTTGGCCAAGTAGATGCTAGCAACTCCAAGACTTAGTATTTATGCTCGATAGTGGGTTCATGCCTCCGTAATCGGGGAAGTGATGTAAATCTCTAAGGTACTAGATGTGTTGTTGCTACTAGGGAGAAAACAACAATCCTTTGTTCATAGAACAATCGTATTGTTTACTTTACATGCAATTCGTAAAGCAATAATCTATTGCTTGCAACTTAATACTGGAGGGGGTTCGGATGATAACCTGAAGGTGGATTATTAGTCATAGATGCAGTTGGATGCGGTCTATGTATAATGTTGTAATGCCCAATCAAGTCTCAAAGGAGTCAAGATGATTAGTATATGCATGTATTACTTTCTCGATGTTTGTCAATTGCCCCGCTGTAATTTGTTCACCTAGCATGTTATCTATCTTAAGGAGAGCCACCTCTAGTGAACTATGGATCCCGGTCCTTTCTTTTACATACAATCTATAAACTGTTTACTACTTTGTGTTTACTTTCTACAAACTATTACTTCCTTCCATTCGATACGTTTAATCCTTTGTTTTCAGCAAAACCGGTGAGATTGACAACCTCATCGCAAGTTGGGGACAGAGTTCTATGGTTGTGTTGTGCAGGTCTCCACATTACTGCTAGCACCAGTAGTGCGCCCTGTCAACGTTCAACTAGCTACACCTTTGGGGTGTTTCCTTGCTCCTACTGGATTGAAAACCTTGGTTTCGTACTGAGGGAAAACTTGCTGCTGTGCTCATCATACCTTCCTCTTGGGGTTCCCCAATGAGCTCGATATATTTTGGGCCATCAGAGATCATCGCCATCATCATCACCATCGCTTCTCCATCGACCATCCATGTTTCCCCCATCTATGAGTGAGTAATGCCCCACTGTAGGCTATGGGGATGGTAGGGATTGGATGAGATCGTTCATGTAATGGCATCAGATTGTGAGGGCATGGTGCCTAGTATCTTTTATTAGTGATTTTTGACTTTGTTGCAACTTGTTATGCTTAATGCTTGTCACTAGGGACCGAGTGCCATGATTTCAGATCTGAACATGTTATTGATTCATTATGATAGTATTGTTTATGGTCTTACTTGCATGTTGTATACACACGTTGTTTTTCGGAACCAAAAGCCCCGAAGTCACAGAAATCGGGATAACCAGAGGGAATGGCTTTAATGCGAGGATCACATGTGTTCATGAAGTGTTAATGCTTTGCTCTGGTGCTCTATTAAAAGGATCACCTTAATTACCAGTAGTTCCCTTGAGGCCCCGCTGCAAACGGGCTGGCAGGACAAAAGATGTTGTGCAAGTTCTCATTGCGAGCACGTTTTGGCCGATCAGTCTTTGCAATGTACTTTACAAGGTGGCGTCAAAAGTGCTTACTAATAGGCGTAAGGTTATTCTGCCTATTCATATATCTGAGGAACAAAGTGCATTCATCCCAGGACACCTAATTACGGATAATGTATTCATTGCATATGAGTGTACGCATGCTATCCATACAAGGAAAAGGAAGAAGCCGCTTTGCGTTGTCAAGCTTGATATTGTTAAGGCTTATGATAAGGTAGAATGGATCTTTTTGGACAACATGTTGAAAAAGATGGATTTTGCTAATCAGTGGGTTCAAATGGTGATGAGGTGTATCACTTCTGTACGGTTTTTAGTAAAACTCAATGGAGATTTCTCTGATTCCTTCTTACCTTCCAGAGGCTTAAGACAGGGGGATCCAATATCCCCCTATTTGTTTTTGTTTTGTGTTGAGGGTTTTTCGGCCCACTTGAAGGATGCTCAACGCAACAACTTGCTCAATGGTATGAGGTTTGGGTCACTGGGCCCTCATGTCACTCACCTTATTTTTGCTGATGATAGTGTGGTGTTTCTCGAAGCAACTCAATAAAGTATGCAAGTGATGACCCACAAGTATAGGGGGTGTATCGCAGTATTTTCGAGGGAAGTGAAACCCAATTTATTGATTCGACACAAGGGGAGCCAAAGAATATTTATAAGCCTTAACAACTGAGTTGTCAATTCAGCTGCACCTGGAAACAATCTTGCTCACAGCAGTTTATTAGTAGCAATGGTTTTGTAGTAGGAATAGTAAAGTAGCAGCAGTAGTAAAGTAAAGACAGCAGTAACAAAAGCAAGAAAAGGATTCGAAAAGGTAGGCATAGGGATGGATGGACGGGCGTTGCATGGACAAGACAATTCAAATAGCAATCAGAACATAGGGCAATTGCAGATAAATAAGATAAAGTATCCAAGTACTAGACAATCCTAGGCATGTGTTCCATATATAGTCATACGTGCTCGCAATGAGAACTTGCACAAAATCTGTTGTCCTGCCAGCCCGTTTGCAGCGGGGCCTCTAGGGAACTACTGGCAATTAAGGTGCTCCTTTTAATAGAGCACCGGAGCAAAGCATTAACACTCCGTGAACACATGTGATCCTCACATCAAAGCCTTTCCCTTCCGGTTATCCCGATTTTTGTCACTTCGGGGCCATTGGTTCCGGACAACAACATGTGTATACAGCTTATAGATAAGACCAAAAACAATACTATCATAATGAATCAATAACATGTTCAGATCTGAAATCATGGCACTCGGACCCTAGTGACAAGAATTAAGCACAACAAGTCGCAACAAAGTCATAAAGCACTAATAAAAGATACTAGGCACCATGCCCTAACAATCTGATGCCATTACATGAACGATCTCATCCAATCCCTACCATCCCCATAGCCTACAGCGGGGGATTACTCACTCATAGATGGGGGAAACATGGATGGTCGATGGAGAAGCAATGGTGATGATGATGGCGATGAAATCCTCCGATTCCCCATCCCGGCAGGGTCCCAGAACGGAGTTTCTGGTGCTGTTTCATGGAATCTGGTGGTGGTGGCGGAGCGGAACTTCTTCTGGAAAAACGTCGACCCCCCCCCCCCCGAAGTTTTTAGGTCAGAAGGCTCCTTATAGGCGAAGAGAGAGGCTAAGGGGGTGCCTGGGGGGCCCACACCACCCCCTGGCGCGGCTTGGCCTGGCTCGCGCCACCAGGTGGTGTGGCACACCCTGGCTCTTCTCCGTCTCGTATTCTGGCTCCTGGAGTCTTCGGGTGAAATAGGATTTTTGGCATATTTTCCGGGATTTTTCCTGATAGTTGGTTTTCTGCACAAAAAGTAGACACCAAGGCAATTTTGCTGAAAATACACGCGATTAGTTGTATCCAAATCACACAAGTATAGAGGAGAAACAATAGCAAAAGTGTTCGGGAAAGTAGATACGTTTTGGAGGTATCAACTCCCCCCAAGCTTAGCTTATTGCTTGTCCTCAAGCAATTCAGTTGAAAACTGAGTGCGATAAAAGAACTTTCACGAACACATTTGCTTCATAAGATGTAAATATTCTTAGAAATGTGATCAACTACTTAGACAATTCATAATAAAGAGTATGCAACTGAGTCTACTTAATAGTCTTTGCAAGCTATGAAGAGATTCCAACTCAAGAATAATAAGCAGCATGAGGCACAAACATAAGCAACATTGCAATGATCATAGAAAGGTATGATAGAGTGGTATCTCGCTTGCCTTCGATTATGAATGTCGAGGCACCTCTGAAGTTCAACTAATGACTAGAAGTAAAGATATCAAGGATACAGGCATCAAAGTCATAACACAAATAATCAAGTAATGGAACAAACACAAAGAATGACAACTATGCTCTCAAGAAGGTGCTCAGAGAATAAATGGAGACTCAACAAGTAAAGAAAAAGGTTTTGAATAATTTTGAAAAGCTTCCAAATGCTGAAAGTATGGTACTCGTTAGCTTTGAGCTCTCATTGCCCCTATCATAAGCATCTTTAAATGGTTAAGGTTAAAGTGACACAACTAAGAGGATATGCTTGACAAGTTATAAATCGAAGCCTCATGCCCCTTACTTACGAAGACCGATCCTCATGCTTCTCAACTTCAGTCACAGGTAAGCTCTTGTCATTGTAAGTATATACGTATCATAGAGAACCGCCAACGGGGTACCCCTTGCACATGACACGGGATCTATCCCATAATCAAAATAACAAGGCAAGCAGACAATGAGCATCTCGGCGATCTTTTTATTTACTATGTGCATAGATTTTTATTGAGGATGCTTCATAGAATGCTCATTATGGTTACGCTGCAAGTTTCCACCATGATTAGGTATGGCTTAGGCTAGCGGCCCAGGCGTTTCTCTAACATACATACAAACTCCATGATATTACAAGTTCCACTTTTATTTCACACCGCCGGGATCCATAAGCAAAAGAACATGATGTCAACTAGGTACAAAGTACCTATGAAGCGTTCAAAGCGGTCCCCATGATACATGGTTCTGCTAACTTCAACTCATAAAGCACAAGCATATGCGCAACAAAGAAGGACGCAATGGTTCAGGTTTATTAAGTGCAAGAAAATAAAGTGTGCCATCAAGTTCGTGATAGCTTTACTAACTAACTTTCTCATAACAAGCAAACATTTTATTTGGAAGAAAACAAGGCATATTGAATATGCACAGAGGTAGCAAATGATGCTAATGGGTAGGTATGGTGGACACTTTGGAAATATTTGGTTTAGGGAGTTGGGAACTTGAGTAAAACATACTCAGTGAAAGTGAAGGCTAGCAATAGTAAGGGAGCAACAAACGAGAGAGAAATAGCTGTCTTTATCATGCTTGCAACAAAACAGGACTACTCATGGCATGAAAGTGATTCAAGATCCTCAAGGCAAAATAATTCATCAAGGCTTAACTGATTATCACAGTCATGTGCATGCGTGAGCATGTGCCAAGTCAATTCAAATGAAACATTCATAGGAGGATACCACGGTGTCATACCAATTTATGAACAGAGCAATGCAAGCAAACATTCATAAGACATGCTACAAACTATTAGCGAGCTAGAGCTAATCATAAGAAAGCAAGAACTACTAAGCATCCAAAGATAACATACACCCTACTTGAACGGACTAAGCAAGCTCACAATGATGAGTATATGTACAAAATAAAAAAAATAGAGTTCGTTACCAGCCTCTTACCACGCCTCAAGTTGTCATTGATCCTCATTATTGCTCTTCACTTGTGTGGATTGAATAATAATATGAAACCAATATCCACTAAGGACTGCTGAACCCTATAGCAAACTCACAAAACCAAAGAAGAACGACAAATATTTTTGGTGTTTTCGATTTTTAAACAAGAGCCAAAAGGGAAAAACAAGCAAAGCAAAATCTTTTTGGGTTTTTCAAATAGTTCAAACAAAGCAAAAAGGGAAAAGCAAACCAAGGCAAAAAGAAGAAGCAAACCAAACAGAAACAACAGAAATATTTTTGGTCTTTTTGTGTTTTTAGAAAGCAAAGCAAAGAAGAACGAAAACTAAAAAGAGAACGAAAACATGAATATACAAAGTACCGACGCAACATGATATGGAGATGAGTGCGATGTCGGCGTACCTCCCCCCAAGATTAAGCTTTTGGCCTAAGTGGGTATCATCCCAAGCTGGCCAGGATGAAGTGTCACCCTGGTACGATGAAGAGGTCCCCTCATCCTGGTGCGAACTCGAGTACGTCCCTCCGTAATGCGCGGAGTAATCATAGGAGGGCACATCCTCCTGGTGCTGCTCGTGGAAACCAAGCAAGCAAAGCTGCTTGTCCACCTCCTCCTTGGAGCGCGACCACGGTATCCTGTGAACACTAAACAAAGCAGGCTATGGCAAAAGGATCTCCCTTTCAGCCCCGTCAGTGAAAAGCATCCTATATACTAGATTGTGCAAATCAGAGGTAGCAGTGACAAAGTGATGAGTTTTCATGGCAACAAGGTCAAGCCTCTGTGGTGCCAGCATAGCATCATAGGGATCCACTAAAAGACCTAATGCATTGACTATACGCGAGGCAATGATGCCCCCATAGATAGGCCCTCTAGCAGCTAGGCGGCGAGCAATAAGCGAGCCAAGATTGTACCGAGTATCATTGTTAAGCGCAGCAGCAAGGAAAGCTAAATGATAGTTGGAGATATTACTTATGTTCTCCCTACCCAGTACACTAGTAGCAAGATAATATGCAAAGTATCTAAGAGTGGGGAGTTGGATATTTCTTATCTTTCTGCGCTGCGCCACGCGGTCATCATCATTGGTCACCCCTCGGTAAAGTTCCAACAAATCAGCGGGTCGTCCTTGAATTTTCTTCACGGTCCCTGTCATGCGCACACCTACAATAGTGCAAAATCTCTCCAAAGGCATGGTGAAGGGCAGATCATAGATTTTAAAAGAGACAGTAGACTGATAGGGTGTGTTAGTAAACGTGAAGCTCTCAACAAAAGTTTTTGTGAGCATAGCGACATGACTCTCATCTTGCATATATGAGGTCAAACCAACCCTCTCAATCAGTAGCAAGAAATCATCAAGAATACCTGCAGCTTGTAAGAAAGTAAAACAAGGAAAAGAGGATGGGTGAGTATCCCCATCATCCCTTTCCCTGCCAATACAAGTTGCAATGAGATCTTCATTGTATGATGGCCTAGCTTGAGAGTCTGTTCTTGAGGGCCTCGACCTCCTAGGTGCATCACTCTCAAACATCTCTCCAAAAGTATGGTTGTTCATGCTTGGTATTCTAAAATTTAAATACTTATCAAACAAGTGATTACAAAGTAAATATAATGAAGGATTCTACTCATAGGGACTTGCAAGAGGCCTAAACATGCATCAAAACTATATCTCTAAGCATCAAACAAGCTTACAAGCTCTCATAACCAGTCACCTACAGTAGCAAAATAATCAAGATATAATCCACTAAACACAAATCTACTTGGACAAGGAGAGGAGTCACATACCAGGGAACAAATGCTCCAAATTTCAGCAAGAAAGATGGGCTGAGCAAGGAGATCAAAAAAAATCAAGAGCAAGCACAGCAAGAACGTGATTTTGAGAAATGAACTAGAGCTTACTCGGGAGAGAGAAGAAAGTGGCAGGTGAGAGAGTTAGTGGCGGGCCAGGAGTGGCCCACACCAGGGCATGGCGCCACCCAAGGCTGGCCGCGCCACCATGTGGTGTGCCTTCCTAGTGGGACCCCCTAGTACCTCCCAGGTACTCCTCTGCCCCTTTTTTCACGTAAAAATTGAATATGAATTTTCTGGAATTTTTCGAGACACTTTATTTTTGGGCAATTTTCAGAAATAGAAGAATGATTTTTCTGACAGACAGATTTTTTTTCTTTTGGAAACATGATGCAAGGACAAACAAGGCTAGAACTATAGAAGTTCTAACATGCAAGCAACTAACAACAAAAATAAAACTAAATGAAAGCAAAAACTAAAATGCAAAGGATAGAAATAAACAGAGATAATCATAATGATAACATTATTTTGTTCAATGGAATCCTTTTGTTAACAAGGTTGATCAAGTCTTGCTACCAAAACAATTGCATATGAGACAAAACTTTGTACTCCACTAATGATTATGTTACCTCAACCTTGATAGCAATGGTCCCAATCATAATAGTTTCAAATTTTTCTCTTGGTATGGGACAATATATTTCTCCAACTTGAATGCCTTCAACATGTTCAATTGAATTCAAACCATAAGTCCTTTCAATCTTCTTGGGGAAATAGACAGTATGTTCCTTGTCATTAACACTGAAGGTCACCTTTCCTTGATTAACAGCTCCTGCAGTATTAAGAAAAGGTCTCCCAAGAATAATAGACATATTATCATCTTCAGGCATTTCAAGCACAACAAAATCAGTTAATATCAAGCAATTGTGAGCCACCTGAACAGGTACATCCTCACATATACCCACATGAATAGTGGTAGATTTATCAGCCATTTGCAAAGATATATCAGTTGGTATTAATTTTTCAAGTTGAAGCCTCTTATAGAGAGAGAAAGGCATAACACTAACTCCAGCTCCCAAATCACACAAAGCAGTTCTAACATAACTGTTCTTAATAGAGCAAGGGATAGTTGGAATCCCTGGGTCTCCAAGTTTCTTAGGAACCTTACCATTGAAGGAATAATTAGCAAGCAAAGTATAAATTTCTTCATTAGGGATCTTCCTTTTATTCGAGACAATGTCCTTCATATACTTTGAGTAAGGAGGCAATTTAATAGCACCAGTAAAAGGAATTTTCAAGAATAAAGGCTTCATCCACTCACAAAACTTATTATAGTGTTCATCTTCCTTTGACTTGTGTTTCTTATCAGGGAAAGGCATAGGTTTTTGGACCCAATGTTCTCTTTCACTACCATGTTTCTTAGCAATAAAATCTTCTTTGGTGTATTTAGTATTCTTAGTGTGGTTTTCAGGTTCTTCTTCAACTTTTTCTTCATTAGGAACAACATTTTCTTCATTACCACTTTTAGTTTCAGCATCAGAGATAGATATACTATTAGGATCTATAGCAGGTTCAGAGGGTTCTACAACAGTTTTATGTTTCTTTTTTCCTTTTCTTATGAGTAGAACCACTATTTTCAGCTTGTTGAGAATCCTACTCAATTCTTTTGGGATGCCCCTTAGGATATAGAGGATCCTGGGTAGCAGCACCACTTCTAGTTCTAATTTCATAAGCATGTTTTTCTTTAGCAGCATTAACTAGCAAGTCGTTTTGCACTTTAACGAGTTGATCTATTTGAGTTTGAACCATTTGAAAGTGTTTAACAATCATTTTAACATCATTAGAGGTTCTTTCCACAATATCTTTCAACTCAACAATAGCTCTAGTGTTTTCCATTAGATGATTTTGCACCCTTTTATTAAAGTATCTTGCTTAACAATAAAGATATCAAATTCTTTTAAGCATTGATCAGGAGGTTTAGAGTAAGGGATATCACCTTCATCAAAGTGTTGGAGAGAGTGTACCTCAATAGTGGATGAGTAGGGAATAGGCTTACATAATTCTTCTATAGGAGGTAAATTATTGACATCTGCAGCTTTAATTCCCTTCTCCTTAAGACATTTCTTAGCTTCCTTCATCACTTCATCATTTAATTCAATAACTCCCCTCTTCTTTGATGTTGGAATAGGCACGGGAATAGATGGTTCAGGTACAATTACTTCAGGTATAGCTTGTTTAGGAGGAGTCCAATCTTCATAATTCTTGCTTATTTTAGCCATTAATTCCTCAACTTCCTTAGGAGTCCTATTCCTGAAAACACAATCAGCACAATTATCTAGGTATGTCCTAGATTCTTCGGTTAGTCCATTATAAAATATATCAAGAAGCTCATTCTTAGGTAATGGACTTCCAGTTTGTGCATTAATCAAAGCACAAAACCTTGCCCAAGATTCAGGCAATACCTCTTTTTCTCCCTGTTTAAAATCAAAAAGTTCCTGCAAAATAGCATGTCTAGCACTGGGAGGAAAATATTTCTGCAGGAAAGTACTAATCAAGCACTCAGGGCTATCAATAGATCCAGGAGGTAAATTACTAAACCAAGTTTTAGCTTCTCCTTTTAGTGAAAAGGGAAAAATCTTAGCAACAAAGTAAGTACGCATCTTAATATCATTAGAAAACAAGCCACTCATGGTAGAAAGTTCATTCATATGTGCTACCGCACTTCCATTCTTAGTCCCACAAAAAGGTTCTTTCTCGACAATAGCTATGTAAGATAGATCGAGAGAGAAATCATAATCTTTATCTGTAATGTTTATGGGAGAAGCAGCAAACTTAGCAATAGGAGACAATTTGGGTCTAATAGTACGCCTCTCAAGGAGACTCTTAGCAGCGCTCCTATCATGGGTGTTCTTACATTCTTTAATAAACTCATCGGTCATCTCAACATAACCATCTTTAATATCATAATTCTCACTAGACTCAGGTGAGCTAACAGGTGTGGTAGTGTCTTCATTAGGAGTTTCGGTATTTCCAGCTATAGTTCTAGCAATCTAGCATCTAGGAAAGGACCTAATGAACCACTCTTATCAAGCACAGTAGAAGCAACATCATAAGCATCAGAAGTTTCAGATTCAGTAGTAGTAGCAGTGTGTGTAGCATGTGTATGTGGTGGTGTAACGAGCTAATTATAATAGACGGTGAATCAAGAGCAGCAGAGGTGTTCAGAACCGTACCTCTTCTTGTAGTGGATGGTAAAATAGGAACCTTGCCATCACGAGACTTGCCCATGATGGATGGATAGCAGCGAACAATAGAGAATCCAAGTGAACTTGATAAATAAATCTATGCTCCCCAGCAACGGCGCCAGAAAATAGTCTTGATGACCCACCAGTATAGGGGGTGTATCGCAGTATTTTCGAGGGAAGTGAAACCCAATTTATTGATTCGACACAAGGGGAGCCAAAGAATATTTATAATCCTTAACAACTGAGTTGTCAATTCAGCTGCACCTGGAAACAATCTTGCTCACAGCAGTTTATTAGTAACAACAGTTTTGTAGTAGGAATAGTAAAGTAGCAGCAGTAGTAAAGTAAAGACAAAGAATAAAAGCGATGTGATTGGGATTCGAGTGCGGTAGGCATAGGGATGGATGGACGGGCGTTGCATGGACAAGACAATTCAAATAGCAATCAGAACATAGGGCAATTGCAGATAAATAAGATAAAGTATCCAAGTACTAGACAATCCTAGGCATGTGTTCCATATATAGTCATACGTGCTCGCAATGAGAACTTGCACAAAATCTGTTGTCCTGCCAGCCCGTTTGCAGCGGGGCCTCTAGGGAACTACTGGCAATTAAGGTGCTCCTTTTAATAGAGCACCGGAGCAAAGCATTAACACTCCGTGAACACATGTGATCCTCACATCAAAGCCTTTCCCTTCCGGTTATCCCGATTTTTGTCACTTCGGGGCCATTGGTTCCGGACAACAACATGTGTATACAGCTTATAGATAAGACCAAAAACAATACTATCATAATGAATCAATAACATGTTCAGATCTGAAATCATGGCACTCGGACCCTAGTGACAAGAATTAAGCACAACAAGTCGCAACAAAGTCATAAAGCACTAATAAAAGATACTAGGCACCATGCCCTAACAATCTGATGCCATTACATGAACGATCTCATCCAATCCCTACCATCCCCATAGCCTACAGCGGGGGATTACTCACTCATAGATGGGGGAAACATGGATGGTCGATGGAGAAGCGATGGTGATGATGATGGCGATGATCTCCTCCAATTCCCCGTCCCGGCAGGGTGCCAGAACGGAGTTTCTGGTGCTGTTTCATGGAATCTGGTGGTGGTGGCGGAGCGGAACTCCTTCTGGAAAAACGTCGACCCCCCCCCCGAAGTTTTTAGGTCAGAAGGCTCCTTATAGGCGAAGAGAGAGAGGGTGCCTGGGGCCACACCACCCGGCACGGCCTGGCAAGGCTGCGCCACTGTGGGTGTGGCCACCCCCTGGCTCTTCTATGTATCGTATTCTGGCTCCTAGAGTCTTCGGGTGAAATAGGATTTTTGGCATATTTTCCGGGATTTTTCCTAATAGTTGGTTTTCTGCACAAAAAGTAGACACCAAGGCAATTCTGCTGAAAACAGCGTCAGTCTGCATTAGTTGGATCCAAATCACACAAGTATAGAGGAGAAACAATAGCAAAAGTGTTCGAGAAAGTAGATACGTTTTGGACGTATCAGCAAGCCCTCAAGACAGTGTTGCATGATTATGAGATTAGCTCTGGCAAGAAAGTAAACTTGGGGAATCTTCTATCTTCTTTGCTAAGGGGTGCGATGATCAACTAAAGAACACACTGAAAAGTGAGATCGGTATTTCATGTGAAGCCCTCTCAGAGCGCTATCTTGGACGACCAACAGTAGTGGGGAGATTGAAGGAGGGTTGTTTCCAGTACTTGACTGACATATCATGGAACAAAATAAAAGGGCTAAAGGGACAGGTTCTGTCTAAAGCAGCCAAGGGAGTCCTTGTTAAGTCGGTTTTGCAGGCAGTTCTGGCTTATCCAATGAGTTATTTATGTTCTCAAGAAAAACTTGCACGAAGTTGAGAACTCTTTCGTCGAACTTTTGGTGGGAAGACAAAGAGGGACAACGCAAAACTCACTGGATCGGCTGGGATAGGATATGCAAGACAAAAGAGAGAGGTGGATTGGGCTTTAGAGACTATGAATGTTTTAACCAAGCCTTTCTAGCCAAACAAGGTTGCCGTCTCGCTACTGATCCTGATTCACTCTGCGCGAGAGTCCTAAAGGCTAGGTACTCTAAGGACAAATCTTTTTTGGAGGCGAACTGTCTGAAGGGTGCATCTTATACCTGGAAGAGTATTGTGCATGGGAGGAACCTTCTCAAAGAAGGGTTAGTGTGGAGAATAGGTGATGGATCTCAAATAGATATTATGAGTGATCGGTGGATCCTTGGTAAGAAGGGCGATCACAAACTTCAAGAATCGCCCAGGAGAAGGTTTGGTAAGAGCTTTTAAAATGTATAAATCTATTCTCAATATATGTCCCCATCATGATTTACCTAAATGGTATGTTTTACACATTTCTATGGGGGCCTTAATCAAGATATAAAGCCTGGACTTGACTCAAATTTTGAAGGTTCCTTTATGGAACTAACTATCACTAAAGCTTGGGAACTTTTAGAAAGAATTCATCGCAATAGAGAAACTTGGGCATTTGATTTAAGCAAAGAAGGAGGTATAGAAATTGAATATGATTGTCTCAATGCTGACAAGGAATCTGGTAAGGTTAAGGAAACAGCTAATGAACTTCAAATTGATGATTATATTTTTATTGCAAATCCTTAAGTCTTTTATCTAACACATTGAAGCTCTGAAGAAAGAATGGCTTCAATATACTCTGCCACCTAAGCAAGCTGAAGATGTAGAGATGGAAATGATAGACACTAGTAGAGAAAACCTCATCGCTGGCGCACCAAAAAGGCCTACCAATGGCAAGTTCGGGTTCGCCGACGACCATCTCGCCGGCTATAATGCCACATCACCGGTGCGTGCACAAATTCACCGAGGGTAATCTTTGTTATCGTTGGCAAATAGGCTTATTCGCCAGGGGTAGTGCTCCCTTCCATAGGAGAACACCCACTCGTTGGGGTAGTGCATCTGTTCGCTGGTGGTATTACTAACAGGAATAAAAAACTTCTCGAAATACACATTATATACACCAGAATATACATAGTGTACATAGTAATGTACACAGAAATATCAGAATGATAGCAAAATGTACATAGTTAATGAGATATATCACAAGTAATGGTCTTATTGTTTTAACAAATATCAGTTAATGCGATATATCACAAGAAAAATGGAATTTAATATTACAAGTATATGAGTGATACAACAATAATAAGAATGGCATTTTACAAATATTTACACTAAAAAGAAATATTTAGAACAATTATTAAATAGTACAAACTACAAGTGCAATAAAAGAAGATTACAACATGAATAATCAAATAAAAGCCTAACTAAGATGGTAATTTTAGTGTAACCATCATTGTTCAGATACCAAAGGTGAATTCCCCGCTTAATTTGTCATAGTTTCGGCCGATTAGTCTTTGCAATGTACTTTACAAGGTGGCATCAAAAGTGCTTACTGATAGGCTTAAGGTTATTCTGCCTATTCTTATATCTGAGGAACAAAGTGCATTCATCCTAGGACGCCTAATTACGGATAATGTATTCATTGCATATGAGTGTACGCACGCTATCCGTACATGGAAAAGGAAGAAGCCGCTTTGCGCTATCAAGCTTGATATGGTTAAGGCTTATGATAGGGTAGAATGGATCTTTTTGGAGAACATGTTGAAAAAGATGGGTTTTGCTGATCAGTGGGTTCAAATGGTGATGAGGTGTATCACTTATGTCCGGTTTTTAGTAAAAATCAATGGAGATTTCTCTGATTCCTTCTTACCTTCTAGAGGCTTAAGACAAGGGGATCCAATATCCCGCTATTTGTTTTTGTTTTGTGTTGAGGGTTTTTCGGCCCTCTTGAAGGATGCTCAGCGCAACAACTTGCTCAATGGTGTGAGGTTTGGGTCACTGGGCCCTCATATCACTCACCATCATTTTGCTGATGATAGTGTGGTGTTTCTCGAACCAACTCAACAAAGTATGCAAGCCCTCAAGACGGTGTTGCAGGATTATGAGATTAGCTGTGGCAAGAAAGTAAACTTGGGGAATCTTCTGTCTTCTTTGCTAAGGGGTGCGATGATCAACTTAAGAGCACTCTGAAAAGTGAGATCGGTATTTCATGTGAAGCCCTCTTAGAGCGCTATCTTGGACTACTAACGGTAGTGGGAAGATCGAAGGAGCGTTGTTTCAAGTACTTGACTAACATATCATGGAACAAAATAAAAGGGCTAAAGGGACAAGGTTTGTCTAAAGCAGCCAAGGCAGTCCTTGTTAAGTCAGTTTTTAGGCAGTTCCGGCTTATCCAATGAGCTGTTTTATGTTCTCAAGAAAAACTTGCACGAAGTTGAGAACTCTTTCGTTGAACTTTTGGTGGAGAGATAAAGAGGGACAACGAAAAACTCACTAGATCAGCTTGGATAGGATGCGCCAGACAAAAGAGAGAGGCGGATTGGTCTTTAGAGACTATGAATATTTTAACCAAGCCTTTATGGCCAAAAAAGGTTGGCGTCTCGCTACTGATCCTGATTCACTGTGTGCGAGAGTCCTAAAGGCTAGTTACTCTAAGGACAATTCTTTTTTGGAGGCGAACTGTCTGAAGGGTGCATCTTATACCTGGAAGAGTATTGTGCATGGAGGAACCTTCTCAAAGAAGGGTTAGTGTGGAGAATAGGTGATGGATCTCAAATAGATATTATGAGTGATCGGTGGATCCTTGGTAAGAAGGGCGATCACAAACTTCAAGAATCGCCCAGGAGAAGGTTTGGTAAGAGCTTTTAAAAGGTATAAATCTATTCTTAATAGATGTCCCCATCATGATTTACCTAAATGGTATGTTTTACACATTTCTATGGGGGACTTAATCAAGATATAAAGCATGAACTTGAATCAAATTTCGAAGGTTCCTTTATGGAACTAACTATAACTAAAGCTTGGGAACTTTTAGAAAGAATTCGTCGCAATAGAGAAACTTGGCCATTTGATTTAGGTGAAGGAGGTATAGAAATTGAATATGATTGTCTCAATGCTTACAAGGAATCTGGTAAGGTTAAGGAAACTGCTAATGAACTTCAAATTGATGATGATATTTTTATTGCAAATCCTTAAGTCTTTTATCTAACACATTGAAGCTCCGAAGAAAGAATGGCTTCAATATACTCCGCCACCTAAGCAAGCTAGAGATGTAGAGATGGAAATGATATACACTAGTAGAGAAAACCTCATCGCCGGCGCACCAAAAAGGCCTACCAACGGCGAGTTCGGGCTTGTCGGCGACCATCTCGCCGGCAGTAATGCCACATCACCGGCGCGTGCACGAATTCGCCGGGGGTAATCTTTGTTATCGTCGGCGAATAGGCTTATTCGCTGGGGGTAGTGCTCCCTTCCATAGGAGAACACCCACTCGCTGGGGTAGTGCATGTTCACTAGTGGTATTACTAACAGGATTAAAAAACTTCTCGAAATACACATTATATACACCAGAATATACATAGTGTACATAGTAATATACACAGAAATATCAGAATTGTTGGGGGGAATATGGTAGCAGCGCTAGCAGGGGTGAAGATCCGGACGGGAAACCTCATCGGCACCAAATAACGATCGCCTCCGCCTGCTCAAAGACTTTGGAGCGCTTAGACTTTGTCGGCCGACAACGCTGCTTTGGCATGGCCCTCTTCCGCAAGAACGGCCTTTTCATCAAGCTCGCGCGCACAAGGTCTACGTTCTTTGTCGATGTGTCGTATGCTCACTACAGCGTGCCGTCAAGGAGGGGAGCCACCCCTTAGCATGGTTCACGGAGCGCGTATCACTCGCTCCCCGAACCGTGCAGAGGTGATGATGACTGCGCCAGGTGCAGGCGCAAGCAAAGATCCGGCACTAGATCCGGAGGTAACGCCCAAGGCACCGAGGAAAAGTAGAGGTCCTCCACTAGAGAGGCCAGAGAATGTGCTGTAGCAGGCGATGGATAGCTTGGCAAACCTAGTAGCAGTAGCAGTAGATCCGGCTTAGGCACAGGCCGAGCTAGAGGAAACTAGGCGAAAAATACTAGAGGGTGCAAAAAAGATAGCCGTGGCTCAGCAGTCGTTGAACATGACACTGCATGAGTACGCAAAGGCAAATAAAATAGATGTTGTAAAAGTTAAGAGGAGAAATCTCATGAGTGCAATGAACAGAGAGGGTGATACTAGGATTGAGGAATCAGAGAACTGTCTGTCCGTGGGGCTGCCGAGGTACAGTACCCCGGCAAAGAACCTCAGTGCAGCAGATGCAGCTGCATCCGAGTTAGAGGGTCTGATGGGTGAAGCCCGTCAGAGACAGCAAGATAGGGTTAATGAGTTGGTTCGGATCGTGAACAGGCAAAACGAAGAGCTGCTCAGGACAAACCTGGAGCGAGTTGGGGCCTCCAAGATCGTTCATTCGGTGGTGGGTAACCTGGAGAAATCCGCTGAAGCCGCATCGTCTCCTCATGGTGGTCCTAGGAGAGATGAGGTGGTAACCTCAGCCAGGAGGAATAAGCAGATAGTCCCATATGACCCGGCAAGGGCAGGGAAAGGAAAAGAAGTGCAGAGAGATGAGGATCGAAGGAGTGTGAGCAGAGGTGAAGCTGGCTGAGGTAACCACGACCAAGGCAATGCCGGTCAAAGAAATGTTGTAAACGGCAATGTCGGACAGCGTAATGCGGAAGGTGCAGGTTAACCGCAGCAGCGGAATATACCACGGCAAGAGCGTAGTGCCGGCCAAGGTGTGCAACAAAGGGTAGCTCCACCGGAGCAAGATAGATACAATGATGGTAATGCGGAGATGGTGAATGCTGGCTATCCTAGGCCAGACTATCACGTGATAGGATCAAGGTTGGGAGGCAGAGACTTGATGCCTGATGACGCCAGGCTAAAACTGGATCGGTTGTATAGGTCGGAGCAAATTGAATGTCAAGGTCCTCCGGGTCCAGCATGTTTTGGGCCCCGGATCATGAAGGAACCTCCGGTACCTAACTTCCAATTACCTAGAGGCACAAAGACGTATGACGGTAGCACTAAGCCGGAGGATTGGTTGATTAACTATGCAACTGCTGTCAAGATTGCCACAGGTAACTTGAGGTGGGCTGTAAGATATGTACCCCAGATGTTGGAGGGGCCAGCGAGGGGTATGGCTAAACAACTTGCCACCCGGAAGTATTAACTGCTGGATCGATTTCGAGGAGATGTTTGTTAGCAATTTCTCAAGTACGTATCAGGGGCCCAACATGCCGCAAACCCTGGCAATGTGCAAGCAAAGACCAAATGAGACGGACCGGATGTTCTTAACCCGGCTCTAGGTGTGTGCATATTCGAAGTGTACAAAATCCGGGCCAAGTGGAACTTAACCCGGCTCTAGGTGTGTGCATATTCGAAGTGTACGAAATCCGGGCCAAGTGGAACTTAATCCGGCTCTAGGTGTGTGCATATTCGAAGTGTGCAAAATCCGGGCCAAGTGGAACTTAACCCGGCTCTAGGTGTGTGCATATTCGAAGTGTACGAAATCCAGGCCAAGTGGAACTTAATCCGGCTCTAGGTGTGTGTATATTTGAAGTGTGCAAAATCCGGGCCAAGTGGAACTTAACCCGGCTCTAGGTGTGTGCATATTCGAAGTGTACAAAATCCAGGCCAAGTGGAACTTAACCCGGCTCTAGGTGTGTGTATATTCGAAGTGTACAAAATCTGGGCCAAGTGGAACTTAGCCCGACTCTAGGTGTGTGCATATTCGAAGTGTACAAAATCCGGGCCAAGTGGAACTTAACCCGGCTCTAGGTGTGTGCATATTCGAAGTGTACAAAATCCGGGCCAAGTGGAACTTAACCCGGCTCTAGGTTTGTGCATATTCGAAGTGTACAAAATTCGGGCCAAGTGGAACTTAGCCCGGCTCTAGGTGTGTGCATATTCGAAGTGTACAAAATCTGGGCCAAGTGGAACTTAACCCGGCTCTAGGTGTGTGCATATTCGAAGTGTGCAAAATCCGGGCCAAGTGGAACTTAACCCGGCTCTAGGTGTGTGCATATTCGAAGTGTGCAAAATCCGGGCCAAGTGGAACTTAACCCGGCTTTAGATGTGTGCATATTTGAAATTATCAAGGAGCTACGATTAGTTTTCTAAGGAGCATCCGGCCGAATAACAAGTTACTCCCCCAAAGGCTCGGGGACTAATGGCTATATCAGTTATATCTACAACTTGTTAAAGGAAAAGACGAAGTAACGTACCTCCATCATCCGACCCGCAAGGTTAATGGCCTTGGCGGCAGTGTTCATCTGCGCAGAAAATTCGGCGGGACCGAACTTCTCCGGGAGATCGTCGTTGTGGACGAACTCCGCCTTGTTCCAATTATTTAAAAATTCAATCAAGGTTGGAGGGTATCGTTCGCCGCTGAGCATGTGTGGCGCCACTAAGCCTTTGGCATGCGCTTCTCTCCTCTCGACCTAAGCAAGGGCCGGGCTGGTGTGTAAAACAAGTTGTGCCTCAGCTGGCTCGGCAGGGGCGTCCTTCGGTGCTGGAGGCTTCTTGGAAAGCATGGACGCGAGTGTGCGTTGTCCAGCCTCGACGGACGTTGCCCTGGTGGCGTCAGGGGCCTTTTTGCCCTTGGGCTGCTGAGAGGTGGAGGTGGTTGCAGCAGATATACCCTTGGGAGCTGCCTTGGTGCCTTCTCACCGAGACTGAGAAGACTCGGACGAGGCGGAAGGGCTTGATGCTGCTGCTGTCACTTTTGTTGTTGCTGCTGGTGCTGAAGCTGAGGATGGTGCTGGTACTGATTTCTTTTTCTGCGGAGGGGCTGAAAGAACCTCGGCGGTAGCTGGTTGCGGTGGAGCCGAAGTAGTGGTTGCCGCTGCCTCGGCAGAGCCAGTCTCCCCCGCTCCAAGGTTGCCCTCCTCTTGACGAGGTGGGCTAGAACCCGGAGCAGCCGCCGAACCCTCCAGGATAGGGCTCAGCGTGCGTGAATCGTCGCCACGAGGGGGAGAAGGGCTATGTCCGAGTGGCGAGGCAATTCTAGATTCACTCTAGGGAACCTCCACCGCGGCCCTGCCGAATCAAATAAAGTATGATGAGAAATTATAACGAAAGAAGAACAAGTGAATGGCAAAGGGAAAAGAGGCTTACTCATCCGAGGTTAGGGGCTCCTTGGGCTTCCGAGCCCTCCGGGTCGTGGCCTTGGTTGGAGGCTTGGTGGCAGTTTTGTCCCCGGACTTCTTTCGCCTTTTGGCTGGCTGAGAATGTCCGGAGGAGGAAGTTGATGCGGCTCCCCTCTTCTTCTTCGGCGCGACCGGAACAGGATCACCCATGGCAAGGGAAGGATCTTCATGGATCTGCCCACCGGGGTTAGCTGATGCCGGAAAAGCATAAGAAAGGGGGACAGCGTCAAATGCTTCCATCACCTCAACATCCGAATCATCTTCATCGTCGGGTCAATCTCTAATAGAAGAGAGTTTACCGGTGGGTCGCTTGGTCGCATCGGCCATGGGGATAAACATCTCCTGGTCTGGTTCCTCCTCGTCCGAGGTGTCCCGGTCAGGCGCCCATTTGAGGGTAGGGTCGGTGCCATCCTCGATGGTCTGCTGAAGAAACATCTAAGGGAAATAAAAAGCAACAGGATTAAAACCGACAACAATATCGACAAATAATTTATCTCGGAAAAGGGTTGAAGCACGAGACTTACCGAAGGAGGAAGCCTATCCCGGCAAAAATGTTCAATCCCCCATGTCCACTTAGATGAGAAGTCCTTGTGGGTGGTGAACAGGGCCTTGACCCGACGGTAGATCTCTGTGTTGCTTAACTCGAAAGACGAGGTCCGGTTGGGCTTGCGGCCCCAGCTCATGTGGCACACCTTATGAGTGTGTTTCTGGAGGGGGAGATCCGGTTGCGGACGAATGTGATCATGGCGTCCCCGTTGCGCAACCCGAGCTCCTTCAGCTCCGCGAACCTCTTGTTGACCTGGTTCGCCAAGACTGTGGGCTTCTTGGGGATAACGTCCCATAAATCCGGGTTAGGAGGACCCGGAGTATAGGGGCGCAGCCGGATCAGGTCCTCGGTGGTGTTGTTCCGGACATAAAAGAAAGTCCGGGCCCATCCCTTGCAGGAGTCTAGTCCTGTGACTCGGGGGAAGATGGACAACTTCCGGGGAGAGATTGACGCAGCCCCGAACTGCGTGAGATGCTTGTCCTCCGGATCAAGCTGGATGTTCAGAATCACGTTCCGGCGTAGGCCAAAGAACCGGATCCATAGCTCCTTTGTGGGCCATAATCCGGCATAGCCTTCGATGGTGGAGGCAAAAGCGGAAAGAGAAGTGATGTCATTGGCAGGAAGGTGGTGTGGCTGGAGCTCGTACGTGTTTAACCAATCATGGAAAAAATCGCTAACTGGCAGACCGAACCCCCGCTGGAAGTGTGACAGGAACACCACAAACTCACCCGGATTGGGTGAGGGGGCAAGTTCGGCGGAGGCGAGGCGTGCGGTGATGCCCGCTGGGATGCGCCTGGTGCGGTAGAGCCAATTCAGGTCATCCTGGCAGACCCAAGATCCAGCCCACGCACCGCGGTCCGCGGTTGCAGCGTCTTCTTCCATCTCCTGCTCGGCAATGATGAGCTCTTCTTCTGTCCTCTCGAGGTCGCTGCCCTCGCTGGCGCTAGCGGCGGAGGGTGGCAGCGGCCTGGACAGACGAGGACCCGTGGCGGAGGAAGTGCGCAGGGGCGGCAGCGACACAGATGCGCGTGGAAGCAGTGCGGCGGCGGCGCTGCTACTCAAGCGCGGTGGCGGCGACGCTGTCGCGGGAGAAGATGAGGAAGAAGAAGGGCCAGAGGGGCGCAAAAGTGGGGAAAGGACCCAAGGGGCGCGCCCCTCCCCTATTTAACCGCTCCCTCAGGGGGGTAGTGGGATCGCGTTTGCGGGCGGGCCACACCGTGTGGCCATGTACAATCCGGATTGACCAATCAGCATCGAGCCACACGGAAGGCCACAGGGCGCAGCGGATCCCATGACGTGATGTTATGATGCAGTTAACGAGGAGGCAGGCACGATGTGACGTGCGCTACAGTGATAACTGACAATTACTGCGGCGGTTACTGTAGCTGGCCCTTAAAATGAGGCGATGTGATGATTAGCCTCCACATGGGGAAGCGTACGAGAGAAGGAAGAATGACCCGGATGGGAATATGGTAACCCGGCCAGCAAGTAAAAACTTGAAATGTGCCAAGGGAAAGTAAATCCATAGAATCCGAGATAGGAGGTAACTCGGAAGAGGAACACAAAGCTCAGTGAAATTGAACCTGCTGTGGCCTTAGCGGCTAAGGCAGCTAAGACCGCACCAACTTCAGGGACTAATGTTGGGGGGATACCCCCGGGTAAGGTCACACCGGGGTATAAAGGCCTAGTTAGCCGAGGTACGGCAAGGTCAAATCATGTGCTGGCCGAGTCACCTCAAGGAAGGCCGGATCACGGAGTAACCCGGACCAGGGGGCATTCACCTAACTTGGTCTCAACCGACTTACACCGTATGTCGGTAAGATCTATCTAACTTGTATGCAGGAACAGGTGTGGCCGGATCAACTATGTAGGATCCGGATTATATCAAGCTTGTAAGAGAAGGAAGGTATCTCGCTGGTCAAAGGTGACAACTGTACACAGAGCGTGAGCGAAGCGGACAGGGACCGGACCACCGAGGCGTGGCCGACAAAGGTGACGAAGCCAATGTCGGCTGACGCAGGCGCCGCAGAGGCTCACGTAGCCTCTGCATGGATGACACGGAGGAAAAGTGACCCGGACGGCTTACTATTTTGGGAGGGGGCATATTCCCTGAAATATGACTCCACGTATGCCCTAAGTGGAGACCTAGCCACCCCTATATAAGGAGGGCTAGGGTTCCTGTAGAGGGGGTTGATTTCTGAGGGATTGATCTCTAGTGAGTTCCTGAGGGCTAGCGAGTGGCGAGAGTAAGAGAGTTCCTTCTTCCTCCTCTCTCCAAGACAACTCAAGGAGAACTTGTAATATGTGAAGGTGAATCAAATACAAAGCTTTCGTGTGTGGAATCACCGCACTATCCCTCTCTAGATTCCCCTAGTGCATTTAGTCCCCACATTTAGCCTATACATGGCATCTGTCGTGACACCACCACGACAAGAATGATAGCAAAATATACACAGTTAATGAGATATATCACAAGTAATGGTCTTATTGTTTTAACAAATCTCAGTTAATGAGATATATCGCAAGAAAAATGGAATTTAATATTACAAGTATATGAGTGATACAACAATAATAAGAATGGAATTTTACAAATATTTACACTAAAAAGAAACATTTAGAACAATTGTTAAATAGTACAAACTACAAGTGCAATAAAAGAAGATTACAACATGAATAATCAAATAAAAGCCTAACTAAGCTGATAATTTTAGTGTAACCATCCTTGTTCTGATACCAAAGGTGAATTCCCCGCTTAATTTGTCGCAGTTTTGGCCGATCAATCTTCGCAATGTACTTTACAAGGTGGCATAAAAAGTGCTTACTAATAGGCTTAAGGTTATTCTGCCTATTCTTATATCTGAGGAACAAAGTGCATTCATCTCAGGACGCCTAATTACGGATAATGTATTCATTGCATATGAGTGTACGCACACTATCCGTACAAGGAAAAGGAAGAAGCCGCTTTGCGCTGTCAAGCTTGATATGGTTAAGGCTTATGATAGGATAGAATGGATCTTTTTGGAGAACATGTTGAAAAAGATGGGTTTTGCTGATCAGTGGGTTCAAATGGTGATGAGGTGTATCACTTCTGTCCGGTTTTCAGTAAAACACAATGGAGAATGAAGTGGCTCATACTATGGCGAAGCTAGGCTGCGATAATAAGCTCTGTAAGGTGTGGTTTAGTATTGCACCAGATTGTATCTTGAACTCACTTGTGTTGGATTTGGCTAAGGTCTAATATAAATCGCAGCAACGGTTTTCTCAACAACAAAAAAAGAGTAATCAGTTTGCATTTCCCCTGCCTTGTAGGCACAAACAGCATGTATGCGGAACCTGGCCCAGCATATGCATGACCAGCTCACTGAGACACTGGCAGAACAAGATAAATCAAATCAAGATCGCCGGCCGCTCTCTCGGTCCTCTGTCAAATCGAATCAAATCAAATCAAATCGAATCACGGATGAAGCATCTGAACATTACAGTACATTGCCAAATGTGAAATCATGCTTAAACATACAGAAGGTGTTACACCCAGATGTCATGTGAGAGCCCTAAGAAATGCATGGCGCCAGCCACACGCCGTGATGGCGACGACAACACTGCAGGCGGCGGTGCTTCTAGTCTAGTTAACATGGAGGCGAAGGTTGTGATGCGCGGAGCCTGAAAACCTGGACCTCGTCCAGGTGGATGAGGACGGTGGTGACTGACCCCGACCCAGGCTGGTGCTGGTCTGCGGCAGGCGTCGCATGGTCAAGACTGAGGAGGTTGAGGTGGGAAGAGAGCGGGATGGTGTCCGGGCTCCATGCCCATACCCAGGCGAAAAGAGCACGTTGGTGTTCCGACGGGTCAGGGACTGCTGCTCGATCCAGTCGAGATCGCATGTCAGGCTGCAAGCGGGCCGTTATGCGGGAGCCCGCGTTTGCGCCGCATGTGCCCGCCTGACTTAAGTTGGATTACGCGGGCAGCCCACATAATCTACGCGGCAGCCCACAGCGCCCGCATAACCCACATAAGCTACAGGAAGTTAGCAACAAAAGTCGATTTCAGATACTAAAACATAATTGAGCTAGCTCTCTACGATGAAAGATTACAACAAACAATTTCCACGCTGTTAGAAAAAATCGTCGAGGACACACCCAAGTATAGAAGATTACAGACTCTGAATAGATTACAGCTTGTCGAGGACCTTTCTCTTCAGGACATATACATGCTGACACAGACATATATATGCCGATTCACAGATATCTCAAAATACATGCCAGAAAATATCTCACGAACTGGGTGTGCCTTGCTCTCCCTCGAAACCAATTGCTGATCTTATTTCATGTCGACGACACGCCGATCCTCCGGCGGAGCTCCTAGAGTTTAACACACCCAAGATTCAGAGTCAGTATAAAAAATCCTACACTTAATTTCATTGAATTCAATAGGCATCTCAGGTTATCTCATTGAATTGTGTTGTATTTCGGAAAAAAATTGGAGCATATTGATGTTAGAAAGTAGAAACTATATGAACTAGCAGACTGCAGACACAGTGTAGAGTTAGTTCTTCTTGATGATGCACTACCAAAACTGAACAAGTTACTTGTAGTGATGCGATCCCAGTTAACAGAAAAGTTTCTACTCATGGTCCGATTCATCTGAAAAAGTAAGAGAATTTCTTGTTAGTCACGAGAAAAAAACTAGCTAGAAGAATAACTTTCAAAGGCATATTTTACATACCGGCTGCCTTAAACCAGTCCTGGAGGCATATCAGGGCCTCAACGGTAGAGCATGCGAGACTGCTCCTATAGTCGCTGATGACGCGTCCTCCGGTGCTAAAAGCAGACTCCGAAGGAACGGTAGAAGCTGGGATTACCAATATGTCACGGGCCATTTAGGAGAGAATAGGGTACTTTGAAGAACTTTTTTTCCACCATTCTAAGATATCAACTTTCTCTTTTCGAGGTGTCAAATCTTCTTTCAAATATCGATCTAGCTCATTGCTCGACTGCCCTCTTTTGAACTTCATATACTGATCCCACTTTGCAAGTGGATCATCATCATCTTCCACCTCAGTATTACTTTCTTTCTGTGACTAAACAGAAACCTCTTTGCTATATTCATCAAAGAGATCTTCCATGATTTGGTTCACTTCACTCATCCATTTTCTGGCCTACTCTTCACTTCCAAAGTCATTCAAGAGATATTCAAGGAAGTCGTACTTGAACCTCGGATCAAGTATGACGGGAATGCAAGCTGACTTGTATGTCTCTATCCAATACTGATTGAACTTGATTTGCATTTGTTCTATCATACGTGCAATTGTTAGATCCTGGGTTGATGGTTGTCCATTCAATACCTCTCTATTCAGATTCGATTCCTCTGTGTTCAACATCTTCTTAATTTTCCAAAACCGGTAGAAATGGAGATGAGAGGTGGGATACTTTGAGCCTGAAAGAATCATTGTTGCTGTGTAGAAACCCTGCAACAACTTGCATATAGCTTCAGCCATTTTCCATTCAGAGGGCGAAGGGGCAAATGTATAATCCTTATCCTGTTTTTCTAGGGAATAGAATGCATTTCTAAGAGGCAATGCAGCTTCAAGCGTCAAATAAGTAGAATTCCAGCGAGTAGTCACATCAACAGAAGGACTTTTATATTGATTATCTCAAGAAACTTCTCAAGCCTGCCTTGTGAACTTTTGACAAACTTGGCACTTTCCCTAATGTTATTGACTACGGGTTTTATTTCCCGTAAACCATCCTGGACAATTATGTTGAGAACATGTGTTCTACAGCGGACATGAAGTAACTTTCCTTCTATTGGTAAAACCCCCTTGTTCTTCAAGTTCTCTCTCAACAGATTGACCATTGCGGTATTGACTGAGGCATTGTCCAATGTAAAGCTAAACAACTTATCCTCTAAGTTCCATTCCTGAATGGTCTTTAGCATTATATTAAACATGTTCCAAGAGTTATGGGGTGTCTCCAACATGGAAAATCTTATAACCCTTTTATGGAGCACCCACTCACTAGAAATGACATGACATTGTTTGTTCTACTGCAGACCTCGTGATTTTGTTTTATTAGGATGCAAGAACACGTTGCTATATAAAACTTACTTGACGTGTAGTTTATTTTTTTCTCATCACTGGTAGACCTGTTGTCTGGTCACGGTTAACCACTGAACAGGATACTTGTTTGGGATAGTAGTCTGAATGTTCAATTAGTTTACATAATCTACACAATATAATAGGCGCACTCGATGGATCATCCTTAGAAAAATACATGTACCAATTCTGCATAGCTATGGCTGATCACATCGAATTATTTCAGAAATCGTTCCACAAGCATGCACACACAACGGTCACAAACTGGTCAAACTGAAGGTGTAAACGCTACCTAGAAAAGTTAGATTTGGTTTAGAAATCAGATTCAAGATTTGTTACCTTGGTGATGTTGGGGACGAGGGAGCTGTGGTTGAGCTTCTTGGGCCGATTTTTCGTAGCCACCGTGTTCTTGCACTGCTGTAACTTCCCGCCGCTGTCCCTGCCCATTTGAGGATCGCCGCCGTCGACATCGTCTTGGCCGCCCACCATCCCCATGCTATCCGTGCCCGTCTCGCATCCCTCTGGCCCTGGGTCCGCCGTCCTTCCCATGCCAAGGTGTAGCAGGTGCTCTGTTTGTGCGGGTGGTAGGGGAATAAAGGGAGGGGGCGGAGCTGGAGGAGCGGTGGCCATGGCGGATCTAGCCTGCTCGTCGGTGGTCATGGAGGATCTAGCCCGCTCGTCGAAGACTGGAATCGGTGTAGGTGGTAGGGGAATAGAAGGAGGGGGAGGGGGAGGGGGCGGAGCCGGAGGAGCGGTGGCCATGGCGCATCTAGCCCGGCGGCGCTGCAGCTGCGCCTCTTTCACGACCCGGTCGAAGGGAGAACGGGAGATACGAGGGGCTATGCGGGTAATATGTTAGATACGCGGCCCGCCCGCAGATGCCGCTTATTTCCATCGATGTTAAGCGGGAGCCCGCATAAGCAATTAAAGTGGGCTGAATATGCGGCGCCGCCAACGTCCCCATTCCGTTTGCAGCGTTAATCGCATGCGGTGCCTAGCAGGTCCGCCACCACGTCCCACTCCCAAGCCCGGAGCGGGAGCTTTTCTATGGCCAGCCGGCAGTAGAACCGCCGGGCGCGGTGGCCGCTACCAGCAGGAGGGAGCCACGGGCGCAGGTTGAACACGACGCATTTGACGGTGAGGGTGCGACGCTCCAGAGCGGCGTCACGATGGACATGGCGTTGAAAGGAGAAGAGGAAGTCAGTCTGGTAGGTCGACGAAGCAACTTGTTGGAAGCCCTCCTCCGTTGCCCTTGCCGGAAGCCGCGGTGTGATGCTGGAATGGGGCGCAACGGCGACCACCGCCAGCGTGCGCAGGCGGTGGACTTCAGTGGCCTCCATCCGAGGCGTGCCCGGGGCAGTGGGTGTTGATGGCGCTGCGGCGGCAGTTTCCCTTTCCTTCCCAAACGGAGGTGGGCGCGGCTGGGGAATTCAGAGGGGGAAGGCGACACCGACACATATGGTATGGGCTGAGATGAGTGACAGGCGCGTGGCTCTTCAATGCCGGTAGTACGTTGGTTGGTTTGCTCAATCAAGTTTGGGCTCCATCAATGCGGCATCAGTGGCGCTGGATGCTGCGGCAGCTCGAGCGTGCTGCCGTCCGCCTCAGCTGACTCGGCTCGGTCTGCCCCCGCCAGCGGGCCGAGCCCAGCTCGCGCCGAGCCCAGGAAGCTCGGGCCGAGCCAGCCGGACCGAGTTTCAGGTGCAGATATAATGGTAGGGGCGCACTTTTTTTTTTTGATAAAAGGCATCACTGTCTGACTTCTCTATCGTGACCTGTATCTTTACTATCTAAAAAGAAAGTCATGGTTCCGTTTCTTTGCCACTCCCGCACTCCGTCTCCCGTTTCATCGCACTTGTCACACCCCGTCGCACTCCCTGTTTTCTCCATTAATTATAGAATTAACTCTCGAGCAAAACAACGTGTCTCCAATTAAATCTCTAGCAAAAAATCCAGAATCAATCCATCGTCCAATTACCCGGTACCAGCCCATCGCCCCACCTCCAGGCCAGAGTAGCGCACTCTGCCTATGCATGCTAGGTCGGGGACATAACACCTTCTCGGAGTAGCGCTCTAACTTGAACGATGAGGGTTGAAGAGTAAGTCAGATACGCTAGCCTATGACTATGACTATGACTATGAACACAGTCAGATACGCTAGCCTATGACTATGAACACAGTCACTCCTCGGAGTAGCGCTTCATCCGGCGTTCGCAGGTGGTTTCCGGCGCCTCAGGTTCGACGGCCTGGAAACCGCAGATGTAAAATGGGTCAAATTTGACGAAAACTGGTCATCTGGGAACACGACTAGACGATTTTTCACCGTCTAAATAAGAAAAACGTCCTGGGAAGGGTATGCTAGGAATGCTAGTGGAGATGCTCTAAGCATGTATCCCTCTCCCACGAATTGAATCCCCAACGACCTCAACTTTAAATTGCTATCCCTCTAAATCCCCTTGGGATAGTGGCTGCCTCCGGCGGATTTCTGGTGCACAACCCAGCTGATAGGTGTTGTTGCCTCACGGTGTGGTGTTTCCATCGGGTAGCTTTGCAATCTGTTTAGATCGGCAGCAACCTGCGCTGCGGCGTCCGGTGGGAAACATTTTCGAACACCGGAGAGCAAGACTCCACACGCCGTACCCTCCGAGGGCGCAGGCCACGGACAGGGCGGGCGTGGTGGCTGCGGCTATATAGGTTTCAGAGTTTCAGACTTCGGAGCTGTCAAACTAATACTCCCTTTATTTCAAAATATAAGATGTTTTGGCTTTGTGGATTAAACATATCTAGCCTTCTTTTAGTACATAGGTTCACTCAGCTTTGGAATAAATGTACAAACTAAAAGAAGTTTAGATATATTTTGTTCACAAACCTAAAACATCTTATATTTTGAAACAGATGGAGTAGGGAATAAAGCACTGCTTGAAAGAATGCAAGCAGATTAGTAGTGTAGTAGTGTAAGCTTCAGAGTCGAGTTACCCGGAAAAAAAAAGAGAGTTACCGAGGCACTAGATCAAGCAAAAGATATCGGAACAAATACGTCTTGTTAAGCTGATAGCCATTTACAGGGTAAGACAGGATACCACACAATGTGAGATGCAGGGTGCACGGCTGCACAATGTGTCACACACCGTAGATGCGGGAGCTTAAAAATCATACGCAACTGTAGGTAAATGCATCATAATTGCATGTCGTGTGTGGCACATATCCAGATCATCCCGGCCGATAATACGGGGCCATGCTATATTGCTGTTCATGATGGAAACCTAATGTGGTTCAGATTAGAATGTGTAGCTTGAAATAAGGTACAGATGTGGTGATAAACAAAATAATCTGGTACAAAGCACAAACTGGTACAATTAAGTTCACGGAGCGAGATTTACTCTAACATTAAGCCAGGTACCACTTTGCTTTGCCCTATACATGGGCCGTGCTGGTACTCTCGTGCCTGTCACCCCATTTGCCGTTTGCTTGGACGTGTGCCGCCAGGAAGGCAGCCGCTGTGAGGAGCTCGCCACCGTTGCTCAGCTGCTTCGCATGAAGATACGCGCTGCAACGACCGCCCACACCAAACAGTAGCCACACCCACACTTGAGTAATCAGCTCCAGACGGTCAGCAGTAGGCGTGCCTACTGATCCGTCGCCGATCAGCTTTAAGAACAGCCTAGATGCTTGCTGCAGCGTGTACTTGTGCTGTGGTAAGGGTTTTGTATCATTGGCCTGTATCGAGCGGACAAAATCCTCGGTTGAGACGTCACTTGTCACATTGAGATTAAAGCACAGCTCAGAATACTCTTCACGACTAGGAACGTCTGGCAGCATGTAAGGCCGTGCGGCCAGGAGGAAAAACATGTAGTTCGAGAGTGCCTCGATTACCTCCACAAGCTCCTTCTGGTTCTCGGCTTGCAGTTGATGATCCTGGTTGTACCAACGGAGATAGACATCCGTTGCGATGTGCCAGACGATGATGGTCTTATCCAATGCCATTTCATTGTCAAACAAGCCCATGGCCTTGTAAGTTACTTCTTTTATCCCATTCAGGTGTTCTTCAGATTCCTCTGCATGTAGCTTGTACAATAGTTCCACCAGCAGCTGTTTCAGCTTTGGCGAGACCGGGATGCGCCTCGAGTGGACCGTCGTGTTCCACCATTCCTCGATGCCCATCATCCTCGCGATTCTGCTGCTTCTGCTGGTCTTTCTGTGATCATAGAGCTCAAACAGGTTGTGCTGCCCCATGGAGTCCGACCACCACCTCCTCATTCCCAATGGGCCCAGCCCAAGCCGAACTACCTTACGGAATAGGTCAAACTGCTTCGGTAGCTCCCCCCGTCGCCTCATGAAACACATCCACCACCACCTGCAGTTTGTCTGGTCAATTTCAAGCAGTTCCAGATCCGGCGACCATAGCCAGCTCGAGAAAATGGCCCTCAGCAGCGACATGGTCTCCAAAACAACTGCCCCAACCAACAAGACATATGTGACAGCGACATCTGCTCTGTCATAAGACTGGCGGGGCGACTGATGAAATAGCGCGAATGCCACGGCAGCCGACGCTGAAGAAATGATGCGGATGCAGAGGCCATACCAAGTGTGCATCACCTCGGCCTTGGTGTAAAAGAGGTCGTGCATCAGGGACAGCTGCATCTCCACCAACGTGAAAACTTTCTCTCTGAACTCAGGAACATCCCAGTTGTATTTAACTTTGAGTATTTTGCTTAACGGTCTATCCAAAATTTCCTTTGGAACGTTCAACAAAAAGTGAGCAGTCCATAGGAGGGACTCAGTATCCTGCGACTTCCACCGTACACGTCCAGTAACCTCACCTTGACCATAGAGCCTCATCATCGGATCACTGTAGTTCCCGCTAAGCTTGTTGCCCCCTTTTTCAGCGCTAGCGCACTTAAGCGCCCACACTCTCTCCCCATACTTGAGAACACCGACGACGTACATAAGAACAGCGGCACGCCAGAGCAAGCCATCACTGGCCACGACGGAAAACTCATAGAGGACGTAGGCAGCCGCAGCGACCTGCACGGCGAGCGACTGAAGGTGTCGCAGCCAGAGCCGGTTGTCCTCGATGGCATAGGCGGTGATGTTGTCCTGGCCGCCAAGGTGTAGCAGCAAGAACGGCGCGCAGAATGCTATCAGCTGGTGCTCGGGCGACCTTCTTGTGACAGACAAGTGGCCAAGGACGTATATCGCCGTGGTGTCAGCCAGCAGGTACGCCGACCAGACAGCTGCCTTGAGAACCCCAGAGTCTTTACGCTGACGGATCTCTGCAGTGATTAGGAGAATCACCTGCAGTGCGAAGCTTAGCAAAACTAGCACTTGGATCCCCCATTCGCTGTAGAGATGCGCTAGCACCTCCGCTCGCACCATCGATATTGTTTGGCCACCCAAAAGTCTGAAATGGATTGAGCATCGACTTATATATGGTATACCCAAAAAATAATGCAATGTGTTAAACATGACTTTGCATACGGTAATTCGTTGCACTCAGAGCTACATGAAGCAAGTGAAAATCGCAGGATTGTAAAAATAGAATGCATGTGCAGATCAATCAGACCATGCATGATTTGTCAAACACAAGAGTTAGACCTTGTCTGATTTTGTAGAACCGTGGAAAAATTGTGTAGTATACTACAGTATTCTTCGATTCCATAGGATTGCTAGTAATAGATAATTTTACAAAATAATTCCTAAAAGTCAAAGGATTTATACCTAGGGAATCTTTTAAAGGGGAAGTGACTCGGGAGGCATATCCGATCCCATCTGCGTCGCAGGCCAGTACTCCTCCCTCTTCCCTCGCCGGCAGTGGACAGCGGTGCCAGGTCAGTTCCTGCCCGTGCGGCGGGGTGTCTTCTCCCATCCCCTAGCAGTTATCCCCCTGCCTTAACCGTAATTGGAGTCCCCGATCTGGTGCCTATGAAGCATGCAACCGTTCTGGCTGTGCCGGCCATGTCCTCACGTGCTTCACGGCCAAGCGGGCAAGTCTTCAAGCCCGGGATTAGGTGTGTCGCTGCCAGAGGTTTGCCTCGCCGGCGACGTCCCCCGACTGCCGCCGTTCTACCTGCCGCCCCATTCCTCCCCGACTAGTCGGCGCTTCTACTCCCCGGCGAAGTCAAAGGGTGAGTTCCCTCCGCAGAAGCCACCGTGTGACCGTGGTGCCAGGCAAGATGCGATTTGGAAGAGAAGAGCAGAAACAGTTGGCCCACCGTCAGTGGTTGAGCTATTTGGGTCTAGTTACCCAGATTTCGCCAGTGGTAGCTGTAAAAATGCTGTAACCTCGATGGGTGTAGTTTTCTAGAAGACACAACACAGGCCGGTGTGTTCTACCTTGTTTTCATATATCCCAAATAATGGTCATCTCTACGGCGCAATGGTGTTTCCTGTAGGAATCTTTCCAATCCAAATGGCTGCTAAAGCATAGAGTTGCACTAATAACTGGATTGAAGTAAAATGCGTGAGGTAAAACGGATTGCAACGTACCTCGGACAAGTCCACAAGTGATTGATGACCCACACAGGTGCGCTGCAGCTAGTAGAACCGAAGACCAGCAAATCTGGCGTGCAGATGAACAACTGTGCGTATAGAGCTGTACGCTGCGTACTAAGCAGCTCGATGAAGTCTCTCAAGTCACAATACAAAATGAGATGCGGTGGCCTTGGAGTACCGTAGGGATATATACATACTACACCCACTAGCGATGGATGTGGAGTAGATAATCATATAGTCAAAAAAGAGGCTGCATAAATACTCACAGTTGGATCATCCCATGACGACATGGTTGCCATCATGAAATTGCTTCAAAGAGTATGAGACTCATCCCAAGGTCAACATCTATATCAGAGACCCAGATTCAGATTAGAAGGAAGGGCTGTTTTATACCTCTTAAATAACAAAGGCCCACTGGCACTAATCGGGACCTCGGAGTTCGATAGTGTCATAGATTTCACAAAACTATTGAGCGTACAGGCTGTCAATAGTTATTGCCTTATACCTTCACAGTGCCCGCTGAATCTTCAAGACAAAGAAGCAGCCCCCACCCTCACACATCTCTCCCAGTGGCAGCTCGGGGAAACCCTAACCGCCACGCCCGCTGCTCCTCTCTCCTCTTCCACCTCATCGACTGCCACCGGAGGATATGGTTGGGCTAAGCCCGTGCTATAGACGTCGGCGGGACTAGCCCTAGGACATTGTGGCTGTAGTTCTAAAGAATTAGGACGGTGGCGTTTTGAAGTCTACACCGGCGCCGACATCTTCTCCTCTAGCGGTTTAGCGGCTGATGCCACCAATCTATATAGACACCAATTCGTTGGGACTCTAAATGCAAAGTGATATAGCAAGGGTGTTTTCTCCACAAGGGTGACTCGAGAGTTTACATAGAACTCTCGGGGAAATAATAGAAATACATCCCTCGTTCCTCTTCTAGCAACCTACAAAACAAGAATGTGTTTCCAGCCAAACCAAGTAGTTGTCAAGAATAAGGTTTCATATTAGAATTGAAAACAAATAAATTAAACTAAATGCAATGATAAAAAATGAAAGTAATATTCAAGCTAGACAATAAGCAAACAAGATGCAATGCAAACATAAAGTGTAATAATAATGGTAGTAATGCAAACTATATGTGAAAACAAAACACCCGTGCGTTTCTATGGGATGATCGGTTCCCTTCATTTAACTTTTGTGCCGCACCAGTTCTATTACCCTCGCGCAGCCTCATCGCTCTCCACCTTCCACCATCACATGGCTCCATCCCCTCTTCTGCTCGCCGATGCCACCCTCCTCTCCCCTTTATCGAATTCCCTGATTGCTACCTAGATCGGGGACTTGTCGGCTCGCACCGCACGCTGCCCTCCCTCATGAAATCAGTATATCCACCCATGCTGCCACCCTAATTGGTTTCTCAGAGGCCACCTCCTACGCACCACCTAGGATCTTTTTGTATCAGGATCGCATCTAGCCCAACCCGTTGCCTGATGGAAATAGGGCCGAGTGTCGGCTAGCCATGGTAAGAGAGAGGTAACGGTTAGGGCTATCTCTAGGAATGTGGGTCCTTAGAGCGAAACACCAAATAAGGCCCTACGAATTTAAGATGGATCACACAGCAACTGAAAGTATAGTGTAGAAAATTGAGTAGATGAGCAAACAAGTCGGCATGTCGGTTCGGCGGTTGATCAGTCCGAATATTGGTTCGGTAGATTCAGCCGCTAGGTGCTAACTTATCCTGCAATAGTATTTCGTCATGTATTCTCCACATAAGATTTGACCAAGTAATGAATCTAGGACTTGGTATTTATATAATATAAAAATCACATAATTTGCAAAATTCTGCTCCAAAAATAATAGGCCAAGGAATGTACTTATGACAGAAAATTCAGTACCGGTACCCAACAACTTTACTGAGATCAGAACATCAAAAATATATCTAGCACCCCCTTCAAAACTTGATAGTTTAGCAAATCATCATTAGTAGAAACAACATAAGAAAGACGCACATGTTGTTGCCAAACAGAGATGGCATTTGTAGTATCGTACCTTGAAGGAGGCCCTGCTTGTCACCTGCTGCTCCAGCACGGTGCTCATGGACTAAAAACAACAAGAGCATGGACGCAACGTCAAAACAGCCGACTCGTCACAATTTAGAACCTGTCTGTCAGTTATCGTTCACGGTTGAACCTTGTCAAACTGCACCTGGACCTCGATGGCGAGCTAGGGGTGAGGTTTTTTTTTGGATAATAGGTATCGATTTTGCCCAGTCTTAACTTAATAAAGCCCTGCGACTAGAACGGTAACAGTGCTGGTGATACCAGCTTAAGTTTTACAAACCACACCCGCAGGCAACAAGACTGAACATACTATAAAGTTTATCAACAGAGCAAGTTCGGAAACGGGGTTAGGTGGGCAAGCAGCAGGCTGTGCAAGGAGCCATCATGTAGGTGCTTGAGCCGAAGACGGAGGCGCTGGCGTAGACGTATCTGCGTAGGATGCTTTCAACTTCATGATCATCTCGTCCAGTAGCGCATTGACTTCAGGCTTGATGAGGGGCTACCACTGTTGCAACAGTATGAGCACACCGTAAGTACAAAATCGTCGGCTCCCTCTAAAATTTTGATTCAATAGTGAATTTATTCCTAGTTGTCCAAAGCACCCAGCAGATGGCAGCGAACAACACCCAGAACATGCAGCGAGAAAAACCAGAAAAGTTGAGAGCGTGCCAAAGAGATCAGCAAAGTTAGCGGGGTTCCACCAAATGAAAGGAACAATCTGACCACACTCCGCATGAACTGCGCCAACGCACATCGGAAGAAGGTAAGATCAACATTCTTAGGTAGGCCGCAAAGGGCACACTGCCCATTTGATGGCCCATTACGTCTGAATCTGGTCATTCTGAACTTGAGCGGGACTAGGATCTTCTAGATTTGCTTAGCGTGGGCCACCACCGCACTCTGACTGAGTTTGAGATACAGGGAGTGAGTTGAAAACTTCCTCGAAGGTTCGAGAGCCCACAAAACCTGATCATCTTCCGTTGAAGCGAGGTCAGCTAGAAGCACCTGCCACAACAACGCAAACAGGAAAATCTCCTCTTCCTCGAAGGATCTGCAAGGGGGTGAGGTTGCCGCTCAAGACCGTCTCATCTAGTGTCGCGGTGATGTTCTTGCCGATGGTGGTGCGCTGGTAGATCTGCAAGGCATCCATCCCTCACTGATCTCCAAGGAGGCCATCCCTCCGCTGAAGATCATCTCGTCCAGCGCACCATAGATAGTATCATATATCATAACAACATAGACAATTTCAGTAACACCTCACGCTGGAACTGGAAACGTCGATTTTCATCAATAATTGACCATCGCGCCACAAATTAGATAATCAATAGAGTTTTATCAAAAATATCACGATTCAGATGGTATTTCATCTGTATTTCTCAACTCGTGCCACAAATTATAACACCAATAGGGACATTATAACCGAGTCAAAAGGAGCTCTCTCACGCCCTCGGCATTGTGAACCGTCTAGTCACGTTTCCTGATCATTTTTTAGCATTTGATGTGCTCCCATCCAACCCGTTGGGCCGAATGTTCCAAGGGCAGCTACTTTGGAGATCAAATCAGAGGGCCTATGGTTGATTTGGGCCCGTAGAAGCCCATGTAGCTCTGCCTCCACTGCCGAAGTGTAGTCAATGAACAACCCAATTTCCGTACAGGAAAAAACGTCATAGGATCACGAGAGGAAGAAGCGGCAATGCAGGGAGCGAGCCAATTCTCCAGGCAATGCGGCGAGGAGCCAGGTGACGCGGTGGGGCGCCCTTACCCGAACTCAACAACCTCGAGCGTATCCCCCTCCTCCTTTTCCACGTGCGCGCAGCCACTCCCATATCCCAACCATGCCAGTATGCCACTATACGCACAAGTGTTTTTGGCGTCATCGCCGTTGAATGATCTGCCAGCATCATGCCTTGCCAATCCCTTCCGCACTAAGGAGCGTGCTGCGAGGCGATGCCGCTGCCGCGACCACCTCCACCACCCTACTGCACATCAACACCACCACGTCAATGTCGGTAGAGCGTGAGGGCCTTCGTGACGAGGACGAAGGGATCAAGGTCGCGGGCGAGACAGAGGTTCAGATCAGCTGACAACGGCACCCAGCCTAAGGTTCTCTGGGATGAGACCCGTCATGAATCGGGTATGGCATGCTTTCTAACTGTCCTTTCCGTATTGATTAAACCTGAGTAGATGACTATTTTCAAATCCCTCATAGCCTGAACTGGTGGATAGGTTCCAATTTCCTATATCATGCCCTGAAACTTCTGCCTGTGCACATTTCATTTTTCATGGGAGGCTATTATCTATGACTTTAGCATACTCTTGAACCTTATCCATTAACAATTCTTCATTCTTAATTCTTATTGTAAACATATATTTTGGACATGCGTAAATTGACGAAGAAGGTGTTTGTAAATGCTTTATGAAGAGTTGCAGGTGTGCGTTTTGATCTTTTACTATTAGTATGCCTTTTGGTAGTTGACTTCAGTACCGTTCAAGTTAACCTCCTTCTGTTTTGTTTCAATTCAGTCTGTGGCATGCTCCGGTTCTCTTGGATGTTAATTCCCTAGACTATCAAGAATTGCACCAGAGTAATCATTGTACACAAGGTCTTCATTTTCTGTGTGTGTGAGGAGTTATGGACTCACTAATCTGCCGCAAGCTCAAGTGCCTCTTGTCTCTCCTGATCATTTCTTTTTGTGTACACTTCCTCACATGGACCAGTAGATCTCCTCCGTTCTCTTGAACCAGTGGACCTCCTTGTATGAACATAGACTGCCATGATCTATATTGCGAAAGACATCCTTCCCATCTATTTATTGTTAGATAATATATTGTTACATCATGTATACAAGCCAACACAATAATTATTGTTCAAACTATATTTTTGTTTTCTTGTAGAGGATATGACACCATGTCTAGTTTAATAGGTTAATATATACAAATGATCATGCATCAAATGCATCCATGCATTAGTTTATCATAGTGTTTTCCAAGAATTTTGAGACTATGAAGGTATGTTCAGCCTAATTTTCATTTCCAAACTTACATGCTTACATGCATATTGATTGAACCTAGGATATTATTAATTAAAAGCTAGTTTTTGTTTTCTGATAAATTTTTTTAGATCATCCATTGCTACGCAAGGCAGAACTTTCTGGTCCATGTCAACAACCACATCAATCACGAGGAACAATCTGAGGTTAATATGGTCCACGAGACAGTGCCCACCAATACCTACAATGTTCAAGTCATCAGTGAAACGAACCAAAGCTATTTTGGTCAACCGCATTGGAAAAAACTTGTAAAAAGGTACATGATGGATGCTAGAATAAGGTTGAGGGTCTATCTCGACAATTTTTATGGTGTCATCTATTTCTCATACGAGATTCCCAATAACTTGGACTCTTCTAATTTTGAGGATCATCCCCTTAATTAAGGATGGTAAAACTAGTTAGCTAGCTATGTAGTTAGCTATATTCAATAATGCTTTGGAGAAGAGGAATGTTTTCGCTAGCTAATGCATGTTACCGTTATGTTTTATCATCCCGTTATTTGATATTGCTGCTATATTTAATAATTGTTGTATAGTTTTTTAATTTTTTCTGAAATTGCATTAGTTGGCATGGCATTTGATGTAAGATATTCTCTCCTTAGAAATCTGAGTTATTATTTAGTTGGCATGGCATTTGATGTAAGATATTCTCTCCTTTTTAATTTATTGTTGTTCATCACTGGGATTATCTACAGTTTTATTCGTTTGGTTCAGGAGTATATTTCTAAGCTGCGCGAAGATTAGGTCCTCGAGGACAGGTCCCTTATTTATATTGAGGTTTGGAAGCTTGACGCTGTGAAAAAGGTTAGCATTGTGCCCTACATTCGTTGTTTAATGCATTGCTTACTATTGCACAAACATTCCACAAGAGTTTGAGAGAGGCCGTGCATGAAGCATTCGAAATGGAAAAATTCGGTTTAGATTTTGAGGGAATGTGTGTTGAAAGGAAGGCGAAGGCTATTTCTGTATACAAACAAAAGGCAAGCTACTCTCTTAACTTGGATCTGTTCACTAGATACAACTTTTTAAAAAAAAAAAAAATAGCGTATAATAACTTTATGAGCTAAGACTCATTTAAACTAATTAATTAATATTGGTCATCATCATATATACTAGACCACATTTTTATTAGTTATTGGCTATAAAACTGTGAAAACAGTTGAAGTAACATCATATAGTAGGCATACACAAAATGTTCCTTTGTAGTACTATTTCTGAGGGCACCGCGAGAATTGAACTGTATGTGCACATCATGTGTGTACACGGATGTCGATGGGAGCAAGGTCCACCGAATCTATCAAGTTGTTCATCCTGGTGGTCCTGAAATTCATGAACACGCTCTTGGACATGGAGCCCGGCATGGCTGCACGCTGCCACTGGTGCAAAGTTAGCCAGGAGAGCATGAAGGGTATCCCTGTCTCAGCGTCCTCCATGCTATCAAGATCCCTGTTAAGGCCTTCCCATGTCTCCGGGGTGTCCTCGATGGTACTCCGTACGGCCGCCAAACTGAAACCAGAATCGGTCTTCCCATCGGCTGCTATCTTGGCGACCTCCTCGAAAACTCTGGCTCTGGTGACCTCGCCTGCCACTTCAACGGCCTGGCTGCTCTCCTGAGTCTGACCCTTCCTCTCTATGGACACCTCGACTGGATCCAACCGCACAAAAGAGTTGCTCACACGACAGTAGTAGCTGGCTTCCTCTCTATGACCACCGACGAGTAGGCTAGATCCGCCATGGCCACCGCTCCTCCAGCTCCGCCCCCTCCCTCTATTCCCCTACCACCCGCACAAACAGAGCACCTGCTACACGGTGGCGTGGGGAGGACGGCGGACCCAGGGTCAGAGGGATGCGAGACGGGCACGGATAGCATGGGGATGGTGGGCGGCCAAGACGACGTCGACGGCGGCGATCCTCAAATGGGCAGGGACAGCGGCGGGAAGCTACAGCAGTGCAAGAACATGGTGGCTACGAAAAATCGGCCCAAGAAGCTCAACCACAGCTCCCTCGTTCCCAACATCACCAAGGTAACAAATCTTGAATCTGATTTCTAAACCAAATCTAACTTTTCTAGGTAGCGTTTACACCTTCAGATTGACCAGTTTGTGACTATTGTGTGTGCATGCTTGTGGAACGATTTCTGAAATAATTCGATGTGATCGGCCATAGCTATGCAGAATTGGTACATGTATTTTTGTAAGGATGATCCATCGAGTGTGCCTATTATATTGTGTAGATTATGTAACTATGTGTAGCCAGGTGTTCAAGGATAGCTTTATTATGGTAATCTGAAATTCTAGACTCCTAGTCAGTGAGTACATTTGAGTACGTGGTATATGTATTTATAAACTGGAAGGCCTATTTTCAAACAGTTGCTTTTGTAGCATTGGTTCAGAATTGATGGAGTATATTGTGGCAAAAATCAGGTTCAGAGCTACGGCCTATGGACCAACATAGGACAAATCTAATTGTTTCAGTTTATTGAATATTTGTCATCTGTTGATCAATTATCTTCAGCAGAAGGAGCAAAAGTTTCAGTAGAACTGGTTATATATATATTTCATAACATGTGCGATATATTTATTTCTATGTTTTATAGGTATCTGACGTGCAAGTGGGAGAGGGCACGCTTTACAAGGAAAAACCCCATCCAAAGCCAATATTGAAGAAGGGCAGCAATAAAAAGGTTTCCTTTTTGTGTCTGATTTGGCTTTATTTAGTTGATGATCTTTATAAATTCTGAGTTGAATTGTTTGACTCAATTCTTTTTAGGGAGACGTTCCAATCGCTTCAAAATCAGCCAGACCACGACTTCGATCTCCTATGCAAGTGGCAAGTTCTCCGGGGGTAAACATGCTTGCTAGATCTGAAGCATCGAGAAGGGCATCGTCAATGGCGAGGTCTGCTGCACTAAAAAGAGCAAAGATGGAAGGTTGTCCCGAGACATCACAACAGTCACCAAGTTATACCATGACATCTCCAATACCATATCTACCACATATTTCTCCTTCTATTGAGGATCTCTCCCCGGGTATAAGAATGACTCATTCTGAAGGTAAGATCCACCGCCACGTATTCCTAGATTACTCATCTAGTTTTAGTCCACTCTTGATGAGCTAACTATGTGTTTTCCATGCATGTAGCCTCAACAAGAAAACGCCGCAAGTTGATATCAGCCATATGGACAGAGGCTACGCCAATATATAGAGACGGGAAACTTGTGAAAGGAAGATGCGTGCATTGTCGACAAGTATTTGCAGCTGCAAGAGATACGGGCACCAGCTCTCTCAAACGGCATTTAAAGGTATGCGAAACAAAAACAGCAATGCATGAAATGGTTGATAAGATGGGTCATCCTGAGGGAGTTGATCGAAATTGGAAATTTGATCCTGTGGTTGCAAGACAAAAACTCGTCAAACTAATAGTGGTCAATGAAATGCCATTTTCTTTTGTTGAATACAAGCCTTTTAGAGAGTTTGCTGCTGTGTTAAATCCATGGTTCGAAAAAGTGTCTAGGACAACTATAAAGGAGTGCATGGCTGTTTTTAATGATTATGGAAATAAATTGAAAGAATGCTTGGAAAATTCTGATGCACGCATATCTCTCACGGGAGATATGTGGACGTCGAATCAGAAATTAGGTTACTTTTGCATGACATGTCATGTCATTTCTAATGAGTGGGTGCTCCATAAAAGGGTTATAAGATTTTCCATGTTGGAGACACCCCATAACTCTTGAAACATGTTCAATATACTGCTAAAGACCATTCAGGAATGGAACTTAGAGGCTAAGTTGTTTAGCTTTACATTGGACAACGCCTCAGTCAATACCGCAATGGTCAATCTATTGAGAGAGAACTTGAAGAACAAGGGGGTTTTACCAATAGAAGGAAAGTTACTTCATGTCCGCTGTAGAACACATGTTCTCAACATAATTGTCCAAGATGGTTTACGGAAAATAAAACCCGTAGTCAATAACATTAGGGAAAGTGCCAAGTTTGTCAAAAGTTCACAAGGCAGGGTTGAGAAGTTCCTTGAGATAATCATACAAGAAGGACTGACTGCTAAATATAAAAGTCCTTCCGTTGATGTGACTACTCGCTGGAATTCTACTTATTTGATGCTTGAAGCTGCATTGCCTCTTAGAAATGCATTCTATTCCCTAAAAAAACAGGATAAGGATTATACATTTGCCCCTTCGCCCTTTGAATGGAAAATGGATGAAGCTATATGCAAGTTGTTGTAGGTTTTCTACACAGCAACAGTGATTCTTTCAGGCTCAAAGTATCCCACCTCTCATCTCCATTTCTACCAGTTTTGGAAAATTAAGAAGATGTTGAACAAAGAGGAATCGAATCTGAATAGAAAGCTATTGAATGAACAACCATCAACCCAGGATCTAACAATTGCACGTATGATAGAACAAATGCAAATCAAGTTCAATCAGTATTGGATAGATACTTACAAGTCAGCTTGCATTCCCATCATACTTGATCCGAGGTTCAAGTACGACTTCCTTGAATATCTCTTGAATGACTTTGGAAGTGAAGAGGAGGCCAGAAAATGGATGAGTGAAGTGAAGCAAATCATGGAAGATCTCTTTGATGAATATAGCAAAGAGGTTTATGTTCAGTCGTAGAGAGAAAGTGATACTGAGGTGGAAGATGATGATGATCCACTTGCAAAGTGGGATCAGTATATGAAGTTCAAAAGAGGGCAGTCGAGCAATGAGCTAGATCGATATTTGAAAGAAGATTTGACACCTCGAAAAGAGGAAGTTGATATCTTAGAATGGTGGAAAAAAAGTTCTTCAAAGTACCCTATTCTCTCCAAAATGGCTCGTGACATATTGGCAATCCCAGCTTCTACCATTCCTTCGGAGTCTGCTTTTAGCACCGGAGGACGCGTCATCAGCGACTATAGGAGCAGTCTCGCATGCTCTACCGTTGAGGCCCTGATATGCCTCTAGGACCGGTTTAAGGCAGTCGGTATGTAAAATATGCCTTTGTAAGTTATTCTTCTAGCTAGTTTTTTTCTCCTGACTAACAAGAAATTCTCTTACTTTTTCAGATGAATCGGACCATGAGTAGAAACTTTTCTGTTAGCTGGGAGCGCATCACTATAGGTAACTTGTTCAGTTTTGGTAGTGCATCACCAAGAAGAACTAACTCTGCACTGTGTCTGCAGTCTGCTAGTTCATATAGTTTCTACTTTCTAACATCAATATGCTCCAGCTTTTTTCCAAAATGCAACGCAATTCAATGAGATAACATGAGATGCCTATTCAATTCAATGAAATTAAGTGTAGGATTTTTTAAACTGACTTTGAATCTTGGGTGTGTCAAACTCTAGGAGCTCCGCCGGAGGATCGACGTGTCGCCGACATGAAATAAGATCAGCAATTGGTTTCGAGAGAGAGCAAGGCACACCCAGTTCGTGAGATATTTTCTGGCATGTATTTTGAGATATCTGTGAATCGGCATATATATGTCCCGTACTTTTTTTGTGTCAGCATGTATATGTCCTCAAGAGAAAGGTCCTCGACGAGCTGTAATCTATTCAGAGTCTGTAATCTTCTACATTTGGGTGTGTCCTCGGCGATTTTTTCTAACAGCGTGGGAATTATTTACTGTAATCTTCCATCGTAGAGACCTAGCTCAATTATGTTTTAGCATCTGAAATCGACTTTTGTTGCTAACTTCCTGTAGCTTATGTGGGTTATGCGGGCGCTGCGGGCTGCCGTGTAGATTATGTGGGCTGCCCGCATAATCCAACTTAAGTCAGACGGGCACATGCGGCGCAAACGCGGGCTCCCGCATAACGGCCCGTTTGCAGCCTGAACCAGCAGTGTGGCTGGTCTAAGCCCACCAAAGTTTTCGGCCTCCCTTGAGTAATGAAACAAGTTAAACATTACATGTGAGTCGATAGCAAAAATGCTTTGAAGCACTTCAACCGTGCTTGAAGTTTCATTTTGTTTAGATAGCTCACTCTTAATAATCAACCTAATGCGGATGGAATAAACAATAAGACCACTAGCCATAAAAAAGAATAAAAATGCAGAAATCTATATACAATGAGACCATTAGTAGCTATAAAAAAGAATGGAAATGCAGAAATATATAGGTGGCTCCAGCGGCGGACCTACATGGTATGCCGGGTATGCCGTGTGTGGTCGAGTCATGCTACTCACTAGTATTACATATTACATGGTACGAGAAAAAGAGCCCAGTCCATGTGAAATTACTTGCTTTGATATACAGTCCAGACCCCGTACCCCGTACGTATCAGCTATCAGCTAGCGGAAAATCGGCGTACCATCTGAGGATGCAAGTGAAACAAAATCGGCAGGGGTGTGTGGGTTCGTCATCTTCTTGTGATGAGCATAAAGGTTGGCTTAGTCTGTGGGCAGCGAACGTCCCGGGGAAAGCTAAAATACATGTCTGGAGGCTCATTAAAAATGGGTTGGCTGTTGGTGATGAGCTGCAGCGGAGAAATATCAAGTTGGGTGTGGTCTCTGTGGTGTGCAACCGACCGGAGTCACTGCTGCACCGCTTCCGGCGATGCCCCCACTCCATAAAATTCTGGGAGGTGCTAAGGGAGCTCACTGGAGCGCAGCTACAGGCACCTCCGAATGACATCCGCTCTCGCCCTGACCTGCATGGCTGGCTACTTGATTGGTTAGGCAGATTGAATGATAAGGAAGTGGCATTGGCGATCATGGCCGTGTACCAAATTTGGCTAGCCAGGAATGAAGCCCGTGAAGAGGCACATATCGTCGATCCTTGTGGACTTGCCTAGAGGGTCGTTCACCTCGTCGACGAATGGGCGGGGCTTAAACCCCCTGTAGCACTGAAAGACCCAAACCCGGAGGAGCACTGGCAAGCTCCGGAGGAGGGATGGCATAAGGCTAATGCGGATGGCTCTTTCTTTCCATCTTCGGGTCGAGGAGGTTGTGGTGTGATTTTGCAGAATCATCATGGCGGGTTTGTGGCAGCGGCCAGCCATTTTTTGCCCTCCATCGCTGACCCGGAAGGTGCGGAGTTCTTCGCTTGCAAGCGTGCTCTCGATCTGGCTAAGGACAAGGGTATTGCGAAGATTTGTCTTGAGACGGACTGTTTGGGTGTTGTGTCAAAGCTGAAGGGCAAGGAGATGGATCGATCGGTTTATGGACCGGTTGTGGAGGAGGTCAAGCAAATGTTGAAGGCCTTCGGAGATCATTCGACCAGGCATGTGCGTCGTTCTGGTAATAAAGTGGCGCACCATCTAGCGAAATTAGGCTGCGGAAATAATGTTTGTAACACCTGGTTGGAGTACCCACCAGAGACTATTGTGAACTTGTTGGCACCTGAGTGTGTGATATGAATGCAGCCATTTAATCTAAAAAAAGCTAGCGGAAAATTACCGATCCAAAGACCGCCTCGGTGCATGCGCATCCAGCTACCCACTGCGCCACCATCAACTCGATCGAGGCCGCAGTCTGCGGAACTGAACCGCCGCATGACTATGACCTAGACGACCGCCGCACACAACACCTTAAGGTTGAAGCACCTAGCTCGGCCGCATCCATGCCGGCCGCCGGAAGCGCAGGACCACGAGACCTCCGCCGGTGATTGACGCCAGCAAGCCGCATCCTCGGCACACGGTAATGATTTAAATATAACCCTAGGGATGAATAGTTAAATACAAATTGATTTTGTGCTCTCTTCTTCTCAAATTAGATATCTCAAATTTATCTAGATTTCTCAAATTTATCTAGATTTATGTATCTAGAAACGTTTTGGTGTATACATAAATACTAATCTAGACAAATCTCGAGATGAAGGGAGTATATAATTTTATGATTGATTGTATTTATTTTTGTAAAAAAATTGCATCCTCTAGGACTGAACTTTGATTTTGTCATCGCATAGTTTTGTTACACGCGTCGTACATATTGTCAATTGTTGGAATTATATTTTTTGTTGAATGGCTCAGTTATGAAGAAAGGCGGAGAAACCGGAGATATTGCATATCTTTTTAGAAACAGGAAGAAAACAAGGCCGATGCTGCTTCAAATCTTTCTCCATGTTATCAGAAACATTGCCATTTTTAGACTGATTTCTGAAATGAATCACCACTTGTCCCAGGGTAATGTATGCAATTTTTTAAACTTTATATTCCAATTGCATATTATTTATTGCTTCTATACCGTATTACAATGCAAATTTTATAACTATATGTTGAATAGGTAAATTAAATTATACTTTATGAAAATAGCCGTCAAGTTTTTGGCACAGCATACCCATTGGTAATAGGTAAAATATAATTTATAAAAATAGTCGTCAAGTTTTTGGCGCGGCATACCCATTGGTAAAATCTTAACTAAACTTCTAGTTTGGTCTTCACAGAGATACCCCGAGAAGAAAATATGTTTCCGTAGGTGGTGTATGGGGGCATGAAAAAGGTACTCCTTATGAAGGTCACAACAGATAATAACGCTTTAGTTGATGTCAAGTTATTTTATCTGTTCTGTGTAAAACACATCCTTTGATGTAATTGTTGATCTTGTAAGGTCAGTTCATAATGATTTCTCTGTTTCTGCTCATGTGTGAGTTAACTATAAGAGTTAAATGATGTGTTTTGTAGATAATTGTTGCTAGTTTTGACTTAAAAGAAGGAGATTGTAATTTTTTGAGGCTTGGCCTTGAAGGGTTGGTTTACAAAAAACTGGAAGAAACTATATATAAAAGTTTCATTAAGTGAAATTCATCATTGTACCTCCAAATTTGAAAAATAATAATCCTATTTTAAGTGTTTTACAAAGTAATTAATCATTTCCCAAATGTAATAATTCAATCGTAAGCCATTAAAAAATTGGAACACAATTTTAGTATTAATAGACATACTACCAAGACAGATTAATTATCATCAACCTGATATGTTGTGGCAAGATATTTAATGTGACTATTATATATTGTAGATATTTTATTGAGGACATGAGAAGGTTCCGTGGATACATTTGTTCAAAGGTGGCCCATACCAGGAAATATAAATACCATGGTTAACCTACATTATTCAACGATATTATAAATAGGAAGGTACCACTTAAGATTGTATCGAACTATAATACTTACAAAATAAAACAAGTGTTATCTTATGATAATTATACTAATTTTGTAACCAACACATTCAAGTTAAACTTTTATTATAATGTTAATCTGTAAGATTAAAGGGATGCCAAATGATATCATTACATCACAAATGTAGATTATTTAATAATTTTATGACATATAGATTTAATATTATATATATGAAAAATGACATTCTAATTACCAAATTGTGTTTTAAATATATTTTTTGTATTAGAATATATAGATGTTAATAGAAAAAAATGATGCTAATGAAAAAGTGGGCACCGTGAAATTCAATGAGAACCACAAGCAAAACATATCGAACTATAGATGTTTTCGGACCTCAAATTAGATGTAAAACATAACAGCAGAACCGCAAGCAGATAGCAACGGCCAAATATATAAACAACCTGAGCATAGTTTATAGTACTTCAGCTATCTTAAAATACACTTTAAACTTAGACCTAGACAAAAAAGCAGAACTAATTAAGATGAAAATGAAAACAAAATAAGGTAGAGCAACTGTATTAACAATGCATAATGTTTGATAAAAGGTTGAATTAAAGGGCACCATAACTTGATTCTAATAAAAAATACAAGTTCCAGTATATTGTATTAACCATTGGATGTAGAATTGCATGCTAATACAACAGAGGGAGCAAATAAATACACGGAAAAGTTCATGTTCAATTAATAATATTTTAGAAGCATATACATAGTAAATCACACTATAGTGCCCACACTGATTAGGCCTTGCAAGCTTCAAAATGGTTTTTATTTATTTCGTGAGTTCATTAGTATAAAGAAATTACTACTGCAAGTTGCAGGAAAGGTTTGCAATGACAGAAACCAAGCAATACACGGATACTCTAGCTTAAATGTAAACTAAACTGCAAACAAATTGGTAAGGCATACACCTCTTAGAAGCATTTCTATGTGATAAATGTTACATATTTTTAAAATTAATTCAATCATATTCTCTTAGGCAACAATATAAGTATATGAAATCTATAGTTATGGACACAAAATCTGGCTGTTGTTCTCAGTTGAAAAAACATTTCTAAAAGCATATACTCTATTCTATTCACACTTCTTGTTTCAAATTTAAGTTCATGTCTAAACCTGATAAAAGCAAAAGTTTACACAAATGCTTCATCTATGTACTGCTCAAGCAAAAGTTTGAATGCACCAGCGTGGGGAGGCAATGGACGCACGCTGGCGTCTAGTGGTGGTTTGGTGGAGTGAGAGGAAGAGAGAGGAGTGGGAGGAAGAAGGTAGAGTCGGGTGGGGCAGAAGAGAGTAGGATGAAGATGTATGTGACACTGAAGGGTTGGCCCCACCTGTTAGCCTCTAGGCTAGGGCTTGATTTAGGGAGGGTTTTTTCTGCAAAAATTGCACTATTTGGATCGGTCAACACCACGCTATGTCAACAAATACATTGATGTACATAAACCACTGACCGGAGACAGACACCGTATTTAGTAACCGTAGATCGCATATTTCTAAGGTCTGAGAGGCCGTATAAAAAGGTTGCCAAGTTTAGGTACTTTTTTTAAACTGGGGGCATAAATGCCCTGCTTTGAATTAACAAAACCATACGGCCAACTGTACAAGGGTGCTGAAAACACCTTACAACACCACGCACAACTCAAGCACACAAAATCGAAAGAAAAAGCTCCGCTTGAAGAAGATGAATACCTCCTCGCTCAAACGCCAAGACAGAAGCAAGCAACCGCAGAAGAACCGCACACTGACAGGGTAGGTAACACTAGATGAATTGCTCAGGTGACACGGAAACACCATCCTCCTCCCACACCGAAGAGAGACTCGCCATGGATCGAAGGGCGCCACACCGTCATGCGGGGAAACATTCACCCGAGAACAAGAGGAGGCATTGCTCGAGAGACCACCAGAGAAGACCAGACCATGCAGAGCACCACCCAGCAACGATCACTCCAGTGCAACAAGCACCTTCAGCCAAAGTAGCCCAAAACAGAGAAGGGCAGGCTTGCGAGTAGACTCTGAGATCGAAGAAACAAACTCTCCGCAGCTAGGCATCCCTCGCCGGCTACCACGAACCCCAGACGACGCCTCCAAGAAGGGAGCGGTGCCGGTAGCGCCGCCGTCGTCCAATCCGAAAAGATTTTGGGATTTCACCTAGGTTAGAGGTAGGGTGGGGGAACAGGTCCGCAATGGCGCCTCCAAGAAGGTAAACGGCGCCCAGGCCTTGCCGTGGCATCGCCGCCGCTGTGGTCAAAAGACCAGGGATTTCTCCCGGACCAAAGACGCTCCACCGGCTCCCTAGCCGGTTTCCATGCCGGCGGACACCAGCAGCAAGAATCCTGCAGGGAGGAGGGAGCCGAGGAAAAGCAGACCTTCAGGATCTTGGAGCAAGCTGACGAATTCGCCCACACCCGGCCACCTCCGCCATCGCCCTGTCGCCTGCGCGACCAGAGCACCGGTCAACAACACCCGTGAATGCCAACGGTCGCGCGGTCGACGCCGCCTCTCCGCCCAAGGCCGCTGCCCCGGCATTCCGGGACCCAGGTAGATCCGCCGCGGACAGCATCCCTTCCACCGCCCACAACCACCAACCGCCGGTGAGGCCGCATTGGAGAGGGGGACAGGAAGGAGGAGGCAGCCCAGCAGCCCAGCAGAGTCCAGGCCCCGTGCGGCCGCCTACCTCCATGCAGCCGCGCCAGGAGCTCCGCACGCTGATCCCCGCCGCCCCCATCACCAGCGTTGCGGGCCTTCGATGACAGCAGCCTCAGGGGACAGCGAGGGGAGGGAGGTCGGGGGAGGGAGGCGGTGGCGGGGGGATTAAGGTTTCGCCCCCCGTTCGCCTTAGAGGAGGCGACGCGAGGGGGTCGGGGGTTTCGAGAGAGATCCAAGTTTAGGTACTGCTAGTGGATTTTACTCTTTTAAAGCTCGTAGGAAGATGCTAGGAAGTAAACTGATTCATGCACGAGTATTTTTCAGACACGTGATGTATCATGTTCCTTATATGAAAGGAGGTTGGGCTCAAAGCCTAAGAATGGTGTTATTGTATTGAATCAATTCGGGAGTATTTCAGTGTGGCTTTAGCTGTGTTTTGAATTTGTCCATTGAAACCTTTTTTTAACATTTGAGACACTGATGAAGTGGAGCTTTGAAATGAATACTCGAAGTTGAACTAATTAAATATATGTGAAACCACAGTTAAACGTAGAATTATTGATACAATCAATTAAAACTGCAATACAATAGTAGTGAAAGTAAGGTTTTTAAATATACCCACCGCCCAACCTTTGTCTAAATCGTACCCAATTTATCTTTCCATAAAACTTCCCCCAAACAAGCATGGAGTGCACTAGATACACATGTGAAACCTTTCAAATAACAAAATGAATGACGTTGAAACATGGTTCTCGCCATGAAACTTATGTGGTATGTACAAATCATTCATAAACATAGTTCTTTTTTGCAAAATATATAATCCTACATCCCAACTTATGTGTTGTTTATAAATGTATCAATCCGTTCTTACAAGGTGATTTGAAAATGCCCATCCAAGAAAAAAAAGCTTGAAAATGCCCAGGGGCTCATATTTCAGTCAGTGATGTGACGTCGCCTAATGTTGGGTCACAGACATGCGGGCCCACCATACGATGTGCCCACATGTCAATGACTCAAAGTCATATTTTACTGAATCCCTCCCCCTGCCCATTATAGGAATCACAACGAAACTAAACTAGACCACGAGGACAAATGCTAATTGTCGCTCGATGCAGAGCTAGTCGCCAACGCCGTGTACCCCCTTTACTGTGATTTTCCTTTTGGGTCAGGCCTGTTAGTTGATAGGGACGAGGGCGACCGGAGATGAGGACGACGGCGGGTGGGGTGACCACTGGAGATGAGGATGAGGCGACACCGGAGGACCTCACCGATGACAGGGACGACGCGCCTCGCCGGAGCGTTGCCCGCAGAGGTGAGGATGTGACCTCGCCAGAGACGGGGACGACGCGGCTGGCCGCAGCATCGCCGACGGAGGTGAGGAAGAACCTTATGTTGGGGTGGGGTGTCTCGTCGGAGTTAGGGTTAGGGTGCGGGGATGTCGCCGGTGACCGGAGTGTAACTACCTCGGTGAATTACGCTCTTAGTTACAAGCCTGGACGAGCGGAAATGGTTAAAATAGTACGGTGGGCCAAATGCCACTCATAGGTAGACCTTTCGGCCGTCCTAACCATTTCCAAAACATTGGGACAAGAACGAGCGGCGTAATCGGCAGGCGAAGGGATCAACTACATACACAAATGAGTATGTATGCAAGCCACATACAACAGTCCTCAGAGCCATTCCATCTAAAAAGAAATAGAAATATTGCAACGCCATACGGCAAGACCCAAATATCCTAGATAGAGATAATATTTTAGTATAGCTCCTCATACATCAAACATCAGAGTATCAGGCGGAAGCGGAAGACAAGATCCAAGTACGGATAAGAAGCAAATCGGCATAAGATGCCACATAAATAAACACATCCCGCCCACAGATCTCACGGATCCCCGTTCCCGGAATCTCTACACCGAGTGATCGTTGCCAACATCGTCCGTCTCCTCCACCCAGTATCCATCTTGCGAGCATACCTGTTTAGAATCAAACAATTTATCGTGTGAGACCCTAGGGATACTCAGCAAGTCTTTATGCCTCTAAAGGGGGACACAACCTGGAGTGACGCAATTGCAGCAAAAGATAAAACCTAACAATTCTATAGATACTCGCTAACCATCCGCCTAACCAAAGATAGACGGATGTCCGTTAATTAAGAACAACAGTTATAACAGTAATATTAACAGATCCATCCTCCTCCTCGCTTACCAACGAGGAAGCGGACGAACAACCCCCCTCCCCATCCGTTGACAGTTTTATTAACCATTCCATGAGTGTTGCACTATTTACTAGTCAGGTACTTATTCAAATTAAAAGCGGTACTTTAGTTATACTTGTCTATGATCGAGAAACTGTGCTCCAAGTCGTCCATAACCGCGGACCCGGCTTTCAGAAAGATTTACCCTGCAGGGGTGCACAAATAGCAACACACACTCGATCAACCTCGGAAAAACCAAATCAAAACCCAACGAGGCATTCACGACAAAGCGATCACAGGATTCAGAAATGTTTCAGGGGGCCACCCCACTAAGCTACCCGCAACGAAGTTGGCCTCGAACGGACCTGTGGTTTGCGACGGCTGTAAACGATCGGGAACCCGAAAGTGTGACTAGGCTTGTCGATACCAAAACGCGGGCGCGATCCAAAATAAAGCAGTGCTCCACGCACAATCTTAAATAAAGCAAGAAGCAGGGCATTAGTACATGATAGTAATAAAGCCCCAAACTACTTTGTGGCCCCAAGAAATAAGAATGAATCAAGCTCTGGCTCAGGGGGGTCCATAAGGCCTCCCGGATGTGGATAGTGCGAATAGTCAAGGAACAGGAATCAAGTACTCGGGGTCCTACGGGACACAAGTGGGCGTGGAAGAACCAAATAACATCTATTGCCCACCGATGCCTCTGCATTAGTTATATCTAGCATTTTAATAGTTGTATTTAAAGACATGACCATCTCCACCATTAAGCATCTCCACCATAAACATCTGCCAGCATACCAACAACTGTGGTACTCGACAACACAAGATCACACCTGAGCAAGCGACTACGACTCGCAAGGCCAGCTATCTACCAAACACAGGTAATAGGAGGTGTCCAAGGCAATATAGAGGCTGCACGGGATATAACTGGTGTACGGAAACTAAAGCATCGCGACACGGATAGCAATAGATCAACAGGAGGAATTAAAGACTATAAATGCAAAATAGGTAGAAGGGGAAGAGATGCTCGCCTGGGAAGCCACTTTATCACTGCCCACTACCCATGAGAGATCCAGGCACATGGCTTAATAGGATTGATAGGATACCCATATCAACAAGTTGCAACTTCTTTTCTGGAATCTCATTCGAAAAGAACTCTAAGGTTAAGCGTGCTTGGCCTAGAGCAATTCTAGGATGGGTGACCGACCGGAAAGTGGGTAACCGGGTGCGCACGAGTGAGGACAAAGTGCGCAGAAAAGACTAGTGTTGGTCTGTGGGGCCAGTCTAGATATCCTATTAAGCTGACAGGAGTGACACCCCCCGGGCCCAGGAGTGGACGGGGTGTTACAAATGGTATCTGACGAGGTTTAATCTCGTCAATGCCCATTGTTATGGACTTGGGTTTTGGAGAAGATGGGGATGTTGGAGATCGTGGCACGGTTAACAGACAAGCAACCAGGGGACACAAGATTTACCCAGGTTCAGGCCCCCGGAGGGAAAACCCTACTCCTGCTTGTCTGCTCTTTTATTACGGCGGAACCGAAGGTTACAAGGTGCGCAGATTCGATCTGGCGTGGATGCGTGAAGTATGAGTCGAGTCGTTGGATTACGTCCCCCCTCGTTGGCCCCTCCTAGCCTTTATATATGGGGAGGCTAGGTCTCGGGTGCCGATACGAGTAGGTTACAAGTTGTATTCAAACTCTAGTCTTGCTCTCCAAGGATGCGAAGACGTCATGGGCCTTGGCCACCCGAAAATCTTCATGGGCCAGCGTATGTCTGCAGTGGGCCTTCCTTGGGCTGGACTAGGTATGCTGAAGTTACGTACCCGTAGGGTATAACCATGTCAGTAGCCCCCGAGTGATCAGTCGAATCGTAGATTCGACTGAGGACTCTTCAATCCTTCGGGTGCAACTCTGTATTTCAAGAGAATGTGTAGGGATTGCTGATACGTGTGTCTGACTCTCCCGACGGATCAGGGTCAGTTAACTATCTTAGGACAAAACAACACGATCTTCTTCAGGTTCGGGTCCCTCAACCCGGACCTGGAACATATGCTGGCGTAATTCGACTCAGGCCGCGGAGGACTTACAGGAGTGGAATTCCAGTGATTTTAATTAGTGTACCCAACGCGTCCGTCGGTATTTTTCATCACGCCTGTTGGCATGGATCTATACTAGCAGAGCGCAGTCAGGTGCGTTGCCAGGCCATCAGATGATATCTGTAGGTCTTATCTTTGCGTCACAGACGCAGCATCCGAAGGTTTATCACCGCGGAGGTGTTTCGGGTGGCCAAGGAGGATGTTACTCACTTAGCATTAATTGGGGCAGAGTTGCCGAAAAGTTTTGCGTGCTGATCCGAAAGATCGCAGTCGAAGATTTCATAGGGTGCGCGACCAGCGCTCCCTATGGGAGTAGCCCCCAAGTGTCTGTTCGAGTCGTAGACTCGAGCGGAGACTTTAGTGCAAGCATTGCTCAGTTGTTTAGTCCGTAGGACTCGAAAATTTTCGGATGCTTAAATCCATCCTCCCTATGGGAGTAGCCCCCGAGTCCGTAGTGGAGTCGTAGACTCGACGTAGGACTCGAAGATCTTTGTGTGTGCGCGACCGGCGCTCCAGTTTGGAGTAGCCCCCGAGTGTCTGGCGGAGTCGTAGACTCGGGCAGAGACTCGAATTTGGTATCGTACAGTTATAGTCGACAATCTCGTGAGCGTACCGTTGACCCGGAAGTACATCGGGTCAGCGTCGCGCCTGTGTGGCATCAAGTGATGCAACCATCCGAGGAGTGTTTCGACTCGGGCCTTGAGTTTATGGCGTAGCCAGTTGTTTCGTCGACTCCTGTTGGAGGACCTGATGGAATAGCTCGACGTAGGACTTAGAGAAAATAATTTTGTCCTCATTTGTCTGTCGGGTGCGCGGCCAGCGCTCCTGATAGGAGGAGCCCCCAAGTATTTAGTCGAATCGTAGATTCGAGTGAGTACTTTTAGCTTGTGGAGCCGAAGTGTTGCTAGTATAGCTTTTGATGACGTCAGTGCTTACGATCGATGACCTCAAGCGTCTGCTACGCCAGAGATGACTTGACTGGACGAAGCTTGGGTCCCACTTGCTGACTTTGAATTGACCGGTCACGCGCGGCGTGGAGATGATTACGGCGTCTCCTCGATTTCCGCACGTAGTGGATGGCGTGGTAACGACGGTTCGTTTTGGTGCTGACACGTGTACGGCCAGATCTACTGTTGTCGTTAGGTCTTCTCGATGGACGGCCAGCGTGCGTCGTCTTCGCTGTTATAATCCGTGGTGAAATCGTGGTTTGTTTTTCACCGCAGTAGTTCTTGTGTTCACTCCCTCCTTGTGTTCGAGCGATTCTTGCTTCTCGCTGAGCTTTTCTTCCACATTTTCTTTGTCTTTCTTCGTTGGCAACGCCACCACCGCCGTAGCGCCATGGGGAAGAAGAAGTCCTCATCTGCAGTTGGGACCAGCGCCGCCGGAGGCAAGAAAGGCGCCGCCGCTGCTCGTGTCACCGATGGTGGCTGGCGGCGATCAGAGACGCGGGAGAGCAATCTCCGCAAGCTGCGCGAGCGGAGCCTGATCCCGCAAGACACGACAGCCGTGATACTCCCTGGCAATGAGGTAATCCCCCGTCCCCCATCTGGGTTCCGGGTTATGTTTGTTGCCTTCGTGATTCGCGGGTTTTCTTTTCCTGTCCATGACTTCCTTCGTGGACTGCTCTTTTTCTATGGGGTTCAACTCCATCATCTGTCTCCCAACTCCCTTCTCCACATTGCGTGTTTTATCACGCTTTGCGAGTGTTGGCTTGGCATTGAGCCGCACTTTGGCCTCTTCCGGAAACTTTATTCCGTGAAGAGGCAGTCTGGTTCGGATGGTGTGTATCCCATTGGGGGTTTCATCATCTCCCTCAGTCCCAATGTGCAATTTTTTTCCTTTTCCATGTCCGAATCTGTCCAGTACTGGCGAAGGAAATGGTTTTACATCCGTGACTCCGTACTGCCTGGGCAAGATTTTGGTCTCGTTCCTTTTGACCCCTCCCAGTTGATTGAGAAGAAAAGATCCTGGAAAAACCAAATCTTGGATGGTGAGGTGGCGGAGGTAGAGGCCCTGTATCGTCGGGTGGAGGAGCTCCAATTGATTCCTGAGAAGGAGGTGAACGGTGTCGACATCATCCGGACGTTTCTTGAGCGTCGGGTGCAGCCTCTCCAAGCGAGGGCGCATCCGATGTTTCTTTACTCTGGACGCCGTGATCCGACGAGGGTTTCGAGTGAGAAAATCTCCGAGGCGAAACTTGACAAGGATCTTCGCGCGCTGTTGAAGTTCAAGGTCGATGAAAAAATCCCGGGGAAGTCGCTGACTCCTCCCTTTTCTTCGGCGTTGGCCGTGCCAAAGGTGTAGATTTGCGCACGTAGTGCTTCCCTTTTGTTTTTTGTTGGGTGTTTATTTGTGTCCTTTGTTTGCTAACAAAGTTTCTTCTCATCTTGTAGAGCTTCAAAGTGTCGGGCATGGCACCACCATTGCCCGAAAGGTATCCGAATGCCCCGGATAATGAAGTGGTGGATTCCGTGTCCGAGCTACCGTCAGCGCGATCTCCAGCGGAGGATGCCGATGAATCGAGTGAGGACCATTCGCGCAAGCGATCACGGAGCTCGAGCGAGTCTTCGGATGCTTTGACTCCTCCGACTCCCAGAAATCCTCTGGGCCTTGAGCGTCATGATGATGTTCATGGGGGTTCTTCCTCTCCCTTTCCTGCCATTCCTGTGCGGGCTGTTGCTCCGCACCCGCCAGCAAAGCGGAAGAAGGAAGAGAAGAAGGAAGAGAAGAAGGAAGAAAAGAAGGAGGAGAAGAGGGCCCGAAGGGCTTCTCCTATCTTTGACCTGAGCGCGTTGGGCTCGTAAGTGATCTTGTTGCCACTGTTGTCTTTTGTTCCCTTGTTATTTTTGCGCCTGTGTTGATTGATTCGTATGCAGGCAATCCTCCGACGGCTCTAGTGATGGAGCGCGCGAGATGATGGGGGAGTCGAACATTGCGCCTCCTCCTCGCACGATGGCGACTTCGGTGGCGCTTTCCGGATCCTCCTGCAGGAGAGGCTGGTGGTTGTGCCTCAGAATTTCGCAGCGGCCTGGGTTCGCCGGAGCACGTAAGTTAAATGCTTGATGTTACGGGGAGAGCCCCCGAGCGTCTTCGTGTGCTGATGTTGTTTATGCTTCTTTGTGTTGGGCGTAGCCCCCAAGTCCTGTGCTTAATGCTATTGCCTTTTTCTGCAGCCTTTTGTCCAAGAGGCCAAGCGGCTGGTGGAGGAACGCCTAACGCTGGAGGCGAAACTGTGGCAGCTGCAAGGTATTCGTCTGCCTTGTAGTACTCATCTTGCTATATCCTGGTCCTGTTTGTTGACACTTGCTTGTTGTAAATGCAGAGGAGCATAATGATTCTCTCCATGAGGTCGATGCTCTGAAGAAGAGCCTTGGCCAACTGGAGCAGAAGGCCGAATCGCTTCGCCGAGGCGAGAGCGCTTTGAGCTGGAGCCGACGAAGGCAGCAGCGAAAGAGCATCTGCAGCAGGAGGCCACAGATCGTGAGGAGCAGCCGCCACCGCTGCCGCTCATGAAAAAGGGGTGGCGAGAAGCTCATGGCTGCCGCCAAGGCTATTTCGGGTGAGCGTTAGCTTTGTACTTGCTTTTTTCTCATGGATCGTCTTTGATGTGGCCGTTCTTCAAGTTGTCTTCTGTTTGTCTCAGATGCCGCAGGCATCGAGTTCGACCGCGGTGCTCTGGAGCACGGGCGTGCTCTGGATGATGCCACAGTAGCGGTCGAAGACCGCCGCAGACCGCTGCCAACTCCCTTGCCAAGGCGAAAGAGGTCCTTGGTCGCTTCTACCAGGAGCTCTTCCCGAAGGGCGCATCCCTTGAAGACGTGGGTGCTCTGGCAGAGGCTCTATCAGTCGAAGCGCCTGCAGCGTATAAGCGCAAGCAGAAGGGCATCGGCGCGTCCGTCGGGCTGGCGATGGCCATGGCGGCTGGGGCGGAGCTGGACCTGCCCCAGATTACTTCTCGGATGCCGACGGCTGCCGATGGATCCGAGGTAGCCTTCGCTGCCTACTCCGCTCGCTGCAAACGATATGGGCCCAAGCTCATTGACTTGCTGTCTGAGTACGCATTGCGGCAGCAGGGCGAGGCCAAAGCTAGGCAGTCTGGTTCTGAGGCGACTCAGTGCCCTCCGTCATAGGCGTGGTAGACGTAGGGTAGCTTGTAGTCTATTTTTGCTGTAAATATCTTTTGTAGTACCATCCTTGTGCCACGTAGTGGCCTTATATATTTTAATGAATTTCTCCGAGCTGTGCTCTATCCTTGGCTGAATGTCTGTGTGCCTTCTTTTTTCTTCTGCTATAGGTTCCTTCGGGTGCTGACCCGGTTGACACTACATCCGAAAGGCCCTTGCGAGCATCATTGGATGACTCCTCGCAGCTCGCTTTTCTTCGAGATCGCGTGCGCAGCTTGGAGAGAGATTTGCTTGGGTTACGCGGTCGCGCTGACGTTTGGAAGTCCAAAGCAGACCGTGGTGCAGCCAGAGAGGAGTATTTGATGGCGGAGCTGGGTCGGCTGTCCGAGCAGCTGCAATGTAAGTTGATCCTTCTTTCGAGCTGTAGCTTAGTTCTTCGGGTGAGCCTGCTGGCCTCACTCTTGTTTTGTGCGGTTGTCGCAGGTGCCAATCTTGCTCCGAGGGAAGAAAAGGAGCGTATTGCTGTTCGAGTCAATTGCTTGACTCAACAGGACATGGAGGCCGGCGGCTTCTTCTGGATGGATCGTGATCGCGCCATAGTTCTGGCGACGGTGCAGGATCGTGTCTACCAGGTTTCGCGGGTGCTCCGCCAAGTGCAGACATCGCTTTCCTCGGTGCTGCACGTCATGTTTCCGTTGGATGCCATGCCAACGACCCTTGCAGGTCTTCTGACGAAGTTTCGGAGTGCCAGCAATGTGAAGGAGCTGGTGCGGCAGTAGCTCGTTGCAGGGGTGAAGGCTGCCTTGTCTCTTGTGAGGGTGCACCGCCCTGATGTAGATTTGGTTGCTGTGGCGACTGGGCCACCTCCTCGACCAGATGGTGGCGATTGGAATATGCGCCCGCATTACGCGGCTGTAAGGCAGTATGCCGAATAGATTGTAGATTTGTTTGAGCACCGTGCTCAGGTTATTCTTCAGAATAGGTAGGACCTGAAAATAAACAGATAGATGTAAAATTTGTATATTGCGGCTGGGCGTGTATGTGCCCTTTGTTGTAAAGGTTCGCTTGTTAGCGAGCACGCAGTGCTTTGATTGAGTATGTGCCCTTTTCGTTTGCCTGACGTGGTCAGCTACTCAGGTGTACACGTTTTGTCCTCAGTCGATGAAATCGTGAGGTGGGGGAGCCCCCGAGCACTTAGTGCTTTGATTTAGTACGTGCCCTTTTCGTTTGCCTGACGTGGTCAGCTACTCAGGTGTACACGTTTTGTCCTCAGTCGATGAAATCGTGAGGTGGGGGGAGCCCCCGAGTGTGTTTGTAGCATGTGATAAAGTTGCAGAGAAATAGTCAACAAGGTTGAAGTAGACACTTAGCTTTATTTGTATCGTAATGGAGGAGGTACATGGTTCGGCTGAGTAGCCTTGGCTGTAAGCCTTATCGAAAATGGGGTACATTGCTATGGGTAGAATCGTCGCAGGTGCGAGATGTTCCATGGGTTGGAGTATGCGACTCCAGACTCCACGTGCTTGAGGCGATAGGCGCCACCTGGGATGACCTCGGTGATGGCATAGGGTCCTTCCCATGGCGACTCGAGTTTATTCGGTCGCTTTTGCTTGAGTCGCAGAAGACGAGGTCTCCTTCGACGAAGCGACCTTGGTGGCGCAGGCTGTGGTAGTTGCGGAGACTTTGCTGGTACACCGCAGATCTAGCTCCGCTATATCCCGTGCTTCGTCGAGTGTGTCGACGGCGTCTTCGAAAGTGCAGCCGTGGATTCGCTTCGTAAGCGATTTACTCGTGGAGCCCGGTGGCGATTGCCGGTAGCACGGCCTCAGCTCCGTGCACCATGAAGAACGGTGTGTAGCCGGTGGAGCTGTTTGGCGTTGTCCGTAAGCTCCACAGGACAAATGGTAGCTCTTTCGTCCAGTTTCCGGCTTTGTGCTCGAGTGAGCTCATGAGGCGCTTCTTGATGCCGGCGCCGATTAGACCGTTGGCCTTTTCCACTTGAACTGTTGTTTGCGGGTGTGCCACTGAGGCATACGTGATGTTGATCCCGAGGCCTTCGCAGAAGTCCTGGAATTCTTCGGAGATGAAGTTCGATCCGTTGTCGGTGATGATGCTGTGCGGTACGCCAAATCTGTAGACAATGGATTCGAAAAATTTGACGGCGGTTTTGCCCTTCTGGTTGGTGACTGGCATTGCCTCGATCCACTTGGTGAATTTGTCGACTGCGACCAGGAGGAAGACGTGTCCTCCCTTCGAGGATTTTGGCGGTTGTCGATCATGTCGAGGCCCCATTGGGCAAAAGGCCAGGCTATGGGTATGGGTCGAAGTTCGGACCCAGGTGCGTGCGGTTTGTCGGCGAACCGTTGGCACCCGTTGCATCTTCGGACGATGTCCTTTGCGTCGCTCATGGCCGTTGGCCAGTAGAATCCTGCTCGCAGAGCTTTGGCGACAAGGGAGCGGCTGCCTGCGTGGTGGCCGCAGATGCCCTCGTGGATATCTTGGAGTATGGCCTTGCCGTCATTGATGGTGACGCACCGTTGTAGTACGCCTGTAATGCTACGTTTGTACAGCTCGCCGTTGATGATGGTGAAGGCTTTTGACCTACGAGATATGCGTCGGACATCTGTCGGGCTGTTTGGCAATTCTCCGTTTATCAGGAACTGGAGGTATGGACGTGTCCAAGTTTTTTCGACTGCCATGACTTGCATCAGGTTGACCATGGCAACTTCGGTATCCAACTTTTCGGGTCCTTCATGACCTTCGGGTAGCGTAGCCCCCGAGTGTTCTGCTTCTTCGGGTGATCCCTTGGGGAATTTCCGCTTGATGGATGGCACGCAGATCTGTTCGAGGAACACACCTGGTGGTACCTTTGCACAAGTGGAGCCGATGTTGGCGACTCTATCGGCCTCCTCGTTGCTCTCTCTTCCAATGTGCCGAAGTTCGCAGCCGTCGAATTCTCCTTCGAGTGCGTTGTATAGCGCGCGGTACGCGATCATGTTTTTGGCGTGTGCGTCACACTCATTCATCGTCTGCTGGACGACAAGGTTGGAGTCACCGTAGATGACCAGGCGAGTTGCGCCACATATTTTTGCCATCTTCATGCCATGGATGAGGGCTTCGTATTCGGCCTCGTTGTTGGAGGCTCTGAATTTCATCCGAAGGACGATTTCATCTTGTCACCTTGCGGGAGGTCAAGATGACTCCTGCCCCTCCGCTTCGCTTTGGAGCCGTCAAAATGCATTGTCCAGATCGTGACATGTCTGGGTGTCATGCTGCAGCTCCATCCAAGGCACCGTGAAGTCCGGAAGGACTTGAGATTTGATTGCGTGTCGCTTCTCGTAGATGATGTCCAGGGTGATAGTTCAATGCACCACAGGGCCACGCGCCCTGTGGCCTCTAGGTTATTCAGGATGCTGTTTAGGGGTGCCTCGTTGACGACCATCACCTGATGCTCCTGGAAGTAGTGGCTCAGTCGTCGAGCCGTCATGAATACGCTGTAGGCCAGCTTCTGGTAGTGCGGGTACCGCTGTTTTGTTGGAGTGAGAACCTCGCTGAGGTAGTAAATTGGGTGTTGTACCCCATGGGTCTTGCCTTCTTCGGGTCGTTCGACCACGGTGCATCGTCGACCACCCAGTGCGTGGCTGCTATGTACAAGAGGGCTCGCGCTTTTGGCGTGACCAAAACTGGCGAGGTGGAGAGGAGCCGCTGAGGTTTTCAATGCGCCGCTGGCTTCTGGTGTCCACTCGAACTTGTCTGCCTTGCGCAGCAGCTAGTAAAATGGTAGGGCCTTCTCGCCCATGCGGCTGATGAACCTGCTTAGTGCCGCTACTCGCCCTGCGAGCTGCTGAACTCCCTTGAGGTTTTTCGGCTTCTCCATTGTCATGATAGCTTTGATTTTCTTCGGGTTCGCTTCGATCCCCCGTTGAGAGATGAAGTACCCGAGCAGCTGACCCGAGGGGACGCCGAAAGCGCACTTTTCCGGATTGAGCTTGATCCTGTAGCGATCAAGGTTGTCGAACGTCTCGCGGAGATCGTCGATAAGTGTTCTTGCCTCCTTGGTTTTTATGACTATGTCGTCGACATAGACTTGGACGTTGCGACCGATCTGGTCCTTGAGGCAGGCCTGCATGCATCGCTGGCACCCGCTGGCGTTTTTAGCCCAAGGGCATTGTGTTGTAGCAGATACTCGAACGGTGTGATGAACGCCGTTTTCTCGATCTTCACCTTGAGTCGAATCTTATAGCCCGAGTAGGCGCCGAGGAAGGAGAGTTTCACAACCCGCAATAATCGATGATCCGTCGATCCGAGGAAGAGGGAAGTGGTCCTTAGGGCAATGTTTATTTAGTGACGTGAAGTCCACGCACATCCGTAGGATGTCCGTGTCCTTCTTTGGGACCATCACCGTGTTTGCCAGCCATTCGCTTTCCTTGATTTCCCGGATGAAGTCTGCTGCGAGTAATCTGTTGATCTCCTTGCCGATAGCTTCGGCTCATGGCTCTAACAGTCTTCGGATGGACTGCTTAACTGGCTTGGTGTCTGGGAAGACATTGAGTGTGTGCTCGGCGAATTCCCTGGGAACTCCTGGCATGTCCGCAGGACACCAGGCGAAGATTTCCAGCCACGGAGGAATTGACGAGCGCTTTTCCTATGCGGTGCTGAGGTCGTTGGCGATCAGCGCCATCTTGGAGGCATCCGTTGGATGGACCCGCACTTTTTGGTGTTGATGGTGGAGTCGAAAGACATGTCAGGTGCGTTCTGCTTTGTGACTGGGGGTAGCCCGTTGTCCGTCACCTCGCGGAGCCTTACAAGCTCGTCTTGCATGCCGAAAGATTGGGAGATTTTGTTGAAATCCCTGTCGCATTGGTCCGATCGGGTGAAGCTCCCGTGGACTGTGATGACGCCCCTTGGTCCTGGCATCTTGAGTAGTAGGTATGCGTAGTGTGGGACGGCCAGGAACCTTGCGAATGCTACGAGTCCCAGGATGGCGTGGTATTGCGACGGCCAGTCCACCACTTCGAATTCTAGGCGCTCCTGCCGAAAGTTGTCCGGCTTCCCGAAGATGACGTCGAGCCCTATTTTGCCCAGGGGGGAGATGCCCTTCCCTGGGACAATGTCATAGAACGTTGTGTCTGATTGTTCCAGGCTGCATTGCGGGATCCGCATAGCTGCTAGAGTACTTGCGAATATTAGGTTGATGCCGCTGCCGCCATCCATGAAGACGCGACTCATCTCGAAGCCTCCGATCTGCGCCTCCAGCACCAGGGCAGCATGACCTGGGCGAGGGATCTGGCAAGGGTGATCCGCGCGAGTGAATGTGATGCAGGACTCCGATCCGCTGAGGTACTCAGGGATTGCAGGCGGAGTTGCCACGGCCATGTTGATTTGTCCGCTGATTTTCTTCTGCACATTGTTGGTTGGGCGTCCCTTCTGGATCATATTTAGTGCTCCCTTTGGTGGGGGGTATGTGACCCCGGCGTTGTTTTGCGCTGGTGCGACTGGTTGATGTGGGCCTCCAATAGGCGGCGGTGGAGGAGCTCCGTGTGCTATTTCACCTGGCGCAGTGCGCTCAACGCAGGAATTGGAGCTTGTTGTCTCATCTGCACCATGCTTTCGTTGAGTTTCTGGAACTCGCCGCAGTCCTTGAGCATGTGGCTAGCTTTCTTTTTGCCATCTTGTTTGTCGATGTAGAAGTGGATGGTGCATGGACCCGAAAGTTTGTCGAATGCTGAGGGTCCGTTGTCGCGTCAAGCGCTGCCACGACTGCGTTGGTCGTCCGTTGTCGCGGAAGTTTCCGCTGCGGTATCCTCCGCTGTTGCGGCTGTTGTCGTTACGGCGGTCGGCGTAGCCGGCTGCGACCATGTCGGGTCCGTCACGGTCCTCGTAGACGCGCGATCTCCTCTTGCTGCGGCGTTCGCGTCTTCGGTCGTAGTCGTCCTCTTCATCTGATTGCGCCCGCTGGATGCAATCTTCGCCATCTGCCCAGCTGTTGGCGATTTCCATGAGCTGGTCGAGTGTCTTGGGCTTTACACGTCCAAGTTTCTCCTTGAAGTCTGGGCGCTTGATGCCGTCCCTGAAGGCGTCGATGGCCCTTTCTTCGGAGATGTGTGCTGTGGAGTTTTTGGTTGTAGATCATCGCAGTATGTACGAGCGAATAGATTCACCCGTTCTCTGAGTGCAGGCTCGCAACTCTTCGATTGAGGCGGGCCTCTTGCTGGTGCCTTTGAAATTTCGGATGAAGCTATAAGCGAGCTCCTCCCAGCTTCGGATGGATCCTGATGATAGGCGCTAAGCGGACCAGCCGCGCGCCGTCAGCTGAAGGCATTGCATGGCGGTTTCTTTGTTGCCTCCGTGAAGCTTAACGGATGACAGATGGTCACTGAGCCAGGACTTTGGATCTTGCGTGCCATTGAACTTCGGAGTATCCGAAGGAAGCTTGAAGTTGCGTGGCATCTGTGTTCGCCGGACGGATCTGCTGAAGCATCGAGCCCCGCAGAGTTCTCCTTCGTCTTCATCCATCTCAGATTCAGACGAGCATGCGCGTTTGGCGCGTGCTTTGTCGATCTTGCGCTGTGTAAGCTTGTCTCTGGCGTCGTAGTCGCGTTTATGGCGGTGCGAGCTCTTCTTCCTTCGAGGAAGATCGTGTTCCTCTTCATCTTCGGATGAGGGAGTGGGGCTCCGGTCGCGCCTGGCCGGAGCTTTCTTCTTCGCCCGTAGGAGCGCCTTCGTGAGCGCAGCCCGATTAGTCCTAGTCCGTGAGTGCGGACCTATGCATGGCCCTTTCGGATCCCTCCGGAGGTGGGTGAGCCGCGAGATACGCAGTGGCTGCCATGATCGCAGCTTGTGGCGTCTTCGGGGTGATGTTGCCGTCGGCGTCCATATCCATGAACGATGTGTGGAGAGTTCGGGTCACGTCACGCCACTCCTTCGGGTCCATGTTTTCCACCCGAGGGTGGTGCTTGTTTCCTTGGTTTCCGTTTGTGCTAGAGCCGGGTCCCATGGCGAAGAGCGCAGCTCGTCGCGCAATGGACTCAGAGGCTGCCTTCTTGCGTTTGTCGAGCGTCTCCTGCATCTTGACTTGCTTCTTGTGCTCCTCGATGAGGAGGTAGTGGTATGCCATCAGATCACGTGGGGAGTCCAGAGGTAGGACTATTTCGCCTGCGACGGCGCGGCGTGCTTCGGCCCATCCTTCTTTGCTAAGTTGGATGAGGTGGCCCCTGTTTTCGCCGTTTCCACCGTTTTCGCCGTTTCTGTCCTGCGGGTTGGGGTTGGGCGGCGGGTTAGGCGTTTTCTCGTCGGTTTGGATGATTGCAGCGCACAGATAGCGCCTGCAGATTGGTTGGCTGCTGCCGCAGCTTTCGGATTCGGAACCGTAGGTTCCTTCATCCGAAGGTGGATCGCACAGATCGGAGTTGCAGCTGCTGCTGCTGTAGAACTCATCTGTTGATGGTGACGTGCGTAGCACGGGGTGTGGAGCCCACGAAGCGGACCTGATGGACGGCACGGGCATCCGCTCAGGGAGGCGGAGGGTGCCAGTTTGTCCCACCTGGAAGCAGAAGCTCCCGAACAGAATTTCGAGTCCGTCGCCTACGGGCTCGAAGTCCTTCATGGTATCCGGCGAGTGGGCGGTGAAGTCGAAAGCGCCGAAGAGGAGGTGATTCTCCGTCGCCGCGGAGTTGTAGATCGATCGGGTCGGAACCGTCACGACCGCACAATCAGCAGCCCCAATTCCCACAGACGGCGCCAAATGACGAGGTTTAATCTCGTCAATGCCCATTGTTATGGACTTGGGTTTTGGAGAAGATGGGGATGTTGGAGATCGTGGCACGGTTAATAGACAAGCAACCAGGGGACACAAGATTTACCCAGGTTCAGGCCCCCGGAGGGAAAACCCTACTCCTACTTGTCTGCTCTTTTATTACGGCGGAACCGAAGGTTACAAGGTGCACAGATTCGATCTGGCGTGGATGCGTGAAGTATGAGTCGAGTCGTTGGATTACGTCCCCCCTCGTTGGCCCCTCCTAGCCTTTATATATGGGGAGGCTAGGTCTCGGGTGCTGATACGAGTAGGTTACAAGTTGTATTCAAACTCTAGTCTTGCTCTCCAAGGATGCGAAGACGTCATGGGCCTTGGCCACCCGAAAATCTTCATGGGCCAGCGTATGTCTGCCGTGGGCCTTCCTTGGGCTGGACTAGGTATGCTGAAGTTACGTACCCGTAGGGTATAACCATGTTAGTATCAGAGCCGACCCTTGCGATTACACGGGTGTGTGCGGGTCAGTGGCGGGACATGTGGAGCATGGCGCGTGTGGCCCGGAGTGGACACGGCATGGCACATGTGCCGGCACTGGACGCACAGACGCGTGCCAAGAGGGAATGTTCCTGGGGTGTGCTTGATCGATGAGGGCATCGATCTTCTAAAGGGTGGTGTATGAGATCCAGCACATGGCTTAATAGGATTGATAGGATACCCATATCAACAAGTTGCAACTTCTTTTCCTAATCTCATTCAAAAGAACTCTAAGGTTAAGCGTGCTTGGCCTAGAGCAATTCTAGGATGGGTGACCGCAGGGAAGTGGGTAACTGCAAAGCACGCAGTGAGGACAAAGTGCACAGAAAAGACTAGTGTTGGTCTATGGGGCCAGTCTAGATATCCTATTAAGCTGCCAGGAGTGACACCCCCCGGGCCCAGGAGTGGACGGGGTGTTACACCGGAGTTAGGGTTGGGAGTGTAGGTCGGGGTTTAGAGGAATGGTCTGCCGACTGGCCGGGACCTCGCTGACAATGGGGGCGACATGGCTGGCCGCAGTGTCGCCGGCGGAGGCGAGGAAGAAAACTTAGGGAAGAGGGGGTGCGTTCTTAGGGTGTAGTGGAGGTGGAGGAGTTGGCGGTGTGGGGAACGATGACAAGAGGCGCGCGAGGAAGATGATGACCACGGCACACACAAGAAAGACACGGTTAGTTGACCACGACAGGTGGTAGCCCAATATCGATGCCGTGCGTGCGGTGCATGGAGGCCGTGCCGCTTAGGGCATCTCCGCCGGGCTCACCCAAATGGGCGACCTAAAACATCCATTTCTGTCCGTTTGGGTCACACCGAAGGACGATTTGGGTCATGGTTCGGCCTGTCCAGCCTGTCCGGCCAGCCACGCCTAGCGGTGCGACCCATCTGTCGGCCCTGGCGATTGGTACCATCGTTGGCCAATACTTCGCCAATCAGCTCAAATACATAAATTGACTAGCAAATAATATGGCAGACGTGTGCCATCGCCCTTTGGGCATCGCCAACAAGTGGCCAGTGATCTGAAATATGCAAAAGACGGCAATATCATACACAATGTCCAAAAAATGGCAGGTTCCTCCCAAAAAGTGGCTTTCCCCGCTGCCATTGCACTTCAAGCATCGCGAGCCTGGATGATCTGCTGCCTCCTCGCGACCCAAGCCCTGCGATTGAGGTAGTTGATGGTATCTAGGTCGGTGAGCATGATGGCATTCTGCTCGGCCATGATCTTAGCTTCGGCCTCCTTGGCCTTGGCCTCTGCCTCCAACACCCTAGACCTGGCCTCAGCCTCCTTGGCCTTGGCTTCGGCCTCCTTCGCATTGGCCTCGGACTCCATGGCATTTACCTTAGCCTCAATGTGCATTAGCGTAGCCTTGGCGTTGGCCTCCTCCACCTCAATAGACCTAGTCTAGAGCTCGACAAAGGTCTTAGCGGTGGCCTCTTTCTCTTTGCGTCACCTCCCTTCCCTCTCAACGATTGCCTCCTCCTTCTTATCCAGGATCTGCCTCAAGGTCTCCTGGAAGGCCAAGGACCCAGCCCGGCGGGCGATGTCGGCCTTCGTAGGCTTGTGGCCCCCAGGATGATGGGCACATGCGGCAGTCCCATCACCTGCAGGGTTGCCAATGCATTCTCCTTTTTCATCATCTAGGTCGACAAAACCGCCTGCCGAAGCATTTCCCTTGCCATTGCCCTTCTTGTTGTTGTCAAGTTCTTTCCAAAGGGCATATCTAAGCTCCCATTTTTAAGTCCTTGATCAACCCCCAACAATTAGACAACATGAAGTCCTTGTTGTCATTCACCTTCTTGAAGTGCTCCATTGCTTTCATGACTTACACATACAGTAATAATGGCTCAATGCATATGCAACACATCAATAAAGAAAGGAAGAGGTTTTTGTAGGGGTTCCGCGCATAAAAACAATAAATTTTACTCTACGCCCCTGAACCCCTGAAGCTGCCAGAACCTATCTATTAGTAATACAGTAACGGGAGAGGCTTTTCGTGAACTTACCCTTGAAGACCGAAAAGCGTTGTCAATGCTCGGGAGAGCGTGGTTGATGTAGACGAGCCAAAGCCGACCTCAAGGTCGTGATAAAGTCCTTGCGCTCCTTCTGGATCCAACGACTTGAGTGCCTCAAGTGTGACACCTCGTGGGAGTTACACACGTCCGGTGCCTGACGATGACTCCCGCTTCCCCGATCCAGCAGCAGTTGTGGAAGTAGAGCTCCCAGATCTGAATCCCGCAGCGCGACGGTGCTCCGTGGTGAAGATGTCTCTCGCTCGTGCAGTCCAAGACTTGGGACCACGGTCACGAGAGAGATAGGGGGAGAGAGAAAATATCAATTGGAGGTCCTCCCAAAAGTGGGGAGACCTTTATTGATTATTGGGTGTATTTTTCTAGGCCAAATACCCCACTTTATATAGGGGGAGGGGAGGTACTACCTGCCCTCAAGTCCCGGGGTGGGACTAAAGGAGAGGAGGGGGGAGGAGGTGGCCGCCGGCCACCTAGTGGGCCCTGCGCGGGAGGGGGGCTAGGCCTAGCCGGCCTCCCCCTTGCCCCTTCTCCCCTTTCTCCTTTTCCCTAATGGGCCCTCTCCCTCCGGAATTGGCCCATTAAGCCTTTTTGACCTTTAATTGATTTTCTCTTTATTAAATAATTATGAATAAATGATTAAATAAATATTTAACATTCATTCACACATTATCTAATCTCCGTGGCTATGGAACACCTTCCACCTCCACTCCGGACATCCTCCGGACTTGCCGAAACCCTTCCGGTTTTCTCCCTTCTTTTCTTCGGTGATTCTACCGATCCTATAAACACTATCTAAGCACCAACAAGCCCTTAAGCGTGATACTCTACGGTTCGGGAACACTCCAGACATGGTCGGGACACTCCCACACCAATGATCGATAGAGGGACCTGGATGGCCATGTGACCCCTGTGCGTTCCACGAAGATCTTTTGTCGTTTGAACCGGGACAGTCGTGTCTTATTCCCTTTGTCATTTGATACTTGCATTGCCCGAGATCTGATCAATGACATCACCATGTCGGGTTCAATCTCGTTACTAAACAATTCTACTTAACTCGTTTCGACAAGTGATATCCCCGTGATCTAATCACACGCTGCGCAGCTATTGGATATAACTTCTCCGAGTGGGCCCTTGAGTATCTTTCCGTCACATGGACGGACAAATCCCGCTCTTGACATATATTGCATCTACGGTTTCCTCCGAATACATGAACACACCTTTATAACCACTATTTTACCAGATGGCGTTTGATGCTATCTAAGCACTCTCGGGAGACAGTGATTAATATAGCCTCATGGTCTAAGGAATAGTCTACGAGGATCCATTTCTAATCATCGTAACTTGAACTTTGTGACATGATCGGGTCACGATGTTTAGGTTGGGTATTGGTTCATCATCTCATTCTCCGAATGAGACGACCTCATTTCCAACTGGCATAAATGCCACATGATCAGGAAACATGATCATCTATTGACCAAGGAACCAGTGACTAGAGTTTCACTGGGAACCCCTGGTTGTTTGTATATCACACGTGTATTGATGTTTCCACTCAATACGGTTATAGCATGATATAAAACTTAATCATAAACTATATGAAATATGATAATAGTCCTTACTACTATTTGTCTCTAGGGCATATTTCCAACAATCTCCCACTTGCACTATAGTACAAATACACTAGCTGCATTTGTTCTCAATCATTGGCACTATATATCCAGTACCCTGAACATGCTTGCTCATGGAAGAGGTTGAGTCTTGGGTATTTGCACAGTCCCAAATCCTTTGCAACTTACTAATGTCACCTTGATTGACATCGATACTCTATCATCACATGATAGCATCTGTGTATGTATCACCGCTATGGCAGCAGCGAGGCCTGATTCCGAGGAGCCTACAAAGACCGTTAGATCAACCTCGAGGGCTTTCTCATGGGCACTGTGCCCTGGGACACATCATTCTATGTTAAAAGCGAACTAGCCCCGCCATAACATTATACAACACTTTAGATGGTACCCTTATGTAGGGGTTCGTAGCATGGAAAACAAAAATTTTCTATCGCATACAAACAAACAAGCCAAGATCTATCTACTAGATTGTAGCAACGAGTCGATAGAGGAACTCACCCTCGAAGATTCCAAAGCGGTTAACGAGCAGATCTCGTGATTCTAGGTGATGTAGTCGTACTCTTCCGATCTCAAGATGCGATCCTTCAGCGCCCGGTCCACATGGCGCTCCTGATCAGTCACGTTGGGAGATTCGTGAAGACCTTCCTCTCCTTGTTCGGTGACCAGCAAGGGAGGTTAGCACTCTCCTCGCGATTCCAGGCTTTGTGGCGGAGGTAGAGGGAGATCCCGCAGGGCTTAAGCCGGTCTTGAGTATGGTGGAGCTTATGAGAGAGGCTATTAGTGGTCTAGTAATTAGACACACCAATTAGAGGCTCTAAACCAATTAGAAGGCTCTAAACCGAAAGCTCTAAACAGGGGTCTAGGTCTAGTTTCTAGTTTAGAGGATAGGAACTTGTGTGTGTTGAGGAGCCCTGCCCTCCTTATATAGGTGGGAGGCTGGCTGCGCCATGGGGAGAGAGTCCCTCCCAAGTCGAAGCAGTGGGGCGCCCAAGGAGAGTCCTCCCCAATTCGGCCTCCACTAATCCTCCTCTTTTCCCACTTCCCAAAATTGCCGTTTGACTTTCAAACTAGCCGTTTGACTTTTCAATTTAGGATTTAAATAAACCCTTTATTTTGGACAGCGAGAACACTTAGTACATGATGCAATCATTCCAATATGTAATGACACATTCATGTACCCTCCCCCTCGGAGTGCGGACATTTGGGACCTTCTAGAATGTTCCCGATGAAAACACGGAACCATTCCCCAACTCGAAGCAGGACTTTCCTTATATGAATCTTATTCTCCGACCATTCCGGATCTCCTCGTGATATCCGGATCCCATCGAGACTCCGAACAACATTCGGTCTCTTTCTCATAATACCATAACTACTCAAACAACGTGAATCCTTAAGTGTGTCTCCCTACGGTTCGTGAATTATGCGGACATGATCGAGACACTTCTCAACAATAACCAATAGAGAATCTGGAAATTCATATGGCTCCCACATATTTCTCGATTGCTGCGATCGAATGAACCACTTACATACGATACCAATTTCCCTTTGTCTCACGATGTTACTTATCCGAGGTTATGATCGTCGGTATCTGCATACCTAGTTCAACCTCGTTCTTGATAAATACTCTTTCTCGTTCCGTGATATATGATCCTTGTGACCAAGTCACATGCTTGCAAGCTAATTGGATGACATTTCACCGAGAGGGCCCAGAGAATATCTATCCGTCATGTGGATGGACAAATCCCACTCTTGATCCATGTGTTTCAACCAATACTTTCCGAACACTCAATGCCACCTTTATTGCCACCCTGTTACGGTGTGGTGTTTGAAGACATCAAAGCATCCATCCGAAAGGCAATATGCATGATCTCATGGTCGAAGGAATTAGGTTACTATGTATCGAAAGCATATAGCAATTGAACTATTGAAATGACTTGATCTTTATGCTACGCTTATCTATAGGAGTATGTCCATCACATCATTCTCCTAATGATATGACCCTGTTGTTAATAACATCTCTATGTTCATGATCAGGAAACAATGATCATATATTTGTTGGAGATATGCCCTAGAGGTAATAATAAATGTAGTTATTATTATATATCTTTGTGTTTATGATAAATGTTTACATTCATGCTATAATAGTATTAACAAGGAAACCATTAATACTTGTGTGATTTGTAAACTTAATTTGAAGTCCCTAGTATAGCCTCTATACTTCACTAGCTTGTTGGTTGATTGATGATGTGGTTTCTTTGTCATGAACATTGAGATGTTATCAACAACAAGATCATATCGTTAGGAGAATGATATGGTGGACATACTCCTATAGACAAGCGTAGCATAAAGATCAAGTCATTTCAATAGTTCAATTGCTATATGCTTTCTGATACATAGTAACCTAATTCCTTCGACCATGAGATCATGCATATTGCCTTTACTGGATGGATGCTTTGATGTCATCAAACACCACACCGTAACAGGGTGGCTATAAAAGTGGCATTGGGTGTTCGGAAAGTATTGGTTGAAACACATGGATCAAGAGTGGGATTTGTCCATCCACATGACGGATAGATATATTCTGGGCCCTCTCGGTGAAATGTCATCCAATTAGCTTGCAAGCATGTGACTTGGTCACAAGGGATCACATATCACGGGAACGAGAAAAGAGTACTTATCAGTAACGAGGTTGAACTAGGTATGCAGAGATACCGACGATCATAACCTCGGATAAGTAACATATCGTGAGACAAAGGGAAATTGGTATCGTATGTAAGTGGTTCATTCGATCGCAAAGTAATCGTAGAAATATGTGGGAGCCATATGAATTTCCAGATTCCTCTATTGGTTATTGTTCGGAGAAGTGTCTCGATCATGTCCGCATAATTCACGAACCGTAGGGAGACACACTTAAGGATTCGACGTTGTTTGAGTAGTTATGGTATTATGAGAAAGAGACCGAATGTTGTTCGGAGTCTCGGATGGGATCCGGGATATCACGAGGTGATCCGGAATGGTCCGGAGAATAAGATTCATATAAGGAAAGTTCCGTTTCGGAGTAGCGGAATGATTCCGGTGTTTTCATCGGGAACATTCTAGAAGGTCCGGAATGTCCTGACTCCGGGGGGGAAGGGGTACATGAATGTGTCATTGCAAGATGGAATGATTGCATCATGTACTAAGTGTTCTCGCTGTCCAAAATAAAGGGTTTATTTAATTCCTAAATTGGAAAAGTCAAACGGCTAGTTTGAAAGTCAAACTGCCAAAATTGGAAAGTGGGAAAGAGGAGAAGAGGTGGAGGCCGAGTTGGGGGAGGAGTCCTCCTCCCCAAGCCGGCGCCCACTGCCGAGTTGGGGAGGACTCCTCCCTTGGCCGCCAGCCCTCCCACCTATAAAGGGAGGCAGGGCTCCCCTCCACACACACAAGTTCCTATCCTCTAAACTAGAAACTAGACCTAGACCCGGTTTAGAGCTGTTTGGGTTTAGAGCCTTCTAATTGGTTTAGAGCCTCTAATTGGTGTGTCTAATTACTAGACCACTAATAGCCTCTCTCATAAGCTCCACCATACTGCCCGGCTTAAGGCGAAGCCTGCGGGATCTCCCTCTACCTCCGGTACCACGCCAGTCTTCCGAATCGCGAGGAGAGTGCTACAACCTCCACGCTTTGGAACAAGGGAGAGGAAGGTCTTCACGAACACCGAACGTGTGACCGATCTGGGAGCGCCATGAACGCAGCCGGAAGGATCGCTCACGATCTTGAGATCGAAAGAGTACGACTACATCACCCACGAGAATCTGCTCTCGTTAACCACTTTGGAATCTTCGAGGTGAGTTATTCCATCGACTCGCTGCAATCTAGTAGATAGATCTTGGCTTGTTTGTTTGTATGCGATAGAAAATTTTTGTTTTCCATGCTACTAACCCCTACAAAGGGTATCGAGCCGTGTCTATATGTAGATCTGTTGCGAGTAGAACACAATGGTCATTGTGGGCATTGATGCTTTTATTGTAGATTGCTTTTTGTGTACTTTGCATCTTGCGGTATGTTGGGATGAAGCGGCCGGCTAACCTTACATGACATCGTTCATGAGACTTGCTCCACGCAACATGCAACTTGTATTGCATAAGTGGCTTTATGGTGCTGTTTCTCCTAGCATAGTAAAGATCCAATTTACAACGGTGATCAACAATGCTAGTATCAATGTTGTGGTTCTTGTTCGTAAGTTAGAACGACACTTATTGAAAGCCCCAAACCACGTAAAATATGCAAAGAAAGTAGAGCCGTCTAACTTTGTTTTGCAGGGTGTCTTGATGTGATATGGCCATGATTGTGATTATATTTGATGTATGCAATGTTCCTTATTGTAAATTGGCAACCGCGGGAGCCATATGGTTGTCTTTAATTTCTGTTAAGACCTGCGTGTCTATTCAAAATAGTTGTAATAGTTGAAGCTGGTGGGCGACAACCATGAAGAAGCGTCATTGACCTTGATGCTATGCGGTGATGATGGAGATCATGTTCGTGCTTGAAGATGGAGATCGGAAGCACAAAGAAGAAAGGCCATATCATATCACATATTATGAATTGCATGTGATGTTAATCCTTTATGCATCTTGTATTGCTTAGTAGACGACGGTAGCATTATAAGATGATCCCTCATGCACATAAATTTCAAGTTCTAAAGTGTTCACCCTTAGTATGCACCGCCAAAGCTTGCTGCTGAAGCACCACGTGATGATCGGGTGTCTTTGATTCCGCTGGTGACTACAGCGTAAGCAAGCCAGATTTGCTTATGCGAAGCTAAGGTTTGTCTTGACGAGCCTAGCATGTATGCAGACATGGCCTCGGGAACACGGATGGCGAAGGTAAAGCATGAATCATATAGTAGATATGATGAACATGATGATTGTTAGCCATTGAAACTATATCAACTCGTGATGATCGGTGTTGATGTAGTGGATTTGGTTCGTGTGATCACTAAAACAATGTGAGGGATGTTGTTTTGAGTGGGAGTTCACCTAGTTTAATTTCATTAATTAATTTGAACTCAATTTGTCATAAACTTAGTCTAAACTATTGCAAATATGTTGTAGATCAATGGCAGCCCTACCATCAATTTTAATGCTCCTAGAGAAAGAAAAGTTGAAAACAATGGAAGCAACTTCGCGGATTGGTTCCGCAATTTGAGGATTGTCCTCACGGTGGTAATTTGACCTATGTGCTGGATGCACCGCTAGGTGACCCACCTGGCCGATGCCACCGATGAAGTAAAGAATGTTTACCTCGCCGAAGAATCGACTCCATAGTTCAGTGCTATCTTGTATGGTTTAGAATCAGAGCTTCAGAAAAGGTTTGAAGAGTCAGATCCATATGATATTGTCGAGGATCTCAAATTAATCTTTGAGACTCATGCGGCAATTGAAAGTTATGAAGCTTCTGAAAAGTTCTTTAACTGCAAGATGGAAGAGGGTAGCTCAAAGGAGCATGTGCTTAAAATGTCCAGGCACGCAAATAAACTTCAAAGTTTGGGTATAGTGATTCCTAATACTTTGGGGTTTACCGCATCCTCCAATCACTACCACCAAGTTACAAGAACTTTGTGATGAACTACAACATGCGAACATGAACAAAGAGTTGCGAACTATTTGCTATGTTGAAATCTGCAGAAGTGGAGATCAAGAAAGAGCACCAAGTGTTGATGGTCAATAAGACCACCAAATTCAAGAAAGGCAAGTCTAAGCAGAAGGGACACTTCAAGAAGGGTGGTAAGAAAGTTACCATACCGATGAAGAAGACCAAGGCTGGACCCAAGCCTGATACTGAGTGCTTTTACTGCAAGGGAGAAGGTCACTGGAAGCGGAATTGCCCAAAGTACTTGGCGGATTTGAAGAACGGCAACATCAAGAAGAAAGGTATATCTGATATACATGTTATTGATGTGTATCTCACTAGTACTCGTAGTAGTGCCTGGGTATTTGATACTGGTTCGGTTGCTCATATTTGTAACTCGAAGCAGAGCTACGAATAAACGGAAGCTAGTGAAGAACGAGGTGACGATGCGCGTGAGAAACGGATCAAAGGTTGATGTGATCGCTGGCACACTACCTCTTCATCTACCATCGGGATTAGTTTTATACTTAAATAATTGTTATTTGGTGCCTGCGTTGAGCATGAACATTATATCGGGATCTTGTTTATTGAGAGACGGTTACTTGTTTAAATCCGAGAATAATGGTTGTTCGATTTATATGAGTAATATGTTTTATGCACATGCACCTTTGATAGATGGTCTATTCTTGTTGAATCTCGATAGTAGAAATACACATATTAATAACATTGAAGCTAAACGTTTGAAATCAAGCGATAACTCGACCTATATGTGGCACTGTCGTCTTGGTCACATTGGAATGAAGCGTATGAAGAAACTCCATTCCGATGGACTTCTTGAATCACTTGATTTTGAATCACTTGAAAGATGCGAAGCATGTCTGATGGGTAAAATGACTAAGACTCCATTTTCGGTATAATGGGCGAGCTCTGAATTATTGGAAATCATACATACCGATGTGTGTGGTCCAATGAGTGTAGCATCGCGCAGTGGTTATCGTTATGTTCTTACCTTCACGGATGACTTGAGTAGATATGGGTATATCTATTTCATGAAACATAAGTCCGAAACTTTCGAGAAGTTTAAGGAGTTTCAAAGTGAGGTAGAGAATCAACGTAACAAGAAGATTAAATTTCTACGTTCTGATCGTGGAGGTGAATATCTAAGTTACGAGTTTGGCGAGCATTTGAAGAAATGTGGAATACTTTCAGATTGACACCGCCGAACACCACAAGTAATGGTGTGTCTGAACGTCAATCGAACTCTCTTAGATATGGTTCGTTCTATGATGTCACTTACAGATTTGCCACTATCATTTTGGGGTTATGCATTAGAAACAGCCGCATTCACTTTAAATAGGGCACCGTCTAATCCGTTAAAACGACACCGTATGAATTATGGTTTGGGAAGAAACCTAAATTGTCGTTCCTTAAAGTTTGGGGATCTGAAGCCTATGTAAAGAAGTTACACCGGACAAGCTTGAACCCAAAGCGGAAAAATCGTCTTCATAGGATACCAAGGAAACTATTGGGTATACCTTCTATCATAGATCCGAAGGCAAAATCTTCGTTGCTAAGAATGGATCCTTTCTAGAAGGAATTTCTCTCGAAGAAGTATTTGGAAGGAAAGTAGAACTCGACGAGGTTGTCGAACCTTCTCTCGAAATTGCAGTAGCGCAAAGACCGGAAGAAGTTCCTGTGGTGCCTGCACCAATAAGAGAGGAAGCTAATGATAGTGATCATGAAACTTCGGTTGAAGTTACTACAGAGCCTCGGAGGTCAACGAGAACTCGTACCACTCCAGATTGGTATGATTCCGTTATGAATGTCATGTTGGTGGACAACACCGATGACCCCGAGACATATGAGGAAGCGATGATGAGCCCAGATTCCAATAAATGGCAAGAAGCCATGAAATCCGAGATTGGATCCATGTACGAAAACCAAGTATGGACTTTGGTGGACTTACCGGATGGCCGGAAGGCTGTCGAGAACAAATGGATTTTCAAGAAGAAAACAGATGTTGATGGTAATGTTACTGTCTATAAAGCTCGACTTGTCGCAAAAGGGTTTCGACAAATTCAAGGAGTTGACTACGATGAGACTTTCTCACCGGTAGCGAAGCTAAAGTCTGTGAGGATTATGTTAGCAATCGCTGCATATTATGATTATGAGATATGGCAGATGGATGTCAAAACAGCATTCCTCAATGGAGACATTGATGAAGAGTTGTATATGATGCAACCCAAAGGTTTTGTCGATCCTAAAGATGCTAACAAGGTATGCAAACTTCAACGGTCCATCTATGGATTGAAGCAAGCATCCCGAAGTTGGAATCAACGTTTTGATAAGGTAATCAAAAGTTTTGGTTTTATACAAACTTATGGAGAAGCTTGTATTTACAAGAAAGTGAGTGGGAGCTCTGTAGCATTCTTAATACTGTATGTGGATGACATATTGTTGATTGGGAATGATGTAGACCTTCTTAATAGTGTCAAGGAATATTTGAATAATAGTTTTTCAATGAAGGATCTTGGCGAAGCAGCTTACATATTAGGCATAAAGATTTATAGAGATAGATCGAAACGCCAAATATCATTGTCACAAAGTACATATTTGGACAAAGTTCTAAATAGGTTTGGAATGGAAGATAGCAAGAAAGGGTTCTTGCCCATGTTGCTAATCGACCTTGAGTAAAACTCAAAGTCCGACATCGGCAGAAGATAGAGAAAGGATGAGTAAGACTCCCTATGCCTCAGCCATAGGATCTCTAATGTATGCCATGCTATGTACTAGACCCGACATCGCATATGCTGTTAGTCTAACTAGCAGATATCAAAGTGATCCAGGAGTGGATCATTGGACAGCAGTCAAAAACATCCTTAAGTACTTGAGAAGAACTAAGGATATGGTTCTTTCTTATGGAGGTGATGAACAGCTCGTTGTTAATGGTTACACCGATGCTAGTTGGAACACCGATCCGTATGATTCTAAATCACAATCTGGATACGTATTTATTTTGAATGGTGCAGCAGTTAGCTGGAGGAGTGCAAAGCAAAGCGTTGTGGCGAGATCTTCAACTGAATCGGAATACATGGCTGCTTCGGAGGCTTCACAAGAAGCGATATGGATGAAAGAGTTCATTAAAGAGCTGGGTGTGGTTCCTAGTGCGCTGGACCCAATGTCTATCTACTGTGATAACATGGGCGCCATAGCCAATGCGCAAGAACCAAGGTCACACAAGAAGCTGAAGCATATCAAGCTTAGTTTTCACGCTATTCGATAACATATCAAGGATGGGTATATAAAGATTTGCAAAGTACACACAGATCTGAATGTGGCGGATCCGTTGACTAAACCTCTCCCGAGGGCAAAACATGACCAACACCAAACTGCCATGGGTGTTCGGTATATTACCATGTAATCTAGATTAGATGACTCTAGTGCAAGTGGGAGACTGTTGGAGATATGCCCTAGAGGTAATAATAAATGTAGTTATTATTATATATCTTTGTGTTTATGATAAATGTTTACATTCATGCTATAATAGTATTAACAAGGAAACCATTAATACTTGTGTGATTTGTAAACTTAATTTGAAGTCCCTAGTATAGCCTCTATACTTCACTAGCTTGTTGGTTGATTGATGATGTGGTTTCTTTGTCATGAACATTGAGATGTTATCAACAACAAGATCATATCGTTAGGAGAATGATATGGTGGACATACTCCTATAGACAAGCGTAGCATAAAGATCAAGTCATTTCAATAGTTCAATTGCTATATGCTTTCTGATACATAGTAACCTAATTCCTTCGACCATGAGATCATGCATATTGCCTTTACTGGATGGATGCTTTGATGTCATCAAACACCACACCGTAACAGGGTGGCTATAAAAGTGGCATTGGGTGTTAGGAAAGTATTGGTTGAAACACATGGATCAAGAGTGGGATTTGTCCATCCACATGACGGATAGATATTCTCTGGCCCTCTCGGTGAAATGTCATCCAATTAGCTTGCAAGCATGTGACTTGGTCACAAGGGATCACATATCACGGAGCGAGAAAAGAGTACTTATCGATGTGAGGTTGAACTAGGTATGCAGAGATACCGACGATCATAACCTCGGATAAGTAACATATCGTGAGACAAAGGGAAATTGGTATCGTATGTAAGTGGTTCATTCGATCGCAAAGTAATCGTAGAAATATGTGGGAGCCATATGAATTTCCAGATTCCTCTATTGGTTATTGTTCGGAGAAGTGTCTCGATCATGTCCGCATAATTCACGAACCGTAGGGAGACACACTTAAGGATTCGACGTTGTTTGAGTAGTTATGGTATTATGAGAAAGAGACCGAATGTTGTTGGTCTCGGATGGGATCCGGGATATCACGAGGTGATCCGGAATGGTCCGGAGAATAAGATTCATATAAGGAAAGTTCCGTTTCGGAGTAGCGGAATGATTCCGGTGTTTTCATCGGGAACATTCTAGAAGGTCCCGGAATGTCCGGCACTCCGGGGGGGAAGGGGTACATGAATGTGTCATTGCAAGATGGAATGATTGCATCATGTACTAAGTGTTCTCGCTGTCCAAAATAAAGGGTTTATTTAATTCCTAAATTGGAAAAGTCAAACGGCTAGTTTGAAAGTCAAACTGCCAAAATTGGAAAGTGGGAAAGAGGAGAAGAGGTGGAGGCCGAGTTGGGGGAGGAGTCCTCCTCCCCAAGCCGCCCACCAAGGCGAGTTGGGGAGGACTCCTCCCTTGGCCAGCCCTCCCACCTATAAAGGGAGGGGCAGGGCTCCCCTCCACAACACACACAAGTTCCTATCCTCTAAACTAGAAACTAGACCTAGACCCCGGTTTAGAGCTGTTTCGGTTTAGAGCCTTCTAATTGGTTTAGAGCCCTCTAATTGGTGTGTCTAATTACTAGACCACTAATAGCCTCTCTCATAAGCTCCACCATACTCGCACCGGCTTAAGGCGAAGCCCTGCGGGATCTCCCCTCTACCTCCGGTACCACGCCGTTGTGCTGCCGGAATCGCGAGGAGAGTGCTACAACCTCCGTTTTCTTTGGAACAAGGAGAGGAAGGTCTTCGTCGAGTACCAACGTGTGACCGATTGCGGGGCGCTCTTGAGGAACGCGGCCGGAAGGATCGTCTGCGATCTTGAGATCGGAAAATACGACTACATCACCCGAGAATCTGCTCTCGTTAACCACTTTGGAATCTTCGAGGGTGAGTTATTCCATCGACTCGTTGCTGCAATCTAGTAGATAGATCTTGGCTTGTTTGTTTGTATGCGATAGAAAATTTTTGTTTTCCATGCTACGAACCCCTACAATATTAACCAACAAGCTAGTTTAACAAGAGGCTTTACTAGGGACTCTTTTATGTTTACAAATCACACAAGTATTAATGTTTCCTGTTAATACAATTATAGCATGGTATGTAAACATTTATCATAAATATGAAGATATGATAATAACCACTTTATTATTGCCTCTTGGGCATATCTCCAACAGTCTCCCACTTGCACTAGAGTCAATAATCTAGTTTCAAACCTTTGTGTATTCAACACCTATGGCTTTCCGGTGTTTGTATGTACACGATTGCTAGTGGTCAATCTCCGGATCGACACTTCCGGTCGTGTGTAATTGCATGTCTTTGCGTCTCTACGCATCACTCATTCTCTAATGAGATGGCTTTGTATAAATTTGGTCTTTCGGTGTGACCTTTAGTTCTTTGGGGTTAAAACATGTTGACAATATTGTCGTACAATACATCTTCATAGTATTATCCTGCTGTGAACTACACCTAGTTTGATAACAAACTACTTGACACAAATGCCCTCTTTTGCTGCTATAATAGCAGTCATATACTTAGCCTTTTGTTGTAGTATCTGTCACAATGTCTTAACTTTGGAACTCATCCAAATCCATTACGGAACTCACTTTCCATTATATTGTGCCACCCTTAGTTTAGATTGAGATAAAACTTAATTTGTACTCTGTGACAAAACTAGTATCAATGTAGTACTTTTACAATGAACTAATCATCTATTTGTCACTTCTACAAATAATATACTCTTAGTTCTTCCAAAAGATCATAAGAATATCCTTACTATCGTCCAATGATCATCTTATGAATCATTCTGGTATATGCTCATAACATTTAGAGCATAGGACATATCTGGTTTTGTACATATCACAGTATGATTGATATAATTACTCTTTGTGATTTCATACATCAAGTATCAATCTATACTTGGATCTTTGTTTCACTTACTAAGTGCTAATACACTTGAATATATCATCAACATTGAACTCTTTCAATCCTTTCTGTGCGACAAGAACCTTTTCTTGTAGTTTCTATATTGAACTCATTCAATATCTCGTCTATGTACTTCTGGCACAACCATATTAGCGTCCAATGATGCCAAATATTTTGGTTTTGCCTAAGTCTTTCATCGGGATGAAATTCTTAATATGTGTTAATAAAAGATACATTATTTCTAATCAACAATATGTCTTCCACACAATGTATTAGAAACATGTCTTAGCGCTCCCACTTAATTTCTTGCAAATGCAAGCATCCTCATTGTCTCTGATGAAATTAAACTCCTTTAACAGTTTCATCATAGTGAAGATTCCAACTCCGCTATGCTTACTTCAACCATTGAAGTTTGCATATGCTTTTAGCATCCTTTGAAATAACAAAACCCTTTTGACCGTGTCATGCACACGTCCTAGGTAACCATTCTATTAGAAGAACTTGTTTTGTTTATTCTACTACCATATAACAAATTATATGTAGTGGTTGCTACATTAATCCGTCTAGACTAAAAATCGCTATGAAAGATCAAATCTTGTCATATACAACCTTTGAACATTGTTGTGAACTCTTTCCCAACATGTCGACTATTTCATAGATGTGAAACATCCATGTCTACTTATTTATAGATCCAAACACAACTGCAAGGCCTTACACCTTCTTCGAGGGTCCTTCAAGTTCAAAACTTGATTTCTCGTGTATGGAACTATCACGGATTATATGGCTTCAAGCCATTTGACGGAGTCAGGGCCCATCATCGCTTCTTTGCATGTAGTAGGTTTATTATTCTCAAATAATGATTCAACCCTCAAATCTTGGTATTTGATTGTTTACTTGACCTATTTGGTTCAATAGAAACTTAGACCTCCGTGACCACAACCTTTGAGGCACGTGAGCCATGAGCATTGTTGCTGCCTCCGGAACACTTTTTCTTTGCGCAACTCTGCACATATAGCTAAGGTTCCTTTAACCTTATCAAAGTTCTATCGTCCTCCCACTTAACTTTTCACGAAAAATTCCTTCTCAAAGAAACTTGACGTTCTAAGCGACAAACACTTTTGTCTCCGGTGTTTATGGAGGAATACTTAACATTTATACAAAGACAGGTTTATCCGACTTTGGTTGCAAACATCTTTCTTATGCATAGCATACCAATGTTTAAGAAAGGACTACTTGGGTTTTATCCCAAACCATAACCTTATATGGTGTCATTTCAGCGGATTATGATGGAGCTCTTTTAGTGGAAAACGGTAATCTCTAAAGCTTTTAATCTTTAAAATATAATGGCAGTTTTATGAATTATACCTTTGATCTTACCATGTCAAACAAGGTTTAATTACATATCTCGAATGCTCCATACTCTTATGGTGTTTCGGGAAATGCAAATCCACGGAACGATTCCTTAAATCTTAGGTATTATGCTAAACTTGTAATTCAAATATCTTCCTTTATGATCTTATCATAAACTATTCATATTCTTGTTACAATGATTTTGCACTTCATCTTTGAAAGTCTTTTGAACTTTTCAAATATTTCATACTTCATCCTTATTAAGTAAATATTCATATATTCACTCAAATTTTCGGAGAAAGCATATGAAGTTGAAATCCATCGCTCTTGACTACACATAATGGAGTTCGTACAACAATATGCACAAGTTCCAATAAGCTAGTCTTTCGTTCCTTTTGGCCTATGAGCGAAGTTTTAATTATCTGTAGCAAAGTTTCACAATCTTCATTTGATAAAAAATCAAAATACTCCAAAATTCCATCAACATGTAGTTTCTTAATTTTTTCTTTCCAATATAATTTAAACGGCGATGTCACTTCCTAAGTGATCTTTCAATCAATTTGTCTTTCGACAATTTTAGCACCAGTTTTATGGATGTGATTTATCCAACGAGATTTGTGAATCATCCATCTTTTATGGATTACGGCAATTATTTGAACAACCCTTTTGTTCTCATAATACCTGATAAAACAAATCCTGAAGGCAAGCTTTGATGTTTAACGAGCAACAAAATAACCCTTTATTTGTTTTCGATGAACATCATCACATATTCTTTTGCTATTTACTTAGGCCATTGTAGTTCATGAATTCTGTTGTTTCGTATGATGATTCACACCAACAAATTCAGTATCAAATACTTAAGAACCACATTGTTTAATAAGCAAAGAATATAGCCATAACACATATATCATCTATATACTTAAACTGAACAATTCTAGTCTTTTCTTTTCTGCCATATACTTATGAGATTCTCTTTCAGCATTTCCTTTTCTGTTTGAAAGAATCTATCAACATCAATAGTGGAGTCATACTTATGACACATAGTCCAAAGCGTGTATAGTTAAATACCAATGTCTTTGAACTTGCACTTTGAAGTAGATCACCATTATCAAATATTTGGTGTTTCTTTCAAATTCCTTTCTTTAGTAATCTCTTGGTGTAGTAAACATTTTACCTACATCAAATATTCACCCTCATCATGAACTTATCCATGATCTAGCTACTTTTTAGCTTGTAACGGTGAATTGCGAGTATAATGTTGCTCTCCAAAACCTTTTGGAAGATTAGGACAACTAGCGTCTCCAACCTTTTGCAAATTCTCATCCAAATATGAGAACATGAATTTTGCCATATTATACTCTATCATGTTGTAACCAAAACTTCGTTTCAGATATCACAATATCTTCCACACTTCATGGTTTCTGAAACAACTCTTTCAGATCCTAGATAACCTTGATATTAAGAGAATCTTTTGAATATCAAGAATCATGGAGACAAACATGATACTTATATACTAACACTTGAAATTTGTCACTCTTGATTTAAAACCAATTATTAAACTTCATGGAGTGACCGGAACTTACTGAAAGTTTGCAATAGGACTTTAAACTTTAGATTAACACTTTCAAAACAATACGATACCAGTTCGTAAAGTAACTAACCAGAATTCTATAGTACTATCATCTCAATTAAAACTAAGCGCAAGGTGGTAAACGGATGCCAATGACTACAACTATGCAAATTTACTTTGATTTAGTTTATGATAAATTGAGTTCTAATTAATAATTAAATTAATCTAGGTGAACTCCCACTCAAAACAATATCCCTCACATTGTTTTAGTGATCACACGAACCAAATCCACCACATCAAAACCGATCATCACGAGAGTTGATGCAGCTTCAACGGCGAACAATCAACATGTTCATCATATCTACTATATGACTCATGCTTTACCTTTCGGCGATCCGTGTTCCTGAGGCCATGTCTGTACATGCTAGGCTCGTCAAGATCAAACCTTAGCTTCCGCATAAGCAAATCTGGCTTGCTTACGTTGTATTCACCCGCGGAATCAAAGACACCCGATCATCACGTGGTGCTTCGAAGCAGCAAGCTTTGGCAACGGTGCATACTAAGGGTGAACACTTTAGAACTTGAAATTTATGTGCATGAGGGATCATCTTATAATGCTACCGTCGTCTACTAAGCAATACAAGATGCATAAAGGATTAACATCACATGCAATTCATAATATGTGATATGATATGGCCTTTCTTCTTTGTGCTTTCGATCTCCATCTTCAAGCACGAACATGATCTCCATCATCACCGGCATAGCATCAAGGTCAATGACGCTTCTTCATGGTTGTCGTCCACCAGCTTCAACTATTACAACTATTTTGAATAGACACCGAGTCTTAACAGAAATTAAAGACAACCATATGGCTCCTGCGGTTGCCAACTTACAATAAGGAACATTGCATACATCAAATATAATCACAATCATGGCCATATCACATCACAAGCACACCCGCAAAACAAAGTTAGACGCCTCTACTTTCTTTGCATATTTTACGTGGTTTGGGGCTTTCAATAAGTGTCGTTCTAACTTACGAACAAGAACCACAACATTGATACTAGCATTGTTGATTACCGTTGTAAATTGGATCTTTACTATGCTAGGAGAAACAGGCACCATAAAGCCACTTATGCAATACAAGTTGCATGTCAAGCGTGGAGCAAGTCTCATGAACGATGTCATGTAAGGTTAGCCGGCCGCTTCATCCCAACATACCGCAAGATGCAAAGTACACGAAAAGCAATCGACAATAAAAGCATCAACGCCCACAATGACCATTGTGTTCTACTCGTCTGCAGATCTACATATAGACACGGCTCGATACCCTTTGTAGGGGTTCGTAGCATGGAAAACAAAAATTTTCTATCGCATACAAACAAACAAGCCAAGATCTATCTACTAGATTGTAGCAACGAGTCGATAGAGGAACTCACCCTCGAAGATTCCAAAGCGGTTAACGAGAGCAGATTCTCGTGGGTGATGTAGTCGTACTCTTTCCGATCTCAAGATCGCGTGAGCGATCCTTCAGCGCCCGCGTTCAGCAGCGCTCCATGATCGGTCACACGTTCGGTACTCGACGAAGACCTTCCTCTCCCTTGTTCCAAAGCGTGAGGAGGTTGTAGCACTCTCCTCGCGATTCCGGCACTGTGGCGTGTGGTACCGGAGGTAGAGGGAGATCCATGAGGCTTCGCCTTAAGCCGGTGCGAGTATGGTGGAGCTTATGAGAGAGGCTATTAGTGGTCTAGTAATTAGACACACCAATTAGAGGGCTCTAAACCAATTAGAAGGCTCTAAACCGAAACAGCTCTAAACCGGGGTCTAGGTCTAGTTTCTAGTTTAGAGGATAGGAACTTGTGTGTGTTAGGAGGGGAGCCCTGCCCCTCCTTATATAGGTGGGAGGGCTGGCTGCGCCATGGGGAGGAGAGTCCCTCCCCAATTCGGCCTCCACTAATCCTCCTCTTTTCCCACTTCCCAAAATTGCCGTTTGACTTTCAAACTAGCCGTTTGACTTTTCAATTTAGGATTTAAATAAACCCTTTATTTTGGACAGCGAGAACACTTAGTACATGATGAAATCATTCCAATATGTAATGACACATTCATGTACCCTTAACCAAACGGACTGCCGGACATTCAGCGACCTTCTAGAATGTTCCCGATGAAAACACCGGAACCATTCCCCAACTCCGAAACGGGACTTTCCTTATATGAATCTTATTCTCCGGACCATTCCGGATCTCCTCGTGATATCCCGGATCCCATCCGAGACTCCGAACAACATTCGGTCTCTTTCTCATAATACCATAACTACTCAAACAACGTCGAATCCTTAAGTGTGTCTCCCTACGGTTCGTGAATTATGCGGACATGATCGAGACACTTCTCCGAACAATAACCAATAGAGGAATCTGGAAATTCATATGGCTCCCACATATTTCTACGATTACTTTGCGATCGAATGAACCACTTACATACGATACCAATTTCCCTTTGTCTCACGATATGTTACTTATCCGAGGTTATGATCGTCGGTATCTCTGCATACCTAGTTCAACCTCGTTACTGATAAGTACTCTTTTCTCGTTCCCGTGATATGTGATCCCTTGTGACCAAGTCACATGCTTGCAAGCTAATTGGATGACATTTCACCGAGAGGGCCCAGAGAATATCTATCCGTCATGTGGATGGACAAATCCCACTCTTGATCCATGTGTTTCAACCAATACTTTTCGAACACTCAATGCCACCTTTATTGCCACCCTGTTACGGTGTGGTGTTTGAAGACATCAAAGCATCCATCCAGTAAAGGCAATATGCATGATCTCATGGTCGAAGGAATTAGGTTACTATGTATCAGAAAGCATATAGCAATTGAACTATTGAAATGACTTGATCTTTATGCTACGCTTATCTATAGGAGTATGTCCATCACATCATTCTCCTAATGATATGACCCTGTTGTTAATAACATCTCTATGTTCATGATCAGGAAACAATGATCATATATTAACCAACAAGCTAGTTTAACAAGAGGCTTTACTAGGGACTCTTTTATGTTTACAAATCACACAAGTATTAATGTTTCCTGTTAATACAATTATAGCATGGTATGTAAACATTTATCATAAATATGAAGATATGATAATAACCACTTTATTATTGCCTCTTGGGCATATCTCCAACACCTTATCTATTATTATAAATGTATTCATCGAAACTCCCGTGCACTCTGTGCAACTTTCGATGTTTTGTACACCTCGCTTTCTACTTGACTTTTAATTGGTATCTACAGGAGTTTCCAACATATTCCCTTATAACATAACCCTTTATGTTTTAAGATAGTTATCCTTTATGGATTTGGAAAATATATCCACAGTTCTCTACTAGACACTGCGGACAAACTTAGCTCAACGTTCTGTGATTCAAACTTAATCACTTTCAAACGTTCTTTATTTGGATTACATATTATGCTAAGTTACCATCATGGCTTCTAAGATAGAACCTATGTCTCAACATAGTGGATGATGATCATCCTTTTCTTTCTTTCAACAATTGATGTTCAAACTTAATGTTATTCCTAATTTGAGTTATTAAGGACCAGTTCCTTAATTAACTTCTATTCTGAAACCCTTTTCAGAATCCCTTAAGGAATACTACATAATATCATAATACACCTATTATCAACTTCTAGATCTTATAAATCATTATTTATAAGTATTTTTGCCTTTCATCGTTAACATACTTAAGAATTACTCTTATAAGCTCCCACTCAAAATATGTTCCCACATATTTGAATTTGAGCCTTACATTGCTCCCACTTAAAAATATGTCAATCACATATTGTTTTAGGAAGACTTTGATAGCTCCCACTCAATTTTATGCAAATTGCATATCTCCTTATTACTTTGAACAACTTCAAAATCTTTTGATCAATTATCAAACTTGGAGATTTATTATGAGATACTAGTACTTTACTAGTTTTAAATCCACTAGACATCCAGCACACATGAATCAATTCATTTGAATTTGTCCAATACTTGAAAAATTGTGCTTTAGTCATTTAACCCCTTTTCCTACTATGGCTTTGCAGCCATTTGGAAAAATTCAAGTAACCCCTTTTACTTGTGAGATTCGGCAACAAATTGCTTTCTAGTCTCAAGGGAATTTTGTCTTTAGGATTTCTCATAATTCTAGTTTACCATTATTTCCTTTGTAGTTCATAGGTATGTCATACTCCAAGAATCATGAAAAGTGATCCACAAATGTCTCCATATAAGATATGGATTTACATTTTGAATCCTACTTCATGTAGTGAAAAACAATAGTGGACGAAAAACACAATGATCAAAATCATTTATTCTTTCCTTCCGTGAAGAGAATCATTCAGGAACGATATCCGTTGCGCTTTTCAACACTCTGATGCAGGGTTCTGAATCCTCATCGTGTTTTTCACTAATTTCCATTTTATTCATAATTGAGAAACATCACTAAAAGTGAGCTTTCTCAAGAATGCACCAAAATCCAAGCGATACGAATCTTGCTTACCTTTTGGTTTCAGCTATGGATTTCGTATTCAAAGTTTCCAATGAACACTCTACAAGGATTTATTCGCTATTGTTTTGGTTATATCGAATAACCCCAAAACTTTCACGAATTCTAATGGTTTACCAATTCTGATTGAGTGCTAACTATTTCTAAGCTAATGGTCTCTACATATACACTACAACAATTTATTTGGTGCCTTCTATTCAACCCCTTTGATATCTAATATCACATTGTGATGCTTTGTATTTTGACGTTTCAAAACACTTTGCATTTCACAATTTCTTTCATGCCATTCTTATAAAGTTGAATTTCATTACTATTGATCAAATCATAGTAATTGGATTCTCTTTTATTCTTATACCCTTTTATTGATGAAGTACTTTGATCAAATCAAAATAGTTTCATATTCATGTTTCCTTTGGTAAACTACTTTACACATTTAAACAATTATTTAATGATAATTACCATTTTCGTTAAAACACAATACATCGAATATGTATTCACTTTTAACAATTCATTAAACACTTTGTATCCAAGTAATACACGGTGTTCAAGTTATTCTGCCGAACTTAGGCATGATTTATATGTGAAAAGAAATCGAATTACTTTCACATATTATCACATAACTTTGAATTTAAACAATGGTTTCATTCATTTATGAACATATCATTAACTTGGGTATTTTAAACAAGGCATTTTTAATGTTTTACAAATGTTCATGCATTATCAATTAGTTTCAAACAATAAGGACAATTCACACATAATCAAACAAGATATGAACACGAATAGAAATCATTCATAAAAGTGGAACAACTGTTTGTTACAAACTGATATGAATAACCGTCTCACGAAGTGTGAGACACACTAAAGAAGTTCAAATCTCTTGATTACATTAATCATCCTAAAACCCAAACTAAGTGATAAATGTCGAGGGAGAGTGTCGTTGGCCATCATCATCATGCTCGCCATCAACACGCAACGTCACCTCCTCTCCAGCAAGCACCTCTCATGCAGAAGGACCTGTTTTCAGTAAAACAGAACAAGTACCAGATATACTTAACACTGCAATGTGTTTGCAAGATTATAACATTTATAAAACTGTATATCAAATATATACCTTGGTCATTGACGACCTGGGCGACATCTGGTTCAACCAACACATTCCTGAGATGTGTCATGAACTAGTGGAACTCCATTTCTATGTCGCCCCTCATTACGCAAGTCCTGACTTGTGCTTGGTAGCTTGGTGGTAGCGACCGCAGCACAGCAGCATTTGCAAAAGAGCCTGAAATCCAGACGTCTAGGAAGTATGCTGGCCTCATGTACACATCATGCATGTCTTTGTAAGTGGTCAGTCTAAGGATGTGAGTTCTCCTCCATCTTAATGGAGAGAAAGTATCCCATCAACTCATGCTCCCAAATGCGTGTCTGATCCACGAAATGTATCCTAAGCTATAGCATCACCGAACGAGGGTTGACATCACCCACGAAAGGCCACAGCTCGTCCACCATTCCAAAACGCATCACAACTGAAATATAGGAGGCCGGGAGATAGCGGTCTTTTCGCTCCTCTGGGTCTCAAGGTCTATGGACGGATCCAGATCCATCCCCGTCGAGTATGTAGTCGACCATGTCATTCTCGCTAAGGAGAAAATGGAGACTGGCAACCCAAATGGAGAAGTTCGATCCATCTAATCTGAGCTTCTCTCCTTCTAACCATTTAATTGTCAACATGAAAGATCCCATCTACATTTATAATTGCAAAAGGAATTTAGACTAAGTTTATAATTAAATGAGTTAATAATAACTCCACTCAGAAACACCTATCCCCAGTGAGGGTTCCTAGTGATAACACGACCCCTATCAGCCACATCTCCCCCAATCATCACGGCCATCAATGTGGGTTGAAGGGTGGACGCTAAACGTCGATCACATCATCCATGCGACTCGTGCTCGATCTTTCGACCATCCGCGTTCCGAGGCCATGTCTGTACATGCTAGGCTCGCCAACTCAACCTTAGTTATTTCGTTGTGCAACATGGCTTACACCCACTGTATGTGAACGTAGATATGTCTGACACCCGATCATCACAGCCTGCCTCATACCGAAGAACTTTCTTGGTGGTGCACACTAAGGGGGAACACAATTGTTGGTTATTTTAATAGGGATCATGTTATTAGGCTACCGTCGAGTATCTAATACTAGCACACAATAAGACATAAAATCAATAACATTGAATGTAAATGCTATGTGATATGGTCCTTCACGTCGTGATCTCCATCCGTCGTCACTCGGTTCTGGTGCCAGGGTTCCGGCGCCGTAGACACTAGGGTACCGGTGTCATTCCGGCGTGGTAGTTCGTCACCTCCGTGACTATCTACTACTACATAAAAAAAGGTAATTACTTCACCTTTGCAACAACCATATCACAAAGCAACGCCCCCCGCAAAACAAAGTTAGACGCTTCTACTTTATCTTTGCATGTTTTACGTGGCTGAATGGGCTTTCGCACAAGAACCGTTCTTACCTACGAACTTTCAGCACAACGCTGATCAAGTAGTTGTCTCTACTACACCCCTTTCGGGGCCCTCCGTTGCAAATGGTATACCAACTAATGCGAGAGAGACAGACACCCCCCTAAGCCACTTTATATGGTACAAGTCGTAGGTCAAGCGTGGACCAGTCTCGCGAATGAACGCGTAAAGTACACGTGGGAGTGTAACAACTAAAAGATCAACGCCCACACGCTACATCTCGTGTGTTCTACCCGTACTAGCATTACTACGCATAGATCTGGCTCTGATACCACTGTAGGGGTTCCGCGCATAAAAACAAAAAAAAATACACTATGCCCCTGAACCCCTAAAGCTGCCAGGACCTATCTATTAGTAATACAGTAACGGGAGAGGCTTTTCACGAAGTTACCCTTGAAGACCGAAAAGCGTTGTCAATGCTTAGGAGAGCGTGGTTGATGTAGATGAGCCGAAGCCGACCTCAAGGTCGTGATGAAGTCCTTGCGCTTCTTCTGGCTCCAACGACTTGAGTGCCTCAAGTGTGACACCTCGTGGGAGTTACACACGTCCGGTGCCTGACGATGACTCTCGCTTCCCTGATCCAGCAGCAGTTGTGGAAGTAGAGCTCCCGGATCCGAATCCAGACCGGCAAGCGCTCAGTGAAGATGTCTCTCGCTCGCGCAGTCCAGACTTGGGACCACGGTGACGAGAGAGAGAGAGGGGGAGAGAGAAAATATCAATTGGAGGTCCTCCCAAAAGTGGGGAGACCTTTATTGATTATTGGTTGTATTTTTCTAGGCCAAATACCCCACTTTATATAGGGGGAGGGGAGGTACTACCTCCCCTCAAGTCTCGGGGTGGGACTAAAGGAGAGGAGGGGGAGGAGGTGGCCGCCGGCCACCTAGTGGGCCCCGCGTGGGGGGGGGGTCTAGGCCCAACCGGCCTCCCTCTTGCCCCTTCTCCCCTTTCTCCTTTTCCCTAATGGGCCCTCTTCCTCCGGAATTGGCCATTAAGCCTTTTTGACCTTTAATTGATTTTCTCTTTATTAAATAATTATGAATAAATGATTAAATCAACATTTAACATTCATTCACACATTATCTAATCTCCGTGGCTATGGAACACCTTCCACCTCCACTCCGGACATCCTCCGGACTTACCGAAACCCTTCCGGTTTTCTCCCTTCTTTTCTTCGGTGATTCTACCGATCCTATAAACACTCTCTAAGCATCAACAAGCCCTTAAGTGTGATACCCTACGGTTCGGGAACACTCCAGACATGGTCGGGACACTCCCGCACCAATGATCGACAAAGGGACCTGGATGGTCATGTGACCCCTGTGCGTTCCACGAAGATCTTTCGTCGTTTGAACCGGGACAGTCGTGTCTTATTCCCTTTGTCATTCAATACTTGCATTGCCCGAGATCTGATCAATGACATAACCATGTCGGGTTCAATCTTGTTACTGAACAATGCTACTTAACTCGTTCCGACAAGTGATATCCCCGTGATCTAATCACACGCTGCGCAGCTATTGGATATAACTTCTCCGAGTGGGCCCTTGAGTATGTTTCCGTCACATGGATGGACAAATCCCGCTCTTGACATATATTGCCTCTACGGTTTCCTCCGAATACCTGAACACACCTTTATAACCACCGTTTTACCAGATGGCGTTTGATGCTATCTAAGCACTCTCGGGAGACAGTGATTGATATAGCCTCATGGTCTAAGGAATAGTCTACGAGGATCCATTTCTAATCATCGTAACTTGAACTTCGTGACATGATCGGGTCACGATGTTTAGGTTGGGTATTGGTTCATCATCTCATTCTCCGAATGAGATGACCTCATTTCCAACTGGCATAAATGCCACATGATCAGGAGACATGATCATCTGTTGACCAATGAACCAGTGACTAGAGTTTCACTAGGAACCCCTGGTTGTTTGTATATCACACATGTATTGATGTTTCCACTCAATACAGTTATAGCATGATATAAAACTTAATCATAAACTATATGAAATATGATAATAGTCCTTACTACTATTTGTCTCTAGGGCATATTTCCAATAGTTTTGCCATGTCAAGTGGCATCATGCCACTTATTAGCCTTTTCGTCACCGTCTCGTACGAGCCTTGAAACTTACACTTGGCTTGGAGAGGGAGAGATCATTTCGATCGCTATAGAAGGCGTCTTTTCCGAACTTCCTATGCTCATGGAAGAACTTGCCCACCCTTTTCCAATAGGAAAAGCCCTTTTGCTCGGCGTTGCATAGTGCATCTTGTGAAATCTCCATCCATGCCTTGCATAGGATCTTGTCCTCGTCGGTGGTGTAGCTTGAGGTTCATTGGCTCAACTTCTTGTCATCGACAAGTGATGCCACAAGTGTAGCAGCCAACGACATGACCGTGACCCCCTCGCCCACGGAGGTGCCATTGTTTCCAAACAATGCCTCGTCCTTAATGTTGTAGGCATCTAGTTGAGTCTCTTGTTGGGTCTCTTGCTAGGTCTCTTGGATCTCGCAATAGTGGTCGCCACCCTCATTGATCATGTCATGCATGATTCCCTTGTCATCGTTGGCCACGAAATCCTACACACAAATTGGCCATGATAAAGCGACGGGCGCGGGCTACTGTGTCATTGGCCAATGGTTGTTGGTCCGTGATACGTTGGTAACGTATCTATAATTTTTGATGTTCCATGCTTGTTTTATATCTACTTTATGAAGGGTTTCGCAGCATAGTAAATCAAAATTTTTCTACGGAAGCGAACAGAGGGAAAGCCAAGATCTAATCTAGGAGATGCAAACAACGAGAGAGATTGGATTAGATCTTCATACCCTTGAAGATTCGCAGTGAGAACGCGTTAAACGTGGGTGATGTAGTCGTACTCGCTTCTCCTCCTCGCGATCCGATCCGATCTAGCACCACAAGTGGCGGTGCCTCCGTGAGATGCACACGTGCAGCACCTCGACGTCTCCTCCTTCCTTGCACCAGCAAGTATGGTGGAGAGATGGATTGGATCTACAACACGACGGCGTGGTGTATATGGTGGAGAATTTCTGCCGCAGGGCTTCGCCTACAAACAGTCGGAAGGAAGAGAGGAAGGCAGCAGGGTTACTAGGGCTTGGAGGGGAAGGTGTGTGGGGTTGGTGCGCCCCCACCCCTCTTTATATAGAGGGGGGGTCGCAGCCCTAGCCCCTCCTCCAAGTCTATCTCAAGTTTAAACGATTTAAACTTATCCCTTATCTAGAAATTCTATCTCTAGATTTAAACGATTTAAATCTTATCTAGAATAGGTTGGGCCCTATGGGGCCTTGTGCCCCTGGCCCAATGCGGCCAGGACACTCCCTCATAGGCCCATGCCCCCTCCCGGAAGGTGGGACCACGTTGGCCCCCTTCCGGAAGGTTCTAGAAGCTTCCGGTACAATACCGATTAATCCGGAACAATTCCGAACTCCAAAAACTGCACTGCCTTATATGAATCTTATTCTCCGGACCATTCGAACCTCGTGATATCCGGATCCCATCGAGACTCAACACAAATTCATAAACCAATTATCCAATCTATCCTAGCGTCGAGACACGTTAAGTGTGTGACCCTGCGGGTTCGAGAATATGCAGACATGATCTTCTATCAATAATCAACGGGGTGCAGGCACCCATATTGACTCCACACATTCATCGATGATCATATCGGATGACCCACGATGCCAGTATTCAATAAATCCCCTATATATATTCACTTCGTCTCGCGATATTTTCCTTGCCAGAGATTCGTTCGTCGGTATCGTCATACCTAGTTCAATCTCGAAGTTCTCGGCAACTTTACTCGTTCCGTAATCCGATATCACTTTGTGATTAACTCCTTAACCACATGCTTGCAAGCGATGTTGATATCGATTACCGAGTGGGCCCGAAGTATATCTCTCCGACTTGGGAGGGACAAATTCCATCTTGATACATACAACCCAGATACTTTCCGATCACGAGAGACACCTTTATGATCACCCTCTCATAGGATGACGTTTGATGACCTCAAAGCTTTCTTCCGATACCGAGTTGTATTATCTCATGGTCTAAGGAATACAATATTTGACATAGGAAAAGCTTCGCAAAGATGAACACAATGACACGATCTAATTGCTTCGCTTAGTTTGGGTCATCCACCATATCATTCTCCCAATGATATGATCCCATTATCAATTGACAACTCATGTCTATGGTTAGGAAACCTTAACCATCATTGATCAATGAGCTAGTCCATAGAGGCGTACTAGGGACACGGTGTTGTTCACAAACCACACAAGTATTAATGTTTCCGCTTAATACAATTCTAGCATGGAATATAAACTTTATCATGAACAAGAATTATAATAATAACATCTTTATTATTGCCTCTAGGGCATAATTCCAACAGTCTCCCACTTGCACTAGAGTCAATAATCTAGTTTACATTTGGCAACAATCTCACACCCATGGCACTGAGGTGCTGATCATGTTTTACACGTGGAAGAGGTTTAGTCAATGGATCTGCGACATTCAGATCTGTATGTACTTTGATCTTGAGATCTCCATCGCTATATAATCTCGGATTATATGAAACTTGTGTTTGATATGCTTTGTGTTTGGATGATATCTTGGTTCGTTAGCGAGTGCTTTGGAGCCAGTGTTGTCACACAATATCTCCAGTGGGTCCAATGCACTTGGAACCACGCCAAGCTCAGTGATGAAGTTCTTGATCCAAACTCCTTCACTTGACGCTTCTGCAGCAGCCATGTATTCCGCTTCTACTGTAGATCCCGCGATCACGCTTTGCTTGCAGCTTCTCCAGCTCACAGCTCCTCCATTCAAAATATACACGTATCACGTCGAGATTTAGAATCATCCTTGTCGATTGTCGAAACTAGCATCGACGTAACCTTTTCTGACGAGTTGTTCATCACCCCCATAGACTAAGAACATTTCTTTAGTCCTATTTAGGTACCTTAGGATGTTCTTCACGGCTGTCCGATGTTCCACTCTGGATCACTTTGATATCTGCTCGTCAAACTAAGAGCATTGGACACATCCGTCTAGTACACAACATGGCATACATGATGGAACCTATGGCGAGGCATAAGGCACTTTGCTCATAGCTTCCCTATCATTTACCGTAGTTGGACCGAGCCTTGCTCAATATCTTACGACAACATAGGCCTTGAACCTTTCAATGACTTATCCATTACGAACCTTTTGAACTTTGTCTAGGTATGTACCGGCTTAAAGCTATCAGGCGTCTTTGTCTATCTCTATAGATCTTGATGCCCAATATATAAGCAGCTTCACCTAGGTCTTTCATTGAAAAACACTTGTTCAAATAACTCTTCACATCGTTAAGCATGTTGATGTCATTTTCAATAATCAATATGTCATCCACATATAGTACCGTAAATGTCACCGAGCTCCCACTCACTTTCTTGTAGATGCAAGCTTCAGAGCAATTTGGAACAAATCCAAAGCTCTTGATCACTTGATCAAAACGAAGGTTCCAACTCCGAGATGCTTGCTTCATCCATAAATGGAACGCTGAAGTTTGCATACTTTATCAAGATCCTTAGGATCGACAAAACCTTCGGTTGCATCATATACAACTCTTCATCAATGTTGCCATTGAGGAAAGCATTGACATCCATTTGCCATATTTCATAATCATGAAACGCAGCAATTGCTAATAAAATCCGAATGGACTTAAACATCGCCACGGAGAGAAAGTCTCATCGTAGTCAACACCTTGAACTTGTCGAAAACCTTTCGCAACAAGCCGTGCTTTATAGGCGGTAACATTACCATCCGCGTCCGTTTTCTTCTTGAAGATCCATTTGCACTCAACGGCCTTTCTCGCTAGGAGGGTCCACCAAAGTCCATACTTGGTTTTCGCTCATGGATCCCAATTCGGATTTCATGGCTTCTAGCCATTTCTCGAGTCCGGCTCATCATCGCTTCCTCATAGTTCGTAGGTTCACCGTCTTCTACTAACAAGACAGTCAAGACAGGTTGCTGCATTCACTCAGAGGGGCACGCGACCTTGTCGACTGCGACGCTCAAGAGCAGATCGTCCAAGCTTCATGATCCTTGTCATTTGCTTCCTCTATTGTTGGTGCAAAGCACCGGAACAATTTCAGGTGCTGCGCTACTCTCCAATTCAAGAGAAGGTTCAATAACCTCGTCTAGCTCTACTTTCCTCCCACTCACTTCTTTCGAGAGAAACTCCTTCTCAAGAAAGGAACCGTTCTTGACAAACACTTTGCCTTCGGTTACGTGATAGAAGGTATACCCAATAGTTTCCTTAGGGTATCCTATGAAGACGCATTTCTCCGCTTTGGGTTCGAGCTTGTCCGGCATCAACTTCTTGACGTAAGCTTCGCATCCCCAAACTTTAAGAAACGACAACTTAGGTTTAGCACCAAACCACGTTCATACGGTGTCGTCTCAACGGATTTAGATGGAGCCCTATTTAAAGTGAATGCAGCGGTTTCTAATGCATAACCCCAAAATGATAACGGCAAATCAGTAAGAGACATCATCGATCGGACCATATCTAATAAGGTTCGATTTGCTCGAGACACACCATTGCGCTGTGGTGTTCCGGTATGGCGTGAGTTGTGAAACGATTCCACTTGCTTTGAGATGCGTGAGAAAATCATAACTCAAATATTCGCCCACGATCGGATCGTAGAAACTTAATCTTTCTGTTACGATGGTTCTCTACTTCATTCTGAAATTCTTTGAACTTTTCAAATGTTTCAGATTTATGTTTCATTAAATAGATATACCCATATCTACTTAAGTCATCGGTAAAAGTGAGAAAATAGCGATATCCACCGTCGAAACACTCATCGGTCCGCATACATCGGTATGTATGATTTCCAACAAGTCCGCTGCTCGCTCCATCATACCGAGAACGGGTTTTGATCATCTTGCCCATGAGGCATGGTTCGTGTGTCAAATGATTCAAAATCAAGAGACTCCAAAAGTCCATCGAATGGAGTTTCTTCATGCGCTTTACACCAATATGACCTAGACGACAGTACAAATAAGTAGTATTATCACTATCTACTTTGCATCTCTTAGCCTCAATGTTATGGATGTGTGTTTCATCCCTTTCGAGATTTAGAAGAAATAAACCACTCACAAGAGGTGCATGACCATAAAAGATGTTACTCATATAAATAGAACAACCAGTATTCTCCGATTTAAATGAATAACCGTCTTGCAATCAACACGATCCGTAAATAATGTTCATGCTCAACGCAGTACATAATAACATTTATTAAGGTTTAAAACTAATCAAGGTAAAACTAAGGAGAGCGTCGACGCCATCACATCAACTCTTGATCCGTTGCCGACGCCAAGATCGTCACCTCATCCTCGCAAGTCGCCTATTCCGTAGCTCCTGCTTCGAAGTTACAAATATTAGCAACCGAACCGTATCAAATACCGTGCACTACAACGAGGGCTAGTAAGGAAAACATCAATAACATGTATATCAAATATACCTTTGATGGTGCCAGCCTTCTTGTCCGCTAAGTACTTGGACGAAGCGCCCAAAGGACCCTTGTCCTTGCAATAGAAGCACTCAGTGTCCGGCTTAGGTCCAGACTTGAGCTTCTTCTCAGCAGGGGCAACGCGCTTGCCGCCGCTTTTCTTGAAGGGCTTCTTTGCACCTTTACCTTTCTTAAAGGAGGGATTGTTGACCATCAACACATGATTATCCTTCTTGATGTCCACCTCCGCAGCCTTCAGCTTTGCGAAGAGCTCGGTGATCGTATTAGTGGAACCAATCTGATTGTGAGTCACTACAAAACTTTTGTAGCTGGGAGGGAGTGATTGCAGAACCCTGTCAATCTTGAGCTCCTCCGAATCTTGCATCCAGTTGCTCAAGGCGTTGAGTGTAGCCCGACATCTTAATGGCGTGCTCACTAACGGAACTCCCTTCCTCCATCTTGCAGTTAAAGAACTTCTCAGAGATCTCATATCTCTCAGAACGGGCCTGAGTCTGAAACATGGTTTTCAGCTCTTCGAGAATCTCAAAGGGCCCGGGATAGTTTTCAAAATGATTTTGAAGTTCCGGTTCCATAGCAAACAACATGGTGCTCTTAATCACACCATAATCATCTTTGCGCGACTGATAGACAGCTTTCTCATCACCTAGATTGCAAATAGGGGGTTACCTAACGCTTTCCCAAGGACATAGTCCTTTTGTCCGCCAGACAGAATGATTCTTAGATTGCGGAACCATTGGTGAAGTTAGACCCATTGTTTCTAAGCTTTTCTTTCTCAGAAAACGTTGAAGTTGAAGTTGGACTTGGCCATGTGATCTACAGATTTGCAAGTACAATTTAGACTATGTTCATGATAAATAGTTCAACTTAATCAAATTACTAGATGAACTCCCACTAAATTCAACATCCCTCAAGTTGTTTAGTGAACACGATCCAAATTCACCACACCTAATCCGATCATCACGAGAAGAGATGTGGTTTCAATGGTGGACAACGGCGTCGATCATATCATCCATATGAATCATGCTTAACCTTTCGGTTCTTGTGTTCCGAGGCCATGTCTGTACATGCTAGGCTCGTCAAGTTAGACCCAAGTATTTCCGCGTGTGCAAAACTGGCTTGCACCCGTTGTATGTGAGCGTAGAGTCTATAGCACCCGATCATCACGTGATGCTTGGACACGACGAACTTTCGCAACGGTGCATACTTGGGGAGAACACAGTTTTATCTTGATCTTTATGGGAGGAATCATCTTATAATGCTACCGTCACATCTAAGCATAATAAGATACATAAAAGGATAAACATCACATGCATATAACTTTATGTGACATGGTATAGCCAATCTTCGCAAGAATGATCTCCATCTTGTGCGTCCGCATGATCTCCATCACTCCACCATGATTGCCTCCACCACGAATAGCAACTACAACTATTGCTAACTACTTAGCGATAAAGTAAAGCTATTACATGGCGTATAAGAAGTTGACTCGCAGGTCATACACAATTATAAAGACAACCATATGGCTCTTGCCGGTTGTGTACTCATCGACATGCAAGTCGTGAAACATTACAAAACATGATCATCGCATACAATATACACATCACATCTTGGGCCATACCATATCACAGAAAACACTCCCTGCAAAAACAAGTTAGACGCCTCTACTTTGTTGTTGCATGTTTTACGTGGCTTATGGGAGTAGATGCTAAGAACGATTCTTACCTACGGAAAGCCACAACGGTGATATTATGGTTGCCAAACTCCGGTGTTAATCCCATGACAACTATAGTGAGAGAAACTGACATCCACCAGCCGCATGTGTGGTACAAGCCACACGTCAAGTGCGGAGCCGGTCTCGCGAACGATGTCGCGTAAGGTTGGCCTGGACCGCTTCAATCTCACTATCCCGCGGCATAAGAAGAACACAAACAAGAGGCTTGCAACAGAAAACATCAACGCCCGCAACAACCATGTTGCGTTCTACTCGTGAATCACATCTACGCATAGATCTAGCTCTGATACCACTGAAGGGTTTCGCAGCATAGTAAATCAAAAATTTTCTACGGAAGCGAACAGAGGGAAAGCCAAGATCTAATCTAGGAGATGCAAACAACGAGAGATATTGGATTAGATCTTCATACCCTTGAAGATTCGCACAGCGGAACGCTCTGGTTAACGTGGGTGATGTAGTCGTACTCGCTTCTCCTCCTCGCGATCCGATCCGATCTAGCACCACAAGTGGCGGTGCCTCCGTGAGATGCACACGTGCAGCACCTCGACGTCTCCTCCTTCCTTGTACCAGCAAGTATGGTGGAGAGATGGATTGGATCTACAACACGACGGCGTGGTGTATATGGTGGAGAATTTCACGCAGGCTTCGCCTACAAACAAATGGAAGGAGAGAGGAAGGCAGCAGGTTACTAGGGCTTGGAGGGAAGGTGTGTGGGGTTGGTGCGCCCCACCCTCTTTATATAGAGGGGGGGTCGCAGCCCTAGCCCCTCCTCCAAGTCTATCTCAAGTTTAAACGATTTAAACTTATCCCTTATCTAGAAATTCTATCTCTAGATTTAAACGATTTAAATCTTATCTAGAATAGGTTGGGCCCTATGGGGCCTTGTGCCCCTGGCCCAATGCGGCCAGGACACTCCCTCATAGGCCCATGCCCCCTCCCGGAAGGTGGGACCACGTTGGCCCCCTTCCGGAAGGTTCTAGAAGCTTCCGTACAATACCGATTAATCCGAACAATTCAACTCCAAAACTGCACCGCCTTTATATGAATCTTATTCTCCGGACCATTCGAACCTCTCGTGATATCCCGGATCCCATCCGAGACCAACACAAATTCATAAACCAATTATCCAATCTATCCTAGCCGAGACACGTTATGTGTGACCTCTGGTTCGAGAATATGCAGACATGATCTTCTATCAATAATCAACAGCGGGGTCTGGGCACCCATATTGACTCCCACACATTCATCGATGATCATATCGGATGAACCACGATGCCAGGATTCAATCAATCCCATATATATATTCCCTTCGTCTCGCGATATTTTACTTGCCCGAGATTCGATCGTCGGTATCGTCATACCTAGTTCAATCTCGCTCGGCAAAGTACTTTACTCGTTCCGTAATCCGATATCACTTTGTGATTAACTCCTTAACCACATGCTTGCAAGCGATGTTGATATCGATTACCGAGTGGGCCCGAAGTATATCTCTCCGACTTGGGAGGGACAAATTCCATCTTGATACATACAACCCAACAGATACTTTCCGATCACCTGAGAGACACCTTTATGATCACCCTCTCATAGGATGACGTTTGATGACCTCAAAGCTTTCTTCCGATACCAGGGAGTTGTATTATCTCATGGTCTAAGGAATACAATATTTGACATAGGAAAAGCTTCGCAAAGATGAACACAATGACACGATCTAATTGCTTCGCTTAGTTTGGGTCTGTCCACCATATCATTCTCCCAATGATATGATCCCATTATCAATTGACAACTCATGTCTATGGTTAGGAAACCTTAACCATCATTGATCAATGAGCTAGTCCATAGAGGCGTACTAGGGACACGGTGTTGTTCACAAACCACACAAGTATTAATGTTTCCGCTTAATACAATTCTAGCATGGAATATAAACTTTATCATGAACAAGAATTATAATAATAACATCTTTATTATTGCCTCTAGGGCATAATTCCAACACTTTATTATGTTTTGTCCACACTTTGGAGTATTTTTATACACTTTCTTGGACTAACCTATTAACAAGATGCCACAGTGCCAGCTGCCTGTTTTCTGCTGTTTTTGGTTCCAGGAAAGTCAAAAAATGAATATTCCCGGAATTGGACGGGACAAAAGCCAAAGTCAATATTTCACCGAGGGGGACACGAAGACAGAAGACGAGACAGAGAGGGGCCAGAGGCCGGCCACACCACCTAGCCATGCAGCCAGGCCTAGCCCGCGCCTGGGGGTGGTGTGGGCCCCCTGGTACTCCACCGACCTCACCCTTTCGCCTATAAGAAGCCTCTGATACAGAAACCCTAAGCACCTAATCAAAATTCCACGAAAGAGTATGTAGCCGCCGCCATCTCCATCCCTAGATCGGGAGGGATCTGAAGCTCTTCCCGGCACCCTGCCGGAGGGGAGAGATCACCCTGGAGGCCTTCTTCATCACCATGACTGCCTCTAATGTGATGCGTGAGTAGTTCATCCCTGGACTACGGGTCCATGTAGTAGCTAGATGGTTGGTTCTTTTGCTTTGTGCTACCATGTCTAGATCTTGTGAGTTGCGTTCATGATCAAGATCATCTATTTGTAATCTACATGTTGTGTTTGCGGGGATCCGATGGATATTGAGATGCTATTTCAGATTGATTATTGATTCTATCATGTCTTTGTTATTTGTGATCTTGCATGCTTTCCATTGTTAGTAGCTATCTTGGCCGAGTAGATACTAGCAACTCCAAGAGGGAGTATTTATGCTCGATAGTGGGTTCATGCCTCTAGGAATCAGGGGAAGTGACAGAAATCTCTAAGGTACTAGATGTGTTGTTGCTACTAGGGAGAAAACAACAATCCTTTGTTCATAGAACAATCGTATTGTTTACTTTAAACACTTTGCTTAATGTAATTATCTGTTGCTTGCAACTTAATACTGGAGGGGGTTCGGATGATAACCTGAAGGTGGATTATTAGTCATAGATGCAGTTGGATTACTTACATGTATAATGTTGTAATGCCCAATCAAATCTCATAGGAGTCAAGATGATTAGTATATGCATGTATGCTTTCTCGATGTTTGTCAATTGCCTCGCTGTAATTTGTTCACCCAACATGTCATCTATCTTAAGGAGAATCACCACTGGTGAAATATGGACCCCGGTCCTTTCTTTTACTATCAATCTACAATCTACTATTTACTGTTTTCTGTTTACTTTCTGCAAGCAATTACTATCTTCCACACAATACGTTTAATCCTTTATTTTCAGCAAAACCGGTGAGATTGACAACCTCACTGTAAGTTGGGGGCAAAGTTTCTGTGGTTGTGTTGGGCAGGATTCCAAGTTGGAAACAACACCTTGGAGGTGTTTCCTTGCTCCTACTAGTTTGATAACCTTGGTTTCATAATTGAGGGAAAACTTGCTGCTGTGCTCATCATACCTTCCTCTTGGGGTTCCCCAACGAGCTTGAATATATTTTGAGCCATCAGTCTGACATTCCGTCGAACAAGTTGACTGGCGCTGGCATGTCCGCAGCGGAAATGAACCATCACTTCTTTGATGCCTCCGGGGTTGTGTCCACGACCGTTGGAGTGCGGTTGAGGTCGATGGCGAGCTCTTCCATCTCCTACGACGCCGTGCAGGGAGAGACGAACCGGGAGAGCGTGGCCACATTCCTACCATGGCCGCCAAGAAATGTTGTGTGCGGGCTTAACATCCTGGGTGGACTTGGTGGCCAGCTGCTCGATGTGGAAGTGACCGAGCTGGTAGAGGACACATCTTACATGGCCAGGCTGGGAAGAATGATGGTGCCACCGAAAGCAGAGGTCAGTGCTGAAGAGAATATGTCCGAGAGGCAATAATAAAGTTGTATATTATTCCAAGTATATGGTAAATGTTTATTTTGCATGCTATAATTGTATTAATTGGAAACATTAATACATTAGTAATGCCTCTCATATAAACTAGCTCGTTGTTTAACAAGATGATCAAGGTTTCCTGATCATAGACATTGGATGTTGTTAATAACGAGGTCACATCATTGGTGGAATGATGTGATGAACATTCATTTGAAGTATAGCAATACGATCAAAGTCATTGTGTTTAAATTGCTATAACATCATAGGAAGTAATTCTAGTCCTTAGACCATGAGATCATGTCAATCACTAACACTAGAAGAGTAACTTGATAACAGCAAACGTCACACCATAACAGAGTGACAATAAAGGTGGGTTCAGATACTCCGAAGGTGTTATGTAGAGGCTCATGGATCAAGAGTGGGATTTGTCCAGCCGATGACGGATAGATATACTCTAGGCCCTCTCGGTGATATCACATTGAGATAGCTTGCAAGCAAGTGATATGATCACTAAAATGTTATATCACGGGAACGAGAAAAGAGTGCATGTCGGTAATGAGATCAAACTAGGTATGGGGATATCGATGATCGAATCTCGGGCATGTAATATATCACGAGAAAAAGGGATTTAGTTACTAACGTTAAAGGTTCTCACGATCACAGAAGTCATCGTTGAATGAGTAGGGGTCAGTACGGATCTCCAGGTCCCGCTGCTGATTATTGATCGGAGAAGGGTCTCAATCATGTCTGCATTATTCATGAACCATAGGGTGACACACTTAAGGGATATCGACACCATTTGGAGCAAATATGTCTGAGAGAAAAGAATTAGAAAGCGCTCGAATTATTTCAATGGAGACCGGAATTGTTTCGAGTGAAATTGCTGAAATTGGTTCTGCATGTGATATTGAAATATTGTAGGGGGTTTTATATGCATGTTTGTTAATTAAAGTAATTAACAAAATTATGAATAAAATAAATAAAAGAGTTTTATTAAATGAGATTTTGCATTAAATTTGGTGGAAATTTAATGGGGATGAGTGGAGGCATGTTTATGTGAGTGGGAGCTCCACCCACATGAATGAGGAAGAGGTGGGGGCACCTCCCTTGGCCGCCGGCCATGGAGAGGGATTGCCCCCTCTCCCTATAAAAGTCCCCCACTCTCTCCTCTCATATCACACCTCCTCGTGAAGGATCTCTCTCCCCATGGTCTCGGATTAGCAAGATACATGTTCCCGGTGGCTTTTCGTCTGGAAGGAGTTGGTGCTTCCGCTTCATCGCTGGAGCGAGGAGACGGGGTTGTTCGGTGGAACGGACGTGTGTGCGATCATGGATGCGCTGCTGATTTGTGGCGCTAGACTTCCTCTCGATCTTGATATTGGCAAGCGTACGACTACATAATTCCACGAGTCTACCTCGTAACACTTTGTCGGTCTTCAAGGGTATGTTCTTTATGGATGTATATTCACTCGTTGTTTGTATCTAGGTAGATAGATCTTGGTGCTTAGTAGTTCCCATCGTAGGAAATTTTTTGTTTTCTATGTTGCTAACCCAACAAGTGCCTCCTGCTTCATCATGATGACGATGTGCTTGGCGACATTCACTACGAGCTCATCGACGCTGGCCCTAGAGTGCGCGACGACGATGTGCTCGTTCTCCTCCCGGCGCTCCTTGTCGAGCTTGGCAGCGATGATACGAGCTTTCGCGGCTCCCTGTCGGCCAGCACGCTTGTTCGACTCAATTTTTCGCTCCTCCACCGTCATATCCTTGGCCTTCTTCTTCAGCCGGCCGCGCTTCTTGGCGGTGGGACCACAGGAGGGCGCACCATCGACCGTGGCGGCAGGATCCATTTCCTCCTCTCCTGCTCCCGCTAGTGGAAATTTTGGAGAGGGTTTTTGGAGGGAAGAGTGGAGTGGTTTGTGTGCCACTGGCAGGAGGGACCGCCAAGCTGAAGGGAGGACACGGGAGGCAAGCACATTGTCCGGGCCGATGCAACAGTGGCCCAAATTTGGTGCATGGATGGGTCGGTCCGCGCACTTCGGTCTAGATGGGTCGCCCCGTTGGGCTGGCATGCAGTTGTCCGTTAGTCCGCGCGGCCGCGTTCGGACGCGCTTGGACCGATGGAGATGCCCCGCGGGGGACATGCGCGGCCTCTCCAGCGGCACGACCCATCCAGACCGATGTGTCCGGCTCAACATATCCATGCACCAAATTTGGGAAACGGTTGGGTCGGCCCAGTCAGCGCGTGGATTGCGGGCGTGTCTGCCATTCGGCCGCTCGGGGCCATATGTAAGTGAAACATTAGCACTAAAACTTGTTTTTCATTAGATTAGGCCCTGCCATTACAAAAAGGTACATTTGAAAATAAAAAAAATAGTGCTACGACTACTGCTAGAGGAAGTCGTCCTTACGGTACTCGTCGTTGTTGCCGCTACCGCTAGCCCTGTCTATCACCGCCCTCACCACCCAGATGGCGTGCTGCTGGAGGCGTTCGCGGTAATGGTCGCGTGCTCGACCACTCGCTGTCGACTCACTCGCCGCCGCCCGATTGGCCAGATCCCTCTCCATCTCGGCCGCCTAGTGGTCCCTCGACTCCGGGTCGGCCCGAGCCGCCACCATCTCTTCCCGGCGGACGCGGTCTTTCGCCGCCTTCCTGTATTGCTACCTCTCCGCCACGGTCACGCTCGTGGGAGCCTCGTTGGGGTCGAGTCCCAGCGCATCTACAATCTGCAGGGGGATGGTGATCGCCTCCTCCTTCCCCGCATCTGCCCCGCCTCAGCCTCCTTCTCCTCCTCCTTGTCGTCCTCCTCCACCTCTGTCTCGTCCCCGTCGATGAGAGCCCACGCGGCCGCCACCTCGGCGGTAGTGGCCACGCGGTCCTCCGTCGCCGCGTCGGTCGTGTGCTCGTGTAGCACCTTCTCCGCCATTGTGCGCGTGGTAGCGGCGTGGCGAAGGTCATGCATGGCGACCTTGGCGGCCTTCCTGGCCACCTCCTCTAGCATGGTCATGGCCGTCTCATGGCGGATCTCGCGGAGGGCCGTTGAAACGGCCTCCATGGCCACCGCCTCCTTGGCGGCGACGTGGTGAACCTCGCGCAACGCCCATTGTACGTCCACCTTTGAAGCCGCCTCCACCACCTGCTCCAGCGCCTCCTGATGGCTCAAGATATGTAGAGCTCGTTGGGAACCCCATGAGGAAGGTATGATAAGCACAACATCAAGTTTCCCTCAGTTATGAAACCAAGGTTATCGAACCAGTAGGAGTAAGGAAACAACTCCAAGGTGTTGCTAGCAACTTGGAATCCTGCACAACACAACCATAGAACTTTGCCCCAACTTACAATGAGGTTGTCAATCTCACTGGTTTTGCTAAAAACAGAGGATTAAACGTATAGTGTGGAAGATAGTAATTGCTTGTAGAAAGTAAACGGTAAACAGTAGATGGTATATCAATGGTAAAGGAATGGACTGGGGTCAACAGTTCACTAGAGGTGTTTCTCCTTAAGATAAATAGCATGTTGGGTGAACAAATTACAGCGAGGCAATTGACAGATTGAGAAAGCATAACAATGCATATACTAGACATCTTGACTCCTAGGAGATTTGATTGGGCATTACAACATAATACATAGACCGTAATCCAACAACATCTATGACTAATAATCCACCTTCAGGTTATCAGCCGAACCCCTTCCAATATTAAGTTACAAGCAACAGATAATTGCATTAAGCAAAGTGTGTAAAGTAAACAATACAATTGCCCCATGGACAAAGGATTGATGTTTTCTCCCTAGTAGCAACAACACATCTACAACCTTAGAGATTTCTGTCACTTCCCCAGATTACTTGAGGCATGAACCTACTATCGAGCATAAATACTCCCTCTTGGAGTTGCAAGCATCTACGTGGCCAAGATAGCTACTAGCAACGGAGAGCATCCAAGATCACAAATAACATAGACATGATAGAATCAATAATCAATCTGACATAGTATCTCAATATCCATCGAATCCCCGCAAACACAACATATAGGATTACAAATAGATGATCTTGATCATGAACAAAGCTCACAAGATCTAAAAATGATAGCACAAAGGAGAAGAACTAACCATCTAGCTACCGTATGGACCCATAGTCCAAGGGTGAACTACTCACGCATCACTCCGGAGGCTGGCATGGTGATGAAGAAGGCCTCCGAGATGATCTCTCCCCTCCGGCAGGGTGCCGGGAGGAGCTTTGGATCCCCCTATCTAGGGATGGAGATGGCGGCGGCTACAAACTCTTTTGTGGATTTTTGATCGGGTCTTTAGGGTTTCTGCATCGGGGTACTTTTATAGGCGAAGGGGCAAGGTCGATGGGCGCCCGAGGGGCCCACACCATGGGGCAGAGCGCCCTAGGGGGTGGCCACGCCAGCCCTAGGTGTGGCCACCTCGTGGCCCCACTTCGGCTGCCCTTCAGACTCCGTGTTTCTTCAGGTAAAATATTGACTTTGGCTTTTGTCCCGTCCAATTCCGAAAATATTTCCTTACTAGCTTTTCTAAAACCAAAAACAACAGAAAACAGGCAACTGGCACTACGACATCTTTTTAATAGGTTAGTTCCAGAAAATGTATAAAAATACCTCAAAGTGTAAACAAAACATAAGAAAGTTGATACAAAACAAGCATGGAGCACCAAAAATTATAGATACGTTTATGACGTATCAAGCATCCCCAAGCTTAACTCCTACTCGTCCTCGAGTAGGTAAGTGATAAAAATAATAATTTTTGAGGTGACATGCACCATCACAATCTTGATCAAGGTATTTGTAAAGCATTGATAGCTGGGATCAAAGTACTCTAAACATAAGCATGAAAGATAGAGTTCTAACAATAAGACATAGCAACTATGTTGTAACATGAAAAGGTACAAACAAGAGATCATGAATAATAATGCATTGAAAGATGTTTGTTTGTTTCACATATAGAAAACATAATAAGAGTGGTATTCAGCTTGTCCCTCATGGTATAGCAAAACATAAATGCATAGGACACCTTCAAAGTTCATAAGGGTGACTAGATACAAATAATTTAAGAACAAGCAATATCAAAGTTATGAATCAATCAACAAGTTTTGGGACAATGCACATTAAACTAAGAATGACCACTATGCTCTCTCAATTGGTGCATAAAGATAGAAGATGGAGACTCAACATAAAAGTAAAAAAGAAAGGCCCTTCACAGAGGGAAGCAGGGATTTCAAGTTTCATAAAGAGCTTCCAAAAATTATGGTACTTATTAGCTTTCATCTCTCACCCTATCATAAGCATCTTGATGTGATTAAGGTTATGTTGGATTCGTAGCATGGAAAACAAAAAATTTCTACCGCAAGAACGAACAAAACCTAGATCTAATCTAGATAAAAGCCAAGATCTAATCTACTAGACATGAGCAACGAGATAGATCGGTACTAACCCTCGTAGAACCGAAAGCGTTAACGAGATTAGATCTCGTGGATGATGTAGTCGATCACTTGCCGATCTCAAGATCGTGTGGACGATCCTTCCGCGCAGCGTTAAAGCTTCCAGACGGTCACACGCGTGTGGAGTCGAAGGCACCTTCCTCTCCCTGCTCCAGCAGCAATGGAGGTAGTAGATCTTCTCCACGGAATCCCAGCAGACGACGGCGTGGTGGTGGTGGTGGAGATGAGAATTCTGCAGGCTTCGCCGCCTATGCCTGCGTAAGAAAAGTAGAGGAGGAGAGAGGCGGGAGATTGGGAGTTGTGAGAGAGGCAAGAGGGGCGCCCCTTCTATTTAAAGGAGGGAGGCGTGCCTGGGGGGGAGTCCTAGTAGGACTCCCCTCCTTGGGCCAGCGGTGGGAAGGTGGGAGGAATCCTCCTCCCCCACGAATCCGTGTCTAGCCCCACTTGGACTCCCTTGATCCTTTCTTGGTTTTCAAATAAACTCCAAGAAATCCTCTAGAACCTTCCAGAACATTCCGAAACCTTCTAGAATCTCCATACAAACACTCCGGAACATTTCCTAACTTAGAAAATGATTCCCAGTATATGAATCTTATTCTCCGGACCATTCCGGATCTCCTCGTAATGTCCCGGATCCATTCCGAGACTCCGAACAACATTCGGTCTCCAACGCAAATTCCATATCTACTTAAAACAACTTCGAACCTTAAGTGTGTCACCCTATGGTTCGTGAATATGCAGACATGATGAAGACACCTCTCCCATCAATAACCATCAGCGGGATCTGGAGATCCATAACGGCTCCCACATACTCAACGATTACTTCGTGATCGATTGAACTAATTAACATACGAAACCAATTCCCTTTGTCTCGCGATATTCTACTTATCCGAGGTTTGATCGTCGGTATCTTCATACCTAGTTCTTCCTCGTTACTGATAAGTACTCTTTACTCGTTCCATGTTATGTCATCCCTTGTGACCCAGTCACATGCTTGCAAGCTATCTAGATGATATTCCATCGAGAGGGCCCAGAGTATATCTATCCGTCATATGGATGGACAAATCCCAATCTTGGTCTATGCGCTTCAACACATACTTTCGGAATACCCAATGACACCTTTATAATCGCGCCCGATTCTAAGCGTTTGATGTCATCAAAGTACCCATCCGGTGATGGTGATTAACATAACCTCATGGTCGAAGGATTAGGTTACTATGTATTTCAAAGCTTACAGCAATACGAACTTAATGACTTGATCTTATGCTATGCTTACTATGGGTGTGTGTCCATCACATCATTCTCCTAATGATATAACCTTGTTATTAATGACATCCAATGTCCATGATCAGGAAACCATGATCATCTATTAATCAACAAGCTAGTTTAACAAGAGGCTTACTAGGGACTCTTTTATGTTTACAAAACACACAAGTATTAATGTTTCCGGTTAATATAATTATAGCATGGGCTGTAAACATTTATCATAAACATAAAGATATAATAATAACCACTTTATTATTGCCTCTTGGGCATATCTCCAACAGTCTCCCACTTGCACTAGAGTCAATAATCTAGTTAAAAAACTTGTGCATTCAACACCTATGGCTTTCTGGTGTTGTATAGACACTATAGCTAGTGGTAAACATAATCTTCGGATCTGACACTTACAGGTCCGTGTGTATTTGAATGTCCTTGCGTCTCTACGCATTACTCATTCTCCAATGAGATGGCATTGTATAAATTTGGTCCTTTGGTGAGACCTTTAGTTCCTTGGGATTAAATCATGTTGATACTTCATAGTATTATCCCGCTATGAACCACACCTAGTTTGATAACAAACTACTTGACGCAAATGCCCGCATTTGCTACTACAATAGTAGTCACATACTTAGCCTTTTGTTGTAGTATCTATCACAATGTTTTAACTTTGGTACTCAACCAAATCCGTTATGGAACTTCCTTTCTATTACATTGTGCCACCCATAGTTTAAATTGAGATAAACTTAATTTGTGACAAAACTAGTATCAATGTAGCAATTTACAATGAACTATTTATCACCACTATATAAGTAATATATTCTTAGTTCTTCCAAAGATCATAGGAATATCCCTACTATTGTCCAATTATTATCTTATGAGTCATTCTAGTATATGCTCACAACATTTAGAGCATAGGACATATCTGGATGTGTACATCTCAAAGAATGATTGATCAAAATATTCTTGTGATTTCACCAAGTGTCAAAACACTTGAATCTAGTGTAAATACACTTGAATCTTGATTCAGTCCTTTCCGTGAGTCAAGAACCTTTCTTGTTGTTTCCATATTGAACTCATTCAACATCTTATCTATGTACATTTGGCAAAACCATATTAGCGCCTCAATCTATCCATATACACATTGATGCCTAATTCTTGGGTTATGCCTAAGTTGTTCATCGAAATGAAATTCTTAACCTGTGTCAATAAAAGATACATTATTTCTAATCAACGATATGTATTTCACATAATGTATTAGAAATATGTCTTAGCGCTCCCACTTAATTTCTTGCAAAATGCAAGCATCTTCATCGTCTCTGATGAAATTAAACCTTTTAATAGTTTCATCACTGTGAAGATTCCAACTCCGCGATGCTTACTTCAACCATTGAAGTTTTTCATACTCTTTTAGCATCCTTTGAATTAACAAAACCCTTTGGATCGTGTCGTGTACACGTCCTAGGTAACCATTCTATTAGAAGAACTTGTTTTGTTTGTTCAACTACCATATACCAAAATATATGTAGTGGTTGCTACATTAATCCGTCCAGACTAAATATCGCTATGAAAGATCAAATCTTATCATAGTCAATTCCTTGAACATTGTCGTAAACTCTTTCCGACATGTCGACTATTTCATAGATGTGAAACATCCATGTCTATTTCTTTATAGATCCATATACGAGTGTAAGGTCTTGCACCTTTCCAGAGGGTCTTTCAAATTCAAAGCTTGATTTCTCGTGTATGGAATTATCACGGATTTTATGGCTTCAAGCCACTTAACGAAGTCAGGGCCCATCATTGCTTCTTTGCATGTAGTCAGTTCATCATTGTCAAACAACAATGATTTAACTCTCAAATCTTGGCATTTGATTACTTACCCGACCTACTTGGTTCAATAGTAACTTAGATCTCCGTGACCACAACCTTTGAGGCACGTGAGCCATGAGCATTGTTCTGCCTCCGGACGCTACCGACGCCAAGAACTCAGCACATATTAGCCAAGGTTCAACAACCTTGTCAAAGTTCTATTGTCCTCCCACTTAACTTTTCACCAAAATTCCTTCTCAAGAAACTCGACATTCTAAGTGACAAACACTTTTGTCTTCGGTGTTATGGAGGAATACCCAATGGTTATTCTCAATAACCTACAAAGACATGCTCATCCGACTTTGGTTGTAAACATTTTACTTATGCCTAGCATACCAAAAATTTAAGAAATGACAACCTGGGTTTTATCCCAAACCATGACTTATATGGTGTCATTTCAACGGATCACGATGGAGCTCTTTTCAGTGTAAAAGCGGTAGTCACTAAAGCTTTAATCTTTAAAATATAATGGCAGTTTTATAAATGACACCTTTGATCTTACCATGTCAAACAAGGTTTCATTACATATCTCGAACACTCCATACTCCTATGGTGTTTTGGGAAATGCAAATCTATGGAACGATTCCTCAAATCTTAGGTGTTTTGCTAAACTTGTAACTCAAACATCTTTCTTTATGATCCAATCATAAACTTTTTTATTTTCTTGTTACAATAATTTTCCACTTCATCTTGAAAGTCTTTGAACATTTTTCAAATGTTTCATACTTCTTCCTTATTGAGTAAGTATATACATATACTCACTCAAATCTTCGGAGAAAGCATATGAAGTTGAAATCCATCGCCATACTACACATAATGGACTATATACATCAATATGTACAAATTCCAATCACTTAGTCGTCTGCCTCTTTTGCCTCTGACAGAGTTTTAATTATCTCCAGGAAAGTATCACAAGCGTCTTTTGATCAAAATCAAAGACTCCAAAAATCCATCAACATGGAGTTTCTTCATGTATCCCTTTCAATATAATTTAAACGGCGATGTCACTTTGCAAGTGATCTTTCAATCATTTGTCTTTCGACATTTTAGCATTTGTTTTATGGATGTGATTTCTCCAACGAGATTTGTAAATCATCCATCTATTATGGAATACGGTAATTATTTGAACAACCTTTTGTCGTCATAATACCTGATCAAAATAACAATTATTGAAACAAATCTTGAAGGTAAGCTTTGATGTTAACGAGCAACACAACAACCCTTTGTTTGTTTTCGATGAACATCATCACATATTCTCTTGCTAGTTACTTAGGCCATTGCAGTTCATGAATTGTGTTGTCCTGTATGACACTTCATACCAACCAATTCGGTATCCAATACCGCAGAACCACATTGTTTAACAACCAAGGAATACAGCCATAACATGTATCTTCTATATACCTAAGTTGGATATCTCCAATCTTTTCTTTTCTGCCAAATATTTTGTAGATTCTCTTTCAACAATTCCTTTTCTTTTAAAAGAATCTATCAACATCAATAGTGGTGTCATTCACATGACACATAGTACAAAGTGTGTATAGTCAAATACTAATACCTTTGGACTTGCACTTTGAAGTGGATCACCTTTATCAAATGTTTGGCATTCTTTCAAAATTCCATTCTTTAGTAATCTTTTACTGTAGTAAACATTTTACTTACATCTTCTATTCATCCTTATCATGACAACTTTCATGATCAAGCTGCTATAGCTTATAAAGGTGAATTGCGAGTATAATGTTTCTTTTCCAAAACCTTTTTGGAGGATTAGGACGACTAGCGTCTCCAACCTTCACAAATTCTCATCAAATATGAGGACATATACTCTATCATGTTGTAACCAACACATTGTTTTAGATATCGCAATACCTTTCACATATGATGGTTTCTGAAACATTGCTTTCAGCTCTTAGATAAACTTGATATTAAAAAAAACAATCTTTTGAGTATCAAGAATCATGGAGGCAAACATGATACATTAGATACTAACACTGGAATTGTTACTCTTGATTTAATACTATTTATTAAACTTCACAGAGTAAACGGAGTTTGCTGAAAGTTTGCAATATGACTTTTAAACTTTAGATTGACACTCAAAACAATACGATACCAGTTCGTAAAGCAAATATCCAGAATTTCTATAGTTCTACTATCTCAACTATAACTAAGCGTAAGGTGGTGAACGGATGCCAATGACTACAACAAACTATGCAAATTCACTTTGATTGTGTTTATGATAAATTGAGTTTGACTAATCCAAATTACAAATAAACTCCCACTCAAAACAACATCCCTCGAGTTGTTTTTAGTGATTACACGAACCAAATCCACTACACCAAGTCCGATCATCACGTGAGATGATGTAGTTTCATCGGCGAACAATCTTCATGTTCATCATATCAATCATATGACTCATGCTCTACCTTTCGGTATTCCGTGTTCCGAGACCATGTCTGTACATGCTAGGCTCGTCAAGATTAACCTTAGTTTCCGCATGTGCAAATCTGGCTTGCACCCGTTGTATGCACACGTAGAGTCTATCACACCCGATCATCACGAGATGCTTCGAAACGACGAGTCTTAGCAATGGTGCCAACTAAGGACGAACACTTTATTACTTGATATTTAGTGAGAGGGATCATCTTATAATGCTACCGTCACGATCTAAGCAATACAAGATGCATAAAGGATTAACATCACAGGCAATTCATAATTAGTGTGATATGATATGGCCCTTTCTTCTTATGCCTTCGATCTCCATCTCCAAAGCACGGACATGATCTCCATCATCACCAGCATTGCTTCAAGGTCCATGGCGCCGCTTCATGGTTGTCCATCATCACTAGCAACTATTACAACTACTTGGAACAAAGCTATTACAAGATGAATAGACACGCAGGTCTAACAGAATTAAAGACAACCATTAGGCTCCTGCCGGTTGCCATATTACAACAAGGATCATTGCATACATCAAATACAATCACAATCACATGATGGCCATATCACATCACAAAACCCCTGCAAAAACAAGTTAGACGCCTCTAATTTTCTTTGCAAGTTTTACGTGGCTTGGGGCTTTCGACTAAGAACGGATCTTACCTACGAAAATGAACCACAACGCTGATACAAGTGCTATCAAGTGCAAAGTGTAGATTTGATCTATACTATGATGGGATAGACAGACACCCGCAAAGCAACTTGTGCAAAGCAAGTTGCACGTCAAGCGTGGAACAAGTCTCATGTGCGATGACATGTAATGTTAGCCCGAGCCGCTTCATCCCACCATACCGCAAGATGCAAAGTACACAAATAGCAAAAGACGGCACGAGCACCAACGCCCACAACATCATTGTGTTCTACTCGTGCAACAGATCTACGCATAGACAAGGCTCTGATACCACTGTTGGGTTCGTAGCATGGAAAACAAAAAAATTCTACCGCAAGAACGAACAAAACCCAGATCTAATCTAGATAAAAGCCAAGATCTAATCTACTAGACATGAGCAACGAGATAGATCGGTACTAACCCTTGTAGAACCGAAAGCGTTAACGAGATTAGATCTCGTGGATGATGTAGTCGATCACTTGCCGATCTCAAGATCGTGTGGATGATCCTTCCGGCGCCGCGTTCCGGCAGCGCTTCCGCAGACGGTCACACGTGCGGAGTCGAAGCAGACCTTCCTCTCCCTGTTCCAGTGAGCAGCGGAGGTAGTAGATCTTCTCCACGGAATCCCAGCAGCACGACGGCGTGGTGGTGGTGGAGATGAGAATTCTGCAGGCTTATGCCTGTGCAGAAGAAAGGTGGAGGAGAGAGGCGGCAGAGATTGGGAGTTGTGAGAGCCAGGGCAAGAGGGGGCGCCCCCTCCCTTCTATTTAAAGGAGGGAGGCGCGCCTGGGGAGGGGGAGTCCTAGTAGGACTCCCCTCCTTGGGCCGGCGGTGGGAAGGGGGGAGGAATCCTCCTCCCCCACAAATCCGTGTCTAGCCCCACTTGGACTCCCTTGATCCTTTCTTGGTTTTCAAGTAAACTCCAAGAAATCCTCTAGAACCTTCCAGAACATTCCGAAACCTTCTAGAATCTCCATACAAACACTCCGGAACATTTCCTAACTTAGAAAATGATTCCCAATATATGAATCTTATTCTCCGGACCATTCCGGATCTCCTCGTGATGTCCCGGATCCATTCCGAGACTCCGAACAACATTCGGTCTCCAACGCAAATTCCATATCTACTTAAAACAACTTCGAACCTTAAGTGTGTCACCCTACGGTTCGTGAATATGCAGACATGATGAAGACACCTCTCCCATCAATAACCATCAGCGGGATCTGGAGATCCATAACGGCTCCCACATACTCAACGATTACTTCGTGATCGATTGAACTAATTAACATACGAAACCAATTCCCTTTGTCTCGTGATATTCTACTTATCCGGGGTTTGATCGTCGGTATCTTCATACCTAGTTCTTCCTCGTTACTGATAAGTACTCTTTACTCATTCCATGTTATGTCATCCCTTGTGACCCAGTCACATGCTTGCAAGCTATCTAGATGACATTCCACCGAGAGGGCCCAGAGTATATCTATCCGTCATATGGATGGACAAATCCCAATCTTGGTCTATGCGCTTCAACACGTACTTTCAGAATACCCAATGACACATTTATAACCGTCCAGTTACGAAGCGGCGTTTGATGTCATCAAAGTACCCATCTGGTGATGGTGATTAACATAACCTCATGGTCGAAGGATTAGGTTACTATGTATTTCAAAGCTTACAGCAATACGAACTTAATGACTTGATCTTATGTTATGCTTACTATGGGTGTGTGTCCATCACATCATTCTCCTAATGATATAACCTTGTTATTAATGACATCTAATGTCCATGATCAGGAAACCATGATCATCTATTAATCAACAAGCTAGTTTAACAAGAGTCTTACTAGGGACTCTTTTATGTTTACAAAACACACAAGTATTAATGTTTCCAGTTAATACAATTATAGAATGGGCTGTAAACATTTATCATAAACATAAAGATATAATAATAACCACTTTATTATTGCCTCTTGGGCATATCTCCAACAGGTTAAAGTGACAAAAATATGAGGATATGCTTGACAAGTTATAAGTTGAAAATCTCATGCCCCTTACTTACGAGTACGAACTTCATGCTACTCAACTTTAGTCACAAGTAAGTTCTTGTCATTGTAAGTACATGTGTATCATGGAGAACCGCCAACGGATTACCCCTTGCCCCATGACACAGGAGCTTTCACATATCAAAATGATAAGGCAATGACAATGAGCATCTCAGTGATCTTTTTATTTGCTATTTGCATAGGTTTTTATTGAGGATGCTTCATAGAATGCTCACTATGGTTATGCTGCAAGTTTCCACCATGATTAGGCATGGATTAGGCTAGCGCCTGTGGCTTTCTAACACACATACAAACTCCATGAGCTTACAAGCTCGCCTTTTATTTCACACTGCTGGGATCCATAAACAAAAGAACATGATATCAATTGAATAATAAGTGCAATGTTGAAAGCGTTCCCCATGGTATCATGGTTCTACTAATTCACAACTTATAAAGTGCAAGCATATAGGCAACATAGATGGACACAATGTTGGGTTCGCAGCATAGTGATGACCCACAAGTATAGGGGGTGTATCGCAGTATTTTCGATAAGTAAGTCTCGAAACCAACGAGGAGCAGAAGGTGCTGGCTAGTGGTATGGATCAGGAATTCTCTACAGATACTTAGCAAACGGATTTTTAGGGGTTTTTGATAAAGCAAGTAAACAAAGTACGAGTAAATAAAAGACAGTAGGAATAAATGCAGCAAGTGGCCCAATCCTTTATGCAGCAAAGGACAAGCCGGTTGTATTACTTAAGATGACCAAACGTTCTCGAGGACACATGGGAAGACTGCCAAGTGCTTTCGCTTCATATAGTTGATTAATCTTCTTTAGCTTGCTAAGTGTTGTGTGGGTGAACCTGTGCTAATGTACCGACCATCCTAGGACTAATACATACTTGTGATTATACCCCTTGCAAACATGTGTAAGTACAAGAAAGTGATTAAGGTAGAAACCTAACCACGGCTTTAAACTCTAAGACCCTTACGTCCCTTGTGCAATGGTTTCCTAACGGGGGTTCAGGTTTCTGTCACTCCGGCAACCCCTACGATTAGTAGCCAAATACACAATGCATTCCCCTAGGCCCATATAGGTGAAGTGTCATGTAGTCGACGTTCACATGACACCACTAGAAGAAGTACACCACAACTTAAATATCAAACTATTGAATCTTTCTCAACACAACTCCACTACTAACAACATGACTTCTCCCATGTCCTCAAGAACAAAACGAACTACTCACAAGACATCATATGGATCATGATCAGAGATGGAATAATGATGTATAACAATCTGAACTAAACAATAATTCAATGGTTCACTCAATAGCATCAACTACAAAGAGTAATCAGCACCGAGAAAGTTTCCCCTATGAACTATGCAAGATTCAACCCAATTGTTACAGCAATATGGAGATGGTGATGAGGGTGCTGATGGTGATGATGGTGGTGGTGATGATGATGATGATGATGATCTCTATGAAGTCCAGCTTGATGGTGGTGTTGATGGCGACGATCTCCCCTCTCCGGGAAGGAATTCCCCCGGCAGAAATCTGTCTACCGGAGAGATCTTTCTCTCTCGGTGTTTTCCGCCCGCAGAGGCGGTAGAATCTTTCTGTGGTTGCTCCTCGAGTCTTAGGTTTCGGGAGGATAATATACACCAGAGGGGAGTGCCAGGGGTGGACCAGGGCGGCCACACCACCTGGTGGCGCGGCCTAGGCTGGCCCGCGCCAGGGGGTGGTGTGGGACCCCTGTGGCCCATCTCCAGCCCCCCTTCTGCTTCCTTCGTCTTATGGAAAAATAGGATTTTCCGTATATTTTCCCGGATTTTATGATCTTTGCGAATTTTTCCTCCAAACAGCACCTTTTCCATCAGAATCCTGACTGCAGCGGTCCATGCTCCAAAAGTCATCAACCATGCAAAAACAGATGAAATAACATAAGTATCACCTCTCAATACGAAATATATCAATGAATAACAGTGAATTATGACATAGAATAGTGATGCAAAATGGACGTATCAACTCCCCCCAAGCTTAGACATCGCTTGTCCCCAAGCGAAACTGAGCTCAATAAACATGGCCTCAGGTTTATGGAGTGAAGAGTCGATAAAATAATATGGACAAGAAGCATCACATTCATCAATACATAGACCATAATAGAAGACAACTCACTATTATATAACTCAACTTGCAATGAGTAAAGGAAACACAATAAAGATACATAAAGTAAATCATAATTGGTAATGGCAAACTTAGCTCTTGGTCAAAGAATAGTTGATAAATTGTTGGAGTTCACAAATAACTGGTTTCAATGATAGCTTTCAAAGTAGTAAACATCAAGATAAGAGCAATGTGCAAAACAAGGAACATAAGAAACATGATTGAATAAATCATCATATGAATGAATGAAACACAACAACTCAAAATACTTGCTGAGATAGAAGGGAGTAGGTTTACTGACTCAATGATGACCCACAAGTATAGGGGGTGTATCACAGTATTTTCGAGGGAAGTGAAACCCAATTTATTGATTCGACACAAGGGAGCCAAAGAATATTTATAAGCCTTAACAAGTGAGTTGTCAATTCAGCTGCACCTGGATACAATCTTGCTCACAGCAGTTTATCAGTAGCAACAGTTTTGTAGTAACAATAGTAAAGTAGCAGCAGTAGTAAAGTAAAGACAGTAGTTGCAATAGCAGTAAACAGTGGGATTCTAGTGTGGTAGGCATAGGGATGGATGGACGGGTGTTGCATGGACAAGACAATTCACATAGCAATCAGAACATAGGGCAATTGCAGATAAATAAGATAAAGCATCCAAGTACTAGATAATCCTAGGCATGTGTTCCATATATAGTCATACGTGCTCGCAATGAGAACTTGCACAACATCTTTTGTCCTGCCAGCCCGTTTGCAGCGGGGCCTCAAGGGAACTACTGGAAATTAAGGTGCTCCTTTTAATAGAGCACCGGAGCAAAGCATTAACACTCCGTGAACACATGTGATCCTCACATCAAAGCCATTCCCTCCGGTTGTCCCGATTTCTGTCACTTCGGGGCCATTGGTTCCGGACAGCAACGTGTGTATACAACTTGCAGATAAGACCAAAAACAATACTATCATAATGAATCAATAACATGTTCAGATCTGAAATCATGGCACTCGGGCCCTAGTGACAAGCATTAAGCATAACAAGTTGCAACAAAGTCATAAAGCACTAATAGAAGATACTAGGCACCATGCCCTAACAATCTGATGCCATTACATGAACGATCTCATCCAATCCCTACCATCCCCATAGCCTACAGTAGGGGATTACTCACTCATAGATGGAGGAAACATGGATGGTCGATGGAGAAGCGATGGCGATGATGATGGCAATGATCTCCTCCAATTCCCCGTCCCGGTAGGGTGCCAGAACAAAGTTTCTGGTGCTGTTTCGTGGAATCTGGTGGTGGCGGCGGAGCAGAACTCCTTCTGGAAAAACGTCGAACCCCCCAGAGTTTTTAGGTCAGAAGGCAACTTATAGGCGAAGAGGGAGACCGAGGCGACCTAGGGCGGCACCATGCCTGGCGGCGGCCAGCCCAGCGCACTGGGGGTGTGGCCAGGCCTCAGCCTCCTCTATCTCGTATTCTGGCTCTGTGAGTCTTCCGAAAAAATAGGCACTTTTGCTTTTGTCCCGTCCAATTCTAAGAATATACATTTTCTGACTTTTCTAGAACCAAAAATAGCAGAAAACAGGCAGCTGGCACTGTGGCTCTTGTTAATAGGTTAGTCCAAGAAATCATATGAAAAGTACTCCAAGGTGTGGACAAAACATAAGAAAGTAGATAAAATCAAGCATGGAACATCAAAAATGATAGATACATTTGCAATGTATCAACATCCCCAAGCTTAACTCCTGCTCGTCCTTGAGTAGGTAAGTGATAAAAAGAAAGCATAATTTTTGAGGTGACATGCACCATCATAAACTTGATCAAAGTATTTGTAAAATATTCAAAGCTAGGATCATAGTACTTCAATCATCACATGAAAGACAAAATTCTAGCAATAAGACAAAGAAACTATGATGCAACATGAAAAGGCACAAACAAAAGATTCATGAATAACAATGCTTTGCAAGACGTTTGTTTGTTTCACATAAAGAAAACATAGCATAATAGTATTCAGCTTGTCCCTCATAGAGTAGCAAATATAAATGCATAGGACACCTTCAAAGTTCATAAGAGTGACTAGATACAAATAGTTTAAAACAAGCAATATCAAGGTATGCAACAATCAACAAGTCTTGGGACAATGCACATAGAACTAAGAATGGCCACTATGCTCTCAAGAAAGTGCTCATAGAATGTGTGAAGACTCAACAAGGAAATGAACAGGTTTTGAAAAGTTTGAAAGGCTTCCAAATGCTGAAAGTATGGTACTCATTAGCTTTGAGCTCTCATTTCCCCTATCATAAGCATCTTTAAATGGTTAAGGTTAAAATGACACAACTAAGAGGATATGCTTGACAAGTTATAAATCGAAGTCTCATGCCCCTTACTTACGAAGACTGATCCTCATGCTACTCAACTTCAGTCACGAGTAAGCTCTTGTCATTTTAAGTATATACGTATCATAGAGAACCGCCAACGGGGTACCCCTTGCACATGATACAGGAGCTATCCCATAATCAAAATGACAAGGCAAGCAGACAATGAGAATCTCAGCGATCTTTTTATTTACTATGTGCATAGATTTTTATTGAGGATGCTTCATAGAATGCTCATTATGGTTATGCTGCAAGTTTCCACCATGATTAGGCATGGCTTAGGCTAGCGGCCCAGGCGTTTCTCTAACATACATACAAACTCCATGATCTTACAAGTTCCACTTTTATTTCACACCGCCGGGATCCATAAGCAAAAGAACATGATATCAACGAGGTACCAAGTACCAATGCAATGTTGAAAGCGTTCCCCATGATACATGGTTCTGCTAACTTCAACTTATAAAGCGCAAGCATATACGCAACAAAGAAGGACGCAATGGTTCAGGTCTATTAAATGCAAGAAAATAAAGTGTGCCATCAAGTTCATGAGAGCTTTACTAACTAACTTTCTCATAACAAGCAAACATTTTATTCGGAAGAAAACAAGGCATATTGAATATGCACGGAAGTAGCAAATGATGCTAATAGGTAGGTATGGTGGACACTTTGGCAATATTTGGTTTTGGGGAGTTGGAAACATGAGTAAAACATACTCAGTGAAAGTGAAGGCTAGCAATAGTAAGGGAGCGACAAACGAGAGAGCAATAATGGCCATAATCATGCAGAGCGACAAAACATCATTGATCAAAGCATAAAGTGATACTACAAGTTTAAAACTAAAGGATCATAAAGGCTTATGGTGACTTGAGATAGTCATAACATGGTGTGAGCATGCGCCAAGTCAACCCAAATAAAGCATCAAAGGAGAATACCACTATAATATGCTTTAATATGCTAAAACAACGCATGATTCATCCAAGGAACATTAAGCAATCTCAATTGTTTATAACAAGTCATGCTACAACAAAGAATACTAAGCATAAAGCCAAAACAATATCAAGCATGGCATGACAAAGCATAGGCCACAGTCAAAAACAAGCTCTCTTTACCACTTAAGCATGAACTTTCCTACCCTTTTCCAAACCAAACCAAACTATTTGAACACCAATGTATGAAAGAGGGGGTCCACCTAATTTATTCAGCAAACTAAGCAAACGAAAAACCAAAAAGAAAACGAAAAAGAAGACGCTCCAAGAACAACACAACTATGCATGAAACAATAAAAATGAAGCGTTTGGAAGAAACCTGGGATTTTTATTGATGAAGAGGGGGATGCCTTGGGCATCCCCAAGCTTTGACGCTTGTACTTCTTGGATATTTCTTGGGGTGACACGCGTGGCATCCCCAAGCTTGAGCTTTATTACATCCTTCATCTCATTACTCATTCCTTCCATACACCTGAAATTTTTCCTTCATACAAAACTTCAAACAATCTTTATTAGCAACATTAGTGCATTCAAGATAAATAAGTCTTAAGGTTCAGTTCTAACACCAAATAAAATTCCATTAAAACACTAGCTACTGTAGCACTTCCCTAAAAAATCTCAATTCCCCAAAAGAACTCAAAAAGGAACCAACAAGAAGCAAATGCAGAAAATGGCAGAAATCTGTCAAAACAGACCAGCAGGTAAAGACAAAAAAATTCGAAGACCTTCTGTGGCTCAAATCAAAAAGTGTTGAACTAACGAAAGTTAGATAACAACCTGGGGCAGAAGCACAAAAATTCACGCCTCAAAAAGACTTTCAGAGATTTTACACGAATTTTTATGGTGAAGCACAGAAATCTGTTTTGGGACAGCAACTAATCATCACTTCTCTCTCATTAGAGGTGACTCTTGGCACAGAATGCAAATAAAAAGGATAAGGTTTATTACTGAAGTAATAACTTCCAAGACTCATCTAAAACTTTTGGGTTATCTCCCAATAAGTACTTTTCTTTAACGCCTTTAAGTTAGGCAAAAGCAAAAACTGAAAATGGATAAAATAGAAGTAAGCGGAGATAATCATGGTGAAAACATTGTTTTGTTCAATGAAATCCTTTTGTTAACAAGGTTGATCAGGTCTTGTTACCAAAACAATTTCATATGAGACAAAACTTTGTATTCCACTAATGATTATGTTACCTCAACCTTGATAGCAATGGTCCCAATCATAATAGTTTCAAATTTTTCTCTTGGTATGGGACAATATATTTCTCCAACTTGAATGCCCTCAACATGTTCAATTGAATTCAAAACCATAAGTCCTATCAATATTCTTGGGGAAATAGACAGTATGTTCCTTGTCATTAACATTGAAGGTCACCGTCCCTTGATTACAGTTAATAACAGCTCCTGCAGTATTTAAGAAAAGGTCTCCCAAGAATAATAGACATAATATCATCTTCAGGCATGATGGTTTGAGAGGGTGCTCACATAAGGAATATGAGTTGAAGTAAAAGAGAGCATCAAGAAGCAAATTCAAAACACATTTAAGTCTAACCCACTTCCTATGCATAGGAATCTTGTAAGCAAATAAATTCCCAAAGAACAAAGTGACAGGCATAGGAAGATAAAACAAGAGTAACTTCAAAACTTTCAGCACATAGAGAGGTGTTTCAATACCATGAAAACTTCTACAACCATATTTTCCTCTCTCATAATAATTTTCAGTAGCCTCATGAATAAACTCAACAATATAACTATCACATAAAGCATGCTTTTCATGATCTACAAACACTAGAGCTTTATTATAAACATTTTCAAAAGAATCCTCAGGAACATAACATTCATCCTTCTTTAGTAAGCATGGGGGATAATCAAATAATGTAAGGGATAAAGAGTTACTCTCATTAGAAGGTAGGCATGGGTAGCTAATCCATTCTTCCTCCTTTTGTTCATCACTCTCCTCCTCTTTTTCATCTAATGAGATTTCAGGTTCATCAATTTCTTTTTCCATAGGATCCTGCAAGGCATTAGTCTCTTCCATTTGTGGAAAGCATCTATTAATATATTCAAGAATATAGCCATTTTATTCCTTGTAATTATCAAAGCAAAATTTAAATATACCATAAACCTCATATTTATAAGGTGAATCATCAATATTTTCAAGCAAACTAGCAAGTTCAAATGCACCCTTCCAAGTAATAAATTCCTTAATTTGTTCCACATCATAAAAGTCATAATTCCCTTAACATAAGAAGATATGGTAACATTATCATTATACTCACATTGAAAAGGGAGGTGTTTGTACCTCCTACAGCAACAAGATTTATCAAAGCAATAAGTAACATTATAAGTAGAGCACATGTTTCTAGCAATGGTATACAATTTTTCAACTTGTTCCCATAAGTGTTTCCCTTTTTGTGACAAGCGGTGTTCCTTATAATAGTATTTTTGATCTTCCGTGAACCCACCTTGCCAATAAGATTCAGTTTCATAGAAACCAACCATTGACCACAAGCATGATAAAGCAAGACAATAACAGACCAACAAAAATAACAACTAGAGTAGGAACTAATTTTTTGTATTTTTGATAAAGAATTAAGCAAACAAGGAAGAAATGAACTAAGCTTGAACAATAGTGATTCCAAGTGGACCTGATAAATAAAGCTATGCTCCCCGGCAACGACGCCAGAAAATAGTCTTGATGACCCACAAGTATAGGGGGTGTATCGCAGTATTTTCGAGGGAACTGAAGCCCAATTTATTGATTCGACACAAGGGGAGCCAAAGAATATTTATAAGCCTTAACAACTGAGTTGACAATTCAGCTGCACCTGGAAACAATCTTGCTCACAACAGTTTATCAGTAGCAACAGTTTTGTAGTAGCAATAGTAAAGTAGCAGCAGTAGTAAAGTAAAGACAGTAGTTGCAATAGCAGTAAACAGTGGGATTCGAGTGCGGTAGGCATAGGGATGGATGGACGGGCGTTGCATGGACAAGACAATTCACATAGCAATCAGAACATAGGGCAATTGCAGATAAATAAGATAAAGCATCCAAGTACTAGATAATCCTAGGCATGTGTTCCATATATAGTCATACGTGCTCGCAATGAGAACTTGCACAACATCTTTTGTCCTGACAGCCCGTTTGCAGCGGGGCCTCAAGGGAACTACTGGCAATTAAGGTGCTCCTTTTAATAGAGCACCGGAGCAAAGCATTAACACTCCGTGAACACATGTGATCCTCACATCAAAGCCATTCCCTCCGGTTATCCCGATTTACATCGCCGGGGCCATTGGTTCCGGACAGCAACGTGTGTATACAACTTGCAGATAAGACCAAAAACAATACTATCATAATGAATCAATAACATGTTCAGATCTGAAATCATGGCACTCGGGCCCTAGTGACAAGCATTAAGCATAACAAGTTGCAACAAAGTCATAAAGCACTAATAGAAGATACTAGGCACCATGCCCTAACAATCTGACGCCATTACATGAACGATCTCATCCAATCCCTACCATCCCCATAGCCTACAACGGGGGATTACTCACTCATAGATGGGGGAAACATGGATGGTCGATGGAGAAGCGATGGCGATGATGATGGCGATGATCTCCTCCAATTCCCCTCCGTGGTGCTAAACGAGTTTACGGTTTGTTTCGTGGAATCTAGTGGCGGCGGAGCGGAACTCCTTCTAGAAAAACGTCGAACCCCCCCAGAGTTTTTAGGTCAGAAGGCAACTTATAGGCGAAGAGGGAGACCGAGGGGCCTGGGCAGACCATGCTACAGCGGCCCAGGCCCAGCCTTTGGGGTGTGGCCAGCCCCTGACCCTCCTCTGTCTTGTATTCTGGCTCCGTGAGTCTTCCGGAAAAATAGGCACTTTTGCTTTTGTCCCGTCGAATTCCGAGAATATTCATTTTCTGACTTTCCTGGAACCAAAAACAGCAGAAAACAGGCAGCTGGCACTATGGCTCTTGTTAATAGGTTAGTCAAAGAAATCATATGAAAAGTACTCCAAGGTGTGGACAAAACATAAGAAAGTAGATAAAATCAAGCATGGAACATCAAAAACTATAGATACATTTGCAATGTATCACTCAACTAAAAAGTAAAAGAAAGGCCCTTCGCAGAGGGAAGCAGGGATTGCAAGTCTCATAAAGAGCTCCCAAAAATTGTGATACTTACTAGCTTTCAGCTCTCAATGCCCCTATCATAGGCATCTTTAGGTGATTAAGGTTAAAGTGATCAAATATGAGGATATGCATTGACAAGTTGTAAATTGAGAATCTCATGTCCCTTGAATATGAGGGCCGCTCCTCATGCTACTCAAGTTTAGTCACCGGTAAGTTCTTGTCATCGTAAGCATATGTGTATCATAGAGAACCGCCAACGGGGTACCCCTTGCCCGATGATACGGAAGAATCCCCATATCCAAATGACAAGGCAAGCAGACAACAAGCATCTCAGCAATCTTCTTATTTACCATGGGAATATGGTGCTTTTTTCTCTCTTTCCTCTTTTCTCTTTTTCTCAATCTCTATCTCTCTTTTTTATAAGAAGAATGCTTCATAGATGCTCGTTATGGTTACGCTGCAGGTTTCCACCATGGCAGCATGGATTAGACCATGACCCGAGCGTTTCTCTAACACACATGCATAACTCCATGGACTTACAATCTCCCTTTCATTTCACACAGCGACATCCATAGACAAAAGAACATGATATCAACTAGGTACAAAGTACCGCAATGTTGAAACTGTTCATTGTCATGATGACATGGATTTTACGCTAATTCACAACTTACAAAGTAAGCATATCATAACATAGGTGAGCACAATGGTTCAAGTTTATTAGATGCAAGAAAGTAAAGTGTGCCATCAAGTTCGTGAGAGCTTTAATCACTAATTTTCACATAACAAGTTTAATTTGGGAGGTAGATAAAACAAGAATTACTTGGAATAGCAATAATGCTAATAGGTAGGTATGGTGGACACAAATGGCGTGGGTTTTGGTTTAAAGGAGTGGATGCACGAGAAGAATTCCCTCTCGATGAGTTTTGGCTAGCAAGGATGGGTAGCAAGTACAAGAGTTGAAGGAAACAAACAAACATACAAGTGATAAAAGACAAACATGCAATCTTCCTTGGAAGCACAAAAGATCTTAACTAGAGAATACTAGACTTATGAGCAAATCAAGAAAGAAAGATGATGAAATAATATTTCTTTAGAGTACTTTCATCTTTTCATTCAACTCTCAAAAAAATAGTGCTTCTACTGACCGAGCCAAGTTTGCCAAAACCAACGAAATTAACTCAATGATCCCAGAGTGATACCAATACTAACTACAAGATCAATCATATAACCACGAATTGAAAACTAATATAAGCTATGCAAAAGAGTAAATGATAGAAATTCTCATTAATAATCCATAATGGCAACTCACACCAAGGGGTACATATCTAACAAGAGAGGGGACACTTCCATAATGCAAACCATCCTACATAATAACTTCTCTATTCATGATATGACTCTACTAATAAGGTAAAAATATAGAAGATAGTGATATGATACCGCGGCACTCCCCCAAGCTTGGAACAAACCAAGGGGATGCCAAACCTGATGACGAATTACTCCTTCGGTGGTGGTGGTATCCTCTTGATGAGCTCTTTAATCAGTTTCCCCAAGTCCTCAACCTCGAAGGTGAGATTATGAATAAGCTACGAGTTTTGCGCAATGCGGCTCATGATCATGTCGGGTTGAGAATCCCAGCTCTTGCGATTCTTTCCCCACTCTACCTCCTTGAAGTCTTCTTTTCCTGCATGGCTAGAACGAGGCAAATCCCAATTGAAGGGTAATTTCCCCTTGGGCATATTCCAGTATTGATGCTCATGGATAAGGGTATGGAAAGGATTCTTGGTGCATGGAGGAAGTGACCGTGGAGCCAAGCAGTGACAAGGAGCTTTCCTCCCAGTCTGCATCCGTGCAGTCCTTCTAACCCTGGCAGGGTTCGCCACCACTCCAATGCTTGCAATGGTAGTGCCGGTGTGCTTTGCCTCCTCTTCACCTTCACTATTGATCTCCTTCTCCTTCCCGGGGTCTTAGAGGTCTTCCTCCATAGGCTCCTTCCCTTTATCCTTGGCGGACACCATTGTGCTTCTAAACCTTCAAAGAGTATGTCCTGGCAAAAACAGATCAAAACGAAAACATGACGAAAACACGATATACGAACCTCGGGAGATCCGAGGGATTATATATTACGAAGTTTCATATCAAAAGGAAGGTACTGGGAGAAAACGAGTCGGAGGCGGAGTCTGGAGTGGCCACACCACCTGGTGGCGCGGCCAGGGGCCCGGCCCGCGCCACAGGGTGGTGTGAGCCACCCTAGCTCTGTTTCCGTCCCTTTTTTGCTTCATAACTATCCTTATTGTCTGAAAACTGCAAAAATAAAGTTGGATAGTATTTTCGTGGAACTTTTCTTACCAAAACTATTACCTATTTGAAAACGGACTCTGCAGGTCTCTGAATTTGGTATCTAGTAGATTCTTTCGGAGTCACCACTTGAATAACATCAATATCTTCATCTTCATACACTTATTATTTGAGTCATAAAACCTTTCTCTTCCTTAATACACCATTATCTCCACTACCTAGAAATTTCTTTCACACAAAACTTCACACAGTTCTCATTAGCAACATTAGTATAAGTGAAGAGATAAAACCTTTTGAGTCCAACTTCAACTGAAAACCATCAAAACATAAGCTACTGTAGCAACTCCTTCCGAAAACCCAAAAAGAATTCAAAAAGGAAATCGAATAAAGAAGCAAATGCAAGAGTGGCAAAAAAATCTGTCAAAACAGACAAGCAGGTAAAGATCAATTTTTTTGAAAATCTTATGTTGCTCAAATCAAAAAGTGCAAAACTAATAAAAGTTAAATAACAACCTGGGGCAGAAGCACAAAAACTTATAGCTCAATCCGACATACAGATATCTCTCACGAATTTTTACGGTGAAGCACAAAAATCTGTTTCGGGACAGCAACTTCCGCAAATCTTACTTCTCTCTCATTAGAGGTTGATCTTGACACAAAAACCAAACAAAAAGGATAAGGAGAGGTTATTACCGAAGTAATAACTTCCAAGACTCAAAGAAACAAAAACAAACTGAAAGCAAAAACAAACTGGGTTGTCTTCCAAAAAGCTCTTTCTTTACTGCCATTAAGATGGGCATGATAATTTTGATGATGCTCACATAGGAATATGAATTGAAGTGAAAGAGAGCATTAAGAAGCAAAAATACACACATTTAAGTCTAACCCACTTCCTATGCAAGGGAATTTTGTAAACAAACAGGTTGTTGAAACCATAGGCTACTAGCATAGGAAGGAAAAAGAAGTACATCATAAAAACTTTCAGCATAAAATGAGGAAACTTGATATTATTGAGATGCATAAGAACACTTTTCCCTCTCTCATAGTAACTTTCAGTATCATGCATAAACTTAACAATATAGCTATCACAAGAACCATCATAGCAATGATCACTTATTCTAACAGAAAACACAGGAATACTAGCTCTCATAACACTACTATGTGAAACAATATTAGGGATATCCTTACAAAGGATAGTGTGTCTCTTTTCTACATATTTAGTAACAAAGTCTTTCACATTTGCGATAATATGTTCATCAACCATTTGTTTATCAGGTTCAACAGGTTCATTCATACTTTCATTAACCATACTAGCTATCATAGAATGTTCCTTTGTCTTAACCGGGAAAGGCATTTTCTCAATGTAAGGTTCAGGTAAAACATGATTAGCAGTATAAACTTTAGTATTTCTTGCAGGAACACTCTTAGCAACATCTTTATAAGGTTCATGATACTTATTCCACTTCTTTTTAGGCACTTCAATGTAGGAAGCAAAAGCCTTAAAATAAGTTGCAATAGCTTGAGAGTTTAGACCATAAGCATTTTTAATATTTTGAAAGTCATCAGTTCCCATAAAAGATTCAATGCATTCATAATCATAATTTATACCTGACTTTCTTCCTTTGTCATTCTCCCATGCTTCAGCATTGTCTTGAATATGATCCAGAAGATCCCATTTAGCTTCTTCTTCCATGCGAGTGAATGATCCAGCACAAGAAGCATCCAATAAATCCTAATCATGTAGAGGGAGTCTTGCATAAAAGTTATTGATAATAATATTGTTGGGTAGCTCATGAATGGGACATTTGAGCATTAGTAACTTCAATCTCCCCCAAGCTTGAGCTGTACTCTCTCCATCAAGAGGCCAAAAGTTGTATATTTGATTCCGATCTTTATGAATCTCACTAGGAGGATAAAACTTTGAATAAAAGAGAGGCACTAATTCCTCCCATTCTAGAGCTTGACCATTCTTCAACAGCTTATACCATTCCTCAGCTCTTCCTTTCAGTGATAATGAGAATAACTTCTTCTTAACTTGATCTCTAGTAATACCTGCACACTTGAACAACCCGCATAATTCGTGTATAAAGAGCAAATGATCACCGGGATGGACAGTTCCATCCCCAACATAGTAGTTATCCATAACACGGTCAATAATTCTTGTAGGTATTTTAAAAACATCATTCTCAGCAGGTGGTGGCTTATCTACTACCTTATAAGTGGTAATAGCATTACCAAATAAGAAACTCAGTGAATTATCCATAACAAAAATAAAGCAACTAACAGAAGTAAACAATACTCACAATAGAAGTTTCCTTTACTAGTTCCACTCTCTAATAGCGCTTCACTCCCCGGCAACGGCGCCAGAAAATAGTCTTGATGACCCACAAGTATAGGGGGTGTATTGTAGTATTTTCAATAAGTAAGAGTGTCGAACCCAACGAGGAGCAGAAGGTGCTGGCTAGTGGTATGGATCAGGAATTCTCTACAAATACTTAGCAAACGGATTTTTAGGGGTTTTGGATAAAGCAAGTAAACAAAGTACGAGTAAATAAAAGAGAGTAGGAATAAATGCAGCAAGTGGCCCAATCCTTTATGCAGCAAAGGACAAGCCAGTTGTATTACTTAAGATGACCAAACGTTCTCGAGGACACATGGGAAGGCATCAAGTGCTTTAAACTTCATATAGTTGATTAATCTTCTTTAGCTTGCTAAGTGTTGTGTGGGTGAACCTGTGCTAATGTACCGACCTTCCTAGGACTAATACATACTTGTGATTATACCCCTTGCAAACATCTGTAAGTACAAGAAAGTAATTAAGGTAGAAACCTAACCACGGCTTTAAACTCTAAGACCCTTACGTCCCTTGTATAATGGTTCCCTAACGGGGGTTCAGGTTTCTATCACTCCGGCAACCCCTACGATTTGTAGCCAAATACACAATGCATCCCCCTAGGCCCATATAGGTGAAGTGTCATGTAGTCGACGTTCACATAACACCACTAGAAGAAGTACACCACAACTTAAATACCAAACTATTGAATCTTTCTCAACACAACTCCACTACTAACAACATGACTTCTCCCATGTCCTCAAGAACAAAACGAACTACTCACAAGACATCATATGGATCATGATTAGAGATGGAATAATGATGTATAACAATCTAAACATAAACAATAATTCAATGGTTCACTCAATAGCATCAACTACAAAGAGTAATCAACACCGGGAAAGTTTCCCCTATGAACTATGCAAGATTCAACCCAATTGTTACAGCAATATGGAGATGGTGATGAGGGTGCTGATGGTGATGATGGTGGTGATGATGATGATCCCGATGAAGTCCAGCTTGATGGTGGTGTTGATGGCGATGATCTCCCCTCTCCGGAAAGGAATTCCCCGGCAATCTGTCTCTAGGAGAGATCTTTCTCTCGGTGTTTTCCAGCAGAGGCGAAATCTTTCGTGGTTGCTCCCGAGTCTTAGGGTTTTGGGAGGATAATATCGCTAGAGGAGTGCAGGGTGGACAGGCGCCACACCACGGTGGCGCTGACTAGGCTGGCACCGAGGTGGTGTGGGCCCCATCTTCCTTCGGCTTCGCCGTCTTAGATTACGGAAAAATAGGATTTTCCGTATATTTTCCCAGATTTTCTGATCTTTGCGAATTTTGCCTCCAAACAGCACCTTTTCCATCAGAATCCTGACTGCAGTGGTCCATGCTCCAAAAGTCATCAACCATGCAAAAACAGATGAAATAACATAAGTATCACCTCTCAATACGAAATATATCAATGAATAACAATGAATTATGACATAGAATAGTGATGCAAAATGGACGTATCACATAGAAAACAAAAAAATTCCTACGATGAGAACTATACGCCAAGATCTATCTACTAGATACAAGCAACGGGTGGATATACATCCATAGAGAACTTACCCTCGAAGACAACAGAGTTTTGTTAACGAGTTGGAACTTGTGGATGATGTAGTCGTACGCTTGCCGATCTCAAGATCGTGTGGAAGTCCTAGCGCCGCATATCAGCAGCGCATCCGTCCTCGCACACACGTTCAAGCCACCAGACAACCTCCACCTCCTTGCTCCAGCAAATCAGCAGAAGCAACAACTCCTTCTAGACGCAAGGCCACCGGGAACATGTATCTCGCTAATCCGAGACCATGGGGAATATCTAGAGGGGGAGAGAGATCCTTCACGAGGAGGTGTGCTTTGTGAGGGAGGAGAGGGGGGCTTTTTATAGGAGAGGGGGGCTCCTCCCCTCCCATGGCCGGCAGCCAAGGGGGGTGCCCCCACCTCTTCCTCATTCATGTGGTGGAAGCTCCACTCACATCAATTTGGGCTCCACCCAAAATTCCACTCACATGCATTAAATTTCCACCAAATTTAATACAACTCTCAATTAATAAAACTCTTTTATTTATTTTATTCAGAATTTTGTTAATTACTTTAATTAACAAACATTCACATAAAACCCCTTGCAACATTTCAATATCACATGCAGAACCACTTTCTGCAATTTCACCCGAAACAATTCCTGCGCTTTGCAATTCTTTCGTCTGAAACATATGTGCTCCAAAATGGTGTCCGACAACCCTTAAGTGTGTCACCCTATGGTTCGCGAATAATGCAGACATGATTGAGACCCCTCTCAAATCAATAATCAGAAGCGGGGCCTAGAGATCCATACTGACTCCTGCACATTCAACGATGACTTGTGTGATCGTGAGAACCTTTAACGCTAGTAACTTAATCCCTTTGTCTCATGATATAATACATGTCCGAGGTTCGATCATCGGTATCCAAATACCTAGTTTGATCTCGTTACCGACATGCACTCTTTTCTCGTTCCCGTGATATAACATTCTAGTGATCACATCACTTGCTTGCAAGCTATCTTAATGTGATATCACCGAGAGGGCCCAGAGTATATCTATCCGTCATCGGGATTGACAAATTCCACTCTTGATCCATGAGCCTCAACATAACACCTTCATAGCACTGAACCCACCTTTATAGTCACCCTGTTACGGTGTGACGTTTGATGTTATCAAGATACTCTTCCGGTGTTAGCAATTAACATGATCTCATGGTCTAAGGACTAATATTACTTCGTATGATGTTATAGCAATATAAACATAATGACTTTGATCGTAATGCTATACTTCGGATGAATGTTCATCACATCATTTCACAAATGATGTGACCTTGTTATTAACAACATCCAATGTCCATGATCAGGAAACTTTGATCATCTTGTTAATCAACGAGCTAGTCTATAAGAGAGGCATAACTAGGAACCTTTTTGTTTATTAAACACACATGTATTGACGTTTCCTATCAATACAATTATAGCATGCAAAATAAACATCTATCATATACAAGGAATACATAATAACAACTTTATTATTGCCTCTCAGGGCATATTTCCTTCACACAATGGTTCAAGTTTATTAAGTGCAAGAAAATAAAATGTGCCATCAAGTTTGTGAGAGCTTTAATCACTAATTTTCACATAACAAAAGTTTAATTTGGAAGGTAGATAAAAACATGAATATACTTGGAATGGTGTAACACACCATGCCTAGGAATTTATAGTGGACTCTTTTGAATAACTTGGTTTTCTTGGAGGTTGGATGCATGAGTGGAACTCACACTTGGTACATGTGGAGGCTAGCAAAAGACTGGGAGCGAACAACTAAAAGAGCAATAATGGCCATAATCATGCAAAGCGACAAAACATTATTAATTAAAGCATAAAGTGCTATTACAAGTTAAAAACTAAATGATCATAGAGACTAAGGTGACTGGTTCATTGTCTTAACATGGTGTAAGCATGTGCCAAGTCAACCCAAATAAAGCATCAAAGGAGAATACCACAATATTATGCTTTTGTATGCTAAAACAACGCATGATCCTTTCAAGGCACATTAAGCAATCTCAATTGTTTGGAACAAGTCATGCTACAACAATAATCACTAAGCATAAGGTCAAAGCAACATCAAACATGGCATGATAAAGTCTAGGCCATAGTCAAAACAAACTCCTTGTGTACCACTTATAAGCATGAAGCTTCTTACTCTTTTCCAACACCAATCAACTTATTTGAAACAACATATGAATTAGGGGGTCCAACCAATTTATTTAAGCAAACCAAACAAAAGAAAACTAAAAACTAAAACAAAGACGCTCCAAGAACAACACAATTGTGCATGAAACAATAAAAATGAAGTGTTTTGGAAGAAAACCTGAGGTTTTTATTGATGAGAAGGGGATGCCTTGGGCATCCCCAAGCTTTGACGCTTGTACCTCTTGAATATTTCTTGGGGTGATACAGCTGGCATCCCTAAGCTTGAGCTTTTGTCCATACTTCATCTTATCACATTATTCTTCCCTACACTTGAAAATTTCCTCCATACAAAACTTCACACAATCTTCATTAGCAACATTAGTGTATTCAAGATAATAAGTCTTTGGGTTTAGTTTCAACACAAGTAAAACTTCCATTAAAACATAAGCTACTGTAACAATTCCTTCTAAAAGCTCAACTGATCAAATAGAACTCAAAGAGAAAGAGATTAAGAGGCAAATGCAAATAATGGCAGAAATCTGTCAAAACAGACCACCAGGTAAAAACCGATTTTTTCGAAGACCTTATGTTGCTCAAATCTAAAAGTGATAAACTAACGAAAGTTAAATAATAACCTGGGGTATAAGCACAGAAAATTACAGCTCAATCCGACGTATAGGGATTTTGTACGATTTTTTTATAGTGAAGCACAAAAAGGATAAGAAGAGGTTACTACTGAGGCAATAACTTCCAAGACTCAACAAAAGAAAAACTTACTAAAAGTAAAAATAATTTGGGTTATCTCCCAATAGTGCTTTTCTTTAACGCCTTTCAGCTAGGCATAGGAAGCAAGATTCAAGTATTTTCGAATGAAGGAGCATTAAGATCAAATTTCTTGCCCTACCTTTCTTACCTTTATTCTTATCTTTAGGGAACGTATGATTGTTTGGTGGAGAAGTGATGCGCTCGACTTTCGACGTAGAGCTCGTTGGCAACCCCAAGAGGAAGGTACGATGAATATAGCAGCAAGTTTTCCCTCAGTTATGAAACCAAGGTTTAATCGAACCAGTAGGAGCAAGGAAACACCCCAAAGGTGTTACTAAATTTGAGCTTTGGCGAGGCACTACCGGTGCTAGTAGCAACGTGGAGACCTGCACAACACAACCACAGAACTTTGTCCCCAACTTGCGATGAGGTTGTCAATCTCACCGTGTTTTGCGGAAAACAAAGGATTAAACGTATCGAATGGAAAGAAGTAAAAGTTTGCAGAAAGTAAACACAAAGCAGAAACAGTTTATATATTGTATGTAAAGAAAGAGGACCGGGATCCATAGTTCACTAGAGGTGGCTCTCCTTAGATAGATAACATGCTGGATGAACAAATTACAGCGGGGCAATTGACAAACACCGAGAAAGCAATACATGCATATACTAATCATCTTGACTCCTCTAAGACTTGATTGGGCATTACAACATAATACATAGACCGCCATCCAACTGCATCTATAACTAATAATCCACCTTCAGGTTATCATCCGAACCCCCTCCAGTATTAAGTTGCAAGCAACATATTATTGCTTTACGAACTGCGTGTAAAGTAAACAATACGATTGTTCTATGAACAAAGGATTGTTGTTTTCTCCCTAGTAGCAACATCACATCTAGTACCTTAGAGATTTCTGTCACTTCCCCACCAGAGGCATGAACCCACTATAGAGCATAAATACTAACTCTTGGAGTTGCTAGCATCTACTTGGACAAGATAGCTACTAACAACGGAAAGCATGAAATATCTCAAATAACAAAGACATGATAGAATCAATAATCAATCTGAAATAGCATCTCAATATCCATCGGATCCCCGCAAACACAACATGTATGAATTACAAATAGATGATCTTGATCATGAGCAGACTCACAAGATCTAAACATGAAAGCACAAAGGAGGAGAAACCAGCCATCTAGCTATTACATGGATCCGTAGTCCAAGGATGAACTACTCACGCATCACACCGGAGGCTTGCATGGTGATGAAGAAGGCCTCAGGTGAATTCCCTCTCCGGGGTGCCGGAAGAGCTTCAGATCCCTCCCGATCTAGGGATGGAGATGACGGTGGCTACAGACTCTTTCGTGGATTTTTGATCGGGTACTTAGGGTTTTCGTCCCGAGGGCAACTTATAGGCGGAAGGAGAGGCCGAGGGGGTGCCGGGAGCGGCCACACCACCCCCTGGCGTGGGCTAGGCCTGGCAGCGCGGCCAGGTGGTGTGGTGGCTCCCTGGCCCTTCTCCGTCTCGTATTCTGGCACTTGATCCCTTCCGGAAAAATAGGCACTTTGGCTTTTGTCCCGTCCAATTCGAGAATATTCATTTTCGACTTTCCCGAACCAAAACAGCGTAAAACAGGCAGCTAACACTGTGGCTCTTGTTAATAGGTTAGTCCAAGAAATCATATGAAAAGTACTCCAAAGTCGGAACAAAACACAAGAAAGTGGATAAAACCAAGCATGGAACATCAAAAATTATAGATACATTTGCAATGTATCAACATCCCCAAGATTAACTCCTGCTCGTCCTCGAGTAGGTAAGTGATAAAAAAGAAATAATTTTTGAGGTGACATGCACCATCAAAGACTTGATCAAAGTATTTGCAAAACATTCAAGGCTGGGATCATAGTACTTCAATCATAACATGAAATACAAAGTTCTAGCAATAAGCAAAGAAACTATGATGCAACATGAAAAGGCACAAACAAAAGATTCATGAATAACAATGCTTTGCAAGACGTTTGTTTGTTTCACATAAAGAAAACATAGCATAAAAGTATTCAGCTTGTCCCTCAATAGAGTAGCAAATATAAATGCATAGGACACCTTCAAAGTTCATAAGAGTGACTAGATACAATAGTTTCAAACAAGCAATAACAAGTTATGCATCAATCAACTAGTCTTGGGACAATGCACATAGAACTAAGAATGGCCACTATGCTCTCAAAGTAGGTGCATAAAGATAGAAGGTGGAGACTCAATATAATGGTGGAAGAAAAGCCTTTGTAAAAGGAAGTAGGGATTCAAGTCTCATAAAGAGCTTCCAAAAATTATGGTACTTAATAGCTTTCATCTCTCATTGCCCCTATCATAAGCATCTTGAAGTGATTAAGGTTAAAGTGAACAAACTATGGTGTACATGCTTGACGAAGTATAAGTCAGAAATCTCATGTCCCTTGTATACGAGGGGCGCTCCTCAGGCTACTCAAGTTTAGTCACCAGTAAGTTCTTGTCATTGTAAGTACATGTGTATCATTGAGAACCGCCAACGGGGTACCCCTTGCCCGATGATACAGAAGAATCCCCATATCAAAATGACAAGGCAAGCAGACAACGAGCATCTCAGCATTCTTCTTATTTACCATGGGAATATGGTGTTTTTTCTCTCTTTCCTCTTTTCATAGTATCTCTTTTTTCTTTTCTTTTCTCTCTTTTTTTCCTCAATATAGGACTCTTTTTTTATAAGAAGAATGCTTCATAGACAGCTCATTATGGTTACGCTGCAGGTTTCCACCATGTCAGCATGGATTAGACCAGCGGCCCAGGCGTTTCTCTAACACATATACATAACTCCATGGACTTACAAGCTCCCCTTTCATTTCACACCGACGACATCCATATACAAAAGAGCATTATATCAACTAGGTATAAGTACCAAGTGCAATGTTGAAAGCGTTCCCCATGAAAGCATGGTTCTGATAATTCCCAACAAATAAGTGCAAGCATATACAACATAGAAGACACAATGGTTCAAGTTTATTAAAGGCAAGTAAAGTAAGGTGTGCCATCAAGTTCGTGAGAGCTTTAATCACTAGTTTTCTCATAACAAGAGGAAGGTAAACAAAAGCATGAATATACTTGGAATAGCATAAGCTAGTAGGTAGGTATGGTGGACTCTTTGGAATAACTTGGTTGAGGGAGTTGGATGCATGAGTGGAACTCATACTTGGTTGTGGAGGCTAGCAAAAGACTGGGAGCGACAAACTAAGAGAGCAATAATGGCCATAATTATGCAGAGCGACAAAACATCATTGATCAAAGCATAAAGTGATACTACAAGTTGAAAACTAAAGGATCATAAAGGCTATGGTGACTTGAGATAGTCATAACATGGTGTGAGCATGTGCCAAGTCAACCCAGATAAAGCATCAAAGGAGAATACCACTATATTATGCTTTAATATGCTAAAACGACGCATGATTCATCCAAGGCACATTAAGCAATCTCAATTGTTTATAACAAGTCATGCTACAGCAAAGAATACTAAGCATAAAGCAAAAACAATATCAAGCATGGCATGACAAAGCATAGGCCACAGTCAAAAACGAGCTCTTTTTACCACATAAGTATGAACTTTCCTACTCTTTTCCAAACCAAACCAAACTATTCGCAAACCAAAGTGTGAAAGAGGGGGTCCAACCAACTTATTCAGAAAACTAAGCAAACCAAGCAAACTAAAAACCAAAACAAAAAACGAAAAAGAAGATGCTCCAAGAAAAACACAACTGTGCATGAAACAATAAAAATGAAGCGTTTGGAAGAAACCTGGAATTTTTATTGATGAAGAAGGGGGATGCCTTGGGCATCCCTAAGCTTTGACGCTTGTACTTCTTGGATATTTCTTGGGGTGACACGCGTGGCATCCCCAAGCTTGAGCTTTAGTCCATCCTTTATCTCATTACTCGTTCCTTCCATACACCTGAAATTTTTCCTTCATACAAAACTTCACACAATCTCATTAGCAACATTAGTGCACTTAAGATAAATAAGTCTCAAGGTTCAGTTCTAACACCAAATAAACTTCCATTATAACACTAGCTACTGTAGCACTTCCCTTAAAAATCTCAATTCCCCAAAAGAACTCAAGAAGGAACTAACAAGAAGCAAATGCAGAAAATGGCAGAAATCTGGCAAAACAGACCAGCAGGTAAAGACGAATTTTTTCGAACACCTTATGTTGCTCAAGTCAAAAAGTATTGAACTAATGAAAGTTAGATAACAACCTGGGGCAGAACCACAAAAAATTACATGTCAATCCGACATACAGAGCTCTCTCAGGAATTTTTACGGTGAAGCACAAAAATCTGTTTCGGGACAACAACTTTCCCAATCATTACTTCTCTCTCATTAGAGGTTACTCTTGGCACAAAAAGCAAATAAAAAGGATAAGAAGAGGTTATTACAGAGGTAATAACTTCCAAGACTCATCTAAAACTCTTGGGTTATCTCCCAACAAGTACTTTTCTTTAACGCCTTTAAGTTAGGCATAAGAAGCAAAGAAAGAATCAAGTGTTCTCAAATGAAGAAGCATTAAAACCAACTTTCTTGCCCTTACCTCTCTTACTTTTATTCTTGACCTTGGGGAAAATATGATTGTTTGGTGGAGAAGAAAGGTGCATGGTCCCCTTTCCCACATCTATTATTGCTCCAAGGAGTTCTAATAGGGACCTTCCAAGTGTAATTTGTCCTTTTCCTGCACATTCAATAACAAGATAATCAATAGAAATCGTTTTCCCAAGGATCTTTGTAAACACTCCTTCAGCTATTTCAAGAGGTAATATGGTAGTATTATTAGCAAGAGATATTTCTTTTCCTCCTTCCATAAGCCCCCAAAGATTCAAAGATTCATAAATATCCTTGGGCATAAGGCAAAATTCAGACATGATATCACAGCGAGCTTGAAAAGTTTCATTGTTCATCTCAATCTTTACTGTAGGGAACCACTTTGATGGTTCAGAGTTTTTTGGAGCATAATCATGATGCTCCCTAAGCGTATTATAGCAACTCTCTAATCTAGTAATGCTAGCCTCAAGAGTGTCCACCCTAGCAAATATTTTTGTCGAAAGAAGTATCAGTTTGGCTAGGCAAGTTGTAAGTGAGGATCAATTTATTGATAGCATTAATAGCATCATCCTCATTACAATGGAGGAAATCTCCTCCCACAATAGCATCCAAAGCATATCTATAGAAAAGAGCAATTCCAAGGTAAAAACAGCTAAGGAACAAGCTTTGAGTCATTTTAGGCTCAGTTTTTTCATGTAGATCAGAGATTCTCGACCAAGCTTCCTTAAAACTTTCCTCAATTCCTTGTTTAAAAGTGAAAATCATATTCTTGGGTGACATAGTGACTGGAGCAAGGCTAGACATAGTGACAACTTAGGAAAGGAACTATTTTTTTTTTGTTTTTTGATAAAGAAAGCAAACTAGTAAAACTAACTTTTTTTGTGTTTTTGAAGAACAAAACAAGCAAACAAAGCAAAAAGAAACTAAGCAAAACAAAAACAACAAAGTAAAGAGATTGGTTATGAGGGACTCCCCTTGTGAAGATGTCCTTGACTCCCCGGCAACGGCGCCAGAAAAATCTTGATGCGCTCGAATTTCGACGTAGAGCTCGTTGGGAACCCCAAGAGGAAGGTACGATGAATATAGCAGCAAGTTTTCCCTCAGTTATGAAACCAAGGTTTAATCGAACCAGTAGGAGCAAGGAAACACCCCAAAGGTGTTACTAGCTGAGCTTTGGCAGGGCGCACTACCGGTGCTAGTAGCAACGTGGAGACCTGCACAACACAACCACAGAACTTTGTCCCCAACTTGCGATGAGGTTGTCAATCTCACCGTGTTTTGCGGAAAACAAAGGATTAAACGTATCGAATGGAAAGAAGTAAAAGTTTGCAGAAAGTAAACACAAAGCAGAAACAATTTATATATTGTATGTAAAGAAAGAGGACCGGGATCCATAGTTCACTAGAGGTGGCTCTCCTTAGATAGATAACATGCTGGGTGAACAAATTACAGCGGGGCAATTGACAAACACCGAGAAAGCAATACATGCATATACTAATCATCTTGACTCCTCTAAGACTTGATTGGGCATTACAACATAATACATCGACCGCCATCCAACTGCATCTATGACTAATAATCCACCTTCAGGTTATCATCCGAACCCCCTCTAATATTAAGTTGCAAGCAACAGATTATTGCTTTACGAACTGCGTGTAAAGTAAACAATACGATTGTTCTATGAACAAAGGATTGTTGTTTTCTCCCTAGTAGCAACAGCACATCTAGTACCTTAGAGATTTCTGTCACTTCCCCAGATTACCAGAGGCATGGACCCACTATCGAGCATAAATACTAACTCTTGGAGTTGCTAGCATCTACTTGGACAAGATAGCTACTAACAATGAAAAGCATGCAATATCTCAAATAACAAAGACATGATAGAATCAATAATCAATCTGAAATAGCATCTCAATATCCATCGGATCCCCGCAAACACAACATGTATGAATTACAAATAGATGATCTTGATCATGAACGGAGCTCACAAGATCTAAACATGAAAGCACAAAGGAGGAGAAACCAGCCATCTAGCTACTACATGGATCCGTAGTCCAAGGATGAACTACTCACGCATCACACCGGAGGCTTGCATGGTGATGAAGAAGGCCTCCAGGGTGAATTTCCCTCTCCGGCAGGGTGCCTGGAAGAGCTTCGGATCCCTCCCGATCTAGGGATGGAGATGACGGCGGCTACAGACTCTTTCATGGATTTTTGATCGGGTACTTAGGGTTTTTGTCCCGAGGGCAACTTATAGGCGGAAGGAGAGGCCGAGGGGGTGCCGGGAGCGGCCACACCACCCCCTGGCGCGGGTCAGGCCTGGCCGCGCGGCCAGGTGGTGTGGTGGCTCCCTGGCCCTTCTCCGTCTCGTATTCTGGCACTTGATCCCTTCCGGAAAAATAGGCACTTTGGCTTTTGTCCCGTCCAATTCCGAGAATATTCATTTTCTGACTTTCCTGGAACCAAAAACAGCAGAAAACAGGTAGCTGGCACTGTGGCTCTTGTTAATAGGTTAGTCCAAGAAATCATATGAAAAGTACTCCAAAGTCGGAACAAAACACAAGAAAGTGGATAAAACCAAGCATGGAACATCAAAAATTATAGATACATTTGCAATGTATCAAGAAGCAAAATGCATGATGCCTTTTGCCACATCTATTATTGCTCCAAGGAGTTTTAGTAGGGATCTTCCAAGTGTAATTTGTCCTTTTCCTACACATTCAATAACAAGATAATCAGTAGACACCACTGTCCCTAGGATATTTTTAAACACTCCTTCAGCTATTCCAATGGGTAATATTGTGGCATTATTGGTAAGAGATATTTCTTCTCCTCCTTCAGAAAGTCCCCAAAGTATCAAAGATTTATAGATATCTTTAGGCATAAGACAGAATTCAGACATGATATCACAACAAGCATAAAAAGTTTCATTATTTCTAACAACTTTTACTGTAGGAAACCATTTTGAAGATTCAGAATTTATTGGAACATATTCATGATGCTCTCTAAGCATGTTATAGCATTCTTTTAAACTAGCTGAGTTGGTCTCAAGAGTGTTTAATCTAGCAATAATGTTTGTAAAGGAGGAATCAGATTTGCTAGGCAAGTTATATGTTGCAACCAACCTTTTTATGGTATTAAAAGCTTCACCCTCATTGCACTAGTGGAAATCTCCTCCTACTACAGCATCCAAAGCATATGTATAACAAATGGTAAGACCAAAGTAGAAACTGCTAAGAAACAAGCCTAGAGTCATTTTAGGTTCAGTTTTTTCATGTAAATCGGAAATTCTAGACCAAGCTTCTTTGAAAATCTCTTCAATTCCTTTTTTGAAAGTAAAAAAAATTCCTCAGGTGACATAGTGATTGGACCAATGCTAGACATAAAAGCAACTTGGAGTAGGATTTTTTTTTAAACTAATTTTTTTGTGTTTTTGATAAAAAGAAGCAAACCAGTACAACTATTTTTTGTGTGTTTTTGATAAAGAAACAAGCAAAGCAAAACAAAGCAAAATAAACTAAACAAAACAAAAACAAAGTAAAGAGATTGGTTGTGAGAGACTCCCCTTGCAGGAATCTTCTTTCTCCCTGAAAAGTGATTGACGAGGAGGAAGAGATTGAAGTTGTCCTTAACTCCCCGGCAACGACGACAGAAAAGTGCTTGATGGCTCAAGATATGTAGAGCTTGTTGGGAACCCCAAGAGGAAGGTATGATGAGCACAACAACAAGTTTCCCTCAGTTACGAAACCAAGGTTATCGAACCAGTAGGAGTAAGGAAACAACTCCAAGGTGTTGCTAGCAACTTGGAATCCTGCACAACACAACCACGGAACTTTGCCCCAACTTATAGTGAGGTTGTCAATCTCACTGGTTTTGCTGAAAACAAAGGATTAAACGTATAGTGTGGAAGATAGTAATTGCTTGTAGAAAGTAAACAGTAAATGGTAAACAGTAGATGGTATATCAATGGTAAATGAATGGACTAGGGTCCACAGTTCACTAGAGGTGCTTATCCTTAAGATAAATAGCATGTTAGGTGAACAAATTACAGCGGGGAAATTGACAGATTAAGAAAGCATAACAATGCATATACTAGACATCTTGACTCCTAGGAGATTTGATTGGGCATTACAACATAATACATAGACCGTAATCCAACTGCATCTATGACTAATAATCCACCTTCAGGTTATCATTCGAACCCCTTCTAGTATTAAGTTGCAAGCAACAGATAATTGCATTAAGCAAAGTGTGTAAAGTAAACAATACAATTGCCCCATGGACAAAGGATTGTTGTTTTCTCCCTAGTAGCGACAACACATCTACAATCTTAGAGATTTCCCTCACTTCCCCAGATTACTAGAGGCATGAACTTACTATCGAGCATAAATACTCCCTCTTGGAGTTGCAAGCATCTACTTGGCCAAGATAGCTACTAGCAACGGAGAGCATGCAAGATCACAAATAACATAGACATGATAGAATCAATAATCAATCTGACATAGTATCTCAATATCCATCGGATCCCTGCAAACACAACATATAGGATTACAAATAGATGATATTGATCATGAACGGAGCTCACAAGATCTAAACATGATAGCACAAAGGAGGAGAACCAACCATCTAGCTACTGTATGGACCCATAGTCCAAGGGTGAACTACTCACGCATCACTCCGAAGGCTGGCATGATGATGAAGAAGGCCTCCCGGATGATATCTCCCCTCCGACAGGGTGCCGAGAGGAGCTTCAGATCCCCCCAATCTAGGGATGGAGATGGCAGCGGCTATAGACTCTTTCATGGATTTTTGATGGGTCTTTAGGGTTTCTGCATCGGGGTACTTTTATAGGCGAAGGGGCAAGGTCGGTGGGCGCCTGAGGGGCCCACACCATGGGGCGGCGCGCCCTAGGGGGTGGCCGCACTAGCCCTAGGTGTGGCCACCTCGTGGCCCTACTTCGGTTGCCCTTCGGACTCCGTGTTCCTTCTGGTAAAATATTGACTTTGGCTTTTGTCCCGTCCAATTCCGAGAATATTTCCTTACTAGCTTTTCTGAAACCAAAAACTGCAGAAAACAGGCAACTGGCACTACGGCATCTTGTTAATAGGTTAGTTCCAGAAAATATATAAAAATACCTCAAAGTGTAAACAAAACATAAGAAAGTTGATACAAAACAAGCATGGAGCATCAAAAATTATAGATACGTTTATGACGTATCACCTCCTCGGCCACATGACCTTCCTCCTCAAAGGCCACCACCTCTGCCTCGTCCATGCGCTCTGTTAGCAATGTGGCCTGAAGCTCGACATCGTCAACGTCGACCTTCGGGAAGTAGGTGTGACATGTCTGATCTTAGTCTAGTTGGCGATCTTGCGGCGAGGCATGGCTGGTGGTGGTGGTTGCCGCTTTCTTGGGTGGTGTTTGCTCATGCTTGGGCTCGTTCTCTCTGCTGCGCCGACGTCATCATTTATAGCCCGTGACGAAGGCGGGAAATGGCCGGCCAGGCGCGGGAAGTTTTCTGGCCGCGGGCAGGAAGATGCGCGCGGGAAACAGAATGCAACGATGGCAGAAAACATCGGCCGCACGGGAAGCCGCCAGCGCTAACAGTCGACGTCACGTCGTCATTAACGTCCCATCACCGAGGGCGTCAAGCGATGACAACGGGGAAGACATACAAATGGGTCAGGCTACTGGGTGCGGTTGGCCGGACATGCCAGACCACGACCCTCAAATCCCCGCGGCATGTCCCAAATGGACAGAATCAGACGTTTTGGGTCGCCTGTTTAGATCGACCTAGTGGAGATGCCACGCGGCCAATAGCACCACCCACGACCATGGTTCACGGGTTGGTTCTCATGAAATAGAAGATTCTTTTGTGTGTGCAAAATTTACCCACTCTCACTTCTTCAAACCAATATGCCTTTATTAAGGGTAGGTTTATTCTAGAAAGTGTGGCCACAACCCATGAGGTTATTCATTCTTTCACATGATAAGAATCAGGGACTGGTCCTAAAGTTAGACTATGAGAAAGCCTTTGATAAGGTAGATCTAAACTTTCTCCTAGATTTGTTAACTAAGAGAGGCTTTAGTCCTAAAATTATTTCTTAGATTAAAGCTATCACTCATGGAGGTTCTGTGGGTGTCAAGCTTAATAACACCATTGGTAATTTCTTTGTTAGTGGGAAAGGGCTTAGACAAGGAGACCCTATTTCCCCTCTGCTTTTTAACTTAGTTGTAGATGTATTGACTAGGATGCTCATTAAAGCATACAATGCTGACCTGATTAAAGGCCTATGTTCTGATCTTTATCCTGGTGGTATCATCTGTCTACAATATGCAGATGACACCATCCTTTTCTCTGATAATAACCCTACTTATGCTATCAACCTTAAGTGGGTCCTGACCTGCTTTGAATAGGTCTTTGGGATGAAAATCAATTACTCCAAAAGTGAATTTATTCCTATAGGCCTTGAGGAACCTGATATTATTACTTATTCTAATATTTTGGGATGTACTGTTGGTGCTTTCCCCATTAAATATTTGGGTATTCCTATCCACTTTGAGAAGCTTAGGAGAGAATATATTCAACCTCTGATTGATAAAATCCTCAAAAGAATTGCTGGTTGGAGAGGGAAACTACTCTCTTATGCTGCCAGAGTAATTCTTATTAAAACTTCTTTAGCAAGTATTCCCATATATCTTCTCTCCTTCTTCAAGTTTCCAAAATGGGCACTGGACCTGATCAACTCTCAAATGGCTAATTGCCTTCGGAATGATTTTGAAGGGCATAGGAAGCTGCATCTAGCTAGTTGGAAGCTAGTCTGTAAAAAGAAAGAGTTTGGTGGTCTTGGGATCCCTGATTTGGCCAATGTTAATCTGTCCCTTCTTGGCTCTTGGATTAAAAGATATTCCCAAGATGAAGGGAAAATCTAGATGACCATTGTAGGAACTAAGTATGACACAAAAAACCCTAATATCTTCTATAGCAAACAAACTGGTGTCTCTCAGTTTTGGAAGGGGGTCCTCTGGGCTATTAATAGTATTAAATTTGGTTACAGATGGCATATTGGGAATGGTGCACATGTTAGGTTCTAGGAGGATACCTGGTTTGGGACCTCCCCTTTATCTGTCCAGTTTTTTCAAATTTATGTCATCTGTAATGAGCATAATAAAACTGTCAAGCAGATTTGGGATGGTTCATCCCTCAAACTCACTTTTAGGAGGAATTTTAATAATGAATTTCTAACTCATTGGTATGAATTAGAAGAGATTGCTTCTAGTATCTCCTTTAACTCTAACACTGATGCTTTGATCTGGCAGTATGAGAATAAAGGGGTTTACTCCACCACTTCCTTGTATGCTATTATTAATTTTGGAGGGGTGACACCCATTTGTATACCTGCTGTTTAGCAATTACACATACCTCCTAGAGTGCATATTTTCCTTTGGCTGCTTGCTCATAACAAATTAATGACTAGGGATAACTTGAAGAAGAGGCACATGAATAAGCCTGAAGACTGCATTTTCTATAGTGAAGATGAATCTGTTACTCATCTTTTTTTCCAGTGCTTAGTTAGACAGGTTTGGGGGGTCATTTTTAGGTTCTTTAACATTGATATTAGGAATGATTACAGGTCAGTAGCTAAATTCTGGATTGCTAACAAGAAAAATACAGTTTTAAACTCTATATGTGCTGCTTCCCTCTGGTGTCTCTGCAAACTTAGGAATGAAATGATCTTTAATGGCCTACCTTGGCTTAACTTGCACTAGGTCCTGAGGAAGATCATGACTTCAGTAAAAAACTGGAGGTTGATCTTCAAGGAGGAGATGCTGGAAGAGGGGGACAAGTTCTGTGTCTACCTCTCCAAAATCCTGGACTCAAACTTTGCACTGATAAGTGGCTGAGTAGGGGGCTTGCTGATGAGATGGGAGACCTTCAAGATCAACCCTCATCTCCAACTCCCAAGAGGACAACATTGCAAGGGACATGGGAGACGCCGACATCCACTCCGGAAGCTGCAATCCTCCCCTCCCCTCTCTAGTCCTCTCCAGTCGGTGTGGATGCACCCCAATTGCTTTGTATGTAGTTTTGCAAGTGTACCCTCTGCTTTTAAATCTGTTAACTCTAGTTTATGTTGTTGAAGAACCTCTCTTGTAGTTTCTTTGTAAAAGATCTGAGCTATTTCAGGTTTTGTTGATGAGTCAATGGAACTGGGGGCGGGGTGCCCCTATTGATCTGGAAAAAAAAGCCGTGCAACTAGAGCTTTGCAAATTCCCATCTAATAAAAAAGAGCTTGAATAGTTCCGTGTCGCTTCGCCGAAGCTCACCTAGCTCTCCCATGGCCCTCCTCTCTCCTCTCTCCGCCCATGTCGAAGGACGTGGCGGGCAAACTGCGCCCATGACGATGGGCGGGGTTCTCTAGCCAGGCGCCTCGTCGGGATCTGGCTGGGCGGCGGCGGCGCCTTGGCGGCGGGGTGGCGTATGGAGGGCGCGTGGGTCGGTGTGGAGGGCACAAGGGGCTGCTGCGGCGCGTGTGCTGTGCTCCCGTCACCCATGGCGGTTGGGCCCGATCTGGGCCTATGCGGGCCGGGGCGGGTCGTGGCTTCGGAGCGCGGTGGTGGACCGTCGGGGCGTCGCTGGCGCTGCAGCGGTGGTGCCTGGCCGGCATGGGGGGCCTCCTCCTCCGAGCCCATGCGGGCTAGCCGTGGTGGCCGGTGCGCCTTCTTTCTTCGACGGTTGCCGGCGGTGTTCCTCTCCTTCCTACGGTGGCATCTCGAGCCGGTGTCTTGCATCCCCGCCTACCCTCTCCATGCGACCCATTAGGCGGGTTTCGGGGGCACGATCCTTGGCCGGGTGAAAGCCCCGTCTTGAGCCTTTGGCGGCGACGCTGGTGCCGCTTAGCTCCTTGAAGCGCGGTCATGGCCAGCTTCGTGTCCCTCTTCTCGGGTGCCGGGGGAAACCCTAGGTTCGGGTCACCGGACCAGGCGACGGCGGTGCCATAGTGTCGTGATCTTGTTGAAGACGTTGTCGAGGCCGCCCGGGAAGGGCCTGATGTTTGGAGTTTGGGGTGGCGAGGTGTTGTCGGTGTCGGATGCTGCTCTGGGCGTGAGCATCAGGGGCGCAATGTACATCATGGTGGACGCTTCCTAGTCGACGTCTTCCCCAAGTCCCGTTGGATCCTGCTGACTTCTCGCCGATCTCTTCTAGGCGTATGAGGGGGAGGTGCGTTGATCCGTGCGGCCTTGGAGTCTTGGTCGTGCTATGGCGGAGTTTCGCTTTGATCGTGACACGGTCCGGTTGCTACGTGCCTCGTCTTCTCACCTTGGTAGGGGGTTTGGCTGGGCGAGATCTCATCGTCAGGTCATGATGGAGGACGTGTGGTGTGCCGCTTGGCATTATATCGTGCGGGTTGTATCGTGTTGTGGTGTTTTGCCTTTTGGCGTCTTATGTGACTGAATAACCAGTGTACCGCGCGAATACCAACCAAATCGGCAAACCTCCACCGCCTCCTCCTCCCCATTCCCTCCCGGCCCGGTCTCCGCGCGCCACTGCGGCGGGCATGGACGTCGATGACCCGACGCCGCGCAGCGGCGGCGGAGGGGAACCGCCCCGCATCCGGCGGCTGGAGGAGTCGGTTGTGAACCGCATCGCCGCGGGGGAGGTGATCCAGCGGCCGTCCTCGGCGGTGAAGGAGCTCGTCGAGAACAGCATCGACGCCGGCGCGTCCACCGTCTCCGTCACCGTCAAGGACGGAGGCCTCAAGCTCATCCAGGTCTCCGACGATGGCCACGGCATCCGGGTACGCCCGCTTCCTAAACCCTAAACCCCGAGGCCAATCCCCCCACTCCACTACCTTCTAGTCCCAAATTCGTGCAAAATGCTGGGGCTCGCGAGCTTTTAATTGCGATTGCTGCCTAATCGTGTGCGTACAGGGTCATGTGGGCGAAATTCCAAGCATGTGGGCGATTTTAGTCTTGTGCTGTTAGCACACTGAATCTGCCTGTTCCGACTTTAGCTGTAAAAATTGCACAGAGCGGCCTATGGGGAGGTGAGGGCGTACCTTTCCATTAACAGGCAACTCAAGATTGTTAGTGCCGGTTGCTTCTATGCAGCATTTTAGTGGTTTGCTGCGCTATGATGTTAATGTGTATTGGGCTTGTGGTGCGCTATCAAGGGAGCCTAGTCGCCGGCAGCCTATTCTATAGGATTACTTTATTGATGTTGGGCATATGAAGAGTTGGGCTTGTTCAAAATTTTGCTTAAGCAGCACAGAGATCAAGCATATGCATTGTTGATCATCAGCACCTCTTGTCAGCTGCTAACTTGGATTCATTTCACAGTTTGAGGACCTGCCAATATTGTGTGAGAGGCATACCACCTCAAAGTTGTCTGCATACGAGGATCTACAGACAATTACATCTATGGGGTTCAGAGGAGAGGCATTGGCCAGTATGACTTACGTTGGTCATGTTACCGTGACAACAATAACGGAAGGCCAACTGCATGGCTACAGGTCAGTCCATGTTCAACTTCAAAGCTTTCTGCTTGACTCTAAAGTCGTTTGGTAATTTCCCTGCAAAAAGGAGTCGTTTGTTAATGATCATTACCATGCTTTCCCCTCAGAGTGTCATATAGGGATGGAGTAATGGAAAGTGACCCGAAGCCCTGTGCGGCAGTTAAAGGGACTCAAGTCATGGTGGGTTTGCAATTTTGCATATAGTACTATAGATGTATTTGATATGCATTGCGTTTCTTACAGCAATTTTTGTCTATGCAGGTTGAAAATTTGTTCTTCAATATGGTAGCTCGCAGGAAAACATTGCAGAACTCCAATGATGACTATCCCAAGATAGTGGACTTCATCAGTCGGTTTGCAGTCCATCACATCAACGTGAACTTCTCTTGCAGAAAGGTAAATATAACTGTCTTTGTGAATTCATCACTTTTTAGAGGGTGACATTTGCATCCTCTCTTGTCACAGCATGGAGTGAATAGAGCAGATGTTCATAGTGCAAGCACAACTTCAAGGCTAGATGCTATCAGGAATGTCTATGGGGCTTCTGTTGTCCGTGATCTGATGGAAATAGAGGTTTCAGATGAGAATGCTGTAGATGAAATATTCAGGATGGGTGGTTTCATCTCAAATGCTAACTATGTGGCAAAGAAGACTACTATGATTCTTTTCATAAATGGTACTCCCTCCGTCCATTAATGTAAGACCTTTTAGATATTTCAAAATAGACTAGATTCGGACTAAAATGGATGAACCTAAACTGCAAAACATGTCCAGATACATGCATTTTCAAAAAAAGCTAGAAGGTCTTATAGTAGTGAACGGAGGGAGTACATAAGATATCTGCAGCTCGATGACATAGGCAGATCACACGTATGGCAGTAGTCATGTTTCTAGAGATTTTCATCCATAATTAAATTATATTGAGATTTTGGATGTACTAATCGTGTGGATAATACATGTTATGTAACTGTGATTAGAGTTTGGCAATTTGTCCATTTAACTGAATATATAGGGTAGAGATATACTTTAAAGTTAAAAAAAAAGAGTTTGGCAATTCGGCGATTTAACTGATGTGTAATTTGATGGACACAGGGTTATCTTTTCAGAATGCTTTTTTAAGGCCAACAAAGTTCCAAATTATGCATCCATTGAACTTGTGTATAGTTCATATGTTATCATGCCTGCGCTTGTTTCTTTGTTTTAGCGAATAACTGTCTATTTTACTCTCCAGATAGGCTTGTAGACTGCACTTCTTTGAAAAGAGCTATTGAATTTGTGTACTCTGCAATATTGCCTCAAGCATCTAAACCCTTCATATACATGTCCATCAATCTTCCACCGGAACACGTGGATGTCAATATACATCCAACCAAAAAAGAGGTATATTGTGACAAAATCAGGTGCTTGATGTGCAAGTATTTCTGCAATTTTCAGATTCGAACAATTGGTTTAATGATTCTGTTGTGGCTTGCAGGTTAGCCTCTTGAATCAAGAGCGTATTATTGAAATGATTAAAGATGCTATTGAGGAAAAGCTGATGAACTGTAATACCACAAGGATATTCCAAACTCAGGTTATCCATTTGTTATGCTTTACATAATTCCACTGGTACTTGGCCTTTTAGTCTGTGTTAAGTGTAAATATGGTTACTTCTCTGACGAAACTGTTTGGTTATGTGGATCTGTTTCAAAGCTACTACCAGGTGCATAGGTGCGTCCATTCAAATATGCGTAATACTTGCAGAAAGTTACGCACAAATTCGTACAATTGTCATTTTCTTAAAAATTTGCTCTCATGGAAAATGGACTTGTCACTAGATGATCCTCGGTGAAATAGTCAAGTATAGATATTGAGTCAATCGTCACCCCTGTACTTGTACAATTGTATGTCTATTGTCAATGCTGTTTATATACCTCTTTCAAAATAGATTGTTACGATCTTTGGCTATTTGCTACACTTAGAAATGCAGTATATTGCAGAACTTCACCTGGGGTTTCTACATTTAGGCAACGACCCACTTGTAGTTCAATGATTGATGCTAGTGCTTTTAGCTAATTTTTAGATGTACCTGCTTGCAAAAGCAACTTACCTCCAGTGCAAATTATGTGCAGATATATTTTGCATTTTGATGCGAACTTTTGTGCGCATCGGTGATGCTTTTCGTTGTGCATTGCAGGCTGTAGACTCTTCAGCACTTACTCAAGCTAACACACAAAAGGAAAAAGGTACCGAGGTCAGCACGCCTACTGGTATGTAGCATATATCCCATAAATATGCTTCAATATCAATTTTAATACCTTTTCAAGCAAAAAAGTTTTGAAGTATACACTATATTGCTACCGCACATTAGTTAGCTGTGTATTATTGAGCTATCTGGTTAACAGTGCATGAAACCAACACCTCCCTGCCCAGCAAATAATCTTACTATAATCATTTTATTCCATAGGAGCAAAATCTCAAAAGGTTCCAAGCCAAATGGTCAGAACAGATCCACGCGATCCATCTGGAAGGTTGCACACTTATTGGCACGGTCAATCTTCAAATCTTGAAAAGAAATCCGACCTTGTTTCCGTAAGGTGTGTTCCTGAACTCCTCGTTAGCTAGCTGACAGCGTCACCACTTTCTGTATTTCTATGCCCTCCAAATTCTGTACCAAGTACCTGTTCGCCTTTCCTCATGTGAGGATTTAATAATTCATGCTGTTTGCATGCTATGACTGTGGTTTAGCTGCAAGTGCTGGCCCTTTTCGTACACTGGTGGCTAATTCATAAATTTCATTCGAGGAACAAAGTAGGGTACACTGACATTTCTTCTTTACTGGGACTGATTATTACTTCTATTGCTCTGGTTCCCCAAGAAATGTTGTAAGATCAAGAAGAAATCAAAAAGATGCTGGTGATTTGTCCAGTCGCCATGAGCTTCTTACAGAAATAGATTCAAACTTACATCCTGGTGAGTTCATCTTAACCTGTGATGTCCAAATCTGTCTCCATATTTTTTGACTGATTGTTTATGTATTATTTTAGGACTTCTGGATATTGTTAAGAATTGCACATATGTTGGAGTTGCCGATGAAGTTTTCGCTTTGATACAGCACAATACCCGCTTATACCTTGTGAATGTGGTAAATGTTAGGTAAACCCTATACGTTGATGACTGGTGTTATTGTTCTATGCCTAATATATCTAAGCTAGAAATTCCAAATATCAGATATGAATTGAAGGTAACCAAAACTCTATTCTATCTTCACACATGCAAACGCACGCAGGCGTAGACAGACAATATTGCTGGCATGCACCATAATCAAACTGTTATACATGCATTCATATCATGTTGAAAGCTCGCAAGTATTACCACCTCTTCCAAATATTGCATTGATATTTTTTTGTTCTAAACCATTATATGGTATTTTTTATGTGATAAATTGATGATCCAACTTTGTGATGCAGTAAAGAACTCATGTACCAACAATCTTTGTGCCGTTTTGGGAACTTCAATGCTATACAACTCAGTGAACCAGCTCCTCTTCGGGAGTTGCTGATGATGGCACTGAAGGATGACGAATCAATGACTATGAGTGATGAAAATGACAAGGAGAAACTGGATATTGCAGAAGTAAGTTGTTTTCTTAATCGATGGAGTCTTTGTTAATCTTGTAGGTGATGGAACAAATGTAAATTCTTATCTGTCCACGTTCATGCTGTTTCTATTTCTTGATTTTTTGTATTACAGCTTCATCCCCTGACTCCTGTAGCATCACTCCGTTGATAAAGATACTACTTGTGTACAGGTGAACACAGAGATACTGAAAGAAAATGCTGAGATGATTAATGAGTACTTCTCTATTCACATTGACCAAAGCGGCAACCTGACCAGACTTCCTGTTGTACTTGACCAGTACACGCCTGATATGGACCGCCTTCCAGAATTCGTGCTGACTCTGGCAAATGATGTAGGTTTCCTTTTATTAACCTGTCACGTTCATTGTATATGGTAATTAAATTTGGGCATGTTATTTGATTATCCACTCCCTGATGAGGCAATGGCATTTAGATTTGCAGGCTGATACTGCGTGTTCAAATTTTAGTTTTGGTGTTTCATGTAGATATGCCAGCTAGGTATCTGGAAGTAACTTCTGTTTCCTGTTTTACATTCTAAGTAGTTTCATAATCTCACTCCGAAGAGATTTTGCTTCATGAAATATTTTGTTTTAGATTCTTCATTAGTTCTCCAAACTGTCAATCCTCATTTTTAGTGATTACCATCTTACAATAGGTTACCTGGGGCGTTGAGAGAGACTGCTTCAGAACGGCAGCAGCTGCTATTGGGAACTTCTATGCACTTCATCCTCCCATCCTTCCAAATCCATCTGGCAATGGCATTCAGTTATACAAGAAAAGTAAAGATTGCATTGCAAGTGGTGAACGTGATGACGATTTAACAAATACTGGTGAGATTGTTGGTAACTGTATTCTATATCCATCGAAGTGCAAAGAACATGTATGCTTAGTGTAATGCCATAATTGTGGTAATTGAGTCGTTCTTCCCAGTTTATTACTCATTAACCATCCAGATAACATGACACTGAAATTGATATACTAAAGAAATATCTGTTATCTGCGATGCTGCGTCTAGATATTCACTAGAGCCATTTTTGTATAGTACCAATAAAGCCACTTGCAGAGTTAATTCTATGCATATATTCTTTTTCAAATCTACTGGGGCTAATTACATATCGCATTGCAGACGAAGATGAGATTGATCAAGAGCTGCTTGCGGAAGCAGAGGCTGCATGGGCTCAACGCGAGTGGACCATCCAGCACGTCTTGTTTCCGTCGATGAGACTTTTCCTCAAGCCCCCGAAGTCAATGGCAACAGATGGAACGTTTGTGCAGGTTCTCTTCTAACCTGGGTTCAGCTTTCCTGCATGTTTGGTAGTTATATGTGCTTCAGTCTTCTACATATGCTCTGGACTTGTATAAATTTACAATTTTTCTACGATATGGCATCATAGTCTGTTACTGCACTCCTGTCCACGAAATGGTCAGTCCTGGCATTGCAATACCTGAGATGCATGTCTAGAAGTTTCCTTTCCACGATTCTTTCTCATCAAAGCGTGTACACTGCCTTGCTCAGAGAATTGCATATAAGTTCGTTAAGTTTGGTTACCACCAAAGCGTAAAGTAAATTCCTTACGAACCACCAAGCTACATACACGGCATTTTTCCAGGTAGATTATCTGGTTTACTGTCGACATGTAGCAAACAGAACTGACATGAAAGTGCAACCACTAGGAGCTGTTCAAATTACTTTTTTATAGATGACAGTGGAGTAATGATTGCTAAAGGAGTTGTTTATTTGTGAACCTATACGCAGGTCGCATCTCTGGAGAAACTCTACAAGATTTTCGAAAGGTGCTAGCTCGGCACAAATCATCACGAGATAGAAGGAAGTAACCGTAGCGTGGCGTTGACTCGTATGTTTTGGGTAGCGTTGTAAATATTTGAAGAAAGAGCAAAATTTGACTCCAGTTCTGAACTGAAATAGTACTTAGATTTTCTGTGAATACTTTGGCTCCGCATTAACATCCTGCTGAATAGTCAGGTATCATCCTGCAGCTGCATGAACACGCAAGTTACTAATCGTAAGTCGTAACAGTTTTCTTGTGGTCTTCTCGTCCATCCCCTGAGAAGATCAGAAATGTCTGGAAGGAAGAGTCGAGAGACAGACGAGCCCTATCCCAATCCGTTCAAAGCGGGAGCAGCAGAGCAGGGAGGCCCGAATAGTCCCACATCGCCCAGCTCGGGTCGGCCGCTCCAACGTAAAAGGCAACGTTCCTGCCGTTCCATCGCCGAGGACGCAGGCTTGTACTCCAGGCCTGTCGAGGCAAGAGCAGTCGCTACATGGTTTCCCGAGGGCCTGTCACCGTGGGTCATTTCATTTGTGCTCGGGGCGGGAAGCTTTGATGCAATGTAAGCCTTTTGTTTTAACCATTTTTTTTTTGCTCTGATTAAAAGTCAGCTTTATATTTGTGTTCTGGGTAGAAAAAATGAAATGGAAAACAATACGTATCGAAAATCTAAGATAGATCTCCGGAACAGAAAAAAAAATCTCAGATGAAAAACGTATCCGAGCCCAACCCAAGTACTGGCCCATTTGTCCTACCCACGGTACCCATACCCACCTAGGAAGTTAAGCGAGTACTGACTCGCGGCCTCACCCGCCGCCACCGTCCGCCGGGACGGCTTCACTGCTCGCCGCCGCCGCTGATCGACGCGTCCCCCTCCGCCTCCGGCCCAACGGCCCCGTGTGCCTCGCGCGTACCTCCCTCGCCTGCAAGCCAGGCTTCCTCCGCCGCTACCGCGATTCCACCAAACACCTCCCCCATGCTGAGCTTCCTCCGCAACACCGAGAGCCGCTATCTCTACTACTACAACGCCCCCTTCGTCGTCCCCATCTCCTGCTTCCGCCCGGCTGGTACCGGCCGCCGCGGCCAGTACGTCACGGCCGCGTCCTCCACCAGACCGTCACAGGCAGCCTCGACGCCTACTACCTCCTCTACTCCTGCACAATGCCACGCCACGCCGCCGACGTTCCCGTCCAAGGACGCGTACTACCTGCACCTCCTCCGCTCCTGCTCGACGCCGCGCCACGCAGCCGCCGTGCACGCCCACATCGCCCGCGCGCACCCTTCCCCGTCCCTCTTCCTCCGCAACACGCTCCTCGCAGCCTACTGCCGCCTCGGCCCTCTCCCCGCACGCCACCTGCTCGACGAAATGCCCCGCGTCAATGCCGTCTCCTTCAACCTCCTCATCGACGCCTACTCCCGTGACGGCCAGCCCGACGCCTCTCTGGAGACCTTCGAGCAGGCTCGCCGCGCCGCCGGCGTCAAGGCCGACCGGTTCACCTACACGGCCACGCTCGCTGCATGCTCGCGCGCAGCGCGCCTGAGGGAGGGCAAGGCGGTGCACGCGCTGGCCGTCCTCGAGGGGCTCGCCGGGGGCGTGTTCGTCTCCAACTCGCTCCTCAGCATGTACGCCAAGTGCTGCGACATGGGCGAGGCGAGGCGGGTGTTTGATGCTGCCGAGGAGCGGGACGACGTCTCGTGGAACTCGCTGATCTCTGGGTATGTCCGTGCCGATGCGCACGAGGAGATGCTTAGTGTGTTTGCTCTGATGCGCCAGTGCGGTATGGGATTGAATTCTTTCGCTCTTGGTAGCGTCATCAAGTGTTGCGCTGGCAGCGATGACTCTGTGAAGGATATGGCGGCGGTGGTCCATGGATGCGTGGTGAAGGCTGGGCTAGACTCTGACGTGTTTCTCGCGAGCGCGATGGTTGACATGTATGCCAAGAAAGGCGCATTGGGTGAAGCTGTCACGCTCTTTAAGTCGGTGCTTGATCCCAATGTGGTTGTGTTCAACGCCATGATTGCGGGGCTGTGCCGTGATGAGGCTGCAGTTAGTAAGGAAGTCGCCAGAGAAGCCTTAAGTCTGTATTCAGAGGTGCAGAGTCGAGGAATGGAGCCTACTGAGTTCACATTCTCCAGCGTGATACGAGCGTGTAACTTGGCAGGTGATGTTGAGTTCGGTAAACAGATACACGGGCAAGTTCTGAAGCACCGTTTCCAGGGAGATGACTTCATTGGGAGCGCACTCATTGACTTGTACTTCAACTCTGGCTGTATGGAAGATGGATTCAGGTGTTTCAGATCTGTTCCGAAGCAAGATATTGTCACATGGACAGCGATGATTTCAGGGTGTGTCCAAAATGAGCTTTTCGAGAGGGCACTGACCTTGTTCCATGAATTATTAGCTGCTGGTCTGAAACCTGATCCTTTCACTATATCGAGCGTGATGAATGCCTGTGCCAGTTTGGCTGTTGCAAGGGCTGGTGAGCAGATTAAGTGCTTTGCCACAAAGTCTGGTTTTGGCCGATTCACTGCGATGGGGAACTCCTGTATACATATGTATGCTAGGTCAGGGGATGTTGATGCTGCAATTCGGAGGTTTCAGGAAATGGAATCACATGATGTTGTCTCTTGGTCTGCAGTAATATCGAGCCATGCACAACATGGCTGTGCAAGGGAAGCTTTACAGTTTTTCAATGAAATGGTCGATGCAAAAGTGGTGCCAAATGAGATTACTTTTCTCGCTGTCCTTACTGCATGTAGCCATGGAGGGTTGGTTGATGAGGGACTCAGGTAAGCCTTCATAATCATTTTGTCAGATCATTCCATCATTTATTGTGCAACTATCTTTCATCGGAAAAAGAACTATGCATGGAGAGAACTTTGACGATTTTGTGTTGCTTGAGTTCATCTTACTGTCTTACATTAGTGTTTTATTACTTGTTCCTCATAAGTCCATCTCCTTTCCCTGTCTCATGCAGGTATTACGAAATCATGAAAAATGAATATGGGTTGAGCCCAACCACAAAGCATTGCACATGTGTTGTTGATCTCCTTGGACGAGCTGGGAGACTAGCCGATGCCGAGGCTTTTATAAGGGATTCAGTATTCCATGATGAACCTATCATCTGGCGGTCCTTGCTAGCGTCATGTCGTATCCATCGAGACATAGAGAGAGGTCAACTTGTTGCGGACAGGATAATGGAACTACAACCCGCTTCCTCAGCATCCTATGTAAATCTCTACAACATGTACCTGGATGCTGGGGAGCTCTCCTTAGCTTCAAAAATTAGAGATTTGATGAAAGAGCGAGGCGTAAAGAAAGAACCTGGTCTTAGTTGGATTGAACTGAAGTCTGGAGTTCACTCTTTTGTTGCGGGTGACAAGTCCCATCCAGAGAGCAATGCGGTATACACGAAACTTGCAGAGATGCTTTCCAAGATTGATAAATTGATAACCAATGATACTACCAGCGTAGAGTCAGATGAAATAACTGGAAATGCGCAAAAATTGATGAATTGCCACAGTGAGAAACTAGCTGTGGCATTAGGGATGATTCATTTACCACAGTCAGCACCTATACGAGTAATGAAGAACTTGAGAGTCTGCCGTGACTGCCACTTGACTATGAAGTTGATATCCAAGAGCGAAAGTAGAGAGATCATCTTGAGAGATGCGATTCGCTTCCATCACTTCAGGGATGGCTCATGTTCCTGTGGTGATTACTGGTAATGACAAGTATAATGGTTTGGAAGGTGAATTCTTGAACCGCCACCTCCCCTCCCAGCATCTTACTATAATCATATATACTGGAGGAGTAAATCTCAAAAGATTCCTATGAGCCAAATGGTCAAAACTACGCAATCCATCTGGAAAGTTGCGCACCTATTTGGCACGGGCAAATCTTCAAATCTTGAAAAAAGAAATCTAACCATGCATCCATAAGGTATGATCTTTATTCGCAGGCTAACAGCATCCCCAATTTATGTACTTTCTATGTCGATTGATTTGATCATCTGTTTGTGCTACCTAAACATTTCCTGTATGCCCATCAAATTTCGCACTAATTGCCTGTTGTTCACCTTTCCTCATGTGAGGATTTAATGATTAATCTTGTTTACACAACTCTGGTTTAGTTGTGTGTGCTGGACCTTTTTCTACATTGGTTGCTAATCCGTAAATCCTATCTGAAGAAGGGAGTAAAATGATTTACTTATCTTCTTATTGTGGCTGATATTTCTTCTATTGTATATGGTTCCCCAAGATATTTTGTAAGATGAAGAAGAAATCCAAAAGATGTTGGTGATTTGTCCAGTTGTTATGAGCTTCTAACAGAAAACGATTGTAAGATGCATCCTGGTGAGCTCATCTTAACCTGTGATGCTTGAACATGTCACCATGTTTGTACACTGATGATTTAGGTATTGCTAGGCCTTCTGGATATTGTTAAGGATTGCACATATGTTGGAGTTGCTGAAGTTTTCACTTTTTATTTTGAATATGAAGTTTCACTTTGATACAGCAGAATACCCGCTTATATTTGTGAATGTGGTAAATGCTAGGTAAATCCTATACATTGATGACTACTGTTACTCTTAGATGCATTTTATCTCTTATGTAAGTTAGAAAATTTCTGTTATCTGATATGGTTCGTCCAAGGTAACCAATACCCCAGTTCCCTGTACACATTTGCAAATGCATGAGTACAAAGCAATACTGCTCGCACACACCATCATCAAACTGCTACCCAGTCATATCGTATCCAGTTGAAAGACTGCAACTACTACTACCACCTTGGTTTTTTTCTGTACTAAATCACTTATGGTGTTGTTTTTATCTGATATTGATGATTCAACCTGTGATGCAGCAAAGAACTCATGTACCAACAAGCTTTGTGCTGTTCTGAAGCATCAATGCTAAATAGCTCAGTGAACCAGCTCCACTTCGGGAGTTGCTGATGATGGCACTGAAAGATGACGAATCAATGAGTGATGTAAATTGCAGAAGTAAGTTTTCTTAATTCCTTGAGTCCTTGTTGATCTTGTAGGTGATGGAACAGATGTAATTTTTCATTTGTCCATCTGCATGTTGTTTCTTGATTATTTTCTTGTGTTACAGCTCAATCTTCTGATGCCTGTAGCATCGCTCCATTTATGAATATAGCAACTTCTGTTTCTATTTTAAGTTGTTCAAAAATTTCAGTCTCGCTAGTTGTTGCTTTATGAGATGTTTTGTTTTTAGATTGTACTTTAGTTCTGCAAACTGGCAGTCCTGATCTGTCGTGATTACCACCTTATAATAGGATATCCGGGATGCTGAGAAAGAGTGCTTCAGAACGGCGCAGCTGCTATTTGCAACTCCTACACCCTTCCATCCTTTGAAATTCTCGATGCTGGCATCGCAACCCTGAGATGCCTGTATAGTAGTTGTCTGTCCATTCCTCTTTCTCATACAAGCATTCACATTCTGTTGGTCTGAAGTCGTAAAATTATGGTAGTAACTCGTAAGTACTAACCAAAGTGTAAAATAAATTCCTTAGGAATCACGGAACCACAGACACTCTTAAACTGTTCCGAGTAGACTTATCCTGTTTTCTGTTGACAGGCAGGAGAAAGATCTGACGTGAAATTCCAGCCACTAGGTCTTGCGCAAATTACCTTTCGTTTATGGATGATACGTTATAAATGGTTGCTGATTTTGAATTGCTTGTTTTTTAACCTATTATGCAGGTTGCTTCTCCAGAGGAAACTTTACAAGATTTCTGAAAGATGCTAGCTGACACAAGTCACAAGATAGAGTGAAGGGAGCATGCATCTTGCTGATTTTTTTTGGGACATGTACTAATAACACTAGTCTAACTTTTATGGTAGTGCTGTAAATGTTTGAAGAAAGTACGAAATTTGACTCCACTTGTGAACTGATATAGCAAATGTGTGAATATTTTGGTTCTGCTTTGCTGATGAATTCGCCATTTTGGTCGCAACACAGATAAATACCTCCGAACAGTAGTCCATTTTTCCAATGCTCTCTTATGTACATGAGATTTTTTCCCTTGAAATAACTGCAATTGTAAATAGTACTGCCTTTTATTAATTGTTTTTGCTAATTCTCGATCAACTAAGAATTAAGCGCGCCGAATTTCCAGTCGCGGTCCTAGGACGAGTTTGCGGGTTTGGCCAAAATTTGACAAAACACAGCAAAATACTAATTCAAGTGATTGCATTAAAATACAGGACATATACCTGAATTTTAACTGCAGTAGGCTAAGAAAATCTTTAAAAACACTGAAAATAGTAAAAAGCAGTAGGCTAAGAAAAACTTAAAAAACATTGAAAATAGTAAAAACTAGACGATACTGAGATGCGCTGATCACATGCTGAAGTTGCGGTAGAAGATGCTGTAGTCGGCGTCGCGTGTGCCGTCGTCATCGGTCGACGGCTGCGGTGGTCGGGAGCTGCCATGGCCAGCGTCGCCGCAGCGCCATGGTTGCGATGAGGGCTCCGCCTCGTCTTCATCGTCATCGTCGAGGATGACGAGTGGTGCTCCTTGATAGGTGCGCTGTCGGCGAACACTAGGCGCGGCTTGGCGCTCGGCCTGTAGATGCAAACGTCGAAGACGCTCGGTTTCCTCCCGCTCCCAGTCTTGCCTGGACCAAGCGCACGCGTCGCCCCCCTCATTAGCGGGACGTCGTTTAGCAACGCCTCCATCGCTAGTTTGAGGAGGAACCTCGGCGACGGGTGATGACCCACAAGTATAGGGGGTGTATCGCAGTATTTTCGATAAGTAAGAGTGTCGAACCCAACGAGGAGCAGAAGGTGTTGGCTAGTGGCATGGATCAAGAATTCTCTGCAAATACTTAGCAAACGGATTTTTAAGGATTTTTGATAATGCAAGTAAATAAAGTACGAGTAAATAAAAGACAATAAGAATAAATGCAGCAAGTGGCCCAATCCTTTATTCAACAAAGGACAAACCGATTGTATTACTTAAGATGACCAAAGGTTCTCGAGGACAAACGGGAATTATGTCAAGTGCTTTCGCTTCATATAGTTGATTAATCTTCTTTAGTTTGCTAAGTGTTGTGTGAGTGAACCTGTGCTAATGTACCGACCTTCCTAGGACTAATACATACTTGTGATTATACCCCTTGCAAACATCCGTAAGTATAAGAAAGTAATTAAGGTAGAAACCTAACCACAGCTTTAAACTTTAAGACCCTGACGTCCCTTGTGCAATGATTTCCTAACGGGGATTCAGGTTTCTGTCACTCCGACAACCCCTACGATTAGTAGCCAAATACACAATGCATTCTCCTAGGCCCGTATAGGTGAAGTGTCATGTAGTCGACGTTCACATGACACCACTAGAAGAAGTACACCACAACTTAAATATCAAACTATTGAATCTTTCTCAACACAATTCCACTACTAACAACATGACTTCTTCCATGTCCTCAAGAACAAAATGAACTACTCACAAGACATCATATGGATCATGATCAGAGATGGAATAATGATGTATAACAATTTGAACATAAACAATAATTCAATGGTTCACTCAATAGCATCAACTACAAAGAGTAATCAACACCGGAAAAGTTTCCTCTAAGAACTATGCAAGATTCAACCCAATTGTTACAGCGATATGGAGATGGTGATGAGGGTGCTGGTGGAGATTGATACATTGCAAATGTATCTATAATTTTTGATGTTCCATGCTTGGTTTTATCTACTTTCTTATGTTTTGTCCATACTTTGGAGTGTTTTTCATATGATTTCTTGGACTAACCTATTAACAAGAGCCACAGTGTCAGCTGCCTATTTTCTGTTGTTTTTTGTTCTAGGAAAGTCAGAACATAAATATTCTCGGAATTGGACGGGACAAAAGTCAAAGTCATTATTTTACCGAGGGACACCTATAGCCAGAATACGAGACGGAGAGGGGCTGGGGCCCGGCCACACCACCTGGCCGCGGGCACAGCCAGGTGGTCCCGCCTGTGCACCCCTCCTCGGCCTCCTTCCGCCTATATATTGCCTCGTCTGATGAAACCCTAAGTGCAGATCAAAATTCCACGAAAGAGTCTCAGAGCCACTCATCTCCATCCCTAGATCGGGAGGATCAAGCTCTTCCGACACCCTGCGGGAGGGAATTCACCACAGGCCTTCTTCATCACCATGCAAGCCTCCGGTGTGATGCGTGAGTAGTTCATCTCTAGACTACGGGTCCATGTAGTAGCTAGATGGCTGGTTCTCCTCCTTTGTGCTATCATGTTTAGATCTTGTGAGCTCCATTCATGATCAAGATCATCTATTTGTAATTCTGCATGTTGTGTTTGCGGGGATCCGATGGATATTGAGATGCTATTTCAGATTGATTATTGATTCTATCATATCTTTGTTATTTGTGATCTTACATGCTTTCCGTTGTTAGTAGCTATCTTGGCCAAGTAGATGCTAGCAACTCCAAGAGTTAGTATTTATGCTCGATAGTGGGTTCATACCTCTGGTAATCCGGGGAAGTGACAGAAATCTCTAAGGTACTAGATGTGTTGTTGCTACTAGGGAGAAAACAACAAACCTTTGTTCATAGAACAATCGTATTGTTTACTTTACACGCAATTCGTAATGCAATTATCCGTTGCTTGCAACTTAATATTGGAGGGGGTTCGGATGATAACCTGAAGGTGGATTATTAGTCATAGATGCAGTTGGATGGCGGTCTATGTATAATGTTGTAATGCCCAATCAAATCTCAAAGGAGTCAAGATGATTAGTATATGCTTGTATGCTTTCTCGATGTTTGTCAATTGCCCCGATGTAATTTGTTCACCCAGCATGTTATCTATCTTAAGGAGAGCCACCTCTAGTGAACTATGGACCCCGGTCCTTTCTTTTACTTTCAATCTACAATCAAATGTTCACTGCTTTGTGTTTACTTTCTGCAAACTATTACTTTCTTCCACTCGATACGTTTAATCCTTTGTTTTCAGCAAAACCTATGAGATTGACAACCTCATCGCAAGTTGGGGGCAAAGTTCTGTGGTTGTGTTGTGCAGGTCTCCACGTTGCTACTAGCACCGGTAGTGCGCCCTGCCAAGGCTCAGCTAGCAACACCTTTGGGGTGTTTCCTTGCTCCTACTGGTTCGATTAAACCTTGGTTTCATCTTGAGGAAAACTTGCTGCTGTGCTCATCATACCTTCCTCTTGGGGTTCCCCCAGAGCTCGATATATTTTCGGCCATCAAGCTACTTTTACGCGCCCGTTGTCTTTGGAGTCAAGGACATCTTCTGAGGAGTCCCTCATAACCAATCTCTTTACTTTGTTATTTTTGTTTTGCTTAGTTTACTTTTGCTTTGTTTGCTTGTTTCTTTATCAAAAACACAAAAAAATTAGTTCCTACTATAGTTGTTATTTTCATTGGTCTGTTATTGTCTTGCTTTATCATGCTTTCTATCAATGGTTGGTTTCTTTGAAACTGAATCTTATTGGCAAGGTGGGTTCACAGAAGAACAAAAATATTATTATAAGGAACACCGCTTGTCACAAAAAGGGAAACACTTATGGGAACAATTTGATAAATTGTATACCATTGCTAGAAACGTGTGCTCTACTTATAATGTTACTTATTGCTGTGATAAATCTTGTTGCTGTAAGAGGTATAAACACCTCCCTTTTCAATGTGAGTATAATGATAATGTTACCATATCTTCTTATGTTAAAGGGAATTATGACTTTTATGATGTGGAACAAATTGAAGAATTTATTGCTTGGAAGGGTGCATTTGAACTTGCTAGTTTGCTTGAAAATACTGATGATTCACCTTATAAATATGAGGTTTATGATATACTTAAATTTTGCTTTGATAATTACAAGGTAGAAAATGACTATATTCTTGAATATCTTAATATATGCTCTCCACCAATGGAAGAGACTAATGCCTTGCAGGAGCCTATGAAAGAAAAAATTGCTGAAACTGGAAGCTCATTGGATGAAAAAGAGGAGGAGAGTGATGATCAAGAGGAGGAATAATGGATCTACCCATCCCTACCTTCTAATGAGAGTAACTCTTTACCCCTTACATTGTTTAATTGTCCCCCATGCTTACCAAAGGAGGACGAATGCCATGTTCCTGAGAGTTCTTTTCAAAATGTTTATAATAAAGCTCTAGTGCTTGTAGATCATGAAAAGCATGCTTTATGTGATAATTATATTGTTGAGTTTATTCATGAGGCTACTGAAAATTATTATGAGAGAGGAAAATATGGTTGTAGAAGTTTTCATGGTACTGAAACACCTCTCTATGTGCTAAAAGTTTTGAAGTTACTTTTGTTTTATCTTCCTATGCCTGTCACTTTGTTCTTTGTGAGTTTATTTGCGTATAATATTTCTATGCATAGGAAGTGGGTTAGACTTAAATGTGTTTTGAATTTGCTTCTTCATGCTCACTTTTACTTCAATTCATATTTCTTATGTGAGCATCATCGAAATTCTTATGCCTAACTTAAAGGCGTTAAAGAAAAGTACTTATTGGGAGATAACCCAAAAGTTTTAGATGAGTCTTGAAAGTTATTACTTCAGTAATAACCGCTCTTTATCCTTTTTATTTGCTTTTTGTGCCAAGAGTAACCTCTAATGAGAGAGAAGTAATGATTGGGAAAATTGTTGTCCCGAAACAGATTTCTGTGTTTCACCGTAAAAATTTGTGTAAAATCTCCGTAGGTCATTTTAAGGCGTGAATTTTTGTGATTCTGCCCCAGGTTGTTATATAACTTTCGTTAATTTAACACTTTTTGATTTGAGCAACAGAAGGTCTTCTAAAAAATTCGTCTTTACCTGCTGGTCTGTTTTGACAGATTTCTGCCATTTTCTGCATTTGCTTCTTGTTGGTTCCTTTTTTAGTTCTTTTGGGGAATTGAGCTTTTTGAGGGAAGTGCTACATTAGATTGTGTTTTAATGTAAGTTTTATTTGTGTTAGAACTGAACCTAAAGACTTATTATCTTGAGTGCACTAATGTTGCTAATAAAGATTGTGTGAAGTTTTGTATGAAGGAAAAATTTCAGGTGTATGGAAGGAATGAGTAATGAGATGAAGAATTGACTAAAGCTCAAGCTTGGGGATGCCACTCGTGTCACCCCAAGAAATATCCAAGAAGTACAAGAGTCAAAGCTTGGGGATGCCCAAGTCATCCCCCTCTTCATCAATAAAAACCACAGGTTTCTTCCAAACGCTTTATTTTATTGTTTCATGCACAGTTGTGTTGTTCTTGGAGCGTCTTCTTTTTCATTTTCGTTTTGGTTTTTCGTTTGCTTTGTTTGCTTTGTTTGCTGAATAAATTGGTTGGACCCCCTCTTTCATACATTGGTTTTCAAATAGTTTGGTTTGGATTTGGAAAAGAGTAGGAAAGTTCATGCCTAAGTGGTAAAGAGAGCTTGTTTTTGACTGTGGCATATGCTTTGTCATGCCATACTTGATATTGTTTCGGCTTTATGCTTAGTATTCTTTGCAATAGCATGACTTGTTATAAACAATTGAGATTGCTTAATGTTCCTTTGAAGAATCATGCGTTGTTTTAGCATATTAAAGTATAGTATTGTGGTATTCTCTTTTGATGCTTTATTTGGGTTGACTTGGCACATGCTCACACCATGTTATGACTATCCCAAGTCACCATAAGCCTTTATGATCCTTCAGTTTTCAACTTGTAGTATCACTTTAGACTTTTATCAATGATGTTTTGTCGCTCTACATGATTATGGCCATTATTGCTCTCTTAGTTGGTCGCTCCCAGTCCTTTGCTAGCCTCCACAACCAAGTATGAGTTCCACTATGCATCCAACTCCAAAAACCAAGTTATTCCAAAGAGTCCACCATACCTACCTACTAGCATACGCTATTCCAAGTATATTCATGTTTTTATCTACCTTCCAAATTAAACTTGTGATGAGAAAACTAGTGATTAAAGCTCTCACGAACTTGATGGCACACTTTACTTTTCTTGCCCTTAATAAACTTGAACCATTGTGTCGTTTATGTTGTATATGCTTGCACTTATTTGTTGGGGATTAGCAGAACCATCTTTGTCATGGGAGCGCTTTTAACATTGCACTAGTACTCTGTACCTAGTTGATATCATGCTCTTTTGTCTATGGATGTCGTCGGTGTGAAATGAAAGGGGAGCTTGTAAGTCCATGGAGTTATGTATATGTGTTAGAGAAACGCCTGGGCCACTGGTCTAATCCATGCTGACATGGTGGAAACCTGCAGCGTAACCATAATGAGCTGTCTTTGAAGCATTCTTCTTATAAAAAAAGAGTCAGATATTGAGAAAAAAGAGAAAAAGAAAGAAAAAAAGAGATATATGAAAAGAGGAAAGAGAGAAAAAAGCACCATATTCCCATGGTAAATAAGAAGATTGCTGAGATGCTCGTTGTCTGCTTACCTTGTCATTTTGATATGGGGATTCTTCCGTATCATCGGGCAAGGGGTACCCCGTTGGCGGTTCTCTATGATACACATGTACTTACAATGACGAGAACTTACCGGTGACTAAACTTGAGTAGCATGAGGAGCGGCCCTCGTATTCAAGGGACATGAGATTTCCAACTTATACTTCATCAAGCATATACACCATAGTTTGTTCACTTTAACCTTAATCACTTCAAGATGCTTATGATAGGGGCAAGGAGAGCTGAAAGCTATTAAGTACCATAATTTTTGGAAGCTCTTTATTATACTTGAATCCCTACTTCCTTCTATGAAGGCCTTTCTTTCACCATTATATTGAGTCTCCACCTTCTACCTTTATGCACCTACTTTGAGAGCATAGTGGCCATTCTTAGTTCTATGTGCATTGTCCCAAGACTTGTTGATTGATGCATAGCTTTGATATTGCTTGTTTTAAACTATTTGTATCTAGACACTCTTATAAACTTTGAAGGTGTCCTATGCATTTATGTTTGCTACTCTATGAGGGCAAGCTGAATACCACTATGCTATGTTTTCTTTATGTGAAACAAACAAACGTCTTGCAAAGCATTGTCATTCATGAATCTTTTGTTTGTGCCTTTTCATGTTGCATCATAGTTTCTTTGTCTTATTGCTAGAACTTTGTCTTTCATGTTATGATTGAAGTACTATGATCCCAGCTTTGAATGTTTTACAAATACTTTGATCAAGTTTATGATGGTGCATGTCACCTCAAAAATTATTCTTTCTTTTTATCACTTACCTACTCGAGGATGAGCAGGAGTTAAGCTTGGGGATGTTGATACATTGCAAATGTATCTATAATTTTTGATGTTCCATGCTTGGTTTTATCTACTTTCTTATGTTTTGTCCACACTTTGGAGTGTTTTTCATATGATTTCTTGGACTAACCTATTAACAAGAGCCACAAGATTGCCGTACTGCTTTTCTGCTGTTTTTGGTTCCAGGAAAGTCAGAAAATGAATATTCTCGATATTGGACGGGACAAAAGCTAAAGTCATTATTTTACCGAGGGACACCTATAGCCAGAATACGAGACGGAGAGGGGATGGGGCCCGGCCACACCACCTGGCCGCGCGGCCAGGCCTGGCCCGTGCCAGGGGGTGGTCTGGCCGCTCTAGGCACCCCCTTGGCCTCTCCTTTCGCCTATATATTGCCTCTGATACGGAAACCCTAAGTACCGATCAAAATTCCACGAAAGAGTCTGTAGCCACCGTCATCTCCATCCGTAGATCGGGAGGGATCTGAAGCTCTTCCCGACACCCTGCCGGAGAGGTGAATTCACCCTGGAGGCCTTCTTCATCACCATGCAAGCCTCCGGTGTGATGCGTGAGTAGTTCATCTCTGGACTACGGGTCCATGTAGTAGCTAGATGGCTAGTTCTCCTCCTTTGTGCTATCATGTTTAGATCTTGTGAGCTCCATTCATGATCAAGATCATCTATTTGTAATTCTGCATGTTGTGTTTGCGGGGATCCGATGGATATTGAGATGCTATTTTAGATTGATTATTGATTCTATCATGTCTTTGTTATTTGTGATCTTGCATGTTTTCCGTTGTTAGTAGCTATCTTAACCAAGTAGATGCTAGCAACTCCAAGAGTTAGTATTTATGCTCGATAGTGGGTTCATGCCTCTGGTAATCTGGGGAAGTGACAGAAATCTCTAAGGTATTAGATGTGCTGTTGCTACTAGGGATAAAACAACAATCCTTCGTTGATAGAACAATCATATTGTTTACTTTGTTGGAAATATGCCCTAGAGACAAATAGTAGTAAGGACTATTATCATATTTCATATATTTTATGATTAAGTTTTATATCATGCTATAACTGTATTGAGTGGAAACATCAATACACATGTGATATACAAACAACTAGGGGTTCCCAGTGAAACTCTAGTCACTGGTTCATTGGTCAACAAATGATCATGTTTCCTGATCATGTGGCATTTATGCCAGTTGGAAATGAGGTCATCTCATTCTGAGAATGAGATGATGAACCAATACCCAACCTAAACATCATGACTCGATCATGATTAGAAATGGATCCTCGTAGACTATTCCTTAGACCGTGAGGCTATATCAATCACTGACTCCCGAGAATGCTTTGATAGCATCAAGCGCCACTTGGTAATACAGTGGTTATAAAGGTTTGTTCAGGTACTCGGAGGAAACCGTTGAGGCAATATATGACAAGAGTGGGATTTGTCCGTCCATGTGACGGGAAGATTCTCAAGGGCCCACTCGGATAAGTTATATCCAATAGTTGTGCAGCGTGTGATTTGATCACAGGGATATCACTTGTCGGAATGAGTCAAGTAGCATTGTTCAGTAACGAGATTGAACACGACATGGCGATGTCATTGATCAGATCTCGAGCAATGAAAGTATCGAGTGACAAAGGGAATAAGACACGACTGTCCCGGTTCAAATGACGAAAGGTCTTCGTGGAACGCACAGGGGTCACATGGCCATCCAGGTCCTTCTGTCGATCATTGGTGCGGGAGTGTCCCGACCATGTCTGGAGTGTTCCCGAACCGTGGGGTATCATGCTTAAGGGCTTGATGATGCTTAGAGAGTGTTTATAGGATTGGTGGAATCACTGAAGAGTTGTAGAGAGAAAACAGGAAGGGTTTCGATAAGTCCGGAGGATGTCCGGAGTGGAGGTGGAAGGTGTTCCATAGCCATGGAGATTGAATAATGTGTGAATGAATGTTAAATGTTGATTTAATCATTTATTAATAATTATTTAATAAAGAGAAAATCAATTTTAATGGTCAAAGGCTTAATGGGCCAATTTCCGGAGGGAGAGGGCCCATTAGGGAAAGGAGAGAGGGAGAAGGGGCCAAGGGGGTGGCCGGCTGGGCCTAGCCCCCTGAGGCCCACTAGGTGGCCGGGCGGCCTCCCTCCCTCCTCTCCTTAGTCCCACCGGGACTTTCAGGAGGTAGTACTCCCTCCCCTATATATAGTGGGGTATTTGGCCAAATAAAATACACCAATAATCAATAAAGGTCTCCCACTTTTGGGAGGACCTCTAGTTATTTTCTCTCTCTCTCTCTCTCTCATGACCGTGGTCCGAAGTCTGACTGCGAGCGAGACATCTTCACCTGGAGCGTCGCCGCTTACAAGATTCGGATCCGGAGCTCTACTGAATCGCTGTTGGATCGGGGAAGCGAGAGTCATCGTCAGGCACCGGACGTGTGTAACTCCCCGCGAGGTGTCGCACTTGAGGCAATCAAGTCATTGGAGCCAAGGAGCGCAAGGACTTCATCACGACCTTGAGGTTGGCTTCGGCTCGTCTACATCAACCACGCTCTCCTGAGCGTTGACAAGGCTTTTCGGTCTTCAACGGTAAGTTCGCGAAAATCCCCTCACGTTACTGTATTACTAATAGATAGGTCATGGCAGCTTCAGGGGTTCAGGGGCATAGAGTAAAATTTTATTGTTTTCATACGCGGAACCCCAACAGTGGTATCAGAGCTAGATCTATGTGTAGTAATGCTAGTACGGGTAGAACACACGAGATGTAGCGTGTGGGCGTTGATCTTTTAGTTTTTATCCTCCCACGTGTACTTGTGTATATCGCAGTAATGCTTGATGAAGCGCCCCCCAACCGACTTTACGCGTTCATTCACGAGACTGGTCCACGCTTGACATACGGCTTATACCGTATAAAGTGGCTTAGGGGGGTGTCTGTCTCTCTCGCATTAGTTGGTATGCCATTTGCAACGGAGGGCCCCGAAAGGGGTGTAGTAGAGACAACTACTTGATCAACATTGTGCTGAAAGTTCGTAGGTAAGAACGGTTCTTGTGCGAAAGCCCATTCAGCCACGTAAAACATGTAAAGATAAAGTAGAGGCGTCTAACTTTGTTTTGCAGGGGGGCGTTGCTTTGTGATATGGTTGTGGCAAAGGTAAAGTGATTACCTTTTGTTACGTAGTAGTAGATAGTCATGGGGGTGACGAACTACCACGCCGGGAAGACACCGGTACCCTGGTGTCTACGGCCGAACCTCGCGTCGAACGGTGACGGCGGATAGAGATCACGACGTGACGGACCATATCACATTGCATTTACATTCAATGTTATTGTTTGTATATCTTATTGTGTGCTAGTATTAGATACTCGACGGTAGCCTAATAAGATGATCCTTGTTAAAGTTACCAACGATTTTGTTCCCCCTTAGTGTGCACCACCAAGAAAGTTCTTCGGTATGAGGCGATCCAGGGTTACAAGCCTGGGTGTCAGACATATCTACGTTCGCATACAGTGGGTGTAAGCCATGTTGCACAACGAATACACTAAGGTTGAGTTGGCGAGCCTAGCACGCCACAGAAGCGTGGCCTCGGAACACGAATGGTCGAAAGATCGAGCACGAGTCGCATGAATGATGTGACTGATGTTTAGCATCCACCTTTGAACCCACATCGATGGCCGTGTTCAATCGGGGGAGATGTGGCTGATAGGGGTCGTGTTATCACTAGGAACCCTTTTGGGGATAGGTGTTTCTGAGTGGAGTTATTATTAACTCATTTAATTATAAAGTTAGTCTTAAATTCCTTTTGCAATTATAAATGTAGATGGCTCACCGTGAAGCTTACTTTGTCATTGAGGATTGGGTAAAGGGTGAGAAACTTAGACTTGATGGATCCAACTTCCCTAGTTGGCTTGTGCGCCTGAATGATCTCCTTACTAGGAATCATGTGGTAGACTACATACGCCGCACAATGGATTTGGTGAGCAGTTACTATGAGACCCAGAGGCGGCGACCGCTACTATCGCCAAGAGATGTCCACCTACATTCAGATAATAATGCGTTACGGGATGGTGGATGAACTACATCCGCTCATGGGTGATCTTGATCCATATTCGATGGTGGATCAGCTGAGAGCAGAGTTCATAGGCCATGTGTGCATGTGGAAGCACGAGCTGCTTGGAGAGTTCCTCTCCATACATATGGAGGAGCATACATGTCTGAAGGGTCACTTGGAGTGCATGCTTGATGCACACATGAGACTGGTTCACTTCATGGATTACTGGATGGCTGATCCATTTGCGATAGACGTGTTGCTTCGATCATTGCCTCCTAGCTATGAAGGACATGTCCGGAGTAGCATCATGAGTGGTGATACGGAAGCATTGGATTTCCATGAGTTCATATTATGTTTCAGGAACGTAAAGGTTGAACCAATCACCAGAGAGGTCATCGATGACAAAGGTATATATTTGTTATACAGTTTTATAAATGTTATAATCTTACAAACACATTTGCAGTGTTAAGTATATCTGATACTTGTTCTGTTTTGATGAAAACGGGTCCTTCTACATGAGAGGTGCTTGCTGGAGAGGAGGTGACGTTGCGTGTTGATGGCGAGCATGATGATGACGGTCGACGACACTCTCCCTCGACATTTATCATTTAGTTTATGTTTTAGGATGATTATTGTAATCAAGAGATTGTGAACTTCTTTAGTGTGTCTCACACTTCGTGAGACGGTTATTCATATGAGTTTGTAACAAACAGTTGTTCCACTTTTATGAATGATTTCTATCCGTGTTCATATCTTGTTTGATTATGTGTGAATTATCCTTGTTGTTTTAAACTAATTGATAATGCACGAACATTTGTAAAACATTAAAAATGCCTTGTTTAAAATACCCGACTTAATGATATGTACATTAATGAATGAAACCATTGTTTTGAATTCAAAGTTATGGGATAATATGTGAAAGACATTCGATTTCTTGTCACATATAAATCATGCCTAAGTTCGGCAAAATAACTTGAACATCGTGTATTACTTGAATACATGTTTGATGAATTGTTAAAAGTAAATACATATCCGATGTATTGCGTTTTAACAAAAATGGTAATTATCATTATATGCTTGTTTAAATGTGTTTACCAAAGGAAACGTGAATATGAAATTATTTGATATGATCAAAATGTTTCATCAACAAAGGGTATAAATATAAAAGAGAATCTAATTACTATGATTTGATCAATAGTAATGAAATTCAACTTTATAAGAATGACATAAAAGAAATTGTGGAATTCAAAGCATTTTGAAATGTCAAAATGCAAAGCATCACAATGTGCTATTAGATATCAAAGTGGGTTAAATAGAAGGCACCAAATAAATCTTTGTAGCATGGATGTAGAGACCATTAGTTAAAAATAGTTAGCACTCAATTAGAATGTAGTGAACCATTTGAATTCTTGAAAGTTTTGGGGTTATTCGATATAACCAAAACAATAGAGAATAAGTCCTTGTAGCGTATTCATTGGAAACTTTGAATACAAAACCCATAGCTGAAACCAAAAGGAAAGCAAGATTCGTATTGCTTGGATTTTGGTACATTCTTGAGAAAGCTCACTTTTAGTGATGTTTCTTGATTATGGAGCAAATGGAAGATAGTGAAACACACGATGAGGATTCAAAACCCTGCATCAGAGTGTTGAGAAGCGCAACGGACAACGTTCCTGAACGATTCTCTTCACAGAAGGAAAGAATCAATGATATTGATCATTGTGTTTTCTCCACTAGTGTTTTCACTACATAAAGTAGGATTCAAAATGTAAATCCATATCTAGTATGGAGACACTTGTGAATCAATTGTCATGATTCTTGGAATGTGACATACCTACGAACTACAAAGGAAATAATGGTAAACTAAAATTATGAGAAACCCTAGAAGCAAACTTCCCTTGATATTAGAAAGCAATTCGTTGCTGAATCTCATAAGTAAGAGGGTTACTTGGAATTTTCCCAAATGACTGCAAAGCCATAGAGGAAAAAGGGGTAAATGACAAAAGCACAATTTGTCAGGTATTGGACAAATTCAAATGTGCTAAATGTCTAGTGGATTTAAAACTAGTAAAGTACTAGTATCTCATAGTAAAATCTCCAAGTTTGATATTTGATCAAAGGATTTTGAAGTTGTTCAAAATAGTGAGTGGATGTGCAATTTGCATAAAATTGAGTGGGAGCTATGGAAGTCTTCCTAAAACAATATGTGAATGACATATTTTTGAGTGGGAGCTTATAGGAGTAATTCTTAAGTATGTTAAGAATGAAAGCGCAAATACTTATAAATAATGATTTATAAGATGTAGAAGTTGACAATAAGTGTATTAAGATATTATGTAGTATTCCTTAAGGGATTCTGAAAAAGGGTTTCAGAATAAAAGTCAATTAAGGAACTGGTCCCTAATAACTCAAATTAGGAATAACATTAAGTTTAACATCAATGGTTGAAAGAAAGAAAAGGATGATCATCATCCACTATGTTGAGACATAGGTTCTATCTTAGTAAACCATGATGATAACTTAGCATAATATGTGATCCAAATAAGGAATGTTTAAAAGTGATTAAGTTTGAATCACAGAATGTTGAGCTAAGTTTTGTCCATAGTGTCTAATAGAGAACTGTAGACATGTTTTCTAAATCCATAAAGGATGACATATTTTAAAACATAAAGGGTTATGTTATAAGGGAATATGTTGGAAACTCTTGTAAATACCGATTAAAGTCAAGTAGGAAGCGAGGTGAATAAAACATCAAAAGTTGCACAGAGTGCACTAGTATTTCGATGAATACATTTATAATAATAGATAAGGGTACCATCTAAAGTGTTGTATAATGTTATGGCGAGGCTAGTTCGCTTTTAACATAGAATGATGTGTCCCAGGGCATAGTGCCCATGAGAAAGCCCTCGAGGTTGATCTAACGTCACTGTAGGCTCCTGGAATCAGGCCTCATTCTGCTGCCATAGCAACGATGCATACACACAGATGTTATCATGTGATGATAAAGTATTAATGTCAATCAAGGTGACATTAGTAAGTTGCAAAGGATTTGGGACTGTAAAGTATAGACCCAAGACTCAACCTCATCCATGAGCAAGCATGTTCAGGGTACCGGATATATGGTGCCAATGATTGATAACAAATGCAGCTAGTGTATTTGTACTCTAGTGCAAGTGGGAGACTGTTGGAAATATGCCCTAGAGACAAATAGTATTAAGGACTGTTATCATATTTCATATAGTTTATGATTAAGTTTTATATCATGCTATAACTGTATTGAGTGGAAACATCAATACACGTGTGATATACAAGCAACCAGGGGTTCCCAGTGAAACTCTAGTCACTGGTTCATTGGTCAACAAATGATCATGTTTCCTTATCATGTGGCATTTATGCCAGTTGGAAATGAGGTCATCTCATTCTGAGAATGAGATGATGAACCAATACCCAACCTAAACATCCTGACCCGATCATGTCACGAAGTTCAAGTTATGATGATTAGAAATGGATCCTCATAGAGTATTCCTTAGACCGTGAGGCTATATCAATCACTGTCTCCCGAGAGTGCTTTGATAGCATCAAGCCCCACTTGGTAATACAGTGGTTATAAAGGTGTGTTCAGGTACTCGGAGGAAACCGTTGACGCAATATATGTCAAGAGCGGGATTTGTCCGTCCATGTGACGGAAAGATACTCAAGGGCCCACTCGGAGAAGTTATATCCAATAGCTGCGCAGCATGTGATTTGATCACAGGGATATCACTTGTCGGAACGAGTCAAGTAGCATTGTTCAGTAACGAGATTGAACACGACATGGCGATGTCATTGATCAGATCTCGGGCAATGCAAGTATCGAGTGACAAAGGGAATAAGACACGACTGTCCCGGTTCAAACGACGAAAGGTCTTCGTGGAACGCACAGGGGTCACATGGCCATCCAGGTCCCTCTGTCGATCATTGGTGCGAGAGTGTCCCGACCATGTCTAGAGTGTTCCCGAACCGTGGGGTATCATGCTTAAGGGCTTGATGATGCTTAGAGTGTTTATAGGATCGGTGGAATCGCTGAATAGTTGTAGAGAGAAAACCGGAAGGGTTTCGGTAAGTCCGGAGGATGTCCGGAGTGGAGGTGGAAGGTGTTCCATAGCCACGGAGATTGAATAATGTGTGAATGAATGTTAAATGTTGATTTAATCATTTATTCATAATTATTTAATAAAGAGAAAATCAATTTTAATGGTCAAAGGCTTAATGGGCCAATTTCCAGAGGGAGAGGGCCCATTAGGGAAAGGAGAGAGGGAGAAGGGGCCAAGGGGGTGGCCGGCTGGGCCTAGCCCCCCCGCGCAGGGCCCACTAGGTGGCCAGCGACCTCCCCTCCCCCCTCTTCTCCTTTAGTACCACCCCGGGACTTTGAGGGAGGTAGTACCTCCCCTCCCTCTATATATAGTGGGGGTATTTGGCCAAATAAAATACACCAATAATCAATAAAGGTCTCCCCACTTTTGGGAGGACCTCTAGTTGATATTTTCTCTCGCCCCCTCTCTCTCTCTCGTGACCGTGGTCCCAAGTCTGGACTGCGCGAGCGAGAGACATCTTCACCGCGGAGCGCCGTCGCTCTGCGGGATTCGGATCTGGGAGCTCTACTTCCACAACTGCTGCTGGATCGGGGAAGCGGGAGTCATCGCCAGGCACCGGACGTGTGTAACTCCCCGCGAGGTATCGCACTTGAGGCACTCAAGTCGTTGGAGCCAAGGAGCGCAAGGACTTCATCACGACCTTGAGGTCGACTTTGGCTCGTCTACATCAACCACGCTCTCCTGAGCGTTGACAAGGCTTTTCGGTCTTCAAGGGTAAGTTCGCGAAAAGCCCCTCCCGTTACTGTATTACTAATAGATAGGTCCTAGCAGCTTCAGGGGTTCAGGAGCGTAGAGTAAAATTTTATTGTTTTCATACGCGGAACCCCAACATACTTTACACGCAATCCGTAATGCAATTATTTGTTGCTTGCAACTTAATACTGGAGGGGGTTCGGATGATAACCTGAAGGTGGATTATTAGTCATAGATGCAGTTGGATGGCGGTCTATGTATAATGCTGTAATGCCCAATCGAATCTCAAAGGAGTCAAGATGATTAGTATATGCTTGTATGCTTTCTCGATGTTTGTCAATTGCCCCGCTGTAATTTGTTCATCCAGCATGTTATCTATCTTAAGGAGAGCCACCGCTAGTGAACTATGGACCCCGGTCCTTTCTTTTACTTTCAATCTACAATCAAATGTTCACTGCTTTGTGTTTACTTTCTACAAACTATTACTTTCTTCCACTCAATACGTTTAATCCTTTATTTTTAGCAAATCCGATGAGATTAACAACCTCATCGCAAGTTGGGGGCAAAGTTCTGTGGTTGTGTTGTGCAGGTCTCCATGTTGCTACTAGCAGCGGTAGTGCGCCCTGCCAAGGCTCAGCTAGCAACACCTTTGGGGTGTTTCCTTGCTCCTACTGGTTCGATTAAACCTTGGTTTCATACTGAGGGAAAACTTGTTGTTGTGCTCATCATACCTTCCTCTTGGGGTTCCCCAACGAGCTCGATATATTTTGGGCCATCAGAGATGATGGTGGTGATGATGATGATGATCCCGATGAAGTCCAGCTTAATGGTGGTGTTGATGGTGATGTTCTCCCCTCTCCGGGAAGGAATTCCCCCGGCAGAATCCTGTCTGCCGGAGAGATCTTTCTTTCTCGGTGTTTTCCGCCCCGCAGAGGCGGCGGAATCTTTCTGTGGTCCTCCCTAGGTATTAGGGTTTCGTGGAGATAATATACGCCAGAGTGGAGAGCTGGAGGTGGACTAGGACGGTCACACCACCTGGTGGCGCGGCCTAGGGTGGCCCACGCCAGGGGGTGGTGTGGGCCCCTTGTGGCCCATCTCCACTCCTCCTTCTGGCAGTCTTCGTCTTCTGGAAAAATAGGATTTTCCATATATTTTCCCGGATTTTCTGATCTTCGCGAATTTTGCCTCCAAACAGACCTTTTCCATCAGAATCCTGACTATAGCGGTCCATGCTCCAAAAGTCATCAACCATGCAAAAACAGATGAAATAACATAAGTATCATCTCTTAATATGAAATATATCAATGAATAACAGTAAATTATGATATAGAATAGTGATGCAAAATGGACATATCAACTCCCCCAAGCTTAGACTTCACTTGTCCCCAAGTGAAACTGAGCTCAATAAACATGGCCTCGGGTTTATGGAGTGAAGAGTCGATAAAAGAATACGGATAAGAAGCATCACATTCATCAATACATAAGTCATAATAGAAGACAACTCACTATTATATAACTTAACTTGCAATAAGTAAAGGAAACAAAATAAAGATACATAAAGTGAATCATAATTGGTAATGGCAAACTTAGCTCTTGGTCGAAGAATAGTTGACAATTTGCTGGAGTTCACAAATAGCTGATTTTCAAAGATAGCTTTCAAAGTTGTAAACACCAAGATAAGAGCAATCTGCAAAACAAGGAACATAAGAAACATGATTGAATAAATCATCATATGAATGAATGAAACACAACAACTCAAAATACTTGCTGAGGTAGAGGGGAATAGGTTTACCGACTCAACTAAAAAGTAAAAGAAAGGCCCTTCACAGAGGGAAGCAGGGATTTCAAGTTTCGTAAAGAGCTCCCAAAAATTATGATACTTAATAGCTTTCAGCTCTCATTGCCCCTATCATAGGCATCTTTAGGTAATTAAGGTTAAAGTGATCAAATACAAGGATATGCTTGACAAGTTGTAAATTGAGAATCTCATGTCCCTTGAATACGAGGGCTGCTCCTCATGCTACTCAAGTTTAGTCACCGGTAAGTTCTTGTCATAGTAACTACATGTGTATCATAGAGAACCGCCAACGTGGTACCCCTTGCCCGATGGTACGGAAGAATCCCCATATCAAAATGACAAGGCAAGCAGACAACAAGCATCTCAGCAATCTTCTTATTTACCATGGGAATATGGTGCGTTTTTCTCTCTTTCCTCTTTTCTCATCTCTTTTTTTTCTTTTTCTCAATCTCTATCACTTTTCTCTTTTTTATAAGAAGAATGCTTCATAGATGCTCGTTATGGTTACGCTGCAGGTTTCCACCATGACGGCATGGATTAGACCGGCGGCCCAGACGTTTCTCTAACACACATACATAACTCAATGGACTTACAGGCTCCCCTTTCATTTCACACTGACGACATCCATAGACAAAAGAACATGATATCAACTAGGTACAAAGTACCAGTGCAATGTTGCAAGCATTCCCCATGACAACATGGTTCTGCTAATTCACAACTTACAATGCGCAAGCATATACGCAACATAGATGGGCACAATGGTTCAAGTTTATTAAGTGCAAGAAAGTAAAGTGTGCCATCAAGTTCGTGAGAGCTTTAATCACTAATTTTCACATAACAAGTTTAATTTGGAAGGTAGATAAAAACAAGAATTTTCTTGGAATAGCAATAGTGCTAATAGGTAGGTTTGTTGGACACAAATGGCATAGGTTTGGTTTAAGGATTGGATGCACGAGAAGAATTCCCTCTCAGTACAGGTTTTTGGCTAGCAAGGCTGGGTAGCAAGTATAAGAGTTGAAGGAAACAAACAAACATACAAGTGATAAAAAAACATGCAATCTTCCTTGGAAGCACAAAAGATCTTAACCAGAGAATACGAAACTTATGAGCAAATCAAGAAAGAAAGATGATGAAATTATATTTCTTTAAGAGTACTTCTATCTTTTTCATTCAATTCTCAAAAATAGTGTTGCTACTGACCGAGACAGGTTTGCCAAAACCAACTAAATTAACTCAATGATCCCAAAGTGATACCAATACTAACAACAAGATCAATCATATAACCACGAATTGAAAACTAATATAAGATACGCAAAAGAGTAAATGATAGAACTTCTCATTAATAATCCATAACGGCAACACACACCAAGGGATACATATCTAACGAGAGAGGGGACACTTCCATAATGCAAACCATCCTACATGATAACTTCTATATTCATGATATGACTCTACTAAAAAGGTAAAAAGATAGAAGATAGTGATGTGATACCGCGGCACTCCCCCAAGCTTGGAACAAACCAAGGGGATGCCAAAACCTGATGACGAATTACTCCTTCGGTGGTGGTGGTATTCTCTTGGTTAGCGTGAGGAAATCCTCCAGCATCTTATGAAGCCTGTTATTCTCCTCATGAAGCATATCCACCTTCCTCCTCAAGACTCGGTACTTGTCACAGAACTCATCAGTGACTCGTAGAGCTTCCACTGCTGCAGGGCAAGAACTGAGATCAAGAGTTGGAGGTACCAGCTCCTTCATGCCTGCTGTCATGTCCTTTACTTCTTCCCTCACGTTTCGATCCATGTCTTCGCGCCTAGTCGCGATCCTTTCTTCTTTCACCCATCCTACGAAGGTCTTCTGCTCAAGATTGTGATGGAGCTCACGACGGTGTCGCACCTCTTAATCCTTTGAAGCTGAACCCCTGAACGACATCCGAACAAAATAGATCGAAACAAAAACATGACGAGAACACGATATACGAACCTCGGGGGGATCCGGGGGATTATATATTACGAAGTTTCACAACAAAAGGAAGGTACTTGGAGAAAACGGGTCAAAGACGGAGTCTGAGGTGGCCACACCACCTGGTGGCGCGGTGATGACCCACAAGTATAGGGGGTGTATCGCAGTATTTTCGATAAGTAAGAGTGTCGAACCCAACGAGGAGCAGAAGGTGCTAGCTAGTGGTATGGATCAGGAATTCTCTGCAAATACTTAGCAAATGGATTTTTAGGGGGGTTTTATAATGCAAGTAAATAAAGTACGAGTAAATAAAAGAAAATAAGAATAAATGCAGCAAGTGGCCCAATTCTTTATTCAGCAAAGGACAAGACGGTTGTATTACTTAAGATGACCAAACGTTCTCGAGGACACACGGGAATTCTGTCAAGTGCTTTCGCTTCAGATAGTTGATCAATCTTCTTTAGTCTGCTAAGTGTTGTGTGGGTGAACCTGTGCTAATGTACCGACCTTCCTAGGACTAATACATACTTGTGATTATACCCCTTGCAAACATCCGTATGTACAAGAAAGTAATTAAGGTAGAAACCTAACCACAACTTTAAACTCTAAGACCCTGACATCCCTTGTGCAATGGTTTCCTAACGGGGGTTTAGGTTTCTGTCACTCCGGCAACCCCTACGATTAGTATCCAAATACACAATGCATTCCCCTAGGCCCATATAGGTGCAGTGTCATGTAGTCGACGTTCACATGACACCACTAGAAGAAGTACACCATAACTTAAATATCAAACTATTGAATCTTTCTCAACACAATTCCACTACTAACAACATGACTTCTCCCATGTCCTCAAGAACAAAACGAACTACTCATAAGACATCATATGGATCATGATCAGAGATGAAATAATTATGTGTAACAATCTGAACATAAACAATAATTCAATGGTTCACTCAATAGCATCAACTACAAAGAGTAATCAACACCGGGAAAGTTTCCCCTAAGAACTATGCAAGATTCAACCCAATTGTTACAGCGATATGGAGATGGTGATGATGGTGCTGGTTGAGATGATGGTGGTGATGATGATGATGATCCCGATGAAGTCCAGCTTGATGGTGGTGTCGATGGCAACGATCTCCCCTCTCCGGGAAGGAATTCCCCCGGCAAAATTCTGTCTGCCAAAGAGATCTTTCTCTCTCGGTGTTTTCCGCCCCGTAGAGGCGGCAAAATCTTTCTGTGGTCGCTCCCCGAGTCTTAGGGTTTTGGGAGGATAATATACGCCAGAGGGGAGAGTCAGGGGTGGACCAGGGCGGCCACACCACCTGGTGGCGCGGCCTAGGCTGGCCCGCGCCAGGGGGCGGTGTGGGCCCCCCGTGGCCCATCTCAGCCTCCCCTTCTGGCTTCCTTCGTCTTCTAGAAAAATAGAATTTTCCATGTATTTTCCCGGATTTTCTGATCTTCGTGAATTTTGCCTCCAAACAACACATTTTCCATCAGAATCCTGACTACAGCGGTCCATGCTCCAAAATTCATCAACCATGCAAAAACAGATGAAATAACATAAGTATCATCCCTTAATATGAAATATATCAATGAATAATAGTGAATTATGATATAGAATAGTGATGCAAAATGGACGTATCAACTCCCCCCAAGCTTAGACTTCGCGTGTCCCCAAGCGAAACTGAGCTCAATAAACATGGCCTCGGATTTATGGAGTGAAGAGTCAATAAAAGAATACAGACATGAAGCATCACATTCATCAATACATCGATCATAATAGAAGACAACTCACTATTATATAACTTATCTTGCAATAAGTAAAGGAAACACAGTAAAGATAAAGTGAATCATAATTGGTAATGGCAAACTTAGCTCTTGGTCGAAGAATAGTTGACAATTTGCTAGAGTTCACAAATAACTGATTTTAAATGATAGCTTTCAAAGTAGTAAACACCAAGATAAGAGCAATGTGCAAAACAAGGAACATAAGAAAACTGATTGAATAAATCATCATATGAATGAATGAAACACAACAACTCAAAATACTTGCTGAGATGGAAGGGAATTGGTTTACCGACTCAACTAAAAAGTAAAAGAAAGGCCTTTCGAAGAGGGAAGCAGGGATTTCAAGTTTCATAAAGAGCTCCCAAAAATTATGATACTTATTAGTTTTCAGCTCTCATTGCCCCTATCATAGGCATCTTTAGGTGATTAAGGTTAAAGTGATCAAATACAAGGATATGCTTGACAAGTTGTGAGTTGAAAATCTCATGTCCCTTGAATACGAGGGCTGCTCCTCATGCTACTCAAGTTTAGTCACCGGTAAGTTCTTGTCATAGTAAGCACATGTGTATCATAGAGAACCGCCAATAGGGTACCCCTTTCCCGATGATACGGAAGAATCCCCATATCAAAATGACAAGTCAAGCAGACAACAAGTATCTCAGCAATCTTCTTATTTACCATGGGAATATGGTGCTTTTTTCTCTCTTTCCTCTTTTCTCATCACTTTTTTCTTTTTCTCAATCTCTATCTCTTTTCTCTTTTTTATAAGAAGAATGCTTCATAGATGCTCGTTATGGTTACGCTACAGGTTTCCACCATGACGGCATGGATTAGACCGGCAGCCCAGGCGTTTCTCTAACACACATACATAACTCAATGGACTTACAAGCTCCCCTTTCATTTCACACCGACGACATGCATAGACAAAAGAACATGATATCAACTAGGTACAAAGTACCAGTGCAATGTTGAAAGCATTCCCCATGACAGCATGGTTCTGCTAATTCACAACTCACAAAGAGCAAGCATATACGCAACATAGATGGGCACAATGGTTCAAGTTTATTAAGTGCAAGAAAGTAAAGTGTGCCATCAAGTTCGTGAGAGCTTTAATTACTAATTTTCACATAACAAGTTTAATTTGGAAGGTAGATAAAAACAAGAATTTACTTGGAATAGCAATAGTGCTAATAGGTAGGTATGGTGGACAAAAATGGCATAGGTTTGGTTTAAGAATTGGATGCACGAGAAGAATTCCCTCTCAGTACAGGTTTTTGGCTAGCAAGGCTGGGTAGCAAGTATAAGAGTTGAAGGAAACAAACAAACAAACATACAAGTGATAAAAACAAACATGCAATCTTCCTTGGAAGCACAAAAGATCTTAACTAGAGAATACTAAACTTATGAGAAAATCAAGAAAGAAAGATGATGAAATTATATTTCTTTAAGAGTACTTCTATCTTTTTCATTCAATTCTCAACAATAGTGTTGCTACTGACCAAGCCAGATTTGCCAAAACCAACTAAATTAACTCAATGATCCCAAAGTGATACTAACAACACGATCAATCATATAGCCATGAATTGAAAACTAATATAAGATATGCAAAAGAGTAAATGATAGAACTTCTCATTAATATTCCATAACGGTAACTCACACCAAGGGATACATATTTAACGAGAGTGGGGACACTTCCATAATGCAAACCATCCTACATGATAACTTCTCTATTCATGATATGACTCTACTAAAAAGGTAAAAAGATAGAAGATAGTGATGTGATACCGCGGCACTCCCCCAAGCTTGGAACAAACAAGGGGATGCCAAACCTGATGACGAATTACTCCTTCGGTGGTGGTGGTATCCTCTCGATGAGCTCTTTGATCAGTTTCCCCAAGTCCTCAATCTCAAAGGTGAGATTACGAATAAGCTACGAGTTTTGCTCAATGTGGCTCATGATCATGTCGGGTTGCGAATTCCAGCTCTTGTGATTCTTTCCCCACTCTTCCTCCTTGAAGTCTTCTTTTCCTGCATGGCTAGAACGAGGCAAATCCCAATTGGAGGGTAATTTCTCCTTGGGCATATTCTAGTATTGATGCTCATGGATAAGGGTATGGAAAGGATTATTGGCGCGTGGGGGAAGTGACCAGGGATCTGAAGAGTGATGAGGAGGCTTCCCTCCAATTGACATAGTCCTGGCACGGTTTGCCACCACTCCAATGCTTGCAATGGTAGTGCCAGTGTGCTTTGCCTCCTCTTCATCTTCACTCTTGATCTCCTTCTCCTGCCTGGGGTCTTGGAGATCTTCCTCCATAGGCTCAATTCCTTTATCCTTGGCGGACACCATTGTGCTTCTAAACTTTCAAGAATAGTTCCTGGCAGAAACAGATCGAAACAAAAACACGACGAGAACACGATATACGAACCTCGGGGAATCCGGGGGATTATATATTACGAAGTTTTACAACAAAAGGAAGGTACTGGGAGAAAACGGGTCAGATACAGAGTCCAAGGTGGCCACACCACCTGGTGGCGCGGCCAGGGGTGGGCCCGCACCACAGGGTGGTGTGATACACCCTGGCTCCATTTCCGCCCCTCTTTTGCTTCGTATCTTTCCTTGTTGGCTAAAAACTGCAAAAATATAACTGGATAGATCTTTCGCGGAACTTTTCTTACCAGAACCGTTACCTATTCGAAAACGGACTCTGCATGTCTCTGAATTTGGTGATGGCTTTCTTAGCACAGTCTATCAGTCCTTTATGCCTTGACATCCAGTCCATACCTAGTACTACTTCCAATCCTTTGGTTCCAAGTACTAATAGGTTGGCGTAAAAATCTATCCCATTTATTTGGATAGGCATAGCTTTGCAAATTTTTCTAGCTTTTGTAGTTGATCCGGGGATTTGAACTATCATGACATTCTTCAAGTTGGTTGGGTGAATCTTACTAGTGCATGCAAATTCTCCAGTGACAAATGAATGCGATGCTCCCGAATCAAACAATACTCTTGCTAAAACTGAGTTGACAGAAAACATACCCAAAGACTACATCCGCGCTTCCTCGGCGTTCATGTGGAAGAGAAGACCGTTGCGGTTGTGAGGGTTCCCTGGGGCAAACCTTCTTCCTGGTTGAACACGACGCTGCTGTTGAGCTGGGGCATTCACAGTGGCATTGGCGGCAGTCTTCTTGGGACACTCATTGTAGTAGTGACCCTTCACTCCACACTCGAAACAAGTGATCTGGGACTTGTCCCTTGTTGCGACAGGCACATCATTGCTACCAGTTCTGGGTGCAGTGTTGTTGTTGTTGTTTTTGTTGCTCTTGGGAGGTGCACGATTGAAATTGTTGGTGTTGCCGGAGTTGTGATTGTTTCCTCCGGACTTCACATTGCCTCCACTACGGTTGGGGTATCTTGGGCGAGACATTGGGGGTCGGTTGCTCCTTGGTGCATATCCCGATGAGGAGTTGGGACGGTACTTCTGGTGACTGCTGGATCCTGATTGTTGCATCATACGACGTTTGCGGTTGTCGTTTGCCTGATTAATCTTCCCTTCCATCTGAATGGCAGAGTCGACTAGCTCTTCGAGATCCTCGAAAAGGATGTTGACAAGGACAGTCTGCATCTCATCATGCAGTCCGTTCAGGAATCTCTCCTTCTTCTTGGCCTCCGTGTTGATGTCATCAGGTGCATATCTGGCAAGTGACAGGAATCTGTCACGGTACTCCACCACAGTCATTCTTCCTTGCTTCAACTCATGGAACTCATCTCTCATTCGGTTGACTAGACCTTGCGGCACGTGGGTGCGGATGAACTTGACTTTGAACGCTTCCCATGTCATAGCTTGACCATGGTTCATATTGCGGATACTAGTCCACCAAGCTCTTGCATCTCCCGCCAGATAGTGGGTGGCAAAGAGAACTTTCTCGTTTTCATCAACTCCTGCAACTTCTAAGTTGTTTTCCATTGTCTGTAACCAGTCATCAGCATCTAGCGGGTTTTCAGATTGGTTGAAGATTGGGGGATTGGTATTCTGAAATTTTTTGAGTTTGGATCCATGGTGATCCTGATTTCCATGCCCTTGGTTGTTGAGAGCCATCTGGGCGATCTGCTGCAAAGTTGCTAAGTTGGCTTGACGTTCTGCCCTGCTTGCTTCACGGTCTGCGATGAGATTCTGCAAGATCTGCAGCATTGGGTCTTCTGACAGCTCCTCCTTGGTTTCCACGAGTCATCTGAAGATTGAGATAGATGTAGGGGTAAGAGGGAAATTCTAAGGTTCATGGTTTTGGTTTCAAAGCTAAAACTTTGAGTTAGACTCAGGTTTTTCAACTAACTCCATTTCATTCATGCAAACAAACACACGATACAACACACACCACAACAATCAAAGGAAAACAGATGGTTTGAAGAACCATTCTACAAGCTACGATACAGTGGGACCGATACATCTCATGCTACGACAGTGCTCTAGTGCATCTACTCATCGTCGATGAAGTCGGAGTCCTCATCGTCAGTGTAGAAGTCCACAGCATCCTCCTCCAGAAAGTCATCATCATTGCTGAGGTAAGAATCCATGTCTCCCTGGATGTCTTCACCCTCCTCTTCTTCTTCCTTTGCGGCAAGCTGAGATTCTTGCTCCTTGACGGTCTTCTCGAGGTCGGCCACCTTCTTGCGAAGATGGACGATGGTGCAATCCTTCTTGGCACACTAGCGGCGAAGAGACTGGTGATCCTGGATGAGCAGTGCGAAAGTCTGGGCCTTCTGGTCGGCAATGGCACGGTTCTGGTTGGCTAACTCTCTAGCATTGTCCAGTTCCTGTTGTCTGTCATGCAGCATGAAGTCAAGATTCTCCACTTGACGCCTCAACTCTGGGTGACTTGGCATCTCCATCGGCATTCCCATGAAGTCACGTCTTGCATAGTGAGCAAAACGGGTTCCATGGAATTGGTTGACACTGAGGGCACATAGACGTGCGAGAGCTTCATGCATTGCCCTGGCTAATCCATCTAGCCAGTTGTTCTCTCTCACGGAGAACTGAATTCTTCTAGAAGTTGGTGCTTCGATGCTTCCTCTAAGATCCGTGATGACAAGCCACTGTAGGTCTCCTCCTGGGGGTCCTGGAAGTTGAGCTCCAAGAAACTCCGGATGTGGGCGTCCCAGTAACTCCGATAGTGAATCCAGATCCCTCTCGAAGATCAGCTGACCTCCGTTTCCCAACTGGTAAAACTTGCTGAATTGAGTCTCCATCTACAAGAATTAAGGATGAAGAAATTAGTGAAGTGATCAAGTGTGTCAAATTTTAAGTAGTAATGTAAGAATTTTGAGGAACATGAATTTTTGAGAAAGAATGAATTCCCAAGGATAAGAGAGGAGATAGTTTTTCGTAAATACTCACTTTGCTTTTGAAACTAAGTTTTTGTTCGGACGTCCATTCTAACTAGGTTCTCCTATGGTCAGGATGGCTCTGATACCAACTTGTCAACACCCGGATTTTTAATCCCAGATGCCTGTTATGACATACCTCGCAATCCCAGGATTACCATTTTTGCGAGACATAACGGATTGGATATCACAGTACATCATCCATTACAAACCATACATAAGGTCTTACACAAATAAGGATCTCATGATCCATTCTTAATACAACAAGCAGCGGAAATAAAAGATAAGCATAGCGGTGGGGTCCATCTTCACGGGCACAGGCAATGCTGACGAAGGCAGATAGTCCTAGTTATCATAGCCGTCCTGCTGGCCATCATCTTGATAGTCTCCTTCATAGTCTGGCCATGAGAATAGCCAGGGACAAAAGCCATGAGTACTCTTTAAGTACTCGCAAACTACCACTAACAAGTAGTATGGTGCTAAGTTAAAGTGCTAAATCTAAGATTAACTATAAGGTTAAGTTTGAAACCTAAGCTGAGTTCTGAAGCAAAAAAAGATAAAATAAAGTTCTAGAACCACTTAAGTTGGGAGGCTATTGTCATAAACACAACCCTGTTGTGGTCAAGTCAAGATTCATCATTCATTCATAAGTTATTTTGAAAACATGTGACAACTTAACAGTATGGCCATTCCAACTGTCCATAACCGCGGACGCGGCTATTCGAATAGTTTGACACTCTACAGAGGTGGTACACTTTCACCACAAGATTCGATACATCTGTCAGGGATAACCCTGAATCATCATACTTAGTATGTAGATAATCAAACATAACCTTTCCTTTACACACCCTAGTATAAGCACCTCTCCTATGAGCATGGCCTCCCAACCATGACCATCTGTCATCTTGGGCACTACATAGGTGGACAACATTGAGAGGTAGCCTCAGCTCAAACCTCTCCTGTGAGAAACTAATACTAATGCATATAAACTTCTGGCTAAGCCTTACCCAATTCAGGTAGTGTGGTTGTACGGTAAATTTGGAATGGTATCGCATCCGAATCCAACCATCAGTTTTATAAAAAGGTTAAGGCTCATGCCTCAACATTTTCATCATCATAAACCATTTGTGTTTCTCAACACATGTCAAAACATCTCAATAGAATGACTCCTCATTCCAAGGTTTTCATAATTCCTTTTCACCAAGTGTTCCCATCTAAAGTGACTCAAGTTTTGATCTACTCTAAACTACTAAGTTAAGAGTGTTCACTAAGGTGGAAAGATGATGGGTTCAATCTCATGCCATAGAATGACATCTAAGGCTTATCTAAATAGGTCAAGTTTTATACTCTTTATGCTACCTTCAAAAACAAGTAAGGGACTTTGTGTAAGGTAAAGGAAGTAAAGCTTGAAAGTAAGACTTGGGGTGAATACTAGTCCAGTGGTATGATCAAAGCAGGCCTAAAGCATCTTTGCTTGGGTTATCTAGATTGCAAGGATTAGCTTGCATTGTTAATGGTGGCTTGCTAAAGTAAGTTTTGCAAGGGTTAGCTTGCCAATAATAGCTTGCCTTGGTTGGTGCAGCGGTTGAAATTTTCTTCTTCTTCTTCTTCTTGGTAGAACTCCTCCTCCTCGTAAGCTTGGTCGGTACTATCTTCTATAAATACATACGGAGTACACAATCACCAAACAATACTTAACTAGTTTACCTAGTACTCTAACGGCACACAATTGATGATCTATTATCATCACAAGCATCCCAAGTTTTATTCAATAGTTTCCTCCTTTTATTTTAGAAAAGTAATTTCTACTCATTGAAAAATTAACTAAGATTTAATATTCACCACTTAAAATATGGGATCATGTGGACACATGTCATCACCACATATTCTAACATGTGGGAATGTGATTTAAGGGTTGGATCATAATTACTTTGGTTTAAGTTCATTATTTAATGATTTAAAGTGACTAGAAATGCCTATATAGCATTATTTTGGTACTAGTCCAAAGTCACTGCATGTAAACCTTAATATTATTACATATTCAGATAGGTATGATGAAATGTGATTTTTGAGAGTTGGAATCAACTCAAAAGCTAACTTGGTTGATTTTATAAAAATGTTGCAAGGTGCAAATGCTTCTGTTTTGTTATTTTTACTATGAGAGATCTATAACTCTAATTGAATTAAACCCAACGGTCTTGGATAGATAATTTCAATACATTTTAGGCAAATTTGGTTTCATGCAATTTGGAGTTGTCAAACTCCTAGAATTGATTTTTAAACTAGTGGACAGAAACTAGATTAACTCTAAATAGAAAAAACTAAATTTGAAACTTTCACACGCTGCTGAACTAATCGGGCTCCAGCCACTTACAATACACAAGCGGTATCTAGCATCCTGGGCCACACGATCTAAAGATGATCCAACGATGGTGAGTCATCGTCGACGACGGATCAGTCCAACGAGAACGTGACCTAGACGCGGCGGTGGGGGTCGATTGGGGGCATACCAGGGCTCCAGCAAGGTCGGCGAGGCGGGCAAACAGGCTGGTAGACGACAGCGAGGCGAGACGCGGTTGCGGCGGAGCTTGGGGTGCTCTAAATCGCCAACGCCCTTCTCCTCCTACTGTGGCGGCTTCAGCTTCAATTCTGGCGAGACAGAGCTCGAGCGGCTTCGGCGAGAGGTGGGTAAGACTAAGTGAGAGGTGAGGAGTGTGGGAGTAGGCAGAAATGGTGCTAGGGTGGCCGATTTATATAGGGTCGACGAGGAGACAGAACGGGCGATGGTGAGGTCATCGATGATGATGCTGCGGGGCTCTCTCGGCATGGGCGAGGGCAGCGTTGGGTGCTCTGTTCCCCGGCGGTCCTCTGAGGCTTAAAGGGGCGGCAAGGCGAGGTCTCTACTGGTCGGGAGCGTGCGATGAACTATGCACAGACGGCGGTGTTCGACGCTGCTCCTCCGGCCTGTTGGTCACGAGGCGGCGAACGACGATGTCTAGGCGGTTGCTGGGCCTGCTGCGGCTGCTGACACGCAAAGCTAGAGCTAGGTGCGGTCTGTGCGGCTCTGGCGGGCGCGGTGCTCCAGGGTGATCGGCATGGCGGACATCGGCAAGGGCGCGAGCAATTGAGGCTTGTCCTCCGCTCGTTTTTGGTCAGGGGCTGGTCGAGGCGAAGCGGTGTGATGGCGCCTCTCTCCCAGCAAGCGAAGGAGAGCGGGATTGGTGGGGGCGGTGGTCGACACAGGCAAGGCTTGGGCGAGCTACTAGAGCAGACAGTGGAGAGGGAGAGAGGGTTAGGGCCGGGCTTCTAGCTGGCGGAACCAGGGGACCAAGTTAGGCCCAAATGGTGACCAAAACTACTGCTCACTATAGTGTTTTAAGATTTGCAAGATTTGTGTCTGCCACCTGCTCGACATAATGGCCGCAAGAAGCAAAAATTTGAATTTTGGGTTCAAAAATTTTGAGTGATCTCCACTAGTACTAGGTAGTCTCTGGTTGCAAGGGTTTTGAAAATGGAGTTCAATTGGATGGTTTTTGAAATAGGGGTGATCTAGGCATATGCATTGAATTCAATTTTAAACTGACATTTAAAATAAGTATTTGAATGTTTTTAGCAAATCACAAAGTGGGCCTTGGTACCTCATTATGTGTACTAGCAAGGGGTGCAAAGATCCAGAATTATTTCTATTGGGAAATGAGTGCTAGGAACACTCAAAGTAGTGTAGTGGATTAACATGACCAAAATGACCATTCCTCATTTTTAATGTTTTTTGATTTGATTTTCTTTGGGATTTGCTTGGGAATGATTTAGATGATGTTTAATTTACCATAGAAACATTTTACAACCAATGGATCAATCAATGGTGACCATTCACCAAGATTTCAAAATAAGGCCTTTCTTATATGCATGCTTAAATACTTTAAATATATAAAGTTTTTGTTAACCCTAAATTTGATGATTTGGATCTTGATAAGCTTGGATTAAAGTTTTGGGATGTTACAGAGATGATGGTGGTGATGATGATGATGATGATCCTGATGAAGTCCAGCTTGATGGTGGTGTTAATGGCGACGATCTCCCCTCTCCGGGAAGGAATTCCCTCGGCAGAATTCTATCTGCCGGAGAGATCTTTCTCTCTCGGTGTTTTCCGCCCCGCAGAGGCAGCATAATCTTTCTGCGGTCGCTCCCCGAGTCTTAGGGTTTCGGGAGGATAATATACGCCAGAGGGGAGAGCCAGGGGTGGACCAGGGCGACGACACCACCTGGTGGCGCGGCCTAGGCTGGCCCGCGCCAGGGGTGGTGTGGGCCCCCTGTGGCCCATCTCAGCCTCCCCTTCTGGCTTCCTTCATCTTCTGGAAAAATAGGATTTTCCATGTATTTTCCCGGATTTTCTAATCTTCACGAATTTTGCCTCCAAACAACACCTTTTCCATCAGAATCCTGATTGCAGCGGTCCATACTCAAAAAGTCATCAACAATGCAAAAACAGATGAAATAACATAAGTATCATCCCTTAATATGAAATATATCAATGAATAACACTGAATTATGATATAGAATAGTGATGCAAAATGGAAGTATCACGCGGCCAGGGTGGGCCCGCGCCACAAGGTGGTGTGAGCCACCGTGGCTCCGTTTCCATCCCTCTTTCGCTTCGTAGCTTTCTTTGTTGGCTAAAAACTACAAAAAAAATATAACTTGACAGATCTTTCGCGGAAATTTTCTTACCAGAACTGTTACCTATTTGAAAACGGACTCTGCAGGTCTCTGAATTTGGTATTTAGTAGATTCTTCCAGAGTCACCACTTGAATAACATCAATATCTTCATCTTCATACACTTATTGTGAGTCGTGAAACCTTTCACTTTCTCATTACACCATTATTTCGACTAACCTGGAAATTTCTTTCACACAAAACTTCACACAACTCTCATTAGCAACATTAGTATAAGTGAAGTGATAAAACCTTTTGAGTCCAATTTCAACTGAAAACCATCAAAACAAGAGCTACTGTAGCAACTCCTTCCGAAAACCCAAAAAGAATTCAAAAAGGAAATCGATTAAAGAAGCAAATGCAAGAATGGCAAAATCTGTAAAAAGAGACCAGCAGGTAAAGATTAATTTTTTCGAAAATTTTCTGTTGCTCAAATCAAAAAGTTCAAAATTAACGAAAGTTAAATAGCAACCTAGGGCAGAAGCACAAAAAATTACAGCTCAATCCGACATATAGAGATCTCTCATGAATTTTTATGGTGAAGCACAAAAATCTGTTTCGGGACAACATCTTCCCCAAATCTTACTTCTCTCTCATTAGAGGTTGATCTTGAGACAATAACCAGACAAAAAAGATAAGGAGCAGTTATTACCGAAGTAATAACTTCCAAGTCTCAAAGAAACAAAAACAAACTGAAAGTAAAAACAAATTGGGTTGTCTCCCAAAAAGCTCTTTCTTTATAGCCATTAAGATGGGCACGATAATTTTGATAATGCTCACATAAGAATATGAATTGAAGTGAAAGAGAGCATTAAGAAGCAAAAATACACACGTTTAAGTCTAGCCCACTTCCTATGCAAGGGAATTTTGTAAACAAACAAGTTGTTGAAACCAGAAACTGCGAGCATAGGAAGGTAAAAGAAGTGCAACATAAAAAAATTCAGCATAAAACGAGGAAACTTGATATTATTGAGATACATAAGAACACTTTTCCCTCTCTCATAGTAGCTTTAAGTATCATGCATAAACTTAACAATATAACTATCACAAGGGCCATCGTAACAATGATCACTTATCCTAACAGAAAACACGGGAATACTAGCTCTCATAACACTACTTTGTGAGACAATATTAGAGGTATCCTTACAAAGGATAGTGTGTCCCTCTTCTACATATTTAGTGACAAAGTTTATAGGTTCATCATCCGTTTGTTTATCAGGTTCAACAACTTTATTTGTACTTTCACTAACCATACTAGCTATCATAGAATGTTCCTTTATCTTAACTAGGAAAGGTATTTTCTCAATGTAAGGTTCAGGTAAAACATGATTAGCAGTATAAACTTCAGTATTTCTTGCAGGAACACTCTTAGCAACATCTTTATAAGGTTCATGATACTTATTCCACTTCTTTTTAGGCACTTCAATGTAGGAAGCAAAAGCCTTAAAATAAGTTGCAATAGCTTGAGAGTTTAGACCATAAGCATTTTTAATATTTTGAAAGTCATCAGTTCCCATAAAAGATTCAATGCATTCATAATCATAATTTATACCTGACTTTCTTCCTTTGTCATTCTCCCATGCTTCAGCATTGTCTTGAATACGGTCCAGAAGATCCCATTTAGCTTCTTCTTCCATGCGAGTGAATGATCCAGCACAAGAAGCATCCAATAAATCCTTATCATGAAGAGAAAGCCTTGCATAAAAGTTATTGATAATAATATTGTTGGGGAGCTCATGAATGGGACATTTGAGCATTAGTAACTTCAATCTCCCCCAAGCTTGAGTTGTACTCTCTCCATCAAGAGGCCAAAAGTTGTATATTTGATTCCGATCTTTATGAATCTCACTAGGAGGATAAAACTTTGAATAAAAGAGAGGCACTATTTCCTCCCATTCAAGATCTTGACCATCCTTCAGCAGCTTATACCATTCCTCAGCTCTTCCTTTTAGCGATAATGAGAATAACTTCTTAACTTGATCTGTAGTAATACCTGCACACTTGAACAACCCGCATAATTCGTGTATAAAGAGCAAATGATCACCGGGATGGACAGTTCCATCACCAACATAGTAGTTATCCATAACACGATCAATAATTCTTGTAGGTATTTTAAAAGTATCATTCTCAGCAGGTCGTGGTTCATCTACTACCTTAGTAGTGGTAGTAGCATTATGAAATAAGAAACTCAGCGAATTATCCATATTGAAAATAAAGCAACTAACAGAAGTAAACAATACTCACGGTAGAACTTTCCTTTACCAATTCCACTCTCCAATAGCCCTTCACTCCCCGGCAACGGCGCCAGAAAATAGTCTTGATGACCCACAAGTATAGGGGGTGTATCACAGTATTTTTAATAAGTAAGAGTGTCGAACCCAACGAGGAGCAGAAGGTGCTGGCTAGTGGTATGGATCAGGAATTCTCTGCAAATACTTAGCAAACGGATTTTTAGGGTTTTTTGATAATGCAAGTAAATAAAGTACGAGTAAATAAAAGACAATAAGAATAAATGCAGCAAGTGGCCCAATCCTTTATTCAGCAAAGGACAAGCCGGTTGTATTACTTAAGATGACCAAACGTTCTCGAGGACACACGGGAATTCTGTCAAGTGCTTTCGCTTCATATAGTTGATCAATCTTCTTTAGTCTGCTAAGCGTTGTGTGGGTGAACCTGTGCTAATGTACCGACCTTCCTAGGACTAATACATACTTGTGATTATACCCCTTGCAAACATCCGTAAGTACAAGAAAGTAATTAAGGTAGAAACCTAACCACAGCTTTAAACTCTAAGACCCTGACGTCCCTTGTGCAATGGTTTCCTAATGGGGGGTTAGGTTTCTGTCACTCTGGCAACCCCTACAATTAGTAGCTAAATATACAATGCATTCCCCTAGGCCCATATAGGTGAAGTGTCATGTAGTGGACGTTCACATGAAACCACTAGAAGAAGTACACCACAACTTAAATATCAAACTATTGAATCTTTCTCAACACAATTCCACTACTAACAACATGACTTATCCCATGTCCTCAAGAACAAAACGAACTACTCACAAGACATCATATGGATCATGATCAGAGATGAAATAATGATGTGTAACAATCTGAACATAAACAATAATTCAATGGTTCACTCAATAGCATCAACTACAAAGAGTAATCAACACTGGGAAAGTTTCCCCTAAGAACTATGCAATATTCAACCCAATTGTTACAACGATATGGAGATGGTGATGATGGTGCTGGTGGAGATGATGGTGGTGGTGATGATGATCCCGATGAAGTCCAGCTTGATGGTAGTGTTGATGGCGACGTTCTCCCCTCTCCGGGAAGGAATTCCCCGGCAGTGCTCTGGGACAAATCTTCTCTCTCGGTGTTTTCAGCCTTGTGAGGCGAAATCTTTTTGTGGTCCTCCCCAGGTATTAGGGTTCCGTGGAGATAATATACGCCACAGGGGAGAGCTGGAGGTGGACCAGGGCGGCCACACCACCTGGTGGCGCGGCCCAGGGTGGCCCGTGCCAGGGGGTGGTGTGGGGCCCCTATGGCCCATCTCCACTCCTCCTTCTGGCAGTCTTCGTCTTCTAGAAAAATAGGATTTTCCATATATTTTCCCGGATTTTCTGATCTTCGCGAATTTTGCCTCCAAACAGCACCTTTTCCATTAGAATCCTGACTACAGCGGGCCATGCTCTAAAAGTCATCAACCATGCAAAAACAGATAAAATAACATAAGTATCATCTCTTAATATGAAATATATCAATGAATAACAGTAAATTATGATATAGAATAGTGATGCAAAATGGACGTATCACGCGGGGGGCTAGGCCTTTGACCATTAAAATTGAATTTATCTTTATTAAATAATTATGAATAAATAATTAAATCAACATTTAACATTCATTCACACATTATTCAATATCCGTGGCTATGGAACACCTTCCACCTCCACTCCGAACATCCTCCGGACTTACCGAAACCCTTCCGGTTTTCTCTCTACAACTCTTCGGCGATTCTACTGATCCTATAAACACTCTAAGCATCATCAAGCCCTTAAGCGTGATACCCCACGGTCCGGGAACACTCTAGACATGGTCGGGACACTCTCACACCAATGATCAACAGAGGGACCTGGATGGCCATGTGACCCCTGTGCGTTCCACGAAGATCTTTCGTCGTTTGAACCGAGACAGTCGTGTCCTATTCCCTTTTGTCACTCGATACTTGCATTGCCAGAGATCTGATCAATGACATCACCATGTCGTGTTCAATCTCGTTACTGAACAATGCTACTTGACTCGTTCCGACAAGTGATATCCCTGTGATCAAATCACACGATGCACAGCTATTGGATATAACTTCTCCGAGTGGGCCCTTGAGTATCTTCCCGTCACATGGACGGACAAATCCCGCTCTTGACATATATTGCCTCTACAGTTTCCTCCGAGTACCTGAACACACCTTTATAACCATTGTATTACCAAGTGGCGCTTGATGCTATCTCAGCACTCTCGGGAGACAGTGATTGATATAGCCTCATGGGCTAAGGAATAGTCTACGATGATCCATTTCTAATCATCATATCTTGAACTTCGTGACATGATCGGGTCACGATGTTTAGGTTGGGTATTGGTTCATCATCTCATTCTCAGAATGAGTTGACTCCATTTCCAACTAACATAAATGCCACATGATCAGGAAACTTGATCATCTGTTGACCAATGAACCAGTGACTAGAGTTTCACTGGGAACCCCTGGTTTTTTGTATATCACACGTGTATTGATGTTTCCACTCAATACAGTTATAGCATGATATAAAACTTAATCATAAACTATATGAAATATGATAATAGTCCTTACTACTATTTGTCTCTAGGGCATATTTCCAACAGTCTCCCACTTGCACTAGAGTACAAATACACTAGCTGCATTTGTTCTCAATCATTGGCACCATATATCCGGTACCCTGAACATGCTTGCTCATGGAAGAGGTTGAGTCTTGGGCCTGTACTTTACGGTCCCAAATCCTTTGCAACTTACTAATGTCACCTTGATTGACATTAATACTTTATCATCACATGATAACATCTGTGTGTATGCATTGTCGCTATGGCAATAGAACGAGGCCTGATTCCAGCAGCCTACAGTGACTTTAGATCAACCTCGTGGGCTTTCTCATGGGCACTATGCGCTAGGACACATCATTCTACGTTAAAAGCGAACTAGCCCCGCCATAACATTATACAACACTTTAGATGGTACCCTTATTTATTATTATAAATGTATTCATCGAAACACTAGTGCACTCTGTGCAACTTTCGATGTTTTGTTCACCTAGCTTCCTACTTGACTTTAATCGGTATTTACAGGAGTTTCCAACATATTCCCTTATAACATAACTCTTTATGCTTTAAGATATGTTATCCTTTATGGATTTGGAAAACATGTCTGCAGATCTCTACTAGACACTGCGGACAAACTCAGCTCAACGTTCCATGATTCAAACTTAATCACTTTAAACATTCTTCATTGGATCATATATTATGTTAAGTTATCATCATGGTTTTCTAAGATAGAACCTATGTCTCAACATAGTGGATGATGATCATCCTTTTCTTTCTTCCAAACTATTGATGTTAAACTTAATATTATTCCTAATTTGAGTTATTAAGGACCAGTTCCTTAATTAACTTCTATTCTGAAACCCCTTTCAGAATCCCTTAAGGAATACTACATAATATCATAATACACCTATTGTCAACTTCTACATCTTATAAATCACTATTTATAAGTATTTGTGCTTTCATTCTTAACATACTTAAGAATTACTCCTATAAAGCTCCCACTCAAAAATATGTCATTCACATATTGTTTTAGGACGACTTTCATAGCTCCCACTCAATTTTATGTAAATTGCATATCCACTCACTATTTTGAATAACTTCAAAGACCTTTGATCAAATATCAAACTTGGAGATTTACTATGAGATACTAGTACTTTACTAGTTTTAAATCCACTAGACATTTAGCACACATGAATCAAATTCATTTGAATTTGTCCAATACTTGACAAATTGTGTTTTTGTCATTCACCCCCTTTTTCCACTATGGCTTTGCAGTCATTTGGGAAAATTCCAAGTAACCCCTTTTACTTGTGAGATTTGGCAACGAATTATACTATTGCTTAATCGTGAACAAGACCCAGCCAGGGGAGGGTATCCACGCGCAAGCTTTGTGGGCCGTTGGATCCTAGACAGGAGCTATCCTAGCCATCGAGTAGCGCGGTTGAGAAAAATTTCTGTTACTCCGGGGTGAGGCTCTCGTGTGATCGCTGACTGGGTCCAGGTTCCTCTGTCCCACGAATCAGCGGGTGAGATTTCTATAGTATCAGGTAATCGAGTTCATGTTGGATTGGAACCAAATACTCTCAAATGAGTATTCCAAAGAACAGAACCGACTATATGTTACTCCTTCTCCAAATTAGTTGACTTGATTTTGTCTAGATTCGGATGTATCTAACACTAATAAGTCTAGATACATTTGAATTTAGACAAATCTAAGTCAACTAATTTGGATCGGAGTACAAAAACAAAAGGAACAACCGACTTACCCTAGCCTCCATATATATCATCTCAGATCTCTATTGTGCCCGTTGATCGGAAGCATCATGGAGGCGTAGCAGTATAGCATGGCCGATCTCACATCCCGCCTCACTAAGCAGCTCGCAACCGCGAGCAGCGACAGCAACCTGGTCTTCTCGCCGCTCTCTATCTACGCCGTCCTCGCGCTCATAGCCTCCAGCGTCGGTGGGGACACCCTGGAAGAGGTCCTCCGCGCCCTAGGCGCGTGGTCGCGCTGCGAGGTAGAGAACTCCATGACGCTTCTCCTGGAAGGCCCCCTCAGGGACACGTCGGAGTCTAGCGGGCCAAGTGTGGCGTTCGCGTACGACGTGTGGAGCGACCTGACGCGGCTAATGAAACCGGCCTACCATGACACCGTCGTCGGCACGTACAAGGCAGAGGCCGCCGTCGTCGATTTCTGCAATGATCCAGAGCAGGCCAAGTGGCAGATCAATGTTTGGGTCGCGGAGGCCACGAGGAACCTTATCACATCTGTTGTTCTTTCGGGACCTCTAGATCTGGACACGAAGCTCGTGATGGCCAATGCCATCTACTTCAGAGGCAAGTGGGACATGCCATTCTACAAGACCGAAACCAAGAATAGACCTTTGTACCAGCACGATGGCACCGCCGTCAATGTCCCCTTCATGACTAACTCCGAAGATCACTACATCGTCAAGCACGAATGATTCAAGATTCCCAAGCTATGTTACAAGAGCTCGCCCTACACCTTGTTCCACCACTACGTGTGGATCTTCCTCCCAGACGCACGGGACAACCTAGGGAGCCTGCTGGACAAGATCACGTCGTCCCCAGGATTTCTGCACGAGCACCCGCCAGGGAGCACAGTCAAGGTCAGCCACTTCTGGGTGCCCAAATTCGAGCTCTCCTTCTAGAGCAATGTCACCACCGTGCTGAATGATCTGGGCTCCGACTGCCTTTCACTCTAGAGGCCGACCTCTCTGAGATGCTTGAGGATGACGGCTTCAGCATGTCGATCCGCATGTAGGACGTCATCCTGCAGGCAGTCATCGAGGTCAACGAGGAAGGAACCAGAGCTGCGGTTGTCACCATGACATTTGCTTATAGTCCGATGTGCGGCCGAGATGTGGCGTGGAGAGTGGATTTCATTGTCGATCACCCGTTTTCCTACTTCATCATGGAGGAGGGGTCAGATGCAGTCATCTATCTGGGACATGTCGTCGATCCTAGCAATGGTACATGGGTGGTGATCCCATCTCCTGCCCTGTTCCGGGGGTACACCACAACAAAAACAAAATTTTACGAGGCCGTTGATGAGTTGAACAACATATCCAACAATGCATATTCGAATTTTCCATCATTCCCTTCATATAGTACGACATCAATGACATACAACCCATTTCTCCCTACATACATGCCGACATCCCCGACATACAGTCCAACATCCCCCACATACATGCCAACATACGCTGAATACTTTCCGTTTAAGTCAAACAGGGTAAGTCCAGCACCATATCGGCCGCAAGAAGTGAAGAAAATGAGTAGCGTCGGTTTGCCCAAGGCCATAGCTCCATAGGCGGCAGGAGGGCCAGGAGAAGATGAGTTGCCTAGAGAAAAGAGAGTAAATATCATCAAAATTAGGAGTGCTACATTATCTAAAGGCTTAAGCCTGGTTGCTACCTGCGTGATGAGGCCACTCCTGGCATACATGTGTTTAGGACCATAAACTTTGAGCTCATGTCATGAGACATAAACTTTGGCAGTCAATTGGTCCTTTTTCTTTTTCACTCCTCACGTTTTGTCATTAGTCCGTTCAACTTTGGCCCATGGACGAGTGTCTAGGTGTATTTACGGATTAAAAAAGCACTCTCATGGCCTGCACTCACACTGTTGCACCCAAACACGATTTGGAGCTGGTCCTCCATGGAAGAATTTTTTTAATTTTTCAAGAAGCTTCAAATATTTTGGAAATAAATATATTCATGTAGCCAACAATACGAAATACAAGTATGCAAACTTTCAGTAAAAAATAATTTGTATTTCGGACACAACAAAAAAAAACAAATGACAAATTTTGGGAAACGGATGCCCATTCAAAATTACATTGTTCACGTTTAGATCTGAAAATTTCTCTTTTTTGATGTGGCCAAAATATAATGTATTTCACATGAGTTTTGCATGATCGTATTATAAATCATTATCTACATCCTGATATTTTTGGAAATTTTGAATATTTAAAATTGAACTTTTCAAAAACAAAATTAAGGTCACGATGGACGAGGGCCAAATCAACGCTCTCCTCTCCTCTCTATTTCCTCCAAAATATCACGTTCTAGGGTTTCCAACCGCCGCCGCCTTCCTTCATGCGACTTCTCCCATGTGTCACCTTCTTGCCTGTTGACTCACACGTCCAAAGGCAAGGAACCACACGAATTTCTCTTCATTGTGCATCATTGTTCTGTGCCTTTTCCCTGTGCAACCATCCTTTTTCTCCCTTGGGTCGACCTCCCCGCTCTATGAGGATGAGGTACCATTGTTGTCGAGGCATAGTCAGTCTGCTCAGTTTTCTCAATTATATATTTTGGATTCTTGGTGGATATACAGAAAAGGACGGATGCTTTCAGTAATGTCTGTGATGGTAAAGAACAAGCTGATCCTAGCATTGTGGGAAATATCTTTTTGATGTGCTCGATTTTTGGAACCTTTAGTACAAAAAGATTCGGATGGCTCTATGGAGGTTACTGTCCTAGTTGCTCCACTGGTTGCCATGCAATTAATTAGTTGTGAGGGAAGTGATCATGGTAGTCTATATTCTTTGCCTATTACTTATGGACTTGATGTTCTTATAGTGGAAACTGACTCTGGGTTTCTTAAGATGTTTCTCTTTTAAACCCTAATTTCTATGAATTATCTGTTACTCTTTCCACATACAGATAAGGATTTTATTGTTTCTCTTTCCATATAAAGATAAGGGTTTTAATGTTGGCATCAAGTATAAATTAGTTTACCAGCCAAAGAGGAAAAGGAGGGGTACTACTCACACTCTTTCTACTACTTGGGATGAAATGGCCATGCTGGAGTATTATTCTTTGTATTTCCACTACTAGCATGGGCATACAAATGATTATTTATGAGGTCATGGATTAGTCCAGTAAATAGTTGTTGAAGCTTATGTTTTGAGGCTAATCCTTTTCCATATCGCTGGTTCAGTCAGGCTTTTATGCGCTCTGTCAAAGTATATCTGGTACGATGGGTTAGGGTAATAGAGATAAAAAAGAAGTGTATGATATATTTTGCATTCAGTTTTATTGACCCTCTTGACATTGTCTGAGTTTCTTAAGAGATGACTGCCTCATACACATAGTATTATTTCGTTGAATGGTGGTACAAAGGAACAACCATGATTAACAATATTGTATGTGCTGATCTCCATGACCCTCTTACTGATTCCTTTGGGTATGTGCCTTGGTTGAGGAGTTAATGGTGTGTGTGAAAAGCAGTAACACGTTCAAGATGATCTTCTAAAAAATACTGTATTGGTACTAAAATTGACGACTAAGGTTTCCCTGCAAAGTTTTGATAACAAATTGCTACTTCCTGTCTAAATAGAAATTGAAGAACTAAACATTGTGATTGGATAACAATAGATGTAACGTGGTGTGCCGCACGATACCCAACGGACTATAGGCGGCGCGGCGAAGCGCGCGTGCCCGTCTAGTTGCTTTCTAATCTCAAGTGAATTTTGCTTTTAGGATTTCTCACAATTCTAGTTTACCATTATTTCCTTAGTAGTTCGTAGGTATGTCATATTCCAATAATTATGACAAATGATTCTCAAATGTCTCCATGCTAGATATGGATTACATTTTGAATCCTACTTCATGTAGTGAAAACACTAGTGGGGAAAACACAATGATCAATATCATTGATTCTTTCCTTCCGTGAAGAGAATCGTTCAGGAATATTGTCCGTTGCGCTTCTCAACACTCTGATGCAGGGTTTTGAATCCTCATCGTATTTTTCACTAACTTCAGTTTGCTCCATAATCGAGAAATATCACTAAAAGTAAGCTTTCTCAAGAATACACCAAAATCCAACCAGTACGAATCTTGCTTTCCTTTTGGTTTCAGCTATGGGTTTCGTATTCAAAGTTTCCAAAAAATACTCTACAAGGACTTATTCGCTATTGTTTTGGTTATATCGAATAACCCTAAAACTTTTACGAATTCAAATGGTCACTACATTCTAATTGAGTGCTAACTATTTCTTAACTAATGGTCTCTACATATACACTACAACGATTTATTTGGTGCCTTCTATTTACCCACTTTGATATCTATATCACATTATGATGCTTTGCATTTTGACGTTTCAAAACGCTTTGCATTTCACAATTTCTTTTTTATGCCATTCGTATAAAGTCGAATTTCATTACTTTTGATCAAATCATAGTAATTTGATTCCCTTTTATAATTATACCCTTCGTTGATGAAACACTTTGATCATATCAAATAATTTCATATTCATGTTTCCTTTGATAAACTTCTTTACACATTCAAACAATCATTTAATGATATTTACCATTTTCGTTAAAACCCAATACATCGAATATGTATTTACTTTTAACAATTCTTTAAACACTTTGTATTCAAGCAATACACGGTGTTCAAGTTATTTTACCGAAATTAGGCATGATTTATATATGATAAGAAATCGAATGACTTTCACATATTGTCACATAAGTTTGAATTTAAACAATGGTTTTCATTCCGTAATGAAATATCATTTAAGTTGGGTATTTTAAGGCATTTTTAATGTTTTACAAATGTTCATGCACTATCAATTAGTTTCAAACAAACAAGGATAATTCACACATAATCAAACAAGATATGAACACGAATAGAAATTATTCATAAAAGTAGAACAACTGTTTGTTACAAACTCATATGAATAACCGTCTCACGAAGTGTGAGACACACTAAAGAAGTTCACAATCTCTTGATTACAATAATCATCCTAAACACAAACTAAATGATAAATGTCGAGGGAGAGTGTCGTCGGCCATCATCATCATGCTCGCCATCAACACGCAATGTCACCTCCTCTCCAGCAAGCACCTCTCATGCAGAAGGACCTATTTTCAGCAAAACAGAACAAGTATCAGATATACTTAACACTGCAAATGTGTTTGCAAGATTATAATATTTATAAAACTATATATCAAATATATACCTTTGTCATCGATGACCTCTCCGGTGATTGGTTCAACCTTTACGTTTATGAAACGTACTATGAACTCATGGAAATCCAATGTTTCCGTATCACCACTCATGATGCTACTCCGGACATGTCCTTCGTAGCTAGGAGGCAACGATCAAAGCAGTATGTCTATCGCAAATGGATCAGCCATCCAGTAATCCATGAAGTGAACCAGACTCATGTGTGCATCAAGCATGTACTCCAAGTGACCCTTCAGACATGTACGCTCCTCCATCTGTATGGAAAGGAACTCTCCAAGCAGCTTGTGCTTCCACATGCGCACATGGCCTATGAACTCTGTTCTTAGCTGATCCACCATTGAATATGGATCAAGATCACCCATGCGCGGATGTAGTTCATCCACCATCCCGTAATGCATTATTATCTGAATGTAGGTGGACATCTCTTGATGATAGTAGCGGTCTGCCAGCTCTTGTGGGGTCTAATAGTAGTCTGGCTCAGTCAAATCCATTGTGCGGCGTATGTAGTCTACCACATGATTCCTAGTAAGGAGATCATTCAGGCGCACAAGCCAACTAGGGAAGTTGGATCCATCAAGTCTAAGTTTCTCACCCTTTACCCAATCCTCAATGACAAAGTAAGCTTCACGGTGAGCCATCTACATTTATAATTGCAAAAAGAATTTAGACTAAGTTTATAATTAAATGAGTTAATAATAACTCCAATCAGAAACACCTATCCTCATAAGGGTTCCTAGTGATAACACGACCCCTATCAGCCACATCTCTCCCGATCATCACGACCATCAATGTGGGTTCAAGGGTGGACGGTAAACATCGGTCACATCATTCATGCGACTCGTGCTCGATCTTTCGACCATCCGTGTTCCGAGGCCATGTCTGTACATGCTAGGCTCGCCAACGCAACCTTAGTGCATTCACTGTGCAACATGGCTTACACCCACAGTATGCGAATGTTGATATGTCTGACACCCGATCATCACGGCCCGCCTCATACCGAAGAACTTTCTTGGTGGTGCACACTAAGGGGGAACACAATCGTTGGTAATTTTAACATGGATCATCTTATTAGGCTACCGTCGAGTATCTAATACTAGCACACAATAAGATATACAAACAATAACATTGAATGTAAATGCGATGTGATATGGTCCTTCACGTCGTGATCTCCATCTGTCGTCACCAGATTTCGGCGCCAGGGTACCGGCGTCGTAGACACCAGGGTACCGGTGTCATTCCGGCGTGGTAGTTCGTTACCTCCGTGACTATCTACTACTATGTAACATAAGGTAATCACTTTACCTTTTCCACAACCATATCACAAAGCAACACCCCCTTGCAAAACAAAGTTAGACGCCTCTACTTTATCTTTGCATGTTTTACGTGGCTGAATGGGCTTTCGCATAAGAACCGTTCTTACCTACGAACTTTCAACACAACGTTGATCAAGTAGTTGTCTCTACTACACCCCTTTCGGGGCCCTCCGTTGCAAATTGCATACCAACTAATGCGAGAGAGACAGACACCCCCCTAAGCCACTTTATACGGTACAAGTCGTATGTCAAGCGTGGACCAGTCTCGCGAATGAACGCGTAAAGTCGGTTGGGGGCCGCTTCATCAAGCATCACTGCGGTATACACAAGTACACGTGGGAGGGTAACAACTAAAAGATCAACGCCCACACGCTACCTCTCGTGTGTACTACCCGTACTAGCATTACTACGCATAGATCTAGCTCTGATACCACTGTAGGGGTTCCGCGTATGAAAACAATAAATTTTACTCTACGCCTCGAACCCTCAAGCTGCCAGGACCTATCTATTAGTAATATAGTAACGGGAGGGGATTTTCGCGAACTTACCCTTGAAGACCGAAAAGCGTTGTCAACGCTCAGGAGAGCGTGGTTGATGTAGACGAGCCAAAGCCGACCTCAAGGTCGTGATGAAATCCTTGCGCTCCTTGGCTCCAACGACTTGAGTGCCTCAAGTGCGACACCTCGCGGGGAGTTACACACGTCCGGTGTCTGACGATGACTGCCGCTTCCCCGATCGAGCAACATTTGCGGAAATAGAGCTCCCGGATCTGAATCCAGCACGATTTCCGTGGTGAAGATGTCTCGCCGCTGCATCGGACTTGGGACCACAGTCACGAGAGAGAGAGGGGGGGAGAGAGAAAATATCACCTGGAGGTCCTCCCAAAAGTAAGAAGACCTTTATTGATTATTGGTGTATTTAATTTGGCCAAATACCCCCACTATATATAGGGGGAGGGGAGGTACTACCTCCCTCAAAGTACCGGGGTGGGACTAAAGGAGACGAGGGGGAGGGGAGGCTGCCGGCCACCCTAGTGGGCCCCGTGCGGGGGGCTAGGCCCAGCCGGCCAGCCCCCTTGCCCCTTCTCCCTCTCTCCTTTCCCCTAATGGGCCCTCTCCCTCCAGAAATTGGCCCATTAAGCCTTTGACCATTTTAATTGATTTTCTCTTTATTAAATAATTATGAATAAATGATTAAACTAACATTTAACATTCATTCACACATTATTCAATCTCCGTGGCTATGGAACACCTTCCACCTCCACTCTAGACATCCTCCGGACTCACCGAAACCCTTCCGGTTTTCTCTCTACAAATCTTCGGTGATTCTACTGATCCTATAAACACTCTCTAAGCATCATCAAGCCCTTAAGCGTGATACCCCACGGTTCGGGAATACTCCAGACATGGTCGGGACACTCCCGCACCAATGATCAACAGAGGGACCTGGATGGCCATGTGACCCCTGTGCGTTCCACGAAGATCTTTCGTCGTTTGAACCGGGACAGTCGTGTCCTATTCCCTTTTGTCACTCGATACTTGCATTGCCCGAGATCTGATCAATGACATCACCATGTCGTGTTCAATCTCGTTACTGAACAGTGCTACTTGACTCGTTTCGACAAGTGATATTCCCGTGATCAAATCACACGCTGCGCAGCTATTGGATATAACTTCTCCGAGTGGGCCCTTGAGTATCTTCCCGTCACATGGACGGACAAATCCCGCTCTTGACATATATTGCCTCTACGGTTTCCTCCGAGTACCTGAACACACCTTTATAACCACTGTATTACCAAATGGCGCTTGATGCTATCTAAGCACTTCCGAGAGACAGTGATTGATACAGCCTCACGGTCTAAGGAATAGTCTACGATGATCCATTTCTAATCATCGTAACTTGAACTTCGTGACATGATCGGGTCACGATGTTTAGGTTGGGTATTGGTTCATCATCTCATTCTCAGAATGAGTTGACTCCATTTCTAACTGGCATAAATACCACATGATCAGGAAACTTGATCATCTGTTGACCAATGAACCAGTGACTAGAGTTTCACTAGGAACCCCTGGTTGTTTGTATATCACACGTGTATTGATGTTTCCACTCAATACAGTTATAGCATGATATAAAACTTAATCATAAACTATATAAAATATGATAATAGTCCTTATTACTATTTGTCTCTAGGGCATATTTTCAACAATAGAATAGTGATGCAAAATGGAATGTTCAACGGGCACGACCCACTCCGCCGGATCCACAAGCTTTGGCTTGCGGAGGTCGGGTCCTTCTTCGGCCTCACCAAGCGTAGGTGTCCGCTCGGTGGCGATGCAGCTCAGCACTCGTCGATGGCGATGCCGCGGGAGCGCGTGCGCGGCGGGGATGAGCGAGCCGGAGACTTCAGCTCCTGCTTTACCGGCCGGAGCGGCGTCGTGTGTCATGGCGAGGGTGCTGAGACGGACGAGAGTGACGCCGAGACCGAAGATGATGACGAGCCGGTCATCCTCCTCGACATCCAAGAGGCCGTCCCACGGCGACGGGAGAATGACAGCGTCGAGCGCAGAGGATAGCCTAGTCGCGGGGTGTTCCAGCGCTGATGTGCTCGAGGACGACGACGTGTGTGTGTGGCCCGACGCGCTCCACCACCGTCGCCATCCTGCGGCGTTGTTGCGTGCCAACGGCGGACCTCCACCCTCGTAGTCGGTCAGCTGCTGCTGGTGGTGGTCAATGAAGTACTGCTCCTAGTAGGCATGGTTGCCCGGGTCCTCGGCGAGCTCGAGTTTGGCCATAGCAGCGATGACCGCCTAGATCTTGTCGACCCTTTTGGGTCCCTCCGGCACCGGTGGCACATGCACACCGCCCGTGCTGAGCTTCAACGTTGGCGGGCACCGAAAGTCGGGCGGCATCGGATAGCCGGTGTCGTGGAGGAGCTGGGCCTCCCACGGATAGCGGCTGAAGCCGTTTGCCGCCGCTGGGTCGCCTGGGAATCTCTCCGCCATAGCTTTGTCGTCGAGCTTTCTTGGTCGTTTGGGGAGAGGAGGTGAAGAACTGGTGCCGAAGACGGCAAAGCTTGCTGACTTTTATAGCCAATTGGGGAGGGTGCGACCAGGGCAGGAGGGGTGTAGCGGCGAGGGCGGAAAAATGGAAAACGGAGGGAAGGTAGATGGGCGGTGGCGCGCCATTACGGCGAAGCGTGGGCGAGTGGATAGACGGTCGTTGCCCGGCGGCCCAACTGGGGAGTCGAGGCGACGAGACGAGGACGAATCGCTTCAGTCGCTGACAGGACGGGGCAACCAGCGTGATTTTTCCCCCCACCGATTCAGCTTTGTCCGGCGTTCCCAGGACAAACCTGACGCCCGAGTTCAGCGAGGGAACACCGGATGTAATTTGAGCCAAATCTGGCAAAAATTAGGCTCATGGGAACACGACGGCTGAGTGAATTTTCACCGTCCGAATAAAAATCGGCCTAGGGAGTCCCTCCCCGAGAATGCAAGTGGAGATACTCTAGCTGTTGCAATGTGATTCTTGCTAGTCGGTGAGTTGCAACTAAGAGTTTTTTCTGTTGCACGTGGATCGCAAGTGAAAAAATCAGTTTCAAACAGGTTGTAACTAGGAAAAAAATAGTTCATGTAGTTTAAAAAATAGGCTGAAACTGAGATTTTGTGTGATTAAAAGAAAGCGACCATATAGTACCCTCTCTGTCAAAAAAGATGTCATGGATTTTTTTAGATTCGTGTATGTATTTAGACATGTTTTAATATTAGATACATACAAATTTTAAAAATTTGCCACATCTTTTTTTGGGACGGAGAAAGTATAAGAAATGTTCGAATAGTACAAAACATTGTGGTGTCACCAAGAATTAAGTCGAGTGAGAATTAGCGGCACCCTTTCTTATAAGGGAGGGCCTAGATCTCAGGCGACCGAAAACTTTTTATGTCTAAGCCGCTGATGTCATCCTACTATTTGTGTTAATTCTCAGTTATAACTAAATCTGTACTAATTCTTAGTTGTAACTCATTAAATTCTCAGTTATACCCTAGTTGCAACTCATGTTTAACTTCCAAATTACACGGATCACGAGGTATATCGAACTGTGAAAAAGGTGACTGAGACAAGGTCTTACGCGCATCTGAGAACTAGCAGATTCGTTTTTATAGTATCTGCGAGACTTAAGCCATACAATCGTCTCAAAAGTTTCTGCAAAATAAAAAAAGGATGTGGTCAACATATGAATATTTGAATAACTGTTCCGAACACGATTGATTTTTCTAAAAATAGATCAATCTGAATCTGTCCTTCAAAATTTCTTAAATTTGAAGTCTTCCACTAATAAAAGAGAAAAACTGGATTGCTTGCAGTCTCCCAGAGGCTGCAGGTGGGCCCGGCGAGAAATCTCAGACCAAAACGTCCCGTCCACCTTGCCGTACCGTACCCTCGCACACCCTCCATATCCCCCTCTCCTTCCTCCCGAGCAAAACCCTAGACCCAGACCCCAAAACTCCCCAGCTCGCTCGCTCGCCGCCGCCGCCACCGCGGGGAGACGGACGATGGCGAAGCCTCGCCGCGGACGCTCCGGCTCGCGGTCCTCCTCGGGCTCCTCCTCCCGCTCCGCCTCCTCGGGCTCGGGCTCGTCCCGCTCGCGCTCGCGCTCACGCTCCCTGTCCTCGTCCTCCCCATCCCGGAGCCGCTCCCCTCCCGCCGCCAAGCGCAGGTGAGACCGTGCCCCACCGCGCGGCCCAGATCCATACGGTTGCGGCTGTAGACTTGATTTCCTGGCGCTGTTTCTTCTTCGGAGCTGCTGCGGTTTCGGCGAGTTGTTTCCTGTGGATTTCAAATGCACGCCGCCGTTCTCGCCTTGCGGGTTGTCTAGGTTTTGAATTCTAGGCCGGTGATGGTTCCCGCAGTAGATTTGTGGTATCTAGGAGACACTGAGAAATCTGCTCTACCCAATCCAATACAGTAAAGTTTGGAACAGTTCTTCTGAAAAAGAGTTTGGAGACAGTGGCTTGTGAGGAACCTGTAGGTTTTATTTGTTTATGTCTAGCATCCCTTTCATCTATGTAACTTCACCACATTGGATGAGTGTCGTTGGATTTACTAACTTGAAAGACAATTGTTCGAAGTAATGCAAACTTTAGAGCTTGCGCAGGTGTCATTGTAAAGACTAGGTACTAAGGCTGCGATGTGATGATTGAAGTTCTTATTTGTTCATCTAAATCTGCAGTTTCAGGTGGAACGTGACACTTCGTAAAACCAATTCTTGAGGAGCTGACTGCAGCTGGAGTATATGCTGTAGTGTTAGGGTTAGCATGGTTGATTCTGATGTGTAAATTACTAATACAGTTGTTGATTTTATGTTTCAGTTCCTTGTCGTTTCTCAGTGTACTTAGTCCTCTTGTGATTGATTGGTATGACAAGGTGTTGATAACAGCTGTGTTGTTAAGAAAATATTTTTTGAACTATGCTTGAGATAGGAAAGAAAATTTAAGTTAACTGCCTCCGACTAAGCTTCACAAATTGGATGTAATGTTGTTGTTTACTGGCAAAAAAAAAATTTGTTGTTTGTTTTAGCTGCCTGGTGCACTGTTTCCTTCTCTTTTACCTTTAAAACCACTGCTGTCACTTGTCATTGATGGTGCGGTATCACATTAAAAGGCGCACTGAATTTGCTCATATTTAAGTTTGCTTGGTTTTCTTGTTGTGCTTACAAAAGATGGTTATTTTTCTGCTGATTTTTTTATGTTAGTTCTGCTTCACATGTGCACATTTATTTACGGAAAATATTATCTGTCCAGTTCCCCTGGAGCACGGAAAGGTCGGTCGCCTTCACCACCTCCTAAAAAAGGTTCACCATCAAGGAAAGGCCACTCACCATCGCCTCCACCTAAAAAAGCTTCACCTCCTAGGTATAAACTTGCAGAGGATATGCATATTTCCTTTATTCTAGTGGCGCTGCATTGGTACTTGTACATTTAAGCATGTTGTTTGAACTTGTTAATTGTTACTCATTTGTCACAAATAGTCACTCAGGATTAGAAGTTTATGGAGTGCCATTTGTGGGGTGACAATACAAAGCTACTCCATGTTACCCATTTTATATTGAGCTTTTAGTTCTGTTATGTTGACATGATGCAAGTAACAATGGCATCCTCGTCGTCACTAAAAGAATGTACCAGTTTTCTTACTTAGCTGATAGATTTCTACTTAGGCTTCATATTACTTTGACCATGCTTCCCCTGTATTTTATGCTCGGTCTCACATTTGTAGGCTGCTGTTGGGCATTTGCTATTCTTGTTTCCAGTACAAGTAGTTCCCTGTTCCATTATATATTTCAATGTCTTTCATTTTCTTGTAAACAGAAAACATATACAAATGTACTTATGATGTATTTTGCTCTCTTATTGTGCATGTCATATTAAATCGATGTTATCTGTTTCAGGAAATCATCTCCTGCTCCTGAGTCGGTTGTTCTACATGTTGATCATCTATCCAGGAATGTCAACGAGGCTCATTTAAAAGAGATATTTGGTGAGTTTGCCTCAATGTTTGATGTCGGCATATGCTTAATTCTGCGAAATCTAGTAATGATATCAATATGCAACTTTGCTTCCATTTTATCGTCAAGCAAATAAACCATTCAAAGTGTTATCCACAACTCATGTCCTTCCGCTTATTAGGTGTTAAATGAATTGGTCTGAGCTTTGTTTTGACAAGCTTGAAAAAATGCTGATAGACATTGAGTTTGAAACTGAAGTTGGTAAATTATGCATGTCCTTGCACTAAGTATTCACATTAAGATGGTTGCAGACCTAAAACTGGTTACTCAGTTCTGTTGTTTTCTCCATGATACCAGTGTTGAGTGTTTGCACAAGCATTGAAAAAAATGCTCTTGTTTTGCAGTTTCTGCATATTAACAGTGTTGCACTTAGCAAAGCACACAACATATGAGAACTATCTCCTATTTTGCAGGAAATTTTGGTGAAGTGGTGAATGTGGAGCTATCAATGGACCGAGTTGTAAGTTAATATGTTGCATTGGCATTATCTCTGGAAGTTCCTCTTGGAACCTGCTCTAACTTATTTTGTAATGTAGGTTAATCTTCCTCGTGGGTATGGATACGTTGAGTACAAGAAGAGGGCTGATGCTGAGAAGGCTCTTCTTTACATGGATGGTGTATGTCTCCTACCCTCTGTTTTTATTTTTTGTTTTCTTATAAGCAAATGACTAACAACTTCACATTTCTCAGGCTCAAATTGATGGAAATATTGTTAAGTTGAGATTCACACTGGCACCACGCCAAAAGGCTTCTTCACCTGTGAAGCCACTGCCCCCTCCTCCAAAAAGAGATGCTCCTCAGAATGATAAAGGTGGTACTAGTGTTGAAAAGGATGCTCAGCAGCGTCCAAGGGAATGTAAGCTTCTGAAGCTTTATACATTTTAAGTTATTCAGGGGTAGTAGCCCAGCACTATTTTTGATTCTTTAAAAGGCATTTCTCTGTCGCTTTTGCTTCCATTTACGATTAAAATTTATAGGTGCATATTATAGCCTTACAGTGACAATCCTATTTATTTCCTGCTAGCAGCATCTCCACGAAGAAAGCCACCTTCACCTCCCCGAAAGCGGTCTCCTCCAAATCGTCGTGCTGATTCTCCGATTCGTCGTCGACCAGACCCATCCCCTGTTAGGCGTGGCGACAGAAGACCAGGATCTCCAATTAGAAGGCGTTCTCCTTCACCGCCTAGAAGGCATCGGTCTCCAGTCCGGTGAGTTGTCAAATTTCCGTTCCTATATCTAGGGTATAGTAACTGGAATTGCTGACACCGGTATCACGACTGTCAATTAGGAGGGGTCGTGGCAGCCCATCACCACGCAGACGCTCTCCTGGGCCTCTTAGGCGCTCACCTGGGCCTCCTAGAAGGCGGTAAGTCACTTTGAGCTTTTTTCTATCGATAACGATTTACATGTGCCTACCTCATTCATGAATACAATATATGTCCTACATGCTTTCAGACCTTTGTCTAGTAGTATATTTTACACTGGCCGTATCAGGCATTTTCTTCATTTATGGCAGGTTTTGCCTTCCCATTTATACTTCACTATACACTTTTGGCCGTAATCGTGTCAATATTGTGTTAGAGCTGATTGCTGAAACTTGGACAATTGGATGGACAAGTCCAATACCATTTGCCAGTTGCCTTGTATATAAGATAGTTTCTATTTCTTTCACCTGTTTCACATGTTCTGTGTGTGTTGCCCTATTGGGTGCTGTACATCTGTTGTGTCAGAAAGTTCTACTAGATCTCATTTTCCTCATTTTAATCTATATATTAACTGTGTTAACTCATCTCGTTTTTATCTGCAGGTCACCACCCCCAAGGAGACTGAGGAGCCCCCCAAGAAGGCCCCCCCCACCACCTCCGCGTCGTCACAGTCGTTCACCTCCTCCTCGCCGCCCTCTTCACTCTCGCTCCAGATCGATTTCTCCTCGCAGGTAATGAAGTCGTTGCTGCCTCTCTGCCTTGTTAATCTCGCAAGGGACCTCATCTGTTTTGTGCAACTTCCTAAATAATACTCCTAATCCTCTTTGTGGTAGCAGGGGCCGAGGACCTCCATTGAGGCGTGGAAGGTCAGATTCATCCTATTCTGCATCACCCAGTCCTCCAAGAAAGGTGAGAGCAATGTCACTTGTGGTTTTTGTAGCCTGTCATAGCAAACGGTTCCCGAATGCTTGCTTGTGTTTTTTTGGATCATGCTATCCAATGCTTAGTGATTAATCCCAAACACTTTTGTTAGGGACCAAGAAGGGTATCAAGGAGCCGCAGTCCTAGAAGGTAGGCTGCTGGTGCTTTGCATTATGGCCAGACAAAAATATAGCAATCGAGCAATGTTAACTAAAATGTTATATCTCTTAGGGGTCCTAGAGGAAGGAGCTCCAGTGGTAGCGGGAGCAGCAGCTCACCTTCTCCCAGACCGCGCAAGTAGAACCCGCGACATGTGTGCACCTGGCAGGTAAGACTTCTTTTCTCTTGGCAGGTAAAACTGGCTGTGAGCTCAGGTGGTGATTCGAGGGGTTGTGAACGATGAGTGCTTCTGTTGGATCAGCTGGCTTAGCATGCTGTGCTAAAAGTTGGTTCCTGGAATTTGTACTCGGAGATCACGCTCTGCGATGACTTGTGTATTGATTGATAATACTCGGTACTGAATGTGTACTTTTAAATTCTGAAGCTGTTGCTCTCCTGTACGAATCTGAATATTGGTATGCCACATTTGAATTGAGCCTTGTACTAGTTGATCTGCTCCAGTTGCTTCTAGAAGTTGATCTATTAATGCCGTGCCACATCTGAAATGAGTTCGTTTTCTTATCTACCACGTACGTACCTGCCCCTTTGCCTGCAGCAAACTAATCTGCGGCTGGCGCCAAGTACAGAATACATGTTTTTCTCAACCTGTTTTATGCTTTGGAAGAGAGCGTGCTATGAGCACCGATGGTGGTAGTGTTGTCGCAGTTCTGGTGTACATATCAGGTTCATCATCTTGCAAGTTAAAATGATTGCCTGACCCACATCGTGTTATTTTCAGTGAATTCGTTGCAACTTATAATGATGTTCTATGAAATTCCAAAAGCACCAATGGGTTAATTTCCAGCCCGGACCCCACAAGTCTAGCCTGTAGGATAACCTAGCTAACGGCCGAAGTAGAGTGTCAAAACTATTTTGCAAAATCGGTTGGATAGATCTGATTAGGATTTTACTCCTTACCCTTTTGCTGTTCTCCTCTTACCTCTGCGTGTTTTGAATCTGCTCTTTTATCTTTTCTTCGAGTCCAGGAATTCTCGTGGTTGGGTTTCCGTCGTACCTTCAGAGTTTCGCTTCCTCCCTCTGATAACGGTGGAGCTACAATCATCAATCTGCATCTCGTTTGTTGTACCTTCATCCAATCATTTGTCCTTAAACTCTTTATCCGTATGTGCCCCTTGACAGATATCGGTATCGTTGGAAAGCATATGAGAAGGATGAGCATTGGTGAAGTTGGAATATACCTTGAGCATGTGTTGTTCATGTCAATGGAACCATTGCAAAACCTGATCATTGTGTCTTTTCGTATGATGTTTCTTTGTATCTTCCGGTGGTCCCCAATACGGCGACATCATCTACGCCAGATCCGATGAAGATCCTGCATCATCCCTCTTGTTCCGAACACCGCTTGTGAAGATCTTCAGTCTAAATCCCGAGAGTTGGTTGCACGATTCTGCGATTCATTTACAGAAGGATGCTTTGAGTACGGGATGGACTGATCACCCTACCCGCCTCTCACTGTGCACTTTTGTACATCGAATCGGTGGATCAAGCAATTTCGCTCCGTCCACGGAAGTTAAAGGTGGCCTTATCTCTTGATACCTTTACCTTCGTCCTTTGTTCCTGGAGTGTTTTCTCGACGATCATGGACAACGACCCCTTGTTGGTGGTGTCGCCGATTTCAAGAAGGAGCAACAATCTTGTTAGTGGTGTCGCGGGGATCTACTCGAAGCGAGAAGATTCTGATCGTCGGCCTTCTTCCCGGTACCATGAGGCGGATCTCGAGGGTGAGATCCCTTGTTAGTGGTGTCGAATTGTGGAATCCCGCTAAAACCATTACTAGAAAATCGCTTGTTGTTTGTAGTTTGTGCATCATCATGACATCATCATGCATATTTTGTTTCAATTTTGACCACAAACTATTTTGCTAAAAATCTATTTTCGTTTTACTAAAATATCCTTGTGGTTTTATTAAATCCGTTTCATTCTTTTTATTTTCAAACTAAAACAAAATAATATTTTCGGTCTGTTATGTGACCATAAACTGTTTTGTATAATATGACATATATATACTTGTTGCATATTAAATTATTCATGTCGCATACATATTGTATGGTTTGAGGGCATTATGCCGATTCACCTAATAATTAAATATGTAGACCTTATGCGGGCAAATCTAGTCTTATATTGGCTCCATTTAAATTTGTGTAGCAAACCGATGCCATGCCTTGCTAAGACTACATTTAAATTGCGGGGTATCTAAACAAACTTAAATCATATAATTAATTGTCGGGACGCCGGTTCCGCTTAATATTGTCTAGTTGCACTGCATCTTTGCCATGCCATGCATCATATCATAATCATGCCGGATCTTCTGTAGTACTATTAAATAGTGCATCGGGTGTTTCTTCTAGTGCTTTGGTTCTTCGTGGATTAGGCCGTTGAGTTGATGCGAATATCGACAAGTTCTCCGGATATGAACCTTCGGCAGTGTTTCCCAGGCGAGCATCTCTCCTTTTCTACCTATTTTGCAATTATAGTCTTTATTTCCTCCTGTTGATCTATTGCTATCCGTGTCGCGATGCTTTACTTTCGTGCACCAGTTATATCCCGTGCAGCCTCTATATTGCCATGGACACCTCCTAATACCTGTTGTTTGGTAGATAGCTGGCCTTGCGAGTCGTAGTTGCTTGCTCAGGTGCGATCTCGTGTTGTCGAGTACCACAGTTGTTGGAATAGTGGAGATGCTTAATGGTGGAGATGATCATGACTTTAAATACAACTATTAAAATGCTAGATATAACTAATGCAGAGGCATCGGTGGGCAATAGATGTTATTTGGTTCTTCTACGCTCACTTGTGTCCCGTAGGCCCCGAGTACTTGATACCTGTTCCTTGATTTTTCGCACTATCTACATCCGGGAGGCCTTATGGACCCTTCTGAGCCAGAGTTTGATTTATTTCTATTTCTTAGGGGCCACAAACTAGTTTGGGGTTTTATTACTATCCTGTACTTATGCCATGCTTTACCACTTTATTTAAGATTGTGCGTGGAGCACCTGTACTGTTTTGGATCGCGCCACATTTTCGCGGTATCGACAAGCCCAGTCACACTTTCGGGTTTCCAGTCGTTTACAGCCGTCGTCGCAAACCCTGGGTCCGTTCTGGAGCCGGCCAACTTCGTTGCGGGTAGCTTAGTGGGGTGGCCTCCTGAAATATTTCTGAATCCTGTGATCGCTTTGTCGTGAATGCCTCGTTGGGTTTTGAGTTGGTTTTTCCGAGGTTGATCGAGTGTGTGTTGCTATTTGTGCACCCCTGCAGGGTAAAACTTTCTGAAAGTCGTGTCCGCGGTTATGGACGACTTGGAGCATAGTATCTTGATCATAGACAAGCATAACTAAAGTAGTGCTATAAACTTGACTTAATATATGACTAGTAAGCAGATGCAACTATAATGGAATGGATATTAAAAATGCCAACAACTGGTGGATCTGTGGTGATCTGTGTCATACTATACCTGCTTAGTAAGTATTGCAACTCCAATGGAATGTGATAAAAGTGCCAACCACTGCTGAGTTTTGGGATTCCTCAGGACAATTACATCTGACTAGTAAATGTTTCCACTACAGCGGAATGGTGATTAAAACTGCCCACTACTTATGCTATCAGGATGACTCATGCTATCTATATCTGATTAGTAACTGCTGCAACTATAATGGAATGAATAAAACTGCCAATCGTGTGAGTTCCTCGGTTTGACTTCCTCGTTTGGTCTCGAGGGGGAAATGCCAGGATGGGTATGTTTGGTGTTAGTATCAGGTTGGATCCGAATAGGTCTTTCTTATCCCTCTCTGATAACCGCCAGTTGTATCGAGTCTCTATAGGTTATTTAGTGCCGCTGCGCTGCCGCTTCAGCCCACCATACCTATGTAGGCGAGAGCCGCCGAATTCTAGCCTCGCCGTGTACTGGCGTCAGTACTGACGCTCCTCTTTTTCCTTTGCCCTTTGTCGGCACCCCTTTTGTTTTAGCAGGTTTGAGATCGACGTCGTTAGTAGGGTTACCCTTCCGGCTTGGCCTGGACAAGGTTATGGACGCCATTGGTTATTCTTCAGGGCTCTTAGCCCCATTTGTATCTTGTCCGTAGTCGGACGCTCTATCGTTTCAAGGTGATTTGAATCTTTGTATTGTATATCTGTATTCCTCCGGTCGGCCTTGCCGTGTCAGGAGAAGCGGGAACCTATGAGTTGAGTCTTTGATAAAAGTAGTGTTTTTAATAAATTAGATCAGAGTTTTACTGCTCCTTTTCGGTCTCCACGTCGATGGGGATGAGATCGTCTACAATAAGTATCCTTCAAGCTTTCGTTTGATGATATGAGTTTCTTCTCGATGTCAATGGTGCTGCTAGAAAGTCAAGTTTCTTTAGGTATGGTTTTTCAGATCTTTTTTTGCCGGATCGATCTTGGATGGTTTTTGTTGGTCGTCGCGAGAAGGTTTGTTCAAGCAATATCTTTCCCAACCGCCACGTTCTCGACAACGGCGATTCGTACTCTTGCCCCTCCCCCCCAGCAATGTCGACGGGGTTGTACGGTTCATTTTCCTTGGAATATTGGCGTTAGTACTCTTGCCGATGTTGAATAATTACTCTAATGACTACGTGCACGACGACTCAAATTAAAATTATGGGAGATCTGTGATTTGGTATGTATGTCTTTTTTATGTGACTGTCTTCAGAAAAACACAAAATTGTGTCATGCAAGAAGAAAGAAGTTGAAGACCGCGACGATTGAATAGTTTTTTTTAGATTTTAGTTTGTAATTGTCGCGGGAGCTCGCAGTGTTTTGTTTAGACTATTTTCAGTGTCTTTTTCAGGATGTTGAGGTGGCGGCTATGTCCTGAAGTCAGATAAGGTCTTCCCCGCCCTATCCTCACTCCGGTGGTGCGTCTAGCATCGACGGAGGGCTGTGGAGTCGTGTGGCAGACGGATTTTTTGGGATCTGGTCGTTTTTTGTTGGTGTGTTTTGGGTTCAGTCTCTTTTGATCTACGTTGGTCATTTTTGGTGACGGTTGCTGCTCTGGTGCGCTGGTCCTTTGGGACCTTAGCACGGCGACTTTCCGTCTGTCTACTACAACAAGTTTTACTACGACAAGCTTTGCCCGGCTCCGGTGATGGAGGGGCGAGGACGGCGGTGCGCCTTCGGCTCGTGCTAGTGTTTGTAGTCATCGCTAGGTGGTCTATTGTCCTATCTGTAATTTTTATTATTTGTAGGACTCTTTCTACTGCTATCGATGATTATTAATAGATCGGTGGAATTTCGCAATTTTTTTTTATCGATTTTATTTTATTTTGGAGTACTATTTATTACAATAAATATATATGGTATGTAGTAAAGAAAAATATTGATACAGAGCTTGCACGTAGATGTAGGCATCCGAGATCCACTCGTGTACGGTAGAAAAGGGAAAAAAAAACCGAGTTTGTCTCGTACACCGTTCAACAGAGGATAAAGCCGAGTCCCTCTCGTATGCCGATAAACAATCGCGCAGCCGCTGCAGATCGATCTGCCACCGTTCCATCATCACCATGGACGACGGCAACGGCATGTGCTTCCCCTACGACGTGCTCCTCGACATCCTCTGCCCGGAGGCGCCATTGCCGCGTGCAAGTGCGTCTGCCGCGCGTGGAGGGCCATGATCGACTCCCACGACCTCTCCCTGGAGCGCTACTTCCCCCGGGCCTTTCCGGGCCTCTTTGTCAACAAGACCGGATGTCATTCCGATACCTCCTTTGTCACAGCGCCAGGCCACCGACGCCTCTACTATCCGCGTGATGCCACAGTCGAACAGTCCTGCAACGGGCTCCTCCTCCTCTACGACTGGGTAGAGTACCACGTTCTCAACCCGGCGACGAGCCGGCACGCTCGCCTGCCATGCCCGACGTCGCGTTCCATCGACTTCATATCCCTCGCCTTCGACCCCGCCGTGTCTCTACATTATGATGTGTTCGTCTTCCAGAAGGATATCTTGGTCAAGGAGTCATTATCTGCCACGCCGAAGGGAGAGGAGGTTCCAATGCCGGAGCAAGTGCAAGAGGAGGCGGCCGAGGAGCCGAGAAAGAAGGTCGTGCCTTTGTTGGTGTATTCGTCCTACACAGGGCGGTGGGAGAGCCGAGCGTTCGTGCCAGGGCTTTGTGCCCCAGGGCACCTATACGATGTGGTTGCCAGGCCGCCTGCTGACTACGAGGGAGCGTTCTGGTCATCCGAGTACTGGCGCGGGTCGCTCTATGTGCATTGCCACCATACGCCCTTCGAAGGGGACTTACGATATGGTGCCGCTCCCGCGAGAAAGCCGCCGTCCAAAGGGCTTTGGCGCGCTGCCCACATGTTCCCTGTTGTCAAGCTACGAGAGAGGGATACACTGCGTGGCCATGGACGATTCGCAGCTTCGAGTATGGTTGATAACTGAATCGACAAACGGTCAGCTAGTGTGGACATTGGCACACGACGTCAACCTCAAACCGCATGGTCATATGATTCACCCTCTTGCAATACAACCGAGAGTGACGTGGGGGATTGTTGGAAGCAGTGCTGGACCAGTCAGCTTGACCGAGGATGGCGACTATACGGATACAGAGGAAGGGGAGGACCTAGACTGCCCTGAATATTCCTGGAACTCCGACGAGGACAACTTCATCGATGTGCCCGGAGATGACGCACACCTTGGTCGTACATGCGGTGGCTGTGTCGTGGGATTCCATCCTCACAAAAACGCGGTCATACTCGTGATTCGCTCTGCGGTGGTGGTATACCATCTCGACACGTTGAGGATGCAGTATCTAGGCGACGACAACGAGTTCACCAGAGATCATGCGCAACCTGCTTGTTGTGTCGACAAGGTGTTCACCTATCGACCTTGCTACGACGATGTTCTGTCATTTGGGAAATAGCCATCTTAGAATAGATTATTGAGGTTATATATTATTTTCCTTAAAAAAAGAGTGGTTATGTTGTATGCCATAGCACTTGAAGTGCATGCTCTCTCGCCCATAAGACTTAACATGCTCTAGTTAACGGTTATTTAGGTTGTTCATCGATGGACGTGTAGACACATATTTTATTTATTTTATATAAAAGAAAAATTACTTGCCCAGTTTTATGTAATACAATTTGACTTTACTCGTTTGGATTGAGTGCATTTGTATATCGTTGGTGGATTAAACTTGTTTGTACGTGCGTGCTACTTGTACTGCTCCTCCCTTAACAAGTTTTGCCCACCACCGGCCGCGTTCGGGGTGTCGGTGGAGATGCTCTGAGTTTTCACAGTTCAATGTGGCAATGTGTACATGCTCAACTATTTGGTTGGCTTTAAATTCTTTTAGTTTGCAATACAAAACTGCCCTGTGTAGTATTTGAATCCTGATACGGGATACATATTATGTTAGTGTCGGACAGGCTAAACCGTGGAGAACGACAAGCCATGGCGCGATTTCAATCTTCACGTCCCTCGGTGGGCGAAAAAACTAACTCTTTGACGCCTCCACCTCTTCCCACATTGGTGATGGCATGCCAACACTCTTTTTGACGAACTGTGTAGCAAAGAGCCAAATCATCCGACCGGGCTGGGTTCATGGTGTGGTTTGAAGGCCATGATCTCGCTTCGGAAGCCATCCAAGAATCCTCCACCCTGGCAGAACATCTAGCTCCCATCACCACAACCGATGGTGGCATTGTCGTTTCATGTCTACCATGAATTAATAGCACGGGAACGCTCAACTTTCTACCGCATAACGTAACCAGGTCTATAACATGTTAGTGTAGAGTCGCTATCCCAACTATATCGCGTGCTTTACCTATGTTTACACACCGGACTCCACCACGTCCTAAGCTATGTACATGAGTCGAAAATAGAAAAATGGGCTAAACTCAATTGACTATAAGGCCATGTACAATGCAAGATGCTAAGCGTGGTGTTTTACATAAATATACCAAGAATTTTTATAAGTACCAATACTTATTTGTATAGGCAATGTACCTAGTTAGGCATTTGTCTAGTATAAATAAGCACTAATGCTTAATCAAAATTAGTTTATTTTTGGTATCTTCATAAGCACCTTGCATTGTACATTACCTAAACGACCATTTAACCAAGCCATATTATTTCCCTTTTGTAACAAGGAAGATAGGCACTAGTACGTCCATCTAGGAACTCACATGAACCAAGAAGGAGAGCCTGCACAAGATCGCGTGATGTTTAAGTCGAAGGGAGATATACACCAGAACCGTCTATATCGTTGTAAGATGATGGGACAGTTTCCGTGCCAACACTTAATCAACATAGTACAGTCGGTAAGGGAATGAACCATAGACACAAGACGCCTGTTGTGTGTTTTCTTTGATGAGATCTTAGTCATCATCTAGATACTGCATCCTCGACGTGCAGGGCCGGCCCATGAGGGGGGCAACGGGGCGCCCGCCCAGGGCCCCTAGGAGGCAGGGGTCCCGGCCCAGGTAGCTGTCCAGTATACTAGTAATTATATTTTTGTGTTAGGTCCAAGAAAAAAGATAGCCCAAGCCCACGACGTAGCTATAAGTCACGGACCAACACACCATGGATTGATCGGTACTGCTAAAATGAATTAAATCGATCCATCTCTGTGAACCTGTGACCCAACACGTACATCACTCTCCTCCGTCTTTACTCCTTCGGATCGTCTTCTCTCCAAATTCTCCACTCCCAGAGAACAGCGCTGCCGCCTCCCGTGCTTTTCCAATTCCAAGATCTTCGCAGCCATTAATGGAGAGCTATTGCGCTATTCTTCTCCCCAATCTTCTCTCTTTCCATCCTTAATGTTATAGCCGTTCCCCATCAACTAGACGTTGGAGCCTTGGAGGCATCACCGCAATACCGCATCAGAGATGGTACTTCTCCCTCCATTCACTTGATTCGTTGTTAAATAGCAGGACTTCATGGCTCTGACTGCTGCGCGTCTCTAATTCTACTCTTCTTTCTACGGTCTATTCTTCAAGCCTCCATTGGATGTGATTCGTGGGCATATTAGGACAAGAGAAGGGGGACGGCCGGACGGGGAATGAGCAAGTTATATTCTTCTTCAACTTGGTGCTGAGCGGATCAAGGATCCAACATCAACAATTCAAAATCGAACCATATTCCCATATCCAGGTGATTTTGTTCCCTGTATTGACTGTTTTTCTAGAAATTGTTTGTTTACATGTCTTCTAAAAAATCTTTATCTGGTTGTGTCTTGTGCGGAAAACTTTACTGTAGTTTTATTCGGGTGGAGACATGAAGTAAAGAACATTGCATATTGGGGAGGACATAAACTAATGTAAGTTCTCTAAGATCTGATCATCATAGTATAAACACAGGTGCTAAGTTTGCTTTACCAATTGTATATCTTATGGTAGGACAAAAGCTTTACGTAGCAATCAGTTCTGACAAGCTTATTTGTTTTGGAGATGAATTTTGCCACATTGCCACTTAAGAGCCACTTAGAAGATCTGTCTTCTACCGATATTATTTCTTATTGATATCATGTAGTTCCTTGTACCAATACAAATAAATAATTTTATTGTATGTTTTATAATTCAAAGATCATCAGTCTATGATATGTACTTACTGGATTGCTTTTGAAATACAATGCATTTTAAATATGGGTTTGTGAATAAGGGCCCTTTTTGTTGTCTTGCCCTAGGGCCCTCAATATGTATGGACCGGCCCTGTCAACGTGTCGAGATGATACACCACCACAACACGCATAAGTACAAGGATGAGGGCAGATTTGCGCAGATGGAATCCCATGATTTCCAATGATGAAGTTGTCCTCGTCGAAATTCCACTATGTCACCCTTGGTTGTATTGTATGAGGATCAACCATATGACAAAGCGGGTGGAGGCTGACGTCGTCTTATAGCGTCCAACCTAGTTGAACCTCTACTGATCCGGTTAACATCCACACTTGGAGCGGCAACGAGTAAAATCCCTTTGCACTGCAGGTCCCCGAGGAGCTCAACCATATCTTATATCCCCTTTCAGGGTGATATAAGATCATGGGAACATTATTTTGGCAATGCATGTAGGGCGGCTCGTGCAAATATTCGGATGATCAAAAGCAACAACACACGACCATGCAACTAGGCTATCTTATTTCCTTTTTTCTAAGATTTCTTTTTGCATCAGTTCAACTAGGAAATTACATGAACTTCCATCAGTTCATCTACGAACTTACATGAACCAACTAAGAGAGTGTACAAAGGTCTAATGGAAACATAAAACAGAATCATTTATCATTTTGAGATGGATGGCAGGGGTGATTTTCCGTGCCGGCAGTACATCCACGTAGCAAGGCCGGTAAGGGAACGAACCATAGGCAGAACAAGCTGCTTGAACGTTGTCATTTACGAGCTCGTAGACGTCGCCTAGATACTGAATCCTGGACGTGTCGATATGATACACCACCACGACCCGCATAAGTACGAGGATGAGGGCCCGCTTATGCGGATGGAATTCCATGATTTCGCAGCGACCACCCCATGCCAGTGGAGCGAGGTGGGTTGCGCCTTCGACCACATCGATGAAGTTGTCCTCGTCGGAATTCCAGGAATCTTCGGAGCCACCTCTGCTCCTCATCAGTTCTTCTGATTCTCCATCTTCGTTCCCATCCTCCACACCATCATAATTTTCATCCTCGATCATATCGTTCTGACAATTTTCCTCACTGCGTATGGTTTCTGATCCATAGTTAGAATCTTCGAACAGGCTGACTAGTTCGTCCTCGCTGCTTTGAACCACACCCCATGCCACCCTTGGTTGTATTGTAAGAGGCTCAACCGCGTGACAGTGCAGGTTGAGGCTGGCATGGTGAAACAGCGTCCAACCTAGCTGAGTACCATCTGTCGATGTGGTCAGCATCCACACTTGGAGCTCCAACTGGTTGATCGCCACATAATGGATCCCTCTCTCGTAACTTGCCAAGACAGATTGAGTGGGCAGCGAGAAAGAACCCTTTGCGCCGCAGGGTTCCCCGGGGAGCTCGACCATGTCGTATGTCCCGTTTGAGGGTCGTAGTATCACGAGGACGCTGTTGTGGCAATGCATGTAGAGCGACTTCCGCCAGTACTCGGATGACCATACGGTTTGTTCGTAGCTGCTGGGCAAAGTGAATGTCAGCACTTGGTCATAGAGGTTCCCTGGGGCACAGCATCCAGGTCTGAACTCCCGGTTCTCCCACAGCCCCGTGCGCGACGAGTACACGGTGAATGTCACCACCTTTTCTCTTGGTTCCTCCACCCCCTCACTTGGAAAACCAAATTTCTCTTTGTTGGTCTCTGCCTTGTCATCCGGGTGCTCTTCTTCTTCTTCTTCTTCTTCGGACAGTTGCTCTTCTCCAAACAATCTTGCTATGTACGTCTGCTCTAGGTCCACCCACGTGGGTGTTTCAGGGACTCGCGGCGGCACCTCCTCCTGAAAGAAGAACACCTCGTAATGTAGCGACACAGCCGGGTCGAAGGCGAGGAACATGTTGCCGGCGCGGCGTGTCGGAGGCATCTGTGGGCGTGGCAGAGCACTGCACCGTACCGTCGCCGGGTTGCACACGTAGTAGTCTCCCCAGTCCCTGAGGAGGAGCAGGCCGTTGCAAGAGTGATGCACGGTGGCCCAGCCGTGCCGGAAGACCGGGCGCCGGAAGACAGGCTCGTCGTCGTCGGCGGCGGCGGTATGCTGTCGTCCCGGCGGGCCGAAGAAGGCCGAGTATGAGTCGCACCCGATCTTGGTGACGAAGATGCCGGGGAAGACACGCCGTGGGAAGTAGCGCTCGAGGGAGAGCTGGTGGGCGCCGATGATGTCCCGCCAGGCGCGGCAGACACACTGGCACGCGGCGACGGTGCCTCCGGGGAGGCGGCGGAAGATGTCGACGAGCACGTCGTAGGCGAAGCAGAAGCCGTTGCCATCGCTGCCGGCGGCGTCCATCGTGGTGGATCGGTGGCTGATTCGCACCGGCCGCGCGCGATTGTTCAGCGGTCGATTCCTCGGCCGCCCTCTTACCAAATCTTTTGTTGTTCAGACTCTCGTGTTCGTGGAGGTTACGTTGGATCCGTACAGAAAAATAAATAACAAAACGTGTCCTGCTTCGTGTCAGTTCAGGTACCGAGTACGTTTAGGTTTGTCTGGGGGGTCTGGGGTCGGTTGCTCGTGCATATCTATATCTATACCTAATAATAAAGGACTGATTGTTTCTTCCGGTCTAACTCTTTTTTAGACCTTTTACCCTTCCACTTAAATAGAAATAACCCAATAACCCACGGTTGCCACCAGTAAGTACCCCTTCGTTAGAAAAAAAAAGGTGCCAGCCGAGGCCTTTCCCTTCCGCCCGTCCCTGCAGAGTCACTATTGGGATAGATTTTCTCCAGGTCAAAAAGATAGTGCCTCGCTGATCTCATGGTTGCGTGTGTTCTCCTGGTATTCTCAGCTATAGGATGGTTGAGCTACCCGTACTTCACGCTAAGAAGTTCAGGACGACCGTTCCGTTCGTTGCCGGTCGTCCGCCTCTTTTTTCTCTTTGCTCTTCATCCGCCCCGGACCACGGGATTTCTTATGGAATCGGCCCCCGCCGCCTCTTTGCTGCAGCGAGCTCGCCGGACCTGCTGCCCGCCCGGTCGACGAAAGTCAAGGAGACTGCCACCACCTAAGTAAAATCCGGCTGCACGCATCGCTTCCTCAGCAGTCCTCCTCCACATCGTTGCTGCTGGACAATGGGCTTAATTTTCTCCTTACGCATTGCTTGGGCTAGCATGGGTACTGGGGCCCACAGCTTCTGCCGGACATGTGCAAGCAATATTAAAAATAATAGATGGATTGAAAACGAATACCACTTTGTATGCAAGTTTAAATAGCCCAAAATGTTGGTACGTTTGTTTTGCTAGGGTATTTTTACGCATTGTACGAACAATTACACAAATATTGCATGTAACAAAGGGTTTTACAATTTTATTAGTAAAGTAAACTGATGGCCTATATTAGGGCATGTACAACGGCACCTCTTAATGAGGCGCTTAGATAGAAAAAATAAAAATAAAAATATTGGATAATTACCAAAAGCATCCAACTCCCCAATGCAAGAGCTTATTGTGGACGCTTAACAGAAAGCCATTCGCTTGCAGAACGGACTCACGTGGGAAAGAAAAAAAGCATAGCGCCTGAAGTCGATCTTTGCGTCAACGCAACTAGATATCCCAAGATCCTCAGGGATTTTGGCCTAACGGCCTGGAAAAATAGCCCAGCGCTCGCTGTTAGCGACTCCATTGTACCTGTCCTTAGACGTGATGTGAATATAATGAATATAAAAAAGAAACCATTTCAGTTATCTTATCAAATTATCGTCGAGTATTATTTTTTAAACGCTAATTTGTTCACTCATGAAATGCTCAAGATATAGAAATGTCTCATGTACCAAATTGGTGGGTAAAGATGGATTTCTTTAAAAGATATTAATCATTCAAATATTAAACCTACATCGACATAAGTTGACATTGATGGGAATTCTTCGACAAAGGCCTTGGCGTCGCCGGTCTTGGAGGGAGCAGATGATCAAACAGGTACCTGCATCCCAATTCATATCCCAATGATTTATTCAACCTCCTCTGCTTCATCTACTCCCCAGCTCCATGGAGGCGAAGGCTTCATGGAGTAGGGTAAGGTGGTGATGTTGGAGCATGTCTCACGTATATCAGTTGGCCTGGTTGAAGCGACAAATAGAGTAGGCAGCCACATCGGCTGACATGTAGCGCCATGTTGACTTGTTCAAACTGGCTTGTTTCTATGACACTCTACCAACAGGAATTTATTGTGTGTGGCTTCGCAACATAAATTTTATCTTCCAGTGCAACGCACAGACATGTTTGCTAGTATATACATATATGCGCACCAAGCCGAGAGATTTGTAACACCTAATAAAGGAACTGCCACCGATACATCACCACCATGAACGCCGGCGGTGGCGACGGGAATGGCCTTTGCTTCCCCTACGACGTGCTCCTCCACATCCTGCGCCAGCTCCCCGACCGTGACCTCGCCAGATCCCGCCGCGTCTGCCGCACGTGGCGTGCCATCGTCAACACCCATAAATTCATCCTCCGATTCCCGTACTTCTTTCCAAGGCATGCTTTCTCAGGCATCTTCTTCAGCAAGGCCGGGTACGAGTCCGATACTTCCTTCTTCGCCCCGCCTGGCTCCTCGCGCCTCTTCTATCCGCACGAGGCTACAGTGCGCCAGTCATGCAATGGACTGCTCCTCCTGGAGAACCGGGGTGACTACTATGTGCTCAACCCGGAAACAACCCGGTTTGCTCACCTACCACGCCCGACGCCACAACGCCTCGTCGATGCCATGTGTCTCGCCTTCGACCCGGCCGTGTCACTGCACTACAATGTGTTCCTCCTTCAGGAAGGGGTGCTAGCAGAGCCAAAGGAAGGCGAGGTTCTGCCGCTCGAGAAACAACAAGGGGAGGTGGTTGAGGAGCCCAAGGAAAAGGTGGTGCCATTGTTAATGTACTCCTCGCGCACTACGCCCCTCGTATGGGACTTACGACATGGTCCCGCTCCCCGGGGAACCTGGCAGTCCAGGAAACACGTTCATACTACCTTGGAAATCCGTATTAGCAAGCTATGAGAGGGGGATACACTACGTGGCGATAAAAGATCTGCAGCTCCGTGTATGGATGCTAAACGAATCGATTGATGGTCAGCTAGGGTGGACAATGGCATACGATGTTAGCCTTAATATGCACGGTCATATGATTAAGCCTCTTACAATAAAATCAATGGTGAGATGGGGAATTGTTAGAAGCAGTACTGGACCAGTCAACATTGAAAAGGATGACGACTATGATAATGTGGGTCAAGATGCGGATGATGATTACAATGGTGATGATGATGATGATGATGAGGAGGAGGAGGAGGAGGAGGAGGAGGAGGACGACGATGATGATTATGATGACGAAGGAGATGGCTATGGATATTCATGGAACTCAGACGAGGACAACTTCATCGATGTCAGCGACATCGCCCCAAACCTTGGCCCGCCAAAATGGGGTGACTACTGCAGGATTGTGGGATTCCATCCTCACAAGAATGCACTCATCCTCATAATTCACTTTGCAGTGGTAGTGTACCATCTAGACACATCGAGGATGCAATATCTTGGCAACGAGCACGAACTCATGAGAGATCCTGTGCAACATGGTTGTGGTATCGAAGGTTCGTTCACCTACCGACCTTGCTACGAGGACGTGCTTGCGCCTGGGAAGTTGTCCCTGTCGTTTTAGAATTAATTGACCGTTCATGTTATATATACTATATATCGTATGACAAGTTCTCTGTACTTAATTAAGACTTGGCGTCGTTCTCATGAATATATTTACTTTTCTTCACAGTTATGTAAGATAATTTGTCCATTGACGAGTACCTGTGCCTTTTACTTCTTTCAATACAAACGAAAGATTGCTTGCTCTAGTCGTATACAGCTCTATACTGCTTTGGTCGGTTGGATTGAGTCAATTGCGTGCGGTGTTTGCGTGCGGTGTTCAAAAAAGAGCAATGCTACATCTACGGACTCGTTCTACAAAAAATTCCTATGGATAACCAATTTGTAGCAGAGTAGATCAGTACGTGCTCCACATTTTAAGAAAAAAAAAATCAGCCCAAACACCAGCCTCCACGTCAGTCCGTAAGGCAATTCCGTAGGATGGATTCCGTAGGTGTAGGATTATTGTTCAAAAAAAGAGTCACTTGCGTGTGAATTGTTTTGCCTGTGTATGTGTGTGCTACAAAGTTTTGCCTTCGTCCACGCCCCACAGCAACTAGTTGATCTCCTATGCTGTGGTTACGAGCGAATGCCAAACAACATGAATTCGAGAAGTGACTCAATCCAGTTTAGGAATCCTACGGACTTTGAGAGGGGGTCCACCGCGAGCGGAAGTTTCTCTAGGGTGATCAGCAGGTGATCGTGGTAGGCTAGGGTTTTCTCCTCGTGGGTGGCTTTGTTCGGCGGCAGAGGGGATCTCGACCACGAGAGTTCCTGTGCGCGCCACTGTGTTTGGTCTCCTCTTGTTCCTCGGGCTCGGGTGGAGGTCGTGTTCGTTCGTGATGTCGACTCCGGGTCATTCCAAGGGGCGGGGTGGGAATTGGTCCAGAACTCCATCGTGATCTCCTTTGAAAAGCGGTGTAGAAGATCTGGCTGCCAGTCATTCGATGAAGATGGGGGAACTCCTCTTAACTGGCAAAGAAGCCACTGGGCTTGTCATCGGAGGGGCGGAAACAACGAACATCCCCAAGTCAAGATGTGCAGTCTCTCTTTCGAAATTGAAACTTGAAAATAGTAAGAAACGGAAAGCAAGAACGAAGTAGGCGAGGAAGCTGATCCTCGGAGCTCTGAATCGGGCCATGCATCATGCATGTGGGCTTCATTTTCAAGCACATTTCAAGGATCTTGGAGACAACCATTTCATGGTAAAGTTTTCTTCTGAGGGCGATTGGAAGCACATAGTTCGGAATGGCCCTTGGCAATTTGATTTTAGTGCTCTGCTGATTGAAGATTATGACGGTTCTGTTCGCCCCTCGGATATGGTGTTCCAGTCTATGGAGATCTAAGTTAGGGTTTTAGACCTACCCATGGACATGATGAATAAAGGTTACGATGAGCCGATTGGGGATTGGATCAGCAAGTACGTCTCGATGGATGAGGAAGGTTTTATGTGGGAAAATATATGAGGATTTGTGTGTCTGTTAATAGGATTCGTGTGTCTGTCAATGTGGACCAACTGCTGCCACGGGGTATCAATCTGAAGGAGAAGGCTAAAGATGTTGAGGGGAAGTGGTTTGACCTGAAATATGAGAAAGTTCCCCACTTTTGCTTCGATTGTGGCCGGCTGCAGCATAGCGAGGAAGGTTTGTTGGAAATATGCCGTAGAGACAAATAGTAATAAGAATTATTATTATATTTAATAAAGTCTATGATTAAGTTTTATATCATGCTATAACTGTATTGAAAGGAAACGTCAATAAACGTGTGACATATGAACAACTAGGAGTTTCCGGTGAAGCTCTAGTCATTGGTTCATTGGTCAATAGATGATCAAGGTTTCCTGATCATGTGGCATTTATGTCAGTTGGAAATGGAGTCACCTCATTATGAGAATGAGATGATGAACTGTACCCAACCTAATCATCGTGACCCGATCATGTCATGAAGTTCTAGTTATGATGATTAGAATAGACTTAGTGTACTATTTCTTAGAACGTGAGGCCATATCACTCACTGTTACCCGAGGGTCCTTTGATAGCATCAAGCGTCACACGGTTAAATGGTGATCATAAAGGTGTGTTCAGGTATTCGGAGGGACAGTTGAGGCAATATGCATCAAGAGCAGGATTTTTCCATCCGCGTGACAGAAAGATACTCGAGGGCCCACTCGGAGAAGTTATATCCAATAGCTGCGCAGCGTGTGATTTGATCACGGGGATATCACTTGTCAGAACTAGTCAAGTAGCATTGTCGGTAACAAGATTGAACACGACATGGTGATGTCATTGATCAGATCTCAGACAATGCAAGTATCCAGAGACAAAAGGAATAAGACATGACATTCAAGGTTCAAACGACAAAAGATTTCGTGGAATGCACAGGGGTCACATGGCCATCCATATCCCTCTATTGATCTTTGGTGCGGGAGGGTCCCGACCATGTCAGGAGTGTTCCTGAACCATGGGGTATCACACTTAAGGGCTTGATGATGCTTAGAGAGTGTTGGTAGGATCGGTAGAATCACGGAAAAAAAAGAGGAGAGAAAACCGGAAGGGTTTCGGTAAATCCGGAGGATGTCCGCAATGAGACGAAATGAGTTCTACATCATTGTGGATTGAATAATATGTAAGTGAATGTTGAATATTTATTTAATCATTCAATTATATTTATTCAATAAAATAAAAAGAATTAAAAGGGGTCAAATAGCTTAAGGGGCCAAATCCGGAGGGAAAAGGGCCCATGAGGAAAAGATCGAAGGGAGGAAGGAGAGAGGGATGGCCGGTTGGGCCAACCCCATGTGGGGCCCCACTTGGGTCCAGGCCGGCGACGGCTATGCCCCCTCTCCCCTCTCCCTTGTTTAGTCCCACATGGCTAAGGTAGTTGGCCGTGGGTTTTTTCCCTATATATAGAGAGATATTTTGGCTAAACAAAAACACACAATAATCAATAAAAGGTTCCCTCTTTTTTTGGGAGACCTTCTAGTTGATTATCTCTCTCTCTCTCCCCTAACAGTGATCCTAAGTTCGGATCGAGCGAACAGGAGCTCTACTTCCGCAACTGCTGCTGGATCGAGGAAGCGGAAGTCATCGTCAGGCACCGGATGCATGTAACTCCCTGTGAGGTGCAACACTTGGGGCACTAGGAGTCGTTGGAGCCACCAGAGTTGTCAGGACTTCATCACGACCTTGAGGTCGGCTTCGCTTCGTCTACGTCAACCACGCTCTCCCGAGCGTTGACAACTATTTTCGGTCTTCAAGGGTAAGTTCGCGAAAAGCCCCTCCCGTTACTGTATTACTAATAGATATGTCCTGGCAACAGGGGGTTCAGGGGCGTAGGGTAAAATTTATTGTTTTCATACGCGAACCCCAATGGTGGTATTAGAGCTAGATCTATGCGTAGTATTGCTAGTACGGGTAGAACAGACGAGATGTAGCGTGTGTGCATTGATATTTTAGTTGTTACCCTCCCACGTGTACTTGTGTATGCTGCAGTAATGCTTGATGAAGCTGTCCCCAACTAACTTTATGCGTTCATTCGCGAGGCTGGTCCACGCTTGACATACGGCCTGTACCGTATAAAGTGGCTTGGGGGGTGTCAGTCTCTCTTGCATTAGTTGGTATGTCATTTGCAACGGAGGTCCCCGAAAGGGGTGTAGTATAGATAACTACTTGATCGACGTTGTGGTGAAAGTTCGTAGGTAAGAACAATTCTTGTGTGAAAGCCCAATCAGCCACGTAAAACATGCAAACATAAAGTAGAGGCGTCTAACTTTGTTTTGCAGGGGGAGTTGTGATGTGATATGGTTGTGGCAAAGGTAAAGTACTTACTTTATGTTGCTAAGTAGTAGTGGATGGTCACGGAGGTGATAGACTACCACGTTGGAAAGGCACTGGTACCCTGGTGCCTACGGCGCTGAAACCCTAGCGCCAGAATCCGGAGGCACGGGATGGAGATCACGACGAGAAGGACCATATCGCATCACTCTTACATGCATTGTTTATTGTTTGTATATCTTATTGTGTGCTAGTATTAGATACTCGACGGTAGCATAATAAGATGATCCCTAATAAAATACCAATGAAAGTGTTCTCCCTTAGCGTGCACCACCAAGAAAGATCTTTGGTATGAGGCATGCCATGATGATCGAGTGTCAGACATATCTATGTTCGTATATAGTGGGTGTAAGCCATGTTGCACATGAAATACACTAAGGTTGAGTTGGCAAGCCTAGCATGTGTAGACATGGCCTCAGAACACAGATGGTCGAAAGATCGAGCACGAGCCGCATGATTGATGTGAACGGCATTGAGTCGTCCACCTTTGCAACTATATCGCCGGCCGTGACGATAGGGGGAGGTGTAGTGAATAGGGATCGTGTAATACTATAACCCTTCTGGGGATAGGAGATTTTAGTGGAGTTATTATTTAACTCATTTAATTATAAACTTAGTCTAAATTCTTTTTACAATTATATATGTAGAAAATGGTTCTCCTCGATGCTACCTTCACTGTTGACGATTGGTTAGATGGAGAGAAGCTCAGGCTAGATGGATCCAACTTTTCTATGTGGGTTGCACGTCTCCATGTTCTCCTTAGCAAGAATGACATGGTCGACTATATACTCGACGAGATGGATTTGGACCAGTCCAGTATCTTTGAGACCCTAGAGCAACAGGAAGACCACTATTACCATCATGAGATGTCAACCTTCATATCAGTGACGATGCGTTTCAGAATGGTGGATGAGCTATGGCCAGTCATGGGTAATCTTGACCCTCGTACGGTAATGGTACAGCTTAGGTCACATTTCTTGGAGCAAGTGCACGTATGGGAGCATGAGCTGATGGGAGATTTTCTCACCATAAATATGGAGGAGTACTCTTCGCTTGAAGACCACTTGGAGCGCATGCAAGATGCGTACATGAGGCTTGCATACTTCCTGGATAACTGGTTGACGAGCTCTTTTGCAAATAGCGTTGTGCTGCGGTCGCTGCCACTAAGCTAGCAGACACATGCCAGGACTTGTATTATGAGAGGCGATGCGGAAACACATGATTTCCACAGGTTCATTTCACATCTCAGGAATGTGAAAGTTGAACCCATTGCCGGAGAGGTCATCGATGACAAAGGTATATATTTGATATACAGTTTTATAAATGTTATAATCTTGCAAACACATATTGCCGTGTTAAAGTATTTGATACTTATTCTGTTTTGGTGAAAACAGGTCCTTCTGCATGAGAGTTGTTTGCTGGAGAGGAGGTGACATTGCGTGTTGATGGCGAGCATGATGATGATGTCCAACGACACTTTCTCTCGATATTTATCACTTAGTTTATCGGTTTTAGGATGGTTATTGTAATCGATAGATGGTGAACTTCTTTAGTGTGTCTCACACTTCGTGAGACGGTTATTCATATGAGTTTGTAACAAACAGTTGTTCTGCTTTTATTAATAATTTATATTCGTGTTCATATCTTGTTCGATTATGTGTGAATTATCCTGGTTATGAAACTAATTGATAATGCAAGAACATTTGTAAAATATTGAAAAATGCCTTGAAAATATCCAACTTAATGATATATTCATTCTGAATGAAACCATTGTTTAAATTCAAATTTATATTAATAATATGTGAAAGACACTTGTTTTCTTATCACATATGAATCATGCCAAGTTTGGCAAGTTAACTTAAACATCGTGTATTGCATGAATACAAAATGTTTAATGAATTGTTAAAAGTAAATGCATATTCGATATATTGCATTTCAACAAAATGGTGATTATCATTATATGCTTGTTTAAATTTTGTAAAGAGTTTATGCAAAGGAAACATGAACATGAAACTGTTTGATATGATCAAAGTGTTTCATCAACAAAAGGTATTAAAGATAAAAGAGAATCTAATTACTACGATTTAATCAATAGTAATGAAATTCGACTTTATAAGATTGACATAAAAAGAATTGTGAAATTTAATGCATTTGAAACGTCAAAGAATCACAATATGATATTAGATATCAAGTGGGTGAATAGATGGTGCCAAATAGATTGTTGTAGTATAAGTGTAAAGACCATTAGTTAGAAATAGTTAGCACTCAATTAAATATATAGGGAACCATCTGAATTTGTGAGATCGGCGCCATATCTTGTATGGATCGTCGTGAAAGTTTTGGGGTTATTTAATATCACCAAAACAAATAGTGAATAAGTCCTTGTAGAGTATTCATTGAGAACTTTGAATACGAAAACCATGGCTAGAACCAAAAGAAAGGCAAAATTAGTAATGCTTAAAGTTTTGGTGCTTTCTCGAGAAAATGTATGTTCTCGACTGTGAAGCTTATGGAAGATAGTGAAAAACATGATGAGGATTCAAAACCCTGCATCAGAGTGTTGAGAAGTGCAACAGAAAGCATTCCCGAACGATTCTCTTCATAGAGGAAAGAATCAATGAAAGTGATCATTGTGTTTTCCCCACTTATGTTTTCACTACATGAAGTAGGATTCAAAATGTACCCCATATCATCTATGGAGACATTTTAGAATCATTTGTCACGATTACCGGAATATGACATACCTATGAACTACAAAGGAAGTAATGGTAAACTAAAATTATGAGGAATCCTAGAGCCAAAATTCACTTAAGATTAGAAAACAATTCATTGCTGAATCTTAACAAGTAATGGGTTACTTAAATTTTCCAAACGACTGCAAAATCATGAAGGAAATGTGAATGATAAAGGCATGATTTTTCATGAATAATGTATTGGACAAATAAAAATGAATTTGATTCAAAAGTGCTGAAAGTCTAGTGGATTTAATACTAGTAAAGTACTAGTGTCTCATAATAAATCTCTCATTTTGATAAATTCATGAGAGGATTTTGAAGTTGTTCATAATAGTGAGAAGAAATGCAATTTTCATTGAGTGGGAGCTATGAAAGTCTTCCTAAAACAATATGTGAATGACATATTTTTAATTGGGAGCAATATAAGTCTTGGACTCAAATATGTAGAAACATATTTTGAGTGGGAGCATTGGATGACTCATACTCAAATATGTTGGAAACATATTTTGAGTGGGAGCTTAAAATTTTGATTCTTGAGTGTGTACAACACATTAATAATAAAAGCGCAAGTACCGATAAATAATGATTTATAGGGATTAGAAGTTGATAGTAAGTATATTATGATATTATGTAGTATTCCTAAAGGGATTCCGAAAAGAGTTTCAGAATAGGAATTGATTCAGGACTTGTCCTTGGTCAACTCAAATTAGGAATAACATTAAGTTTAACATCGATGGTTGAAAGAAAGAAAATGATGATTATCATCCACTATGTTGAGACATAGGTTCTATCTTGGAAAACCATGATGACAACTTAACATAATATATGATCCGAGATGGAATGTTTAAAGGTGATTAAGTATGAATCATGGAATGTTGAGCTACGTTTGTCCACAGTGTCTAATGAGAACTGTAGACATAATTCCAAAAAGGATGACATATCTTAAAGCATAAAGGGTTATGTTAAAGGGAATATGTCGGAAACTCCTATATTGATAATACCGACTAAAGTCAAGTAGAAAGCGAGGTGAACAAAACATCAAAAGTTGCACAGGTCGCACTAGTGTTTCGATGATTACATTTATAATAATAGATAAGGGTACCATCTAAAGTGATACATACTGTTATGGCAGGACTAGTTCTTCTTTACGCAGAAGGTGTGTCCTAGGGCACAGTGCCCATGAGAAAGCTTGAAGTGGCTGATATAAAGCCACTGTAGGCTCCTGGAAACTGACCTCATTATGCTGCCATAACTACAATGCATACACAAAGATGTTATCATGTGATGATAAAGTATTAATGTCAATAAGGTGACATTAGTAAGTTGCAAAGGATTTAAGACTATAAAGTACATACCTAAGACTCAACCTCTTCCATGAGAAGGCATGTTCAAAGGTACCGGAATATATGGTGCGAATGATTAAGAACAAATACAGCTAGTTTATTTGTACTCTAGTGCAAGTGGGAGACTGTTGAAAATATGCCCTAGAGACAAATAGTAATAATGATTATTATCATATTTCATAAAGTTTATGATTAAGTTTTATATCATGCTATAACTGTATTAAAAGGAAACGTCAATACATGTGTGATATATAAACAACAAGGAGTTCGCGGTGAAGCTCTAGTCACTAGTTCATTGGTCAACAAATGATCAAGGTTTCCTAATCATGTGGCATTTATGCTAGTTATAAATGGAGTCACCTCATTATGATAATGAGATGATGAACTGTACCCAACCTAAGCATTGTGACCCGATCATGTCATGAAGTTCAAGTTACGATGATTAGAGTAGACCTAGTGTACTATTTCTTAGACCGTGAGGCCATATCAATCACTGTTACCCGAGGGTACTTTGATAACATCAAACGTCACACGGTTAAACAATGATCATAAAGGTGTATTCAGGTATTCGGAGGGACAGTTGATGCAATATGCGTCAAGAGCAGGATTTGTCCATCGGCGTGATGGAAAGATACTCGAGGCCACACTTGGAGAAGTTATATCCAATAGCTACGAAGCGTGTCATTTGATCACGGGGATATCACTTGTCGGAATGAGTCAAGTAGCATTGTCGGTAACGAGATTGAACACGACATGGTGATGTCATTGATCAGATCTCGGACAATGCAAGTATCAAGAGACGAAAGGAATAAGACATGATGTTCATGGTTCAAACGACGAAAGATTTCATGGAATGCACAGGGGTCACTTGGCTATCCAGGTCCCTCTGTTGATCATTTGTGCGGGAGGGTCCCGACATGTCTGGGGTGTTCCCAAACCGTGGGGTATCACGCTTAAGGGCTTGATGATGCTTAGAGAGTGTTGTTAGGATCGGTAGAATCACCAAAGAAAAGAGAAGAGAGAAAATCGAAAGGGTTTCGGTAAATCCGGAGGATTTTCGGAATGAGAGGGAACGAGTTCCACATCAATGGGGATTGAATAATATATAAGTGACTGTTGAATATTTATTTAATCATTCAATTATATTTATTCAATAAAAAAAGAATTAGGGGTCAAATAGCTTAATGGGCCAAATCCGGAGGGAAAAGGGCCCATGAGGGAAAGACCGAAGGTAGGAAGGAGAGAGGGATGGACGGCTGGGCCAAGGCACCGCGTGTTGGGGCCCACTTAGGCCCAGGGCACGTCTATGCCCCCCTCTCCCTTGTTTAGTCCCACATGGCTAATCTAGTTGGCCGTGGGGGGTTTTCCCCTATATATAGAGAGGTATTTTGGCTAAATAAAAACACACAATAATCAATAAAAGGTTCCTTCTCTTTTGGGGAGACCTTTTAGTTGATTCTCTCTCTCTCGTGACCGTGGTTCCAAGTTCGGATCGCGCGAACAAGAGTCTTCTTCACCTCGAAGAGCCGTCGCGCTGCGGATTCGGATCCAGGAGCTCTACTTCCGCAACTACTGCTGGATCGGGGAAGCAGGAGTCATCGCCAGGAACCAGATGCATGTAACTCCCTGCGAGGTGCTACACTTGGGGCACTAGGAGTCGTTGGAGCTGCAAATGCTGTCAGGACTTCATCACGACCTTGAGGTCAGCTTTGGTTTGTCTACATCAACCACGTGAACCCCTCTGAGGTTAACAAAGAGGAAGTGCAACAATGGGGAGAATGGATGCGTGCTCCCCCTGGCAAGAACTCTAAACCTCCAGCCCAATCTAGGCCGACAGTATCCTCCAGTAGCTACGACGGTAGATCAGGCAGGTCGGAGCTACGAGGAAAGGGTGGAGCTTCTGTCCGAGATCTTCCACCAATAAGGAACCTAGCTAGCAAGATTGCACACTCTAGTTCGCCCTGTACTGATGGGTTCGAAAGAAGCAACGAGGGGACGAAGGTCACGAGTCCTAATAAACACCATAGGGATCATGACCATGCGCTGCGAGGTAAAGATATTGAGGCCGACACCGTAAGGAGGGGTTCCCGAAAGGGCGCCGGCAAGGGCACTGCCCCTGGTACTTTCACTCGCCATCCTAGGCGTGAGTATTGTCTTGAAGCCCCTCCCTCTAAGGTGCAGATACCACTGGGTACCTACAATAGAAAGAGAGGTGCACGACATGAGTGGAAGCCGATTCCCATCCAGGTGGTAGAAGAGGGCTCGTCTGAATCTTTGGGGAAGAAGCAACAGACTGACTCAGTGTTTAACAGGCTGGAGGAGTAGGAAGTTTCTGTGTTTGATAGGCTACAAGTTCCATCTACGGTGGACCCTACAGGGTAGGGCCGCCGAGACCAGTGAATCTTTTAGGCCTCAATAGACAGGGATACACGCTCAAGCTCGCGGTGATTGTACTTTTCTTTTCTAGCTGTTTGTTTAAGGCCCGGATACGTCCCATTTAACTGCAAACGGTGTATCTTCAAGATGCAACACTTGAGGTCCAAGACCCTGTAGTTTGTTTTTCTTTGCAGCATCAGGTTCCAAGGATGGCTATTTGGGTTGATTGTGAACCTGGCCACATAAAGGCAGGCAGCAGCGACAACCGATGGCTTGAACTTTGTTCATCCATAGTCCAACAAGCTCAGGTCCGCAAGGTAGCTACACAGAAACTCAAACTTTCTTACATCGCCTCAACGGCAGTAGCAGTTATGTATCTCCGAAGAAAAGTTCTCACAGTGGGGCTCCCCATCTCAAACTTAAGAGTATTCAGTATGTTGGCCTCCATCTTGATCACTTGTTCCTTGGTGTATGTGTTGTGAGTAATGTAACTGTAATTTTCCACCTTGTGTGCATATATATCACTTTCATATTTCGCAGCAACAAGCATTGCAGCTGCGCCCAGTAACTGCAGCTCACTCCGGACAATGACACGCACAGAGAGGAAGAGGTGTCCACATATGAGACGGCAAGCTGAAGCGTGTCAGCCAGAAGATTGTACTCATCGGCCACTTCCACGAGCCAGTACACTAGTATCGCCCTGAAAGACGGGATAATATCGGCATATAGTCTCTCAGCCTCCTCAACTCCTCCAGGGACCGCATGTAGTTGTCGATGTCCTCAAGGTACGGCACGATAGATGCCCGGGCCATGATGGGGTCAGGCTGCTCTAGCTCCGAGTCCGCGTCTAGCAGGCGGGCACGGTCGGCCATGTTCTTCTCCTTGCCATTGCTAGGATCGTGGTGGGAATTCTCCGGAGGACGCAACGGCGTCGATCCGCGATTGTTGGCCTTGATTTCTTTTCTTCTCTTTGTTTTTTTTTTGAGCTTGATTGTGTTGTTTTGTACCAGTAGAGGTCTCGTTTGTTGTACCGTGTGGTTGCTCGGGGAGAAAGCCTATTTCGAGGATTGTTGTCCTCCATCCTCCCCGACAGCTGTTTGGCTTTGTCCGAGGCCATCACGTAAGGTTTAGACGAGTAAGCTCTGGACTCGCGCCAGAAACTTTGGCCACGGGTACTTGTTGCGCTCCTCTTCTTTTCTGTATTTCTCCTCATTGTCACGGTCTTAGATTGACGCGCATCCTGATGCATGTGGCCAAAGGCACTTGTGGCGCTCCTCTTCTTTTCTGTATTTCTTCTCATTGTCACCGTGTTAGATCGATTCACGCACAGCCTGATGTATCTTATATAGATAGACGCATATGCATAGGCAGCTAGGCTTATTCGACAAGGACTCGGACTCAACTTATGGTATGCAATAATCTTGATTAGAGCCAAGTCCGTATCAGTGTTGAGTTGTTGGTCATGTCCGAGCCTGGTTGTGTGCCTAGCACGTTTTGCTGGTTGTGTTTGAATCGGACCGCTAGCAGCAGTAGTAGGAAGTCCGAATTAGGAGCACTAGTTTGATGGACAAGGAGTCCAAGGCAGCGTCGCGTCCGTGGTGTATTAGTAACAGTTCGAGTAGTCAGTTTCATGTAGTAGACTAGCTCATACTCACTACGTCAGTCACTCCGTTCTAAAATAAACAATTTATAACTAGTGGGCTCCGAGCCATTGTCGACCAGAGGCTGACGACAGAGAAAAAGAGGACGCTGTATTGCTATTTCGGGACAAGCATCTCAGGGGAATATCCAGGCCATGTATGTCCTAGTTGTAACCTGGCCATCCCTTTATATGGTGAGCCAGGGTCTCCAATGAGAGGATCGGTCCATTAGCATATGCGTAAACCCTAGAGGAGAGGAGAGACAGCATGACTTCATCTTCTTCCTTTCGATATAGCTCAAAGAGCACTGGTACTTGTCTAGAGATTGCCAATGAGAGGATTTGTCCACGTCCCAGCTCCGCGCCATGGCTGCGACCACAGATTGCCGCTCCGGGGTAGAAGAAGACGCGTAATGGATGCAGGCGCCAACGCTGCAAGCCTACAGGGAGGAGAGCGGGGCCGAGCAGGTTCGTCCACGTCCCAGCTCCACGCCATGGCCGCGACGCCCCACAGATTGTTGCTTCGGAGAAGAAGAAGACGCGTAATGGATGCAGGCGCCAAAGCTGCAAGCCTACATGGCAGTCATGACGGCAGCGACATAACGGCGAAAATTGACCGGAGGGGGGGGGTTCAACTTGACGAGCGTTAGCCTGATATTTTGTATTCAAACATAAAGTTGAATTCGTGCCTAAAAAGACCCTCTGAGTATTTGGCACGCCAACTGTGATTAACGCAGCTGATTACAAGCAACTTGGGTACCACGTTGCCTGGGCACCTCAACTTTTAGGCCGCAAAATGATATTCTCGACGGAGAGACCATGGGCGTTGATGACGGCTCGCCACGCGCGGCAGGCACCACCGGCACGCGGCAATAGCGCCTCCGGAGAGGCGGCCCAGGATGCCGAGGAGGACATCGGATGGCAAGAAGATGCCGGTGCCGTCGTCGTCGTCCATCGTGATGGATCAGCGAATCAGCGACCGTTTAGCTGCAGGTTATGCGACCCCTCGTCTAGGTGCAGGAGGAAAGCGAACTTGTTTCGCTCCGGTTGCTTTTGCCTTTGGATCATCGAGAATAGATGGAGTCTATATAACACACCAAAAACTCTTTTTCCAGGGGCAACTTAACTGCATCACCGGCATAAAAAACATAACCTTAACCGCCACGTTAGCCTTGGAGATGGATAGCATACATACACCGGACGCACGCTGGCTAGCAAGTAAGGGCACGTACAATGGTCGTATCTTAGTTTTATTTTAGCAATGCCATGTAGGATGATTGCTGAGTTGGAGCAAAGAGAAATAAAAAAAGACTTATGTCTTATTTTAGCTAAGAGATCATCTCTTGGCACTATATGTCTCACCACATATTTAGGAATATTTGTCGTTGGAGATAAGACTAAAAAAAGATCTATTGTACATCTTATTTTGTTATCATATCATGATTATGTGGTATATCTAAGATAAAACTATCTTATCAACCATTATACATGCCCTAAGTAGATGATGGATTCTCACTGCTAGCTAGCTAGCTATCTCAAGGAGAGTTAAGAGTTTGCAATGTTGAGCTTGAATTTGCTACAAATTTTTCTATGTTTAATTTGTATCTCAATATCTGATTGCAGTGTTAAATGTCCAAAAAAAAAGGTAAAGAAATAAAAATAGATGTGTTCAACATTTGTTCCGTAGCAATTGCACAGGTATTGTGCTAGTTCACTTAAATAACACGTTCAAGGGCTTAATTATCTCAAATTGTTTACTTTTTTGGTTAAAGTAATTGTGAACACCTTTTTACCAGAATACAACACACACGATTTTCAAATAAAAAAGAATACATCACACGACACACACATGCGAACACAACACGATCCGGCCGCAGCATCTCTCCTCCCGGCGCCAACACAGCCTGGAAATCTCCGGCGTCAACTTCCGCGCGCTGAACGCCACCATGCCGTGGCCGTCCGCGATAGTGCTCCTCCACAACGCTATCTCCGCCATCTCCGCCGTCCGCGATAGTGCTCCTCCACAACGCTATCTCCGCCATCTCCGCCCTTTCCCACGTTGGGATCCCCGCACCGCAACCGTGCCCGCCGTCCATCGCGCTTTTGGGCTGGCGTTGGGCTCCCACGACACGGTGGACTCGCTGGGGTGGGTGCCCGGCGGCGGCCTGGCACAGTTCGCGGTGGAGCTCTGAGGGACGCCGCATCGAGAAGATGCAATGGCTGGGTTGGCTCACGAGGCGTGCTGGTAGAGGGCTCGTCGTGGCACGATCTGGGAGGGAAAAGAGGCCGGACGGGGCTGTCCGTCCGACTCGGGTCAGTAAAGTGTGGGCTCGGTGGCATTTCTTCATAGTTAATCAGAACTATGGATGCTAGTTTTGTCTGTAACTCGGGAAGCGGCCTCGAGCGCTCGCCGGTTCATTTTCTTGTACTCTTCTCACAAGCATATTTTTGCATGTTTGTTTCAGCTTCCGATTGTAGACCCAAAAGCAAAGCTGAAGCGGAAACAAACAGACCCTCGAAATCCTGACATCCATCCACAATTTTAGACTGATCATATGCATCTTAGGTAAAAAAAATAGTTATACTAATCTTGTCAGATGAGATGACGGACCATATAGATTCACTCCAGGTGCAAAAGAGACCAATCTTGGGGCAGGTCCTGGAACCTCAATATGTTCTGAAATCTCAATCCTCCAAGGTGGATTATAAACAGTTTAACAGGTGCAAAAGAGACCAATCTTGGGGCAGCACCCTACCTCAGTTAATGGTTACACAGTTTAACATACTGGAGATTTACCTTTTGTGCAACTTCAACACCTCTGCAATCTTCATCTTTTTCTCAGCATAATTCAGCATGTTCTTTGTCTTAAGACGAGCAACACCCTTCTTGAACATATCCCGAGCTTTATCATCTTCAGTCTAAATCACACAAAAGGTGAGACTAACATAAACAATGTATTCCAGTTACATGTGCATCATCGTGTCAAACGTACAGTATCCTACTTACATTCGCAACAATGTGACCCTCCTTAATAATGCCATAAATCTAGAAAAGTGAACAGAGGAAATTAGACATTGGCAATATGTTGCATGTTCGACACCATAATAAACTTGCAGGAAATGCCTATAAACTTGCAAAACAGCTCCAAATTAATAAAGGGAGCAACTTGCCATTTGTCTCATTGTCAGAAAGACAGGACCCCCCTTCAGTTCAGCCATCATTGTAGGTTTGTGCATATGGAACTTGTCCATTGCATGTACTTCCTTCACAGCGCCCTTGTACTCTTTCTGGAATACGTGCAAACTAGTAAGAAATATGCATAATCAGAAATGTAAGTCCGTAGTGGTTTAGTGCACAAAATGTTTGATGTAGCACAATGCTAACATTATTCTTAACGACAAGTCTCCAGATCTCAAAATAGACAAGATCTAGGCCCTTGAGGGACGCATCATCGCGGAGCTCATAAATGTACTCCTGAATCAAACATACCAGATTGTGAGCAACACCAGTGATGAACACCTAAATTAGCAGACGAGAGGATATCTTACATTAAATGCAAAAGCAGCTAAACGAACAGTCATATGGGGTAACCGTGTTGCAATCCTCAATGCTTGCCTCCATGCTCTAGTTTCCATGTCTCTCCACTGAAGTGCAAATAAGTTAATAATCTGGTGCTTCACCATCCATGTTTGTATGACTAATGTGCCTATTATTCATGATTTTCTCTGGGGCATACTTACCTCTGCAGACCTGGCATCCAAATGCAAATATTCTTCAATCCACTGTTGCAAGATATTATTCTATCAGCATGGTAATATTTCAAATCCCAACTGCTTGATCACATGATGCATACCTTGATTTTTTTTGATATTTCTCCATAGTACTTGACATAAACAGCATCCATTTCATATGTATTATAAAGCTCACGGTAGCCATCGACATCTGGGTACTCCGGTTCAATGCTACCAGGCATCTATAAAATGGACAAGAATTAGATGGCTCATTTGAAAATACATATAGGAGACTAGGGAGGTGGATGGACACTACATGGAAGCTAATGAGGACTCGGTTAACAACTAAACACTACCTAAAGCGTTTTCTGATTTTTACAATCTGGCATTCAGTGATCTGGTCTTCAAGCTGCAAATAACTACCACTTTAATTTAGGTTTATATAAAACAGAAGCGATGTGCACAAGGTACGTCATTGTGTCCATCGAGCAATGATTTCGGTTCACATAAATGCAAATGATAAAAAGGGAGAAGGCAATAGGATATACACACATACTATTACTTTTTCAAAGCACATTTAGTGTACATACTTAATGGCCGCAGCCAAGTGAGACAATGTTTTTTTCAATGAAAGTAATTGGCTAAAGATTCACATTTCCCCCTTATAATAAGATCAAGCATACTATAAATGGTACCATATAATTAAATTGCCTTTAACAAGTAGATCCACTGTGATAGATCGACATGATCCATTTCAGAAGCGATTAAATCGTCAACTAGTTTCAGCAACCATAGAGTTACCATCACAAACTCCATCATGATGTAAGAGAGAATAAGTTTGAAAATAGCACTATTTGTGAAACATATAAGATACCATAGCTTGAACTGCCCCCTGCAGTCATAAAAAACATGATAATTTACATATTCTAATGCTGAACCTGAGCCTTAAAACTAAGGTAGGCAAGGAGGTCCAAGAACCAAGTGGGATACACTTCCTAGCATATCCGTAAGTTACTGTCAAATATGAAATGGCTAAGAACCAACCAATTTTAAGGGGTTACTCAGAATATGCACCAGCTAGACTTATCCGAAATTGGAATAAATACAAAAAAGCTGGCAAAACTTTTGAAACCAACCCCAGCAAGTACTACCATCCAATGGTAGCCACAAAACTAACAATAATGGGACAATGGATAGAAAACCGATGTTTTCATAAACCACAGCATCGAATATGCTTATGCAAGTCAAACATTCAGGATCTACTTGATTTATCAAGGATGGAGTGTCCTGTAACAGTTTTAACTCATAATGTCAAACATGTGGCTCAATTTTCTGAACAAACATTGCAGCTGTAGTTGGAATTAATGAAGCAAAACAAACTACCTGATTGATTGCCAGTTTTCACGGTGTGTACTGAAACTATTTCTGAATATTCATGATCAATATAACCAAACTAGTCAGCTGGATGACTCAAGTATAGACATAGACGGTGCACTTACGCAATTTTGAAGGACAATCTTTTGATAGTCATTCAAATCAGAGTTCCAGCTATCGTCAGTATGGAAGAACCACTCAAAATCATCCTCTAAATGCTCAAAGTACTTCTGGCGGCAAATTTCATCCTCAGAGTACGCATTCGGATCCTTAAGCTTACATCCGGACACTGGGTTCATAGCCTACACATGCCAACCCAAAGGACTGAATTAGCTGATATGGCACACAGATAGAAACTGACTGAATTATGTCACGACTTCTACAGAGGAGGTGGAGCTACTGGCCTCGTCAACTGCCTCCTCATCAACTACTCGGGCCCACGTGGACAAGGAGCCACGTGGCGAGCTCCCAGTGGAACGACCACGTCGACTGCGACGTCCAAGCTGTCGGCTCAACCCCCAGGAGTGGGCGTTATAAGCAGAACGGCTTCAAGGAGAAGGACACGGAAGAGAACTATCTGAATCACTTCTTTCCCTGAACTGTATTCCTCCTTTTTTCCTCAATTCTCCCCAAATCCTGTATCCTCTACTGTTATTGAACTGAAATCAAGAGGAACGTGAGTGGCCTGAGGATTTCGGCCCTAACATTTGGTATCAGAGCCAGGCTCGATCGGTGGGCGATGGAGGATTTGGCGAAGGCGATGAAGGAGATGGGCGAGACGCTTGGTGCGTCGATCGGGGCGATCAAGAGTTCGGTGGACGAATCGCAGTCGATTCTGCGGGAGATCGGCAACTGGAAGCCGCAGGTCGACATCGCTCTTCAAGATCTGCGTTCGGATGTCAACACCTTGCGCCAGCAGTTGGGGAGGGTCGCACTCAATCCGATCCTCGAGCTGGATCCCAGTACCCTTCAAGCACGCGCGGCCCGTCCGGCTACGCTGGATGGTGGGGCGCGTTCGTGATTGGCGACGGCGGTCGCGGCAATTCGCCACGGCGTTCTTCACGCAAATCGGGGCGTCCGACGGGCCTTGGCCTGCCGACTCCTCCGCAAAGGGTACGCTGCTGATCTCGATCCCCATGAATCCAGTTTCCTACATAGGGTGGTCGTGGCGGCAAACGGCGCCGAGACCTAAGTTGGATTTTCCGCTCATCGGGAGAGGCCAAAGTCTTGGCGTCGTCAGTGTGAGTCATATTTCGGTGTTTGAGATTCAACCGAGGCTGGGTGGACACAGAACCATGCATTTTGTGGGTGCAGCGTCCATGTGGCTAGAGAATTGTGGTATGAGTCTAGAGAGTTTGGATTGGGAGTCTCTGTAGCGTTAGTTTGCAATCAGTTTGGTCGGGATGAATTTCAGAGATTGCTTCACAACTGTTTAGTATGAAGCAAACCGGGTCACAGAGAGTATATTCAAGAGTTCACAGGTTATGCACGCTGAAAGCTCATACTTCGCTTGGGATCCCGAATTGTTTCCGCCACGATTTGTAGATGGGTTGAAGGATGAGATTCGTGTTGTAGTGTTAGTTCATCAGCCAAAGAATTTGGATGCTGCTGTTTCGCTTGTTTCTCTTACAGAAGAAGCAAAGGAGATCTGGAAGAGGAGTTCTAGCAAGTCTAATCGAGCGGAAGGGCCATTCCATTTTCAGAAGAGCTCGCCTGCTCGGCAACAGCACCACTTGCCGTGGGAGAGAAGACTACACCATGCATTTACTCCACGCATCACGGCGGAGGACCGCGCGGTCAGGAATCGGCTCAGATCAACATTCCCGGCCACCGAAGAACTTCTGCACTCAAATCCTACAGACGCCACGAGGGTTGTGTTTTGTATGCGGGAGAAATGGAATCCTGGACATAAATGCTCCACGACGGTGCGATTACATGTGGTGCAAGAGATGCTGGAAGCCATGGGTATGGATTCGGAAGATGCTTGCGAGAGAAGCGATGAGCAAGGCGAACGCATATGATCTCCCAAGCAGCCGCTGTCGGCAATCAAGCACCTAACACGCTCAGATTGTTGGGCCAGATTTAGAAGAAACCAAAGGACGATGCTTGTGGATTCGGTAGCTCTCATTGTTTCACAAGGAGTCGGCTACGGTTGAATGGTGTGCAACGAGCAGTGAACCCGTTAAGGTGAAAATTGCCAATGGGGCTGAAATGATTTGGCGATGAGAGTTAGAAGGCTGCGAATGGTGGTGTCAGGAGTTACATTCGCATAATCTTAAGGTGCTGCCATTGGGAGGATATGATGTCATCATCGGCATGGACTGGCTTGAGGCGATAATCCAATGGGAGTGGATTGGGGGCAAGCGGTTGGCGTTTGGGATGATGGCAGGTTGGTGCAACTCAAAGGATTACAATCACAGCCAGTTTTCTCGCAAGGAAGTGGCTCAGGAATTATTATTGATGATTCAACAAGCGGGTGTTACGTAAATGGTTCAAGCAGGTATGGAGGAGGTAAGTGATAAGGAGATCGTGCGAAGCAATAGAGATGGTGCCGCAGAGTTCGAAGTGTGTTTGCTGAACCAACTGAGTTGCCTCCATTCAATTCGATCATGCTATACCACCGATTGAGGGTGCTAAACCTGTCAACCTCCGCCCTATCGGTATAGTCCGGAACAGAAGACGAGATTGAGAAGCTGGTCGCCAGATGCTCAGCCAAGGTATCATTCAACCAAGTGTCGCCTTTTGCTAGCCCAAAGGTTGCTTGTATCAAGAAGGATAGAACTTGGCGATTCTGCGTGGATTATCGACATCTTAACGCAATCATCACAAGAATCGATTCCTCTACCAATAATCGAGGAGTTGATCGATGAACTGGCCGGAGCACGCTGGTTTACCGCCTTGACTGCGGCCGGGTATCATCGACACGCATGCGTCGGAGGACGAAAATAAGACGGCATTCAAAACGCATCATGGGCACTCGAATTTCGTGGTGATGTCTTTCGGTTGACCGAGCACCAGCTACTTTTCAGAATACCATGAACACCGTTTTAGCGCCGTGCTCGTGAAGGGCGTTCTAGTGTTCATTGACGACATCCTAATCTACAGCGCTGAACTCGACCATCATGCAGATTTGCTTCGTCAAGTGCTGAAACCGCTGCAAACTCATGATCTAAAGGTTAAGCTCAGCAAGTGCTCTTTTCGCCACCGCAGCTTGGTCTACTTGGGGCATGTTATCAGTGCGTATGAGTGGCAACAGATCCCAAAAATATTGTCTTGTGCTCAAGTGGGAATCTCCTAAATCCGTGAAGGAAGTGAGGGATTTCGGCTTGGTGATACTATCGGAAATTCGTCCGAAATTTCGGCCAGATCAGCCGTCCGCTGACAGAGCTGTTGCGGAAGGACAGTGAGTTTGTCTGGACCGAGCGCACAGAGAAGGCATTTCGAGACCTGCAACAGGCCCTAGTGACTGCGCCAGTGTTGGCTATTCCTGATTTCAACAAGCCATTCGTGGTTGAGACGGATGCTTCAGATGGTGGTGTTGGAGCAGTGCTATCTCAGGAGGGGCACCCTATTTCCTACCTCAGCAGAGCGCTGGGTCCTCGCAATCTGGGACTATCGGCATACGAGAAGGAATTTCGCTATTCTGCTGGCGGTGGATCATTGGCGACCATACCGCAAGTGCAGGAATTCTTGATTCACCGATCATCGAGTTTGGCAAGTTTGGATGAGCAGCGATTGCATACCCATGGCAACGCAAGGCGCTCACCAAGTTACTAGGTCTCCGCTATAAAATTGTTTACCGACCTGGTCGTGAGAATGCTGCGGCAGATGCTCTGTCGCGCCATACTAAGGGAGCAGAATTGGCGGCGGTCACCGTTGGAATTCCTTGCTGGTTGGAAGCAATTCGAAGTAGCTATGAGACGGATGACGAAATCCGCGAACTGCGCGCAAGATTCGGCAAGGAGATAAGGGAGCCCGTGAATTTTCGGAAAGCGATGGCTTAATTCGATTCGCGGGACGGATTTGGCTAGGGTCTGACATCAAAAGGCAGATGGTGCTCCGGTTCAGGCACGACAATACCGGTAGTGGCCATTCCGGCACCACTGCAACCTATCAACGATTGCGTCGCAACTTCGCCTGGAAGGGTATGCGCAAGGAGGTGGAGGACTATGTGGCTCAATGCTCGGTTTGTAAGCAGGCCAAGAATGAGAGGGTTCGTTATCCCGGCTTGTTGCAGCCATTACCTGTGCCTCGGCAAGCATGGCGCATCATCACTATGGATTTTGTGGAAGGACTTCCTCTCGTAACAAGAATCGTGATTCTGGTGGTGGTCGACAAGCTGACCAAGTACGCGCATTTCTTACCACTTAAGCACCCGTTTACAGCAAATCAAGTGGCCATGACGTTTGTGGACAATGTGTTCAAGCTCCATTCTATGCCAGAAGTGATTGTGACTGATCGGGACCCAATCTTTACGAGCAAACTGTGGAAGGAGCTGTTCAAGCTGACAGAAACTGAGCTCGCGATGAGTTCTTCTCGTCATCCACAGACGGATGGACAGACAGAGCGAGTTAATCAATGTTTGGAGACATATTTGCGTTGTTTTGTTCATGCTTGCCCCCACAAGTGGCGACATTGGCTTCCCCTGGCTGAGTTCTGGTACAACACTTCGTACCATTCAGCCATCAAACGTTCTCCTTTTGAAGCGCTTTATGGACATCCGCCGCCATTTCGGGTGATTGATACATCCGCTCATTGCTGATGATTTGGGGTCTTGGCTGGAGGAAAGGGCTCGGATGCAGGATTTGCTCAAACAGCACTTGGAAAGGGCTCGACAGATTATGAAGCATCAGGCTGACAAGCACCGTTCCCACCGTGAATTTGCAGTTGGTGACTGGGTGTTCTTGAAGGTTCAGCCTTATGTGCAGCCGGTTGCTCACCGGGTGAGTCATAAGTTGGCTTTCCGTTACTTTGGACCTTTTCAGGTGTTGGCGCTGCATGCAGGTCTCGTATAAGCTAGCTCTGCCACCAAGACACTGATACATCCGTGGTGCATGTGTCTTTGTTATGCGTAGCGCCTCTCCTCCGATGACAAAGAGCAGGTCCGGCTACCTCTGATGTGTCTGAACTGGGGCAGCAGGAGGGCATACCACAACAAGTTCTGCAGCGTCGCCGCACCTCCGAGGAGCGACAAGCGCACACAGCGCTAGTGCACTGGTCTACACTTCCCGCGCTACTAGCTACATGGGAGGATGAAGCTCAGCTCAGCCGCTGATTCCCTGCTGCGCCGGCTTGGGGACAAGCCGGTCATGAAGGAGGGGACAATGTCACGACTTCTACAGAGGAGGTGGAGCTACTGGCCTCGTCAACTGCCTCCTCATCAACTACTCGGGCCCACGTGGACAAGGAGCCACGTGGCGAGCTCCCAGTGGAACGACCACGTCGACTGCGACGTCCAAGCTGTCGGCTCAACCCCCAGGAGTGGGCGTTATAAGCAGAACGGCTTCAAGGAGAAGGACACGGAAGAGAACTATCTGAATCACTTCTTTCCCTGAACTGTATTCCTCCTTTTTTCCTCAATTCTCCCCAAATCCTGTATCCTCTACTGTTATTGAACTGAAATCAAGAGGAACGTGAGTGGCCTGAGGATTTCGGCCCTAACAAATTAGCTGCTATGGCACACAGATAGAAACTTGACGGCATAGGTTAATTGAACGGAATGGTGAGAATTGACACAGTAGGTAGGTAGGTACCTGGTAATAAGCGATACGATGGCGTGCCTGGCACACTTTTACCTTGACGTTGTCCATCCAACTCATCGAAGGCGTCTGGCTGATTGGAGGAGGAATATTGGGAAACAAAATTTGAGCATAACTGGCCTGGTCTTCCTCGCTGAGAATTACTTCTGGGCCGAAAAGCTCCTGCTGGGTTCTTTCTTCTTCTTCTCCCGAGTCCATTCTCGGAAGGAGCACATGATTTTGCGCTTGGACGATGGCCATGTCTGAAATCGAGCCCTGGTGATCCTTGGCAGCCTCGCCAGGCCCGAGATGCACATGAGAAATCGGGGCTTCATGGCCCTGGGCAGTGGCAGTAGGAGCATCGGGAGATTGGGTTAGGCTGGCCATCTCGCGCAGCATCTGGATCGAGCGATATGTTTCCCAAGCTTATCCGAAAGGTAGTCGGCTGCGAGCTGGAGGCTGTGGTCGACCTGGGTGGAGCTGAGCTGGAGGCCGAAGACGATCTGGACAGCGTCGAGCCGGGGGCGAGGTCGATCTGGGCGGCGTCGATCTTCTGGCGTAGGTGCTCCGTAGACGTGGCCGGCGGCGACGGTACGAGCTAGCGTCGGCGGGGATCGGAGGCAGCGGCGGCAGGAAGTGGGAGGCGACGATGCTTTGAGGCGTGAAACCCTAGCCTCTTGTCGAGAGAACAGAGACAGAACACAGAGGGGAGCCGAGACAGGATTTGCGGATTGGGCACGCGGTGGCGGTGGCGGTGGCAGTCGGGAGTAATAATTCTGAAAAAATTAGGGGAGCATTTGTTGTGCAATCACTTATGGACGATGCTGAGCGTCCTCGGACGATACAATCGTTTTCCATCGTCCTGGTCCTTTGTTTGATACGTGTCCAGCCTTTTGCCCACAAATTCCGATTTTGCTGCAGAATACCCTATTTTTGCTATAAATGTCCCGCATTTGCTTTCGAAGCAAAAAACGGTTCGTTTCAAAAAATAGAACGTCCCGTCGGAGATCTCGCCTTGCCGGAGACCATGCAGCAAAAAAATATACTAATGTAGCAAAACGACTTCGCCAGAAACATCGTCAGAAAAAACTCGCCGGTGACTCTCGCCGAAGACCTTGGAGCAAAAAGTTAACACTGTTGTAGCAAATTCACAAGACGGTTGTAGCAACAAAGTTATTCTAATGTAGCAAAAAACTAACATCGCCGGAGACCTCGCCAGAGACTTTTTTGGACACCTCATCAAAAAACTATCAGGATGTCGTAGCAAAAACAGGAAAACGGTTGTAGCGAAATATTTATACTACTGTAGCAAATCCATTAGCCGTCGGTCGCGAAGACACCGATCGTCAGCAGCAAAAACGTCTGCAGCAAGGAGCAACGCCGGCCACGCCGTTAGTAGCATCGCCACCGGTAGCAAAAACGGGCAACGTAGGGAGCAAACCTCGGCGCCGTCGATAGCAAGGTCGGCCGCCTATTGTAGCAGCACCGCCGTGCCTCTGTAGCAAGGTCGGCCGCCCACTGTAGCAGCGCCGCCGTGCTGCTGTAGCAAGGTCGCCGCCGTGCCGCGGTAGCAAGGCCGCCATGCCTTTATAGCAACTCGGGCACCGCAAGGAGCAGATGCCGCGCGCTGCAGGGAGCGGAGCCCGCCGCTGCATGTAGCAAAGCCGGGTGTTGCAAGGAGCAACGACGCACGCCGCGGGAGCAACGCCGTCCTCCCTTTCGCAGGCGCCGCCGCTTTTCCTCGCGGCAACACGGAGGCGTCGCCGTTCCCTACGTAGGCTCTAGAGGCGGATGGAGGTGAGCGGCGCAAGCTCGAGTGGCGGCCGGAGGTGAGGGCATGCTGGCACGCGCGGTGGCTTGAGGATGTCCACGAGCAAGCTAGAGCTCGCCCCGGTGGTGTCGGCTGTCGTACGAGGAGGCGGAGCAAGGCTGGCGGGTAACGAGGAGATCGAGAGAAGCATACTAGCCGCGGACTGTAAGACATGGTTCGTGGCGGAAATCGACAGAATAGGCCGCATGAGAAGGAAGAGATGCGGTGGGAGAGAGTAGGAGAACGAAGGGGATAAGAACGACGGGAGGTGGGGCCACTACTATTTTGCCACCGACGCGGGACGCGTGGCGTGCTCTCGCGCAGGAGGACGGGAAGTTACGATCCCCCGGTGGATCATTATCATTTCCCATCACTTATTCCGTGCAATCGTGCAATCAAACTGATCCACAACGTCCGATCCAGAATTTGTGGCACGATCCAAATATCTCCGTCTCCACCTCCACATTAGTTGCAAGTTTGTGAAACCCCCCTGCATATTTTAGATGTCCCATACAAAGCATCAGTTTTTCTCCTACGTACAGATCTCGATCGGCTAGGGTTACGGCCGCCGGCTGGCACAGACTCCACTCGGAAGTTACTCCCTTGAGACGGTTCCTCGAAGACAAAGGAGATCAGGTGACAATCCCAATCACAAGTTCCAGCAGCCGGTACCACTAGTGATCATAGATACATTGCTAGCTTGTGGTCTCTTACAACGCCGCCGGGCTAGGACCTGATCGTGGTTGTACTTGACATGGTTAAATCCTCATACACATATCTTGTTGCATATAGTCCTTCCGTTTCCAATTTGACTCAACTTTGTCTAGATACGCCTATTAATGTCTAAATATAGACTTGTCTAGACAAAATTGAGTCAACTAATTTGGAACAGAGAGTATAATAGAAACAATCGATTCAAGATGTACACTCATAACATTCTGTATCTAGTATAGTTCAAGATCAATTGTCTATGAATGGTGATTTACAGATCCTATTATCCAGATTTAGCACACTCACGTCTGATATGTAGTTGTCTGATACATGTCCGTACGTGGTTTCAATGTGTACTAACCCATGCTCAAACCATTCTTGCAGATCATGGAAGCTAACAATAGTAAGCCTGAACAAGCACAAGAATTTGTTGGTGCTCAATCGTCCATAGACAAAGACGCCACACCAAATAATAATGATGGATTTGGTACGCCCAGGAAAACAGCAAGTATACCTCAACGTGTGAGTTGATCTAGACACCTCTTCACACTCCGAGTGAATGATTTTAAATTATATATAGGGGAGCATTTGCGGTACAGATTGACTGAACATTTTTGTGTTGTTACAGTGCTCTTCATTCATCCCTGAGTGTGCAGAGGAATTGAAGCCTGCGGTAGGGATGATATTTGATGATATTGACTCCGTGGAAGTGTTTTACAAGTCATATGCGCATGATGCTAGATTTGGTGTCCGAGTTGGGCAGCAAAAGAAGCGAGTGGACGATGTAGTAATGTGGAAGCGTTTCTTATGTGACAGGCAAGGATTTAAATCGAAAAAAGGTACGAATAGTACTAATCCATCACATAAAGCTACAATGAGCACCAATCCCTCAAAGCAGAATTCAAAAAAACGTAAAAGAAAGGAAACAAGGTGTGGATGTGATGCTCGTATTTTTGTCAAGATAAATAGTGATAACAAGTATATGATAGCTTCATTAGTTGAGCATCACAATCATGGACTAGTGACACCTAGTAAGCATCATCTGATCAGATCCAACCGCCGAGTCAATGAGAAGGCAAAACAAACACTCTACTCATGTCACAAAGCAAGCATAGGCACATCGCATGCGTTCAGATTGCTTCATGTTGGCGCTGGTAGTTTTGAGGATGTGGGATGCACTAAAAGGGACTTACAGAACTACTATTGTGAATTCAAAAATAAAATCAATGACTGTGATGCTCAAATGTTTGTGGACCAGTTGGGTAGAATGAAAGAACTCAACCCAGCTATTTTCTTTGATTATGATGTGGATGAAAATGGTAGGTTGTTGCACGTGTTCTAGGCGGATGCCACTGCGAGAAAAAATTACAGCCATTTTGGAGATGTGGTATCTTTTGATTCTACATACACAACTAACCATTACAATATGATTTTTGCACCTTTAATCGGGGTGAATCACCATATGCAGTCTGTGTTTTTTGGTGCTGGCTTTGTTGTAAATGAGAGGATTCCGTCTTACAAATGGTTGTTTTCGACCTTCTTAAAAGCTATGGGTGGGAAAGAGCCGAGGCTTATGATAACAGACGAGGATGCTAGCATGAGGGAGGCTATGAGATTTGTTCTTGCAACCACTATACATAGATTGTGCATGTGGCATATTATGAAGAAACTTCCTGAAAAAATTAGTCCTCACTTAAGAGAAGACCCAACATTTTTTAAAAGGGTGAACTCGTGTGTATGGGGTTCAGAAACACCTGAAGAATTTGAGTTAACATGGCACTCTTTCATTTCTGATTTTTAGTTGGAAGAAAATGAGTGGTTGGCTACTAGGTACAAGATTCGTGAGTCGTGGATCCCAGCATACTTCAGGGACATATGCCTAGCAGGCATTCTTAGAACTACATCAAGGTCAGAGAGTGCAAATTATTTTTTCAACCGTTTTATTGGTCGCAAGCTCGCATTTATGGAGTTTTGGCTTAGATTTGACACTGCCTTGCAATGTCAACGGCAAGAAGAATTGATAGCTGACAACACAAGCATCCATACAACGCCTCAGATTATGACAACATGGGAAATAGAGAAGCAAGGTAGTGAGGTATTCACACATGAGGTGTTTGATCATTTCCAAAAAGAGGTACTTGCTGCTAGAGAGCATTGTGACGTGCAGGGAACTCAAATGGTAGAGGGGATGAAGGTCCTGGCGATTAGCGATGCCTCTAATAAGGTCAAAGAAGTTCAATGTGATACATCAACCATTTGATAGCCAAATGTTCTTGCATGTTATTTGAGTCTAAAGGTATCCCATGCCGCCATATCATACGATTCTTGAGGGCTTCTAAAGTTGAAAACACTAATGAGCAACTGAGCTCCTATGTCATAAAAAGATGGGAGAAAAATTGCAAAAGGTAATTATCAGTGGAGTAAATTATACCCCTTCCTTTGGGTTATTGGCTGACATGATCATTTTGTGCAGGAATAGTGTATATGACAGCGAGGGTAACTTGCTTGCGGAGAAGCCTGTCGACCCGGTTGAGGCAGCCAAGAGAAGAAAAAATTTAGATGCACAAAACAAGTTCGAATCATTGGTTCAAAAAGCTAAGAACTCTGAAGAAGGAATTGAATTCCTCACAACTAGTTTGCTCAATATGGATGAACATCTATCTAAGTTGGTTCCTACTGTCTCGGTTACAAGGCAAGAAGAACATGAGGCTTTTCTTGGCTGTAGCATTCCAACTGAAGTTGGTGTCCTACCACCAACTGATGTTCGTACTAAGGGTAGATGCAAGAGAATAAAGGGACATGTGGACAAGGGGAAAAAGAATGATGGTCAGAATCCGAAAGCGAAACGGAAGTGCGGGAGTTGCAAGGAAGTTGGTCATAATAGCCGCAAGTGTCCAAACAAAAACCTGCCAACTGAGATGGCATAGTATTAGTTTCATATTGTTTACTTTAGTTTGTGTCAAACCGTAAAATGAATTTTCTGCACTGCACCATATTGTCTTGGCCCTTGTGGTAAATGCACTACTGACATTATGTTCTTCAAAATGGATTTAGCTTGAGTATTTTGTTTGTATATCTGACATGAAGATATTCAGTCTTAATACATGCTGTTCAGTTTTGTTGGTTATCTCTGAATGATATAGTTTGCATTTTCTGCGATTCTGTATTGTTCTGAAAGTTAAGTTTCAGATTTGATCAAGTATTCACACTCGACTGTTTTGGATAGCCACAGCTGAAATCCTGAATGTGTATATGTGGAGACTACACCTGACAATGTGGACTTTAGGTATTCTGTGTTACAGCTTGATCCTAGTTGAGGACATGCAGAAGATAGTTTCTGCGATGTGTGCCATTTGGGATTCGAGAAATAAGTGGACACGTGGAGATATAGGTTATGAACCATCCGAAGCCATGGATTTTATCATGGAATCGATGGTACCACTAGAGCTTCCAACGAAGTAGAGAGTACCACTGTTACAGCCGGAATGCACTTGGCATGGCCCTCTAGAAAATTCAATCAAGTTTAACTCTGATGGAGGTACAGAGCAGACGCCTGCACACGTTACGCTTGTGGTCAGGGTGTATTGCAGGTCTAGGTGGCTGATGCTCTTTTATTTTTACAGCAGGTTCTTAGTAGTGATGCTAGTAATCCGACTGGTATAAGTTATTAATGCTCGCAAATTTTCCTAAAAAAAGACAGTCATTAAGCTGGTCATACAGAAATTAGGAGGTTCAGACTGCCTTTTCATTAATGTGACTACTTAATAAGCAGTCACCTGATTGTAAAACTGCATCAGAATCAATATTTCCGTTCTTTTGGTTTAGAAATTACGAGGTTGACAGAAGCATCCACTTGTAAATGTTCTAATCTCCTAACTAATTAGTCACACGTAAGATCCTTCAAACACTCTACGTACTAGCCTATTACGTTTTCTTGTCAACATTTGATTTCTCCGTTTGAGAAACTGAGATAACACAATGTCTGAAGAAACAGCTAGCTGGAGACGACCGTGGAGTCCCAGCGCCCTCCCTTCGGCGACCTTGTGTGAGCCTATCCGGCCGCGACGCGATCCCACTGGCACAGAATCTTGTGCTTGCCTCACACTCACCATCCTCGGCCAGTATCGGCACCGTCTCTCTCTATCTCTCCGCCGTCGGGTCTTCTGTTCCCTCTCGCCCTTCTTCCGCTGGGAATCGACCCCTCGAAGCCAACCTCCAGTACACTGAGTCTCCTGGTCTCTTGCCCCTGCGACATTCTTGCTGGCTCCAGGGCGTCCAGCGTCGTCTCTTCTTCGTCTCCGTGCAGTCTGTTTAGGGAAGATGGGAGTTCCGATTGGGGAATGGGAGAGCTGTGGAATAATGTAAGGGGTTTTTCACAAACTTGCAACTAACATGGAGGTGGAGACGGGAATATTTGGATCGGGCCATAAATTCTGGATCGGACGCCGCAGATCAGTTTGATTGCACGATTGCACAAAATAGGCGATTGCACAGTAAATGCTCCCAAAAATTAGACGGTACTTTTTAAAGTAAGACTCGAAAATGCAGAAATCGAAAACGGAATTTCGAATTCTAAGTATAAACTAGAAAACAGGCCCGTGCGTTGCAACGAGAGACAAAAAAATTATGTTGGCGTGTCTTCAACATATCGATGGTGCGCTTCACAATTAGGCACGATGCCACTACCTCGGCTTTCCCCAGTTTTAGTTATGTCAGCCTTACGCTTGCATCCGCGTCAATAGAGCCATGCGTTGTCATCGCTAGCTAGCTCACCCCACACTCCAGAGGCCTTGGCCTTCTTAGGATAGCATAGTAGAGGAAATAGAGAAAGGACATGTATGTTGGGGAGAAGTTGGGACGTGGTTTTGATCTAATTAACCCAAATAGCATGGATAATTTGATTTTTGGGTTAAGTTTGGTCTCATTTTTATTATTAAAAAAGGTTTTAAAGATGCTAGAAAACCCGACCGAACTTCGGTTGAAGACGAAAATTCAGATCCTCTTTCTGTCGAGCTCATGTACCTCGTTGCATTGTCTTCTCGACAATCAGCACCAAGCTCTGGTGATCAGTCCGTGGCGCCACAGCGTCACCGCCCACACACATCTTCTTTGTTGTATGCATGTTTGCATGTCTTTCATGTTATCATGGATCCATGATCCCCTTTAATTACCGGCTAGCTAATCTTCACATAGACTCGATCATGCACCTTATATGCTCAGCAGGCAGCCCACAACCCCTTTTTTTGAAATAGGCAGCCCACAACCCCTTTCGTTTAAGCAGCTCCGTCTGCTTTCTGTTTTCAAATTGGCTTGCTGATACCCTAAACAATTTTCTAACATATATAAACCGGTGGGGCAGTGATCAAGGAAGCGGGGTAGGACTAAACTTGCGTCATACCAGCTCTTGACGCTTGCACATTTGCCAATTATAGTAAATGTGCCGACGTGTTGCTACGAGTTGGTTAAAAAATTGCTATCTCTTCCAGTGACCCGTTGTACCTATGGCGGAGCTCGGGCCAAATGGTTTGCGGGTGGGCTAGAAAGACATTTCAGGCCAGTATTGGGAATAGGCTTAATTGAGGGTATTTTTAGTAAGAAAAAGGTGGAAAACATGTATAGTGATTTTAGTCAAAATAAATTTGGTTTGGGGTCGATAGACCGCCCTAAATTCTAGGTAGCTCCGCCACTGCTTTCGACATGACCATCCCTTTTCAATTAGACCTCCTGCTCATGACCTAAACTTTTGGATGTAAAATATCGACACAACCCAAGTTTTCCCCCGAAATCCATCAACAACCTATCTAATCCGAGCCTTAAACAAAGAGAAAATATGTAAACACGGTTTGCTTGGACAAACCGAAATCAGTAGACACCTTCAGTTTTACCACTGGACAACTTTTATTTTCATTATCATTCCCTTGCCAAAATGCAAACAATCCACGTTCTGTACAAAAACCAGAATATGGAATAACATAATAAAAATTTAAAATAAATCTGCAAATTAATCTGTGAAGAATAGACGAAGAAAAACATGAAGGTTTTTAATCTTCTACCGTGTTAGCGATGTCGATCTGAACAGTACATACCATGTCAAATAGCTGAAGTACGGTGGCTGTCTTTGAGTAAATTTTAATTAAATTATCACTTTCAACAGAATTATACTAATTTAAAGAATGAAATCGTCCATATCCTCTAATATAGTTTTAACCGGACCAAACTAACCTACAAAAGCACTGAGCCTCTCATCTCCTCTGAACCACTTATGTCCATGAAACATTTAAGGAACAAAACAGAGTTGCCTTCTATCACTGAGAGTGAGCATAACCATCAGTTTTAATACAGCTAGCTAGCTGAATCGGAGCAGCCAAATGACACACCATCCGGTCAGTTTGCAGAGGTAGCTTTGCACGTAGATGTGCAAAAACATTTGCCTCTGGTATGCAACAAATGCACCATAAACTCCCATAAACTCTGATCTATACCTTTCCATCTAGATTTAAAAAACTCACCATTACCTGACAACCAAATTCAAGAGCCACCTCCCTCCAGCCTTCTTGAATTACAGCCCAGGTTAGCGGAGTTGCTGGGGCAGAGCGCATCGAGCAGGGATGTGGCGTGGCGGGGCGGAGCACGCCGGTGAAGAGGGCCCACTGCCGGGTGGGGTTTGCCGACGAGCGTGAAAAAATGAACCAGCTGAACTGACCCCGTTTGATGGATATTGTCGAACTGATATACTGAAAACTCTTACCTTGCTGCCATGCTTGAATTGCTGTTGTGCTTCTAGATACTTCGGATTCACCTGAATGACATGCAATGGCTTAGGAGATAGAGACTCGATTTACACGAATGACATGCAATGGCTTAGAAGATAGAGACTCTGACTGCCACACATTATTCGTTTTGGTAGGACGTTTATTCTCTGAAGGAGAAAACTGAATTTCATCCTCGAACCCTCCAAGGACAGAAGATGGGAACACTCTCGACCAGGTACGAAAGAGGTGTCGAATTAAAGCATACTTATTATGATGAACTTTCCTGTATGCGCAGAATACCTTGTGCAACCCAGTGGAGAAGTGTGCTATATATTTTTGTCCTCTGTTTTTCACAATATAAAGATGGTAATTTTTGTTCGATGGCTACCTGCAAGCATTGCCGAATGATTCTTGTCATGCAAAAGGAACCTTACGTGTAGAAATATGTAACTTAATCTTTGCATTTATAATTATTCTCAAGTTGGTTCGATTTCTATTTCATACTGTCTTATTTTTAAAGAAAAAAAAGTTCTATTAGGCAAACATTACTAAACAAAACCTATCTATCAAGAAACATTTAAGTTGATTCATATCCAATTAACAAATCCCATAGTTTAGAACTCATTTTAAGTTTTGACTGACGTTCTACGGTTGCACCTATTCACAAAAGAAACAAGATGACATCTTCATGTACTCCCTCCGTTCCTAATTAATGTTCTCAGATTTATCTAGATTTAAATGTATCTAGACATGTTTTAGTGTTAGATACATCCGAATCTAGACAAGTGCGGAGGGAGTAACAAAATGCTATGATCAATTCATCATGACTATATTTTGCAAGATGGAGAAGAACAACATCGGCAAACTGATTAAATACTCACCTCTTGCCCAAATCCGATGAATCCGCACCCAAAACATGATTTCTGTCCTTGCACTGTTAATCGTATTAGAAAGAATGAAAGGCCTGAAGCAGGAAAAAGCGGGTGTCATATGTGGCATGGACAGACGCGCGGCCATGCTGATGATGAGCATAGGTAGGTCGTCCGGCAGACGGAGGGTCGGTCGAGGAGGCGGTAGATTTCCTTCCAGGCAGGGGCCTCGCAGACGTCCGTGTTATGCGAGCAACGACCGTAAGCGGCCACCGACAGGCGCTAGACAAGGGAGAGACGGGGAGAGCAGGAGCATCCCTCCTCCAAATGGGGTACTTAATTTTTTCACCAATCTAAGCATTACACATGTGAATAAATCAGAAAAAGAGCAGGAAGAAAGGAATGAAGAAGGCACGACTACTGAATCAGACCAATGCACAAAGCAACAGGAAAGCGTTGTCAGTCATCAGAGATTTAGAGTCCACGTTTGACATTAGTTATGGTAAGAAATTTACAGATATATTACTAATAATCATCCTACAATTGAAAGGATCAGAATTCGTGACCCATCCACGAAGAAAAAAAATCAAAAGAAAGACAGGTAGAAGCATCTAGATCCATGTCTTTGAGCAAGAAATCCATGACTCACGTTATTGCAGGTAGATCGGGAACGTAGGCAACTTGACACCGCTGAGGATGCTGTCACTCCTCTCCAACGTTTGGGAAACGAAGAGTGATCTTACACCCATAACCGGCGTGGCCGCGGTGCCGGCACCGGCTGCCGGCGATGTGGGTCAGGTCCCATCCTTGTTGGGACGGTGGGTGCTGATGAGTTCCTGGTGGTGGCTAATGGTGGGATGGCCGGATCTGTTGGCGCCGGAGTTCATGGTGGCCGCGCCGGAGATATGGGTCAGGTCCCATCCTTGCTGGACGGTTGGTGATAGTGGCCTGGAAGGATTTGGCAACAGATCGCTCGTGGAGTTAAGCCGGAGGGAGGAAGGGCATGGGGAGAAAGAGGCGGCGCGTGAGGAAGGGCATGGGGATAGGGAGAAAGGGGTGGCGTAGCTCCGTACTCGGGCAGAGAAGGAAATTAAAACGAAGCGGTACCTGACTTGCAGGTGGCACGGTGGGTAATACCTCTAAACTTGCGAGGGCAAAACGGTCTTATCAGAAAAAATGTTGGACGAACCCAACAACCGGAGGAAACAGAGGAAATTCGTCCTTTTTAAGTAGTTGAGCAAGAAATCCATGACTCACGTTATTGCAGGTAGATCGGGAACGTAGGCAACTTGACACCGCTGAGGATGCTGTCACTCCTCTCCAACGTTTGGGAAACGGAGGGTGATCTTACACCCATAACCGGCGCGGCCGCGGTGCCGGCACCGGCTGCCGGCGATGTGGGTCAGGTCCCATCCTTGTTGGGACGGTGGGTGCTGATGAGTTCTCGGTGGTGGCTAATGGTGGGATGGCCGGATCTGTTGGCGCCGGAGTTCATGGTGGCCGCGCCGGAGATATGGGTCAGGTCCCATCCTTGCTGGACGGTCGGTGATAGTGGCCTGGAAGGATTTGGCAACAGATCGCTCGTGGAGTTAAGCCGGAGGGAGGAAGGGCATGGGGAGAAAGAGGCGGCGCGTGAGGAAGGGCATGGGGATGGGGAGAAAGGGGCGGTGTAGCTCCGTACTCGGGCAGAGAAGGAAATTAAAACGAAGCGGTACCTGACTTGCAGGTGGCACGGTGGGTAATACCTCTAAGTTTGCGAGGGCAAAACGGTCTTATCAGAAAAAATGTTGGACGAACCCAACAACCGAAGGAAACAGAGGAAATTCGTCCTTTTTAAGTAGTAGAGATAGAGATAGAGATACCCATGCTTTTACAATTTAACTCTCGAGAACCAGATAGAAACATATACTATCATAAAGTATGAAGGCACCAGGAACCTCTCTAAATCTACACAATAAAAAACGTCTAAATACACTATCTTCACAAAGCTAAAACATCTTATATGATAAAACGAAGGGAGTACTTCTATATTCACATTGACCAAAGCGGCAACCTGACCAGACTTCATGTTGTATGCTTGTACTTAACCAGTACACGCCTGACATGGATCGCCTTCCAGAATTCGTGCCGACTCTGGCAAATGATGTAGGTTTCCTTGGTAATTAAATTTGGGCATGTTATTTGATTATCCACTCCCTCCTGAGGCAATGGCACGTAGATTTGCAGGCTGATACTGTGTGTTCAAATTTTAGTTTTGATGTTTCATGTAGATATGCCCTAGGTATCCGGAAGTAACTTTTGTTTCCTGTTATACATTCCAAGTAGTTTCATAATCTCACTCCGAAGAGATTTTGCTTCATGAAATATTTTGTTTTAGATTCTTCAATGGTTCTCCAAACTGTCAATCCTCATTTTGAGCTATTACCATCTTACAATAGGTTACCTGGGCGTTGAGAGAGACTGCTTCAGAACAACAACAGCTGCTATTGGGAACTTCTATGCACTTCATCCTCCCATCCTTCGGAGTCCATCTGGCAATGACATTCAGTTGTACAAGAAAAGTAAAGATTGCATGGCAAGTGGTGAACACATGAAGTGCAGGTAACTGTATTCTATGTCCATTAATTTAACAAATATAGGTGGGATTGTTGGTAACTGTATTCTATGTCCATTGAAGTGTAAAGAATATGTATGCTTAGTGTAGCACCTTAATTGGCAATTGAGTCGTTCTTCTCAGTTCTTCTCAGTTTATACGCATTAACCACCAAGATAAAATGACACTGAAATTGATACACTAAAGAAATTGATATATTCACTCTGCATCCTGAGTAGATCCCTTCTTTTATGGCGGAGAAGATACTGATAGGCCATCAACTCTTCACGCATCATTGGTACTGCACTCGAAATAGCATCTTTTGCCTTTTGCCATGTTGCTGGCAGCAGCCGAAGTGTTAGCCACTCACCGTCAGGTGCTCCTTCCCTTCCTTGCACGATGCATTTTATTATCTAGGGGTTCCTCCCTGTTCTCGCGGTGTCCTGCATCGCCATCCGATAGAATATCATTGGAATAAAGGATTAGGTTACGTTGGAGTCTTGAGGTGTTGAAGATCCTTCCCCTCCGATGATCGCGCACACTTGGTGATGCGCCACATATAAGTCATTGTCGTCACTGCCAGATCCGCAGGAAACACTGTCTTGGAAGCGAGTGAAATCCCACGAGTCCTATTCCAGGTAAGATTCACCCTTCCTGATTCCGGAGTCGATGCTTTCTTCACTTTCGTCGGGTGTAGAAGGATAGAGAGAGAGATATTGGCGGAATATGTTGGATATATTATTGAGCCTCATGGACGAGTATATATAGGCGTACAGAGGATTATCTTGGAGTACGAGTCAAGTTAGGACTGTATGTAAACAGATCCTAACTCTATCTAAACTACCATAACAACCGTATATACCTAATACTCTAACATCCCCCGCAGCCGTAGCGGTAGCGTCGTGAACAACTGGAACGTCACAGATGGTCAGACTGGAGATAAACCGAAGTAGCATCTAGTAGGCTGACATCCCCCAGTAGTCGTAGCGGGAACGTCGTGAACGGTGTCGCGTCGCGATTGCTTGGACTCTAGAGGAAGCTGATGGTGCTCAAGTGAGGTGGTAGCCCTTGTGCCGATATAGAGGGAGCCGAGAGCATTGGGCGGTGCCGTGGTTAAAGTAGCCGTGCGAGGGGTCACCGTGGTCGATGTCGTGGTCGGGGATGCCTGTGTCGAGGTAGCCGCACGTGAAGCCGCATGCGCATAGTGCGTGAGGAGGATGACGGAGACGCGTCGAGGCAGCCGTTGAGGGTGTCGATGTTGAAGTCGATGTAGTCCGAGCCATCGAGGATGAGGTGCGGCCATAGTTTTGCCAGAACTAGGCGCACGTCGGGACGAACGCACACTCCGGTTTTGCCAGAACTAGGCACGTAGTGACGCAGTCGAGGCAGCCGTAGAGGGGTCAAAGCCGAAGAAGACGTTGTCGAAGCCAATGAAGACGAGGCGCCGATCCGAGCTTGCCAGACTCGAGAACGTGTCGGGGACGAAGGCACTCCCAGTGTTGCCAGTACCAAGCGTGTGGGGGCAGGGACCATCATAAACTTGCCGCCATGTCAGAAAGACTAGCAGAGGAAGGGAGAGATGTCGGCGCTGCCTACAGTTGTCGGAGTAGAGTAGCAGGTGGTGTAGTCGGGGATGAGGCGATGATGCTAGCGGCGAAATTGTAGTGGACGAAGACGTAGAAGGCGGAGAAAACAGCGGCGACCTGGGGTAGTCATGCTAGATGCCTGGAGTGGCGATGGGGTAGTCGGCGGGACCTGCGACGGCGAGAGGGCACCCTGCAGGTTACCTTGTGAAGCGCGGCGGCGGTGCTCGAAGTAGGCGAGGAAGACCCGACGACGTGACGAAGACCATGTGCAGACAGTGGCGATCTGCGCCGTAGGAGATGGCGCGGTGAAAGCCGAGGCCGTCGATGCATGAGGACGGTGAAGTAGACTGCGTGCAGCCACGCTATGACCCGAGGGGGCGGCATAGCTGCAGGACGCAAGTCGGTGCAGCGGCTGGGAGACCACCAGCAACGTACACGCCAAGGAAGGCGCATTGGAAGCCGGTAATGTGGACCAAAGGCAGCGGTGCCGCGACCCGACGAGGCGACACAGCGGTAGCCCGTAGCTCGATCGGCGGTAGGCGCGTGCTCGGGGACGTGCTTGGCGTAGACAGGCGCGGGATCGGTTAATCAGACCGATGATGCACCGTATGCACCATGGCGTGGACGACGCGTAGATCGGATTCGATGGCGGCGCTGTCGGTGAACTCCCGGACGATGACGACGAAGAGGATCTGAGGGCCGCGCAGTAGCATTCCGAGGGGGAAGGCGCACGGACGTGATGTAGATTCTCGATGCCGATGGTCGGAGTAGAGGCGCAGCGATGATGACGGCGGTGTGCGACTCAATCCGATCTAAGATCGGTAAACAATTGGAGAAAACCAATCAAGAGATTGGAAAAATAGACTTACAGGGCAGCCAATCACGGATCGGCAGAGAAACCCTGCGTACGGGTTGCACGGCCCCCGGCGGAGATCATGGAGATCGAACTCCCCGGGGGCGACGCTACGAGGAAGCGTGTGCGGCGGCTAGCGCGACGCCATGGAGGGCGGCGGCACTAGGGTTTGGTGGCGGGGGAGCCGGCGGTGCCTAGGGGAGGGAGGGCGGCGGCTAGGGTAGTTGAATCGTGGTTAGTCTAATACCATGTAGAAGGATAGAGAGAGATATTGGCGGAATATGTTGGATATATTATTGAGCCTCATGGGCGAGTATATATAGGCGTACAGAGGATTATCTTGGAGTACGAGTGGTACATTGCAAATGTATCTATAAATTTTGATGTTCCATGCTTGGTTTTATCCACTTTCTTGTGCTTTGTCCACACTTTGGAGTACTTTTCATATGATTTCTTGGACTAACCTATTAACAAGAGCCACAGTGACAACTGCCTGTTTTCTGTTGTTTTTGGTTCCAGGAAAGTCAGAAAATGAATATTCTCGGAATTGGACGGGACAAAAGCCAAAGTGCCTATTTTTCCGAATGTCATCATATGCCAGAATACGAGACGGAGAAGGGCCAGGGAGCCACCACACCACCTGGCCGCGCGGCCAGGCCTGGCCCGCGCCAGGGGGTGGTGTGGCTGCTCCCGGCACCCCCTCGGCCTCTCCTTCCGACTATATATTACCCTCAGGACGAAAACCCTAAGTGCTCGATCAAAAATCCATGAAAGAGTCTGTAGCCGTCGTCATCTCCATCCCTAGATCGGGAGGGATCTGAACCTCTTCTCGGCACCCTGCCAGAGAGGGGAATTCACCCTGGAGGCCTTCTTCATCACCATGCAAGCCTCCGGTGTGATGCGTGAGTAGTTCATCCTTGGACTACGGATCCATGTAGTAGCTAGATGGCTGGCTCTCCTCCTTTGTGCTTTCATGTTTAGATCTTGTGAGCTCCGTTCATGATCAAGATCATCTATTTGTAATTCTGCATGTTGTGTTTGCGGGGATCCGATGGATATTGAGATGCTATTTCAGATTGATTATTGATTCTATCATTTCTTTGTTATTTGTGATCTTGCATGCTTTCCGTTGTTAGTAGCTATCTTGGCCAAGTAGATGCTAGCAACTCCAAGAGTTAGTATTTATGCTCGATAGTGGGTTGATGCCTCTGGTAATCTGGGGAAGTGACAGAAATCTCTAAGGTACTAGATGTGCTGTTGCTATTAGGGAGAAAACAACAATCCTTTGTTCATAGAACAATCGTATTGTTTACTTTACACATAGTTCGTAAAGCAATAATCTTTTGCTTGTAACTTAATACTGGGGGGGTTCGGATGATAACCTGAAGGTGGATTATTAGTCATAGATGCAGTTGGATGGCGGTCTATGTATAATGTTGTAATGCCCAATCAAGTCTCAAAGGAGTCAAGATGATTAGTATATGCATGTATTGCTTTCTCGGTGTTTGTCAATTGCCCCGCTGTAATTTGTTCACCCAGCGTGTTATCTATCTAAGGAGAGCCACCTCTAGTGAACTATGGATCCCGGTCCTTTTCTTTACATACAATCTATAAACTGTTTACTTCTTTGTATTTACTTTCTGCAAACTATTACTTCTTTCCATTCGATACGTTTAATCCTTTTGTTTTCCGCAAAACACGGTGAGATTGACAACCTCATCGCAAGTTGGGGACAAAGTTCTGTGGTTGTGTTGTGCAGGTCTCCACGTTGCTACTAGCACCGGTAGTGCGCCCTGCCAAAGCTCAGCTAATAACACCTTTGGGGTGTTTCCTTGCTCCTACTGGTTCGATTAAACCTTGGTTTCATACTGAGGGAAACTTGCTGTTGTGCTCATCATACCTTCCTCTTGGGGTTCCCAACGAGCTCTACATCAACCACGCACGAGCACTTTTCTGGGCGCCGTGCACTGAGCCATCAAGCATTTTTCTAGCGCCGTTGCCGGGGAGTCAAGGGCATCTTCACATGGGGAGTCCCTCATAACCAATCTCTTTACTTTGTTAATTTTGTTTTGCTTAGTTTCTTTTTGCTTTGTTTGCTTGTTTTGTTATCAAAAACACAAAAAAATTAGTTTTACTAGTTTGCTTTCGTTATTGAAAACACAAAAAAATTAAGTCTCCTTTAGTTGTCACCTCTTCCTTAGCTCACCATGTTGATCCCCAAATTCACCTTGAAAGACCTTTCAATTGGTAGTGGTTCTATAATTGGGAAAGACAATATTGAAGAATTCTTTAATCATGTTAGTAAGCATTAGGATACTGAGGATAGATCCCTTGCAGAACTTGCTCCAAATTATGAGATTGCTGCAGCTTCTTTAATTCACATGTTAGAAGCTAGGTTTGTAAACCTGAACCCCTTAATGCAAGTAATGTTTCTTAAGCTTAAAGAAATTGAAGACCCTGAAAAGAGGGATTTTATTCTAGAAACTTTGTTTAAGGAGTTCTATGATGTTGCCAAGGAAGCTAGAAAAGTCTTTGAACATTTCAATATGCTAGGCTCATATGTAGATATTGTTGGTACACGAAAAAAGATGAACAAAACCGAACCTAATGGTGAGGAACCTAAGATACCAATACCCTTTAAACTAGTAGCAATACATGATGCCATAGAAAAAAATCTTGATTGGATTGTTCCAGCAAACCCTTTTGATGAGAATAGTGAACCTAAGAGCATTGAGAGAGGATCCTCTAGAACTTATTTGGATGATATACCTTGCCTTGTTGAAAATATTTCTGGTATTGATCTTAATGCTTCTTCATTTGAGAACACTTGATTTTTTCTTTGCTTCTTATGCCTAACTTAAAGGCGTTAAAGAAAAGTACTTATTGGGAGATAACCCAAAAGTTTTAGATGAGTCTTGTAAGTTATTACTTCAGTAATAACCGCCCCTTATTCTTTTTATTTGCTTTTTGTGCCAAGAGTAACCTCTAATGAGAGAGAAGTAATGATTGGGAAAGTTGCTGTCCCAAAACAGATTTTTGTGCTTCACCGTAAAAATTCGTAAGAGAGCTCTGTATGTCGGATTGAGCTGTAACTTTTTGTGCTTTTGCCCCAGGTTGTTATCTAACTTTCGTTCGTTCAACATGTTTTGATTTGAGCAACAGAAGGTCTTCGAAAAAATTCGTCTTTACCTGCTGGTCTGTTTTGACATATTTCTGCCATTTTCTTCATTTGCTTCTTGTTGGTTCCTTTTTGAGTTCTTTTGGGGAATTGAGATTTTTGAGGGAAGTTCTACAGTAGCTAGTGCTCTAATGGAAGTTTATTTGGTGTTAGAACTGAACCTTAAGACTTATTTATCTTAAGTGCACTAATGTTGCTAATAAAGATTGTGTGCAGTTTTGTATGAAGGAAAAATTTCAGGTGTATGGAAGGAATGAGTAATGAGATGAAGAATGGACTAAAGCTCAAGCTTGGGGATGCCACACGTGTCACCCCAAGAAATATCCAAGAAGTACAAGCGTCAAAGCTTGGGGATGCCCAAGGCATCCCCTTCTTCATTAATAAAAATTTCAGGTTTCTTCCAAACGCTTCATTTTTATTGTTTCATGCACAGTTGTGTTGTTCTTGGAGCGTCTTCTATTTTGTTTTCGTTTTGGTTTTTTGTTTGCTTAGTTTGCTGAATAAATTGGTTGTACCCCCTCTTTCATACATTGGTTTGCAAATAGTTTGGTTTGGTTTGGAAAAGAGTAGGAAAGTTCATACTTTTGTGGTAAAAAGAGCTTGTTTTTTACTGTGGCCTATGCTTAGTCATGCCATGCTTGATATTGTTTTGGCTTTATGCTTAGTATTCTTTGCTGTAGCATGACTTGTTATAAACAATTGAGATTGCTTAATGTGCCTTGGATGAATCATGCGTTGTTTTAGCATATTAAAGCATAGTGTAGTGGTATTCTCCTTTGATGCTTTATTTGGGTTGACTTGGCGCATGCTCACACCATGTTATGCCTATCTAAAGTCACCATAAGCCTTTACGATCCTTTAGTTTTCAACTTGTAGTATCACTTTATGCTTTGATCAATGATGTTTTGTCGCTCTGCATGATTATGGCCATTATTGCTCTCTTAGTTTGTCGCTCCCAGTCTTTTGCTAGCCTCCACAACAAAGTATGAGTTCCACTCATGCATCCAACTCCCTAAACCAAGTTATTCCAAAGAGTCCACCATACCTACCTACTAGCTTATGCTATTCCAAGTATATTCATGCTTTTGTTTACCTTCCAAATTAAACTTGTTATGAGAAAACTAGTGATTAAAGCTCTCACGAACTTGATGGCACACTTTACTTTCGTGCCTCTAATAAACTTGAACCATTGGGTCCTTCTTTGTTGCGTATATGCTTGCGCTTTATAAGTTGAAATTAGCAAAACCATGTTTCATGGGGAACGCTTTCAACATTGCACTTGTACTTTGTACCCCGTTGATATCATGTTCTTTTGCTTACGGATCCCGGCGGTGTGAAATAAAAGTGGAACTTGTAAGATCATGGAGTTTGTATGTGTGTTAGAGAAACGCCTGGGCCGCTAGCCAAAGCCATGCCTAATCATGGTGGAAACTTGCAGCATCACCATAATGAGCACTCTATGAAGCATCCTCAATAAAAACCTATGCAAATAGCAAATAAAAAGATCGGTGTGATGCTCATTGTCTGCTTGCCTTGTCATTTTGATTATGGGATAGCTCCTGTATCATGTGCAAGGGGTACCCCGTTGGCGGTTCTTTATGATACACATGTACTTACAATGACAAGAGCTTACTTGTGACTAAAGTTGAGTAGCATGAGGTTCGGTCTTCATAAGTAAGGGGCATCAAATTTCGGTTTATAAGTTGTCAAGCATATCCTCTTAGTTGTGTCACTTTAACCTTAATCACCTTAAAGATGCTTATGATAGGGGCAATGAGAGCTGAAAGCTATAAGTACCATAATTTTTGGAAGCTCTTTATGAAACTTGAATCTCTGCTTCCTTCTATGAAGGCCTTTCTTCCACCATTACATTGTGTCTCCACCTTCTACCTTTATGCACCTACTTTGAGAGCATAGTGGCCATTCTTAGTTCTATGTGCATTGTCCCAAGACTAGTTGATTGATGCATAACTTGATATTACTTGTTTTAAACTATTTGTATCTAGTCACTCTTATGAACTTTGAAGGTGTCCTATGCATTTATATTTGCTACTCTATGAGGGACAAGCTAAATACTATTATGCTATGTTTTCTTTATGTGAAACAAACAAACGTCTTGCAAAGCATTGTTATTCATGAATCTTTTGTTTATGCCTTTTCATGTTGCATCATAGTATCTTTGTCTTATTGCTAGAACTTTGTCTTTCATGTTATGATTGAAGTACTATGATCCTAGCTTTGAATATTTTACAAATACTTTGATCAAGTCTTTGATGGTGCATGTCACCTCAAAAATTATTCTTTCTTTTTATCACTTACCTACTCGAGGACGAGCAGGAGTTAAGCTTGGGGATGTTGATACATTGCAAATGTATCTATAATTTTTGATGTTCCATGCTTGGTTTTATCCACTTTCTTGTGTTTTGTCCACACTTTGGAGTAATTTTCATATGATTTCTTGGACTAACCTATTAACAAGAGCCATAGTTCCAGCTGCCTGTTTTCTGCTGTTTTTGGTTCTAGGAAAGTCAGAAAATGAATATTCTCAGAATTGGACGGGACAAAAGCCAAAGTGCCTATTTTTTGGAAGTCATCATATGCCAGAATACGAGACGGAGAAGGTCCAGGGGGCCACCACACCACCTGGCCGTGTGGCCAGGCCCGGCCCGCGCCAGGGGGTGGTGTGGCCGCTCCCGATACCCCCTCGGCCTCTCCTTCCGACTATATATTGCCCTCAGGACGAAAACCCTAAGTGCCCGATCAAAAATCCACGAAAGAGTCATGGTCAGCCGTCATCTCCATCCCTAGATCGGGAGGATCTGAAGCTCTTCGGCACCCTGCCCGGAGGGAATTCACCCTGGAGGCCTTCTTCATCACCATGCAAGCCTCCGGTGTGATGCATGAGTAGTTCATCCTTGGACTACGGATCCATGTAGTAGCTAGATGGCTGGTTCTCCTCCTTTGTGCTTTCATGTTTAGATGTTGTGAGCTCCGTTCATGATCAAGATCATCTATTTGTAATTCTGCATGTTGTGTTTGCGGGGATCTGACGGATATTGAGATGCTATTTCAGATTGATTATTGATTCTATCATGTCTTTGTTATTTGTGATCTTGCATGCTTTCTGTTGTTAGTAGCTATCTTGGCCAAGTAGATGCTAGCAACTCCAAGAGTTAGTATTTATGATCGATAGTGGGTTCATGCCTCTGGTAATCTGGGGAAGTGACAGAAATCTCTAAGGTACTAGATGTGATGTTGCTACTAGGGAGAAAACAACAATCCTTTGTTCATAGAACAATCGCATTGTTTGCTTTACATGCAGTTCGTAAAGCAATAATCTATTGCTTGCAACTTAATACTGGAGGGGGTTCGGATGATAACCTGAAGGTGGATTATTAGTCATAGATGCAGTTGGATGGCGGTCTATGTATAATGTTGTAATGCCCAATCAAGTCTCAAAGGAGTCAAGATGATTAGTATATGCATGTATTGCTTTCTTGGTGTTTGTCAATTGCCCCGCTGTAATTTGTTCACCCAGCGTGTTATCTATCTAAGGAGAGCCACCTCTAGTGAACTATGGATCCCGGTCCTTTTCTTTACATACAATCTATAAACTGTTTACTTCTTTGTGTTTACTTTCTGCACCTGGAAACAATCTTGCTCACAGCAGTTTATCAGTAGCAACAGTTTTGCAGTAGGAATAGTAAAGTAGCAGCAGTAGTAAAGTAAAGACAGCAGTAACAATAGCAGTAAATAGTAGGATTCGAGTGCGGTAGGCATAGGGATGGATGGATGGGTGTTGCATGGACAAGACAATTCACAAAGCAATCAGAACATAGGGCAATTGCAGATAAATAAGATAAAGCATCCAAGTACTAGATAATCCTAGGCATGTGTTCCATATATAGTCATACGTGCTCGCAATGAGAACTTGCACAACATCTTTTGTCCTGCCAGCCCGTTTGCGCGGGCCTCAAGGAACTCTGGCAATTAAGGTGCTCCTCTTAATAGAGCACCGAGCAAAGCATTAACACTCCGTGAACACATGTGATCCTCACATCAAAGCCATTCCCTCCGGTTATCCCGATTTACATCGCCACTGGGCCATTGGTTCCGGACAACAACGTGTGTATACAACTTGCAGGTAAGACCATAAACAATACTATCATAATGAATCAATAACATGTTCAGATCTGAAATCATGGCACTCGGGCCCTAGTGACAAGCATTAAGCATAACAAGTCGCAACAAAGTCAAAAAGCACTAATATAAGATACTAGGCACCATGCCCTAACAATATGATGCCATTACATGAACGATCTCATCCAATCCCTACCATCCCCATAGCCTACAGCGGGGGATTACTCACTCATAGATGGGGAAACATGGATGGTCGATGGAGAAGCGATGGTGATGATGATGGCGATGATCTCCTCCAATTCCCCGTCCCAGTAGGGTGCCAGAACGGAGTTTCTGGTTCCGAATCGTGGAATCTGGTGGTGGCGGCAGAGCGGAATTTTTTTGGGAAAACATCGACCCCCTTGAGTTTTTAGGTCAGAAGGCATCTTATAGGCGAATAGGGAGACCGATGGGGTGTCTGGGGTGGCCAGACCACCCCCTAGCGCGGCCAGGCCCAGCCCGCGAGGCTAGGTGGTGTGGCTGGGCCCCAGCCCCACTCTGTCTCGTATTCTGGCTCCGGGAGTCTTCTGGTGAAATAATGACTTTGGCTTTTGTCCTGTCCAATTCCGAGAATATTCATTTTCTGACTTTCCTGGAACCAAAAACAGCAAAAAACAGACAGTTGGCACTATGGCTCTTGTTAATAGGTTAGTCCAAGAAATCATATGAAAAGTACTCCAAAGTGGGGACAAAACATAAGAAAGTAGATAAAACCAAGCATGGAACATCAAAAATTATAGATACATTTGCAATGTATCAACATCCCAAGCTTAACTCCTGCTCGTCCTCGAGTAGGTAAGTGATAAAAAGAAAGAATAACTTTTGAGGTGACATGCACCATCATAAACTTGATCAAAGTATTTGTAAAACATTCAAAGCTGGGATCATAGTACTTCAACATAACATGAAAGATAAAGTTCTAACAATAAGACAAAGAAACTATGTTGCAACATGAAAAGGCACAAACAAAAGATTCATGAATAACAATGCTTTGCAAGGCGTTTGTTTGTTTCACATAAAGAAAATATAGCATAGTAGTATTCAGCTTGTCCCTCATAGAGTAGCAAATGTAAATACATAGGACACCTTCAAAGTTTATAACAGTGACTAGATACAAATAGTTTAAAACAAGCAATATCAAAGCTATGCATCAATCAACAAGTCTTGGGACAATGCACATAGAACTAAGAATGGCCACTATGCTCTCAAAGTAGGTGCATAAAGATAGAAGGTGGAGACTCAATATATAAGTGGAAGAAAGGCATTCATAGAAGGAAGTAGGGATTCAAGTCTCATAAAGAGCTTCCAAAAATTATGGTACTTAATAGCTTTCAGCTCTCATTGCCCCTATCATAAGCATCTTGAAGTGATTAAGGTTAAAGTGAACAAACTATGAAGTATATGCTTTACAAAGTATAAGTTGGAAATCTCATATCCCTTGAATACGAGGGCCGCTCCTCGTGCTACTCAAGTTTAGTTACCGGTAAGTTCTTGTCATTGTAAGTACATGTGTATCATAGAGAACCGCCAACGGGGTACCCCTTGCCCGATGATACGAAAGAATCCCCATATCAAAATGACAAGGCAAGCAGACAACGAGCATCTCAGCAATCTTCTTATTTACCATGGGAAAATGGTGCTTTTTTCTCTCTTTCCTCTTTTCTCATATCTTTTTTTTTCTTTTTCTCTTTTTTTCAATATCTGACTCTTTTTTATAAGAAGAATGCTTCATAGACAGCTCATTATGGTTACGTTGCAGGTTTCCACCATGACGGCATGGATTAGACCAGCGGCCCAGGCGTTTCTCTAACACACATACATAACTCCATGGACTTACAAGCTCCCCTTTCATTTCACACTGACGACATCCATAGACAAAAGAGCATGATATGAACTAGGTACAAAGTACAAGTGCAATGTTGAAAGCGTTCCCCATGACAGCATGGTTCTGCTAATTCCCAACATATAAGTGCAAGCATATACAACATAGACGACACAATGGTTCAAGTTTATTAAGGGCAAGAAAAGTAAAGTGTGCCATCAAGTTCGTGAGAGATTTAATCATTAGTTTTCTCATAACAAGTTTAATTCAGAAGGTAGATAAAAACATGAATATACTTGGAATAGCATATGCTAGTAGGTAGGTATGGTGGACTCTTTGGAATAACTTGGTTTAGGGAGTTGGATCCATGAGTGGAACTCATACTTGGTTGTGGAGGCTAGCAAAAGACTAGGAGCGACAAACTAAGAGAGCAATAATGGCCATAATCATGCAGAGCGACAAAACATCATTGATCAAAGCATAAAGTGATACTACAAGTTGAAGACTAAAGGTGTAGGGGTTCGTAGCATGGAAAACAAAATTTTCTATCGCATACAAACAAACAAGCCAAGATCTATCTACTAGATTGTAGCAACGAGTCGATAGAGGAACTCACCCTCGAAGATTCCAAAGCGGTTAACGAGAGCAGATTCTCGTGGGTGATGTAGTCGTACTCTTTCCGATCTCAAGATCGCGTAGACGATCCTTCCAGCGCCACGTTCCGGCAGCGCTCCCGCAGTCGGTCACACGTTCGGTACTCGACGAAGACCTTCCTCTCCCTTGTTCCAGCAGGCAGCGGAGGTTGTAGCACTCTCCTCGCGATTCCGGCAGCACAACGGCGTGGTACCGGAGGTAGAGGGGAGATCCCGCAGGGCTTCGCCTTAAGCCGGTGCGAGTATGGTGGAGCTTATGAGAGAGGCTATTAGTGGTCTAGTAATTAGACACACCAATTAGAAGGCTCTAAACCAATTAGAAGGCTCTAAACCGAATAGCTCTAAACCGGGGTCTAGATCTAGGGTTTAGTTTAGAGGATAGGAAACTTGTGTGTGCTAGGAGGGAGCCCTGCCCCTCTTTTCTGCCATATATTTATGAGATTCTCTTTCAGTATTTCCTTTTCTGTTTGAAAGAATCTATCAACATCAATAGTGGAGTCATACATATGACACATAGTCCAAAGCGTGTATAGTTAAATACCAATGTCTTTGAACTTGCACTTTGAAGTAGATCACCATTATCAAATATTTGGTGTTCTTTCAAATTCCTTTCTTTAGTAATCTCTTGGTGTAGTAAACATTTTACCTACATCAAATATTCACCTTCATCATGGATTTATCCATGATCAAGCTACTTTAGCTTATAACGGTGAATCGTGAGTATAATGTTGCTTTCCAAAACCTTTTGGAAGATTAGGACAACTAGTGTCTCCAACCTTTTGCAAATTCTCATCAAATATGAGAACATGACTTTTGCCATATTATACTCTAACATGTTGTAACCAAAACTTCGTTTCAGATATCACAATATCTTCCACACATCATGGTTTCTGAAACAACTCTTTCAGATCCTAGATAACCTTGATATTAAGATAATCTTTTGAATATCAAGAATCATGGAGACAAACATGATACTCATATACTAACACTTGAAATTGTCACTCTTGATTTAATACCAATTATTAAACTTCATGGAGTAACCAGAACTTACTGAAAGTTTGCAATAGGATTTTTTAAACTTTAGATTAACACTTCAAAACAATACGATACCAGTTCGTAAAGTAACTAACCAGAATTCTATAGTTCTATCATCTCAATTAAAACTAAGCGCAAGGTGGTAAACGGATGCCAATGACTACAACAACTATGCAAATTCACTTTGATTTAGTTTATGATAAATTGAGTTCTAATTAATAATTAAATTAATCTAGGTGAACTCCCACTCAAAACAATATCCCTCACATTGTTTTAGTGATCACACGAACCAAATCCACCACATCAAAACCGATCATCACGAGAGTTGATATAGCTTTAATGGCGAACAATCAACATGTTCATCATATCTACTATATGACTCATGCTTTACCTTTCGGTGATCCGTGTTCCTGAGGCCATGTCTGTACATGCTAGGCTCGTCAAGATCAAACCTTAGCTTCCGCATAAGCAAATCTGGCTTGCTTACGTTGTATTCACCCGCGGAATCAAAGACACCCGATCATCACGTGGTGCTTCGAAGCAGCAAGCTTTGGCAACGGTGCATACTAAGGGTGAACACTTTAGAACTTGAAATTTATGTGCATGAGGGATCATCTTATAATGCTACCGTCGTCTACTAAGCAATACAAGATGCATAAAGGATTAACATCACATGCAATTCATAATATGTGATATGATATGGCCTTTCTTCTTTGTGCTTTCGATCTCCATCTTCAAGCACGAACATGATCTCCATCATCACCGGCATAGCATCAAGGTCAATGATGCTTCTTCATGGTTGTCGTCCACCAGCTTCAACTATTACAACTATTTTGAATAGACACGCAGGTCTTAACAAAATTAAAGACAACCATATGGCTCCTGCCGGTTGCCAACTTACAATAAGGAACATTGCATACATCAAATATAATCACAATCATGGCCATATAACATCATGCACCCCTGCAAAACAAAGTTAGACGCTTCTACTTTCTTTGCATATTTTACGTGGTTTGGGGCTTTCAATAAGTGTCGTTCTAACTTACGAACAAGAACCACAACATTGATACTAGCATTGTTGATTACCCGTTGTAAATTGGATCTTTACTATGCTAGGAGAAACAGGCACCATAAAGCCACTTATGCAATACAAGTTGCATGTCAAGCGTGGAGCAAGTCTCATGAACGATGTCATGTAAGGTTAGCCGGCCGCTTCATCCCAACATACCGCAAGATGCAAAGTACACAAAAGCAATCGACAATAAAAGCATCAACGCCCACAATGATCATTGTGTTCTGCAGGCAATGATCTACATATAGACACGGCTCGATACCCTTTGTAGGGGTTCGTAGCATGGAAAACAAAATTTTCTATCATACAAACAAACAAGCCAAGATCTATCTACTAGATTGTAGCGAGTCGATAGAGGAACTCACCCTCGAAGATTCCAGCGGTTAACGAGAGCGGTTCTCGTGGGTGATGTAGTCGTACTCTTTCGATCTCAAGATCGCGTGAGCGATCCTTCCAGTATACGTTCGGCAGCGCTCCAAGATCGGTCACATCGTTCGGTTTTCGACGAAGACCTTCCTCTCCTTGTTCAAAGACGTGGAGGTTGTAGCACTCCTCGCGATTCCGTAAGACTGTGGCGTGGCACGGAGGTAGAGGGAGATCCGCAGGCTTCGCCTTAAGCCGGTGCGAGTATGGTGGAGCTTATGAGAGAGGCTATTAGTGGTCTAGTAATTAGACACACCAATTAGAAGGCTCTAAACCAATTAGAAGGCTCTAAACCGAATAGCTCTAAACCGGGGTCTAGATCTAGGGTTTAGTTTAGAGGATAGGAAACTTGTGTGTGCTAGGAGGGAGCCCTGCCCCTCCTTATATAGGTGGGAGGGCTGGCCGGCCAAGGGGAGGAGAGTCCCTCCCCAAGTCGGCTTGGTGGTGCGCCGGCCAAGGGAGGAATCCTCCCCCAATTCGGCCTCCACCAATCCTCCTCTTTTCCCACTTCCCAAAATTGCCGTTTGACTTTCAAACTAGCCGTTTGACTTTTCAATTTAGGATTTAAATAAACCCTTTATTTTGGACAGCAAGAACACCTAGTACATGATGCAATCATTCCAACTTACAATGACACATTCATGTACCCTTCCCCTCGGTCTTGGGACATTAGGGACCTTCTAGAATGTTCCCGATGAAAACACCGGAACCATTCCCCAACTCCGAAATGGGACTTTCCTTATATGAATCTTATTCTCCGGACCATTCCGGATCTCCTCGTGATATCCCGGATCCCATCCGAGACTCCGAACAACATTCGGCCTCTTTCTCATAATACCATAACTACTCAAACAACGTCGAATCCTTAAGTGTGTCTCCCTACGGTTCGTGAATTATGCGGACATGATCGAGACACTTCTCCGAACAATAACCAATAGAGGAATCTGGAAATTCATATGGCTCCCACATATTTCTACGATTACTTTGCGATCGAATGAACCACTTACATACGATACCAATTTCCCTTTGTCTCACGATATGTTACTTATCCGAGGTTATGATCGTCGGTATCTCTACATACCTAGTTCAACCTCGTTACTGATAAGTACTCTTTTCTCGTTCCCGTGATATGTGATCCCTTGTGAGCCAGTCACATGCTTGCAAGCTAATTGGATGACATTTCACCGAGAGGGCCCAGAATATCTATCCGTCATGTGGATGGACAAATCCCACTCTTGATCCATGTGTTTCAACCAATACTTTCCGAACACTCAATGCCACCTTTATAGCCACCCTGTTACGGTGTGGTGTTTGATGACATCAAAGCATCCATCCAGTAAAGGTGATATGCATGATCTCATGGTCGAAGGAATTAGGTTACTATGTATCAGAAAGCATATAGCAATTGAACTATTGAAATGACTTGATCTTTATGCTACGCTTATCTATAGGAGTATGTCCATCACATCATTCTCCTAATGATATGACCCTGTTGTTAATAACATCTCTATGTTCATGATCAGGAAACAATGATCATATATTAACCAACAAGCTAGTTTAACAAGAGGCTTTACTAGGGACTCTTTTATGTTTACAAATCACACAAGTATTAATGTTTTGTTAATACAATTATAGCATGGTATGTAAACATTTATCATAAGTGTGAAGATATGATAATAACCACTTTATTATTGCCTCTTGGGCATATCTCCAACAGTCTCCCACTTGCACTAGAGTCAATAATCTAGTTTCAAATCTTTGTGTATTCAACACCTATGGCTTTCCGGTGTTGTATGTACACGATTGCTAGTGGTCAACTGATCTCCGGATCTGACACTTCCAGGTCCGTGTGTAATTGCATGTCTTTGCGTCTCTACGCATCACTCATTCTCTAATGAGATGGCTTTGCATGATTTGGTCTTTCGGTGTGACCTTTAGTTCTTTGGGGTTAAAACATGTTGATAATATTGTCGCACAATATATCTTCATAGTATTATCCCGCTGTGAACTACACCTAGTTTGATAACAAACTACTTGACACAAATGCCCTCTTTTGCTGCTATAATAGCAGTCATATACTTAGCCTTTTGTTGTAGTATCTGTCACAATGTCTTAACTTTGGAACTCATCCAAATCCATTATGGAACTTACTTTCCATTATATTGTGCCACCCTTAGTTTAGATTGAGATAAACTTAATTTGTACTTTGTGACAAAACTAGTATCAATGTAGTACTTTTACAATGAACTAATCATCTATTTGTCACTTCTACAAATAATATACTCTTAGTTCTTCCAAAAGATCATAAGAATATCATTACTATCGTCCAATGATCATCTTATGAATCATTCTGGTATATGCTCATAACATTTAGAGCATAGGACATATCTGGATTTGTACATATCACAGTATGATTGATATAAATACTCTTTGTGATTTCATACATCAAGTATCAATCTATACTTGAATCTTTGTTTCACTTACCAAGTGTCAATACACTTGACTATATCATCAATATTGAACTCTTTCAATCCTTTTGTGCAACAAGAACCTTTCTTGTAGTTTCTATATTGAATTCATTCAATATCTCGTCTATGTACTTCTGGCACAACCATATTAGCGTCTATTGATGCCAAATATTTGGGTTTTGCCTAAGTCTTTCATCGGGATGAAATTCTTAATATGTGTTAATAAAAGATACATTATTTCCAATCAACAATATGTCTTCCACATAATGTATTAGAAACATGTCTTAGCGCTCCCACTTAATTTCTTGCAAATGCAAGCATCTTCATTGTCTCCGATGAAATTAAACTCTTTTAACAGTTTCATCATAGTGAAGATTCCAACTCCGCTATGCTTACTTCAACCATTGAAGTTTGCATATGCTTTTAGCATCCTTTGAATTAACAAAACCCTTTGGACCGTGTCATGCACATGTCCTAGGCAACGATTCTATTAGAAGAACTTGTTTTGTTTATTCAACTACCATATAACAACTTATATGTAGTGGTTGCTATATTAATCCGTCTAGACTAAATATCACTATGAAAGATCAAATCTTGTCATAGTCAATCTTTGAACATTGTTGTGAACTCTTTCCCAACATGTCGATAATTTCATAGATGTGAAATATCCATGTCTACTTCTTTATAGATCCAAACACAACTGCAAGGTCTTACACCTTTTCCGAGGGTCCTTCAAGTTCAAAACTTGATTTCTCGTGTATGGAACTATCACGGATTATATGGCTTCAAGCCATTTGACGGAGTCAGGGCCCATCATCGCTTCTTTGCATGTAGTAGGTTCATTATTCTCAAATAATGATTCAACCCTCAAATCTTGGTATTTGATTGTTCATCGACCTACTTGTTTCAATAGAAACTTAGACCTCCGTGACCACAACCTTTGAGGCACGTGAGCCATGAGCATTATTCTTTGCCTCCGGAACACTTTTTGGTCTTTGCTAACTCTGCACATATAGCTAAGGTTCCTTTAACCTTATCAAAGTTCTATTGTCCTCCCACTTAACTTTTCACGAAAAATTCCTTCTCAAAGAAACTTGACGTTCTAAGCGACAAACACTTTTGTCTCCGGTGTTTATGGAGGAATACTTAACATTTATACAAAGACAGGTTTATCCGACTTTGGTTGCACACATCTTTCTTATGCATAGCATACCAATGTTTTAAGAAAAGACTACTTGGGTTTTATCCCAAACCATAACCTTATATGGTGTCATTTCAGCGGATTATGATGGAGCTCTTTTAGTGGAAAACGGTAATCTCTAAAGCTTTTAATCTTTAAAATATAATGGCAGTTTTATGAATTATACCTTTGATCTTACCATGTCAAACAAGGTTTAATTACATATCTCGAATGCTCCATACTCTTATGGTGTTTCGGGAAATGCAAATCCACAGAACGATTCCTTAAATCTTAGGTATTATGCTAAACTTGTAATTCAAATATCTTCCTTTATGATCTTATCATAAACTATTCATATTCTTGTTACAATGATTTTGCACTTCATCTTGAAAGTCTTTTGAACTTTTCAAATATTTCATACTTCATCCTTATTAAGTAAATATTCATATATTCACTCAAATTTTCGGAGAAAGCATATGAAGTTGAAATCCATCTTGACTACACATAATGGAGTTCGTACAACAATATGCACAAGTTCCAATAAGCTAGTCTTTCGCTCCCTTTTGGCCTATGAACGAAGTTTTAATTATCTCTTAGGAAAGTTTCACAAACGTCATTTGATCAAAATCAAAGACTCCAAAATTCCATCCACATGGAATTTCTTCATATTTTCTTTCAATATATTTTAAACGGCGATGTCACTTCCTAAGTGATCTTTCAATCAATTTGTCTTTCGACAATTTTAGCACTAGTTTTATGGATGTGATTTCTCCAGAGATTTGTGAATCATCCATCTTTTATGGATTACGGCAATTATTTGAACAACCTTTTGTTCTCATAATAACTGATAAAACAAATCCTGAAGGCAAGCTTTGATGATTAACGAGCAACACAATAAAACTTTATATATTTTCGATCAACATCATCAAATAATCTTTTGCTATTTAAATAGGCAATTTTATTTCATGAATTGTGTTGTTTTATGATGATTCACACCAACAAATTCAGTATCAAATACTTAAGAACCACATTGTTTAATAAGCAAAGAATATAGCCATAACACGATATCATCTATATACTTAAAGAACAATTCTAGTCTTTTCTTTTGCCATATATTTATGAGATTCTCTTTCAAGATTTCCTTTTACATTTGAAAGAATCTATCAACATCAATAGTGGAGTCATACATATGACACATAGTCCAAAGCGTGTATAGTTAAATACCAATGTCTTTGAACTTGCACTTTGAAGTAGATCACCATTATCAAATATTTGGTGTTCTTTCAAATTCCTTTCTTTAGTAATCTCTTGGTGTAGTAAACATTTTACCTACATCAAATATTCACCTTCATCATGGATTTATCCATGATCAAGCTACTAGCTTATAACGGTGAATCGTGAGTATAATGTTGCTTTCCAAAACCTTTTGGAAGATTAGGACAACTAGTGTCTCCAACCTTTTGCAAATTCTCATCAAATATGAGAACATGACTTTTGCCATATTATACTCTAACATGTTGTAACTAAAACTTCGTTTCGAGATATCACAATATCTTCCACACATCATGGTTTCTGAAACAACTCTTTCAGATCCTAGATAACCTTGATATTAAGATAATCTTTTGAATATCAAGAATCATGGAGACAAACATGATACTCATATACTAACACTTGAAATTGTCACTCTTGATTTAATACCAATTATTAAACTTCATGGAGTAACCAGAACTTACTGAAAGTTTGCAATAGGATTTTTTAAACTTTAGATTAACACTTCAAAACAATACGATACCAGTTCGTAAAGTAACTAACCAGAATTCTATAGTTCTATCATCTCAATTAAAACTAAGCGCAAGGTGGTAAACGGATGCCAATGACTACAACAACTATGCAAATTCACTTTGATTTAGTTTATGATAAATTGAGTTCTAATTAATAATTAAATTAATCTAGGTGAACTCCCACTCAAAACAATATCCCTCACATTGTTTTAGTGATCACACGAACCAAATCCACCACATCAAAACCGATCATCACGAGAGTTGATATAGCTTTAATGGCGAACAATCAACATGTTCATCATATCTACTATATGACTCATGCTTTACCTTTCGGTGATCCGTGTTCCTGAGGCCATGTCTGTACATGCTAGGCTCGTCAAGATCAAACCTTAGCTTCCGCATAAGCAAATCTGGCTTGCTTACGTTGTATTCACCCGCGGAATCAAAGACACCCGATCATCACGTGGTGCTTCGAAGCAGCAAGCTTTGGCAACGGTGCATACTAAGGGTGAACACTTTAGAACTTGAAATTTATGTGCATGAGGGATCATCTTATAATGCTACCGTAAATCTACTAAGCAATACAAGATGCATAAAGGATTAACATCACATGCAATTCATAATATGTGATATGATATGGCCTTTCTTCTTTGTGCTTCGATCTCCATCTTCAAGCACGAACATGATCTCCATCATCACCGCATAGCATCAAGGTCAATGATGCTTCTTCATGGTTGTCGCCCACCAGCTTCAACTATTACAACTATTTTGAATAGACACGCGGTCTTAACAGAAATTAAAGACAACCATATGGCTCCACGGTTGCCAACTTACAATAAGGAACATTGCATACATCAAATATAATTACAATCATGGCCATATCACATCACTGCACACCCCTGCAAAACAAAGTTAGACGCTTCTACTTTCTTTGCATATTTTACGTGGTTTGGGGCTTTCAATAAGTGTCGTTCTAACTTTAACAAGAACCACAACATTGATACTAGCATTGTTGATTACCCGTTGTAAATTGGATCTTTACTATGCTAGGAGAAAGCAGCACCCATAAAGCCACTTATGCAATACAAGTTGCATGTCAAGCGTGGAGCAAGTCTCATGAACGATGTCATGTAAGGTTAGCCGGCCGCTTCATCCCAACATACCGCAAGATGCAAAGTACACAAAAGCAATCGACAATAAAAGCATCAACGCCCACAATGATCATTGTGTTCTACTCGTCAACAGATCTACATATAGACACGGCTCGATACCCTTTGTAGGGGTTCGTAGCATGGAAAACAAAATTTTCTATCGCATACAAACAAACAAGCCAAGATCTATCTACTAGATTGTAGCAACGAGTCGATAGAGGAACTCACCCTCGAAGATTCCAAAGCGGTTAACGAGCAGGTTCTCGTGGGTGATGTAGTCGTACTCTTTCCGATCTCAAGATCGCGTGAGACGATCCTTCAGCGCCACGTTCGGCAGCGCTCCGCAATCGGTCACACGTTCGGTTTTCGTGAAGACCTTCCTCTCCCTTGTTCCAAAGCAGCGGAGGTTGTAGCACTCTCCTCGCGATTCCGGCACTGGCGTGGTACGGAGGTAGAGGGAGATCCCGAGGCTTCGCCTTAAGCGGTGCGAGTATGGTGGAGCTTATGAGAGAGGCTATTAGTGGTCTAGTAATTAGACACACCAATTAGAAGGCTCTAAACCAATTAGAAGGCTCTAAACCGAATAGCTCTAAACCGGGTCTAGATCTAGGGTTTAGTTTAGAGGATAGGAAACTTGTGTGTGCTAGGAGGAGCCCTGCCCCTCCTTATATAGGTGGGAGGGCTGGCCAAGGGAGGAGAGTCCCTCCCAAGTCGGCTTGGTGGTGCGCCGCCAAGGAGGAATCCTCCCCAATTGGCCTCCACCAATCCTCCTCTTTCCACTTCCCAAAATTGCCGTTTGACTTTCAAACTAGCCGTTTGACTTTTCAATTTAGGATTTAAATAAACCCTTTATTTTGGACAGCAAGAACACCTAGTACATGATGCAATCATTCCAACTTACAATGACACATTCATGTACCCTTCCCCGAGTCTTGGGACATTCGGGACCTTCTAGAATGTTCCCGATGAAACACCTAACCATTCCCCAACTCCGAAATGGGACTTTCCTTATATGAATCTTATTCTCCGGACCATTCCGGATCTCCTCGTGATATCCGGATCCCATCCGAGACTCGAACAACATTCGCCTCTTTCTCATAATACCATAACTACTCAAACAACGTCAATCCTTAAGTGTGTCTCCCTACGGTTCGTGAATTATGCGGACATGATCGAGACACTTCTCCTAACAATAACCAATAGAGGAATCTGGAAATTCATATGGCTCCCACATATTTCTGATTACTTTGCGATCGAATGAACCACTTACATACGATACCAATTTCCCTTTGTCTCACGATATGTTACTTATCCGAGGTTATGATCGTCGGTATCTCTGCATACCTAGTTCAACCTCGTTACTGATAAGTACTCTTTTCTCGTTCCCGTGATATGTGATCCCTTGTGAGCCAGTCACATGCTTGCAAGCTAATTGGATGACATTTCACCGAGAGGGCCCAGAGAATATCTATCCGTCATGTGGATGGACAAATCCCACTCTTGATCCATGTGTTTCAACCAATACTTTCCGAACACTCAATGCCACCTTTATAGCCACCCTGTTACGGTGTGGTGTTTGATGACATCAAAGCATCCATCCAGTAAAGGTGATATGCATGATCTCATGGTCGAAGGAATTAGGTTACTATGTATCAGAAAGCATATAGCAATTGAACTATTGAAATGACTTGATCTTTATGCTACGCTTATCTATAGGAGTATGTCCATCACATCATTCTCCTAATGATATGACCCTGTTGTTAATAACATCTCTATGTTCATGATCAGGAAACAATGATCATATATTAACCAACAAGCTAGTTTAACAAGAGGCTTTACTAGGGACTCTTTTATGTTTACAAATCACACAAGTATTAATGTTTCCGGTTAATACAATTATAGCATGGTATGTAAACATTTATCATAAGTGTGAAGATATGATAATAACCACTTTATTATTGCCTCTTGGGCATATCTCCAACAAAAGGATATTAAAGGCTTAGGTGATTTGGGATAGTCATAACATGGTGTGAGCATGCGCCAAGTCAACCCAAATAAAGCATCAAAGGAGAATACCACTATACTATGCTTTAATATGCTAAAACAACGCATGATTCATCCAAGGCACATTAAGCAATCTCAATTATTTATAACAAGTCATGCTACAGCAAAGAATACTAAGCATAAAGCCAAAACAATATCAAGCATGGCATGACAAAGCATAGGCCACAGTCAAAAACAAGCTCTCTTTACCACTTAAGCATGAACTTTCCTACTCTTTTCCAAACCAAACCAAAGTATTTGAAAACCAATGTATGAAAGAGGGGGTCCAACCAATTTATTCAGCAAACTAAGAAAACAAAGCAAACGAAAAACCAAAACGAAAACGAAAAAGAAGACGCTCCAAGAACAACACAATTGTGCATGAAACAATAAAAATGAAGCGTTTGGAAGAAACCTGGGATTTTTATTGATGAAGAAGGGGATGCCTTGGGCATCCCCAAGCTTTGACGCTTGTACTTCTCGGATATTTCTTGGAGTGACACGCGTGGCATTCCCAAGCTTGAGCTTTAGTCCATCCTTCATCTCATTACTCATTCCTTCCATACACCTGAAATTTTTCCTTCATACAAAACTTCACACAATCTTTATTAGCAACATTAGTGCACTCAAGATAATAGGTCTTTAGGTTCAGTTCCAACACCAATAAAACTTTCATTAAAACACAAGCTACTGTAGCACTTCCCTCAAAAATCTCAATTCCCAAAAGAACTCAAAAAGGAACCAACAAGAAACAAATGCAAATAATGGCAGAAATCTGTCAAAATAGACCAGCAGGTAAAGACGATTTTTTTAGAAGACCTTCTGTTGCTCAAATCGAAAAGTGTTGAACTAACGAAAGTTAGATAACAACCTGGGGCAGAAGCACAAAACTTAACGCCTCAAAAGGACGTACAGAGATTTTACACGGATTTTACGGTGAAGCACAGAAATCTGTTTTGGGACAGCAACTTTCCCAACCATTTCTTCTCTCTCATTAGAGGTTACTCTTGGCACAAAACGCAAATAAAAAGGATAAGGAGCGGTTATTACTAAAGTAATAACTTCCAAGACTCATCTAAAACTTTTGGGTTATCTCCCAATAAGTACTTTTCTTTAACGCCTTTAAGTTAGGCATGATAGTTTGAGAGGATGCTCACATAAGAAATATGAATTGAAGTAAAAGAGAGCATCAAGAAGCAAATTCAAAACACATTTAAGTCTAACCCACTTCCTATGCATAGGAATCTTGTATGCAAATAAATTCGCAAAGAACAAAGTGACAGGCATAGGAAGATAAAACAAGAGTAACTTCAAAACTTTCAGCACATAGAGAGGTGTTTCAATACCATGAAAACTTCTACAACCATATTTTCCTCTCTCATAATAATTTTCAGTAGCCTCATGAATAAACTCAACAACATAACTATCACATAAAGCATGCTTTTCATGTTCTACAAAAACATATTTTTTATCAAGCTCAAAAATAGTGGGATTAAAACCTTCAAACCCACTTTTAACAATTCTATAACAAGATGACTGATCATTCAATATAGGACCATCGTCTAGAGCTTTATCATAAAAAAATTCTAAGCAACACTCTTTAGTACCATGCATCTCGAAGTTAGGCACAAATAAAGGACTAGCATAGATAACATGAGCATAACATTCATCCTCCTTTGGTAAGCATGGGGGACAATCAAATAATGTAAGGGATAAAGAGTTACTCTCATTAGAAGGTAGGCATGAGCTAATCCATTCTTCCTTCTTTTGTTCATCACTCTCCTCCTCTTTTTCATCTAATGAGCTTTCAGGTTCATCAATTTCTTCTTCCATAAGATCCTGCAAGGCATTAGTCTCTTCCATTTGTGGAAAGCATCTATTAATATATTCAAGAATATAGCCATTTTCTTCCTTGTAATTATCAAAGAAAAATTTAAGTATATCATAAACCTCATATTTATAAGGTGAATCATCAATATTTTCAAGCAAACTAATAAGTTCAAAAGCACCCTTCCAAGCAATAAATTCCTCAATTTGTTCCACATCATAAAAGTCATAATTTTCTTTAACATAAGAAGATATGGTAACATCATCATTATACTCACATTGAAAAGGGAGGTGTTTGTACCTCCTACAGCAACAAGATTTATCAAAGCAATAAGTAACATTATAAGTAGAGCACACGTTTAAGGCAATGGTATACAATTTATCAATTTGTTCCCATAAGTGTTTCCCTTTTTGTGACAAGTGGTGTTCCTTATAATAATATTTTTGTTCTTCCGTGAACCCACCTTGCCAATAAGATTCGGTTTCAAAGAAACCAAGCATTGATAGAAAGCATGATAAAGCAAGACAATAACAGACCAACGAAAATAACAACTAGAGTAGGAACTATTTTTTTTGTATTTTTGATAAAGAAACAAGCAAACAAGGCGGAAATAAACTAAGCTTGAACAATAGTGATTCCAAGTGGACTTGATAAATAAAGCTATGCTCCCCGGCAATGGCGCCAGAAAATAGTCTTGATGACCCACAAGTATAGGGGATGTATCGCAGTATTTTCGAGGGAAGTGAAACCCCATTTATTGATTCGACACAAGGGGAGCCAAAGAATATTTAAAAGCCTTAACAACTGAGTTGTCAATTCAGCTGCACCTGGAAACAATCTTACTCACAGTAGTTTATCAGTAGCAATAGTTTTGCAGTAGGAATAGTAAAGTAGCAGCAGTAGTAAAGTAAAGACAGCAGTAACAATAGCAGTAAACAGTAGGATTCGAGTGTGGTAGGCATAGGGATGGATAGACGGGCGTTGCATGGACAAGACAATTCACAAAGCAATCAGAACATAGGGCAATTGCAGATAAATAAGATAAAGCATCCAAGTACTAGATAATCCTAGGCATGTGTTCCATATATAGTCATACGTGCTCGCAATGAGAACTTGCACAACATCTTTTGTCCTGCCAGCCTATTTGCAGCGGGGCCTCAAGGGAACTACTGGCAATTAAGGTGCTCCTTTTAATAGAGCACCGGAGCAAAGCATTAACACTCCGTGAACACATGTGATCCTCACATCAAAGCCATTCCCTCTGGTTATCCCGATTTCTGTCACTAGTGGCCCTAGTGACAAGCATTAAGCATAACAAGTCGCAACAAAGTCAAAAAGCACTAATAGAAGATACTAGGCACCATGCCCTAACAATCTGATGCCATTACATGAACGATCTCATCCAATCCCTACCATCCCCATAGTCTACAGCGAGGGATTACTCACTCATAGATGGGGGAAACATGGATGGTCGATGGAGAAACGATGGTGATGATGATGACGATGATCTCCTCCAATTCCCCGTCCCGGCAGGGTGCCAGAACAGAGTTTCTGGTTCCAAATCGTGGAATCTAGTGGTGGCGGCGGAGCGGAACTCTTTCTGGAAAAACATCGAACCCCCCTAAGTTTTTAGGTCAGAAGGCATCTTATAGGCGAAGAGGGAGACCGAGGGGGTGTCTGGGGCGGCCAGACCACCCCCTGGCGCGGCCAGGCCTAGCCCATGCGACTAGGTGGTGTGGCTGGGGCCCAGCCCCACTCCGTCTCGTATTCTGGCTCCGGGAGTCTTCTGGTGAAATAATGACTTTGGCTTTTGTCCCGTCCAATTCCGAGAATATTCGTTTTCTGACTTTCCTGGAACCAAAAACAGCAGAAAACAGGCAGCTGGCACTGTGGCTCTTGTTAATAGGTTAGTCCAAGAAATCATATGAAAAGTACTCCAAAGTGTGGACAAAACATAAGAAAGTAGATAAAACCAAGCATGGAACATCAAAAATTATAGATACATTTGTAATGTATCACGGACCTCGTCGACCTCGATTGTCGAATTGTTGCTTGGTGAAGAGGAAACCACCGAATTCATGGCTCCAATGCTCAGAGTTCCCACAAATGGATCCAATTGGAGAGGGAAAACCTCGGCAATGCCCATTGTTATGGACTTAGCGTTTCGTGGAAAAGAGAGCACTAGTGATTTTGTTGGTTGATCAGACAAACAAGGGAGTCGATGTCGTCTGTTTATTGTGGAGAATATGATTACAAAGTCTCCGGTTTCTAGTTGCGATCTAGGTCACGGCGGATTGCTGATTGCTGGAGAACTAAGGTGTCCTCTCCGTCGGCTCCTCCTGGCCTTTATATGAGAGGCTAGGTACTGGAGCCGTATACATATAGGTTACAAGTTAAAATTACAGCACTAGAACTACGTCGGTTCGCACCTCTATCTTGATATTCAAGTCAAGCTTCTGTCCTCGGATGCTTCCTGGACTCCTTATTCTTTATGAGCCTTTATGGGCCATATCTGCAATGCGCCTAGGGTAATAGATCAGGGGAACCCGATAAGAGAATCTCCACTCGGTCCCTCCTAAAGGCCCCCCTAAGCGGATTTGGGGGCACCGATGACAAAAAAGGCACCCAGTCATCCCCCTAACCCCCCTCCCAAATTAGAAAAATCATCCGGCGCCCCTAATGGAAACCCAGCCCACAGTGGGGCTGCTGGGGGCACCGGCGTGCATGTTTTCTCTCTCACATGCACATGCAGGAATCTTTCTTCTCTTCTCTCATTCTCTCTCCTCACATGGCTGGCCTCCGTGCAGCCTCACATGCAGGAATCTTTCCTCTCTTGTATGGGGGCTAGGACTGGGCGATGACATAAATTTTTAGCCAGCTACCCTCCAAACAGCCCCAAAGGCCATTAGCCATATGTTGAATGGGGGGACGAGTGGACATGCTCTAGGTCATACCCATGTCACTAGTGGCGACAAAACTATGTTTATTTTTTGGCGACCTCACTACTAGGAAAAAGCTCTTCCATGGCGCATATTTGTGGAATTCTGTGGCGCATATTAGATGTGCCACTATTACCTTGCCACTATTTTTTTCCTGTGGTGCATATTGATATGCACCATAGAAATCTCAAATTTCTGCAATATGCGCCACAATTTTTTTTTCGAATTTCAAAAAAAAAAGCGGGCCAGATCCCACCCAAAATTTTAAATCTTAAATTTCTATGACGCATATTGCAATATGTGCCACAATTTTTTTTACGAATTTCAAAAATAAAAGTGGGCCATATCTAGGCTAGGAGTGGGGGTCGCCGAAGGTGGGTGGCGGAGGGGGTCGCTGGAGGAGGTGGAGGAGGCCGCTGATATCATTGTGTCCTTTTTTGTCCTTTTATATAACCCACATTAAATATATATTCTTATGATTTTTTTCAAGGATAGGTCCTGGGAGATGTATCATTTTTATAGAAGAAGAGCCAAGTGGCTAGAACATTACAACCCACCGAGGCACATGCACCCCGAGTGCAACTCCACGATGTCCCTATGACAACACGCACCCCTGATACATTGTAAACGTATCTATAATTTTTGATATTCCATGCTTGTTTTATATCTACTTTCTTATGTTTTGTCCACACTTTGGAGTATTTTTACACATTTTCTAGAACTAACCTATTAACAAGATGCCCAGTGTCAGTTGCCTATTTTCAGCTGTTTTTGGTTTCAGAAAAGCTAGTAAGGAAATATTCTCGGAATTGGACCGGACAAAAGCCAAAGTCAATATTTTACCCTAAGCATCACGGACTCCGGAGGGCAGCCGAAGGGGGGCCACGAGGCGGCCACATCCTAGGGTGGTGTGGCCAGCCCTAGGCGCGCAGCCACCTGGTGGTGGGGCCCTCGAGCCTCCACCGACCTTGCCCTTCCGCCTATAAAAGCCTCCCGGGACGAAAACCATAAGTACCCGAGCAAAATTCTACGAAAGAGTCTATAGCCGCCGCCATCTCCATCCCTAGATCGGGAGGGATCCGGAACTCTTCCCGGCACCCTGCCAGAGGGGAGAGATCACCCTGGAGGCCTTCTTCATCACCATGACTGCCTTCGGTGTGATGCATGAGTAGTGCATCCCTAGACTATGGGTCCATGTAGTAGCTAGATGGTTGGTTCTCCTCCTTTGTGCTACCATGTTTAGATCTTGTGAGCTCCGTTCACAATCAAGATCATCTATTTGTAATCTTACATGTCATGTTTGCGGGGATTCGATGGATATTGAGATGCTATTTCAGATTGATTATTGATTCTATCATGTCTATGTTATTTGTGATCTTGCATGCTTTCTGTTGTTAGTAGCTATCTTGGCCGAGTAGATGCTAGCAACTCCAAGAGGGAGTATTTATGCTCGATAGTGGGTTCATGCCTCTAGTAATCTGGGGAAGTGATAGGAATCTCTAAGGTACTAGATGTGATGTTGCTACTAGGGAGAAAACAGCAATCCTTTGTCCATGGGACAATCGTATTGTTTACTTTACACACTTTGCTTAATGCAATTATCTGTTGCTTGCAACTTAATACTGGAGGGGGTTCGGATGATAACCTGGAGGTGGATTATTAGTCATAGATGCAGTTGGATTATGGTCTATGTATAATGTTGTAATGCCCAATCAAATCTCATAGGAGTCAAGATGATTAGTATATGCATGTATGTTTTCTCGGTGTCTGTTAATTGGCCCGCTATAATTTGTTCACCCAACATGTTATTTATCTTAAGGAGAATCACCTCTAGTGAACTATGGACCCCGGTCCATTCTTTTTCCATTGATAAACCATCTACTATTTACTGTTACTTTATGCAAGCAATTACTATCTTCCACACAATACGTTTAATCCTTTGTTTTCAGCAAAACCGGTGAGATTGACAACCTCACTTTAAGTTGGGGGCAAAGTTCTATGGTTGTGTTGTGCAGGATTCCAAGTTGGAAACAACACCTTGGAGGTGCTTCCTTGCTCCTACTGGTTCGATAACCTTAGTTTCATAACTGAGGGAAAACTTGCTGTTGTGCTCATCATACCTTCCTTTTGGGGTTCCCCAACGAGCTCGAATATATTTTGAGCCATCAAGCCTTTTTTCTAGCACCGTTGCCGGGGAGTCAAGGACATCTTCACAAGGGGAGTCCCTCACAACCAATCTCTTTACTTTTTTTTTGTTTTGCTTAGTTTATTTCTGCTTTGTTTGCTTCTTTTTTTATCAAAACACAAAAAAATAGTTGTACTAGTTTGCTTCTTTATATTAAAAACACAAAAAATGAATACTCTTGAAAACACTAAGTTGTGTGACTTCACTAGCACCAACAACAATGATTTCATGTGCACACCTATTGCTCCACCTATTCCTGAAGCTACTTTCTTTGAAATTAAACCTGCTTTGCTCAATCTTGTTATGAAAGAACAATTTTCTAGTGTTAGTACTGAAGATGTTGCTGCTCACCTTAATAACTTTGTTGAACTTTGTGAGATGCAAAAACATAGGGATATAGATGGAGATATTATTAAGCTTAGATTGTTTCCTTTCTCTTTGAGAGGAAAAGCTAAAGAATGGTTGTTATCCCTAACTAGAAATAGTATTGATTCTTGGACTAAATGCAAAGATGATTTCATTGGAAAATACTATTCTCCTGCTAAGATTATATCTATGAGAAGTGAAATAATGAAATTTAAACAATCTGATAATGAACATGTTGCTCAAGCTTGGGAAAGAATGAAATCTTTGGTAAAGAATTGTCCCACTCATGGACTGACTGCTTGGATGATTATCCAAACCTTTTATGCAGGACTAAATTATTCTTCAAGAAATCTACTGGATTCTGCTGCTGGAGGTACCTTTATGACCATTACTTTGGGTGCTGCAACAAAGCTTCTAGATAATATGATGGTTAACTATTCTGAATGGCAGACTGAGAGAGCTCCACAAGGTAAGAAGGTAAATTCTGTTGAAGAAACCTCCTACTTGAGTGATAAAATTGATGTTATTATGTCTATGCTTGTTAATGAGAAGGCTCATATTGATCCAAAGCATGTTCCCTTAGCCTCTTTGGTTGCTCAAGAAGAGCAAGTTGATGTGAACTTTATTAGAAATAATAATTTTAGCAACAATGCCTACAGAAATAATTTTGGTAATAATAATTATAGGCCATATCCTCCCAATAATGGTAATGCTTATGGAAATTCCTACAACAATAATAGAAGTGCACCCTCTGAACTTGAAGTCATGCTTAAAGATTTTATTAGTAAACAAACTACTTTCAATAAAACTATTGAGGAAAAACTTTCTAATGCTGAAAGAAATATATCATCTTTATCTGAAGCACAATCCTCTTTGATTAATAAAATGGCTGCTAAACCTGAAACCATTGAAAATCCCTTTGCTGCTACTAATGCCATACAAGTTAGAATTGATGAAAATGTTAGACTGTTAGCTGAATTGCATGCTAAGTGGGAAAGAGAAGATGAAATTGCTAGAAATAGTAGTATTTGTACTATCACCACCACTAATGTTGATGCTAGCAAACCACATGAAGTTCCCATTTCTTCTACAATAATGCCTAAAACCAATGGAACCTTTTCCAATAAAAATGTTGAAATTCTTCGAAATATGGGAAACAATAGCTCTACTACCTTGGGTGGTAATTATGATTTTGATCTTGATGGTTGCAATATCTCTGAAGTAATTATGTTCCTACAAAAGCTTGCTAAAAGTCCTAATACTAGTGATATGAATATGGCCTTTACAAAACACATTACTGGTGCTCTTATAAAAATTAAAGAAGAAAAGATGAAACATAAAGCTTCAATCCCTATAAAATTAGAAGATGGTTGGGAACCCATCATTAATATGAAAGTGAATGATTTTGATCTAAAACCCTTGTGTGATCTTGATAGTAGTGTTTCTATTATGCCTAGAAAAATTTATGAAATGCTTGATTTGCCACCGTTGGAAGATTATTATTTAAATGTCCAACTTGATGATAATGCTAAAAAGAAACTCATGGGGAGTATTAATGATGTTCTTACTATGGTTAACAATGCCTATGTCCCCATTGATTTCTATGTTTTGGATGTTGAATGCAATGCTTCTTGTCCTATTATTTTGGGAAGACCTTTTCTTAGAACTGTTGGTGCCATTATTGATATGAAAGAAGGCACCATTAAATATCAATTCCCACTCAAGAAAGGTATAGAACACTTCCCTAAGAGGAGAGAGAAGATTCTTTTTACCTCTCCTATTAAAACAAAATTTGCTCTTAGCGCTTCTTCATTTGAGAATACTTGATTCTTACTTCGTATGCCTAACTCAAAGGCGTTAAAGAAAAGCACTTATTGGGAGATAACCCAAATTTTTAGTCAATAAATTTGTCTTTTGTTGAGTATTAGAAGTTATTGCTTCAGTAATAACCTCTCCTTATCCTTTTTGTGTGGTTTTTGTGCCAAGAGTAACCTCTGATGAGAGAGAAATAAGACTTGGGAAAGTTGCTGTCCTGAAACAGATTTTTGTGCTTCGCTGTAAAAATTCGTGAAAAATCTCTGTATGTCGGATTGATCTGTAATTCTTTTTGCTTCTGACCCAGGTTGTTATCTAACTTTCGTTAGTTTCACACTTTTCGATTTGAGCAACAGAAGGTCTTCAAAAAAATTGGTTTTTACCTGCTGGTCTGTTTTGACAGATTTCTGCCATTATTTGCATTTGCCTCTTAATCTCTTTCTCTCCGAGTTCTCTTTGATCATTTGAACTTTTAAAATGAATTGCTACAGTAGCTTCTGTTTTAATGGAAGTTTTACTTGTGTTGAAACTGAACCCAAAGATTTATTATCTTGAATACACTAATGTTGCTAATGAAGATTGTGTGAAGTTTTGTATGAAGGAAATTTTCAAGTGTAGGGAAGAATAATGTGATGAGATGAATTATGGACAAAAGCTCAAGCTTGGGGATGCCACCCGTATCACCCCAAGAAATATTCAAAAAGTACAAGCGTTAAATCTTGGGGATGCCCAAGGCATCCCCTTCTTCATAAAAAAATCTCAGGTTTTCTTCCAAACACATCATTTTTTATTGTTTCATGCACAATTGTGTTGTTCTTGGAGCGTCTTCGTTTTTGTTTTTTAGTTTTTGTTTGCTTAGTTTGCTTGAATAAATTGGTTGGACCCCCGCATTCATACAAAGTTTCAAATAGGTTGATTTGGATTGGAAAAGAGTAGGAAAGTTCATGCTTATAAGTGGTATAAAAGGAGCTTGTTTTTTACTGTGACTTAGACTTTATCATGTCATGCTTGATATTGCTTTGACTTTATGCTTAGTGATTCTTACTGTAGCATGACTTGTTACAAACAATTGAGATTTCTTAATGTGCCTTTAAAGAATCATGTTTTGTTTTAGCATATAAAAGTATAATATTGTGGTATTCTCCTTTGATGCTTTATTTGGGTTGACTTGGCGCATGCTCACACCATGTTAAGACTATACCAAGTCACCATAGCCTCTATGATCATTTAGTTTTCGACTTGTAATATCACTTTATGCTTTAATTAATAATGTTTTGTCGCTTTGCATGATTATGACCATTATTGCTCTCTTAGTTGGTCGCTCCCAGTCTTTTGCTAGCCTCGACAACCAAGTATGAGTTCCACTCATGCATCCAATTCCAAATAAAACCAAGTTATTCCAAAGAGTCCACCATACCTACCTATTAGCATTATTGCTATTCCAAGTATATTCATGTTTTTATCTACCTTCTGAATTAAACTTATTATGTGAAAATTAGTGATTAAAGCTCTCACAAACTTGATGGCACACTTTAATTTCTTGCACTTAATAAACTTGGACCATCTTTCCCATCTATATTGCATATATGCTTGTGTTTTATAAGTTGTGAATTAGCAGAACCATGTTACCATGGGGAACGCTTTCAACATTGCACTTTATCTAGTTGATATCATGTTCTTTTTGCTTATGGATCACGACGGTGTGAAATGAAAGGGGAACTTGTAAGGCTCATGGAGTCCGTATATGTGTTAGAGAAACGCCTGGGCGGCTGATCTAAGACATGCCTAATCATGGTGGAAACCTTCAGCATAACCATAGTGAGCAATCTATGAAGCATCCTCTATAAATAAAAAGCCTATGCAAATAGGAAAGAAAAAAAGAGAAAAAAAGGTGGCTATGCAAATAGGAAATAAAAGGATCACTAAGATGCTTAGTGTCTGCTTGCCTTGTCATTTTGATATGGGGATTCTTCCGTATCATCGAGCAAGGGGTATCCCATTGGCGGTTCTCTATGATACACATATACTTATAATGAGAAGAACTTACTTGTGACTAAAGTTGAGTAGCATGAGTAACAATACTCGTAAGTAAGGGGCATGAGATTTTTAGCTTATAACTTGTCAAGCATATCCTCATATTTGTTCACTTTAACCTTAATCACCTAAAGATGCTTATGACAGGGGCAATGAGAGATGAAAGCTAATAAGTACCATAATTTTTGAAAGCTCTTTATGAGACTTGAATCTCTGCTTCCTTCTATGAAGGGCATTTCTTTTACTTTTATGTTGAGTCTCCATCTTCTATCTTTATGCACCTATTGAGAGAGCATAGTGACCATTCTTAGTTTAATGTGCATTGTCCCAAACCTTGTTCATTGATTCATAACTTTGATATTGCCTGTTCTTAATTTATTTGTATCTAGTCACCCTTACGAACTTTGAAGGTGTCCTGTGCATTTATGTTTTGCTACACTATGAAGGATAAGCTGAATACCATTCTCATTTTGTTTTCTATATGTGAAACAAACGTCTTTCAAAGCATTGTTATTCATGAATCTTTTGTTTGTACCTTCTCATGTTACAACATAGTTGCTATGTATTATTGTTAGAACTATATCTTTTATGCTATGTTAGAGTACTATGATCCCAGCTATCAATGTTTTATAAATACCTTGATCAAAATTGTGATGGTGCATGTCACCTCAAAAATTATTTTCTTTTTTATCACTTACCTACTCAAGGACGAGCAGGAGTTAAGATTGGGGATGTTGATACGCTGTAAACGTATCTATAATTTTTGATGTTCCATGCATGTTTTATATCTACTTTCTTATGTTTTGTCCACACTTTGGAGTATTTTTACATATTTTCTGGAACTAACCTATTAACAAGATGCCACAGTGCTAGTTGCCTATTTTCTGTTGTTTTTGGTTTCGGAAAAGCTAGTAAGGAAATATTCTCGGAATTGGACCGGACAAAAGCCAAAGTACCCGATCAAAATTCCACGAAAGAGTCTATAGCCGCTGTCATCTCCATCCCTAGATCAGGAGGGATCTGAAGCTCTTCCCAGCACCCTGCCGAAGGGGAGAGATCACCCTGGAGGCCTTCTTCATCGCCATGACTACCTCCGGTGTGATGCGTGAGTAGTTCATCCCTGGACTACGGGTCCATGTAGTAGCTAGATGGTTGGTTCTCCTCCTTTGTGCTACCATGTTTAGATCTTGAGCTTCGTTCATGTTGTGTTTGCGGGGATCTGATGGATATTGAGATCCTATTTCAGATTGATTGTTGATTTTATCATGTCTATGTTATTTGTGATCTTGCATGCTTTCCGTTGTTAGTAGCTATCTTGTCCGAGTAGATGCTAGCAACTCCAAGAGGGAGTATTTATGCTCGATAGTGAGTTCATGCCTCTAGTAATCTGGGGAAATGACAGGAATCTCTAAGGTACTATATGTGTTGTTGCTACTAGGGAGAAAATGACAATCCTTTGTCCATGAAACAATCGTATTGTTTACTTTACACACTTTGCTTAATCCAATTATTTGTTGCTTGCAACTTAATACCGGAGGGGGTTCGAATGATAACCTGAAGGTGGATTATTAGTCATAGATGCAGTTGGATTACGGTCTATGTATAATGTTGTAATGCCCAATCAAATCTCATAGGAGTCAATATGATTAGTATATGCATGTATGCTTTCTTGGTGTCTGTCAATTGCCCCGCTGTAATTTGTTCACCCAACATGTTATTTATCTTAAGGAGAATCACCTCTAGTGAACTATGGACCCCGGTCCATTCTGTTTCCATTGATAAACCATCTACTATTTACTGTTTATTGTTTACTTTCTTCAAGCAATTATTATCTTCCACACAATACGTTTAATCCTTTGTTTTCAGCAAAAACTGGTGAGATTGACAACCTCACTGTAAGTTGGGGGTAAAGTTCTGTGGTTGTGTTGTGCAGGAATCCAAGTTGGAAATAGCACCTTGGAGGTGTTTCCTTGCTCCTACTGGTTCGATAACCTTGGTTTCATAACTGAGCGAAAACTTGCTGCTATGCTCATCATACCTTCCTCTTGGGGTTCCTCAACGAGCTCGAATATATTTTGAGCCATCAACCCCTAAACAACTACTCGCGGCATCTCCACTTTTCCACTTGCCCTAAGCAATCGCGTATAAGCCCCGTGGTCCTCCACAGGCCCGCCTCATCCTATATCTTTCGGGTAACCGTTTGCGCAGAAGGGATGGCTCCCTCAAAAACCACATCATTCCGGTGGCGCCAAAGCGTCCAACAAACTAGGGAGATCACGGTCCAGAGGTCACGCTCACGGCCCTTGATCCCGCATCTCTCCTGAAGCCAAGCTACGAGCTTCGTGTCCTGCTTCGGCATCCAGTGACTCTTGCGCCACCAGTTTAGGCATGCCGCCCACACTTCGTGGGCTAGGATGCAGCCCATCAGGAGGTGGTCTATGGTCTCTCCACATTGGTCACAAAGTAGGCACGCCACCGGGTGCTGTAGTCTGCATCTTCTTAGTATGTCAGTTATCCATCATCTATTCCTCACTGCTAGCCACAGCGAGATTTTATTGTTGGTTGGGGCACGCGGACGCCAGATCTGCAGGTCACCCGCCATCGAGGTCCGACCAGCAAACAGGGCCTGGTTGCAGGATTTGGCCGTATAGCAGTTGCTCGGATCCCAGTTCCACTTGAAAACATCTTGGACGCCCTTCGTGAGGGTGACTCCCTCTAGACGATCTGCCACATCAAGGAGTTCCCTGATGGCTGACGCGCCTAGGTCTGGGGATACGTCGTGAAGCCATCCTCCAACCAACCCCTCTTGAACCTTGCGCGTGCGAGCTGCGTCTGCCGACACGGCCACGAAAAGGTTCGGCACGAATTCGCATATCCGTCCACATCGAAGCCACTTGTCCATCCAAAAGAGGGTAGTGGCTCCGTCGCCCACCACCAAGACAGTTGCAGCTTCGAAGAGGTGCCCAGCCAGGGCAGGAACCCAGATGTCAATCTTGCTCCAAGGCTTGTTCGGCTCCATTCGCCTTAGTCACAGCCATCTTTCCCTTAGTGCAACGTTCATGAGTCGCAGGTTGGGGATGCCTAGGATTTTCCTAGAAGTTGTGGCCTGCAAAAATTATGGCGCACCACTACTAAAATCATTACTATAAGGGTTTTCCTACTAGTGCTACCACCGCCGCCTCTAGCCACCCCCCTCCCCCTCCTCATCATCGTTGCCAGAAGGCATCTCCGGGTGGCGTTGGTGGTGGAGGAATAGCCTCGCAGTGGAGGCTTAGTGACAACCTCGATGTCTACGTGCTAGAAGCATTGGCGACGGGTGGCGTGGGTCGTTCTCCTCTGCCAGCACGAGGCCTAGGTTTTGGTTCTGGTGGTGGAGATCGGAGCAACCTAGACCCATGGGATGGCGCCGTGGGGGCTGTCGTCTGGATCAATAATGGTTATGACCCTAGAGTTCTTCTGATGCCAGGGTTATCGATCTACGCTTCTTCGGTCCTCCTCGATCTGGCAGCCAATGAGTGCTAGGATTCTCCTCTAGGGATCTTCTTAGATTGGCGCGGGAATCTCCTTGAAATTTGTATTGGATGGGATATGAGCATGTGCGTTCGTACATTAGCCTGCGCGGCTTCACGGGGCACAACACGAAGCTCTACTTTCTGTCGATACCATGGGACATGTCTACTTTTAAATTTCCATGGTAGAAACAGGGTCGGAGAATGTCATGACGGCTTTGACTGAAAGGCTAGATTATGGTGAGGAGTGGCCTTGAATGCAATGAGTAATTTTCTGGCGCTTAGTGACTTGTAGTAGTGGTCTCGGTTAGCGGGGATAGCAACACACTAGAGGAGTTCTATGTTGGTGGTGCTCCTTGAGTACCGATGCTCGATTGTACCTAGCAGTGACCTTTTTAAAGCTATTGTTTTTGAGGATTTGGATCTTCTCCAGGGTTAAACCCCCAGATCATTGATCGGGCAAAGACGATATTCGTGCACTATTCCCTTCTAGGAGACTTTTTTTTGGAGAACAACTTTTATAGTTAGAATATTATCTTTGGTGGTGGTTTCTAAGCTGTTGCTGCAAGTGTTTGATCACTATGGCTGGGGATTTTTTTCTTCTTTCTTTGCTTTTTAGGCTTTGCATCCTCAATGTATATTTGGACATTTTGTTAGTATGATTGCTTCACAATATTAATATATTCTCTTTGTTAAAAAAGTTAGAGTTTTAGTTTTTTTTGCTACATCGAATATTACATTTTATTTTATTTTATGTCATCTCAAGGTTCCACAGCAACCCATGGGGTATCATATAGCTTAATACTACTCCCTCCATCTCAATATAGATGTCGAAAATTTATCAAAATTTGGATGTATATTTGATTTAGATAAATCTACGATATCTATTTTGAGATGGAGGGAGTAGTCATATAGTAATTAACTAAACTTTGTGTAGATACATTGTTTTACATGGCTCGATCGATCTCGCATACAATTGTCTCAGGTCTTACTTGTAAGTTTCTCAATGAAAGAATGTGCGCACGGTGTGGATTTATTACTTGTTTAAGTTTCGTGATGAAAGAATTTGCGCGCTTGATATTTATTTCTTTTCAAAATGGTTAGGTGGTTTCCCCCTCGAACAAAATGGTCATGTGTTTTAATTTTGGGTGACTTGATGGCTAATGTTACTGCTAGCTACCTTCCGCTTGATAAGAGTCAATGTGGCTATTCATTCACCCAAATAATGTACGTGCTATGTATCATCTCTAAGGCCAACGTCGCACAAGTCGGTACATATAGTCGTACCCAACCCAAACTCGCGCAGCACTTTGCTACGTGAACATTACGGTTTTCTTTTAGATTCCGTGGCAGTTAAGTTGGCTAAACCTAACCGAACAGGGCTCCTCGTGCGCATACGGTTGAGAAAACGAAGGAGAAAAAGGAAACGAGGGTCGTCGCCGAACTATAATCAGCTGATACACAGTCGCCGAATTCAGGATGGACGCCGGCGACGGCGACGGCGACGGCAACGGCTTCTGCTTCGCCTACGACGTGCTCCTGCACATCCTCCGCCTCCTCCCATGGCGCGACCTCGCCGGCTCTCGGCGTGTCTGCCGCGCATGGCGCGCCATCGTCGACGCGCACGATCTCCTCCTTCCGCACTACTTTCCCCGGGGCGCCTTCCCTGGCATCTTCGTCACCAGGGTTGGACGCCACTCCGAGTCGGTCTTCTTCGCCCCGTTGGCCACGCGGGACCGTCGGTGGCCTCGCTTCCGGCGCCCTGTATTCCAGAACGGCTGGGCGGAAGTACGTGACTCCTGCAACGGCCTCCTCCTCCTCAGCGACCGTTACAACGACTACTACGTGTGCAACCCGGCGACGGCACGGTGCACTGCCCGCCTGCCACGCCCGTCAGTGCCATCGACACGCTGCGTCGGTGCCATGTTCCTCGCCTTCGACCCGGTCGTATCGTTGCACTACGAGGTGGTTTTCTTTCAGGAGGAGAACCCACTACAGGGCTCAACGACACTGGAGCAAGGAGAGGCTCCACCACTCGACCAACTGCGAGAGGAGGGGCTCGAGGAATCCAGAGAGAAGGTGGTTACTTTAACTGTGTACTCGTCGCGCACGGGGCAGTGGGAGAACCGGGAGTTCACGCCTGGAAGTTGTGCCCCAGGACACCTATATGACATGGTGACCACTTTGCCTTATATCTACGGCAAGATGGTGTTGTCATCCGAGTACTGGCGTGAGTCGCTCTACATGCATTGCCATCACAACGTACTCGTGATCTTACGGCCCCCGAGCGGGACTTATGGTATGGTCGAGCTCCCCGGGGAACCCTGTAGTGAAAGAAGGTGCGGGTACTCATTGCCGACAGATTCCGTTCTTGCAAGCTACGAGAGAGGGATCCACTATGTTGCGATAAAAATGTTGCAGCTCCAAGTTTGGATGCTATCCGAATGGACAGATGATCAACTGGGTTGGACGCTGGCTCACAAGGCCAACCTCAATCCACATCGTCATATGATTGACCCTCTTGCAATAAAACCGAGGGTGACATGGGGGGTGCTGGAAAGCAGTGATGATGATGAGGAGGAGGAAGACGAAGGTGAAGTAGAAGAACTAAGTAGCAGAATTGGCTCTACATCATCTTGGAATTCCGACGAGGACAACTTCATCGATGTGGCCGAAGGTGACGCCCACCTTGATCCGCCATTCTGGGATGGTGACTGCGAAATCATGGGATTCCATCCGCACAAGCGTGCTCTCATCCTCCGACTTAAGAGTGCGGTGGTGGTGTATCATCTCGACACATCCATGGTGCAGTATCTAGGCGACAATTATGAGCTCGTCAAGGACCATATGGTACAAGCTTGTTGTGTCTATGGTTCGTTCCCTTACCGCCCTTGCTACATGGATGTGTTGCCGACACGGAAGTCGTTTGTGTCAACTTAGAATGCTAGAAGGTTCGCGGATATCCTGCCCTTCGACATAATCATCACTTGAAGTTGTGTATACTCTCCTGCTTGGTTTATGTAATTTCCTAGGTCAATTGATGTGTATCTTTTATTTAACTAGAATAAGCTTGGTTAAGTGGCAATATGTTGTTCCATTAGTCAGTTTGTTTGTGTCCATCTTGCTATTTGAACTCACGTACATACATACTCTTTCTGTATTAAAATAAGTGACTCAACTTTATCTAGATATGTGTGTATGTATATATATATATTTTAGTGTATAAATATTTACTAATTAATCCATAAATAGTTGAATCACTTATTTTTGTGATAGATGAAGTAGCTCGCTAGCTTCTTGGATTAGGTGAAAAACATTCTTTGGCGGTTAAACTAGCTCCATATAAAAGGAAAATCAAAATCGATCGAGGTCCTCACATAAATCGTCCAAAATACCGGTATCCTATCGAAGAGGCCGAACTTCATTAAGAATGGAGAAAAGGTTTTACAAAAGAGGGCCCGTCAAGACCAGGATTTGTGCTAGCTGATGACTAAAGCCTAAAAATATAGGGACGGGGCTTGCCTGAGAGGAACTCCCTCCCGCACCCCTTAGACTAGCCCCAATAGGGTATCATAGGTAGTATCATGCATGCCATGTTGGCAAAATTCTGACGTGACATCCTAATCAATGATGAAAGAGGTTATGTTGGTATCATAGGTAGATACCGTATCATAGCACGTAGTATTAGAAAAACTAATCTCAAATGAATCTTGTACACAATTTTGTATTGAGATTCTACAAAACAATAAATATACTAAGACTATGGTACTACTACATGATACTATGTATTGTGGAGGTAGTATCATATACTAGTATCATATACATGATACTACTATATAATACTCCCCATTGTGACTAGTCTTAGCTGCCGGTTTTCCTTCCAAGAAAACCCATAAATACAACCGCGTTTGTATCCCTTCCGTTGTCTACTTATTGTGTTTCCTTCCTTATCCAATCCGCTGACTGAAATCGAGCTGGAACAGACTGAAGCAGCAGAAGGCTGGGAGCTGAGCCGTCTGGCGAGACCTTTGGCCGGGCTGTCGTTCCTCCGGCCTCCAGGCGCAATCCGTCGATGGATCTCCCCCCTCCGCCGCCTCGATGTAACAGCCACGGCTGTACAAGACATAGATGAGGTGATGGAAAAGTAAAGACAGAAGGCATGTTGCTTAGCTGTTGCGTCAGGTTGTGTGGTGAGACCAGTGGGTCCACCTGTAAGAGTCAAGGAGTATAAGGACCAGGGGAGATAGCTGTACCGGGTGTGAAATGAATGAATAGAAAAATAGACTCCGTCTCCTACCTTCTCTGTTGCCCTCTGATCTGAACTTTTCTCCCCTTGTATGCTTCTGAATCTCAAATTGTTCATCACCTCACGTCCTGAATTCTCAGTGGCCAAGGGGTAGTTACAGGGTCAGAGCTCTGGAGCCTCGACCTGGACGAACGCGAGGAGGTCGACGAGGCCGAACGCACCTCTGTTTTTTCACCACTCGCCATTCCTACCGACCGCGCTGTTGTCGTGCCGCCGTGCCTTTGTCGGATTGAGGCGTAGCCGGGCGGGTGCAGGTGATTGTTCCGGCTCCAAGTACCAGTCCCCCAAGCGCGTCTACCTCGTTGATGCAGAAGCCGAAGTGAGCGCGCTGGATTTGGAGACAGCCGCGACACTTAATTTGCCTAAACCAAACCCAATTGTGTTCCTTATACTACATATTGTTAAGAAGACCAAGGAGAACAATGGGAACAAGGGTTCGCCGAACTAGTATTATAGCAGCCAATAAACGGTCATCAATCCATCCTGATGGACGCCGGCAAAGGCGATGGCAACAGCATGTGCTTCCCCTTCGACCCAGTCATGTCGCTGCACTACGAGGTGTTTTTATTTCAGGAGAAGAACCCACTACAGGGCTCAGTGAGACCAGAGCAAGGTGAAGAGGTTCCACCACTCGACCAACTACAACAGGAGGCGCTTGAGGAACCCAGTGAGAAGGTGGTGCCTTTTAATGTGTACTCGCGCACATGGCAGTGGGAGAACCGGGAGTTCATGCCCGGACGTCTTCGGGTGCCGCTATACCCTCCTGAATGGCGTCCAGGTAGTATTTTCCCACTCACCTCAGTGTTAGGGGGGAAACATTAGGACTTGTCCGGGCAACAGTGTCACTATCATCGTCGCATTCCTTTTGAGGGTGTTGCTTGGTACGATGCATTTCTGCATACTAGGAGAGTGATGGGACAAATACAGAGTGCGCAACGGTTGCGGGTCGTCCTCGCTTTCGTTGATCTGCTGATCTTGGTATTTGTTTTTTCTTTCTGTTTTTTTTTGGCTTGATTGTATTGTTTGCCCTAACAATCTCATGGTGTGGTTGTATATTAATATAGTGGAGACCGAAAGCATGTTTCGAGAAGAGACCGACGGAGTGAGTATAAGCTAAACCACGACACCTGGCTAGTCTACCAGGACACGGACATGAAACTGACTCGAACTGTTACTAATACGGACGCGACGCTAGTCTACCAGGACACGGACGCGACGCTGCCTTGGACTCGTTGTCCATCTCCTAATCAAACATGTGCTCCTAATTCCTACTAATGCTGCTAGCAGTCCGATTCAAACACAACCAGCAAAACGTGCTAGGCACACAACCAGCTTGTGTGTAAGGGTTAACACTGATACGGACTTGACTCTAATCAAGATTATTGCTAACATAGTCGGCTTTGCATTGCAGCCATAAGTTGAGTCCGAGTCCTTGTCGAATAAGCCTAGCTGCCTATGCATATCCGGCTATCTATATAAGATACATCAGGCTGTGCGTCAATCGATCTAACACGGTGACAATGAGAAGAAATACAGAAAAGAAGAGGAGCGCAACAGGTGCCCTTGGCCAAAGTTTCTGGCGTGAGTCCAGAGCTTACTCGTCTAAAACTTACGGGATGGAGCCGCCAGAGAGGACGGAGTACATCAATCCTCGAAATAGGCTTTCTCCCCGCTATATTAATATAGCAACCACACGATACAACAAACAAGACCGCAGCTGGAGCAAAACAGCACGATCAAGCCCAAAACGACAAAAGAGGGAGGAAAAGGAAAGAGAACGAGGCCGACAATGGCGGGTCGACGAAACCGAAGATGACTCGCAACCGTTGTGCCTTCTGGAGAATTCCCACCACAATCCTAGAACTGGCAAGGAGAAGAACATGGCCGACCGTGCCCGCCTGCTAGACATGGACTCGGAGATAGAGCAGCCTGACCCCATCATGGCCCGGGCATCTATCGCGCCGTACCTTGACGACATCGACAGCTACATGCGGTCCTTGGAGAAGTTGAGGAGGCCGACAGACTATATGATGATGACACAGGGAGATATTATCCCGTCTTTCAGGGCGGTACTAGTGGACTGGCTCGTGGAAGTGGCCGACGAGTACAATCTTCCGGCTGACACGCTTCACCTTGCAATCTCATATGTGGACCGATTCCTCTCTGTTCGTGTCATTGTCCGGAGTGAGCTGCAGTTACTGGGCGTGGCTGCAATGCTTGTTGCTGCGAAATATGAAAGTGATATATATGCACACAAGGTGGAAAATTACAGTTACATTACTGACAACACATACACCGAGCAGCAAGTGGTGAAGATGGAGGCCAACATACTGAATACACTTAAGTTTGAGATGGGGAGCCCCACTGCGAGAACTTTTCTACGGAGATATATAGCTGCTACTTGCCGTCGAGGTGATGTAAGGAAGCTGGAGTTTCTGTGTAGCTACCTTGCGGACCTAAGCTTGTTGGACTATGGCTGCACAAAGTTCAAGCCATCGGTTGTCGCTGCCGCCTGCCTTTATGTGGCCAGGTTCACAATCAACCCAAATAGCCACCCTTGGAACCTGATGCTGCAAAGAAAAACAGACTACAGGGTCTCGGACCTCAAGTGTTGCATCTTGAAGATACACCGGTTGCAGTTACACGGGACGTATCCGGGCCTGAAACAAACAGCTATAAAAGACAAGTACAATCACCGTGAGCTTGAGTGTGTATCGCAAATGGTTCCACCTCAAGAAATCCCTGAGTACTTCCACAAACACATCACTTGTGATGACGACGCTGCCAGTCGCCATCAAGCAGTCGGTGTGCGACACCGGCCTCTTCATCGACGTCACCGGCGATGACGGCACAGGTGCTAGCTGCACTGGTGTAGTGCCTAGTGGCGTTAAATCCGTACAAATTCTTTAGGAATTGTCCATAAGCTGGAAGCGGCGCCGCCCCTACGTGACTGAAGTTCCGTCAGTTTCGTCTAGTACCACTAGTTCTACTACCGCGGTGACTGCGACGGCTATTAGATTTCGTTTTTAAAATTTACTCAAATTTTGTTTAAATATGTAATATGTCTTCAAATTTGAATGGAGTATGAACTTCTTGCTTAAATTAGTGTGTTCCCTTAATTTCCGATCCACCGTACGTACGTGACATTACCTGGATCCATCAGCTTCCTTTCCACACGTACGTCCCACACGTACGACAAATCCGTACAAATTCTTCAGTAGTTCTACTACGGCGGTGATTGCGGCGGATATTAGATTACGTCTTTAAAAGTTTAGTCAAATTTTGCAATATATCTTCAAATGATAGTAGTCCCACTGAATCGCAATGACTTCCCAACAAGATCTAGCAAAGGAGCACTCAAAAAATAAGTGATCTCTTGATTCAATAATCTTATCGGCACAAAGCACACAAGAAGTGCCAGAATCCACGTGCCAATTTTTCCGAAGCATCATCTCTTTGGTATTGAGTCTGTCCATCAACAGTAATCATGCAAAAACTATTTCTTTTCACATCTATGAAATATTCATATAGGGTGGAGCATATTTATTTTGGAAAAATGTTTATCAAAATTACAGGTATTCTAAACTATTTCCATATATGGGTGAAACTGAAACTATTGCGCGATGCACCTGTTTTTGTGCGCAATTTTGTTAGCCACTGTGATGTGCTTGTTGGGTAATAGAATGACTTCCCTCCAAAAAAAAAATACAATTAAACTAAATAGCAGCTGGAGCAATATTTTAAGGAAATATTTTCAGCTAGTTCACCTCTGATAGCAGCTGTTAGAACTAAATAGCAGCTGTTAGAACTGCAACGAGGAACCCAAAGAGCACAGAATGCAGTTCCAGACGGTCGCCAGTTTCACACCCGGCACATAAAAACAGACTGATCAGTTATCTTGCAAATGCACATAATACCATACAGTAACTAGTGATGAGAGTGAGATTTGTTACGTCTATGTAGCATGCCCATGAAACTTGTATATATATCAGTTTTTTCCAAGGAAAAAAACAACACCTGCTTGAAAGGAGACAACTATAAACATGCCCTTCAAGTGTGAACTCTCGCAATAATGGTGAGCCTTGTGTCCACACTTAACACGATGCAGTGGATTCATGAACAAAATTTGGCAATGGTACAATTTAATTCAACAAGTAGTGCTCTTACAGAAATCTGGTGCAGCTTGCAAGTCAACGGAGAGGGCAATCTGGCACATTTCATCATTGGCAAGAATCACAAAAGGAAAGCTAAATGACTAGCGTGTGCTTCATCACTTATACCACGACACTTCAATTTACTTCCGCCAACAGGAACTGCTCCTGAATGGTAACTACAAGTTTCATAAGAACTCAACCAGGACACCCTCTGGCTTCAGAGAACAAACCAACACTTGATGCAGCAGTTCTTCGAGGTGAGAAACCATCGATGTACAGAGAGAACTAGTTGCTGTGTGCGCAACTGCAGTACAATGGATCGACTGATACTCTCATCACTGGTTATGTTCCAACTACTACCCCCAATTATCTGCTTACTCTTGCCTTACAAGGACACGTTTGAGGATACACACCGCACCAAATAGTCTCAGCTGAAGAGACTTCTCGGTCGTCAGGTTCATATCATAGACGCATGTTTATCAATTAATCTGATTGGTGTATGATGTCTGAGAGATCATTCAGTGCAGTTTCCTGCCTTTTCTTTACCCTGGTTGGTGTCAATTTACGTAAAGAGGGACCCCTGATAAATGCATTCAGTCACTGAAATGGTGACTATGCAAGACTGAAACCAATGGTCCCCAAGAGAGAAATACTAAGACCATGTTTTTCAGTAGCAAGGGACACTCCCAATTTGCAATAATTTCACACAGGTGGGTTCTTCAGACAATGTATTTTTAACTAGGACTTGTGACCAAGTGGAAGCCAGCAGCTCAACAAGTTATCAGAAAGGGACCGACGGGCCGCCTAGGTCCGGATGTAAGACCAGAGCAATCTTGGAGCAGCCAACACAGGAGGTAGTAGCTGCAGAAGAAACATTTAATCCAGAGTCTAAAACAAGACAGTTTCAGAGGTGCAAAATAAAATATATGTTCAGTCCCTTGGGATTGAACTTCTGAGATGGTGCTGGAATTTTAGATGTGACACCTCAACCACTAGTTGTCTACCAAGTGAATGATCTGATGTTGTAGACAAATCTGTTCACAGAAGCTGATTTTTTACAAAGAAAGAACAACCATGTGCTAACTGAATAAACTGATGATCTCAGTGGCACAACAGAAACTTAAAATCTCCATCAGTTAACAACGGAAGGATTCAACTTTACCCTGGGGTTGGTTGGTTTTTTAGTCTTCAGGGATTTGCACTTGTTTCACAAGTAACTCTACATATTAAAACAATATTTTATCAAGTTCCCGCTTAATCATCTCTAGGTTTTATCGCTTCAGAAATTGCAAAATGGAATAGCGTAGCAAGTATGGTATGTACTTCTACATAGCGTCGACCATACTATCCAACATATGTATAATTTTCAACTAATCTCAAATCAAACATAATAAGTATGCCACCTACTTCTACATAGGCATTAACTACCTTTCACATGTTTCAGATCGCGGACACACTGGAATATATTTTTTATCTGGGTGTTAAACTTGTATACTCAGTCGACAGTGCAAACTCCAAATATGTTGTGCCAGTATGTTTCTATTATCCCACATGAACAGATGCAGATATAGACCATGATTATCCTACAGGTTGATGTGAGAAGCTGGGCAATTACCTTAGAATGACACATATATATGTGCAGTAACAAATTATCAAAGTGACATTTCAACTTCTACAAATGTATTGGCAGTTTGCCACACGATTCCTGGTGATGTCCTGCTTGATGGAGATCAAAATACAATATCCTCGCAAATGACACTCCACCTTGTCAGCATACAAGATTATCTTCACGTTTATCAACCTAAAGCCCTGCAAGATAATATCATTCCAAGTCAGCAGAAAGACAAAACTACAAACACGGTCTGTATACTAAAGGGACACTTTCTTTGGACACTAACCCATCATCAACCAAATGATTCAAAGTCATTTCCCACCAGCTTTGTAAAAGCTTTTGGGAATTATCTCACAAACATGTTTACAATAAAATAATCAATAAACAAATGGTGAATAGATTCCATCTCAAAGCAGATAACACTAGCAACATCCTCCACATGCTACATTATCCGTGATCCCCGTGAAGTTAACTATTGCATTAAAAAACTGAAAGAAGAAAACCATTAGAGGTAACTGAAAGAAGAAAACCAGTACTTCATGTGCTTCATCTCCTACCTCTCGAAATTTATCTCAATAGCAGGTATACTAATATACAAGAAAATAAGCTAAATGGTGCGGTAGAGATTAACATGGTAATGCCACAAATCTATTTAAGTTTACCATAACACGAGATCCATTGTTGTATGAAATGCCATCTGCTTTTCAGCACCATGTGCCATACAAGCATTTTTTTTGCTCTATGATGCAAATACAAGGGCATTCAGGATATCCGTTACATAGTGGAACACAGGTAGGGTGACATACCAGAACATAGAGATATAGTGTGCAGATATACTATTCACCGATACTTTGAAAGCAATTGTAGAATGTCCTGATCTGTGATCCCACTCTCTTAGTTCCAGTATGTGTCTCAATAAAACCTGATTCGTGCTTAGAACAAGAGACATGTGAACAAATATATGAAGAACAACAAGGCAAAGAATATGTTAAAAGATTCAGTTCCAGGAACAAAATTCAGAAGTGGACAAAAATTGAGCCACATTTTCTACTGCAAAAAATAAGCAGCAGATTTGCATTGCTAAGACAAGAGACGTACATGTGCGCACACAGAGAAAAGACAGCATCAAGCACAATAGACAGAGCATTAGGCTGATATAATGTCCTAATTAGGTCACCAAAATCAATTCTTCCGTTCAAGAAAATACATACATAAGGCACACAGTTAGCCCATATTACAAATGTGCACCATAATAACTTGGCAATTTAGGTATCAGCACATACACTAGTCCCTTCTGCCTGAAAGGGTACTGAAACAAGCATTGATTTTCATAGAACCACATAAGACTGTGGGCTTCTTGATCATAGAGGATACTGACAATTAATCCGTTAAGAAGCACCACATTGCAACAGCTGTCAGATGAAAGGTGAATCATTCACCACATAACCCTCTAGTGTTAGGAAGAAGGTATGCGGAACAAGCGTTTGTTTCAGCCGGAGTTCAGTAGGATGGAGGCTTCTGCGATGAAAACTAGTGACCAACTTTCCATTGATGTCCAGTTGATGTAGCCAGTCTTCAATTTTAACCATCACGAGCAACTTACCATCCCAAGACGGAACCACTACACTCTGTTGAACATGCAACTTTCCAAACTGCTCTGTGAGCTCTGCAACCTGCAGCTCAACCCGGTATTTGAAGCCCCATGCCTCGCTCTCGTAGTTCTGCATCATCCATATATCAATGGTTGCCGCTGCATCATTAAAGCTGGACATCCCGAGCATTCCATCCATCTCAAACAGGTTCGCTTTGCCAAGAACAGCTGGATATCCATTGGGATTCGGATTTGGTAATACAGCAAGTTTCTGGCCATTGGGATGCTCTGGATGCAAACATGGCTCTTTATAGATTTCACGTCCAAAAGATATGTGGGTACTTTGAGGGATGTGAATTCCATCATGTGCCTAGAGTTGCCAATGAAGCAGCCGATGTGTTATCTAAAGTGGGCTCATTTCTGTTGGGTTCGCAGCATAGAAAACAAAAAATTCCTACGATATGAACATCTAAGCACCAAGATCTATCTACTTAGATACAATCAACGGGTGGATATACATCCATAGAGAACATACCCTTGAAGAACGATAAAGCATTGTTAACGAAACTAATTTTGTGGTTGATGTAGTCGTACACTTGCCGATCTCAAGATCGTGATGAAGTCCAGCGAGTCCAACATGTCCAACACCAGCACGTCCAGCAGGTCCAGCACCAGCAAGTCCAGCACCGCTACATCCGTGATCGTACACACATCCGGTACCCCGACAATCTCCGTCCCTCGCTCCAGCAAAGTAGCAAAAGTAGCAACTCCTTTCCAGATAAAGCCACTCGGAACATGTATCTCGCTAATCCGAGACCATGGGAAATAATTTCTAGAGAAGGAGAGAGATCCTTCACGAGGAGGTGTGAGATGAGAGGAGGAGTGAGGGGCCTTTTATAGGGGAGAGGGGGGGGGGCATCCCCTCTCCATGGTCGGCGGCCAAGAGAGGTGCCCCCACCTCTTCCACATTCATGTGGTGGAGCTCCCACTCATATAAATTTGGCTCCACTTAAAATTCCACTCATCCCCATTAAATTTCCACCAAATTTAATACAAGCTCTCCTTTAATAAAACTTCTTTTATTTATTTTATTCAGAATTTTGTTAATTACTTTAATTAATAAACATTCACATAAAACCCCCTATAGCATTTCAATATCACATGCAGAACCAGTTTCTGTAGTTTCACCCGAAACAATTCCGGTTTCTATCGAAATGATTCCAATGCTTTCTTAAATCTTTATCTGAAACATATTTGCATCTGTTGCCTACAACATCGGACCATTCACTTGGTAGATAACTAATGGTTGAGGTGTCAAGTCTAAAATTCCAGCACCATGTCAGAAGTTCAATCCCAAGCGACTGAACATATATTTTATTTCGTACCTCTGAAACTGTCTTGTTTTAGACTCTGGATTAAATGTTTCTTCTGCAGCTTCTACCTCCTGTGTTGGCTGCTACAAGATTGCTCTGGTCCGTTCTTACATCCGGACCTAGGTGGCCCGTCGGTCCCTGTCTGATAACTTGTCGAGTTGCTGGCTTCCACTTGGTCACAAGTCCTAGTTCAAAAAACGTTGGCTGAAGAACCCACCTGTGTGAAAATATTGGAAATTGGGAGTCTCTTGAAGACCATTGGTTTCAGTGACTGAATGCATTTATCAGGGGTCTACGTAAACTAACACCAACCAGGGTAAAGAAAAGGCAGGAAACTGCACTGAATGATCTCTCAGGCATCATACACCAATCAGATTAATTGATACACATGTGTCTGTGATATGAACCTGACGACCGAGAAGTCTCTTCACCTGAAACTATATGGTGCGGTGTGTATGCTCAAATCTGTCCTTGTAAGACAAGAGTAAGCAGATAATTGGAAGTGGTAGTTGGAACATAAACCAGTTGTGAGAGTATCAGGTGATCCATGGTACTGTAGTTGTGCGCACAGCTACTAGTTCTCTCTGTACATCACTGGTTTCTCACCTCGAAGAACTGCTGCATCAAGTCTTCGTTTGTTCTCTGAAGCCGGACCGTGTCCTGGTTGAGTTCTCATGAAGCTTGTAGTTACCATTCAGGAGCAGTTACTGTTGGCGGAAGTAAATTGAAGTGTCCTGGTATAAGTGATGAAGCACACACAAATTGTTTAGCTTTCTTTCTGTGATTCTTGCCAATGATGAAATGTGGCAGATTGCCCTCTCCGTTGACTTGCAAGCTGCACCATATTTCTGCAAGAGCATTACTCCTTGAATTAAATTGTACCATTGCCAAATTTTGTTCATGAATCCACTGCATCGTGTTAAGTATGGACACTAGGCTCACCATTATTGCGAGAGTTCACACTAGAAGGACATGTTTATAGTTGTCTCCTTTCAAGCAGGTGTTGTTTTTTCCTTGGAAAAAAAGCTGATATATACTAGTTTCACGAGCATGCTACATAGATGTAACAAATCTCACTCTCATCACTAGTTACTGCATGGTATTATGTGCATTTGCAAGATACCTGATCAATCCGTTTTATGTGCAATTGCAGAGCAATTGTTCAGCTGCCCGGCAGCCTATTTTCTGCTGTATGGCCCTTGTGGAGTGCACGGTTACATTACATTCCACACCATGTATGGGATGTGAAACTGGCGATCGTCTGGAACTGCATTCTGCTCTTTGGGTGCATCGTTGCAGTTCTGACAGAGCTGAGCTAGCTGAAAACATTTCCTCATATCCGTTAAATTGTATATATATACGACCAGTGACCAGTGTTCATGCGCTTAAAATATTGCTCCAGCTGCTATTTAGTTTAGTTGTAATTTTTTTTAGGGAAGTCATTCTATTGCCCAACAAGCACATCACAGTCGCTAACAAAATTGTGCACAAAAACTAGTGCATCACGCAATAGTTTCAGTTTCACCTGTATATGGAAATAGTTCAAAATACCCGTAATTTTGATAGACATTAACCAAAATAAATATGCTCCACTCTATATGAATAGTTCATAGTTGTTAAAAGTAATGGTTCATGTGTACCAAAAAAAGGTGTGCATAAAATATTTTCAAGCAACTTCTGAAAATTGCTTCGATACCAAAAAATGTTGCATGCCAAAACCCTAAGGCCCAGCCCAAGTCTGTTCAAAAAATCATTATACTAGAAAAAAATGTTTTGATACAACTTGAGCTAAGCCCAGCACAAGCCTATACATTCCCAAAATCGCCACAACTCTTGCTCTCGTCCCTTGGATGGAATCCCCAGCGACCATGGCGACGCCTCCTTGCATCTGCCCCCACCATTTGGGAGATCCTTGTCTGCCTCTAGGATATCTAATGTAGCTGGAACATCATCACGATGACACTTCGAAATGACTGCATGAACTGTTCTACTGCTTTCCTATCGAAATGTTACGAGAGCACTTCCCCTTTTCTGTCTTTGAGGAAGTACTCAGGGATTTTTTGTGATGGAACCATTTCTGATACACGCTCAAGCACGCGGTGATTGTACTTGTCTTTTACAGCTGTTTCTTTCAGGCCTGGATACGTTCCGTTCAACTGCAAACGGTGTATCTTCAGGATGCAACACTTGAGGTCCGAGACCTTGTAGTCTGTTTTTCTTTGCAGCATCAGGTTCCAAGGATGGCTACTTGGGTTGATTGTGAACCTGGCCACATAAAGGCATGCAGCAGTAACAACCGATGGCTTGAACTTTGTGCAGTCATAGTCTAGCAAGCTCAGGTCCGCAAGGTAGCTACACAGAAACTCAAGCTTTTTTGCATCGCCTCGACGGCAAGTACCGGTTATGTATCTCCGAAGAAAAGTTCTCGCAGTGGGGCTCCCCATCTCATACTTAAGCGTATTCAGTATGTTGGCCTCCATCTTCACCATCTGCTGCTCGGTGTATGTGTTGTCAGTAATGTAACTGTAATTTCCCACCTTGTGTGCGTATATATCACTTTCATATTTCGCAGCAACAAGCATCGCAGCCGTGCCTAGTAACTGCAGCTCACTCCGGGCAACGACACTCACCGAGAGGAAGCGATCCACATATGAGACGGCAAGGTGAAGCGTGTCAGCTGGAAAATTGAATTCGTCGGCCACTTCCACGAGCCAGTCCACTAGTGTCGCCCTGAAAGGCGGGATAATATCTCCCTGTATCATCGACATATAGTCTCTGGGCCTCCTCAACTTCTCAAGGGACCGCATGTAGCTGTCGATGTCCTCGAGGTACGGCGCGATAGATGCCCAGGCCATGATGGGGTCATCAGGCTGCTCTGGCTCCGAGTCCGCGTCTAGCAGGCGGGCACGGTCAGCCATGTTCTTCTCCTTGCCATTGCTACGATCGTGGTGGGAATTCTCTGAAGGATGCAACGGTTGCGAGTCATCTTCAGATCTATCGATCCGCCATCGTTGGTCTTGTTTTCTTTTCTTTTCTTCTCTCTTTTGTCGTTTTGGGTTTGATCGTGCTGTTTTGTTCCAACTGTAGTCTCGTTTGTCGTACCGTGTGGTTGCTATATTAATATAGCGGGACGAAAGCCTAATTCGAGGATTGTTGCCCTCCATCCTCTCGGGCGGCTGTTTGGCTTTGTCCGAGGCCATCACGTAAGTTTTAGACGAGCACGATCTCGACTCGCGATGGAAACTTTGGCCAAAGGCACTTGTGGCGCTCGTCTTCTTTTCCGTATTTCTTCTCATTGTCATCACGGTCTTAGATTGACGCCCATCCTGATGCATGTGGCCAAAGGCACTTGTTGCGCTCCTCCCTTTTTCCGTATTTCTTCTCATTGTCACCGTACGTCGTGTTGGATCGATTGACGCAGCACAGGCTGATGCATCTTATATAGATGGACGCATATGGACAGACTGCTAGGCTTATTCGACAAGCACTCGGACTCGGATTCGGACTCAACTTACGGCATGCAATGCAAATCCGACGATGTTAGCAATAATCACAAGTAATACGTGTCAGTGTTGAGTTAGTTGCTCATGTCCGAGCCCTACTACACAAGCTGGTTGTGTTTGAATCGGACTGCTGACAGCAGTAGTTTGATTAGGAGATGGACAACGAATCCAAAAGCAGTGTCGCGTCCGTGGTATATTATATTAGTAACAGTTCGAGTCAGTTTCATGTCCTAGGTGTCGTGGTTTATAGCTTATACTCACTCCGTCGGTCACTCCGTCCTAAAAAAAAGTGAGATATATATGCATATACCTAGACATTTTTTTAGTGTCTAGATACAGAAAGAGTTATTAAATCTTTTTTTTTGGAAAGAAGCATATATTAATATTAAAGATACTAATTACACCCAGTCTCTGCAACAACGCATCGCCCTAGCGGCCATACGGATACACATAGCTAAAAAAAAGAGAAGAATTAAAAAAAGAAAAGTCCCGCTACAGTGACTCATTCATTGAACCAGTAGTACAACCACCACCAAGACAACACCAGAAGTCCAGCTTCTCCAAAAGCGACGCCTCCAAGAAGGAAACAGTGCACAAACACCGTCATCGCCAGATCATAGATCTTAGGTTTTCACCCTGAAGAAAGTCTACGCTCTCAAAACAATACCTTCAACAAGGCCATTGTCAGGCACAACCAATTAAGGCCAGACCCTGGGTTTTCACCCTGAAAGGTAGGACTGTGAACCTCTCCTATGCAGCCGCCCCCACTCGCATGCCACTGCTCCAAGTCATGAGTCACCAAGCCAATTCCTCATCACCACCCAGACTCAAACCACCATAGTCAGTTCTCAGATCTCGGTCTCCATGACATTCTCCGTCAGCACCATGGAACGAGAACATGCCCCATGATATTATCAGCCAACAGAACTTCGAAGCGCACCCTCTGAACCCAAACGGCCAGAAAAAACATAGGTACGCCTGACCGAATACCTTCCGATCCAGCAATCTCCAGAACATGATGTGTCCATGGGAGTTCGCAGACGTAGCCTTCCGAAACTCAACACTCCGACCAGATCAATGGAGACACGCATCAAGTAGATCTTCATCTTGGTGAGAGAAGAATCCGAGGATAACCACCTTTATTCAAACCGAGCCGGTAGCCCCCTCGCCACCTGCCGGTAACCTACAAGATCCGCTGTACCAACCATACCAGCAGCCCTGCGGCTAGGCCGGTAACGAGAGAGATGATAACAGAGCAGGGTCGACCCCTCCCAGATCCAGACCTACCAACAGAAAAGAGGACCGGGGAGGTAGCATCGGAGCCCCAGATATGAAGATCTAGGGTTTCCAACACCAACCAACTTGGCCCTGGACTTCCACCACCGGTCATGGCGCCGTCGGGAGGGACCTCCACCACCACCCCCAACCAGGGGCGCCGCCCTGGTCGTTAGCCGTCGTCGAACCGGCCGCATCTGCCCTAGCAGCCATGGCGGTCAACTCTGGCCTCCACCCACCCCAAACCACCTTCGGCGGCCGGGCCCGCCGCCACCGCGGCAAGGCCGGCGGCAGCGGCGGCGGATGACCTTGGGCGGCATGCGGCGGCACCCCCGGTGTTGCCCTAGGGTGCGACACGGGGGAAGGGTGGAATTATACTAGTTGGCTGATATTTGTCGATGTTGCCATGGCAGATAAATTTGTGTCTCGGTAATCACCTTGTAGCTTATACAAATAAGTTATGATTAAATCGTTCAGAGTCTGTATCTTACCTCAGTTTTACAATCTTACAGGCATCCGTAGTGTCGGTGTTCCACTCAAATTGGGTCGATATGTTTGTATTACATTCCACTCATCTGAATATGATTTGGCATATTGGCTGGCTGAAATTGTTTTGAACTAATTCAAATTAGATTACTACTTGACATTGCTGAAATTATTCAATACTATATACAATCAGACAACGGTCTTTTTTTAGAAACTGTACAGCAGCATAGACACAATCCAGCATCTAGAGACACCTCCCTCCCTGGTCTCTTGCAAGTAAACATATTGGGGGTTTTGTGGGAGAAGATACCAAGTTCATTATGTGTTTGTGGACCGAGCGATCATAACCGACCGGAGGCATAGGAAGCGGAGTACACCAGAGAACGAGATGAGTCCCTGGCTAAATATTAGCGTTTTGCAAAAGTATTTTGCTAAATTTTATGCGAAGGTTTTATAAACACTTATTCCAATTTTCATGTTTTACTTAAAAATCCAAAATATGATATTATCTTTCTCTAGATATTCCTTCTCCACTTATATTTCTGAAAATGTTTGGAAAATGGAAAAAATGGAACATAAAAAAAGAGGGAGAAGAACCCCCGAGCCAGTCAAAGAGGCCCAGCAAGCCACCGAAACCTCCCCTGACAGGTGTGGTCCAGTGGCCCTGCCCTAGAGGCTAGCGACGCAGGCGTCGCTCCTCTTCTTCCTACCCTGCCGCCACTCTCACCCAGTCACCCCGCTTGACGCCTGGCAGACATGCCTGCTCGCCACCGTCCCTCACCAGTTGTTTCCCTGAACTAGCATCCGCATCCGCCGTCATTACCGCTACTCCACCACTTCTCTTGTTGTGCTCCTGGGATGGGACGGATTGAGAGCTCCGAGTCGGCGACCATGGCGGAGGGCCTAAGTGTGATAGATTTTCTATAGGATCATCTAGGTAGATCTAACCAGTAGAATCCATCTGTGCATTGAATCAGTAGGGATCTGAGAGAGAACAGATAGAGAGATGGCAGAGGGGAAGTGTACCTTCTCCCTGGCTCGATGAACTCGAGGCATGGGACATGGTGGTCGATGGCGAGAGCGTGGGTGTGTGGGGGCAAGGCGGCGGCGGAGCTTCCGTCGGCCTAGCGCTAACCCTAGATCGACAGGGAGTGTTGGTGGGGAGTGCGGCTCACGGTGAACATCGTACCGCATGCAGCCAGCCCCTACCTCTTTATATAGCGCTAGCGACAGGGGCCCACCAACTAGATCAGGTTTGGGCTCCCCCGGTCAGGGCGCAGTCAAAGGGGCCCGTTGAGTCGTTGGGCTCAAACGGGTGGAGATCAATCTAACATTCTCCCCTTTGATCTCAACTGTACTTTTAACTTTATACTTTATGCTTTAATAATTTCATCACGGATTAGTACATAGAGCATGTTTCATCGTCATAGCTCAATTGCCAATAGAATCAGACAGCTACAATATACCTCTCTGTTTTGAAACTAATTCTATTCCTTTTGGGCCTCTCATGATTTAGAAATCATAGGCTTTCCCTTAAACCCATGCCGGCTAAGTGTTCCTTGAACATATTGGGTGGTAAGCCTTTCGTTAGCGGATCCGTAAGCATATCCTTTGTCCTTCTATGCCTGAGACTTATAGTGTGATCCTAAATTTTATCTTTCACAACATAATACTTTATCTCTATTGGTTTGGAAGCATTACTCGACTTGTTGTTGTGAGTATAGAATACTCCGGGTTGGTTGTCACGGTACATCTTTAGTGGTTTGCCAATGCAATCTACCACTTTCAAGTCGGGTATAAATTTATTTAACCATATCGCCTGCCCCATGGCCTCATAACATGCTATAAATTCTGCATATATCGTGGATGATGCCACTATTGAATATTTGGAGATTCTCCACGAAATAGACCCGCCTGCAAGAGTGAAGACGTATCCAGTCGTGGATTTTCTATCATCTGTGTCTCCCGCAAAATCTGCATCTGAATACCCTCTTATCTCTAAAGAATTAGACCTTCTATATGTTAGCATGAGGTCTTTTATGCCTTGTGCATAACGCAATGCTTTCTTTACCATCTTCCAGTGCTCTATGCCTAGATTCTCTTAATATCTATCGAGTACTCCGGTGATAAAAGCTAAGTTAGGGCGAGTGCACACTTGTGCATACTGTAAGCTTCCAACAGCCGAAGCATCTGGTATTGCTTTCATTTGATCGATCTCATATTGACTCTTGATACATTGAAATTTCCCAAAACTGTCGCCCTTAACTATAGGAGCAGGTGTGGCATTACACGCATGCATAGTGTATTTATTTAGAATCTTCTCTAAGTATGCCTTTTGCGATAGTCCTAGAACTCCATTTTTTCTATCTCGGTGAATTTCTATGCCCAAAACATATGAAACTTCACCAAGATCTTCCATATCAAAATTTGAGGACAAGAACTTCTTTGCTTCTAGTAGTAGACTGACATCACTGCTAGCAAGCAAGATATCATCCACATATAGAATTAGGAAAATATATTTCCCACTTTTAAACTTTGTATAAACACAGTTGTCCTCAACATTCTCTTTAAATCCAAAAATTTTAATGGTCTCATTAAACTTTAGGGTGTCTTCTGGCTAGCACAAGAGGTCCTGTGCTAGACAGCCCATGTTTGAGACTCACCTTCTCCTATATAGTAGTAGTGTCTAGTTCCTCCTAGACACTCTTTCATTTTTTTTCACTGTCTATAAGCTTGCTTTAATTCATAAATGGATTTCTTTAGGCGGCATCCAATGCTTTCCTCGCCTTCCATGATAAAACCCTTGGGTTATTTCATGTAGATACTTTCTTCTAAATCCTCATTTAGAAATACCATTTTTACATCCATTTGATGTAACTCTAAATCAAAATGTGCAACTAGTACCATTATAATTCTGAAGAAATCCTTACACGAGAGATTAATCTTATAATCTTACCTCAGTTTTACAATCTTACGGGCATTCGTAGTGTCGGTGTTCCACTCAAATTGGGTCGTATGTTTGTGATTCCACTCATCTGAATATGATTTGGCATATTGGCTGGCTGAAATTGTTTTGAACTAATTCAAATTAGATTACTACTTGACATTGCTGAAATTATTCAATACTATACAATCAGACAACGGTCTTTTTTAGAAACTGTACAGTAGCATAGACACAATCCATCATCGAGAGACCTCTCTTTGTTTTGCGAGAACTCCCTCATTGACAGGCAACACGGCCTTGCCCGTTCAAGGAGAAAGAGCAAGACCTCTTAACCAAAGCCTTCGCCGCCGCCATCACTACTGGTTCCAGCAGTCTCCATAGGCGTGTGGATTGCTCCGCCGTCACCTCCCTCTCTGCCCTCGCCTCCTTCCCGTGCCCATGGCGTCTGAAATGATTCTGGTCTCTTGCACGAAAACAAATTAGGGGGTTTTCGAGGAGAAGAGACCAGGTTCATTTCGTGTTTGTGGACCGAGCCATCATAACCAATGGGACACATAGGAAGCGGAGTACACGAGAGTATGAGATGAGTCCCTGGCTGAATATTAGCATTTTGCAAAAGTATTTTGCTAAATTTTATCGGAAGGTTTTATACAGACTTCTTTCAATTTTCATGTTTTATTTAAAAATCCAAAATATAATATTTTAGGGTATGTTGCAATTTTTTGAAACAAACACGAACTTTTTTCAAATTCTCCAGATCTTCCTTCTCTTCTTATATTTCTGAAAATGTTTGGAAAATGGAAAAAACGGAACATAGAAAAAAGAGGGAGAAGAACCCCCTGAGCCAGCCCAAGAGGCCCAGCAAGCCGCCGAAACCTCCCCTGCCGGGTGCGGGCCTGCGGCCCTGCCCTAGCGGCTAGCGATGCAGGGCTCCTCTTCTTCCTACCCCGCCGCCACTCTCTTCCTCGCCGCCGTCCCTCACCAGTTGTTTCCATGAACTAGCATCCGCCTTCGCCGTCATTACCGCTACTCCACCACTTCTCTTGCTGTGCTCCCAGCCGGGACGGGAGTACGGGACGGATCGAGAGCTCCCAGCCGGCGACCATGGCGGAGGGCCCAAGTGCAGAAGAAGCGGCGCCTCTCCTCCACGGCCTCCTGGACGAGATCACCGTGTGGGAGATCCTCGTGCGCCTGCCCCCCAAATCCCTCCTCCGCTGCCGTGCCGTGTGCCCAGCCTGGCGCCGCGCCACCTCCACCCGCGACTTCCTCCTCGCTCACCACGCCCGCCAGCCCTCCCTCCCCCTCCTATGCGGCTACGACTTCTCCAGCGGCGACGGCGTTTCCCTACACGTCATCCCCTTCGACCACCGGGCGGAGGCGGGGCTTGCCGCCGCCGACCTGCTCCAGTCCGTCGCGCGACTAGGCGACTCCTTCTTCAGTCCCGAGGCCTCCTGCGACGGCCTCCTCCTCATCGGCAGCCTGCACTTGGGCTACTCCATCTGCAACCCAGCGACTCGTCAGCATGCTCGCCTCGAGGAGATTGATCGCTTCGCGCTCTTGGGGATGTACCCTCACAGTCCTACCGGCGAGTACAGACTGTTGCTCGGAAAGTGCGATCGTACAATTCTGGCACCTCATGACTCCTACGTCTACACATTGGGCTCCGGCCAGCCGCCAAGACGCATAAGCTGCCCCGGTGCGGAGCACACGATGGTAGACGGATCCTCTTCCGTCCTGTGTCATGGCAGCCTGCATTGGCACGTCCAGCAGCATGTGGGGGCAAGCAACATGATAAAATTATTCAACACCACAACCGAGTCCTTCCGGCAGATGCGTGCTCCAGCTGTTCCTGGCAGTGCTAACCTCTTTGAGATGGATGGAATGCTCGGCATGTACAGCTCCAATGATGCACTGACAACCATTGACATATGGATGACGCGGGACTACGAGAGCGAGTCATGGGCCTTCAAATACCGGGTTGAATTGCCGGAGCACACGGAGCATTTTGGAATGTTCCGCAATCTTGTGAAAGTGGTGGTCATGCCCGGGGATGGCGAGTTGCTCGTGCTGGTCAAAATTGAAGACAACCTACATCATGTTGACATCAATGGGAAATTGGTCGCTAGTTTCCATCGCAACGGACTTGGCGTTACTCAATTTCCGCTGAAACAAACTCTTGTTCCGCATGCCTTCTTTCCAACACTAGAGGGTTATGTGGTGAACGACTGACAGCTGTTGCAGCGTGGTGCTTCTTAACGGCCTAATTGTTACTTTCCTCTATGATCAAGAAGCCCTCAGACTTATCTGGTTTTATGAAATCAATGTTTCTTTCAGTACCCTTTCAGGCAGAAGGGACTAATGTATGTGTTGATGCCCAAATTGCCAAGTCATTATGGTGCACTTTTATTATATGTGCTAGCTATGTGTCTTATGTATGTATTGAACGGAAGGAATTGATTTTGGTGTCTTAATTAGGACATTGTATCAACCCAATGTTCTGTCTATTGTGCTTGATGCTATCTTTTCTCTCTGTGGGCACTTGTACGTCTCTTGTCTTCTTAACAATGCAATCTGCTGCTTATTCTTGGCAGTAGAAAATGTGGGCTCAATTTTTTGTCCACTCCTGAATTGTGTTCCTGCAACTGTACTCTGCCTTGTTCTTCGTAAATCTGTTTATTTTGCCATGTCTCTTGTTCTAAGTAAAAAAACAAATTTTAGATTTGCTTATTGGTGGACTGAACTGTTGTAAATTGTGGCCGGGATTGGAACAGGGCACAAATGCAATGTTTCATCTATTTTTATAATGCTCTGTGTCTATGCCTCACCCCTTGTACTAATTGATCTTGTATTATATTCGTTGGTGGATTTCTGGGCGCTACTGGATAAACACATTTTGTAGCACACCTGCTATAAAGACCTAGTTGTGCTTTGTATATAAAAATATGGGACACAATTTGTAGTTGCTGATTCTTGACAGGTTTGGTAGATTCATATGTTTATATATTTGCCGGGTAGGTGTTGTAATTTTACAGTTAGACCACATATTTTCCTTTTAGAACTGGACTCAATCTTTAGAGCTCAAGGTGTCAGTGGAATGTAGCAGTAAGCATGGACAATAGTTGAAAAGATGGACCAGTTGGTGAGCTGTTGAACAGCAGGTAAGTGCATGACTACCAGTTCTCACCGTACCTATATAAACTCTTCTTCACTGCAACATAAGTATCTGTTTGTTCTTGGTGGTTGAGTTGTGGAGCTGTAGATTGCTATTCAGCAGCAGTTTAGTATTTAGTTTAGCAGCAGTTTAGCTTTGTGGCATGTATCTGCCTGGGCCTGGAGGACCAGGTTGGGTAGATCTTGCAGGATGGTGCCCTGGAGGGTGGGTCTGGTTCCACCTGGTGGCCCTAGGTTCCCTGGTATCCCTGGTTTTTGGGTTCCTGGGTTTGGTGGCTTCTTCGGATCCTGGTAAGTTGACGCCTTCCTCAGCTAATGATGGACATTTTAAGTTTGCATTGAATTATTGGGATCATCAGTTTATTTAGATACTGTACCATTTCTTTTCTTTCTAGAAGATCAGTTGTTTGTCTACAACATTAGTCCATTCACTTGGTAGACCAGTGAGTTAGGGGTCAAGCATTAAACAAATTCAGCAATATTTAAAAGTTCAATCCCAAGCGATGAAGCATAGTTTTAGACTCTGAATATATAAAATGGTTCTTATGCACCTTCTACCTCCTCTGCTGATGCCTGCTCCAAGATTTATTCGGCCCATTCTTTGGACATCCGGGCCTAGGCAGCCGCTGCTCCCAGTTTGACTGTTTTCCCAGCTGCCAGACGTATCCACAGCGATAAATAATGCACAATGTTCAAGTTCCTGGGTTAAATATTCACCGAAGAACCCACTTGGAAGATATTGCATCTGGGTGTTACTCTTGTAGAAAAGACTAGTACTGCAGCCAGTAAATTCTAGGAATACCCTAGACCTGCTTGAGATATTATGAACAAAATATGGGTAATGAGCACCATGCCTGATGTGTGACAATAAGTAAATGCATGTGTCTGCGATCTAAAACTGCTGACTCAGAAGTTCACCTGAAACTATTTGGTGCCCATACACACCCTTGTAAGGCAAGTGTAAGCAGATAATTCAGAGTAGTAGTTGGACATAGACAAAAGCAGGAGCCTGTGCAGATAAGCCTTAATTTATTCCCTGAAGAAGGTTTGTGTCCTGGTTGAGCTCTTATGAAACTTGTAGTTAGCATTCAGCAGCAGATTCTGTTGGGGGGATGAGTCCGCATGGGTGTCCGGTACCACTTGGAGGGTCTGGATTTCCGTGTCACCCTGGTTCTTGGGGGCCTTGGTTTTGTGACTTTTTCCGGTCCTCTTAAGTTCACGGTTTGCACTTCTGCCAGCGAAAATTTCAATTTATTTAGTTCGCATCTCCAAAAGAAAAGTGTAAACAAAATGATTTGTTCAGTTAGATGGTTAGTAGTTCAGTAGAACTGTCAGCGCAAAATCAAAGTGCAACATACAAGCGATAGAGCATGCACCAGTTGTTTAGCTTTCTTTCTTTTCTGACGGATACCAGTTGTTTAGCATGCACTGTTAAAGTATGGATACTAGGCTAACCAAAACTGGTACTACTCCTGTCAACTAAGGTTACAGTTATTTTGTTTGGAACTATCTCCATCATTTTACCTCAGCTGCAAACCGTTTTAAGGAATGCTCCATGTAATAATTGTGTCAGTCATACATACCTGTCCCACATTGTGTTCCTCCTGAGACACTTTGCTTTTTGAACTGCTGCCTCGTGACACTGTGGTTGTCAGCCATGAACCATGCTCATTTTCATCTCTAGGATGTTGGATGAGAGAAGCATGATCATGCCGCTTGGCGATCAGGGTCTCTAGGATACTGATAGACCAACATGAGAGTGCATCCAAGACGAAGAGCAGACAGCATGTCCTGGCTGCCTGAACTTCTGCTGAACAAACACTGAAGCTGTACGGTCAAATTCTGCCCAATGGATTGGTGCTCTACGGTGGGACTTGAGAACCGGTGATCGCCACGATCATTTGACAAAGCATAATGCTGCTGCTGCTTCTGTTTCATAACCCAATTCTTCTCCGTGTGAATTTGGGAGAGGCTCCTAATACAAGGTTACTTTATTTTGATCTCCATGTCTCCTCTTTCTGTGCGAGTCTTGAACTTGTCCATTGAGTTTGTAGCTCAGTGTTGCTGCAGTTGTCGCTTTGTTTCTTCTGAAACTAAGCTACGATGATGCTACAACTGTATTTCAAGTTTTCAATGTGCTATTAGGATACTTGAAGCAAATCTTTCTACATGTGTGTCAATTTTCCGTTGCTGCCCATCTATTTGTGTTTAAGTGGTGGGATTCATTTTTTTTTTTGAGCAAGTATAGTTACAGTTGCTTTTCGTCCATTGCGTGCCCAGGTTCATAAGTTCTCTAGTATCAAATCAGGAAAGTACTAGTTATTCAGTTTGCCCAGTAAAGAGTCCAATGAACGGTTTGCCTGTCATATGCATCTCAGAATTTGATTTCTCCAAATGTAAACAAGAGCCCAATGAAGCGGTTTGTATGTCAGTGTTGCTCCTATCGTTTTTTTTTTTCCTGAACCCAAGTTGGGATGCTGCTACAACTGTATCCCGGTCATCAAGTTTTCAGTGTTATGTTTTCTCTGTATATGTCAATCTTCCGTTGCTGCCCATCTAGCATCTCTGTGTGTGGCATTACATTTTCTGTGGCAGTAACAGAGCAAGAAGGTACAGTTTCAGCTCCTTTTCTTCCATTACGTGCCCATGTTCATTAATTCAAAGCAGGAAAGTACTGTACAGTATATGCATATACTAATTCAGTTTGCCCCTAGTAAAGAGTCCAATGTAAAAATCTACAGGCACTGTGCCTGTCATAAGCATCTCTCTCTCTCTCTCTCTCTCTCTCTCTCTCTCTCTCTCTCTCTCTCAGGAACAAGTTATGAACTAAGAACGTGAAAAGGAAAAATGCCCAACCATGTTCAGTCTTCTAAAATCAACTCCACGACTGATATGAACAACAACCAATCTGTTCAAGTAAGTTTTTTGTCTGGGGCACATGATTGTTTCTACAAAATGCAATTGCCAATGTTACACGTCTAATAAGAATGTGAAAAAGCAAATGCCCACTGTTTTTGGTTTCTGGACAGCTAGCAGTACTTTTATGTTTCCATTATATTCAATCTCTTGTAAGATAACTCCAAAACTGACCAATCTTCTCAAGTAAGTTTTTGTCTTACGGCATGCAGAAACAAACAGAGAAGCATGTTGTTTGATAAACAATTTGAGCTAAAGCATTGTATAAATTGGTACAGAATCCAGTGCACACCAACAATCTGAACCCAGTGCACAAAACTATCTAAACCCTGCAGTAGTAATGCAGTTTGCAAACAACAGAAGAACCAACTAGAAATTCATTCATGTGATGATGTAGTACATTGGATAAGCTAGCTAGCTTGGCAAGCTTAGCTGTTCAAAGCTCAGAAAACAAGCTAACAAGGACACTTCAGGCTGCTGCGAATTGCCAGGATAGAGATATAATCGAGCACAACTAAATTCAGGGATGATGATCGATCTCAGTATATTTAGTATCAGATCGTTTACAAGCAGAGAAACTGATCAAGCTAGCTGGGTATTATAAGCACAATTTTGGTTCGAGTTCAGAAAGGCACTGAAATCAAAGCAAGCTGTTCAGAATTCAGAAAACATGCAACAACACGACAGCAGCTGACAACTGACTAAATGGATCTAATCGAAGACGGCCAGCTTCTGGTACTCGTCGCCGGCGATGGCCTCCTTCATGATGGCCTCTGGGCTCACCACGCTGTCATTCTGCAGGAAGATCTTGAGGAAGTTCTTGGAGAAGCCGCTCACCATGGCACACCCTGGCTGGGTCAACATCAGATCACGTTGTAGTACGTGTCCCAGGACCCGGACCCGTAGGCCTTGCCGTTGTAGTAGCCCCTGCCGGACGCCTGATCGAACTCCATGTCGCTGTACACGAACACGGTCCTGATCATCTTCTCCTGCGCCAGAAGAGAAACTAAACATGAGGGCACACAATTGTTTCTACAAAATGCAATTGCCAATGTTACACGACAAAGAATGTAAAAAAGCAATTGCCCACTGCTTTTGGTTTCTGGAGAGCTAACAGTACTCTATGTTTCCATTATATTCAGTCTCTTCTAAGATCAACTCCAAAACTGATCAATCTGTTCAAGTTTTTGTCCTGCGGCCTTGGCATGCATAAACAGAGAAGCATGTTGTTTGATAAACAATTTGAACAAAAACATTGTAAATTGGTACAGAATCAAGTGCACACCAACAATCTGAACCCAGTGCAAAAAACTATCCGAGCCTGCAGTAGTACTCCCTCCATCTCAAAATAGATGTCGCAAGTTTGTCAAAATTTGGATGAATCTATATACTAAATAGTGTGTTATTCATCCAAATTTTGACAACTCTAAGACATCTATTTTGAGACGGAGGGAGTAGTACAGTTTGCAAACAAGATCTATTACCATACGGACAGAAGAACCAACTAGCAAATCATTCATGTGATGATGCAAATGTGTACACTGGTACTAGGGTGAAGCCTCCCACAATCCAGTCCAAAATCGACCTTTGATACCTACTGTGGTGTTCAGGGCTGCAAGATTACGTTCTGGTGGGAACAACAAATGTTGGTGGTCAACCGCCGGATATGAATATACTTGGTCTGTTGCATATCTTGTGCTTCATCACTTTGTATTAATGGTTGACTAAACATTTCCAAAGAAGACACCTAAATTGATAGATATGGTGGTTTAGGCAAATCATTCTCAAATTTCTGACGCTGTTGATTTTGATCCTGTTTCTACAATTTGCCACGTACAAATGTCAGTTATGAACAATATGTGTAGTGTGTGGAAACAAATCAAGACCGGATGGTTTGAGCTGTTGGGTTGCAAGCTAAGATACATACAGGCGATTGAGTTGTAACCTGTGTCTTACTGGTGGCTTCATCTTCTCCGGCGACGCGACGGTCTCCGCTGCCGCATGGCGCGGAGGTCTAAACATTGTTGTGTCACCATATAAGAAGGGCCACGAAAGAAAAAAAAAACATATGCATCAAGTTCCTGAAAAATAGACAAGTTTTTAGCCAGCCAGAGATCTAGGAACAACAAGAAACAGATCTCCAAAGAAGCTTTGAACTGATAAATCAAATTAACTGAAAAAGAATCACATTACATACCGTCCCAGGATGATTCGGAGGTAGCTGTAAGACTGGCCTTTCAATCTCTCGGCGCTGCCACAAGAAAGACTGGGAGACAGTCCAGCATGCAGTTGGTTACTTCCATTCAGAAAGAGGAACAAGGAAACAAGCTACATATGTAGTGAAGAGACAAATCAAATTTACTGAAAAGAATCTATTGAACTGACAAATTTGCAAACAAGATTTATGGTGGATAACACCATATGCAGTAGTACAGTTTGCAAACAAGATTTATACCATATGGACAGAAAGAACCAACTAGAAATTCATTCATGTGATGATGCGTCAAATCTGCTCAGTACATTGGATAAGCTAGCTAGCTTTGGTAAGATTAGCAAAAAAGAGAATGTTGGTTTTGGTTCCAAGTAAAACACAACAAGATTGGTTGTTCTGAATTCAGAAAACAAGCTAACAAGGAGACTTCAAGCTTCAGAGATTTGCAAGGATGGAGATCTAATCAAGCACACAACCAACTAAGATTTTCAGGGATGATGATCGATCTCAGTACATTCAGTATCAGATCGTCTAGAAGCAGAGAAACTGATCAAGCTAGCTTGGTAGAGACAATATTATAAGCACAATTTTGGTTCGAGTTCAGAAAGGCACTGATATCAAACGCATCAAAGCTATCTCTTCAGAACTCAGGAAAACACCATGCCACTTGACGCCACTAGATAACCCAATGAAATAAAGACTGTAGATAAGTAAGCCGCCTTAACAACATGATTCGGGAGTATTCTAGGTGACAGTTGCATAAGCATAATACTGCCCTTTTATTATGATTGCCAAATGAAGGTGTATGCAAACCAGCAGGCAATCGTGGTTATAACTTATACAAGATCTTGAGAATACAGTGTGATCTGGATTTTCTGGAGTTAGCAGAAGTTGTTTCTTGATTAACCAACCATATAATCAACATGTATGTCATTCCCTCCTCATAATATTAGTCAGTACACACTGACTAGGTATCCTTTCGTGGTCTATTATTCAGTTTTCCTGGAGTAGTAGTCTGCAGAAGCATGCTTACAACTTCACTAGTATTTGAAACATGTGTCTTCCTAGACTTCAAATGAAAACACCAACCAAAAATAAAGTCATAGTCACACTAAACTATAACCTGAGGGAAGTACAGATGTTAGCTACATGGAGATATAAAACATACAATTAAAGCAGTAATGCTAATCTTCATAAAATCCAACGACATTGTCTTCATATCCGACGGTATTGCACAAGGAAAGGCAGTCCACAAGAGTGTATGGCTGCGGTGCCAAGCCATCCAGGTTGTAGCTGGCAGAAGGTGAGATACTTCTATCCACGAGATGGTAAGCCTCAGTCTCGTTCCTCTCATGAATGTCATAGCTCAGGTAGATAGTGTCACCGCTAATGGAGCCAGAGGGAAAACCCTCGATGGGCACCGAGAGAGAGCAAGACATACCCAAGAACAATGCACGTTCTCCACCGAGGCTATTGACGGCGAATAGTGTCTTGCTGTCCAAATCCACCTGATACACGTCATAGCTCCTCCTGGATTCACTCCTGGGTCGCAAGAACTTGCGGTGAACCAGCATCAACACCCCACCATTGTCAACGAGGTGAGCGCTATCCATCTCTAAGGAAATCTGCATCCGTGTGGCAGCTACCACTAGCCGTGGTGGATCCATCTCTAGCACCATGACACCATATATGGTAATGCAGTAGAAGCGGCCAGCGAACATCAGGGGTGCCGTCCTCAGCGGGTCGCTGAACTTGAGCAACGTCCAGGACTGGCCGCCGGGCTTGGCCACACCTAGCATACGGAGGGTGTAGAAGCAGAGCACGACGGTTGAATCATCTTCAGCAATGCCAGAGCCCCACGCTGCGAAGTCCGTGTCAAAATGGTAATTACGAACCGAAAGCTTGTGGTGGTACATTGCGGGCAGCAGCGTGCTGAGCTGCGGGAGCTGTGTGAGCTGGCCGGTCAGCGGGTTGAGCAGACGAACGTGTTTGCGGGCGTGGAGGAGGACGAGGAGGCCCTCGGCGGTGGGGGCGAGCACCTCGTGGTCATGGAGCTCGGGGATATCCACCTGGACGCACTCTCCGGTGGAGGAGTTGAGGAAGCGGCGGCGGTTGGGAGCGGCGAGCGGTTCCCGGAGCATGACCCACCGCCGCGGATGGAACCGGCGGTCGAGGCCGCCGTGCACGCGAGGCTCGGCGGAGCACCGTCGCCAAGAACTGCACACAGCGCGCAATCGGAGGTAGCCGGCGATGTCGTAGGCGAGGACGCGGTCGGCGACCAGGCCCGCCGGCCCGTCACCGAGATCCGCCCAATTCCTCGAGCAGGGAGGCATGGGGCGGTGCGTACACGCTCGGCCCGTCGAGGAGGGGTCGTAGTCGTACGGTCGCCTTGGATCTCGATCTCTGCCGATTCTCCAGAGGGGGGAGGAGCAGCAGCACGTCTTCTCGGTGGAAATGGAAGTGATGGAAGGAAGGGGACGACCTGTTATTGGGCTTCAGTTCCGTGTTGTTGCGTTAGAGCCTAAAGCGGCTCAATTTGGCCTTCTTGTCTTCTTTTAATTTTTTAATATATGTATACACAGTAACCTATTACTAGTTGATTTTTTCTTCAGAAAACCATGCAATTTTTAGTAGTTTTATCAATGCACTAGATTATTATGGACTTGCCTTGCATTTTTAACTTAATATGTTTTACTAATAACATGTTGCAAATAATTACTCTATGGAAAAATAAAATCTGCTTCTATTATTCTTACTGCATCATTTTTTTCAATGCCAAATCAAGCACAGTAGATCCATCCATGCATTGGATTACGTCGAAAATGAAATAGACACGCCTAACTTATCAACACGTTTTTTTTGAAAATAATTATCGTGCCACTTTATTTTGTGAAATTATACCGATCTATAGGTAATCATCAAGAACAGTACAAAGAATCACAAAAATAACAAATACTACGACATTCTCCATCCGATAACTACACGAACGATGGCTCGCAGCCCTTCACTACTACTTGCCTTCTCCCGAGCACGCCACCCCTCCTTCTACTTCTGTGGAGGCTCGACCCTAGGGCAGGGCTGGAGGGATGGCTGCCCCGGGCCCAAAAAAACCAGGGGCCCCAAATTTCGGACGTGCACGGCTGGAAGAGTAGAGAAGTTGTTACTGAAGGGTTCCGTAGCAGAAAACAAAAAAATTCTATCTACTCGAACACTAATACCAGGATCTATACTATGTAAACATAAGTAACGGAGAAGGAATACATTATTCATACCTTTGCAGAGAGAGGCACGCCTTACGCGTAAAGGCGTATATTGATGAAGACGAGCAACACCCCAAGTGTGGTGCCTCCGAAGTTCGTCACACGTCCGGTGTAGTGGACGTTAACCGGGCTCCGATCCAAAAGCAATGAAGAAGTAGATGCCGGATCGCCGATCACACGACGGTAGTGTGAAGGTGGAGAACTCAACCACGAGGTCCTCCCCAATATTACGGAAGTCCTCAGCAGAAGAGAGAGAGAATGAGAGGAATGGAGTGTCTTCCAAGAGGAGGGGGAACCCCTTTATATAGTAGGAGGGGGGCGCACCACCTAGGGGCCAGGCGGTGTGGGACTAATGCCCACACCCGCCGGCCACCATGGGGCAGTCGCCGGCCCTAGGTGGGCCCCACTCGGGTGGCCCACTAGCCCTAGGCCGGCTGGCCCCCCACCCCTAGGCGCCTTGCCCACTTGGGCCTCCCTTCGGGTGAGGCCCATTAGCAATATAGTGCCTTCACAAATAAAATAAAATATATATTTAATATTAATTCTCCAATTAACATTTATATACACATATTATATTATTCCTTCACTCCGGAACATCTTCCGGACCCCTTTCGATCTCCATCGGATGTTACCGAAACTATTCTGGTTTCTCTCTTTCTCTATTTCTCATACGAGACCTCATCTACCCTAAGCGTCCCCACCCTTAAGCGTGACATCCTTTGGTTCGAAAACACTCCGGACATGATAGAGATTATTCTCATATCAATGATCAACAGAGGGACCTGGATGGCCATGTGACCCCCGTACGTTTCACGAATACAATCGCTCGAACCGTGAGATAGTCGTTTCCCATTCCTTTTGTCATATGATACCTAATTCATCCGAGACTTGATCTTTGGCATCTTTATACCTTAGTTCGATCTCGTTGCCGATGAACTTGTTTTTCTCGTTCTCATGTCGTTGTATTCCGTGACCTAGTCACATGCTTGCAAGCTTCATTAATGCAACGTCACCAAGATGGCCACATGTATCTGTCCGTTACATGGACTAGACAAATCTTGGTCTTGATATGTACTTCTCTACGCATTCCTTCGGAAAACCTGAGTGGCACCTTTTTGATCACCCTGTTACGAGATGATTCTTGATAACCATCTAAGCTTTTTCCAGAATAGTGATTTGCATTACCTCACAGTCAAAGGATCAGGTTGCGAGGTTCTCTGTGTTTTATCATCAATGGTGAACTTTGTAACTAGATCTCATTATGATATAATGGTCGGATGTTTGTCTATCATGTCATTTAACTAATAACATGACCTTATTGTCAGTTGGCATAAATTCCCATGGTCTTGAAACATAGACCATCCTCATGACCAATGAACTAGTTCACTAGAGGTAAATAGAGACACGGTTTGTTTACATACCACACGTGTATTAACGTTTCGTATTAACACAGTTATAGCACAGTATGAAACGTATTATGAATATACAGGAGGTATATTAAATAATACACTTTATTATTTGCCTCTAGGGCATAACTCCTTCAGTTACAACCATGCCCTGGACCTTTGAGAGAAAAGTGGCTGGTGGTATGTAGAGTCGTACGAGGTTGGACCGTGCTTTATCTTTAGCTAGCTAGAGCTCGCGGTACCCACTTGCTAAGTTGACACATATGTCGGCATCAACGTTGGACCACATACCCATTCTCTTACAGTTCTCACCACCGGAGGAGCGAAGACCTGGGAGCGATGGAATGTTTAGGTACGAGGTCATGTGGGAAGCTCACAATGACTTTGAACCTTTTCTGAAGAGATCTTGGGAAGAGGGAGGCCAGGGAACAAGCACGGAGAAAATAAAGGATAAAATCTGGGTGACGTTGATCAAGCTCATACGTTGGAACAGACATAGCTTTGGCAGTGTTCGGGAACAGCTGAGGGACCTGCGCCAGCAACTCGAGTCTTTGCGCTCAGCTCCTGATCGCGTCGGGCCATCACACGCGGAAATCAAGGTGCGTGACAAACTCATTGAGGTGCAGCACCAAGAGGAGGTTATGTGGAGGCAACGGTCGCGAGTGCAATGGTTGTCCGAGGGGGACCAGAACACATGGTTTTTTCACCAAAGGGCAAGCAGAAGGCGAAACAAGGACAAAATTTCTAAGCTTAAGAGGCCCGATGGATCTGTCACGAAAGACTCACAGGATCTAGCTCAACTCGAATGTGAGTTCTTTCAGAATTTATACTCGTCTGAGGGTACTACGGACATGGATGTAGTGTTGGACACGCTACCAACTAAAGTGTCAGAATTGATGAATGATCGTACACAAGTGAAGAGGTGAAAATAGCCCTCTTTCAGATGTTTCCCACAAAGGCTCTAGGTTCCGATGGGTACCCCCGCACACTTCTTCCAACGCAACTGGAGTCTACACGGCGAGGAGGTCACTTCGGCTGTTCTATGTATTCTTCGAGGTGAGGACAATCCAAGTGACATAAATAACACGTTCATCGTGCTTATTCCAAATGTAGCGAGCACCTCAGATCTATGTTAGTTCAGGCCCATAACTCTATGTAACGTTATTTACAAAATTGCCTCAAATGTGCTAGCTAACCGGTTGAAAAAGATATTGCCAGAGATTATCTCGCATGAACAATCTTATTCGTCGTAGGAAGGCTTATCACGGATAATATCATATCAGCTTATGAATGTTTTCACTTTATGAAGAGGAACAAGGCCAAAAACATCAACATTGTGCCCTCAAGCTGGAGTGGTCATACCTGGAGGCGATCATGTTAAAGCTAGGCTTCAATATTGGCTGGGTGATGTTGGAATTATGCCCTAGAGGCAATAATAAAGATGTTATTATTATAATTCTTGTTCATGATAAAGTTTATATTCCATGCTAGAATTGTATTAAGCGGAAACATTAATACTTGTGTGGTTTGTGAACAACACCGTGTCCCTAGTACGCCTCTATGGACTAGCTCATTGATCAATGATGGTTAAGGTTTCCTAACCATAGACATGAGTTGTCAATTGATAATGGGATCATATCATTGGGAGAATGATATGGTGGATGAGACCAAACTAAGCGAAGCAATTAGATCGTGTCATTGTGTTCATCTTTGCGAAGCTTTTCCTATGTCAAATATTGTATTCCTTAGACCATGAGATAATACAACTCCCTGGTATCGGAAGAAAGCTTTGAGGTCATCAAACGTCATCCTATGAGAGGGTGATCATAAAGGTGTCTCTCGGTGATCGGAAAGTATCCATTGGGTTGTATGTATCAAGATGGAATTTGTCCTCCCAAGTCGGAGAGATATACTTGGGCCCACTCGTAATCGATATCAACACCGCTTGCAAGCATGTGGTTAAGGAGTTAATCACAAAGTGATATCGGATTACGGAACGAGTAAAGTACTTGCTGAGAACGAGATTGAACTAGGTATGACGATACCGACGATCGAATCTCGCAAGTAAAATATCGCGAGACGAAGGGAATATATATATGGGATTGATTGAATCCTGGCATCGTGGTTCATCCGATATGATCATCGATGAATGTGTGGAGTCAATATGGGTGCCTGCACTCCGGTTGATTATTGATAGAAGATCATGTCCGCATATTCTCGAACCCAGAGGTCACACATAACGTGTCTCGGCTAGGATAGATTGGATAATTGGTTTATGAATTTGTGTTCGAGTCTCGGATGGGATCCGGATATCACGAGAGGTTCGGAATGGTCTGAGAATAAGATTCATATAAGGCGGTGCAGTTTTGGAGTTCGAATTGTTCCGGATTAATCGGTATTATGTAGCTTCTAGAACCTTCCGGAAGGGGGCCAACGTGGTCCCACCTTCCGGGAGGGGGCATGGGCCTATGAGGGAGTGTCCTGGCCGCTTTGGGCCAGGGGCACAAGGCCCCATAGGGCCCAGCCTATTCTAGATAAGATTTAAATCGTTTAAATCTAGAGATAGAATTTCTAGATAAGGGATAAGTTTAAATCGTTTAAACTTGAGATAGACTTGGAGGAGGGCTAGGGCTGCGACCCCCTCTATATAAAGAGGGTGGGGCACCAACCACACACACCTTCCCTCAAGCCCTAGTAACCCTGCTGCCTTCCTCTCTCCTTCCACTGTTTGTAGGCGAAGCCTGCGCGTAAATTCTCCACCATATACACCACGTCGTGTTGTAGATCCAATCCATCTCTCCACCATACTTGCTGGTCCAAGGAAGGAGGCGCCGAGGTGCTGCACGGTGCATCTCACGGAGGCACCGCCACTTGTGGTGCTAGATCGGATCGGATCGCGAGGAGGAGAAGCGAGTGCGACTACATCACCCACGTTCCGGCTAACGCTCACCTGCGAATCTTCAAGGGTCTGAAGATCTAATCAAATCTCTCTCGGTGTTTGCATCTCCTAGATTAGATCTTGGCTTTCCCTCTGTTCGCTTACGTAGAAAATTATGATTTACTATCTTTGCGAAACCCTTCAGGGTATCGAGCTAGATCTATGCGTAGATGTGATTCACGAGTAGAGCATAACATGGTTGTTGCGGCGTTGATGTTTTCTGTTGCAAGCCTCTTGTTTGTGTTCTTCTTATGACGCAGGATAGTGAGATTGAAGCGGTCAGGCCAACCTTACGCCGACATCGTCATGACCGGCTCCACTTGACGTGTGGCTTGTACCACATGCGGTGGTGGATGTCGCTTTCTCTCACTATAGTTGTCATGGGATTAACACGGAGTTTGGCAACCATAATATCACCGCTGTGGCTTTCCGTAGGTAAGAATCGTTCTTAGCATCTACTCCCATAAGCCACGTAAAACATGCAACAACAAAGTAGAGGCGTCTAACTTGTTTTTGCAGGGAGTGTTTTCTGTGATATGGTATGGCCCAAGATGTGATGTGTATATTGTATGCGATGATCATGTTTTGTAATGTTTCACGACTTGCATGTCGATGAGTACACAACCGGCAGGAGCCATATGGTTGTCTTTATAATTGTGTATGACCTGCGAGTCAACTTCTTATACGCCATGTAATAGCTTTACTTTATCGCTAAGTAGTTAGCAATAGTTGTAGTTGCTATTCGTGGTGGAGGCAATCATGGTGGAGTGATGGAGATCATGCCGGAACGCACAAGATGGAGATCATTGCGCGAAGATTGGCTATACCATGTCACATAAAGTTATATGCATGTGATGTTTATCCTTTTATGTATCTTATTATGCTTAGATCGCGACGGTAGCATTATAAGATGATTCCTCACTTAAAGATCAAGATAAAAACTGTTCTCCCCAAGTATGCACCGCTGCGAAAGTTCGTGTCCAAGCATCACGTGATGATCGGGTGCTATAGACTCTCGCTCACATACAACGGGTGCAAGCCAGCTTTGCACGCGGAAATACTTGGGTCCAACTTGACGAGCCTAGCATGTACAGACATGGCCTCGGAACACAAGAACCGAAAGGTTAAGCATGAGTCATATGGATGATATGATCGACACTTCGTTGTCCACCATTGAAACCACATCTCTTCTCGTGATGATCGGATTAGGTGTGGTGAATTTGGATCGTGTTCACTAAACAACTTGAGGGATGTTGAATTTAGTGGGAGTTCATCTAGTAATTTGATTAAGTTGAACTATTTATCATGAACATAGTCTAAATTGTACTTGCAAATCGTAGATCACATGGCCAAGTCCAACTTCAACTTCAACGTTTTCTGAGAAAGAAAAGCTTAGAAACAATGGGTCTAACTTCACCAACCGGTTCCGCAATCTAAGAATCATTACATGGCGGACAAAAGGACTATGTCCTTGAAAAAGCGTTAGGTAACCCCGCTGAATCAAGGCTGGTGATGAGAAAGCTGTCTATCAACAAGAAAGATGATTATGGTGTGATTAAGAGCACCATGTTGTTTGCTATGGAACCGAACTTCAAAATCGTTTTGAAAACTATCCGGGCCCTTTGAGATTCTCAAGAGCTGAAAACCATGTTTGAGACTCAGCCCGCTCGAGAGATATGAGATCTCGAAGTTCTTTAATCGCAAGATGGAGGAAGGGAGTTCCGTTAGTGAGCACGCCATTAAGATGTCGGGCTACACTCAACGCCTTGAGCAACGGGATCAAGATTCAGAGGAGCTCAAGATTGACGGTTCTGCAATCACTCCCTCCAGCTACAAAAGTTTTGTAGTGACTCACAATCAGATTGGTTCCACTGACACGATCACCGAGCTCTTCGCAAAGTCAAGGCTGCGGAGGTGGACATCAAGAAGGATAATCATGTGTTGATGGTCAACAAGCCCTCCTTTAAGAAAGGTAAAGGTGCAAAGAAGCCCTTCAAGAAAAGCGGCGGCAGCGCGTTGCCCTACCGAGAAGAAGCTAAAGTCCGGACCTAAGCCGGACACCGAGTGCTTCTATTGCAAGGACAAGGGTCCTTTGGGCGAATCGTCCGAAGTACTTAGCGGACAAGAAGGTGGCACCATCAAAGGTATATTTGATATACATGTTATTGATGTTTTCCTTACTAGCCCTCGTTGTAGTGCACAGGTATTTGATACGGTTCATTGCTAATATTTGTAACTCAAAACAGAGCTACGGAATGAGCGGCTTGCGAGGATGAGGTGACGATCTTGGCGTCGACAGCGGATCAAGAGTTGATGTGATGGCCGTCGACGCTCTCCTTAGTTTTACCTTGGATTAGTTTTAAACCTTAATAAATGTTATTATGTGCTGCGTTGAGCATGAACATTATTTCGGATCGTGTTTATTGCAAGACGGTTATTCATTTAAATCGAGAATAATGGTTGTTCTATTTATATGAGTAACATCTTTTATGGTCATGCACCTCTTGAGAATGGTTTATTTCTTCTAAATCTCGAAAGGGATGAAACACACATCCATAACATTGAGGCCAAGAGATGCAAAGTAGATAGTGATAATACTACTTATTTGTGGCAATCGTCGTCTAGGTCATATTGGTGTAAAGCGCATGAAGAAACTCCATTCGATGGACTTTTGGAGTCTCTTGATTTTGAATCATTTGACACATGCGAACCATGCCTCATGGGCAAGATGATCAAAACCCGTTCTCCCAGGTATGATGGAGCGAACAACGGACTTGTTGGAAATCATACATACCGATGTATGCGGACCGATGAGTGTTTCGGACGCGGTGGATATCGCTATTTTCTCACTTTTACCGATGACTTAAGTAGATATGGGTATATCTATTTAATGAAACATAAATCTGAAACATTTGAAAAGTTCAAAGAATTTCAGAATGAAGTGGAGAACCATCGTAATAAAGATTAAGTTTCTACGATCCGATCGTGGCGAATATTTGAGTTATGATTTTCTCACGCATCTCAAAGCAAGTGGAATCGTTTCACAACTCACGCCATACCGGAACACCAGTAGCAATGAATGGTGTGTCTGACGTCAAATCGAACCTTATTAGATATGGTCCGATCGATGATGTCTCTTCTTGATTTGCCGTTATCATTTTGGGGTTATGCATTAGAAACCCGCTGCATTCACTTTAAATAGGGCTCCATCTAAATCCGTTGAGACGACACCGTATGAACTGTGGTTTGGTGCTAAACCTAAGTTGTCGTTTCTTAAAGTTTGGGGATCTGAAGCTTACGTCAAGAAGTTGATGCGGACAAGCTCGAACCCAAAGCGAGAAATGCGTCTTCATAGGATACCCTAAGGAAACTATTGGGTATACCTTCATCACGTAACCGAAGGCAAAGTGTTTATGAAGAACGGTTCCTTTCTTGAGAAGGAGTTTCTCTCGAAAGAAGTGAGTGGGAGGAAAGTAGAGCTAGACGAGGTTATTGAACCTTCTCTTGAATTGGAGAGTAGCGCAGCACCTGAAATTGTTCCAAAGCGCCGCACCAACAATAGAGGAAGCAAATGACAAGGATCATGAAGCTTGGACGATGTCAAGTCTTGAACGTCAAGGTCGACAAGGTCGCGTACCCCTCTGAGTGGTACGGCAACCCTGTCTTTGTCTTGTTAGTAGAAGACGGTGAACCTACGAACTATGAGGAAGCGATGATGAGCCAGACTCGAGAAATGGCTAGAAGCCATGAAATCAATTGGGATCCATGAGCGAAAACCAAGTATGGACTTTGGTGGACCCTCCTAGCGACCGAAAGGCCGTTGAGTGCAAATGGATCTTCAAGAAGAAAACGGACGCGGATGGTAATGTTACCGTCTATAAAGCACGGCTTGTTGCGAAAGGTTTTCGACAAGTTCAAGGTGTTGACTACGATGAGACTTTCTCTCCCGTAGCGATGTTTAAGTCCATTCGGATTTTATTAGCAATTGCTGCGTTTCATGATTATGAAATATGGCAGATGGATGTCAAGACGCTTTCCTCAATGGCAACATTGATGAAGAGTTGTATATGATGCAACCGAAGGTTTGTCGATCCTAAGGATCTTGATAAAGTATGCAAACTTCAGCGTTCCATTTATGGAAGCAAGCATCTCGGAGTTGGAACCTTCGTTTTGATCAAGTGATCAAGAGCTTTGGATTTGTTCCAAATTGCTATGAAGCTTGCATCTACAAGAAAGTGAGTGGGAGCTCGGTGACATTTCTGGTACTATATGTGGATGACATATTGATTATTGGAAATGACATCAACATGCTTAACGATGTGAAGAGTTATTTGAACAAGTGTTTTCAATGAAAGACCTAGGTGAAGCTGCTTATATATTGGGCATCAAAATCTATAGAGATAGACAAAGACCTGATAGCTTTAAGCGAGTACATACCTAGACAAAGTTCGAAAAGGTTCGAATGGATAAGTCTTTGATAGGTTCAGTGCCTATGTTGTCAGTAAGATATTGAGCAAGGCTCGTGTCCATTCTGATGAAATGATAGGGAAGCTATGAGCAAAGTGCCTTATGCCTCGGCCATAGGTTCCATCATGTATGCCATCTTGTGTACTAGACCGGATGTGTCCAATGCTCTTAGTTTGACGAGATATCAAAGTGATCCAGAGTGGAACCTTTGGACAGCCGTGAAGAACATCCTAAGGTACCTAAATAGGACTAAAGAAATGTTCTTAGTCTATGGGGGTGATGAACAGCTCGTCGTAAAGGTTACGTCGATGCTAGTTTCGACAATGACAAGGATGATTCTAAATCTCGACAGGATACGTGTATATTTTGAATGGAGGCTGTGAAATTTGGAGAAGCCGCAAGCAAAAGCGTGATCGCGGGATCTACAATAGAAGCGGATTACATGGCTGCTGGAAGCGTCAAGTGAAGGAGTTTGGATCGAAACTTCATCATCGAGCTTGGCGTGGTTCCAAGTGCATTGGACCCACTGGAGATATTGTGTGACAACAACGGCGCCATAGCACTCGCTAAGGAACCAAGATATCATCCAAAGACCAAGCATATCAACCATAAGTTTCATATAATCCGAGATTATATAGCGTATGGAGATCGAAGATCAGCAAAGTACATACAGATCTGAATGTCGCAGATCCATTGACTAAACCTCGTCCACGTGGAAAACATGATCCGCACCTCTGTGCCATGGGTGTGAGATTGTTGCCAAATGTAAACTAGTTTATTGACTCTAGTGCAAGTGGGAGACTGTTGGAATTATGCCCTAGAGGCAATAATAAAGATGTTATTATTATAATTCTTGTTCATGATAAAGTTTATATTCCATGCTAGAATTGTAAGCGGAAACATTAATACTTGTGTGGTTTGTGAACAACACGTGTCCCTAATGCGCCTCTATGGACTAGCTCATTGATCAATGATGGTTAAGGTTTCCTAACCATAGACATGAGTTGTCAATTGATAATGGGATCATATCATTGGGAGAATGATATGGTGGAATGACAAACTAAGCGAAGCAATTAGATCGTGTCATTGTGTTCATCTTTGCGAAGCTTTTCCTATGTCAAATATTGTATTCCTTAGACCATGAGATAATACAACTCCACGGTATCGGAAGAAAGCTTTGAGGTCATCAAACGTCATCCTATGAGAGGTGATCATAAAGGTGTCTCTCGGTGATCGGAAAGTATCATTGGGTTGTATGTATCAAGATGGAATTTGTCCCTCCCAAGTCGGAGAGATATACTTGGGCCCACTCGTGTCGATATCAACACGCTTGCAAGCATGTGGTTAAGGAGTTAATCACAAAGTGATATCGGATTACGGAACGAGTAAAGTACTTCTTGAAGCGAGATTGAACTAGGTATGACGATCCGACGATCGAATCTCGGGCAAGTAAAATATCGCGAGACGAAGGGAATATATATATGGGATTGATTGAATCCTGGCATCGTGGTTCATCCGATATGATCATCGATGAATGTGTGGAGTCAATATGGGTGCCCGGACCCATTTGATTATTGATAGAAGATCATGTCGCATATTCTCGAACCGCAGGTCACACATAACGTGTCTCGACGCTAGGATAGATTGGATAATTGGTTTATGAATTTGTGTTGAGTCTCGGATGGGATCCGGATATCACGAGAGGTTCGAATGGTCCGGAGAATAAGATTCATATAAGGCGTTGCAGTTTTGGAGTTCGAATTGTTCGGATTAATCGGTATTGTACCGAAGCTTCTAGAACCTTCCGGAAGGGGCCAACGTGGTCCCACCTTCCGGGAGGGGCATGGGCCTATGAGGGAGTGTCCTGGCCGCTTTGGGCCAGGGCACAAACCCCATAGGGCCCAGCCTATTCTAGAGAAGATTTAAATCGTTTAAATCTAGAGATAGAATTTCTAGATAAGGGATAAGTTTAAATCGTTTAAACTTGAGATAGACTTGGAGGAGGGGCTAGGGCTGCGACCCCCCCTCTATATAAAGAGGGGTGGGGGCGCACCAACCACACACCTTCCCCTCAAGCCCTAGTAACCTCTGCCTTCCTCTCTCCCTTCCGATTGTTTGTGGCGAAGCCTGCAGAAATTCTCCACCATATACACCACGTCGTGTTGTAGATCCAATCCATCTCTCCACCATACTTGCTGGTCCAAGGAAGGAGGCGTCGAGGTGCTGCGTGTGCATCTCACGGAGGCACCGCCACTTGTGGTGCTAGATCGGATCGGATCGCGAGGAGGAGAAGCGAGCACGACTACATCACCCACGTTCCGAGCGTTCCGCTGTCTTGAATCTTCAAGGGTATGAAGATCTAATCCAATCTCTCTCGTTGTTTGCATCTCCTAGATTAGATCTTGGCTTTCCCTCTGTTCGCTTCCGTAGAAAATTTTGATTTACTATGCTGCGAAACCCTTCAGGTGAGCCTCATGATGAGAATGGTGTCTTCGGTTTCCTTCTCAGTGTTGTTTAATGGAGCACCAACAGAAGTATATAGACCGACACAGGGGTCCGTTAGGGGGATCCAATCTCTCTATATTTGTTCTTGCTTGCTGCAGAGGGTCTCTCGTGCCTTTTAAAAATCCAAGAGTGTTATTCCATCATCAAATCTCTAGGGTCTAACGGTGGCTCGTACCGCACCAGCGGTCAACTACTTATTGTTTGCTGATGATAGCCTATTGTTTGTGAAAGCAAGTGTGCAGGGGCGGAGGAAGTGAGGGGAGTTCTCGATGCGTATTGTGCGGCATCAGGACTGCGTATAAACTTGGATAAGTCATCCGTGTATTTCAGCAAAGGTTGCCCGGAGGTTATCCGGCAATCCATAAAGGACATGTTGCATGTTCAAAACGAATCACTCAGAGACAAGTATCTAGGGATGCCATATGATGTTGTACGCTCTACTAATGGGGCTTTCAAATATTTGAAGGATAGAATTTGGAAGCATGTCCAAGGCTGGTTGGAGAATCTTCTCTCAGCAGGCGGAAAGGATATACTGATTAAATCAGTGGCACAGGCTATACCTATATTTTCCATGTCATGTTTTATATTACCAAAAGGACTTTGCTATCACATAAATAGCTTGCTTCGAAACTTTAGGTAGGAAAGCAAGGATGGTTTTCGTTTGACTGCCCCCCAAATCCCTCTTCACTGCCGCGCGTCTGCCGCTCATGGCGCAACGCCACCTCCGCTCGCCCCTTCCTCCTGGCTCAGCATGACCGCCAGCCCAACCTCCCCATCATCTCTGGCTCCGAGTACGGGAAGGACACCCACTACAAATGAAGGGAATATGCCCGAGAGGCAATAATAAAGTGGTTATTATCTTATTCCATGTTTATGATAAATGTTTATTTTACATGCTAGAATTGTATTGATCGGAAACATCAATACATGTGTGTTTAATAAACAAAAAGGGTTCCTAGTTATGCCTCTCTTATAGACTAGTTGTTGATTAACAAGATGATCAAGGTTTCCTGATCATAGACATTGGATGTTGTTAATAACAAGGTCACACCATTGGAGGAATGATGTGATGAACATTCATCTGAAGTATAACATTACGATCAAGTCATTATGTTTATATTGCTATAACATCATACAAAGTAATATTAGTCCTTAAACCATGAGATCATGTTAATTGCTAACACCGGAAGAGTATCTTGATAACATCAAACGTCACACCGTAACAGGGTGACTATAAAGATGGGTTCAGTGCTACGAAGGTGTTATGTTGAGGCTCATGGATCAAGAATAGGATTTGTCCATCCCGATGACGGATATATATACTCTGGGCCCTCTCGGTGATATCACATTGAAATAGCTTGCAAGCAAGTGATGTGATCACTAGAATGTTATATCACGGGAACGAGAAAAGAGTGCATGTCGGTAACGAGATCAAACTAGGTATGGAGATACCGATGATCGAATCTCGGGCATGTAATATATCACGGGACAAAGGGATTTAGTTACTAGCGTTAAAGGTTCTCACGATCACAGAAGTCATCGTTGAATGTGTAGGAGTCAGTATGGATCTCGTGTCCGCTGCTGATTATTGATCGGAGAGGGGTCTCGATCATGTCTGCATTATTCGCGAACCGTAGGGTGACACACTTAAGGGATACCGACACCATTTGGAGCAAATATGTTTCAGATAAAGATTTAAGAAAGCGCTGGAATTATTTCAATAGACACCGAAACTGTTTCGGGTGAAATTGCTGAAATTGGTTTTGCATGTAATATTGAAATGTTGCAGGGGATTTTATGTGAATGTTTGTTAATTAAAGTAATTAACAAAATTCTGAATAAAACTAATAAAAGAGTTTTATTAAATGAGAGAGCATTAAATTTGGAGAAATTTAATGCATTTAAAGTGGAGACTTTAATGGAGAATGTGAAGAGGCAAATTTACGTGGAGGGGGTTACCACCACATGAATGGGGGAGGTGAAGGGTCACCTCCATGGGGCGCCGGTCATGGGAGGGGCACCCTCCCCTCCTCCTATAAAAGGCCCCCCCTCTCCTCACTTCTCACACACACCTCCTTATGAAGGATCTCTCTCCACCTCTAGTATTATTCCCCCATGGTCTCGGATTAGTGATACATGTTCCCGGTGGCTTTATCTGGAAAGGAGTTGTTGCTTCCGCTGCTTTGCTGGAACGAGGGACGGAGGTTGTTGGGGTACCGGACGTGTGTGCGATCACGGATGCACCGCTGCTTTGCGGTGCTGGAGCTGGATCTGATGGACGTGCTGGAGCCGGACCTGCTGGACTTTATCACGATCTTGAGATCGGCAAGTGTACGACTACATCAACCACGAGTTCCTACTCGTTAACAAAGCTCGTTGTCTACGAGGGTAAGTTCTCGTTTCCACCCGTTGCTTTGTACCTAGTAGATAGATCTTGGCGTGTAGTTCACACCGTAGGAAATTTTTTGTTTTCTATGCTGCGGACCCAACAGTGGTATCAGAGCCTGATCTATGCGTAGGTGCTTTGCACGGGTAGTACACATATATTTATATGTGGGTGATGATGATCATTTTATTGCATCTTCTATGTATTTTGGATATTGGTGGCATAGTGAGATGAAGCAGTCTGGACCAACCTTACATGTCATCGTACATGAGACCGGTTCCACGACTGACATGCAACTTGTTTTGCATAAGTGGCTGGCGAGTGTCTGTCTCTCCTACTATAGTCAATATCTGATTTACAACGAGTTGTTAATAACTTGGTTATCCTCGTTGTGGTTCATGTTCGTAGGTAAGAACGGTTCTATCTCCGAAAGCCCTAAGCCACGTAAAACTTGCAATTGATAAATTAGAGGCGTCTAGTTTAGATCGTTGCTGGGCTAGTGTCTTGATATGGTATTGTTGTAAGTAGATGTATGATAGATACTCTTACAACTCACTTAACGTGTAAGTTCCATAGACCTTGGCCTTACACACAAAGGAATGATAGAGATCATACCACGATGCAAGTGATAGAGATCAAATGCATGGACCATATCATCTCACTTTACACATTAGATGTTAGCATCTTATCTTTGCTAGTTTGGCGCTTTCTGTAGCATTGTAAGATGATCTCTCATTTAAATATCAAGATAAAATGTGTTCTTCCTTAAGTATGCACCGTTCTATGGATCGTGTTTCGAGACATCACGTGATGATCGAGTGTTCTCAACTCTACGCTTTCATGAAACGGATGTAAGACAGTTTTACACACGCGAATACTAAGGTTCTTACTTGGCGAGCCTAGCATGTACAGACATGGCCTCGGAACACGGACCGAAAGGTTAAGCATGAGTCATATAGTTGATGTGATGACCATATTGATGCTCGCCTTTGAAGCTACACCGACTCACGTGATGATCGGACTTGGTGTAGTGGATTTGGTTCATGTAATCACCAAAAAGGCACGAGGGATGTCGTTTTTGAGTGGGAGTTCATTTCTAATTTGGATTAGTCGAACTCAATTTGTCATAAACTAAATCGAAGTGAATTTGCATAGTTTGTTGTAGTCATTGGCATTCGTTTTCTACCTTATGCTTAGTTTTTATTTGAGATAATAGAACTATAGAATTCTGGATATTTACTTTATGAACTGGTATCGTATTGTTTTGAATGTCAATTTAAAGTTTATAACTCCTATTGCAAACTTTCAGCAAACTCTATTTACTCCATGAAGTTTAATAAGTAGTATTAAATCAAGAGTAAGAATTCCAATGTTAGTATCTAAAGTATCATGTTTGCCTCCATGATTATTGATATTCAAAAAGTTTTTTTAATATCAAGATTATATTGAGCTGAAATTGTTTCAGAAACCATCATGTGTGAAAGATATTGTGATATCTGAAACAATGTGTTTGGTTGCATTATGATAGAGTATAATTTAGCAAAATACATGTTCTCATATTGTATGAGAATTTGTGAAGGATGGAGATGCTAGGCATCCGAATCTACCAAAAGGGTTTTGGGAACTGATATTATACTCGCAATTCTTCCTTATAGGCTATAGTAGCTTGATCATGAAAGTTGTCATGATAAGGATGAATAGAAGATGTAAGTAAAATGTTTACTACACTAATAGATTACTAAAGAATGGATTTTTGAAAGAACACCAAACATTTGATGATGGTGATCCACTTCAAAGTGCAAGTCCAAAGGTATTAGTATTTTACTATATACGCTTTGTACCATGTGTCATGTTGATGACGCCACTATTGATGTTGATAGATTCTTTTAAAAGAAAAGGAATTGCTGAAAGAGAATCTATAAAATATTTGGCAGAAAATAAAAGGTTGGAGATGTCCAACTTAGGTATATAGAAGATATACATGTTATGGCTATATTCCTTGCTTGTTAAACAATGTGGTTCTTAGGTATTGGATACCGGTATTGGATACCGAATTGGTTGGTATGAAGTGTCATACAGGACAACGCAATTCATGAACTACAATGGCCTAAGTAACCAGCAAGAGAATGAGTGATGATGTTCATCGAAAACAAATAAAGTGTTATTGTGTTTTTCGTTGTCATCAAACCAAGCCTTCAAGATTTGTTTAAATAATTGTTATTTTGTTCCGGTATTACGAGAACAATGGTTGTTCAAATAAATTACCGTATTCCATAAAGGATGGATGAACTTTTACAAGTCTAGTGGGAGAAATCACATCCATAAACATTATTGCTAAAATGTCGCAAGACAAATGATTGAAAGATCACTTATGAAGTGACATCGCTGTTTAAATTATATTTGAAAGAAAACATGAAGAAACTCCATGTTGATGGATTTTTGGAGTCTTTGATTTTGATCAATTGACGCATGTGAGACTTTCCTCGAGATAATTGAAACTCCGTCCATAGGCCAAGGAGAGCGGATGGCTAGCTTATTGGAAATTGTGCATGCTGATGTGCATAGTCCATTATGTGTAGCCATATGCGATGGATCTTTTTGCTTCATATGCTTTCTCCGAAAATTTGAGTGAATATATCTGTATATTTACTTAATAAGGGAGAAGTATGAAACATTTGAAAATTGTTCAAAGACTTTCAAGATGAAGTAGAAAATCATTATAACAAGAAAATAAAGAGTTTATGATTTGATCATAAAGGAAGATATTTGAGTTACATGTTTAGCAAAAACACCTAAGACTTGAGAAATTGTTCCATGATTTGTGTTTCCCGATAAACCATAGGAGTATATTCGAGAAATAAAATCAAACCATGTTTGACATGGTAAGATCAAGGATGTCATTTATAAAACTACCATTATGTTTTAAGGATTGAAGCTTTAGAGACTACCGCTTTTACACTGAAAAGAGCACCATCGTGATCCATTGAAATGACACCATATGAGTTATGGTTTGGGATAAAACCCGAATTGTCTTTTCTTAAATTTTGGTATGCTATGCATAAGTGAAATGTTTACAACCAAAGTCGGATAAGCACGTCTTTGTAGGTTATCCCAAAGAATTTGTTGGGAATTTCTCCATAACACCGAGGACAAAAGAGTTTGTTACTTGGAACGTCAAGTTTCTTGAGAAGGAATTTTTCGTGAAAAGTTAAGTGGGAGGACAATAGAACTTTGATAAGGTTGTTGAATCTTAGCTATATGTGCTAAGTAGCGCAGCGCCGGAAAGTATCCCGGTGGCGGCCACAATGCTCATGGCTCTCGTGATTACAAAAGGTGTGATCTCGGAGATTAAAGTTCCTATAGAACCGTGTGGGTCAGTAAGAATCAAATAGTAAGATTTGATAAGCAAGTCGTTATTGTTTTGACAATGATGAACCGACTACATGCAAAGAAGCGATGATGGGCCCTGACTCCATAAAATGACTAGAAGTCATAGAGTCCGTGATAGTATCCATACACGAGAAATCAAGTTTCTGAACTTGGAAGACCCTCCGGAAAGGCGTGAAGCCTATCGGTCGTGTTTGGATCTATAAAGAAATAGACATGGATGTTTGACATCTCTGAAATAGTCGACGTGTCGGAAAGATGTTTACGACAATGTTCAAGGAGTTGACTATGACAAGATTTGATCTTTCATAGCGATATATAGTCTTGACGGATTAATGTAGCAACCACTACATATAATTTGGTATACGGTAGTTGAATAAACAAAACAAGGTTCTTTTAATAGAACGGTAACCTAGGACATGTACATGACATGGTCCGAAGGGTTTTGTTAATTCAAAGGATGCTAAAAAGGGCATGTAAACTTCAATAGTTGAAGTAAGCATAGCGGAGTTGGAATCTTCACCATGATGAAACTGTTAAAAGAGTTTAAATTCATCGGAGATGATGAAGATGCTTGCATTTGCAAGAAATTAAGTGGGAGCGCTGAGACATATTTCTAATACATTATGTAGAGGACATATTGTTGATTGGAAATGATGTATCTTGTATTGACACAAGTTAAGAATTTCATTAAAATAAGATTTCGATGAAAGACTTGGGCAAACCCGGAATATTAGGCATGAATATCTATATGGATAGATTAAGGCGCTAATATGGTTGTGCCAGACATACATATATGAGATATTGAAAGGTTTCAATATGGAAACAACAAGAAAGGTTCTTGCTGCATGGAAAGGATTGTATCAAAATTCAAGTGTTTCAACACTTGGTGAGTAAAATCACATGAATATTTTGATCGATTATACCATGATATGTATATATCCAGAATGTCCTATGCTCTAAATGTTATGAGCATATACCAGAATGATTCATAAGATGATCATTGGACAATAGTAAAGATATTCTTATGAGCTTTGGAAGAACTAAGAATATATAATGTATAAGTGACAAATAGTTAAAGGTAGTTCATTGTAAAGTGTTACATTGATACTAGTTTTGTCACAAGATACAAATTAAATTTATCTCAATTTAGACTATGGGTGGCACAATATAATGGAAAGGATGTTCCATGATGGATTTGGATGAGTTCCAAAGTTGAGATATTGTGACGGATACTACAACAAAAGGCTAAGTATATGACTGCTATAGTAGCAGCATAGGAGGGCATTTGTGTTAAGTAGTTTGTTATCAAACTAGGTGTGGTTCAAAGTGGGCTAATACTATGAAGATATATTGTGTGATAATAATATCAACATATTTTAACCCGAACGAACTAAATGTCTCACCAGAGAACCAAATTTATACAATGCCATCTCATTTGAGAATGAGTGATGCGTAGAGACGCAAAGACATGCAAATACACACGGACTTGAAACTGTCAGATCCGGAGATTATGTTAACCACTAGCAATTGCGTATATGCAACACCAGAAAGCCATAGGTGTTCAATACGCAAAGTTTTTCAAACTAGATTATTGACTCTAGTGCAAGTGGGAGACTGAAGGGAATATGCCCGAGAGGCAATAATAAAGTGGTTATTATCTTATTCCATGTTTATGATAAATATTTATTTTACATGCTAGAATTGTATTGATCGGAAACATCAATACATGTGTGTTTAATAAACAAAAAGGGTTCCTAGTTATGCCTCACTTATAGACTAGCTTGTTGATTAACAAGATGATCAAGGTTTCCTGATCATAGACATTGGATGTTGTTAATAACAAGGTCACACCATTGGAGGAATGATGTGATGAACATTCATCCGAAGTATAGCATTACGATCAAGTCATTATGTTTATATTGCTATAACATCATACAAAGTAATCTTAGTCCTTAAACCATGAGATCATGTTAATTGCTAACACCGGAAGAGTATCTTGATAACATCAAACGTCACACCGTAACAGGGTGACTATAAAGGTGGGTTCAGTGCTACGAAGGTGTTATGTTGAGGCTCATGGATCAAGAGTGGGATTTGTCCATCCCGATGACGGATAGATATACTCTGGGCTCTCTCGGTGATATCACATTGAAATAGCTTGCAAGCAAGTGATGTGATCACTAGAATGTTATATCACGGGAACGAGAAAAGAGTGCATGTCGGTAACGAGATCAAACTAGGTATGGAGATACCGATGATCGAATCTCAGACATGTAATATATCACGGGACAAAGGGATTTAGTTACTAGCGTTAAAGGTTCTCACGATCACAGAAGTCATCGTTGAATGTGTAGGAGTCAGTATGGATCTCCAGGTCCCGCTGCTGATTATTGATCGGAGAGGGGTCTCAATCATGTCTGCATTATTCGCGAACCGTAGGGTGACACACTTAAGGGATACCGACACCATTTTGAGCAAATATGTTTTAGATAAAGATTTAAGAAAGCGCTGGAATTATTTCAATAGACACCGAAACTGTTTCGGATGAAATTGCTGAAATTGGTTCTGCATGTAATATTGAAATGTTACAGGGGTTTTATGTGAATGTTTGTTAATTAAAGTAATTAAAAAAATCTGAATAAAACTAATAAAAGAGTTTTATTAAATGAGAGAGCATTAAATTTGGAGAAATTTAATGCATTTAAAGTGGAGACTTTAATGGAGAATGTGAAGAGGCAAATTTATGTGGAGGGGGTTACCACCACATGAATGGGGGAGGTGAAGGGTCACCTCCATGGGGCGCCGGCCATGGGAGGGGTACCCTCCCCTCCTCCTATAAAAGGCCCCCCCTCTCCTCACTTCTCACATACGCCTCCTTGTGAAGGATCTCTCTCCCCCTCTAGTATTATTCCTCCATGGTCTCGGATTAGCGAGATACATGTTCCCGGTGGCTTTATCTGGAAAGGAGTTGCTGCTTCCGCTGCTTTGCTGGAGCGAGGGACGGAGGTTGTCGGGGTACCGGACGTGTGTGCGATCACGGATGCACCGCTACTTTGCGGTGCTGGACTTGGTGGTGCTGGAGCTGGATCTGATGGACGTGCTGGAGCCGGACCTGCTGGACTTCATCACGATCTTGAGATCGGCAAGTGTACGACTACATCAACCACGAGTTCCTACTCGTTAACAAAGCTTGTTGTCTACGAGGATAAGTTCTCGTTTCCACCCGTTGCTTTGTACCTAGTAGATAGATCTTGGCGTGTAGTTCACACCGTAGGAAATTTTTTGTTTTCTATGCTGCGGACCCAACAACAAAGGCTTCCTATCCTTTTATCATCGGGCCGCCGATGCACAGTTCCATGCCGTTGCCCGGCTTGATGGCTCATTCAATCTGGAGGCCTCCTGCGACGGCCTTTTCGTCCTCTCCAAGCGTGGAGCGACTGGCACCTGTTTCTGCGTCTGCAATCCGGTTTCTCGTGAGCATGCTCCCCTTGGGGCGCCGTGGGACTTCAGTATATTCCGTTTACTGGGAATGTATCTGCACCGCCCCACCGGCAAGTACCGGCTGTTACTGCACCGGAGCAGATGCACAGAGTCGATTGTTGGACCTCTCCTGCTCCCTAAAGGTAAAACTGGATGCTATGTCATTGGTTGCTATAACGATACCATGGAAGTTGTTGATATATGGGTGTTGCAGAACTATGAAGGCGAGGTTTGGGTCCTCGGGTACAATGTCAAATTGCCGGTCGAACAAATCAGGGGGCAGTTTGGGTGCTGGAATGACGATTCATATGCCACCATTGTGTCGGTGCATGGTGATGTCTTCTTGCAGGTCAGTCATGGCGGGTGGGTGCTTCACGTCGACACTGACGGCGAACTAATTGGCAGCTTCCATCGTGATGGCCAGCGAATCTCTGCTCGTGACCTTTGTCTTAAGCAAACTCTTGTTCCACATAACTTTTTCATGGCACTTGAAGGTTATGCTGTGACTGCTTCGCCTTTCCTCTGACGACTGTTGAGTGAGGCGGTTCTTCTCAATGCCTAGTTGTGATATCCTCATGAGCTACTACAATACATATGAATTGGGTCAAGTATGAGCCTGCTAGATTTTGGATCAGATGTGTATAAACTATGATCAGATGCTCTGGCTCCTATGCGGTTGCATGAAATCTATGAATTTTGTTGTGCTAAAATTACCAAGTCATTTTGCTCTGCTTTTGGAATACTTACTGACTGATATGTGTCATCTCTCTATTTTCTTCGCCTGAGGAATTGAATTTTCTTTATTTTATTTATATCTATTGATTCTCGGTACTACTGGATTGTTAGCAATTGATACGCCTCATGCCCCTGTTCGTTGAGCTGAGGAACTGAGTTTGCTTTATTATATTTACCTAGTGCTCTTTCTTAGTACTGAATTGTTAGCAATCTATATGCTCATGTCCCTATTCCCTTGAGCTGAAGAATTGGTTTGACCTTCTTATCTAGTGATCTTCTTCGGAGTCAATATTTTGCTTGTCTCTTTACCCTTTGTTGTAGATGATGATAAAAAAGGGGAGGATTTCCTGTATGTTGACTTGCAAACTGCATATGATTTTTAAGAGATGGTTGGATCACTACTTGTTGATTTAAATGGTTTTATCACAAGTCAATTTCTCAATGAAAAGGTCTATTATAATTGAATTTCTTGATGATTCCATTGCATCTGGTTAGGTAGGTCCGATGTACACTAATAAGATCATCACTATACCGAGAATTGAGCATGCTTATGTTTATCTCATTGTAAGTAGTTGTATTCTTGTAGAAAAGGCTGCTGCAACTTGAAAACTCTAGGCGTACTATTTTGTGCTTCAATTCTGACAAACTTTTGCTGTTGCATTGTTTGAGATGATCTCTTGTAAGTTCACTTTACCTGCTAACCATGTTAAGGTTTAATGCTGCAACTTGAAAACTCTAGGCGTACTATTTTGGGATATAATAAGCACATAGAAGGTTTGTCATAAACAGGCTACGGTCCCACATTGGGTTCATCTCTGAAGCAGGGACAAGCAGCATGCCAACTGTGTGCCAATACAGTTGTAGAAGAAAACACTCTGATCATTTGTTACAGCATAATGTATTATGTGATATTGCAGTGGACGTACTGCTCATACTCAGGCTTGCGGAGACTATTAAGCTCCATACTGGAGTAGCTCCATACTGCATGCTGTATTATCCATTGCAGTGCAACCAACATGAACATCAATGAATACGTTTTTGTGCGTGCCTCCATCCTGACACTGTCGTTTTTCCCTTGCATTGTTTGGAATGATCTCTTATTGTTTCGCTTTACCTCCTAACCATGTTATGGGTCAGTGCTTCATGTGTTGTTCGAGCTTAACTTAAGTCCAAGAAACAAAATTGTATGTCTTGAGTAGGACAGCACTATACCAATTGTGTGACAGTACAGTTGTAGAACTAAGCACTATCATCATTTGTTACTTGCTTACCAACATCTCAAGCACTATATTTCTGTGACTAATAACTCAAGCACTCAGATCAAGATGCAAAACTTATACTTATGAGCACAAAAACTGTCTGCCAAGGTATGGCTCGATCCCAAATTGTGTTGACCATGTCTCAACAGGACAGCACGAGGCCAATTGTGTGACAGTACAACTGTGTAAGTAAGTTGAAATTCATTTGATTATTTGCCTCAGAATGTAGAAGTAGGTTGTAAAATTATGTTCATCATCCAGATTAATTGATCCAGTAAGTTTGTCTGCGATATGAAACCGACGACTGAGATGTCTTTTCACCTGAAACTATTTGGTATGGTGTGTATGCTCAAACATGTCCTTGTAAGGCAAGAGTAGGCAGATAACTGGGAGTAGTACTTGGAACATAAAACCAGTGATGAGAGTATCAGGTGATGCATGGAACGGCAGTTGCGCGCACAGCTACTAGGTCTCAATGTATGTTTATGATTTCTTCACCTCTGTACGTTTCTTGAATTAAATTGTACCATAGTCAAAAAAAAAAAAAAAATCATGAATACACTGCATCGTGTTAAGTATGGGCACTAGGCTCACCATTATAGCGAGAGTCCAGACTAGCAGGGCATGATTATAGTTGTCTCCTTTCAAGCAGGTGTTGTTTTTTCCTAGGAAAAAAACTGATACATACTACTCATCACTAGTCACTGCATGGTATTATGTACATTTGCAAGATAACTGATCAGTCCTTACGTCATGTGCTTTATGTGCCATTGCAGATCAATTGCCCAGCTGCTAAAATTCTGGCTACTCGCCAGCCTATTTTCTACTGTATGGCCCTTTTGGGGGTGCATGGCTACATTTACACCATATATAGGTGTTGAACTGCATTCTGTGCTCTTTGGGTGCATCCTTGCAGTTCTAACAGAGCTGACTGAGCTATCTGCATCAGAAGGACAAGACTTATTTACCACAGAAGCTAGACTGAGAACAACCAAGGTTTTTGTCATAGTTTTGTCATGTTCCTTGTATAAATGACCCCCTCTGTCCTCTCAGTCCCTCTCCGTGTAATCACTCTGTAAACGAACCAGTTGAAAATTATGGGAAAGTTCAGGCCGGCGTAAGCCCGCCTAGTCATGCTCAAAAAAAAAGAAAAGAAATGTGAACCCAAGCTGAAAACATTTCCTTATATCCGTTAAGGTGTATATATACACGAACAGTGACCAGTGTCCATGCGCGCAAAATATGGCCCCAGCTGCTATTTAGTTTATGTGTATTTTTTTTTTTGACGGAAGTCATTCTATTGCCCAACAAACCCGTCACAATCGCTAACAAATTGCACACATAAACAGGTGCATCACCCAAGACTTTCAGTTTCACCCCTATATGAAAACAGTGCAGAAGACCAGCACTAGTTAACAGAGTATATAGTAGTAGTATAATTTGATGACCATTTTCCAAAAAAAAGATATGCTCCACCGTATATGACAATCTTCATAGTTGTGAACATTTGTGTCAAAAAACATGTTTCCCCTTGGTAAATTTCAAAGTTATACCAGAACTGAAGACAAAACACTGTATTGATCGTCCGATCCAGTGTTACCTGGCGAGCAAAACACATCCATGATCCACCAAGCACCCTCTGGTCTGCACTTGAGTCAGGATTAAGGAACAATGAAGATCATCACTTTCAGATTTCAGAACAGAAGCATTCGATTAACTGCTTCAGATTCATTTAAGCTAGGAAACTAGACCTGATTACCTGAAGGAAAAAAGCAAAGCAGACCGACAATGATGATGGCTGGGCAATCAATGACAAACTCAGTGGAGCACCTGGAGGTCGTAGTACTCGGGGCCGGAGACGGACGGCGTCGGCCAGCACGCTGTCCGCTAAGCCCAAGCCCAGAATGCTTCTTCTACAGCTTCTACCTCCTTGGCTGCTGCTGCCTGCTCCAAGATTGTTGTGGCCCCTGTTCTCTCACAGCCACCCTTCTGACAACACTAGGCTACAGTCCTTGGCCTAAATATCCTCTAAAGAATCTAATTTTTCGTTAAAAATCCATTGTGTCTGGTAAAGTATGGACACTGGGCTAGCCAAAACTGCTACTACTCCTGTCAACTAAGGGGATGTTCTTCTGTTCAACTATCTCCATCATTTTACCTCTGCTGCAAACCGTTTTAAGGAATGCTTGTTTCATGGTCATGCTACATACCTGTCCCACATTGTGTTCCTCCTGATACACATTATTTTTTGAACTGCTGCCTCGTGAGACACTGTTGTTGTCGGCCATGAACCAATGCTCATTTTCATCTCTAGGATATTGGACGAGAGAAGCGTGATCATGCCGCTTGGCGATCAGGGTCTCTAGGATGCTGATAAACCAGCATAAGACTGCATCCAAGATGAAGAGCAGACAGCAAGTCCTGGCTGCCTTCAACAAACACTGAAGCTGTACAGTCAAGTTCTGCCCAATGGATTGGTGCTCTACGGTGGGACTTGAGAACAGTTGATCGCAACGGTCATTTGAACCTAAGTTTGTATTTAACTGTTGCAGCAATGCTGCTATCGTTTTGTTTTTTTCTGAACCTAAGTTGGGATGCTGCTACAAGTGTAATCTTAATCATCAAGTTTTCAGTGTTAGTTTTCTCTGTATGTGTCAATCTTTCTTTGCTGCCCATCTAGCCTCAGTCTGTGTGTAGCATTACATTGTCAACCTGTCAACAGAGCAAGAAAGGGATACGTTTTATTTTACTCCATTGCGTGCCCATTGTTCATTAATTCAAAGCAGGAAGTACCAACAATCTTAACCCAGTGCACAGAACTATCTAAAGCCTGCACTAGTAGTGCAGTTTGCACTCAAGATTTATACCATACGGACAGAAGCAAACTAGAAATTCATTCATTTGATGATGCATCAACTCTGCTCAGTACGTACATTGGATAAGCTAGCTAGCTTGGAAAGATTCACAAAAAAAGACAATGTTGATTTTGGTTCCAGGTCAAATACAGCAAGATTGGCTGTTCTGAATTCAGAAAACACGCTAACAAGGAACACTTTTCAAGCTGCTGCGAATTGCCAGGATAGAGAGATCTAATAGAGCACAACTAAATAAGATACTCAGGGATGATGATCGTTCTCAATATATTCAGTATCAGAGCGTCTAGAAGCAGAGAAACTGATCAAGCTAGACACAATATTATAATCACATTTTTGGTTCGAGTTCAGAAAGGCACTGAAATCAAACACAGCAAAGCTAGCTGTTCAGAATTCAGAAAACAGGCAACACCACGACACTTGACGCAGCTGACAACTGACTAAATGGATCTAATCGAAGACGGCCAGCTTCTGGTACTCGTCGCCGGCGATGGCCTCCTTCATGATGGCCTCTGGGCTCACCACGCCGTCGTTCTGCAGGAAGATCTTGAGGAAGTTCTTGGAGAAGCCGCTCACCATGGCACACCCCGGCTGGGTCGATGTCACCGGCGTCGACTTGGAGTCGCGCAGGTTCCAGAAGACGACCTGCGGTATGGCATCGCCGTAGCCGGCGTCCCTGAACTTGCGGCAGATCACGTTGTAGTCCGTGTCCCAGGAGCCGGACCCGTAGGCCTGGCCGTGGTAGTAGCCCCTCCCGGACGCCTCGTCGAACTCCATGTCGCTGTACACGAACACGGTCCTGATCATCTTCTCCGGGGGCAGCTGGGACTCTGTGGCGGTGCGGAGGATCTGGTCGAACACCCCCTGGAAGTTGGTGCTCCCGTGCCACTCGAGGCGCTTCACGAACTTTAACTTCTCGCGGAGGGTCCTGCCCTTGATCACGTGGATGGAGGGCCGGCTGTGGAAGGTGATCACCTTGCCCGCCCACGGCTCCTCGCTGAGCTCCGAGGTGAGCACGCCCAGCGCGATGCACACCTCCATCGGGGTGCCCCCCATGCTCCCGGACACGTCGCACACGGAGATGCAGTTGCGCAGCGACCCCTTGGCGCGGAGGTCGTCCACCATGCGGCGCCACTGCAGCTCCGAGACCTCGTCGTCCTCGCCGCGGTAGGCGGGCGCGGCGATCTCGTGCGGAAGGAGCGCGCCCGCCGCGATCTTGGCCTTGCCGGCCTCGACGTCCTCCAGGTACTTGTCGAAGCGCGCCTCGTCGTGCTTCTTGAACAGGGACTTGTAGCGCCTCATGGCCACGGAGGCGACGCGCGCGTAGGGGAGCTCGTCCCACTTGCCGGCGCTCATGTACACCTCCGGGAGCTCCAGGACCTTGCGCATGGGCACGAGCACCTCGCGGCGGAGACGGTGGAGGACGCGGTACGTGTACTGCTCCTCCGTGAGCTGGGCGTACTCGGGGTCCGAGTCGCGCGGGAAGAGGCGGCGGCCGATGGCCTCGCAGAGCAGCGTGGTGCGGTCGAAGGACGAGCCCGGCGTGGGGCACCACTTGGCGGCCAGCCCGATATTCTTCCTCTTCTTCCCCATCTGCTCCATGTCAGCGGCGAGGAGGTCGGCGAAGAACTCCGAGACGGCGTCGAACAGGAAGCGGTAGGCGCGGTCGCCGTAGTACGTCTCGAGCGACTGCACGGCGAGCTTGGCCACCTTGCAGGTCTTCTTCGACATGACGCGCTTGCTCTTCTTCTTCTGCTGCTGATCCACCTCCATCGCCTCCGGCTCCTGGACCGGGACGGTGGTCTCGACCTCCATCGAGACAGGCTTGCCGCTCTTGGTCTTGGAGAGCGCGGCGGAGAGGTAGTCGCCGAAGGTGGCCTTGGGCGCGGCAACAGCCACCTCGCGGGCGCGCTTCCTGCCAGCCAGCCTGGCGCGGAGGCCCTCCCTCTGCTTGCCGAAGTCCTTCTCCTTCCTGCGCGTCTTCTCCGCCGCGGCGGTCTCCTTGGCGGCCTTGCGCACGTCGGGGCCGTGGATGAGGCGGAAGAGCAGCTCGGGGAAGTCCTTGAGGTAGCCGAACTCGGCGAGCGCGGCGACGTTGCAGGCGAGCGTCTTGGGGTGCTCGGCGTGCATCCAGAGCGCGGCGGCGTAGAAGCCCTCCTTGTCGGACTTGCCGGTGCCGCGCACCCCGCGGAGGTTGCAGGCGAGCTTCAGCGCCATGAGCGGGTCGTGGGCCCACGCCGCCCTGAGGAGCTCGCGCACGCGCTCGGCGGGCGTGTCGGGGACGACCTGGAAGAAGAAGTCGAGGCAGGGGTTGCCGGAGCCCGAGTACGTGGCGGAGCAGTTCTCCGTGAGGGCTCTACGCGGCTTGAGCGCGGCCTTGATCTCGGTGGCGGAGGGCGCGTTGAAGGCCGCGTCGAGGAGGTCGAGGAAGGGGTGTGACGCCGGGGCGGCGGCGGCAGCGGCGGCGGCCGACGGGCGCGCGCCGCGGATGACGGGAGGGCCGAGGAGGAGGCGCGTCGTCGCGGCGGAGGATTCCGTCTCCATCGCCATGGCCGCCGCTGCGCTAGGGTTTTTGGTTGGGTATCGAGGTGGGGGGACGGATCGGTTTGGTTTCGGCTCGACGAGATTTCGCGATCTGATTTGGAGAGGAGGTGGCCTGGCCTGGTTCGTACGGTTGATTATATGGGTGAGAGGGAGGAGGAGCTGCGGCGGTTGCGTGGGTGGATCGTGGCCCTTGATTGAACCGACTTGACGGGTGGACGGGGCAGATTAGTTCTCATCGTAGCCGTGGGCCCTCAATGCTTCCAAACCGACATGGATTGTCATTATTTCTGTGACATGGATTGACATGGATTGTCATTATTTCCAAACCGACAAGCACTACGCCTACCGCGTCCGCGACCGCCTCCGCCGCGAGGTGCTCGTGCCGCTGCGCAAGGTCCTGGAGCTCCCGGAGGTGTACATGAGCGCGCACAAGTGGGACGAGCTCCCCTACGCGCGCGTGCCCTCCCTCGCCATGCGCCAGTACAAGTCGGGCGTCGTCGGCTTCTTCGACGAGGTGCGCGCCGGCCTCGCCAAGATCCCCGCGGACGCGGTGCTGCCGCACGAGATCGTCGCCGCCGCACTCAAGGGCGACCACGACGAGTCCGCCGAGCTCCAGTGGCGCCACATGGTGTCGAACCTGGAGTCCGAGGGCCGCCTCACCAACTGCATCGCCATGTGCGCCCTGTCCAGCTCGGTCGAGAAGCCGCCCGCGGCCGCTGCCATCGCGCTGGGGCTCCTCGTCTCGGAGCTGAGCCAGGAGCCGTGGAAGGGGCGGGTGATCACCTTCGACACAGCCACGCACCAGCTGCACAAGGTGCGCGGCGCGTCGCTGCTCGAGAAGCTCCGTCCTCTCGCCGCCGTGAGGGCCCAGAAGGGCGCCAACCTGCAGGCCGTCTTCAACAAGATCCTCAACGTGGCAGTGGCGGGCAAGCTGGACAAGGAGATGATGGTTAAGCGCGTGTTCGTGCTTAGCGACATGGAGTTCGACGGCTGGGTCGGCGGCGAGGCCTGGGTGTCGCAGCACCAGGCGATCAAGAACAAGTTCGAGGCCGAGGGCTTCGCCGTGCCAGAGGTGGTGTTCTGGAATGTCGGCACGGCCAAGGCGTCTGTGCCAGTGGTGGCGGCGCAGGCAGGTGTGGCGCTGGTCAGTGGGTACTCGAAGAACCTGGTGCGTCTGTTCCTGGAGGCGGACGGCGTGCTCACACCATCGGCCATCATGGCCGACGCCATCTCCGGCCCCGAGTACGACGGCCTCCAGGTGCTCGACTGAGACCGAGCTCGACCAATAACCACCCAGCCATGATCATCATGGATCTGCTTTACTTTTACCTTTCGTTAGTTTCCTAGCTAGGTAAATCTGAAGCTCTGAATCATACGCCTGTGTTCTGAACTCTGAAGGTGATGATGCTCTTCAGTAGTTAGTGGATCATTGATTTGTTTCCATTGCTTATCTTTCCGAATGAATGCAGAAGTGTTTGCATTATTCATTGCATGGTTATTCTTGATCCTGTTATAGTGCTTGCTCGATTTGGTTCTGAAGAGTAATAACCTTTGATGGTAATTCTTCAGTTTGAGATGTAATCTAGCATGCCCAGAATTATCACTTCTTGAGGTTGCTTCTGAACGTTTTCTTCAGTTCTGGTTTATATATGTGGGTTTAGAAAAGAGTATCATAGTCGATTGGCCAATCAGTACAGTGCTTTTTCTTCATTTCAGGTTTTCAGTGGTTAGTGGATCATGGATGTGTTTCGATTGCTTATCTTTTTTTTTTTAACTGGATTGCTTATCTTTCTGAATGAATCCAAAACTGTTTCCATCATTCATTGCAGGGTTATTCTTGAGCTTGAGTACATGGTTATTCTTCAGTTATAGTGCTTGATCGATTTAGTTCTGATGGATCGCTTCTGTTTCTGGATCCAACTGGATTGTTCTCTGCATGAATTCCAACTGTTGCATCCGAAATCATTCACCTATTCTCCAGGTGTAAACATGTACTAGTACAAAACTTAATTGCTACCTCTCGATCTCAGCAGTAACTTGGCCAATTCAATTATGTTTGAACTTATCACTGTAATTTGTAGAGTATGTTTCGTCTTGAGCTTCAGTTTGGCAGTTTTGTGCAAGAATAGGCATTCAGACTGTACTATCACTAAATAGATACACTGATTAAGTCCAGAACTGTCTCTTTTTTCTATTTCATGATGGAGGGTGTTCTGGTATGTATATGGGTTTAGAAGGAGATCATAGTCAATCAGCCAGCCAGTACAAAAATTACAAGTTGATCTTTTCAGACTAAGTCTTGTGCTTTTTCTTCAGTTCCTGTATAACTGTGAAATTTACCAAGGGGAGGTTTAGTAATACTTCCTAGCTTTATAACATGGAGAAAATAGTTAAAAGAGTATGCACTGAATTTTAGAAAATATTGTGATACAGTAACAAACATTTAGTAATTGTTCTACTCCCTCTGACCCATATTAGTTGACTCAAGTTTGTCTAGATTCGGATATATCTAGCACTAAAACATGTCTAGATACATCCGAATCTAGACAAATCCAAGTCAATTAACATGGGCCGGAGGGAGTAGCTTTTTCCATATAAATTCATCGAAAAAGTTTGTTCTCATAAAGTAACTCGTCATCAGTTCCATCCACGCAACGTGAGGGCACTCGATTAACTGAAACATCACACAAGATTTCCTAATCATATCAGAATATAACCACAAGATGTACGATTCTCGCCCGTGGGCACTAGATTTATATTAGTTTATTTATTTTATTAGTAAAATGAACACTCGAATACATGACGAATGAATGCAGTATTACTTGTTGTTCTAAGTATTACTTCACCTTTTCGTGCATCAGTCGCAGTGAAGGAAGGTGGTGAAGTTCTTTTTTTTTCTTCGATAAAGAGGTGGTGATGTTCTGAATGCAGTAACGTTGGTGCTTGAAGGATCATGGATGTGTTTTGATATTTGTGAATGAATTGATTGCTTAATTAGGGGGTGCTCAAAGTGTTTGCTGCATTATTCTTGAGCCCGAGTTCATGGTTATTATTCTTCAGTTAAGTACATTGCCTGATCGATTTGCTACTGAAGAATATCTCCGCCTCTTTCTGAAGCCAACTGGAGATGAACTGTTGCACCTGAGATCAGTCATCTGTTCTCGAGGTGGAAGCACGTACAGAGCTCAGTTAGTACCTGTTGATTTCACAAGTAACTTGGCCAACTCAATCATCCGTGTTTGAACTTGGCCACTGAAACTGTTAATTTGCATGTACTTTCTTTAGCTTGGATCATGCAGCCCTGAGATACAGTTTCACGCTTCTCCGCAATAATAACCATTCAAATTGATCCATTTCACTTTCTACGTCGCTCTTGTCGAGTCCCCGTTACACATGCTCAAGTCATCATAAACTAACTTACGATTGGGAGAGTTTAGATGAGGTCCTCTTAAGCAATTAAGGTTACTGATTTACTGTTATCAATACATGGGTTCAGATTTTAGTTTGCGTACAGGATTCAGTAATCGCAAGTGTTGCTGTCCTTCAGCCAAGCACTTTGAACTAAGATGGACCAAATGGTTTAGTTCGAATCCAATGCTTGAGATCAGACCTTCAAAACTAACTTAACCATGCCATCAAGTTCAGTAGTTCCAAGTTTTCGAGTTAGCTCTTTGCCAACATAGCGACAAATGTAGAGAGCAGAGGCAATGCCTGTGGAAAGTATTACTCCCTCCGATCCAAATTAATTGACTCGGATTTGTCTAAATTCGGATGTATCTGGACTTGTTTTAGTGCTAGAAACATCCGAATCTAGACAAATTCAAGTCAATTAATTTGGATCGGAGGGAGTACCAGTTGATGCTCAGCAGAACATTTGTGCTATGAATTAACCAGGTGGCTAGTCAACTAAATAACCACACATATTTTTGTTTTTTAGCTTGGAATTAGTTTATAGGTGACCAAATCAGCCTTTTTAGCACTACTGTTGCTTTCAGTACAGGAAACCTGCAAACTTTGTTCACTGGTCTATTTTCAGAGAAGGCAGCAAGTAAAATCTGAAACTCGGTTATGATTAGGGCACGTGTGAGCATACAACGCACCAAGCAGTTTCAGGTGAAGATACTTCTCCATCGCAAGTCACGGACACACGGATTGGATTAATAAATCTGGATGGTGAGCTTATTTTCACAACTTCTGCAAACTTGGTGCCACACACCAGGTCTGGTGCTGTTGTACCTGCTTGAGATATGGACAAATGTGGGATCTGAGCCAGACCATGGCAAACCATTTTAGTGCTTATTAGTACAATTTTGTTTCTTGATCCGAGTGCTTGGGATATTAGTCACGAACTTTTAGTGCTTGAGGTATTAGAAGGCCAGTAAGAAATGATCTGAGTGCTTGTCACACAGTTGGCCTGGTGCTTGTCCCTGCTTCAGACATGAACAATATGGGACCTGTGCCTGACCATGACAAACCGTATGTGTGCTCCCATGAACCATTAACCCTTAACATGGTTAGGAGGTAAATCAAATAACAAGATATCATCCCAAACAATATAATAGAAAACAGTATCAGGATGGAAGCACAAAAGGCTATTCCTAGAATTTACAGGTTGCAGTACTAGTCTTTTTTACAAGGATACCACAACTCCTCGGAAGAAGACACATATAACAATGTTTTGCATATGATCATAGCTTTACATTGCAGCTCATGGGGCATATGAGAACTAGGCCGTTTCGAAGAACCATGCATCTCACTTAACAGCCGTCAGAGGAAAGGGGAAGCGTTCACAGCGCAACCTTCAAGTGCCGTGAAGAAGTTATGCGGAACAAGAGTTTGCTTGAGCCGAAGGTCCAGAAAACGGATGAGTTGGCCGTCGCGATGGATGCTTTCAACTAGTTTGCCCACAGAGTTGATGCAAAACACCCACCCACCATGACTGACCAGCAAGAGGACGTCACCGTCCATCGAAAACTTTCAGGGCATTGTTATAGCTGTAGAGGCCGAGCGTGCCATCCATCTCAAAGATATCTGATTGGTCGCCAATAAGCGGAGCGTGCATCTGCCGGAACGACTCGGTTGCGGTGTCAAACACCAGTACGAGCGTGCTAATTTCGCTCTGATGATGATGATGATGATGATGATGATGATGATGATGCACTGGGAACCAGTGCAGGCTATCACGGACCATGGTAGGTATGTTGAAGCGCAGCAGCTCATCTGGCCCCTTGATGTACCTGGGCGGCTTGTCGGAGCCCAACGCGTAGGTATAGCAGCCGATTTCACTTGTAGGCAGTGGGGATTCGCCGAGGGTCCTTTGGTGCAGTAACAACCGGTACTCGCCGGTAGGACGGTGCAGATACATACCCAGAAAAGTGTATGTGCTGAAGTCCCACTGTGTCCCCAGGGGAGCGTGCTCTCGTGTGACCGGGTTGCAGATGGAGTAGGAGGCGCCGGTCGCCCCGTGCTGCTTGGAGAGGACGAGGAGGCCGTCGCAGGAGCCCTCCGGACTGTAGGACTCGTGAAGCCGGGCGACGGGTTGTAGAAGCTGGCCATCGCCGGCTTGGTGATTAAAGGCGAGGTAGTTGCTGTACTCGGAGCCGGAGACGGGTTGACCCCAAACGATTTGGAGGGAGGGCTGGTGGCGGTGGTGGGCTAGGAGGAAGTCGCGGGTGGAGGTGGTGCGGCGCCACGCGCGGCACACGGCGCGGAAACGAGGAGGGTTTTTGGGGGGAGGCGGACGAGGATCTCCCAGACGATCACCTCCTCCGGGAGGCGGCGGCAGGGAGGCGGCGCTCCTGCCGCCATGGTTGTCGGCGGGGATGGAAATCCCAGGAGGAGTTGCGGTGATTGTGGGAAGAATTGTGCTGATTGTGGGAAACAATGTGAATGGGTTTTGGCTGGGCTGAGATCACGATTATATCAAAGCAAATATTTTCTATAACATTTTCTGAAAGGATTTGGGCTGGGCTTAGCTCAGGGTTTTGGCCTCCAATATATTTTTTAATCGAAACAATTTTCAAAGTGTCTTGGATTTGTTATTTTTATGCGCACCATCTTTTTTTTGCACACATGAACAATTACTTTTCGCATATATGATTTTTTTAACAAGATCCTGAATCGTGGCGGTGGCGGGCAAGGTTGACAAGGAGATGATGGTGAGGCGCGTGTTCGTGCTGAGCAACGTGGAGTTCGATCACTTGGTTGGCGGCGAGGCGTGGGTGCCAGAGCACCAGGCGATCAGGAACAAGTTCGAGGCCGAGGGCTTCGCCGTGCTGAAGGTGGTAGAACGCGGACACTTCCAAGGTGTCGGTCCCGGTGGTGGCAGCGCAGGCCGGCGTGGCGCTGGTCAGCAGGTACTCCAATAACCTGCTGCGGCTGTTCCTGGAGGCAGACGGTGTGCCCTCGCCGATACTACGACCACCAGGTGCTCCACTGAGTTTGTCATCGATTGGCCAGCCATGATCATCGTCGGTCTTCTTTGCGTTTTTCCTTCAGGTAATCAGGTAGTTTCCTAGCTCAATGAATCTGAAGCAGTTAAACGTTCTGAACTCTGAAAGTGGTGTTCGTGGATGTGTTGTGGTGGATCCTGACTGAACTGCAGATCAGCGAGTGCTTGGTGGATCGTGGATGTGTTTTGGTCGCCTATCTTTTCTGAATGAATGCAGAGCTAGCTGTTTGCTTTGTTCATTGCAGGGTTATCCTTGAGCTTGAGTGCATGATTACTCTTCAGTTTTAGTGCTTGCTCCATTTTGGTTCTGAAGAATAATAACCTTTGATGGTAATTCTTCAGTATGAGCGTCCAGGGATACATCAATGAGATGCAATTGCACGGTTTTGTGCATTCAAACTGTACTGTCAGTAAGTAGATACTAAAAGAAGTATGACAAACCTTTGGTTGTTCTCAATCTAGCTTCTGCGGTAAATAAGTCTTGTCCTTATGCAAACCTCTGTAAGAACTGCAAACGATGCACCCCAAAGAGCACAAAATGCAGTTCCAGACGATCGCCAGTTTCACATCCCATAATCACTGGATATCTGGACGCGTAAAATGTAACCATGCACTCCAAAAAGGACATACAGTAGAAAATAGGCTGAGCAGCCGAGCAATGGCACATGTAGTACACATGACGTAAGGACGGGTCATTTTTCTTGCAAATGCACATAATACCATTCAGTAAGTAGTGTGAGAGTGAGATTTTTACATCTATGTAGCATGCCAATGGATCAATTACATGGCGTGGAGTGCTCCTGTGCTTTCCGTCTGTTTTTTGGCACGCTTTCCAAAGCAGATTCCCTAAAACGGTTTGTAGCTGAGGTAAAATGATAGAGATAGTTCCAAACAATGAAGCACTGACCCTTAACATGGTTAGGAGGTAAAGCGAAACAATAAGAGAATATTCCAAACAATGCAAGGGAAAAACGACAGTGCCAGGATGGAGGCACGCACAGAAAGGTTTTCGTTGATGTTCAGGTTGTTGCACTGCGATTGATAATACAGTATGCAATATGGAGCTACTCCAGTGTGGAGCTTAATAGTCTCTGCAAGCCTAAATATGGGCACTTACCTGCACTGCAATGTTATATAATACATTATGCAGTAACAAATGATCAGAGTGCATTATTCTTCAGAACTGTAATGGCACACAGTTGGCCTGCTGCTTGTCCCTGCTTCAGAGATGAACCCAATTGTGGACCGTAGCCTGTTTATGACAAACCTTCTATGTGCTTATTATATCCCATGAAGCATTAAACCTTAACATGATTAGCAGGTAACATGATTAAACCGTAACATGATTACAAGAGATCATCCCAAACAATGCAACAGCAAAAGTTTGTCAGGATTGAAACACAAAATAGTACTCCTAGAATTTTTGCAGTACTAGCCTTTTCTACAAGAATACAACTACTTAGAATGAGACAAACATAACCATGCTCGATTATCGCTATAATGATGATCTTATTAGTGTACATCAGACCTACCTAACCAGATGCAATGGAATCATCAAGAAAAATCAATTATAACGGACCTTTTCATGACAAATTGACTTGTGATAAAACCATTTAAATTAACAAGTAGTGATCCAACCATCTCTTAAAAATCATATGCATCTTGCAAGTCAACATACAAGAAATCCTCCCTCTTGTTACCATCATCTACAACAAAGGGTAGAGAGACAAGCAAAATATTGTGACTCCGAAGAAGATCACTAGATAAGAAGGTCAAACCAATTCTTCAGCTCAAGGAATAGGGACATGAGCATATAGATTGCTAACAATTCAGTACTAAGAAATATCACTAGATAAATATAATAAAGCAAACTCCGTTCCTCAGCTCAACGAACAGGGGCATGAGGCATATCAATTGCTAACAATCCAGTAGTACTGAGAATCAATAGATAAATAAAATAAAGCAAATTCAATTCCTCAGGCGAAGGAAATAGAGAGATGACACATATCAGTCAGTGAGTATTCCAAAAGCAGAGCAAAATGACTTGGTAATTTTAGCACAACAAAATTCATAGATTTCATGCAACCACATAGGAGTGAGAGCATCTGATCATAGTTTATACACATCTGATCCAAAATCTAGCAGGCTCATACTTGATCCAATTCATAAACTACGCATTGAGAAGAACCGCCTCACTCAACAGCCGTTAGAGGAAAGGCGAAGCAGTCACAGCATAACCTTCAAGTGCCATGAAAAAGTTATGTGGGACAAGAGTTTGCTTAAGACAAAGGTCACAGGCAGAGATTCGCTGGCCCTCACGATGGAAGCTTCCAATCAGTTCGCCGTCAGTGTCGACGTGAAGCACCCACCCGCCATGACTGACCAGCAAGAAGACATCACCATGCACCGACACAATGGTGGCATATGAATCATCGTTCTAGCACCCAAACTGCCCCCTGATTTGTTCGACCGGCAATTTGACGCTGTACCCGAGGACCCAAACCTCGCCTACTTCATAGTTCTGCAACACCCATATATCAACAACTCCCATGGCATCGTTATAGCAACCAATGACAAGCTTGTTATCCATCTCAAAGATATTTGACCTGGTAGGACCAACTGGAGCACACATATGTCGGAACGATTCGGTTGTGGTGTCGAATACCAGTACCAGTCTGCAGCTTTGGCCCCGCCGGTACTCGCCGGTGGGGCGGTGCCGATACATTCCCAGTAAACGGAAGTCCCACGGCGGCCCAAGGGGAGCATGCTCACGAGAGACCGGATTGCAGACACAAAAACAGGTGCCAGTTGTTCCGCGCCTGGAGAGGACGAAAAGGCCGTCGCAGGAGGCCTCCAGATTGAATGAGCCGTCAAGCCGGGCAACGGCATGGAGCTGTGCGTCGGCGGCCCGATGATCAAAGGAGAGGAAGTCTTTGTAGTGGGTGTCCCTGTACTCGGAGCCGGAGATGATGGGGAGGTTGGGCGTTGGTGTGCAGAATATCGATGGTATAAACGGCAAGAAGGATGGTAGCAGCCACAGTCCTGCTGGTTGTACACTCGAGGTAGGGGAAGCAGGTGGCTCACTGGCTCGGCCTTGATGGCCGACGAAAGCTGCGGAATGGCAGCGGTCGGGGCAATGGAGAGGAAAACGGCGAGGTGTTGAAGGTGTTGCCTGGTGTACCGGGGGAAATCCCAGGACCAGTCCAGGCAGCAACATTTGCATTTCTTTTTGAAGGGATTGCTTGGTATGCGGCACTTCAGAGTGCTAGGAGCATGATAGGACTATTCCGGAGGGCGCAACGACTGCGGGTCATCTTCGTTTCGTTGATCTGTCGGTATTAGCAGTCGCTTTTCTTTTCTTTGTCACTCTTTTTGTTTGGGTTGAATGTAATGCGGCCCTAACATGCTTGTTGGTTGTATCGTTGTGAAATCTTGTTTTGAAGAAGAAGCCTATATGGACAACCATCATATTACTACAGGTTGGTTGCCATATTTTTTTGTTTACATAAATGTCTAGTGATATTTTGTGTGAAATCTGTTTTATGATGTACACATATTCATCAGTGTGATAATAAGGAACTAGCTTTTTTAAAAGATAGATCCCATAATTTTTTTCATTGTCCCTTGCACCCATTTGAACTATGGTGCTATACTATTTTCCTCATATTCATCTTTGCTACAACCTGGTACATTTGCACCAAATTATTACTTTGTCTTCGTAATTGAAGTGACATGGGCGCAACCATGATAAGTTTATGTACCACAGGAATTGATTTCAAAGTTCCACAAAACTCCAAAAAAATTATGTTGACGCGGTTAATGTTCTATTCTAGGAGTGTGTAAATTTTCGCCATGTAATACATTGTATTATTTTGGGCTTAGGAAAAATAAATTGTACTTTACTGAACCGAATATAAAATATTTTTCGTTGCCAAATTTCGCAGTCATTTTTCCCAAATTTGTTGAGACTTCTGAATTCAAAAAAATTCAAGGTTAAAAACATAAGCTCAGTGTAGGCCGTGCTCCAAACGGCCGCTCCCTTCGCCATTTTACTGCTACTTACTCTTTTTTTTGAAAGGAGCATATATTAATATCGAGAGATACCAATTATACTCAGCCTCTGGAACAACGCAATACCCTAATGGTAATACGGATGCATCCAAAAAATAAAAATAAAACTATGAAATAAAAGTCTTGCTATGGTATTCTAGCTCTAGCAGCAACAATACATCATATCCACCACCAAGACAACACCTAAATTCCAGGCTCTCCAAAAGCAATGCCTCTAAGAAGGGAACAATGCACGAACACTGTCCTCGTCCGATCAGAAGATCTTAGGTTTTCACCCTGAAGATAGTCCACTCTCTCAAAACAATGCCTTCTATAACACCATTGCCACGCACAACCAATTAAGGCCAGACATTGGATATTCACCCTGAAAAGTAAGACTCTGAACTTCACCTGTGCTACCGTCCCCACTATCATACTGTTGTTGCGAAACCAGAACACCAAGCAAGTTCCTCAACAGCACAGAGACTCATACCTCCATTGCTAGTCGAATCTGTCAATTGCCCCGCTGTAATTTGTTCATCCAGCATGTTATCTTTCTTAAGGAGAATCACCTCTAGTGAACTATGGACCCCGGTCCATGCTTTTACTATTGCTATACCATCTATTGTTACTGTTTACTGTTTACTTTCTGCAAGCAATTACTAACTTCCACATAATACGTTTAATCCTTTGTTTTCAGCAAACCGGTGAGATTGACAACCTCACTGTAAGTTAGGGGCAAAGTTCTGTGGTTGTGTTGTGCAGGATTCCAAGTTGCCAGCAACACCTTGAGGTTGTTTCCTTGCTCCTACTGGTTCGATAACCTTGGTTTCATAACTGAGGAAAAACTTCCTGCTGTGCTCATCATACCTTCCTCTTAGGATCCCCAACGAGCTCTACATTTTGAGCCATCAGAGAGGTTTTTCCACGTTAAATCTATGTCCCCTGGCTACAATTTCCTTTTCGTTCTTCGTTATTTGATTGTCGCGAAGCTAACAGTTTGGAGGATTGGTAATGGTGTGGACATTAAGGCGATGAAAGATAAGTGGATTCCATGCCACTCTGCACAAAATCCACTAGGATGCAAAGAGGAAACATGTCCAGAGCAGGTGAAGGATTTCCCAATCACCGGAGGAGGAGGCTGGAATGAGCATAAGCTAAGGCAGTACTTCTACGATCATGATGTATCTAATATTCTTCAGATTTCTGTGGGGAGCCCAGGCTCTAGCAATTTCAGAGCATGGAACCACACGAAATCTGGCTAATTCTCGGTAAAGTCCGCCTATCACCTGGCTTTTCAGAGAAAGCATCAAGCTAAAGGATCGCCAGAAGCTTCACGCACATGTGATTAGCAGAAAGGCTGGCTCTCCCTCTGGGATGCACCGGTGGCAGGGAAAATGAAAGTTCATTTTTGGAGACTAGATGAAAACGGCTTGGCAGTGGGCGCATAGCTCAAACATCGTAATATTAAAGACACTATAATGTGTCTTGTGTGTGGCAAAGAGGTGAGTCTGTTCCACCATTTCTGGAGTTGTTCGCATTCAGCTATGTCTTGGAAGATCCTTTATGATCAAACATGTATCACCATGCACAAGCCACCCTGCTTACTTGCTACTCATTCTGAACTGAAGGGATGGCTGTTGGATTGGCTACGAAAGGAAGAGGTTAGGGGTATCTCTCTGGCTATCACGATGATCTATAACATCTGGCTTGCAAGGAATGACGCGCGAGACTCAGGCATTATAGTGGATCCTAACTCTATTGTCTGTCGGACGGTGGAGGCTATGACTAAATGGACACAGGTCCATAACAGCCCAACCGTACAACAAAGTAAGGTCAAGGAGCGCTGGATCTTGCCAACAGAAGGATTCATGAAGGTTAACTGTGACAGAGCTTTCAGAGCGGCATGCAATAACGGCGAAGGTGGTGTTGTTCTGCGGAATGACCATGGTGCATTTCTTGCGAGTGCTAGCCGCTTTTTCCCTCATGTTACTGATGCAGAAGCTTCGGAGATGTGGCATGCAGAAGAGGCCTGCTATTGGCCAAGGAGATTCAAGCCAGGCGTATAAGCCTCGAGTCAGATTGCACCATGGTCGTGGCAAAGCTTCTGGGGAGGGAGGTGGATCGTTCTTCTCATGGACCACTAGTGGCGGAACTGAAGACTCTCTTTGGCGGCTTCGAAGCATATACGGTGCAAGCGGTAAGGAGAACGAGAAACGGGGCTGCTCACCGGATGGTGCAAGAAGGCTGCTTGCAAAGTGTGGCTCTCTGTTCCACCAGGCTTTCTTGTAAGCTGTTTAGAGTTGGACTTGCCTTCGGTTTAATATAAATGCAGCAGTTGATCTAAAAAAAAAGTCATATTAGGCCTCATGGAAAATAGAGAGCTAGTATTCGCTATGGACAGTGGAGAAGACATTGTTTTTGGCCACAACGCGCCGGTATCATCTAGTTACTACAGTTTGGTTGCATTATTTTTTGTCTATTGATATTTTGTCTGAAAATCGTTTTATGATGTACAAATATATTTATCGGTGTGGTAGTAAAATACTAGCTTTTTTTTGTCTTGTCCCTTGCACCCATTTGAACTATGGTGCTATACTATTTTCCTCATATTCACCTTTGCTACAACCTGGTACATTCGCTCCAAATTATTACTATATGTCTTCGTAATTGAAGTGACACGGGTGCAGTATCACAGGAAAGGCATTTCACAGAAATGTGTTGATTTCAAAGTTCCACGAAATTCCGAAAAAATTACGCCGTAGACGTAGTTAATGTTCTATTCTAGGAGTGAGTGTGTAAAATTCCGGCCATGTAATACATTGTATTATTTTGGGCTCAAGAAAAAAATACTTTACTGAACCGAATATAAAATATATTTCGTTGCCAAATTTCGGACAGTCATTTTTTCCCAAATTTGTTGAGACTTCTGAATTCAAAAAATTTAAAGGTTAAAAACACAAGCTCAGTGTAGCTCGTGCTCCCGGCCGCTAGCTCCGCCCATGGCCATTTCACTGCTACTTACTTATAAGACTCCCAAGTATATATGCTACTGACCAAATAAAAACTAAAAATTGCGTGGAAGAAATCACTACTACAGTACTACTTAGGGTAGTACTAGTAGATGAAGATTAGCTGCTTCGGTGCATCAATAATTGAGCCTTGACATGTGGAAGATGCAAGCAGTAGGCGAGGAATACGCTGGCAATGCTCCGAGGGCGGTCCAGCAGGTTGCTCGAGACCAACCATTCCCAGTCACCCCCGATTTTAAACCTCAATATCGACTGGGCACTCAGCTTCTGGGAATACAAGGGGCTGGCAAAGTACAAACAGTCGCCTTCGAGGGTTGGAAACCTGTCTGCGGCCACGGACAAGCACCTGCGGCCAAGAAAGAGCGCGCGGCCGCCGATGCTCGTCACGGGTTCCAGCGCTTTCCGCTCCACGTCGACCTTCAAGACACCTAAGAAGTACCGCTGGCGAAGGACGAGCAGCAGGTCCCCTGCGGACTCCACGAGGAAGACGGCCTCTATCACTGTACTCTGGTCGGCCGGCTTGGTGGCGGCGGCTATTATTACCAGCTCGTCATGGCCGTGCTGCGCCGATGACCCGACCCTCCTGGATACGGATCCGTCGGTGTAGGCCATGTAGATTTGGCCCGCGTATGCGACCGTGGCAGCGATCACGTGGCGTGCGGATCCAGCAGCGCGGCCGAAGAAGTAGTCGCCGGCAGGATCAGCGAACCAGGCCGTCTGAGCTCTGCCGTCCACGGCGCCGCTGGATGCGAGCAGTAGCATCGGGTCTGAGCCGGCCGCGACGGCGACCGTTCCGCTCTCGCCGAGTATCGGTATCGGCGCGGCGAAGCGGAGCATCTGGCCTGTCAAAGGGTTGAAGACGCGGCAGCGGTGCGGGCTCTGGATATCCGCGAGCACGAGGAGGCCGTCGGAGGCGCCGACGAGAGCGTGGCCACGGAGCGCAGGGATCCAGCGGCGGAAGAAGCGCCCGGTCGATACGTTGATGAAGAGGCGACCTTGGTCGTCGCCGCCATCGTCTTGGAGCATGACCCAATGCCGAGGGCAAAAGCGGAGATCAGCAGCGCCATGTGGGCTTGGGTCTGCCATGGCCGAGCGCCAGCCACGGCAGACGGCCTGCATGTCCAGGTAGCTTTCGATGTTACTGGGGGCTAGGAGGAGGTCGCTCACGTGACGGATGAGGTCCGGAGCGAGGGACGAGCAGTCCATCATGGCCGATCGATGGATCATTGGTGCTGACGGCGATCGAGATCGGGGTTCCGGTGAAGTGAGGCCGCCGCCGTACTTCACGTATTCGAGGAGACCTTTTTAGCAACAGGTCACCCTATCTATACCCGCATGGCCTGCAGGCCCAATACATGGGCTTTTAAAATTTCTTTGCTGTTTTATCTCGGGTTCCTTCTTCTTTTTTTTCCTTTTTTTTACAATCAATACCACATATATTAATTAGTACATGGTAGAGATATATAAACCATCTTCAATGATTATAAAATAAAGTTTAAAAAAAAGAGTAAACCTCGAAGGTCTTCAAAATCTTCTTCTTCCATGACATAATCTTTCACTTGTCTGAAGGTAGCTCAATAAACATGACACATCTGTCAAACCATAGACCTATAACTACCAACGAGGATTCTCCCATAATTTTAATTTGAACCGCAATACCAAGTCTACTTGCACGCACACAGCCATTAGATTAATTAATGAACATCGCAAGAGTATCACCACCGGTATTTCAGGGAAAAGAAACCGAACAGCAGGGTCGACGTCGTAGGGGAGTAAAAAAATACAAATCTCCATTATCGAGGACATAGCAGATGAGACAAATATTGCGAGGATAATCCTCCTCGCGGCAACCATGAGAAAAAAGAATCCAAGATCGATCTGGCGAATTAAGATTAAAAAACCCGTATCTATAGAACTTTAATCTTACAATACCACCATTGACCGGGAAGATCTCGTCGTCGTACGAAGGACCGAAGATCACTTATTACAGACGATACCAACTCCATCCATTGACGTAGACGCCACGAAGAAGATGTCTACCAAAACCCTAATCTAATCTTGCAAAAACATGCTTTTATTAAAAACTCTACTCATAGATCTGGTTCCCTACCTCTCCCGAGCCGGCGAGACTGGCTGGAGGAGGGGGAACCAACGAGTTACAGGGAGGCGGAGGCGTTTGCGGCTGATCTAGGTCACCTACGCGTATACATGGCCTACTTACTAACTTGCCATTGATTGTTTTTTTTTCCTTTCCTTTTTGTTGCTGTTTTCTTTTTGTCAAACGCTTTAAAACTGCGGCTGATCGATCAGCCGGTCTCGTGTAGTGCCAGATCGTGTGTTCACACTTTGTTTTACCATTCCACATGGTACCTGGGCTGTGTGGGCCTTGGGTCATAGCTATTCCTGTCCATACATATTTTTTCCTAAGTGCTAAAAACCACTCGAGTGCTGGTTCTGCAGGAAAAATAATTTTACGAGACCTGCTCCACAAATTTAGTCCGTGGATCAAGTTCTGCAAATGACACGTGACATGAGTGATTATTTAGATCTAAAAATAGACAATTAATTGTTGTGATTTTTCTTTCTCCTAGACACATGTCACTTGCAGAACTTGGTCCACGGGACTAAATTTGTAGACCAGGTCCCATATAATTATTTTCCATTATCCAAATGAGCACTCGTTCTAGCGATTGATCGACGCGCCTGACTATATTGACACATAATTTTGATTTCAGCAATCCAAATAGTCTGGGACATGAAATTCGTTTGGCTACAATTTCGTTGCCGTATTTTTTGTTTACATAAATGTCTATTGATATTTTGTCTGAAATTAATTTTATGATGTACAAATATATTTATCTGTGTGGTAGTAAAAAAGTAGCTTTTTAAAAAGACAGATCCCATTTTTTTGTCTTGTCCCTTGCACCCATTTGAACTACGGTGCTATACTATTTTCCTCATATTCACCTTTGCTACAACCTGGTACATTTGCTCCAAATTATTACTATGTCTTTGTAATTGAAGTGACACGGGTGCACCCGTGATAAATTTACGTATCACAGGAAAGGCATTTCACAGAAATGTGTTGATTTCAAAGTTCCACAAAATTCCTAAATATTTACAACTATGGTGGGCTGGAATCTCTGCAAAACTTGTATATGGCCCTAGTTCGAAATGCCAAAACCCAGCCCCGGGTGTGAGCCTGTATACAACTATGGTCCGGAGCGAGGGACGACCAGTCCCTCGTGGTGCTGACAATCGAGATCGGTTCCGGTGAAGTGAGGCCGCCGCGGTACTTCAAGTATTCGAGGAGACCTTTTGCGCGAGAGTCAACCCTATCTATACCCGCATGGCCTGCAGGCCCAATACATGGGCTTTTAAATTTTCTTTGTTGTTTTATTTCAGGTTCCTTCTTCTTTTCTTTTTCCCCTTTCTTTTTTTTAGATAACAGGCGATAACGCCCAACTTTAAATTAATAAAGCCCGTACGGCTAGAGAGTACAGATGCTGAGGAAATCAGCGTACAAGAAAAAGAACAACAAGCAAACATAAAATAAGCAAGACACGCCGCTTGAAATGCTCCAAATCCTTATGAGCCGCAACGATCGCTGACTGTGACGCGAGAGCAAGATCTTGACGATGAAGCCGTCGAGCCGTTGAGGAAAATGTGCCCGCATCTGCAACCTTAGGGCTTCCCGTTGTCGAGGCGCCATCCGTCTCCATGTCCGAAGAGGGCCCAGGCCCCCTCGCTCAGTTCGAAGAGCGCCGTACCATCGGAGTTGGAGAAGCTCACCCTAGAGCACACAGAAGACAAGGAGACAACAAGGTATCCAAGGGAGATTAGGGACATGGCCAACCCACCGGAATCAGAGACTACGACGAGAAAAGCACCACCAACACCTGCAAACCACCCACAATCGGTTAACCGGCAGACACTGGGCTCCAAAGACAGCGCCTTCAAGAAGGTTAACGGCGCCAAGGCGTCGCCGCTGCCAGGTCCAAAGACCAAGGATTTTTACCTGGAGCCCGACGACAGAGAGACCTGGACCCTCGACAATGCCCCCAAGAGGGAACATGGCGCCCGAAACCGTCACCATCGCCGGAACCAGCACGCTGGGCATGGTTTTCACATGGGTACCACCTCTAGTGTCAAGCAAGTCTCATCGGTAGCACGGATGGAGACTGGAGCAGGCGAGACACCAATGTCTGCAAGAGAGAAGAGATCTCTCGAACACGACCGACCCATGCCGACGACCTCACCGCCATCGCGGTCTAGGAAGTCGTCCAGCACCAAGCATAACGGGGCCCGCCGCCAAACCACCGCCACGCCCACCGCTCAGGGTCGCCACCCCGACGTACCAGATGTACCAACCTCAACCGTCGCCCAAGAAGCAACGATCCACCGACACGAAACCGGCCAACCCAACAACCACGACCGACACTCCTCCGATATCCCAACCCATGCCATCCCCAAGCTAGCACCGCAAGACCAGAGGTCGTCCTGGCTGCCACACGTGAGAAACCCTAGATCTGAAGAACTCACCGAAGGGGAAAAACCAAACGCCTGCGAGGAGGATCTGATGTTGGTGACGGGCTCCGGCCGACCACCAGAACGAGTGGTTGGATCCCCGCACCCTAGCAGGGGTTGCCATGGCAGTGCCAAGCTCGCCAGATCTGGGCGAAACTAGCCCGATTCGCGTAGAGCTGCTCAAGCCACCGGCTGTCGGATCTTGCGGTGACACACCCATGTCCCGTTGTGGCCACCAAGGTCTTGGAGAGCGTCGGGGACCCGCGAACAGCCGCTCGCCGCCGGGAAGACTATAGGTCAGCGGGGAGATGGAACAGGGAGGGGCTAAGGAGGAAGAGGAGGCAGGGTAGCCTCGTCGCCGCCGCGGGCAGGCCTGAGAATTAGTACAAATAGAAGGATGACATCATCGACTTAGACATAACAAGTTTTCAGGTGCGTGAGATCTAGGCACTCCCTAAAATAAAGTCAACTCAACTCTTCAACTTTATAAAAACATGCGGAAAGTGTATTTGGCTCGCGAGCACCAGTGCTCCCTTGGTTTAATTTTTTTTAAACCATGCTATACACGTTTTAGAAATATCTGAAAATAATTCTAGGCATAGTTAATGTTGTATCCAATTCGCGACGTGAAGTTCTTTGAAATTCTAGACATAGTTAATGAATTGATTGATTGATTCGCGAGAAGCTAGCTGGTTAATCCTAAAATTACATGTTTAACAGGATTACTGAAATTTTATGTCCCGTTACAGCGTACGGGCAAGTTTTCTAGTTTCTAAAAGAAAGACCCGTGTTCCAGTCGGATATCGGGAACACTAGCCTGGCCGGTGGTACATATTGGAGACATCGCATCGCACTAGATACACAGACCGGAGCAAGAGGTTGAAGGAAGGAACTCGAGCAGACAGACACAGGAACCCGGCGGCGAGGTTACCTCGATGGCGGCGGCTGCTCTTCGGTTCGCGGCGAGGAGGCTCTACGGTCGCGCCCTTCGGGGACCGCGGGCCAGGTCTTTTATGTCGGCCGCTCGGCAGATGATGCAACCGGATATCGATGGCGCCACCAAGTTTCGCCGGCTCGTCGCATCCGAATCAACCAGCTTTATGAATAGGGTACGTACGCGCGCGCTCTCTCTCTCTATCTTTGCAGGCCGTTCGACCGTAATTAGCCAACTCAGATCTAGCGTTAATTTCGCGTTTGCGTTCTAACTCCGTTTCTTGTACGCTGCAGCCCCACGGGCGCCTGGCCAAGCAAGTAGATCTCACGAAACAGGAGCTGCTACGACAGAGTGATGGCGTCCTCGCTGCAGGATCCAACAAAGATTTCTTCTCCAGTTTAAAGAAATCTTTGGCCGGAACGGTTGCAGCAATCGTTGCCACTGTATATTTAGAGGCAAAGGCTATTAAGGCGTGGAATAGGAGGAATTGAAGCAGTGGTGCTCATCTGTCTTGTGGACAGACATGTTGTGAACAATGGTTAGGATGGCTACATCTCAGTGTAGTACTTCTTTGTGTTGAATGCTTTCTCTTAGCGACGCCTAGTTGATGTAGGTCATTTTCCTTATAAAAAGTATGAAAGAAACGGCCAAGGATACCCGACGATTACAGTATCCCAGGGTGTAAATGGGATGCAACGGGGGAGCCCGCTTATGCGCCCGCCATGATAAGTGGGACGCCCATGATTACCCGCCAAATTTGCGTAAATTGCATAAAACTACCACAATTCTGCATATATGGTTGCAAGGTAGTAACAATTTTACTACTCCCTCCGACCCATATTACTTGACTTGAATTTGTCCAAATTCGGATGTATCTAGACATGTTTTAGTACTAGATACATCCGAATCTAGAAAAATCCAAGTCAACTAATATGGGTCGGAGGGAGTAATTTTTTCCAAAAAATCTACCAAGTTAGTGACATGCCTTCACAAGTCGCACTGATTCACGTCTAAACTCATTTTGACAACAGTCCTGGCTGGTGGGGACCAGTTGTAAGTGTTGAGTTGGCAGCACATATGTTAGGAGCAGCTGAGGCGGATATGGGACCTACCTTAAACTTCAATCCATCATGTACTAGACCACTCAAAATGTGTAAAGAAGCAATATATGAAGGGAGAAACGGTGAGCTAGGCTCGAGGCGTGGCTGGCATGAGCTGGGAACACGGCTAGAAAAGATCCATTCTCGAGCTAAAAAAATTCATCAATCCGGATCAATTTAGCTCCATCTGGAGCAGAATTTGGGCCTGGGAATGCCGCAAAGAGTGGAGATGCTCTAATGCAGCGGATTGTCAATGTAGTTTTTATACATTAGATAATGTCTTCGTATTAAAATTTAAATTTCATGTATCGTTCTTGCCGCTTTGAATTCAGCAAAACAGTTCAAGGTTCTTGCATTTTGCAGAATTGATTTAGATTTAGGATTAACAAAACCCACCTTAGTATTATGACGCGCTTCCACAATGAAACCGTTGATAATTTTCTTCTCCAAAGATTGCTAAAATTAAGGGAAGTCGCTAGACCGTCGCGCCATGGGATAGAGAAGGAGACACATGATGGAGTGAAAAAGATTAAAAACAAACAGAGATAACACACATGTTGGTCGTTGGAGCGTAAGGAAGAAGGAGATCATTCAAGGGTTAAAAAAGGGGGAGCAAAATGCATGAGGTATACAAAAAAATCATTGTGCTTATGGCGTCAGACAAAATCAAGTCAACTATCTCCGTATCTTGTTTTTGTGGCAACGCTCAAGCACTTAACTAGTAAAATATATGGAGTACAATTTTATGTTGGCATGGATGCATGGAGATGTTGAATACTCGGTGAATTCACACGTCACATGTGCAAATTGCCCTTTTTTCATTAAATTATCGAGAGTGACAGATGCAACCGATAAAAATTTCCTCAACTAATTATGTTTGATGAGATTCTTAAGCCCAGCCGATCAATTTCTACTCAACCAAACATTTCTCTTCTAATAATAATAATAAAAAGGCACCCGCAAAAAAAAGGCGAGAGAAGATATAGTATAGGTGCAAATCAGACGGCTTCCACCCAGTGTCCATCATATGACACATGATTAGCCGGCCTTCACCCTGGTCCAGATGACCAAATCATTTGAAAACACATGAGAGAAGGAAAGCAAGAAATGGTCTCTTTAACACGAGCACCTTGCCTGCCAAGGAAGCTCACCTGTGCGTGGAGTGACGGGTCAACCGATAATAGTAGTACTACTACGAAGAAAATTCAACGGTCCAGGCCTCCACGGTGACCATCAGACCGCGTGCTTGAATGAAGCAAAGATAATACTTGTGCACTAAAATGGATAACGAAATTGGGTGCAACGGGGCATTTTCCGGGAGAGGAGCAGCTACCTTCCTCTTGCTGGATGTTTGGAACTCTCCCCTATAAAATGGTCACCAGAAACTCCAACAGAAAGTACACAATATAGATCCGTGTTTTCATAGGCTGAAGAACATAGTGAGCTGAGAGAGGAAGAAGAATAGTGCACAGGTAATCTAGCTGAGCAGCCATGGGATTCTGCTGCGGGCCTTCAGACGTCAAGGTGCTTCCCAAGAACTCCTCCTCCTCCTCCTCCTCCTCCTCGCCGTCTTCGTCTAGTAACGGTTCTGGCAGCGAAAGCAAGAAGCAGCGGCTGCAGAAGCAGGGGAAGCAACAAGGTGTGAAGAGCGAGGAGCTGAAGGAAAAGAAGAGGAGCAATCTTGACCGGGCTGCGCTGACCACACCGCACTTCCCCTTCCATTCTCGCCCTGGGCTCATGTAATGAGGAACAATAAATCGGAATCTAGGGTTGTTTGGGGGTTGTTCCGTTGCCGTCTCAAGAATTGTAGTGTGAGTCGTGTGACTATGTGTGTACTATTCTTTCATTTTTGTTTGATCGTATTCATGGGGTTGTTGGCAAATTCGAGGTGTTTCTTGTTGTTAGTCCACCATAGATTATGTTCATTGTCAGCAGCAAAATATTTGTTTCCCTAGATTGGTACTATTTCTAGTTTTAGAGAACTGGGGGAATTCCGAATTATATCCATGTAAATTATACAATACTAGTCATCAATCGGTGATGCACGGGCTAACATTATTGTGTTTGACATTGTTAGTTGGGCATAGCTACGATGAGAAATTATAGTATCTTTCTCCCTCCATCCCATAGGAGATGGTAAATAAACTCATATAAAACGTCAATGTTTTTAAAACAAAAATGTGAAGATTTGTAATACCAATTCAATATCGATAGATTTATTATAAGAATTTTTTTTCATAATATACTTAATCAATGTTGTCGATCTTGATATTTTCTTTTTGTATATGGTCAAAGTTAGGAAAGATTGACCGTTTCAACTAAGTTTATACGCCGCCTATTTGGGGATGAAGGGAGCATATCATTAACGGCTTATTTTTTATGCTTATACCAATGCTCACAAGAATAAGCGGAATTCAGGAGAAATTTTTTGTGCGCTTCAAGCCTTGATGCCTCCGAACTCGTGGCACGTATGGGAGAAACATGGCGAAGAGTGCGACTATTATGGTGCTTAATCAATGCAGGTCAGGATACAACTAGAGAAAAAACACTTCGGAAATAGGATTAGTATATAGTTTTATAGGGCACACATTCTAAGAGTGTAGACCATATATGGATGTAGATTTTACTGATGTGCTCCCTTCACAACTTGCATGAGTTTAATACAAAAATTTACGGTTTCATACAAAAATTATGCTCGCATATCTGTTAATTTCTCTTATCACATCCTAACATAAAGAAGTTCTAGGAAAGTAATGGAATGCACAAATGACAACTTGTTTCAAACTTTCAATGCATACACGGATCTGCATGCAGAAAATAGTACTTTGGAATATCTTTTCAGCAAAGAGGACTTGGGAAGGTATAGTGAAATTTTTACTTGTCCATCATAGATGACATGTGTGGGTTGTTTTCCTCGTCTAGGAGGTTAATTAACAAAACCACAACATTATTTTGGACATGATATTTATCACGGGTTAATCCATCATCGTATATACCCCCTCCATCCTAAAAACAGTGTACTTCTAGTTTTTGTCCCAATCGAAAATTCTAACTTTTACTAACTTCATTAAAAAGATTAACAACGTATGTGACAACAAATATTAATATGAAACTACATTTCAAGGTAGATCTAGTGATACTAAATTGATGCCATATATGTTGTTACCTAGCTTTGAATATTTGACTTAGGACAAAACTTAAAATTAAACCTATTTGTGGACGGGGGAGTATAGCAAATGCATATTGGTGTGTGACTGTGACAGCCCTTGGCCTTGACGGCACACTACTGTACAAAGCCAAAAGTCAAAATAGTATCCTTCACGAGTTAAGCCAGAACCATGCATTTTTCCTTTTTATTCAAAATAAGCGTTTAATAGTTTATTGATGATTACATGTATTTTACCTTCTTATTTTCACTTTATCCGGACTTGTGGCAGCTATGTGCATCCTAGTTATGCGAAGTATAGATGTCATGCTTAAATATTTTCATAATAAAATTTCCTTTATCGGAAAAAATGAGTTAAACCAGAACCATGAGCATACTCATGACTTGGTGTTTATCAAAGTTTTATTGCCTTCCTCCAGTCCTTACTACGTCTATGTAGTCATACATTTATGGTTTTGACGGAAAATATTATGTCGGCTACGTGAGGAGGGTGACACGAGAAGCGGGGCACATAAAGATATGTACTCTGGTGGCTAGAAGGCGATTCTGATGTGGTTAGAAGATACTAGGAAAGGATTTTGCGAGTTGCCAAAATCTATAAAGATAGTTCTTCTAGCGTTATTATATATGATTATATGTATCAATCTAAAGAACTGTTATGGTCTATTTGCTATGACATTCAGTGTTATTTTGGGGCTTTTGATGAAATCCCTCCCAAAAATCCCAATATCCATTTGGCTCTTCATCATATGCTTTCTCACTAAACGAGGCATATTAAAGTGAAAGAAATTTTAGGTCAGGCCCAAAAAGGCAATAGTTGATTCTAATCATGACACTAGCACTGGAATTCGGACTCATAGTCGCACTAGGAGTGAACGATACAAACGATGAAGCTCCTAAATTGGCATAATTTATGTAAATGAATAGATAGGATATGTTGTCCTTCGAACCAGACGTAACCCTCTTTCGGCTATTATGAGCGATTTTTGGGTCATAGCGGGCCAACAGAAATAAACAAACTATAGAAGTAGTTGTGAGGCAATCAGATTGAACAAAGCATTCTCAACAAGAAGAACAATGTTGTAGATCAGTTTCCACCCTCAGTAAATGATATTGTGGTGGTGGAAATTACTAAAAACCATAACATTTGTGGCTAGGTAACAAAATTCCACCACTTTATGCTATAATTAAAAACATTGAATCCTCGCTAACAAGTAACATATATCACTAACAACCACACTAACCATGTTTCTGACACGTGGGGCCCGCTGTCAGTCGACATGGTTCCCAAGCCGATGCTCGACATATGTGGCTATGTTGTCGAGTACCATCAAGAAAGTACTCGGCATTTAGGGTTGTTGCTGAGTGCCGCTCATTTCCCGAGTTTATGTGTGAGGACTCTCCATGCTTACAATCATTTTTGGCGAGTGCAAAATAATTTGTACTAGGCAAACATAGGGGCACCCGACAACTAAGCCTTTTGGATAATCCAAGTTTATATTGTTACTGTGTGTACTATTCATTGATAGCATGTTGTATTTCGAATGTTGCTAATTGGAGTGTCCATTTTTACCATTATGCATTACTTATTTATTTACTCATGGTTATGTTGTAGTTTTTTTGTTATCACAACACATTTATTTGTAATCCCTCGAGCTCATGTTCATTGAGATGATCTTGTTGTGCCCCTACTTCATTTGATGGACTAATATATTTCTATCTGGAGATAATTTATGTCGGTGTTGCAGGAACGGAGCACTAGCATCGTCCCACCACTTTCTTGTGTTTAGTACCTTAGGGGATCTTGGCTTAAAAGAAGTTTGGAAGATTACCATGATTATTTAGTTTGTAGGTTGCAAAACCCATAGTCATATCTCTATGATCCACTCTGCATTTAATTCCAAACTAAAAATTCTTTCACATCCAATATCATTGAGTGTTCCTTCTATTTTATATGACATATGTCCCGAGTATTCATGAGTTTTTTCATGTGCTGCAACCAAATAACTTCTCTTACATATTCATTATTTTTTAAGTTATTGTCAAATTCAATATGGCATGACATCTAAATCAGATCCTATTATGTGTCTTAGAATCTTTTGAATCACAGAACGCCTTAGTAGTTTTACAGTAGTTTCGTTGTCAACTTGTTTATCTTTTTTTTGTGTGTTAATTGAGAAAATAAAATATTTGGTTTTAGATTTTTTTGTTAGTTAGTTTCTTTTTACTTCTCGTGTTTGCGTTCTTGCACCTTACTTTAGATTCCAACGAATATTTATCTTAGGAGCATTTCCACTTTTGGATAAGTGGGACAACTTTCTCCATATTCAATGTACATTCACATTAGACAATGTGGTTACATTAAAGTTTGGTATCACTAGCACAAGAAAGCAGATCCCACAACGTAGCCAATCCTAACATATAGTCACTGGCATGTGGGTACCCTACCACGGGGCCCGCATGTCAGCAACCCTACTATACGGTAACACACGTCAGAGGATCCTTATCCAACAACATCATACTATGTACATGTTTCTTTCGTCTCACATTAGCATCAAGCCAACCTTGATAATATTTCAAGTGATCCTCCACAATTGGATGACAAATCAACTTCGAAGTGCATCGCATCATTCCATTCTTAGAATGAGTCAAGTTGGACTATTCTTTAAGAATTTAAGTAACCATTCACTTTTTATATAAAATAAGAAGGGATTGGAAAATCTTCTAAAAGGCTACCTGGAAAGGTGAAAAACAAATTGGGAGTGGGGACACTAATAAGCATGTTAACACATGATCAAGACTTACCGTGAAAGAAACTAAATTTTAATGAAAATCCCATTTGATTTCTAGACATACTCGCCTTATTTTTTTCGAGAATATGATTCCTCTATCCATCGTTTATCCAGTGGCAACACGTGCACTTGGAGAAAACACTTGACACTACTAGTATTTGTTAAACTAAACTGCATAAGCCTATTGTAGAAAGCTCTAATAGGATACTTGTTTGACAGTGCACTTAAAACCTATATAAAATATTATTATAGATATTACAATTGGCAGAACATGCACTTTGTTGGTGAGTATGATTTTATCGTCAAATCATTTTAGGATTTGCTTATATTTTGATGGAACTCATTTCATTGGAATATCTCGTACTAACATTTAAAATATTAAAATTTCCCGACGAAATAGAGGCCAACTAGAATTAAACTATTTGATGTGTTAGTTCTTTGGATTCTTTAACTGAAATCTAATTTATAGTACCACTAACAAAATTATGATGTAGATGCTTTGAAATATAATAGTAAAGTAGTAATTTAGATCTTATACTTTAAACCATATCGATGAAAAAGACTAGTCAAAATTAGTGATAGTGAATTTGAAGTAAGTAAAAACGATCAGTATAAATAGGTGGTGAATAACATATATTGGTGAAAGAAAAAACTTTCTTGACTATATCCAATATTACTTAGTTATTTTAAACTATAGATAATTTTCCAAAGGAAAACATTTCCCATTTCAAGTCACTAAGTCAGATCCAAACATCTGACCAACTAAACATGGCAAACTTTGGTTGCCTTCCTCCAGTCCTTAGTACGTCTATGTAGTTATACATTTTTGGTTTTGACGGAAAATATTATGACAGCTACGTGAGGAGGGTGAAACAAGAAGGGATCACATATAGATATGTACTTTGGTGGCCAGAAGGCGATTCTGATGTGGTTAGCAGATACTAAGAAAGGATTTTGCGACTTGCCAAAATTTAGAAAGATAGTTATTTTAGTGTTATTCTATATGATGATATGTATCAATCTAAAGAACTGTTATGGTCTATTTGTTGTGACATTCAGTGTTATTTTGGGGCTTTTGATGAAATCCCTCCCAAAAAAATCCCAATATCCATTTGGCTCTTCAATCATATGCTTTTTCACTAAACGAGGCATATTAAAGTGAAACAAGTTCTAGGTCGGGTCTGAAAAGGCAATAGTTGATTCTAATCATGACACTAGCACGGGAATTCGGACTCATAGTCGCACTAGGAGTGAACGATACAAATGATGAAGCTCCTGAATTGGCACAATTTATGTAAATGAATACATAGGATATGTTGTCCTTCGAACCAGACGCAGCCCCCTTTCGGCTATTATGAGCAATTTTTGGGTCAGAGCGGGCTAATAGAAATAAACAAACTATAGAAGTGGTAGTGTTGCAATCATATCGAACAAAGAATTCTCAACAACAAGAATAATGTTGCAGATCACTTTGCATCGCACCCTCATTAAATGATATTGTGGTGGTGGAAATTACTAAAAACCACAACATTTGTGGCTAGGTAACAAAATTCCACCACTTTTTGCTAGAGTTAAAAACACTGATTCCTCGCTGACAAGTAACATATAGCACTGAGAACCACATTAACCATGTTTCTAACAAGTGGAGCCCACTTTCAGGTGACGTGGTTCCAAAGCCGACGCTCGGCATATGTGGCGATGTTGCCAAGTACCACCAATAAAGTACTTGGCATTTAGCGTTGTTACTGAGTGCCGATCATTTCCCGAGTTTATTTGTGAGCACTCTCCATGCGTACAATCATTTTTGGCGAGTGCAAAATAATTGTTACTAGGCAAACATAAGGGCACTCTGCAACTGAGCCTTTTGGGTAATCCCAGATTGTATTGTTAGTGTGTGTACTATTCATTCATTGCTTGGTTCTATTTTGAATGATGCTAATTGGAGTGTCCATTTTTACCATTATGCATTACTTATTAATTTACTCATGGTTATGTTGCAGTTTATTTGTTATCACAGCATATTCATTTGTAACTCCCTCGAGCTCATGTTCATTGAGATGATCTTGTTGTGCCCCTACTTCATTTCATGGACTACTATATTTATATCAGGAGACAATTTATGTCGGTGGTGCAGGAACGGAGCCCTAGCATTGTCCCACCAGTTTCTTATGTTTAGTATCTTAAGGGATCTTGGCTTAAAAGAAGTTTGGAACATTACCAAGATTATTTAGTTCGTAGTTGGCAGGACGGAGCGCTAGCATCGGTCCACCAATTTCTTGTGTTTCGTAGCTTAGGGAATCTTGTCTTAAAATAATTTTGGAAGATTACCAAGATAATTTAGTTCATAGATTGCAAAACCCATAGTGATATCTCTATGATCCGCTCTGCATTTAATTCCAAACTAAAATTTCTTTCGCATCCAATCTCATTGAATGTTTCTTCTATTTTATATGACATACGTCCTCAGTATTCATGAGTTTTTTCATGTGCTGCAACCAAATAACTTCTCTTACATATTCATTATGTTTTAAGTTGTTGTAAGATTCAATATGGCATGACATCTAAATCAGATCCTATTATGTGTTTTAGAATCTTTTGGATCAGAGAACGCCTTAATAGTTTTACAGTAGGTTAGTTGTCAACTTTTTTAACTATTGTTTTTCGTTAGTGTAATTGAGAAAATACAAATTTGGTTTTAGATTTTCTTGTTACTTTGTTTCTTTTAGCTTCTCGTGTTTGCGTTCTTGCACCTTAGTTCAGATTCTAAAGAATATTCATCTTAGGAGCATTTCTACTTTTGGATAATATGGACAACTTTCTCCATATTCAATGTACGTTCACATTAGACAATGTGGTTACATTAAAGTTCGATATCAGTAGCACAAGAAAGCGGATCACATAACGTAGACAACCTTAACTTATAGTCACTGGCATGTGGGTACCATGCCACGGGGCCCGCATGTCAGTGACCCGACTGTAAGGTAATGCACGTCAGAGGATTCTTATCCAGCTGCAGCACACTATATACATGTTTCTTTTGTCTGATGCTTAGCATCAATCCAACATTGATAATATTTCAAGTGATCCTCCACAATTGGATGATAGATCGACTTCCAAGTGCATCGCATCATTCCATTCTTAGAATGAGTCAACTTGGGGTACTTTTAAGAATTTAAGTAACAATTAACTTTTTTTACTAAAATAAGAAGGGACTGGAAAACCTTCTAAAAGGCTCCATGGAAAGGTGAATAACAAATTGGGAGTAGGGACACCATCAAGCATGTTAACACATGATCAAGACTCACTATGAAAGAAACTACATTTTAAGGGAAATCCCATCTTATTTCTAGATATACTCGCCATATTTTTTTGAGAATATCATTCCTCTAGCCATCATTTCTCCAGCGGCAACAAGTACAATTGGAGAAAACACTTGACACTACTAGTATTTGTTAAATTAAGTTGCATAAGCCTATTGTAGAAAGCTCTAATAGGATACTTGTTTGACTAAGTGCACTTAGAACCTACATAAAATATAATTATTGATATTACAACTGGCAGAACATACACTTTGTTGGTGTGTATGATTTTCTTGTAAAATCATTTTAGGATTTGCTTATATTTCAATGGAAATCATTTGAATGGAATATCTCGTACTAACATTTAAAATATTACAAGTTCCCTAGGAAATAGAGGCTTACTAGCATTGAACTATTCGAAGTGTTAGTTCTTTGGATTCTTTAACTAAAACCTAACTTATGGTACTACTAACAAAATTATGATGTAGATTCTTTGAAATATAATAGTAAAGTAATAATTTAGATCTTATACTTTAAACCATATTGATGAAACAACTAGTCAAATTAGTGATAGTGAACTTGAAGTAAGTAAAAACTATTAGTATAAATAGGTAGTGAATAACATATATTGGTGAAAGACAAACCTTTTTTTGATTATATCCAATATTACTTAGTTATTCTAAACCATAGATGATTTTCCAAAGACAATTTTTCCCATTTTAAGTCACTGAGTCAGATCCAAACACCCGACCAACTAAACACGGCAAATGTTGTCGATGTATGCAACCCAAGGAATGTAACAATCTCGAACACCATGAACCATTAAATAAAAATGAATTCATCGATTATATAGTCGGCGATCAAACAAAGACGACGTTAGGAAACACTCAAGATGGCTTATGGGAAGAAAAACCTGACAACACGAGATATCGAAGATGAAAACCTCGTTTTTCTCCTCCTCGTTTCGAAGACTAGTATATGGAGGTGTTGTTATTTTCTCAAACGCCATAGAAGTGGAAGTTCTCATGCATGAGCTGGATAGTAGTACATTCCGTTAACATACAAATATTTTTTATTTTTACTTTCTTCTGTTTAGGAACATTTTCTTGATTCTTGTAAATGCTTTGTAGGGAGGGTTTCCCCATTAACATTCATCTCACCTCTGATCGACATGTGCTTACGAGAAGGTACGGTGTTGTTTTTTTTCCTACAAATTATTGAAAATCCAAACCGAAAACAACATTAGCTAAGAATCAATAATTACAAACCAGTGAGTTCACTGTGTTGTCGATTGACTCAATTTTCAAGCTATATCTCATATTGATGTGTTTTGTGAAATTTCTCATTTTTCTCGCCCTATCTACTTTTGGTGGCATGATCTTGCACTGAATCTTTTAATATGAAAATATTTCCTTTTGTGTATTGAGTTTTGACCTATGACCCTATATCTACCTATAGGCACATGGAAAGCTTTGTGACCCGTGCAGCCGACTATGTACGTAATGCTATGCCGATGTTTATTTTGAGCAAATATTGCACTGGTGCAATGTTCACTCAATGAGATTTAGAAACAATTTTGTTTGGGGGCTTGTTTTTTATGATATCAGAAGTATTAACCCGCAAATAACTGACAACCTGAAAAATCATCATCATCAACAACAACAACAGCAGCAGCAACAGCCAGCAATAGCAACAGCAAAAACAATAGCAACAACAACAATAACAACAACAACAACAACAACAGAAACAACAATAGCAACAACAGCAACATCAACAACAGCAACACCGGCAACAGCAACAACAATAACAACAACAACAGCAGCAACAACAACAACAACAACAACAAATAAAACCAACAGAAATCAGACACTGCAAGACCAGAAAAAATTTGACAGATTCGCCACGTGCACCGGATATGGAGAATCCACACCACAAATAAGGCTACTGCGTGAGACTCTTCGGTCCCGACGATGAACTTTGATTCAATAAAACATTTATATATAAGAAAAAGGAGAGAAAAGAAACATGTCAAAGTCAGAAGGCTTTAACCCAGTTTGAATCCTAGAAGACTTAGAAAATAAACAAAAGAAAGAAAAGAAGAAAAGGTATTCATCCCAGTCCATTTGACAAGTCGTTTTCCCTAGAAAAGAGAGAAAACCCACAAAAGAAAGAACCGAGAAGCTTGCCTGTGAAATCAGCTCACCTCTGCGCCTAGTCACCGGTCAACGGTACAGTGACAACCAGTATCACCAGCGAGGCAAAGAAATACTCAACATGCCAGATGAGATGACCACGCCAAGTGCTCCAGGGGCTGATAGATGGGCCACAGGTGCTGGTGCCCCGACATTACAGTCACGCGCTCGGTGTTATCCTGTGCGAGCGTCACTGTCAATGGAAATAGAGATTGTTATCGTTGAACCTGGTGCAGGTGGCAATCATACCACATGCTCGAATAAACCGAAGCAGAGTAGCTACCTTGCGATGGAGGTTTTGAGCCTGCTCTCCAGAGCTATAAAATGGCGCCATGAACCCATGCTTTTCAAACACAAAACACACATAGAAGACCTCAGGTTTTTCAAAAGCAGAGGATTACAGTCACGGAGAGAGCCGAGAAAGAAAGGAAGAAAGCAAGGACAAGAGTGAAGTAGCAGCCATATGGTGTTTTGTTGTGGGCCTTCCGATGTGAAGGTGCTCCCCAAGAACACCTCCTTGTCATCGTCGCTGTCGTCATCTTGGGCCGGTGGCAAGAAGAAGAAGCAACCGGAGGTAAAGAAGGATGCGGCAAAGGAGAAGAAGAGGAGCAACAACCTCGACCGGGCTGTGCTGACGACGCCCCACTTCCCCTTCCATTCTTGCCCCGACATCATGTAGCAAACCGAGAAGAGCAGAAGATATGATCTCGTATGTACGATTGCCCACCCGGCTTCGAGACGAGTTAGGAAATTTAGATAGGTTTTCAGTTATTCTTTCGCAGTCTCTGAGATTTATAGTGTTCTATTCATTCATTGGTATGGCTGTATTGGTCTATTGGATGAAACAAATTACGGGCAGATCTTGTTAATTTAATGGAGATGATGCTCATCGCCATTGTTTTCCTGCTTTTCTTGTGTTAGATTACCTTGCTTTTCGTTTGTTCAGTTACTATTTGCCTTGTACGATAATAGGTTTAGGCTAAGATGCTCGACAACCCAACTAGGGCGGCATCCATTGTATATATATATATCAGGTGAGAAAGAGTTACAAATAAACACGCACTCGTATAGGTCACGGTACGTATACATCAGATAATATCTACGGTTAGGTATATAGCTATTTTATCAGCCTCCCTCAATCTCAGCTATGGGAAACATACTGAGATTGCGCTTACACTCCTGAAATAAAGGCAGTGCTAGTGGTTTTGTGAATATATCAGCTAACTGATCTTTAGAGGACACAAACCGAACCTACAGAAATTTCTGAGCAACTCGTTCACGAATAAAGTGAAAATCAATCTCAATATGCTTTGTTCGTGCATGAAAAACTGGGTTAGAAGATAGATACGTAGCACCGATATTATCACACCATAGAACTGGTGGAGATTCCTGTTTGAGACCAAGCTCCTTTAGCAATGCTTCCACCCAAATCAATTCAGCAGTAGCATTTGCAACCGCCTTGTACTCTGACTCAGTGCTAGACCGAGAGACTGTAGCCTATTTACGAGCACTCCAGGCGATTAAATTACCACCATAAAACAATGCATATCCCCCCGTGGATCGCCTGTCCTCAACATCACCAGCCTAATCAGCATCAGAGTATGCAGATAGAGAACTAGACATCGATGGGCGAATAAATAAACCTTGATCCAAGGTACTCTGAACAAAGCGCAGAATCCTTTTTGACAGCAGACCAATGATTTTTAGTGGGTGAGTGAAGAAATTAGCATACGTGATTAACAGCAAAAGATAAATCGGGACGAGTAAGAGTGAGATACTGAAACCACCAACAATACTCCGATAAGTAGTGGCATCATCATCACCAAGAGGAGAGATATCAAATGTGAACAACTTGACTGTGGCAGACATGGGAGTATCAACAGGCTTACACTTGAGCATACCGGCACGCCGCAGAAGGTCAAGTGCATACTTGCATTGTATAAGTGACATACCATGAGAACGACGAAGTACCTCAATCCCCAAGAAATAATGAAGATTGCCCAGATCCTTGACAGAATATTCTTGACGGAGACCATGCACCAAACGAACAATAGCCTGCGGCGAGGAACTGAGCACAATAATATCATCAACATAGACCAAAAGATAAACTTGTTGGAAATATGCCCTAGAGACAAATAGTTATAAGGACTATTATCATATTTCATATAATTTATGATTAAGTTTTATATCATGCTATAACTGTATTAAGTGGAAACATCAATACACGTGTGATATACAAACAACCAGGGGTTTCCAGTGAAACTCTAGTCACTAGTTCATTGGTCAACAGATGATCAAGTTTCCTGATCATGTGGCATTTATGCCAGTTGGAAATGGATTCAACTCATTCTGAGAATGAGATGATGAACCAATACCCAACCTAAACATCGTGACCCAATCATGTCACGAAGTTCAAGCTATGATGATTAGAAATGGATCCTCGTAGACTATTCCTTAGACCGTGAGGCTATATCAATCACTGTCTCCCGAGAGTGCTTAGATAACATCAAGCGCCACTTGGTAATACAGTGGTTATAAAGGTGTGTTCAGGTACTCGGAGGAAACCGTAGAGGCAATATATGTCAAGAGCGGGATTTGTCCGTCCACGTGACGGAAAGATACTCGAGGACCCACTCGGAGAAGTTATATCCAATAGCTGCGCAGCATGTGATTTGATCACAGGGATATCACTTGTCGGAACGAGTAAAGTAGCATTGTTCGGTAGCGAGATTGAACACGACATGGTCATGTCATTGATCAGATCTCGGGCAATGCAAGTATCGAGAGACAAAGGGAATAAGACACGACTGTCCCGGTTCAAACGACGAAAGATCTTCGTGAAACGCAAAGGGGTCACATGGCCATCCAGGTCCCTCTGTTGATCATTGGTCCGGGAGTGTCCCGACCATGTCTGGAGCCTTCCCGAACCGTGGGGTATCACGCTTAAGGGTTTGATGATGCTTAGAGAGTGTTTATAGGATCGGTAGAATCGTCGAAGAATAGTAGAGAGAAAACCGGAAGGGTTTCGGCAAGTCCGGAAGATGTCCGGAGTGGAGGTGTAAGGTGTTCCATATCCACAGAGATTGAATAATATATGAATGAATGTTAAATATTGATTTGATCATTTATTCATAATTATTTAATAAAACAGAAAATCAATTAAAAAGGTCAAAAGTCTTAATGGGCCAATTCCGGAGGGAAGAGGGCCTATTAGGGAAAGGAGAGAGGGAGAATGGGCAAGGGGGTGGCCGGCTGGGCCAAGCCCCCTCGCGCGAGGCCCACTAGGGCCGGCCGACGGTTTCCCCTCCCCCTCCTCTCCTTTAGTCCCACCCCGGGACTTTGAGGGAGGTAGTACCTCCCCTCCCCCTATATATAGTAGGGGTATTTGGCCAGATAAATACACACAATATTCAATAAAGGTTTCCTCACTTTTGGGGAGACCACCAATTGATATTCTCTCTCTCTCTCTCTCTCTCTCTCTCTCTCTCTCTCTCGTGACTGTGGTCCCAAGTTCAGATCACATGAACGAGACATCTTCATCATGGAGCTGTCCACGGGATTCGGATCCAGGAGCTCTACTTCCGCAACTGCTGCTAGATCGGGGAAGCAGGAGTCATTGTCAGGCACCAGACGTGTGTAACTCCCCGCGAGGTGTCACACTTGAGGCACTCAAGTCGTTGGAGCCAAAGGAGCGCAAGGACTTCATCACGACCTTGAGGTCGGATTCGGCTCGTCTACATCAACCATGCTCTCCTGAGTGTTGACAATGCTTTTCGGTCTTCAAGGGTAAGTTCGTGAAAAGCCCCTCTCATTACTGTATTGCTAATAGATAGGTCCTGGCAACATCAGGGCTTCAGGGGCGTAGGGTAAAAATTTATTGTTTTCATGCGCGGAACCCCTACAAAACTGTACTATCAGGCCGATGAAGAATAAATAGTGATGTATCAGCTGTAGAGGCAGTAAAACCATGCTGACGAAGAACTGCAGACAGACCAGCATTCCAGGCACGAGGAACCTGCTTAAGACCATAGATGGCCTTAATGAGATGGCACAAGTGCTGCGGACGCTGAGGATCTCAAATCTAGGAAGCTGGCGCATGTAAACCTCCTCCTCAAGAACACCATTGAGAAAGGCATTCTGAATGTCCAATTGACGAATAGACCATCCACAAGTGACTGCAAGAGACAAAAGCAAACGAATGGTTGTAGGTTTCACCACAGGACTGAATGTATCCTCATAGTCTAGGCCAAGACGCTCTTTGAATCCTTTAGCAACCAATCGTGCTTTTATCTCTCAATAGTGCCATCTGCATGACGCTTTACTTTGAAAACCCATTTAGAATCAATAATGTTGACTCCGGGTTTAGGAGAAATTAGCTGCCAAGTGCCATTGTGTAATAGTGCATCAAATTCTTTTTCCATCGCATCATGCAAGTGAGAAATAGACAGTGCAACAGTAAAAATGACGTGGTTCCGAAGTCGGATCGGCATTAGCCTGCTTCAAACAGGAGGCAATCCAGGAAACAGTACCATCCGTACGTTGTTTGGGCTGATGAACGCCACGCAGACTACGCGTGACAGGGCGCAGAGAATCCTGAGCCAGTGGAACAAGCGGCTCCAGAACGGGCTCAGTAGACGGAGCCAGAGGCATCGCGGGCTCAGTTGAGTGAGCCAAGGGCGATGCGGGCTCAGGTGTGGGAGTCGGCTCCGAGCCAAACTGAGCCGGGGAAGCGGGCGCAGGAAAACACAACGGTGATGACACGTCGGCAGGCTCGACCGTATGTGACGCAGGAGGATGCTTGTGCGACGCGGGAGACTGCTCTGATACCATGTACGACAATAGGTTTAGCCTAAGATGCTCGACAACCCAACTGGGGCGGCATCTATCGCGTATATATATATATATATATATTAGGTGAGAAAGAGTTACAAACAAATACTAGTAGAAACAGGGCATATGGTCCCGGTTTGTAAGGGGCTTTAGTCTCGGTTGCCCAACCGGGACGAGGCAATTGGGACTAAAGCCCCAACCCTTTTGTCCCGGTTGGGCTACGAACCGGGACAAAAGGGCGGTCCACGTGGCCACTGGCTGTCGCAAGGGGGGAGGGGCGTTTGTCCTGGTTCGTAATACGAACCGGGATCTATGCATCTCTGCCACGACACCATTTTGGGCACTTTTTGTGCCGCGACATAGATTTTTTTGTATATTTTTCATTTATTTTGTTTCCCCTTTATCTATTTCCTTTTTGTGTTTTCGGCAGCATTTATTTTGTGACACTTACCCTAGCACTATGTTGTGAGGAATGCTCATCCACATAGTAGATGGTGCGAGGTTGATGTTACCGAAAGTGGATTCGCATGGAGGCATGGTGTGGATTTGAGAGACATAAGAACGAGCATTCCTCACAACATAGTGTTGGGGTAAGTGTCATCTACCTTAAGGGAACCATTATATTACAAAACATCTCCTGATTATATTACACAGCAAGTATCGAATATATTACATGCATGCATATATACAATATAAAGTGTTTTATGATCCCTATTATATTATCATAATCTTCCGGTAGTACTCTCCTTTTGGATCTAGGACCTCTGCATCTAAGAATTCCGCAATTTCCTCTTGGATTGCTTGTATGCAATCCTTTGGTAGAATATTCTCCTGCAACCGTTCGATCTAATTTAAAAGAATGAGTCAACATATATGAATGAAACTAAACACAATTGATGGTAATAAAACAAATTTCTGAATATTGTTTACATACTTGAAGTTGTTCTAAGTTTCTGCCCTTCTCACAGGTCGTGTGACGAATGAACTCGCAGATATAGTATCCACATAAGTTATTTCCGTCTGGCTGCCTCGGACACTTTACGAGAACAAAGTTCAATCAAAATAATAATAATTAGGCATGATAATGGTATCAAAACTAGAATCAAAGAGATGCATGGATCTAGCTAGTAGTACTTACATTTAGTGGTTTAAATATAAGCTTCCCTTTCTTGGCACCCGTAGCCTTGTTGCTGAATCGTTTCCAAGCACTTCCCGGCAAAGAAAATAAATGAAATGAGTTATTAATTACTTGATGCATGTAAATGAACGAAAGTTGCTGATATAGTGTCATAATGACTGAAATTACCGCTGGAGCATATCCTGCATGGGTTCCCACTTCTCAAGGGGTTTACGTGTAGAGTCCATGACTTGTACTACTCCATTGTCAGGTTGAATGATTAGCAGAATATAATGGAATCTGCGCATGCATAACTCATCAATTATACACTTAACATCGAGTAAGCGAAATAGAATATGTATAAGACAATAACACTCACTCGAAGTTGTAAGGTAATAAAATTTCCCTTCTGGTTTCTTGAAACCTTAGAGCCATTACAATTTTATCCTCTGTGTCCTTGGAATTAAGTTTCACAGTAATTTCATGAACCCAATATGGGTCAATGAACCCAATGTCATAGATCTGTCCTCTTCTGCATTCGAGAATCTTCAGTCTGCATAATATAGTGAGTATGATTATACATGCGATATAAACGAGGTGAGCTAACTAGAGACTTAATTATTAGATAAATAATACTTACAGATAGTAGGCACTGACGATCGATTTGTCAAGGGCGTCTTGATTGAAAAACTGATGTAGTTTAGGAAATTCAATTAGTATCTGGGCATCTCCATACCCGTAATGCTTGTTTCGAACTCCGATCACTATCCAGTTTGTCCCTTCCTCTATGGCTTTAATGTACCAATTATGCAATCTTCGCATTTTTTGTTGGTACATACTTGATGTCCTTAGGTCTGACAAGAGGTTTCCCGTACTCGTATTTGTATGCTTCCTCAGCCACGGGGAAATCTAACTGGTCTAAGTACTAAGCAATAGTCATACCTTGAGCAGCGGCCGCTTCTCCATACAGTGCAACAATTTCCGGATCATACTGCTCGTCCATGGTATCGGAAATCACTTTGAGCAAGGGGCATTCCTTCTTTTTCTGTAAACCGAGTTGGGGAACTGAATTCCCGCTTGCACTAGTGCTCTTCGACCGCACCATTGACTGATGTGACTTGACAATAGAGCGGTCATAGTCTGATGACAGCCTTGGCTCGGGTTGATGAAGGGTCTTCAACATTTTTTGCACTTTTGCTTTTTCTTCTTTAGTGCTAGGGAACTGTGGCTCTTTCGGCCGCTTGAGGCTATCAAACCACTGTTGCGTTTGGGCCTTTGCGATCACCGCATTCTCCTCTTCAGTATAGTCGTAAGCTCTCTTGGGAGGAACCTTTGGTACTTTTGGGAGGGGCTCCGGTAGACGCTTTGGTGATCAGTTACTCTTTCGCTTTTGGCCCTGACCCTTTTGTACTTTTGGGAGGGGCTGAGACGGCTAACGCGGCGGCAAAGACGGCCGTGCTGGAGACCGATGACGTGACGGCGAAGATGCCCGTGCTGGAGACGGCTGACGTGGTGGCGGAGACGGAGCCTGTCGTGGCACCGGCAAAGACGGTTGATGCGCTAGAAACGGGTGAGGCTGCGACGAAGATGGAGTTGTGCTCTAAGGAGTGGATGGCCTTGGCGTCCGATTTGAAAGCACGATGTGTTCCTTTCGCCATACAATGGTCATGTTTTTTGCTTCTCCTAGCTCAGTCACATCCCCTTCACCTGCAGGGTAGTCAAGCTTGAGCTGCGCGAATCCGTCCATAACTTCATCCACCCCAGCAATAGCGTAGCCCTATGGAACCGGACAACAATGGTAAGTTGGTACTAGTCCAACTAATGGTAAGGCATAGCCGACCGCCACCTTCATGCTTATGTTGACAACTTTCACATGCAGCTCACAATGTGTCATATCCATGATATCATCCACTGGGTAGCGAAGAGGAGCCATCGCCGGTGCATCATCAGCATCATCGCCGGGGAGCTCCGTGGAAGCCATGCTGCTTTTTCGATTAGTGGATGGGCCGGTAGCATCGAAGGCAGCTTCGTCTACCATGTGCCGCTGAGATGGGCCGGTAGCTTGCTGGCTAAGTTTGTCAAGTTGATTCTGATGTTGCTTTAATTGTTGTTCTATTTCGCTCATCCGGTCTTTCTGCTTCATTACTTCAATTTCCTCCCTTTCCTTTCTCCTTTGACGGCTTCTATCGGCATATTTCTTCCTATGGTCGGCAAAACCAAGGTTCCATGGTTTGGAGCCTTCTGTGCCTCGTGTCCGTCCCTCGTGTTCCTTGTTCCCAAGGGCGAGTGTGAGCTCGTCATTCTCTCTATCGGGAATGAACTCCCCATCTTCAACAGCCTTTACTGCATTTCTAATGTCTTCAATGGGTATGGGAGTTTCTTTATGTCTTATGTTATATGTGCACTTCCCTTCTGAGTCCAACGTTCCCCCATGCCCGTAAAACCAATTCCTTACCCGTTCGATCCAATTGTATGGCTCTGGGGTGATCCCTTTAGCTATCAGGTCGGTCTCGAGTTTCTCCCACTTAGGCTTGCTAGCCTTGTAGCCACCTTGCCCCATAGTATGGTGATACTGCTTCTTAGCAGCATTTTGCTTATTTGTTTCAGACCGCCGATGTCTTGTACGCCACAAAATCAACCCAGTAGTCTTTTATCTCCAGTAGTGAAATCCGGAGTCTTCTCTTTCACGACAAAGTCAAGGTGCAATCTTTTCTTCCAGTTGTTGAATTGCTGGGCCATCTTCTTAAGAGTGTACTCCTTGATAGCTTGCTCCATCTGTTTCTGTAGTTCCTCCTGAGTTGGAATATACTCATCTGGAGCGTAGTCATCTGGATACACCTCTAACATCGGTAGGGTGAAATTAACCATGAGCTTTTTCCAAAGAGTGTCTTTGGCTAAGTCACTGACATATAGATACTCTGGATCCTTTGACGACCTATTCCATTCTCTAACGGTGATCGGGATGTAGTCCCTAACAATAACTCCGCATTGCCTTATAAATTTATTTGCAGCATTAATCGGAGCCTTCGGTTCGCTGTCTATAGCGATTTCTTCGATCATGTACCTTTCATGGTCTCCCAACTTTTTGGCTGGGCCTCGTTTATTCTTTTTAGAAGATTTGCTCGATCCGGAGGGCTAAAAGAAGAAAGAGCGTTAATATATATGTATATAGACAATAGAGGCTTAATTTATTAATATATATATATATATGCACCTCGCCGGCTTCTCCCTCGCGGGCTTCTATCTCATCGGAGCCGCATGTTCAGTCGAAAGCCAGATCTCCCTCGCCAGAGTTGTTCAGATATAGCGAGGTGACATCATTATCGATATGTCCTCCCTCGTTGATCATATCCTCAAGCGCCATTTCCTTTTCTTTGTCTCTGGGTTCCATATTTCTACAAAAGGGGAAAAGTGAATGAGTCGAAGCGGCCAAGCGAGGAGGTTAGGTAGGCGTGGTTTGACGGGCTAGGGATGTAAACCATAATTCAAAGAAACCCTAATATATGGCGCGCGTTGCCACGCCCGTCCATCGTCCCTATATGGCGCGTATTGCCGCGCCCGTCCCTAACCTCAAACGCCGGCGGGATCATATAACTACAAGAGGAAAGCAGTAACTCCGAAACCCGCAAACTCGACGGGACCCAGCCCCGAACCCGGCGGGTACCATCCCTACTACCACTACTACTACTAACTAACTACTACTACTACCCTAATACTACTAACTAACTACTACTAACTAACTAACTACTACTACTACTAGTACTAACTAACTACTATTAGTACCCTAATACTACTAACTAACTACTACTACTACTACCCTAATACTACTAACTAATTAACTACTACTACTAACTAAATACTAATACTGCTAACTAACTAGTACTAAAGTAACTACCCTAATACTACTAACTAACTACTAGTACTACTACTAACTAACTACTACTATCCTAATACTACTAACTAACTACTACCCTAATAATTAATTAAACTAAACTATATAACTAATAAACAGAAAAAACAGAGGAAGGAGAGGGAGAGAGCGAGGCAGTCTTGCGTGTGCGATGGGGAGAAGCTAAGCAGCCTCTAGGAGGTTGACGGTGGCTGGGAGAGAAAGCGGCAGCCTCTGGGGAGAGAGCGGCGATGCTAGAACTGGAGAACGGGCGGCCTTCCGTCCGGCGTGTGCGGCGGCGTGTGAGGGGGAGGACCACCACACCGGAATTTGGCAGTCTGCCGGCGTCGGGGTCGGAGAGGCGCGCCTGGAACATAGAAGAAATGCGAGATGGGGAGCGGGGCATTATAAAGGGGAGGGCCATACGTCCCGGTTGGAGCCACCAACTGAGATGTAAAGGCCATACGTCCCGGTTGGTGGCTCCAACCGGGACGAAAGGCCAAAGCATACGTCCCGGTTGGATCCACCAACCGGGACGGATCCAACCGGGACGTATGATGACCACCAAAGGGGCGCGCGCAGAGGACCTTTAGTTCCGGTTGGTGGCACCAACCAAGACTAAAAGTCCTTTTTTCAAAAAGAACTCAAACTTTTCAGATGTTCCCGCCTTATTTCTTATTTAGGTGTTTACATTTAAATGATTTGAATTTGAAAAAACTTTCTGTCTTATAAAATAATTGTTCAAACTATTGAATTTGAAAACACTTTCAACATGAATTTGAATTTGAATTTGAAAACAGTGAATCTCTCGACAATCATGGGTACACAAACAAACCATTCGTCCTAGTCAATGGGTTTAGTCATAATCATGTCTAGCCCTATAGTACATAGTTTTAGGGTCATGTCTAGCCCTATAGTACAATTTTTACTCTTAGTAACACAATTACATGGTTAATGTTTCTGGATATAATAGAGAATGTTCTACCTAAGAATATATACTTTCGACCATATCAATGAAAAAGAAAAAACTAGTCACAATGTACTGATAAAGAGCTAGAAATAAGTAAAATGGTTTATTATAAATAAGTGGCGACCACTCCAACATAAATGGAGACGGCTTCTCGATTAACATTTGAGAATTCGTGGGAAATTCGTGATGGGAAAAAGCATTCATAAACGATATCTTTTTAAAAATTTCTAAAATGTTTGCTCACTATTCAATGAAAATTGAAAGAATCAAAACAAAACTAAATATAAACAAATAAAACCAAACAATTTGTAGCACCTCACCAAAGTCCTTACCTATCATTCACACATGTTTACCATCAGATAGTTAGTATCTTCAATTTTAATCAATATCGTAAAATACTTTCTTTGTTACATTTTTACAATTTTCTAGTATATTAATATTTTTGTAAAATGATCTCACTGATTGGCCTCGTGAGCGGCTTGATCCTCTAAGTACTCTCTCCTACAGGGTTTGTTCCCATCTCTTCTTCCATGTCCCCCTGCTATTGCCCCAACATTCTAGAGCTTGTTTCTACTCCATTGCCACTAATCATCTAGCTCGCCTCCTCCGCTTATTGTTCTCTTCCACCTCCAAAGATGGGAGCTCACACACCCCATCGATGCTTCTCCACCTTTTCGATCCAAGGAAGATAGTGGACCGAGGGTATGCGTTTGGGCTAACTAAATCTTGCTCCGGGTGAGCCGGAATCGCAACCGTCATGCCCAATCCGATGACGCTGGTGCTCCAACACAAGGCTCGTTTTCGTTGATTTGGCGATGTTGCTTGGGTGTTTTTGACATGTTGTGAACTTGTTTGCATTTTGTTGCAAACACACGAGCGAGAAATTGTCACGATTCTAGATGTCTATTGCAAACGTTAGTCTCCCATGTTGCATACTCATCGTAAAATCTTTTGTCGGAGTTTTGCAGCGACCAACGGGATTTGCTACCTCTCTTTTTGCTGCATTAGTGCTTTCAAAATGTTGCAATTTTTTATACGATTTTTACTCACTGCGGGACAAAATGTCACGACATGTCACAATAGTAAAAAAAAAATTGGTTGGGTTGAGGGGCATGCTGCAGGACGCGGCTGATCTGAGCACTTCTCTGACTGGCGCACATCCCCTTATACTTGTATGTTACACATTTATTGAACTCTTGCCATCTTGAGAAAGATAGGAAAAAAAGTGGTTTTTTATGACGTGATCAAACACGCAAGGCCATTTCGCTCCAAACAATTGCAAACCAAGTAAAAAATGTCAACATGTAGAATTTATTTATTATCCAAAGCAACGCATGAGTATTAAGCTCATGTGTAATTTTTATACGGGAAATCTAGGCTCAGACCGGTCGGCAAATATTAAAACTTGGCGGATGTTCCGACAAGCCCCGCATACATGTACTAAAATCTAAAACTGCCGACATCATCAGCATGTAATGCAGGAAACCGCATATTTAAAAATCTTTGTAGCTCAAATCGTGTATCCGAATGAAAATCCGTTTTCACCATTGGGATAATCGCGACGAGATCTTCGAAACTAGATCCCATATTGATATGTTTTGATAAAAAAAATCAGACCAGAAAGTTACCCACCCCTAACACATGAGTTATCCATATAATAGTATGTAAGTTATCTACCCTGTAACGTATAAGTTATCCAACATATAAACGGGTTGGGTGGAGGCGCTCTCGCATATTTCATATAGGTAACTTTTGTAATCTTTTTTCGTCCCATGAAACGGTTGCCACATGTATTTTAGTTTAGTTAATTAAATGTCAGCTATGAGTTAGTTTAATTGGGACGCGATAGCCTAGTTTAGCATCTACAAGCGATGATGGCTCGATACCTACCTCTGAAGCTTCGTCACCCGTATGTCGCGGTAGTGGTGACGGGCGATGAAACTGAGCCGCTAGACTACTGATTTTGCGTTATAATCAATTGGCGTGTGTAGTGGCGACGGGCGATAAATTTTTTGTTGCACGCCATGAAAAGTGATGTTGTGAAACTGAGCCGCTACGACACTGTATGTGTTCTCCTCAAATAATCAATTGGCGTTCTTTGTAAGGAAGGGTGAGGTAAAACCAGAGGGCTTCCACCCGGTTTCCATCCGACACGAGATGGCCTAGTCTACACGAGCAAATCATTTATTGTATTTAGAAAATAGAGACAACAAACGGATGAGAGAACCAACTGAGAAGCTAGCCTGCCAAGGAAGCTCGGCTCCGTGACCTGTCACCAGTCAACGATTCGTTGGTGCGTCACTGCCGATGGAATGCGTGATCGTTGTCTGTTGCCATGGGCGCAAAAGTTCAGGGTGACCACGTCCCTTGATGGGGTAATGATAGAGTAAAGAGATGGAGAGCCGGAGAGGAGTTTTGAGTGGCAAAACCTTCAGTTCCGTTGGAAGTTTGGAGCCCTATAAGGTCTCCAGGGGCATCTCTGACGGACGCACATAAATCTACTACACCAAGTTCTTCAAGTGGACCCATGATTCATGAGTCATTCCTGAGATAAGCTCCTTCAAGCTAAGGTGAATTCGCTTCTCTCATCGTGTGGCTTTGACACATCTTTGGATGGCTCGCTACTTCATACCACTACTCTGTGCATTATCAGGTACGAAGCCCGACACGTCCCACAAGCCCGGAAGTTGCGCATGTCCTGATGCTGCCAGAGCCGGAGAGTCTGCCCGATGCAAGCCGAAATGTCCGGTGCAACCGGAGTGTCCGGCCCGAGCACGCCGGAGTGTCCGGCCTGCCCCAGCCCCATCCTGGCTCGGACAGTCAGTAGGACACATCGAACTCTACTCGGACACCACCCGGAGTGTCCGGCCACCCCGGACTTTCTGGCTCACCCGACCCGGACTGTCCGGCCCGAAGATGGGCCTACGAGCCATAGCTGGACCCTGTGGCCCATTTAACCCTCTATTTCGCCTAGAACTCTACTGTAATGCCTAAATTACCCCTGAACTAGTGGCTGGCCTATTTATAGTCTCCCACCTCCATTGTAAACCCTAGGCATGATATTTGGAATTAGTGAAAACCCCTTATGTATCTATTTAGTTCTTGCCTCATGCTCCTTTGACAAAGGAGGACCAAATATCACAAACCTCGTTGGAGTTTGCATTGTGCCTCCGCGTTGTACAAGGTCTAGGCATCGGAGTTCCTTTGCCTAAATGTCAAGATCTCACCGAGTCTCCCTATTCGTTGTGCCGGTTCGAGAGAGAGTCCTCCGCCCAACGCCGATCCTAGGGATTGCGCCGGATCGGTCACCGCCGGCGACGGCTATTGGTGTGTATCGTGGATTTGCGTGTGTGTGTCTTCATCGTGTTCTTCGTGTATGAGTTCATCGTGTTCATCCTCCTCTCCTTCCCCCGCACTCCACCCTCGATTTGAACGGGATTCGTGAAAGATCGGGCCACCCTGAAGATTTGCCCTCAACAACCTCTACTTTTCCAACAGAAACACACAGCAGCCATCAGTAGCAAAGAGCAACCAAGTTTTCCATTGGCGCAAGAATCAGAGAGGGCTGAGAAAGAAAGATAAGTGCAGGAGAAGCCATGGGATTCTGCTACGCGCCTTCCGATGTCCAGGTGCTTCCCAAGAGTGCCTCCTCTTCCTCCTCGCCATCTGCTAATAGTTCTCGGGATGGTAGCCAGAAGAAGAAGCAGCCGGAGCAGGGGAAGAATCAAGCTATGAAGAAGGAAGATGGGAAGGAGAAGAAGAAGAAGAGCAGCAACCTTGACCGAGATGCCCTTAAGACGCCCCATTTTCCCTTCCACTTTGGCCCCAGGCTCATGTAATGAGCTGAGGAGTTAGCTTCTGATCGTTGTTAGGAATTAGGACGGCCTCAGATATTTCTTCTGTTCATTTCGTGGGTTCGTTGTACTAGATTATTCAGCTGGTGGTGTTTCTCGTTAATTTACTAGATTTTTTTTTTGCGAATCTTAATTTACTAGATATTGAATTTGTTCACTATCATCGGGATACATGCTTTCCCCGCGTCTTTCACTATGTCACCGCAGAGTTTTAGGGGCATTTGCTTCGAGGGATTTTTAAAAAGTGCCTAGAAAGATACTCACTCTATTCCATTTTATAGTGCCTATAGTTTCTAGCACGAAACTTAAGAAACGCATATGGAGGAAATATTACACGAGTTTTAGGCGGAATTAGTTTCGGCTAATTAACTTGATAAAATAGAGGGGTTTGAATGAGATATGAAGCAAAAAATAAATCCACAAAAAAAATTTCTAAACAAGTTGTGTAACATAATATACCTTATATTTTGAAAAAAATCTCAAAAAACTATTGGCACTATAGAAAGGAATGGAGGGACTATGTTTTAGAGGCACTTTTGAATAACTGCCTATAAACATATGATTTTTGTTGGCAAATTTTAAAACTGCCTTTAGAAACTGATTATTTGAAGCACTTGAAAAATGCCTGCAATAATACAATTTTTTTAGGCAATTTTCAAAAGGGGCTGCAAAGATTATATTTTTGAGGCACCTTCGAAAGTGCCTGAAAAAATAGATACCTATTTTTGGAAAAAATCCCTTTACTTTTATGCCAAGCAAACCGGTCCTCCCACCCTCTTTTAACCGAAAAAATCGGGACCGAGAAAGTGCCCGATCCAATCACCCATTGCAGCTTCGAAAGTGGTGGCCTTCACCGGCCACCTCGGCCTCTCTGCTCGCCGGCGCATGTGGCCTCTCTGCTCGTCGGCGCATCTCTGACTACTAGTCCAGGTTGACTTCCCCTCTCGTGCTCCTCCCCTTGCCCTACCCCTGCCCTCCTCGCTTTCGCGCCCGAGACCTAACCCCCACGCGTGCCTCTCTAATGGCAAGCTTCACGCGTGAACAGGGCAGCCGCTGGCAAGACGACGAGGGGGGCTGTTGTTATTATGCGGCGATCCAACGAGATATGTTTAAGCAGTGAGCAGTGGGAGGGCAGGGATGAACCGGGAGCGCATCAGCATTGCGCTTGACAAGCACCTAGACAAGGTCGTCGCCGTGGCTGCGTCGCCCTTCACTTCCAGGGGATCGGCTGGTGCCCGAGGCGACCGCAACCACCTCGTTGTTCCCTCCTCCATCGCCAAGGGACGCCACTCCGAAGGTGACGGATCTATTGTGTTGTGATGCGTTCGTTTGTTCAAGTAGGTACATTGCTGGGTTGTGTAAGGTGTGGTTTGCTAGGTTACATCTAGGATTAGCAGGGTTCGATTTTACTGGGTAGTATTTTTTTTGCTCACGAGGTGTTTGTGATATTGTCTAGCAGGGCATCTGGTAGTGCAAATGTGTGCTTAACCCTATTATACATGTGTAAGACTATAAAGTCCTAGGCTATAGAGTCTTTGGTCATTATTGATCCTGTAAATGGAATGAACAATATTCCCTGACATGAAGATGATCCATGAATCCATTCGAGATTTCTACAATGATGTAGGAAAATTGCCTCTGGATGGCATGATGTGTGCTTATAGATAGATGTTCAAGAGAAAGGTAGACATGATGTGTGCACCAGAACGAGTCCCATAGGAACATTATATCACTCAATGGATTCAACAGTTTCTTAGGGATCAAATGCTCGCAGTTACTTTTCCATATGTTCTACACTTCTTATAGATCAAAAATTACTTTTCCATCAGTATTTCTGCATATTCTTCCATTATCAGGTATTATTTTTCTGTAAGTTACTTTTTCATTCAGTGCTAGTTCCATTATCAATCAGTATATAATTAAGTTGTTAAGGACAAGGTTACTTTTCCATCAGTATTTTCTACCATCCCTTTCCATTGTTAATCAGATTTTTCACTAAGTTACTTTCCATCAGTGTGTTCTGCCACTTGATCCATAATCAATCAGTATTTCAGTATAAGTTACCTTTTAATCAGTTTATTCTGCCAAGTTGATTACTAGGGTGTATGCTCCTATAATTCTTACTTTTACTGCTTTGTAATACAAAGTTGAGAGACGGTAACTTAGCCAAATATCAGATCTAAAATTCAGACAGAAAAAAGGGGGATTTCACTTTGTTTAGGGGAGTAAATGTTACCTATGTAGCCGGCTTGAAGTTCATTTTTGCTCCAGCGATACATCTTTGGTTAGAACAGCTTGTTACTTTTTTTCCTATGAGTTTTTTATGTTGATGGAATTTGTGTGTTAATAGTGAATCTTAATTCCGGGTCACAAGAAGTTTCCGAAAAGAAAAGGAAGAGAAAGAGAAGTTCTAGTGCTACCATGAACACAAATGATGATGGGAAAGCCAATTCACAAGCTGCGAGCCATAAGTTATCTCAGGTATGCTAGCCGAACCCTCAAGCATGCATGTTGATCATTCAATGCTATTTATTTTAGTTTCTCCTCTGTGCTATTTATTTTAGTTTCTCCTCTGTTTGCTTCGTCTTGGTGGCATCCCATGTTGGCATAAAATTTGAGATGCGTATATGTCGCTAGTTGATAAGGGGAATACTAAGTTGTACTATATTGTCTACTTTCCTTCACTACGGGAAACATAAGCCTTTTGAGCTTTATGTTTCCGGGACGAGAAGAGGAAATGATGAAGCACCGAAGAATGTACAAATTTTTGAAGTTGCTGGATGCTAACGTGAAGCTTTTATGTTGCTGGATGCTAATCTAGTTTCTATTCGCGGAAGCACACGATGGGATTCTGTAGTTTCAAATTGTCTGTATTTAGTTCTGTAATGAATGTGAATAGTGCAAAAATAGTGCATACGATGGAACTTGAGCCGATGTTTTGAATGTATTAAATTGAATGGTACATTTCCTGTAGAATCATAAGCTATTCATCGTTATATATATGAATTATACCTGCAATTGAATGCTGTAAAAAACGCATTCAAATGTTTTTGGAGGCACATTATTTATAATGCCTAGAATTTTTTTTAGCATTATTTAAGTGCAAACCTAAATCCTCATAAGACGAGCCTCCAAATTGGTTCTGTTGAACCAAACTCAAAAGGTTAGGCTTAATCTCAATGCGTCTGCATCAACAACGGGCTGAGTGATAGGTGCACGAATAAAATCATCAGTGAGAGTAGCATACTCCCTAAGTTTCTTTTGAGCCATTTGCTCTTTATTTTTGGTATTTTTAAGGTAAAGGGAACAAATAAACAAGTAACTAATTTGTTGGGTTTTCAAATAGATAACAAGAAATTAAACTTATAACAAGAAATAAACTATAAATAAAAATAAAAATAAAAACAAGGTCTCTAATGACCTCACTAGGATAGCGAATTGCTTCCTCGGAAACAGCATCAGAAAAAGGGTTGCTACATTCGATCCGGATTCACGGATGTAGTATAATAGTCTTTTTCCCTAGTAGACCTAGGTTTAATCGATTGGGAAACAATGCTAATAGGAATTAAAAAGGACACATCTACAAAACTTTGTTTTTTCGTTTTACCTTCTTTTACCGGACCAATCTAGTTTACTTTATATCATGCTTTGTTTCAATGGATGGAGATAGGCTAGGGTTGAAGATTCACCTGCAGATGCACATCCCATGGGATAGAAGATAATAATAGGCACAATCATATGCAATGTTTTAACAGAGATAATATCTGTGGGCAGCACATCCTAATATACTAAAGCCCCTGCGAGTCATAGACATAACAATAGCCTTTTGATCCAACCGGTTGCACCACGAAGTACCAGGCTACAAACAGTTATTAAGTGAGAAACACAGATCAAAGCTTTAAGGACAAATGTTGTTATTCCCAAATGGGTCGCTAAGCGAAGACCGTACAGCTCTTTCTGTCACTGAGTTTCCTATGAGATCGCCGCTAGCCAAGTATCTTACCTCAAGCCTTTATCAATCTCGGGGTCTTGGGTACCTACGAGTCAAAAGTTCGAGGCAAGAGACAAAGAAACAAAAGATACAAAAGTCTTTTTCAAACAAGACACAATGCTCCCATAGATTAGATGCACATAATTGTTGCAAGGTTTAACCTCAACATGCGGCCCGTGAGGACTACTCAATCATAACAATAAGATCAAGGATAGAAAACATTGTGAAAAATGCTTAGTTTGAAATCAAATATTCTTACAATAGTCATTGAATCACAAGGGGATCTCAAATACAAAGTAATGGCCATGGATAATGGAGAGGCTGGAAGATGGAGGAGATAAAATATGGTGTGGATATCCTTTGGTGTTGTTGTGATACAATCTGAGAATGGCGGCCCTCTACATGGCTGGAGCCTCAAAGTATATAGGTGCCTTCACGAAAGTTGTAGGGTTTGACGAGACGAAACCACCGACACATGGTATAGGCGGACCGCACGGGAGGGACCTTCCCGTACCAGTTCTTGTTATGACGTCAGACGCTTGGTTATTGCTCCAGGATTACTTGGCTGTGTGGAGTTCCTCAAAAACTTCATTTATGGATCCTTATTTCGCATTAAAAGCGTGATTTCCTGGACAACACAATTCAAAGCAATGGTTTGCATATCTTTGCAATAATTAGTCATTAGTGGCAAGGCTAGAGAGATTCTTGTCAATTGCTTGACCAAAAACAATGTTTAAACGCCGAAAATGGCTATTTTTGGAGCCATCACCCCTAATACTGAATGCATTTGATTATTTTGTTGCTTGGCATCGTGCCTGTTCTAGAATTTTTTCAGTTCGGTCTGCTTACCATGTGGAATGGAGACACAAGTTCAATGGGATAACATGCTGGTCACTTATATCGGGTACCCTTCTAAACAACCCCACATGGAAGATCCTTTGGAAGCTTGATGTCCTAGCGAACGTGAAGATCTGTTGTTGGTGAATTATGCATGGTATTCTAAAACTTAAAGCTACCTTGCTTGGTAGACATATTGGAACAAGTGGAATGTGTCCTATCTATAATGTGGAGATGGAAGATATTATGCACATGGTGTTCAAATGTCAAGGGGCCGCGAGAATTTGGAGAGGTTTAGGCCTTGAGAACTTGATTAATGACACTATGGTAATGGATAGATCATGATCCCAGGTTTTGGAGGCGCTGCTCCAGTCCCCTTCCAGGCTACTACCTACATATGATTCTATCAAAATCCATGATGTGGTTGCAATCGCGTCATGTTACATTTGTTGGCTATGCCGAAAACAGACCCATGTTGAGCAAAATCCCCCGACCATGTACTGTATAAATTCGATCAAAGCTATTGTAGCCAATGCAGCGAGAGCGAATATCCCATCTTCTGTGGATAAGAAATCTTGGACCGGGCCAAGGGAAAACGCAATTAAGTTGAATGTCGATGTAGCCTTTTCTGTTCAAAGCCTATCGGGAGCATCTAGAGCGATTTTGATAAATAGCAAAGGGGATTTTATTGCGTTATCAGCTACATTCATACCACATGTGGCATCTATTTCTATGGAAGAAGCGCAGGCGATGATGAATGGACACCATGCAAATTCATTGGGCTACAGTGAGGTTGAGGCTGAATCTGATTCAACTGAGGTAATCCATCTTTGCTCATGTGTTGATCACATTTGGAATGATGCCACTCCTATTTATGTTGATATTTTGGTCCAATCTGGTTGCATTGGGAAGGTTGGTTTCATGCATTGCTAGAGAGAGACAGAGCAATTTTTTAAAATAATACGTTTTTTATAATGAGTTTGAGAAGTGTTGCACGAATTTAGGATTTTACAGATCTAGAGCTTTGTTGGCTTCGGCCAGGCCAATTCAGATCCATTCGGCCACGCCCTGACCGAGTAGTCTAATCGGCATGGGCCAGGCCGATTCAGCTGTAATCGGCGACGCCGTGACCGAATGCATGTGGCTTCATGGGGCCACATGGCCCGTGCTGGTCGATTTGCCCACTCGGCGACACCCTGGCCTATAGGCCCATTCGATGACGCCCTGGCCGAAAGGATCCTACGAGGACCATGTCACGCGAGCCCGTCCCGCATAGCTCCTTCTTCCTCGCATTGGTCGTTGCCTCCTCTCTCTCCAGCCAACGAACCTCACATTTCCTGCACCAAATTTCTCCAATTTAGCCCAGATTAACCACCAAATCTTCTGTCTAAAACCACTAGGGGTAGAGGAAGCCCGATCTATTGATGGGTTAGCTCAGGACTCGATTTGATGTTGTTTTTTTGGAGGAATGGTGGTGGTGTTGTGGTGGAACAATGGCAATGGTGGTGATTTGGTGGAGGTTGGAGCTAGGGGCTGTATGAACTGTGCCGTGCTGCTTGTCTGGTGAACCGAGGCTGTTGTATGGAGTGGCTTCTCACGCTTCAAGGGTAAACTCGAATCCCTCGTTAATCACAGTTATTGTATATGGTCATGCAACTACTCAGTCTATGGTTAGGAGGCTATTAGAACAATTTGGATATGGATTAGTGTTCAAATTTTGTCCGGTGGTTTAGTTAGTATTTCCAGCCATTCTAATATTTGAAAGGTGGATTTGTAGGAATATTAGGCAGGCTATTAGTATATTATTTAGAATATTTGCAGATAGTTGTACATGTATTTACGCACTGTCGATAATTAATTATTTAGTTTGATTTTTTATGTCAGTAGAGATGTCGAATGTAGCGAAGTTCTTTTTTTGCGGGTGAATATAGTGGAGTTCGTGTTTTACTACGGTCCTGGTAATATCCAATACTATGATTATGGAGCAGATTTGCGTGAGTTTCATTTTGCGGAGTTGGATTTGACTGTCCCTCAAACCTAGAGTGTTAGTCAGTTGAAGGAATGGTTGACATAATGTTTAGGATATAATCTCGAAACATACACCGTCAGTGTCCAAGCATTGTGGACAAAGACGACCAAGAACATTTTCTAGATTTTGAAGCATGTAGATCATAACAGAGACTGGTTTAAGTGGTTAAATGGTTGCCAGGACAGGCACATACACTATGTTGCACTAGTGCTTCCTGTCTTGAAGGAGATCGATCCGCAAGCATCGGAAGGTGGACACGGTCCCGACCATAGTGCTGAATCTAGTGGCGAGATGTACTCTGTGTCCAATGTTGGAGGTGCTGGTTATGAATCAGAGCAGAGCAGTCAGATAGGAGGAGGAGGTGGTGGTTACGAACCAGGGCAGAGCAGTCATGATGTAGGTGGAGGATACGATAGTGGAGAGGTAGATGCAGACAAGGAAGGTGGGCACATGCAGGACTTGATGGAGGATGAGGATTACATGGATGGTGAAAGTGGTGATTCTCATGATTCAGATGGTTCCGATGAAGAAGACAACAGAGAGGACGTGCCGATTCCTGCATCCTGGAATCAAAACATCTCAGATGTCATAACTGTTAACGACAGTCATGATTCTGCGTGGGAATATCACAAGAATAAAATTGCGTAGGGCGCCAGATATCCAGACAAGAAACATTTGCAAGATGCAATCATTGCTTGGGCATTGTCTACATAGAGGATTCTTAGTACAACCGTGTCAAATAAAAAATATTTTACAATGGAATGTGTGGATATAAATTGTCCAGCTAGGGTGCATGCATATCTTCCTAAATATGACACAAATTGGTTGGTGAGAGACATGGTGATGCACACGTGTCAGCTTTCATCTATCCCTACAGATCATCGTAACCTCTTGTTCATGCTTCTGGCTCGGTTGTTTTACACGGAGATAGTGGAGAGTAAAGCGGTGGAAGTGAAGGCTATAATAAATAAAGTAAGGGTCAGGTTTAAATACAACATTTGTTACGGCAAGGCTTGGAGGGAAAAGCAAAGGGCTCTTGAGGACAGGTTTGGTTCGTTCAGAGACGTGTATGACTCTGTAGCAAGACAACTCTTTACACTGCATGCTAGGAATCCAGGCACCTATGTCCACATACAACACTATGGGATGCCACAGGACCCATTCGTAAAGGTGCTTCATCGAGTGTTCTTCTCTTTCTCTGTATGCATCCAAGATTTCACTTATTGCCGACAAGTTATATATGTAGACGACATGTTTCTCACTGGCAAGTATAAGGATTACATCCTTACCGCCACTGGTCAAGACGGCAACAATCGAATTGTCCCACTCGCCTTTGCTTTTGTTGAGGGAGAAAACACTAAAAGCTGGACATGGTTCTTCAGGCAGCTCAAGATAGAAGTTGTGAAAGATAAGCCCAATGTGTGCATCATTCATGATAGGCATGCAGGTATACTAAATGTGGTTAAGTGTTAACACAACCAGGGCCTGAAGAACAAACACCTTGGCTCGACATGCAGAGCCGTTGGTGCATGCGCCATTTGGGAGCTAATTTTTTCTCATAGTTTAGGAAGAAGAACCTGATGAATCTTTTCAAAAAACTGTGCAAGCAGAACCAAGAATGGAAGTATGATTTCATACATGCACATCTCGATGACTTCACTCAGAAACATGTCAGGGCGAGGAAAGTGTCCCAAACCGCAGCTATAACTGCACATCAAGAAGTAGTGGCTGCCCAGGCTGCTATTGGAGAAGCGCATGTGGAGGAAGACCCTGTAGGGATTTATGACTTGCCAGGATTTGATCTGCCTGGTACTAGAAGAAGGCACGGGAGACAAATTAAAAACTTTCAACAGTGGATAGAGCACGAGCCTTTGGAGAGGTGGTCTTTGCTACACCACACCCATGGAGCTAGGTATGGTGTCATGACTACAAACCTAGCCGAGTCATATAACTTTGTCCTTAGAGGTAACAGGGCTCTGCCACTTATAGCCATTGTCGAGGGTATTTTGTATGGCACGATCAAATATGTTAGAGACAGGCGACAGAGAGCTCAGTTGCATATCTTGAACAATCCAAACACACGTTTCTATGAAAATATTATGGAGTACATGGATAAAAAGATGGCAAAAGCTTGGACACACATTGTAATGACCATCGGTAATGAAGAAAGAAGGTTTGAGGTGCGGTTACCCACTGATAAGTTTGGGTGTGGTAATGAGCTAAGGACGCATGAGGTGAAGATTGGAAATGAGCAATGGCCAACCTGCGAGTGCACGTGCGACAAAACAAAATTGCTTCACCTGCCTTGCTCGCATGTGCTTGCTGCTTGTGGGCAGCTAGGTTGGACGCGATCTCGTTCGTGTCTCCCTACTACCTAAAAGAATCTGTGGTTAATATCTGAACCGGTGAGATGTAAGGATTTCGAGTAGTGGGAAATTTCAACACGGTAAACCCCGTGAAAGGCAAGATATCCCCACGCTCTAATGCGTATCAGCAAAGGAAGACGCCAGTGTAGGCGCATCCGGAATGACATGGATGAATCAGAAGCTAGAGGCCCAACACGGCAATGTTTTCTATGCAATGATTTTGGCCATAAGGCTAGGTGTTGTCCCAAGTTCGGTATAGGCGTAGTACCTGCGCGAGGACGTGGTACCCAGGCTCGAAGAGGTAGAGGACGCGGGTGAACTTAGGCTTCGACGAACTATGTTCCATTTGTAATATGTGATAAACTATGTTTCCATTTGTAATATGTGATGAACTATGTTCCATTTGTAATATGTGACGAACTATGTTTCCATTTGTAATATGTGATGAACTATGTTTTAATTTGTAATATATGATGAACTATGTTTTAATTTGTAATATGTGATGAACTATGTTTTAATTTGTAATATGTGTAGAAATGGCGAGAAGATACGGGTTGCTCAGTGCAGATATTGAAAAGAAGCATCGTGCTAGAATTTTGGAGGACGAGCCTAACTCCCTCGAGCCCTTGGTCACTCACACTCCCAATGTAAACTGGAGGATACACCTAGCTTGGGTTCCTAGGTATGATTTTATTGTAATCATGCATTATAATAATTATGATTGGACGCACTAAATCATTTGTCATGCTATTGGATATGCAGGTTGAAGTGGGCCGGGCTTTTACCTTTCGCTCGTCTGGTTGAGGACACTTGAGACTCTACACGCCTGTTATATGAACAGTCGTTTCTCAGCTGCTTGGTTGACCGCTGGAAGCCCGAGACACACACTTTTCACTTTCGCTGGGGAGAAAGGGCTCCTACTCTCCAGGATGTGTCATACCTGTTGGGACTTCCTTTGGCAGGCCAGCCCATTGGGCCGCTGGATGCACCGGCCAGTTCGCAAGGCGATATGGCCCAACGTTTCCAGGGTATTAGTGCCTTATCTGATCCATTTGAACACGATGATCACGACCACAAGTTCGACTGGTTACTAGGATTTCAGGTGTGTCCGCTAACTTGTTAGGCCACTTGTCTTTATGCATCATACCATTCTATGTTTTTTCGTACTAAACTATCTTTGCATTAATGCAGATCCAAAGGTTAGGCTATCCAGAGACCTAGTTGACTGAGCCATAGATCACTCTGTTCTTAGAGGCATACTTACTTTGGCTTCTCGGGAAGGTGATGTTCACCGAGAACCATGTCACCACTACCACCGCTCGCTACATCCCTATTGCATTGGATATTGCTAATGCAACAAGCTCCGACATTATTACACAAAGGAGTTGGGGTTCTGCGATCTTGTCAGCTACGTACCGAGGTATGTGTAGCGGTTGCCAGCGTAAAGCTCCCAGGTCAGGCTTGCTTGGATGCCCACTACTGTTGCAGCTTTGGTCCTGGCAGCGTTTTCCTATTGGACGACCGAACATAGTTGTTGAAACGGCATACCCATCGCATGAATTGAGTGACCCTCCGACAGGACTATTCGTCGCATACCGTGTCGACTTACCAACTTTCGGTATAGTTTGGACACATCGCAAGGTATGTGCAAAGTTTTAATTATTTCACGTACTATATGACTAGAAATGACAATGTTCTTTTGCAGAGACGCTTTTCTCACGCTCAGGTGAGGGGTTGCTACCCCGCTTTCTCCGAGCAGTTTGACGTGCTGCTCGCAAGCTCGGTGATGTGGGAGCCCTACACGGATGCAGCCATCGGTGCTAGATTCTACAAGGATGAGGACTATATAGGGATTTCTACTCTCTGTACTAGAGACACAGCGTATTGGCTAACAAAATTGAATATCATCTTCGACATGCAGGTAGAGGAGATGAGCCTACAGAGAGTAATGAGGTAGTTTGGTCTTTGCTAGTTGGCTGATTCTCGTCCTACAGAGAGTGCCATACCTTCGGTCATCCACACGTAAGTTTATTTTAGCACATTTCTTCCATCTTATCTAGTTTATTGACTTATCGCAATGATGATCCACAAGTATAGGGGGTGTATCGCAGTATTTTCGATAAGTAAGAGTGTCGAACCCAACGAGGAGCAAAAGGTGCTGGCTAGTGGTATGGATGAGGAATTCTCTGCAAATACTTAGCAAACGGATTTTTAGGGGTTTTCGATAAAGCAAGTAAACAAAGTACGAGTAAATAAAAGACACTAAGAATAAATGCAGCAAGTGGCCCAATCCTTTATGCAGCAAAGGACAAGCCGGTTGTATTTCTATAGATGACCAAACGTTCTCGAGGACACATGGGAAGACTGTCAAGTGCTTTCGCTTCATATAGTCGATTAATCTTCTTTAGCTTGCTAAGTATTGTGTGGGTGAACCTGTGCTAATGTACCGCCCCATCCAAGACTAATACATAATTGTGATTATACCCCTTGCAAACATCCATAAGTACAAGAAAGTAATTAAGGTAGAAACCTAACCACGGCTTTAAACTCTAAGACCCTGACGTCCCTTGTGCAATGGTTTCCTAACGGGGGTTCAGGTTTACATCCGCAACCCCTACGATTAGTAGCCAAATACAAAATGCATTCCCCTAGGCCCATATAGGTGAAGTGTCATGTAGTCGACGTTCACATGACACCACTAGAAGAAGTACACCAGAACTTAAATAACAATCTATTGAATCTTTCTCAACGCAACTCCACTACTAACAACAAGACTTCTCCCATGTCCTCAAGAACAAAACGAACTACTCACAAGACATCATATGGATCATGATCAGAGATGGAATAATGATGTATAACAATCTGAACATAAACAATAATTCAATGGTTCACTCAATAGCATCAACTACAAAGAGTAATCAACACCGGGAAAGTTTCCCCTATGAACTATGCAAGATTCAACGCAATTGTTACAGCAATATGGAGATGGTGATGAGGGTGATGATGGTGATGATGGTGGTGATGATGATGATGATCCCGATGAAGTCCAGCTTGATGGTGGTGTTGATGGCGACGATCTCCCCTCTCCGGGAAGGAATTCCCCCGGCAGAAATCTATTTTCCGCCCCGCAGAGGCGGCGGAATCTTTATGTGGTCGCTCCCCGAGTTTTAGGGTTTCGTGGGGATGATATACGCCAGAGGAGAGAGGCTGGAGTGGTCCAGGGCGGCTACACCACTCCCAGGCGTGGCCTAGGCCTGCCCGCGCCATGGGGTGGTGTGGGCCCCCTGTGGCCCACCTCCACTCCATCTTATGGCATCCTTAGTTTTCTGGAAAAATAGAATTTTCCGTATATTTTCCCGGATTTTGTGATCTTCACGAATTTTGCCTCCAAACAACACCTTTTCCATCAGAATCCTGACTGCAGCGGTCCATGCTCCAAAAGTCATCAACCATGCAAAAATAGATGAAATAACATAAGTATCACCTCTCAATACGAAATATATCAATGAATAATAGTGAATTAAGACATAGAATAGTGATGCAAAATGGACGTATCAACTCCCCCCAAGCTTAGACTTCGCTTGTCCCCAAGCGAAACTGAGATTAATAAACATGACCTCAGGTTTATGGAGTGAAGAGTCAATAAAAGAATACGGACAAGAAGCATCACATTCATCAAATACATAGATCATTATAGAAGACAACTCACTATTATATAACTCAACTTGCAATGAGTAAAGGAAACACAATAAAGATACATAAAGTGAATCATAATTGGTAATGGCAAACTTAGCTCTTAGTGGAAGAATAGTTGATAATTTGCTGGAGTTCACAAATAGCTGGTTTTCAAAGAAAGCTTTCAACATAGTAAACATCAAGATAAGAGCAATGTGCAAACCAAGGAACATAAGAAACATGAATGCATAAATCATCATATGAATGAATGAAACACATCAACTCAAAATACTTGCTGAGATAGAAGGGAGTAGGTTTACTGACTCAACTACAAAGTAAAAGAAAGGGCCCTTCGCAGAGGGAAGCAGGGACTGCAAGTCTCATAAAGAGCTCCCAAAAATTATGATACTTACTAGCTTTCAGCTCTCATTGCCCCTATCATAGGCATCTTTAGGTGATTAAGGTTAAAGTGAGGTCCAATCTGAGTTATATGCTTGACAGACTATAAACTGAAAATCCCAAGTCCCTTGAGTACGAGGGCCGCTCCTCATGCTACTCAACTTTAGTTACCGGTAAGTTCTTGTCATCGTAAGTATGTGCGTATCATTGAGAACCGCCAACGGGGTACCCCTTGCCCGATGATACGGAAGAATCCCCATATCAAAATGACAAGGCAAGCAGACAATGAGTATCTCAGCAATCTTCTTATTTACCATGGGAAAATGGTGCTTTTTTTTCTCTTTCCTCTTTCCATAGTATCTCTTTTTTTCTTTCCTTTTTCTCAATAGCTATCTCTCTTTTTTTATAAGAAGAATGCTTCATAGATATCATTATGGTTACGCTGCAGGTTTCCACCATGTCAGTATGGATTAGACCAGCGGCCCAGGCGTTTCTCTAACACACATACATAACTCCATGGACTTACAAGCTCCCCATTTATTTCACACCAACGACATCCGCAAACAAAAGAGCAAGGTATCAACTTGGTATATATTTACAAGTGTTGAAAGCGTTCCCCGTGACAACACGGTTTTGCTAATCCCCAGCCTATAATTTGCAAGCATATAACTTTCATGGAGAGTTCACAATGGTTCAGGTTTATTAAGTGCAGGAAATAAAGTGTGCCATCAAGTTTGTGAGAGCTTTAATTACTAATTTTCTCATAACAAGTTTAATTTGGGAGGTAGACAAAATAAGAATTTACTTGGAATAGCAATAATGCTACTAGGTAGGTATGGTGGACACAAATGGCAAGGGTTTTGGTTTAAAGGAGTGGATGCACGAGAAGAATTCCTCTCGGTACAGGTTTCTGGCTAGCAAGGCTGGGTAGCAAGTACAAGAGTTGAAGGAAACAACCAAACATACAAATGATAAAGACAAACATGCAATCTTCCTTGGAAGCACAAAAGATCTTAACTAGAGAATACTAGACTTATGAGCAAATCAAGAAAGAAAGATGATGAAATTATTTTTCTCTAGAGTACTTCTATCTTTTTCATTCAACTCTCAAAAATAGTGTGCATCTTGAGCCAGGTTTGCCAAAACCAACTAAATTAACTCAATGATCCCAAAGTGATACCAATACTAACAACAAGATCAATCATATAACCACGAATTGAAAACTAACATAAGCTATGCAAAAGAGTGAATGATAGAACTTCTCATTAATATTCCATAACAGAAACTCACACCAAGGGATACAAATCTAACGAGAGAGGGGACACTTCCATAATGCAAACCATACTACAAAATAACTCCTCTATTCATGATATGACTCTACTAATAAGGTAAAAAGATAGAAGATAGTGATATGATACCGCGACACTCCCCCAAGCTTGAAACAAACCAAGGGGATGCCAAACCTGATGACGAATTACTCCTTAGGTGGTGGTGGTATCCTCTTGATGAGCTCTTTGATCAGTTTCCCCAAGTCCTCAATCTCGAAGGTGAGAGTACGAATCAACTCTGAGTTGTGCTCAATACGGCCCATAATCATTTCAGTTTATGGATCCCAGCTCTTGTGATTCTTCTTCCATTCTTCCCACTTGGAGTCTTCTTTTCCTGCATGGTTATGGGTAAAGGTATGGAAGGTATTCTTGGTGTTCGGAGAAGGTGTCCGTGGTGCCAAGCAGTGACACGGAGGCTTCCCTCTAGTTGACATCCGTGCCGTCCTTCTGATCCTGGCAGGGTTCGCCACCACTCCAATGCTTGCAATGGTAGTGCCGGTGTGCGGATGTTGGCCTTGTTCCTCTTCACCTTCACTCTTGATCTCCTTCTCCTTCCCGGGGTCTTGGAGGTCTTCCTCCATAGGTTCCTTCCCTTTATCCTTGGCGGACACCATTGTGCTTCTAAACTTTCAAAGAGTATGTCCTGGCAGAAACAGATCGAAACAAAAACATGACGAAAACACGATATACAGACCTCGGGGGATCCGGGGGGTTATATATTATGGAGTTTCATATCAAAAGGAAGGTACTGGGAGAAAACGAGTCGGAGGCGGAGTCCGAGGTGGACTCACCACCTGGTGGCGCGGCTAGGGGTGGGCCCACGCCACAGGGTGGTGTGAGCCACCCTGGCTCCGTTCCGTCTCTTTTTCGCTCCGCAGCTTTCCTTATTGACTGAAAACTGCAAAAATATAGTTGGATTGTATTTTCGCGGAACTTTTCTTACCAGAACTGTTACCTATTTGAAAACAGACTCTGTAGGTCTCTGAATTTGGTATTTAGTGGATCCTTCCGGAGTCATCTCTTGAATATCATCGATATCTTTATCTTCATATACTTACTACTTGAGTCAGAAAACCTTTCTCTTCCTTATTACACCATTATCTCCACTTCCTGGAAATTTCTTTCACACAAAACTTCACACAGTTCTCATTAGCAACATTAGTATAAGTGAAGTGATAAAACCTTTTTAGTCCAACTTCAACTGAAAACCATCAAAACATAAGCTAATGTAGCAACTCCTTCCGAAAACCCAAAAAGAATTCAAAAGGGAAATCGAATAAAGAAGCAAATGCAAGATTGGCAAAATCTGTCAAAACAAACCAGCAGGTAAAGATCAATTTTGTCAAAAATATTCTGTTGCTCAAATCAAAAAGTGTAAAACTAACGAAAGTTAAATAACAACCTGGGACAGAAGCACAAAAAATTACAGCTCAATCCGACATACAGAGATCTCTCACAAATTTTTGCGGTGAAGCACAAAAATCTGTTTCGGGACAGCAACTTCCCCAAATCTTACTTCTCTCTCATTAGAGGTTGATCTTGACACAAAAACCAAACAAAATAGATAAGGAGCGGTTATTACTAAAGTAATAACTTCCAAGACCCAAAGAAACAAAAACGAACAAAAAGCAAAAACAAATTGGGTTGTCTCTCATAAAGCTCTTTCTTTATAGCCATTAAGATGGGCATGATAATTTTGAAGAAGCTCTCATAGGGATATGGATTGAAGTGAAAGAGAGCAATAAGAAGCAAAAACACACACACATTTAAGTCTAACCCACTTCCTATGCAAGTGGATTTTGTAAACAAACAAGTTATTGAAACCAGAGGCAACTTGCATAAGAAGGCAAAAGAAGTGCAGCATAAAAACTTTCAGCATAAAACGAGGAAACTTGATATCATTGAGATGCATAAGAACACTTTTCTCTTTTTCATAGTAACTTTCAGTATCATGCATAAACTTAACAATATAGCTATCACAAGGACCATCATAGCAATGATCACTTATTCTAACAGAAAATATGGGAATATTAGCTCTCATAACACTACTTTGTGAAACAATATTAGAGGTATCCTTACAAAGGATAGTGTGTCCCTCTTCCTCATACTTAGTGACAAAGTCTTTCACACTTGCTATTACAGGTTCATCAACCATTTGTTTATCAGGTTCAACAGCTTTACTCGTACTTTCATTAACCATACTAGCTATCATAGAATACTCCTTTACCTTAACTGGGAAAGGCATTTTCTCAATATAAGGTTTGGGTAAAACATGATTAGCAGTATAAACTTCAGTATTTCTTGCAGGAACACTTTTAGCAACATCTTTATAAGGTTCATGATACTTATTCCACTTCTTTTTAGGCACTTCAATATAAGAAGCAAAAGCCTTAAAATAAGAAGCAATAGCTTGAGAATCTAAACCATAAGCATTTTTAATATTTTGAAAGTCATCAGTTCCCATAAAAGATTCAATGCATTCATAATCATAATTTATACCTGACTTTCTACCTTTGTCATTCTCCCAAGCTTCAGCATTATCTTGAATACGGTCTAGAAGGTCCCATTTAGCTTCTTCCATGCGAGTGAATGATCCAGCACAAGAAGCATCCAATAAATCCTTGTCATGTAGAGGGAGCCTTGCATAAAAGTTGTTGATAATAATATTATTGGGGAGCTCATGAATGGGACATTTGAGCATTAGTAACTTCAATCTCCCCCAAGCTTGAGCTGTACTCTCTCCATCAAGAGGCCAAAAGTTGTATATTTGATTCCGATCTTTATGAATCTCACTAGGAGGATAAAACTTTGCATAAAAGAGAGGCACTATTTCCTCCCATTCCAGAGCTTGACCATTCTTCAGCAGCTTATACCATTCCTCAGCTCTTCCTTTTAGTGATAATGAGAATAACCTCTTCTTAACTTGATCTGTAGTAATACCTACACACTTGAACAACTCGCATAATTCGTGTATAAAGAGTAAATGATCACCGGGATGGACAGTTCCATCCCCAACATAGTAGTTATCCATAACATGATCAATAATTCTTGTAGGTATATTGAAAACATCTTTCTCAGCAGGTGGTGGCTTATCTACTACCTTAGCAGTGGTAGTAGCATTACCAAATAAGAAACTCAGCGAATTATCCATAACGAAAATAAAGCAACTAGCGTATAAACAATACTCACAAGAGAAATTTCCTTTACCAGTTCCACTCTCCAATAGCGCTTCACTCCCGACAACGGCGCCGTAAAATAGTCTTGATGACCCACAAGTATAGGGGTGTATCGCGATTTTCGATAAGTAAGAGTGTCGAACCCAACGAGGAGCGTAAGGTCTGGCTAGTGGTATGGATCAGAATTCTCTGCAAATACTTAGCAAACGGATTTTAGGGGTTTTCGATAAAGCAAGTAAACAAAGTACGAGTAAATAAAGACAAGAGGAATAAATGCAGCAAATGGCCCAATCCTTTATGCAGCAAAGGACAAGCCGGTTGTATTTCTATAGATGACCAAACGTTCTCGAGGACACATGGGAAGACTGTCAAGTGCTTTCGCTTCATATAGTCGATTAATCTTCTTTAGCTTGCTAAGTGTTGTGTGGGTGAACCTGTGCTAATGTACCGCCCCATCCAAGACTAATACATAATTGTGATTATAACCCTTTCAAAAAACCATAAGTACAAGAAAGTAATTAAGTTAGAAACCTAACCACGGCTTTAAACTCTAAGACCCACGTCCCTTGTGCAATGGTTTCCCTAACGGGGTTCAGGTTTTCACACCCGCAACCCCTACGATTAGTAGCCAAATACACAATGCATTCCCCTAGGCCCATATAGGTGAAGTGTCATGTAGTCGACGTTCACATGACACCACTAGAAGAAGTACACCAGAACTTAAATAACAATCTATTGAATCTTTCTCAACGCAACTCCACTACTAACAACAAGACTTCTCCCATGTCCTCAAGAACAAAACGAACTACTCACAAGACATCATATGGATCATGATCAGAGATGGAATAATGATGTATAACAATCTGAACATAAACAATAATTCAATGGTTCACTCAATAGCATCAACTACAAAGAGTAATCAACACCGGGAAAGTTTCCCCTATGAACTATGCAAGATTCAACGCAATTGTTACAGCAATATGGAGATGGTGATGAGGGTGCTGATGGTGATGATGGTGGTGATGATGATGATGATGATCCCGATGAAGTCCAGCTTGATGGTGGTGTTGATGGCGACGATCTCCCCTCTCCGGGAAGGAATTCCCCCGGCAGAAATCTGTCTGCCGGAGAGATCTTTCTCTCTCGGTGTTTTCCGCCCCGCAGAGGCGGCGGAATCTTTCTGTGGTCGCTCCCCGAGTCTTAGGGTTTCGTGGGGATGATATACGCTAGAGGAGAGAGAGGTCGAGTGGGCCAGGTGGCCACACACCACTCCTAGGCGCGCCTAGGCCTGCGCCATGGGGTGGTGTGGGCCCCTGGCCCACCTCCTCCATCTTCGACATCCGAGTCTTCTAGAAAAATAGAATTTTCCGTATATTTTCCCGGATTTTCTGATCTTCAATTTTGCCTCCAAACAGCACCTTTTCCATCGTATCGATGCAGCGGGTCCATGCTCCAAAAGTCATCAACCATGCAAAAATAGATGAAATAACATAAGTATCACCTCTCAATATGAAATATATCAATGAATAATAGTGAATTAAGACATAGAATAGTGATGCAAAATGGACGTATCACTCAATCACTCACCAATTGTAGGTTGTCAAGGAAGGGAAGTAGCAAGACTGTCACAGGTTGGCTCTACAGAGTTGGGGCATACGTTGAGGAGTGGGACACCGCAACAACACGAGTCTGGGACTCGGATGCCCAGTTTGACATGGAAGAGTTCAACCACTATCTGGAAAGCTACATGAGCGCCACACATCTACGCATCATGCAGTACAGTGACCCAGAGGCGATGCCAAGCGCGGATACTTGGGATAGTTATCTGAGCCAGTCTACTACGGGTAGCAGACAGCACGCGGTAATACATTGTCTTCATCTAATGCATTTATTTGTTACATAGTTTCTATCCCATTTTCACTCTAGTGGTTTAAATGGTAGGCACAGTTGCTAGTAGATCTTGAGACGGAGAGTGCTGATTACAGACGGTCCCTTTCGTCCGGACCTCTGCTTATACCACGTCAGCAGCAGCAGACCTGGCTGAGTCGCCTGGAGGGGAAGCTCCGACGTATCCACGGGGTTATCACGTGCACCCGCTCTTCGGAATTGCTCACCAGCCAGGACCACAACGGCCTCCACGTCACTCGATGCACCAGCAGCAGCAATCACGTCCACCCTCGCCCGTATGACAGTCTCCATGTCCATGATTTACACCACATGCAACACCGAGACCTTCCCCTCTAGACCAGGCTGGAGGTTCGTCGTGGCAGCAGAAGAGTTCTTTCAACTGGTGGTAGCGGCAACAATAGCAGCCATCATTTCAGGGTGGAGGTTCGTCATGGCATCCTCAGCAGCAGGAGCCTTTGGGCCACTCTCCCACGCCAAACTACGGATTTCGTCCATAGCCGCAGCCACAGTGTACTGATACGTTGCTAACGTATCTATAATTTTTGATGTTCCATGCTTGGTTTTTTCTACTTTCTTATGTTTTGTCCACACTTTGGAGTACTTTTCATATGATTTCTTGGACTAACCTATTAACAAGAGCCACAGTGCTAGTTGCCTGTTTTTTGCTGTTTTTGGTTCCAGAAAGTCAGAAAATGAATATTCTCGGAATTGGACTGGACAAAAGCCAAAGTCGTTATTTTCCCGGAAGATTCACGGAGCCAGAAGGAGAGACGAAGGGGGCCACAGGGTGGCCAAACCACCCCTAGGCGCGGGTCCCCCAGGCCGCGCCAGGGCGTGGTGTGGGCCCCCTGGCTGGCCACCGACCTCAACCCTTCGCCTATAAAATCCTCCCGATACAGAAACCCTAAATCGTCAAGCCTCTAGCCACGAAAAGTTTCACAGCGCCGCCGCCACCGAAGGAGAGATTCGGGGGACAGAAAGTTTCTGTTCCGGCACCCTACTGGGACGGGGAAGTGCCCCCGGAGCCATCTCCATCGATCTCCACCACCATCTCCATCACCATTGCCGATTCCCATGATGAGGAGGGAGTAGTTCTCTCTCGGGGCTAAGGGTTCTACCGGTAGCTATGTGTTCATCTCTCTCTATGCATGATTATATTGTGATCATGAGCTTTGTAATCAAGTAGATCTATCTTGCTACTCAAGTGCTTTAATAGATCTCTGTTCTCCCCATGTGTGTGAAGTTGACAGTGTGCACACCATGGTGGCACTTAGGCTAGAGATTACAAATACTTGTTATGAGTTATATTTGGAGTTGGATGTCTTTATAAAATTGTGGTGTTTGTTTGAACCATCTAGTGCTCAAGGTGGCAGTGTGGGGTTATCTAGATGGGAAGAGCGAACTTTGAGGAGTGCTGTTATAGCCCTACCATGGATTAGAGTGTCCAACCGGAGAGTAGTTCAGCATAGTATCATAAAGAAGAATATATTTATATGAGAGTGTTCACTAGTGAAAGTATGATCCCTAGGCCTTGTTTCTAAGCACTAAAACACCGTTTTCTATTAGATCTATTACATGTTTGCTTGCTTTTATCTTTATTTCAGTTTTACTTTAGTCTTTTCCACGCCATCAAGCTATTTTCTATCACCGTTACCACTTATAATTATCCATACCACTTGTATTTCACTATCTCTTCGCCAAACTAGTGCACCTATACACCTGACAAGCGTATTGGGTGTGTTCGGGACACAAGAGACTTCTTGTATCTTGATTGCAGGGTTGCTTGAGAGGGATACCTTTGACCACTTCCTCCCTGAGTTCGATAAACCTTGGATAATCCACTTAAGGGAAAACTTGCTGCTGTTCTACAAACCTCTGCACTTGGAGGCCCAACAATTGTCTACAAGAATAGAAGTGCGTAGACATCAGGTACGCGTATTACACAATGTTGAGGCTCGATTCATATCAATTTCTTATGTACTTCGGCATTCATATGCAGGAGCCTTCGGAGTGCATGGGTGAAGAGAAAAAGAGGAGGAACAGATGAACTGGGTGAAGAGAGAACATCTCGGTGTCTAGATTTATAGAGGCAATGGGAAGAATAGGCGGGAAATAGTGGCGTGAGATAGTGGAGGGAATCAGCTGGCGGGAGATAAACGGCGGGAACCAAAAACTGATGCATTAATCATGCAGGATTTGGGTAGGGGTAAGCCGAATTAGGTGCAGTCGGCCTAGGCCTGGCCGATTAGTCCATTCTGTCTGAGCCTCACCGATTGATCCATTCGTCCTAGGCCTGACCGAATGGAACAGTCGGCTTCGGCCTGGCCGTTTGGACCAGCCCCAGTCGGCTACGACCTGACCGAATGGACTAATCGGCCACGGCCTAGCCAATAGCAGTTTGCACGTCAGTCGAGAGCCTGCTCGGCGTTGCCTAGGCCGACTGGCTCCACTCGGCGAGGCCTAGGCCGATAAAGCCCTAGATCTGTAAAATCCTAAATTCGTGCAACACTTCTCAAATTTATTATAAAAACGTATTATTTTAAAAAAAATACGAGAGACAAATGCAGCGGCTCATGAGATAACTAGACATTGTTTCAATTCTGCCACTAATTGTAATTAGGTCCATGGGCCTCCTAGCTTTATTTTGCAGACTCTTCTTAGTGATGTAACTATTGTGTGATTAATAAAGCTAGCCATGATGGTCTTCCCTAAAAAAAACTATTATTTGTAGTATTTCTCGTTTAGAGAATCGGGACCTGCTCTGGATTCCTTGTACATGTAAATTATACAATATAAAAACTAATCCCTCCATTCCTTTCTATAGTGCCTATAGTTTTGTAAGAAAAATTCTAGAATGTAAGGTACATTGCGTTACACAGTTTGTATGGAAAAAAATTAGGATTTAGTTATGTTTCCTTATTTCATGCAAATTTCTCTATTTTATTACATCAATTACCCAAGAGTAATCCCGCCAAAAAAGATGTAATTTTTTTACATGTGTCTTTGATTTCTCTGCCAAAAACTATAGGTACTATAGAAAGAAACAAAGTGAGTATAAAGTTTGGCAGATCCAAATTTGACTAACTCAACTGAACTATTTTGTTCCTCTCCAACTTGTAAATCTTTGTTCTATTGGAGCTGCCAAACGTCATGCCATCATCGACAAAACTTGCAGGTGGTCTTTAACCCTTTGGTGCAAGATAAAATCAAATTTTATCATATCCTTCCACCAAAAGAATAATTCAACTTTTATCTATCCTTTTCCATGCAATTTAATTAACAAAAAAGTTACAAAACATATGTGTGCTCTTTCTAAATTAGAATAAGCTAAATTGGCCTGGGAGGTGGTGCGAGTAGATCAACATATTAACACATGCCCTAAATCGTCATGAAAACCAGAGTTAAATGAACCCCACATCTCCTTTTTACATACTTGTGCTCCTTTTTTGAGAATAAGATGATTTCCTGCCATCATTGCTCCAATGGCGATAATTGCCACCAGAGAAAAACATTTGTTGGCATGGAACACACTACATAATTACTAGTGGTTACATGGTGCCATCGTAGAAAGCTCTAGTAGGATATTGGTTAGACTCGTACATTTAGAACCTCTATTAGGATAACCTTAGATACCAAAATTGGCATGTATACTATTGTACATATAAGTCAAATTACTTTGTATGTGAATGTGATTATGCTACACAATCGTTTGCCTTAGCTTATATCTTGGTGGAGCTAATTTCAATAAAATATCTTAAAGTTTATAAGAATAAAAATATTGTCCATATGAAAAAATAGTTCTACAGTAGCATTCACATATTTTCATTCTTATTGTGATATTTAAGTTTCAGTCTTGGTAACATAATTACGTGGCTAATGTTTCCTGATGTAATAGAGAAGCTTTTGCATCAATTGTATACTTCAAACCATACTTGTGAAAAAAATTACTCATAAAAACTAGAAATAATTAAAAAAGATTAGTATAAAAAAATGGGGACCACTCATGAATGCCCCTTTATACAAGTTTTATTTTTATCTTTTTGAAGCATTCTTAGTGAACATTTTTAGAATGTAGAAAAAATAGTAATCTTATAACCGTCTTGTACAGGTTTGTGTAATTGACTGCTGCTCTTTGTGGTAGTGCTGGTTTCCAGAAATTGCTCGGTTCGGCACTGGTTTGGGGGATGCAGGCAGGCAAATTTGGTGTTCTTTGTCGACTTGGTCGATTGGATACATCGGATTTGAGGCCCAAGGTGCACGGGGTTGAACTCCGGCTGACGCTCCACAACGATATGTGCTTTGTCATTTGCGGCAGTGCTTTCTTCGCCTCACAAAGCAGTGATGCGATGGTGCTGCGACGACAATTCAACACGTGGTGTTTGTATCCTACACCTCCAGCAGCGGTCTTGCTGGCGAACGGAGGCCCGCAAAGATTTAGTTCTGCAAACAACCCCCTCAAGAATCTATATGTAAATTACATGTATATGGGGTGTTTTTTGCTTATTTTACGTGGCGGTTGTCCTCTCTGGAATTGTCTAGTGTGGACTACACGTGTTGTAACTTTCAACATTATAATATAAACACGTGATTTTCTTCAAAAAAAAAGGGTTGCTCCTTTTAATTTTCATAGATATCATAAAATATTTTTCTTGTCAATATTTTAGGAATTTTCCCATAAAAAATTTTATGTACATATGTTGCATGGCGTATAGAGGTGAATATAGAGAAAAGCAAGTGGTTTTGTTGTGACATGATCAAACATCACAAAACCACATTTCCCTGCACAACATAGCATAGCAAGTTAAAAATGACTACATACCCAGCTTAGTTATTTTCTTGTACACATTTTTGGGCTGCTTTTGGGCAAATGTGCTGAACTCGCCAAAGTTACACCCAAACATCCAATGGCCAAAAGCAAAGGGTGCAACCGGTGCATAGATTCGACTGGTATACCGGGTATGTTCTCTAGAAATAAGTATGTTTGGTGAAACTCTTCGGCCTAGCTAATCAACTTGTGTTTAACCCAGGGGCATATCCAAGGGAGGCGAGCAGGGGCCCCTCAACAATATGTAACAGGGACTAATGCTAATCTATGTCCAATCCTGATCAGTACCCGGCCATTAACATGTTAGGATTGGTTTCTAACGTGCTGCAAGGCCCAATCCTGAAATTACTAGCCCACAAGCCACATGACCGGTCTGCAGTTCTGTACGTTGTAAACAACAGCCTAATCGATCCATCGAACATAACCTAGCTCTTCTAGCAAGACAAGGATGGAGGCTACTTCAAAACCCTTCATTGTTGTGTGCCATGCTTCTCAAGGCCCGCTATTACCATGACAAGGATCTGCTTGAAGCCAACATTGGTTCTTCTCTATCCCGGGTGTGGAGGACGATCCACGAGGGACTACAAGCACTGAAACAAGGTTTGATTCGATGGATTGGCACGGGTGAGACTACCGACCGATCAATGGTTACCCGTGATGGTATGCTCCACCCCATTACATGCATTGCCCCCCTCCAACAAGGTCAAGAACCACCTAGGCGTGTGTCCAAATTCATATGCAGGAACACGATGGCGTGGGATGAAGTGGATGTCGAGATTATTCTTCAGATACCATTGAGTAGCCGACGGCAAGAGGATTATTGCTCATGGCATTATGACCGAAAAGGAGTCTTATATGTGCGATCAGCTTATACGATGGTAATATCAACAAGAGATAGGAGAGAAGCGTGGCTGGATGGAAGGGCCTCCACATCGAACGGAGCTACCCTGGAGAAGCTGTGGCAGACGCATGTTCTGATAAAGGTGAAAACCTTTCTCTGGAGGTTGGCGAAGCAATCACTCCCAACCAATGATGTGCGCCATCATAGGAATATGGCTGGTGATGATAGATGCCAGCTATGTGGAGCACGGGATTCATGGAGGCATGCCCTTATCGATTGCACAATGTCGAGGTGTGTCTGGGCATTGCAAGATGAACAGATCACCGAACATATCCATTGCTCGGAGGAGGGAGACGTGTGAGCGTGGCTGGCACAAATGATTGCCACGCTCAAGCATGACGAGCGGGCTAGGGTTTTTGTGACCCTATGGTCCATCTGGCACACGAGACGGAAGGCCCTACATGAACAAATCTACAAGAGTCCCCTTTCGGTGCATTATTTTGTGAGTCGGTTCCTCTCGGACCTAGGAGAGACGGAGGGAAAGATGCAGATAAGAATGGCGCCAGCGGCTACGTCGCCTAGACCGGCATGGATACCTCCACCACAAGGAGTGATCAAGATCAACGTGGATGCAGATGTTAGCAAAAATATTGGAAGGGATGTGGTGGCGTCCGTAGCGCGGGATGATACCGGCAAGTTCATGGGCGCATCAGCACTAGTTTACCCGGGGAAAACAGAAGCCGAGACTCTCGAGGCCTTAGCGTGTAGATAAGGCATTGCGTTGGCGAGAGATATCTATGCTCGACGAGTTTGGCTGGCAAGTGACTGCCAAAATGTTATCTGAAACCTGCACCAGGGTATAGAGGAGTTTATGCTCATATTGTTCAGGAGATAGTACAGTCTAGGCATGAGTTTGAAGAGCTAGTCTTTGGCCACGAGAAGATGTGCTCCAATATAGAAGCCCATAGTTTGACTAGATTTAGTGTGCTCGACGAATAAGGTTGCAAAGTATGGTTAGTTACGCCCCCAAAAGACGCTTGTATCCCTATGTTTTTTGATCAATAAAGACAACTGAAACCCTAAAAAAACATACATTGATCCAATCTATAGTCAATGATCAATGCAACCGTGTGCGCTAGGGCTTCTTCGAGCCTCAATCATGTGGAACAGTGGAAGCATGGTCGTCGACTAGGTGACTGTTTTGATCGGCGAAGGTGCCATTGCCAGGCGATGGTACGAATCTACGAATGCCTGATTGCCAAACTCTCCACCTCTCAAGTCTGGTTTATTAGAGGTGAGTCAAATCTGAGCTCAAGCTATACCATATATGTAGTAGATGTACTCCCTCCGTCTCAAAATAGATGTCTCAGATTTTTTAAAATTTTAATGAATCTAGACACTATTTAGTATATAGATTTGTCCAAATTTTAACAAACATGCGACATCTATTTTGAGACGGAGGGAGTATTAAATTTGCGGTTTGATCATACAATCTGATTTTATGGGCCAGTCAAATGTGAGCTCTAAGTTATAACTACTAGTTAGGATGTTTGGAGGTATCAAGGGGAATAATTGTTTGTGGCAAAGGCATATGCCCATTTCTAAAACTGAGAAGAGCATCCTGATGCTTTTCGTTATAGGAACAGAATACTTGCAAATTTTAACACCGGCAAAGAATTTTTAGATAGGCGGATCTAGATGCGAACTTTGTTATATGTTGATCCAAATTCTACAAAGTAAAGGCCAACTTCTGACGGAGCGGAGCGAGGCCCGTCGCCGGAGGCTTGGGCCGATAAGGTATGGATCGTCGAAGACCTAGGTTTTCACCGTTATATAAACCTCTTGTAAGCCGCCGGCTGGGATGAGTTGCACCTGTGAAAATCCCCGGCGTTGTGTAAACACTTCCCGTTATAGTGAAGCTTCACTGGCCGGCGCCCGTGGTTTTTTCCTCTTTTTGTTGGGGAGGTTTTTCCACGTTAGATTTGTATTCCCTTGATGTGATTTTCGTTTTCATTCTTTGTTATTTACTTGTCGCAGAGCTAACAAACTTGTAAAAAAATATGACTTTTATTGACTATAAAACATACTCCGTATATTATTACAGTTTTATATTATTTTTATATGCTAGATGACGTTGTATGGTGAAATCCTGGATCCACCCCTAAATTGGTGAGGTAAAACCAGACAACCCCCCCCCCCCCCCCCCCACCCCACCCCACCCACCCACCCCAAATTCCATCCGAGGAGGCACGATTGGCAGGCATAGTCCAAATGAGCAAATCATTTTCGGTAGAAAATAAAAGAAAACAAACGGAAGAGTGAAAGAAAGAAATGAGAAGCTTGGCTGCCAAGGAAGCTCCCTCTCCGCGCCGAGTCACCGGTCAAAGATGCATTGTTCGGCAGGAAAATTTCAACAGGCCAAGTGCACCTGCTACGGAAGGTGCTCTACTGAGTGGAAGGTGGACCACAGGTGTTGCTGCCAGCCTGCCACCACATGTCAGTCACTCCATACATCACGGCGCGCGTGCGCGACGCCGGGGCGTGCGTACGTCACTGCCGATGGACTGCGAGATCGCGTTGTCTGTGGCCATGGAAAAGTGAAAATGTTCATGCATACTGATACCATATTGTGATGCTTGAATTGTATAGTCGATTCTATCGCACGATTGTTTATGAAGGAGAAAAGGAAGAGGAAACGCAATATTATAAGAAGAGAGCAGTTTCTTCAATCTAGTTTCAGCTGCACCAACGAATCTAATATACTGCATAGACAAGAAACCTCGATAAATCCCACACTTGTTTTTTAGATCAAAAGGCTCCTCGCCATGTTCCATTCCATATGTAAATGAAACAACAATTCGGAATGTCTTTGTTACAGCAACATCTTGCTAACGCCCAAAGGAAAAGTAGAAATCCGATCACATAGCAATTCCCGATCTGGTCCATGCTAAAGCAAGATCAAATAAATTGCCTGGGAAATACTGGAATTAAGGGAGATGTATCAGATCAGCCTGTGCACTATATGGGTTTTCAATCTAATGGTCAAAAGCAATGGATGCAGTGCATCTGTGCATACCGTGCACATATTCAGTCGATTCAGTGGATACATTCTACTACGAGAACAAGGACGTGCGGTGAAACTTCAGTCTAGCCGATTAATTTGTGTTGTGATAATATCAGACGGCTTCCACCCAATTTCCATCACAGGAGATATGATGCCCCCCCAAAAAATCCCGCTCAGCCACGCCCTCCAATTTGATTTTGGTGCCGGCACGACGGTTCGTTTCAAAGTAATTGACTGTAGAGTAATTATTCTCGTAACAATGTAAAGTACAACTAGACTATACTAAATAAACAAAAAAGGAACATATGAAAATTAACCATATACTTGACAACCGAAGACCAATTACCAGTTGACTAAATTGTCAGCTAATGCCAAGCAGCTAGCCCATACTAAAACACATCCTAGAGTCTCTCGAACGTACACCAGGTAGATATTTCCTTTGCTTAGTCATAATAACTAATTAAGTTAAATTTACCAAAATAGCTAGGTGTATACATGGTGCATGGCCATAGGTAGCCTTCAGGTTTACACTGCGAGACTAAAACCAAAGCCTTGATAAACATGCAAGTAAATATTAGTGGCCAACGCTTGCATGGCTGGGCCGCGGCATACCTCCATACATGTATTATTCGCTATCATAAATATATTATGATATTGATTGTCAAAAAAAATGTCAGGATTTTCCTAAATTCTATCATCGACTTTATAGAGTCGCACCGTGGTGTGTTGCACTCATAAATTGTATCATCAACTTTTACAGAGTCGTACTGCGGTGTGTTTTACTCCTAACTTCTATCATCGACTAAATAGTTTTGTACCTCCAAAACTTGTAACTATCTTTAAATTATCACGGCCCTTGACACTTTTCTGTCTTTTAACTATCGTTCTTAGGTTTTTGTTTTATTTAGTTATTCTTATTAGTAGTACTCTTGTTACTTTGTTTCGTTTACCTTTCTCTTTCTTTACTTTCTTGCCCTTTAGTTCAAACCCTAGAAAACAACTATTCTTGGTAGTATTTCTAGTTTAGAGAATTGGGGGACCCTCTCTAGATTCCTTGTACATGTAAATTATGCAATATAGGAACTATGAAGTTCGGCACCGCAATACAGATCCAAATTCGTTTTATTCAGCTGAAATATTTTATTTCTGTCCAACTTGTAAATCTTTGTTCTTTTGGAGATGCCAAACGTCATGCCAACTTTGAAAAAAGTTTCAAGTGGTCCTGAACTCTTCGGCACACGATCAAATCAAATTGTATCACATCCTTCCATCAAAACAATAATTCAACTTTGAGTTATTTTTCCATGCAGTTTAATTATTAACAAAAAAATTACAAAACATATCGGTAAAATTGGCATGGGAGGTGGCGCGGGTAAATCATTGAACATATTAACACATGACCCTAAGTCTTCATGAAAACCAGAGTTAAAGGAACCCACATCTCCATTTTACACACTTGTGCTCCTTTTTCAAGAATAAGATGCTTCCCTGCCATCATTGCTCCAATGGTGATAAATGCCACTGGACTAGTGGTTACATGACGCCATCGTAGAAAGCTCTCACTAGTGGAGAACGGGCTCTAGTCCCGATTTCAGATGGGCTCTAGTCCTGGTTCTGCAGCCGGGACTGCGGAATCGGGACTAGAACCCCCTATTTCTAGTCCTGGTTCAGTTACGAACCAGGACTAGAGGTCACCACGTGGCAGCGGCAACGCGGCGGGTGATGACCCACAAGTATAGGGGCTGTATCGCAGTATTTTTGATAAGTAAGAGTGTCGAACCCAACGAGGAGCAGAAGGTGCTGGCTAGTGGTATGTATCAGGAATTCTCTGCAAATACTTAGCAAACGGATTTTTAGGGTTTTTTGATAAAGCAAGTAAACAAAGTACGAGTAAATAAAAGATAGTAGGAATAAATGCAGCAAGTGGCCTAATCCTTTATGCAGCAAAGGACAAGCCGGTTGTATTACTTAATATGACCAAACGTTCTCGAGGACACATGGGAAGACTGTCAAGTGATTTCACTTCATATAGTTGATTAATCCTCTTTAGCTTGCTAAGTGTTGTGTGGGTGAACCTGTGCTAATGCACCGAACTTCCTAGGACTAATACATACTTGTGATTATACCCCTTGCAAACATCCGTAAGTATAAGAAAGTAATTAAGGTAGAAACCTAACCACAGTTTTAAACTCTAAGACCCTGACGTCCCTTGTGCAATGGTTTCCTAACGGGGGATCAGGTTTCTGTCACTCCAGCAACCCCTACGATTAGTAGCCAAATACACAATGCATTCCCCTAGGCCCATATAGGTGAAGTGTCATGTAGTCGACGTTCACATGACACCACTAGAAGAAGTACACCACAACTTAAATATCAAACTACTGAATCTTTCTCAACATAACTCCATGTCCTTAAGAACAAAACGAACTACTCACAAGACATCATATGGATCATGATCAGAGATGGAATAATGATGTATAACAATCTGAACATAAACAATAATTCAATGGTTCACTCAATAGCATCAACTACGAAGAGTAATCAACACCGGGAAAGTTTCCCCTAAGAACTATGCAAGATTCAACTCAATTGTTACAGCAATATGGAGATGGTGATGAGGGTGCTAATGGTGATGATGGTGGTGATGATGATTCCGATGAAGTTCAGCTTGATGGTGGTATTGATGGCGACGATCTCCCCTCTCTGGGAAGGAATTCCCCCGGCAGAATTCTGTCTGCCGGAGAGATCTTTCTCTCTCGGTGTTTTCCGCCCTTCAGAGGCGACGGAATCTTTTTGTGGTTGCTCCCCGAGTCTTAGGGTTTCGGGAGGATAATATACGCCGGAGGGGAGAGCCAGGGGTGGACCAGGGAGGCCACACCACCTGGTGGCGCGGCCTAGGCTAGCCCGCGCTAGGAGGTGGTGTGGGCCCCCTGTGGCCCATCTCCAGCCCCCCTTCTGGCTTCCTTCGTCGTCTGGAAAAATAGGATTTTCCGTATATTTTTCCGGATTTTCTGATCTTCGCGAATTTTGCCTCCAAACAGCACCTTTTCCATCAGAATCCTGACTGCAGCGGTCCATGCTCCAAAAGTCATCAACCATGCAAAAACATATGAAATAACATAAGTATCACCTCTCAATATGAAATATATCAATGAATAACAGTGAATTATGACATAGAATAGTGATGCAAAATGGACGTATTAGCGGGACGGGAGGACCTTTAGTGGTGATGATGGTGGTAATGATGATGATGATGATCCCGATGAAGTCCAGCTTGATGGTGGTGTTGATGACGACGATCTCCCCTCTCCGGGAAGGAATTCTCCCGGCAGAATTTTGTCTGCTGGAGAGATCTTTCTCTCTCGGTGTTTTCTGCCCCGTAGAGGCGGCGGAATCTTTCTGTGGTCGCTCCCTGAGTCTTAGGGTTTCGGGAGGATAATATACGCCAGAGGGGAGAGCTAGGGGTGGGCCAGGGTGGCCACTGTTGGAGATATGCCCTAGAGGCAATAATAAATATAGTTTATTGTTATATCTTTGTGTTTATGATAAATGTTTATATTCATGCTATAATAGTATTAACAGGAAACATTAATACTTGTGTGAATTGTAAACTTAATTTGAAGTCCCTAGTATAGCCTCTATACTTCACTAGCTTGTTGGTTGATTGATGATTGTGGTTTCCCTGTCATGAACATTGAGATGTTATCAACAACAAGATCATATCGTTAGGAGAATGATATGGTGGACATACTCCTATAGACAAGCGTAGCATAAAGATCAAGTCATTTCAATAGTTCAATTGCTATATGCTTTCTGATACATAGTAACCTAATTCCTTCGACCATGAGATCATGCATATCACCTTTACTGGATGGATGCTTTGATGTCATCAAACGCCACACCGTAACAGGGTGGCTATAAAGGTGGTATTGGGTGTTCGGAAAGTATTGGTTGAAACACATGGATCAAGAGTGGGATTTGTCCATCCACATGACGGATAGATATTCTATCTGCCCTCTCGGTGAAATGTCATCCAATTAGCTTGCAAGCATGTGACTTGGTCACAAGGGATCACATATCACGGGAACGAGAAAAGAGTACTTATCAGTAACGAGGTTGAACTAGGTATGCGGAGATACCGACGATCATAACCTCGGATAAGTAACATATCGTGAGACAAAGGGAAATTGGTATCGTATGTAAGTGGTTCATTCGATCGCAAAGTAATCGTAGAAATATGTGGGAGCCATATGAATTTCCAGATTCCTCTATTGGTTATTGTTCGAGAAGTGTCTCGATCATGTCCGCATAATTCACGAACCGTAGGGAGACACACTTAAGGATTCGACGTTGTTTGAGTAGTTATGGTATTATGAGAAAGAGACCGAATGTTGTTCGGAGTCTCGGATGGGATTCGGGATATCACGAGGTGATCCGGAATGGTCCGGAGAATAAGATTCATATAAGGAAAGTTCCGTTTGAGTAGCGGAATGATTCCGTGTTTTCATCGGAACATTCTAGAAGGTCCTAATGTCCCAAGACCGGAGGGAAGGGTACATGAATGTGTCATTACATATTGGAATGATTGCATCATGTACTAAGTGTTCTTGCTGTCACAAATAAAGGATTAAATTGAATCCTAAATTTAAAAAGTCAAACTGCTAGTTTGAAAGTCAAACGGCAGTTTTTGTGAAGTGGGAAAAGAGGAGAAACCTTGGGGAGGAGTCCTCCTCCCCAAGCCGTGGCCAGCCCTAGGCCGAGTTGGGAGGGACTCCTCCTCCCTAGCCCAGCCCTCCCACCTATAAAGGGAGGGGCAGGGCTCCCCTCCCAACACACACAAGTTCCTATCCTCTAAACTAAACCCTAGATCTAAACCCCGGTTTAGAGCTATTTCGGTTTAGAGCTTTCTAATTGATTTAGAGCCTTCTAATTGGTGTGTCTAATTACTAGACCACTAATAGCCTCTCTCATAAGCTCCACCATACTCGCACCGGCTTAAGGCGAAGCCTCATGATTTCCTCTACCTCCCAGACCACGCCACAGGCCGCGGAATCGCGAGGAGAGTGCTACAACCTCCGCTGCCTGCTGGAACAAGGGAGAGGAAGGTCTTCGTCGAAAATTTAACGTGTGACCGATCAAGGGAGCGCTCTTGGAACGCTGCGCCCGAAGGATCGCTTCACGCGATCTTGAGATCGGAAGAGTACGACTACATCACCCACGAGAATCTGCTCTCGTTAAACACTTTGGAATCTTCGAGGGTGAGTTATTCCATCGACTCGTTGCTGCAATCTAGTAGATAGATCTTGGCTTGTTTGTTTGTATGCGATAGAAAATTTTTGTTTTCCATGCTACGAACCCCTACAGTGGTATCAGAGCCGTGTCTATATGTAGATCTGTTGCACGAGTAGAACACAATGATCATTGTGGGCATTGATGCTTTTATTGTAGATTGCTTTTTGTGTACTTTGCATCTTGCGGTATGTTGGGATGAAGCGGCCCGGGCTAACCTTACATGACATCGTTCATGAGACTTGCTCCACGCTTAACATGCAACTTGTATTGCATAAGTGGCCTTGCGGGTGCCTGTTTCTCCTAGCATAGTAAAGATCCAATTTACAACGGGTGATCAACAATGCTAGTATCAATGTTGTGGTTCTTGTTCGTAAGTTAGAACGACACTTATTGAAAGCCCCAAACCACGTAAAATATGCAAAGAAAGTAGAGGCGTCTATCTTTGTTTTGCAGGGGTGTGCAGTGATGTGATATGGCCATGATTGTGATTATATTTGATGTATGCAATGTTCCTTATTGTAAGTTGGCAACCGGCAGGAGCCATATGGTTGTCTTTAATTTCTGTTAAGACCTGCGTGTCTATTCAAAATAGTTGTAATAGTTGAAGCTGGTGGACGACAACCATGAAGAAGCATCATTGACCTTGATGCTATGTCGGTGATGATGGAGATCATGTTCGTGCTTGAAGATGGAGATCGGAAGCACAAAGAAGAAAGGCCATATCATATCACATATTATGAATTGCATGTGATGTTAATCCTTTATGCATCTTGTATTGCTTAGTAGACGACGGTAGCATTATAAGATGATCCCTCATGCACATAAATTTCAAGTTCTAAAGTGTTCACCCTTAGTATGCACTGCTACAAAACTTGTCGCTTCAAGCACCACGTGATGATCGGGTGTCTTTGATTCCGCTGGTGAATACAACGTAAGCAAGCCAGATTTGCTTATGCGGTAGCTAAGGTTTGTCTTGACGAGCCTAGCATGTACGACATGGCCTCGTGAACACGGATCGCAGAAATGTAAATCATGAATCATATAGTAGATATGATGAACATGATGATTGTTCGCCATTGAAACTATATCAACTCTCGTGATGATCGGTGTTGATGTAGTAGATTTGGTTCGTGTGATCACTAAAACAATGTGAGGGATGTTGTTTTGAGTGGGAGTTCACCTAGTTTAATTTCATTAATTAATTTGAACTCAATTTGTCATAAACTTAGTCTAAACTATTGCAAATATGTTGTAGATCAATGGCAGCCCTACCATCAATTTTAATGCGCCTAGAGAAAGAAAAGTTGAAAAACAATGGAAGCAACTTCATGGATTGGTTCCGCAATTTGAGGATTGTCCTCACATGGTAATTTGACCTATGTGCTGGATGCACCGCTAGGTGACCCACTGCAGCTGATGCTACCGATGAAGTAAAGAATGTTTACCTCGCCGAAGAATCAAGACTCCATAGTTCAGTGTGCTATCTTGTATGGTTTAGAATCGAGCTTGATAAGGTTTGAAGAGTCGATCCATATGATATTGTCGAGGATCTCAAATTAATCTTTGAGACTCATGCGGCAATTGAAAGTTATGAAGCTGAAAAGTTCTTTAACGCAAGATGGAACAGGTAGCTCAAGTGAGCATGTGCTTAAGATGTCCAGGCACGCAAATAAACTTCAAAGTTTGGGTATAGTGATTCCTAATACTTTGGGGTTTACCGATCCTCCAATCACTACCACCAAGTTACAAGAACTTTGTGATGAACTACAACATGCGTAACATGAACAAAGAGTTGCCGTAACTATTTGCTATGTTAAAATCTGCAAGTGGAGATCAAGAAAGAGCACCAAGTGTTGATGGTCAATAAGACCACCAAATTCAAGAAAGGCGAGTCTAAGCAGAAGGGACACTTCAAGAAGGGTGGTAAGAAAGTTACCATACCGACGAAGAAGACCAAGGCTAGACCCAAGCCCGACATCGAAAAGTGCTTTTACTGCAAGGGAGAAGGTCACTGGAAGCGGAATTGCCCAAAGTACTTGGCGGATTTGAAGAACGGCAACATCAAGAAGAAAGGTATATCTGATATACATGTTATTGATGTGTATCTCACTAGTATTCGTAGTAGTGCGGTATTTGATACTGGTTCGGTTGCTCATATTTGTAACTCGAAACAGGAGCTGCAGAATAAACGGAAGCTAGTGAAGAACGAGGTGACGATGCGCGTAGGAAACGGATCAAAGGTTGATGTGATCGCGGTCGGCACACTACCTCTTCATCTACCATCGGGATTAGTTTTATACTTAAATAATTGTTATTTGGTGCCTGCGTTAAGCATGAACATTATATCAGGATCTTGTTTATTGCGAGACGGTTACTTGTTTAAATCCGAGAATAATGGTTGTTCGATTTATATGAGTAATATGTTTTATGCACATGCACCTTTGATAGATGGTCTATTCATATTGAATCTCGATAGTAGATATACACATATTAATAACATTGAAGCTAAACGATTGAAATCAAGCGATAACTCGACCTATATGTGGCACTGTCGTCTTGGTCACATTGGAGTGAAGCGTATGAAGAAACTCCATTCCGATGGACTTCTTGAATCACTTGATTTTGAATCACTTGAAAGATGCGAAGCATGTCTGATGGGTAAAATGACTAAGACTCCATTTTCTGGTATGATGGAGCGAGCTACAGACTTATTAGAAATCATACATACCGATGTGTGTGGTCCAATGAGTGTAGCATCGCGCAGTGGTTATCGTTATGTTCTTACCTTCACGGATGACTTGAGTAGATATGGGTATATCTATTTCATGAAACATAAGTCCGAAACTTTCGAGAAGTTTAAGGAGTTTCAAAGTGAGGTAGAGAATCAACGTAACAAGAAGATTAAATTTCTACGCCCGATCGTGGAGGTGAATATCTAAGTTACGAGTTTGGCGAGCATTTGAAGAAATGTGGAATACTTTCAGCTGACACCGCCGGAACACCACACAGAATGGTGTGTCTGAACGTCAGAATCGAACTCTCTTAGATATGGTTCGTTCTATGATGTCACTTACAGATTTACCGCTATCATTTTGGGGTTATGCATTAGAAAACCGCATTCACTTTAAATAGGGCACCGTCTAAACCGTTGAAACGACACCATATGAATTATGGTTTGTGAAGAAACCTAAATTGTCTATACTTAAAGTTTTGGGATGCGAATCATATTTAAAGAAGTTACAGCCGGACAAGATTGAACCAAAAGCGGAAAAATGAGTCTTCATAGGATACCCGAAGGAAACTATTGGGTATACCTTCTATCATAGATCCGAAGGCAAAATCTTCGTTGCTAAGAATGGATCCTTTCTAGAGAAGGAATTTCTCTCGAAAGAAGTGACTGGAAGGAAAGTAGAACTCGACGAGGTTGTCGAACCTTCTCTCGAATTGTAGTAGCGCAGCACCGAAGAAGTTCCCGTGGTGCCTGCACCAATAAGAGAGGAAGCTAGTGATGGTGATCATGAAACTTCGGTTGAAGTTGCTACAGAGCCTCGAGGTCAACGAAATCGTACCACCTGCATTGGTATAATTCCGTTATGAATGTCATGTTGGTGGACAACACCGATGACCCCGAGACATATGAGGAAGCGATGATGAGCCCAGATTCCAATAAATGGCAAGAAGCCATGAAATCCGAGATTGGATCCATGTACGAAAACCAAGTATGGACTTTGGTGGACTTACCGGATGGCCGGAAGGCTGTCGAGAACAAATGGATTTTCAAGAAGAAAACAGATGCTGATGGTAATGTTATCGTTTATAAAGCTCGACTTGTCGCAAAAGGGTTTCGACAAATTCAAGGAGTTGACTACGATGAGACTTTCTCACCGGTAGCGAAGCTAAAGTCTGTGAGGATTATGTTAGCAATCGCTGCATATTATGATTATGAGATATGGCAGATGGGTGTCAAAACAGCATTCCTCAATGGAGACATTGATGAAGAGTTGTATATGACGCAGCCCAAAGGTTTTGTCGATCCTAAAGATGCTAACAAGGTATGCAAACTTCAACGGTCCATCTATGGATTGAAGCAAGCATCCCGAAGTTGGAATCAACGCTTGATAAGGTAATCAAAGTTTTGGTTTTATACAAACTTATGGAGAAGCTTGTATTTACAAGAAAGTGAGTGGGAGCTCAGAGCATTCTTAATACTGTATGTGGATGACATATTGTTGATTGGGAATGATGTAGACCTTCTTAATAGTGTCAAAGAGTATTTGAATAATAGTTTTTCAATGAAGGATCTTGGCGAAGAAGCTTACATATTAGGCATAAAGATTTATAGAGATAGATCGAAACGCCAAATATCATTGTCACAAAGTACATATTTGGACAAAGTTCTAAAGAGGTTTGGAATGGAAGATAGCAAGAAAGGGTTCTTGCCCATGTTGCCCAATACGACCTTGAGTAAAACACAAAGTCCGACATCGGCAGAAGATAGAGAAAGGATGAGTAAGACTCTATGCCTCAGCCATAGGATCTCTAATGTATGCCATGCTATGTACTAGACCCGACATCGCATATGTCGTTAGTCTAACTAGCAGATATCAAAGTGATCCGAGTGGATCATTGGACAATGATCAAAAACATCCTTAAGTACTTGAGAAGAACTAAGGATATGGTTCTTTCTTATGGAGGTGATGAACAGCTCGTTGTTAATGGTTACACCGATGCTAGTTGGAACATCGATCCGGATGATTCTAAATCACAGTCTGGATACGTATTTATTTTGAATGGTGCAGCAGCTTAATGGAGGAGTGCAAAGCAAAGCGTTGTGGCGAGATCTTCAACTGAATCGGAATACATGGCTGCTTCGGAGGCTTCACAAGAAGCGATATGGATGAAAGAGTTCATTACAGAGCTGGGTGTGGTTCCTAGTGCGCTGGACCCAATGTCTATCTACTGTGATAACATGGGCGCCATAGCCAATGCGCAAGAACCAAGGTCACACAAGAAGTCAAGATATCAAGCTGCGTTTTCACGCTATTCGAGAACATATCCGTGATGGGGATATAAAGATTTGCAAAGTACACAGATCTGAATGTGGCGGATCCGTTGACTAAACCTCTCCCGAGGGCAAAACATGACCAACACCAAACTGCCATGGGTGTTCGGTATATTACCATGTAATCTAGATTAGATGACTCTAGTGCAAGTGGGAGACTGTTGGAGATATGCCCTAGAGGCAATAATAAATATAGTTTATTATTATATCTTTGTGTTTATGATAAATGTTTATATTCATGCTATAATAGTATTAACAGGAAACATTAATACTTGTGTGAATTGTAAACTTAATTTGAAGTCCCTAGTATAGCCTCTATACTTCACTAGCTTGTTGGTTGATTGATGATTGTGGTTTCCCTGTCATGAACATTGAGATGTTATCAACAACAAGATCATATCGTTAGGAGAATGATATGGTGGACATACTCCTATAGACAAGCGTAGCATAAAGATCAAGTCATTTCAATAGTTCAATTGCTATATGCTTTCTGATACATAGTAACCTAATTCCTTCGACCATGAGATCATGCATATCACCTTTACTGGATGGATGCTTTGATGTCATCAAACGCCACACCGTAACAGGGTGGCTATAAAGGTGGTATTGGGTGTTCGGAAAGTATTGGTTGAAACACATGGATCAAGAGTGGGATTTGTCCATCCACATGACGGATAGATATTCTTCTGGGCCCTCTCGGTGAAATGTCATCCAATTAGCTTGCAAGCATGTGACTTGGTCACAAGGGATCACATATCACGAACGAGAAAAGAGTACTTATCAAGAACGAGGTTGAACTAGGTATGCGTAGATACCGACGATCATAACCTCGGATAAGTAACATATCGTGAGACAAAGGGAAATTGGTATCGTATGTAAGTGGTTCATTCGATCGCAAAGTAATCGAGAAATATGTGGGAGCCATATGAATTTCCAGATTCCTCTATTGGTTATTGTTCGAGAAGTGTCTCGATCATGTCCGCATAATTCACGAACCGTAGGGAGACACACTTAAGGATTCGACGTTGTTTGAGTAGTTATGGTATTATGAGAAAGAGACCGAATGTTGTTCGGAGTCTCGGATGGGATTCGGGATATCACGAGGTGATCCGGAATGGTCCGGAGAATAAGATTCATATAAGGAAAGTTCCGTTTCGGAGTAGCGGAATGATTCCGGTGTTTTCATCGGGAACATTCTAGAAGGTCCTAATGTCCAAGACTGAGGGGAAGGGTACATGAATGTGTCATTACATATTGGAATGATTGCATCATGTACTAAGTGTTCTTGCTGTCCCAAATAAAGGATTAAATTGAATCCTAAATTGAAAAAGTCAAACGGCTAGTTTGAAAGTCAAACGGCAGTTTTTGGGAAGTGGGAGGAGAGGAGGAAACCGACTTGGGGAGGAGTCCTCCTCCCAAGCCGCTGCCAGCCCTAGGCCGAGTTGGGGAGGGACTCCCTCCCTCCCCTAGCGCGCCAGCCCTCCCACCTATAAAGGGAGGGGCAGGGCTCCCCTCCCAACACACACAAGTTCCTATCCTCTAAACTAAACCCTAGATCTAAACCCCGGTTTAGAGATATTTCGATTAGAGCTTTCTAATTGATTTAGAGCCTTCTAATTGGTGTGTCTAATTACTAGACCACTAATATCCTCTCTCATAAGCTCCACCATACTGCACCGGCTTAAAGGCGAGCCCCTGGATTTCCCCTCCCTGGTACCACGCCATGTCTTCGCGAGGAGAGTGCTACAACCTCACCCTTTGGAACAAGGGAGAGGAAGGTCTTCACGAGTATCGAACGTGTGACGATCATGGGAGCGCTGCGGAACGCTGGCGCGGAAGGATCGTCTACGCGATCTTGAGATCGGAAAGAGTACGACTACATCACCCACGAGAATCTGCTCTCGTTAAACACTTTGGAATCTTCGAGGGTGAGTTATTCCATCGACTCGTTGCTGCAATCTAGTAGATAGATCTTGGCTTGTTTGTTTGTATGCGATAGAAAATTTTTGTTTTCCATGCTACGAACCCCTACAGCCACACCACCTGGTGGTGCGGCCTAGGCTGGCCCGCGCCAGGGGGTGATGTGGGCCCCCTGTGGCCCATCTCCAGCCCCCTTCTGGCTTCCTTCGTCTTCTGGAAAAATAGGATTTTCCGTATATTTTTCCGGATTTTCTGATCTTCGCGAATTTTGCCTCCAAACAACACTTTTTCCATCAGAATCCTGACTGCAGCGGTCCATGCTCCAAAAGTCATCAACCATGCAAAAACAGATGAAATAACATAAGTATCACCTCTCAATATAAAATATATCAATGAATAATAGTGAATTATGACATAGAATAGTGATGCAAAATAGACGTATCAGCGGGACGTGAGGACCTTTAGTCCCGGTTGGTAACACCAACCGTGACTAGAGACGGGGGCGCTGGATTTAGGGTTTTTAGGGGTTTTTCATTTTCAATTATTTTTCATATTTATATACAATTTGGTGCATGGAGATCATTAAATCACTAGAATCCCGTGGCATGTTGATGCATATATAATATAACATATAATGTACTTGTTGATGCATATATAATATAACTTGTTTTACATATATATACAACCGGGACTAGATCCCGTCTATTCGATTACATGGAGATCATTAAATCACTAGAATCCCGTGGTATGGAATTTTCTCCTTGGGTCTACGACAAGGTCAACCAAAAATCCTGCCAATTCCTCTTGAATTGCTAGTAGGCGCTCCTTCGGTTGGAGTTTCTCCCGCAAACTTTCCAACTATATATAAAAGAAGGAGATCAATATGAATATCAATCGTCATAACAAATATTATGAATAACACTCAACACAATTGATGGTAATAAAATCAAATTATGAATATATTTTTCACATACGGCTATAAGTATCGCTCCGTCCCCTCACCGACCTCCGAGCGAATGAACTTGCAAATGAAGTATCCACACAAGTTAGTCCCTGGTAGCTGCCTCTCGTACTTTACGAGAATATAATTCAATCAAATAATAATCAAGCATGATATAATGGTATTGAAACTAGAATTAAAAAGATACGCGGACCTAGCTCGTACTACTTACCTCGACCGGATGAAAACTAAGCTCATCTTTAAAATCACCTACCGTAGTCTTGGTGAAAAGTTGTCAAACCCTTCCCAGCAAAAAATGAATAAATGAGTTATTAGTTACTTGATATCTTAGAAAATGAACGAAAGAGACCGATATAGTGCGATAATGACTGAAATTACCTCTGGAGCACATATTTAATGCTTACGTACTCCTTTTCGTCTTTATTTAGTGGGTCCTTGATTTTAACTCTTCCAACGTCAACTGAATGATTAGCAGAATGTAATGGTAGCTGTGCACATTTATATATGTTAGTAACTCATCAATTACACTTAACATCGAGTAAGCAAAAATAAATGTGTACAAGACAGTAACACTCACACCTGAAGTTGTAAGGAAACATTACTCTCTTTTTTATAATGTTGCCTCTTTATGAACCTTAGCAAGTTACGCTTCGTCTCCTTGGAGAATTCCTGCAGCAATCAGTCATTAACTCGGTGTGGGTCAATGAACCCAGTGTCAAAGATTCCCTTTCGTTCACAATCCTCGCTCTTCATTCTGCATAATAGCGTAGTGAGAATAATTACAGGTAATGAACGAGCTAAGTTAGAAATTTTATCATAAAAATAAATGAATCACTTACCGACAATAGAAACTGACGAGACTCAAGTCGAGGGTGCCAAAAACTTGGCAAAGTCGCGCCCAAACATCCAACGGCCAAAAGCCATGGGTGCAACCGCTGCATAGATTCGACCGGTAGACCGGATATGTTCTCTAGAAATAAGTATATGCGGTGAAACTCTTCGGCCTAGGTAATCAACTTGCGTTCAACTGCTCTTTCTGCTTAAGAATTGGTGAGGTAAAAGCAGACGGTTTCCACCCAATTTCCATCCGAGGAGACACGATTGGCAGGCACAGTCCAAATGAGCAAATCATTTTCCCTGGAAAATAGAGAAAACAAATCTGAAAAGAGTTACTCCCTTCGTTTTAAAATATAAGATGTTTTAGCTTTGTAAAAGGAGTGTATCTAGACCCTTTTTAGTATATAGGTTTATCTAGGTTTGAAGTGAACCTACACGCTAGATACAGTCCCTTCACAAAACTAAAACATCGTATATTTTGAAACAGAGGAAGTAGAAAGAAGTGAGGAGCTTGCCTGCCAAGGAAGCTCCCTCTCCGCGCCGAGTCACCGGTCAAAGATGCATCGCTCGCCAGGAAGATTTCGACAGGCCAGGTGCACCTGCTACGAAGGTGCTCTACTGAGTGTAAGGTGGGCCACAGGTGTTGCTGCCACCACATCACATGTCAGTCAGTCCCTGCATCACGGCGCGCGTGCGCAACGCCGGGGCGTGCGTGCATCACTGCCACCAGGTCGTTGTCTGTTGCCATGGGCGCTGGTGCAATGACAGAGTAAAGAAATGGAGAGCCGGAGAGGAGTTTTGAGTGGCAACCTTCCGTTGGAAGTTTGGAGCCCTATAAAATGGTCGCCAGGGGCACCCTCTGCTTTTCCAACAGAAACACACAGCAACCATCAGTAGCAAAGAGCAGCCGAGTTTTTCATTAGCGCAAGAATCAGAGAGGGCTGAGAAAGAAAGATACTAAGTGCAGTAGTAGCCATGGGATTCTGCTGCGGGCCTTCCGATGTCCAGGTGCTCCCCAAGAACGCCTCCTCCTCCTCTTCCTCCTCGCCATCTGCTAATAGTTCTGATGGGGATGGTAGCGAGAAGAAGAAGCAACCAGAGCAGGAGAAGAATCAAGCTGTGAAGAAGGGAGAGGGAAAGGAGAAGAAGAAGAAGAATAGCGGCAACCTTGACCGAGCTGCGCTGACGACGCCCCATTTCCCCTTCCACTCTCGCCCCGGGCTCATGTAATGAGCTGAGGAGTTAGCTTCTTGTTGGTGTTAGTTATTAGGATGACCTCGGCTGTTCCGTTGAAAGTTTTGTTATTTTTTAATTATTGTGTTCTATTCATTCATGGAGTAGTAGATGATCCAACTGGTGTTGTTTCTTGTTAATTTACTAGTAGATATTAAAATTTTCACTGCTATCGAGATATATACATGCGTTTCACCGTGTCTTGTGTTGGATTACTGTTCTCAGGCTGGTCATAGTGGTAGTATCATAATACTAGTATCATGCATATGATACTAGTGTATGATACTATCTCCATAGTGCATGGTATCATATGATAGTATCATACTAGTACTATATTTAATGATTTGTAGAATCTCAATGCAAAATTGTGTACAAGATTTATTTGCATGAGGATTTTCTAGTTTTACGTGTCATGATACGGTATCTATCTATGATACTCTAACCATCTTTTTCTTCATTAATTGTTGTGCCACATCAGATTTTTGCCAACATGGCATGCATGATACTAGGTATGATACTCCCACTAGGACCAGCCTCGTGCTTCGACTTAATTCACAAGGCCAAGTGAGCAGATCTTACGAGTCTTCACCTAATCATTGCTTCAACAGCGGGGGAGACTAATTAAGTCTATGTCTTCCTGCTCAAGGTGCTGAAGACTAGAAACACCAGACCCAAGAAAAAGCGCAAGCAAGGGAAAATTCTGAACTTAGAGTTTTAGCATTTTTTTAGAGGACTTGAGTTTTAGCATTAGTAACACGGTTGTGTGGTTAATGTTTCTAGATAATAGAGAAGGTTCTCATTAAGATTGTATAGTTCATACCAAACCGATGAAAAATAGAACTACTTTAAATTTAGTTATAAAGAAATGAGTAAGTAAAAAAGATTAGTACAAAAAAGTGATGACTACTTGACGACCGAGAAATATACTCATTTTTATCCTTGTTTAAACTAGATATTACTCATATATTTGATGACATTATCTCTCTAGACCTGCAACTAATCCCTAATTATTGCATAGATTTGCAAATCACTTTTGCTGTTTATTTCCTTGTGGATATGGACGTTTTTATGATGATATCTGGACAAATTAAGAAAACAATCATGAGCTATGAATATTTCCAAGTCAAAGGAGTCGCGGACACGAGACACAACAAAGTTAACGACTTGCATATGGTCACACTGACTGTACCGTTTGACTGTACCATATGTCGATGGCTCCATATCGTCAAACCGACTGACTTTCGTAAAAGGAGCCATAGGGAATTCGCATCAGAATGCCTCCAAAAACGTAAGGTCGTCTGTAATGCCATATAAGAAAGAGGAGAAGTGAGCCGCCGTGACCGCCCCATCATCTTCATCACGCCGACACTATCATCATAACCATCTCCATCTGCACAACCATTTCCCCTACTTGTAATCTTAATTCAATTGCATCTGTGACATTGTAAGAATATTTTTTATTCATCTCTCAATAATTACTAATATAATGTTTATGATTATTGATCTAATCTTGTGTGATTAGTCCTCACGAGCTGAGGGTTGAGGCCTAGCAATTACTCCCATAAATAGTCTCATAAAATATATTCTTGATTTTAGTAATTTAAAAATGTTGCCAAACATATTTTAAGAATGTAAAATGTTCTATATTTTAAGAATATTTCCCGTTCACTTCTTTAAAAATGCTACTATGTTTGAAAAATAACCGTGTATCGAGCCTAAGATATATGGGAAATATAAGTGCATACAAATATCATGTGGTAATGCTTGACTTGTATTTGTAGGTTCTATTTCAGAATGATCATAAAAAAGAAGGAACACAACATCATAGGAAAAGAGAAGTTGTTCTTTGATATAGTTTTAGCACCAAAGTGGGCAATTCGGCTCACAGGTGCAAATGCATCCATTGTGAGAAAATATTATTCGAAATGTCAAAAAATTCGGAAAAAAAATCTACATATACATTCGAACATTTTATGTTGGTTCACAAGTTTTCAGGATGAAAGAACATTTAATGTGTCGTGTATAAAAAGACAAAAAATGTAACATGAATAGTCGTATTCCTGAACATATTTTGTCTTTTTATACACGACATATAAAATATTCTTTCATCCCGAAAACTTGTGAACCAACATAATATTCCAAATGTATATGCGATTTTTTCAAATTTTTTACATTTCGAGAAATGTTTTCTCATAATGGGTGCATTTGCACCTGCGAGCCGAAGTGAATATCCGCAAAGTGAATGTGTACTACTAGATAATAGTTGATGGTGCATGTCCCTCCAAATAGGCTGAAATATTAGAAAGTTTTGTTTACCTTATTAGTCCTCTTATATAATAGAAAGCCATAAAATGTTTTTTGTGACAGTTTGAGTTCCAAATTACTTTGACATGTGTACAAATGAAAGTTGCATGCATGTACTTGGCGTAAGTGATAGTTGTTACTAACATCAAGCACATAAAAGGAGTTGCACCTATACTAACTAATGTCATTTTAATTTTCTAGTCCTGCCTATTTTATTAAGCTTTTCATATTATATATGGTGTACGCTATAAAAAGTAAAGACATGTGATACGTCTAGGGGTGACTTGTGCTGGTAGATCACTAAGCATATTAACACATGCCCTAGAATCTTCATGAAAAACAGAGTTTAAATGAACCCACATTTTTTCTATGGACGTACTCTCCCTACTTTTTCAAGAACAAGAATATCTGTTACCATTACCATCATTGCTCCAATAGCAACAAATGCCACATGAGAGAAAAAACTAGTGAACACGGCATGCACTACATAATTAATATTGGTTCAACAAAGCTACATAACTCCATTGTAGAAAGCTCGAGTAGGATATCGGTTATGCTAGGTACTCCCTCCGTTCCAAAATATAAGATGTTTTAGTTTTGTGAAGAGAGTGTATCTAGACCCTTTTTAGTGTCTAGGTTCACTCCAAATCTAAATGAACCTAGACACTAGAAGAGGTCTATATACACTCCCTTCACAAAGCTAAAACATCTTATATTTTGAAACGGAGGGAGTACATTTAGAACCTCTATCAAAATACTAGTAGATACTACTATAGTGTATATATAAGTCAAACTACTTCGTAGGTGAATGTGATTATGGTAAAGATTCATTTAGGTCTTAGATTACGTTTTGGTGGACTCATTTCAATGAAATATCTCGAACCATAATTTAAGAGAACATGATATTTTTCACATGAAATTAGAGTTCAGCATTAGCATTAACATCTTTCAAGTGTTAACTGCTTGAATTATGTAATTGTGGAAGTTACATTTAGCCTTAGTAACACAATTACATGGTTAATGTTTCTCGATGTAATAGAGAACCTTCGACTTATACTTCAGACCATATTGATAGAAAAAGTTAGCCACAATTTCATTATAAAAAGCTAGAAACAAGTAAAAAAGTTATTGTAAATAAGAGGAGACCACTCTTGTATTTCATTAGCACATTTCATATATTTTATTTTTTCTTAAATTATTTCTATTGAATATTTTGTTTATTCTAAGAAAAAAAGGAAGTTCTGATTGTAATGGAGGGAGGTCTTCCCGATTGACATCTCAGATTTCGCTGGCAATTGATGATTGAAGCATACGAAAGAAATTAAAAGCTTAGAAATTTTTTAAGATTTAACAATAGTTTATTCTAATAATTAATTTTGTTTGCTTTAAAAATTATATCATTTTATAAAATACTTAATGGTTTGATTAAATATTGTGTAAAACCCAAAGAAAATAAAGGAAATGAATGAAACAAAAAATATCTAATACCTTAAGAATAACGTCCTAACAAAAATTGTGGGTGCTCCCCTATCTACCCCTTGGACAATGGGAAGCTCCGTTTATTTTCATAAACATCATACAATATTTTTCTTGGTTATATTTTATCAATTTGCCCATATCAAAATATTTTGTATGCACGAATATTGCATGATCAAACATCACACAAGCACATTTCCCTCCACAAATAGCAAATAGAAAACCAGGTTAAAAATGTCTACAGGTACTACGCAAATATATTATACATTTTCAGATACTTGTGATCTGAGGAATTGAAAACTCCGCAAATTCACACCCAAACATCATTTTTCATGCAATTGTCCAAAAGCCATGGCTGCATACTACCTCCCCTCCGAGATATATTTGCGTATTTCGTTTGCTTTGAACACGGCTTCAACCAATAATTAGTTTATTAATATGTACTACTTTATATGATACGGTATGAAATTAATTTCATTGTATTCATAGGATTGCGTTTACTATCACATAAACACATGTTAAATGAATATATTTATCGGTCAAAGCCGCGGTCAAACAAAATGAAACACGCCTCTTATTTTAGGACGGAGATAGTAGTAGATTTTAAGTCGTACATGTACTCTTGAAATAAGTACTATGCCATCGTTCGAAATTAACCGACTCACATTTTTCCAGATTTTCAGTGTAAAAGACTGCAAGGTAAAATCGTAGAATCAAATGGCTTCCACCAGCCCGGTTTCCAAGACAAGATTGCATTGGCAGGCATAGTCCACGTGAGCAAATCATTTTCCTAGAAAATAGAGAAAACAAATGGGAGAGAGAAAGAAAGAGCTGAGAAGCTTGCCTACCAAGGAAGAAGGTCGCCTGTGTGCTGAGTCAGCGGTCAGCGATACAGTTAAGGCCGGAAAATTTCAATGAGACCGTTGCTATCTGTTGCCACAGGTGACCACGTGCTTGGATGGAATAAAGAAATGGAGAGCGGGAGAGGACATTTGAGTGGCAACCTTCCTCTGGAAGTTTGGAGCCCTATAAGAAGGTCGCCAGGAACACCTCTGCTTCTCCAACATAAACACACAGCTCACAGCAGCCGAGTTTTTCATAAGCTGAAGAATCAGGGAGAGCCGAGAGAAGGAAAGAAAAAAAGGAGGTAAGCTAGCTGCAGCCATGGGGTTCTACTGTGGGCCTTCGGATGTCCAGGTCCTCCCCAAGAACTCCTCCTCCTCGTCGTCCTCACCGTCGTTGTCATCTGTCAATGGTTCCAGCGACGGTATCAGCAAGAAGAAGAGGCAGCCAGAGCAGGGGAAGCATCAAGATGGGAAGAAGGGAGAGCTGAAGAAGGAGAAGAGTAGGAGCAACCTTGAGCGAGCCGCCCTCGCTGTGCCCCATTTCCCCTTCCATTCTCGCCCCGGCCTCATGTAATGAACCCAGGAGTCAGTTTCTGGTCGGTGTTAGGAAGTAGGATGACTTGGGTTGGTTGTTCGGATGAAGTTTTGGTATTTTCTTATGTTCTGTTCATCCATGGCGTAGGTTTGTATTGGGTGGTCCAACTGATGGTGCTTTTTTTTGTTAACTTACTCGTTGTTCACTGTCATCAAGATGAAAATTTTGTTTGGACGCTTCTTTACATTGCATTGCTATTCCCCTGCCTTGACTTAGTGCACCACACTAGGTGAGCCAAGCTTATGGAATCAGCTTCCCCTCTAATCTTTTCTTAAACAGCAGGGAAGACTAAAAGTCTATTTTTTCTTGCTCAAGGTGCTGAAGATCAGGCAAGACACACACAGACCCAAGCAGAAGCAACAGGCAATGTCCAATCGAGAACAATTTAGCTTATGGAGACGCACAAGACGACCCAACAGCTTCTGTTTCATCCACCTGACATGATCATAACATGGCCAAACCCAGCGAATGATCGGTTGATGGCCAGGTAAATGTTATTCACAGCAAAATCCATAGACGAAGCAGATATGTGCACCTCATATTTTACTAGGCAAATAGATCAAATGTGATTTGTGACAATGGTCAGCTCTGACACAAACTGGATCAAATTTCATGTGATATACACATAAGAGATCCAGCTACCAAGGCTAACCTACCGAAACAGCCCCACAAACGCGACACCAAAGGGAATATACTCCACTAATTCCTATAGGTACTTTACAGATCTGTACCGTGGTAAGCAGCTGCATTTCCTACCTTTACATCATTCCAGTGAACACTTCTGTAGCTCTTGAACTTGTGGCTCTTTGTTCCGTTTGGAGATGCCAAGCGTCGTGCCAACCTGTACGAGGGTTTCCAGTGACCTTTCGCTGTTTGCTAGCAGATCATCATCGAATTGTATCACGTCCTGCGATCAAAACAACAAGGTTTACTTGCAGGAGATATCGGATTGCTTGCAAAGTTGCATAGCACATAGCAGTATCTAAAAGAAGGAAGCAGGAGACATTGGATTGCTTGCAAAGTTGCTTAGCAGTATCTACAAATAAGGAAGGAAACAAGGAAGGATAGTTAAAAAATGAACAAACCTTCTCAAAGACGCAGATTACCGTGCTTCCTCCAAAGGAGAAATACCCAAACTGGGAGAGAAGAAAATGAATTAGATACCTGAACAAACCAGCACAGACAGCAGAATAGTCGCGAGAAGGAAAAGAGTATAAAGGAAACCTCGTCTCCCTTGTGGACATAGTCCCCCTCCTTTTTCAAGAATGTGATGCTTCCTACCATAGTTGCTCCAATGGCAACAAATGCCACCTGTAACATGTCATTACAAAAACAGTGCAAGGTCAGTGAAGCCAAAGTTCGGAAGGTTACTAGATTGCTGCACTTGGTGCCAGCCTGCTGTGCAAATAAGAACAACACCTAATGAGGAGCCTATAGGAGTAAACATGGAAATGCTCCAGGCTGTTTTTCAGTGCATCAAGTCTTCTCAAGGAAATGTGGAGCATATACCATTAATAAGAAGCAACAAACATTGATGCCAATACTTGATATTTGACCGAGGAAAACACTGATAAATTTAAGCATTTGAAAAAACAGATCCTAACACGTTATACTGGCAAACCCTGTGGAGTGTGATATTTTTTGCTGCAGCATTGGGAAAATGTTATACCACATTATTAACATCAAATATGCCTTTGGCCTTGCTCATGCCTAGCAAAAATAGGAAAGAGTGTGAAACTATATAAGCTGTTTGCATCATTTTCAGCACATTCCCCCATGAAATTGAAGGCAAAATAAATCAAATTTTTATATGTGGAAAGAGCAATAAGCTGCTTCTTGGTAGTATACATGGTAAAAGGAGCAAAATGCAAACCTTTCCAAATTCTGAAGTTGAGATTATTGAGATAGTTCTTTTATTCTCGGTGAATACATTACAGTACTTGCTGTTCACAGCAATAGGATTGACCTGTTAAATAAAAAGATATGAGCCAGTCATTTAATGCTAGAAAATGATGGAAAGAGCACACAGCATAAGTACGTCCTTCAACACAGGTAATCCATGTCAAGGTAAGTATTATATACCGTGTACAAGCATCCAGGAATTTCCACGAATTTCTCTACAATTCCTGACACGGGTACATGAAACCTATGGTAGTCCTGCATTCGAAATGTAAATTGGTGAAATCCAATATGTCTCGTAGAAGCATGGATGCTTAGTAATGATATTCAAGCTGTACCTGAGGTGCAAGCCGAAAAATTACCAATGATCCGTTGGTAAAAGCATCAAAGTGCACATCTGCCCCTAGGAGACCCTTAATTGAAAATTTGCGACCCTGGGAGCAGAAGATAGAGTGCAATGAAACTTCAACCAAACATCACAAAAAGTATCAAATTATACTTCTAAAAAATTTCCTTCTAGTTAAAGAAAGTCAACTTGACTAAAACACTTGAGCAATAATAAATTAATAATGTAAATATAAATGACCCTGACATATAAGATTATAACTGAATTATTTTTGTTGAACACACACCCAGATGTGTCAATTTGATCATACATGAAATTTGTGAATCAAATTAATTAGTGTCATAAAAGCACCAGACGAAGCCAAGCCATCATACTTATCACTACAAAATATGACACTAAAAAGCATGAGATACTCCTGAACAGATCAAATGAGACTATAGTCACTGCTGCTATCACTTGTACTCCATTCATCCTTGGGAAAGAGTCTAAAATAGAGTAGTGGAAAGGTACCAACTATTTTGCTTTGATTCAAAGTATGTTATTAATGTCAACTTGTAAAAATGTATTTATGCATTTTTATGTAATGGCTAGCGAGTAACAAAGATGAGGGGCATTAGACACCAGACAAAAGTTCACAGAAAAAGCATTATATGTCATTGTATGAAGTACCCACCCATACAGATCAGAACATATCATATCGAAAGGGGATGATTTTTGGAGATTACATCCATCGACAGATTATTTCTCTCCATGTATTGCAAGTACTTAGGAATTTATATGGACATAAAACCTGTATAAATAATTAAAACTTGTAATACAGAAATAGCCATATTAGACAACAATACCTTACCTTAATCCAAAATCGTGTGCTCTCATCAACAGAACTGAAAGCCATTAAACGGCAGTCAGCAGCACAGGTAGCAATATTGTCCTGATCATTGTACGCTATCGGCCTGGCATCGGGTTTCAACTGTCTTACGAAAAAATCATTGAATGTCTGCAAAAATAAGTATGGATGTGAAATTATCATTTTATACGAGTCTAGTAACTCACAAGTACATTTTTGTGTTGATTTGATACTCAAACCAAAAGCTGTTGGAAATGTGCACCAAATTGTGTTTCTGAACTAGATATCCCCTGAGATGAGATACCTTCTCAAATATATAAGCATAGATGTATAGCAAAATAAGTGAACCTCGTTGAGTGAACTATAAGGAAAAACCCATAAGGTCGGGATGGTTTAACAAAAACAATCATGTGCCCCTCAAAACGTTTTGACATTGGTAACCTTTTGAGGCAATAAAAAAGGAAGCAGGCTATGCTATGAATCTGATGCGCAGAAGAAACAGTATACTTCGATAACAACAAATGGGTCATTTTAAACAGATGATGCAATTACTAGCCGGTCTCACATAAAATGAGCAAAGGGTCCTGAGTGCTAATTTGGATGAGGCCCGTATTCATAGCATGATAGTAATGTTGGTTGCCTTATGCATTAATCTATGCACTGACATAGAAAACTAGAACAAAAAAACAGTGCTATAGGTCGGAAAATATGGAGGCATAACAAACCTTAAAACTTTCAATAGGGTCCTTGGTCTCATCCATATTAATTTGACCCTGCATTTATATGCAAAATATATCAAAGATTACAACAGCAGTTCTATGTATCCAAAGGCAGAAACATGTAATGAAAGGAATACTTCAGAAAAAGGAAGTTCCAGATCAGATAACGGAAAAAAACCAAGCACCTTCAGTAACTGGTATACAGTTCTGGGACTAATATCCTGGCTTGGAATTAGTCAAGATATGTTTAAGTTATCTTCCTATTCAGGTCAAGGGGACGCAATCTCTGATCACTTCAACTATGTGGAGAATCTGGCAGATGCACATGACTGCCGTTGCACACAAGGCCACCTGACGGTGTTATACCCTAGGGGTTGTGCTAACTTATTTTATCTTAGGGGTTGTAACTGTGTCATTTGAACACACTCCTACAAATACAAAATGACACACATATTGATGCGTCTCTGAGAACAAATATGTCTCCCTACTAGCTATTTGAAGATGCATGCTGCAGAAGAATAACAGTTCATACCATAAATAAATCAAGGAACTTTGGAATATCTTTGGCAGATTCTGTCGAGTTCATCTTCTTTCCTTGCTTCTCAGATAGGTTTTTCAAGATATCTTTGACACCTGCATGAGGACAATCCCAATTACCCCAGGGATATCAAAACATAAGGTTTTCTTCGGTGTCAGCATCCATTAGAAGGGGTAGTACTAGGCCATGATAAAGGCCAACCGTAGATAACAAAAAATTGGTGGTATAAGTCATAAATGTATGATATCAAATAGTCACTCTCTGTGGTTGTAAAAACGAAAATACCTACAAAGTCTAGCCACAAATAAATCGTTGAATCTCTAATTAAAATGTGTGCAATACGGAGAACGTGGAGAAGGGCAAGTCAATTGGTAATCCGAAGTAGTTTCATGGTCACCTTGCCAACAAGTAAACATTATTGAGAAAAACCGTTATTGCTCTGACTAGTAAGATTCACAGGACAACATTCTTAAAATAAAAGCATATGTACAAGTATGAGTTGGGGCAGATTCAAAAAGTTTTCAATCGATAAATATGACGTGCATTATTGAAATGATCTTCATTGTCCCAACGTACCAGAATTGATAAGAGTGAGCCCTACTTTTGATTGATATAAAGCCCTCATGGACAACACTATCTTCCCATCTATTGCTTCTTCAACTAGCCTCTTTGCTCGCCGATCGAAAACCTAATTCATTGATTCAATTTAACGAAATAAGAGAGCAATGCAATTGAAATATTTCCGTACTACTCCCTCCGTTTCAAAATATAAGATGTTTTAGCTTTGTGAATGTAGTGTATCTAGACCCCTTTTAGTGTACAGGTTCATCTAGATTTGGAGTGAACCTACGCACTAAAACGGGTCTAGATACACTCCTTTCACAAAGCTAAAACATCTTATATTTCGAAACGGAGGGAGTATATTCTGGTTGGTTTGTCAATAGGCCTATACAAATACGATAAAGTTAATCTAACTAATGAGACATACCAGAATATGCGAAGCAGTAGAGCCAGAGCGCAAACCAACATCATATGAGGAAAAATTAGCCCATTCGCTAAGCTTAAACATCCACCTGGACATGACAAGTATTACTATATGACTACAGTATAAATTGCTCATATTTAAATGAAATTTCAAAAATTTCAGTAAGCGAATTGCCTTACCCATAGGAAGCTTGCTTATCCGTTAAGAATCCCCCAGTCATAATTTGATTGCCAGTGCCCTCATCAAAGCAAAGTGTCATATGTATCATATCATTTATTTTATCATACTTTCCAAGACTTTCACCACAGACAGGACAATTACTGATAATTGGTTCTCTGAAAAATGGAAAGAGCATAACCAGTAATACTATTAAATGGCAGAGCTCAACAATATGATAATCTTGGAAACAGAACGAAACATGGGAAAAGGTAGTTGTTTGTTACTTCTCTTGTTGATCAGCTAGTAAGGCCGCTAATTCATCCATGTCAACTATGTCATCACCATTTGTATCTGCTTGTCGGAAAAGCTCTTCGATCTAAGTATTATAGAAAGTAATAAGATACACTATGTACTTCTGACAAGGAACCAGTCAGGCAGCTACAACTATAAGGAACAGAACATCCATTCAAATGAGGAAAAAATATCCAACCTTGTTAACTGCTAGTCCATTACCAAAAGCTTTCATCAAGTCAGAGAATTCAGACAAGGAAAGCTTTCCATCTTCATTGTAGTCCTGCCATAACAAGACTACTGTTGTGCATTGTAGGGTGGAACATAAAGAAATGAAGGAAATATGTGCAATGTGAAAATGATAACTTAGAGGCATCTGATAGAAAAATTCTGCTCAGGTGGCTGGTGAGTAAGAGTAACAAATAACAACAATTAAAGACCACTGTCCTTGAATTGAATGGATACTAGCAGCAACCGTGATAACAAAAGTAAATGAGGTGCTACAACAGTAAATAAGACGTCTAGAATTACAAAGATATTTGTTTCGTAAAACTGGCGAGAACAGATACAAGGGATAGCTAATTGTAGAGAGTTTTTGATTGATTTTTATTATGAAACCCTTAATGGATCTGATTCACTAGAAGTATGTGGCAGTTTTATCTTGCTTCACGTTGGTTGTACAATGCTAAGTTCAGACCATACATTCTAACCACTTCCAAGTGCTATATTAAAACATCACAATTTGGCTAATCAAAAACATCATATGGAACTACGATGCGCACAAGGAACAACATAATCAAGTGCCAATAATATATGAAAAGAGAATACAATCAATCAGTATTGAAAGAATACCACAATAGCTAAGACCCGGCGTGCAAAGCTTTGTTCTGTTTCAACAGGATCCTGCAACAAAACTGCTAATTTAGTACTCGGAACTTGGAAATGGTTCATGAGTGCTGATAACAGAATAAAGGTAACAGAAAAGCAATTACTTCAATGTAGCAGGATATGGATATGGTTCCCAAGGTGTTAGAGGACGACGATGGATCTAACAAAGCAAGGTCCTGAATGTGTTCCTCCTCCAAATCCTGCTACGGAAAGTGTTAGTTACTTGGTTGCAATATTCAAAATATCAAAACTAAAATATCTTCAGAAAGTTGTAAACACTACGAATTGTTCTATTATGGTAAATTAAGACATTTGTACAGAAATGTTACAAAGTTCCAGAATACATCAACAAAGTAGGGAGACACGATCTGGAGATACTGTTACGATACATATTTGAAATTTTGAATCAAGATATTCTACACAGTGCCACTCTCTCGAGTCTTGAAAAATAATTTTATCAGTCTTTTCATGAAATAAGATAGATGATATGTATTTTGTAAAAATGAAATAACAAGAGATAATGTAACTAAAGACATAAAAAAACATCATTGTTACCTTAGTGAGCAAATCTAAGAGATCTACTTCACAGTAACCAACCAAAGTATTCTTGGAAAACCGGTTAGTCTGCAAAGTTGTGTGGAAAAAGCAATGTTAATGGATTGAAATGGTTGTCTTGACTTGCAGATAGGAAAAAAATTCAAAAGCTTCCGGTCAGTAATTACTTGTGTTTAAGCATATGCATGTGTCGAATGCTTATAGAAGAAAGTGATGCAGTTAGCAGCTTACCTCAAAAACAGATACACGTGCAATATGAGGTCCATTTGTTTCTATAACGACTTTCTTTTCCTGCAAATTTTCAGAATTATATATGTAAATCTACACAGGTCCATAACTGATACAGGAAACCATGTTATTAGAAAAAAAATAAGCAGAGAAAACTTGCAGCTTACTCACTGAATTCCATACAGGCTTGTGGGTGCTGCGGAAAGTGTTTGCAGTTTGAAAACATCAGCAACGACAAGTAACGGAAAAAAGGGGGAAAAAAGTGTTAGATGCGTATCATATGAACCTACACAGATATATTCCAAAGCAGAAGAAGGCAAAGGCAAGCAGATTAACAAGATGCATGGTTCTGCATTTTTCATGTTTCTTATAGATCATCAGAATTCAGACCCTTCTGGTAAAGAGAGAATTCAGGAAAGAGCCTGCCTGTTGCAGAACAGATTCCGCCTACGGAAGCACTGTCCTAACTCCTAAGCCTTGTACTAGCTAGCGCTCATTATCATAAGACCAGGAGTTATCTGCTTGCTTCGAAACAAGTGGGAGATAGTACTGAAACTACGTGCCTACAAATATACAGTACCAAATGGTGTTAGATGTGTATCATACGAGTCTACAAAGATATGCTTCAGATCAGAGGAGATTAAGGCAAGCAGGTTTTCACAAGATGCAGCGGTTCGAAGTACGCATCGTCAGGATTCAGACACTTGTCATGCACACAAAAAATCAAACAAAAAAAAGGCATGCATCAAGCAGAATAAGGTTGGTATATTTGCCTGGCGCTGAACAGATTCCGATTCCAGAAGCATTATCCTAATTCCTCAGCCATGTACTACCAGGAATCAGTATCATAAGACAAGGGGGCTTGTCTGCTTGCTTCAGAACACACGTGAGGCAGTACAACTTGCTAAGCACGTCGATTCGTCAACGGTGAACCGCGCAGAGGTTTATGGCAGAGGACGCACTCGTGACCCAGACAGACAGGCACAGATAAGAAGAGGGGAAAAAGTGTTACTGAACTTGTCGGAGGTCTCGGTGCGGTACGTGCGCTCCCCGAGCGAGAGGCAGGCGAAGAACTTGTCCTTGAACCGCATGTCCGCCTGCACCAGCAAACCAGCCAAAAATCAGACAGCAGCGCGTAGAACAGAACGGAAACCCAATTCAGAACCACCAGTTCGCGGTTCCACCCCTCGAGATCGGCGGGGAAGCGTAGGCACGTACCTTGACTATCCGGATGCGCGCGATGCCGGCGAACTCGTCAGCGGCGACGGCGACGGCGGGCTTCCCCGACCCGCTGGGGTCCGAGCAGCGGTCGCGGCGGCGGAGGCGCAGGCGGGTGCGGAACCGCGAGAAGCGGGACGGCAGTGGCGGAGGCGGAGGCTCGTCGCCGTTGCCGCCGTCCCCGCCGGCGCCGGCGCGGGCATTGTGGCGGGAGGTCGAGTGGCCCATCTTGGAGAGGGGCGCGGGTGGAGTTGGTGGAGCGGCTACACTGGAGACCCGGTAAGTGGTGGGAAGTTGGAATTGACGCCGGCGCGGCCAGGCAAAAAGGCGAGAAGCCTTTTCAACGCGGCAGGAGGTGGGTGGGTCCCGCCTGTTGGTCGAACGTGGGGTAGGCCGGGAGACGGAACGGGACGGGCGGCTTGCCCGAATGGGAAGTTTTTTACGGCCCGGTGACCCCGCTCTCGCCGCGCGTTTACGGCTGCCATGTGGTCCCATGGTGCTGGGCCACAACGCCAGACACGGGAATGTCTGGTGTCATCGAACGCGTCTGTCGCTTGGCAAAGACATCCTAGTATTTGTGGCGTCGTATCTCGAACTAGGATGTCCGGATTTTTTTTTAGAGAAGCCTTAAGCAAGTTCAACCAATCAAAACAGAGAAAATTCCTTATTTAGCCTTAGTTGAAATTTGGCTTCCTTTTTTGGCCCTGGACAAATTTCCTGTGCCTTTTTGACACCAAATATTTACATGGTTCCTTATTTGTCCCTACCGTCGGTTCCGTTAGCTCCTTCCGTTAGGCTAAATTTTTCTAGACTCGTATACCCCTAGCTATCGATATACATTGACTGAAAAGAAAAATGAAAAGGAAAAATAAAAAAGAAACTCAATCGCTCCTCTCTATCCTGACCCAACCCGACTCATTCCTCTCAGGGGGTGTTTGTTCGGGTTTTTTTCAGCTTTCCAGTAGAAAAAGTAGACAAATCGAAACAAATGGGGTGCTTTGGCTATAGGCTTTTCCGAAGCCATCGTACAAAATAGACATATGCAGGAAAGCACATCCGGAGGTGCTTCCCGCGGCTTTCTACTTACCAAGCGAATCGTTTTCTGAATAATTACCGGTAGAATGCCATCCCAATAGTCAGATCCGTACCCGATTTGTAAAAAAAAACCGCGGCTCGACCTGAAAAGGAAAAAAAAGGAAAATCAAAACAGAAAAATCTCTCCTCCTCGCACGATAGGGTCCATGACCCATCGCGAGCGCCACCTGATCCGATTCCTCGCCAGCGAAGTCCCTACGCCGCCGCCGGACCGCCAGCCCCCCACCTCGCATGGCCCTACGCCATCGGCATCCAGCGGGCCGGATTTCCGCTGCCGCTAGGACCTCCCGAGCCCGTCCCCGCCCAGCTCACCTCCTCTCCGGCCTACCTCCTCCCCGGCAGAGCTCGTCCTAGACAGAGGTGAGGTTCCTTGTCGACCACCATCTCTAGTGAGCTTGACCCTGCTGTGGTACTTCTGTTATTTTTGATGTTATCCTGCTACAAATTGATACATGTGCTACTGTTGTGGTACTACAAAATGCTAGATGTTGCTTGCTGTACAGAGGTGATGTTGCTTGATTGATTTTGCTTACTACAATTATTTTTATGTGCTACTGCTACAAATTGATACATGTGCTACCGTTGTGGTACTACAAAATGCCCGATGTTGTTGCTGTGAGGTGAGGTTGCTTGATGTTGCTTGCTGTCCAACTTCCGTGATGGTGCCTGCTGTTTGCTGCTACATGGGCATGTGTTTCGCTATTTGCTACTGGAAATAAAATGCTATCTTTAATAATTGCTAGTGTTTTTCTGTTCTAGCTTGCTATTACTTTGCAATGTCGAAGGCTGTTTGGGATGCGTACCGCACTAGGGTTTTCTGTGACATTTGTATGGAAGAAGTGAATGCCAACAATAGGGACGGGGGTTGCTTGAGTAGAAAAGGTTATAAGAATCTTGAAAACAAATTTGCCAAGAAAACAGGGGAGAGATTAGTGAAGAAGCAATTCAAAAACAAATGGGATTTTAAAAAAAAGATTACACAGGGTGGATGGAATTGCTAAATGCAACTGGGCTAGGTTGGGATCCTGTAACAAAAACTATGGATGCTGATGCTGACTGGTGGAAGAATCACCTAGCAGTAAGTTATCATGTTCTCTTCGGTATGCCTTGTCTTTGTATCATGCATAGTTTAGGAAATTTTAAGAAGCTATGTTCTTATTTTCAGAATCTCCCTGATCATGCAAAGTTTAGGAATGGGCCACCTTCCAACTTGAAGCAACAAGATGTTATGTTCAGAAAAGCACATGTCACCGGAGAATCAGCAGCCATTGCTGGACAGGAAGAAGTAGATGGCAAGGAAGCTCCAATGTTGCTTGATGATGATGCCCCCAAAATAACAGGAAACGCAAGCATGGAGAGAAGAATTTTTTCACGGCGTACAGCAATGCACTAAACACTATTGTCTCAAAGCATACCCAAGGGAGTTCTAGCAGCAAGGATATCCCTTCTTACGGTCTGGTTACACATAAGCGGATTATTCTTGCTTGCATAGCGCTTCACAATTTCATTAGAGACTCCAACCTCCGAGACAAACAGTTTGATCGGTGCGATGCGGACGAGAATTACATTCCAAAGGTTCAAAGCGTTCGAATAACAATCTGGTGATACTCGAGTGGACTACACACGGTAGACATGAACTCAACACGTGATCGCATCGCGACCGGATTGTTCAACGCTAGAAGGAGATGACCAATTTGCGGTACATACGTTATTCATGAGTGTAACTACATTATGATGCTACCTTATTTGTGTACCAGTACGGATATGGATTCTTTACAATGATATACGTGAATTCATGGTATTTTGTACATATAATATGTGTTTATACACTTCAACGGTGAATTATACATGTTATCTGAACTTCAAGGGCATTCTAGGCAATTCCTTAGCATACAACCAGCGAAGTTACCAAACAGTCAAACTCAGAAAAGCAGCTTCCCCTGCACAGCAGCTTTTCCTGCACAGCCGGCCACAGCCCAAACAAACAGGCACTCAGTCCCCACGCCCTCCCTCCTCTCCCTGAGACCCGGCAGTGGCGGCGGATAACCCTAGAGGCGGGTGCGACGACGGCATAGCTATGGGAGCAGAGGGCAGCGGCGTGCTGTGCAGGTCGGGCACGGCGGCAGAGGATCCGGATGGCGACCCAGGCACGGTGGCGGAGAATCCGTCTGCAAGCTCAGCGGCGGGCATGGTTGTGGCTTTGGGCCGTAAGCGTCTGGTCCATGCCACGCAAAAAGGTGTTTACGCATACGCAAACGGCGTTCTGGCCAGCGCTTGTTCTTCTTTTGTTTTTGGTCTGATCTAATTTGCTCTTCCTTTTTCATGTTGGGGATCTGGGATTTGCACCCGGCTGTGTGATGTTGTGCTTTTTTTCACAATTTACATATCCTAATTAGTACTTTTTTCATAATTAACATTCTGTCATAATTACTTGGATGGTCACCGAGATCACTAATCACAACCGTCCAATTATCTTAGTCATCAGAAAGAACGTGTTTTGTACAAGTCTGTACATAAAAGCTCGCATATACTACTAATTCTATCCTGATTGATCCAACGCAGTGGAACCGATTATGTACTAAGTGATGTGTGCCTAATTTCGGTTCTCTAAGTTATTAGTCCAATAACCTCTAGATATTGTTACTATTTTCATCACTTATTGCACCAGGGGCAAAAGCATCATTTTAGGCACCTAGTTAACACTGTTGGTGCTCAAATTGCACTAGAGGGCCAGATAAGGAACCAAGTAAAGATTTGATGTCAAAAAGGAAAGAAAAAGTTTCCAGGACAAAAAAAGGAGCCCAAATTTCAACTAGGGCCAAATAAGAAATTCTCTCTACAAAACAAGTCAAGTTTGTGAAAAAATCGGTACCATATTTTTTTGCATTTCTCGACGGCTTCATGTGAGCAAAACACCATTTGAACATCCGGCGTAGCAAAGCTCGTGTCGGATACGACATCTTGCTAAAATTTGTCAAAATGTCATGTAGAAACATCACGAACACATGCACCATCTTATGTTGATCAAGTTCTAAGATGGAGTGCTCGAGGGGCGAGGAATCAGTACATACCAAGCTAGGCCAACTTAGGGCTTGATGGAACTTGGGAACAAAAGTGAGGTTCCACCAATTTTTGAGCTCCTAATGCACAAACCGATAGACTCTTCGCAAGTAAGTTTTTTTTCACGAAAATTTCACCGATCTATTACTAATCATCAACGGCGGTACAAAGAAACTCGAAAGTAATAAAAATACAATAATTATTTAGACCACCTACTACAGACACTAGCGGTTCCATTTCCTCTCTATTCATTTCCGGACAAAGTTTTACAACCTACGTTTCAAATAATTGTTAGTTTTAGGTTTCCGAAAAAAAAACTTCGCTCTAATGGAACCTATGAACACGGGAACACTGCAAAAAAATACCGTCCACGGAGAAACCGTCCTCCCGAATCCTACATTCGCGGTCTGGGAGGCCGAACGGAGTGTGTTATGTATTGCTCTAGCCGTTCACGGGCGAGGGCCATTTCAGCTTTCCCCTTTCCCGCATCTGCGCCGCCTCCACCTTCGATCTACTGCCCTACTCGCTCTCTGGCACCGCCGCTCACTGGATCCGGCCCCATGAACCTCACCGAGCTTTTGCCCACCGCTGGTGAGGTCGTGCCGCCTCAACAACCAAGTCCTACAGTTGGATTTGTCTCCTGTTCACCGGCCGTCGAATTCGTTGCCCACGCGATTGTGGGTGGCCTCAAGTCGAAGAGTATAAGCGATTGGGCAACAATGGCGCCCCGTTGGTCGCTGGTGCGTCGGCGACGACTTAGCCACAACAGCCTCTGGTCGTCACCCCGGCTCCCAAGCCGTGTGGGCGTGTGGTGGACGGTAAGAAGAGCAAGAAATGTGTGCACCGCTTAGGCCTCTCTCCTATCGCTCAGCCTCCGCCCGTCGCCGCTCAGCATCCGCCCGTAGTCACCGTGTCCTCTTCTGTGTTGTCCACCCTTAGGACACCTTGGATGGTGCGGGCAAGGTGCTCGGCGATGAAGCCGCAAGGTATGACCTTCGTCCTCTCCACAATGTTGTTCACGTAATTACATTCTTCCAATACATAAGCTTAATCCGATGTAGCTATAGTGCACACGAGGCCACGACATGGTTCGTGGATATGCTTAACGGGAGTGTTGTAGAGATTACTGGCTAGCGGCTTCAGTTCAGCGACGATGATGACGAAGGTGATGATGCAGAGGATGAATTGGAAGGGATCGAAGAGGAGATGTTCGATGCAGCCCAAGTGAATATGGCCAAGAAGAAACATGCAGTGAACAACACTGAGATCGAGGACACTTGTTTATTACGGGCATGGTCACAAGTGTCCATCGATGCGGTGACCGGCACGGACCAAACCGGCAAGCGCTATTGGCAGCGCATCGAAGATAAGTTCTTCAAACGTACGCCTCTTGGTAGCTTGTAGTCGTTGGTGCGGAGCTATGGAGCAAGTGCGTCATAATCCTCCAAGTGGCGACTTTACCGATGAATATGTGAGATGAGATCCTTCTCTTTTTCATTTACCTAGTTGAGCTACGAATAAGAGTTCGTTGATCATCTCATCGTGCATGTTAGGAACATATTGTTGGGGAGAGGTACAAGGCAATGAAGAGATCCAAGGGGAGGCCGTTCACCCTTCAACATTGTTGGAGATTGCTTGATCATATTCCCAAATGGACTTTGAGAGACCAAGAAGCGGCACCGAAGAGGGGGGCATGAAGGAAATGGACGATGTTAGTGATGAGGAGAATGGTGGAAGGAACAATGGGAAACCGGAAGGTAACAAGAAGGCAAATGAGAGGATCAATCTTGAAGCCGAATCATCATCGTTGAGTGATAATATTGATGATATGGTGAAGTCAAAGGAGTTGTTGATGATGAAGACGTTGGAGGCAAAGATGATGATGCATGACAAGGAGATGGAGATGAAGCAATCAAGGTGGAAACCAATCCGAAGTGATGCCAAGTACAAGACCGAGATAGAGGAGAGGAGGCTCAATATAAAGGAGGCCAAGGCAATGAAAGAGCTCATGTCCGAGGAGAAGGAGATCATGAAGATGGATACCTCGAGGATGAGTGAAGCACAACTGGAGTTGCATCAAATGATGCTTTCACACATCTTGGAGAGGAGGAAGCTAGCGCGTCAAGGCGGTGGCGCATCGGCAAGTGGCCTAGGTGAATCTGCTAGGACTGGTGGTGATGGAGGTGTGCACGATGAACCCGGCGGCGACGGTATGGTTTGATGATCTATTGCGTTCATCACAGAGGAATTGTAACTTTTTGGATTCCAATGGTTGAACATTGCCCAATCTAGGTTTGAGTTGCTGTGATCACAACAATTTGATGTAAAAACTATGAACCATTGCATCATTTGATTGTTGGCACCATTGATTAAAACGTTAAAATCATGTTTTTACAGGACGAGCTGTTTTCAACACGCCGTAAAAGTCGTTTTAAGTGGCATGTAAAGGAGTGATACAGTTCGTGTGTTTACAAACTCCGTCAGAGTTGCTCTTACTGCTATATATGCCAACTAGCGATGACACAGTCAGGCCCTGGAAATAGAAGTTCCAGCCCAACCAAGACTTGGTCCTCTCGTCTTTTCCTTGTTGACGTACCCGTACAAGGTCTGAAATTTTACTATAAGACGGATCTCTTGGATCATGCATGCCTTCAAAATTATTGTAAACGAACTAGCATTATGAAATTGCGTTACACACAGAGCAAAAAACCCGTGTGTGTTTTGTGCTGGATCAGTGAAGAAGGGTAAAAAAAGTGAAGAAGGGTAAAAGTCAGAGCTAGCTTGACGGGTCTTGGATGGAGGATTCACGGAGGATCTGCACGTACGTGTGGATTCCTGGAACCCGTCCTCGTCGTCAAGGCTACACCACCAGCACTCCACCAGCAAAAGCTGATGGTGACTGCGATCTTTTTAGATTTTTCATCATACATGACGCTTTTCGTCTGTCTAGCCCCACTTGACTCTGTCGACCTTTCTCCTCCTCGCGAGTACGGACGAGCATAGACCATTCGTATATTCTCACTTTACTCAGATCGTGTCGGTGTTAAACATGGTACCCACTCATCGAATCCCAGATTCCCAGTCCACTACTGTAGTAGTATCCATTAGCAGTACATATGAACTCATTTGTACGCCACAGTTTCGTATCCCTAACTCCGTTTTGCACTGTGAAGCAAGAGTTGATGTACATCGGGCAAGAAAGTTGACTTTAAATAAAGGGAAACCAAATGTACTCGCATAAACAAACAAATTAACCAAGACCATTAATAACGTGGATAGTGGAAATTGAACCTAGGCTCCTGTAAATCAACCTTGCTATGCACACGACACTTTCTATATGACAGTTGTACGATCCTAACCCTTCGTGTCGTGCAGCCCTGTGCACCCAGATTGTACATCGTACCGCTCCGACACTTTCACAGGTCGATCGAGATAGAGCGCACGGGCATGGCTCTGGGTCGAGCGCTCACATGGACTCGTGGAGGCGGACGAACGAGCCATCCGAACTATACACGGCCATCCTCGCTAATCAACACAGTACTGTTGATGTAACCAGAGAGAGACGAACCGATACGTGAGGCCGTAGGCTTGGGAGGCAATTGGGTAAAACCAATCTAGCATTTCATCCCTTCGCAGGTGATGCCGTCGGTCTCCTCCGGCTCCGGTGGTCTTGGAGCGTTGGAGGTGTGGCGGACCACGGCGCCCCTCGCCGCCAGGAGGGTTCTTGTTTTTTGTTTAGCCTGTTTTTCGGTGTCTTCTTAGGATGTTAACATGTCAGCTACGTTTTGAAGTCAGAATAATAACCTCACGCCCGGATGTCCCTTCCATGATCTTGTGTACTTCTTGTTTACTAGATTTGTCTAGTTTATTTTAGCTACTTATATAGTACATTTATATATCATGCCCCGGGTTACGTGTCCTCGAGTTGTAGCACTTAAACCACCGCATATTCCAAGTCATACAACATTCAGCACTGACGGCCACCGTTAGGCAGGTTGATGAGGCAAAATCCTTTGTAGTTGTCGTGGGTGGCGGTGGTGACATCCCTCATGAATCTACCCCCAAATAATTAAGATGCTTCGCAAGGCATGTGCACCAATTATCATATCGGAGTGACCTAGGGCTTATCGTGGTCATGGATATCTTTGTTTTCTTCGAGAATCCTCGGCAATTATAGTTGATTAAACTTCTCATCTTCATAATGTATATTTCCTTATACACTATAGTTAATTATGTTTGATATTACTAAGATGGAAAAATATATTCTAGAAAGCTCTCTTTTGGTATGTGTTAGACCTGGTTCATATATGACCTGCACTGATATACTTATTCATACTAATATACTCACAAACACATATGGACACCCCACGACACATTTGAGCTAACACAAATTATTCCTCATAAGAATGCCATTTTATTGTCCTTTTAGGGGTGGCGCCCCTAGCTAGGAATAATAGTGTGTGATGTCAAAAGCTCAAAGTTGTATGTATACATTATATTTACACGTAAACACATATACCTCAAAAGAGTTATGGTATCCTTGCCGAGCAAATTTTGTGATGTCGCTTAACATCACAAAAGTTTGCGACCTAGTCCACACCCAGCTTGGCCGCTAGTTCGCTAGGTTTGTTTTAAATTCTTATATAAGCCATTTTAACGAAATGTCTCAAATTGAATGTTACATTAAAAATATAATATTATCAGGAAAATATAGTTACACTTTAGCATTGGTGTATTTATAGTTATAATCGGAATTGAGTAAATTGCATACTTCTCAAGAGTTTCATAAAATATCTCGATAAAAAATAGCTATAGCAGCTATGAAAAAAAATCAAAATTTTAGTATAAATATGTGAATATATTTCTAGTGATTTACCTCATCGGATAAACCACCCCGAAGGATGGCTTTTAAAGATCCCGCAAACACATGACTCTAGCAAAAGAGCATGCGGCGAAGAGATCCGTCAAATATAATGTCAAAGCAAATGCAATGGATTATATCAGAGCGAGTTGGTGACAACGGTGAGAAAATGAGTAAAATTATGTCCAAATCTATGAGACTGATGATAGTACTTTGTATGCCAATAATTGATAGCTTCACAATCATATAGACATTGTCCGACTAGAACGAGGTGGCAAACCATCATATAGACAATATCATACTCCACGGTGTCGTGGTGTGCGCCAATACTGAAACTAGCATCAGCGGTGTATTCAATCTTCGCGATTCCACTCTCGTTCAACTCTTGCACGTTGTCGATAAGGCCCGGGGTTCTTCTTGTACTTCAAGTTGAGCATGGCCAAGAGTTATTTGTTTAGAAGTTTGTGGCGATTTCATCCATCCACGATAAAATTAAAGAACAACCATTGATGTCATATCTTATTCGGACAAGGTTGCACCATTGATCGAGTTCATCTTGTAGTTGAGTTTTCAAAAATTTGATAACGGCAAGAGCTAGACTCGAATCGATGTCAAACTTGACTTGAGTCTTCGTCGCCTTGTTCAAGATGAGTTGCTTCTCCTAAGGCTTGAAGCTCATCTTCACTCGTGGAGTCATACCCATGCTTCGTGATAATCATTACACGGTTGTTGGGGGCACTCTCTCGATGTACTTGTGCCCAACTCCATGGCACCTAAAACATTCCATATCACGAGATTTGTAGACATATGTCACAGAAGATGCGACACTTTGGGCCAACTTTGCCATTGAGGAGGAATGGCGACTTAAATGTGCCGTTAGCTTGAAGCTTGTATTGTTACCACTTGCAGTAGGAGCTCGTTTGAAAGTCTTGGAGTTGGTCGCGGTGAAAGTTTGTGTGGCTGATAACCCTGAAGTGCTGGCGACATCATTGCTATTGTTTTTGATCCTAAGTGAGTAGTGCATAAATAAATATCATGAATAATCAAATTATCATATAAGATCATAACATCGTTATTGATCACAACCACCTACTGCAAAAAGTTGGCGCACGAGCAGGCTCGCTACAACTCACATCCAATACCGGAGTCGAGAAGTCGGATGTACAAAGTCACCGTGGGCACGTCATTTCCATCGCACGTCAGTGAAGATTAATCCATGTAGATGAGATAGGGAGGATACAAAATCTAAACATACATGATAAATCTGAATTGAATTATTATGGTTCAAGATGTTTTTTTTTTACAAAAAACAAGGAAGGACAAAGCCAGAGGGGTAGTTCTCAAGGAAATCTAAGCTATCCGTGGTGAGTCTGGTGACTGTGTTGTGCGCTCCGGCGTGTGGCTTTGAACCGGTTCAGGGAAGAAGGGTCAAAGTCAGTGCTCGCGTGAGGGGCGACGGGATGAATCTGTGTGGTTTCTTGGAACATGTCTCGTCGTTGAGGTTAGACGCCATCAGCTAACACTCCGGCAGCAAAAGTTGACCTGACTGTGACTTTTATTTCTAGAAGATTTTTTTTGTCACACGACCCTTTTTCTTCCACCTGACACTGTCTACGGTACAATTTTCCACCTTTTGTTCCTCGTGAACAACTCGTTTGTATATTCAGACTTTTTTTTGAGAACTGTATATTCAGACTTTCGATCTGCAGAGTTGTGTCAGTGTCGAATGTCGTGCCAACTCAGGTCCGGTACATTTTACAAGAGTAGATTAGCATAGGGCATCTACATAGCAAGATGTTTAAAGAAATAAACCGATTTTTTCACTAAGCACTGCTGCTTAATTACACTAGGTAGATGTCTAACTAGACACCTCTCCTATATAGATAAACACTAGTGCTAAAGAAACTGTTTGATTTATTTTGCTAACACTCCCGTAAACACCTTGTATTGTACTGGCCTTAATCAACATAAACACTTGCTTCCACCGCTTATTTGCTTTATGAATCTCAAACTGCGAGACACCGAACTTGCATGGCTCGAGTACTAAAGATAACTCCATATATGTACGTTGTATCAGGAGTTACTCTCCCCGTTTTAAAATATAAGATATTTTAGCTTTGTGAAGACAATGTACCCAGACTTCTTTTAGTGTATAGTTTTATTTCCTACACACTAAAAAAAACTCTATGTACATTTTTTTCACAAAGCTAAACCATCTTATATTTTAAAACGGAGGGAGTATTTATTCTACAGAAGAAGTATTTGCCCATGTGCTTTTTTCTCTGGCACCCCGTTCACTCATATCCTCCTGGTAGTAATTTAGTTTTTTTAGAGGATGGTACAGTAATTTAGTTGTAGTGTGGACTGTGGAGCATGAACGTAACTGAATTTGAAAAGAACAAAAGAATGAGAAAAAAAAGAGTCGAAGCCAATCTGGGCCCGTGTGAAACACCCCCGAGCATGGGTTGCCCCTGCGTGCTACAGATCTTGTGTGACGACTCTGGCCCAAGCCCAGTTTTCCCGTCCGTACCGAACGAGAGGAGCGCGCGCACGCGTGTGCACCAGGATGTACGTTACGTGGTAGACGCCTTATCCGCCGGCGCAATTTCTCGTGGAGCGTATGCCGCGGATCTGTTCGTAGCTAGCTCTAGATCGAGGTGCCTCGTGCGCGCGCGACCATGGAAGCTCTCGCATGCTCACCCCGCGCTCTCTTCTCCCGCACGGCCTCGCCGACGCCGTCCGTGACGAATTGGGGGTCCTCGTCGGCCACGCGTCCAGCTTCCGGCCGTGTCAGGGCCGCCGCCGCCGCCGAGCCGGCCGGCGAGGCGAAGCCGGCTGCTGCCGCTGCTGATGGCGACGCGGCGTCGGCACCGGCACCCAAGAAGATCCTGAAGAAGAAGCCCGTCTACTCCAGTAAGACCGAAGCTTCAGCATTATTACTCTACATGTTTATTTGTTCAGACGTTCAGTTAGATGTAGAGCGAGCTAGAGCATAATCGTCTTGCTTGTCCTCGATTAATTATGTGAGCTTCTGCATTTTCTCCTTCATTTGTGCAGTGAAGAAAGGCCAAATTGTTCGCGTCGAGAAAGAGAAGTACCTAAACAGCATCAACGTAAGCGTGTATTTCGGTTCATGCACCCGAAGTGTATATAATTTTCTCAAAATTCGTCAAAACGTTTTTACAAGTTTACTCAACTATTTCCGTAATTGAAATTTGAAACCTGCTTGTAACTAGTTTTCCTTTGGAGTTTTTTAGTGACTAACACTTGATCTACTGGCTTTTTATTGCTCGCCATCTATTAATTTCCAGTACCTGTCAGTGGGGCATCCACCATTTTACAAAGGGCTAGACTACATCTATGAAGACCGTGGTGAGGTAACTACTACTACCTCCGTCCCAAAGTTTAATGCTTATAATTTTTTTGACCAAGATTTTAGAGAAAAATATTAATATTTACAATATGAAATCCATACCCTTTGATACATCATAAAACATAATTTGACATGGTATCTATATAATATCATAGTTCTTGATAGTTTTTTCTAAAAATTTGGTCAAACTTTTTGTAGCTTGACTTAAAAAAAAACTTAAGCTTTGGGAGGGAGGTGGTATGATTAACTTCACAGATGCTTCCTATAAAAAAGACTTCATTGATCCTAGCTTTTTTTTTACAATAATGATTATTATCTGGTCTAGATTTCAGTTTGCTAACAACCAACTGTCAACTGCAGGTTCTGGACATCAGAGTCTTCGAAACAGGAGAGTACGCCCTGGTAAATATAGTAACCTCGTGATTTACTTATCTTTGGATGCTCAGCAATATCAATTGCAATGTTCGTTAAATTTGGATGAATCTTGGCTATATAACATGTCTTACTATTTCTGTGCAACCGAATTATGGATATTTGCTGCGCCAGATCGCATGGGTTGGTATTCCAACCCCTCCGGCATGGCTACCAACTTATATGCTCATCAAGGTATAGTTACCTCGGCTCAAATTATTATTTTGGACGTAGAAACATGGTCTGCCATACCAACATTTGGTAGTTTTCTTTATAATAATGTGATCATCAAATATAATGAACGTCTAATGGTGTGGAAGTATTGCCACGTTGAACTACTGGGTTTCATTTGTGATCGAAGTTTTCTTTTTTGACAGTCCGACAAACTCAACTACGAGAGAATATGATGGCTAGATGAACAACTCCATTGGGTGACAGGAGAACAATATTTTGTGCATAGAAGGATGTCACTGTGCGACGTTGTGCCATTGCTCCATGGCTACATGGGAAAAGATTGTAAATCAAATAACAAGAGTCAATATGTAAAAAATTGCTGTTGTATTTAATAAGTGTGCTGTTTCACCTCTCTTATTTCTTACACTAGCCAAATGCTTGTGTGTTGCCACAGAAATTTTTGAATTGACTGAGTTAGTTATTTAAACCCTCCGTCTAGTCCTTAGCTTCGTACAAAATAAGAAAATGCAAGGCAGTAAATAATTAAGCAAAAGTTAAGGATACACATGTCTTATAAGGGGAGCACACAAATGATTTTCCTTGCAACTTAAGATAATCTTATAAGGGGAGCACACGTCACCGGCTTGAATATTTATAAGATTAATTTGGAACCGAGGAACAGGGGCGGACCTAGCATGTATATTGACTAGGGTCAAATGAAAAAAAACTTTGACCACTCAGGAATGATCCCTCGTTGGCTTCACGTTGTTAGATTTTGGGGTGGGACCTCTCCATGCTTTTACAACACGGTCAACACGAATAGCACAGATAGAACTTGAGTGGACAGGTTCAGCACTCTGAACTCTTGCCACTGAGCTAGCGCCAAGTTCTCGACTAGGGTCAAATGAAACCAACGGATTTTTACTATACCCCTTTATAATGAAACAATGCTCTTAGAAATATAAGATAACACCGGTAAATTTATAATGACACCAATGGCCATTCTTTTCGGCTTCACCCCATACCATGGATCTCATATTCTATGAGAGTTAAGCTTAACCCAACAGAGGCCGAAATACTTGATTAGAATAAGATACATTTTGTGTACTCTTCATGTGAATGCTTCCAGTGAATACGGCTATGAAAAATCCACATGAATCATTTGAAATTAAACGAACTAGTAAAATTCGGATTGCTCCCTCCGCGGCGTTGCTTTTCTCCATATTTATCTCCTTGGGTTTGTGAAGATTTTGTTCGAATTTTCGCCCTGCAGAAGATACATCCCATCCACTTGTGTCCAAACAAGTTTGTAGGTTTTATAATCTATGAGCCAAATTGGAAATCTGGTTTATTGACCTTTAACCGTAACAAATTAGTGGTTGTGTGATCGACCGATGCCGAATTCGTCCATTTGGAGTACCAAAATTTAAATTTTGATATTTCTTGAACATAAATTGAGGTATGTATTTGGATAGAGGAGTGGGTGGATTTATCAGGAAGGCAACGACCCGAAGGACGAGAAAAGTAAAACCGGGAGAAACACGGAAGAGAGTCATGGAGGCGAGGGTTGCAGCAGGAGCGCCCGGAGTGGACGAGGAGTCCGGCCTCCTCCCCCGCTCCCGCCCGCCGGCAGCAGCAGGCGCCCGGCGCTCGCCATCCTCCTCCGCGGTGGCCCCGCGCCGCGCGCCTCCTCCCCCGCCGGCGGTCTGGGCGACGGTGGACGGACCCCTGGGGATGCCGCTGGAGGACGCGGAGGGCCACGCGCGGCGCTTCTTCCTCTGGGGCTTCGCGTGCCTCCCCTTCCTCTGGGCCATCAACTGCTGCTACTTCTGGCCCGTCCTCCGCTCCCCCAAAGCCTCCTCGCCCGCCGCCTTCGCCCCCATCCGCCCCTGTAAGATCACCCGATCCTCTTCCCCGTCTCCCTCCTACTTTCTCGCGTAGGAGCAGGAGATCTCATCGTGTTGGTACAAGCACGAGGTGCGGTTCTGACCGTCTATCGATCTCTTGTCCATAGTTTGGAATTGACCTTTGTTGCTGTCGAACTGACATCCTTAGTGATTTTAACTAGAATGTTAGGTTGCTGAAAATTACGGATTCCTTTGTAAAATTGTGCTGCCATAATGCGGTGTCTTGCGCCGCTTAGCAGTCAGTTACTCTTAGAGGGTAAACAATACTCTAGTTCTAGTGATGTAGGGGGAATTGGGCGTGTGCGCTGTAAATTGTAATTCCTTGTGTTCAAACTGGAGGCCGCTTTTAGAGGTTGGTCCTTGGCTGTTAGTCGTGGTGGATAACTGAATTGCAGTTCAGTTTGATGGCCTGACTCTTGTTTGGTTGCTTCAAGGCGGACCTGTTGACTGCTACTCTAGTCAGGTTTAGGGAGATTTGTAATCTTACCACGGCTGTGGATGTCTTGAACCGAACCCATCTCAGATTGCCAAGTTATATCTGTGATAAACCTACAAGTTCTTCATTTGGCCCTCTTTCAAACGAACAATTGTTCAGTGAGGCTTACTTGGTTTCTAGGTCTGTGACCCCATAAGGACATGATATTCTACTTGTAATAGCGGACAAGGTAGGGATGCAAGCGGACGTCCACCCAGACGTCCCGACTTGTCCGCCTAATCAACCATGTCTTCTAATCAGCTAATCACCTACATACTAATACTCAACCAATTTGTCTCATGCACTAGTCTAACGGACTGTCCGCATTGTCCAGTGGACCGTCCACTTGCATCAATAGGACAAGGTTCACAGAACAAACTCTGTTATATAGGTTGATGGTGTATACGTTGGAACATTGTGGAAGTTCTCAACTCATTGGCACTTTGATGCTACGGTTTATATTGCACACTGTCTGCTCCTTCAGGAAACCAAACTATCACAGAATAACCTTAGGGTGCAGGTGGTCAGGAAGTAAGATAGATGAGATGAACAAATAATACTACCTCCGATCCATAATAAGTGTCGCTGATTTAGCACAACTTTGCACTAAATAAGCGACACTTATTATGGATCGGAGGGAGTACAATTTTCTATCCTTAGGATCACATTTTATCATGTTTAATTCAGGAAAAGCTTCATATCATCTTGATACTTTATTGTTACCAAATGCTAACTAAAGAACACAAATAGTCTTTGAAGTCTATAGTAACTTGGAGCATCCCTTGAATGAACAGCTCAACTGTGCTGCATGCAATCCAAAATGGCAGTTACATTAACACATTAAGAATTTAAAAAATAGCAGTTCTTTTGGTACACTCATTTTCACTTCAATAATCTGTGAAGTACCTCATTTGTATATCTTTGTGACAACATTTATTATGGTCACTGCGAAAATCTGGAAGTCACTGGAGAAAGTTTGAACTGTTTTTCAGAAATTATCAAAAATGATATATAGTTTCTTGTTATGACAAATATGGAGAATATGACCATCTGAAAAAATGGTACTGCTTTTCAGAACATGATATATAGTTTTGACCTCTTAGGAGGATTGTAACAACTCTTATCTTTTCAATGAATGAAATCGCAAAGGTCCTCTGCGTTTTCTAAAAAAAAATAGAAATAAAGAACACGACCATCTGAGCCAGTGATCAACTTCTTGCTGTCATTTGATATATATTACGTCTTATCGATGAGATAAAGCATTTTTTGCGCATTATAGCTGTCTGTTTTCAGAGCAGTAGTTTAGGTTCTTTCATGGTATGCGACAAAACTTCGCTGCAACTTTTTCATGGTATCTATGTGTAAGGGACACGATTAATGTGAAAGTATGATAAATCTCTAATTAAGTCAATTTGGGGTACTATGGACGTTGTTATCCCTCGCTCTTAGGTTCTATTTTATATGTTCGTTATCTTGCACTTACTTTCTTACACAAGTTTTACTACTGCTCACTCAATTGGACTTTACTCTGTCTTGTGCTGTCCATGCCATTTCCGCAGTTCCTTACGCATTCCAAATAATCCTTTGCAGATGTCGTTAAATCCGCGATTGGCTTCACCATCTTCGCTGTGGTTCTCCTCACCTGGGCGACAACTTTCATCGTCGGAGGTGAGCAGCTATTTGGGCCAGTGTGGAACGATCTCGTGATGTACAACATCGCAGACAAGCTCGGCCTCACCGGATTCATGGGGTAGACTCCATCGGGAGGATCGCTTTGAGGAGGCAGACATGAGTTCTTACTCCAACCATTTGATTGTCTCACTGGTAGTACCCTGTGTGTTGCGCTGTAATATTAGTCACTGGTGAGACTGAAGTTGAGTAATGGGCTCTTGAGTAGTTATGTTGCCGCAGACCTGTAGAAGCCCGTATTGAGCAGTTGATGATTTTATGTACTCCATCCGTCTCAAAATAGATGTCGTAAATATGTCTAAATTTAGATGTTTGGAGACTAAATAGTGTCTGGATATACGTCCAAAATAATAGTGTCTAGATATATCCAAATTTAGACAAATTTGCGACATCTGTTTTGACACGGAGGGAAGTACTTGGGATGGCCCAGGCTAGGATGAGCCGAACCTAGAATTTTTTTCTGAAATGTTGATACAAAATCTTGTCTCCGACTGCTCCTAAATATGCTTCAAACACGTTCTACTCACAGTAACATATTCTAGTTCCACTGTTAGGGTGCATAATCTATTGCTCGGCACTTGTAACTCGGATAGGGCCGCAGACAGCTGTATGCACACTATCACAGGAACTATAGATCTGATATGATCTGCCCTGAAAACCTGAAAAAGGAAGACCATGAGAACTGCTGGTATGGCTTGACGACATGCTACAGCTGCTGCCGGTGCAGTTTGATTTTGGTTCTGGAGAAGTGAAGATGCTAGTCTTCTCCTGTCTTCTCAGTTTGTGTTAATATCAATTCAGTTACTCCTTAGGCCCCGCTTGGGAACCCAGTTTTGTTTCCGGCTCCGGTTTGCATCCGGGTGGGTGTATTTATACGTGTACAGTTTTTTCCGGCTCCGACGTGCACAGTTTTTCAAATCCCTACACCCAGCACAGCACAGCACAGCATCAAATCCCTACACCCAGCACAGCATAGCACAGCATCAAACTCAGTATATCATACACGAATAATAGAATCAAACTCTCAAATTTCAGTACAACATACACGGATAATCTTTGAACATGCACAATTCAGACTCTCAAACTTCAGTTTTTTCAAATCGACAACAAATAAGTTAATTAAATTATATATAATAGTCGTTCAACAGTCTTGGAACTTGGATGGATTTCTGAAGATTTGAACTCGGATGGACTTCTAAAAACTTGAACTTGGCATCCTAAATAAAAGAAAACAATATTAGAAAACAGCTTGTTCTATGATTGTCAATATTAGAAATAAAAACAGTTTGTTCTATGATTATTCTGAAAACCAACAACAGGACATATTGTGCCACTCACCATATTATGCATGTCAAGCAACTACATTAATATATATGTACTGCCTAGATTTGTCACTCACCACATTGTGCATGTCAAGTAACCTAGGACAAACAAACAAAATAACTTGTTCATTTTTTGTTTCTTGTCACTCATCAATGCACAATATAACTTGCCAATATGTTTACGGGCCGTATACTAGTGACAGGTCTTCTCCCTGTTACACATGCAAAACAAAGTATTTTTTACAAGGTTGAACCGTGTTATGGTCCTTTTTAACTACGCCGATAATGGTTTATGACGCCAGCTATTGTGTATGCAAGTCTACAACCCATCTTTAAGATGTACATCACTAAATTGTAATCAGAAATTGGTGTGTAGTGATGCGTGTTGGATGGCTCCACTACAGATATACCATGGCATGGTTGAAAATCAGAAGTGTGTGAACACCTATAATCAGAAGTGTGTGAAGATCTAACCAAACCAGACAAATTAAGACAATTATAACTAACTAACAGTAGGCACCGTGTATATAATGATGAGTGTATATAGTAGAAATCCAAGTTTCAATTATAGGGAAATTACAAGGCAGTGTATATAGTAATCTATATTTGAGGACAGTACATATATATTCGTGTAGGGAAAAAGGGAACATGCTAGATTTGTCTAGATTCATAAGAATGATGAGTGTCTTTTTTGTTGCTTGACATGCACAATATGGTGAGTGGCAAATCTAGGCAGTACATATATGGCCAATAACTTGAAAGGTTTGTCATGAACAAGCTAGATTAGCAATGATCCTCATTAACAATAGTAGTAAAATAAAAGGCAATGAGCTACTTACATGGAGGTAACTGAATTCCCAGCTTTCCGACCTCCTTCTTCAACCACAAACCACGGAGTCTTGGATCATAAGAAAGAAAAAGCTCTCTATTTGATGCATCTTTGAAAACATCAGAGGCTAGAATCTTGGTCTCATCAGACACATCAACCATGACATTAAGTAATTCCAAACATTTTGGAATGGAGTATTGTTTTCCTGATGCTTGCTCTTTAATTCCTGCTTGTTCTCTCTTGAGTTTGACAAACTCTGACATTGTTTTTTCAATGCGTGGGACCGGGACAGATGTGTGGCTCCTATGCTTTCTAGCTCTTGTTGATTGTGCGCCACCATTACCACTTCTTGAATTCTCTTGATCAAAGCTCCTTTGCACATCTTCATCCTCCTCTCCACCTTGAGGGTTAAGTTCATCATCATTTTGAGATTGATAAGAAAGACTCCTTCCACTAGCACTCGTTCTTTCAACTTCACTGAACCTGTTTTGCCCTTCATCTTCACTGAACCTTTGACTTGTCATAGCATTGATTTTTGGAGCCACATTTCTAGTGCTCTGCCTCTCATCACTTTGACGTTTCCTACTAGTGATATGTGGAGGTTGGCTAGAAGTCACACAATGTTTACCTTGAGCAATATTACCTTCATAAAGCAAATCCAGTGCATCAAACAAAGGGAACTCCTTGCCCTGGAGCCTTCTGAACTTTGGGTCCTCCTGCAAACGCAAATAATGAGTGAGATTCAAATAGACTGTTGTGTAAAGAAAGAGGCAACAATACACAAAGAACAAGAATGATGTAAACCAGCATACCTCAACTATTTCCTCCCTTTTTCAGGTGTGGTGTTTATCATGCAACTAGTTGAATTCCATGAGATGCCACTTCTATTGACAATGGATTTGACTACTTTGTACTCTTTCTTCAATTGACCCTCTTTGTCTTGGACTTGGGACTTAACAAACTTTGCTTCTGGGAATTGGTCGTTCAAATCTTTCACAATTCGGTTCCAACCTTTGGTAGTCCATCCATTTTGACCACGGTAGTGAGAAAAGTTGTACTCTATAAGTACATCCACAAGCCCCTTCTCATACTGGGATGTCCATCTTGCTCTTTGTGCCATTGTAACCTAGGACAAACAAACAAAAAAGTTATTGCAAAAGGTCATGACAAACCTTTCTTATGTACAAAAAAACAGCAAATGCTCATCGAGTTTGATTTTGGTTCTGGAGAAGTGAAGATGCCAGTCTTCTCCTGTCTTCTCAGTTTGTGTTAATATCAATTCAGTTACTCCTTAACATATTATCTAAAAGCCTTGTACTATGTCACACTCAGCAGAAACAAAATCAAGGACATGAATCACCAGGGTCGATCCATTGTCTTTTGTTTGCTCAGGCATGCACATAGAGGGACTGCCAGTTTGGCCCATAGCCCTATTGACTAGTAAAACTCTATACTAGGGTGTTGAGAGCAAACATCCCCCTGGCGCCCTTGCCCCGTCCTCTCCTCGCCCCTCTCCAGTTCACCGTCCCCTTACCCTGCCGTTCCCGCGTCGGAATGGCGATCGCTTGCAGTTCGATTGCATCTGCTGTCTGCTCCTTCCTGGCACGAGTCAGGCGTCGTCTGCCCACGTGCCAGCATGGGCTTGGGGCTCCTCTGGTCTCGCGGCGGTGTGGGCTCGCTATCGTGTGCGGCGTGCACAGTTTCTTAACCGGATCTAAGGGAAAGGTTGCATTCTGGTCATGGGAGAACTTCATGTATGGGCACACATTTTCTTGCCTTCTAGGATTGGGCTGCGCTAGGCGTCGGTCGGCCGAGCGTTGTCCGATCGTCATCCTGCACTCGAAATCAGCTGCGACGAAACTTTTGCATTTTGGCCCTTGTTTTTTCCAAAACCAATCCACGGTCCAAATCCTCTCCACTTAACCGAGATGATTTTTTTTTCTTTTGGGCCCATTCTTCCCGATATTTTTTGACAAAAATGCCATTGTAGGCCAGATCTGAGTTGTACCGTGTATTGCAACAAAAGTCTCTCACCCCACTACAAAACATATACTATTGCAAGAAAATTTTCGCAACATTTTTGGAAATAATAATGCTACAAAAAAGAGGTTAAACAACGATATTTTTCTGCTACAGATTGTGTTACAACAAAAATCATCAACAATTTCAACAAAAATCTCGATGACTACGACAAAAACCATGCGTTTGCAGCAATGAGATAGTGGTTAAGCAACAACATTTTTTCTACGGGGTGATTTGCACAAAAAATCACCAACTATTTCAATAAAATTCACAAACTATTACAAAAAAAAAGTGTTTGGAGCATTTTTTAAAAGCATGTAAACATTTTCAAAAAACCGAGGAAATACACAACTTGTAGAAAACCTTGTAACGTATGTTTCCTGCTTTCTCAACAAAACTTTACTTTTGAATAACTTATGCAACATTGAAAACCTGGGAAAACATAAAATTGTGGCTAAGCGCCAAAGTAAACAATTGTTACAAAATTAACCAAGGTATACAACATCTAAAAAGTTCACGGAGGATCAGACATCGCCAATTCGGCATCGCCGACTGCAAATCCGGCCCGCCGTAGCCTTGTTGGCCCTAGAGAAGGTGACCCTAGTTCTGTTCCCACTGGTTCCTCAACTTTTCGAACTTGGAACACTTGAAAACCCTTCGTTCTGAAGCTTTCATGGCCATAGACATTGATGAGATTGAATTCTTGAGGGCTTCCATTGGGAAGAATGGGGAAGGGAGGAGAAGGGCAAGCAAACAATAGCAGTGATGCAGAGCATCGCGGCAGCGCACACGTGGGGCAGCAGTGACTAGGCACCACAGTCGAAAAAGTGACTAGGCACCACGCATTGGAGTCGGAGCGACCAATCACGCGGACACAATCAGTCGCCTGATTGCAAGTGTTTCATTCCAGGATTTTGTAAAAGTCTGTGAAATTGTAATCCTCGTGTTGTAAGTTTGGGGATATGGTATGTGGTTGAGAATTTGGTGTGTCTACACGGTCGTCGTGCTGGTAGGTCGATGATTCCAGGTAAGTTTGGATACCTGGTATCTCTACACGGCCGCCGATTGGGGTTAATCGTTGATATGAGATGGTTACTCCTTTGATAGGAGTGGACTTGGATATGGTATCTTAGTTTGTCTTTCCAATGCGAGTGATGATGTTCCATGGTTAATACGGTCATGCTATTTTGGTTAAGCCAATGATGCTTATTGTCTGCTCAGTGATGCTTACTTCTTTAATGCGACATGTTTGTTGTTAAATGATTCTTATGTAGGTCTTGTTTTCCTTATTTAGGTTCAACTCTTTAGACTTTATTCTGTTTCTCACTTGTCAGCATGCTTGTTATAATTTTTTTTTTCATTTTTTCATTCTGTTTTACGTAAAAAGACTAAAACCTTGGTCTTCAATTTAGACGATCCTTTTATTAATCTATCTTGTGAAATTGCAATCCTCATGTCATAAGGTTGGAGATATGATATGTGGTTGGGATTTGGTGAGTCTGCATGAGCTGGTACGTCGACAATTATAGGCACGTTGGAGATCTGGTATCTCTACACGGTCATTGGTCAAAACGTCCTTCTCGAGTGCTCCCAGCATATTAAAAATAATTATAATTACAAGTTTCAAAAATCATGAAACAAAATCCTAGATGTAGCTAACGATGTATCCCATAAACGTGCCAAATCTTAAGTTTAAATATTTTTTATTTTGAGATACAGAAAAATGATAAAGTCTAAGTTTTTGAGATTTGAAATCACTATACTCAATTCACATTTTTGTTTTTGAGGCATTGTACGGCAGGCAAAGGCCAGCCTGAACCAATCAAATCAAAACCAAGTTACAAAAGTTCTTTACAAAGCCAAATCACATTTTGTCATTTTTTTAAACGGAAGAGCTATTATATTAAGAACAGAACCAAAATACAAAATAGCTCATACAACTTATGCTTTGAAGATCAGAGTCGAACCTACAGCCTAGAAGCACACAAGTGAAAAAAATTACTGAAAGCTGTCCGAGCCGAAGAATGCAAATGGAGCCTACCAGGGTGTCCATCGAGAACATGGACGTGCCAAACCTGCAAATGAGTTCTTCAAGGGCCTCACAAAGCCTGTCCAACCAGAAAGCCAGCGGCTCAACCGGAAATTGAGATGGCACAGGGACACGAGGTTGAAGGTTGAGCTGTAGACGTTGGGATGCTTCACCGAGCTCAACACCAAAAAATCTTCATCGCCAAATCTGGGGAGCGACAGCGGAGACGATCTCACCTGCCTCCGGCGCACACACCCGAGCGAAATGAAGAAGGCATAGACAACCTTGACAACAATTCGCAGTTGATCCTTTGTGCAACAGCTAGACCAAAGAGCCACCTCCAAAAAGTAGAGAATAATGGGCAGATGAAACCCTTTTGGAGCAGCAAAACATGGAACCATCGTCTTCTCCGATCTCCAACACATGCCATTGATGAATTGTGTGTCACTGCCTTCGCCATCACCATGACCGTGCAGGCAAATAAGCAACAGAATAATATTTTGCCCCGAACAACACCATCTTGAGGAAGGAGAAGCAAGAAAAGCAGTTATCTCTGAAAGGGTTCCGTAGCAGAAAACAAAAAATTTCTATCTACTCGAACACTAATACCAGGATCTATACTATGTAGACATAAGTAACGAAGGAGAGAGACGATATTCACACCTTTGAAGACCGAGGCACGCCTTACGCAGGAAGGCGTATATTGATGAAGATGAGCAGCACCCCAAGTGTGGTGCCTCCGAAGTTCGTCACACGTCCGGTTTAGGAGACGTCAACCGGACTCCGATCCAGCCGAGCAGCGGAAGAAGTAGATGCCGGATCACTGATCACACGACGGTGGTGTGAAGGTGGAGAACTCACCCACGAGGTCCTCTCCAATATTACAGAGAAGTCCTCAATGGATGAGAGAGAGAATGAGAGGGAATGTGATGATTCCAATGGGGGAGGGGAGACCCCTATATATAGTGGAAAGGGGGGCGCACCACCCAGGGGCCAGGCGGTGTGGGACTAAACCCACACCCGCCAGCCACCTAGGGGCAGCCGCCGGCCCTAGGTGGGCCCCACTGGGGCGGCCCACCAAGCCCAGGTCGGCTGGCCCCCTCTCCCTAGGCGGCATGCCCTATTGGGGCTCCCTTCGGGTGAGGCTCATTAGCATTATGAAGCCTTTAATAATAAAATAAAAAATATATTTAATATTAATTCTCCAATTAACATTCATATACACATATTATATTATTTATTCACTCCGGAACACCTTTCGGACCCCTTCCGATGTCCATCGGAAGTTACCCGGAACTATTCCAGTTTCTCTTTCTCTATTTCTCCTATGGTACCTCATCTACCCTAAGCGTCCCTACCCTTAAGCGTGACATCCTTCGATTCGGAAACACTCCGGACATGATCGAGACTACTCTCACATCAATGATCAACAGAGGGACCTGGATGACCATGTGACCCCCGTGCGTTTCATGAATAATCGCTCGAACCGTGAGATAGTCGTTTCCCGTTTCCTTTGTCATACGATACCTAATTCATTCGAGACTTGATCTTCGGTATCCCCATACCTTAGTTCGGTCTCGTTACCAATGAACTTGTTTACTCGTTCTCATGTCGTTGCATTCTGTAACCAAGTCACATGCTTCCAAGCTTCGTTAATGCAACGTCACCGAGATGGGCACATGTATATATCCGTTACATGGATTAGACAAATCCTAGTATTGATATGTACTCCTCTACGCATCCCTTTGAAAAACCTGAATGGCACCTTTTTGATCACCCTGTTACGAGATGCTTCTTGATAACCATCTAAGCTTCCTCCGGAATGGTGATTTGCATTACCTCACGGTCAAAGGATCAGGTTGCGAGGTTCTCCGTGTTTTATCATCAATGGTGAACTTTATAACTAGATCTCATTCAAGATATAACGGTTGGATGTTTGTCTATCATGTTATTCAACTAATAACATGACCCCATTGTCAATTGGCATAAATTCCCATGATCTTGAAACCCAGACCATCCTCATGACCAATGAACTAGTTCGCTAGAGGTAACTAGAGACACAATTTGTTTACATACCACACGTGTATTAATGTTTCGTATTAACACAGTTATAGCACAGTATGAAACATATTATGAACATATAGGAGATATATCAAATAATACACTTTATTATTTGCCTCTAGGGCATAACTCCTTCAGTCTCCCACTTGCACTAGAGTACAAATAAAACTAGTTTACAATAGGCAGGAACCTAACACCAATGGAATCTCGGTGTTGTTCGTGCTTTTCCTGATGGAGAGCTTTGGTCAAATGATCTGCCACATTCAGTTCCGTATCTACTTGGCAAATCTTGACTTCACCTTCGTCAACATTCTGCCGGATGACGTGAAATCTAAGCTTGATGTGTTTGGCTGCGGAATGAGTCCTTGGTTCCTTTGTGTTTGCAATAGCTCCCGTGTTATCACAATAGATCGTCACGGGGTCTTGCGCATTTGGAAAAACTCCTAGTTCGATGACAAAATTCCTTATCCAAACAACTTCATTCGCTGCATCAGCCGCATCAATGTATTCAGACTCCATTGAAGATTGCGCCACCACCGGCTGCTTCTTACTCTTCCAGCTTACCGCCCCACCATTTACTAGGATCACAAATCCTGTTTGAGCCTTCGAGTCATCATGATCTGAGTTCCAGCTTGCATCCACGTAACCCGTTACGTTTAGAGCTTCATCACTTCCTCCATAGATTAGGAACATACCTTTTGTTCTTTTCAGATACTTTAGGATATTCTTCACAGCTGTTCAGTGATCCGGTCCTGGATTACTTTGGTATCAGCTCGTCAAACTAAGAGCCAATGCCACATTAGGTCGCGTACTTAACATTGCATACATGATAGATCCTATGGCTGAGGCATAGGGGATGTTAGACATCTTTTCTCTATCATCATCCGTTACCGGACATTGAGTCATACTCATTTTGCAATTCTTCATCATTGGTACAAAGCCCCTTTTGGTATTGTCCATTTTGAACCTCTTAAAAATCTTTTCGATGTAAGTACTCTGACTTAATGCAATTAGTCGCCTTGATCTATCTCTATAGATCTTGATTCCTAATATGTATGCAGCTTCACCTAGATCCTTCATGGAAAATTGATTACTCAAATATGCTTTCACGCTTCTCATAAGATCCACATCGTTTCCCATGAGTAATATGTCATCCACATATACTACTAAGAAAACAACTGAGTCCCACTCTCTTTCTTGTAAACACAAAACTCTTGTTGATTTTGGACAAATCCAAAACTCTTGATCACTTGATCAAAACGTTGGTTCCAGCTCCGAGATGATTGCTTCAATCCATAAATGGACCGCTGAAGCTTGCACACCTTTCGAGCATCCTTAGGATCAAAAAAACCTTCCGGTTGCATCATATATAACTCTTCATCAATGTGACCATTGAGGAATGCAGTCTTGACATCCATCTGCCAAATTTCATAGTCGAAATGTGCAGCAATTGCTATTAAAATCCGGACAACCTTAAGCATCACTACGGGAGAATAAGTCTCGTCGTAATCAACTCCTTGAATTTTTCGAAACCCCTTTACGACAAGTCGAGCTTTGTGAACGGTCACATTACCATTCGCATATGTCTTCTTAAAAATCCATTTGTTTTCCATGGCCTTGCGGCCTTCTAGAAGATCTACCAAGGTCCAAACTTGGTTCTCATACATGAATCCTATTTCGGATTTCATAGCTTCTAGCCATTTCTCGGAGTCAGCACTATCCATAGCTTCTTCGTGGTTTGCAGGTTCCTCCCGTTCATCTAGGATGACAGACATCACAAGGCTACTGTACCAATCAGGAGTGGCACGAACTCTTGTAGACCTGCGAACCTCGGGAGTCTCGACGTTGTTGTTTTGATCAGCATCACTGGGCTCTTCCTCCATGTTGGAGAGCGGTTTCGGAACAACTTCTGTTGCGCTACTCGGAATTTGGAGAGAAGGGTCAACAACTTCATCTAACTCAATTTTCCTTCCACTAACTCCTTTAGCGAGAAACTCTTCCTCGAGAAAGGTGTCAGCTTTCACGACAAATGTTTTTTCCTTCGGCCTGGTTGTAGAAAGTATACCCAATTGTTTCCCTTGGGTATCCCACAAAGATGCATTTTTCTGATTTGGGTTCGAGTTTATCAGGCTGTAGTTTCTTGACGTAAGCCTCACATCCCCAAACTTTCAAAAACGACAACACTGGCTTCTTGCCATACCATATCTCATATGGGGTTGTCTCCACGGATTTGGATGGTGCTCGGTTTAAAATAAAAGCAGCGGTTTCTAACACATATCCCCAAAAAGATACAGACAAATCAGTTAAAGACATCATGGACCGCACACTATCTAATAGGGTTCGATTACGTCGTTCCGACACACCATTATGCTATGGTGTTCCGGCTGGCGTAAGCTGTGGGATAATCCCACAGTCCTTCAAGTGCATGTTAAACTCATAAATCAAATATTCAGCTCCTCGATCCAATCGAAGATGCTTGATTCTCTTGTTAAGTTGATTCTCTACTTCTTTCTGAAATTCTTTGAACTTTTTAAAGGTTCAGACTTGTGCTTCATTAAGTAGATATATCCATATCTTCTTAAGTCGTCAGTAAAGGTAACAAAGTAACGATAACCATTGCGTGTTGAGACGCTCATTGGTCCACATACATCTGTATGTATGATTCCCAGTAGGTCTACAACTCTCTCCATTGTCCCGGAGAATGGTGTCCTAGCCATCTTGCCCATGAGGCATGGCTCATATGTATCAAGGGATTCGAAATTCAATGATCTAAGAAGCCCTTCTAAATGAAGCTTCTTCATGCGTTTTATGCCAATGTGACCAAGACAATAATGCCACATAAACATGGAATTATCATCATTATGCTTACAACATTTAACATCAACACTATGGATGTGTGTATTACAATCAAGATCGAGTAAGAATAAACCATCACACATAGGGGCATGAACATAGAAAATATCATTCATATAAATTGAACAACCATTTGTTCCCGATTTAAACGAATAACGGTCTTGTGACAAGCAAGACCCACTCACAATATTCATACTCAATGCGGGTACATAGTAGCATTTATTCAAAACCAAAAATAATCCTGATGGCAGACGGAGATGCAGGGTGCCGACGACCATCACTTCGACTCTTGAACCATTGCCGACGCGCATCATCACCTCGTCCTTCCTCATGCGCCTCCTACTCTGCAGATCCTGCTGAGAGTTACAAATGTGAGCCACAGAACCGGTATCAAATACCCAGGTGTTACTCCTGGCGCTTGTAAGGAACACATCAATAACATGTATATCACATATACCTTTGTCCTTGCCGGCTATCTTGCCGGCTCGCTTGTCTTGAAGGTACTTGAGGCAGTTGCGTTTCCAGTGCCCATCCCCTTTGTAGTAGTAGCACGTAGTGCCGGGCTTAGGGCTAGGCTTGGCAGTCTTTGAGGTACTGGCAACGATCTTGCCATCCTTCTTGGACTTCTTGCCCTTGCCTTTTCACTTTTGCCTCGGCTTCTTAAAATTGGTGGTCTTATTGACCATCAACACTGTGTGCTCCTTCTTGATTTCAACCTCAGCAGTTTTGAGCATGGGGAACACCTCAGCAAGGGTCTTAGTCATCCCTTGAATGTTGTAGTTCATCACAAAGCTCTTATAGCTAGGTGCAGCACCCTATCAATGCGAGCTCCTCCAGGATTTTGCAATCCAGGGCATTCAAACGCTTAACGTAGCCAGACATTTTGACCACGTGCTCACTAATACTGCTATGCTCTTCCATTTTAGTAGAGAAGAATAACTTGGAAGCATCATACCTGCACGGGCCTGTGGAGCAAAGACAACCTTGAGATCCTCAATGATCTCAAAAGCATTCATCTTCTCAAAACGCTTTTGAAGCTCCGGCTCCATGACATAGAGCATCCCACTCTGGATGAGGGAGAAATCATCCGCCTTGGACTACCAGACATTCTTTTCATCCTGGGAGGCGGAATCATGAAACAGCGAGCTCAGCCTCGATGACATAAGTCAACTTGTAGGGGACTAGGAGGATCCTAAGATTGTGGAACCATGCGGTGAAGTTGGTTCCATCAGTTTTTAGCTTGTCCTTCTCGAGGAAAGTGCTAAGGTTGAAGGTGGGTGGACGAGACATCTACAATGGATTTGCAAAGTGTGTAGACCATGTTTATAATAATGAGTTCAAGTTTTAATTATGTTATCGAACTTAAAACAAAAGAACTCCCACTCAAACGAACATCCCTCCACTCGTTTAGTGATCACATGATCCCAATTCCCTGTACCTCCCCTGATCATCACGGCCATCAGTGCAGTATCAAAGGTGGACATTCCCTAATGTCGATCACATCAACTATGTGATTCATGCTCGACCTTTCGGTCTCCTGTATTCCGAGGCCATGTCTACACATGCTAGGCTCGCTAGTTCTAACTTGTGTGTATCCGCAGTGCAACATGGCTTGCACCCACTGTATGCGAACGTAGATATGTCTGACCCCCGATCATCACGGCCGGCCTCATAACGAAGAACTTTCTTGGTGGTGCACACACAAGGGGAATACGATAACTGGAATACTGTGAGGGATTATCTTACTATCCTACCATCGAATATATAATTATACCAGCACAATAAGTAATACTTCAAAAAGTAAAGTGTTATGACGTGGTTATAGAATTTTGATCATCATCAATAGCTTCAATGAAAGTTTCATAAACTTGTCATTGCCACGTTATAATACATGACCCTATGCAATAATAAAAATAGATGCTTCTATATTATCTATTGCAAGTTTTACGTGGCTTTAGGGCTTTCGCAGTAGAACCCCTTCCCACCTACGATCGTGGAGCCACAACATGGATTCAATGATTGCCGTTCTTCTTCCCTTTTCAGGGCCCTCCAATGTCAATGCCATATCAACTACTGCAGAGAGACAGACACCCCTAAGCCACTTTGATCCGTGGACTAGTCTCGTGAATCACCACGTGAGGTCGGTTGGGGCCGCTTCATCAAACAGTGCCACGATATGAACAAGAACATTAAAATAGGGTAGCAACTAGAGAATCAATGCCCACATATTTCTATGTGTTTTATCCATACGACATGTCTATCCATAGACCCGCTCTGATACCACTAAAGGGTTCCGTAGCAGAAAACAAAAAATTTCTATCTACTCGAACACTATTACCAGGATCTATACTATGTAGACATAAGTAACAGAGGAGAGAGACGGTATTCATACCTTTGAAGACCGAGGCACTCCTTACGCAGGAAGGCGTATATGATGAAGACGAGCAGCACCCCAAGTGTGGTGCCTCCGAAGTTCGTCACACGTCCGGTGTAGGAGACGTCAACCGAACTCCGATCCAACCGATCAGCAAAAGAAGTAGATGGCGTATCGCTGATCACACGACGGTGGTGTGAAGGTGGAGAACTCACCCACGAGGTCCTCTCCAATATTACGGAGAAGTCCTCAATGAATGAGAGAGAGAATGAGAGGGAATGGAATGATTCCAAAGGGGGATGGGAGACCCCTATATATAGTGGGAAGGGGGGCGCACCACCCAGGGGCCAGTCGGTGTGGGACTAAACCCCACACCCGCCGGCCACCTAGGGGAAGCCGCCAGCCCTAGGTGGGCTCCACTAGGGCGGCCCACCAAGCCCAGGCCGGCTGGCCCCCTCTCCCTAGGCGCCATGCCCTATTGGGCCTTCCTTCGCGTGAGGCCCGTAAGCATTATGAAGCCTTTAATAATAAAAATAAAATATATATTTAATATTAACTCCCCAGTTAACATTCAAATACACATATTATATTATTCCTTCACTCCGGAACACCTTCTGGGCCCCTTTCGATCTCCATCAGATGTTACCCGGACCTATTCCGATTGCTCTTTCTCTATTTCTCCTACGATACCTCATCTACCCTAAGAGTCCCTACCCTTAAGCGTGGCATCCTTTGGTTCAGAAACACTCCGGACATGATCGAGACTACTCTCACATCAATGATCAATAGAGGGATCTGGATGGCCATGTGACCCCGTGCGTTTCATGAATAATCGCTCGAACCGTGAGATAGTCGTTTCCCGTTCCCTTTGTCATACGATACCTAATTCATTCGAGACTTGATCTTCAGTATCCCCATACCTTAGTTTGGTCTCTTTACCAATGAACTTGTTTACTCGTTCTCATGTCGTTGCATTCCGTGACCAAGTCACATGCTTGCAAGCTTCATTAATGCAATGTCACCGAGATTGCCACATGTATCTATCCGTTACATGGACTAGACAAATCCTGGTCTTGATATGTACTCCTCTACGCATCCCTTTGGAAAACCTGAGTGGCATCTTTTCGATCACCCTGTTATGAGATGATTCTTGATAACCATCTAAGCTTCCTCCGGAATGGTGATTTGCATTACCTCACAGTCAAAGGATCAGGTTGCGAGGTTCTATGTGTTTTATCATCAATGGTGAACTTTGTAACTAGATCTCATTCAAGATATAACAGTCGGATGTTTGTCTATCATGTTATTCAACTAATAACATGACTTCATTGTCAATTAGCATAAATGCCCATGATCTTGAAACCCAGACCATCCTCATGACCAATGAACTAGTTCGCTAGAGGTAACTAGAGACACGGTTTGTTTACATACCACACGTGTATTAAGATTTTGTATTAACACAGTTATAGCACAGTATGAAACATATTATGAACATATAGGAGATATATCAAATAATACACTTTATTATTTGCCTCTAGGGCATAACTCCTTCAATCTCTTCCGTCTCCTCGCCACCATGGCCGATCAGAGGAATAAGAACATGCCGCTTCTCCACTGTACCGCAACTCACCTCTCTGCCACCACGGCTATCCAGGCGAGAGTGAGATAGAGAGGATCTCATCCTCCAAAGATGGAGCCGAATCACCACCTTTCCGAACCAGATCGAGGGCGGCTCCCTACCAAATTGAGCTATGCAGCCACCTGGCGACTGTAACCTGCCATGGAGTCCTTGAGCAGCCAAAGCATGAGATGTACATCGTGAGGGGGGAGCTTATTAGGAGGACTCCCGTCCAGGATAGCACCAACTCCAATCTCCCACCAAAGGAGCTTGTCGGGGCACTGCTTGGAACATCCCTCAGCACTGCTCGCAAGCACCGACAGAGAAGAGCCCATAGGGACTAGAGATCGAAGCAGCGGCAAGTCAGGCCTTTGTTCTTCCCTCACCGCCACGACCGACCAAAGAACCGAGGCCATGATGCCGCTCAAGCTCGAGACCACCGGCCTTATTGAAGGAGCAGCTGAAGGCCACCATCCCCTCCATCCCATAGAAGACGGTGGAGAAGAGAGCTAGCAGCAATCGCCGGATCTGGCTCGAGAATCCCAGCGAACTCCAAACGGCATAACGCCAACTACTGGGACAGAGCCCTACACCTACTATACACACTATAGCTACCGACGCCTTCCCTCAGCCCACCTCCACCGGCAACACCGGCGAGGGCGGCGCCAGGTCGGCCCGGCGAGATCTGAGTTCCTCTCGAGTACTGTAGCAGGGGAAAAGGAGACGGGGGAGAGTAATCGGCCTACATTTTTGTCATTTATTTGTAGATTAAAATAAACACTATTCTAATTAATATTTTGCACGTTTGTGGTATACATTACTGGTTACATCCTAATTTATTTCTAGAGATTTTTGAAAATTGAAAATATAATTTTCTATTTTTTAGGATCTATGGTGCCCATGTGCACTCCTCATCGGTGGGGGTTAATCATAGGTATGATATGGTTACTCCTTTGATAGGTCTTTCCTGGTTAATGCGGTCATGTTGTTTCACTTGTTCTATTTTAGCCAATGATTCTTATTATATCTACTCAGCGATATTTACTTATTTAATGCAATGTGGTCGCTGTTAAATGATGTTTATTCTGGTTTTGTTGTCCTTATTTAGGTTCAAATCTTTTACCTTTATTCTGTTTCTCGCTAGTCAGTCATGCTTGTTATTGAAAACATTTCGTCCACCTAAAAATACTAAAAACTTGGTCTTCAATTTATGTAGGGCGAAAGCTAAGTTGCACAATACTATGTACATTGGACACGGTGTTTTGTATATGTTCTGCACAACTAGTGCTGGTTTCGGAAAATACTATGTTCACAATGCTATTGGAGAGGAACACCAAAGCAAGGAATTTAGAAGGATAGCTATGAAGGGGCACCTGGATTAAAGGTCATTTCTCCAGTGAGGAAGACCTATAATCTTGTGATGTTGTTCATAAGAAGAAAATATAAGTTGTCCTGCCAGAAACAGAGTTTGATCTGATGAAGTCACATGGTAGCATCTCATAGGTCTTTATGTTTTTTTAGTTTGCTCCCAACCTGATATTAATGTAGCTTCTCTGTCGAGGACAGGGCATTTTGGCACTCGGGCTCAGACGCACATGTTTTATGTACCGTTCATATGGTCTCGTGATATGCGCCATTGGTGGTATTTCTATGCGATACGGGATGCAAAAAAACGTGGTACTGCAGATAAGTTGCATGCTCTGTCCTACTACAGTGGGCCAGGCTGTCACGTTTGTTCACGAGATGTTTCGGTCAGTTAGACGGAGCGACTTCTGGGCCTGTGGTATAGGATGGCGCCACGTCCTGTGCCCGCGCCCCGCGGTACAGATATGAAGATCCTGTGGGCCTCTGTTTAGAAACTTAAGTGGGCGGTGTCTACTAAGTTCGTGCAACATCTCCGTGAGGGGAGAGGGTTGCCGAAGATGGAGGCGGCGTAATAGGTAACACATCCATGCTCGTCGGGAAGGAAAGGTGGAGGTCTAGAGGGGATGGCTGGGGCCATGGATCTCTGGCTAGATCCAGTTGAGCGGTAAATGGAAGTGTCTCGGATTTCGATTTTGCAGTTGTATTTTGACGATTTGCTGAAGAATGCGGGCACCCATCATTCTCTTGTCACGTTCCTTGTGTTCGAAGGCGCAAGTGAGAGCGCAGCTCCTCTGGATCTGATTCGGCTTGGGGGAGTCCATGATGTAAAGCGGAGCAGTTCGCTGTCGTGGCGGAAGTAGTCATTGCGGCTCAATCAACACTCGGGCCTTTGAAGGGCATGGTCGAGGATGAAAATTGTCCCCGGATCCGGCGATTCCGGGGACAACTCGCCGCAGGAGTCCGCTCAGTCCATAGTGCAAGCAGATCCGAAAGCTCCAGGGTGGTCAAAGAGGTGAGATAGTCATTTAAGCTGCGCAAATTTGTAATGCCAGCTTGTGTAACTAGGGAAGATGTTAGTTTGGGATCTGGGCTGGCCGAATAAAACCTTTTGAATTATTTTAGTGTAGTGACACCAGAGAAAAACTAAATTGTGCACCTTGTCCAGGGCAAATGGGTGCATTGGAGCATTCTGGTTATTATGAAGTAGAACAGCTTGAGTAGGATAGTTTGTACATCAAACCATTTCCAGGCTGATCGAACTGAGAAATGGAGCAGAATATGCTTTGATGTGGAAGTTGAAGACAGCCAAGCATAGTTTCCATATATGGTCTACTTTGTTGTCCACACGAAAAAATTACCTAAAATCTAAGGAGAAATCGTGCTCTTTCTAGACTCTCGGAGCACACACAAATATAAATTGCCAGGATAATTTTTCATTTTTTCATAGTACTTTTTATTTTTTCTGGGCTTCTTCACACACCACCGGATCGGAATCGTGCGGCCAGGTGCACCGTCGCGCGCGGGCGCGCGCGCGGGCACGTTCGTTCGATAGCTGGGTCCAAAAATTATTACTATTTACTTGTATGGATTATAGTGTTGATGCTAATCCTCCTATTTGCTCCGCATAGGTGATGGACCATTTGGATGTGAAGGAAAATCCGGCACAACATATCCTGAAATGGTGGACAAGGGATGCAAGGGACATTCTGCCAGATACTTCACTTACCTGCACTCGACATTGTACATGCAAGCGATGAAGATTGTCAGGCTGGGATATACAATTGTGGAAGCTTACGACCATTTCACCAATACTTTTAAAGACGAGATTGTGAAATTTAAGCCATACAGTGAAACTCGTGACGGCCTCGATCTTGAAGATATCCTCTTGGGAAAAGAAGCTGGAGATGTGTCTGGCGTCCCCAACGTCACTGCTAGCCTGAATGGCAATGCCATGGATGGTTTGAAGGAACTGTTGAAGAAGCGCCCTGCTGGTAGCCGACCAGTAGCAGGGATAAGACACCTTATGACGGAACAAGCAAAAGAACCAGGTTCTGCACCATTTGCCGGAAGCCATGTCACAAGAGCACTACATGTTTGGATAGAGGCGACCTGCCGAAAAAGCCTTTCAGGCATGGTAAATGCACGGCATGTGGAGTAGAGGGTCACAGGAGAGACATGCACAAAGCTAAGGGGGCTAGAAGGATACTAATATCCACTTGGTGTTCAGTAGTTCAGATTGTTGTGTAATAGAACCCGGAGAATTATACGGTTGTTGTTGTACCAAATTTTAAATACGTTTTTGTTATTTGAATGCAGGACCTAGAATTCTTTGTGAGTGTAGGAAAATCTACACTTGCACAGAACCAATAATGAGTTTAGCCGATCTGATAGTCAGTTGTTAATTGTATGATGTGAGTTTATCAGTATCTTAAGATGTCACCTAAATTTCAGTATGGATCAGTAAAAAAGATTTGCTTTCATTTGTTTGAACCGTGGATAGAGCTCGTGGAATCAGGGCATCCTAGACCAGCACGGTTCTGGGGGAGCGCGAGCTTGACTGTGAAGCTCCGAGGCTCTAGTCACCGTGAGGTGGGACTCTGAATTTGAAAAACAAGATTAACAAATGTGGCCGCTGGGTAATTGGGTGGGGTTAGAACTCTAGCTGCTAGTGACCAGGTCGTGAAGGACACATGGCACAACTGAGTTTGAATTTCCAATGCACGGACAAGGGGTTCAAAATTTGGAAATTCTAAGCCTGCATTGGCGTCGTCGCTTGGGCAAAGGCAGTATTGACATAGGCACGGTTCAGTTAGGAGGAAATGGCACCTACCGCGAGCTCCATGTGCACGCAAGTTTACTTACAAAATTGATCTTGGGCAGTCGCTTCACCTGTAACACTAATTTACTTCACACTTCAAATGCAGGGGTGCAACGAGAAGAAGCAGTCAGTTAGCAGCGTCTGGTTCGTACAGAATGTTTGCATACCGGTCCACTCAGTCAAAGAATTATGTACCAGCGAAGCCCGTCTGTCACGACAGATATAAATACGTGCGCATACGTGGGCCCGTGGCACTGCAGACTACACGTTAGAAAATAGACATACTACGTCCTATACAACCTAGCGCCACCAATCTCAGCGCTCATGGACGGTCTAGAAAACGAGTGCATTTGAGCCCGAGATCAAAAGAGCATTTTCGCTCCGTAGATTGCTTTTATACTAATCTTTTATACTTAAGGTCTCAAGTTTTCTTTTTTCATTCATGCGATATAAAAGATAAAACCTTAGATAGAATGATTTTAATTATATATAATACATTAATGACTTGAATAAACCTCAAAGTTCAGCATTATAGAATTCAAACGACTAACATTCCAACTTTGGAAATCCTAATGTAGTTATCTATATTTGAGTGGAATTGTATTTTTTTTAATTTGAGAAATTTCATCGGAATTAGTTCCATCAAAATATAAGAAAACCATATATGATTTTACCACAAAACCACGTTCACCTACAAAGTAGTTTGCGCCACTTAGGTTTTATTGTTGGTACCAATGTTAGTCTAACAAATATCCTATTAGAGCTTTCTACAACAATCCATTGTAGCTTAGTACAACAAATATTGGTGATAAGAATGTGTTTGGTTTGTGCGCAAGGTTGCCCTACCAAAAATTTGGCTAGTCAAAATTTTGGTTGAGCTTTTTATTGCCCACAAGTTAGCCAACACTGGCTAAAAATGAATTAGATTTAGTAGTGGAGCATTGGCAAGTCAAACCATTGGCAACTATCCAAACATGAGCCAACCTTTTGGTCAATACGAAAAAATTGGCATGGCACACTTTGATCACAATCAACATACTCTAAATGTACCTGCTATCAACAAGTGTTCACTCCAATGGAGTTTGTTTCCGTTGGGGAAATGCTGGGAGCATCTTATTATTCAAAAAGGAAGGTGAGTACATCCATAAGGGAAAGGAGTTTCCCTTGAAAAAACTCATGACTATTCTGGTGCATGTTTTTGTATGTTCAATAATGATCTCCCTCCCCCACCTCCCAACATCTGCTTAATCAACTTTTAGGGGAGCATGATATAATATGTGACTTCTACAAGGTTTGATAATTCCTTCTTCTCTAAAAAATCTATTTATTAACTTCACGAAAATGATTCAACATGAGTCGACTTATTCTTTTGATGGAAGGACACCATATAATTTTTTGTTGATCTCGTGGCAAAAAAATGAAAGCTCACTTGAAACGTTTTTCAATGTTGGCATGAATCTAGTCATCTCTCGGGGGAGCTAATGTCTACAAGTCGAGAGATGCACAAATTTCAATTAATTATATGATATTTGAGAGTGTGTTGCAGTAACAAACTTTTTAAAATATCTATTTTGTATAATTTACGTGTTTAGATAAAGTTCTTCAAATTCTCCCTAGATACAAACAAGGTAAACTAAACTAAGGAATAACAAGAAAAGGACTATAACGACTTTGGTTTTTCTTTTCTCGGATAAGATAAGTAAACAAAAGAACGACTAAACAAGATGGCACGTAAAAGAACAACTAAGGGCCTCTCTGTTTCACAAGATTCTCAAAACATAGAAATAAGAAAAGTATGACACACATGTAATTCCATACTCAATCCTACAAGTATTAAAAACTCAGAGATGCTTAATATAAATTGTTTGGTTGCGCACAGAAAAAAGGAACTTTCCTGTTGGATTCGTGCATAACATAAGTGTCATATAATCAGATGAAATTTTAAGTGAGGTTGGACTCGATGCAATTTTTCCTTCTAAATTAAATACAATATAGATCACATGAAAACTTACTGTGGTTTTTGCACTCACCGTTGCCCTTAAGACTGGCCACACACTCGAAAATAGGGGAGTTGTCAAGGTGTATGTCGACCACACCTGAGATAAATTTATCTTGACACCGAGGGTGATACACCGCAACTCATGTCGAAAGAGATCCGTCCGGAAGCGCCATACACAAGGCATCCGTCGGACGATCTGATCTGAAGACCTGGTCGCCCGGAAGGGGGACCCGACCGACTTTACCATCTTCGCTGCAGTTCTCCTCACCTGGGCTACAACTTTCATGGTCGGAGGTGAGCTGTTGTTTGGGCCAGTGTGGAACGATCTCATGATGTAAAATGATCGGAGACAAGCTCGGACTCACCGGATTCATGGGGTAGACTCGGTCGGGCAGATCACTCTGCGGCGGACATAAGCTCTTGCTGCATCCATTTGATTGTCTCACTGGTAGTACCCTGTGTGTTGATGCTCTGTAATACTCGTCACCGGTGACACTGAAGCCGAGTAATGGGCTCTCGAGTAGTTATATTGCCACAGGCCCTTACAAGCCCGTATTAAGTAATTGAGGATCGTTTTTAATTCTTTATATGTACTTGCGTCAGCCCAGCCTAGACTAACTTAGAAAAAAAAAACTAAAGTTCGTACACAGTGTTCTTCCGAGAAGTTCTCATCTTTATATGCACTTGCGTGAGCCCAGCCCAGGCTAACTTAGAAAAAAAAATATTAAATTCGTACACAGTGTTTTCTCAAGAACTAGCTCAACAGCTGACTGATCTTACTAGTAAATTGCACGTACGCACGTCAATACATACTAGGTGGACGTACGTGCTTGGTCGCGCCGTCTACGGTCTATTTGGCAGAGTGTGGTAGGCGTGTTGTACTCACTGCTGGTAACATATTTTTTTGTTATCATAAATTAAATATATGAACATGTGTGGGGTTGAGTGTTTTAATCGGTAGACAAATATATCATTTACGTATTAGCATGTCTGAAACTGAGAGATCTAATCTTAGACGCAAGAAGCATGCCCTTATTTCATATTGAAACTCATAAGTAACGTAGGGGTCCGAGTGTTTCTTCAGGTAAACAAAAAGTTATATCGAGAAAACTTTAAACAAAAACACATCGAGCAATAGGCCAAGTTCATTACCACAAGAAACTAGCATGATACATGATCAAGGTAAAAAACTAATAATGTCAAAACAAGCTAACTTATGAAGATCACAAGGTAACCTTGTTCGACTGCCTCAAAATCGATGTTTGCAACTATTTGTATTGTAGAGCTCCAAGGGAAGGCATAAGTTTGTATTCAATACTTATAAGTGACTAGATTATTAAATGATCAGTTTAGTCAATATAGACAACCAGATTACATATATACTAATTTTATACAGAAGTTATACTTGGTATATTCTAAATTATTCATTGATTCAATAAAATTTAAAAGAGAATGTATGGTTGGAAGTTGTCACGAATCTTTACATAAAAGCAAAATCTAATATGTAATCAAGTTTGATAATTTCTGTATATCAAAACAAAAAAATAGAAGTTATGACATTTCTTTTGGACCCACTTCGTCAATGAAATCTGCTTGTTCATTAATCATAGAGCATGCTTCAAGTCAAGCACACTAAAATTTTGGTTAACTCTATCAATTTATACAAGCATCTCATGTATTCTCGAGATATGCTAATATATTCAAAAGTAAATTCAGTTGGAGAGCCTGAGAGGGGCCAAAATCATCTTATTCTGCTTTATTTCAAAAATATATACATGTTAATTGTTGAAGTGACATGAAACACAACCATTTCTTGCAAGGCGCGGTCATTATTCGCCATGTTAGCTCTCTATGCTTTCCGTTCAGAGATTGTTCCGTTCGGTTACTGTAGATTTCGGGTTCTAGCCAATCTATCTGCACCGCGTCATCGCATGCCTCGCGAGCCTTCTCCTTTTTAATTCTTTTTTTTTCCGCCATCTGCTCCTGATTTTTCCAGTCAAAGCGGTGAGGATGATGCGACATCTTTGTGTAGTCCCGCATAGGAGCGTCTCTATCTACGCCGCCCTCTCTCACCCCCACCGTCCCACACACTCACCAGGGGAAGCATAGGCGGCCGACGCTGGATGCGGGAGATGGACGGGAGACGGTGGCCTCGTGAGTGGAGGGGAGGGAGGGAGCGGAGGTGAGAGGGAGAGCTCAGGAGCGGAGGGGGCAGTGCATGTTGCTGGGGGAGATGGATGAGGGGCTGGGATAGGCAGGAGCTCGGGTGAAGGGGAATGGGGTCAAGATGGGGTGGGGGTGGGGGAGGGGATGGGAGGGACCAGCTCGCAAGATTTCGATCAACGCCTGAAACTGCACGATTGAGATGACTCAGAGTGAAGATCAGACGGCTAGAAACACACGCGCAGACAGATGGCCTCGGATGGCCCGCTTTTGCTCCCTAAACTATGTCTTTTCTTATTAAGATAGAATAATACTCATAATTTGGAAGCTGAGTACAACCGATGGCCGACTTAGAAATTACTACACCCTCTGATTCACATTAATGTTCTCAGGATTGTCTAAATTCAGAAGTATCTAGTCATGTTTTAGTGCTAGATACATCCGAATCTAGAAAAATCTAAGAACATTAATTTGGACCAGAGAGAGTATTTCTCTGTTTAGAAATATCAACAGCTACAACTAGATAACTTCGGTTTCGCACGATCATAGAACTCTAGTATTCTTTTGTACTATTCACGTTTGTCGTCCGCACAATATGCATATACCTCTCAATGAACAACTATTTTTCATTCCATTCGACATCATGTGTACCTCTTTAAGTTTCCTCTAAATGTTCTCTACTTCCAAAAAGTTACATTAAACTACCAACATTTTCCCACGGTGCATGAAACGACTTTATTAGACTACGACCATGTCTTCCATATCTAAAAACAATTCCATCACATGCTAATAATTAATATTCAATGTGTAATAAGAATTGTCATGTGTCCGTCTATCCTGTAATGAGACCTATCACACAATGAACATGTTAGTTTAATTTGTGATCGCTGGGTGCATCTTTTTGATTCAGTAAATGCACTGCAAATTTAATGAGATCCATAGGAAGAAAATGAATGGTGTCTTATTTAAAATTGATTTTGAAAAAGCATATGACAAGGTAAAGTGGTCTTTCTTACAACAAGTTCTTCGCACGAAAGGTTTTGATTTTTTATGGTGCAAATGGATTAATAATTTTGTGCGGGATGGAAGTATTGCCATTCATGTCAATACTAACATTGGCCACTATTTCCAGACTAATAAAGGTCTCTGACATGGTGATCCCCTGTCACTTATGCTTTTTAATATCATTGTTGACGTGCTTGCTATTCTAATAGCGCGCGCAAAAGAGAATGGCCAAGTAGCTGGATTGATACCCCATCTAGTCGAGGGGGGAGTGTCCATATTATAATACGCTAATGATACAATCTTGTTCATGGAACATGATTTTCAGAAGCAGTCAACATGAAACTCATTCTCTGTATTTTCGAACAATTGTCTGGCCTAAAAATTAATTTTCACAAAAGCGAGATATATTGCTTTGGTCATGCCGCGGAACAAGAGCACATTTATAGGGAAATTTTTGGATGTGAGTCGGAGTCTTTGCTGTTTAGATACCCTGGGGGTGCCTATACATCACAGGAGACTTCAAAATTTTGAGTGGAACCCGACAGAAAACAGATTTGAGGGTAAGTTAGGTTGCCGGCTAGGAAAATTATTGTCATACGGGGATAAAGTTGTACTAATTAAATCTGTCCTAACGAGTTTGTCCATGTTTATGTTGTCTTTTTTTGAAATACCAAAGGGTGTGAGGAAAAGATTAGACTTCTATCATTCACGATTCTTTTAGCAAAGCGACGAACATAAGAAGAAATATAGATTAACTCGGTGGAACATTATTTGCCAACCCAAGGATCAGGGAGGTTTAGACATTGAAGTGCTAGAACTTAAAAATAATGTTTACTAAACAAATTGTTGCAAAAATTGTTGCTAGAAGAAGGAGTATGGCAAGAGTTATTTCATAATAAATATCTGACAAACAAAACTCTAGCACAAGTAGAGGCCAAACCGACTTATTCACTTTTTTTGAAAGGACTAATAGGAATAAAAGATGAGTTCTTTGCTAGAGGTATTTTCAAAATAGGTGATGGAAGAAGTACTAGACTCTGGGAGGATATTTGGCTTGGAGATCTGCCTCTCACCCAACAATATCCTTCCTTATACAGCATTGTTCATAGGAAGCATGTTTCAGTTCATACAGTTTTGTCTCACAATCCCCTAAACATCAGTTTTAGAAGAAGTTTAATTGGGAGTAAATGGGATGCATGGTTGCATCTTTGTGAGAGGCTTATGGCAGTAACTGACATAGGTATGATTACTCGGATGCTTATGATTCGCTATCCTATATTGGGTAAAAGACTTATGGCCCATGAAGATTTCAGATGACAGTCCAAGGAAGCAACCGACAAAGGCTTTGACTATATTAGGAAAGGGACTACGAACCGATATTATGTTGGTATTGTAATTACGCGTGTATGAAACCTATCCGCATACAACTTTGAGACCCGGCCTATTATATATAGGACGGGAGAAGTCCAAGCGAGGGTGCCGAAATTTAGAAGACAACTTGTAATAGGGTAATTTCCCCAATACTCAGTCAACTTTGACTTCATTGTTTTCCTAACATCCGACGAAATTCCCAGCGTTCTCTTTTCCACGAAACCCTAAGTCCATCATCATGGGTATTGCCAAGGTTACCCCTCGTTAGTAACCTTGATAAATGAACATGATAAATTTTTGTGGAGTTTAACTGAGAATAGAGTATTCACAGTTAAATCTATATACGAAGATCTTATGAATGGTCATCCACGTTTCCCTACAAGATATTTATGGAAGTTAAAAATACCTACAAAAATAAAATAAAAATCATGTGGTTTCTCAATAATAAAGTGTTGCTAACTAAAGATAACCTCGCTAAGAGAAACTGGAATGGATGTAAAAAATATTACTTTTGTGACGAATATGAAACAATTGAACATTTACTTCTTTCATGTCCTTTTGCTAAGATACTTTGGCGTATGGTTTTTTGCACCTATATACCTCCTCCTACGAATATCACTAATATGTTCAGGAATTAGGTTAATGGACTGGATAAGGAGAATAAAGGCAGAATTCGTATTGGCATCTCAGCCCTATGTTGGTCCATTTAGAAATATCGAAATAACTTTATTTTTAACAAAACCGGAGTGCCATCTTTTTGCAGGTTATTCATATGACGATACATTGTATTTAACTCTAAACTTTCCTCCTCCCAGAGCATCAGAGGCAACTCATGGTTTCTGGATGCACCCGTCTTGTGACGATTACTACGGATTTTTTCAGCCAAGATTCGTGACGTCATTCTAGTAGATTGACAGATATCTAGCTGTTATATGTTTCTCTCTTGTGAGACCTTTTGCTTTGTTCAGATGGTTGGTGTTTGTATGAACCTTATCTGATATGTGATTTTTAAGACTTATGAACTCGACACTAGTTGGATTTTAATAAATGGCTGTGTGCGTCCTTTGGATGCATAGGCCAGGGGCTCCGAATGCAGCGAATCTATCGGCATCGGTACATGCCGGAGTTGTATCTACCACAAACTGCTGCTTTGAGATTCGGGTCGTCCTTTCGGTGGTAGGTGGCTGTTTGCTGCGTCCGTCTATATTTGCGTTCGTGGTCCCCATCCACATGCATGTCATGCTTTCACGGTACTACGTGTGCTACTTACACTGACAATAGTGCGTGACTAGCAAGAACTGTCTGAACTCAAACTAATACTAATTTAACGAGAGGAATTATACTTATTTATTTCAAAATTTGTACTTTTTGTTTCAAAAAAATTTAAAATTTATTTTGGGAATACATACTTGTGGACTGCATGACCGTGGCAAGTTTTGATAAAAAATTCATTTTGTTTTGGGCTATAGAAAAAAAAGTTTCTAGCTGTATATAGTATAAAGAAGCACGTATATCTGTCAAAGATTTGTCTTTTTGTATTTCATAAAATAAAAAGTATTATTGTCTGAAAACTTTTCTGTACCTTCGGAATATATAAATGTTTATGCGTGATTTTTCTCAGAATTTTTGAAGTCCTAAAGTTATCTTTTTCATTTTTTTTCAAAAAAGAGCTCCAGTGAGCTCAGGAGCCACTAGAGGTTTTCGTAATTTAACTTTATTGACAATAGTAACAAAACAAACATTATTTAAATTAGTATAATATTTTGACATAAATATGACGAATACTAGTATAGATTTATGAAACAAGATTGAACTAGTACGAATATCCAAAACCATATTGAAACATGTGTACGTATTGCAAAAAGTAAAATTATGAAACATGTTTGAAATTTCTGAAAGACATGTAAGATTGTGAAACGCGGTCGTAAATTTGTAAAAGATGGTTGAAATATTGTGAACTAATTTCAATCAAATACAATATTTTGTGAAACAAAAATTTAATTTACGAAACAAGATTGAACTAGTACGGGCATCTGAAACCATATTGAAACATATGTACATGTTGGAAAAAGTGAAATTATGAAACATGTTTGAAATTTCCGAAACAAGGCTAGGGTTGTGAAAGGCGGTCGTAAATTTGTGAAACATGGTTAAAAATTTGTGAACTAATTCCAATCAGATATAATATTTTATGAAACATATTTTTTGTCGGTCAAATAAAACAATTTCAGTATTTTGTGAAACATGATTCTATGAGTTCAATTTATTGAAACATGATTCATTGTTTCATTCGTGTGTATTTTCATTTTTTTTGAAACATGCTTGTGGGGTTTTAATTTATTAAAACATGGTTCTGTGGTTTTATTTGTTCTTGGGTAGTGGCTTTAATTGTTTCAAACATGCTTTTGTGGTTCTAATTGTTTGGAGTAGTAGTTTCAATTGTTTCAAACATGGTTTTGTGGTTTCAATAAAATGAAACTTGTGTTGTGGTTCCGGTTCTTCTTATGTGGTGGTTTCAATTGTTTCAGACATGCATTAGTGGTTTTAAATGTTTTAAACATGTTTTAGTGGTTTAAATTGTTTCAAACATGTTTTAGTGGTTTTAAATATTTTAAGTGGTGGTTTCAATTGTTTCGAACATGGTTTTGTGGTTTCAATTAAGTGAAACTTGGTCTTGTGGTTCTGGTTTTTCTTATGTGGTGGTTGATGCACTCGACGATCGACGTAGAGCTCGTTGGAAACCCCAAGAGAAAGGTATGATGAGCACAACAACAAGTTTTCACTCAGTTATGAAACCAAGGTTTAATCGAACCAGTAGGAGCAAGGAAACACCCAAAAGGTGTTACTAGCTGAGCTTTGGCAAGGCGCACTACCGGTGCTAGTAGCAACGTGGAGACCTGCACAACACAACCACAGAACTTTGTCCCCAACTTGCGATGAGTTTGTCAATCTCACCGTGTTTTAGGAAAAACAAAGGATTAAACGTATCAAATGGAAAGAAGTAAAAGTTTGCAGAAAGTAAACACAAAGCAGTAAACAGTTGTAGATTGTATGTAAAGAAGAAGGACCGGGATCCATAGTTCACTAGAGGTGGCTCTCCTTAGATAGATAACATGATGGGTGAACAAATTACAGCGGGGCAATTGACAAACACCGAGAAAGCAATACATGCATATACTAATCATCTTGACTCCTTTGAGACTTGATTGGGCAATACAACATAATACATAGACCGCCATCCAACTGCATCTATGACTAATAATCCACCTTCAGGTTATCGTCCGAACCCCCTCCAGTATTAAGTTGCAAGCAACAGATTATTGCTTTACGAACTACGTGTAAAGTAAACAATACAATTGTTCTATGAACAAAGGATCGTTGTTTTCTCCCTAGTAGCAAAAGCACATCTAGTACCTTAGAGATTTCTGTCACTTCCCAGTTACGGAGGCATGAACCCACTATCGAGCATAAATACTAACTCTTGGAGTTGCTAGCATCTACTTGGCCAAGATAGCTACTAACAACGGAAAGCATGCAAGATCTCAAATAACAAAGACATGATAGAATCAATAATCAATCTGAAATAGCATCTCAATATCCATCGGATCCCCGCAAACACAACATGTATGGATTACGAATAGATGATCTTGATCATGAACGGAGCTCACAAGATCTAAACATGAAAGCACAAAGGAGGAGAAACCAGCCATCTAGCTACTACATGGATCCGTAGTGCAAGGATGAACAACTCACGCATCACACCGGAGGCTTGCATGGTGATGAAGAAGGCCTCCAGGGTGAATTCCCCTCGGCGGTGCCGGAAGAGCTTCAGATCCTCCCGATCTAGGGATGGAGATGACTGACTATAGACTCTTTCGTGGATTTTTGATCGGGTACTTAGGGTTTTCGTCCCGAGGGCAATTTATAGGCGGAAGGAGAGGCCGAGGGGGTGTTGGGGTCGGCCAGACCACCGCCTAGCATGGGCCAGGCCTGGCCACGCGGCCAGGTGGTGTGGCCGGCCCCTGGCCCTTCTCCGTCTCGTATTCTGGCACTTGATCCCTCCGAAAAAATAGGCACTTTGGCTTTTGTCCTGTCCAATTCTGAGAATATTCATTTTCTGACTTTCCTGGAACCAAAAACAGCGAAAAGGCAGGCGGTAATGTGGCTCTTGTTAATAGGTTAGTCCAAGAAATCATAATAAAAGTACTCCAAAGTTGGAACAAAACACAAGAAACTGGATAAAACCAAGCATGGAACATCAAAAATTATAGATACATTTGCAATGTATTAGTGGTTTCAATTGTTTCGAACATGGTTTCGTGGTTTCAATTAAGTGAAACTTGGTCTTGAGGTTCTGGTTTTTCTTACGTGGTGGTTTCAATTGTTTCAAACATGTAGTAGTGGTTTCAAATAGTTTAAACATGTTTTAGTGGTTTCAAATATTTGAAGTGGTGTTTCAATTGTTTTAAACATGGTTTTGTGGTTTCAATTAATTAAAACTTGGTCTTGTGATTCTGGTTTTTCTTCTGAGGTGGTTTCAATTGTTTCAAACTTCTATTAGTGGTTTCAAATATTTCAAACATGTTTTAATGGTTTTAAATATTTGGAGTGGTGGTTTCAATTGTTTCAAACATGGTTTTTTAGTTTCAATAAAATGAAACTTGGTCTTGTGGTTCTAGTTCTTTTTATGTGATGGTTTCAATTGTTTTAAACATATATTAGTGATTTAAAATGTTTAAAACATGTTTTAGTGGTTTCAAACATGTTTTAGTGGTTTCAAATGTTTGAAGTGTTGGTTTTAATTGTGACGAAAATGGTTTTATGGTTTAAATTAAATGAAACTTGGTCTTGTGGTTCTGGTTTTTTCTTACGTGGTTGTTTCAGTTGTTTTAAACATGTAGTAGTGGTTTCAAATGTTTCAAACACCTTTTAATGGTTTCAAATGTTTGAAGTGGTGGTTTTAATTGTTTCAAATATAGTTTTGTGGTTTTAATTAAATGAAACTTGGTCTTGTGGTTCCGGTTCTTCTTATGGGGTAGTTTCAATTGTTTCAAACATGTATTAGTGGTTTCAAATGTTTAAAACAAGTTTTAGTGGTTTCAAATGTTTGGAGTGTTGGTTTCAATTATTTGAAACATGGTTTTATGGTTTCAATGAAATAAAACTTGGTCTTGTGGTTCTGGTTCTTATGTAGTGATTTCAATTGTTTCAAACATGTATTAGTGGTTTCAAATGTTTAAAACATGTTTTTGTGGTTTTAATTGTTTTAAACATGTTTTAGTGGTTTCATATGTTTGAAGTGGCGGTTTCAATTTTTTCGAACGTGGTTTTGTGTTTTCAATTAAATAAAACTTGGTCTTGTGGAAGAATAAATGGTGTATTGTCTCATCATGATGATAAAAAACACATTGTGTACTTCCATGCAAATCCTCTTTACAAGATTATCTTTTGTAAAAATTACTCCCTTACGAAGATACCATGCGAATATCTTCGTCTTTAGGGGTATTTTCATCTTCCAAATTTTACTATTATTATCGACCGGAATATCAGGTTAAATCAAAGTTCTATACATTGAGTCAACTGAAAATTTACCACTTTCTAGTAATTTCCATTTAAACTCATCCATACCATCCGACAGCTGTATCGTGGATAATTGTAATAATATATTGGTCCAAGATACTAGTCGAGGGTCTATGAGGTTTCTTCTGAAAGACACATTAGGAGGATTAGATTCCATTACTCTGGAAAGTGCATCTCCTTTATGCCTAGCAATCGAATATAGAGCTGGATATTGTACGCGATGAGAAATTTGGCCAAACCACTTAGCTTCCTGGAATCTAATCTGCGAATATTTTAATTTTATGGGGGCATTGTTGATTTCCAAATCAGATGATATTTTGCCATCATGTCTAGAACTAGTAGCACCACCTGCATGCTGATCAATGTGATTAGACATAGCTAAATGGTATGCACTCCAGACTGTAAATATATCTGACTTCTTTGGCTTCCAAGCAAGGAAGTCTTCCAGTAACCTTGGAGACGGTCTGATCCTCAATATTGCATCAACATCATCTTGCCCGAAGTATTTATTTAGGCGAGGAATATTCCAAGAACCATTTGCATCCACGAAGTCTATAACTCTATTTAACATGCATTCCCCCTTTTCCGAAATAAGTCTGAAAGTTGGACTTTTATGAACCCATAGATCCCACCAAGTACGATTTTTTCCTTCCATTCCTAGCATGCCATACCATCTCCTTCTTGAGTAGCTCAAGCCCATACTCAATGCATTTCAAACAGATGAAGAATTACCTAAAATAACTGTGTCCAATAGTTGACCAGATGGAATATTTGGCTCCAAGTAGTCTTGCACATAAGCTATTCGGATTATCAATCAAACGTCAAGCTTGTTTAGCCAGCAGAGCTTGATTTTACAATCCCATATCCCTAAATCCCATGGCTCCATGTGATTTTGGTGATATAATTTGTCCCATGCTATCTTCTTCTTACCATTTCCTACTCCCCACCAATATTGTCATACCATTTTAGTGAGGTCATCAGAAACGGATGGAGGTAGCTTAAAGACATTCATCATGTAAGTTGGTATGACATGTGGCATTCCCTTAATAATTATTTGTTTGGCACCTACACACATGCACCTTTTAGCCAAATCAATTAACCTATAGACACCTCCAGAATTTGCTTCACCTCATTAGCTCGTTCAGCATGACAAGAATCTGAAAAAAAATAGAACACTTCCCCGGATTCAAAAGTTCCCCGTTGCTGACGCATATGTTTTTAATAAATTCTATACCACAGTCGCTTGAGTTGCATCAGCCTTGAAGAAACTCCCTCCTACGCCAAGGAGGAGTTGATGATGACGATGGCGGTGATTTCCTGTGGTGACCCAGCACAACACTGCATGTTGTAGTGCGCAAGTCGTAGACATAATATTTACGAAGTACCATTTATCATATCCCTTAAAGTGGCACAACATTAACATTGTGGGTTTGCAACTTTTACAAGTTCATTTTATTCAAACAAAATTGTACAAATGTTTTGAAATCCTCATCGGTCCACTGATGACTTTTTTGAATATTGAAATTCAAACAAACTAGCTTGAGTAGCAATGGCATCACTAGATGAAGTGCCACTTGATCTCAACAACTTATTTAAGTAAATCTACGATGCTCGGCTCATCTATACTACTCTTCTATTTCTGTGTTTTTAGGGTCTACTCCATATTCTATACTGTACTCTACTCCTTCAATACCCCTGAAATAATCTGCTTCCTCATAATAGACCTCTCCATCATCACTGTGTGTACTATTTTCCTCTGTATCAATATTCTCACAGTCTAGCAAGAGTTTAAGAAGATAATTTGAGTATGAGCGTACTCAGCAGGTTCTGTAGTTGGTTTTGCAATCGTGGATCAAACATCTAGGTTTCATTTTTGGTTTTGAAACTGTTTCCTTATCAAAGATTGCTTTTAATATAGAAAAACTATGTCTATCAGTTTTCACGGGTTGTTAGAACTTTCTTAAGTTCCTTTCCACGATGTATTCACAATCCATTCCCCGGATAGGGAATATCATGATATGTTTTATACACTCTCAAGAGGTGCTCTACTTTTTACACAAACACCCCTAGCCTTATTGTTGTAACACACTTCCTTAGGTGTGTGGCATGTTACTAACTCATTCTGAGCTGATCGTTTCTCAAATGCTATCATTTCAGGGATACTAAAGTTATCATCTTGCAGCACAAGACGGGGATGTTACGGGCTCCCATCCACTGTAATTCCTCTCAGGGAATATAGTCCAACTTAGTCATTTGAAGTTACACGAAACAAAGAAGAACTTCTAACTTTCTCATCACATTCCAAGATTTGTGGTGAATGCTGTTTATACGATGCCTTGGAATACATGTGTTATTTACTCATAGGTTCTCTTGATACAATGGAATCTGTTCCCACAACATATCACATTGTGGTTTCCATTTACCTTCTATTCATTCATTTCATTCATAAAAGAATATTTTCTTTGTAGCAACATTTGTGATACTTTTGAAAAAGTATTTGCAAAATATAACTTGCAAGAGTTGTGCAAGGTTTAATTTTCCAATTCTATGCAAGGTTGAACTTGCCTGGTAACTTCAAGATAATGCAGTTTGAAGGTTTGAGTTACCCTTGACTTCGGGTTCTGTAAAAAGCAATAATTGTCCAATAATGCTTTAATGCAACTATATTCGATGCAATGTGTTCACTCAATTGCTTTCAATTTCCCTTAATTTGAATTGCAGTGATTTTAGATGAATTTCCCTTGTTACTGTTTTATTTGAATTTCACTTTCGGGCCTCTACACCAACTAGGGACGTACATAGCCATTAAGGATGAGTACTAAGATTTTTAATCTTGGTTAAGTACCAAGCATGGTCCTCAAGGATAGACTACATGCGTACCAGGATGGCATAGTCCTCAAGTATAAATAGGAACCTAAATTCACCTCCGTGAGGATTTGAATCCAGGTGTTGCGTTTGTACATCCACTCCTCCAACCAATTGAGATATGCTCACTTCCCTTTAAAATGGGGGAGAATTTCACTTCCCCGGCCTCTGTACCAACTAGAGATGCACACAGCCATTAAGCATGAGTATCATGATTTTTAAACTTGGTTAAGCACCAATCCTGGTCCTCGGGATAAATTGTATGAGTACCAGGATAGCCTGGTCCTCAAGTATAAATAGGGACCTAAATTCGTATCCATAAGAATTTGAACCCAGGTGTTGGGTTTGTACATTCACTCTCCCAACCAGTTGAGCTAGGCTCGTTCACCTAAAAAGGCAGGAAAAAAGGTCAAACCCACAAATTTTCAGTTTCAGTCCAAAAAGAGGCACCATAGATCCCGTAAAACTGGGAAAACTATAAAATATTTTGTAGGTTCCTCGATAAAATCTCGTACGTACCCGATACAACCAGTGTTGGATAGTGGATTTTTATATGAATATGAAACTAGTTAATGCTTGCGTAGGCACCAACGCCAGTGACACCCGAGCTTGATTCCACGACGAGGAGACTCGATTCCGGTGTCAATCTTCGAATCCTGATGAGAAGGTTAGATTCAGACCGCATTGCAATGAAATTGTGGTCCATTCGAGTACCTCCATGGGAGCACCTCCGAGTCCGAGGCCAAACTCCCCATGCGAGCGCACCCATGGTAGGAGTCGGCAGCCGCTCGGGCGAGGTTAGGGCGATCCATGGGTGATACGTCGTAAACGTATCTATAATTTTTGATGTTCCATGCTTGTTTTATATCAACATTCTTATGCTTTGTTCACACTTTGAGGTATTTTTATACATTTTCTGGAACTAACCTATTAACAAGATGCCACGGTGCCAGTTGCCTGTTTTCTGCTGTTTTTGGTTTCAGAAAATCTAGTAAGGAAATATTCTCGGAATTGGACGGGACAAAAGCCAAAGTCAATATTTTAACAGAAGGAACACGGAGTTTGGAGGGAAGCCGAAGGAGGGCCAGGGGCTGGCCACACCCTATGGTGGCGCGGGTACCCCCTAGCCGCGCCACCAGGTGGTGTGGGCCCCTCGGGCCTCCACCGACCTTGCCCATTTGCCTATATATTCACCCCGGGACGAAAACCCTAAGTACCAGATCAGAAATCCACAAAAAGTTCCGCAGCGCTGCCGCCACCGAAGAGGAGATTTAGGGGACATAAGTCTCTGTTCCGGCACCCTACCAGGACAGGGAAGTGCCCCCGGAGCCATCTCCATCGACTCCACCACCATATCTATTGCCATTGCTGACTCCCATGGTGAGGAGGGAGTAGTTCTCTCTCGAGGCTAAGGGTTGTACCGGTAGCTGTGTGTTCATCTCTCTCTCTATGCGTGATCTTATGAGATCATGAGCTTTGTAATCTATAGATCTATTCTGCTACTCAAGTGCTTTCATGAATCTCTACTTATCCCCACGTGTGTGAAGTTGATAGTGTGCACACCATGTGGCACTTTGGCTAAGGTTACATAAATACTTATCATGAGTATAATTTGAGTTGGATGTCTCTATGAGATTGTGGTGTTTGTTGGAACCATCTAGTGCTCAAGGTGACAGTGAGGAGTTATCTAGATGGGGAATGCGAGCTTTAAGCTTGGGGAAGTTAGTTTTTATGAAAATAATCGTTTTAGTTCCCCATCTTTAAAGGAGAAAATTTTCTCTGATGATACTTTGTCTCCCATATGTGGTAATTCTAATGATACTTGTGATATTTTAAATCCACATAGTGAAAGCGTCCCTTTTAAAATACCTATGGAAATTGTTGAACGTGTTATGAATAACTGTTATTTTGGAGATGGAACTGTCCATCCTGGTGATTATTTACTCTTTATACATGAATTATGCAAGTTGTTCAAGTGTGCAGGTATTTCAATGAACCAAGTTAAGAGGAAGCTATTCTCTTTCTCACTTAAGGGCAAAACAAGGGAGTGGTATGAGCTACTAGATGATCCTCATCATTTGGAGTGGAAGGAACTTGAATCTCTCTTTTACTCTAAATTTTATCCTCCTCATGAAATTCATAAAGATAGCAATTACATTTATAATTTTCATCCTCATGATGGAGAAAGTATTGCCCAAGCATGGGGGAGATTGAAGTCACTAATTCTCAAATGTCCCATTCATGAGCTCCCCAGGAATATTGTTATTAATAATTTTTATGCAAGGCTTTCAGGACATTACAAGGACTATCTAGATTCCTGTTTAGAGGGATCCTTCACAAGTAAGGAGGTCAAATCTAAGTGAGATCTTCTTGAAACAATTCAAAGCAATACCGAAGATTGGGATAACGACAAAGGTAAAGAACTAGTTATAAACTATGAGTATGATTGCATTAAGTCTTTCGCTGAAACTGCTAATTTTCAAGAGCTTAGTGCTAAATATGGTCTTGATCCTCAAATTCTTGTTGATTGCTCTAGAGCATTTGCTTCTCATATTAATGCTCCTAAAGAAAAATAGGACATGTATCATGAGCCTTTTAAAGACACTTGCATGAAAAATGAAACTGTTATTAATGATAGCAATAAACATGCGCAAACCTCTGAAAGTACTATTTCTTATAAGCATGTTAATTTTTGTGGAGTATATAGACCTTGTGAATAGAATCAAATTGAAGAATAATATTGTATCACCCACAGGAATGAAAAAACTAGAACGTGGGATAGGGCTCTAAATGATCTTGGTAAAAAAGTTTGTGCCCTCTATCCTTTTATTTGTGAACGTTGCTTTGAAGTGGGTCATTTCAATTTTTAATGCTCAGGCCGTAATAATAACCCTTCTAATCCAATGAGTATTGTAAGTTTGTATTGTGATAACATGATCACTCCTAATCAGCATGATGAACTTACATTATTTTTGGGGTGTGAAGAATTATCAAGAAAAACTTCTTTGGTGGATATGAGTGCTTTTGATATGAATAGTGTCCTGCATGGTTGTCATATTTATTGTGTTGATAATTGCCACACAAATACTTACATACAAAATATTATAAAAGATGAGATCATACCAAAATATGACAAGAATAATATGTGTTTTGATCTTATTAACGAAAAGATGGAATCCTTCAAAGTTTCTTCTATTGTCTCTAACAATAAATCAGGGTATATGGAGAAGCTTCCTTTCAAGCCTCTCCCTCCTAAAGAGGAGAAGAAAACGAAGAAGATGAGGAGTAAAAGGAGAGAGGAAACGGTATTTCCCCCTAAGCACGTTGCTCCTATTATAGTTTTTGATGAGTCTGAACTCGATGATGTTCTTATGCCTGTTACCTATAGTAGTGATCATGATTGGGAAAAGCACACGTCTTTTGATATTGAAAATCTCTTCAGTACCGATTCTGAAAATGATTATGTTAATAATTGCTGCACTATTAGTACTATCCATGTTCCTTCCAATGATGATATGTTTACAAATGAATACACTTTGGAAGACAACTATTCTATTACTTATGATGATACTATACCTCCAATATATGATGATTACAATAATGAATATGATATTTTCAGTCCACCTAATATTGAGGAGAAAATTAATCATGACTACAATATGCCTCCTATATTTGATGATTATGGTGATGAGAATAATAATGATAGGTATTTTGTTGAATTTTCTCCCACTACAATTAATAAGAATGACTATGTTTATGTGGGGAGTATTAATTCTTTTATGCATGTGGCTCATGATAAGAATGTTTTATGTGATAGTTATATTGTTAATTTTATTCATAATGCTACTGAAAGTTATTATGAGAGAGGGAAACATGGTTTTATATATCTCAACAATATTAAGTTTCCCCTCTTTATGTTGAAAATTTTGAAGTTGCACTTGTTTTGCTTTCCTATGCTTGTTGCTTTGTGCTTTCATGACTTGTTTCTTTACAAGATTATTTTTCGTAGGAAGTGGATTAGACTTAAATTTGTTTTATATTTGCTTCTTGATGCTCTCTTTTACTTCAATTCATATTTCTTATGTGAGCATCATCAAAATTATCATGCCTATCTTAATGGCTATAAAGAAAGAGCTTTTGAGAGACAACCCATTATATTTTTACTTTTAGTTTATTTTTGTTTTGTTGAGTCTTGGAAGTTATTACTTCTGTAATAACCTCTCCTTATCCTTTTTGTGTGGTTTTTTTTGCCAATAATAACCTCTAATAAGAGAGAAATAATGCTTGGGAAAGTTGTTGTCCCGAAACAGATTTTTGTGCTTCGTTGTAAAAATTCATGAAAAATCTCTGGACGTCGGATTGAGCTGTAAGTTTTTGTGCTTCTGCCCCAGGTTGTTATCTAACTTTCGTTAGTTTAGCACTTTTCTATTTGAGCAACAGAAGGTCTTCGAAAAAATCTGTTTTTACCTGCTGGTCTGTTTTGATAGATTTCTGCCATTATTTGCATTTGCCACTTAATCTCATTCTCTTTGAGTTCTCTTTAATCACTTGAGCTTTTAGAAGAATTGCTACAGTAGCTTGTGTTTTAATGGAAGTTTTACTTGTGTTGAAATTTAACCCAAAGACTTATTATCTTGAGTACACTAATGTTGCTAATGAAGATTGTGTGATGTTTTGTATGAAGGAAATTTTAAAGTGTAGGGAAGAATAATGTGATAAGATGAAGTATGGAAAAAAGCTCAAGCTTGGGCATGCCACCCGTGTCACCCCAAGAAGTATTCAAGAAGTACAAGCGTCAAAGCTTGGGGATGCCCAAGGCATCCCCTTCTTCATCAATAAAAGTCTCAGGTTTTATTTCAAACACTTCATTTTTATTGTTGCATGCACAATTGTGTTTTTCTTGGAGCGTCTTAGTTTTTGTTTTTCATTTTCTTTTGCTTAGTTTGCTTAATTAAATTGGTTGGACCCTCGTATTCATACATTAGTTTTCAAATAAGTTGATTTGGATTGGAAAAGAGTAGGAAAGTTCATGCTTATAAGTGGTATAAAAGGAGCTTGTTTTTGACTGTGACTTAGACTTTATCATGTCATGCTTGATATTGCTTTGACTTTATGCTTAGTGATTATTGCTGTAGCACGACTTGTTACAAACAATTGAGATTGCTTAATGTGCCTTGAAGGAATCATGCATTGTTTTTGCATATAAAAGCATAATATTGTGGTATTCTCCTTTGATGCTTTATTTGGGTTGACTTGGCGCATGCTCACACCATGTTAAGACTATACCAAGTCACCATAGCCTCTATGATCATTTAGTTTTCGACTTGTAATATCACTTTATGCTTTAATTAATAATGTTTTGTCGCTTTGCATGATTATGGCCATTATTGCTCTCTTAGTTGGTCGCTCCCAGTCTTTTGCTAGCCTCCATACCAAGTATGAGTTCCACTCATGCATCCAACTCCAAATAAAACCAAGTTATTCCAAAGAGTCCACCATACCTACCTATTAGCATTTGCTATTCCAAGTATATTGGTGTTTTTATCTACCTTTTGAATTAAACTTGTTATGTGAAATTTAGTGATTAAAGCTCTCACAAACTTGATGGCACACTTTACTTTTCTTGCACTTAATAAACTTGAACCATTGTGCCCATCTATGTTGCGTATATGCTTGCGCTTTATAAGGTGTGAATTAGCAGAACCATGTTACCATGGGGAACGCTTTCAACATTGCACTTTATTTGGTTGATATCATGTTCTTTTGCTTATGGATCCCGGCGGTATGAAATAAAAGGGGACCTTGTAAGCTCATGGAGTTTGTATATGTGTCAGAGAAACGCCTGGGCCGCTAGCCTAAGCCATGCCTAATCATGGTGGAAACTTGCAACATAACCATAGTGAGCAATCTGTGAAGCATCCTTAATAAAAACCTATGCAAATAGCAAATAAAAAGATCGCTGAGATGCTCATTGTTTGCCTGCCTTGTCATTTTGATAAGGGAAAGCTCCTGTATCATAGGGCAAGGGGTACCCCATTGGCGGTTCTCTATGATACACATGTACTTACAATGACAAGAACTTACTCGTGACTAAAGTTGAGTAGCATGAGGTTCGATACTCGTAAGTAAGGGGCATGAGATTTTCAGCTTATAACTTGTCAAGCATATCCTCATATTTGTTCACTTTAACCTTAATCACCTAAAGATGCTTATGATAGGGGCAATGAGGGATGAAAGCTAATAAGTACCATAATTTTTGTAAGCTCTTTATGAGACTTGAATCCCTGATTCCTTCTATGAAAGGCCTTTCTTTTACTTTTATGTTGAGTCTCCATCTTCTATCTTTATGCACTTATTTAGAGAGCATAGTGGTCATTCTTAGTTTAATGTGCATTGTCCCAAAACTTGTTGATTGATTCATAACTTTGCTATTGCTTGTTTTTAAATTATTTGTATCTAGTCACCCTTATGAACTTTGAAGGTGTCCTATACATTTATGTTTTGCTACACTATGAGGGACAAGCTGAATACCATTCTCATTATGTTTTCTATATGTGAAACAAACAAACATCTTTCCAAGCATTGTTATTCATGAATCTTTTGTTTGTACCTTTTCATGTTACAACATAGTTGCTATGTATTATTGTTATAACTATATCTTTCATGTCTATGTTAGAGTACTATGATCCCAGCTATCAATGTTTTACAAATACCTTGATCAAGTTTATGATGGTGCATGTCACCTCAAAAATTATTCTTTTTATCACTTACCTACTCGAGGACGAGCAGGAGTTAAGCTTGGGGATGCTTGATACGTCAGAAACATATCTATAATTTTTCATGTTCCATGCTTGTTTTATATCAACTTTCTTATGGTTTGTTCACACTTTGAGGTATTTTTATACATTTTCTGGAACTAACCTATTAACAAGATGCCACAGTGCCAGTTGCCTATTTTCTACTATTTTTGGTTTCAGAAAAGCTAGTAAAGAAATATTCTCGGAATTGGACGGGACAAAAGCCAAAGTAAATATTTTACCAGAAGGAACACGGAGTCCGGAGGGCAGTCGAAGGAGGGTCAGGGGATGGCCACACCCTATGGTGGCACGGGTACCCCCTAGACGTGCCACCAGGTGGTGTGGGCCCCTCGGGCCTCCACTGACCTTGCCCCTTCGCCTATATATTCACCTCGGGACAAAAACCCTAAGTACCAGATCAGAAATCCACGAAAAGTTCCGCACAGCCGCCACCACCGAAGAGGAGATAGGGGGACAGAAGTCTCTGTTCCGCCACCCTGTCAGGACGGGGAAGTGCCCCTAGAGCCATCTCCATCGACCCCACTGCCACCTCCATCGCCGTTGCTGACTCCCATGATGAGGAGGGAGTAGTTCTCTCTCGAGGCTAAGGGCTCTACCGGTAGCTATGTGTTCATCTCTCTCTATGCGTTATCTTATGAGATCCTGAGCTTTGTAATCTATAGATATATTCTGCTACTCAAGTGCTTTAATGAATCTCTGCTTATCCCCACGTGTGTGAAGTTGATAGTGTGCACATCGTGTGGCACTTTGTCTAAGGTTACATTATCATGAGTATAATTTGAGTTGGATGTCTCTATGAGATTGTGGTGTTTGTTGGAACCATCTAGCGCTCAAGGTAACACTGAGGGGTTATCTAGATGGGGAATGCAAACTTTAAGGTGTGCTGTTATAGCCCTACATCGTCAAACCAGAGAGTAGCCTAGGCTAGAATAATGAAGAGAATATATTTATATGAGAGTGTCCACTAGTGAAAGTATGATCCCTAGGCTTTGTTTCTAAGCATTGAAACACCATTTACAATTAGTCATGTTACATGTTTGCTTGCTGCCTCTCTTATTTCAGATTGCAATTACCACTTATATCCATCCATATTACTTGTATTTCACTATCTCTTCACCGAACTAGTGCACCTATACACCTGACAAGTGTATTGGGTGTGTTGGAGACACAAGAGACTTCTTGTATCTTGATTGCAGGGTTGCTTCAGAGGGATAGCTTTGACCACTTCCTCCCTGAGTTCGATAAGCCTTGGGTGATCCACTTAAGGGAAACTTGCTGATGTTCTACAAACCTCTGCACTTGGAGGCCCAGCACTGTCTACAAGAATAGAAGCATGCGTAGTCATCAATGGGCTGGTCTGGGCAAAGTAGGCGTGAATGGTGCTAGGGACAGCGCAGGCGCGTGCGAGGGGATTAGGGTGGTCCACGTGTTCGGGGGGTTGGGTGAGGTACGGGGCGGAGCTGGGCGCAAGTGGCTAGGGTCGGCTGGAATCAAAAGAAAAAATAAAGAAAAGGAGAAAAAACAATTTATGGTTTATATTTTTGGTATCTGTTTGCCTGACTTTTTATACCACAAAACATTTTGCCGTGGATATGAATTTTCTAGTACCCTTTTTTTGGGTATCTGCTAGAGATGCTCCCATCAAGACACCTCAAAGGGTGCCCATCAACACTACCGAAAAGATGTTTGGAATGGGGCATCGACAAGTTGCCCGCGGTGATGGGGAGGGTGTCTCCCACTAGTTGCCCGCAGCCACCCCCGAAAATTTTCCAATGCATTTTTGTACATCCTTGACATTAGCCAAATACCAAGAAGGCACAACCATGGTGGCTAGGAGGAGCACCCTGCTGCATGCTTCAAGCTCCAAGATATTGTCTAGGACTACCACCAACACAGCAAATCACGACCACGTCCACATCCACCTCACCGTCTACGGCATGTCGGCCTCCTCAACGAGGCACTACTAGGCATGCACCTCCGTATAGGGAGTCCAAGGCATTGTGTCACACAGAGGCAACGACAAGGAGGTGAGGACATGGAGTTCATTGTCGGCATCTTCTTAGTTTGCTATGACCATACAAGAAATATGCTCACTAGTGACCTATTCTTAATGACCATGAGTTTTTCTTGTCATAGATCTATGACCATCCTAAACCAACTGGTGATACGTCGTAAACGTATCTATAATTTTTGATGCTCCATGCTTGTTTTATATCAACTTTATTATGTTGTGTTCACACTTTGAGGTATTTTTATACATTTTCTGTAACTAAACTGTTAACAAGATGCTAAAGTGCTAGTTGCTTGTTTTCTGCTATTTTTGGTTTCAGAAAAGCTAGTAAGGAAATATTCTCGGAATTGGACGGGACAAAAGCCAAAGTAAATATTTTACTCGAAGCAACACGGAGTCCGGAGGCTAGATGAAGTGGCACACCAGAGCGGCCACACCTGGTGGTGGCGCGGCTATGGGGGCGCGCCACCAGGGGGTGTGGGCCCCCTGGTGCTCCACCGACCTTGCCTCTGCGCCTATAAAAGCCTCCCAGGACTAAAACCATAAGTACCCAATCAAAACCCCAAAGCAGAGATCCACGGAAGAGTCTGTAGCCGCCGCCATCTCCATCCCTAGATCGGGGATCCAAGCTCTTCACGCACCTGGGAGGAGAGATCACCACAGGCCTTCTTCATCACCATGACTGCCTCCGGTGTGATGCGTGAGTAGTTCATCCTTGGACTACGGGTCCATGTAGTAGCTAGATGGTTGGCTCTCCTCCTTTGTGCTATCATGTTTAGATCTTGTGAGCTCCGTTCATGATCAAGATCATCTATTTGTAATCTTACATGTTGTGTTTGCGGGGATCCGATCGATATTGAGATCCTATTTCAGATTGATTATTGATTCTATCATGTCTATGTTATTTGTGATCTTGCATGCTTTTTGTTGTTAGTAACTATCTTGGCCAAGTAGATGCTAGCAACTCCAAGAGGGAGTATTTATGCTCGATAGTGGGTTCATGCCTCTAGTAATATGGGGAAGTGACAGGAATCTCTAAGGTTGTAGATGTGTTGTTGCTACTAGGGAGAAAATAGCAATCCTTTGTCCATGGGACAATCATATTGTTTACTTTACACACTTTGCTTAATGCAATTATATGTTGCTTGCAACTTAATCTTTGGAGGGTTGATGATAACTTTGAAGGTGGATTATTAGTCATAGATATAGTTGGATTACGGTCTATGTATAATGTTGTAATGCCCAATCAAATCTCATAGGAGTCAAGATGTCTAGTATATGCATTGTATGCTTTCTCAAATCTGTCAATTGCCCCGGTGTAATTTTTCACCCAACATGCTATTTATCTTAAGGAGAATCACCTCTAGTGAACTATGGACCCCGGTCCATTCTTTTACCATTGATATTATCTACTATTTATTGTTTACTTTCTTCAAGCAATTACTATCTTCCACACTATACGTTTAATCCTTTGTTTTCAGCAAAACCGGTGGGATTGACAACCTCACTGTAAGTTGGGGCAAAGTTTTGTGGTTATGTTGTGCAGGATTCCAAGTTGGTAGCAACACCTTGGGGTTGTTTCCTTGCTCCTACTGGTTCAATAACCTTGGTTTCATAACTGAGGGAAACTTGTTGATGTGTGCATCATACCTTCCTCTTGGGGTTCCCAACGAGCTCGAGATATCTTGAGGCATCAGCTGGTCATAAGGCATTTGAGAGGGTCCAAACGTTGAAATATTACGACCAATTTTGTCAAGAAGATCATAATTTGCTAACACGAAATGGTCGTAGATGGATATCACTGGTTTAAAGCCTTGTATCTAGCCGATTAGAATAAGAGATGCAAGGAGAGAAATTGGATCAAAGCAGAATAGATATACGAGATTGTGATTTAGAATGGTTGGCATGGATCCAACCTTATCCACGAGTGAACCCACCTTATCATCATGTCCGATCGCGAGCCCGCACCCCACCTTATCCACGCGTGAACCCACCCGAGCTCTCTCACTACACAACAAAAACCCTAAGATATTTCCTCCTTCGCCTTCACCCCATCTCCCTCTATTTTCTCTACCTCCATCCCGTCGCCCCGCTGATGGCTCAATACACGACGCCCAGAAAAGTTCTTGGTGCGTGGTGTTGATGTAGAGCTCGTTGGGAACCCCAAGAGGAAGGTATGATGAGCACAGCAGCAAGTTTCCCTCAGTTATGAAACCAAGGTTTAATCGAACCAGTAGGAGCAAGGAAACACCTCAAAGGTGTTGCTAGCTGAGCTTTGGCAGGCGCCTACGGTGCTAGTAGAAGCGTGGAGACCTGCACAACACAACCACATAACTTTGTCCCCAACTTGCGATGAGGTTGTCAATCTCACGTGTTTTGGAAAACAAAGATTAAGCGTGTCGAATGGAAAAAGTAAAAGTTTGCGGAAAGTAAACACAAAGCGATAAAAGATTGTAGATTGTATGTAAAGAAAAGGACCGGATCCATAGTTCACTAGAGGTGGCTCTCCTTAGATAGATAACATCTTTGGGTAAACAAATTACAGCAGGGCAATTGACAAACACCGAAAGCAATACATGCATATACTAATCATCTTGACTCCTTTGAGACTTGATTGGGCATTACAACATAATACATAGGCGCCATCCAAGCGCATCTATGACTAATAATCCACCTTCAAGTTATCATCCGAACCCCTCGAGATTAAGTTGCAAGCAACAGATTATTGCTTCTGACTGCGTGTAAAGTAAACAATACAATTGTTCTATGAACAAAAGATCGTTGTTTTCTCCTAGTAGCAAAGACATCTAGTACCTTAGAGATTTCATCACTTCCCAGTTACGGAGGCATGAACCCACTATCGAGCATAAATACTAACTCTTGGAGTTGCTAGCATCTACTTGGCCAAGATAGCTACTAACAACGGAAAGCATGCAAGATCTCAAATAACAAAGACATGATAGAATCAATAATCAATCTGAAATAGCATCTCAATATCCATCGGATCCCCACAAACACAACATGTATGGATTACAAATAGATGATCTTGATCATGAATGGAGCTCACAAGATCTAAACATGAAAGCACAAAGGAAGAGAAACCAGCCATCTAGCTACTACATGGATCCGTAGTCCAAGGATGAACTACTCACGCATCACACGGGAGGCTTGCATGGTGATGAATAAGGCCTCCAGGGTGAATTCCCTCTCCGTGAGTCTTTGGGAAGAGCTTCAGATCCCCGATCTAGGGATGGAGATGATGACTCTGCACTCTTTCGTGGATTTTGATTGGGTACTTAGGGTTTTCATCCGAGGGCAACTTATAGGCGGAAGGAGGCGGAGGGTGCTAGGGTGGGACCACCTGGCTTGGGCTGGAAACTGGCCGCCGCGGCCAGCTGGTGTGGCCGGCCCTTGGTCCCTCTTTGTCTCGTATTCTGGCACTTGATCCCTTCCAGAATAATAGGCACTTTGGCTTTTGTCCCGTCCAATTCCGAGAATATTCATTTTCTGACTTTTCTGGAACCAAAGACAACAGAAAACAGGCAGCTGGCATTGTGGCTCTTGTTAATAGGTTAGTCCAAGAAATCATAATAAAAGTACTCCAAAGTTGGAACAAAACACAAGAAAGTGGATAAAACTAAGCATGGAACATCAGAAATTATAGATACATTTGCAATGTATCAACATCCCCAAGCTTAACTCCTGCTCGTCCTCGAGTAGGTAAGTGATAAAAATAAAGAATTTTTTAGGTGACATGCACCATCAAAGACTTGATCAAAGTATTTGCAAAACATTTAAGGCTGGGATCATAGTACTTCAATCATAACATGAAAGACAAGGTTCTAGCAATAAGCAAAGAAACTAAGATGCAACATGAAAAGGCACAAACAAAAGATTCATGAATAACATGCTTTGCAAGACGTTTGTTTGTTTCACATAAAGAAAACATAGCATAATAGTATTCAGCTTGTCCCTCAATAGAGTAGCAAATATAAATGCATAGGACACCTTCAAAGGTCATAAGAGTGACTAGATACAATAGTTTCAAACAAGCAATAACAAGTTATGCATCAATCAACTAGTCTTGGGACAATGCACATAGAACTAAGAATGGCCACTATGCTCTCATAGTAGGTGCATAAAGATAGAAGGTGGAGACTCAATATAATGGTGGAAGAAAGGCCTTTTGTAAAAAGGAAGTAGGGATTCAAGTATTATAAAGAGCTTCCAAAAATTATGATACTTAAAGCTTTCAGCTCTCATTGCCCATATCATAAGCATCTTGAAGTGATTAAGGTTAAAGTGAACAAACTATGGTGTACATGGTTGACGAAGTATAAGTCAGAAATCTCATGTCCCTTGTATACGAGGGCCGCTCCTCATGCTACTCAAGTTTAGTCATCGATAAGTTCTTGTCATTGTAAGTACATGTGTATCATTGAGAACCACCAGCAGGTACCTTGCCCGATGATACGGAAGAATCCCCATATCAAAATGACAAGGCAAGCAGACAACGAGCATCTCAGCATTCTTCTTATTTACCATGGGAATATGGTGCTTTTTTCTCTCTTTCCTATTTTCATAGTATTTTTTTCTTTTCTTTTTTTTTCTCAATATAGGACTCTTTTCTTTTATAAGAAGAATGCTTCATAGACAGCTCATTATGGTTACGCTGTAGGTTTCCACCATGTCAGCATGGATTAGACCAGCGGCCCAGGCGTTTCTCTAACACATATACATAACTCCATGGACTTACAAGCTCCCCTTTCATTTCACACCGACGACATCCATATACAAAAGAGCATGATATCAACTAGGTACAAGTACCAAGTGCAATGTTGAAAGCGTTCCCCATGAAAGCATGGTTCTGCTAATTCCCAACAAATAAGTGCAAGCATATACAACATAGAAGACACAATGGTTCAAGTTTATTAGAGGCAATAAAGTAAAGTGTGCCATCAAGTTCGTGAGAGCTTTAATCACTAGTTTTCTCATAACAAGTGGAAGGTAAACAAAAGCATGAATATACTTGGAATAGCATAAGCTAGTAGGTAGGTATGGTGGACTATTTGGAAAAACTTGGTTTAGGGAGTTGGATGCATGAGTGGAACTCATACTTTGTTGTGGAGGCTAGCAAAAGGTAGGGCGACAAACTAAGAGAGCAATAATGGCCATAATCATGCAGAGCGACAAAACATCATTGATCAAAGCATAAAGTGATACTACAAGTTGAAAACTAAAGGATCATAAAGGCTATGGTGACTTGTGATAGTCATAACATGGTGTGAGCATGTGCCAAGTCAACCCAAATAAAGCATCAAAGGAGAATACCACTATACTATGATTTAATATGCTAAAACAACGCATGATTCATCCAAGGCACATTAAGCAATCTCAATTGTTTATAACAAGTCATGCTACAGCAAAGAATACTAAGCATAAAGCCAAAACAATATCAAGCATGGCATGACAAAGCATAGCCACAGTCAAAAACGAGCTCTTTTTACCACATAAGCATGAACTTTCCTACTCTTTTCCAAACCAAACCAAACTACTTGCAAACCAAAGTGTGAAAGAGGGGGTCCAACCAACTTATTCAGAAAACTAAGCAAACCAAGCAAACTAAAAACCAAAACGAAAACAAAAAATAAGACGCTCCAAGAGAAACACAACTGTGCATGAAACAATAAAAATGAAGCGTTTGGAAGAAACCTGGAATTTTTATTGATGAAGAAGGGGATGCCTTGGGCATTCCCAAGCTTTGACGCTTGTACTTCTTTGATATTTATTGGGGTGACACGCGTGGCATCCCCAAGCTTGAGCTTTAGTCCATCCTTCATCTCATTACTCATTCCTTCCATACACCTGAAAATTTTCCTTCATACAAAACTTCACACAATCTCATTAGCAACATTAGTGCACTTAAGATAAATAAGTCTCAAGGTTCAGTTCTAACACCAAATAAACTTCCATTAGAACACTAGATACTGTAGCACTTCCCTCAAAAAGCTCAATTCCCCAAAGGAACTCAAGAAGGAACTAACAAGAAGCAAATGCAGAAAATGACAGAAATCTGTCAAAACAGACCAGCAGGTAAAGAAGAATTTTTTCGAAGAACTTCTGTTGCTCAAATCAAAAAGGGTTGAACTAACGGAAGTTAGATAACAACCTGGGTCAGAAGAAAAAAAAATTACAGCTCAATCTGACATACAGAGCTCTCTCAGGAATTTTTACGGTGAAGCACAGAAATCTGTTTCGGGACAGCAACTTTCCCAATCATTACTTCACTCTCATTAGATGTTACTCTTGGCACAAAAAGAAAATAAAAAAGGATAAGGAGTGGTTATTACAGAGGTAATAACTTTCGAGACTCAACTAAAACTCTTGGGTTATCTCCCAACAAGTACTTTTCTTTAACGCCTTTAAGTTAGGCATAAGAACCAAAGAAAGAATCAAGTGTTCTCAAATGAAGAAACATTAAAACCAACTTTCTTGCCCTTACCTCTCTTATTTTTATTCTTAACCTTTGGGAAAATGTGATTGTTTGGTGGAGAAGAAAGGTGCATGGTCCCCTTTCCCACATCTATTATTGCTCCAAGGAGTTCTAATAGGGACCTTCCAAGTGTAATTTGTCCTTTTCCTGCAGATTCAATAACAAGATAATCAGTAGAAATCATTTTCCCAAGGATCTTTGTAAATACTCCTTCAGCTATTCCAATAGGTAATATGGTAGCATTATTAGCAAGAGATATTTCTCTTCCTCCTTCAGTAAGCCCCCAAATATTCAAAGATTTATAAATATCTTTGGGAATAAGACAAAATTCAGACATGATATCGCAGCGGGCTTGAAAAGTTTCAGTGTTTATCTCAATCTTTACTATAGGGAGCCACTTTGATGGTTCAGAATTTATTGGAACATAATTGTGATGCTCCCTAAGCGTATTATAGCAACTTTCTAAGCTAGTAGTGCTAGCCTCAAGAGTGTTCAACCTAGCAAATATTTTTGCAAAAGAAATATCAGTTTGGCTAGGCATAGTGTAAGTGAGGATCAATTTCTTTATAGCATTAATGGCATCATCCTCATTACATTGGAGGAAATCTCCTCCCACAATAGCATCTAAAGCATATCTATAGCAAAGACCAATCCCAAGGTAAAAACTGCTAAGGAACAAGCCTTGAATCATTTTAGGCTCAGTCTTTTCATGTAGATCAGAGATTTTAGACCAAGCTTCCTTAAAACTTTCCTCAATTCCTTGTTTAAAAGTGAGAATCATTTCCTCGGGTGACATAGTGATTGGAGCAAGGCTAGACATAGTGGCAACTCAAGATAGGAACTAATTTTTTTGTGTTTTTCACATAAGAAAGCAAACAAGTAAAACTAATTTTTTTTGGATTTTTGAAGAACAAAACAAGCAAACTAAGCAAAAAGGAAACTAAGCAAAACAAAAACAACAAAGTAAAGAGATTGGTTATGAGGGACTCCCCTTGTGAAAATGTCCTTGACTCCCGACAGCAGCCTTGAAAATCGCTTGATGGCTCAATACGCGGTGCCCAGAAAAGTGCTTGGTGCGTGGTGTTGATGTAGAGCTCGTTGGGAACCCCAAGAGGAAGGTATGATGAGCACAGCAGCAAGTTTCCCTCAGTTATGAAACCAAAGTTTAATCGAACCAGTAGGAGCAAGGAAACACCTCAAAGGTGTTACTAGCTGAGCTTTGGCAGGGCGCACTACCAGTGCTAGTAGCAACGTGGAGACCTGCACAACACAACCACAGAACTTTGTCCCCAACTTGCGATGAGGTTGTCAATCTCACCGTGTTTTGCGGAAAACAAAGGATTAAACGTATCGAATGGAAAGAAGTAAAAGTTTGCAGAAAGTAAACACAAAACAATAAAAGATTGTAGATTGTATGTAAAGAAAAGGACCGGGATCCATAGTTCACTAGAGGTGGCTCTCCTTAGATAGATAACATGCTGGGTAAACAAATTACAGCGGGGCAATTGACAAACACCGAGAAAGCAATACATGCATATACTAATCATCTTGACTCCTTTGAGACTTGATTGGGGATTACAACATAATACATAGACCGCCATCCAACTGCATCTATGACTAATAATCCACCTTCAGGTTATCATCCGAACCCCTCAGTATTAAGTTGCAAACAGATTATTGCTTCTGAACTGCGTGTAAAGTAAACAATACAATTGTTCTATGAACAAAAGATCGTTGTTTTCTCCTAGTAGCAACAACACATCTAGTACCTTAGAGATTTCTGTCACTTCCCAGTTACGGAGGCATGAACCCACTATCGAGCATAAATACTAACTCTTGGAGTTGCTAGCATCTACTTGGCCAAGATAGCTACTAACAAAGAAAAGCATGCAAGATCTCAAATAACAAAGACATGATAGAATCAATAATCAATCTGAAATAGCATCTCAATATCCATCGGATCCCATAAACACAACATGTATGGATTACAAATAGATGATCTTGATCATGAGCAGACTCACAAGATCTAAACATGAAAGCACAAAGGAGGAGAAACCAGCCATCTAGCTACTACATGGATCGATAGTCAAGGATGAACTACTCACGCATCACATGGAGGCTTGCATGGTGATGAAGAAGGCCTCGGTGAATTCCCCTCTTGGCAGGTCTTGGGAAGAGCCAGATCCCCCGATCTAGGGATGGAGATGTGGCGGCTACAAACTCTTTCGTGGATTTTGATCGGTGCCAGGGTTTTCGTCCCGAGGGCAACTTATAGGCGGAAGGAGGCCGAGGGGTGTTGGGGTCGGCGGACCACCCCTGGCGCGGGGCTGGCCCGCAGCCGCCAGTGGTGTGGTCGGCCCCAGCCCCTCTCTCTCGTGCAGCATGATCCTTCCGGAATAATAGGCACTTTGGCTTTTGTCCGTCCAATTCGAGAATATTCATTTTTCGACTTTTGGAACCAAAACAACGAGAAAGCAGTAGCCTTGTGGCTCTTATTAATAGGTTAGTCCAAGAAATCATAATAAAAGTACTCCAAAGTTGGAACAAAACACAAGAAAGTGGATAAAACTAAGCATGGAACATCAAAAATTATAGATACATTTGCAATGTATCACCCGCCCTGCCATACCCCTTATTAACTCCATGGAGAGAAGGAGCCCTGCTTCCGGCCGCTATGCGCACCATGCGCCCTAGATCGGAAAGGCACCCAAATCCCCCTGCAATTCCTCCCCTCCCAATACGAACCCTAGCGCCTGCCAATTGATGCGAAGGCGCCCACCATGTTGTTGTGGGGCCTGGGATGGATGCACATCTCTGAGTCGACTATAGCAACTTCGCTGAAGAGCCTACCTAGAACCCCTGATTGCCTCGTGATGTGTCCAAAAAGCGCCATCTTTCTCCGTATTTAATCATTGTCTTTCGTCAAGCAATTGACAATATTCTCTCTTGATTTGCCACTAATGACTAATTATTGCAAAGATGTGCAAATCCTTCATTTGATTTATTTTGTGCAGGAAATCACACTTTTATGGAGAAATCTCGAGTCATAAATGATGATTTTGACGAAGTATTGATGACCAAGTATTCCTAGAGCTGAAGCTAGGCGCTAGCCGGCATAATGACCACTAGTACGAACGCACCCCTCCCGTACCGCTCGACCGTACGGGGTGGCGGCGGCTTCGTCTCATCAAACCCTACAATACTCATGAAGACGCCTATATATTAAGAGGCTCCTACCGCCGCACAGGGGGGCGCCATTCTCAGATTGCATCACAAAACCACCAAAGGAGATCCACACCATTGTTCATCCATCCATCATCCACCCCCTCCATTAGCCTTAGCCATTGATTTGTACTTTAGATATCCTTGTGATTCGGTGACTATTATAAGAATATTTGATTTCAATCTAAGTATCACACAATGTTTTCTATCCTTGATATTATTTTTACAAGTGAGTAGTCCTCACGGGCTGCGGGTTGGGAAAAAACCTCGCAACATTTATGTGTATCTAATCTATGGGAGAATTGTGTATTGGTTTGTAAGAGGGATTTGTATCATTTGTTTCTTTGTCTCTTGCCTCGATCTTTGGACTTGTAGGTACCCAAGATCCCGAAGATTGATCAAGGCTTGAGGTGAGATGATTTGCTAGCGGTGATCTCATAGGAACCCTAGTGACAGCAAGGGTGGTATGGTCTTCGTTTAGCGTCCCATTTGGGATCACAACAATATCATGACTTAATGCTTTGATCTCTATTTTGCACTTAATAATCGTTTGTAACTCAGTGCTTCGTGGTACACTTGATGGATCAAAACACTATTTCTTTGCATGTGTATTATTAGGGTCTCTAGTATATTAGGATGTGTTGCCCAGAAAAGAATATCTCTATTGGAACCTTACACATGAATGTGCTCATTTTTATCCTTTATCCCATATGATATGCAGCTGCAGGTGGATCTTCAAGCCTGGACTATCTCCATCCATTGATCCAACCACAATATAAAGTAAACTAGATTGGTCCGGTAAACGAAGGTAAAATCAAAAAAAATCATGTAGACGTGTCCTTACTTTTATTCCTATTAGCGTTGTTTCCCAAGGATTCGATAAACCTAGGTCTATTAGGGAAAAAGCTATTATACTACATCAGAAATCCAGATCGAAGGTATCACTCCGCCTTTATAGTCCCCCATCGCCACGACATCCAGCGCGTTCTTCTCACCCACTCCCATGACGAATGGTCCACGAGAGACAACTTCCGCATCGAGCTTGATTGGTCCACCAGAGACAACAAGGACTAGGTTGCTTGGCTCCAGTCCCAGCTCATGGTTGCGCTGCCCCCACGACGTCATCTTCGTTGATCTGAAGCCAACCAAGGCCGCCCTCACGCTGCACCGTGCCTCCCTCCTCCTCCATCAACCCCAACTCAAACTCATGCTAGAACTGCTCCTCTCCTATGGCGGCCTGGTCTTCATCCTCCACTACTTCCCCTGGGCTTTCAAGCTCCACCCGAACTAGCCACACGGTATATTTTTTTGCCACCGATCCACTCCAGCCATCCTCTTAACTGTGATAAATTCATCTAGATGCAAAGACTGATTTAGTACCTACTTATGTTGTCCTTTCTTGCTATACATTTTGGTTGATTTGTTCTAGCAAGTCGATGTGATTTCTAAGCTATTCTGCTTGCACAAAATACTACTCTAGACAAACATAAAATGGCAAATAGATATTCCTTGGTCACGAGTAGATATTATATGGTAGATATTCATCTAGTTGATCTTTTTTATAGAACTTCAGTCACATCATGGAGTACATCCCTTGGTCTCTACAGTATGTTGCTTGGTTGTACTCCAGTGTTCATTTTAGAATCAAAACTTCTAATGCTTCATGACTTGCGATTAAAATTATTAGATACATCTCTAAAGGGTTGTCCTATGGGAATGTATCTGCTGATATCCTACTATTTGTTCCACTGATGGTAGAAGTTTGATGCACTGGTTGCTTTAGCTAAGTTCAAATATTGTTTGATAGATTAATAGAATAAGAATAGTGTCATATTGAATAAGTTATTAACTCTGGACATAGTTGTTGTTGATTTATGTAATTGGTAGTACTCACTACATAGTTGTTGTCGATTTCTCATGGCATAGCTTAGGAGATCCTGTTATGTTTTTGCAAGCTCTTGTTGTTTGATTACTAGGAATTTTTGGAGTAAATGCTGTTATGAAGATTTGACATGGTTATGACTGTAAATCTAGTTGCTGTATCATTCTTGGAGCTATGCAGTAAATCTGCAACAAGCATGTACTATTGGGAATATGCCCTAGAGGCAATCATGTATGATGATATTCCCCAATGTATTCATAAATTTATTAAGTTGTCTTAGTATGAACATTAGATATATATCATTGAATATGTGATTCAGTTGTGGAACTTTATATTCATGTCGTTCATACTAGATGTCCTTGGTTGTTGAGGTTTTGCTGGACACACAACTTATACCAATGTGAAAGTCGGCTGATGACTAGGTTCCAATTGTCATATGCCTGGTGATGCTATCTGACTTACACGGACTCGGCTAAAGAGTTTAGCGAGTCGGATTGACCCATGGTTGAGATGCAACGAGCATGTTGTCATTTGTAGTCTCAAGAAATGGAATCCTTAGACCTGAGGTGATCGCATGATCCGAGTTGTGGATCGCCAGCTTAGATTCTATCAAACGTTGTTCCGTAAATGGGCAGTTATAAAGGTAGAGTTCGGGATGATTGTGAATCAAGCTGCGTGAGATGGATTACCAAGATGGGATTTGCCCCTCCGTAATGGAGATATATTCTTTGGGACCTCTCGTGTGATATTATTTGGAAGCATGGTCATGCGCGACTTGGTTAAGTGTTAACCATGGAATCAGACTAAGTGTTAGTCCACTGAATCGTATATCACGAAATGAGAAGAGAGAGTCCAGCTATTAAAGGGATGGCAACAACTCGCCTATAGCTTGATAAGATATATCGTGAGGCGAAGGTACTTGGATGGAAGTCACATTGAGAAAGGTTCATCTTATGACTTTACGGCGCTTGGGAGTTGGCACCTCTTGCTAGAGGCCGCTACCAGCTATCGACTCAAAATGATGACTCATGTTATGTCCAGGTGTACGTGAACCTACAGGGTCACACACTTAAGGGTAAGGAGCCTATGTGGATTCGATCCATATGGAGATTGGGATATGACCTAAATGGGCCTCAAGCGTTGATCCCAGCTAGGAGTGTATATAAGTGGAGTGACAAGGGATAGTCCCTGTCCTAGCTGTAACTTTCTCCACTCCCACTTCGGGCTAGACAAGATCTAGCAATCCTCTGCCTGAAGCTCCTCCATGTACGTGTGGATACTGGTAGAGACGTTGCACGTGCGGCGCTAGATATGAAGGAGTTCGTGGGGATCTAGATGTGATGTACGTGGTATCGTTCAGCACGGCATCAACTGGCGCGCTTCATTAATAATCCGCACATGCGTGTCTAGTGGTAAATCTCATGGCCTTTCAACTCAGATAGATCTTGGGAGCACTACATAGGGAAAACATTTTGTTTATCTCTGTGTGGCCCAACAGTGGTATCAGAGCGTTAGCTTCTGGTTTTAGGCTCAAGATCTCACATATGTGATATGCGGTAGGCATTATATTGGATCTATTTGATGTTTTAGTGGTCGATCTATGAGACAAATCGGTTTTGTACAAGGTTGATTGGATCAATCGTACTCGGAGAGATGGATGATCTGCTTTCCGTGATTCTACTGCTAAGGTCGTGGAACGACATACCCCTATTGGTCGGCTTCTGCCATCGGGTATATTGTGACACATAAATCTAGATGCGGTGATTGAAGATCAAAGAGTTTGATCGAATCGGAGTACGGATCGGAGTTGGATAAAATTATTTTATCCGATGAAGAAATCCATGTTCAGAATGCAGATGAGAATGCGGGGCCGCCGGCTTCGCCCTATCATAGCGCCTTAGATGTCGTTGCGAGTTTCACAACACCGAAAGATATCGTATCTATGCATAACTTGTTTTTGCAGGATGATGTTGTGAATGGTATGGCTTATGTGCATGTGATGTGTATAGTCCATAAGTTATCTGCGTATCACGATTTTTGTCAGTCGGCTAGAGCCTAGGTGTTGTCATTTTATTGTATAACGACATGCCTGTTGGATTCTCTATGTAATTTACTTTACTAGCTAATGTAGTTGTTTGGAGAACTCGGATGGCATGCAAGTCGATGTACAAGTCAGCTAGATGGAGTAAGGAGGACTGTGACAAGAGTTGGCACGAGTCGGCCTACAGGCTTCATGGAGATCGAGATCACCATGAAGAGAGCCAAACCATTTCACATTATAGTTACTTTACTTTGTGTTATGTTTATGTCTATGTTTTACCTTCGTTATATAGTTGGTAGAATATAATCCCTCAAAGAAGGTCTAGTCAGTCTCCCCGCCAGTGCTACACCATCACAAGTCAGACATTCTTGGTAGTGGGCTCATAAAATTAAGGTGCCATCAATTCTTCCCGACTAGGTGGGTTCGAGTCGGACTCTTACAGCGGAAGCACTTGGTGAGCTAGACGGGTATATCACAACGGTTGTGGGACCCGGGGAGAGGTAGGTTGGGAGCCGGGGCATGTGATGCCACCCGACCAACAGGAGTCGCATGAGATGCGATTGGCAAGGAGTTGCCTACCTAGATCACTTGGCGGCTAGTGGTGATGCTAAAGCTCACTAGTCGGCTTCCTTATTTAGGATCTTGAATCACCTTGTAACCATCGGAGGGGTGTTGGTTCTAGTGGGAGCATAAGTATTAAAATCTTTAATTTGCTTGCTCTTTTATGGATACATGTCTTAGGTGTTTTGCATATTTTATGTTGTAGATCAATGGCACCTAGTAGCAATCTCCCTCAGATATCCAGTTTTACTTTGAGAACTATCCTAGAGAAATATAAGCTTAATGGAACTAATTTCACCAACTGGTATCGTAATCTGAGAATTGTTCTCAAGCAAAAAAAGGAGGGACCATGTTCTAGATAACCCGCTTCCAGATGAGCCGAATGAGAATGCGAGTGTTGCTGCAACCAATGCCTACCGTAGGACTTGTGATGAGTCCACAAAAAGTAGCCTTCTTATGCTTGCTAACATGGAACCAGACTTGCGGCGGGAGTTAGAGAATGTTGAGGCCTACGATATGATCGAAAGCCTCAAAAGTATGTTCCAGGCTCAGGCAAAGACCGATAGGTATCAAGTCTCTCAAGCTTTGCTGAGTTGTAAGCTTAAGGATAGCGATCCAGTGAGTCCGCATATGATCAAGATGGTTGGTTACTTGCATTCTCTAGAGAGGCTGGGTTACCCCATTAGCAAAGAGTTCGCTACAGACATAATTCTGAACTCTCTTCCTAGTGCATATGGCCAGTTCATCTCGAACTACCACATGCATGGTATGGATAAGAAGCTCACTAGATTACATGGGATGCTCAAGCAGGCAGAGGTTGATCTCAAGAATGGTGCCAGTCAAGTGTTGATGGTACATAATAAGGCTAAGTTCAAGAAGAGTTCTTGGATTAAGAAGACGGCTAAGTCGGAAGGTAATGCTTAGGATTCGATCCCAAGCATTTCCTCGGGGAATAAGCCATCTCCTTCAGCTGGATCCACTTGCTTCTATTGTAAGGCGTATGGCCACTGGAAGATGAATTGCAACAAGTATTTGATTGACAAAGCCAAGAGTGGAGGTGTGACTTCCAACTCAGGTATGCTTGTATGCAATGTCATAGACATTTATCTTGCCGATGTGCCTAACAGTTCTTGGGTATATGATACCGGATTAGTAATTCACATAAGCAACTCGTTGCAGGGACTAGTAAGAACTAGGATCATGGCAAGATGCGAGGTTGACATTCGAGTCGGCAACAAAGCAAGAGTCTCTGCGTTGGAAGTCGGCATGATGCAACTTCATTTACCTTCATGGTTCTTAATGGAGCTAAATAATTGTTATTATGTTCCAATGCTTAGTCGAAACATCATTTCTGCCTACTGTTTGATGAGGCTAGGTTATGAGTCAAATATTAAGAATAATGGTTGTTCTTTATATTTGAATGATATGTTTCACGACTTTGCATCCGTCCAAGACGGGTTATTTATTTTCAATCTTGATGGTGAATCGGTCTATAACATAAATGTGAAAAGGTTGAAACCAAATGATATGAATATGACTTACTTTTGGCACTTGGTCATTGATACGTCCATTTTGCATCACTATTCTATGTCTTAATTCACTATTATTCATTGATATATTTCGTATTGAGAGGTGATACTTATGTTATTTCATCTGTTTTTGCATGGTTGATGACTTTTGGAGCATGGACCGCCGCAGTCAGGATTCTGATGGAAAAGGTGTTGTTTTGAGGCAAAATTCACGAAGATCAGAAAATCTGGGAAAATATACGGAAAATCCTATTTTTCCAGAAGACTAAGGATGCCAGAAGATGGAGTGGAGATGGGCCACAGGGGCCCACACCACCCCATGGCGCGGGCAGGCCTAGGCCGCGCCAGGAGGTGGTATGGCCACCCTGGCCCACTCTAGCCTCTCCCCTCTGGCGTATATCAACCTCCCGAAACCCTAAGACTCGCGGAGCGACCACGGAAAGATTCCGTCGCCTCTGTGGGGCGAAAAACACCGAGAGAGAAAGATCTCTCCGGCAGACAGATTTCTGTCGGGGGGAATTCCTTCCCGGAGAGGGGAGATCGTCGCAATCAACACCACCATCAAGCTGGACTTCATCGGGATCATCATCATCATCACCACCACCATCATCACCATCAGCACCCTCATCACCATCTCCATATTTCTGTAACAATTGAGTTGGATCTTGCATTAGTTCATAGGGGAAACTTTCCCGATGTTGATTACTCTTTGTAGTTGATGCTATTGAGTGAACCATTGAATTATTGATTATGTTCAGATTGTTATACATCATTATTCCATCTCTGATCATGATCCATATGATGTCTTGTGAGTAGTTCGTTTTGTTCTTGAGGACATGGGAGAAGTCTTGTTGTTGGTAGTGGAGTTGTGTTGAGAAAGATTCAATAGATTGTTATTTAAGTTGTGGTGTACTTCTTCTAGTGGTGTCATGTGAACGTTGACTACATGACACTTCACCTATATGGGCCTAGGGGAATGCATTGTGTATTTGGCTACTAATCGTAGGGGTTGCCGGAGTGACAGAAACCTGAACCCCCGGTAGGAAACCATTGCACAAGGGACGTAAGGGTCTTAGAGTTTAAAGTTGTGGTTAGGTTTCTACCTTAATTACTTTCTTGTACTTACGGATATTTGCAAGGGGTATAATCACAAGTATGTATTAGTCCTAGGAAGGTCTATACATTAGCACAGGTTCACCCACACAACACTTAGCAAGCTAGAGAAGATTAATCAGCTATATGAAGCGAAAGCACTTGACAGTCTTCCCATGTGTCCTCGAGAATGTTTGGTCATCTTAAGTAATACAACCGGCTTGTCCTTTGCTGCATAAAGGATTGGGCCACTTGCTGCATTTATTCTTACTGTATTTTATTTACTCGTACTTTGTTTACTTGCTTTATCAAAAACCCCTAAAAATCCATTTGCTAAGTATTTGCAGAGAATTCCTGATCTATACCACTAGCCAGCACCTTCTGCTCCTCGTTGGGTTCGACACTCTTACTTATCGAAAATACTGCGATACACCTCTTATACTTGTGGGTCATCAGTCATATAAGTTGGAAACGCATGAAGAAGCTCCATGATGATGGACTCCTAACTTCGTTCGACTTGGAGTCATTCGAGACATGCGAATCCTACCTACTCATCAAGATGACCAAGACACCTTTTGCAAAGAGTTGTGAAAGGGCGTCCGACTTGTTGGGGCTGGTACATAGTGATGTATGTGGCCCAATGAGCACGACAGCCAAAGGTGGTTATGAGTACTTCATTACATTCACTTGTGATTTGATTAGGTATGGATATATCTACTTGATGAAACATAAGTCGGAAGCCTTTGAAAATTTCAAAGAATTCTAGAATGAAGTATAGAATCAACTCGGCTAGAAAATAAAGTTTCTTTGGTCGGACCGAGGAGGCGAGTACATGATCCATGAGTTTGATGACCATATGAAGAGTTGTGGAATAGTTCCTCAGCTCACTCCACCGGGAACGCCACAGAGAAACGGTGTGTCGAAACAGCAAAATCGAACCTTGTTGGATATGGTAGGATCAATGATGAGTCGGACAGATCTTCCTTTATCATTTTGGGGCTATTTTCTAGAAACTGCAGCGTTCAAACTAAACAGAGTACCATCAAAATCCGTAGATAAGACACCACATGAGATGTGGACTTGCAAGAAGCCGAGTTTATCTTTTCTTAAGATTTTGGTTTGTGAAGCATTTGTCAAGCGACTTCAATCGGACAAGCTCATGGCCAAGTCAGATAAGTGTATTTTCGTGGGGTATTCGAGAGAAACCTTGGGTTACTACTTCTACAACCAAGAAGAGGGCAAAGTGTTTGTCGCTCGGAACTGTATCTTCCTTGAGAAAGAGTTTCTCAGTCGGGAACTCAGTGGGAGTACGGTGCAGCTAGAAGAAGTTCGAGAGGAACCTCTCAGTAGCAAGTTGGCAAAATCCTTGGAGGTTGAGCCGGTTGTGGTACCTAAGCCGGCAGTTGCACCTACACTACAAAGATCGGCCAGATTGTGAAGTGTTCGTGATGTATTACTGTTAGACGGTGATGAGCCGGCAAATTATTCAGAAGCGATGGTGGGATATGATTCTGTGTCGTGGCTTGGAGCCATGAGATCCGAGTTAAAGTCCATGGATGAAAATTAAGTTTGGAACTTGGTTGATCTGCCAGACGGTGCAATACCCGTCAAGTGCAAATGGGTCTTTAAGAAGAAAACTGATATGGATGGAAATATTTCTATCTATAAAGAACAACTTGTCGTGAAGGGGTTCCAACAGGTTCAAGGAGTTGACTATGATGAGACTTTCTCATCCGTAGGGATGCTTAAGTCAGTTTGGATCGTGTTAGCTATAGCAGCCTATTTTGACTATGAGATATGGCAGATGGATGTCAATACGGCTTTCCTTAATAAAAATTAACTGAGGAAGTGTATATGATACAGCCCGAGGGTTTTTTCGATCTGGATAATGCTGACAAGGTATGCAAGCTTCAGAAATCCATTTATGGGTTGAAGCAAGCATCTCGGAGTTGGAACATTCGCTTTGATGAGGTAGTCAAATTGTTTGGCTTCATCAAGAGTGATCATGATTCTTGTTTATACAAGAAGTTTAGTGGGAGCAAAATAAACTTTCTGATCTTATATGTGGATGACATATTACTGATTCGAAATGATGTCCAGATGTTGCAAGAAACCAAGGAGTCATTGGAAAGGATTTTCTCAATGAAATACTTGGGTGATGCAACTTACATACTAGGAATCCGGATCTATAGAGATAGATCAAAGCGGCTCATTGGATTGAGTCAGAGTACATATTTGGACAAATTATTGAAGAAGTTTAACATGGAATCATCTAATAAGGGGTTCTTACCGATGTCCCATGGTGTAAGACTTAGCAAGACTCAGTGTCTTTCGACAACTCATGAGTGAAGTCGGATGAGTGCGATTCAGTATGCCTCAGTAGTTGGATCCATCATATACGCTATAATTTGTATAAGGTCGGATGTTTCCTATGCTCTAAGTGTTGTGAGCAGATACTAGGCTAACCTGGAGAGATCCACTAGGTAGCGGTTAAGAACATCCTTAAGTACTTGAGAAGTACTAAGGATGTGTTCCTAGTTTATAGAGGTGAGGTTGAACTCAGTGTAAAGGGTTACACGGATGTGACTTATCTTACTGACTCAGATGATTCTCATTCACAATCTAGATATGTGTTTGTAATAAACGGAGGGGCTGTGAGCTGGAAGAGTTCCAAGCAAGAGACCGTGTCTGCGTCCACAACAGAGGCTGGGTATATTGCCGCCTCAGAGGCGGCGAAGGAAGCCATTTGGATCAGGAACTTCCTGATGGATCTTAGTGAGGTTTAGGGCTCGTCCAGTCCGTTAGACATGTATTGTCACAACAATGGTGCTATTGCACAAGCCATGGAACCTAGACAACACAGAAAGAACAAACATATACTCATGCGGTACCACCTGATTTGCAAGTTTATAGATCAAGGTGATATCAAGTTATGCAAGGTACACACGGATGCAAACGTTGTGGATCCCTTGACAAAGCCACTGCCACAGCCTAAGCATGAGGCACACGTAAGAGCCATGGGAATTAAATGCCTGGACAAGTGATGTCGGGATGATTGACTCTAGTGCAAGTGAGAGACTGTTGGGAATATGCCCTAGAGGCAATCATGTATGATGATATTTCCCAATGTATGCATAAAGTTATTAAGTTGTCTTAGTATGAACATCAGATATATATATATATTTGAATATGTGATTCAGTTGTGGAACTTTATATTCATATTATTCATACTAGATATCCTTGGTCGTTGAGGTTCTGCTGGACACACAACTTAGACCAATGTGAAAGTCAGCTGATGACTAGGTTCCACTTGTCATGGGCATGGTGATGCTATTCCGACTTACACGGACTCGGCTAAAGAGTTTAGCGAGTCGGACTGACCCACAGTTGAGATGCAACGAGCATGTTGTCATTTGTAGTCTCAAGCAATGAAATCCTTAGACCTGAGGTGATCGCATGATCCGAGTTGTGGATCGCCAGCTTAGGTTCTATCAAACATTGTTCCGTAAATGGGCAGTTATAAAGGTAGAGTTCGGGCTGATTGTGAATCAAGCTGCGTGAGATGGATTACCAAGATGGGATTTTCCCCTCCGTAATGGAGAGATATTCTCTGGGCCCTCTCATGTGATATGATTTGGAAACATGGTAATGCGTGATTTGGCTAAGTGTTAACCAAGGAGTCGGACTAAGTGTTAGTCTAGTGAATCGTACATCGTGGAACAAGAAGAGAGATTCGAGCTATTAAAGGTATGGCAACAACTCGCCTATAGCTTGACAAGATATATTGCGGGGCAAAGGGACTTGGACGAAAGTTATATTGAGAAAGGTTTGTCTTCTGAGTTTACGGCGCTTGGAAGTTGGTACGTCTTGCTAGAAGCCGCTACCACCTATCGACTCGGAGTGATGACTTGTGTCGTGTACAAGTGTACATGAACCTACAGGGTCACACACTTAAGGGTAAGGAACCCATGTGGATTTGATCCATATGGATATTGGGATACGGTCTAGATGGGCCTCAAGCGTTGAGCCCAGCTTGGAGTGTATATAAGTGAAGTGACAAGGGATAGTCCCTGACCTAGCCGTCACTTTCTCCACTCCCACTTCGGGCTAGACAGGATCTAGAAATCCTCTGCGTGAAGCTCCTCCCTATACGTGTGGATACCGGTAGACGCGTTGCACGTGTGGCGCGGGAGATGAAGGAGTTCGTGGGGATCTGGATGTGTTGTACATGAGATCGTTCAGCACGGCATCAACTAGCGCGCTTCATCAATAATCTGCACCTGCGTGTCTAGTGGTAAATCTCGTGGCCTCTCACCTGAGCTAGATCTTGGGAGAACCGTTTAGGGAATAAGTTTTGTTTATCTCTGTGTGGCTCAACATGTACATGATAATGATGCTCCATTCTGTATTCTTCATTGCAGTCGAATATATTTGGTGAAATGGCACTATAATTTGTAGAAAATCATACAACTTATTTTCTTGCTTCAGTTGAATGTCTCCTCATATCTACCGTGTATGGATTTGAGCCCAGTTATTTTGGTCTCCAAGTATATATCTGTGAGCCTAGTTATTTGGTTGTTATAGTTACAACGTTACAGTGTATTCCTGCTACCATCACGAAATAAATTTATTTCATGGAAGTTGGAAATGGATAGAGTTTCAGATTACACAGATATTGTTATTTATTATGTTAGATGTTTACGGTGTCCCCAATAGATATGTTCCACATGATGCTAACTTTTGTGCAGATATCTAATGCTACTTAAAAGTTGCCAAATAATCAAACTTTATAATTTTATTATATGAGATTGGCTATACTAGGTGGTAACATTATAATATATGAAAGCTTAATACTATTCCGACCTGCTATAGAATTTATCTCTAGTTATAATTTTCTTCCTCTTAGTAGTTGTTTGATATATTTTTTTATAATTTCTAGTAGTAGGAACTATCTGATAGCAAGTTTGGCAGTGTAAAATTAGTGTTACATAGTGAAAGCAGGCCATACATAGAGCTCATTATCTTATTTCCTTAGCAATCAAAGTAATCAATAATGAAATATGTTATGCTTCTCAGGTGAGATATCTCCTGAATGAAGAGATGGATTGTAGATGTCAATGTGCCTGCATGGGGACCTAAGTCCCCTGTTGTTACTCCGCTTCAACTTGCTGCTCATTGCAGGCTTGTCAGAGTCATGGATTAGCTACTAGAATATGGTGCAAATATTTATGCTTGATCAAAAGGACCTTGTGGCCGTAAATTTGCTTCTTTCTTGGATCTGATTACCGAGTTCGGGAAGTACTTCCATCCAAATATAATATGACCTTGTGAGTGCTCGCGCTGCTCCCGCGTACAGCCCACAGGTACCGGTCTTAATCCTGATTTGCCGTCAATTCCTGTTATGCCGTTAGACTTGATCACGAGTTTGAGCGAAATTGTTTGTTGCTTTCTTCCCTAGATCTTCCAGATGAATTACCATCTTCTTCACTCTGACTTAGCTGCTGTAATAGTTGTCCCCGTTTCTGAATGAAGAACTTTCATCATTAAGATCGCACAAAGGAAAAAAAGTACGGCGAGCGGCGGCTGTGCAGGCGAGCGGCGGCGGGCGGTGGTGGTGCAGGCGAGCGGCGGCGGGCGACGGCTGTGGTGCAGAGCGAGGGGGAGGAAAAAAGGAGCGGGGGATTAGATCGTGCGCTGGCAGGAGGCTCGTTGACTCGGTATGTAGACTAGGAAGTACCATGATACCCTTAGGATGGTTATTTTAAATCTGTGATTAACTTAGCTGATCCGACGGCTATAATTAATTACACTGGTTAGTAGCCAAAAGTACTCGATAGTACCGGCTGGTACTGCCCAATCACCGGAACAGAGCTCTTTTCTAGACTTATGTTGATATCACCATGCTATACAATTGATAGTATTTGTTGTTTCTAGACTTCTGTTTGCATTGTTTCAGGTGCCGCATGGCATTGATCGTATATGACTCAGTTCATTGAATCCGCAACAAGTTCCAGACTTTGCATCAGGTAGCACCTCAGGGCACCCGCAATGCACCGTACCTTAAGGTGTATCTTGTTTCATTTAACGCACATTTTTAGATACAACTCTCCCAATGGATTGTATCATCATATGAGTTTTCTAGGGCTGATCTAAATTGTCTCGGGGATGGCCTAGTTATTGTGTTGAACATGTTGCCTAGTTATTGTGTTCAGATGCAACAATGAGTTGGTAATCCTTGCTTTAGGCCCCGTTCATCACACGGGATTTTCACAGGCATTTCGTAGGAAGCTATTACTCTAGAAAATATTCCTTTGCTAGCGTTCGAAACATAGGAATCGTAAACGGTGTTTTGGAGGAGAACGGCAGCTGCTGTCGTGTGAACACAAATAAAATACTCCTATCTGAGATACGGTGGACATAGTAATCAATGCTTAGCCAAATCATGTTCTCAGCCATAGAACCAAAGGCGTTTTCCTAAACTTTTTTTTTCCATCAATCCGAATACCTTTATGCTCTATGTTTTCCTACGGTTTCTTTGTTCCTAGGTTTTACATCCAGCTTCCTTTTACATTCCTGTATTTTCTCTAGTTTCTATGTTTTGAATACCTGCATCCCGAACAGGCCCTTAACTCTTATACGTAATTAACAATGCCCCCTTTGCTTGCTTCTGTGCAGGGACGTGACTACTACAAGTACAAGCCTTGCTCAGCAAAAAGTATTTAGTTATTACACTTGTAGAGCTAGTTGTATCGTGATTGACATTGTATTTGTGTTATATGATATAAAAAAGTGAGACCAGCTGGGACTAGCTCGACATGCACTGTATAACAGATTATGGCTGTTATTTGAAATATTACAATTTTTGTCCGTTCCAATTTTTAATAATCTGAAGAACACGACCCTGACAATTGGGACATGCGAACTAGGATATGACAATTGGGACCCATCTAACGAGTGAACCTATTGTATAAAAATTAAAAATAAAACCGTCGAGCAAAAAATGCCAGGGCCCAAAAATGAAACGCTAATGTTGGGCTTAGGCTCATTTAGTTGACCAAAGTTGATAAGAAAAAAATGTAAATAGGCTAAATTGTTGGGCTTGGCCCATGTAGAGCACCTAACTGAACTGGGTTGATTTCAATCTAGGACCATTTCAATTGGTCACAGATCTGCCATGTAGTATTGCCACGTAGGATCCGGGCAGATAGCCCATGACCAATATTTTCATCATAGAATATATGACCATCTAATTTGGTTATGACAGTCTACGACCAATTCAGAAAAAAAAGGTCTTCACTGTCCGATAGTGACCCTCAGCTTTTGACCAACTGTTTTTGGTCACACTTTGGTCATAGCTAGAAAACTAGGACCATGCAGTGACCAATATGGAGGGTCACATGATAGCAAATTCCTTGTAGTGGACCTAGGCCAGGGCGGTGGGAGTGCACGAGGAAGAACCTGGAGAACCTCGTCCTCATCCCTTGTCCACTATGCTACTCTCCACCTGAAGAACCGTGACGACGCTGAAGACGTCGCCCTGCCATGTCCCCCTCTATCGCGGCACAAAGTGCATCACGGTCAACTATATTTGTACGAAGTCACTTGCCATATTCTGTAGAGGAAATAGGGGAGGTGGCCGAAGTGAACAACAGGAGCGCAGTTTGGCGGCCAGTTGTGTCGGCTTGGAGGTTGGGGAGGCTGGCCGGATGGATGCTCGGGGCAGTTGAGGCGGTAGGAAGAGAATGAGCAGAGAGAGAAGAGAGAGGAGTAGGTGGTTTCACTGCAAGTGGGCCAGAAGGGAAAATTTTGACGTGGGAGTTGTTGCCGGCACTCCCACTAGAGCCCCTCACCAGGGGTGGAGCGGGGGTGCTGGACAATATGCTAAGACTCTGATACTATTGACACTGTTTGGCCGGTCTCGGTGGGGAGCATTTTCGACTCGCAGCCCCCCCCCCCCCCCCCCCGGGCAGCCACTTTAGAGGGCAGGTTTGGGGGCGCCGGTGGAGATCCTCTTACTTAGAGTTAAACATGCCACATTTCTCCTATGTGAGCAAGGTACAAATTCTTAAAAAAAATCAGCAATCCTCTCTATATAATTTAAAAATTGCTAGCGTAGTCTTTTTTCTAAAATTGATAGCGTAGTCAATTAAAAAAGTTGTTTGAAGTTTTAACGTTGTGGGAGCTATTTAATTGATTGAAATGCATTACATATAGTACTCCCTCGTTTTAAAATATAAGATATTTAAAAAAATAAACCCATAACTCTATACACTTTTTAGTGTGTAGGTTAACTCATTTTTCTCCAAACCTACACACTAATAAACGTCTACATACATGTGTTTATGAAAAATATAAAACATCTTATGTTTTGGAACGGAGGAGTACTAGCTTGTACTCAGCCAACAGGGAATAAAACATGAGACCCTTCACACTGTACGCAACATAACTTTCGTACTCTCTTCGATCCAAATTAATGTTCTCAGATTGCGCTAGATTAAGATATATCTAGCACTAAAATATGACTAGATACATCCGAATCTAGACAAATATGAAAACATTAATTTAGATCGGAACATAATATTCTAGCTAACCGAATTTATTCAGTAGTTAGCACGAAATGATAACCGCGTTTATAGTTTGGAAACAGGCAGATTCCACTCTGTGTGGGAATGACTCCAGAGACTGTTTGGGGGCAAGAATCGGATTTCTTTTTATACATTTTTGTATTATAGGGATTTTATTTCACGGGGAGAAGATAATTAATTTAGTAAATACTCCCTCCGTTTTAAAATATAAGAAATTTTAACTTTATGAAGTGAATGTATCTAGACTTTTTTAATGTCAAGGTTTACTCCGAACTATACACTAAAATGCATCTAGAAAGCTAAAACATCTATATTTTGAAATTTGAAACGGAGGGAGTACTTCGTTTCTGTATACAAACTATATTACGCTAGATTTGTTCGCTTGCACTGACTGAGAGTTAGAGCAGTGTAGTATGACCCCACTAAAATCATTTTCTTATCTTGTCAATTATAGAGCCTGATATACGGTGCATAAAGCCACTTGTGCATGTCAACTTGCTGCAACAACATACCCTATGTGGAAGGAAGGGAAGGACCACGCCAGCCACAAAAGGACCAAGATCAATATCACTTCTAAACCGGATCGGATCTCAGTATGGCGCCGTCTCGGTCACGGGTGAGTACAGTGAATGGGTAAGACAATAATGGTTCAATGATACTATCACGCTGGCAGAGGTGCATGAAAATATCTACTACTCCCTTCGTTCGGGATTATAAGTCTCCCACGGATAACTAGGTTGTAAATTTGACTAACAAAATATAAATAATATATTATAAAAATTATATCATTAGAAACTTTAGATGTTATATTTTCTAATGGTGTAATTTTTAAAATATATAACTTATATTTTATTGGTCAAATTAACAACCTAGTTATCCGCGCGGGACTTATAATCCCGAACGGAGGGAGTAGTACAGTACTATATAAGTGGGTAATTATATCTAGCACACAAATTACTAGTGTCTCCGCGCCCAATTGAAAAAAGAAATACAGGTCACCCTTCCAGCTTTCATACTAGCGCCATAACTAATTGCTCAGTCTATTTCATAATTTGGTATGTATTGGCAAACTTGAACTGAAGATATTTCTTCCCCTGTTCCCCAACCGAGAGCAAGAGCATTTGTGCTGGTACACGCTCTTCGATAGATTTTATTGGAAGAAGTTAAAAGTAGTTCGAATTTTAGCTATATATGCTCCATTTCAAGATTTTGTACACAATTTCGTATTGAGATTTTAAAATAGACACTGTGATAATACAATATAATACATGATACAATACATTATTAAGATAGTATTATATGTTATGTGCATGATAGTTGTATATAATATTACTCACTAGTATCATAGTGGGTAGCATCATGTACTAGTATCATGCATATTATCTCTATAATATATGATATTATGTAGTAGTGTCAGTCTCATTGTATTTATAATTTTGTAGAATCTCAATGCAAAATTATGTGCAAGATCTATTAGAAATTAAATTTCTTTTACTTCAAAAAAAAGTTAAATTTATTTTTTCTATGTGATATGATACGGTATCTCAGTGCATGCTACGTCCGTCATCAACAAGATTTCAGCAAACCACATGTAGATATGTGCTGGCGTGATCTGTATATGCTACAATGCAACCTAAATTTATAGTTTACTGACGTCTCATTGCGTCCTCTAGGGCACGACTAGTAGACAAAACGCTCACGGGACACGATGGTGAAGCTGATGTTTGATGAGCAAAGGCTTTTGATGACAACATTTTGGAGGAGAGCGTAAACTTGCAAAACAAGTAATGTGTAGTGATTGCCAACCAAACAAGTAATGCGGAAGTAATGTCGGTGAACCTTGGCAACTTCTTCAATGTATTTTTGGCAACTTATGATAGAATATAACGTTAGATCTTCAAGCTCATTGAGCTATCAAAACATTCAACCATTATTTCTACTGTTCGTTTTAGGTGTTTCTGTTCTTAATTTTATAGCATGATAACATTATATTATATTTCCTGATAGTTGTTTTTAGAAAACTAAGGTTGAAAACTTTGTGATATACATGTACTATCATTGTCTTATTGTTTGGCAACACTTTGGTGCATATCATGGCAACTGAGTTATTTTCTATAATAAAGGCTTGTGATGATGGATTGGTTTGGCAACTTTGTGTTTTACATAACATTTTCACTCTTATTTTGACTTTTGCGGTTAGGTTTTCAAGTTATAACTCAACATATGTAATATTATGTTTTGGCATGGTTATTTATTATGTATCATTTAGGCTGGTAATTCATGGCTCACTATTCACTTTTAAACCAATTTCCATTCATAATTACGTGGTTATCCGTTAGGTTTATTGCCTAGTAATTTTCCTGATGATAGTCATAACAGAATACTCATGCTGATACCATCATGTTTTGTAATCAATTACCACCATAGTCAGCTTGTTTTTCTCCCGATGCTTGATACTAGCTTGCTCCATTCCAACGAATAAGGATTATAAATTTAGGAAAAAGTCAACATACTTCTAAGTTTGAACAATATTTTGGAAAAAATATGAGTAATCACAATACCAAATGAATGTCAATAGATTCTACATAAAATGTATTTTCATAATGTTATTTATTTTATACTGTAGTGTTGATATTGTGTTTCATATGTTTCGTCAAACTTAGTAAGGTTTGACTTTTGATAAATTTATAATTCTTATTTATTAGAATGGAGCTAGTATATGTTTGTGGTAGATGGCAATTTCATGAGTGATGGATGTATTGATTGTTTCTTTCAATGAAGGAGACAAACTGTAGGCCTTTTTTTGTTGTTTTGTACAACCTTGAAAGATTTCTGGTAGCTACATGGGATGCATTTTTTTGCCATCATATTTGCTTACCTTTTGGTGATTCTCTTTTTGGTAGGTGGTCCTCTAACTCATGGAGGAGAAAGGACGCAGAGCTTTTTAGTACTCCCTCCGATCCAATTTAATGGACACAGATGTGTCTAGATGCGGATTTTTTGTGCGAGAAAAAGAGGAATATATTGCAACTTTGTCCATTACAGAAGGATCCAAAAATATAAGAAAATTACACAAAGATCCTTTGGATATCGACCACGCTGACGGCTAGGACGGCCCGGTGGCGTGCCGGTGCCACTGATCTACACATCGCCTAGGATTGAAGACGGCTCCTTCGCATCTGGGAAGTCGTCGGACTACCGAAGAACAGACATCAAGGACCGTCGTCGTCGCCGAACAACCCTCTTCTTCAATTTTAACATCCGGGGTCGCCGTCTCTCGGCCCCGGGCGAGGACTTGACGCACAGCGCCGCTCAAAAGAATTGCGAGCAGGAGAAATGCAGAAGACCTGCAGAGGAACCCCAGGGGACTCCACCGTCGAAGAGGAAGATCTCTGCCACATAAAGCCATTCCAGCCTTGCCACCCACTCCCCAACACCGCCGGCTAGCTCCCTAAACGAGCCTGTGCTATGTACACACCACAAATCGGGGTTCCCCCAACCTCCTGCTGCCGTAGCAGCCGTCGGGGGGAGGGGGACCGATGATCTAGCGGTGGTGAGGTGGGTCGCCCAGGGGATCTCGGAAAAACGCCCACTCTACAGTAGACGGGGAGAGGAAAAGGGTCCAAGGTCCTGTGGTAATAAAACATGACTAGATATATCTGAATCTACATAAATCTGAATATATTAATTTAGATCAGAGGGAGTAGAAAAAGTTGATGCCTAGAACCAACCTGTGGTTGGATGTTTAGGAGGATAGCGGCATCCATAATCCACCAGAGTTCAAACCCCAGGTTTGATACTCTGGTGTCTCATAAAAGACGGAATATTCTTCGGTAGGAGGCAATGTTCCCGTCGATCGCGAGGCCCCCGTGATGACTTCGTCAAGTTTAAGACCCGTCGGATCAGTCTCAATACTTAGTCTTTCGAAGCTGTTTATAAGAATAGGGTGTGTGTGCGTGCAGAGGATGAGTATCTCTACTATTCGTTAAAGGAGAAGACGACCAGATGGTGGTACGTCAATTTTCTCCGTCCGCGCAGCTCCTCCCACGCGGAAAAAACCGGTAAACAAAATGCTACTCCGTAAAAAAAATCGGCTGAGCGAACATCACAGCCATGTAACCCCACGCGACCACCATCTCGCCTCTCGACCTCTCCCCTTGCATAGCCAAGAAGGAAAACAAATTCCCCACCATTGCCGATTCCTTGCCGTGCCGCCGTTGCTCCGTCCCGACTCCCGTCCCCGCCTCTCTATCATGTGCGCCGCGCTGTCGATGCCTCCCTTCCCCGTTCCCCATGTCTCCTGGCCCATCCCGAGCCGTGTTGTCTCCCAATCTGCCATAGTCAGCTGGAAACCGCCGGTCAGCTCGATCCATGGCAACTGCCGATGCCGATCGTGGAGCTCGCCCATCGTGGAGGTCGTGCTGGTTACCTCCTCTCCTAATAAAAAAGGTCCAAGTCCTCCTATTCTCCTACTGCTGCACATCAGACGCCGGCCGACGCTCCTTGCCGCGCCTCCGACGCTCCGCCCGATCTCAATCCCGCCTCACTGTCTCGACCGTCGCACGTGTTGCGCCGTGCCTGTGGACAGGACCTTCTCACCGGAGCCGCTGGAGGAGACGACCGACAGCGTGCACGTCCTCACCACTGGCAACTCCCTCAGCGGCTAAGGTATACGAGTTCTCTGTTACTTGAACATCACTTTATTACTTGCTCTAATTCCTAAACGTTTTCTGCAGAGTCCATGTTGAAATTTTTTGCGTCAGTCATCTTTCCCCTTCATCTTGTAATTGCTTTAGGTAGGCAGTTTGCAGATGGATATTCTACTTTAGATTATGCTACGTCCTCTACCTATGACTCCGTTGTTTAATGATCACACAGCTTGGAAGGCAAGATGCCAAGACAGGACTGTTTCTTGCGTTTATTTCCAAGTAAACAGCTGATAATGCATTAATATTTTAGAAGCTTTGGAACTGCGCAACTAAGAGTGAATCCTGGAGTTGAGATATGAACATTGGTTTTGTAGTACGGAGTACATATGGTCCTTTCAAAACAAATCATAGTATATTTTGAATCGTTGTTTGCATAGCACTAGGTTATGTTGTGCTGATAGATCATTAACCTGGAAGTTTCTCCTATGATACTTCCAATGGTATGGAATTATTTTTTACTTACAGTATCAACCCTCACCAGCCTTTCACTTTTGCGAATTAAAACATGCATCTAGGAAACTACTCAGGGCTATTTTTCATCAGTTTACTGAAAAGGGGAAGAAATCTCCTTTAAACTAATTAGTTTGCACCTTTTTCTTAGCTTTAAATTAACCTTGAAAGGTAGACAATGATGTGTTCTACATACTGCTAAATATAATCTTCCTCTTCAATGTTACAAAACGTGTGTGCTTCTGTCACCAAATGGTGACTCTTTGCATGGCCAAATAAAGTACCTAGGGATTACCCTAAAGTTATTGGACTATGTACTAACTCTATAGGTAAGCTTAAGAAATTTGATCCTAATTTTATTGTGTGATTATGTTGATAGATAATATAGAAAAACCTGCATGTCCAACCATGTCACTCCTCTGAAACTTAAGCTTCATACTCGTGCTAGCTTCTAACAATTGTTGTGATTGCTATGGTAGTCTACCGGGTTGCATGTCCCTACTATTGAGTGCACATATGAATGTTTCAAGCTTGCTTCTGTAGTGTTTTCATGCCTCGTGCTATTTTTTATTTCTTGAGATACTTAGTCCATCTACTATGTAAGCTGCCAACTAAATAATTTAGAGAAGTTATAATTTTTATGCCTTTCCTTCCTTGATTTATTCATTGTGCATATTTGAAATTTATGTTCAATGTAATGTAAATTTTAGTCTTTATTACCCTGGTCCAACCAATGCTCAACTAGGTATGCTAATTAAGACTACTGTAGTTTGCATGAGTGAAAACGAGAGTTCATCTGATGCAAAATATCAAGTGGTAGATGATGTGTGGCAATGGTTCATTTGCTATAGTATGTGAGAAGGCAATGCTTTGTCCTTCTGTTCCTCTGCATCCTGTCCAAGGAAAAAAACGTCCCTTCATGTCTATTCTTTCATAGTAGGATATTGAAGTTTTATGTTCATATTGAAAGGTTTATTTGTATGTTTTTCATGATTTGTAATTTCTACATTACTCAAGTAAGGCAAATCTTTATCCAAACATTTTTCACTTCCCTTGAATTGCTTGAGACTCACTATATTGAATTTGGAGTGTATAGTGCATTGTGAGTTGTAAGCAATAAGGAAGTAATACCAGAAACAGGAGTACAATCTTTCATTTTTCACTTTCTAAAGATTAAAGCATGGTGTTTTTTTACTCTTCGGCTGTAGTCATGCTCTGCTGACCGTATTAGTAATTTTCTTCATTTGTGATACTTATTTGTTTTTTTGCAGAGTCTAGGCTTAAGAGATTTGGGAAGCTCAAATCAATAAATCTGTTATTCACATAATTCGTTCTTGTATTGATTGGTTCCCTAAGAAAAATACTGGAACATATTTGAAGAGAAAATATAAAGCGTATTCAGGTACTTTATGCCTCCTAATCTTCTCAGTTTATCGGGAATAAAGTATTAGAGAAGCATTTTTTTCCTATAGTTGTTTATTTTATGTTGTTCAACTTGTGGATAGTGACTGTAGTTTTCAGTCAACACAAGGTCAATTTTTCACTGCTTATTAAGATATGTTGCTCACACCTAGATATTGATGAGTGAATTATTCCAATATTGTCTTCAATTGCATTTGGTTCAAACTATTCTGTATAAGAGTGATTCCTTGAATATTTACTGCTGCTACATGTGGTTATTTGGTTGATAATATTCTGTTTATATTTTAGTGTTAGGCACGTTTGCTTTTGGACAGAAATACCTTATGCCTAAGAAAAATCTAGGTAAAACTATTTTCGAAATAAATGAGAGTACGACAACAATGACAAGTTCAGATCTATGTAACTAAAAAAATGAATGTGGTCCTTTCTTTTGTGAAGATGACTGATTTTTTAAACTTATAAGACCACATGCTTCAGTTATTTCACTTTCCAGTGATAAATGAATGGCTAATTGCTTGTGACCAATAAGACTTTTTAGAGGATTTAACAGAAATGAAATATTTTTTCAAGAACACAAACTCCCTACATCACATTAGTCAAAGGTGAATACCATGAAATATTTTTTCAAGAACACAAACTCCCTACATCACATTAGTCAAAGGTGAATACCGTTTCCTTATTTGGGTCTGTTTTTGAATCATGGGAGCTTTGAGTTATATGATCTTTGCGCATTATAGTGACACCTTATTGTATATGTTGTATCATGAACGGTTATGAAGTATGTATTTCACATCTATGTTGGAATGTTCTGTAAATAATCTTATTAGCAGCAATACTGAGATTCATGAAACATATGAATGGTTGTATATGATGTATATATGTTGCACTATCGATGCATATTGTTCTTTTATTAATCCATGTACTTTTGGTCTAATATTTATCAGCCTTCAGTGAAACAATAAGCCTCTCTTTTCCAGGAGATCTTTGAACTTGGACAACATTTTTGGATCCTAACCGGGAAAATAAAGTTGGCCAAGCTTATTACCGACATAGAGCTACAGGTCAGCACACATGCTAACAATATGCTCTATACCTACAATTCTTGCATCGTCTTTCCCATATATAGTTTTGTGATTTTTTGGTCATTATTTAGTGGTAATCTTGTTCCTACATATGCTCTTTGCCTACCATTATTATAGATTTGCCTCCCACACCATTTCTGAACTGCTTCTTTGACGAATATTTTTGGTTGTTATACACACTTTTTGTACTACGGTGGTTTCCAATTTTCATGCATTTCTTGGGATGGGAATGTTTTCCTTGGAAGTGTGCAACCTTATAAAACCTTTAATATATTTGTTATGTAGATGGCACCTATTGATGTTACAAGTAAGCGGACGTATGTGCAAATGTTAGAAACCCCGACAACTCCTAGGTTAGTTTAACTTACCTTCACATCATTCAAAAAAGTACTATCTATCTTACACGGTTGATAAGGGTGGGCAAAAACAGTGTCACAGTTTCACCGGTTTCTGCTTAGTTCAAAATTTTGTACTAAACTAGAGATGAGATTTGGATTCCTGAAAGGAAATGACCTAGCTGTCACTGGCCGGTTTCACCGGTTTCACCGGTTTCCTACGGTGTCAGTTTTGCACACCCCTAACGGTTGACTATAGATTTAAGGATTTCGATGACATCGAGTATGTCGATATTTTTTTGTTCTCAAAGTGGAGCATTGCTGTGAGGGTGGAAGTCAAATTTCCACCTAATTCATATGCTGACAACATTTGCTTCATTCTCATGGATAGGAATGTGAGTAACAAACACTTCGGATACATTAGGTTCCCCGCCCAGCTCTCGTCCCCCGTCCCGCCGCCTCCGCCATCCCGCGCGTTGCGCCACCACTGGCGCATTCCCCATTCCCATGTATCCTGACCCATCCCTAGCCGCACCGCCTCCCTGTCACCATGGTCAGCGGGAAACCGCCGGTCAGCTCGATATGTGGCAATTGCCGATGCTGATCGTGGCACTTGCCAGATCATGGAGCTCGTGGTGGCCTCCACCACGTGTACAAAATGTACGAGCCCTCCTACTGTCCTATTCCCGCACGTCCATTTCCTCATATTCTCCATCATAAGAGCGTTCTGGCCAGAGCCTGTGGGGAAGACGACTGAGGCCGGCATGTCCTCACTGCTGCCAACTCCGTCTGTAGCATCCAGGTATGTATGTCTGTTTTGCCTTTCCTTACGTAGTTTTGAACCTTAGTTTCTTCCTCTAATCTTCTCCATGTAGCCTGACAAGCAGTCCAAGAAGCGTAAGGGGTTGATACTTTCATTATATTTTTAGATGATGGATTAGTGTAATGGAATCGATTACTACCTTGTCCCTCTCGATCTTGGAGAGATGTGGCTTCATCGAGTTCCCCAGCCTCACGCCTCCCCATGCATCCAGAAGCTCTTTCTCCCTTGCTCTAATGCGCTCTTGCTCCTATTCTCCCTTTGTTCTGCATGCAGCCTGGCAAGTAGTCAAAACATCGTATAAGGGCTGGTATGTTTGATAATCCCTGGGTGGAAGATTAATGTAATAGAATTAATTACCTTCTCACTCTCAATATTGGAGAGACAAGGCTTCACCGGGCTCCCCAGCCCCTCTCCTCCCCATGCAGCTAGGAGCTCCTTCTGCGCTCTTCAGCGGGCTCGAAGACGCTTGATAAATTTTCTTCGGCAGCAGCAGCCTACTTCTTGGCTTGCACAAGCTTCGTTGGACACCTTACAAAGATGCCAGCCAGACTTCTGGGGGCTCCATCTGCATATTATGTATCACTCTTCTTTACCAAGAGCGTATCACCATCGCCCTTCTTTTGATGCTCCAACTTCTGCTTTTCAAGCCTGACCTGATCTAAACTGTCGGATGCTTTGTCATTGTTACCATGCTTTTCCTGATCAGTCCGCACACCAGTTACCTTCTCACCCTTAACCTTGGAGATATGTGGCTTCACCAAGCTCCCTCTACAATGTTCCTAGCTTTTAAAATAATCTTGAAGTTTAGACAATGGTGTTTGCTGACATATTTTTAAAGCTGAACTCCGTCTATGATGTTCGAAAAACATGAGTGCTGTTGTGTGGTTTACATGTTGCCAAGTTTGAAAAATATGTAACCAGCCTCTAATAACCTAAAAATTGATGGTTTACCTGTTGCCAAGTTTGAAGTTTAGACAATGGTATTTCTCTTTATTTACTAGGCATTCTTAACCTCCTCGTTGTAGTCGACGAGATCCTCCTACAAGTGGGCATTTGAGTGAACAACACAGTATTTACGTTTAGAATATGTATAATATATTGAGGTTCCCAGTCCATTGCAGCAACAAGTACTTCCGTATGACATGTTATCTCCTAACTTCTAACTATCTTTGGCAGATTGCTGAAAACAATATGGTTCCTAAGTGATTTAGAAATGGCACTACATTATGGAACCATATTATCCTCTGTCTAATCTAACTTGCCATATGCCTTTCCTACCAAAAAATCTAGATTAATGTACCCTTGGTATCATTAGGAAGAGAACTTCATCTCTTGTGAAACAAATTCAGGTTATTAGGGAGGAGAGATTTGAGTACCTTCAGTTCTCTGTATTGACGTGTGATTCACATCTATTTTACCTTTGCTTCATGTTCAAGTAGTTTTCAACTATAGGTTCAAAGGCGTCCGCAAGTTCTCCTTTAATTTGTTCTCTTCATAAAGTGGCTTGCTAGCCTTAAACACCTAGAAATATTTGGGGCTTAATCTTAAATAGCTAATGTATTAGTCAATAACTATTCAAGAATTTCAATAGACTTGCTTGCTTTCCTGAAAGGACCTATCTCGAAATAAGTCATTCCCCTTTGAAATCTCTCATAATGTTTCATGCTTACCAAATTTTCTACTGATTGATGATGTTGGATTGAAGGAAATAATTAGTGTTGCTCTATGTGGAGAGTTCACAAATTTATTTTCCCTGTTTGTTAAATATTGATACTTGTATAACCAATTTCGAGTACTCATTTCGCAAGTGACCGAAAGTTTCTTAGGATTGTTCTCTCTTAGACGCACCATTCCATTGCACGTCAACTCAATTGAAAACTGGAAAATTTCTTTTCTTACTGAAAGTACATGATCAGCATCAGGGTTGAGGAAAGTAAACTCTCTGTTTTCAGAAAGTGAACCAACACCGTTTTTTAATAGGATAAACAACACCAATCTTCTATTCCAAAAGTAACACAACATCTATAGCTCATGTGAGTGATGATAATATATATGAACCATTTACTATAGGAGAAAGTAGGGACGTCTATAGCTTCCACCGTTGAGTACTTTGGTGATTCTTTTCGTAAATATCTAAACTTCTTATGCATGGTTATTGATGTAGCCTATAAGAAGAAAAAAGGTCTGAAGTAGTAGCCAATCCACATTCCATTTTCAACTTCACTTGGTTTTTTCTCATAACTTGTCATTTTCAAAATCTCACACTCTACTCTATTGTCACTTGTGCCACATTTTTAGATTTCCAACAAAAGACTGTAAGGAGGAGAAATCACAGCAAAAATTAATAAAAATATTCTTAATTTCTCATTATTGAGTGCCTATTCAAGGTACGTATTTCTGGGATTTTGTCTTCCTTTTTTCTTGTGGGATGCATTGTTTTACGAAGTGATGTGAGTTTTCTTGATGTTTCCTTTAGAAAGTTTTCTGGTGAAAGTGTATCTTAATCTTCTTCCAATTATGCAAGTTTCTTTAGGAAGTTTTCTGATGAAAGTTAGAATTATAAAAGCATGCTCCAATATTTGTTGATATATTGTTTGCTTTCTTGCTCCCATATCTATGTTAATTTTCTTTGCTTCCTTTCTTTCATATTGTTTCCTATGGAGCTTAAAACATATGATGGCAGCTTTAAAAATACCAGAATAGTATTTTCTTTAAAGAACACTCCCTAAGGTTGTTGGCTTATTGAAGCCTCCTCTATATTTACTTTGAGCATTTTAATAACCCAGCGAAAAATCGTAAGATAAAATCTACGTGGTTGCATTTAACACGATGACTGTGACATGGAGAATGTGTGGTTGAGTGTCATCATGTGCTTGCTTGTGAACTGTAAAATCCTTTGGGATGTTGTTAGGTGTTGTGACTAACGGAATCATGGTTATCTGCTTTATTGACACTTTGGTGTTGTTTGTGTTAAGCATGGATATCAAGGGCAGTACAGAATCTTCGTAAATGCTTACTCGGATACACATTGGTTTTGGACTAATTATCCTTGTTGTCTTATGACAAAGTAGTTGCTTAACTATAAATTTTTTTATGTTCTCTAAATTATGTGGTTGTTTAAATGTTAATGCCAAATCCTTCTCTATTTAGATATCTTTCTATATGATCTAATATAATTTATCCCTGTAAAATTAATCTTTAAATTTCATATTAGATCTTATTTTTCAGGTACACTTCCTAGAAGACCGACACCCAGACTGTTGGCTTTTGGTCAACGCCTACCTTTTTTGCTTGTGAAAAGGTATGTATAGATTAACTCTAGCGTGAACCAACATTGTGTGTAATAGAATCAAAGATGTCCATTACCTATAGTATTCATTCTTCACTTTATCCTCACAAGTATATTCATGATTTTCTTTAAACTTGAGGTGACTAGATCAAGAACCAAAATGTAGAGAATTAATGTTAGTATCTTTATTATGTAGATGGCACCCATTAAACTTTCAAGTAAGTGGACCAATGCAGACATCACACAAAGCCGGGTGACGTACGACAAGCCTCACATCTTCCTCACGATAACCTGCAACCCAAACTGGCAGGAGATACAAGACATGTTGTTTCCAGGCCAAACCCCGCGGGACCAAGCATATCTCGTGGCCCGAGTGTTCAGGTCCAAGATTGAGATGATGAAAAGGATGCTTACCAGGAAGCATATTTTGAGCGTTCTAAAGGTGGAAGTCTACGTAGTAGAGTTCCAGAAGAAGTGTTTTCCCCATGCTCATTTCATGTTGATGTAGGTAGACCATGTTTGAGCAAATTCCTTGATGATCATTAGTCTTTTAAAATGTAACCCTTGCCGAAATATTTGAGACATATATATATGGCTGCATTTCTGCTATCATTTCCATATACACGAATATTTATGTACACTTTATGTTTACACGTGCGATACGAGGAAATATTAAGGCGCCGTGGCAAAGCACGGGCATTCAACTAGTATATGCTTATTTGTGAGCACCCAATCGTTTATACTGTGTTTTGCAACCAAAAAAGCCGATGCCCCGTGCTCCATATTATGTTGTGCATTGGATGGTCCGCGCGGATGGCGGGTTTGAAAACGAGTGCTGGCGCGGTACTATGGTCACGACGTGACGTATGTTGCGCTCTATTGGTGTCCTTTTCTTTTTAATTTGCTCTTTTGATTTTTATTTTTAGATATAGATGGATTATTATTAACAATATACATTTCCCTACCTTTTTTGACAAAGATACATTTCCCTACCTATCAAGATGGTACTTCCTCTGTCAAAAATAAGTGACTTGTATTTTTTTTAGATTTAGACGTACCTATATACTAAAACATGTCTAGATAATAGATATGAATCTAGACAAATACAAGTCACATATTTCTAGATGGAGGGAGTATAATAAACAAGACTATTGTTTTGTGACTGGACAACTAATCAACCTTAGTCTTGCGGTGTAGAAAATTATTTACTTTTTAGTTTTTTTTGAAATGAGCATATATTAATTTTTTTTGGAAATAAGCATATATTAATATCACAATAGTACCAATTACACTCAGCCTCTGCAACAACGCATTACCCTATTGGTATTACATATGCACATAGCTGAAAAAAATAAGAATTAAAAAAAAGAAAAGTCCTGCTACAGCGATAAGATCCACTAACCTCACCGGAACAACACCAGAAGTCCAACATGTCTAATAGAGACGCCTTCAAGAAGAAAACAGAGCATAAGCACCATCGTCGCCCAATCAAAGATCATAGGTTTTCACCCTGGAGAAAGTCCTCGCTCACAAAACAATGCCTTCAACAAGGTCATTAAGGCCAGATCTTGGATTTTCACCATGCAAGGTAAGACTATGAACTCCTCATGTGTTGTCGCTCTCACTTTCCGATGCCACTGCTATAGTTCACAAATCATCAAGCCAATTCCTCATCGCCACCAGGACTCGACCCACCATAGCTAGTCCACAAATATTGGCTTCCATAACATTCTCCGCACACTGACTTCACCATGGAACTAAAGACATATTCCATTATGGAAACAGACTGCATAGTTTCGCATCGCTCCCTCTGAAACTAAACGGTCAGAAAAACAACGATTGCGCGCGACCGAATCCCATCAGTTCCAGCAATCTTCAGGCATGAATCACCCATGGGAGTTCGCCAATGAAGCCTTCCGGAACACGACACTGCCACCAGATCAATATAATGGAAACAGGCCGAAGACAGATCTTCGTCTTGGCATGAGAGAAACCCTAGAACTGTGCCCCTGCCAGCAGATGCAACCCGCGCCGCCATCCGCCGAGGGAGAACCGCCATTAAAGCCTGAGGCCGCCGCCCCGGCTTCCAGAGCTCGTCGCCATCAGATCGTCGTCGGGGCAACAACCTTCGAGCGCCCAAGGGGCTCCCTGTGGGGGAGAGGCCGCCACGCGAGGAAGCCAATTACACCTAGCCTAGAAAATTATTTCACTTAGGAAGCAAAATATTATTTCACACAAAGTAGTGGCGGATCTAGAAAGTTTTGGAAGGCTGAGCAAATGAGTTTAAGATAATTTTTTAGACAAAATCACATAAAAATCTATAAAACCCCGAGATTTGCATAGTCGACGGCTGCCCGTGCATGGACGTTGGGTCCGCCCATGACGCAAAGTCACGTACGTCCTGGTTGAACGATAGATCCACACAAACCAGATGATCATCATTTCTTAATAGGACCCTACAATGACAACCATACGGGAGCTCCTGCTCGTCCTTCCGGTATTGTACTACTATCTCTGTTCTATAATATAAATTTTTTTAGTAAACTGTTTTAACTTGCTAAAAAAGCTTGTATTATGAAACAGAGGTAGTACTTTCTCCGTTTGGAAATATAAGACATTTTAGCTTTGTGAAACCTCTACGAAACCTATACACTAAAAGATGTCTAGATATATTCGATTCACAAAGTTAAAAGGTGTTATATTTCCGAATTGAGGGAGTAGTATATAGCAGCAACCCTCGATACCCACCGCGAGAACAACAAATCAAGCGCTTCCAGTCTCGCCTAGCTGCCTGCGCTAGAGATCGATGGACATGGGTCTGCAGGCACATGCTGATGCAGCCCTGCTAGTCCTCTTGGCGTCCATCCTCCTCCTGACGGTGATGGCGCGCCGCCGCTTCGGGTTCGGCAGTGCGGCGGCGAGGGCCAGAGAAGAGGCGCTGAGCAAGCTGCCATCTCCCCGCGGCCGGCTCCCCGTGATCGGCCACCTGCACCAGGTCGGCTACCTCCCGCACGTCTCTCTCCGCGACCTCGACGCGGAGCACGGCCGCGATGGCCTCATGCTCGTCCGCCTCGGCGCCGTGCCGACGCTCGTCGTCTCCACGCCGGCTGCGGCGCGGGCAGTGCTGCGCACGGAGGACCACGTCTTCGCGTCCCGAGTCCACTCCCCGGTCGCCCACATCCTCTTCTACGGCTCCACCGACGTGGCCTTCGCCCCCTACGGCGAGCACTGGCGCCAAGTGAAGAAGATCTCCACCACGCACCTGCTCACCGCCAGGAAGGTCCGCTCCTACCGCCGCGCGCGCCAGCACGAGGTGAGCCTGGTGGTGGCCAAGGTCCGAGGCAGCATGGGCGCAGGCGTCGCCCTAGACATGAGCGAGCTCCTCAACGTCTTCTTCAGCGACATCGTGTGCCACGCCGTGTGCGGCGACTCCTTCAGGGAACGAGGCCACAACAAGCTCTTCCGGGAGCTGGTGGAGGCCAACGCCTCGCTCATGGGCGGCTTCAACCTGGAAGACCACTTCCCGGCACTGGTGAAACTGGACATCGTCAGGAACATGGTTTGCGCCAATGCCCGGAGAGTGAACAAGATGTGGGACGACCTTCTCGATAGGCTCATCGATGACCATGCTGCAGCGAGCAAGCCGGCGCTGGACGAGGACAGGGACTTCATCCACGTCTTGCTCTCTATTCAGCAAGAGTACAACCTCACAAGAGACCATATCAAGTCTCAGTTGCTGGTATACTAGCTAATCTGCATGCATGCTCTTCTGTTAATACTATTCTTTTACTGATCCCAATCTATGATTCGTAGATCATGTTTGAAGCTGGCACGGACACATCAACCATAGTGCTGGAATACGCCATGGTGCGGCTCATGGACAACCCCCACCTCATCACCAAGCTACAAGCCGAGGTGAGGAGCACCATACCCAAGGGGAAAGACACTGTCACCGAAGACGATCTCCACGGTTTGCCCTACCTCAAGGTGGTGATCAAGGAGACACTCCGGCTTCACATGCCTGCGCCGCTCCTGGTGCCCCACCTCTCCATGGCCGACTGCGTCATAAACGGCTACACCATACCGTCAGGGACGCGCACCATCGTCAACAGCTATGCTCTCGCGAGGGATCCCAACAGCTGGGAGAGCCCCGAGGAGTTCATGCATGAGCGGTTCATGGAAGGTGGCAGCGCCGCCGCCATGGACTATAAGGGGAACGATTTCCAATATTTGCCCTTTGGGTCGGGACGAAGGATATGCCCCGGTATCAACTTCGCGATTGTGACCATTCACATCATGCTAGCAAATCTCATGTACCACTTCGACTGGACGCTACCACCCGAATTGGCGGAAGAGGGCATAGATATGACCGAATCATATGGGCTCACGGTGCACCGCAAGGAGAAGCTCCTCCTTGTCTCTCTAGTGCCACAATATTAACATATTGCATGGTACATGCATACTGTTGTGCACACACGTACCGAGGACCCCACTGTGTACTACCTATCACAATAAAATCATGCTTCTCCCTTTGGGACTTTTTGTTATGCACAACTGGAGTATTTTTTTTTTGAAATGGGAAACATAGTTCCGACCTCTGTATCAAGCGATGCACACAGCTTTATTTATATCAAAGCACAAGTGGAGTACCGATTATTCAGTAAAAAATTGTTATAATCAAACCGTATCATCACATATGTTGACCCCGGCTTCTCCCACAGGGGCGACACAGGGAACCCTAGACCCTTTATGCCCCCTCGCTCATGCTGTCCTCTATCTCGCCCTTTCCCAGTCATGACCTCTTACACTCTCTCCATGGTGGTGGTTGACTTGGCAGCATGGTGAAGCGAGGACCCGATGGCCTCTCTTCACGTCTGCGGTGGTGGAGGGAGGTGCTTCAACCGAGTCGTCATCCGCTGTCGGTGGCAATCTGGAGATCAAATCGCAACCGGGCTATATGAGCCTTGTGGGCTAAAGGTTCCGGTATATGGTGTTGGATTATTAGGCATAATTTTCATAATTAATTTCAGAATATGAAATATGACAGCAACAGCTACGATCATTATAACCTCTAACATACTAGATGTACTAATCAACACGAACAGCAGCAGAACAGACGCAATAACAGTCATAGTAAAGCAACAGATCGGATCACGGTATACGTACTGAACGGTTGTCGTTGGTGCAGAGGTCGCCGCAGCCTGTCGAAGAAGACGATGTTGAAGACGAGTCGCCCGTGGACCAAGAGATCGCCCAGGAAGACGTGCCATGATGACGAACTTGAGTAGTCGCGCGGAGCGCTTCCCAAAAACCTTATTCGCCCTCTCCCGTACAGGATCGCAGAGGCGAGTGGTTCCGGAGACCTGCTCTCTTGTCCGTCGGTGCACGCCGGCAAGCGGGATGGAGTAGACTACGGTGGCGGCGCAAGCAGAGAGGAGGAAAAACCCTAGATTGGTTTTCGGTCCATTCGTGGTGGAAGCCACATATGCGTTTATATAGAGAGGCTCGGAAAAACCCGCACAGGGCATGCCGTGGACCAAGCCCACGTTGCGCACATTCGGGTCGGTTACAGATAGCCCACGATCCAGGAGCGACCCAAATCTATTAATTGTTGACACGTCTGTCAAAACCGCACCAGTTTTCCCAAACGAGCGGGCGGGCGGGCGGGCGGGCGAGCGGCGGCATCGTCGGAGGAGGAGCGCGTGTGTAGTTCTCCTCTTCTCACTCACTTTACTAAGTGGTGAACCACTCCACCTTATAAGGTGGTGTAACTCTCCTCCAACTTTCCATGTGGGATTAAACTTTAGCTCCCACTCCACTCACATGTGAGCTGCCACCAACTTGGGTCAATTCACACATGGGCTTCCACACACATGGGCTTTGAGATTTAGGGAAAATCTGAAATCACATATGGGCTTAAATAGATTAGCCCATTATTTCTAACAATCCCACACCAGATCCCAAATGCCCATTTGAAGATTTGCCAATCCTCGCTATTTGTTTATATACCAGTGTTTCAGCAGAGACTGTTAAGTTGAACTTCCACCTAGAATCTTGAGCTACGTCTATCAGAAACTTGAACAATGGACGAACCTTGAATTGCAAGTTTGGTGCCAATAGATTTCTCTCAAAATCATAACTAGTACTTGGTTGCCAGTAGCCTACCCCGCGGGTTAGAGCATATGCGTCATACTCCATGGTCTCTTCATGAGTTTACTAGAGGCAGTGTTCACAATCGAGCTCATATAGGTGTGTGATGACCCACAAGTATAGGGGTGTATCGCAATATTTTCGATAAGTAAGAGTGTCGAACCCAACAAGGAGCAGAAGGTGTTGACGAGTGGCTTGGAGCAGGAATTCTCTATAAATACTCAGCAAACGGATTTTTAGGAGTTTTTAATAATGCAGATAAATAAAGTACGAGTGAATAAAAGACAATAATAATAGATGCAGCAAGTGGCCCAATCCTTTCTTTAGCAAAGGACAAGCCGGTTGTATTACTTAAGATGACCAAACATTCTCGAGGACACATGGGAATACTGTCAAGTGCTTTCGCTTCATATAGTTAATTAATCTTCTTTAGTTTGATAAGTGTTGTGTGGGTGAACCTGTGCTAATGTATTGACCTTCCTAGGACTAATACATACTTATGATTATACCCCTTGCAAGCATCCACAAGTACAAGAAAGTAATTAAGATAGAAACCTAACCACAGCTTTAAACTCTGAGATCCTACACTCCCTTGTGCAAAGGTATCCTAACGGGGGTTTAGGTTTATGTCACTTCGGCAACCCCTACGATTAGTAGCCAAATACACAATTCATTCCCCTAGGCCCATAAAGGTGAAGTGTCATGTAGTCGACGTTCACATGATACCACTAGAAGAAATAATACCACAACTTAAATATCAAACCATTGAATCTTTCTCAACACAATTCCACTACTAACAATATGACTTCTCCCATGTCCTCAAGAACTAAACGAACTACTCACGAGACATCATATGGATAAAGATCAGAGATAAAATAATGATAACTAACAATCTGAACATGAACGATAATTCAATGCTTCCACTCAATAGCATCAACTACAACAAGTAATCAACACCGGGAAAGTTTCCCCTAAGAACTATGCAAGATTCAACCCAATTGTTACAGCGGTATGAAGTGGTGATGATGGTGCTGGTGGAGATGATGATGATGATGATGATCCCGATGAAGTCTAGCTTGATGGTGGTGTTGATGGCGATGATCTCCCCTCTCCGGGAAGGAATTTCCCTGGCAGATTTTTGCCTGCCTGAGAGCTCTTTCTCTCTCTCTGCAGTTTTCCGCCCCGTAGAGGCGGCAGAATCTTTCTGTGGTCGCTCCCCAAGTCTTAGGGTTTCATGGGGATTATATACGCCAAAGAGCAGAGCTAGAGGTGGGCCAGGGTGGCCATACCACCTGGTGGCGCGGCTAGGGGTGGCCCGCGCTAGGGGGTGGTGTGGGCCCCCTGAGGCCCATCTCTACTCCCCTTTCTGGCTTCCTTCGTCTTCTGGAAAAATAGAATTTTCCATGTATTTTCCGGGATTTTCTGATCTTCGCGAATTTCGCCTCCAAACAGTGCCTTGTCCATCAGAATCCTGACTTCAGCGGTCCATCCTCCAAAAGTCATCAACCATGCAAAAACATATGAAATAGCATAAGTATCATCTCTTAATATGAAATATATCAATGAATAACAGTAAATTATGATATAGAACAGTGATGCAAAATAGACGTATCAACTCCCCCCAAGCTTAGACTTCGCTTGTCCCCAAGCGAAAACTGAGCTCAATAAACATGACCTCAGGTTTATGGAGTGAAGTGTCGATAAAAGAATACGAACAAGAAGCATCACATTCATCAATACATAAATCATAATAGAAGACAACTCTCTATTATATAATTTAACTTGCAATAAGTAAAGGAAACACAATAAAGATACACAAAGTAAATCATAATTGGTAATGTCAAACTTTGCTCTTGGTCAAAGAATAGTTAACAATTTGCAGGAGTTCAAACATAATGGGGTTTTCAATGATAGCTTTCAAAGTAATATTCACTAAGATAAGAGCAATGTGCAAAACAAGGAACATAAGGAACATGATTGAATAAATCATCATATGAATGAATGAAACACAACAACTCAAAATACTTGCTGAGATAGAAAGGAATAGGTTTACTGACTCAACTAAAAAAGTAAAAGATAGACCCTTCGCAGAGGGAAGCAGAGATTTCAAGTTTCATAAAGAGCTTCCAAAAATTATGGTGCTTATTAGCTTTCAGCTCTCATTTCTCCTATCATAAGCATCTTGAGGTGATTAAGGTTAAAGTGAACAACTATGAGGATATGCTTGACAAGTTATAAGTTGAAAATCTCATGCCCCGTGCTTACGAGTACCAGACCTCATGTTACTCAACTTTAGTCACGAGTAAGTTCTTCTCATTGTAAATACATGTGTATCATGGAGAACCGCCAATGGGGCACCCCTTGCCCGATGATACGGAAGCTTTCCCATATCAAAATGACAAGGCAAGCAGACAATGAGCATCTCAGCGATCTTTTTATTTGTTATTTGCATAGGTTTTTATTGAGGATGCTTCACAGATTACTCACTATGGTTATGCTGCAAGTTTCCACCATGATTAGGCATGGCTTAGACTAGCCGCCCAGGCATTTCTCTAACACACATACAAACTCCATGAGCTTACAAGCTCCCCTTTTATTTCACACCGCCGGGATCCATAAGCAAAAGAATCATGATATCAACTAAATAAGTGCAATGTTGAAAGTGTTCCCCATGGTAACATGGTTCTGCTAACTCACAACTTATAAAGAGCAAGCATATACGCAACATAGATGGGCACAATGGTTCAAGTTTATTAAGTGCAAGAAAGTAAAGTGTGCCATCAAGTTTGTGAGAGCTTTAATGACTAATTTTCACATAACAAGTGTAATTTGGAAGGCAGATAAAAACATGAATTTACTTGAAATAGCAATAATGCTAATAGGTAGGTATGGTGGACACAAATGGCATAGGTTTTGGTTTAAGGATTGGATGCACGAGAAGCATTCCCTCTCAGTACAGGTTTTTGGCTAGCAAGGCTGGGTAGCAAGTATAAGAGTTAAAGGAAATAAACAAACATACCAGTGATAAAAACAAACATGCAATCTTCCTTGGAAGCACAAAAGATCTTAACTAGAGAATACTAAGCTTATGAGCCAAACAAGAAAGAAAGATGATGAAATTATATCTCTTAAGAGTACTTTTATCTTTTTCATTCAATTCTCATAATAGTGTTGCTACTGATCGAGCCAGGTTTGCCAAAACCAACTAAATTTACTTAATGATCCCAAAGTGATACCAATACTAACAATAAGATCAATCATATAACAGAAATTGAAAACTAATATAAGATGTGCAAAAAGTAAATGATAGAACTTCTCATTAATATTCCATAACGGCAACTCACACCAAGGAATACATAGATATCTAACGAGAGGGAGACACCTCCATAATGCAAACCATCATATACGATAACTTCTCTATTATGATATGACTCTACTTAAAAAGGTAAAAAGATAAAAGATAGTGATATGATACCGCGGCACTCCCCCAAGCTTGGAACAAACCAAGGGGGTGCCAAAACCTGATGACGGATTACTCCTTCGATGGTGGTGGTGTTCTCTTGATGAGCTTTTCAATCAATTCCCTCAAGTCCTCAATCTCGAAGGTGAGAGTACGAATCAACTCCGGATTGTGCTCAATGCGGTTAATGATCATGTCGGGTTGTGAATCCTAGCTCTTGCGATTCTTTCCCCACTCTTCCTCCTTGAAGTCTTCTTTTCCTGCATGGTTAGAACGAGGCATATCCCAATTGGAGGGTACTTTTTCTTTGGGCATATTCTGGAATTGCTGCTCATGGATAAGGGTATGGAAGGGATTCTTGGTGCGTGGAGGAGGTGACCGTGAAGCCAAGCAATGACGCGAAACCTTCCGTCCAGTGGACATCCGTGTAGTCCTTTTGAACCTGGCAGGATTTTCCACCATTCCAATGCTTGCAATGGTGGTCTTGGTGTGCGGATGCTGGTCTTACTTTGCCTGCTCTTCAACTTCACTCTCGGTCTCCTCCTCCTGCTCAGAGTCTTGGAGATCCTCTTCCGCAGGCTCCTTGCCTTTATCGTTGGCGGAGACCATCGTGCTTCTAAACTTTAAGAATAGTTCCTAGCAGAAACATATCGAAACGAAAACATGACGAGAACATGATATACGAACCTCGGGGATCCGGGGGATTATATATTACGAAGTTTTAACAAAAGGAAAGTACTAAGAGAAAACGGGTCGCAGACAGGCTCCGGGGTGGCCACACCCCCTGGTAGCGCGGCCAGGTGGGCCCGCGCCACGGGGTGGTGTGAGCCACCTGGGCTCCTTTTCCGTCCCTCTTTCTACTCATTGCCTTCCATGTTAGATAAAACTACAAAAATATAAATTGACAGATTTTTTATGGACCTTTTCTTACCAGAACTGTTACCTATTCGAAAACGGACACTGCAGGTCTCTGAACTTGGCATTTAATAAATTCTTCCGGAGTCACCACTTGAATAACATCAATATCTTCATCTTTATAAACATATTGTTTGAGTCATTTAACCATTCACCATCTTATTACACTATTTTCTCCTATAACCTGAAAATTTCTTTCACTCAAAACTTCACACAATTCTCATTAGTAACATTAGTGCATGCGAGGTAATAAACCTTTTTAAGTTCAATTTTAACTGAAATCCATCAAAACATAAGCTACTATAGCAACTCCTTCTGAAAGCCCAAAAAGGAATTCAAAAAGGAAATCGATTTAAGAGGCATATACAGAAATGGCAAAAATCTGTCAAAACAGACCAGTAGGTAAAGATCAAATTTTTTCGAACATCTTATGTTTCTCAAATCAAAAAGTGCAAAACTAACGAAAGTTAAATAATAACCTGGGGCATGCACACAAAAAATTACAGATTAGTACGACATTCTGAGATTTTTCACGATTTTTTATAGTGAAGCACAAAAATCTGTTTCAGGACAGCAACTTCCCCAAATCTTACTTCTCTCTCATTAGAGGCTGATCTTGACACAAAAACTAAATAAAAAGGATAAGGAGAGATTATTGCAGAAGCAATAACTTTCAAGACTCAAATAAACAAAAACAAACTAAAAGCAAAAATATATTGGGTTGTCTCCCAAAAAGCTCTTTCTTTATAGCCATTAAGATGGGCATGATAATTTTAATGATGCTCATGTAAGAATATGAATTGAAGTAAAAGAGAGCATTAAGAAGCAAAAATACACATGTTTAAGTCTAACCCACTTCCTATGCAAGGGAATTTTATAAGAAAATAAATTATTGAAACTTGAGGCTACTAGAATAGGAAGGCAAAACAAGTGCAATATAAATACTTTCAGCATAAAGCAAGGAAACTTAATATTATTGAGATGCATTAGAAAAAAATTCCCTCTCTCATAATAACTTACAGTATCGTGCATAAATTTAACGATATAACTATCACATGAACCATTATAGCAATGATCACTTATTCTTACAGAGAAAACAGGGACACTAGCTCTCCTAAATCTACTTTGCGAGACAATATTAGAAGTATCCTTACAGAGGATAGTGTGTCCATCTTCTACATATTCAGTGACAAAGTCTTTCACATTTGCTATTATAGGTTCAACAGCTATTTGTTCATCAGGTTCCGCAGTTTTATTTGTACTTTCATTAACCATACTAGCTATCATAGAGTGTTCCTTTATCTTAACTGGGAAAGGCATTTTCTCAATGTAAGGTTCAGGTAAAACATGATTAGTAGTATAAACTTCAGTATTTCTTGTAGGAACACAATTAACAATATCTTTATATGTGTAGCATCCCATCTGTCTAACATATGCAATGCTACATGGTCTAGTAATATAATGGCTACTTCCTACATATAATTGTTGCATCATAATTATATCATGCTCATGTCATCATGCCACCTTGCATTTGAGCATCATATAAAACCCTTTTTCTTTTGGTTCTCCTCTCATATGCATTATTAATTGTATTTGCCTATTGATATTGTAATTGGTTATTGATATATTGTTTAAATGCCCAAGTTGAGTTGGGGGCATATCTTTTATTTCAACTCCACCACCTTTCTTTCACCACCCTATAATTCCACCATTCCAATAACCCATGAGCTGGTATTTCTTTTTCTTTTGATATTTATTCTAGCTCATGTGGGTGGGATGGATCTAATTCTATAAATTCTTTTGCTTGGTTTTTATTCCACTTTTGGGAATGCATAAGAATAATGCCATGTTAATATTATTGTTTTCACAAGAATAAACATGGCATTAATTATTTTGCATGGCCCATGCAAGCACCACCACATTCTAGTCTTTTGGATTTTATTTGAATTTTTGAGTGGTGTATATCTCTTGGAGCTCTTCCTTTTCTCTCAAACCTTTCACCTTGTTTGGTTTATTTTTTTTCCTTGTGCTCATCAAGCCTTTCTCACATGTGTATGCCATGCATGGTCATGTAAAATCCTTCCCATCTCCATCTTTTTCCTCCACACTTGATCTAGTCATGACCATGCATCCTTAGTCCATACACACTCCCTCACCCCTTCATCTTGGCTTAAGCTATAAGCATGAGTTGAAACCTAAAATCCTACATAAAACCCTAAACCTAGCTTCCTCTCTTTCTAAACCCTAACTCTATCTACCATCTCTCTATGCCGAGCACCTAGCTCCCTCCCTCTCTCTTTCTTCCTCTCTCTCTATGCTGGCCCCACCCAGCTACCCTCCTAACCTAACCCTAGTACCATCCTAACCCGAGCCACCCCATCCCTCTAACCCTAGCTCTAACCCGAGCCTCCCTCTCCCGTTCTCTCGCTGCCAGCAGGTCCCACTACCGAGCTACCTCTCACCCCAGGCCCGCCTGGCAGCCTCCGCCCTGCCCTGCCCTGGCTGGCCACGACGAGCACGTGAGGGAGGAGGAAGGGAAAAAGATGACCGAGGCCACTTTATCCCTGCCCGCTCCCACACGGCACCCACGCCCTCTCCCTCGCCTTGTACTTTTCCCCACGCCTCCTCTATCTCGCCAGATCCATCCCCAGGCCCTGCCTCTCCTCTCCTTCCTCTTCACCGTCGCCAGCTCCTTCCGCCGGTCACCGCCAGTACCACCGCCACGTCCTCGCTTCAGCCGGCGTGGGCGACGCAGAGGTGATCGAGGAGACCGATCAATATCCCCTGCTTCGCCCCGTACCCGCCAGTAAGGAGGAGGAGCCCTTTACCGCCACAGTACCGCGACGCCCCGACGGAAACCCTAGCTCTCTGGCCGTCTGCCTTGCCACCAATCCCCGGCGCCGCAAGCCGTTCCACCACCACCAACCCCACCGCGGTGAGCTGCTGACTCTCCCGGACATCCCCTTCCTCGTCGTCGTTTCCTGTATTCGCCGGACCACTTGTCGAACGATCTCGGTGCGTTGCGTGCGCGTGCGTTCTCTGCGTCGTCGCGTCGCGAGAACCTTGTCTAGCCGCGCAGCCTTCCCCTAACACCAATCCCACCTAGCCACAGCGGTCGCCGCCGCCGCGCGAAAGCGCCAGGTCGCGGGTTCGACCCCCGCGTCGCGTGCCGTTCTCTGTCACCGATCGGTCGTCAGTAATATTCAGAGAAGAACAACAGTGGCCGCGGACCCGTTTGCACTTAACCCCCCGCGTCTTTTGCCGGCTCAACTCAAGGCTCCTAGAGGCCCTTTGCCGGTCACCACGGCTTTTACGAAAAGGTACTGGTTTCCCAGCCTTGACCATGGTCCCCGGATCCACTGCGTGTCGCCTACCGGCTGGCCACGTGGACCCTCAAATTTCACTGCCCCACCTGTCACCAGCATGGGCTAGCTCACCAAGGTGAGAAAATGTCTCTCTGCGTCGTTTTCCCGCCAGGTCAGCCCGGGCCCAGGTGTCTGTGTCTGTGGCTAGATCTGGGTGAGTACAAATGGTTTTCTGCTTTGCTGTTTAACTTAAACTTTTTCAAAATTGTTTAAAATTCAAACTTGAATCTGTTTTAAATATCTTTTAAAATATAATTCCAAATAACACATATGATATATGTTTTGGGATCAGAAAAATGTGAGGAATTCAGATATGCATTCAAAATAGTGTTTGAGTACTTTAAAATTTCGAGGTAATTAAAATTACAATAAAATGCCCTTTTTCCTTAATTAATTAATAACTTTAGTTTTATAACTCCAAATTTGACAAATAATATGTCTAGATCGATCAGCGCGACGAGCCCGTTCTATCTATGCAGTCCTTGTTCTGAACTGAAGCATGCATCATGTCATCATTGAAAATCTGAACTGTTTATGGCAATAAAACTTGACTAAGCAAATAATGGAATGCTTTATTCTTGTACCCCACACCTCACCATGCCATGCTACTTTAATGCCATGTAAATTGTGCATCATTGATCATGGCATGTTTGTTTGCTTGTCGCATTTTAATTCATATGCTTGTGCACTTTATTTATGTTGGCCCTTGTTTGTTTGGTTCTTCTTGAATAGGCTGAAAGGTGAGATATATCAGAAACCAGAGCACTACCCAGATCCATCCCTCGCTTCAACTGAGCTGCCAGGAAAGCACTACCACATGCTTGCATAGATATAGTACCTATTGCATCTATCTTATTCTTGCATCATTGAGTCGCGATTGCATTAAATTGAATCCCAAGTACTGCATAGCATTTACTCTTAAACCCCACCGAAGCTTGTTCCTCCATCCCATGAGCCATTACTACAGGAGTTGTTTGGGCCATGCGAGTCGTAGAACAGCATGTGTAGGGTATGTGAGTGTCTGATGGATAATGAGGTACCTAAACAACTTAACCTGAGTAGTAATGGGATAACTAATGAAAGTGGCACCGGTGAGCAATATCTGTTATTTGGTTTTTCATGCTCACTTGTGTCCCGTAGGACCCCGAGTACTTGATTCCTGTTCCTTGACTATTCGCACTATCCACATCCGGGAGGCCTTATGGACCCCCTGAGCCAGAGCTTGATTCATTCTTATTTCTTGGGGCCACAAAGTAGTTTGGGGCTTTATTACTATCCTGTACTTATGCCATGCTTTACTGCTTTATTTAAGATTGTGCGAGGAGCACCTGTACTGTTTTGGATCGTGACACGTTTTGAGTATCGACAAGCCTCCACACTTTCGGGTTCCCAGGCTTACCATCGTCACACAAACCCCAGGTCCATTCCGAGTTGGCCAACTTCGCTATGGTAGCTTAGTGGGGTGGCCTGAAATATTTCTGAATCTTGTGATCGCTTTGTCGTGAATGCCTCGTTGGGTTTTGATTTGGTTTTTCCGAGGTTGATCGAGTGTGTGTTGCTATTTGTGCACCCCTGCAGGGTAAATCTTTCTGAAAGCCGTGTCCGCGGTTATGGACGACTTGGAGCACAGTTTCTCGATCATAGACAAGTATAACTAAAGTATCGCTTTTAATTTGACCAAGTACCTGACTAGTAATAGTGCAACACTCATGGAATGGTTAATCAAACTGCCAACGGATGGGGGGTTGTCCGTCCACTTCCTCGTTGGTAAGCGAGGAGGAGGATGGATCTGTTAATATTACTGTCATAACCGTTGTTATTAATTCACGGACATTCGTCTATCTTTGGTTAGGCGGATGGTTAGCGAGTATCTATAGAAATTTTAGGTATTATCTTTTGCTGCAATTGTGTCACCCCAGGTTGTGTCCCCTTTAGAGGCATAAAGACTTGTTGAGTACCCCTAGGGTATCACACGATAAATTGTTTGATTCAGATGAACAGGTATACTCACAAGATGGATATTGGGTGGAGGAGACGGACGATGTTGGCAACGATCACTCGGTGTAGAGATTCCGGGAACGGGGATCCGTGAGATCTGTGGGCGGGATGTGCTTATTTATGGGGCATCTTATGCCGATTTGCTTCTTATCCGTACTCGGATCTTGTTTTCCGCTTCCGCCTGAAACTCTGATATTTGATGTATGAGGAGATATCCTAAACTATTATATCTATCTAGGATATTTGGATCTTGCCGTATGGCGTTGCAATATTTCTATTTCTTTTAGATGGAATGGCTCTGAGGACTGTTGTATGTGGCTTGCATACATACTCATTTGTGTATGTAGTTGATCCCTTCGCCTGCCGATTACGCCGCTCGTTCTTGTTCCGATGTTTTGGAAATGGTTAGGACGACCGAAGGGTCTACCTGTGAGTGGCATTTGGCCCCACCGTACTATTTTAACTATTTCCGCTCATCCAGGCTTGTAACTAAGAGCGTAATTCACCGAGGTAGTTACAGTATGGCTCATGATACTTATTCCATTTCTTTTTAGGAATTTCAATATAAGAAGCAAAAGCCTTAAAATATTTTGCAATACTTTGAGAATTAAGACCATAAGCATTACTAATATTATGAAAGTCATTAGTTCCCATAAAAGATTTAATGCATTCATAATCATAACTTATACCTGACTTTCTTCCTTTATCATTCTTCCATGCTTCAGCATTGTCTTGAATACGGTCTAGAAGATCCCATTTAGCTTCTTCTCCCATGCGTGTAAATGATCCAGCACAAGAAGCATCCAATAGATCCTTATCATGAAGAGAAAGCCTTGCATAAAAGTTATTGATAATAATATTGTTGGCGGGCTCATGAATAGAACATTTGAGCATTAGTAACTTCAATCTCCCCCAAGCTTGAGTTGTACTCTCTCCATCATGAGGCCAAAATTTGTATATTTGATTCCGATATTTATGAATCTCACTACGAGGATAAAACTTTGAATAAAAGAGAGGTACTACTTCCTCCCATTCAAGAGCTTGACCATTCTTCAGCAGCTTGTACCATTCCTTATCTCTTCCTTTCAGTGATAATGAGAATAACTTCTTCTTGACTTGATCTGTTGTAATACCTACACACTTGAACAACCCGCATAATTCATGTATAAAGAGCAAATGATCACCGGGATGGACAGTACCATCTCCAAAATAGTAGTTATCCATAACACGATCAACAATTCTTGTAGGTAATTTAAAAGTATCATTTTCAGCAGGTGGTGGTTCATCTACTACCTTAGCAGTGGTAGTAGCATTACGAAATAAGAAACTGAGTGAATTATCCATATTGAAATAAACTAACTAACAGAAATAAACAATACTCACAGTAGAAGTTTCCTTTACTAGTTCCACTCTCCAATAGCGCTTCACTCCCCGGCAACGGCTCCAGAAAATAGTCTTGATGACCCACAAGTATAGGGGGTGTATCGCAGTATTTTTGATAAGTAAGAGTGTCGAACCCAACGAGGAGCAGAAGGTGTTGACGAGCGGCTTGGAGCAGGAATTCTCTATAAATACTTAGCAAACAGATTTTTAGGAGTTTTTGATAATGCGGATAAATAAAGTACGAGTGAATAAAAGACAATAATAAGAGATGCAAGAAGTGGCCCAGTCCTTTCTTTAGCAAAGGACAAGCCGGTTGTATTACTTAAGATGACTAAACATTCTCGAGGACACATGGGAATACTGTCAAGTGCTTTCGCTTCATATAGTTAATTAATCTTCTTTAGTTTGATAAGTGTTGTGTGGGTGAACCTGTGCTAATGTACTGACCTTCCTAGGACTAATACATACTTGTGATTATACCCCTTGCAAGCATCCGCAAGTATAAGAAAGTAATTCAGATAGAAACCTAACCACAGCTTTAAACTCTGAGATCCTACACTCCCTTGTGCAAAGGTTTCCTAACGAGGGTTTAGGTTTCTGTCACTCAAGCAATCCCTACGATTAGTAGCCAAATACACAATGCATTCCCCTAGGCCCATAAAGGTGAAGTGTCATGTAGTCGACGTTCACATGATACCACTAGAAGAATAACACCACAACTTAAATATCAAACCATTGAATCTTTCTCAACACAATTCCACTACTAACAACATGACTTCTCCCATGTCCTCAAGAACTAAACAAACTACTCACGAGACATCATATGGGTCAAGATAAGAGATGAAATAATGATAAGCAATAATCTGAACATGAACGATAATTCAATGGTTCCACTCAATAGCATCAAATACAACAAGTAATCAACACCGGGAAAGTTTCCCCTAAGAACAATGCAAGATTCAACCCAATTGTTACAGCGGTATGAAGTGGTGATGATGGTACTGGTGGAGATGATGATGGAGATGATGACGATGATCCCGATGAAGTCCAGCTTGATGGTGGTGTTGATGGCGATGATCTCCCCTCTCTGGGAAGGAATTTCCCCGGCAAATTTCTGCCTGCCGGAGAGCTCTTTCTCTCTTTGTAGTTTTCTGCCCCGCAGAGGCGGCGGAATCTTTCTATGGTCGCTCCCCGAGTCTTAGGATTTCGTGGGGATTATATACGCCAAAGAGCAAGCCAGAGGTGGGCCAGGGTGGCCACACCACCTGGTGGCACGGCCAGGGGTGACCCGCACCAGGGGGTGGTGTGGGCCTCCTGAGGCCCACCTCCGCTCCCCCTTCTGGCTTCCTTCGCCTTCTGGAAAAATATGATTTTCCATGTATTTTCCGGGATTTTATGATCTTCGCGAATTTTGCCTCCAAACAGTGCCTTTTCCATCTGAATCCAAACTTCAGCGGTCCATCCTCCAAAAGTCATCAACCATGCAAAAATAGATGAATAACACAAGTATCATCTCTTAATATGAAATATATCAATGAATAACAGTAAATTATGATATAGAATAGTGATGCAAAATGGACGTATCACTGTGTTCTTTCAAGAATGCCCTGTAGGACAGTATCTTTGCTAGTTATAGCCAACAGAAACACATTAAGGCATGTTGCCAACCTGCCTTACAGACTTTAAGAGTCATGCATCTTCACATAGAGAGGGTTACAAAATACTCTTCTCGGTCAAATCACTAGCTTGTTCTTCCTAGATCCTAATTCACGGGATCTCCGATCACATAGGTTGGTTTACCACTATGGTGTGACATCCATGGGTCTCAACCCCATCTCCCTCGATGCATGTTCTATCACAATTCGTGATAGTCCCTTTATAAAGGGATCTGCTAGGTTTTTATCTGTTTGAATATACGTAACAGTTATTACTCCAGAGTTTCTCAATTTCCTGATAGATTTCAAACGTCTCTTGACGTGTCTTGATGACTTCGCGTTATCCTTAGAATTGTTCACTTTGACAATAACAGTTTGGTTGTCACAAATCAAAAGGATTGCCGGCATAGGTTTTTCAACCACAGGCAAGTCCATCAAGAGTTCACGCAACCATTCTGACTCAACAGTGGTTGTGTCTAAAGCAGTAAGTTCTGCTTCCATATCGTCAATATGGTCTGTCTACGAGATCTCCATGACACTTCGCCACCTCCAAGGGTAAACACATACCCACTCGTGGCATAGAGTTCATCAACGTCAGAGATCCAATTCGAATCACTATATCCTTTAAGCACAACAGGGTGCCCTGAATAGTGAATCACATAGCTCATTGTACCACATAGATAGCGCATGACCCTTTCAAGTGCATGCCAATGATTAATACATGGGTTAGACATGAACCTGCTCAACTTGCTCACAGCAAAAGAGATATCGGGTCTTGTAGCGCTTGTTAAGTACATGAGAGAACCAACAATTTGTGAATATTTCAACTGGTCTATTGGTTCCTTCCTATTCTTTCACAAAGTCAAACTGGGATCATAAGGTGTTGGAGAAGTCTTGCCATCAATAAAGCCAAAACGGCTCAAGACCTTCTCAACATAATGAGATTGTGTTAAAGTAATCTTAATAAGCTTGATGTTCAGAATCACATCAGCCTCTCCTAGATCTTTCATGTCAAAACTCTTTGACAGGAAAGCCTTAACTTCATTTATCACATTCATGTTTGTACCAAAGATCGGAATATAACATCCACGTACAAACATAATATAACACTATCACCCCCACCATGGCGATAGTACACACACCTATCAGCCTCATTAATGACAAAGCCAGCAGAAAGTAGAGTTCTGTCAAACTTCTCATGCCATTGCTTAGGTGCTTGTTTCAGGCCATATAAAGATTTTAACAACTTGCACACCTTTGTCTCTTCACCTTTTACCACAAACCCATCCGGCTGATCCATATAGATCTCCTCTTCCAATTCTCCATTAAGGAAAGTTGTCTTCACATCCATTTGATGAACGAGAAGACCATAAGAGGCAGCCAGGGACAGTAGTACTCGAATGGTGGTCAGTCTAGCGACAGGTGAATACGTGTCAAAATAATCTTCGCCTTCTTTCTGTGTGTAGCCCTTTGCTACAAGCCGTGCCTTGTACTTCTCAATAGTACCATCAGGCCTTAGCTTCTTCTTGAACACCCACTTATAGCCCACAGGTTTACAACCATAGGGACGTTCTGATAATTCCTAAGTTCCATTAGAAAGAATCGAGTCCATCTCATTTTGGACAGCTTCTTTCCAATCATCTGCATCAGGAGATGCATATCCCTATGCAATGGATCTGGGAGTATCGTCCACAAGGTACACGATGAAATCATTACCAAAGGATTTTGCAATCCTCTGTCTCTTACTCCTCGTGGGAGGTTCATCGTCATCCTTCTCTAGGACTTCCTCATGTGGTTGTTCAAAATTCTCAATAGATGCACTAGATTCGGGAAGTATTTCAGAAGAAATTCTAGCAGTGCTATGCATATCTTTCATAGAAAATATATTCTCAAAGAATGTTGCATCACGAGATTCCATTATAGTATCAACATGCATATCAGGAACCTCAGATTTAACCACTAGAAATCTATAGCCTATACTCCGCGGAGCATGTCGTAGAAAGATACAATCCACTGTCTTAGGTCCAAGTTTGCGTTTCTTGGGAATCGGTATGTTGACCTTGGCCAAACACCCCCAAGTGCGCAAATACGCAAGTGATGGTTTTCTCCCAGCCCACTCCTCATAAAGGGGTATTTTCTTTATTCTTGTTAGGAACTCTATTCAGGACATGACATGAAGTCAACAAAGCCTCCCCCACCATGCCTTTGATAAACCAGCAGTGGCTAGCATGGAATTCACCAAGTCAGTCAGCGTGCGGTTTTTCCTCTCGGCAACCCCATTTGATTGGGGCGAGTAGGGAGGCGTCCTCTCATGAATAATGCCATGTTCCTCCTAGAACTCATCAAAGATTTTGGGAAAATATTCACCACCACGATCCGACCTAAGACGTTTGATCTTTCTCTCTAGTTGATTTTCAACTTCGTCTTTATAAACTTTAAAGTAGTCTAAAGCTTCATCTTTAGTGCGCAACAAATAAACATAGCAGTATCTAGTCGTATCATCAATCAATGTCATGAAATATCTCTTTTCATCTTTTGTCAACACACCATTCATCTCGCATAGATTAGAATGTATGAGTTCTAGAGGTGCCAAGTTTCTCTCCTTGACAGCTTTGTGAGGCTTTCGAGGTTGCTTTGATTGCACACAACTATGGCACTTAGAACCTTTGGCAATAGTGATATTCGGAGTTAAACTCATGTTGGACATCCGAGACATCAAACCAAAATTAATGTGACATAAACGAGAATGTCAAACACTGGTATCATCATTAACATCACCACAAATATGATTCACGGATTTATTACAAAACTTCGAGAGAGAGAGAAAAGGAACAAGCCTCCAAACTCATAACCTTTACCGATAAATTATCCATGTTTTTCGAAACAACGACTTTATTAGACTCTAACACAACCTTGAACCCATCTCTGCATAGAAGGGAACCACTAACGAGATCCTTGTTCATAGTAGGGACATACTGCACGTTCCTCAGCTGCACGGATTTCCCGGAAGTGAACTTCACATCCACCATGCCAACACCACGAACAGAAGCATGTGATCCATTCCCCATTAGGACGAAAGAATCCCGTACGACCTGATAAGAAGTGAGCATAGAGATGTCAGCATACACATGAACATTAGCACCCATATCAATTCACCAACATGGTGCTTGAAACACTGAAAGAACAGTAAATAAATTACCATACCCATTCGTGTTGCTAGAGGTCATGACATTGACAGTCTTTTCACTTTTCCCTCTGCGATCTGCACGTTCTGGGCAGTCCTTGGAAAAGTGTCCGAGCTCTCCACAGGTAAAGCAACCTAGCTCGGCCTTGTTCGGCTTCTTATTCTTGAAGGTTGTAGTCTTTTCAGACTTGTTGAAGGAGGTCTTATAGTTCCCTTTCTTGCTGAAAGTCCTCTTCTGGACCATGTTGGCGCTAGACTGGCCCTCGCCTCCTTTCTCAGCAGTGTTCTTAGCCTGAGCCTTCTCCTCAACATCAAGAGACACTATCAGGTTTTCAACCGATATCTCTTGTCTCTTATGCTTGAGAGTTGTGGCAAAGTTCCTCCATGAATAAGGCAACTTTGCAATGATGCACCCAGCCACAAACTTGTCAAGTAAGTTACACTTAAGGATTTCAAGCTCTTTGGCAAAGCACTGTATCTCATGAGCTTGTTCGACTACAGAACGGTTGTTAACCATCTTATAATCATGAAAGTTCTCCATGATGTACAGTTCACTGCCAGCATGTGTTACACCGAACTTAGCGTTCAATGTCTCCCAGAGCTCTTTTCCATCTTTGATGTGCATGTACATATCAAACAGCTTGTTGTCAAGAACACTCAAAACGCATCCCAAAAAGGCAAGATTGGTTTTCTTGAACTTGTTCTGGTCTTGTTCAGATATAGTTCCTTCAGATAAACCCTCACTAGCCTCGAATACTTTCAGATTTTGCAGCCACATAGTGGTCTTATACTGCCACCTCTTAAAATAAACACCGGTAAACTTTTCCGGCTTCATCGCATCGGCCAAGTGTCCCATGTTTAACTCAGGAAATTGCCTATAATAAGGTTTTTGGAATGTTGGATTATTAGGCATAATTTCCACAACTAATTCCAGAATATAAAATATGATAGCAACAGCTACGATCATGTTAACCTCTAACATAGTAGATGTACTAATCAACACGAACAGCAGCAGCACAAACGCAATAACAGCCATAATAAAGCAATAGATCGAATCACGGTATATGTACTGAACGGTTGTCGTTGGTGTAGAGGTCGCCGCAGCCTGTCGCAGAAGACGATGTTGAAGACGAGTTGCCCGTGGACCATGAGATCGCCTAGGAAGACGCGTCGTGATGACGAACTTGAGCAGTCGCGTGGAGCGCTTCCCAAAAACCTTATTCGCCCTCTCTCGTACAGGATCGCAAAGGCGAGTGGTTCCGGAGACCTGCTCTCCCGTCCGCCGGTACATGCCGGCAAGCGGGATGGAGTAGACTACGGTGGCGGTGCAAGTAGAGAGGAGGCAAAACCCTAGATTGGTTTCCGGTCTGTTCGTGGTGGAAGCCGCACATGCGTTTATATAGAGAGGCTCGGGAAAACCTGCACAGGGCACGCCATGGACCAAGCCCATGTTGCGCATGTTCGGGTCGGTTATAGATAGCCCATGATCCGGGAGCAACCCGAATCTACTAACTGTTGACACGTCTGTCAAAACCGCACGAGTTTTCCCAAGCAGCAAAAATAAAGCTCAACCCGTGATGTGACCAACTTGTGAGCTGCCACCAACTTGGGCCAATTCACACATGGGCTTTGAGATTTAGAAAAAATTTGAAATCACATATGGATTTAAATAGATTATCTCATTATTTCTAACATATGGATGCTACAAGCATGAATGCATCGGGTTTTGGTGGTTGTTAGGTATCATGGTGGTGCTGGTGGCATTGGTTGAAGCTCGGCCTGGTGGTGCGGAGGTTGTTGATACCTGGTTCTTCAGGCCATAGAGCCTACTACGAGGGGTTTGCGGCGGGGATGTCAGCAGGCAGTCTAGCGGACGCATATCTGGACTATAACGTCAGCCCATGGTGGCAGGAGTTTGGTTTCTTGAGGAGCGAGTATGGGACGAGATATAAGAGCTTGAGTTATGTACATGCATGTTGCCAAGATTGGTCATGGTATCTTGGATGCCCGCCATTTGATATCTCATTAAGATGAATTTTGTTGTGGACATCATCAAATTACTTGTCAATTTCTTGTTTCAATCCTCTCAATTTTTTAACAGATACCTTGTTGAACTTGCCAATATGTACGGTGGCCGACGTATTGGTATTTTCACTCAAAGTGTGGGTCACCTTCCGTTCTTGCTTCGCTTTCCCTAGACATACTTCACAAGAGCAAGTGAAAGTTGGTGGCAAAAGATACTGTGAAATTTCTACTTTCTCTCACCTTCCGGGTACTATTGAGTGAGTGATTTGGCTGAGGTCAATCAAAAATGCAAAAAACAATACATACACACACACAAAAGACTTATGGTGGATGGATTAGAAAAGTGGAAATCAAATGAAAAGGCTATGTCAAAAGTGGGTAAAATCAGACAATAAACCAATGTCGAATGAAAAGGTCAGAAGGATGACGAGAACCTAACGGGGTTAACACAACCGTAGGGATGAGCTATAAGAAAGGAAAACTAACAAATATTAAAGCTCGTTGTCGAGCCAATACAAATATAGATTGTAGCCCGTTTGTGAAAATTAGAGAAGCAATTGATTTGTGCACTTTCCTTCCTTTGATTCGGAAACCTTCTTTTCTTTTTATATTTTTCTTTGCGAAAAGTAGAGAAGCAACAAATACTTACAAGTTTTGAGACTCTACAAGTTATTCGGAAACCTTCTTTTCTTTTTATATTTTTCTTTTTTTTTGTTATTTTCCTCCCTTGTTTTGCTAACCAAGCCGACTTATGATATTGCTTGGCACACTCTCACTATCAAGAACAAGCACACAATTATTCGGCAAACATAAGAAAGCCACTCTCAGTAGGATATGTAACACATAAAGAAAGAAAGGGGTTAACAAGGTGGCGTAAGTTATACCATTGGTATGCTTTGTTGAAGAACTTATGGCCAGTTGCGAAGGGAAGCTTGGGTTTCGTGGTGTAGATGTCGAGTGTGGTTGATGTTGCATAAGCTTGTTGTTAGATCAAAGACATAGCACACAAAACACAAACGTCAATGGAAGTTATCGAAAACGGAAAAGAGGCCAAACTTGAGAAGAGGCCGGAGACTTTGGTCGTTCTGGCCGGAGACTTTGATCGTTCTGGCTGGAGAATCTGGGTTTGGGGTTCATGCGCTAGCTCGTGTTCTTAACATAAATCCTGGCCTTCAAAACTAAAATTTCTAGGAATGTGGAAATGCAAACAAAGGTACACCAAGTCCAAAGAAAAGTTTATATACATCGAAACCACAAAAAACGTAGTGAATCGAGAGATCGATCCAAAAGCAAATTTGGGCTATACTTTTGGTATTTTTGAAATTTATCAAAGAAAACTTTGGAGGATTTGTGGGGAACAATTTTGTCAAATCTGTCGCAATCTAGGGCCGCTAATATCATCTAATGCGGTTGTTAACCACTTGGGGTGGCTTGATCTTCACGTAGTGACTCGACGGGACGGGAAGGCAGAATCAACGCGAAGAACAAAAGGGGGCACGCACACAAATTTGGTTTCCTTCGTTGGATCAAATCACGAACTCAATAGAATCCTCGAGCAAATATACCTTGGTATGTAGAGTTCCCTCGCAGAAATATTGTCGAGTAAATGAATAGAATTCCAGAAGTTGAAGAAATTGTAAAGATATAATTCACTATGGAAAAGATCTCTGGCAATAGAGTTCAACAAAGAAAAAGATTCAAGTGCCAGGAGGAGCCTGGTACAACCCTTCAGTGCAATTTAAAGAGAGGTCCCCCTAGGGAAAGTGGAGGCATAAACCAAAACAAATCTCAAATCATAATGTAGGGTTTACAAGAGAGGGTGGGGCATATATATAGTCATCCATGAATACAAGGGTAATTTAGGAATAAACTAAAAAGACCAGGTGGTTACATGGGCCTTGGACCACTAGATGCTTTTTGCATGGCCCACTTCCGTTGGAGACTCCGATGGAGTCGGACTAGAAACTCCGGGCCAAGTCGGAGACTCTAGGGCAGGTGTCAGAGACTCTGCTTGGGCATCAGGAGCTCACACGATTTCGTCGATGAAAGTTGGACTGGAAACTCTAGAGTCGTCGTGCCGGAGACTCCGGTCGGGTGGGATACTCTGTATAGGAGACAAGAGACTCCACTAAGACATTAGGAGCTTGCAAAGGGTGGACGATGAGGATGGGGCCGAAGACTCCACGCCGGACGGGCCGGAAAATCTGAGTTCTGCCCGTTTATTCTTGATCTTGTCCATGTTTATCTTCTCCATCTTGCATAGTAGCTTGGTCATGCTCATGTGGCTCATACATGAGGGACAAAGGGTATTGGTATGAAGTAGAAATCCATCCAAGGTAGTATCAAGGTCACACGATGATAGGAGCAAACTCACCTTATCATGGAGAGCCTTGACTCGGGCACATGCCATTTTTCTGCTTGGGGGACTTGGTGGTGTCGGGGTAGTGTCATCAGTACGGCAGGCAACATTGGTGGTGATTCTTCAGGTATCTCGAAAGTGATTGTTGAGTTGCATGTATCAAGACAAGAATGTGTCCATCCATGTGACGGAAAGATATTCTCTAGTCCCGCTCGGTAACTTACATTCTATATTGCTTGCAAGTACATGACCAATGGGTTTTATCACAAGGAATGGTGTGTTACAGAATGAGTAAAGAGTGCTTGCTAGAAACGAGATTGAACTAGGTACAAAGATACCGATGATGGAATCTTAGGAAAGTAAAATACCGTGAGACAAAGGGAATGGAATCATCAACATCGTGGTTCAATGGATAATGATCTTATTGAATATGTGGGAAGTCATCATGGCCATCCAGGTCCCACTGATGATTATTAATCGGACAGGAGTCCCAATCATGTCTGGAAATTCCTGAACCCGCAGGATTGCACACTTAGCGTTTGTTGATGCTAGGGTAGTAATAAGATACTTGCAATGGCGATATCGAATATTGATTCAGAGTCTCTGATGAGATCCAAGACATTACAAGGAGCTTAGGAATGGCCCGTCTATATAGAATAATATATGGAAAGTTATTTTCAAGGTTTCGTAAAAGTTTAGGATTTTTCCTATATCGTATCGGGAAGGTACTAGATGGTTCCAGGGGTCCCATAGTGGTCCCACCTGCATGGAGGGGTCACATGGGCCTGAAAGGGGGCAACCAAGCCTACATGGGCCAGGGCTCCATAGCCCCCTACACCCCTCCTTTCCCTAGGGTCCCCTGCTTGGGCACCCTCCTTTCCCTAGGGTTCCCCGCTTGGGTGCCCAAGTGGGGAACCCTAGGGAAAGGAGGGGTGTAGGAAAGGGGGAACTCCCCTCCCACCATTTCGGTCGCCGCCATCCATGTCTTGGAGGGTTTCTAAACTGGTGCCTCCCCCAGCCCCTATATAAATAGAGGGGGAGGGCAGCGACACACCCTCTATACCTTCTCCTCCGCATCAGCTTAGGCAAAGCCCTATAGGATTTGAACCATAACTCCACCACCACACCGTCGTGCTGCTGGAACCGATCTCAGCTACTATCCTCTCTCCTTGGTGGATCAAGAAGGAGGATATGTACGTATGTACATCTTGAAGGTGTCATTCGTGCGGTGCTGGATTGGATTGGATCACGAACAAAGTAGGACTACATCATCCACGTTATTAAAGCGTTTCTGATCGTGTTCTATAAGGGTATGAAGATCTAATGTCTCTCTCTCTATCTCTCTTCTAGCATCTCCTAGATTGGATTTTATTTGCTGTCTCGTAGGAAAGTTTTTGTATTCTATGCTGTGAATCCCACCAATATGATTATAATTTTATGCTGAGGGTCTGACAGCTTCTAATGATGTAATGCATGCGAAGTCGGCTCCCCCTACCGAAGCAACCAAGAGGTGTCTATGCAGCTACTACGATTCTATGTTCCAGATCCTGTATCAACCGATTACTGGGATTGTCAAGGGTAAAAGGCCATGTGTTCCATCGGTACGGCCAAGGGGCACGAAAGCTAGTTTGTCCACCGTGGCCGAAACTAAACCCTGGTTGGGTCACTCTGTCAGTGGATGGATCTTTCCATGACGATGGTATACTGCAGGTACCGGGATGATCGTCCGTGATTCCAACGATGAGGTCATTGTTTCAGCATACCGCCATCTCTTTCACTGCAACGATGCATTGGAGGCTGAAGTATGCGATCTGATGGAAGGACTAGCACTTGCTCATGAATGGTCAGTGGATCCTATTGTTATCCAAAGTGATAAGTTTCTCGGTTCTTTATGCAGTGACGGAAAACTCTTGAACCAGATCAGTTTATGGGCATCTAATTGAGGAGGTAAAGCGTCTTATCAATCCTCGAGAGGTTATCCTCGTGAAAAATGCTCGCGCTCAGAATCGGGTAGCACATAATAACAAATGCTGCTAGGATTGGAGTGAGTACCAAATGTTGGGTACGCCGGGCTCCTGTGAGTATTGGACATCTAATGACTATGTTTGGCATGAACGACGTAATTCCAATAACTAAACAGTCACTCGATTTAGTATGTCATTCAAATGACATGTGCTCTTATTTTTATTAGTATAAACATTAGAACTTGCCAAGGATTGCAAAAAAAAGTGTGTTTATTCACATCATCGATACCCATATTTGATAATGTATTGCTATACTCTAGGATTTAATTTCAAAATCCTCTTTTTTTCCATTTAGGGGGCCATGCATATCTAAACAAAGTTGAGTCAATTAATTTGAGATGGAAGGAATAATTCTCAATCCATGTGATAAGTCTGTGGATTTGATCAAACCGAGTAGAATCTAATATAGTTCTATAACAGTTTTAACATTGTTTTAAAAAAGTGTGTTAAAAATATATATCTTTGTGTGAATAACCACGAAGAAAACTCCCGACAACAACCTTACTAGTTTTCCAGAATCAATGTACACGCGGAGGCCAACCAACGAGAATAATATCTTGTTGAGCACGTTCTACTTGGCATAATAGGTAGATATTTAATTATCTAGTCGTTTTGCAGATAATAAGATATGTAACAGCTGCAACAAAATTACATGCGCGATCGAGAAAAGCCGTTACGTTCGGTGTACCTCGATTGCATGCGGTCGTTACTGGATGAGAGGACTCGATCGGGTAGATTTGGCAAACACAAACCCATTCAATTCTGCATTTCAAATTACGTGATCAACAAACTTTATCTCTTTATATCCGTGCCCGTGCAAAGGCGAGTTGTATGTATCAGCTCTCTATAAATACACCTACTACTAGCTACCTGCCAAAGATACGGGAAACCAAGCCAATCCAATCTACCTCATCTACAAAGCCAGCCACCCTTCCGTACGTGCGCAGCTCGCCGGAACCTAGCTAGCTCTTCCGCCGTCGCCGCCGTCCGTTGAGCAAGATGGTGTCCGCGGACGTGGCCCGGAGCATCGTGGGCATCATCGGCAACGTCATCTCCTGCGGGCTCTTCCTCTCGCCGGTGCCCACCTTCTGGAAGATCTACAAGAAGAAGGACGTGGAGGAGTTCAGCCCGATCCCCTACCTCGCCACGCTCTTCAACTGCATGCTCTGGGTCTTCTACGGCCTCCCCATCGTCCACCCCGACAGCACCCTCGTCATCACCATCAACGGCGCCGGCCTCGCAATCGAGGCCTTCTACCTCATCATCTTCTTCTCCTACGCGCCCGGCAGGAAGCGGCTCAGGGTGCTCGCCGTGCTCGCCGCCGAGGTCGTCGTCATGGCCGCCATCGTGATCGCCACCCTCCTCGGCGCCCACACCCACGTCAGGCGCTCCATGATCGTCGGCATCATCTGCGTCGTCGCCAACACCGTCATGTACGCCTCCCCGCTCACCGTCATGAACAAAGTCGTCAAAACCAAGAGCGTCGAGTACATGCCATTCTTCCTCTCCCTCGTCGGACTGCTCAACGGATGCTGCTGGACCGCATACGCGCTCATCAAGTTCGACCTCTACATCACCATCCCCAACGGCCTCGGAGTCATCTTCAGCATCGCCCAGCTCGTCCTCTACGCATGCTACCGCAACTCCACACCCAAGGCCGCCGCCGGGATCAAGAACGTCGAGATGCCCACCAAGTCTGCCAGCAACAACACCGACAACAACATCTCCATCGCCGTGGAGAAATAAGCAGCGCTGGAGCACGCCTCATGCATGCCGTCCGTCGTCATCCTATAGATTTTAGGTTATATAAGATGCAGTAGTATTCCATATAGCTTTTAGTTTTGTGTTAAGGCGCAGGTGTCTTTAGTTTGCCCTTTTCTTTTCTTTTTAAATACCCCCTGTCTAGGGAAGAAGAGTAGGACAAAAGATGTGGAGTGCAATACAAAAAAAAATTGAAATATTTCCTTCATCTATCCATATTCATAGAGAAGATACTTTGGTTTTACAATACTCTGGTTTTGGAAACACTGAGGGAAGATAGAAGCAGCACATTTAAGTAGGTACTAGTAAAAGGTTTGTTTGGATCAGATGGCTTTTGGAAGCGATCGCCTGGGAGAACCCAGCAACGCAATGCTGCTTGGTCAGGCCAACTTGGACCTCCCCAAATCAAGGACCGATGACCTGCCCTTGCCACGGGCTGGAGCATGCTGTCCTGGGATAATGCCAACACTTTTGCCCTCCAGAAAGAACTGGAGTAACAGGCACGAGCTACCACGCCTGGCTGCTTACACGATCAACGATGAATTGACTTTGTATTCCTTTGGTTGGAGCCAGACTCCAAACTTTGCATATATGAACAGTAAAACACAAACAGCAAGAGATCCTATGTCATTCTCCACCCAAACGGGAATACTACCACCGCCCACACAAAAATATACTCCCTCCGTCAAGAAATAACGATCTAGACAAACCCAAGTCAATTATTTCTGGACCGAGGGAATATATAGCTACTCGACTTAATATAATTCAACACAAGAACATTCAACATACAAACACAGCCGTAGAAAAAGGATTTACAAGACAAGATCTTACAACAGCCTAGCTGCCCACAACTCAGAAAATAAAAGCTTAGTCCTCCCATCTCGCTGCAACACGAGGAGGGCATAGTAGAGTCATAAACATATTACAACTAGTCTTTTCCAGCCACCATAGCCCAAGCATTCCACCCCATGTCACCCGCTACTCGGCACAAACTAGTCATCATGTGAAACCAAAAATAACCAAACAAAAAGATTCTACAACTGGAGCATTAGGAGGTTAGGTTGGTTTCCTCATGTTGCGGCCTGCCCTGATCACTTCGTCCACAAGCAGTAGCTGCGAGGCAATGATGGGTCTGCACCAGAATAGAATTTATCATCAGAATGATTGACATACATTATGAATAATAATATTTTTCTTTTCGGAGAGTGGGGTCGGTTGAGAAAAGCTTCATCACATACCCAGAATTAATGATTTGCCGTTTCACAATGTAGTTGTCGTAGATACCCTCCATCTCAGGATCGACTGGTTCTCCAGAGTTATGGTTCAGTCCCACGACCAATCCACGGTCATGCTCATTCTGTAGGAAACATCAGATACAGTTGAAACTTTCTTACGGCCAGACTCAAGATAACAGTGTCAGAAGAGAGTAGAAAATGTTACCTCAAGAGCGACAATGACGTCTTGGGTATCTAATCCTGAATTCTCCGCTAGCGTCTTGGGGATAACAAGTAGAGCGTCGGCAAATGCTTTCACCCCAAGTTGAGCTCGCTGTTGTTAAGATTCCAAGTTAGCAGCATACTCATGTTGCTACAGTATAAAAGAGCATGTACTTGTCCAGTGCACTTACTCCTTTAACGGTTTTCTTCACATTGTCCATAAGATTCTTCCTTGCAGCCATCTCAAATGCTCCAGCACCCTGCAGTTGACAAATGAAATAGAAAATACAAGATGACAAGTGTGCATTATCAGGAAGACAACATTCAACCAATAGCCAGAGCTAATAAAAGCAAGATCCTCAAGCAAAACAAGACCGCCCACGATAATAAAAAGGATGTCAAAAGCTACCAGACAAATGGTACCTACGCAACTAAGAAATTAAGAGTAACAAAAAAATCCCAATTATCATCAACACTATTTCCTCTATATGAGTTGTAATACATGAACCCCAACAAGCAATGCAAGGAGGCACTCGACATAAGTTGAATGCGCTAGGATAACACCCGAAGTGCATATAAAATAATAAATTACTATGCTCAAGTAGATCATGAAGTTGCCTGCACCTCGTGAAAACTAACAAATCCTAATCAGAGCCAACGACCTTAGAAAATTCAGACCCACATATCTTTAGTATAACCTCTGCTAAATGATATCCATACATATTTAGCCAAGCATTCAATTTAATGTGTTGGGGAAATTTAAAAACCATACCAGCACAACAGCTTCATCTTCAACTGTATTCTTGACTGATCTTAGACCATCTCTAACAGCATCCTTAATTTGTGCAATGGTATGGTCATTAGGTCCTGAAGATGTTGAAGTTATAGAGAGTTCACAACACAGATAGTATCAGAAAAGATCATACTGTTAATCGAGAATGAGCGAACCTTTAATCAATATAGTACAAGAGTGGGGATTCTTTACATTCTCCACAAACGTGTACTTTTCTTCTCCAAGAACATGCTCATAGACAAGCCCTGCCCAGCCAAGACAGTCTTCTGTCAAGTCATCGACTGAATTGATGGCTTCACCACCACAGGCTAGCACAAGTCTCTCCATGTTCCTCCTCTTCGCTCTGCGGAGACCAATAATCTGCAGCATGCAAATTCTTGAGCTTATAATGTAACAAGGCTCCAATGCAAAAACTTGTTGCAGTTCAAAATTAGTGCGCATGGATTCAAAGCTGAATGAATTTAATGCATTGCCATCACTCGAAATATTGGTCATCATGCTTAGTTCTTACTCCCTCCGTCCCATTATATAAGATGTTTTTACGACCAATATACTCAGCAAAGAAGGTAACATACCAGGCATACATGCCTCGGCAAAGAAGGTTGCTGAACTTGCATTTTCTACATGTGGTTTGTCTTGAAATTGACTTGTTTGTGGTTTATAGAGTAGCACAGTATGTATAATGTCAATCAACATTTAATTTCCAAGTTAAGCTAGTGAAATAATGACAAACACACAGCTTAACTAAACTGGAGACCCAGAAAGAACAGGTTCAAATGCAAGAGAATTAGAACATCATGTAGAAACAAGCCAGAAGTGGTTACCCCTGCTCTAGCTAGAAGATCAAGGGATGGAGGATCGATGCCCTTTTGGTTGATCACCACAAAATTCTTGTCAGTTCCTGAGCAAACCTGCATGCCATGGAAGCACGTGAACAATATGTTCCAACAAGAGCTACCGGGTGGGGTGGGCGGTGGGACTAAGCAAATACCTTATTTTTCAATTCAATAATCTTATTCACACGTTCATCGACTTGACGTCTCTCTGCAGAAACCATCTTTTCCCTTTGTTCTGCGTTTGAGTAGAAGAATCCTGCATTTATTTCACTGAGAAACTTATGTGTCAGTTAACCAGTTCGAGAACCTTCTTATTTCTGGTGCAGCCAAATAAAAATGCATCTATAGTAACAAACGAAAGTAGAGTATGCAACAAAGCAATATATGCAGAAGCATGCACCTTTTCTCATATTCCAGTGATACATTAGCTGTCAGGATGTAGCAATTCTCTGCCCTGCGCTTCATGTCAGGGTGCCGAGAACCATGGTCAAGGACCAGACCCTCAATCTACACAAAAGCAACAGAATAAGCATTCTGATGTTAAATTACTACTCCCTCCGATCCAAATTAATTGTCTTGGATTTGTCTAGATTCAGATGTATCTAGCACTAAAACATGTCTTGATACATCCGAATCTAGATAAATTGGAGTCAATTAATATGGATCGGAGGGAGTACAAAAGTTCATTTATTTGTGACCAAGAAAACATCTGGAAAGATCCAATAGCTACAATAAACAGGTAGGCATGTTCACAAGGTTGTGACTAAAAATCCATGCAAACTATTTATTCAAAGATCTATAGAGTTCAGAAGGATGTTACAATGTGCAAAGTTAAAAAAATTGCATACCAGACGCGTGTCCACGTCGAATTTGTGGCGCATATGCATTATTTCCACCATAAAAAGATCAATTGGTTCATCACTTTGGCGGACACAGAGAACCTAAAGCAGGGACCATTCAGAAAATACAGATAATCTAAGCAATTCTGTAGAATAAAAACCTTCAAAAGAAGCACTATAAAAGAAAGCTAACATTACCGCGTTTACAACAATATCAGTCAACTGATCAGCCAATCCTTCATACAGCTACAAAGAGAGCAAATTTTGTGTAAGACTTGGCACTCAAGAGTATGGCATATGTGCACATTCAATTACAAAGTAAAATGGTGAAATGGAGTGCAACCACCTTTGTCCTAAGAGTTGTTCTTGCTACCATTTTCAAGATGTCCCTATCAGGTTGATCACCCATAACGACTGGCGTCTTAAATGTCTCAAGAAATTCAAGAGTTGCTTTCTTGGCAACCTCAAAGCCATCAACCAAAAACCGTGGGTGAGTACCTGCGAAAATAATAATCTGTTACTATGAACTTATAGCAAGGAACCAGCTACCATATGAACACAATGAGTTTGCATCTAAGAATCAGCACTGCAATTAGAGGTAACATTTTCTGCCAAGCTTAGAGCAGAAGGCCCATAATTTTAAGGTTAACTTTTTGGCTCTGCTTTGCAACCAACTCGGAAATACATGTTCAGAGCACATTAATGCCCACAAAATGCACATATCCATGCAACAAGAGATGTCTACATTTTAAAGTACTCGAAATTATACTGCGTTACTTTCTATCTTCAATTGTCTATTGATACAGAAAATAGTTCTGCTACATTCAAAATCAAATCTCTGGGATGCCACACCCATAAATCCCCTTAGGAGTGGCACAGGTATACAATTATTTATCTTCACTTGCGTGTAAGCACTTCTGTTCATATGTGAAGATTGCATAACTATGTAAAAGTACTCATTCTTAATTTAAATCAACTAAATAAATACGTTTAAGTCAGAATACCAGCCAATGATACCCAGCAGAAGAACTGTTCAGAAACACTAACACCAAACATTGCGCGAGCATATTGCCATTACACAGTGCTTAGACTCACATCTAATTGTATATTGCCATTATGAAGTGAATAATCACAACTACTGTATAGTGCTTAATCCTACATGCCTAAAGAATATTTTGAAAAGAAGCAGCAAGTTTCATGCAACAACAATCATATCAATGATTCAATTCATCGGAGCAGCTAAAAGGGATGGGACCACATAACCAGACCTTCTTCGATGCATCGCTCAGACTGCTTCATAAGCTCTCCGATGAAAAGCACGGTGGATGTGGTGCCATCTCCGCTCGAGTCATCCTGTGCCACCGCTGTCCTTGCAATCATGATTGCTGTCGGGTTCTGGATTTGCTGTGGACGGCAAGACAAAACATCGGAAACCAGACGAGAGGGCATCGAAAGGTCATGACGAGTATAAGTGTGAGCATATTTAATACCATTTCTTTCAGGAGGGTGTTCCCGTCCTTGGTCAGCTTGATGTCACCAGCTCCACCGACAAGCCTGTAGCATCACAAATCAAAGACAATCAGATATACTAGCAAATAATACTGTCAATGTGCATAAAAAATACTGTCTGTCTCTCAGCTCAAAAGATTGACAACAACTATATCATTAGTTAGCAACCCCGACTTAATCCAATCAGCCAAAACCAAAAGAAGTTTGCTGAAAGCAGATTGACCAGACATGGTTCCTTACGGTTCTAAATCTGAACAGTAAACAGCAATCTGTCGAACAGTGCACCACCGAGCGGAGATCGAAATGGAAAATACCCCCTTCCTCTGAAAGGGAGAGATCACGAGACGCTGGGAAGGGAATGCGCAGATCACCCGAACCTCGCCAATCCACGGAGAACACTCTGCACCTCGCAAACCTAGCCAACCCCACCGAGGGCACGCGAAACCTAGAGCTCGCGTGATCCAGAGCTCGATCTAGAAGCTTCGCTTCGCCGCATCTGGCGTCTAGGTCTAGCGTGGCGCGGAGAGAGCGGGAGAGAGAGAGAGACACGGGGGACTTACATCTTGATGGTGCCCTTGGGGCCGAGGTTGGTGCAGAGCACCTCCTGGAGGCCCTTGGCGGCGTTGATGTTCATGTGCAGTGCCGCCGACTTGTTGAGCACCTCCGCGTTCTGGTTCAGCATGCGGATCGACATGGCGGCTGGACGGAAGCGGAGAGCGCAGCGGCGAAGGGAGGCGGATCGGAGCGAGGTGCGGAGGAGAGGAGGAGGGAGAGGGGCAGAGAGCTGGGCGGAGTAGGGTTTTGGAACTTCCTAGTAGCACGGCTGCACGAGGTGCTGTTTGCAGGCCCTTCGTGGGCTGGGCCGGCTGTTTTTGAGTGTTTCTGCTCAGGCCGGGACATTTCTAACCCGGTTCTTTCTTATAATAAAGAAACAGAGCGAAGAGTTGGTGCACAGGGGCGCAAGTGATACTGGTTTTTTTAAAACGAAATATCATAGGGTTTTTTTGTTTAAAAAAATTCTAAGAAAAAATCCGGAATATAGCCAATGATTTATCCCCAAAACGTACAAAATATCAATTTGAAAAAAATTATATTACTCCCTCCGATCCATCATATTGTTCTCAACTTTATCTAGATTCGGATGTATCTAGTTAAGTATTTAGACTAGATGCATCCGTATCTAGACAAAATTGAGAACAATAATATGGATCGGAGGGAGTATAAGCTACACAAAATGACAAAAATGTAGATCTGAGTATACATAGTTTTATATCTCTAAATTTTATCAGATTTTGTAATTTTTGGTATCCCACAATGTAAGGGTTGCGATTTTCCATGCTTAAAGGATACACCATCAACTATGTACAGAATTTATTTTAATTTATTTCAAAGTTGTAAATATGGTTTTTGAGTTTTTTTAAACGAAGGGATCACTAGAGCTCGGGAGACAAAGCCACTTTCCAAAAAGAAAATACTAATATGGTTCATATTTTCAAGATTGCTCTTTTTTTTAAGAATGGGTGTGTATTTTCCGTTTGAAGATCGTGTTATGAGAGATAGAAATTAATACTCAACACAATTTGTGTTAATATTTGTCGAAAATACAAATAGTAAGAAATACTCCATCGGTTGACTTTGCACCCCCGAATATGAAAACAACCAAAACTTCTAGGAGTACTCCCTCCTATCCAAATTAATGTTCTTTGATTTGTCTAGATTCGGACGTATTTACCACTAAAACATGACTAGATACATCCGGATCTAGACAAATCTGAGAACATTAATTTGAATCGGAGGGAGTATCACATTTTCGCATGGGAGAGGGAGCGATGCTCTAGTTGGGGTAGTGTTTCGTCGGCGATTGGGCCGAACATAGTAGGATCCATCTCGGTGACGTTCTTCGGTGAACCAACAATGTAGATTCATGCCACTCTTGGCATTTGGACTATAAGTATACACCTACCCCTTTAGATCTTGATAGCACATGATGATGTGAAACCCTAGAGCGTTGGCTCCCTAAAATCCGTATGTTGATCCCAAGGCATCTTCCTAGTTTATACATTGGATTTGTATCAGGTACGCCTATAGTAATTGATCTCTCCCTCTCTCTTTGTAAAGTTCTATTGGTAATGAAATCTCTCCTTTAAAGATTTGGTGTCAATCTCCCCTTCCTAGAGTTTCTATCAAGTTCTTGTCAATCTATATTCTATTGGATAGGTGGAACTGACAGATGAGAGAAGGCGGTGTTGCTAAGAGATGGGTAATTTGTGATTTTGATTGGAGTTTATATTGTTTCCTCTCGTGTATCTTTACCATGTATTTAGTAGTTTAGCTTTTGTGTGTTCTTCGTTCGTTCTTCGTGTTCACCCTCCCACACGTCAATGTGTGAAGATCGGGCCACATACAGGCTTTAGCAGCTAATAGGGACCTATTCAGAAGCTTGTACATGCACGATATGGGATGGGACAAATCAACGCCTTCTTTTGGGAGAAGGGAGATGGAGGATGCACGAGATTAATGGTGAGAATGTTAATTTTTATGACAGCCAGATGGCGGATGTGCATATTTCTTATTAATAAGACATCTCTATTGTATAGATCCAAACTTGCCTTTGGAAATTTGCACAGATGCATGTATATTTGAGCAAGCAAGTTGGATTGATCCGAACTCAAGAACTTCATACACCGGTGTATGTACATGCACAGGAAAGTATAACACCACTTCCCACATAATTGGAATAGCTGACGGACGGAAACGTGAGCCCCACATCGCTCCCTACCTAGGGCGAGAAAGGAAAACCCTAGCGGCCACCATCTAGCATCGCCACCTCCCTTCCCCTGCTCTACATAGTAGTATAACCTAGTCCTTGAGCTAGCCATCCGGAGGAAATCGTACGACCAAGAAGGCGGAGACAAAATGAAGCTACGAGCCATCTAGAAAAATGTTAAGTTTTTATTAGCTATATAGTTTTTCGGGGATGTGCCAAACTGGGTATGCTCACCAGTAGGGTTTATGGTGGTACATGGTTCCCATGGCCGCCCTCTGGTGGGCTTACACGAAGTACAAGGTATGGAGGTACAAGGTACTATTGGGGACCTGAACCTGGGTAACTTGAATGTACCAATATCGTCTCTGGTTCACCTTATGTTGCTACATTCCGCATAAATGGTTCATGTTCTGATGGTACCTACCGTGGTATTCCCATGACAAGATTTTCGTCAAAAGTAAATGAATTTACATGTAGGTTTGGTCAACTTATATATTTTACTTAATATATCCCGCACTTGTTGACTGGGCGCTTCAAATCGACGGACGTCACTGGCCTACTTGAGGACAGCGCGAAATAAAATATACATAGCTTTAATTATAGGAATTATAATACTCCCTCCAATCCATATTAAATATCGCTGAAATGGATGTATCTAGAAAAGAATATAAGTTCCCTCTCCAAAAGTAGTGATGATAGGGGTGGACCCAAGTACATGCGAGTGGGGCCCGCTCAAATTTTTGAATTCCAATAGTATTTGTTCAATTTTAAAAAAAAGGTCCAAAATTAGCAAATTTATTGAAAGACCACCCACTGTCAAATGATGTTCCCCCAGTCAGAATTCTGCCTGGGTCCACCCCCGAGTGATGACGTTTCTTCCTGCTTTTAGGAGAGTTTTTTTCTTGTTCTAGCTAGCTTCGCGAATCAATCAATTAGGGTGGTTATAGTTTAACATGGTGCCAATGATGATGATCCATCTGTTGGAGTGAGGTTCACGTAATCCCATGCAGACCCGTTCATGACTTAGTTAGATTATTACGTGACACTTGAGTTGGATTATGTACACAACCAGACAAGTTAAGCCCAAGGAGTCGGGGTCAATGTGTGAGCGGTTAAAAATGGAGTAGAGTTGGCTGACCTAAGCGTGACACCGAAGCAACATGCGTGTGCCTGCATGTGTGATGTGTCACTTCTTTTTTACTTGTAGATCACCCTCAAGCACCGGGCAAGCAAACACATGTGTAGGAGAAAGCAGAAAAAGGCGTTTGGGGAGCGCTACTAACTTAGGGCATGGCCAACGCATAGCCTCAACCATATGTCTCACTGGCTTTTAGGGAGCGCTACCAGCACGACTACTGGCTTTATCACGGACTTCTCGACAACATGGTTGACGACGGTGCCAACGCTAACGCGAACACCGGCGGTTCCTCTACTATGATGTATATCATCTTCCTCATTCTTATTTATCATATTCAGATAGTCTGTCGTATCTTCTGGTCTTTTCCTATTATTGTACATGTGTTCTATCTATCTTTTACTATGGTCAAATCTCTTAGAAAATTGCTCTTTTACTCAACATATCTTACATCAGTGAACGTAGTGAGTAGCTTAGATAGAAACTTAGTAACTTACCCTTACAAATTTCCATCGAACAATATAATCATTTGTGGCTTGTGTGAGAATTTGAAAATGATAAAAACCAAACCACGAATTACTCGTTTTGTGTATATCACGCTGGTCACAAATTGTCCTAACTTTTCATGAAAATATACATGTGTAACTTTCTATGCAATCTGTACATATGTGGTGTTTGTCTTGATTTTTTTTCCAAAACTCAAAAGGACAATTCTAGCTAAATTTTGAGAAAACGATGCCCCAAGCCCCCCAGTTCTAAGAAGTTGATCATGTAAAAAAGATAGATATTATGCTTGGTTTCCATGGGGCGAGATCTTATATTTAGTTTTCGAAATGTTGTAGGAAAACATTTATATGCCATGAAAATCATGCATATTGAAGCAACCTATGAAAAAAGGCTTCAAATAAGTCTTCTTTTCTTTTTGACCGGAGTCTATGGCGGGCTTGCGCCAACCTGAACTTATATTACCAAGGAGCCCAAAACAGCATTGTTCTCTTACAAAGTTTTAGAAGGCAGAGAGGCGGGGGAGTGGTGAGCCTAGAGCTCAGGGAGGGTCGAAGGAGTGACACCAATTAATCGGAGAGGAGGCAGTAGCGGGATTATTACATCGATGGGACCATAAACGAATGTCCTCAAGACATCTTTTTGTGACAGCAATAAGTGGCTCATCTTTGTCGTTGAAGACAAGGGCGTTTCTCCTCTTCCATATATTCCATAGAATGGTCGTACAGATGGTGGTGTCAAGGGGGAGCGGCAGCGTGAGATCCAGAGGTCCAAGAAACTTGAGGGGTTAGCACCACCGCTAGAGAAGAAGCACCAGACCTCCCTAGCGCGGGGGCAACTGACGAGCATGTGATCCACGTCTTCATCTAGAGAATAGGAAGGGCACGTAGGAGACAGAAGTCATGTTGTGGCAATGTCGACGGTCATTGGTAGGGAGCCATTGACGACGAGCTAGCCAATTGAAAATCTTGCACTTGAGAGCCGCCGCACTATGCTACACCGCCATGGCCTGTTCATCGGTTTGCAAGTGGCTGAAAGAGTTGACATAGAAACCTTTGTTTGAAGGTTTTTTGTTGGTGTATCAGCAAAGACGGGAGTTCGGGGTGTTTGGTAGAAGGTCGACAAGCTAGAGTTCCTGGCCGATATTCGCTAGTTCGGCCGAAGCAACGGTGGTGAGGCCGGGGTAAGGGTGGAGGCGAGCCCATGACGAGCAATGAAGAGAACTGAAGCATGGGCCGGATAGAGTGGGCGAACAAGGCGGGCCAGAAAGCAGTAGCTGACCCATCGCCAAGGGAGGTAGTGGTGGTGGCTCGGTACGCGGTGAGGCCAGCGACAATATCCTTCCAAACGGGGGTGTCAGGATGGTGGCGATCACCAAGGTCCCTGGATTCAGACCATTCATACCTACGACGAAACCAGGCTGCCCAAGGGTCATCGGTGGCAGCATGAAGTTTGGTGAGGAACTTTTTCAGGAGAACAGAGTTCTGTGCTAGTAAAGAGAGGACGCCGAGCCCCCCACATCCTTAGGGGTGCAGACGTCGGTCCAAGCAACTTTGCATCGTCCACCAAAACAAGATTCTTCCCTGGTCCAAAGGAAGCCACGATGACGTTTATCAATAGCTTCAACGACTCCCCCAGGATGGATGCCAACACTCATAGCCTGAGCAAGCATGGCCGTAAGAATGGAGTTGACAAAGAGAAGGCGACCGCCAATAGGTAAGGAGCGTCCACGCCATCCGAGAGACGCATGTCACATTTGCAAATAATGGGATGGAAATCATTGAGCCAGAGTTTATAAGTGGAGAGGGGGAGGCCAAGGTAAGTTTGAGGAAAAGAGGAGATAGCGCAACCAAAGGTCTCCGCCATCTGTACGACAACAGAAGATTCAGATTTGATGGGGATGAAGGTGCAATTATGGAAGTTGATAACGAGGCTAGTGGCGGTCGAGAAATCGTCGAGAAGTTTTTTAAGGTTAGCAACATGCTAAGGGATGGCACGGATGATGATAAGGGTATCATCAGCGTATTGAAGAACGGGGCAAGACAGATCATCAACCATAGGGTGGAGAAGAAGGCCGTAGTGAGAGGCTTTGAGAAGAAGTTGCTGGAGGACATTAACCACTATATTGAAAAGGAAGGGGGATAGGGGGTCCCCTCGGCGGAGACCTTTGCGACATTGGATCCAACGACCTGGGACGTTGTTAAGGAGAACAGCAGTTTGGCTAGTGGTGTTCATCATTTTGATTGCAACTCAGAATTCTCCAAAAGTACCTAGCCTTTTCATAGCCATAGAAAAAATCACAGGTAGAAAAATGATCATTTTGAGCTTTGCCATGCGAGCGGACAGCGGCCAAAGCACAAAACACAATTGTACTAGGGGCACAAGAGATCACCGGCTGCTATCATAAAAGGCTGCTACCTTTTCTCTTTATCGATCTTTCTAGTTTTTTTTTGTTGAGAATATCGATCTTTCTAGTTTTTTTTTTTTGAGAATATCGATCTTTCTAGTTCATTTAGTTTCATACACATCACAGTGACATGTCAGAGGTTGATTCCAGCGTGTAACAAGTTTGGTTGTTAAATCAATTTAAATCTACTCCATCCGTTTCAAAATATAAGATTTTTTAGCTTTTATGAAACGATGTATCTAAATGTCTTTTAGTGTGTAGGTTCGGTCCAGTAATAGGATGGATTCTATTAATTAATTAAATCAACTTGGTTTTATAAAATAAAATACTAACTTATGCATCTTCTTCAATTTTATTTCTAATATGTCAAGTTTTTGTTAACTGGATATGTGATATACTTAGTAAAAAGCTTTAGCTAGGTAGGCTGCCCCTGCCCGGCCAACTGATGCTAGGTTCAACTCACCAGCATGCGAAAGTGATCGATGGAGATTCTTCCAGTACCTAGATTGTGATCACGATGGCGACGCGTAAGTCTTCTCAACAGCTATTTCCAAACCATTCCGTTGGTCCTATTGTTATGCATAGTGAGTTATTTACTGCTCATGTGTGCTTTTCATGTTAAATAAGTCTTGACCTTGATGTGGGGTGTTCAGTTCTTTAAATTAGTACACCCTAATTGACACTACACGATTAAGACAAGCTAGCTACATATACATGGCCGCCTTGATACTTTCACACCCGAAATAGGTTCGAGAACAGGAAAAGCCATATCCGATGTGCATACATATGTCGGCATATAAAAAGCGCGACACGGGTGAAAATCACTACTACTCCGTTCGTTCTTAAATATAAAACATTTTAAGAGGTTAAATATTCTAGAGCCAAACACACTATTTGAAGTAAGCGGGGATTATCCACTCTAATCCCCACACATACAACATACGCTAGTACTAAATAAGGCCTCAGTCGGGAGGGGAGGTCCGGGATGGTGACCGGAGGATGGACGACCTCCAGTAAAGATGGTGGCATGTCCGGGGTGGGGGAAACAATAGACCACGCAGCTGTAGTACCGGCCGGGGTACCATTTGCGTTGATGTTCTGCATTGTTTGTGTTTGTCACTGGTTAAGACTGAAATTGTCCTCTTTTATTGTCAAAAAGGTTAGACTGAAGTTTAGGTATCTTGAGATATCCACAGCCCAAGCTAGGAGCACCTGGGTCTGGGCCTGAACGCGCATACAAACCCGTATCTAGCTTTGTTTTTTTATGAGGACTACAACCCCGTATCTAGCTGGTTATGTCTTTTAGTTATGCGCCATCAACTGAAAAAACAATGAATCTTTTAGTTATGCTCGGGCACGTTGTATATTCTGCATATTCTATTGACTTTTTTTTTGCGAAAAGGACCCCAGATATATTATATCAAATCAGCATTACAGTCCATAGAGAAACTAGAAATTACATTTCCGTCCCTGAAGACCCAGCTCTCCACCGACACCGCCGCGAGACGGGGACGCGCCGATCCGCCGCTGCCGCCTAGCTCCACCTGAGCCGGCCACGCCTTGACGATCCGCAGCACCACCGTGGCCAGGAAGTCACCGTCTTCAATCTTTCGATTCGCACGGCGGAGCAGTACATATTCTATTGACTTGAAAAAAAATGAAATACCTATCAGAAATGAAAGTCAAACCGAAGCTATAGGTTGCTCGTCAAAATAAATGAATCTTTAGATAGGTCAGGTCAACTTTATATTCGTATTATTATTCATTATATCCACGTACAAGTTGACGCAGTACCACTTGTTGACTTGGCTTTTCCGAAGGCTTTCGGGAAAAAAAACATAAATATTTGTGGCATTTAAATTTATATGCCGTAATTCTATCTCTCTATAAGTGAAAAAAAATGGGTGGTGAGTTAGTTTTTGTTCTTAGAGGAATTGCCTAGTGATTCTACATTATTGTTTTTTAATCAGAAAGAAATGTTTCCATCCGGTCTCTATAGATTAATCCACACATCATTTTATTGTAGAGTAGTACTCTCTCCGTTTCAAAATATAAGATGTTTTAAATTTATGAAAAAAGTGTATTTACATCCCCTTTTAGTGTCTAGGTTCATTTAGATTTGGAGTGAACCTACACACTAAAAGAGTTCTAGATACACTCTTCTTTCACAAATGTAAAACATCTATATTTTAGAACGGAGGGAGTAGTACAATTTTAACGATAGCATTAAAGATGATGCAATGATGCTCATCCATCTGTTGGAGTGAGGTACACGTAATTAAGAGCATGCAGGTCGTCGACGACGTTTTTGTACCTGTGATCGAAACAAAAAAGGTCACTGATTGCTTGTCACTTGTCACGTACTCCGTACAAGTCTTGTCGTTAGATTACGTGACACTTGCGTTAGATTATGTGCACAACCGGACAAGCCTAGCCGGTCTCCTAATTAAGCCAAACGAGTTAGGGGTCAGCGTGACATTAAAAGATGCAGATGATAGCGAGGGTTAGGTGGCCTGAGCGGGACACCGAAGCAACACGTACAGTGCATGCTGTGTGATGTGCCTGACTGGTGGATCACCCTTGGGTCCGGGAACTAAAACAAAGTACTCCGTCTGCGATTAGTAAAAAAGTCAACGCTTTTTAAGTTTTGACCAAGATTTTAAATAAAAATATAAATATTTACGATATTGAATCAATATTATTAGATTCGTCATAAAGCATATCCTCTTAATGTTTTCATTTAATATTATAGATATAAATATTTTTTTCCTAAATATTTGGTCAATTAGTAAAATTTGACTTTTTACTATTGCTTATGTCCTTTATATTTTGGGACAGAGGGAGTACGTAGGAGAAAAAAATGTGCAAGTAGAAAATCTTGGTTCTGTTTTTTAAACTATGGAAAATATAACACTGAGTAGGCATTTGTAGAAACTTACCTTCATATTTTAAATAGAACATTGTGAACATTTGTGACCAGTGTGAAATTTCAAAATGAGAAAGGTAAAACACATCTTACTTCTGAATTTCACACGGGCCGTAGTAGTCCTTGCTATTTGTGAAAAAGTAAATTAGTGAGCGTATATGCAATTAATGCCTACATACATGATTAAAAAAAATAAAACCCCAAAGTACTCCCTCCGTCCTGGTTTAAAGGGCCTGCGCGTATACCTAGATCGTTTATTTGACCAATAAAATATAAATTATTTAAAATAAATGTTATACCATTAGAAAGTATAACATCTAAATTTTCTAATGATATAATTTTTTATTAAATAATTAATATTTTATTAATCAAATTAACAACCTAGGTATACGCGTAGGCACTTTAAACAGGGACAGAGAGAGTACAATTCTTTCCAAGTTAGTATTTGGTTTCCAAATTGTTATACTCCCTCTGATCCAAATAAATGCACTCCGATCTGTCTACATTCGGATCTAGAACAACATTCACATGTCATGATTTGATGAAAAAAGGCTGCAAACAAGGTTTTGTTTTCATATGTAGCAATGCGACTCAAATATCCCAAATTCCCAGGGACTGAACCTTGGAAAATTCATAGGCAAAAATCGTTTTTGACTTGGCACATAGTCAGAGCCAAATTAAGCACAAAGAAATACGGTTGTGTTCGTGCTCCACACAACACACAGGAGATCCATGTGGAACCGGCCGCTGTCATAAAGGGCTGCTGCCTTTTTTTTCTGCCTTTTCCTCTTTACGGATTTTCGTAGTTCATCGCTGATCCATAATATATACTCGCATTGCAGCGACAGGTCAGTCTGTCAGAGGCTAATGACCCTTATGCCCCTCAGGACAGCGCATGTACGTTTGGCTAACAAATCGATTTTAATTCTGCAAATAAATTTCAGTAGGGATATGCATTCGATTACTTAATTCTACTACTACGTGTTTTCTTTAAATAACCCATGTTTTTGACTAGTTGTCGGCACGGTCAATCACTAAAACATGTCTGTATCTAGACAAATAGGAACCAACTAATTTGGGTCGAAGGGAGTAGTTTTTTTAAAAATAATACATGTATTGGACTAGTTGTCGGCACGGTCAAACCCATGCCGTCATTGCCCCTTTTTTAACAAACTGATTATATTAGCACACTAATTAAAGCATACAGTACAACGTTACATGGCTCTCAAGAAACAGAGCAAGCAACGGATGTGCCTAGCTGCACACAATAAGTTAAAGATGGTCTCACTGATATATTACGGCCGGCTAGGGTGAATTGCATCATTGAAAAACTCATGGCATTACGTAAACACTCTTAATATACTAGTGAAGATGGGATGACTACACTTGTGGTTTTTCACCCTTCTTGTTGGAGGGTTTTTTGCACGTTAAAATCACTGTGTCTCGTATGTTTAGTTTGTTTGTTCTTCGTTCTTTTGCTTGTCGCTTGTATAACATAAGCAACTAACTAATGCAATTTTTCCTGTTCCATTTTAACGTGTCACGTTGTCTGCCAATCGGATAGACAGCTAGTTTAGCTAGCTAGCGGCCAAGGCCGACTGATGTGTCACGTTCAACTCACCGGCAAGACGGCAAGAGACAGTGATCGATGTAGATTCTTTCGGTACTTGATGATGACGACGCGTCTAAGTCTTGTCAACAGCTAATTCAGTCCACTAATGCTAATGAGTTCTTTACTGTTCACATGTGCTTTTCATGTCAATTAGGATGTCTTGTCCTGTGATGTGGGATGTCTTGTTCTTTCACAAAAAAGAAAATGTCAATCGTTCAAGATGTGACATCCATATGGCATTTCTCTCACGTGGATCAGACCGCGTTTGAGAGCGAAGAAAAGGATGTTACCATATGTAGAAATCGGATCGATCGGCTATTAACGAGTAATTCTCACTCTTTGAACCATGGTTTGGTTTTTCTCCGTGACTTATCTAACACAAGATCGCCGCTGGCTCGGACGATGGGAGGCTGGAACGTGGGCCCATGGAAATCTGGCGATAGTTACCCTTTGCACCTTTGCTGAGAGAGGACAAAAGTGCGTCCTCCAGTCCCGTAGTATTTACAAATCCGTCCTCTCAGTGGCATGTAAACCCAAAATAGGACCTCACTCTGTTACCTTGATCTAAGTTTTGGAGACTCGGTCGACTAGGAGACGGAATGAACGAACGAGCATCTAGCAAATTCATCTAGCGAGGGACTCGACTCTTCTCCCCTCTTCCTTATCCCTCGCTATAGTACCTGAGAGGCTATCGTCGAGATCTGGTTCAACTGCCACTCTCATGGCGGTGCAGTGAGGGTCTTGGGAGGAGAGTCGATGGTAGTTGTAGGTGTAGTTGTATGGTGCGGCCAGATGCCACGGTATGGCGTTCTGCTGGGAATGGCAGACGAGCTCTCTGGGCCGAGCTCCTCCCCTGCCTGTTGGTTGTGCTCCTCCTAGTGGTGCTCCAGCTGTTAAGAATATAATACACGCCTAGCCCTTTCCATCAGTTCGTACTTTTGATTCAGTTGGCTAGTGCATCAATTCAATATGGTATCAGAGCCAAGAGGTCTCAAGTTCAAGACCCTGCTCACGCAGTATTAAAAAAAAGATTCGGCGGCCTGCACCGAACCCACGCTAAGGACTAAAATAGCCTAGACGTGAGGGGGAGTGTTAAGAATATAATACACGCCTAGCCCTTTCCATCAGTTCGGACTTTTGGTTCAGTTGGCTAGTGCATCAGTTCAATACCAGCGGCCAGAGATGGTGGTGGATGGTGGCAACGGTGACTCCATGAATAAGGTCATGGGCATCCTCCCTCTTAGTGTGCCTTCTCTGATCTTCTCACCCTGTTGGCCGGCTGTGGTAGGGAGGAACTGGGGACTGGGAGCAACACAGGGCACCGGTGGGGAGGAGGCTGGGATAGTTTCCCTGCGGTGGTGCTTGGGCACGGTGCCGGCAGGGTGTTGCCGAGCTTCTATGTCGAGCCTCTATGGAAGAGGACGACAAGGTGCTTCTAGGCGGCGAGCTTCCTGAATAAGCGCTTACATCGCTTTAACTGCTATGTGTTCCTCAATTCTACTCTCTTGGTCGGCTGGGGTGGCGAGGGAGAGGATGGAATTGCCGCCGATACGGCTGGCTTTTGGCGGTGGATTCTCATGCTTCATTGAGCCGATAACACGGTGGACAAGATTACCTCCATAATCTTTGGCCGAAAAGGCGGCCCGTGTTCGACCTCCATTGCGGAGGCCCTCTCTAGAACCTTGCACCAGAGCTCGACATCTCGTCGTCACCAAGTCGTTTGTCCCTGGAGATGTCGAGGTAGCCGGTGGCAACGATTCATCACTGATGAAGAGGTCTTTTCGAGCATCTCCTTCACCTCGGACCTCCGCGCGGCCAGTGCCTTGAGGTCATCGGCGAACGGTGGAGGAGGAACCCTAATACTTGATTGCTTTCTAATATTTAGTTCTAGGGTCCCTTTTTGCATATCTGGAGACCTTATCTTTGAATTCTTAGTTTCATAGAGCAAGACTTGTAAAGGGCCTCCTTGTAATTGTTCACCCGCCAGGTTTTCAATGCAGCTACTAGGCCCTTCTGAGTCCTTTCCCGTGTAAAAAAAACTAGGAGATGGGTGATGACCCACAACTATAGGGGGTGTATCGCAGTATTTTCGATAAGTAAGAGTGTCGAACCCAACGAGGAGCAGAAGGTGCTGGCTAGTGGTATGGATCAGGAATTCTCTGCAAATACTTAGCAAACGGATTTTTAGGGGTTTTCGATAAAGCAAGTAAACAAAGTACGAGTAAAAAAAGACAGTAGGAATAAATGCAGCAAGTGGCCCAATCCTTTATGCAGCAAAGGACAAGCCGGTTGTATTTCTATAGATGACCAAACGTTCTCGAGGACACATGGGAAGGCTGTCAAGTGTTTTCGCTTCATATAGTCGATTAATCTTCTTTAGCTTGCTAAGTGTTGTGTGGGTGAACCTGTGCTAATGTACCGCCCCATCCAAGACTAATACATACTTGTGATTATACCCCTTGCAAACATCCGTAAGTACAAGAAAGTAATTAAGGTAGAAACCTAACCACAGCTTTAAACTCTAAGACCCTTACGTCCCTTGTGCAATGGTTTCCTAACGGGGATTCAGGTTTCTGTCACTCCGGCAACCCCTACGATTAGTAGTCAAATACATAATGCATTGCCCTAGGCCCATATAGGTGAAGTGTCATGTAGTCGACGTTCACACGACACCACTAGAAGAAGTACACCACAACTTAAATAACAATCTATTGAATCTTTCTCAACGCAACTCCACTACTAACAACAAGACTTCTCCCATGTCCTCAAGAACAAAACGAACTACTCACAAGACATCATATGGATCATGATCAGAGATGGAATAATAATGTATAACAATCTGAACATAAACAATAATTCAATGGTTCACTCAATAGCATCAACTACAAAGAGTAATCAACACCGGGAAAGTTTCCCCTATGAACTATAGCAAGATTCAACGCAATTGTTACAACAATATGGAGATGGTGATGAGGGTGTTGATGGTGCTGATGGTGATGATGGTGATGATGATGATGATGATGATCCCGATGAAGTCTAGCTTGATGGTGGTGCTGATGGCGACGATCTCCCCTCTACGGGAAGGAATTCCCCGGCGAAATCATGCGCGAGATCTTTCTCTCTCGGTGTTTTCGCCCATGAGGCGGAATCTTTCTGTGGTCGCTCCCCGAGTCTTAGGGTTTCGTGGGGATGATATACGCCAGAGGGGAGAGGCTGGAGTGGGCCAGGGAGGCCACACCACTCCCAGGTGCGGCCTAGGCCTGCCCGCGCCATGGGGTGGTGTGGGCCCCCTGTGGCCCACCTCCACTCCATCTTCTGGCATCCTGAGTCTTCTGGAAAAATAGGATTTTCCGTATATTTTCCCGGATTTTCTGATCTTCGTGAATTTTGCCTCCAAACAGCACCTTTTCCATCAGAATCCACATTTGCGGTCCATGCTCCAAAAGTCATCAACCATGCAAAAATAGATAAAATAACATAAGTATCACCTCTCAATACGAAATATATCAATGAATAATAGTGAATTAAGACATAGAATAGTGATGCAAAATGGACGTATCAACTCCCCCTAAGCTTAGACTTCGCTTGTCCCCAAGCGAAACTGAGTTCAATAAACATGGCCTCAAGTTTATGGAGTGAAGAGTCGATAAAAGAATACGAACAAGAAGTATCACATTTATCAAATACATAGATCATAATAGAAGACAACTCACTATTATATAACTAAACATGCAATGAGTAAAGGAAACACAATAAAGATACATAGATGAAATCATAATTGGTAATGGCAAACTTAGCACTTGGTCGAAGAATAGTTGATAATTTGCTGGAGTTCACAAATAGCTGGCTTTTTAATGATAGCTTTCAAAGTAGTAAACTTCAAGATAAGAGCAATGTGCAAAACAAGGAACATAAGAAGCATGAATGCATAAATCATCATATGAATGAATGAAAACACATCAACTCAAAATACTTGTTGAGATAGAAGGGAGTAGGTTTACTGACTCAACTACAAGGTAAAAGAAAGGGCCCTTCAAAGAGGGAAGCAGGGATTACAAGTCTCATAAAGAGCTCCCAAAAATTATGATAGTTACTAGCTTTCAGCTCTCATTGCCCCTATCATAGGCATCTTTAGGTGATTAAGGTGAAAGTGAGGTCCAATCTGAGTTATATGCTTGACAGACTATAAACTGAAAATCCCAAGTCCCTTGAGTACGAGGGTCGCTCCTCATGCTACTCAACTTTAGTTAACGGTAAGTTCTTGTCATCGTAAGTATGTGCGTATCATTGAGAACTGCCAACGGGGTACCCCTTGCCCGATGATACGGAAGAATCCCCATCAAAATTACAAGGAAAACAGACAATGAGTATCTCAGCAATCTTCTTATTTACCATGGGAAAAAGGTGCCTTTTTCTCTCTTTCCTCTTTTCATAGTATCTCTTTTTTTCTTTTCTTTTTCTCAATAGCTATCTCTCTCTTTTTTATAAGAAGAATGCTTCATAGATATCATTATGGTTACGCTGCAGGTTTCCACCATTTCAGCATGGATTAGACCAACGGCCCAGGCGTTTCTCTAACACACATACATAACTCCATGGACTTACAAGCTCCCCTTTTATTTCACACCGACGACATCCGCAAACAAAAGAACAAGGTATCAACTGGGTATATATTTACAAGTGTTGAAAGCGTTCCCCGTGACAGCACGGTTCTGCTAATCCTCAGCCTATAATTTGCAAGCATATAACTTTCATGGAGAGTTCACAATGGTTCCGGTTTATTAAGTGCAAGAAATTAAAGTGTGCCATCAAGTTCATGAGAGCTTTAATCACTAACTTTCGCATAACAAGTTTAATTTGGGAGGTAGACAAAACAGGAATTTACTTGGAATAGCAATAATGCTACTAGGTAGGTATGGTGGACACAAATGGCAAAGGTTTTGGTTTAAAGGAGGTGGATGCACGAGAAGAGTTCCCTCTCAGTACAGGTTTTTGGCTAGCAAGGGTGGGTAGCAAGTATAAGAGTTGAAGGAAACAAGAAAACATACAAATGATATAAACAAACATGCAATCTTCCTTGGAAGCACAAAAGATCTTAACCAGAGAATACTAGACTTATGAGCAAATCAAGAAAGAAAGATGATGAAATTATTTTTCTTTAGAGTACTTCTATCTTTTTCATTCAACTCTCAAAAAGGTATTGCTACTGACCGAGCCAGGTTTGCCAAAACCAACTAAATTAACTCAATGATCCCAAAGTGCTACCAATACTAACAACAAGATCAATCATATAATCATGAATTGAAAACTAATATAAGCTATGCAAAAGAGTGAATGATAGAACTTCTCATTAATATTCCATAACGGAAACTCACACCAAGGGATACAAATCTAACGAGAGAGGGGACACTTCCATAATGCAAACCATACTACATAATAACTCCTCTATTCATGATATGACTCTACTAAAAAGGTAAAAAAAATAGAAGATAGTGATATGATACCGCGGCACTCCCCCAAGCTTAGAACAAACCAAGGGGGTGCCAAACCTGATGACGAATTACTCCTTTGGTGGTGGTGGTATCCCCTCGATGAGCTCTCTAATCAGTTTCCCCAAGTCCTCAATCTCGAAGGTGAGATTACGAATAAGCTGCGAGTTTTGCTCAATGCGGCTCATGATCATGGCGGGTTGAGAATTCTATCTCTTGCTATTCTTTCCCCACTCTTCCTCCTTGAAGTCTTCTTTTCCTGCATGGCTAGAACGAGGCAAATCCCAATTGGAGGGTAATTTCTCCTTGGGCATATTCTGGTATTGATGCTCATGGATAAGGGTATGGAAAGGATCCCTGGTGCATGGAGGAAGTGACCGTGGAGCCAAACTGTGACGAGGAGCTTTCCCCGATTCTGCATCCGCAAATCCTTCTAATCTTCAGGTTTCACCACTCCAATGCTTGCAATGGTGGTGCCGGTATGCGGACGTTGGCCTTGCTCCTCCTCACCTTCACTCTTGATCTCCTTCTCCTTCCCGGGGTCTTGGAGGTCTTCCTCATGGGCTCCTTCCCTTTATCCTTGGCGGACACCATTGTGCTTCTAAGCTCTCAAAGAGTATGTCCTGACAGAAACAGATCGAAACAAAAACACGACGAAAACACAATATACGAACCTCGAAAGATCCGGGGGGTTATATATTACGAAGTTTCACATCAAAAGGAAGGTCTGGAGAAAAGCAGTCGGAGGCGGAGTCTGGGTGGCCTCACCACCTGGTGGCGCGGGGTGGGTGGGCCGCCATGGGGTGGTGTGGGCCACCCCTGGCTCCGTTTCAAATCCTTTTTGCTTCAGAATCCTCTTATTGATCAAAAATATAGTTGGATTGTATTTTATGAACTTTTTACCGTAATCATACCTATTTGAAAACAGACTCTGCAGGTCTCTAAATTTGGTATCTAGTAGATTCTTCCGGAGTCATCACTTGAATATCATCGATATCTTCATCTTCATACACTTATTACTTGAGTCATAAAACCCTTCTCTTCCTTATTACACCATTGTCTCCACTTCCTGGAAATTTCTTTCACACAAAACTTCACACAGCTCTCATTAGCAACATTAATATAAGTGAAGTGATAAAACCTTTTGAGTCCAACTTCAACTGAAAACCATCAAAACAAAAGCTACTGTATCAACTCCTTCCGAAAACCCAAAAAGAATTCAAAAAGGAAATCGAATAAAGAAGCAAATGCAAGATTGGCTAAATCTGTCAAAACAGACCAGCAGGTAAAGATCAATTTTTTCGAAAATCTTGTGTTGCTCTAATCAAAAAGTGCAAAACTAATGAAAGCTAAATAACAACCTGGGGCAGAAGCACAAAAAATTACAGCTCAATCCGACAGACAGAGGTCTCTCACAAATTTTTACGGTGAAGCACAAAAATCTGTTTCGGGACAACAACTTCCTCAAATCTTACTTCTCTCTCATGAGAGGTTGATCTTGACACAAAAACCAAACAAAACGGATAAGGAGTGGTTATTACCGAAGTAATAACTTCCAAGACTCAAAGAAATAAAAACAAACTGAAAGCAAAAACAAATTGGGTTGTCTCCCATAGGGATATGATTTGAAGCGAAAGAGAGCATTAAGAAGCAAAAACACCCACACATTTAAGTCTAACCCACTTCCTATGCAAGGTGATTTTGTAAACAAACAAGTCATTGAAACCAAAGGCAACTTGCATAAGAAGGCAAAAGAAACGCAACATAAAAACTTTCAGCATAAAACGAGGAAACTTGATATTATTAAGATGCATAACACTTTTCCCTCTCTCATAGTAGCTTTCAGTATCATGCATAAACTTAACAATATAGCTATCACAAGGACTATCATAGAAATGATCACTTATTCTAACAGAAAACACGGGAATACTAGCTCTCATAACACTACCTTGTGAAACAATATTAGAGGCATCCTTACAAAGGATAGTGTGTCCCTCTTTTTCATACTTAGTGACAAAGTCTTTCACACTTGCTATTATAGGTTCATCAACCATTTGTTTATCAGGTTCAACAGCTTTATTCATACTTTCATCAACCATACTAGCTATTATAGAATGTTCCTTTACCTTAACTGGAAAAGGCATTTTCTCAATATAAGGTTCAGGTAAAACATGATTAGCAGTATAAACTTCAGTATTTTTTGCAGGAACACTCTTAGCAATATCTTTATAAGGTTCATGATACTTATTCCACTTCTTTTTAGGCACTTCAATATAAGAAGCAAAAGCCTTAAAATAAGAAGCAATAGCTTGAGAGTCTAGACCATAAGCATTTTTTATATTTTGAAAGTCGTCAGTTCCCATAAAAGATTCAATGCATTTATAATCATAATTTATACCTGACTTTCTACCGTTGTCATTCTCCCAAGCTTCAGTATTGTCTTGAATACGGTCTAGAAGGTCCCATTTAGCTTCTTCTTCCATGCGAGTGAATGATCCAGCACAAGAAGCATCCAATAAATCTTTATCACGTAGAGGAAGCCTTGCATAAAAGTTATTGATAATAATATTGTTAGGGAGCTCATGAATGGGACATTTGAGCATTAGTAACTTCAATCTCCCCCAAGCTTGAGCTGTACTCTCTCCATCAAGAGGCCAAAAGTTGTATATTTGATTCCGATCTTTATGAATCTCACTAGGAGGATAAAACTTTGAGTAAAAGAGAGGCACTATTTCCTCCCATTCTAGAGCTTGACCATTCTTCAGCAGCTTATACCATTCCTCAGCTCTTCCTTTCAACAATAATGAGAATAACTTCTTCTTAACTTGATCTGTAGTAATACCTGCACACTTGAACAACCCGCATAATTCGTGTATAAAGAGTAAATGATCACCAGGATGGACAGTTCCATCCCCAACATAGTAGTTATCCATAACACGATCAATAATTCTTGTAGGTATTTTGAAAACATCTTTCTCAACAGGTGGTGGCTTATCTACTACCTTAGCAGTGGTAGTACCATTACCAAATAAGAAACTCAGCGAATTATCCATAACAAAAATAAAGCAACTAGCAGAAGTAAACAATACTCACAGTAGAAGTTTCCTTTACCAGTTCCACTCTCCAATAGCGCTTCACTCCCCGGCAACGGCGCCAGAAAATAGTATTGATGAGCCACAAGTATAAGGGGTGTATCGCAGTATTTTCGATAAGTAAGAGTGTCGAACCCAACGAGGAGCAGAAGGTGCTGGCTAGTGGTATGGATCAAGAATTCTCTGCAAATACTTAGCAAACGGATTTTTAGGGTTTTCGATAAAGCAAGTAAACAAAGTACGAGTAAATAAAAGACAGTAGGAATAAATGCAGCAAGTGGCCCAATCCTTTATGCAGCAAAGGACAAGCCGGTTGTATTTCTATAGATGACCAAACGTTCTCGAGGACATATGGGAAGGCTGTCAAGTGCTTTCGCTTCATATAGTCGATTAATCTTCTTTAGCTTGCTAAGTGTTGTATGGGTGAACCTGTGCTAATGTACAGCTCCATCCAACACTAATACATACTTGTGATTATACCCCTTGCAAACATCCGTAAGTACAAGAAAGTAATTAAGGTAGAAACCTAACCACAACTTTAAACTCTAAGACCCTTACGTCCCTTGTGCAATGGTTTCCTAACGGGGGTTCAGGTTTTATCCCAAGCAACCCTACGATTAGTAGACAAATACACAATGCATTCCCCTAGGCCCATATAGGTGAAGTGTCATGTAGTCGACGTTCACATGACACCACTAGAAGAAGTACACCACAACTTAAATAACAATCTATTGAATCTTTCTCAACGCAACTCCACTACTAACAACAAGACTTCTTCCATGTCCTCAAGAACAAAACGAACTACTCACAAGACATCATATGGATCATGATCAGAGATGGAATAATGATGTATAACAATCTGAACATAAACAATAATTCAATGGTTCACTCAATAGCATCAACTACAAAGAGTAATCAACACCGGGAAAGTTTCCCCTATAAACTATAGCAAGATTCAACGCAATTGTTACAACAATATGGAGATGGTGATGAGGGTGCTGATGGTGGTGATGATGATCCCGATGAAGTCCAGCTTGATGGTGGTGTTGATGGCGACGATCTCCCCTCTCCGGGAAGGAATTCCCCCGGCAAAAATCTGTCTGCCGGAGAGATCTTTCTCTCTCGGTGTTTTCCGCCCCGCAGAAGCGGCGGAATCTTTCTGTGGTCGCTCCCCGAGTCTTAGGGTTTCGTGGGGATGATATACGCCAGAGGGGAGAGGCTGGAGTGGGCCAGGGCGGCCACACCACTCCTAGGCCCGGCCTAGGTCTGCCCGCGCCATGGGGTGGTGTGGCCCCCCTGTGGCCCACCTCCACTCCGTCTTCTGGCATCCTGAGTCTTCTGGAAAAATAGGATTTTCCGCATATTTTCCCGGATTTTCCGATCTTCACGAATTTTGCCTCCAAATAGCACCTTTTCCATCAGAATCCTGACTGCAGCGGTCCATGCTCGAAAAGTCATCAACCATGCAAAAATAGATGAAATAACATAAGTATCACCTCTCAATACGAAATATATCAATGAATAATAGTGAATTAAGATATAGAATAGTGATGCAAAATGGACGTATCAATGGGGTTGGTGGATTCAGGCACCACCTTTTGCGCGCAAGAGAAAAGAGTCATGTGAAAGATTCGGGTATCAACTTGCTTATATTCCCTCCGGTCCATATTAATAACCTCAATTTTATCTAGATTCTTATGTATTTAGTTAAATATTTAGACTAGATGTATTTGTATCTAGCCAAAGTTGAGATTATTAATATGGAGCGGAGGGAGTACTTCTTTTTACATGAACTTAGGATTTGAATCTCAATTTTGGCCTGGCAAAAAAGACAAACTTTTTGGAAGGAATAAAAAATACAAACTTGGTATTTAACAAAGATCTCGAAAAGTCTTTTGAATCAAATGGACTAGGCACAAGAAAAATAAATGAACAAACATTTTTTGAGCTTCGAGACATCGACTCCTCAAATCAAGATCCACCGTATGATGCTCACTTCCACACACACACCCGTGCCTGAGCATAGACTCGATAGTAACCTAACGTGCTGATGTTTCCAGTAAATCAAAAGATTTAATTCATATACAACATAGTACATAGTACATATATATAGGAAAAAATTGAGAGAAACTCCTTTTCTCCACCATATTTTCGATAGTACATACTGCAAGTCTACGGAAAGAAACTCCTAATGAGCATGTTGAGAGAAAATACATAAGTGGTATACATTGTTATCACGTGATGCAAATTCATAAAGGATGCTAACTTTTCTAGCGGAACGAGACCCGTCGCCGGCGTTGATGATCTAGATTTCTATTAGTATATATACCTTTTGTAAGCCGCTTGTTGGGTAAGTGGCATCTGAAATAATCTCGGCATTGTGTAAACACTCTCCATATAGTGAAGTTTCGCTGGCTGGAGTCCATGGTTTTTTGCATCTATTTGTTGAAGTGGTTTTTCCACGTGAAAATCATGTGTCCCTAGTGTGTTGCTTTGTTTTTCGTTCTTCGTTTTGATTGTCGCGTTTACAACATATATCTCTAAGGGGCATCTCAGCTAAATCATTTGGTACTTTATATGCTCCTGCAAAAGAAAGAGAGACGGCGGACTAGGGTTCACCGCCATCTGTATCGTCCTTGCCGTATATGACCGAGAATCGACAGGTCCCCGCCTTCTCTGGTTGCCTCGTTGGCGGCGGGAGGGGGTCAGAACCTTGGACCTGCGCTTGGCACTGTAGTAATTAAGGTCCCTAAAGTTAGATTTTGGTCAATCAACATCGACGTTAGGGTGGCTATGACAACGTTGTCCCGGATAAGAATACAGTATACCTGCCTCCTTGTTCACCTCGTCGGCAGCGATCTCGCCAGTGACATTGAGGAGGGCGGGCACTCGTCTTGTTGGCACTTCCATTGAGCAGAGACAGTGACACGTCGGCGGGTGCTCTGGCGTCGCGCGTACCCGGTGAACAGATGTCAGGATCCAGCTCACCGGCGAAAGTGGAGATTCTCTGGTGACGTGGATTATGACAAGGACGAAGCGTACGCGTGAAGTCTTGTCAACACCTAATCCAAACCTATTTCATCAGTCATGCCTTTCTGCATTAATGAGACGTTTACTGTTCATATGTGCTTTTCATGGTAGGATATCTTTGTCCTTGACGTGGGCTGCTACTAGTTCGCTTCTTTAAATTTGAACCCTAATTGACATTGTAGATTAGGACGGCCTAGCTACACTACACGCGAAACCTTAAAATTTTCACACGGGCACTATATGTCGACCTAGTTTAGTTTACACACGGGCACCTATATGTCGGCAAGTAGTACAAGACCTGGCTTGTTCAAATATCACTTTTGTGTGGCTACGAACGCAGCTTTGTCAACTCTCGTCGCCGTTTCACTCCAAGAAGAGAAAAAGGAGAGCAATGCCTTACAGTTTGACCGTGTGCAAGATACATCAACCTCGACTCTCGCACGCAAAAATGAAATGGACAACGGCTTTCTGCCTGCCGTCGACATTGCAGTTCGCTGTTTGAAAGCGAGACAAGAAAAGATGTTGCAAATCGTTGGATGTAGGCTTGCTGGGAGACTGAGGCGTGGGCCCATGGAGATCTGGCGACAGTTAGGGCATCTCCACCGAGCCGACCCAAATGGGTGACCGAAACGGTCCGTTTCTGTCCGTTTGGGCCGACCAACAATCGCTTTCGGATCGCGGTCTGGCCTGTCCGGCCGACCGCGTCCAGCGGTGCGACTCATCTATCCGCGCTTGGCCATCACCGGCGCCGGCGTATTTCCAGTGTCTTCCCGCCGCCACGTCGTCTCCCGCCTTTCTTCCCATCGCTTCCCGCAAGTTCTAGGCGTTTCCCGCCGCGTCCAGATGTCGCCATAAAAAGGAGAGGACGCCGAGATATCTTCGACCAGACTCGCGCCATCCCAAGCACAAAACCACCATGCCTGGCCGTCGTCGTCGTCCCGACGAGATCCATGGCAACCCTGACACCGGCAGAGAAGAGGTGCTCGAGCGCCCGCTTCCCTCATGGTGGCCGAACCCGCCGGAGTTACCGGACATGCTGCTGCCTCCGATTCTCGGGCACCCGTAGATTTACACGCTGCAACCCGGGCCGCGTCACCCTTTCTACAACCGTCACGTGACCACCGACGAGCCTTTCATGATGGAGGTAGCGGAACGCGTCTTCCTGCCGGAGTACCGGCGATGGGAGCTCGCATTGCTGTGCGGCGACCTCCGGGAAGCGGTGCGGGCCAATCCTGACGACGCTTCCCTGCGTACCCGCCTCGACCGAGCTGAAGAGGAGGTGGAGACGCAACGGGCGATCATCGTGTCTCTCAATGACGAATGGTGTATCTGACCCGTCATCGGGATTGGCCCGCACCGCTTCCCGGCGGTGTGTATGTGTGGTGTGCTTGTAACAAATGTTCTAGGTTTGAATAAAGATTTTCATTGTAAATGGTCAGTGCCTACATTGATACATCGTACATGGCGCACAACCTAGCCTACTCGTCGGAGTCGGAGGAGGAGGTCGAGTGGTACCATCTCCGGCACATGCTGTCGTCGAAGACGCCGAGCCTTCCTTCGCCGTCGTACTTGAAGACGAGGATGTTACCCATTTCGATCTGGTGCTCGCGGGCGAAGCACTCCCCGCCATTGCCGAGGTACAACTGGCCGAGGTGGTCGAACTGCAGATCGACCGGGTACCTGGTGGTCCTGAAATCGTTCGCTCGCAGGATGATAAGCGGGGGTGGTGCGTCGCCGACCAGGGTCACGAATCTACTGGGTAGGAGCAGCCTGTCACTCGGCATGCCGACTTGGATGGCCATGGCGAACTGGATGCCTAGGTCGACCTCGTCGGGCAACGACGATGTTGAGGGAGAGCGTGGTGGCACGCTTATTTGGCCGCGTCCTCCACGCCTCCCTCGACGTCCATGGCCGGCACGCCCTCCCCTCGATCCTTCGCCGCCGATGGCTAGCTACATGTAGTGGAGAATGGAAAGGAAAAGAAGGAGGGAATCGTGTGGTGTGAGAGAAAATGGCCGCGGGCGGCCAGTTAAAAAGGCCTGGCATCATATGCCGGCACTGAGATCGAAGAGACGACATTGAAGTGTCCAGTCAGGAGGCCAGGCGTTGGGCGGCGCCTGCAGCGGCGGTGGAGAGCGTGGCACCAGTCAGTCAGTGTACCGTCTCGTCGCCATTGATGGCGCAGGCTGCCGCCGGTCAACCTTCTGTCAGCGACTCTGAATCGCTGTCGCGGTTGCGTCTGAACCGGAGCCACTGCGCGCGTCAGAATCAACGCCGCAGTGGATGACGGGTGGGCCAGAGGAACCAATGGGCAGGACACGCCTTCCATCCGCGCGCGTCCGGGTTGACGCAACCGTTTTCCACATTTGGTGCACAGATGGGTCTGTTCGCGTGCGTTTGTCCGGTTGGGTCGTGCCGCTGGGGCACGGCGCGCGTCCCGCGCCTCCGCTCGGACGCAGACGGGTTGGGTCGGACCGGTGAGATACTCTTGCGCTTTGTGTGCGTTGGTGGGGAAGGGAGGACAAAAAAGACAACAGTGCGTCTCTCTGCCCAGTCCCCGTAATATTTGCATGTTCCCTCCGGGTTACGCGAAGGTGAAATGTGGGGGCCTTTTACAGCTACGTCGTTCACTATGTTTTGGGCACTTCTGGGACCTCTTGTTCAGATCATGTTTCAAATGATATCTCTAGCAATCTGTCTGGACATGCTACCTACATCTTATATATGTGTCAACTTTCATAACTAGTTTTATTCCTATGATATTAATTAAGTTTTATCTACTACTTTTATTGATTAAACAAAGTCCAATTCTTCGGTTCCACGCGTACATACATGAACAAGATGGTTTAGAAGTGTTAGAGTATATTACGGTTTGGCAATATTAGGTAGTTTCATATTGTAATCTAAGTCTATCTCTATTAGGCTTCTTCTCCCCCAAGTCTTCTAGTACTATATAAACAACCTAAAGACTCACGATGTAATCATCTCTTACAATATCAATACAATCTCTACTTCCGCAATCTTTTATGGTATCAGAGCGGTTCGCTCCGCCTAGGGTTTAGCCACTGCTTCCGCGCGCCGCCCCCGGCGAGATCGAGCTCCATGATCTCTGCCGAGGACACCAAATCTCGTAGCTAGTTTTTCTTCCAATTCCCTAGATCGGTTTAGTAGTTTTAGCAAATTTCTTTTTCCTATTAGATCTATTTTTTTTAGCCACCAAAAGCATCGTCGACAGCCGCATGTCGTCATCGCTACTTACTTCAACCTCGGCCGACTCAACTTCGCAAATCATCGCCAACGATCGTGACAAGGAGGCTCATGCGACGCCCCAAGGACGCCTTCACCGCCAAGCTGCTCGCCCTCACGCCGCTCCACGCCGGCCCGTCTTCGCCAACATCCACCGGGACGCATGTCCCTGAGTACGCGCCTCGCCGTCAACAAAGGGATGCATCTTCATCACCCGTGGTCATCATCGCCGACAACCATCTACACCAACAATATACACTGGTGGAAAAATGGCCTCTAGTCCCGGTTCATAAGAGCCATTGGTCCCGGTCCCAGAACCGGGACCAATCACTCGGGACTAATGCTAGTCCCGGTTCGCGCACGAACCGGAACCAATGGGTCTCCACGTGGGCGGGCGAGCTACTAGGGGGGTGGATCATTGGTCCCGGTTCGTGGGAAAAACCAGGACCAGTGGGTTCCCACGTGGCAGCACCAGAGACGGGCGGGGGTGGATCATTGGTCCCGGTTCTTAGCACGAACCGGGATCGTTGGTCTCTGTGCCGCGGCAGGATTTTCGGGCTATTTTTCTGCCGCGGCAGGGTTTCGGGCAATTTTTCTGCCACGGCAGGATTTTTTTATAAATTTAATGGTACTACATATATACATCAATAATGAAATCACGATATATATATTACACATCATGCATGATCACAAATATATACACCGTCTCATCCGTCTTCTTGGTCGAAACATATTATAATTACAAATGATACTCTCACACGAATTTGATCTAATTTACACTTCTTTTATACACTTCACCCTTCCAAATAAAGTGGGTAAAAATATTCTCCTTTAGGATCTATGACTTGTTCTAACAAAAATCCGGCAATTTCCTCTTGAATTGCTTACACGCGTTCTTATGATAGAAGACCGTCCTGCATCCGTTCGATCTAATATAAAGAAGGGAATCAGTATATATGAATGAAACTAAACACAATCGGTGGTAATAAAATAAAGTTGTGATTATTGTTTATCATACTTCAATTTTTTTGATGTTCCGTCGCCTTCTCTTCTTTGGTCGTCCGCTAATGAACTCGCAGACATAGTATCCACATAAGTTATTTCCGGCTTCCTGCCTCAAGCACTTTACGAGAACGAGTTCAATCAAAATAATAATCAAGCATGATAATGGTGCTATTGAAACTAGAATCAAAGATATGAGTGGATCTAGCAAGTAGTACTTACAGTCAATGGTTGAAATGTAAGCTCTCGCTTCTAAACACCCCTAGTTTTGACGGTGAACCGTTCCCAAGCCCTCTGGAGGCATTCCTGCATGTCTGCCCACTTTTCTAATGGTGTGCTTTTCGAGTCCAGGATTTTTACTACTTCGGTGTCAACATAAATGATTAAGAGAATATAGTGGAAGCTTGACACACTAACAAAATATAACACGAGTCAATTATACGCTTAACATCGAGTAATCGAAAATAGAATGTGTACAAGACAGTAACACTCACGCAGCGTTGTAAGGAAATAATATTTCCCTTCTGTTGCTGAAATACTTCAACGCTTTGAACAAGTTATCCTCTATCTCTTTGGAATTTGTTTTTAGAGTAACTTCATGAATGAAATTACAGTCAACAAACCCAAGGTCAAAGATTTGTCCTTTGTTGCATTCTTGAATCTTCATTCTACATATATAATTAGTATAGTGATTAGTAAGATTATACAAGCAACGAATGGGATGAGCTAGAAAGACTTAATTACAGAAATTAATAATACTTACAAACAATAGGCATTGACGATAGCTTTGTCGAGGGCGTCTTGTTGGTAAAACTGAAATAATTCTGGAAATTCAATCCGTATGAAGCCATCTCCATGACCATAATGGTGGTGTTTATATGCAGCATAGATCCAGTTTTTGGAATCAGCACAGACTTGGATGTACCATTTATGCAATCTTCGCATTTTTGTTGGTAGATCTTTGATTAACTCGGGTTTGACGAGAGGAGCCCCGTACTGGTACACGTATGCTGTTTCTTGGTACCCTCGAACTCATGCATACGGCTCATATACTCAGTAATAGACAGTCCATATAATTGGGTTTTTTCTCCGTACAGTCGAACAAACTCCGGATCAATGTTCGGATCATGCCGCTCCTGGATCATCCACTCATTGGTATCGTACACCTTGAGCGGTTCGATCGATTGATTTTTCTGTTGTCTGAGCTGGGCAACTTCTTTCCCGACTCTCCGCTCTTTTGCCTCAGCTGACTTGGTAATAGAGCGATTATAGTCTGATGTGAGCGCTATGGGTTGGTGAAGCTGAATCTTAAGCGCGGCTGCTTTGGCTTTATCTTCTGCGGTGACCGGGAAAAATGCCTCTATCGACTTTTTCTTGTTAGCCATGTCAATCTTCCACTTTTCATAATGGTTGCTGCGGCCGCATCAGTTTCCTTATTTGTCTTCTCACAAGGTAGCTTCTTCATATTCTGATGAGGTACTCTTGGGAGGGGCGATTACGTTGACGGAGCGTGATCTAACTCTTGCTTTGTCGGTGCTGCCCCCCTTAGTATACTTCCGCTTTTGTCTCTGAGGCTCAGGGGACGGAGACGGCTGACGTGGCGGTGGAGACGGCTAAGGCGGCGATGGAGACGATTGCGCTGAGCGGTGAGGCGGTGAAGGCGACGGTTGTGCTGGAGAATGGTAAGGTGGCAGCGAAGGTGGATTGCTGCTCTGAGGAGTGGGTGGCCTTGGCGGCACATAATTTGGAAGCATGATGCGCTCCTTTAGCCATAGAATAGTCCCCCTTTGGCTTCTCCTAGTTGAGTCAGCTCCATATCATCCCCTGCAGGGTGGTCTAGCTTCAGCTCCTCAAAATCTTCCTTCACCTCATCCACCGTGTCGACAGCGTACCCTTTTGGAACCGGTCTGCAATGCCAAGTTGGGTTAGGCCCAATTGGTACCGCCATGCCGATCGCCGCCGTCACCCTTAAGTTCATAACATGCACCTTTAGCTCACAAGCTGTTGTCTCCGTGATATCATCCACTGGGTAGCGTTTAGGAGGAGATGTCGTCGGTGCATCATCATCAACATCATGGAGCTGCATGGAAGCGACGCTGCTTTTCTTATTCGATGAGGCGCCGGTACCCTCGAATGCAGCTTCTACCACGTGCCGCTGAGATTGGCCGCTAGTACCTTGCTGGCTAAGTATGTCGAGTTGATCCTGGTGCCGCTTTAATGCTTCTTCTACATTACGCAGCCGGTCTGCAGCGGCCGCTTTCTTAGCTGCCTCCCTTTCCTTTCTCCTCTGATGGCTTTTATCGGGATATCTCTTCATTTCCGGGGGGGAAGGTGTTGGAGATATGCCCTAGAGGCAATAATAAATATAGTTTATTATTATATCTTTGTGTTTATGATAAATGTTTACATTCATGCTATAATAGTATTAACAAGGAAACATTAATACTTGTGTGATTTGTAAACTTAATTTGAAGTCCCTAGTATAGCCTCTATACTTCACTAGCTTGTTGGTTGATTGATGATTGTGGTTTCTCTATCATGAACATTGAGATGTTATCAACAACAAGATCATATCGTTAGGAGAATGATATGGTGGACATACTCCTATAGACAAGCGTAGCATAAAGATCAAGTCATTTCAATAGTTCAATTGCTATATGCTTTCTGATACATAGTAACCTAATTCCTTCGACCATGAGATCATGCATATCACCTTTAATGGATGGATGCTTTGATGTCATCAAACACCACACCGTAACAGGGTGGCTATAAAGGTGGCATTGAGTGTTCGGAAAGTATTGGTTGAAACACATGGATCAAGAGTGATTTGTCCATCCACATGATAGATATTCTCTGGCCCTCTCGGTGAAATGTCATCCAATTAGCTTGCAAGCATGTGACTTGGTCACAAGGGATCACATATCACGAACGAGAAAAGAGTACTTATCAAGAAGGTTGAACTAGGTATGCAGAGATACCGACGATCATAACCTCGGATAAGTAACATATCGTGAGACAAAGGGAAATTGGTATCGTATGTAAGTGGTTCATTCGATCGCAAAGTAATCGTAGAAATATGTGGGAGCCATATGAATTTCCAGATTCCTCTATTGGTTATTGTTCGGAGAAGTGTCTCGATCATGTCCGCATAATTCACGAACCGTAGGGAGACACACTTAAGGATTCGACGTTGTTTGAGTAGTTATGGTATTATGAGAAAGAGACCGAATGTTGTTCGGAGTCTCGGATGGGATCCGGGATATCACGAGGAGATCCGGAATGGTCCGGAGAATAAGATTTATATAAGGAAAGTCCCATTTCGAGTTGGGAATGGTTCCTGTTTTCATCGGAACATTCTAGAAGGTCCCAATGTCCCAGACTCGGGGGAAGGGTACATGAATGTGTCATTGCATATTGGAATGATTGCATCTTGTACTAAGTTTTCTTGCTGTCCAAAATAATGGATTAATTTGAATCATAAATTTAAAATGTCAAACGGCCAGTTTGAAAGTCAAACGGCAGTTTTGGGAAGTGGGAGGAGAGAGGAATCGACTTGGGGGAGGAGTCCTCCTCCCCAAGCCGGCGGCCAGCCCTAGGCCGAGTTGGGGAGGGACTCCCTCCCTCCCCTGGAGCGCTAGCCCTCCCACCTATAAAGGGAGGGGCAGGGCCTCCCCTCCAACACACACAAGTTTCCTATCCTCTAAACTAAACCCTAGATCTAGACCCCGGTTTAGAGCTATTTCGGTTTAGAGCTTCTGTTTCAGATAATTGGTTTAGAGCCTTCTAATTGGTTTAGAGCCTTCTAATTGGTGTGTCTAATTACTAGACCACTAATAGCCTCTCATAAGCTCCACCATACTGCACCGCTTACAGGCGGCCTCGGGATCTCCCTCTACTCCTGTACCACTGCCAGTCACGGAATCACGAGGAGAGTGCTACAACCTCCGGCCTTTCTGGAACAAGGGAGAGGAAGGTCTTCACGAAAATTTAACGCAGGACCGATCAAGGGAGCGCCATGGGAACGCTGGCCGAAGGATCGCTCACGCGATCTTGAGATCGGAAAGAGTACGACTACATCACCCACGAGAATCTGCTCTCGTTAAACACTTTGGAATCTTTGAGGGTGAGTTATTCCATCGACTCGTTGCTGCTATCTAGTAGATAGATCTTGGCTTGTGTGTTTGTCTGCTAGAGAATTGTTTTGATTTCCAAGCTACGAACCCCTACAAAGGGTATCGAGCCGTGTCTATATGTAGATCTGTTGACGAGTAGAACACAATGGTCATTGTGGGCATTGATGCTTTATTGTAGATTGCTTTTTGTGTACTTTGCATCTTGCGGTATGTTGGGATGAAGCCCGGCTAACCTTACATGACATCGCTCATGAGACTTGCTCCACGTTTGACATGCAACTCGTATTGCATAAGTGGCTTTATGGTGCCTGTTTCTCCTAGCATAGTAAAGATCCAATTTACAACGGTGATCAACAATGCTAGTATCAATGTTGTGGTTCTTGTTCGTAAGTTAGAACGACACTTATTGAAAGCCCCAAACCACGTAAAATATGCAAAGAAAGTAGAGGCGTCTAACTTTGTTTTGCGAGGTGGTGCAAAGGATGTGATATGGCCATGATTGTGATTATATTTGATGTATGCAATGTTCCTTATTGTAAGTTGGCAACGCGTGAGCCATATGGTTGTCTTTAATTTCATTAAGACCTGCGGTTCATTCAAAATAGTTGTAATAGTTGAAGCTGGTGGGCGACAACCATGAAGAAGCGCCATTGACCTTGATGCTATGCCGTGATGATGGAGATCATGTTCGTGCTTGAAGATGGAGATCGGAAGCACAAAGAAGAAAGGCCATATCATATCACATATTATGAATTGCATGTGATGTTAATCCTTTATGCATCTTGTATTGCTTAGTAGACACGGTAGCATTATAAGATGATCCCTCATGCACATAAATTTCAAGTTCTAAAGTGTTCACCCTTAGTATGCACCGTTGCCAAAGCTTGTTGCTTCAAACACCACGTGATGATCGGGTGTCTTTGATTCCATGGTGAATACAACGTAAGCAAGCCAGATTTGCTTATGCGGAAGCTAAGGTTTGTCTTGACGAGCCTAGCATGTACGTACATGGCCTCGTGAACACGGATCGCCGAAGGTAAAGCATGAATCATATAGTAGATATGATGAACATGATGATTGTTCGCCATTGAAACTATATCAACTCTCGTGATGATCGGTGTTGATGTAGTGGATTTGGTTCGTGTGATCACTAAAACAATGTGAGGGATGTTGTTTTGAGTGGGAGTTCACCTAGTTTAATTTCATTAATTAATTTGAACTCAATTTGTCATAAACTTAGTCTAAACTATTGCAAATATGTTGTAGATCAATGGCAGCCCCTACCATCAATTTTAATGCTCCTAGAGAAAGAAAAGTTGAAAAACAATGGAAGCAACTTCATGGATTGGTTCCGCAATTTGAGGATTGTCCTCACTGGTAATTTGACCTATGTCTTTGGATGCACCGCTAGGTGACCCACTGCGGTGATGCTACCGATGAAGTAAAGAATGTTTACCTCGCTTCTAAGAATCGGTACTCCATAGTTCAGTGTGCTATCTTGTATGGTTTAGAATCGAGCTTCGTAAAAGGTTTGAAGAGTCGATCCATATGATATTGTCGAGGATCTCAAATTAATCTTTGAGACTCATGCGGCAATTGAAAGTTATGAAGCTTCGAAAAGTTCTTTAAGCGCAAGATGGAAGAGGGTAGCTCGTCGGTGAGCATGTGCTTAAGATGTCTGGGCATAAATAAACTTCAAAGTTTGGGTATAGTGATTCCTAATACTTTGGGGGTTTACCGATCCTCCAATCACTACCACCAAGTTACAAGAACTTTGTGATGAACTACAACATGCGTAACATGAACAAAGAGTTGCGGAACTATTTGCTATGTTAAAATCTGAAGTGGAGATCAAGAAAGAGCACCAAGTGTTGATGGTCAATAAGACCACCAAATTCAAGAAAGGCAAGTCTAAGGAAGGACACTTCAAGAAGGGTGGTAAGAAAGTTACCACGACGAAGAGGACCAAGGCTGGACCCAAGCCCGATCTTGAGTGCTTTTACCGCAAGGAGAAGGTCATCGAAGCGGAATTGCCCAAGGTACTTGGCGGATTTGAAGAACGGCAACATCAAGAAGAAAGGTATATCCGATATACATGTTATTGATGTGTATCTCACTAGTACTGTAGTAGTGCACGGGTATTTGATATCGGTTCGGTTGCTCATATTTGTAACTCAAACAGAGCTGCGAATAAACGGAAGCTAGTGAAGAACGAGGTGACGATGCGCGCGAGAAACGGATCAAAGGTTGATGTGATCGCGGTCGCACGCTACCTCTTCATCTACCATCGGGATTAGTTTTATACTTAAATAATTGTTATTTGGTGCTGCGTTAAGCATGAACATTATATCGTGATCTTGTTTATTGCGAGACGGTTACTTGTTTAAATCCGAGAATAATGGTTGTTCGATTTATATGAGTAATATGTTTTATACACATGCACCTTTGATAGATGGTCTATTCATATTGAATCTCGATAGTAGATATACACATATTAATAACATTGAAGCTAAACGATTGAAATCAAGCGATAACTCGACCTATATGTGGCACTGCCTTGGTCACATTGGGTGAAGCGTATGAAGAAACTCCATTCGATGGACTTCTTGAATCACTTGATTTTGAATCACTTGAAAGATCTGAAGCATGTCCGATGGGTAAAATGACTAAGACTCCATTTTACGGTATGATGGAGCGAGCTACGACTTATTGGAAATCATACATACCGATGTGTGTGGTCCAATGAGTGTAGCATCGCGCGGTGGTTATCGTTATGTTCTTACCTTCACGGATGATTTGAGTAGATATGGGTATATCTATTTCATGAAACATAAATCCGAAACTTTTGAGAAGTTTAAGGAGTTTCAAAGTGAGGTAGAGAATCAACGTAACAAGAAGATTAAATTTCTACGTTACGATCGTGGAGGTGAATATCTAAGTTAGTTTGGCGAGCATTTGAAGAAATGTGGAATACTTTCAGCTTGACACCGCCGGGAACACCACAACAGAATGGTGTGTCTGAACGTCAGAATCGAACTCTCTTAGATATGGTTCTCTATGATGTCACTTACAGATTTACCGCTATCATTTTGGGGTTATGCATTAGAAACAGCCGCATTCACTTTAAATAGGGCACCGTCTAAATCCTGAAACGACACCGTATGAATTATGGTTTGGGAAGAAACCTAAATTGTCGTTCCTTAAAGTTTGGGGATGCGAAGCCTATGTAAAGAAGTTACATGGACAAGCTTGAACCCAAAGCGAAAAATCGTCTTCATAGGATACCCGAAGGAAACTATTGGGTATACCTTCTATCATAGATCCAAGGCAAAATCTTCAAGGTTAAGAATGGATCCTTTCTAGAGAAGGAATTTCTCTCGAAGAAGTGACTGGAAGGAAAGTAGAACTCGACGAGGTTGTCGAACCTTCTCTCAAAATTGCGAGTAGCGCAGACCGAAGAAGTTCCTGTGGTGCCTGCACCAATAAGAGAGGAAGCTAGTGATGGTGATCATGAAACTTGGTTGAAGTTGCTACGAGCCTCGGAGGTCAACGAGAAATCGTACCATTCCAGATTGGTATGATTCCGTTATGAATGTCATGTTGGTGGACAACACCGATGACCCCGAGACATATGAGGAAGCGATGATGAGCCCAGATTCCAATAAATGGCAAGAAGCCATGAAATCCGAGATTGGATCCATGTACGAAAACCAAGTATGGACTTTGGTGGACTTACAGATGGCCGAAGGTCGAGAACAAATGGATTTTCAAGAAGAAAACAGATGCTGATGGTAATGTTACTGTCTATAAAGCTCGACTTGTCGCAAAAGGGTTTCGACAAATTCAAGGAGTTGACTACGATGAGACTTTCTCACCGGTAGCGAAGCTAAAGTATTTGAGGATTATGTTAGCAATCGCTGCATATTATGATTATGAGATATGGCAGATGGATGTCAAAACAGCATTCCTCAATGGAGACATTGATGAAGAGTTGTATATGATGCAGCCCAAAGGTTTTGTCGATCCTAAAGATGCTAACAAGGTATGCAAACTTCAACGGTCCATCTATGGATTGAAGCAAGCATCCCGAAGTTGGAATCAACGTTTTGATAAGGTAATCAAAAGTTTTGGTTTTATACAAACTTATGGAGAAGCTTGTATTTACAAGAAAGTGAGTGGGAGCTCTGTAGCATTCTTAATACTGTATGTGGATGACATATTGTTGATTGGGAATGATGTAGACCTTCTTAATAGTGTCAAAGAGTATTTGAATAATAGTTTTCAATGAAGGATCTTGGCAAGCAGCTTACATATTAGGCATAAAGATTTATAGAGATAGATCGAAACGCCAAATATCATTGTCACAAAGTACATATTTGGACAAAGTTCTAAAGAGGTTTGGAATGGAAGATAGCAAGAAAGGGTTCTTGCCCATGTTGCCCAATACGACCTTGAGTAAAACTCAAAGTCCGACATCGGCGAAGATAGAGAAAGGATGAGTAAGACTCTATGCCTCAGCCATAGGATCTCTAATGTATGCCATGCTATGTACTAGACCCGACATCGCATATGTCGTTAGTCTAACTAGCAGATATCAAAGTGATCCAGAGTGGATCATTGGACAATGATCAAAAACATCCTTAAGTACTTGAGAAGAACTAAGGATATGGTTCTTTCTTATGGAGGTGATGAACATTTCGTTGTTAATGGTTACACCGATGCTAGTTGGAACACCGATCCGGATGATTCAAAATCACAACTGGATAATGATTTATTTTGAATGGTGCAGCAGTTAGCTGGAGGAGTGCAAAGCAAAGCGTTGTGGCGAGATCTTCAACTGAATCGGAATACATGGCTGCTTCGGAGGCTTCACAAGAAGCGATATGGATGAAAGAGTTCATTACAGAGCTGGGTGTGGTTCCTAGTGCGCTGGACCCAATGTCTATCTACTGTGATAACATGGGCGCCATAGCCAATGCGCAAGAACCAAGGTCACACAAGAAGTCAAGCATATCAAGCTGCTTTTCACGCTATTCGAGAACATATCCGGGATGGGGATATAAAGATTTGCAAAGTACACACAGATCTGAATGTGGCGGATCCGTTGACTAAACCTCTCCCCGAGGGCAAAACATGACCAACACCAAACTGCCATGGGTGTTCGGTATATTACCATGTAATCTAGATTAGATAACTCTAGTGCAAGTGGGAGACTGGAGATATGCCCTAGAGGCAATAATAAATATAGTTTATTATTATATCTTTGTGTTTATGATAAATGTTTACATTCATGCTATAATAGTATTAACAAGGAAACATTAATACTTGTGTGATTTGTAAACTTAATTTGAAGTCCCTAGTATAGCCTCTATACTTCACTAGCTTGTTGGTTGATTGATGATTGTGGTTTCTCTATCATGAACATTGAGATGTTATCAACAACAAGATCATATCGTTAGGAGAATGATATGGTGGACATACTCCTATAGACAAGCGTAGCATAAAGATCAAGTCATTTCAATAGTTCAATTGCTATATGCTTTCTGATACATAGTAACCTAATTCCTTCACCATGAGATCATGCATATCACCTTTCTTTGGATGGATGCTTTGATGTCATCAAACACCACACCGTAACAGGTGGCTATAAAGGTGGCATTGAGTGTTCGGAAAGTATTGGTTGAAACACATGGATCAAGAGTGGGATTTGTCCATCCACATGAGATAGATATTCTCTGGCCTCTCGGTGAAATGTCATCCAATTATCTTGCAAGCATGTGACTTGGTCCCAAGGGATCACATATCACGGGAACGAGACAAGAGTACTTATCAGTAACGAGGTTGTACTAGGTATGCAGATACCGACGATCATAACCTCGGATAAGTAACATATCGTGAGACAAAGGGAAATTGGTATCGTATGTAAGTGGTTCATTCGATCGCAAAGTAATCGTAGAAATATGTGGGAGCCATATGAATTTCCAGATTCCTCTATTGGTTATTGTTCGGAGAAGTGTCTCGATCATGTCCGCATAATTCACGAACCGTAGGGAGACACACTTAAGGATTCGACGTTGTTTGAGTAGTTATGGTATTATGAGAAAGAGACCAAATGTTGTTCGGAGTCTCGGATGGGATCCGGGATATCACGAGGAGATCCGGAATGGTCCGGAGAATAAGATTTATATAAGGAAAGTCCCATTTCGGAGTTGGGGAATGGTTCCGGTGTTTTCATCGGGAACATTCTAGAAGGTCCCGGAATGTCCCAAGACTCCGGGGAAGGGGTACATGAATGTGTCATTGCATATTGGAATGATTGCATCATGTACTAAGTGTTCTTGCTGTCCCAAATAAAGGATTAATTTGAATCCTAAATTGAAAAAGTCAAACGGCTAGTTTGAAAGTCAAACGGCAGTTTTTGGGAAGTGGGAGGAGAGGAGGAAACCGACTTGGGGGAGGAGTCCTCCTCCCCAAGCCGGCGGCCAGCCCTAGGCCGAGTTGGGGAGGGACTCCCTCCCTCCCCTGGCGCGCCAGCCCTCCCACCTATAAAGGGAGGGGCAGGGCCTCCCCTCCAACACACACAAGTTTCCTATCCTCTAAACTAAACCCTAGATCTAGACCCCGGTTTAGAGCTATTTCGGTTTAGAGCCTTCTAATTGGTTTAGAGCCTTCTAATTGGTGTGTCTAATTACTAGACCACTAATAGCCTCTCTCATAAGCTCCACCATACCAAGACCGGCTTAAGGCGAAGCCTCATGATCTCCTCTACTCCTGCACACGCCACAGTCACGGAATCACGAGGAGAGTGCTACAACCTCCATTCTGCTGGAACAAGGGAGAGGAAGGTCTTCGAGAAAATCGAACGTGTGACCGATCAAGGGAGCGCCATGAACGCTTGACGCGGAAGGATCGCTCACGCGATCTTGAGATCGGAAAGAGTACGACTACATCACCCACGAGAATCTGCTCTCGTTAAACACTTTGGAATCTTCGAGGGTGAGTTATTCCATCGACTCGTTGCTGCAATCTAGTAGATAGATCTTGGCTTGTTTGTTTGTATGCGATAGAAATTTTTTGTTTTCCATGCTACGAACCCCTACAGAAGGCAACCTTCCACGGCTTGGAGCCTGGTGTGCCTCGTGCTCGTCCGTCGTGTTCAGGATTTTTAAGGGCCCGTGTGAGCTCGTCGTTCTCTCTATCGAACGAACGTCCCTTGACAACATCATCTACTGCATTTCTAATATCTTCGATGGGCAGTAGGGGATCATCTTTGTGTTTCTGATTATATATTGCCCTCCCTTCTTTGTCCAACGTGCCCCCATGGCCGTAAAACCAGTTTCTCGCCTGTGGTGTCCATGTTGCGGGCTCTGGTCTGATCCCGGCAGCTATGTAATTGACCTCAAGTGTATCCCACTTAGGCATGCAACCGACGTAGCCAGCAGGCCCCATGTTATGATGGTATAGTTTCTTAGCAGCGTTCTCCGTATTTATCCTATACCTTTCCTTAGCTTTCTCCGATGTCTTGTAGTTCACAAAATCCTCCCACTGGTGTCTTAACTTAACATAGCCGGCTTCATCGAAATTCGGAGTCTTCTCTACCTTGACAAAGTTATGGTACAGTTTCTTCTTCCAGTTCTTGAATGCATCGGCCATCTTGCTGAGAGCAAACTTCTTGACTCTTTGCACAAGCTCCCTTCTTGCTCTCTCTCCTCCTCATCTGGAGTCACATCTGGTTCCGGCAGGAGGAAATTAGTCATGAGCTTGTCAAAAAGCTTATCTTTGGCATTGTCGTTGACATACGGGACTCCACTTCCGCTTGGCCGATTCCATTCTCGACCGGTGATCGGGATGTAGTCCCTCACAAGAACTCCGTATTGCTTGATAAATTTTCTTGCGACATCGACGGGAGCTTGCGGTTCGCCATCTACACCGACCACGTCGATCCTATACCTCATAGTGTCATCCAACTTTTTTGTTGGGCCTCGTTTCATTCTTACGGAAGAAGTTCTCGATCTGGAGGGCTAAAAGAAGAAAGAGTGTTAATATATGCATGTATATATAGACATCCGCATTTTAATTACAAGAATACATATATACACCTCGCCGGTGTTTGCGAGATTTAAGGTTCCGCCGGAGCCGTCGCCTTCTTCCTTATCGGCTTCTCCCCTGTCCCAGGCTTCGGCTTCTACCTCACCGAGCTCCTCTCGTTGAGAGACTCATCTCCCTGACCGGAATCGTTCAGAAACTCACTCGTGACATCGATATCGATATCTTCATTTTCGCAGATCATCCCTTGGAGGATGTTTTCCTGATGTGTTGGATCCATAGTATCTGCAAGTTAAACAATCAACACATGGCATCGATAATGATATGACAATTTAAACATAGTTGAAATTTAACCCTAAGGTATGCTTGGCAATTTAAGTGAGATCCGAAGGGTCCAAACCCTAGTACAGGAGAGACCCCGAAATCACCTACGAGGGGTTGATTTCATTCTCTTATTAAACTTGTAATTAAAGTTGTTGAACAATGCATGATTATGAGTCTATTGTGTAGATCTCATTTTTCTGAACATTTTGATATATTATACATATTTTTCTGACTTAGAAATAATTAGTTATTGAATTTATAAGATTAAACTCTTTTCTAAAATTATTGAAACATTTATTAAACTTTTATTGCGTCAGCATAGATAAAGGCTGACGTCACCTAAGGCCGGGAACATTTTCTCACAGATGCATTGCCTACCCACAGTGACTGACTAGTGGGGCCAGGGCCACGTCGGGCTACCACGCTGGCAGAGCTTACTCGACGCCCACGTCAGGGCGCCACATGAGCGCCACCTTGGCGCCACATGGGCTCGTCGGAGGGCACGTCGTCCGGTGGTGGTTAGTGGCACTAGAGTGCTTGCTGGAACGCGCAGAAGGTCGGGTTCGAATGAGCGCGTCGCGAGGAAGATAACGGTGGTCGCGCTGCCCCTTATTGGCCATCAGAGCGTCGACTGCGACGGCGGCCAACGGCGGGGAACATTGGCGCTCGGCGACAGAAGGTGGTGGAGCGAGAGAGAGAGAAAGGAGAGGTCCTGGAGGACCAGCGGCTCACCACGAAGACGATGGACGGGTCGACGAGGCCGGAGCATCTCGGAAGCAGCGACAATCGCGACGGCCGGAGTCGGAGCAGACGGTGACCGTGGCGTCGATTTCTAGCGTGCGCGGTCGATTCCTCAGACGGTGGTGGCGCGGCGGCGGCGGGCGTCGACGGTGTGAAGCGGTCGCTCTGGATTTGGACAGCCTGCCAGCGTGATTTTGCTCCGCCGCAAATTTTTCTTAGCCGCGCGTCGATGTGCTCTGTGAATTGAGGGAGTTGGGGAGGAGGAAGGCCAGGGCTGTTAACTATATAGACCATTGGTCCCGGGTCATCCCAATAACCGGGAACAAAGGACCAACGGTCCCGGTTCATGCCACCAACCGGTACCAAATGTAAGGGCACGGCGTTCTTTGTCTTTCGCAGACGACCGTTGGTCCCGGTTAGTCCTACCACCCGGGACCAAAGGATCAACGGTCCGGTTCGTGCCAACAACCGGGACCAAAGGCATATTAATGGCAGCGCGCGCATCCAGGGATCATCGGTCCCGGTTCGTGGGACGAACCGGGATCGTTGACCCGTTTTTCCAGATTTTGGCAAACCTTTTGGTCTTCCCGCCATTTTCAAATTTGTTTCTTCTTTAATTAATAAGATGTTTCAATTTAAAATGATTATTTATTTGGAATTTAAAAAAACTTTTAACAGGAAAAGTGCTTCAATTTAAATAACTAATCAAAAACCTTTTTCTGTTTTCAAATATTTTTATTTGAACTATACAATTGTACTATTTACAATTAAAATTGCATTAACAAAATATTTATTGCATAATTTGGAATTTTAAAAAACCTTTAACAGGAAAAGTGCTTCAATTTAAATAACTAATTAAAAATCATTTTCTGTTTTCAAATATTTTTATTTGAACTATACAATTGTACTATTTATTTTAACCGGGTTTTTGGTCCCGGTTGCCCTACCAGGACAAGCCCCTCCTGCGCGACGTGGCGGCTCCAAGCTTCAACCAGGTCATTGGTCCCGGTTGATGGTACGACCCGGGACCAATGACTTCGGTGGGGGGCGCGCTGCTGGGCCGCCACGTGTCGCTCGGGAGGGGCGTTGGTCCCGGGTCGTGGCAATAGCCGGGACCAATGTCTCTGTCGCTTCGTCGTCCCGCGCATAAATATGAGGCCACAACCCTCGCTTTCGCCATCGCCTGCCTCTCTGCAGTCCCTCTCCACACCCCACCACTTTGCCTCTCCACCACGTCGTCGTTTCGCCTCCCCTCCCTCTCCAATCTCCACCGCGTCGTCATGGAGGTGCCCACGCTCAACCACTACGAGGCGGCGTAGTTTGCGATCTACGGCATCCTCGCGCCGCCGCGCGCGACCCTTCCCGCCGGATTTTGCATCAGCGAGGGGGTGTGCCGTTGGCTCCGCTCCTCAACCCCCGCGGATACGAGATGGAGTACGTCATCGCGAAGCGTTGCCGCCAACTGCCCGCGTGTATTAGGGCGTTGGCCCGGTATGCGGCGGGCAGCGAGTATTGGCCTCGGCTGTTCAAGAAGGAGCGGAAGGCCAAACTTGGCAACCGTTTCGTGGACGGGCGCCTGGTGCACCCGGATCGCCGCAACCAAGAAGGGCGGGAGTTGTTCTGATTCGTCCCTAGACGGACCATCTACACCAGCATCGACGCCGCTATGCGCGCAGACGAGCTCCGTCTCCCGAACAACGCCAAAATCGTGGAGATTTCGTCCGACGACGACGTGGAAGCCGGCGGCACGGAGGACAACGGCTCGGAGGACAGCGACAGCGGAAGTGTTGTCGACTAGAAATTTATAAAGTCGCATCTTTATTTGTATGGAAAAATTTGTGGTCGAATAATAAAATGTCTCAATTTAGACCTTTGGCTCGATTAATTCGTGAAAGATTTGTTCAAAAATAGTGATCAATTCAATTTCTACCTCCAATTAATTTTTGCGCCGAATTAATTTACATTAATTTCTTTCCCGCCAAAAAAAATTTACATTAAATCCTGGATCACAAATCGTCGGGGTTTTGGTCCGGTTCTTGGCATGAACGGGAACAATGCCTCAGAGAGCCACGTAGGTCGCGGGGTCATTGGTCCCGGTTCGTGCCACAAACCGAGACCAATGCTTACAGATGAACCGGGACCAATGCCCTGGCGGCATGAACCGGGACCGGTGCCTGGCATTGGTCCCGATTACGGAAACGAACCGGGACCAATGGAATTTGGGCGCCGGACCAAAGGCCCTCTTTCTACTAGTGATAGCCACATCGTCGCCGCTACCACCGATCGTGGTCATCGTCAACACCAACAAGTTCTTCTCCACGAGCGACGCCGCGCTCACACAAGCGGAAAATACGGGTCTAAATCCCCAAAATCAACTACCGCTGCAGCAAATCTCCATCAACAACTACCTCTTCGTCTTCGTCCACCACGATCTCGCCGCCAGAGTCGTAGTCTAATTTTTATTTTTTACTTAATCAATTTTCTTCTTGCAACTACTTCATCTACTCCGACAAATCGGCGGACAACTTCTACGCACCGACCGTTCACGGAGATTTTCTTTGCTGCTCCCTCCGGCTCTGGCTCGCATGGCTCGTGATGGTCCCTGTCTTCGCACGTCCGGTATTGGCAACACCGACGCGTGCCTTCGTCCCCGGCGCGCTCCTGAGTTTGGCAAGCTCGGCAAGGCGTGTCGCCTACCCCAACTACTCCGGATCCAACTACATCTACGTCAACTACTACGGCGAATTCTCCAGGCTCAGCAACGACATCGACCACAACACAACAACATCATCGACTTCATCAATGGTGACAACTTCCCCAAAGGCACCATCGACCACAACTACAACACCCTCACTCCCGGCTACATCGACATCGGCATCCTCTCCAGTCTGCGACTTCGGATTATGCTCCAGTCGGACCATCCGCGACGCTCCTGCTGTTTGCGTCATTACCGATCCATTGCGGGGCGGGGGTTAGAGTATATTACGGTTTGGCAATATTAGATAGTTTCATATTGTAATCTAAGTCTATTTCTATTAGGCTTCTTGTCTCCCAAGTATTCTAGTACTATATAATGTTGGAGATATGCCCAAGAGGCAATAATAATGTGGTTATTATCATATCTTCACACTTATGATAAATGTTTACATACCATGCTATAATTGTATTAACCGGAAACATTAATACTTGTGTGATTTGTAAACTAAAATAAGAGTCCCTAGTAAAGCCTCTTGTTAAACTAGCTTGTTGGTTAATATATGATCATTGTTTCCTGATCATGAACATAGAGATGTTATTAACAACAGGATCATATCGTTAGGAGAATGATGTGATGGACATACTCCTATAGATAAGCGTAGCATAAAGATCAAGTCATTTCAATAGTTCAATTGCTATATGCTTTCTGATACATAGTAACCTAATTCCTTCGACCATGAGATCATGCATATCACCTTTACTGGATGGATGCTTTGATGTCATCAAACACCACACCGTAATGTGGTGGCTATAAAGGTGGTATTGGGTGTTCGGAAAGTATTGGTTGAAACACATGGATCAAGAGTGGGATTTGTCCATCCACATGACGGATAGATATTCTCTGGGCCCTCTCGGTGGAATGTCATCCAATTAGCTTGCAAGCATGTGACTTGGTCACAAGGGATCACATATCACGGGAACGAGAAAAGAGTATTTATCAGTAACGAGGTTGAACTAGGTATGCAGAGATACCGACGATCATAACCTCGGATAAGTAACATATCGTGAGACAAAGGGAAATTGGTATCGTATGTAAGTGGTTCATTCGATCGCAAAGTAATCGTAGAAATATGTGGGAGCCATATGAATTTCCAGATTCCTCTATTGGTTATTGTTCGGAGAAGTGTCTCGATCATGTCCGCATAATTCACGAACCGTAGGGAGACACACTTAAGGATTCGACGTTGTTTTGAGTAGTTATGGTATTATGAGAAAGAGACCGAATGTTGTTCGGAGTCTCGGATGGGATCCGGGATATCACGAGGAGATCCGGAATGGTCCGGAGAATAAGATTCATATAAGGAAAGTCCCGTTTCGGAGTTGGGGAATGGTTCCGGTGTTTTCATCGGGAATGTTCTAGAAGGTTCCGGAATGTCCGGCACTCCGGGAAGGGGAAGGGTACATGAATGTGTCATTGTAAGTTGGAATGATTGCATCATGTACTAAGTGTTCTTGCTGTCCAAAATAAAGGGTTTATTTAAATCCTAAATTGAAAAGTCAAACGGCTAGTTTGAAAGTCAAACGGCAATTTTGGGAAGTGGGAAGAGAGGAGGAGGTGAAGCCGAGTTGGGGAGGGAGTCCTCCCCAAGCCGGCGCCCCACCTGGCCGAGTTGGGAGGACTCCACTCCCTCCCCTTGGCCGGCCAGCCCCTCCCACCTATATAAGGAGGGGCAGGGCTCCCCTCCTTAGACACACAAGTTCCTATCTTCTATCTCCGGTTTAGAGCCGTTTTGGTTTAGAGCTTCTAATTGCTTTAGCCAGCGGTTTAGAGCCTTCTAATTGGTTTAGAGCCTTCTAATTGGTGTGTCTAATTACTAGACCACTAATAGCCTCTCTCATAAGCTCCACCATACTACCGGCTTAAGGCGAAGCCTCGGATTCCCTCTACCTCCGTACCACACGCCAGTCTTAGGAATCGCGAGGAGAGTGCTACAACCTCCGCTGCTTTGGAACAAGGAGAGGAAGGTCTTCGAGTCCGATAACGGTGACCGATCAAGGGAGCGCTGCTGGAACGTGGCGCTGGAAGGATCGTCACGCGATCTTGAGATCGGAAAGAGTACTACATCACCCACGAGAATCTGCTCTCGTTAACCGCTTTGGAATCTTCGAGGGTGAGTTCCTCTATCGACTCGTTGCTACAATCTAGTAGATAGATCTTGGCTTGTTTGTTTGTATGCGATAGAAAATTTTTGTTTTCCATGCTACAACCCCTACAAAGGGTATCGAGCCGTGTCTATATGTAGATCTGCACGAGTAGAACACAATGGTCATTGTGGGCATTGATGCTTTATTGTAGATTGCTTTTGTGTACTTTGCATCTTGCGGTATGTTGGGATGAAGCGCCCAGCTAACCTTACATGACATCGTTCATGAGACTTGCTCCACGCTTGACATGCAACTTGTATTGCATAAGTGGCTTTATGGTGCCTGTTTCTCCTAGCATAGTAAAGATCCAATTTACAACGGGTGATCAACAATGCTAGTATCAATGTTGTGGTTCTTGTTCGTAAGTTAGAACGACACTTATTGAAAGCCCCAAACCACGTAAAATATGCAAAGAAAGTAGAGGCGTCTAACTTTGTTTTGCAGGGTGTCTGATGATGTGATATGGCCATGATTGTGATTATATTTGATGTATGCAATGTTCCTTATTGTAAGTTGGCAACCGGCAGGAGCCATATGGTTGTCTTTAATTTCTGTTAAGACCTGCGTGTCTATTCAAAATAGTTGTAATAGTTGAAGCTGGTGGACGACAACCATGAAGAAGCGTCATTGACCTTGATGCTATGCGGTGATGATGGAGATCATGTTCGTGCTTGAAGATGGAGATCGGAAGCACAAAGAAGAAAGGCCATATCATATCACATATTATAAATTGCATGTGATGTTAATCCTTTATGCATCTTGTATTGCTTAGTAGACGACGGTAGCATTATAAGATGATCCCTCATGCACATAAATTTCAAGTTCTAAAGTGTTCACCCTTAGTATGCACCGTTGCCAAAGCTTGTTTCGAAGCACCACGTGATGATCGGGTGTCTTTGATTCCGCGGGTGAATACAACGTAAGCAAGCCAGATTTGCTTATGCGGTAGCTAAGGTTTGATCTTGACGAGCCTAGCATGTACAGACATGGCCTCAGGAACACGGATTACCGAAAGGTAGAGCATGAGTCATATAGTAGATATGATGAACATGTTGATTGTTCGCCATTGAAACTATATCAACTCTCGTGATGATCGGTTTTGATGTGGTGGATTTGGTTCATGTGATCACTAAAACAATGTGAGGGATGTTGTTTTAAGTGGGAGTTCACCTAGATTAATTTAATTATTAATTAGAACTCAATTTATCATAAACTAAAATCAAAGTGAATTTGCATAGTTGTTGTAGTCATTGGCATCCGTTTACCACCTTGCGCTTAGTTTTAATTGAGATGATAGAACTATAGAATTCTGGTTAGTTACTTTACTTAACTGGTATCGTATTGTTTTGAAGTGTTAATCTAAAGTTTAAAAATCCTATTGCAAACTTTCAAGAAGTTCCATACTCCATAAAGTTTAATAATTAGTATTAAAACAAGAGTGACAATTCCAAGTGTTAGTGTTTGAGTATCATGTTTGTCTCCATGATTCTTGATATTCAAAAGATTCTCTTAATATCAAGGTTATCTAGGATCTGAAAGAGTTGTTTCAGAAACCATGATGTGTGGAAGATATTGTGATATCTGAAACAAAGTTTTGGTTGCAACATGATAAAGTATAATATGGCAAAGTTCATGTTCTCATATTTGGATGAGAATTTGCAAAAGGTTGGAGACACTAGTTGTCCTAATCTTCCAAAAGGTTTTGGAGAGCAACATTATACTCACGATTCACCGTTACAAGCTAAAAGTAGCTAGATCATGGATAAGTCCATGATGAGGGTGAATATTTGATGTAGGTAAAATGTTTACTACACCAAGAGATTACTAAAGAAAGGAATTTGAAAGAACACCAAATATTTGATAATGGTGATCTACTTCAAAGTGCAAGTTCAAAGACATTGGTATTTAACTATACACGCTTTGGACTATGTGTCATATGTATGACTCCACTATTGATGTTGATAGATTCTTTCAAACAGAAATACTGAAAGAGAATCTCATAAATATGTGGCAGAAAAGAAAAGACTAGAATTGTTCAGCTTAAAGTATATAGATGATATACATGTTATGGCTATATTCTTTGCTTATTAAACAAAGTGGTTCTTAAGCATTTGATACTGAATATGTTGGTATGAATCGTCATACGAAAACAATGTAATTCATGAACTACAATGGCCTAAGTAAATAGCAAAGAATATGTGATGATGTTCATCGAGAACAAATAAAGGGTTATTATGTTGCTCGTTAAACATCAAAGCTTGCCTTCAAGATTTGTTTTATCAGGTATTATGAGAACAAAAGGGTTGTTCAAATAATTGCCGTAATCCATAAAAGATGGATGATTCACAAATCTCGTTGGAGAAATCACATCCATAAAACTAGTGCTAAAATTGTCGAAAGACAAATTGATTGAAAGATCACTTAGGAAGTGACATCGCTTAAATTATATTGGAAAGAAAACATGAAGAAACTCCATGTGGATGGAATTTTGGAGTCTTTTGATTTTGATCAAATGACGTTTGTGAAACTTTCCTAGAGATAATTAAAACTTCGTTCATAGGCCAAAAGGGAACGAATGACTAGCTTATTGGAACTTGTACATATTGTTGTACAAAGTCCATTATGTGTAGTCAAGAGCGATGAATTTCAACTTCATATGCTTTCTCCGAAAATTTGAGTGAATATATGAATATTTACTTAATAAGGATAAAGTATGAAACACTTGAAAAGTTCAAAGACTTTCAAGATGAAGTGCAAAATCATTGTAACAAGAATATGAATAGTTTATGATAAGATCATAAAGGAAGATATTTAAGTTACAAGTTTAGCATAATACCTAAGATTTATGGAATAGTTCCGTGGATTTGCATTTCCCGAAACACCATAAGAGTATGGAGCATTCGAGATATGTAATTAAACCTTGTTTGACATGGTAAGATCAAAGGTATAATTCATAAAACTGCCATTATATTTTAAAGATTAAAAGCTTTAGAGATTACCGTTTTTCCACTGAAAAGAGCTTCATCATAATCCGCTGAAATGACACATATAAAGTTATGGTTTGGGATAAAACCCAAGTAGTCCTTTCTTAAAACATTGGTATGCTATGCATAAGAAAGATGTGTGCAACCAAAGTCGGATGAACCTGTCTTTGTATAAATGTTAAGTATTCCTCCATAAACACCGGAGACAAAAGTGTTTGTCGCTTAGAACGTCAAGTTTCTTTGAGAAGGAATTTTCGTGAAAAGTTAAGGGAGGTCGATAGAACTTTGATAAGGTTAAAGGAACCTTAGCTATATGTGCGTCAAGTTAGACCGAAAAGTGTTCCGAGGCGAATAATGCTCATGGCTCACGTGCCTCAAAGGTTGTGGTCACGGAGGTCTAAGTTTCTATTGAACCAAGTAGGTCAAGTAAACAATCAAATACCAAGATTTGAGGGTTGAATCATTATTTGAGAATAATGAACGGACTACATGCAAAGAAGCAATGATGGGCCCTGACTCCGTCAAATGGCTTGAAGCCATATAATCCGTGATAGTTCCATACACGAGAAATCAAGTTTTGAACTTGAAGGACCCTCGAAAAAGGTGTAAGACCTTGCAGTTGTGTTTGGATCTATAAAGAAGTAGACATGGATGTTTCCCATCTATGAAATAGTCGACATGTTGGGAAAGAGTTCACAACAATGTTCAAAGGTTGTATATGACAAGATTTGATCTTTCATAGCGATTTTAGTCTAGACGGATTAATGTAGCAACCACTACATATAATTTGTTATGTGGTAGTAGAATAAACAAAACAAGTTCTTCTAATAGAATGGTTACCTAGGACGTGTGCATGACACGGTCCAAAGGGTTTTGTTAATTCAAAGGATGCTAAAAGCATATGCAAACTTCAATGGTTGAAGTAAGCATAGCGAGTTGGAATCTTCACTATGATGAAACTGTTAAAGAGTTTAATTTCATCGGAGACAATGAAGATGCTTGCATTTGCAAGAAATTAAGTGGGAGCGCTAAGACATGTTTCTAATACATTATGTGGAAGACATATTGTTGATTGGAAATAATGTATCTTTTATTAACACATATTAAGAATTTCATCCCGATGAAAGACTTAGGCAAAACCCAAATATTTGGCATCAATAGACGCTAATATGGTTGTGCCGTATACATAGACGAGATATTGAATGAATTCAATATAGAAACTACAAGAAAGGTTCTTGTTGCGTAAAGGTTTGAAAGAGTTCAATGTTGATGATATATTCAAGTGTATTGGCACTTAGTAAGTGAAACAAAGATTCAAGTATAGATTGATACTTGATGTATGAAATCACAAAGAGTATTTATATCAATCATACTGTGATATGTACAAATCCAGATATGTCCTATGCTATAAATATTATGAGCATATACCAGAATGATTCATAAGATGATCATTGGACGATAGTAAGGATATCCTTATGATCTTTTGGAAGAACTAAGAGTATATTATTTGTAGAAGTGACAAATAGATGGTTAGTTCATTGTAAAAGTACTACATTGATACTAGTTTTGTCACAAAGTACAAATTAAGTTTATCTCAATCTAAACTAAGGGTGGCACAATATAATGGAAAGTAAGTTCCATAATGGATTTGGATGAGTTCCAAAGTTAAGACATTGTGACAGATACTACAACAAAAGGCTAAGTATATGACTGCTATAATAGCAGCTAAAGAGGGCATTTGTGTCAAGAAGTTTGTTATCAAACTAGGTGTAGTTCACAGCGGGATAATATTATGAAGATATATTGTGCGACAATATTATCAACATGTTTTAACCCCAAAGAACTAAAGGTCACACCAAAAGACCAAATCATACAAAGCCATCTCATTAGAGAATGAGTGATGCGTAGAGACGCAAAGACATGCAATTACACACGGACTGGAAGTGTCGGATCCGGAGATCGATTAACCACTAGCAATCGTGTACATACAACACCAGAAAGCCATAGGTGTTGAAAACACAAAGGTTTGAAACTAGATTATTGACTCTAGTGCAAGTGGGAGACTGTTGGAGATATGCCCAAGAGGCAATAATAAAGTGGTTATTATCATATCTTCACACTTATGATAAATGTTTACATACCATGCTATAATTGTATTAACCGGAAACATTAATACTTGTGTGATTTGTAAACTAAAATAAGAGTCCCTAGTAAAGCCTCTTGTTAAACTAGCTTGTTGGTTAATATATGATCATTGTTTCCTGATCATGAACATAGAGATGTTATTAACAACAGGATCATATCGTTAGGAGAATGATGTGATGGACATACTCCTATAGATAAGCGTAGCATAAAGATCAAGTCATTTCAATAGTTCAATTGCTATATGCTTTCTGATACATAGTAACCTAATTCCTTCGACCATGAGATCATGCATATCACCTTTACTGGGTGGATGCTTTGATGTCATCAAACACCACACCGTAACAGGGTGGCTATAAAGGTGGTATTGGGTGTTCGGAAAGTATTGGTTGAAACACATGGATCAAGAGTGGGATTTGTCCATCCACATGACGGATAGATATTCTCTGGGCCCTCTCGGTGGAATGTCATCCAATTAGCTTGCAAGCATGTGACTTGGTCACAAGGGATCACATATCACGGGAACGAGAAAAGAGTACTTATCAGTAACGAGGTTGAACTAGGTATGCAGAGATACCGACGATCATAACCTCGGATAAGTAACATATCGTGAGACAAAGGGAAATTGGTATCGTATGTAAGTGGTTCATTCGATCGCAAAGTAATCGTAGAAATATGTGGGAGCCATATGAATTTCCAGATTCCTCTATTGGTTATTGTTCGGAGAAGTGTCTCGATCATGTCCGCATAATTCACGAACCGTAGGGAGACACACTTAAGGATTCGACGTTGTTTTGAGTAGTTATGGTATTATGAGAAAGAGACCGAATGTTGTTCGGAGTCTCGGATGGGATCCGGGATATCACGAGGAGATCCGGAATGGTCCGGAGAATAAGATTCATATAAGGAAAGTCCCGTTTTGGAGTTGGGGAATGGTTCCGGTGTTTTCATCGGGAATGTTCTAGAAGGTTCCGGAATGTCCGGCACTCCGGGAAGGGGAAGGGTACATGAATGTGTCATTGTAAGTGTTCTTGCTGTCCAAAATAAAGGGTTTATTTAAATCCTAAATTGAAAAGTCAAACGGCTAGTTTGAAAGTCAAACGGCAATTTTGGGAAGTGGGAAAAGAGGAGGAGGTGAAGCCGAGTTGGGAGGGAGTCCTCCCTGCCGGGCGCCCACCCAGCCGAGTTGGGGAGGGACTCCACCTCCCTTGGCCGCCAGCCCTCCCACCTATAAGGAGGGCAGGGCTCCCTCCTAGGACACACAAGTTCCTATCTTCTATCTCGGTTTAGAGCCGCTTTTGGTTTAGAGCTTCTAATTGCTTTAGCCAGGTTTAGAGCCTTCTAATTGGTTTAGAGCCTTCTAATTGGTGTGTCTAATTACTAGACCACTAATAGCCTCTCTCATAAGCTCCACCATACTCGCTTACGGCTTAAGAAGCCTCAGGATTTCCCTCTACCTCCGGTACCACGCCGTTGTCTTTCCGAATCGCGAGGAGAGTGCTACAACCTCCGCTGCTGGAACAAGGGAGAGGAAGGTCTTGCCGAAAATCGAACGTGTGACCGATCAAGGAGCGCTTGCTGGAACATGGCGCTGGAAGGATCGTCTACGCGATCTTGAGATCGGAAAGAGTACGACTACATCACCCACGAGAATCTGCTCTCGTTAACCGCTTTGGAATCTTCGAGGGTGAGTTCCTCTATCGACTCGTTGCTACAATCTAGTAGATAGATCTTAGCTTGTTTGTTTGTATGCGATAGAAAATTTTTGTTTTCCATGCTACGAACCCCTACATATAAACAACCTAAGGACTCACGATGTAATCACCTCTTACAATATCAATACAATCTCTACTTCCGCAATCTTTCAGGAAGGCTTGGGCACCACCAAAGATCAATTGTTTTGCTTGGTTGGCTATTCAAAATAGGCTTTGGACGGCGGACCGTCTTGAGAAGAGAGGGTAGACAAATTGCGCCCTTTGTCTCCCTTTGCAAGCAAACTCAAGAAACGGCGGCACACCTTTTCTTCCAATGCCGCTTCACTAAGAGTCTTTGGGGTATGATAAAAGATTGGCTTGGTCTTGCTTTCTTAGCCCCCTCCAATTGGTCGTCGGATGTTTCTATTGCCTCTTGGTGGACAAGCATGTCGAGCATGAGCACCCTAAATCGAAAGGCGATGGCGATCAACCCTTACCATGCTAACTTCTTGGATAATATGGAATAAGAGAAACGCGAGGGTTTTCCGAAACAAAACCGCTCTTACCATCATCCTTCTAAAGTAACATCAAGAGCAAGGCAAGACTATGGCTAACCGCGGGAGCAAAGCATTTGGGGTTGTAATTTTGGGAGAGTAATCCCTTTTGTGTGACTTTTTTCCTTTCGTTGTTATGTCATAACTATCTCCTTATTTAATGGAAGAGATAAATCTGTTGTCTCCTTTTAAAAAAATCATGTGATAAATTGCTCGTATTTCTAATAGCAATTGCCATTGTCTTTATCCTATCTTTATTTAATCATTAACACACCAATGCAAGGTTAAACATCTAACCAATGCATGCATACTTTTCAATTTTGTTTTAAACGTGTCAAGTTGTTAGTCAACTGGGTACTAGTACACAGCTAGCTAGTTGCCCGGCCAACAGCGAGGTCAGGTTCAGCTCACCCGCGAAATGCAGATTCTCTCATTACTTGGGATTATGATGACGACGAATGACGTAAGCGTCAAGTCTTGTCAACATCTAAATCCAAACCTCAGAGAAGGGCAATAGTAGAACCATTTGTTGGCTATAAGTCATGTCCATGTCATTTAGAGTCAATTTGATAGCCAACATATACAATAGTTAGAGATTAAAATATACTATTTTGTTAATGTATGATCCACTTTTTACTCTCACATAGTGCCTAGGAGCACGTGCTACAGCTGACTCTTAACTAATCACTCACTCCTCTTCTCTCTCATCCAACTAAGCATAAATATACTATTTTAAGTCTTATAGTCTGCTGACTAGACCTTATTGTACTTGCTCTTACGAGGCATGTCTTTCTGCATTAATGAGATATTTACTGTTCATGTGTGCTTTTCATGATAGGGTATCTTGCCCTGGGCTTGGTGTGGGCTGCTAGTTCGCTTCTTTATACTGGAGTAGTACTCCCTAATTGCTAACCTACACGTTAAAAAGAGTTTAGATACGATTTTTTTATAAATCTAAAATATTTTACATTTTCAAACTGAGCGAGTAATTGACATCGTGGATTGGGACGACCTAGCTACACACGAAACCTTAAAAATTTCAACCGAAAGAAGGTACGCAAAAAGGTTAATTAGTCGACCCATGTTTACACACGAGCACCTATATATATGTCGGCAAGTACTTTCTGTGGCGAAACTTGCCGACTCTCGTCGCTGTTTCAAACAAAAGGAAAAAAAAGAGCAATCCTTTTAGTATAGAAATTACATTTTCGCTGTGTACGTTCTAATTATGCAGGTCAAGCCGGTCATTTGCATCATTTCCGTAAGAACGTCCGAATTAACTACATCACCCTTCGTCGATAAACCATTCATATGGTAGACGTAAAAACAGATACTCCCTGGCGTTCCATAATATAAGATGTTCTAACCATTTTTTAAATGTACATATTTAGACGTCCGTTAGTGTGTAGGTTTAAAGCAAAAAATGAGTGAATTTATACACTAAAAACGCCTAGATACATGTGTTTAAGTAAAAAGGCTAGTATATTGACAGAGGGAGTATAAGATACATCAACCTTGACTCCGGCATGCATGCCAAAGTAAAAGGGACAAGTTTTTGGGATGAGGCTCGGAGATGGCTGGATATTGATCTGCCGAGACTACACCCTAGCACTTGGGTAAAGGATATACTTTGCGACCAACGTTTCACGGATCATGATCGGGCAAAAATCATCACGGTGATGTGGTCTGTCTGGCATTCTCGCAATCGGTGGAAACACGACCATGAGCTCTCTGATCCGGTGTATGTGGTGAATGCAACGAGGGAGACGCTGACCCTCCTAGATATTCCTAAGCAGCTGTCTATGCTGCCTGGACACGGCTGGCGCCCTCCTGAAGTGGATTGTATCAAAATCAATACCGACGGCGCGATCAATTTCGCGGATGGCAATGGAGGTGCGGGGGGTGTCGCACGCTCCTCCGACCGCCTTATTGGTGCTTGGAGTAAGCCTCTTCTCGGGATCACGGACCCTCTCATTGCTGAGAGCATGGCACTGCGCGAAGGGGTTCTTTTTGCCAAGCTTCGTGGAATCACGCGAGCGATCATGGAGATGGATTGCATGGAGGTAGCTAACCTCTGGAATTCTCGCCACAATTCCCGATCTATTGTGGCTCCTTTGTTAGAAGAGATTGGAGAGCTAGCTTCGTCGTTTTTTTTCTTTTGATATTCAGCATGTATTAAGGACACCCAACCATCCGGCGCATCTTTGTGCAAAGCGTGCGAGCACTCTGAATATGACCGAAAGCTGGATGGACGAGACTCCCAGCTTTCTGTTCAGCTGCCTTTTGGCTGACTGTCCAGCGAGCGCTTATGTTTGAATAAAGCTCTCCTTTTAATCGCAAAAAAAAAAAGGTAAAAGGGACAAGTGCTTTCTGCCGTCGACATTGCAAATCGCTGTTTGAAAGCGAGAGGAGAAAAGATGCTATCATGTTGCCATATGTAGAATTAGCAAGATCGATCAACTGAGTTAGTCATCTAGATAGATAACGCGTGATTCTCACTCTTTGTACCATGGTCTGGTTTTCTCCCTCGACTTTGTGTTTGGAGGACTAGAGAGATCGCCATTGTGGTTGGAGGCTGCGGCTTGGGCCCGATGAAATCTGGCGATAGTTACGCTTTGCGTGCTGGCAGGAGGGAGGACAAAAAGACAAAAGTGTGTCTGCCTGTTCCCGTAATATTTGCATGTTCGTCCTATCAGTGTCACGTAAACCAAAAATGGGGCCTCCTCACAACTACGTTGCTTCACAAATGAGGACATGGTATGTTCTTTATTTGTTTTCATGGTAATACGGTGTCTCGTTCATATATCATAAAGATCATAGTACAAGCCACGTAAACACCAACATGACAAAACTGAAAAGACAGCAAAACGCAAGCCTTTGCGCAAAGGACAACCAGCCAAGAAAGAAAACAATCTGGACCGATGAAACCTCTCAGCTTCACGCCAACGCCGTCACTTGCCTCTGGCACCACCACAACAGCCACCAAAGGAGAGAATGACGGATCACCTCCTCACCCGAGCTCGATGCGGCTCCATCGTTGACATGCAGCTTTGCGGACCTCCAAGGTGGCTCACCCAAGGTGAAACCATTGTCGTTGAACGAATCAGACCCGGGCAACACCCCGGACACGCCATCGAGCTCCAGATCTAGCACCCCCGCACGACTAAGACATCAAAGGAGGAAGCCACACCTGCCATCCACAAACCACAGACCCAGCACATGATCCACCATCTTCTAGATGTCGTCGATGCAGACCACAATCTGCATCCGCTCCTAGACTACCTCCCAGGTTCCACGTCGGTGTTGAGTAAACGTCGCCACAACGGCGGAGCCTAAGGACACAAATCCACCACGAGGATGCCACCACCGCCACACCATCCTTGTTTGGATAGACTGATCTCCAAATTCACCGGGGAAGGATCTGGAAAAATAAATCTACTTTAGACTAAAACTATACACCGAAGCCAAGACGATGAGCAGCCTAAAAATAAATCTACTTTAGACTAAAACTATTCACACGCGTGGATCCGGTGACCCTCCTCTCCACCAATGACCTAAGTCGTCGGCAGGGGGAGCCGCCGGAAGCCGACGTTGTAAGGCGGGTGCCCTAGGCAAGATCTCTTTTTTCTCTTCCTGGCGGCGGTGTGAGGAAAAAATCTATTCGTAGACCTCGGTATGTTCTGTATCTAGAGAGTTTTCCTTGACACTACTAGTGTACTAGTACTATGTTTTGCAAGACTCGCTATAGAACGAAAGGTCGAGCTAGTGAATTGGGGCATACCGATTTACCCTTTTTTCGATCAGTTTAGGCTACAACACCTACTGCTCTAACTAATTGCCTACCCCTTTCACATGCTCTTCTTTTCTATCTTTGAGTAGAATTCCTCCATTTCATATACCTTCATCATCTTTTGCAAGAGAACCGAGGCATGCAACTAAACTGGGCATCAGCTAGCCTATAATTCGTAAGTGACTTCAGGCTCGTGAGGCGGTGGCTAAAAAACCTACCAGGGTTCGTTCCCCTCGCCGATGACACTATCAGTCGGTGGCCTTGGGGCTTTGAAGGTGTGGCGCACCACTACCCTCATCGGCGGGTTCTTTGTTAAGACTATTTTTGTGTATTTTTGGGATGATGAGGCGACAACTACATCCTAAATTCAAAATAAGGTCATATATGCTTTATCCTCACTTTGGTGGTGCGTCTAGCATCGGCGAAGGGCACATAGAGTCGTATGTCCAGCGGATTCTCATGGGATCTTACCGTTTTCGAGTTTGTTGGTGTCATTTCAGGTCAGTCTCTTTCGATCTACGGATATCGTCATTGACGTTGGTTGTTGTTTCTAGTGCGCTGGTTATTTTAGGCCTTAGCACGACGACTTCCCTACTACAACAAGTTTCCGGTGATGGAGGAATGAGCACCGTGACCCACATGCAGCTCACACTAGTGTTTGTAGTCGTCGCTAGGTGCTCCATGGACTTATTTATAATTTGTAGTATTACTTTTAGGCCGTCTTGTAATGATGTTGATGATTATTAATAGATCAATATTTTTTAAAAAAACATATACTTCTTGTTTAGTTTGACCTCTTCTTTTTACATTACTTATAATTGGTCCCACAGAGAGAGCAACTTAGTACCTAAGGACGAATTAAATGTATCCAAAAATACTTTATGCGAAATAGAGTAGACACAACATAAAATCATCGAACACAGTTCCCGAGTTCCGAGACATCGACTCAACTCATGAAGGTTCATACTTACTTCTACACGCAAAAACACCCATACTTAGTGGTCTCTCCATTAAAAAAAAAACGATATTTATGAGTTCAAATTCTGAAGAAAAAAATCTGGATGTAAACATGATGTATTCCATGAATGTGCAAAGTTTCATTTTCAAATAGTTTGTCTGACCTACACAAAAAATGAGAAAACTGTGGAAGAGAAATGCATATAATATGTTCAACTCTCCAAACGTTGCCAGATTTTGTCATTTTTGTGCAGCTCATAATACCTAAAGATTCACAATACGATTTAATATCATCCTTGTTGGATACATGAATGACTACCTCCATGATCATTTTTTAGATAGTTTTGCAACTTCTAAACATGATATTTTGATTTTATAAAATATAGGGCGAGCATTCTCGGATTTTAAGCGTGTGATCGAAGGTATATATGTACTCCAATGTCAGCCATGTTGTGTGCATTTGCCAGTGAACATATATAAAATCGGAGGTAAAAAAAATGTTAAGAAACAGAGGGAGTAGTTGTGTGCACATCCACGTTCGTCTGGGAACACGAGACCAAAAAAACCTGTTTGAAACCGATTCTTCTTCTTGGGTTAACACGTAAAAGGAAAGAAGAAGCAATCCCGCGTCTGGCCCCGCTGGTCAACCACAAAAATAAGGAAACACAAGGGGCCAGAGCGAACGCAAAGGTACACACGGAAACCACTCCTTCCTTCCTCGTCTCCGTTCCTTTCCTTTCCTTCCCACGCGGCCACACCACGCCTCCTCGCGCCGTCCACCCTCCCAATCGCGCCGCCTCTTTCCAAGTTTCCATCCGCCGCCTCCGCCGCGCCCCAGCTCGATCCGAGCTCTCCTCGGACACGGTCCGAGCCAGACACGCGCCGACCCTCGCCATTGTTATAACCCGGCAATCAATGGACGCCGACGAGCCGCCAGAGCCTACCACGCCACGCGCCCGAGCCCCGCCGCTACCCGTCTAGCTAGGTTTTTTTTTTTCATCGTCCTCCCTCCCCGCCCGGCGACGAGCTGCCATGGGCTGCACAACCTCCCACGACGCATTCGCCGCCGCCGCGCGCCGGGCGACGGGCCTCGCCACCAAGTCCTCCACCTCCGCCTCGCGGAGGGCGAAAGCGGCGCGGGACCCCGCGGCGGTGTGCCGGGAGCGCGCGGCGCTGATCCGGGCCGCGGCCAGCAGGCGCTTCGCGTTCTCGGCCGCGCACGCGGCCTACTTCCGCTCGCTCGGCGCCGTCGGGGGCGCGCTCCGCCGCTTCGCGGCCGCCGCGCTCCTCCCGTCCTCCTCCGACGACCCGGACTCGCCCGTGCTCACCCTCCCGCCCTCCCCCGCCAAGCCGGTCACGAGGACCGCGTCGTCGAGCCTCCCGCCGTCCCCGTCCGGCTCCTCCTCCACCGTCTCGCCGCTCTCCCACTCCCTCTCCGACGACGACCACCACGACCACGACGACGACGACACCGACGACGATGAGGACCTCCACGCGCTCGACCACTCCAGGCGCTTCCGCCCCTGGAACGCGCCGCCGCGCCAGCACCAGCCCCCGTGGCATCAGCAGCAACGCCACTACATGAGGAACACCGCCACCGTGCCCAACGTGGTGTACGAGGACCCCTACGCCGGCTACGCCGAGGCCCAGACTGGCTACGGCTACGGGGGGCAGGCGTACCCCTACGGGCCCAGCGGCGAGGTGCGCGCGGACGAGAGGAGGCCGCCGCCCACGCCGCCGCCCCCGGAGCCCTCGGCCTCGGGGTGGGACTTCTTGGACCCCTTCGCGCCCTACGAGAACTTCCTGGAGGAATACACGCAAGGCGAAACCACCTGGAATTTGCCCACCAACAGCCCCAATTACGCCGAGCTCAGGCGGATGGAGGGGATCCCCGAGCTCGAGGACGAGGCTGAGCTGGACGCCAAGGCTGCTGCGGCCTCAAAGTCTTCCACCTCGGCCGTTGGGGATCAAAACGTCAAGGGGAAGAGACCGGTTCCTACCACCAATGCTGCTTCCAAGGGCGAGTCTTCTGAGGCCAAGGTGCAGAGCAAGGGATCATCCGGTCCCAAGGGCGAGTCTTCTGAGGCCAAGGTGCAGAGCAAGGGATCATCCGGTCCCAAGGGCGAGTCTTCTGAGGCCAAGGTGCAGAGCAAGGGATCATCCGGTCCCAAGGGCGAGTCTTCTGAGGCCAAGGTGCAGAGAAAGGGATCATCCGGTCCCGAGGGCGAGCCTCCTTCTGAGGTGAAGCTGCAGAGCAAGAGATCGACCGATTCCAATGGCGAGGCGGAGAAGCCGGTGTCAATGCCGAGCAATGCCAGCTCGAAGAGCAACAAAGGGGCCAGGAGCGATACAGCGAGCTTGAATGGCACGGGCAGTGGTGACATTGACGGTGGCAGCTCAACCGGGAAGAAGAAGGGTGTGGCATTTGATGATGATGATGAGTCGATCGCCAACGCAAATGGCGAAGGGGGGAGCCACAACATGTCTTTGACTGTGAGCAGCGGGTCGTTCTCGCCGTTGCACAATGGCGACAGGGATGTCATGGAGGCGATGGAGGAGATCAAAGCAACGTTCGAGCAGGCAGTGGGCTGTGGCGATGAAGTCTCCAAGCTGCTTGAGGTGGGCAAGGTGCCTCATCGGACAACACCCGGAGTTCTTAGATGTGGGTAATGCTCTATTTTGTCGGAGTAAACGTTTCTTGTGTGAGTGCATTACAATGTGACATATGCTACTTTTTTTGCAGATTTCTCGTCTTCGCTTACCGTGTCATCCTCCTACTGCCTCCCAAAGCGACAAAGGAACTCAAGATTACCAAGCAGCGGAGCCAGCACGTCGGCTTCATCGCCCAATGGTAGAAGGGATCCTGACCTGAACCTGTCGTCGACTCTGGAGAAGCTGTGTGCCTGGGAACAGAAGCTATATCAGGAGGTTAAGGTACGCACTTGGGTCACATCAACAAGCTACAATTGTCAATTCATATTATCTGTTATTTACTGCCAAAATATGTGTTGAAAAGGTTAGGTGATTGTTCTAGGCTGAAGAGAAGCTGAGGATTCTATATGATAAGAATTTCAAGCGGTTGGAGTCATTGGACAACCAAGGAGCAGAGCAAAGCGAAATTCATTCGACCAGATTGTCGGTGCAGGACTTGAAGTCAAGGATTAGCATCAACATCAGGACAGCCAATGCTTTCTCATTGAAGATAGAGAAGATTCGAGATGAAGAACTGTACCCTCAGCTTGTTGATCTCATCAAAGGGTATGTGTGAAGTTCCCTAGTTTCACTTGTTCTGCCTCTCTATGTTTGTCAGAACATATAATCTAATCTGTTGAACACTGTTGATTTTTTTTGCAAGTACAGATTGCGAAGAATGTGGAAAGCAGTTCTGGAATGCCACAAGAAGCAGCTATCAGCCATACGAGACAGCAGATTCCACCTGCTCAAGGCGAGGACCATAAGCCAGTCAAGTGCTGCTGCAAAGGCTACACTGGAGCTGGAGAGGGAGCTAACAAAATGGTATCGCTGCTTCAACAAGTGGATCAGCACGCAAAGGTCCTACGTGGAGGCGCTGAACGGATGGCTGAGGAAATGGTTCCCCGAGGTACTGGAGGAGCAAGACGCACCAGACGGTGCCCCGCCTTTCTCCCCCGGCAAGCTGGGCGCCCGACCAATATTCGTCATATCAAATGACTGGTTCCGAGCAATAGAGCTGGTTCCCAAGAACGACACGCTGAAGTCGATCGAATATTTCTCCAACCTTGTCCGTGAGCTCCGGAGGAGCCAGGAACACGAGCACCGACAGAGGAAGAGAGCCAACCTCGCCTCCAGAGATTACAGCAGGAGGTGCGAGGTTCTGCAGAGGGAACTCGGAGTGAATACTGGTACCGACATAGTCGCATTCTTGGAGCAAGCTCCCCCTGGCCATGGCGACGACCTGATCGAGCTGCGGAAGATGAGGAAAAGGCAGGAGGACGAGAGGGCCAGGCACCACGAGGTCGTGAAACATGTCCATCTCGCAGCTGCGGCTACTTTGCCTGTCGGTTTTGTCCCTCTGCTGGAGCAGATGGCCAGCTTCTACGAGGGGAACCTGCAAGTGTACGGGCGCATCAGAACCAACGGCACACATCATGGGTCGTCAGCCACACATGTTGGTTGATGTCTTTTTTTGTGTGCATAGGACAGTTTTGTGATGATCGAGGTGGTAGAGGAGGGGAGATAGTGCTGGAAATTTTGTGTACAGATCATTGGTTCAATCTGGCGGTTTAGTGCTGGGGTAGTTCTTAGAAACGCCTACGGTGGTGGATAGAAAAGTTGGGCGTTTTACAGAGATTTTCTTGCTGTTGCCTGACTTGCTCAGTAGTGGGAGCTACAGAAGTTTCAGTGGTACCCATTTTATTCTGTACATGACACTTCACTTACTAATCGATGTTAGTTTTAGCATTGTGTTTATGCGTGTTACCAGGAGTTACAGAGTTAATAGTTCAGATTGTAGCCAAGATTGTGTTACCTTGCATTATGTTTTTGATTGTCCTATACATCTGAATAATAGCTTCCATGATATATGGCTTAACTGCATTCAAGAATTTGAAAAAGATTCTATGCATATGCATGTACAAACATTAATGGCTTCATTGCATTCCATAATTTGAAAAGATTCTATGTATACGAACATTTGTGGCATCATTGCATTCCAGAATTTGAAACGATTCTGCGTATATGGACGTACAAACATGTATTGCTTCATTGCATTCCAGTGTTTGAAAAGATTCCATGTAGGTTTATACACAAACATTTATGGCTTCATTGCACTCCAGAATTTGAAAAGATTCCATGTATGTGCACACACAAACATTTATGGCTTCATTGCGTTTCAGAATTTGAAAAGATTCCATGTATGTGTACACACAAACTTTGTACGGCTTCATTGCATTCCAGAATTTGAAAAGATTCCATGTATGTGCACATAAAAGCATTTATGGCGTCATTGCATTTCAGAATTTGAAAAGATTCCATGTATATGTATACACACAAACAGCGTTTGCTCTCCAGCATCAGTTGACCATTATCGCTCTTTACATGCGTGCCTGCTAATCTCTAAGTACAGCAGATCCTCTATAATCCTACCGCTCCATCTGACCCAACACTAACAATTATAAGCTTCATCATCCACATGCCTGAAACTGAAACTCTCGGAGGACCACCACCCTTTCTCGTCAGGTCGTCGAAAAAGGCAAGGCAGGTGTTCAGGTATAGCGCACGCATCTCAGCATCTCCTGAACAATTCTGATATGCACTCCAGCTATGCCGCATATGTGTTCCGGAGATTCCCACTCGAGGGGCATGCTTCCCTGCAGATCTCAACTTCTCGAGGGCCCCGGTTCGGTTGCCTGTAGTAGTCACAGGAATGCGTGCGGTTACACAGTGGTGGCACTGGCATGCACCACCTCGTCTGAAGAATCGTCTACCTTGGCACTGGCATGGACCGCCTCCTCTGAAGGATCGTCTGCCTTGGCGGCCACAGACCTCAGCATGTCTTGCTTTCGCCTGTACTCAGCCATACGGCGGGTGCTCTCCATCGAAATGAGAAGGACTGTCATGTCGGCTGGGCTCACGCCCCCAATCCTGCCCGCCTGGCCTAAGGTCTGTGGCCTTACCTGCAGATGAATTGTCAGGGTATGAGTTTTATGAAACTGGGACTGTTTATGACACTTGGGTCAGTATGCACATGACAGTAGAGTTCAATCAGGATGTGGTCAAGCAGTTCAAACTTGTAGCAGCTGAAACCTCGAGGATTATTGGAATAAAATGAAGACATCTAAGGATTTCTAAACCGTCGATACAAAGGCTGAAGTGCACACAAGATGTGTCTTGCTAAATGAAGAATTGAATAATGCATGCTGCAGATTTATGTTGGCAGCTCATGCCCTTGAACATATTCTCAGTGCTAGCCCAGAAACTGTACTGTAGAAGCAGATGCTTCCCATACCTTGGAAAGTTTTTCACGAGCTTCAAGTGATAGATTTGACATTGAGTAGTAATCCAAGTCTTCAGGAAGTTTCCTGTGTTCCTGGTTTATAATCTGAAGAGGAGAAACATAATTAGGGCTCAGCAAATTTTCAAGTACTCCCTCCGGTCCATATTAATGGCCTCAACTTTGTCTAGATACGAACATCTAGTCTAAATACTTAACTACATACGTACGAATCTAGATAAAGCTGAGGCCATTAATATAGACCGGAGGGAGTAGCAAAACAAGATGGATTAAATAACTGATGTCAATGGAGGTGTTTTTTTTTCTTAAGCAGGGCAAGACAAAAAAATTGAATGGAGAAAGATAGAAAATCTAGCACTGCTACCAAAAAGCTCAATACAAGTTCCTCAACAAAGAAAAAAAAACAATTAAATAGAATGACAGATACTTGAACTATGCATCACTGCCTGCCAAACTTCAAACTTCTTAAACATGTATTAACCATTTTTCTTACACTTCAAGAACTTCCCTTACATATTTAATTCAGAATAAAAGGACATGATGGTAAAGCAAATTACCTGTTGTAATTGACTCTGCTGCCGTGCTATGAAACCTTCATACTTGATATCAATCTCCACGCAGTCTTTCTCTATTCGAGATAAATGCTCATTTCCATATCCATGCTTATCCAGAAGTTTATATTGTACATGTGGCTTTTTCAGTATGGCCTCAAGTGTCGATGACTGCTTTATAGGTTGGTTGGATACTGCAGTAACTTCAGCGGCGAATTCATCTCCTGCAAATGGAATACTTAATTAGAGAACCATAAACCATGCTTTGTAACTAAACTAAGTGAGCACATGTTAAACAATATAATTTTGTAATTTTGCATAAATCCATACGGCAATTCAGCTTCAAGTATATAAATCTTACCTGATACTCTTGTATGCTTCAACCGTTCCTTTTCTTCTTTAATGCGGGCTTGCTTTGACTGATAAAGCTCCCAGCGTCTATCATCTATTAAACCAATATCTCTCCCCAAAGGGGTCAACCGACTATCAGCATTATCGGATCGAAATAGTAGACGATACTCTGAACGACTGAATGTCCACAAGTGCCAACAACAGAAAAGGTCAGTCAAACTGTGATTCAAAGAGTCACACTAAATTAATAAAATGGTAAGCTCTTTGATTCCTTCTAACGGATGATTACAGACATCACGGCATTATGTCAGTAAAGGTTCTTCTGACTTGTTCCTTAGAGAACAAGTGATCTTTTGCAATTATCGCTCCACCTTTTCTTCCTAATAAATGAGCAGTGCTCCTGTCAAGTTTCTCAAAAGTAGGTGATATCCTTCACTAAACATACTTCTGAAACATTTGCCTATTGTCCTGCTCACCATTTAACTAGCCCAAGCCCTATCTGACAGAGTCTTTGGTGAGAGTCATGATTTGTTAATTTTCTATGCTTTTTCCCTTTTTTCCATAAAGTCCTATCTGACAGAGCCATGATTTAACTAGCCCAAGCCCTATCTGACAGAGTCTTTGGTGAGAGTCATGATTTTTAACTAGTTAGTTTTGATTTCTCTCCTTTTTTCCATCAAGTCCTTTAAGCATCAATAACAAGAGCTGTTGTACTGATAACCCATACCTTGTTAACATGCGATAAGGCTCCCTAAGATCCTTTGTAACAAGATCATCGATCAGAGTCCCAATGTAACTGCTTTCCCTCTCAAGAACTATTAGTGACTTTCCATCAGAATGTCTAGCTGCATTGATTCCTGAAACTATACCCTGTAGCAAAAGTGAGCAAGATTAGCATCCAGAAAATCAGTTAACCATATTCCCTATGATTGAGATATCAGAAACAATGAACAAACCTGAGCTGCAGCTTCTTCATATCCTGTTGTTCCATTAATCTGACCAGAGAAGAATAAGCCCTCAAACTTTTTTGTCATAAGCGATCTTGAGCACTGATAAGCAGGCAAGTAATCATATTCAACAGCATAAGCTGGCCTTAGCATCACACAGTTCTCCAGTCCTGGTAGTGTTCTCACAAGTGGTAATTGCAACCGCTCGGGAAGACCAGTGGAAAAGCCCTGTATAAGATGTATAAACAGTCTAAGTTGTAGGTTTTCAGTAAAGCAATATTGCAGAAGATACCGTTTTCAGTAAAGCAATATTGCAATAGATAAGAACAAGTGATAGCAAAGTCTCAGAATAAAAACAATTGGTGAAAAGGGGAAAATGTTAAGAATAGAAAGAGGAGTGGAGAGAGACCTGTAGATATAGCTCAGGGACATCTCTACCTTCTGGTTCAAGAAAGACTTGATGGGATTCTTTATCTTTGAACCTTACAATCTGCAACAAAGAAATATCTTCTTATATTTAGGATGTGATCAGCAAATAAATCACTATATATAGGGAAACAATTTTTTCTTTCCAAGTTCTTTGCAATGTCCATGATATAATACCTTGTCTTCAATTGCTGGGCAGTACCTTGGTCCCTTTGCTTCGACCCAGCCACCATATGTTGGTGTTTCATCCAAGTTGTCTGTAACAATTTGGTGTGTGTCTTTTGTAGTCCGTGTTAAGTAGCAGCACATTTGTTCCCTCTCAACATGAAATTCAGGATCAAAACTAAACCAGCCTACCTGTTTCAAGAGGTGCCATCAGCTTGAATCTCAGGCTTAATCTTAAGTCACAGCTCATTCAACACATAGACTAACCGAGAGAGAAATCAAAACTAACTAAACCATCTCAGAAGCTTACTATATGAGAGAGAGTTCAAAGGTGCACTATTTAATTTAACATACTTATATTATAGATGCCAAGTGGCAAATGATCCCCCACCCCAGAACACCCAAATGCAGATAACCAAGAACACATAATCACAAGAAACAAATTGTTTCGCATGTTCTACGCACCTCTTCATCACCATGTTGGGCTTCCAATCTAGAAAAGTCAACTGTCCTGCAATCAATCCGTGGTGGCGTGCCAGTTTTTAAACGGTCAGTTTCAAAACCCAGATGCTGCAAGTTTTCAGTAAGTCCATGAGAAGCTGATTCTCCAGCTCGCCCTGCAGGCATTGATGTCCTACCAACCCAAATCTTACCACTCATAAATGTTCCGGTGGTAAGTACAACAGATGGTGCATAAAAGTCCATGCCGAAGAAAGTTCGAACACCCTCAACACTATCATTCTTGCCTATCATAACTTCTGTAGCCATTGCCTCTCTGATGAAAAGATTTTGTGTGCTGAAAATAGCATGTGGAGTAGCAAGTAAGTAGCATGAAAGATAACGGACTAAGATATATGCCAGAATAACAATGAATATATAGATTAATAGATATCACATCAATATTTTTCATTTGAAAGGCAGAAAAATCTGCACATGAGGTTCACCTTTATGAATCTGAGAACTTGCATGCAGGAAAATATATTCATATAGTAAAATAGTCTTTGGTCAGGAGTAAGACTACCACATGCAAAGTTAGTGAGGTCGCTATGTTTGTGAAGCTTAGAAGATGATAAGAAAAACCTGATTATGTCACAACCACCAATATGAAATATGTGATTTAGATGAGAGGCCACCAACATGAACATTTATCTTTACACAGCACTAACCACTTATGTTGTCAATCAAACAGTCATTCTTCCCTAAGTGTGCAAGTTATGGAATTATGATACAAGAGGTGTTTAACTACACTGACCTTTCTACGACTTTCCTCATCTCTACTGCATACTCCCTTTTATCAGTCTGAGCACGCAGAGCACGGACAGCAGGGCCTTTTGAGCTGTTTAGCACACGCTTTTGCAAATAGCACCTATCAGAAGAAGACGTAATGAGTACACCAAAACATCCTTGTTGATTTGGTATTGCAAGTTTCTCACAACCCAATACCACAGCCACAAGCACAAAAGACACAAGAGAGAATTCATCTCTATAAAGAAGAACATGTTGAAGTTCTACCTATCTGCGATTTTTCCAATATCACCACCAAGGGCATCTACCTCATGGACAAGTTGAGACTTTGCAGGCCCACCCACTGCAGGGTTACATGGCTGTATAAAATAACAGAAAACACATAAGTCAGTAGCCTGACCTTTTGGCTTCTGCAATGTCGCAAAGACTGAAATCCTTGACTAAGGATACTTCCTTGCTCCTTACAGAATACCGAAACTTGCAAATACCACAGAGAAATTTCTTTCTGCCGTAGGTTGAAACGGCATTTTTATTCTGAGACCATGGTTGAAACAGCTTTAGATTCAGTAGCTATGTTAATTCTTCATCAGATACAGTACCACATAAAAATGAAAAAAAAATGCAAATACCACATAGAGTATTGTAGATACACTAGCATATCATAATATTGCACATTGTTCAACTCTTACGGTACATGGTTTAATGGCTCGATTCTGGGAGTACAGAACTTGGTTACAGACTTTTCCTACGGCACAAGGACCGATTGATCGCATCCATTTAGCACATCACTCCGGTTGCATATTTTACAACTAACAATGACATGATTAACATAGATAAAACATTTACCCTACGTAAATGATACGCCACTACACAACTGAAGAAGAGACCTAGAACTGAAAACTGTAACAGAGCTCGGCTCAGCGCAGACCTGCCATGCAATCCTGTCAATGTTGAGGGTGAGGAGGAGTGTGCGGGCGCCCAGCCGAGCCGACGCGAGCGCGGCCTCGCAGCCGGCGTGGCCCCCTCCGACCACAATGACGTCGTACCGCTCCCGCAGCGCGTCCAGTCTCCCTCCCGAATCTAGCGCCACAGCTTAAACCCATCAATTTGCCATCCTTGTTGGATTTCCGACGATTAAAAAGGTTAAGACGCATCTCTACAGCTCCTCGAATCAACGGAGAGTGGCAAGGTACGAGGGCAGGGGAGGTGTTACCCTTGGGGGAGGAGGAGGCGGCGGCGGCGGAGAAGCGGCGGCGGGGGCGCGGGCGCCAGGACGGCGAGGGGAGGGCGCGGGTGAAGGGGGCGGAGGGGAAGAAGGACGAGAGGCTCGCCGCGGCGGCCGCGGTGGCCGGCGGGCGGAGGCGGAGCAACATCGGCGGCGAAGGCAAGGGGTGGAGGCTGAGCTATCTCTGCTCTTCTCGCGGCTGTGGCTCTCGCTCGGGATGGAGATTGAAAAGAGAAAAGTTACAGAAAGGACCTCGCAACTTGGGAGTTTTGTATTTTTCGTTATACTGCATAGTTTTTGGTTTCAGGAATACCCTTATCAGCACCGAGAGTATTTCAGTTTTCTCTGCTGGTCTATATGGAAAACTACTGTACTCTCTTCAACGTTTTGTGATAAAATGAGATATTTTGTCATCCCTAATTTTGTAATTCACATTTCTCTTTCACTATAGCAAAAGATCACATATTAGTTACTCGACTGTCCTGCATCAATTTTCTCTACCGTGCAGCAATGCCGAGAACTTAGTGAACTTTGTGACAGATGGTGGAAATACCAGGCCGGAGATGCGACGAGACAAAATACATTTCAGCACAACTGTTAGTATCCCATCCTGATTCCACCATAAAACGTTTTTTTTTCGTACTAGTACATGACATTTACAAGATGATAGCATAATCTGTACAGGCAACAGCTGACTGAAATTACTCATCAGCAGGTACAGTTGGTGCTTGACATATACAGTAAAGCCTTATTCACATCTCCTTGTCCTTCCAGGTGTTTGCTCTGTTCGCAGAAGGCCGGCCATATCACCGTTACGAGTAGAGCCTCACGCGCACGGTGATCGGGGCGCGGCACAAGGGGCATGTCGATAGCGTCGGACCACATTCCTTGCATGTCTTGGGATAAGATGAAAACAGAAGTTGGTCAGTTAATTATACAAGAAGGGAACGACCGCATACAAATGTGTTCATAGAAGACTTGGGGTTGGTCATAATATTAGTTCAGTGATAAGTTGCCTGGTTTACACTGGATCACTTAGCATTGTGATGCTAAACCCAGTACACACACGGTATCCATGCATGCGTAGAAAGACTTACCAGATGACCACATTGGAAAGCCATGTCCTTTGGATTCGTTAGGCAGATGGGGCATACCTATAAGGTTTACAAGCAGAGAGTTTAAGAGCCCATATATATAACAGAATATGTTTGCTGACTACCAACTGGCCTGAAGTTACCTACCTGTTCATCCGAAGCGATTTTGCTAACGTCCGTTGACCGGGAGGTTGTACTTGGAGCATGTGCAGCTGCAGCATTATCCTGTTCAAGAACTTTGTTTGGAGGAGGAAGAATCCTTGGAGGGTTGACCTTTTGCGCGTGCATCCTGACAGATTAGTTTGGATAAACCAATAAATAAGATATCAACAAACGAAGAATATGGTAGGAGGTGCCAAGAATAACTAATACAAGACTGCAGAGAATTAAGAAGAGCGAGTACTCTGACGGTCGGAGGCCTTGTGTTGCTTTATATTGAGTGGGTATTTCCATAAGAGCTGCAAGGGCAAATGCAGCCTCCTTCTTTGACATGTCCTTCCTTGACGACATGATACCAGTGAAGTTCACAAACTGCAGAAGTTTATGCGCAAGATTATAAGTAGAGGAAGAGACAATGAATGCAGTACAAATCTGAAACTCTTCTAATCAGGAGGCAATGGCGCACAGTAAATTAATCTGAAGATGATATTATTGTTTTTCTTTCTTATTCGAATCATCAGTTATCTCACATCATTAATCACAAGAAACACAGCTATAATCATTAGCGCTGAAGGTATTACTGTTTTGGTGGCGCTAAACAAGTAATTTGGAACTGAAGCAACATAATAGTATTGTTAAATCACCTGGAAATTGTCAAAAGCTCTATCAGGAATACAGTCATCAAAATGCTGCATTGCATCCCATGGTCCATCGCCCACTCCCACCATCACAATTGAAAGAGGATAGAAGCTAGCGACCAAATAGACTTTAGTAATACAATAGCACCAAGTTGAATAACAATACATTTACCAAGTCAACAATAGATGAATTGCATTTACCTAGCATCAACAATTGCTTGTATAGTTGCTTGCTCCTGTGGACTCAATCTTCTGTCACTTGAATTTGTGGTGGTCACCTACAACTTTTGCTCAAGTGAGACACGCGCTGAATGGCTGAAGTTCCATTGAAGAAATTTGCTGCTACAACAAACACATTACCTGTCCATCAGCTATGATGACGAGGACATGGTACTGACAGTTACTTCTTTCGACAACAGACATCGCCGCGTAAATAAGAGGTGCAAAAGAAGTTGGCCCTGCAGTGATCAGTTCAAGCAAATTATGAGGGAGACAAAAGACTTGAGTATTGCTGGTGAAGTATCCAGCTGCCGCAAACAGAAACAATACCATAGATACTTCCTTATTCAGTTAAAACTTGAAACACGCACGAGTTATACTGTGAATACCTTTGTCTTAGTCATGTATCTACCACATCAAGTTCGCAGATTAGATAGTATATGTAATCATTGTGCAACAATAGCAAAGAAATAAATCTTATCAACAAGTGATATAGAAAATTTCCAGGTGTACCTAATTATTGAACATAAAATAGGACTACCTTACACTAATTTGAGGACATCATCAAATAAGTTCTTTCTCGAACAAGCACCAAAATGTATGTCATTTTCTTTTTTTTGATATCATCAAGTAAGTTACTGAGACAAATAGAACTCATGTTTATGTTTTACAATCTCAGAATCTCTACTGAAGGAAAAAAAGGAGGACAAAGCCTTCATTACCTGAAAGGTTCAAATGTGGAACAATTTGTCTGTATCTTTCAAGAACCTCCTCAAAACCACGACAAGGGCGGTTTTCTTGGTAAAAGCTGAAGACAGAATGATCATGTGTAGAAGCTACATGTTGAATTACATTTCATCAAGTCATGAAAGAAGTGCACAATTTCCTTGAAACAAAAAGGAAGAAAACAGTAAAGGAATACTTACCATCACCAAATCCAAAACATGGTATCAAGTTATCATCATCAAAAGGTGATAGCGTTCGCCCAATTATGGAAATGGCTTGCTCATATGGATTTGGGGTGCCACTAATGGCATGCAGAGATTTCCTTCCAAAGGAATGCCTACCTACAAAAAATCAGCAGAAAAATTATTTAATTAAGCGACCGATCTGATGTAAATGCCAGAATGTAGGAAGCCTAAAAAGAAACAGAAAATATGACATGACAGTGATACAGAAGTAACATTTACCTGACCATTCATTGCTTTTGGTGAAGTCAATACCAAGAATTAGATTTGATGATTCAAGCCCAGCTTCTCTCAATGCACGAATGACCTTCATATGTCCAAATGAGTACAAGATTATACTGTGGTAGAGAACACAAACACATCATGGCATGATATGATCTACTTATTGATCTGAATGAGACAACGTAGCTGAAAGCACTTCAGTGATGTTTCTTGTAGGCAACAAAACAGAAATAAGAAATGTGGCTCAAAGCAGCAGTTTCTGTTATGTAGATTTGGGCGTGTAGCACACTGTCAGGGTTTGACATTTTTGAACGTTAATCAAGACTGCACGGAAGACTGAAATATATGGAAACAAAATTTAAGCAACTAGCTGATGTTTTAACTAAGCAAACAGAATAAGGCCGGTTGATTTGGGCATGTAACATACAAGGTATACATTTTATATCCTGCCAGGATTTGATATTTTTCAACGTTTATCAAGAATAGGCAGAAGACTGAATAACAGAGACAAAAAATAATTGAGCAATGTGCTCAGGTTTAAACTAAGCAAACAGAATAAGGCTGGTTGACTGCCCCTATTTGACTTTTGCTGAAGTAGCTCTTATGTTGAACAAACAGCGGTTGTATTCAGAGGAGAGATTTCTATTACATCAAAGTATAGCAGGGAAACTTGTGTACACTTGAGAGACGTGATAAAGAGAGGGGTCATATTAGGGACATGAGCCGCATGCATGTCACCCACCTCATCCACCGAGCTGTAACTGTCTGCTATGAACTTTGGTTCCTTGGAACTTCCTGAGGGGAAATGAGCGTGTTGCTCATGCTTGTGATGATGAGTCCTCTCACCCCACATTCTCGGCAACTATCTGCAGGGAAAATCACACAAAATTTCGCCTACGCGTTAGCAACTTGCATGCAGACAAAATCCCTTGTTTAGTTCAGAAACACTCTACATGTACTAGTTTGTAAACAGGAAGGAAAACGTTGACACTGGTGCACTGGGAACATGTGGTCTAACAGGAACAGAGCGGGTTTCAGAATTCAGATCCCAACAGCATCGATAGGAAGCCCAGAGCAGCCAGCTATGACAAACGTACGGCTCCCATGACGAGGACCTCGAAACGCAGTTGGAGTGAAGCTAGCAGTGACTAAAACTTGGCAGTCACATCAAGGACGGGACGGTACTATCAGTCAAGCGGCGGCGCTACAGTGAACCCAAATTAGATTAGCTCGGAATCCCCCCTATCCCACCCACGGGTGAGTGCGTAAGCGTAACCCAACTCCGCCTGATCGATCGATTCCCCGCTGCCGGTGAAGGGAACCCGCGAAGTTCGCGGGGGGCTGGGACGAGGGGGAAACGAAACGAGCGAGGAATTCATCCCAGCCCAACCTGGATCCTTAGCCGACTAGGGAATAAGCATAAGCTAAAGGGGGAGGAGGGGAGGGCGACGCCGTACGCACGTACCACGGTACCGGGCAGGCGAGCCGGAGAGCCGCGCGCGCGGGGACCTGGACCGCGAGCTCCGCGGCGGCGGCGGCGGCGGCGGCGGGCGCACCACCACCAGGACGGCCAGGCGGCGAGGAAGAAGCGGCGCGGGACCCCTGCTACTACGGAGTAGGAGTACTTGCTAGTCAGATTCCGTGGCTGGCTGTCCCCCCCGCGTTGAGTAGCTGTGCAAGCTAGCGCACGCACGGTGGCAGCGAGCGTGAAGCAACCGAAAACGACGTGGCGGCGCTCATCCGTTTCCGTCGGTCTACCTTTTTGCCGTAAAAAGTTATGAACGCGGTCGTCTTATTCTTTTGGATTCGTGGTTTTTTTTCTTTTCTTTTCAAATGCTAAAGAATGGCTGCCATTGCTTTCGACTTGATTCACTTGATTCTAAAGATTCACTCGATATGTGCTTTCCCAAAGTGTCTTTGATTCCCGAGCTTCACTGCTCTTTACATTTTAAAAAGTTCAAAATTATAATTACAAGTTTTAAAAAAATTGTGCATAATTTTGGGCATAGTCAATGTTGTATATCACAAGCATGCAAAATCGAACAAAAATACTTTGTATTATGTGCTGCACAAAAATGATAAAATTTGGGGATTTAAAAACATATACATGCACACACAGATCCAAAATTTTATTATTTTTATAGAGATCAAAATATAAAATGTGTAAAATTAATATAACAAATATTTGTTGGAAAGTCATTTTGGCTCACGAGCTCGAGTGCTCCTTCCAAATTAAAACAATATTTACAAGTTCCAAAAAATTGTGAGACAAAATCTTAGAAGTAGGTAATGATGTATCCCATAAACGTGTAAAATATCAATTTGAGAAGTTTTGTATTCTCCGCCACACAAAAATAACAAACTTTGGATTCTTTTTATATTTGAAATCACTATAAGACCTACAGTCTTGTTATTTTTGTAGCCCAAAATAAACATTATTTCCAATTGATATTTTGCACGTATTTTGTATACAACATTGGCTACATCCTGATTTATTTTCAGATTTTTGTGAAACTTGAAAATGTGTTTTTTGTTTTTTTAAAGCAGGATCACTGATACCATGTGCACCAAATCTTCACCCGATCATTTGTGGGATACATCGTTTATTACATCTGGATTTTCTCCAATATTTGTGAAATTAACAAATACGATTTTATTTAAGAAAAAAAAGCACTATAGCTTGGGAGCCGAAATCTCGACTCTACGTGCTTTGGTCTCTTGAACAAATCCCGCACTAGTCTAGTTATCGTATCGGTTTTTCTGGTGTCTCGAGTGATCACTAGCAAAGATCAAGCAATCGTTGGCAAACCGTGTGTGGTATCACAGAGAGGCTTCGCACATGATTATAGGAGAACGGTTCGTGTGATCTCTGTAAGATCCGACACAGTTTTTTTGTTTTTCCCAGAATACAACATATTTTTTAGCGGAACTTTTTTGCGTACACTTCTTCTACATATCTATCTATATATTTAACGCCATAATTAGAGACATAGAAGTGTAAGGTTTTAAAATTTTCAAAATTCTGAAAATGAAGGGAGCACTGGTGCCCATGTGACAATGACACTTTCCAAAGGTACCACTTTGAATAGTATCTCATATTCTCATTGCACATTTTATATACCATGTGTACACATACATTGCAACAAAGTTTCTCGCTATGGTCGAGCTGATCGAGAATCTATTCCATGGCTTTACCACAAGTACAAACTGACAGCGTACAATACATCACAGGGATTGAGCAAAGTAAAACGTACAACAATCTAAAGACATACATCTTTCTTCACTTTATTTTCAACAAAGTATACCTATACTATGTCACCAAACGACCCAACGGACATTTGGTGGCTTAATTTGTATCGTGACTCGATTTGCATCCTCGCTTAATGCAGCGCCGTCTTTTGGACAAATCTCGCCCAACTAACAACTACAAACACGTACACTTTATCATATACCCTGTCGAGGAGGCGGAAATAAGCAATCCCCCATGCTTTCTTGAATAAGATGATGAATACCACCCAAAGACCAGCAACGAATCCTATTGCAAGTCCAAGGTAGAAAAACATCGTATCTCCACTTGTCTTTTGAACAGGATGCTCCTCCGGTGCATTGCTGTCTGAGCAATTATTGGGAAGAGGATGCCCACAAAGAGCACTATTGCCGTAGTACATAGCTGGGTATTCTTCATAGAGACTACCAAGTTGACCCCCCTGATGGTATTATTCCAGTGAGATCGTTGTAGGACAAGTCCAGGTAGCTTAAGTATGACAAATTTGATAAACTCTGTGGGATTTCTCCATCAAACCTATTCCTTGAGAGGTCAAGTGACTCCACCGACCGCATGACACCAATCTTGTTTGGGATTTTTCCACTCAAGCTATTCCATGACAAATTAAGACTTAAAATTCCATCAAGAGTAACTACTTCTCCTGGAACTCCACCAGTTAAGAAATTTGATGATAAGTCAATGATCACCATGTCAAAAATCGTGTCATCCTGGTAATTGAGCTCTTGCCCCTTTGTGAACAGACATATTCAGAGTGTTAAGTGAGAATAAATTGGGACTATTCCCTGCCTTCATACCCATTAAATTTGACATATTCTGGGGTATGACACCAAACATATTGTTGCTTGCCAGATTCAGATGAACTAGACTTGTAAGATTGGTAATACTTGCTGGAATACTATGCGAAAACATGTTGTGGCCCAGTCGCAGTATTTCTAGGTTCACCAATTCTCCAACCCACAAAGGCAATCTTCCAGAGAAATTGTTCCATGATAGATCAAGGATATACGGACCCTTGCTATTTTTCAGAAATGAAGGGAACTTTCCAGTGAACCTGTTGTTACTGAAAACTAAAATCCATGGATCCTCTGGCTGAAAACATGCAGGAAATTCCCCCTCAAGATGGTTGTTGCTGAGATCTAAGATCATACCAAGGCCTTGTAGCTGACAAATAGATTCTGGAATATGGCCGGTAAGAAGATTGGAGTAGAGTTTCAGCTCTTGTATATATGGAGCTCCGAAATTTGATGGAAATCCTGATAAAGAATTTCTAGACACGTCCAATATATCCAATCCTACCGGCAACTGTGGTATTTGACCAGTTAACTGGTTTGAATCCAAATAGAGTCTTCTTAATGAAGTCATCACCTTCATGTTTGTTGGTAAGCTACCAATGATTCCATTATTTGAAACTATCATTTTACTTACATTTGCAAATGCGGTACAAAACCAGTCCGGAAGCCTGTCAACTAAACCGTGCTTGAGATATCAAGGTAAGAGAGATCCACCTGCCATTTCAGCCATGCAGGAAATAGAGGACCCATCTGGCATGAAGCAAAAGATGCTTCTTTCAGACTAAATGGTGGTCGCCACTCAGGATCCACCACAACCTTCAAAGAATTATCGGATAGGTATATTTTCTCTAGGCTTCTAAGATTAGCAAAATGATCTTGTGTGACCACACCTCCAATGTTATTTCCACTTAGGTCTAGGTAAGCCAAATTTTCCAACCTACCGATCTCAGAAGGAATAGGTCCAACGAGCTGGTTTTTATTTTGAGGGGAAGTGAACTGGTTGTTGGACATGTGGTTGTAAGCCAACTTACTCAAGCTATGAAACACGGTAGGAATATGGGTCTTATCAGGGGAAGTGAACTCATTGTTGGACAAGTCCATGTAAGCCAACTTACTCAACCTACCAATCTCAGCAGGAATAGGCCCAGTGAGCTGGTTGTTGGACATGTCAATGGTTACAATGTTGACGAATTCCCCTATCATTTTTGGCAGGCGTCTGATATTATTGCCCCCCAAGTGCAGTTCTGCCAATTTGTTGGGCGAACACTGTGGTAACATCTCCAGTATGTCTCCATGTAGGAAATTGTCTCTGAGGTCTAGGAATTCCAGATTGCATAGATTTCTCATGCTTGGTGTCATGGTGCCCATGCTATTGCTTGAAAAGATAAGGACTCGGAAAGGTTTCAGACCTCCTAGAGCATTCGTAGGTGGACCGTACATATGGGAATGACCAACGTTGAGGCTCCTGAGGCTTGTTATGTTCCAAAACCAGCAAGATGCGGTTGGTTGGACAAAATCGTTGCCGGAGAGGTCGAGGTCCTCAAGATTCGTGAGGTTATGGTGTGGAAGTGATTGGTTAGCGCTGTGAAGAGAGCACTAAGAGAGGCACAAGACCTTCAAGGAAGGAAGGGTGTTCACCGCGTGCGCCCAGTCAGCAGCCAAGGTGAGGTTCATGTATTGCATGTTGAGATACCGTAGCGCTGGTAGGCGAGCTAACCACGAGATATCTGTGGAGGACAGGTGTGCCCCGCTATAATTCAGAAAGACATCATTGCTTTGTGAAAGGTCAAGATACTGTAACATAGAGAGGTTGCCGAGCTGAGGCGGCACCCTGCCGGAGAAGGGGACGCATGAAAGGTTTAGGTATTTGAGCTTCTTGAACGACCCCAGGAACTCTGGGACACGACCGGTGGGCCCCTGGAGCTCCTGCACGCTGTGGTCCAGGTGCACCAGGCGCCGCAGGGAGAGCAGAGAAGGACTTATCTGACCGACCAGAGCGGTTTCCCAGTCGTCGATGAGCTGGGTGTTGTTGGCGTGCACGTTGCGGAGGTGAAGCTCGCGGACGTGGCCGGTGCGCCTGCTGCACTGGACACCTCTCCAGCTGCAGCAGTCCCCGTCGCCATCCCGCTGCCACGACACGAGCTGGCCGGTGGGGTCGCTGGTGATTCCTGCCTTGAACTCCAGCAACGCCTCCCGCTCGTGTGACACGCAACGGGCGGCGCCGGTGCCTGAGTCGGTGCCGGCTGCGTGGGTGGACGACGAAGATGCGGCAGCTGCTGCTAAGGAGAAGAGGACCAAGAGCTTGGTTAAAGTGGGATGCATGGTGGATGCCGCTTGTAGAGCGTACGTGCAGTGCACGTCTATGTTTGTGTGTGTGTGTGTGTGTGTGTGGGTATATCAGTATATGGTGTAGTGTGCACGGTGGCAAGTACCCTTCGTTTATAGCCTAGTAAACGGTTAGGTCAGTTTGTCATCACTTGAGTAGTGGAGTGTCGATCTGCGCGGCACAACTGTTTGGCTGGAGTGCATGCCGTGAGGCTAGCGGCGGTCGATGCCCCGCCGCCACGGATACGTCACCCCGGGTCCTGTAGAAAATCTACTAACCGACAATAATAGCTTTGGTTTTTAGTCCTTGAGATGAATTGCAATCTGAAATTGCCAGGGATCCTCGAAACAGACTTTCGTCTCGTTTTTTTATAAATAAATAAATAAAACAACATCTCATTGCAACCAAGTATCACAGACATGTCCAACGCTATAAGCGTCAAAGAAAAAGAAAAAGTATGTCCACTAGGACCTCAGCACAACGTAGCTCGAAGAAACAAAAAGAGGAAACGACGGAGGCAGGGAGGCCCAAAGAAACTGCAAGGAATGTGAGCACTCTGTTCGTCCGAAAATAAGTGACTCGATTTGTCTAGATTTATATACATCTATATATTAAAATATGTCTATGATCTGAACAAGCCCGTGCTCCTGCACTACGTACCTTGCTCCAATACAACACCCTCCCGCCAAACTCTTATAAAACTCATGCAAACTCAAACACAGGGACAGATCGCTCGATACCCCTTTGTAATTAATAGTAATCAGGTATATACGTAACCCGTATAGAACACATATAGCCCAACCAAATTGTACATTTGTCATGTAAAAAAAACATATGTTTAGCATACATAAGTGTACTAGTACGGCTATACGCCGACTCATGCCATGGCCAGCGAGGTGGTGGTTGTGTGTGACATCTGGTGGTGGTGACTCTGAGGTGGATTTGCCGACAGGGCTGGCGGCGATGTGGCGGCGTGCAAGATTGGCGGCAGCGGAGGCGGCATCGTGTAGGATTGGTCGCGACGTGTGTTTGGTGGTGGCTCGCTGACCCGCCTGAAAGTCCGGCTACATGCTCGGTGACTTGTCCGGTGACCGGCCGGACAGTCCGGGTTCATGTCGGGCAACTTGTACGGCGACTCGCTGGACAATCCAAGTACATGTCCGGCGACTACCTGTCGGACAGTCCGGCAACTTATCTGGCTACCCGCTAGACAGTCCGGCGACCCGAGGATACAACGACCTGCTAGCGGAGATGTAGCACGACTTACGGCGGCGACTGTAGCGATGACCGATGGCAGCCTTGATCCCTTGATCGCCTCAGCGACAGCGGTGATGGCACATGCATGGTTGGGCGGCTCGGATCGTGTGCGGGAAGCTGTTGTATGCATATATGTCTATACATAGATATATAAGGCTTTGGATATGAGTATGGATCGGGCTTCAGCGTGAAATGACTCTATACAATTGTTTGGGGAAAAAGTCCATTTCAAACCCTTAACTTATAGAGGTTTGGCGGTTTGAACCCTAACGTCAAAATCCCTGTCGATTGTACCCTGAAATACTCAATCCCGGTCTAAATTGAACCTTTAAAGTGTTTGGCACACCGGGAAAAAAAATAGTCCCGACCGGGAATACAGATTGTTTCACTGACTAGACGGGCCTGCATGTCAGAATCATCTCCTATCCCCATTCGTCTCTCTCCCATCCAGTACTCCTTCGAGAGCAGGGAAAAGCCGGCGGCGTGGTTGGAGCAAGGCTCGACGCGACTGCACAGGCCGTGACGTGCTCTATTCCCCAGCAGACAGGATATGCATCGCGATCGATCGGCACCAAAATGCCGGGATGGCCTGTCATGCCAGACTTTTCAGCACTAGGGAAATAAAAAAGGGTCTTTTTTACGGTACCTTTTACTACTCATGAGTTATAGACTATTTTCTATCCAACGGTTTAGAGGATGGGTATTTAAGACCTTTTTCTCTCGCGGTGCCGGAATTGGACACAGCAGGCCGTAATGTCTGGCAAAAAGTTCTCGAACTCAAACGAAGTATAAATTGACATGGGACTTTGGATCCACAAAAATGGATAGCTATTATTTATTTGATGAGAGTACCACAAAAGAACTCAAATAAAGAGCTCTTCCCAATTAATTAAACACCAGATAAAACACGTCATGTTAATCTCGTGGCACAAACCGCCCAAAACCACTATTGCAAGCAAGCATCAGTAGTAAGCTTCTTCTCTATAAAACTAGAATTATTCGAAAAATCAACCCTACTACTTATGGAACGGAAACTGTGTCATTTTTCCTTATTACCCATGGCATTACAATAACACAACAATGTTGTTTTATATTTTCTTGATGGCATGAACTAGACAAGTATTAAGGTCCTGAACTTCGTACATATGAGCATTTGGTACCGGATACAACTAGTCATCTGCCTAAATGTGGCTCATCATGTCTTCTTGCATGCATACATGCTACTTGTGGTTGGTGTTTTTGCACCTGAACCTGTATTTGCCAGTCAAGCATGAGTTGATTGAGGTAGCCAGTCAATTAAGGTGCTAGTGACATGTTGGTCGATTGCCACGGTGGGTCTTCCTTGTCTGGCTTGGAGCATATTCAAATGATTTTTGCACTATTTTATCTTAATTTAGCACTGCTCGACCAATTAGTTATGTTGTGCAATATTTTTCTAAATTGTTGATAAATCGAGTGCCAAATAGCATGAGGTAGATATAAATTGAGCTATTGCAAGCATGCATCAGTAAGCTTCTTCTCTATAAACTATAAGAAACAACTCGAGCAGCACCCTCCTTTAAAATGATCACATCATGTACGTACGCAGATACTACCTCCGTTCCAAAATATAAGACTTTTTAGCAAGCTAAGTACATCATAAATAATGTTGTGTGCTGTAAGATTGAGACTAATCTGCATCAGGTCCTCATAATTAAAATGGATCACCTGATCCAAACATCAAGTCGGACTGAATAACAACAGAGCTTGCAGTTTCGGAACCTCCCTGGAACAAACCATGACTTGCAACATAACATTATATTGCAGCGCACAAGAGAAGCCAAGTTTTAGAAAAAAGAACAGTATCATCATTTGAAAGCCATGCATGTTGTACCTTGGACTTTGCAATTAGTAAGTCAACATAAATATTGATATGGATGACGTACGCAGAAATATTTGGTGTCAACAAATAGATCATGCAAGGTTACAAATACTCTTCCCAATTAAACACCAGATAAACACGTGGCACAAACTGAAACCACTATTTGCAAGCATCAGTAAGCTTCTTCTCTATAAAACTAGAATTATTGGAAAAATCAAGCCTACTACTTATATCCCCTTAATATAGACCAGCGGCGGCATCCCGGCGGCTGGCCAGCGTGTCAACTTGGCGACCCACGTTGTCCCTGATCCGCTCAAGGGCCCTCATGAACTCAGGCAGCTCGGCGGCCCCGAGTTTCTCCGTGTCGGCCTCCCACCAGAAGCTTCTCCCGGCTTGGGCCTGGGCCACCTTGTCCCCGACCGCCTTCATCCGCTGGATCTTGTCCACCACCTGCTTGGCGGCAGCCTCCTTGGCCCCACGCAACTCCTCAAGCGCCTCGAGGTCGTCATCATCGACAGCACCAGCAGCAGCGTCATCGTTATTAAGGGCGGCTTGGGCGGAGGGGCGTAGCGGAGAAGAGCTTGCCGCCTCGGAGAAAACGACGGCAGCGGCGAGTGCCAGGGAAGTCGAGGGAGAGGTCGGAGCAAGCTTTGAAGAGCGTGGGACGACGCTTGGAGAAGGTGACCTGGCGTTTGGTCTTGTCTGCGATGAATCTCATCTCAATGCGGTGCCTCCCCGTGCTCCTCCCCGTGCTGGGCGGGCGCACCATCGTCGTACGTGGGCGATCGGTGTGGGAAGAGGAGGGATGTACGTTGGGTTTCGCGCGCCAATACGTGCCTTGTTCTTTCTATTCTCAAGCTGTCAATTTATGGCGCAGAGATCGTGGCTACAAAGGTTTGCAAGATTGGATGCGTTTATATAGATAGATAGGTACGGGTACACAGAGACGTCCTAGTACGATATACGAATACAAAATCCTAATCTGAGTCCTAGCTGTAGTCGGACTCGCAGGGAGAGAAGAGCGGCGTGTTGACATCGAGCACTTGACTGCGCCAGTCGCGGTGGCCCGTCGGTTCGCTCGAGCAGCAGGAGAATTATAATTAAAGAACGTCTCGTCATGGGGTGGCCTTTTCTCCTGCGGCGGGCTGACCTTTTTTTTCTCCTGGACTGGGCTGGGCCCTCCTATTTTAGTTTCTCCCCTCACGCAAACGACTTGTGTCACAATAAGAGTCCATCACCTCACCTCTCTGCAGGGCCGAGGCAACGTGTACGGGAACGAGGAGCCCAGTTTGGCAAGACCAGTATATATAGACTATTTAATTTTAATCAGCCTCATTATTACCTGCTGATTTTTCTCCTCGACGAAATTAATTTGCTTGGCTAACGCACATGATACTAGTCTTCTACGACGGACGCGGAACCACATTACTTCGAGCGTGCCAAAAAAAAAAGATGTTTTAGCTTTGTGAAAGGAGTGTATCTAAACCACATTTAGTGTGTAGGTTCATCTAGATTTAGAGTGAACCTACACACTAAAAGGAGTCTAGATACACTCTTTTCATAAAGCTAGAACATCTTATATTTTAAAACGGAGGGAGTAGTATAATTTCTATCAAGGGTTTAGAGGATGGGTATTTAAGACCTTTTCTCTCTCACGGTGCCGGAATTAGACCCAGCAGGCCGTAATGCATGGCGAAAAGTTCTCGAAGTCAAACCACACATGTCGCTAAAACGAGGCCGTCACTTCCACCCAGCACCCCGCCGTCGTCCAAGCTGGACGATGCGCGAGACGCCGCCACCTCCACCGACGCTGCACGATTGACACCGCCTCACGTCGCCCCAACTTGTAATTTAAATCCATAAGCACATACGTACTGAACCTGTACTGTAACAGTGCGGTGAATTGATTCCAGACCTCGTTTCCTTGCATTACTGCATCGGTTAGAGAGCTAGTCTTCAGTTGTTCGAAGATCAGCCTAGCCGAAGGATTCTGTTATCTTTGAAACATATCAGAACAAATGTGAGGAATCTGTTGACTCGTCTATACTATACAAAGGTCCGTGATGGTCTCAGCCTTCTCGATGATGAAGTGCTGTCGGGTCGAGATGGAGGCCTAGGCGTACGTGCAGCCATGTCGGCTTGGCGTGGAGAGCAGGATGGCGTTGACGGGCGACTGTGGCAAGAACGGGATCAGAGCGTCGGGAGGGACAGGAGGTTGGCCGCATTGGAACGTTGCTTAACGGCGACGACGTGATCGTATACAGTAGCATATGGGGTGGCCTCATTGGGTTGGAGATGGGGCCAAGCGGAAACTAGTGTTCGGACTACGCACCAAGCAGGTACATAGCAATGAGCACGTGCGGAATATTTTCAGTGTGGTACCTATTTTGCCCTTGATGAGGCACTGGTATAAATTGTATTAGTCATCTTTTTATTAGTAGTATAAATTGACATGGGACTTTGGATCCACAAAAATGGATAGCTATTATTTATTTGATGAGAGTACCACAAAAGAACTCAAATAAAGAGCTCTTCCCAATTAATTAAACACCAGATAAAACACGTCATGTTAATCTCGTGGCACAAACCGCCCAAAACCACTATTGCAAGCAAGCATCAGTAGTAAGCTTCTTCTCTATAAAACTAGAATTATTCGAAAAATCAACCCTACTATTTATATCCCCTTAATATAAACCGGCGGCGGCATCCCGGTGTGGGTGATGGCTGGTGGTGGTGTTCGTACACTGTTTTCTTCTTTTAAGGCGTCGTACTTGGAGAAGCTTTCAATTAGTCAAGGTGTTGCCCCACTAGTGGTGATGTTGCTGCTCCGATTCTCTGTTTGTGTCGCTTCTTCCCAAACTTAGAAAATTGAAAACACAAGGAGGGCTAGGATTGACCAATACCCCTTGGTTCAGAGGGCACGAAGAGATATCAGCCAATCCTAGTCGTCCTTGTGTTTTAAGTTTTCTAAGTTTAGGAGGAGGGGGAGGACACCAGAGTAAAATTCTTTTTTGTTTTTCTTCTGTTTTTCGGCTGTGTGCATCCTAGTCTTGAAGAGTCCTGGTGTGGATTCAGATTGTACCATCTTGATGTAAATTGTTTGAGTCTAATTAAAACGCCCTATATTGGAAAAAAAAAAAGAGGTGGCCTATCTTGGATGATGTTATACTCACTGGTTTGCTCCTTTTGTCTAATGATGATTATATGCACGAGAGAAAGAGGTGAACATCATTTCAACCTGGATAAACGAAAGGTAGGATTACTCTAGTTATACTCCCATCGTTTCATATTACTCCGCACCTTTGACCAAGTCAAAGTCAATCTTTGTAATGTTAAGCAATTGTAACATACAAAACATCAATATCTACAATATCAAACGTATATGCTATGAAAGTATGTTTCACTATGTTTCCAATAGTATTGATTTAATTTTGTAAATGATTATAATTTTAAATTTATAGTTGGTCAAACTTTATAATTTTTGATTTTGACTAAACCTAATAATATGCGGAATAATAAAAACAGAGAGAGTCTACAATTACAAAATAGGCCGAGACTCTGAATTAGTAGTCGAGGAAGGTTCTTCATCGACAGTTGGCTGAGACTCTGAATTAGTACTTCAGGAAGTAGACAAGAAAATGATTTTGTTGGTCACATCTTGTACGTACGCATATGTACAGCATAAATAATGTCGTCTGCTGTAAGAGTGAGAGGAAGAATTTGCATCAGGTCCTCATAATTTAACTGGATCACCTGATCCAAACATCAAGCCGGACTGAATAACGACAGAGCTTGCAGTTTCAGAACCTCCCTGAAACTAACCATGACTTGCAAGATACTAGACCATTATATTTCGTGTCAAGTAGATCATGCAAGGGTACAAAAAAGACCAAGGAAAATAAAATTAAGCAAAAAATATTGCACGCCCGGTGGGACTCGAACCCACAATCGCCTGATTAGAAGTCAGACGCCTTATCCATTAGGCCACGGGCGCTTGTGTGTCAAACGAAGCCGTGTCACGCTATATATACGAACAAACAGCGCACGCCCCACGCTGAAAGGGATGTAATTCTGATTTGTATACCGGCAAAGATGCATTGAAAAGCTCCTCCGTATTTTTTTTTGATTTGGAGTCTAACCGGCCAAATATGAGTAGAAAATTTGCTTAAATGGACAAAACTGTTCAGTGGAGTAATAAATCACTGGTGCTTGAAAGAGATTGAGACGGCTGGTAGGCCTTTTACTTGATCTAACAATCACGCGGATCTTACTTTTTGAAAGACTAGATAGAATTTGAATTAGTACAGAATTTTGAAATACTAGACAGAATTTTGATTAGTACCTACTCCCTCCGTTCAGAAATATAAGACATTTTAGCTTTATAAAATAGATGTATTTAGATATTTTTTAATGTATATATTCACTTCAAACCTCTATGAATATATATACTAAAAGACGTCTAGATATATTCGATTTACAAAGCTAAAACGTTTTATATTTCTAAACGGAGGGAGTACGTTATATTGAAACTTCTGCTAGAGATCTATCTGATCGTGTTGCTTTGGGTTTTTTGGTTTTGGTTTTAAAAAGGTTAAAGTTTAATAGACCTTCTACTTTCGAATTGTGTGAGTTTAAGATCATGTTGGCCTTTTGACCTTCCTTGCTAGAGCTAGCAGGACGGGACGCGGGGTCTGGCCGAGGAGGCGCGCTAGACACCCGGACGGGTAATGGATCTCAAGGCCGTCACGAGGCTAACGGCCGACTCCAGGACATTAAGGCTAATTTAGGTAGTAATATAGTTCTACGTGTATTGCCAACTAAGCATTTAGATGACATGATATATAATTAAATAATGAGAGAGCTTTGTGGTAACTAGCATATTACCATAATATCACATATTTTAAGACAAAATAAGTCTACATTGCAATAAATGAGGCTTTGCACGATACCACACCATGTTATTTTCCACTATGTAGATAATAACTTAGACTAGTAACATATGCATGTTACTACTCTAAGTTACTCCCCGCTATCACCAGCCTAAGATCCTTGGCGAGCTGCTACCCCTCGACAGCAGCGCAAACCCTATCAGAATCGGCCTGCTTCGCCGTCAAGACCCTTTGTAACCTGCCACCTCGTCTTCAATCTATTTTAAGGTGGCTACGCGGCAGAGGGTGGTCTGGGTAGGAGGAGCCGGGATGTGGGAATCGGCGACGAGGAGAGACCAGTAAAGGCTGTGATTGAGCACATTGAAGAGGCGGAGGTGGTGGCCAGGCAGTGTTGTTTGCGCGGGTGCGTTTCTTTTACCGTCTGTGGACTACGGCGTAGGTTTAGAGCATCTCTATCCGCTCCCTAAAAACTTAGAGGAATAAAACTCTCCCTATACTACATGAGCAAATTTTTGCTCCTTTAAACGGTGACCGCCACAACCGATGTCTAAAATTTAAGCCCCTAAATTTAGATTCTTGTGTGTCCATTCAAACAAACACCTCGTATGCATTTGAAACTGAGACAATATTTGATATAGTTCATGCAGCCGCCGGCGTTGTCGCTAAACATAGATAAAACTAAAACTAAAACATAGATTGAACTTAAACTAAAACATAGATAAAACTAAAGCTAGAACATAGAGTCGGTGTCAGAGTCGCTGTCGCCGTCGAGGTTGATGATGACGGAGGAAGAGGACGACCCCGTAGCGAATGAAGAGGACGGTGCGACGCTGGACGAAGACGAGGCCGCATGTCACTTTGAGGCGTACTCCTTGTACTTCCGCGCATCTGCCACACGCTATAGATTGAGCGCCGTAGCTCCGCCATGTAGGCCTCGCCGATGGCCTCGTCCTCGAGGCGCTCCCGAGCCTTGCGGTCCTTTTGCGTAAGGCACGTCGTGCGGCCGCGGCTGGGTGGAACAACTCCGACACCTCGAAAGCCCAAGGGGAATTTTAGCTACCCACACTTCCATACAGCCGTATGTTCTCGACATCGTACGCCGCCACCGCCTACCGTGCGGACTAGAACGTCCCTATCCAGATCTGACGGCCGGTGTTCTGGTTGGTTATCTCTGCCACCCACGTCCCCCAACCCCCATTCCCATTGCCGCACGCCGCGGTAATGGTTGTGTGGTGACGGTGGCGGCGGGAGGTCTACGAACGCCGTAGATCGGCCCCAACACGCGTTGTCGCCCTGAATGGCGCTGCGGATGGGTGGAGGAGAACGGCTATGAGACAAACTGGCCATCTCTAGCACGATGAGGAGGGGCGGTGAAAGAGTTGAACGACACCGGAGCAGAAGTTGAGCGGTGGGGCGGTGGTGGGGATTTTTTACTCCACGGCGTCGCAGACGAGTATAAATAAGTGTGTGTTTGGGGGGGGGGGGGATTTTAGGGGCAGGTATCATATACTCCGATGTGGCTCTACAGCCTGGAGGAAGAAAATGCGCAGGTGCACATCCCACCTGAGCTCGGAGTGGCCACTACGGTCCAGGATAGCGACGACATGCAGTTGCCGACGCTTGGAACCTTCGACTAAGACCGCAGCTCCCCGCGTGCTTAACGACGCATGCCCAACGTGGTGTTTTAGTCGCTCCTTTTTTCTGAATTCTGAAGAGTTGAACTAGAACCAAAACTCTGCTTGCAATATTGTCTCTCCGAATCTTACCAAGCTAGCTTGATCGGTTGTGGGGCCACAGTGTGATGATGGCAATGACTGCAAGACCGTGGTGGCATACGTTGGTGAGCGGCAAACTTGGTGGAGCAACGCGGAGCGTACGGGGGTCTGGTTCTGTGGGGGGTCGGGAGAAATTCTTGCCGTCTCGGCACCGACGTGGTGACGCCTGCGGGTGTCGCCAACCTTTCCAAAGGGTGTCGGGTGTACCTCCGCCCCACCCCCTAGCATATCGGGGAAACCCTAGAACATGTTCGGGGGGAAACCCTTGGACTTGTTCGGGTAGTAGCATCGTCTTCGCTTCCCTTCTTGGAGGTGTTGCTTGGTATGTGACGCTTCAGAGTGCTAGGAGCGAGGTGGAAATTCTCCGGAGGACGCAGCGGTGATGAGTCATCTCCTTTTGCGTTGCACCGCACGCCGGTGTTGGCATTCTTTTTCTTTTCCCTTTCTTTATTATTTCTTTTGATCTGGTTTTGTGTTGTCTGTCCCAACAGTGATATCGCAGTTGTATCGGTTGTTTGATATATTAATATAGCGGGGAGAAAACCCGATTCGAGGAGCTTGATCGGTTGCTCTGCTTCCCGGAGATATGGTACTAAATATATTGTGTTGATCTGGTCGAATATATTAGTGGTTGTGTTTATGTCCGAATGTATATGTACTCTACAATTTGGCATGATGAGCAAGTAGAGCAAAACTCTCTGGCCTTCTCCCCTGGTTGTGGACATGTAGGTGCTGGCCAGCGCGCGTAGACCTCCAGGTGATGGGCACGCTTCAGCTGGGTGGACGGGGCGCGTGGACCTGGAGATGCTGGTTGGAGGCGGGCGGCCGGCGAGCTGGGGTGAGGGATCGATCCCGAGCTCGGCGAGCTAGGGATGGGGTCGATCTTGATCAGGAAGATTCAAAGATTCATATTATTGACCGTTCCCTTTTGAGTTAAATATAGGAATGGTCCCTATATTTGTCAGGTTGGTTCGATTTTCGTACTCGAAATTTGCTGAATTTTGCGCGTATACTTGTGATTTGAGTTCGATTTAGTCCAATTCGATGTTTCCCGTCGAATTTGAGCTGATGCGGACGACGACTAGAATTTTGCAAGAACACCCTCTCGCATCTGAGAAAATTGCAAAAAATGACCATAAATGTTACAAAATACAACATTAGTCCATGTATTTGTCTGGATGGCTCGATTTAGTCCTGATACTTATCAATTGAACTCGATTTAGTCTAAATGCATGTTTGCTATCGAACTTGTGCTGATGCGGACGACACGTGGACCCAACTTACAGGAGACTAGCTGACCCGAAAATTTGCAGAGACTCCCTCACACATCTAGAACGTACAATTTTCGCTCTCAGATATTTGCAACTACATGTACCCACTCCCCATCTAATCAATAAGCCAGCACTCCACACCGTTATAGTACACTTCAATTCATAAATATTCTATTTGAGAGGGAGGAAAAAGGAGGAGAGGGAGGCGACAACAACGATCACTGGACCGGAACATGTAACTTTTTTCATAAAAAGGAGATGACGTTGAAGCGACATTAGCAACCACAGAAATGTATGTTCTAGATACGAGACGTGTTCTGCAAGTTTCCACGTCAGTCTATCTCTCCTGCAAGTGGGATCCCCGTCCACGTGTGGTATGCGTCAGCTCAAATTCGACGACAAACATGTTTTTGAACTAAATCGAGTCCACTTGACGAGTACACGGATTAAATTATGCAAATTAGGAGTATCGGGACTAAATCGAGTCACCCATACGAGTATACGGACCGTTATTATATCTAGCCTTAATTGTTGAGAACGTCTTGGCGCGCGAAACCCAACGTACATCCCTCCTCTTCCCACACCGATCGCCCACGTACGACGATGGTGCGCCCGCCCAGCACGGGGAGGAGCACGGGGAGGCACCGCATTGAGATGAGATTCATCGCAGACAAGACCAAACGCCAGGTCACCTTCTCCAAGCGTCGTCCCACGCTCTTCAAAGCTTGCTCCGACCTCTCCCTCGACTTCCCTGGCACTCGCGTCGCCGTCGTCGTCTTCTCCGAGGCCGGCAAGCTCTTCTCCGTTGGCTGCCCCTCCGTCCAAGCCGTCCTTAATAATAACGATGACGCTGCTGCTGGTGCTGTCGATGATGACGACCTCGAGGCGCTTGAGGAGTTGCGTGGGGCCAAGGAGGCTGCCGCCAAGCAGGTGGTGGACAAGATCCAGCGGATGAAGGCGGTCGGGGACAAGGTGGCCCAGGCCCAAGCCGGGAGAAGCTTCTGGTGGGAGGCCGACACGGAGAAACTCGGGGCCGCCGAGCTGCCTGAGTTCATGAGGGCCCTTGAGCGGATCAGGGACAACGTGGGTCGCCAAGTTGACACGCTGGCCAGCCGCCGGGATGCCGCCGCTGGTCTATATTAAGGGGATATAAGTAGTAGGCTTGATTTTTCGAATAATTCTAGTTTTATAGAGAAGAAGCTTACTGATGCTTGCAAATAGTGGTTTCAGTTTGTGCCACGTGTTTATCTGGTGTTTAATTGGGAAGAGTATTTGTAACCTTGCATGATCTATTTGTTGACACCAAATATTTCTGCGTACGTCATCCATATCAATATTTATGTTGACTTACTAATTGCAAAGTCCAAGGTACAACATGCATGGCTTTCAAATGATGATACTGTTCTTTTTTCTAAAACTTGGCTTCTCTTGTGCGCTGCAATATAATGTTATGTTGCAAGTCATGGTTTGTTCCAGGGAGGTTCCGAAACTGCAAGCTCTGTTGTTATTCAGTCCGACTTGATGTTTGGATCAGGTGATCCATTTTAATTATGAGGACCTGATGCAGATTAGTCTCAATCTTACAGCACACAACATTATTTATGATGTACTTAGCTTGCTAAAAAGTCTTATATTTTGGAACGGAGGTAGTATCTGCGTACGTACATGATGTGATCATTTTAAAGGAGGGTGCTGCTCGAGTTGTTTCTTATAGTTTATAGAGAAGAAGCTTACTGATGCATGCTTGCAATAGCTCAATTTATATCTACCTCATGCTATTTGGCACTCGATTTATCAACAATTTAGAAAAATATTGCACAACATAACTAATTGGTCGAGCAGTGCTAAATTAAGATAAAATAGTGCAAAAATCATTTGAATATGCTCCAAGCCAGACAAGGAAGACCCACCGTGGCAATCGACCAACATGTCACTAGCACCTTAATTGACTGGCTACCTCAATCAACTCATGCTTGACTGGCAAATACAGGTTCAGGTGCAAAAACACCAACCACAAGTAGCATGTATGCATGCAAGAAGACATGATGAGCCACATTTAGGCAGATGACTAGTTGTATCCGGTACCAAATGCTCATATGTACGAAGTTCAGGACCTTAATACTTGTCTAGTTCATGCCATCAAGAAAATATAAAACAACATTGTTGTGTTATTGTAATGCCATGGGTAATAAGGAAAAATGACACAGTTTCCGTTCCATAGTAACACGACATACATTCAAAGAGTTAATACACTAATAGTACGGTGACATTTATCTATAAGACAATAATTATCCCCAAATAGTGAAGACGATACAATGTGATAAAGGAGGGCAAGAAGTGCATTCACAATCCCTTTCTACTTCCAATATTATCACTACACCTAATAATGTGTAGCTGCATGAGACTGGCCAAGATAGGAACATAGGATCAATATAAGTAGTGCATTGTTAACCATCCATTTATACTCCAAAAAAAAAAAACATCTACATCTGCGTGTATGTATGGTGCAAGGAAACTGAGGGGTTGGGGGGGTGGGTAAAAGAGGATAAATGGGCAACATGTTTGTTGCAACATTGGCGTCACGGATGGGAATGTTGGAAACTACTCTAAATACTAAAAATCATGCAGTACTAATATGAACACAAAATTATCTATAAGAGTCAGCGGAAGAAACCGATAAGCATGTCTGTGACATCTCGAGAGCCCTCCAGAACAGTCGTGCGGTGCTCTTAGTGGATCCCAACCACCAACAAATTTAAGTTGACCATAATCTTCAATGCAAGCAAGAGAGTTTACCTAATTAACTGTGCTAGAAAGGAAAGAAAATCGCAGCTCAACCATGCATATGCACATCCATAGCAGAACCATTCTCGTCCAAAATGGAAGTATAAGTGCATAGGATGAAGCTCTCAAAGTTGCAAAAAAAAATGTTAACAAGCTCCTAATGAACGAAGCATGATCGATAGTTTGTCTTCATATACGAGATGTAGTGGATGCATCCATATAAATTATATCCATAGTAACAAGAGTAAAATATCAGTTTACAGGAGATTACAGTTTGCCTACTGATAAAGACTCTACACACACTTCTTTTTAAGCAAGAGACAGAGGACTTCCGTTGTTGTCAGAAACATTATCAGAAGTTTGTATAAACAAACCTTTATGACCTTGGATCGATAAAGATCCTAAGTCCCTGGATCAGTAGCTCACAGTCGACAAATATCATATAAAACACAAGTTAATATTACATGAATAATACAGAGTATATTTATTACATCTTTGCATAGCTTATAGCTATCTCAAATAAAATAGCAGAAACTTAATAAAACTTGAGTCCATCAATGTCTCAGACTAGTTGAGTGAAGACCCGCGATCCCTACGCACCTTTCAATCTTCGGATTCTGCACATAAAACATGCAGCCAACAAGTTGGATCAATATAAAGGGATTGCGAAACCCAACATCCCTCGCCCTCCTCTTCCCACCAATCGCCCAGGTACGACGATGGTGCGTCCTCCCATCACGGGGAGGCACCGCATCGAGATGACATTCATCGCAGACAAGACCAAACGCCAGGTCACCTTCTCCAAGCGTCGTCCCACGCTCTTCAAAACTTGCTCCGACCTCTCCCTCGACTTCGCTGGCGCTCGCGTCGCCCTCGTTGTGTACCTCCTGAATCCTCATATTGCAGCTTGGAGGAGAGGTAGACATGGAAGACGATGTGTACCTGGAATTCGACGAGGAGGATGAGGAGGCGGCGACAGAGAATGTCGTGGAGCCAAACACCTGGAGAATTTTGGCAAGGTACAGAGCGAACTTCTGGCCGAATACAAAAGCCATGTTTGATAAATTCACTGATGAGGTGTGGAAGCTGAGAGCAGGCATCAGATATTCAGAACGGGGAGGAAACTACTACATGATTACACTCTTCTCCAAAGGTGATTTTGAGTTCGTCATACGCAGGGGGCCATGAATCTATCAGCAGAACGCCTTGCTAGTAAAGGAGTTTAACACTAAAGTACAACCATCAGAGATTGTCCTAGACTCGGTTCCGATTTGGGTACGCATGTATAATTTGCCAGGTGAAAAACAGAATAAAGTCTGGGGCATGAGGTACGGCAATGGCTTGGGCAGGGCATTGGAGGTGGATGTGCCATCCCCGATGTAGGATATGAAAGCATTCTTACGTGTTCGTGTGGAGATACCATATGGTAGACGCTTACAAACTCAGATCACTCATGGTGTGAAGGGAAAACCGAACGAGAAGATGGTGTTCAAGCTCAAGTATGAAAGAGTGCCGTACTGTTATCATTGTGGGTTCATGGGGCACCGAGAAGAGGATTGTGAGAACAAGCGTCGAGGAATTCCTTCGCTGGACTATGATGCCTATGAGCTGAGATGTAGCCCATACAAGAAATATGTGTTCCGCTCCCACTATGTTCCCCCAACAGAGCAGGGAGGGTCGCGACGCAATCTGAGCTTTGCAAGCTTTGGCACGTTTGAGTCGAGCAACTCTCTTTGCTCACGTGGCTTTCCGGGACAGTCCACTAATGATCCATGGACGGGGCAACATGATCAGGGCTGGGGTGTATCTTCTGATGGTGGCACGCGGGACGACGATTCTAGTGATAATAAGATGCCGCCCCTGATGGATGCCACACCACCACGTGAGTATGAGACTGAACAGGTTGTCCTATACGACGGCTTTGAGGGGGAGGAACATCCAGTGTGAGGAGAGGTGGAACTGAATCTTGTGGAGAAGGTGGGGGCTATGCAGGTTGTGCCAAATGCAAATGATGTAACGCCATCGCATGCTGCCAGGGAGGAAGCAGCCCATCCCATTATCCAATTCCCAGAAGATGAGATCGCCTCTATGGCACCTGAGCAGGCAGAGCATGCAACATACTATCTGGCACAAGGGATTGCGACATACGTACATCGAACTAGCTCGGTATCAGGCAATGGCAGCTTGGGGCATGGGCCTACATCCAGTGGGATGATACCGGCGATTAAAGGCATGTCCAACTTGGTGGTCTCCTTTGGCTCGGCAAGTGATGTGGAGATGACTCCGGCCGATACGATTCTAGGGAAGCACGCAGCGGAGGAGAATGAGGTGCGGGGAGGACGGCTAGAGCTGAGGCTCGGCCTGGGCAATAGTGCCCATCAGGAGAATGATGGGCGGCTGGGTGGCATGACGCCAATAGGTGGAAAAGGACCGGCGGACAACAGTAAAGCCGAGGTGGTCTACAAGAGAAACAAGAAATCAGGGGGGGTCAAGCCAGGGCATGGAGAGCGAGGCAATATGAGGATCCAAGATGGTACGGGGGAGGACAGAAGATGGCAGCAACCGGACTTGGGGCTTCCGGTCCACTAACGAGACCAAATGTGGGGTCTTGTCAGCAACAACGAATTGCATATCGCTCAACTGCCGGGGTGCTGGGAATGCCTCGACAGTGCGTGAGCTGGCAGCGATTTCCCAAAGTTTGAGTCCTAAGTTGTTTTTCCTTTGTGAAACTAGGCAAAATAAAAATAAATTGCGTTGTCTTCGTCATAGGTTAGTGAAATGGATCGTATGGGCACCTAGAGGGGGAGGGGGGTTGAATAGGTGCTACTTCAAATTTTAATGTTTTTTCAATTTTAGGCTTAGCACAAAGGGTAAATTCTCTAGATATACTATTAGGTGAAATTTCCCTGTATGCAAACCTATCTACTAGCGAGTAAAGAGCGAGTGGAAGAGAAACGGGTAAACCGTAATGAAGCACACGAAGACACAGGATTTGTTTGACTGCAGTTCCTTCCTTGTTAAGGAAAGTACGTCTGCGTTGGAGGGGTGAGCGGTACTAAGACCACCACGCCACAATAGGCCTCACCCTATTCTCCGATGGATCCCGCCACCAAAGGCCCGATCCACCTTTCAACTATAGGGACCCTTCGAGGCGGGTACCGGCGCCTTTACACAACTAGCAGGGCACAACTCCACAATCAACTTGGAGGCTCCCGAAATGACAACAAGCTGCCACAAGAACAATGTTATCAAAAACAAAGAACAAGATCTAGATATTGACAAGAATACTAGATCAGGGATTTATCCAAATGAATAGAGAGGAGTTGATGCGCTTGATTCGTGATGACGATGATGATCCTCTCCTCCTTCAATTCCCCCAAAGATCGAAGCCTTCGGGTGGTTGAAGTGGGAGATCTAGAATGGGAGCTCTTGCAAAGGGTCTGAACAATTTCGAATGAATCAAGAGTTCTGCTCGTTGGAGAAGAAGGGATATTTATACCCCTTCCAAAACCAGGCCGTTTGAGCTTTCGAGGGCCGGATTATCCGGCCCAAGTGGGGGCCGGATTATCCGGCCTGGGAAAACTCCGCCCCAGACTTGGATTATCCGGCACCAAAAACCGGCCACGGACAGAAGCTCACGCAGACTTGCCCTTCACACTTTCTTCTGGGGACCGGATTATCCGGCCTAGGGAAAGGCTGGATTATCTGGCTGTTGGAAAAACCCGCCCCAACCACGAAATATTCGGGGGAAATTCCGCCCCCAGACAGAAGCTTGCGTAGGAGCTCACTTGGGTGATTTCCCTGGGGCCGGATTATCCGCCCCAACCTGACGGCCGGATTATCCGGTCTAGGGAGAAAATCCGCCCCAGAGACGGAATTTTCCGGGGGAAAATCCGCCCCCAGACAAAGACTTGCGTTGAGCCATCCTTGCCCAAGGTGGTCTGGCCGGATTATCCGGCCCCAAAAACTCTCAAAACTTCCTGCAACACTTAGTGCACATTAGAATAATCCATGGTATTGTTATCTAACACACAAAACCTGGGAAATCATGAAATGTTCTTTCAATCTCCTCCTTTTTGGTGTTAGATGACAATACTAGGATTTGCAAAAAGAATTAAATGACCACCAACAAAACATGGAAGAGACTCGCCCTCAATGTGTGCATATTAGAGATTTGCATTTGAATACAAATGCACACAAGTAGATGAAAGTATATTCCATTGAAATATAAATAACATAATCATACCACCGAGATAATGAGAGAGGCGTCCTTGAAATATCCAGAATTATCAACGTAATAACCAATATACGCGCCTTCCTTGAGATAGATTACCAGCATAATAGGATATGAGTAAATGAATTCATAGGCATAATCCATGAGATAAATCCATACGTCCACCGACACAAAGTCTCAAACACACCACAAACCACAAATAAAGTTTTAACGCTAAATGGACACAAGCAGGAAAACGATGAATGAAAAAGTGCAAATGCTTGTGCCCGACCCATGCAAATCCTCGAAGTCCTAATAGAACTACTTCTCCCCCTTTGGCATTGAGACGCCAAAAAGGAAGAAGAGCGATGCTAGCGCCCCAAGGTATCACTCGTAGTCCTCGTCCTCATCCTTGTTCCCATCATCATCTTCATCCTCAAGCTCCTCAGTGTCATCGTCCTCATCATCAGCAGTGGGCGCAGAGGGGAACAAGTGACGCTCCAGCTCTCCATAGTCCAACCCAGAAGAAGAGTTCCACCGGACATAAGGTGTGGGAGGAGTAGGAGCTGGGGGATCACCAAAGGCACCAGTCACATGGTGAAGGATGAGCTGCTGAGAGTGAGCCAACTCATGGCGCTGCTTGTAGGACTTATACTATCCCTTGCGTGTGTCCACGCCCATGCAAAGAATGTGGCGCTGAAACCAGTTCAGCTGCTTGATCTCACGAGCAACGAGAGGCACTGGAGGCCTGCGAGCATCCCTCATGAGTGCCTCAGGAGCAGAAGAGGGATGAGAGGTCTTCCGAGCCTTGTTATAGATCTTCTTGGCCTTATGCACAACATTAATGTTGAAATCTTCAGAGGGGAGCAGGTGCCTGATGAGCATCATAATGTAGGGAGCATACGAAATGGACAACCGGTTGAACATCGGATCAATCAGTTCATGGTAGATAAAGTCCATCACATCCAGCTTGTACTGCACGGACTCATCCTCGCACGAGGCAACCTCATGAGAGAATGCAAAGAGATGGACAAGGTGACCACGGATGCTATCATTGTTGCCTCCACTCGGAGTGATGGAGTCACGGAAGAGACCCACTAAGGCAGCATAGATAGGAGCAAGACCAGCAAGAGTGCTCTGTTCAGCACACCGAAAGCGAGAATCCCCCAGCTCAGAATCACGGGGCAGCTCTGCAAACAAATCACGGTGACGGATAGAGGAATAAGTGACAGGATCCATAGCCTTGTAATTGATCTTGGGCTCTTTGCCCTTCCTCTTGGACACACCCCTCCAGGATCTCTCCCGCTTCTCTTGTTTAGCCATGCGTTCAGCCTCTTTTTCTCTTCTCCTCAGCTCAACTTTGTCCATTGTATTGCCCTCACTGTCTACTCTCGAATAGATAGTGCGAGGACGACGCTTGTAAGTCTTGTGAGCACTTGAACCACCTGTGAATAGAATAAGAGTGATAACATGGGGATAAGCACACACACAAGTCCAGGAGAGAGCATGGAAACAGTAGACAAAAAGTTCATGAGTCAAATCTACGCAATGCACACAATATGGTGAAACTGAACCAGAGTTGAATCTGTCAGGCCGGATTATCCGGCCTGGCCAGGGGCGGATAATCCGGCCCTAGCAGAAATTTTCGATTTCACCAAGATTGAGATGCAAAAGAAAATAGATCGGGCCTAGAAACTTCAAGTCTACGAGTTCTATGCGAAAACACATCCTTCTAGATAATGTTCCACCCAACAAATGACACATCTAGCCAAAGATGGGGAGAGAGGGAGTTACCCTCACTCATTGGAGGAAGAACACGGAGGATAAGGTACCCGGAGGCGCGGAGAAGAAGATCCGGGGAGGCCCGGAAAATCCGGTGGCCGGAGAGGCTCCGGGGAGGGTGGGGGACGGCAGGCGGCGGCTGAGGAGGAGGAGAGGGTTGGGGGAGAAGAGTTGCTCGATATGAGCTCTCCCCCCGATCCCTGCCCTTTAAGATGAGATCCGCCAGGGCCGGATTATCCGGCCTACACTTGGGCCAAATTATCCGGCCTCAAATCTGAAATTCTGTTGGACACAGGTTCAGGCCCACGCTCCCCAAACAACACCCCCACAAGGTGTACAAGGGACTTGTGTGCAAGAACAGATGGCTTAGGGGTAGGGAACGGCTTAGGATTAAGAGAACCAAACTGAGATGGTACTATACACTCAAAATTGCAAGAACCAAATCAAAAAAGAGCCAAAATTGAGTGTGATTCCCATAAGAACATGAGATGAGCAAAAAACAACCAAAAAGATCCATAAAATCCAATTCTCCTCAAGGGAGAGGGCGGTGGCCGAAGCCACCTTGTTGGAGTGTATGGTGTGACACCGCGAAGATATATCTTGGGTTCACGACCAATACTCATCAATAAACTCACATATCACAAAATGATATTAAGAGAAATGATGTATCTTTCTTTTGGCATTATGGGGGGAGGGTTAGCCCAATTAATTAGGACCACACTCCCCCTACATCCATGCCCACATCTAGACCAAATAAGACTGAGATGTACGAGTGAGTGCATGGGTAATCAAGACAAACTCCTGGAATCAATGATATTTAGCTCATTCCTCAAGTAGCAGAATCTTGCTTCATCAAGTGGCCTTCGTAAAAATATCAGCAAGTTGGTTCTTCGTGCTCACAAAAGATAGATCAATATCGCCTCGAGCAACATGGTCTCGAATAAAATGATTCCGAATCTCAATATGCTTTGTCCTTGTGTGTTGTACCGGGTTGTATGCAATTTTGATAGCACTTTCATTATCACATAAAAGAGGCACTTTGTCACAATTGATACCGTATTCCTTTAAAGTTTGCCTCATCCACAATAACTGAGTGCAAGCGCTAGCAGCAGCAACATATTCAGCTTCGGCGGTGAAGAGAGATATACAATTCTGTTTTTTAGATGACCAACACACTAGAGATCTTCCCAAGAATGACAAGCTCCAGAAGTGGATTTCCGATCATCCTTATCACCAGCCCAATCTGAATTAGTATAACCACATAGACAGAAATTGGAGCCCTTGGGATACCATAGACCAAAGTTAGGGGAATGAACCAAATATCGAAAGATCCTCTTGACCGCCACTAAGTGGCTTTCTTTAGGAGCTGCTTGATACCTTGCACACACCCCCACACTCAACACAATATCGGGTCTAGATGCGCAGAGGTAAAGAAGAGAGCCGATCATGGACCGGTATACCTTTTGGTCCACATCTTTACTATGTGGGTTAAGTTCAAGATGACATTTTGTTTGCATCGGAGTGGCGACACCATTAAGATCCGTCATCTTGAATCTCTTGAGCATGTCTTGGATGTACTTTGCTTGATTGATGAAGGTTCCTTCTCTAAGTTGCTTGATCTCAAATCCAAGAAAGAACCGTAATTCCCCCATCATAGACATCTCAAACCTGTCAGTCATAAGCTTTGAAAATTCATCATTAAAAGCTTTATTAGTAGAACCAAAGATGATATCGTCTACATATAGTTGGCATACAAAGAGTTCCCCCTTAACCTTCTTAGTAAAAAGAGTGGGATCGATTTGCCCAACCTCGAAGCCACGGTCTAGCAAAAGCTCTTTAAGGTGCTCATACCACGCACGTGGGGCTTGTTAAAGGCCATAGAGTGCCTTATCGAGTTTGTAGACATGGTTCGGAAAGTTAGGATCCTCAAATCCCGGGGGTTGCTTTACATATACCAACTCATGTAGAGGACCATTAAGGAAAGCACTCTTCATGTCCATTTGCTGCAATTTAAAATTGTTATGGGCAGCATAAGCAAGAAGGATATAGATGGACTCAAGCCGAGCCATAGGAGCATAGGTCTCACCGAAGTCAATGCCTTCAACTTGGGAATAGCCTTGTGCCACAAGTCTCGCCTTGTTCCTCACAACAATGCCATTCTCATCTTGCTTGTTTTTAAAATCCATTTGGTGCCGATAACATTGAGGCAATCCTTGGGCTTCTCCACGAGTTTCCAGACTTTATTGTGCTCGAAATTATTCAATTCTTCATGCATAGCAACAACCCAGTACAGATCTTCAAGAGCTTCAAATACCTTATTGGGTTCCACCATTGAGATGTGAGCTTGATGCTCACCAAAACTGGCCAATTCCCTTCTTTTAGACACCCTTCGTCGAAGATCACCAACAACCTTGTCGAGGGTGTGACCCCTTAACTCAAGGTTCCGATCAGCACGAGCCTTGCGACGAAGTTCAATAAGTTTGTTGTCTCTTGGTGGCGTAGTTTGATCACTTGAATCTTCATTGGAGTCATTTGCTCGACCTTGATTAGAATCTAGGATAGCAGTAGTAGGCGGTGATGAAGCGTGCCCTTGAGAAGAGTCAGCAGCCATAACAGGAGGCTGCTGAACAACTGGTGAACCAGGGCCGGAAAATCCGGCCGAGGGTGAGGCCGGAAAATCCGGCCTGGGAGAGCTTGTTGCAGTTTCATCAGGCTGCCTGGGATTTGCTTGATCTGGCGAGGGGCCGGATAATCCGGGGTCCGCCGGAAAATCCGGCCTGGAGCTTGCAGCGACTTCTTCACCACCAGAAGCAGGCTGTTTGTTAGGATGGGGTTGGCCGTATAATCCGGTGTCAACCAGATAATCCGACCTGGAGCTTGCTGGAACATCTTGACCTTCAGCAGTTGATGGTGATGGTGTAGAAGTTACTCCCGTGGTTGGAACATGATAAATATGTGTAGATGAGGGCTCTTCATGAGTAGAGCATTGTCCTTCCCGATCCGCCACAAGGGGTTCCTCAATGGGGCAGAAAAATCCCACGCCCATTCTTCTTATGGCATCTTGGGGTATTTCAACATCTGCATCACAAACATCAACTTGCCCCGCACGGGAGCCGTCATTTTCTTTGAACACCACACTACAAGATTCTACAACAGTTCGAGAGAGCTTATTGTAGATTCTATAAGTGTGGGATTCGGCACCATAACCAACAAAAATACCTTCTAGAGCCTTAGACTAAAACTTACATAAACGAACTCCCTTGATGAGAAAGAAACACTTACACCCGAAAACCCGAAAGTATGAGATGTTTGGCTTGTTACCGGTAAGTATTTCATAAGGAGTCTTGTCCAAGATCTTACGGAGGTATAACCGGTTGGATGAATGACACGCGGTTGAGATTGCTTCAGCCCAGAAGTTATATGGAGACTTGAATTCGGCTAGCATTGATCTTGCCATATCCATTAGAGTCCGATTCTTCCTCTCGGCTACACCATTTTGTTGAGGGGTGTACGCAACGGAATATTGATGTCTTATCCCCTCTTCACTTAGGAACTCATTTAAGGTGTAGTTCTTGAACTCAGAGCCGTTATCACTTCTTATAGCCAGTATAGGGATGTTGTGTTGACGTTGAACCTCGTTGGCGAAGTCAATAACCGTTTGTTGACTTTCACTCTTCAACTTGAAGAATAAACCCAAGTGTATCTTGAGTAATCATCAACAATCACTAGACAGTACTTCTTCCCACCGAGGCTTGCATGAGATGGAGGTCCGAAGAGGTCCACATGAAGGAGCTCTAAGATCATTTTTGACGAGATAATAGTCTTCCTTCGATGAGGAGAGTCATGCATTTTCCCTTCAACACAAGCCCTGCAAACACGATCTTTGGCAAATGAGACATTTTCTTTTAGTCCAAGGATGTGGCCACCCTTGTGGAGACTTTGCAAAGTTCTCATATTGACGTGGGCTAGTTGGCGATGCCATAGCCAACCCATGTTAGCCTTTCCAAAAAGACACATCCGGCTTGTAGTGGTTTTCCCCGAAAAGTCCACCACGTACAGGTCATTTTCGACATATCCCACGAAAGCGACTTTTAGAGACTTGCTCCACAAGAGTACCACCAAATCAGCATCAATATAAACTGCAAAGCCCATCTTACCAAGGGCGCGAACTGAAAGTAAATTGTACCCGAGGGTCTCAACAAGCATGATGTCCACGAGAGAGATATCGTGAGCTACCACAACTTTGTCGAGACCCAATACCTCATATTTTGACTTGTCACCATAGGAGACGGTTATATGATCATGATTTGGCCGCATCTCCATGATGATCTCCTTGCTTCCGGTCATATGAATCATGCATCCGCTATCGAGTACCCATTTAGACCCACCGGAAGCATAGCCCTACAAGAAAGTTACTTCTTGGTTTTAGGTACCCATTTTTCAATGGGTCCTCTCATGTTGGTGACAAGGGTCTTGGGGACCCAAATAGACCAAGGAATGTAACAATCATAAGAACCTACATAACTAGCATAAACATCACCATAATAATCGCAATATAACTCAAAGTTAGGATTGTTAGCCCCTGCAAAACCATCATAATTAGACTTGTCATTGGTGATGTTGCTAGTATTTGGTTGAGCAGTCTTGCTCTTCTTCTTCTTCTTCTTCTTCTTCTTCTTGTTTTTCTTGTTCTTTGTCTTGGGAATGTAACCAAGACATTCTTTTCTATTGTTTGTCCTTTGCTTGCTTAGTATCTCATCAAGAACCTCTTTACCTTTCTATTGAGAACCTCTTGCAAGATCTTCTTTACCATGAGATGATGTGGAGGTACTTGGCACATCATGCAGCTTCAATTGAGTTTGGAGCTGATCATGAGACTCATTTAGAGTAGAGTGATCACTCTTAAATGCCTTGTGAGCACTGTCAAGTTTGTCAAACTTCTCCAAAAGTTTAGCATGAGCAGCCCCAAATTCAATCCTTTCTTTCTTTAGTTTCTTTACCTTGGTAAGAGCATTGTCACGTTCTTTGATGAGCTGAGCCACAACTTCTTCATGTGACTCCTCAATGGATTCGAGTCTCTCTTCCAAAGATACTCGAGCTTCCTCTTCTTCTTCCAAAGCATTCTTCAAAGAAGCTATCTCCAAGGCATCTTCTCTTTCAATTCTGCCCTTTTCTTCTAGAAGATCTTCGGCTTGAGCAAGTTGACTCATAAGAGTATCAAAATGGAGTTTGTGCTCACCTTGCAGGTTAGTGAAAAAGTTGTCCAAAGCAATAACTTCTTCTTTCATTTTAAGACTATCATGATCATCCATATCCAAAATTATGTTAGTCTTAGGAAATGAAGAGCTAGAACTTGATACCTCGGACCCTCTTGCCATAAGGCAAGTGGCGTTGTTGTTGATGACATTCTCGTTTGGCGAGTCGAAGAGGGATGATGGAGTCGATGTGGTGGCTATAGCAGCCACCTCGTGAGAACTATCTTCATCCTCTTCATCTTCACTTGTAGAGGAGTATTCTTCTTGTGCCACTAAGACGATCTTGGGTTGCTTCTTGTAGGGGCCATTCTTTTTAATAAATGGCTTCTTCTTAGGTGCCTTGGATTTTTCTTTAAGAATGAGCCTGCCACCATTGTCTTCTCTATTTTGATAAGGACACTCAGCTACAAAGTGCATCCTATCTCCACAGTTGTAGCATGTTCTCAGTTTTGTGCCACTTTCTCTTCTTCCACTCGACCCATTCTTGCGCTCGAGTTCCGACTTGGCCTTGGCAGGATCCTTCCAAAAGTTCCTTGCGTAAAACGCCATGTACTCACCATGAGCACGTTTGACTTCATCGGGGAAGTCCATGGAGGCCCCCTCAAAGCTCTTTCATCCTCATCTTGCTCAACAACATTGGCCTTTAGGGCAACATTGACTCCCTTTTGCATTCCAATGGCACAAGCCCGGGCATCTTCAACATTCTTTGCGGCAACTTTGAATGATGCCATTTCTTGCATGACTTCATTGGATGTCATTTGATGGTAGTTGTGTCTACCTTGCAAGCTCTTCAAATCAGTTGGCTCGAAAGGCATTAAGGCACTCACATATTTTCTTTTTATCCATGCATCATCAATGTGGGTGGCTCCATGCTTTCTAAATGTTGTTGCAATGCCCTTGAGTCTTCTATACATGTCTTCATGGTTTTCACCATCCAACATGTAGAACCCTTCAGCTTCATTACTCAGGGCATCATACCTATTCCTTCTCATGCTTTCATTCCCAATAAAGAGATCGGTGAGGGCATCCCAAGCTTCTTTAGCTGTGTTGAGATGTTCAATGTGGGGCATGTCCTTGGGACCCACACCGAGTTGTATCATGTGGAGAGCCGTAGCATTCAATTGGCTGTCCACAACTTCTCTTCTTGTCAGATTGGAATGATCTCCAATATGAAGACCCTCTTCAATAATCCTCCAAAGTTCAATTGAGGAGCTGCAAACATGAGACTTCATTAGGAATTGCCATTGATTGAAAGAAGATGCAGTAAGCTTGGGTGGATCACCCCTATTGTTTATAGGAGGGTGAGGGATAGGTGGGTCAGGGGAATATACGTGACGAACCTCACTATATTCCTCCTTACCACTTCCTTTCATGGAGGTGGAACCATTAAGTTTTTCACCTTCCGCATCATCATCCTTGGATCCAGTGTTAGCCTTTTCCTTGGACGAAGGTGTGGCTGCCTCAGAGGAGGATGGAGATGGGGTATGGATGATGTGAGACGAGCAATCATTTGATTCATCTCCTCCATCTTGGCCTCAAAGGATTTCAACAAGGTTGTTTCCAATGTCTTGAGGTCATCCATTGTGACCTTATCCACAGCCTCATTCCCATCATCCTTGGTACCCATACTACTCTTAGGCGGTTAAGCCCGAATAAAGAGCCGGGGCTTTGATACCAATTGAAATGGATCGTATGGGCACCTAGAGGGGGGGGGTGAATAGGTGCTACTTCAAATTTTAATGCTTTTTCAATTTTAGGCTTAGCACAAAGGGTCAATTCTATAGATATACTATTAGGTGAAATTTCCCTATATGCAAACCTATCTACTAGCGAGTAACGAGCGAGTGGAAGACGAACGGGTAAACCGTAATGAAGCACGCGGAGACACAGGATTTGTTTGACCGTAGTTCCTTCCTTGTTAAGGGAAGTACGTCTGCGTTGGAGGGGTGGGCGGTACTAAGACCACCACGCCACAATAGGCATCACCCTATTCTTCGATGGATCCCGCCACCAAAGGTCTAATCCACCTTTCCACTATAGGGACCCTTCGAGGCGGGTACCGGCGCCTTTACACAACTAGCGGGGCACAACTCCACAATCAACTTGGAGGCTCCCAAAATGACAACAAGCTGCCACAAGAACAATGTTATCAAAAACAAAGAACAAGATCTAGATATTGACAATAATACTAGATCAGGGATTTCTCCAAATGAATGGAGAGGAGTTGATGCGCTTGATTCGTGATGACGATGATGATCCTCTCCTCCTTCAATTCCCCCAAAGATTGAAGCCTTCGGGTGGTTGAAGTGGGAGATCTAGAATGGGAGCTCTTGCAAAGGGTCTGAACAATTTCAAATGAATCAAGAGTTCTGCTTGTTGGAGAAGAAGGGATATTTATACCCCTTCCAAATCCAGGCCGTTTGAGCTTTCGAGGGTGGGGGTCGGATTATCTGGCCTGGGAAAAATTCTGCCCCAGACTCGGATTATCCGGCACCAAAAACCGGCCACAGACAGAAGCTCACGCAGACTTGCCCTTCACACTTTCTTCAGGGGACCGGATTATCTGGCCTAGGGAAAGGCCGGATTATCCGGCTGCTGGAAAAATCCGCCCTAGCCACGGAATATCCGGGGGAAATTCCGCCCCCAGATAGAAGCTTGCGCAGGAGCTCACTTGGGTGATTTCCCTAGGGCCGGATTATCCGCCCCAACCAGAGGGCTGGATTATCCGGTCCAGGGAGAAAATCCGCCCCACAGCCGGAATTTTCTAGGGGAAAATCCGCCCCCAGACAGAGACTTGCGCTGAGCCATCCTTGCCCAAGGTGGTCTGGCCTGATAATCCGGCCCATGATGGGGGCGGATAATCCGGCCCCAAAAACTCTCAAAACTTCCTGCAACACTTAGTGCACATTAGAATAATCCATGGTATTGTTATCTAACACACAAAACCTAGGAAATCATGAAATGTTCTTTCAGTTAGGTCTTAAAGGTTTTGCTGCTGTTAGTAGTGAGGGTTTTAGTGGTGGTCTAGCTCTTTTTTTGGCATGAAAGCTTGCATGTTGAAATTAAATCAATGAATAAGAGATATATTGATGCTTACATCCGTGTCAAAGCTACTGATCCTGTGTGGTGGCTTACTTTTGTTTATGGTGAACCCCGTCCTGAAAACCACCATTTAATGTGGGAAGCCATCCAAAACTTAAAGAGGAGTCCAATTTACCATGGCTTATGGTAGGTGACTTTAATGAGGCTATGTCGCAAGAGGAACATCTCTCTAGGGTCCCTAGAGCAGAGAGTCAAATGAGAGAGCTCCGCGAGGTCCTAGCTGAGTGTAATCTACACAACATGGGATTTTCAGGAATCCCATTTACTTATGATAACAAAAGAGTTGGCAATGCAGATGTTAAAGCTAGGCTTGATAGGGCTGTGGCAAGCCCAACCTGGCGCGACATGTTTGCAGATACAAAAGTATCTCATCTAGCAACCCCATGCTCTAACCATTGCCCGGTGTTGGTGAATATTTTGCAGGACAATAATCCAAGACCAAGGCCACCGAGGCGCTATTATGAGATTATTTGGGAAAGGGCACCAGAACTATCTGAGAAGATTAATCAAGCATGGTGTAATGCGGGCCAAAAGGATGATCTGGGCGATATTGTTGCGGGTGTGGACCATGTCGTGTCTGAATTACAACGCTGGAGCAAAGCAAAGTTTGGGAATACTATGAAGGAGCTAGAGAGGGCAAGGCATAAACTTGATAAACTCCAACATGCTAATGCTGACCAACGGGATATACGGAAGGTTACAAACTACATGACTGAACTCTTGTACCGGGAGGAAATGCTCTGGCTATAACGATCAAGAATTACATGGCTTAAGGAAGGGGATCGAAACACGAAATATTTCCATCAAAGGGCAGTTTGGTGAGCTAGAAAAAACAAAATCAGAAAACTGAAGCAGGATGACGGGGTTTGGAACGAGACACTTGCAGAAATGGAAAGAATGGAAACTAACTACTTTAAGGAGTTGTTCACTAAAGATCTGACTTTAAACTCTAATAACTTGGCTAATCTTTCCTAGGAAAAAGTCACCTCCCAAATGAACGATGATTTATGCAAGGAATTCACGGAAGAGGAGATTGGAAATGCACTATTCCAAATCGGACCCTTAAAAGCACCAGGAGTAGATGGATTCCCTGCACATTTCTACCAGAGGAACTGGGCCACTCTAAAGGTTGAGGTCATCAATGTTGTTAAATTGTTCTTTGTGACAGGTAAGATGCACCTAAACTGGATCAACCAGAGACCCTCAAGGATTTTAGGCCTATTAGCCTCTACACTGTTCTTTATAAAGTAGTGGCCAGTTGCATGGTTAACAGGCTAAGACTGATCCTTGGAGAGCTTATTTCTATCCAGAGCGTGTTTATTCCTGGCCGACTGATTACTGATAATGCCTTTGTAGCCTTTGAGTGCCTACACTTTATGGAAAGTAACAAGAACCAAGCAAATATTTTTTGTGCGTACAAGCTGGATCTGTCAAAAGCATATGATAGAGTGGATTGGGGATTTCTATAGGAAATGATGAAAAGACTGGGTTTTGCTCATAGATGGGTGGATTGGATAATGGAGTGTGTCACCACTGTTGCAAACGTATCCATAATTTTTTATGTTCCATGCTTAGTTTTTATCTACTTTCTTATGTTTTGTCCACACTTTGGAGTACTTGTATACACTTTCTTGGACTAACCTATTAACAAGAGCCACAGTGCCGGCCTATTTCTCTTTTGGTTCGGAAAAGTTAGAAAATGAATATTCTCGACATGGACGGGAAAAGCCAAAAGCCAGTTTTCACCGAGGGGACATGGAGCGAAAGGACGGAGAGGGGAGAGGGCCACACACGCCACACCACAGCCATGCCTGGCCGAGCCAGTGGTCCGCCGCCTAGCACCCCCTCGGCACCCCGGCCTCCCTTCGCCTATAAGATGCCTCCATACAAAAACTAAGTACCATCAAAATTCCACGAAGAGTCCATAGCCCGTCATCTCCATCCCTAGATCTGGAGGCTCTTCGGCACCATTTGGAGAGGGAATTCACCACAGGCCTTCTTCATCACCATGCAAGCCTCCTGTGTGATGCGTGAGTAGTTCATCCTTGGACTACGGTTCCATGTAGTAGCTAGATGGCTGGTTATCCTCCTTTGTGCTATCATGTTTAGATCTTGTGAGCTCCGTTCATGATCAAGATCATATATTTGTAATCATACATGTTGTGTTTGCGGGGATCCGATGGATATTGAGATGCTATTTCAGATTGATTATTGATTCTATCATGTCTTTGTTATTTGTGATCTTGCATGCTTTCCGTTGTTAGTAGCTATTTTGGCCAATTAGATGCTAGCAACTCCAAGAGTTAGTATTTATACTTGATAGTGGGTTCATGCCTCTAGTAATCTGGGGAAGTGACAGAAAACTCTAAGGTACTAGATGTGTTGTTGCTACTAGGGAGAAAACAACAATCCTTTGTTCATAGAACAATTGTATTGTTTACTTTACACGCAATGCGTAATGCAATTATATGTTGCTTGCAACTTAATACTGGAGGGGGTTCGGATGATAACCTGAAGGTGGATTATTAGTCATAGATGCAGTTGGATTACGGTCTATGTATAATGTTGTAATTCCCAATCGAATCTCAAAGGAGTCAAGATGATTAGTATATGCATGTATTGCTTTCTCCATGTTTGTCAATTGCCCCGTTGTAATTTGTTCACCCCACATGTTATCTATCTTAAGGAGAGCCACCACCAGTGAACTATGGACCCCGGTCCTTTCTTTTACCATCAATCTACAACTGTTTACTGCTTTCTGTTTACTTTCTACAAACTATTACTTTCTTCCACACAATACGTTTAATCCTTTTTTTCAGCAAAACCGATGAGATTGACAACTAATACGTCCATTTTGCATCACTATTCTATGTCTTAATTCACTATTATTCATTGATATATTTCGTATTGAGAGGTGATACTTATGTTATTTCATCTATTTTTGCATGGTTGATGACTTTTGGAGCATGGACCGCAATGTAATTTGATGGAAAAGGTGCTTTTGGAGGCAAAATTAAGATCAGAAAATCCGGAAAATATCTGAAAATCCTATTTTTCCGAGACTAAGGATTCCAAAGATGGAGTGGAGGTGGGCCATGGGGCCCACACCACCCCATGGCGCGGCAGGCCTAGGCGTGCACGAGGTGGTGTGGCCACCCTGGCCCACTCAAGCCTCTGGCGTATATCATCCTCCCAAAACCATAAGACTCGAGGAGCAACCACGAAAGATTCCGCCGCCTCTGCGGAAAACACCGAGAGAAAGATCTCTCCAGACAGATTCTGCAGAATTCCTTCCCGGAGAGGGAGATCGTCGCCATTAACACCACCATCAAGCTGGACTTCATCGATCATCATCATCATCACCACCATCATCACCATCAACACCCTCATCACCATCTCCATATTGCTGTAACAATTGCGTTGAATCTTGCATAGTTCATAGGGGAAACTTTCCCGGTGTTGATTACTCTTTGTAGTTGATGCTATTGAGTGAACCATTGAATTATTGTTTATGTTCAGATTGTTATACATCATTATTCCATCTCTGATCATGATCCATATGATGTCTTGTGAGTAGTTCGTTTTGTTCTTGAGGACATGGGAGAAGTCTTGTTGTTAGTAGTGGAGTTGTGTTGAGAAAGATTCAATAGATTGTTATTTAAGTTGTGGTGTACTTCTTCTAGTGGTGTCATGTGAACGTCGAGTACATGACACTTTGATGGCTCAATGCACGGCGCCCAGAAAAATGCTTGATGGCGGTGTTGATGTAGAGCTCGTTGGGAACCCAAGAGGAAGGTATGATGAGCACAGCAACAAGTTTCCCTCAGTTATGAAACCAAGGTTTAATTGAACCAGTAGGAGCAAAGAAACACCTCAAAGGTGTTACTAGCTGAGCTTTGGCAGGGCGCACTACCGGTGCTAGTAGCAACGTGGAGACCTGCACAACACAACCACAGAACTTTGTCCCCAACTTGCGATGAGGTTGTCAATATCACCGTGTTTTGCGGAAAACAAAGGATTAAACATATCGAATGGAAAGAAGTACAAGTTTGCAGAAAGTAAACACAAAGCAGAAACAGTTTAGAGATTGTATGTAAAGAAAAGGACCGGGATCCATAGTTCACTAGAGGTGGCTCTCCTTAAGATAGATAACATGCTGGGTGAACAAATTACAGCGGGGCAATTGACAAACACCGAGAAAGCAATACATGCATATACTAATCATCTTGACTCCTCTGAGACTTGATTGGGCATTACAACATAATACATAGACCGCCATCCAACTACATCTATGACTAATAATCCACCTTTAGGTTATCGTCCGAACCCCCTCCAGTATTAAGTTGCAAGCAACAGATTATTGCTTTACGAACTGCGTGTAAAGTAAACAATACGATTGTTCTATGAACAAAGGATTGTTGTTTTCTCCCTAGTAGCAACCTCACATCTAGTACCTTAGAGATTTCATCACTTCCCAGTTACTGAGGCATGAACCCACTATCGAGCATAAATACTAACTCTTGGAGTTGCTAGCATCTACTTGGCCAAGATAGCTACTAACAACGGAAAGCATGTAAGATCACAAATAACAAATACATGATAGAATCAATAATCAATCTGAAATAGCATCTCAATATCCATCGGATCCCCACAAACACAACATGCAGAATTACAAATAGATGATCTTGATCATGACGGAGCTCACAAGATCTAAACATGAAAGCACAAAGGAGGAGAACCAGCCATCTAGCTACTACATGGATCCGTAGTCCAAGGATGAACTACTCACGCATCACACCGGAGGCTTGCATGATGATGAAGGAGGCCTCGTGGTGAATTACCCTCTCCGGGTGCCGAAGAGCTTCAGATCCCTCCCGATCTAGGGATGGAGATGACAGCCATGCACTCTTCGTGGATTTTGATCGGGTACTTAGGGTTTTCCCAGGGCAATATATAGGCGGAAGGAGAGGCCGAGGGTGCTGGGCTGGCCACACCACCTGGCGCGCTGGCAGCCGCTTGGCCGTGTGGTGTGGCGCTCTCCCCTCTCCGTCTCGATTCGCACTTGATCTCTTCGAAAAATAGGCACTTTGGCTTTTGTCCCTCCAATTCGAGAATATTCATTTTCGACTTTCCTGGAACCAAAAACAACAGAAAATGTAGCAGTAATCGTGGCTCTTGTTAATAGGTTAGTCCAAGAAATCATATGAAAAGTACTCCAAAGTTGGAACAAAACACAAGAAAGTGGATAAAACCAAGCATGGAACATAAAAAATTATAGATACATTTGCAATGTATCAACATCCCCAAGCTTAACTCCTGCTCGTCCTCGAGTAGGTAAGTGATAAAAAGAAAGAATAATTTTTGAGGTGACATGCACCATCAAAGACTTGATCAAAGTATTTGCAAAACATTCAAAGCTGGGATCATAGTACTTCAATCATAACATGAAAGACAAAGTTCAAGCAATAAGAAAAGAAACTATGATGCAACATGAAAAGGCACAAACAAAAGATTCATGAATAACAATGCTTTGCAAGACGTTTGTTTGTTTCACATAAAGAAAACATGGCATAATAGTATTCAGCTTGTCCTTTGATGACCCACAAGTATAGGGAGTGTATCGCAGTATTTTCGAGGGAAGTGAAACCCAATTTATTGATTCGACACAAGGGGAGCCAAAGAATATTTATAAGCCTTAACAACTAAGTTGTCAATTCAGCTGCACCTGGAAACAATCTTGCTCACAGAGTTTATCAAGAGTAAATACAGGTAGTAGGAATAGTAAAGCAGCAGCAGTAGTAAAGCAAAGACAGTAGTAACAAAAGCAGTAAACAGTGGGATTTGAGTGCGGTAGGCATAGGGATGGATGGATGGGCGTTGCATGGACAAGACAATTCACATAGCAATCAGAACATAGGGCAATTGCAGATAAATAAGATAAAGCATCCAAGTACTAGACAATCCTAGGCATGTGTTCCATATATAGTCATACGTGCTCGCAATGAGAACTTGCACAACATCTTTTGTCCTGCCAAATTTGTAGCGGGGCCTCTAGGGAACTACTGGCAATTAAGGTGCTCCTTTTAATAGAGCACCGGAGCAAAGCATTAACACTCCATGAACACATGTGATCCTCACATCAAAGCCTTTCCCTTCCGGCTATCCCGATTTCTGTCACTTCGGGACCATAGGTTCCGGACAACGACGTGTGTATACAACTTGTAGATAAGACCAAGAACAATACTATCATAATGAATCAATAATAAGTTTAGATCTGAAATCATGGCACTCGGGCCCTAGTGACAAGCATTAAGCACAACAAAGTTGCAACAAAGTCATAAAGCACTAATAAAAGATACTAGGCACCATGGCCTAACAATCTGATGCCACTACATGAACGATCTCATCCAATCCCTACCATCCCCATAGCCTACATTGGGGGATTACTCACTCATAGATGGTAGAAACATGGATAGTCGATGAAGATGATGGTGGAGATCGATGGAGATGGCTCCGGGGGCACTCCCCTGTCCCGGCAGGGTGCCGGAACAGAGACTTTTTGTCCCCCAAATCTCCCCTTCGGTGGCGGCGGCACTGCGGAACTTTTCGTGGATTTCTGGTTGACGATTTAGGGTTTTGGTATCGGGAGGCTCTTATAGGCGAAGGAGGCAAGGTCGGTGGCCGGCCAGGGGGACCATGCCATGCCCTGGCACGGCCTAGGGTTGCCCGCGCCTAGGGGTGGTGTGGCCACCTTGTGGCCCCTCTCCGACTCTCCCTCTGGCTCCGTAAGTCTTCCGGGAAAATAGTAACTTTGGCTTTTGTCCCATCCAATTCCGAGAATATTCATTTTCTGACTTCTTGGAACCAAAAACAGCAGAAAACATGCAACTGGCATTGTGGCATCTTGTTAATAGGTTAGTCCAAGAAATCATATGAAAAGTACTCCAAAGTTGGAACAAAACAGAAGAAAGTGGATAAAACCAAGCATGGAACATCAAAAATTATAGATACATTTGCAATGTATCAACATCCCCAAGCTTAACTCCTGCTCATCCTCGAGTAGGTAAGTGATAAAAAGAAAAAATAATTTTTCAGGTGACATGCACCATCATAAACTTGATCAAAGTATTTGTAAAACATTCAAAGCTGGGATCATAGTACTTCAATCATAACATGAAAGACAAAGTTCTAGCAATAAGACAAAGAAACTATGTTGCAACATGAAAAGGCACAAACAAAAGATTCATGAATAACAATGTTTTGCAAGACGTTTGTTTGTTTCACATAAAGAAAACATAGCATAGTAGCATTCAGCTTGTCCCTCATAGAGTAGCAAATATAAATGCATAGGACACCTTCAAAGTTCATAAGAGTGACTAGATACAATAGTTTAAAACAAGCAATAACAAGTTATGCATCAATCAACTGCTCTTGGGACAATGCACATAGAACTAAGAATGGCCACTATGCTCTCAAAGTAGGTGCAAAAATATAGAAGGTGGAGACTCAATATAATGGTGGAAGAAAGGCCTTTTGTAAAAGGAAGTAGGGATTCAAGTCTCATAAAGAGCTTCCAAAAATTATGGTACTCATAGCTTTCAGTTCTCATTGCCCCTATCATAAGCATCTTGAAGTGATTAAGGTTAAAGTGAACAAACTATGGTGTACATGCTTGACGAAGTATAAGTCAGAAATCTCATGTCCCTTGTATACGAGGGCTGCTCCTCATGCTACTCAAGTTTAGTCACCGGTAAGTTATTGTCATCGTAAGTACATGTGTATCATTGAGAACCGCCAACGGGGTACCCCTTGCCCGATGATACGGAAGAATCCCCATATCAAAATGACAAGGCAAGCAGACAACGAGCATCTCAACATTCTTCTTATTTACCATGGGAATATGGTGCTTTTTTCTCTCTTTCCTCTTTTCATAGTATCTCTTTTTTTCTTTTCTCTTTTTTCTCAATATAGGACTCTTTTTTTTATAAGAAGAATGCTTCATAGACAGCTCATTATGGTTACGCTGCAGGTTTCCACCATGTCAGCATGGATTGGACCAGCGGCCCAGGCGTTTCTCTAACACATATACATAACTCCATGGACTTACAAGCTCCCCTTTCATTTCACACCGACGACATCCATATACAAAAGAGCATGATATCAACTAGGAACCTGTACCAAGTGCAATGTTGAAAGCGTTCCCCATGAAAGCATGGTTCTGCTAATTCCCAACAAATAAGTGCAAGCATATACAACATAGAAGACACAATGGTTCAAGTTTATTAAGGGCAAATAAAGTAAAGTGTGCCATCAAGTTCGTGAGAGCTTTAATCACTAGTTTTCTCATAACAAGTGGAAGATAAACAAAAGCATGAATTTACTTGGAATAGCATAAGCTAGTAGGTAGGTATGGTGGACTCTTTGGAATAACTTGGTTTAGGGAGTTGGATGCATGAGTAGAACTCATACTTGGTTGTGGAGGCTAGCAAAAGATTGGGAGCGACAAACTAAGAGAGCAATAATGGCCATAATCATGTAGAGCGACAAAACATCATTGATCAAAGCATAAAGTGATACTACAAGTTGAAAACTAAAATATCATAAAGGCTATGGTGACTTTGGATAGTCATAACATGGTGTGAGCATGTGCCAAGTCAACCCAAATAAAGCATCAAAGGAGAATACCACTATACTATGCTTTAATATGCTAAAACAACGCATAATTCATCCAAGTCACATTAAGCAATCTCAATTGTTTATAACAAGTCATGCTACAGCAAAGAATACTAAGCATAAAGTCAAAACAATATCAAGCATGGCATGACAAAGCATAGCCATAGTCAAAAACGAGCTCTTTTTACCACATAAGCATGAACTTTCCTACTCTTTTCCAAACCAAACCAAACTAAATGCAAACCAATGTATGAAAGAGGGGGTCCAACCAATTTATTCAAAAAACTAAGCAAACCAAGCAAACTAAAAACCAAAACAAAAACGAAAAAGAAGACGCTCCAAGAAAAACACAACTATGCATGAAACAATAAAAATGAAGCGTTTGGAAGAAACCTGGAATTTTTATTGATGAAGAAGGGGATGCCTTGGGCATCCCCGACGCTTGTACTTCTTGGATATTTCTTGGGGTGACACGCATGGCATCCCCAAGCTTGAGCTTTAGTCCATCCTTCATCTCATTACTCATTCCTTCCATACACCTGAAAATTTTCCTTCATACAAAACTTCACACAATCTCATTAGCAACATTAGTGCACTTAAGATAAATAAGTCTCAAGGTTCAGTTCTAACACCAAATAAACTTCCATTAGAACACTAGCTACTGTAGCACTTCCCTCAAAAAGCTCAATTCCCCAAAAGAACTCAAGAAGGAACTAACAAGAAGCAAATGCAGAAAATGGCGAATCACAAAAGCAGACCAGCAGGTAAAGACGATTTTTTTCGAAGACCTATTGCTCAAATCAAAAAGTGTTGAACTAACGAAAGTTAGATAACAACCTGGGGCAGAAGCACAAAAATTACAGCTCATTCCGACGTACAGAGCTCTCTCAGGAATTTTTACGGTGAAGCACAGAAATCTGTTTCGGGACAGCAACTTTCCCAATCATTACTTCACTCTCATTAGAGGTTACTCTTGGCACAAAAAGCAAATAAAAAGGATAAGGAGAGGTTATTACAGAGGTAATAACTTCCAAGACTCATCTAAAACTCTTGGGTTATCTCCCAACAAGTACTTTTCTTTAACGCCTTTAAGTTAGGCATGATAGTTTGAGAAGATGCTCACATAATAAATATGAATTGAAGTAAAAGAGAGCATCAAGAAGCAAATTCAAAACACATTTAAGTCTAACCCACTTCCTATGCATAGGAATCTTGTAAAGAAACAAGTCATGAAAGCACAAAGCAACAAGCATAGGAAAGCAAAACAAGTGCAACTTCAAAACTTTCAACATAAAGAGGGGAAACTTAACATCATTGAGATGCATAGAACCATGTTTCCCTCTCTCATAATAACTTTCAGTAGCATCATGAATAAAATTAGCAATATAACAATCACAAGAAACATTCTTATCATGAGCCACATGCATAAAAGAATTATTACTCTCCACATAAGCATATTCATTCTTATTAATTGAAGTGGGAGCAAATTCAACAAAATAGCTATCATTATTATTCTCATCACCGTAGTCATCAAATATATGAGGCATATTGTAATCATAATTAATTTTCTCCTCAATAGTAGGTGGACTGAAAATAACATATTCATCATTGTAATCATCATATATTGGAGGCATAGTATCATCATAAGCAATAGAATAGCTATCTTCCAAAGCTAGGGAACTAAAAAGATCATTTTCATAAAAACAAGCTTCCCCAAGCTTAGACTTTTCCATAGCATTAGCAATAATGGTGTCCAAAGAATTCATACTAACAACATTGCTATTAGCATGCAAATAAAGTTCCATAGGTTTTTTAATTTTCTCTTCAAACACTTCATGTCTAAACTCAAGATAAATACTATAAAGCTCTCTAATTTTTTTGTTGTTTTCCATTAAGCCTAACTAGTGAAAACAAGAAACAAAAAGACAAAATTGCAGAACCTAAAGGAAATAACTTCGAGCACTCACACCGGAAAATAGGCGTTTGCCGTGGAAGGTTCTTCTTCTTTAATCCTCCGGTGTGAATACCTTTTACCTTTCCTCCCCGGCAACGGCGCTAGAAAATAGTTTGATGTCTACACACTTCTATTCTTGTAGACAGTTGTTGGGCCTCCAAGTGCAGAGGTTTGCAGAACAGCAGCAAGTTTTCCCTTAAGTGGATCACCCAAGGTTTATCGAACTCAGGGAGGAAGTGGTCAAAGGTATTCCCTCTCAAGCAACCCTGCAATCAAGATACAAGAAGTCTCTTGTGTCCCCAACACACCCAATACACTTGTCAGGTGTATAGGTGCACTAGTTCGGCGAAGAGATAGTGAAATACAAGTGATATGGATAATTATAAGTGGTAACGGTGCTAGAAAATAGCTTGATGGCGTGGAAAAGACTAAAGGCAAACTGAAATAAAGCTGGAAGCAAGCAAACATGTAACAGATCTAGTAGCAAATGGTGTTTCAATGCTAAGAAACAAGGCCTAGGGATCATACTTTCACTAGTGAACACTCTCATATAAATATATCATCTTCATGATACTACGCTAAACTAATCTCCGGTTGGACACTCTAATCAACGGTAGGGCTATAACAGCACACCTCAAAGTTCATCTTTCCCATCTAGAAAACCCCACACTGTCACCTTGAGTACTAGATGAGTCCAACAAACACCACAATTTCATAAAGACATCCAACTCCAAATATAACTCATAACAAGTATTTGTAATCTCTAGCCTAAGTGCCACCATGGTGAGCACGCTGTCACTTTCACACACATGGGGAGAGCAGAGATCTATTAAAGCACTTGAGTAGCAAGGTAGATCTAATAGATTACAAAGCTCATGACCACAACAAGATCATGCATAGATAGAGAGATGAACACATAGCTATCGGTAGAACCCTTAGCCTCGAGAGAGAACTACTCCCTCTTCATCATGGGAATCAGTAACGGCGATGGAGATGGTGGTGGAGATCGATGGAGATGGCTCCGGGGGCACTTCCCCATCCCGGCAGGGTGCCAGAACAGAGACTTTCTGTCCCCCGAATCTCCCCTTCGGTGGCGGCGGCGCTGTGGAACTTTTCGTGGATTTCTGGTTGACTATTTAGGGTTTTGGTATCGGGAGGCTCTTATAGGCCAAAGAGGCAAGGTCGGTGGCCGGCCAGGGGGGCCACACCATGCCCTGGCGCGGCCTAGGGTTGCCCACGCCTAGGGGTGGTGTGGCCACCCTGTGGCCCCTCTTCGACTCTCCTTCTGGCTCCGTAAGTCTTCCGAGAAAATAGTAAATTTGGCTTTTGTCCCGTCCAATTCCGAGAATATTCATTTTCTGACTTCCTGGAAACAAAAACAGCAGAAAACAGGCAACTGGCACTGTGGCATCTTGTTAATAGGTTAGTCCAAGAAATCATATGAAAAGTACTCCAAAGTTGGAACAAAACACAAGAAAGTGGATAAAACCAAGCATGGAACATCAAAAATTATAGATACATTTGCAATGTATCAGCGCGGGCCCACCCCTGGCCGCGCCACCAGGTGGTGAGGCCACCCAGGACTCCGCCTCCGACCCGTTTTCGCCCAGTACCTTCCTTTTGATATGAAACTTCATAATATATAACCCCCTGGATCCCCCGAGGTTCGTGTATCGTGTTTTCGTCGTGTTTTTGTTTCGAGCTGTTTCTGCCAGGTAGAATCCCAGATTTGGAGCCACAATGTCTTCCTCTGGATCATCTAAGGGAGATTCCTTAGAAGATATCATCAACCCATACATGAGAGAATTGAAGATTCATCCCAAGGAGTTGTTGCTCGAAGGTGCGGAGGTCCGGATTAAAGAGGTTCAAGGCCCTAAAGGTGAAGGAAGTCTGGAGGACAGGATGGAAGCACTGGAGCAAGAAGTCTTTAGGTACAAGAAGATGGCGGAGCGCGAAGTGGATATCATCCATAAGATTTGTTCCGAACTCATCACCGAGCACCAAAAGGAGACTGCTGAACTCAAAGACGAAGTTTTCTCACTCCTCCAAACAACCAACGAACTGCAAGCATAGTTCTATGACGTTCAAAATCAAAACTATGAGTATGAGGTTAGATTTAAACGCATAAGTGATGCTGCAAGTTTCAGGATGTTGGAAACCACGTTGTCCTTTGTTGATGGGAAGCCTTTACCTTGGAAGACGGACGAAGATGAGAGGATACCACCACCACCTAAGGAGTAATTCGTCATCAGGTTTGGCATCCCCTTGGTTTGTTCCAAGCTTGGGAGAGTGTCGCGGTATCATATCACTATCTTCTATCTTTTTACCTTACTAGTAGAGTCATATCATGAATAGAGGAGTTATTATGTAGGATGGTTTGCATTATGGAAGTGTCCCCTCTCTCGTTAGATATGTATTCCTTGGTGTGAGTTTCCGTTATGGAATATTAATGAGAAGTTCTATCATTCACTCTTTTGCATAGCTTATATTAGTTTTCAATTCGTGGTTATATGATTGATCTTGTTGTTAGTATTGGTATCACTTTGGGATCATTGAGTTAATTTAGTTGGTTTTGCCAAACCTGGCTCGGTCAGTAGCAACACCTTTTTGAGAGTTGAAAAGAAAAAGATAGAAGTACTCTAAAGAAAAATAATTTCATCATCTTTCTTTCTTGATTTGCTCATAAGTCTAGTATTCTCTAGTTAAGATCTTTTGTGTTTCCAAGGAAGATTGCATGTTTGTCTTTATCACTTGTATGTTTGTTTCCTTCAACTCTTATACTTGCTACCCAGCCTTGCTAGCCAAAAACCTGTACTGAGAGGGTATTCTTCTCGTGCATCCACCTCCTTTAAACCAAAACCTTTGCCATTTGTGTCCACCATACCTACCTAGTAGCATTATTGCTATTCCAAGTAAATTCTTGTTTTATCTACCTCCCAAATTAAACTTGTTATGTGAAAATTAGTGATTAAAGCTCTCATGAACTTGATGGCACACTTTACCTTCTTGCATTTAATAAACTTGAACCATTGGGTCCTTCTTTGTTGCGTATATGCTTGCGCTTTATGAGTTGAAGTTAGCCGAACCATGTATCATGGGGAACGCTTTCAACACTTCATTTGGTACTTGTACCTAGTTGATATCATGTTTTTTTGCTTATGGATCCCGGCGGTGTGAAATCAAAGTGGAACTTGTAAGATCATGGAGTTTATATGTGTGTTAGAGAAACGCCTGGGCCGCTAGCCTAAGCCATGCCTAATCATGGTGGAAACTTGCAGCATAACTATAGTGAGCATTCTATGAAGCATCCTCAATAAAAACCTATGCAAATAGCAAATAAAAGATCACGAGATGCCCTTTATGCCTTGCCTTGTCATTTTGATTATGGGATAGCTCATATGTCATGTGCAAGGGGTACCCCGTTGGCGGTTCTCAATGATACGCATGTATTTACAATGACAAGAGCTTGCTCGTGACTGAAGTTGAGTAGCATGAGGATCGGTACTCATAAGTAAGGGGCAAGAGATTTCAACTTATAACTTGTCAAGCATATCCTCTTAGTTGTGTCACTTTAACCCTAATCACCTAAAGATGCCTATGATAGGGGCAATGAGAGCTGAAAGCTAGTAAGTATCATAATTTTTGGGAGCTCTTTATGATTCTTGCAATCCCTGCTTCCCTCTGCGAAGGGCCTTTCTTTTACTTTATAGTTGAGTCAGTAAACCTATTCCCTTCTATCTCAGCAAGTATTTTGAGTTGTTGTGTTTCATTCATTCATATGATGATTTATTCAATCATGTTTCCTATGTCTCTTGTTTTGCACATTGCTCTTATCTTGATGTTTACTACTTTGAAAGCTATCATTGAAAAACCAGCTATTTGTGAACTCCAGCAAATTATCAACTATTCTTCGACCAAGAGCTAAGTTTGCCATTACCAATTATGATTCACTTTATGTATCTTTATTGTGTTTCCTTTACTCATTGCAAGTTGAGTTATATAATAGTGAGTTGTCTTCTATTATGATCTATGTATTTGATGAATGTGATGCTTCTTGTCCGTATTCTTTTATCGACTCTTCACTCCATAAACCTGAGGCCATGTTTATTGAGCTCGCTTTGGGGACAAGTGAAGTCTAAGCTTGGGGGGAGTTGATACGTCCATTTTGCATCACTATTCTATGTCTTAATTCACTATTATTCATTGATATATTTCGTATTGAGAGGTGATACTTATGTTATTTCATCTATTTTTGCATGGTTGATGACTTTTGGAGCATGGCCCACTATAGTCAGGATTCTGATGGAAAAGGTGCTGTTTGGAGGCAAAATTCGCGAAGATCAGAAAATCCGGGAAAATATACGGAAAATCCTATTTTTCCAGAAGACTAAGGATGCCAGAATATGGAGTGGAGGTGGGCCACAGGGGGCCCACACCACCCCATGGCGCGGGCAGGCCTAGGCCACGCCTGGAGGTGGTGTGGACACCCTGGCCCACTCCAGCCTCTCCCCTCTGGCGTATATCATCCTCCCGAAACCCTAAGACTCGAGGAGCGACCACAGAAAGATTCCGCCGCCTCTGCGGGGCGAAAAACACCGAGAGAGAAAGATCTCTCCGGCAGACAGATTTCTGCCGGGGAATTCCTTCCCGGAGAGGGGAGATCATCGCCATCAACACCACCATCAAGCTTGACTTCATCGGGATCATCATCATCACCATCATCACCATCAGCACCCTCATCACCATCTCCATATTGCTGTAACAATTGCATTGAATCTTGCATAGTTCATAGGGGAAACTTTCTCGGTGTTGATTACTCTTTGTAGTTGATGCTATTGAGTGAACCATTGAATTATTGTTTATGTTCAGATTGTTATACTCCCTCCGACCCATATTAGTTGACTTAGATTTGTCTAAATTCGGATGTATCTAGACATGTTTTAGTGCTAGATACATCCGAATCTACCCAAATCCAAGTCAACTAATATGGGTCGGAGGGAGTACATCATTATTCCATCTCTGATCATGATCCATATGATGTCTTGTGAGTAGTTCGTTTTGTTCTTGAGGACATGGGAGAAGTCTTGTTGTTAGTAGTGGAGTTGTGTTGAGAAAGATTCAATAGATTGTTATTTAAGTTGTGGTGTACTTCTTCTAGTGGTGTCATGTGAACGTCGACTACGTGACACTTCACCTATATGGGCCTAGGGGAATGCATTGTGTATTTGGCTACTAATCGTAGGGGTTGTCAGAGTGACAGAAACCTGAACCCCCGTTAGGAAACCATTGCACAAGGGATGTAAGGGTCTTAGAGTTTAAAGCTATGGTTAGGTTTCTACCTTAATTACTTTCTTTACTTACGGATGTTTGCAAGGGGTATAATCACAAGTATGTATTAGTCTTGGATGGGGCGGTACATTAGCACAGGTTCACCCACACAACACTTAGCAAGCTAAAGAAGATTAATCGACTATATGAAGCGAAAGCACTTGACAGTCTTCCCATGTGTCCTCGAGAACGTTTGGTCATCTTAAGAAATACAACCGGCTTGTCCTTTACTGCATAAAGGATTGGGCCACTTGCTGCATTTATTCCTACTGTCTTTTATTTACTCATACTTTGTTTACTTGCTTTATCAAAAACCCCTAAAAAAATCCGTTTGCTAAGTATTTGTAGAGAATTCCTGATCCATACCACTAGCCAGCACCTTCTGCTCCTCGTTGGGTTCGACACTCTTACTTATCGAAAATACTGCGATACACCCCCTATACTTGTGGGTCATCAACAACCTCACTGTAAGTTGGGGATATAGTTCTGTGGTTGTGTCGTGCAGGTTTTCACGTTGCTGCTGGTGCCGGTAGTGCGCCCTGCCAAAGTCCAGATAACAACACCTTGGAGGTGTTTCCTTGCTCCTACTGGTTCGATAAACCTTGGTTTCATAACTGAGGGAAAACTTACTGTTGTGCTCATCATACATTCCTCTTGGGGTTCCCCAACAAGCTCGTTAATACACGAGTCAGCAACGACTTCTAATGCTACTCGTGCTAAGATACCAGTGACTCCATCAGAGCCCATACCTAATGATGCTTCTACGGAAGATGCTCAGCAGCCTGAAGTTGTGGTTGAGGTACCAAATAATGCACCTCTCAGAAGGTCAAAGTGGGTTAGAAAGTCTGTTATTCCTGATGATTATGTGACTTATATGAGTGAGGATATGAATGAGTCGATGTTGGATGATGATCCTGCATCATTTAAGGAAGCCATACAAAGTGATCATTCATCATAATGGCTTGATGCTATGAAAGATGAAATGAAGTCCATGAGCATTAATGATGTATGGGACTTCATAGAAATTCCTGAAAGAGCCAAAACTGTGGGCAGTAGATGGGTCTATAAGACCAAACATGACTCTAAAGGTGATATCGAAAGGTTCAAAGCAAGGCTTGTGGATAAGGGCTTCACTCAAATAGAAGGTATTGATTATAATGAGACTTCTTCACCTGCCTCTTCTAAGGACTCGTTCAGAATTATTATGGCACTTGTGGCTCATTATGATCTAGAGTTGCATCAGATGGATGTCAAAACGACATTTCTGAATGGTGACTTACATGCGGATGTTTACATGGATCAACCAGAAGGTTTTGTTTTGGAAGGGACGGAACACTTAAGATGTCGTCTTAAGAAATCTATTTATGGATTAAAGCAAGTCTCAAGGCAATGGTACTTCAAGTTTGATCAAGTGATAAAGAATTTTGGTTTCAAAGAAAATGAAGTGGACAATTGCATTTATGTGAAGTTCAGGGGGAGCAATTTTGTCTTCCTGATACTGTATGTCGATGACATACTCTTAGCTAGTAGCGATAAGAATATGCTGTTGGAAACTAAAAGGTTTCTCTCCTCAAAGTTTGATATGAAGGATCTCGGTGATGCCACTTATGTCTTGGGTATTCAGATTCACCGAGATATATCCATAGGAATTTTGGGGCTATCACAAAGAGTGTATATTGAGAAGGTACTCAAAAAGTTCAATATGAATAAGTGCTCAGCCTCGCCTGCTCCTATTGTCAAGGGTGATAAGTTTGGGACTTTCCAGTGACCAAGTAGTGATTATGAATCTGCGCAAATGAAGTTAGTTCCTTATGCTTCAATTATCGGAAGTATGATGTATGCACAAGTGTGCACTCGCCCTGACTTAGCATTTATAACCGGGATGCTTGACTGATATCAGTCTAATCCAGGGTTGGATCACTAGAAGGCTGCTAAGAAAGCTTTGCGCTATTTGCAAGGCACTAAAGGCCTCATGCTCACATATAAGAGAACTGATAACCTCGAGGTGGTGGGTTATTCAGATGCTGATTTTGTGGGGTGTGTTGACACTAAGAAATCCACATCGGCTTATATTTTCACCCTAGCAGAAGGTGCTATTTCTTGGAAAAGCACCAAGCAAAGTGTTACTGCATCATCAACAATGCAGGCAGAGTTTGTGGCATGTTATGAGGCAACCGGGCAGGTAGTATGGTTGAAGAATTTCATTCCAGGTTTAAGGGTGATTGACAGTATATCTGAGCCACTCACTCTTTTCTGCGATAATCAACCCGCAGTAATCTATTCGAGTAACAACAAGTCAAGTGGTGCTGGCAAACACATTGACATCAAGTATCATGTTGTGAAAGATAGAATCCAGGATCAGACGATAAGTATTAAGCATATAAGGACTAACGCAATGTTAGCGGATCCACTTACGAAAGTCTTGCCACCCAGTGTGTTTAAAGAGCATGTTGCTAACATGGGATTGGCAGAAAGCTTTTGATCCTGGAATTGGGACCGCTATGACACCATCTTACCATAAGCTAAGGAGGGTTCTTCTCTTTGATGGAATGATGTATAGTAGTCAATTAGTTCAATGGTACTTAACTGACCATTGTAATTTATTGTCTCTGTATAAGTTTTAACAAAGAGATGAGCTCATAAGTTTGTAATAAAGTATAAGCTTTTGGAGCTCCTAAGTTAAAGAAGTATTGTTTTGAAATAAAGTGGTATATTGTAGTAACTGAGTTCTGTGGTACTCTATGACCGTTGTAATTTTGTTGTCTCATATGCTGTTTTGTTGAGAAATGGGCTTATAAAGTTTTTCCTTACGATCAAGGGGGAGAATGTTGGATATTAGTGATCTGCAATTTTCTTTGCTCAAATAACTTAGGCTTATGTCATTTAAGAGGCGTTTAATCACAACCATTGGATGACCTGGTCAGGGGCATCCTGACCATCCATTTAGAGGTGTGGTTCCCCTAGTGCAGGTGCTATATAAAGGGGTCCTAGGGTTTGAGCTGAGTGGTGACTCTACACACGGCTGTGCTCTCTCTCTCTCTCACTCTCCCCTGCTATCTGATCAAAGCCAGCACCCACAACACTAGGAAGAACTACATCTATAACTAAATCAAGATCATCAGGTGAAGAAGTAACAAGTGGAGGACATGGCTGGTGCTCCAGATCAAGGTACACACCCTGATCTCTCTTTTTGTGGCTTAATCTTGAGCTAGTTGATCCTATGGATCCTAACACATAGGTCCCACGGAACCCATCTGTCCCATTTCGTAGCATCCCGGTTAGTCCAATTTAGTCCCAACAGGAGGATTAGTTGGGAGGCGGGCAACCCATGTCCATCCCGCTTGCATCCTTGTAATTATTAACTTGTCACACATGTAAATGTGGTTTCAAGAAAATCACATTTATTCTGAATTAGAAAGTTCAAATTCTAATAACCATAATTCCTGAAAACGCACAAGGTTGCTTCTTGCAATTAACCATTGAGGTTGATATTCCCATTGAACTACAACACATGATAAAACAAAGGTTGATAAAAGAGAATACACTGCAATCAATGACTAGACCAATAACGGTCATATAACTGTAAACCCAGTGTTATACACGCGACAAGAAAATAACATAGAAAGAAAATAAAATGGCAGCAGGGGACACATGATTTAACATGAAAAACCTCTCCAACAAAGAGAGGAATAAATCATGAGCGCCAACTGGCGAACTTCACTATATAGGAAGTGTTTACACAACACCGAAGATTTCACAGATACAACTTATCATCATTCGGCGGCTTATAAGAGATATATATAACGATGAAAACCTAGATCTTCAACGATCCAATGAAACAGTGTCTAGGAGAACTAGATACTTTCTTGATACAGTAGAAGCGGGACAATGTGAGAATTCTGAAAATTCGTCTTCGACAGGGGTCGAACTCTGATCGTTGTGATACACCAACTGTGACCCAGCCACTAGGCTACTAGCATTCTTAATGAACATGGACAGACTTCAATGAGAGGACGTCTTGCAAATAGAGGGTTAGGAGGCTGCTGTCCATGTAGGGGTGGATTTCGGTAGTCACTGCGTGGCAACCTTTTTTATTAATACTAGATAATTCCCCACGCGTTGCTATGGATTGTTAGATGAAAATGATAAATTAAGAGATGCTCAGAGCAAACAGAGGTGTATGAGCCATTTTAACTACAACTTGTGTAGAAATCCATATAATTATAGAAACACTTCCCTAACTCATTTAGAAACATTAAACATGCATATTTCCCGGAAGAAAATGAGAAAAATGTCCTTTCGATTTTGTGTTGCATACTTCATACGAAAAAAGAAAAGAAAAAATAGTACTCCCTCTGATCCATAATAAATATCAGAGATTTAGTTTAATTTATTCTAAGTTTGAACTAAAACCCCGACACTTATTATGGATTGGAGATAGAATTTGTCACGCATATCTTTGTAAGTTCTACACTTAAGTTTCTGCATGTACTTATAGACCAAATGCTCCGTAACAAACTATCATTATGTATGTCCCGAGTTCATCTACAATACTTGCAGTAAGGCAATGACACGTATAAAGAATAGGATTCTACACAAATAAGAGTAGATATTTTATTTTCTAGAACCATGGAATATTGCATAATGAATGATCGGGCATTGAATTCTTTTAGCTGCTTCAAGTAAAGTTCATTGTCTATAACTCTACCCCGTTTCAAAAAAATTGTCCCTTAGTCTAAGAACCAATACCTCACAAACCTTCAAGCTGCAAGAAACTATGAACACGATTAAATAATAAAGCGCACATTTAAAAAAAAACTCTGAACAAATAAGAGTTGATGCTTCATTTTCAGATCCATGGAATTAATATTGTGTATACGGAATGAATTGGAAAGAAATTCATACAGTCTCTGTTAGCAAAATTAATTGACCATTAGTCTAAGAAAAAATACCTCGAGTTCTTTAATCTTCAAGTTGGAAGATACATGATTCATGAAGTAGATAGGGTGTTGGAAGCTAGTGGATCAATAGATGTAGGACAGACCAAATTTCCTTCTCACAATAGGAGTAGTATTCATCGGGAGTTCATCACGAAAATTGTTGTAGTCCCCAGTGAACTGATTAAAAAAGTGAATGCACATCTACTATGCTCTAGTATCTATTAGCTAATATTTCCGAGCTTTCTAGCAGATCTGCCACAACAAAATATAGTTCATAGTTTTATACCATGAAGTGATATTTTTTAGAAATGGCTCATCGTCGACAAAAAAAGGAGAAAGATCTAGGAAGGAAGATTTAAGGCCAGGATGACACTTATGGAAAATTGACATGTGCACTGCTCCGTCTCCCTGCTCGCAAAGGAAATGCAGGGAACATTAGCTTTCGAATTTGATTTATAAGCCTAACCTTGAGGTGGCACGTTCCAAGCAGAGGAAGGACCATTGATGGAAGAGGGGAGTGAGAACCATGACAAAGATGTGTATTAGTTGAACCAAAGGTGACCAGCACTACGTCCCCTGCAACTTAACCAACATGAACCATCAATTTCATGAAGACCAATCAAATTATTACAGAAAAACTTAGATCTTGGTAAAAAAAAAACTTGGATGATCTGATTTTAACCAAAAGAGGTAGCTATCAACTCACCTTGTCTCCACCCATCGCGTGGGTGCTTCAGAAAATATAGACGGGCACATAGGACAGAGGCCTTTGCTCAAATCCGCTCTTGCGTGGTGGGGAACTGCTCGATTGATGAACCAATCAGTCAGGATGTTCGATATTTGTGTTTTCCTATGTCATGTAGCACAACTCGTGATGGTGGCGCCGGGATTATTGGGCGCGCATGACTGTGCGTTGGGATCTGGCGACCGCTGACGTAAAGTGAAGGATGATGATGGCTCGTGAAGAAAGGTGGAGACATGAATTGGGAAGATGGAGACGATGCAACACGCAGTTAAGTTCCTGAACAGATGCTCGAATCAGTGAGCGGCAAGGAAGAAATAGGCTTGGGGCAAGTGGGAGCATTGATTCCATGATCAGTTACAAAGAGGGAGACGAAGAAGTAAATAGTAGGGAGGGAGATTGAGAGCACGAGACCAGCAGTTATCGGTCGATCCATCCAGATTCTACGCGGTGGAGAAGAGAAAGAATATTGGACTGGTTGCTTTTATGGCACATGGGTTGAAGAATGCGCTTCTATTGCACATTACACCGACCACCCTGGAACATGGCGGGATTTCTTAGCAGAAAGAAAGGGAAAAAAGGAAAAATGATGATGTGGCAGCGCTGAGGTGGATATGCTGCATGTCAAGAGAAATAGATAGTGGGGATGAACTATTTAGATATTATAGATGAGACAAAAGGAAAAAAAAAGGTTCAATGGAAAACGCACAACATTGCTTCTTATTGTACTCCCTCCGTTTTAAAATATAAGATGTTTTAGCTTTGTGAATGAAGTGTATCTAGACCAGTTTTAGTGTGCAGGTTCACTCCAAACCTAAATGAACCTACACACTAAAAAATGTCTAGATACGTTTTTTCCACAAAGCTAAAACATCTTATATTTTAGATTCACATCTTATACCCCTATAATTTTATTGCATTTCGTCCAAAAAAAGATGTCACACGTTGTCTAGATTCACATGTATCTAAACATATTTTACTATGCAGATATATGTGAATCTAGATAAGTATGCAACATACTATTTCGGACAGAAGGAGTACTCTTTTCCATTTTCTGGAACCAAACTTTCTGCTTGCCCCAACTTGTCCAACTGCTGTCTCTCTACAACGTAGCCCACATACCAAAAACAAATAATACATCATTACAAGAAAATTCTTTTGAGAACCACAAAAAAAGATGGGCACTACTTTTTTTAACCAGTTCACACGTTTTTCTGCTCGATCGTTTCTTTTATGGCGGCTCGGAAAACATTTTACAGGTCAAAGGTAGAACTATAAACTGAAGCTAACAGAAAGAAAAAAACAAAGCCAGAATGTAAACAAAACTATGTAAAAAGGGGGGGGGGGGCATTATGATAGATCTTGAGGTACAAAGAAAATCAAGAAGTTTGTGGATCTAGGAAACCACTAAGATAACATCTGATAATAGGTAGATAAACAGACAAGTTTCTTGCTCTACTTCTATAGTTTTCCAGTCCTAGAGTTCAAGGTCATCAGAGCATCATGCAAGACAAGCTTCAGGCGTCTCATCCAAAAATACGTCCATAAGTTCATTCATGCTGTAATTATGACATGCACAATGGGTATGACATGAAAATTGTGATGGTCCAAGAAAAATAACTGAAAGTTGTTTGTTGGTGAGAACAATGACAAATAACACCGGATCTAAAATGTGTGATATGCTTGGCAGTAGTGTTGTATATATAGACGTTTCCTGGTTAAAGAGGCAGGCCACTTACAGAGAAGGTTTCCTATGTTAGCCAGGGAGACATGCATCGACCGATGGATGGTCTAACTAGGGAGTCTATACTTACGTAGAATTAGTACTCAAATTTGAGACTTTGGAGTGAAGCAAAATAGAAACTGTGCTAAATTGTGATTGGTTGTGTGATGGCGATGATATGCTACCATTTCAACCGTGGCTGATGGGCATCACTATTTATATTGGAAGAGTTTTGTTATTCTATCTGACTCTCAGCACTGGCGAAGATCATGAATGGCTTCACAAGTTATTCCGTCAAAAATAAGATCTCCAGTCATTTGCAGGTCAATGAAGAAATTCCATCCGGGGATAATATATTCCCTACGGATTTGGATACTTCCATTTGATGTCTGCCTTGGGTTCAACGTACTTCAGTATGCTCCTCGTTGGCTGGAATGCTAATTAAACTGTTCAAAGGTTAATGCAGTTATGCTAATGGATTTCTTGCAGTAGAAACAAATCCTTGGAACCTCTTTCTACTCATGGATTGCACTTGTAGATTGGATGCTGCGCACTCCTTTCATATGGAATAAGAGAAATCTAGTGTGAAGCCCGCATTGTTGCGTGTAATTCTTTATATTATCTTACAAAATACTAATGACGGTCAAAGGAAAACCAGTTGTTTGGGAACCAATAGTCCAATATATATTAAACTGAACACCAATTGTCACATATACAAATAGTCCATGTCCATTGCAAAATGTACATATAAGGTTCGCTAGCAATTGGATTAATAGCGTCCACTAGAGAAGTCGAGAAGTTACGGAACTAAGAAACCACTGAGATAAAGATCTAGAATATGTAGAAAGTGGCGAAGGCCGGAAAAAATTGAGGTAGAGCGAATTTTAGAGCATAAAAATTTGATACTCCCTCCGATCTATAATAAGTGTTGGTGATTTTGTACTGTTTTAGTATAAAGTTTGTACTAAATTTCTGACACTTATTTTGGATCAGAGGGAGTACAAAATACGAAAGTAATTTGAACACATCAATATGGTACTTTATTTCCTAAATAGAATCACTTGTACTATGTCCAAAGCATTTTTTAAACCAAAGTAGGCATAAGATTCAACAGTTTTGATAAACTGAGGAAGAATATTGTGATATGTTTGGCTAGTGCTGCTCCCCATTACCATGACTGCTCGTAAATACAGCAGCTGGTGTCCGCCCCGTCCGTGAACGTCACCACCGGAGTCCTGCTAGTCCGTCCCATCCGCGGGCGCGAACGGCGTCGCCGGAGTCCCTCTATTCCCCATCCACCATCAGTGAGGGAGGCTACTCCGCCACATCTGTGACCAGCGCTGGAATCCGTCTCTTTGTCTACGTCCCATACTTCGCACTAGTAGAAAAATGTCTATAGGCGCAAGTTCATTGGTGATGCACATGAAAACCGCATGCTACTAATAATATCAGCAGTCTACCAGTAAGGTTCCTTCAAAAGGCGCGCAATACCGATAAGTGGGGCTCACGTGCGTGCCTCTACGCCACTTAATGGTAGTGTGTGGCATTCGACGAACTAGTAGCATTCTTTTTTGCTTGCATATTACCAGTAAGTGGGGTCTATGTGTGTGTCCCAGGCTAACTTACTGGTAGTGTGTGTTTTTTCCGAACTATCACTAGTATATTTTTATGAGTAACGTGCGCCTGTTTTGGAATGCGACCGGTAAGTCACAAATCTGAATTAAAAGTTAGCCACCTACCACTCTCCCCCTTCTTCCTTGCCTGCTTTCTTGTTTTCTCTCCCACCTCCTGCGCTCCATCGCCTCTTCACTTTGCCTAATTATATCAAGTTAGCTACATAGATCTAAACAAATCTCCCTCTCTCACTTCCTCTCTAGCTAGCTACTGCTCCTAGATCTACTTAATTAGTTACACAAACTTCTTTTTTTGACATGTTTACACAAACTTCTAGATCTACTTAGTTAAACCTTTCACAATGGAAGTTTCTTAGCATAGTATCCTAGGTACTTTGCTTATGGTATTTTGCTTAATGAAGAGAGAGGGTTTTTTTGTATCTTAGAGCATCTCTAAGAGACCTCGTAAACGCGTGACCAATATAGGCAGTTTGTGGTGTCCTGTAAACGTTGTTTGCGGTTTGGAAATCGTCCACGCGGAATAGAAACCGTATATGAAACTGAAGATTCAAAAAAGAAGTGGTTCATGTGAAATCATATAACAGTTCGTCGATTGCAGAAGTCGATTGTCCACGATTCACAACATAATTTACATATAAACGACGATCAAAAGCCTATGCGATGTTGCGGCGGCGCTGCGCTACCCTAGTGCGAGCAAAATGGGATCCAGGACACCTCACCGGAGCCTAGGGCTTGGCGGCGACGCGGCGGCAACCTGACTCGTTGTCTTGTCCTTTAAAGTGTTCATTAAAGGTACACTTTAAAGGATAAGAACTAAATATTTCGTAGCGGATATGGAAGGAAAATAGTACTCCCTTTGTTCACGGCGCCACCTCGGAGTTGATGATAATGTGTGCTGGCATGTCCTTCAGATATGCAGCTTGGTATTCTCGTTGTGCTTCAGATCTAGCGAGATTATTTTCTCGATATGTCACTGACGTTCGTTGTTATCCGCGACGACGCTGGCGGTCAAGGCGCGGTGGTTTCTCTAGAGCGAGGATGTTGGACCGAAGATGGTGGATTTGTCATTCTTCTCCAACTTCATCGATGGGAGGCGGTGGATCCTAGTTTCAAGATAGCGCGGAGACGTTCTCCGATCAACGCGCCACAACAATGATGTGCCTCGCTACGTGCAACAACCATGTTCGTAGTCACTGGTGATTATTGGATCTTGCAATGGTGATTATTGTCACTGGTGATTTTTTTGCTCTCAACCATTAGATTTAAAGTGATTAATAAGATATGATAAATATGTGGTTGCTCTAAAAAATACATGATCTTTTGAAAGTTTATTTTAGGCTTCCAAAACATCTTATAATTTGAAATTTACTGTACTCCCTTCGGCCCATATTAATGTTATTAGATTCATCTAAAATTAAACAAATCTAAATTTAGATAAATCTGAATTAATTTGTATGGGATCGGAGGGAGTAGTAAAAATGGTTTTCAGTTTTGGCTTGGACACGAAGAAGGCCGGGACGGAATAGTCATCAGCTCGCCTCCTCCTCCTCCTCCTCCTCCCTACGCCGCCTCTATAAATACCCACCCGCATTCTCCGCTCCCCAGACTGCCCCTCACCCCCGAGCCAAGCACGCGCTGCGGAAAAAACCCTCGAGTCGAGCAGGCTCCAGTTGCTTCCAGAAGTTTCCAGGACGGGCGGGCGCGGGCGCGGGCTCGAGATGGCGGCGCCTCCCCTCGGCGAGCGCTGCGCGGTGTGCCGCGGCTTCGACATCTCCGTCCCCCACCAGGCCAACTGCTCCCACTGGTTCTGCGGTAACCGCCGCCCACCCGCTCACCACCTTTCCCCTCCTCCCCTAGCTAGGATTCTCCGGCCGCCCGCCCGCATTCGCGCCCGGGCTGGCGCTCCGTCGCTTAATTTGGTTGCTCGATCTCGCAATCGCGCGTCCGTACGCCGCATCGCCGCGAGCGTGTGGGGTTTGCGTTCGAATTGGTTGGTTGGTTTGGTTGCAGATGTTTTCTGCAGCGTTTCGTTGGATTGCGGGCTCGGCTCGGATCGGTGGTTGCTCTGCTCTACGCGCGCGTCCCTGGCTCGTAAATCGTAATGTGCCGATTTGAGATGGGTTCCCTAGTTAGCGCTTGCGTAGTTGCTTTGCTGAAGCGTGATTTGCTTGTAATGTGCCGATTTGAGATGGAATCGCTTAGCCAGTGCTCTGATGAAGTGTGATTTGGTTGGTGCTTGTGATTTGGTGAGGTCAGAGTTTTACGGTTCTCATCATGCTCTTAATTTCATATCGAGCTGCTCGATCGGTTCGTAGGTGTGTGCTAGTGGAGCTTCATATCAGGTGCTCCCCATGATCATGTTAGACTAAGAAGGTTCAAAGCCTCTGGTGGCGCTAGTGCATTCGCGCAGTCTGCAATGTTTGAGGGTGTAGATCATGTTAACTGCATCCCAATACTAGATCTACCTGCTGCTTTCATGATCCTTCAGAATGCTAACTGTATATGATTATTATATCATATATGGTTGCTTCGCTTCATTAGATCTGATGCTAGACTTGGCGTGGTGTTTTGCGCTGATGTTTGACTTACTGCAAACATTTTGCTGCTCCGGACTCTCCATGAACAAAATTAGATCCCCACAGCTGAATAGAGACATGTGTGTTTTGCGCTGATCGTTTGACTGAATGCAAACATTGTGTTCCTCATGAACAAAATTAAAATCTCTACCTTTGAATGCTTATATAACTTGGTCATTCCATTGTGTTTTGTTATGAATGTTCGGCTGACTGCAAATATTTTGCTGCTCCTGGACACTTGATGAACAAAATCAAATTGAGCTGCACTGCTGTGTGCTGACATAACTTGGCAATGTTATTGCGTTCTGTGACCTGATTTTTCAATTGACTGCAAACATTTTGTCGCTCCTGCACTCTCCATGAACAAAACTGAATCTCTGATGCTGTGTGCTGACATAACTTGGCCATGTCATTGGATTTAACGAGTCACATGATGCTACTGTCTGTGTTGTGTCCAGGACACTGCATCGTGGGTGTCTGGCTGCATGGATCTGTCCTTCGGCCATCCGATTGTCCTCTATGCCGTCGCTCCATAACTCTGCTGGTGCCTTCTGAAATTGCTTCCCTGCTGCGTAATGAACCAGAAATCGCTCCTGTCATGAACCGGATTAAGCAGTACAATGCCCATTTCGCTGGAGCTCCTCACAATATGATTCAGGTAATCCTGCCATATCTTCTGAGTATCATTGCAATCTGGATTACACACATGAAAAAGCCTGAGTTCCTTTATTACATCAGTACACGATTTTGTTCTTGGCTTCTTTTGTTATGTTAGGTTTAGCCGTTTAGATTGTTGGTGTACTTTGCAATGAAATGTTACATTACCTGTGAAAAGATAACTAACCATACGGAGTTGTGCTGTTTTAGTTTTGTTTGATGAACTCATGTTAATTGATCTACAACAGTCTGTAGAAGCAGTTCTATTATCTGCACATGCTTGTACAATACAATCTCCCCAAAGTTGTTACGTCTATCCTTCGAATCTGCTTAGAAATAAATCCAGTGAATGAGACTGAAATGCCTATCAGAGGATACAACTGAACTCAGTTGATGGTATACTGTAGTCACACCTAACTAGTTGTGCAATATGCATTATCAAAGCCATTCTTGGTAAACTGGCTTCTCCAGCATTCTGTGAATTGAGATATCTTATGTTAGCATATGTTCACTCTAACAACTGTTCTGTCCAGCTGTAAAATTTGGACCCCCTCCATGTAGTCAACTAACTGTTTAAATTGATTGTATGTGACCCTCAGCATGTTGCCAAATTCATGTCATTGGAACCTTATAGCCGTTATATGCTATAGAATAAAAGAAGTTTTAACCTATTTGGGACCGTGCATAATCATTAACCACGGAAGGTTCATGCGGTATGAATCACAAGCTAAGTCAAGCGTCAAAAGCATGCTCTTATCATACAAAACTGTCTTATGGTTGTTCCATTTTACGTCTCATCTAATGGCAGGCTGCTTTGCATTTGCTGGGTACATGTGTTTTGCAGTGGTTGCTGGACCAGCCTTTCTACATCAGGAGGATGCTGACAGAATTCAAAGACACACGCCGTGGACCTCCCTTGTTCTTCAAAATCCAAGTCGTGTTGGCAGTAAGTCTATCCATGTCTCCATTAGTCTAGTTATATCATCTTCATTTATCATGTCATGTTATTTGGCCTGTCACTTATTAGATAATGACGCTTAGACAGTGGACAGCATAGTCTGGTACTGCAGTACGCTATTTTCTAGAATTTGCATGATGTCAGTGGACCAGTAAACTCATACCAGTACTCTTAAATCCCAGTTAATTACTTTCATTATTCTGAGTCATCGCTTCTAAATTAGCAGTGTACCAACTGAAAATCGATCCTTAGGTTACTCACTGTGTACAAGGAATTCAGAGTTTGTCAGTGTCAAGCACCCAATTTCATTGCTCAATTGTTTTATTTTTGTAAAATGTGACAAAGTGTGAGATTACTATACATCGTTGTGCTTTATTGGGAACTTCTATATTTCTGCAAGTCTCAATGGGCCAATATTTATCTTCCCTTTTTTTCATACTTTACTATACTATTGTCTGCATGTTTTTTTAAATATATTCTCACATCGCTCAAGCAATGCATTTTAAACAACAACTGCTACATCGTTGAAAATTTTGTTATGAGTAATGGGAATCCTATTTCATAATTTATCAAGGGTTTTTTTATTGGAAGAACTACTGGTTATATGGATGAATTACATTTCCTGGATGCTAGTCCATTCTCACCATGCTGTCATTTAGAATTTACTTGATAGAAAATTCTGGGTTAGTGAAGACAACGTAATCATTTAGCATATCACCATCGTGATTTCTTATCAAAATCTTGATAAAAAAATAGCTTGTTGCTGTCAAAATCTGAACTGTCAAAGATGAGATGAACTATAATTTAGTCTTGAAGAATCAGAGAAACATTTTCTCGTTGGCATTGGTCTGGTTAGGGATGCTTATTTACTATGTGGTCTGCTCAAAGTCAGGGCCATCAGCCAGATTAGATAGGGCAGTTACCCTGTGATTTCGACTACTTCTCTGTATCAGCCTTGTACTTCTTTAGTTTCGGTCTTTCGGACACTGAATTTACGGCTAGCAATGTTTCAGTCTTATAGCAACCAATAACTAGCAGCAGTTCATGATACACATTCTTTGAGCATGTACATTATCACATAATTCTGGTCACATAGCATCTGCCCATTCCGAATCAACTCTGTTGGATGGCTTGCAGGTAGTCCTCTCTCTGCTGTACCTCGTGAGCCCTGTGGACCTTCTTCCTGAAGGTAAGACAACCAGTTGATTCAGTCACCTCACTCCTCTTGGCAAACTACTAGTAGTAATTCCAAGAGCTTCCGTGCATGACTATGCTGTTTTTGTTTCCAGCTGTGCTGGGGTATCGGGGTCTGCTGGACGACATCGTGGTGTTCATCGCCGCCTACGCCTACATCTCCTCTGCCTACCGGGCCGTCCTCGTCGCTCGACACGCCTCGTGAACTACTGAACTGGCTGGTATATCTGATGCCAGCAGTTACTGACAGATAGCCACATTGAACTGAACTTTGTGAAGCTGCACCATCTGAGATCGATCGACATGATTGGTGGACATATATAGTAGATATTGGGCGGTGTAGATGACCTACTTTCTTCGGTGGTAATCTGGTTCTGGTAGATACATACCACGTTTGAACCGTTCGACTCATGTTACAGTGCTCGGTTAGGGAGAACCATGTGCCATGTTAGGTCAGGAGATATATGGATAATCTGTGTGGCAGTATGCCTATGTTTCCTGAATGACGGCAAACCTCAGCTCCTGGTACTAGTGCTGCCCTATGCCGTAACGCAAAACAGTTGCATCTGCAGTTGGTTAATTGCATTTCGTCTTGTGCTTTGCAGTTAGTTAATTGTATTCTGCTTGATCTCACTGGTCAATTGTTTTTTCCCCCTTTTATCTCTGTTTTTTCGGGACAGCCAGTTGCTGGAGGTTTACCGTGCGATCAAGCTTTTTCCTGAAATCACCTATAGCGTCTCACAGCACAAATGCAGCATCGGCTCGAACCAGAAAAGGAGGCAAAATACCGACGAGTATGTTTGGAGACAACTTGTAATCTACACCGCACATTCGCACATAAACATGCCTCCTATCAACTTCTAATCAACACTCCTGAAGGATCATAGCGAGGTCATAAGCATAGAATCAGCCATTCCAAATTTGCAAGGAATAGCAAGCAAATGCTTCCAGTCATAGAAACAGAACCGCGGAACCGTTCGGCACAGGCAGAAGTGGGATTCGAAAACTGGAAAAGGGTCAGAACTCCCACCAAGCACCAAGCACCATTATTCTACCTAGCACCTCTCATCGCCCGGCTAGTCGCGGCCACAGCACCAAACAACATTATTCTACCTAGCGCCTCTTCAGTAACTCGCCGTCGGGCTAGTCGTGGGGCTTGTCCTTGTCGGCCAACAGGATGTCTTTCCACGCCTCATAGAACATCCAGGTGATGCCGGAATTCGGCATCACCTTCAGGCAGCTCGCACCCCACCCGCGGTACATCCCTAGGAGGCCCTCCTCCCGGACCGCTTCTGCTAATGCGGCCACCATGTTGGGCGGGCACTTCCCTTGCAGGGTGCCAACCATGAGACGCTTCCTCGCCACCTCCAGCGGGAAGCTGATCGTGCTCGCCGTCAGACCTGCAGAACCGACAGAGGAAAATGTTACGCCCGTTCACTCTCGAGTTTCAGGTTATTGTCTGGGCAGCAACTGGAATTCCATTCCCTCCTGTAAATTGATACTCGATTTTAAGGTATGCGCTCAGTTGGTAATTGAACAAAGCTAGTTTGCAGGCAGTGTTGGATCCTTTTACCTGTCAGAGCTCCTACGATTAGCAGCTCAGGACGGCTCAGTGATTTCTTCTTATGTAGGCGGCAATACAAGGTCTTGATTGTGTCGTACATGAAGTAGTAGCATGTGCTGTAAGGAAGCATGCCGACTAAGGTCGGACACAGGCCAGAGTAGAGACCTCTGATACCTTCAGTTTGATATATCTTGCTCAAGGCAAGGCTCATGCTAGGATACAATACTCGGTCGACGGTCAGACGATCCTGTCATACAACATAAAAAAGTATGAAACAGAAGTAGTACGCATGATTTAACAACTGAGGTTGGAGAAATGGTTTTGAGTTTTGGCTGTCAACATGGTGGAATCAGTTCATGGATTACCTTGATAACTTCAAGAGGATGGCACACCAATGTGCCAGCTATCCCAGCAGCCGCACCAGCAATAGCAACTGGAGATAACAAGTGGAGCGGCACCTCGATTTTCATGCCGCCAAGCTGTATCTTTGGGCACCCATCCTCTTTCCATTTCTCTTGTGTTGATTTCATGCCCCTCTTGACGTACTCGAACGTTCCGAGCTCGATTGCTTGAGTTGGAATAATGCGGATCATGTTGATTCTATTACCCACCCAGAGCCCTCGCCACCCAGTTTGTTCCATGATCTCCACCAAACTACCACCGATATGTTTAGATCCTACACCTACAACCATTCTAGTCCTGAAAAAAATATAAATACCATGATATTATGTGGCCATTGTATAGAGAAACTTTGGTTGAGAGCTAATACAGTCATAAATTGCATAGAGAAACATAAGTTGTTTTCTTAAAGTATACTTCAAAGTTCAACGGCCAACTCAGCAAGCCCTGCAGATTCGTAGCACATCAGTAAGATGGTGTCCTGGAACTTGTTTGTGAAGGTTGTTACACGTTGTCTTTGAGTTTCGGGATTTTGTACTCAGTTTCCAGTCAAATTCTTGAATCTGGTTACTGGATCAACCATAGTTTCATGACACACAAATGCTTTGATGAACAACTTGATAACAAATAGAAAACCCACTATTGTGTAAAAGGTTATCTTGCCAAGGCCAGTTGGCTGGAGAACTAAATTTGTCACATCTGAACTCCCAAATGCATGCACCAGCCACATATCAGATAAAAAACCAAACTTACAATATCAAGGTTCAGCACATTAGGCGTAAAAATGACACTGTACTACATAAGGAGAAAATAAATGAAAACCACGTGATAAAGTTGGTTACCTGATAGTCTCAAGGGGAGCAAGAATAGCTTTAGACATGGCACCAGCTAACGCCCCACTGGTAAATTCCCTAATCTCTCTACTCGTAAAAAATGTCTGCAGTGGATCGAAAAAACAAGTCTCAAGACAATCAGAAACAAACCGATGACCAGTTTCACAAAAATCATAAGTAAATGCAAAGATCACATGCGCATCCAGATACTTGAATTACAAGCACCGAAGGGCAAATGCTGTTTCATATATTTTCCTTTGTTCAAACCAATCATGGAGAACATTTACAACAGGACCGAAATTCCTCCCTAAGTTACCTAAGCATATATATACTAGTTGGATTATCTCAATATTAAAACAAAACGGTACTTTAAAGTTTAAATGATAGTGGATGAGGCTTTTATTCTCTTCTGCCCTTCAAAGTTATTTCATTCTTTCCTCTTAGAGGTTCTCATTCTCCACAAACTAACATGGATGCAAGAGGTGTATAAGAAGGGGAAGATGTACTCAGCTGTTAAGTTTTAAATAGTATTTCCCACTCCTAGCCTATGTCAACTCTATAATTCAGTAAGTCCTGGAGTAATATGATCAGATACCCTAAATGGCAAAAGACGGCATGATTCTTGTGCATCGATTGTTATAGTCAATAGTAAAGAGAATCCGTATGTTGAGTATCCACAGGAAGGCGACAAAAAGGCGCGAAAAAAAGTAAGCTAAACCATTTTGTTCATGCACGAGACGACAAGAGATAACAAAATTGAGATTAACTATGTTAGTTTGGGTGCATTATTAATAGATTAAGAAACGAGAAAACCCTACAACTACAATGAATCGGCAATTATAAGGAACGAGAGAAGCAAAATCACTCTAGGAAGGTAGCTACTCGTGACGTCCACATACACAAGTTAAATGTACATGCAGTTCATGTGCTGTGCAGAAAACAGACATCCCTCACGACAACAAGAAAGATTTCAGACGATATTTGACGCCATTGCTTTCACAATCCCAAACCGAGGCAAACGAACGCGCCCATCCACCCAATGGGAGAATCACCATTGGACCCATTTAAGCAGACGAGAACATGGAGCCAACAACAACCTAAATTCGGATGAATGGGAGGGGCATCCTTACCCTGAGGGCTTCCCCGACGTCCAACAGCCCGGTGCCGATGGCCTCCACGACCTTGGCGTCGTCGTCCTTGGGCAGCGCCATGACGAGGAGGTCCTTGTAGCCGCAGCTGCCGGCGGCGGCGCCTCTGGTCCCAACCCCGGCGCCGGCGCGCTGGCGAGGGACCCGCCGCCACCGCCGCCGCTAGGCGCGTCCTGGAAGCCCATGGCGGCGCGTGCAGCGCGACCACCACTTCCCTCGCTGTCCTGCTTCCGTATTTGGAAGTGCCGCAAGAGATTTCGCTAATGCTCGGCGCGGCTTGTGCTCATGGTCGATACCTAGCTCTAGGTATGACGAGCGGAGGGCGGCGGCGGAGGCGGGTGGTCGGCGGCGCGCAAGATCCGCACGGTGTCGCCGGCGCCGTGGGCAGGCGTTTTTGTACCTGCCTGTTTAGTGTATCTGTGGGCTAGAAATGATGGGCCCAAATAACAGCAGTGACGGGACGAAACGGAGGCCCATCAGTGGTATAGGCCAGTCATCAGTAAGAAAACCCTCCCTCAAATCAAAGAAAAAATCAGTAAGAAAAACCGTTTCCCTAGACAGAAATTCCCTTTCACGGCCAGTCCTCCGACATCGACGGCTCCGCCGCCCGCCCTACTCTTCCCGCTCACTCCGACAGTCCGACCTCCGACGAAACCATGGCGCGCCCGAGCCACGAATTCGCCCACGGTACGCGCCCCTCTCCCCCCTCCGCCGCACAAAACCCTAGCCTTAACTCACACGGTCGGCTCCTCACCGCTGCAGCTCCCGAGACGCAGGAGATGCAGCTTCTCTGCGCGACGACCGCGGGCAACCTCGCCATCCTCGAGCGTACGCCTCTCCCACCCCTTCTCGCTCCGGCCGGAACCGATTTTTGTGTGTTTGATTTGGGGGCGGGCCCTCACGGCGAGGTGCGCACTTGCAGGAATGGCGAGGAAGCTCGACGGTGGCCGAGGCCGCATCGCGGAGGCGGTGGAAGCCGTCAGAGAACGCGGCGTCGGGGCGCTGCACCTCGCCGCCGGGAACAGGAAGGCGGAGGTGTGCGAGTACCTGGTCGAGGATGTCCGGGTGGATGCGGATGCCGTCGACATAGACGGTGTGTGCTCTCTCATGTCATGTGCATGGAAAAGTCTGAATTTGTGCATGGAGAACTTCATTTTTTTTTTCATTCCTTTGTCCTGCATATAAACTTTGCTTCTTCGTTCTGATGTAAATGCGCAAGCTTCCTGTTTTCCGTGCTCTTGACAGGTAGAACACCTCTGTTCTGGGCAATTACCTGTGAAGGTGGACACGTGGATATCGTCAGGTATCTTCTTGACCACGGTGCCAATCGAGATCATGTCGACAAAAAAAGAGGGTTTACTCCTCTCTTTTTTTTTTACACAAGGGAAGGGGCACGAAGGACCCAGAAGCTGCATTAATTGGCGGGCATAATTATATAGAGGTCCCTGCTCCAAACAGGGATAACAGAAAAAACCCTCAGTTTTACAAAAAGGACCTTGATAGAGACGGCTAAAACGCGACCGGGTCCTTCTTCTCCGCCAGCGATGAAGGATCTGAGGCTACGGTCGCCGCCGGCGAGACCGGGGACAAAACCACTTGGTTCGCCAGCAGGGTGGAGTACCGTGCCTAGATCGAGTTTCCTCCGAGATGGCATAGCCTGGAGGCAGAGGTGACCGTGGTGCTCACAGCACGACACGGCGCAGAGTGGCCCCTTTTGGCCATAGATCACTTCGGCGAGCATGTCCTCCGTGTAGGAACTCCGCAGCGGCGCAGCTTCCGACCTGCAAACGAGCAGATCAAATCTTCCCCTCCTAGCAGCATGTCCAAGCACAAGGACAGGCCAATCCTCTTCCCCGCCACCACGGTCAGCCAAGGGGAGAGGTCGTGCCTCGTGGGTAACACGCTGCAGGAGCTTGCACTTATTTATGGAGCTCGCCCCGACCTCCACCATCAGCTTCCTCCATGGAAGCACAACAGAGAAGAGCGGAAGCGACTGCTCGCCGGCGTGCGCTACCGACCGAGAAGCAGAGCTCCAAGACTTGGTCTTATTGTCGGAGATCCCTAAGCCCAGAACAGCCGCCAGCCAAAGCTCCCCGCCACCTCAAGCCTAGGCCACGGAGGACGACCAAGAGACTCCGGCGAACTACTCCCAGACGCCACGAGGGGACAACACACCAGCACAAGATCTAGGACTACTACTACTACAAGGGAAAGAAAAGACCTACCACCTACTCCAGCTTCTCGCCAGCCACCATGGCTGCCGGGGAGGAAGGGGGAGTGGGGCGGCCGCGAAGGACGGGAGTCGACTCTCAAGGACGCAGGAGTCAAGGGGAGGAGTCCGGTTACTCCTCTCCATGAGGCCGTCAAAATAGGTAACTCTCTCTACTCTTGCCACTACTCTCACATATTCACGTGATGAATGTCGTGGCATAACTCAATTCATATGAGTAGAAAGAACTAAAGTGGAGCATAGAAGATATGATAGTAATAATCAAAAGGAATTGTTGTGGAATTGATTGTATTCATGTTCCAAACGTCTGACTCAGGGAACTGTGAAATAGTGGAACCCTTGCTCTCTAGAGGCGCTTATGTCGATCCATTCTCTACTTATGATGGAACTGATGGATTTGCCCAAGATACACACACAAATATATGGTGGAGAAGATGAAAAACACACACATTTTCGCAGCACACGTCTTGTGCTTTTTCTCTGTATTTCTCGACACATCAACTCAGCTGATTACATGTGTTTAAATAGTCACGCTCATAGGTTGACACGCACCCACTAACCAGATAACTATCACGCACACACTTGCTAACCATCTGACCTATTCCTAAGCACAACGGGTACACGACACAGTGCGTGCGCATGCATGCAAGGAATGCGCACGCATGCACCTTCTCTTTTGACTAAACTTGGTCATAACTAAAGCTAGTCTTCCGCTGGTACATTTGAGCAATTCTCTTAGCTAGCATTTGCACGTACTTATCTCCCTATACCAGACCGTTAGCTTGTATACACACCGATCGCATCTCCATGTGTATACACTTCGCAGCTTTCCGGCCGGACGACTCGATTACATGAACAACTCAAACAAACAAACACGATGAACTACAAACTAACAAGATTTGTTCCAACAGGAACACCATTGCATCTTGCTGCTCAATATAAGCAGGACGGTGCCATGAAGATTTTGTTGGATCACCATGCAGATGTAAGTTTCATCATACGTTTCGTTATAGTTCTCTTGCAGTTATATTTGATAATCTTTGGGCATCTGCTATTTCTGTTTTACTTTTAGTTGAATCTTGGCAGTAAGGTCAGTTAGTATTTTGCTGTTTTGTCCCTAGAATCTGGACAACTACACAGAGTTGTAAACATTTGGAAATTAGATTAGCATTCTCCTTTTAATCACTAGTTGGTTGTACAATCATGTCCTGAAACTTGTTTTGTTATACTTGCTGTCAATTTTTCAAGTGGTCTATTTCTGTTGAGGAACCTGACATTCCACCCAGATAGACACACGTACTGCCACGAACTATATCAGAAAATAGAGGAATAAGTCCAACAAATTGATAACGATGGTTTAAAAGAACGATCAGCAGTTGGTGTCCTATCGTATTGGAGATAAGATCTACTTACAGAAGCTTCCTTGCTTGTGGTTGTTGCTATGGTCATTCTAAAATATGAATTGTTGGATGATTAGATTCAGAACAAAGATCTGTGGAGCTGATGTGGAGCATCAAGGGAGCTAGAGAACAAAGAAGGGCAATGGGTGTGAGCATCAATACCAAAAGGGGAGCAAAGGCAGTATGTGTTTTGTGAATGGTGGGATTGGGGGACACATTAAGTAGTAGAGGTTGAACTTGTATAGGATGGGGAGGTGGAGAAAAAGTTTGTTGCAAATAAGAGTACCTCACTGAATCGATTTTTTAACACTCAAAAGAAACACACATTACCTGGACTCTAAACTTGTGCTGGGTGAACCCAAACTGATATGGGGTGGCCCGATCTTCTCAGTAAGCGGATGGCAATGATAATGGTGGATGATAGATAACTAGCCTGTAGCTATGAACTCTCCCGCTCGATCCCTGATGCCGATGCAACAGCTCTCGAACCTTGTAGGATATTCACAACACCACGCTCTTGCGCACGCAGCCGTGACCACGAGCGGTAGTATGCAATCTACTCATTCCCAATGGAACAACAGATCACACTCAATTATAGTTGGTAGATTCGAACACAGGGTAATTCCAGAGGTTCTATAAAAGAAACAACTCCAAAATATTTTAACGTGGTCTGAAACCTAACTAGAGGTCGTCCCAAGGCTTATAAGGGCGGCTGGAGCGACCAGAAACCGAAACTAAACGCAAACGACTCAAACTGATACAAACCGACTCGGACCAGATTCGGTCGGCGGACACTCCGGCCGAATCGGTGACAGTGGCCAGCCGGACACTCGGTGAAGTGTGCCGACAAGTCTGGCCGGAAACTTTGAAGTTTCCGGTGGCGTCCGTAGTGTCCGAATCGGCATACTGAATGTCCACGCCATTGTTTGCCTCGACCAGGCCGGATCCGGTGGATCTGGCCGGACACTCCGGTCGTGCATCTTTTGCCTTCGTCTTGATGATCTTCTCTTCGCCTTCCTTCCGCCTCCTCCTCGTGCATCCTTGGGCGATCATCATGTTGGGCTTCTCTTGTAGCCCCTCTCCTCCTCGCGCCATGCTTGTTTCTCCAACGAACCTGATCATACATAAATGCATAGACTTAGGCAGTATAAAGTTCTCATCAATCAAAATACCAGATTCGTTTAGGAGTAAATTCACCTGTTGTTCCAGTAGCTTAGCACGAGCTCTTGTAACAGTCCAATTCTAATCCCATTGACTGATCCTTTCTTGCAACAGTTGTAGCATCTTCAAGAGTCATTGGGTAGGTGTAATTGTAGGATATCCTCATCATCTCCCCTTCAAAAGGCGCGACCTCGACGCCCAAGGTCTTCTCCAAAGATATGGTGACAAATCAGCAACGTTGAAGCTATTGCTAACTCCACCAAACTCCTCAATAGGTATATCAACCGAGTAGGCGTTATCATTAATCTTGGCTAACACCTTGTAAGGACCAGCACCACATGGCTTCAATTTTGACTTTCGAAGTAGTGGGAACCTATCCTTGCGTAGATGCACCCAAACCATATCTCCAGGCTCAAACAACACTTCTTTCCTTGCTTGATTACTTGCAGCAACAATGTTCTTGCCTTTCTTCTCAATAGCCTCTCGAGTCTTCTCATGTATTTTCTTCACATAATCAGCACGTTTTGATGCCTCCATATCAACTCTCTCATGTAATGGCAGAGGCAACATATCAAGTGGCGTCAATGGCTTGAAACCATACACCACCTCAAAAGGACAAAGCTGAGTAGTTGAATGCACAGCCCTGTTGTAAGCAAACTCAACATGTGGCAAACACTCTTCCCACTCCCGCAGATTCTTTTTAATCATGGTCCTTAGTAGCTGTGACAATGTTCGATTCACCACCGCTTGACCATCTGTTTGGGGATGACATGTAGTACTGAACAGCAACTTCGTTCCTAGCTTGCCCCATAAGGTCTTCCAAAAGTAGCTCATGAACTTCACATCACGGTCAGAAACAATCGTCTTTGGTACTCCATGTAATCTCACGATGTCCCTGAAAAACAGGTTAGCAACATGCGACACATCGTCGCTTTTGTGGCAGGCAATAAAATGAGCCATCTTAAAGAACCTATCCACTACCACAAATATAGAATCATGACCTCTCTGAGTTTTAGGTAGACCTAGCACAAAATTCATACTAATGTCTTCCCGTGGAGTAGTCGGTGCAGAGAGAGGTGTATACAAACCGTGAGGCTTCAGCTTAGATTTCGACTTGTGGCATGTAATACATCGGCTCACAAATCTGTACACATCACGCCTCATCTTGGGCCAATAAAAGTGATCAGCAAGCATGAGCAACGTCTTCTCACGCCCAAAATGACCCATCAAACCTCCAGCATGCGATTCCTGCACTAAGAACAAACGCAACGACGATTCTGGAATACATAGTTTGTTAGCTCGAAACAAATATCCATCATGTATATGATACTTATCCCATGCGTTTCTAAGAGCACACAAACGATATGGTTCAGCAAAATCATGGTCAGTTGCATAAAGTGCACAAATAGCTTCTAATCCAGGAATTTTAACATCAAGATTGGTTAATAACATGTTCTTCCTAGATAGAGCATCAGTAACAATGTTCTCTTTTCCCTTCTTATAGTTAATGATGTAAGGAAAAGACTCAATGAACTCAACCCATTTAGCTAATCTTCTATGCAAGTTTGATTGAGCTTTCAAGTATTTCAATGCTTCATGATCAGAATGTATGATGAATTCTTTTGGCCACAAATAATGTTGCCAAACCTCAAGTACTCTAACAAGTGTATACAATTCTTTATCATAGATAGAATAATTCAAACGAGCACCAGTCAATTTCTCAGAAAAATAAGCTATAGGCCGACCCTCTTGCATCAAAACGCCACCTATGCCTATATCACTAGCATCACATTCAACTTCAATTTGCTTCGAAAAATCAGGTAATGCAAGTAATGGTGCAGAAGTAAGCAAACGTTTTAATGTATCAAATGCAATGTCTTGAGCCGCGCCCCATACAAAAGGAACACCTTTCTTTGTCAAATCATTAAATGGTGCAGCAATGGTGCTAAAATCCTTCACAAAGCGCCTATAGAAACCAGCGAGACCGTAAAAACTACGCACTTGACTAACATTCATTGGAGTAGGCCAATTCTGAATTGATTCAATTTTAGATTGATCTACCTCTACTCCATGCTTAGAAACAACAAATCCTAGAAATATGACCTTATCTTTTGCAAATGTACACTTCTCAAGATTAGCATACAGTTTATTATCACGTAACACTTGCAAAACTTGTCTAATATGAGTGCAATGTTCAGATTCGGTGTGGCTGTATATGAGTATATCATCAAAGTAAACAACCACGAAACGACTAATAAACTCTCTCAAAACATGATTCATCAAACGCATGAAAGTACTAGGTGCATTAGTAAGACCAAACGGCATAACTAACCACTCATACAAACCGAATTTAGTTTTGAAAGCAGTTTTTCATTCATCCCCTTCTTTCATCCTAATTTGATGATAACCACTACGCAAGTCAATTTTAGAGAAAACAGCAGCACCACTCAATTCATCTAGCATATCCTCTAAGCGTGGAATATGATGACGATATCGAATAGTGATGTTATTAATCGCTCTACAATCAACACACATGTCCCATGTACCATCTTTCTTAGGAACTAAAATAACAGGAACAGCACAAGGGCTAAGAGAGACACGAATGTACCCTTTATCCAGCAACGCTTGTACTTGCTTCTGAATTTCCTTAGTTTCTTCGGGATTAGTCCTGTAAGGTGCACGGTTGGGAAGTGTGGCGCCAGAAATCAGGTCCACTTGATGTTCTATACCATGCAATGGAGGCAAACCTCAATGCGTCTTCCGAAACACATCCCCAAAGTCCTGCAAAACAGAAGAGACACCAAGAGAAATGGGGGTCATGTCGTTAGAAACCAATACCTCACCCTTATACATGAGCACAAGTGGCATGGCTGTAGGATCCTCACGAAACTCTCATATCCTCCTTGGTGGCTAGTATCAATAACCCAGGCACTCTCTCACTTTTTGTTATATCACTCAATTTAGGCTCAATTACATCAGGAATAGTTGTAACACAGTCTCGCCGAGTGGTAGTATCTTCCTTCAAGTTCACCTCTATCTTCTGGCGAGAATCATTCACAATTTCTTGTGGTGTCATTGGCTGCATAGTAATCTTCTTCCCTTTGAATTCCAAGTGATATGTATTGGCTCGGCCATTGTGTTGCACATGGCGATCATAGAGCCAAGGCCGACCCAATAGTAGGTGACAAACAGTCATAGGAACCACATCAAAATCAATAGAATCTTTGTATGGACCTATTTGAAAATTCACACGTACCATATGATTTACCTTCATCTCACCATTGTTGCTCAACCATTGTATGTAGTATGGCTTGGGATGAGGTAAGTATGTCAAATTCAGTTTGGCACATAGTTCCTTACTTGCAAGATTTCTGCAGCTATCTCCATCAATAATTACCTTGCAAGCTTTGTTTGGTTCAACTAGAGCTTTTGTTTGGAACAAGTTGCAACGCTGGGATTCATCAACCGGTTGCACACTAAGTACACGCGAAGATACGACAATAGTGGGTGCACGCTCAGCATATGCATCAGCACCTTCCTCGCCGTCATCAATATCATCATCAGAAGCTTCATCTCCACTTTCTACTTCACCTTGTTCATTAACAAACATAACCTTGCTGTTTGGACAATCCTTCTTGTAGTGACCTCTACCTCCACAAGTATGGCACACCACATCACGAGTACGTGCAGTAGACATGTTGGAACCCGAGCTAGCAGCAGGAGCAGCGGGTTTCCGAGCATTAGAACCAAACGAAGGTGTACTTGCTGGTTTGGCCGATGGTGTAAACGGAACAACAGCTGGTGGCATGACTGTAGGAGGTGTAGACCTGGCCGAAAATCTGCTGGAGGATGGAAAACGAGCACGTGACTTTGCCTCTTCTGCCAACTGGGATTCGGCCTCTCTAGCATGATGCAACAACTCATTCATGGTCTCATACTTGTGATGACGAACAATGCTCTTGATTAGTAACTTCAAATTGTTTAGAAATCGCTGCATGGTCATCTCAATGGACTCACGAATTCTAGCACGCTGCATAAGCATCTCCATCTCCATGTAGTACTCATCAACTGTCATGGTGCCTTGCTTCAGTTGCGTCAATTTATCAAAAACTGATCGCAAGTAGTTGGTTGGTACGAAACGAGCCTTCATGATTTGCTTCATCTCGCGCCAATCCATCACAGGAAGTTCATTATCCTCCCGCCTATGTTGCACAAGAGCATCCCACCAACGCAAAGCATAACCATCAAATTCAGATGCTGCAAGCTTGACCTTCTTATCTTTTGGATAGTCAAATAAGCGCCAGAGTTTCTCAATCTTCAATTCCCAGGTGAGGTAGTCTTCAGGATCAATGGAACCATCAAACTTAGGAATTGAGAATTTTGGCTTTCCCAAACCATCATCAGCAGCTTGGTTGGGCACACGTTAACCACGCCCAAGATGGGCAAACCCACGACCATGAGCAGGTGCATGGACAGGGGGAATAACACGTCCCCTGCCAACATGTGGAGCAGCATCAACAGTGCTACCCTCATCGAAATCATCAAAGGCATCATCATGTTGAGGATCTTCCCTTCTATGCAAGGCGGCTGTCAAACCCTCAATGGACTGCTGCAAAGTGGTGACATTGACATTGAGCGTAGCCACTTGCGTTTGGATAGTATCAACTGTCCCAACATGCTGATCCAATCTCATATTCATATCTTGGAGATTCTTGTCAATGGCATCTGTCGTGTTAGTAAACACACGTGTCAAGTGGGATTTCAAAGCCTCATATTCACGCCAATTGACGAGCTTCTCATCCTTCTTTTTCTGCAACACAACATCATTATCACTAGTAGACATGATTAGTAGGTTAGTGCAAAAATCAGAATCTGTATGGTGGAAACTCTCACAACTCACTCGCAACTAATAAGAAAGGAGATCTTATCGTTCCAAAGTGAATAGAGATGCTCTACCAAACGAAATCAAAGACTGATGCACTTGATATGAAGTGAATATCAAAGGTATAGAGAACGATCGCTGGACACACAGGTTATTTAAGGTGGAGCTATAGGTATGGTATCCTATCTACACCGCAAACAAGTCCTAGTGTTGATCGTACAAATGCCCAAGAAACACACAGTGGAGATAAACGTGGCAAAGCAACTTATGAAAAGGAATATTGCAATGCACAAGAGAGACGCTAGTAATAGCTCAAATAGAATAGGCACAAGATTGCTCAATCTACCAGTGCTATACAACAAGGCCTCCAATATTGCACACTTCTATATCTCTTTTTTTTTGTCAGGCTTGTAGCTCTTTTCTCTCTTTTTTATACTGATTCTCTTTTCTTTTCTCTTTTTTTTGATTTTTTTCAACTATATTACTCAATGCAAACGAGCACAGCAACTTATAACAGAACTGGGCCGGATAGTCCGGTTGATATTCGCCGGAGACTCCGGTTGGGCCGGATAGTCCGGTGTGATTCGTAGGATAGTCGGTTTGCACTGTCGAAAATTTCTGCCTGCAAACCCTAATGAGCAGCTGCCGAGCAAATCAACTAGTCTCGTGGGTACGTTCCTAGGCACAGATGCTGTAGATAGGCTGTGTCTATGGTATGCAAACAAAGGTACGCTATGTGGACTCGGAAAAACGATTAAACACTTGCGGAAACGGTGGAAACAGCGGAAACGGTGGGAACAACGGAAAACAAGATCAAACCCTACACCTAGACACAAACGGAAACTAGACTCCTACGAGGAAAAACCTGCAGATCGGATCTATGAGAAGATACAATCAGCAACTAAAACTTGAAAATGATGCAATCTAGTCTATGGCAAATCTTTTTGTAAGGCTTTTTCTGTATAGGACGAAAACACTCTCTAATCTATGGATGGATTGGTGGATGCTTACCGAGGCAACACTAGAAATCTGATACCAAGATGATATGGGGTGGCCCGATCTTCTCAGTAAGCGGATGGCAATGATAATGGTGGATGATAGATAACTAGCCTGTAGCTATGAACTCTCCCGCTCGATCCCTGATGCCAATGCAACAGCTCTCGAACCTTGTACGATATTCACAACACCACGCTCTTGCGCACGCAGCCGTGACCACGAACGGTAGTATGCAATCTACTAATTCCCAATGGAACAATAGATCACACTCAATTATAGTTGGTAGATTCAAACACAGGGTAATTCCAGAGGTTCTATAAAAGAAACAACTCCAAAATATTTTAACGTGATCTGAAACCTAACTAGAGGTCGTCCCAAGGCTTATAAGGGCGGTTGGAGCGACCAGAAACCGAAACTAAACGCAAACGACTCAAACTGATACAAACCGACTCGGACCAGATTCGGTCGGCGGACACTCGGTCGAATCGGCGGACAGTCCGTCAGGCGGACACTCCGGTGAAGTGTGCGGACAGTCCGGTCTGGCGGAAACTTTGAAGTTTCGGTGGCGTCCTGTAGTGTCCGAACTGGCATCTTGAATGTCCACGCCGGTTTGGTTTCGACCAGGCCGGATACCGGGTGGATCTGGCCGGACACTCCGGTCGTGGCAGATCTTTTTGCCTTCGTCTTGATGATCTTCTCTTGCGCCTTCCTCCCGCTCCTCCCTCGCGCATCCTTGGGCGATCATCATGTTGGGCTTCTCTTGTAGCCCCTCTCCTCCTCGCGCCATGCTTGTTTCTCCAACGAACCTGATCATACATAAATGCATAGACTTAGGCAGTATAAAGTTCTCATCAATCAAAATACCAGATTCGTTTAGGAGTAAATTCACCTGTTGTTCCAGTAGCTTAGCACGAGCTCTTGTAACAGGTCCAATTCTAATCCCATTGGACTGATCCTTTCTTGCAACAGTTGTAGCATCTTCAGTAGTCATTGGAGTAGGTGTAATTGTAGGGATGTCCTCATCACAAACACAACTGTCAAGGTCACTGTGTATTTTTTCTTGGGCCTGTTTTTCCGAATTTGATTATCCAAAATATGGATTGCCGACGATTTAAGGAGGGCACAAGTCTTAGTTATCTTTCTGTCTCAAAAACATGTTGGTTGTCATATGGATTGGAACACTAATAGTGAGGAGCTCACTAGTGATGCACTTAATGCCCCACTACCAAATATTGTCATATCGAATTGTTGATGTGCATTTTTCCTCATTTTTTTTGTAATGCTGCACCAGCTGGACTCTTTTTCTTTCATTCACTAAGGTTCATTGTCACTGTGACATGGTTCTTATTTGTTATTCATGTATCTGACAATTGTCATTAATCTGGTGACAAATTACTTGCATCTTTTTAGTGTAACAAGATTCTAGACAGTTACAGATCACCTCTCATGATTGCTATCTATAGTCGCTCAGTGAAATGTGTGAACCTACTGCTAGAGGTACAGCTCCTTCTTATGCGTTAAGCTGAAAATGTATCCTAGTTAATGGAAGATGTGGACAAATTAATTTTGACAATATTACTCAGAGAAACCATCTATGGATCTGTTAAATGCTAGGCTGGTGCAGACGTGAAGGGTATCCGTACTGTGACCCCCTTGCATGCTGCTGCAAGAAATGGCCTAACTGATGTCCTCAAGCTCCTATTGGATGCTGGCGCAGATCCCAATGTTTTAAGTGAAGTAAGTTTTATGTTCCAGCGTATATTTTGATCACACTGACACCATGATTGGTTTACACATGTGGGTGTAACATTTAATAACTAAGCATTGTCCATCCTTAAACCTTGGTTATACGAGTCCCACAGTCAGTCATATCTAACTAATAGTCAACTCAGGTTAGGTGCACTAATATAAACTCAGTGATGTAAACTTGTAATAGGGACGTGTAAATTTTAATACTCCCTCCGATTTATATTAGTTGTCATTGATTTGGTACAACTTTATACGGAATCACTGACAATTAATATGAACCGGAGGGAGTACTGGAGTATTACGAATCATAACTTCTGTTTTTTTCAGGTGTAACCTTCTAACCTTTTCATTTTCTTGAAGATCAATATTTTGGAATGACAACATATTAAAATTCTTAATGCTAATACATTTTTCAAAGAAATAATTTTGGTTGATTTATCCTGCCAATTTTAAATGCCTTTTCTTCCCTTATAATTTGAATTTGTGATATGGAAGATGTATTAGTTTTCAATCTGCAAAATTGTATGTCTTGTACATAATACCTAGGCACTTATGGTAACGACAGGAAGCAAGTTGTTGTAGGATAAAGATTGAAACCCAACAAATACCACACAAAGCAACAGAAATAAGAAGGTAAAAATAAAAGGTAATATACCACTAGTAGTGAAAAAGACAAGTAACATTGCTAGTGATGAAAAGTCATTTAGGAACTTGCTGCCTGTTGTTCAGATAATGGATGAGTTAATCTCCTGGGCTCCGAATCTAGGATGCACGTATGAAATAGTTTATGACAAAAGACTTGTTAGATTATTTACAGACATATGCACTGCCTCACCTACTTTTTGGCATCAACGGAATACTATCGGTCAAATTCTTGTCTATTCACCTTCATGTGGCTGAATTTCGTTCATTTTATTTCTCCTGCAAATACATCGGCGAGAATCAACTTCCTCTTTTCTTAACAGTTCAGTCACTTGCCAATACAACTCGCAGCATACTATGGTACACACAAAGATGTTGAGATCCTGTTTGAAGTCACCTCTTCCCGTATTCCAGCTGTACACGATTGGAGCGTTGATGGAATAATTAGTTATGTGAAGTCAGAGCCAAAGGTGGAGGTGTGAGCAACAACATCATTTGCATATTAGAATATCTTTACTTCTGTGCCATAGTTCTAAGTAAAAATTTAAATCAAATTTAGGCAAGAAACTTAATATTCATCTCTCATAGTGTAAAGACTTTTTTTAAAGGAAAGCGGTGGAGGAAACACCCACAGCGAGTTTGATTTTTGAAATAATAAGAACCCAATTTCACATCCGTGAGGACTTGAACCTGTGCGGCTGGATCGTACATCCACTCCCTAACCAAGTGAGCTAGACCCACTTCTTTAGTGTAAATACTGTTGAAATGTGAATTCTCGTTTTTGATACTTTTGAACTTAAAACTTCTATTTTTGGACACTAGATGACAATCCCTCCTTTTGGTGTTCCATTCAAAATTGTGATGCACCGTAAAAGTTTTAAGAAAAGCAAAGGTGGATACAGTGAGATCCTGTGGAAGCGTGGGGCGTGTCAGAGTATAACAAATGTAAGCGTGGGGAGGGTATGGACATACCCGTGTCTTGCCCACATCCATAATCTGATTTGTTTCCTCATTTGTTATACGGGAAAAGTCAGCCAAAGGTGCTAATGAGGACACGGGTATGTCCGGGAAAAGTCAGCCAAAGGTGGATAACAAATGAATGATTTGTTTCCTCATTAGCCATCCATAATCTGATTTACCCATATCCATTGGGCATTTGGGTACAAATCATTCATTAGCAGGTTTAGAGTGTGCTAAGAAAAACGACACTAGGCTGACTTTTCCAATCAATGACGGGACTGTACGGATTCGTCGATTCATGCTCTCATGGCCGGCCGGCAGGACAACAGCGATTCGTTGACGCGTGCTCTCACGGACGGCCGGTGGCTGGTCGTCTTTTCCAGCGGCAGATTGGGCGCACGGGGGAGGACGGGGCAGGTCAAGGGTGCTGCTAGAAGAAGGGCGGTGGCACATGAGGAAGAAGCGGGCCTAGGCAGTCGCCTTCTTACTGACGCGTGTGCTGTCCGGTCGCCATCACGGAGCAGCAGAACTCTCGTCGTTGTTGATTTTGGGGACGGGGGTGCAGGGGGATTGGATGACCCGGGTATTCCCCATCCTTACACTCACCGCTCATGGATATTCCCCGTATCCAACCCGTACACGATGGGTAGAAAAAATGTTGCCCATACCCTACCCGTTGTGTTTGGGTATGGACATGGGGAACGGGTATGAATACCCAACGGTAGGCTTGGGGGGGGGGGGGGGGGCGTAATAGGGTACTTCAATTTCTGCTTGTTTACGCTAACATGCAATAGTGAAAATAAATGAAATTATAACATGTTCAAATATGAAAAAAATATTCCTTTCTACGTTCTTTGCACATAAATGCCCGCAATCTTGAGGTCGTTTAATTTCTATTTAAATTTTCAGGATCATCCTCTGTCTAAAATGTCGGTAGCTAAGTTGTTAGAAGAAGGAGACAAAGCTATGCATAAAGAGGATTACAATGCAGCATTAGAATTCTATAACGTGGTATGCTATTGTACTACTCATGCTCCTGAAGTTTATTTATTTTCACCTTCTATTGTGTCTCATTTATATCAATTGCAATGGCTTGCATCAGTGCATCACTATCTGATGTTTTCCTGGATGCTCGTGCAAACTAGAAATATGTTTTATTTCTCTTTGCTAGTGTTTTCCTACTCTTATTACTGTTGTATTTCTCGATATAAGGAGGCGAGGAGTGCAAGTCTGAATGGATGAATGTATTACATAGTCCAAGGGACAAGTATGTATATGTATCACAAGGCTCATGTAACTCGAAACCATGGCCAAGTGTATAGGCACTTATAAGTTATAACTTGATGGTGCCCTTATTAGTGCCAGCACGGATAAGCTTGCAGGCCTTCGCAATGGAGTTTCCTTTTGATATAAGTTGTTCTCCTTCTTTTTTGGTTCTACGTATTTTTCATTCATTTACTTACAGTCTTTGTGCTAGAAATCTAAGGATTATATGCAGATTTGTCAGAAAATATGTAATTGCTGACTGTAGGCTATGATGCTTGATCCTGAAAATGTTGATTCAGCCTTGATCAGCAATAGGAGTTTTTGCCAGCTTCAACTGGGCTACGAGAGGGTGCTTTAAACGACGCCCATGTTTGCAGGGCAATACGACCTGACTCTGCAGATTCATGCTGGTTGCAGGGCTACTCATACGTGCTACTACAGGTGAGACAGAATCGGCATTTATTTATACCTTTTTGACGATCCACTCAACTCCATATCTTCACTCTTAGGACTATGAGAAGGCATGCGATGCGTTTCTTGATGGTCTCAAATTGAAGCCAGGATTTGTTGGAATCGAGAAGGCGTTGAGGTAGCCTACTTGATCTGCTTTAGCTGCAAGCTTTACTTAAAAGTCCAGTTTGTGATATATAGTATTTAGTTCCATCAGTTGGCATGGTCCTGTATAAATAAAGTCCAGTTGGTATGATTCAATTGGTATGGTCCTGTATTATACCAACAAAAAGTCTAGTAAGATATTTACGCCATCAATAACAAGAAGAACTGGTGGAAAGGCGTTCAGATGAATGCTTTACTGATGGTATTTTCCGGAATGTGCAGGGAAGCTCTGAGATTATTGAAAGAATCTTATACCGACAAGAAGAACGGCTTAGAAGGACAATATCGCGAAGCACGTTTTTACCTTTGAAGAGAGCAATTTGACTAACAAGTGTTGCGCCTCGACTCTTTTTGACAAAATAGCCTGCTGTGTGCTCAAGAACGTGGTGCTTCATGTGTACATAGGACAAAGCTCGAACCTATAATGCCTGTTGAACCGCAGGTTCTTGTGTGTGTGTGTGTGTGTGTGTGTGTGTGTGGCAGTGGGGCTGCAACCCTGAACATTCGGCCATGCACACCGACTTTGTAGTACTAGACTAGAAAGTGATCGTAATATCTTCAACCGTGTGACTGATGTCGCACTCTGATCGAGTTGACGTCGTGATGATTCAGCTTGATATTAGTAGATCTGGACATGGTCATGTATGATATATCTTACCCTATTGATGCATGCATATTTTATTTCTTCAGAAAATATCTGTGCGTCTGTTCATTTTTTTTTTGGTGGGGTTGACTGTGGTGTGTGGTATGCAGTTCGCTGTCCAATTGTTGTTCGACTCAATGCTCTCTGCAAAATAGAACCCTTGAGAAGCAGAAGGAAAGCTGGTGAAATGAAACAGCACCCTTGATGGTGGAGGCGGGTGGGTGGGGTGGTGCTACTGGAGGGGGTCGATGATGCTTTCGCCTTTGGGTGGCGGTGCTGCTAACGGAGTCGATTTTGCTACTATACTAGAGATTTTTTTTGCTGCATACTCTGTTTTACTTTGCTACCTAAGGTAGGCGGGGCGGTAGTGCCGCTAGCAGAGTAGATTTGCTACGACAATAGAGATTTTCATGCATACTTGGTTTTTTGCTACATTGATGTGTCTAAAATGCTACTCCCTCTGTTTCAGTTTACTAGTCTTGCTCGTATATCTAGGTTACCAATTTGAGCACTAAAATATAAATTTTATAGCACAAAAATTATACCATTAAAAAATATTTATATTATTAATAAAATTGATGATCTAGGTACACACGCAAGCCTTGTAAACTGAAACAGGGGGAGTACAATGCATAATTTTGCTACGAGATATCCAGTGATGTCTCGCTGAACTTTTTGGATGGTGTATCTTTTTTTAAAGGCCATTCAGCATGCTTTATTGACCAGATAACAAGATTACATCGTTTAGGAGCTTGCTAAGAATAAACCTAGGGGGTAGGCCATTCAGCATGCTTTATTGACCAGATAACAAGATTACATCGTTTAGGAGCTTGCTAAGAATAAACCTAGGGGGTTTACCGACTCAAGTACAAGAAGTGCAAAACTGAAAAGAATTCCTAGCAAGCTCATGAGCTACCTGGTTTGCATCCCTATTACGATGCTCCAGAACCACCTTATCGAAACCACTCCAAAGAATATTACAATCATCGAAAATTGCAGCCGATGCAGTTGCTGAGAATCTTCCATTATTCATAGTGTCAACTATCTGCACACAATCGGTTTGGAGAGTAAAAGAATTGCATCCAATCTGTTGTGCCAGAACTAGTCCTTCTCTAAAAGCATAAGCTTCTGCCATAGGAGCATCCATAACGTGAGGTAAAAACACGCCCCTTTACTTGATTCCAGATCAAAAGCTGCATCAACATTAATCATTAGAGTATCTTCTAATGGTTTTTTTCAACCCACAGGTATTACATGTGTTTTTTTTTTGCTTGCAATCGTGTAATTCCTGGCTATAACCGTGATGGATAGAGCTGACCGGAATGACAATTGAACTATCTTTCTTTTGTTTCTGGTCGAACTTTTTTTTGCCACAATATAAAAAAAGGGATTATGGATATTTTGTACACGTGTTAAGTGGGGTAGGATCGGCAAAAATATCCTGGAGACGCCCAACACCGGAAAAAACTAGTCCGTAGAGAAATTTCCCTTGAAAAATAATTCCCATCCCCCGGACGACCATAGTTCGGGTCGGGTCGCGTCGTCTAGCACCCTCGTCCTGGTCGCTGTGAGCGCCGCGTGTCCCTGCGGGTCCCACCACCTTCTCCTTATCTTCTCTCCCAACTACCCTCGTATGAAGCGAACCTCCATTAATCCTCTTCCCAATCTCCGACGCCGGCCATTAATCCTCCAAGGTCCATGCAGGTCCACACCACCTAGGGGTCCCGTCGGCGCCCGCTATCCGTGTCGGTGGTGGCGCTGCCCGCACCGGTGTTAGTTCTACCAGCGCTGGTGGTGGTAGAGCTCGAGCGCCGCATGCTTTGTCCCGTCGGTCGCCGATGACCTCCACCGCAATGACCTACGCCGCCTCGTTGCAAAGCCACACGCCGAGCACACCATGGAGGTGCGCCTCCATCTGGGCTGCCATGGCCTCGCGCCCACTTCTGCTGCTAGGACGACGAGGCTTTCCTCCGATAGGGGCCTCGCCGGAAGCCGTATAGCTGCTCCCTCTCTCACACCTCCGGCGAGGACCAGTATTTTAAGCTGACGGCTCCTATGCATGCTACCTACTGCGACGAAATTTGCTACCGACGGCTTGGGTTGTTGCTACCGGGTGAGGTCTCCAATGAGGTGCTAGAAAAGTCTCCGGCGAGGTCTTTGGCGAAGTAGGTTTTTTGCTAGATTAGCAAAAAAATCTGCTACCACCGTTTACTGGGTTTGCTACAATAGGTTAATTTTTTGCTACGTCGTCTAAGGCAAGGTTTTTCCCAGCGAGTTTTCTGGACCGAGCTGTTTTTTGTTACTGCAGCAAAAGCATGACTTTTTTTTTGCTACTGCAGAAAAAACAGGATTAGGACAGTTTTTCTATTTTCTGGACTAAACCGTATTTTTGCTACTGCAACTCTACTGCAGCAAAAGCGCTCCCATCGTCCGGGGACGCCTAGCATGCGCCATTTCCCTTTCATTTCGCAGCCAGTCGTCCTCCCACTTCCGCTCCGGCCGACCAAACTCCCCAATTCTCCGCTTCAAACCCCGCCGCCCCGCCATGGCGTGCCCTTGCCACGAACATACCTACGGTAAGCCCCTCTCCTCCCCTCCGCCGCCCAAAACTCTAATCGTTCGTTACTCACGCGACCGGATCCACCCCCCTGCAGCTCCCGGGACCCCGCAGCGGCAGCTCCTCGGCGCGGCGACGATGGGGAACCTCGCCCTCCTCGAGCGTACGCCTCTCCCTCCCACCTATCCTCGCTCCGGCAGTGCTGTGCGCGCGCCGGCCCTGGTTTCGTGTTCCTGATTTGGGCCCCCCATCGACCGTACCGTACGTGCGCGCGTGCTGCAGGGATGGCAAAGAAGCTCGACGCTGGTCGCGGCCGCCTCGCGGAGGCGGTGGAAGCCGTGAGGGACCGGGGCGTCGGGGCGCTACACCTCGCTGCTGCGAGCAACAAGGCGGAGATGTGCGAGTACCTGGTCGAGGATGTCCGGGTGGACGTGGACGCCGTCGACATAGACGGTGTGTGATGTGTCTGCTCTCTCAAATTTCATTTCGTTAACGTGCTACCGTTACATCGAAAGCCTGAATATATGCATGGAAAACTTCATTTTTTTTTACTTGAAGACTTCGCTTATTTGTCTGTCCTGATGTAAATGCATAAACTTTGGTTGTTTGTTCTGACGTTAAGTCCTGTTTCCGTGGTCTTGACAGGTAGAACACCTCTGTTCTGGGCGATTACCGGGAAAGGCGGACACGTGGATATTGTCAGGTATCTTCTTGATCACGGTGCCAATCGAGATCATGCCGACAGAAAAGGAGGGTTTACTCCTCTCCATGTGGCCGTCAAATTAGGTAATTCTCCTGCCATTACTTCGTGTATTCAAGTGATGAATGTCGTGCCGTGACTCAATTCACACGAGTCGGAAGAACTAAAACGGAGCATAGAAGAATTTCTAATGGAAGGAATTGTCATTTCGTTAATCATATTTATATTCCAAACGTTTGATCCAGGGCACTGTGAGATAGTGGAACTCTTGCTCTCTAGAGGCGCTCATGTCGATACATTTTCCCCTTATTATGGAACACCATTGCATGTTGCTGCTCAGCATAAGCAGGATGGCGCCGTGAAGATTTTGTTGGATCACCATGCAGATGTGAGTTTTATTGTACGCCTTTTTATAGTTTTCTTGCAGTTGTATTTGATAATCGTTGGCTGTCTGCTTTCTCCCATTTTCTTTTAGCTGAATCTCGGCAATAAGATTAGTTAGTGTTTCACTGTTCTGTCTCTGGAATCTGGACAAGTATACAGAGTTGTCAACATTTGGAAATTAGATCAACATTCTCCTTTTAATCAATAATTGTTTGTACAATCATGCCCCGTCAATTTTCTTAGTGATTCTGAATGTTTCACTGTACATGCTGTTATGCTGTACACAGAGTGCTGTGGTCTCTTTCTGTGAACTATATGTCTTGTGTACACATAGTTTCACCTTCCAAGGTTGAAAAGGATTATCGTATAGCACCTTCAATAGATAGACCTCCACTAAATTGTCATATTCCATTGAAGTTTCCTGTCTCCACCTTTATCATGTGTTAGCATGTCAACTTTTCAAGACGGAAGTTTGCAGATTCTTTATGTGGACTGCTTGCCCCCGAGAAGAAGTAGCTTAATTGGTCCGTAATTTCCTAGGGTCTGTTTCGATATTTTTTTTGCAACCAAACCTAAAATCATCAATAGGAATTGCAACACAATTATCACTTCATTTACACCCATAATGAAGATCAACCTTATGCATTCTGTTTAGGAATCTTATATTTCTCACACGTCAACTCTAAAATATTCCACCCAAATATTTAATTGTAATTTAGCTCCCCCTCCCCCTTATGTAATTTAGCTTCTGAACTTAGTTCTTTGGTAGTTTAGTGGAGCTAACCTTCCACTCCCCCCTTATGTTATTTAGCTTCTGAACTTGGGACTTCTTGTACTTTTTCTTTGTTATATTTAATTGAAAAATACCGTAGGGGGCTCCATTACGAATTCTTGGAGATGATTAGATTCAGAACAAATATCGTGGAGCTGGCGAGGAGCATCAAGGGAGCTAGAGAACAAGAAGAGCAATGGGTGCGATCATCAATTCAAAAAGGGGAGCGAAGGCAGTATGTATTGTGTGAATGCTGGGATGAGGAACACATTGAGCAATAAGGTTGAACTTGTATGGGATGGGGAGGTGGAGACGAAGTTCGTTGCAAATAAGAGCACCTGAGTGGATGAAACTTTTTTACACTTAACTGAAGCCCACATTACCTAGACTCTAAAGTTGTGCTGGGTATATACCCAAACACAACTGCCAAGGTCAACATGTATTTTTCTTGGCCCTGTTTTTTCAAATTTGATGACCTAAAATATGGAATGCTAACGATTCAAGAAGGGATTAAGTCTTAATTGTTATTTTTCTATCGCAAAAAAGTTGTTGGTTGTCATATGGATTTGAAGACTAATAGTGAAGAGCTGACTAGTGATGCACTGAATTATCCACTACCAAACATGTTGAACTGTTGATGATATGCATTTTTTCTCATATATATTTTTGGCAATGCTGCGCCAACTGCCCTCTTTTTCTTTCATTCACTAAGGTTCATTGTCACTGTGACATGGTCCATATTTTTGTTATTTGTTATTTTGGTATCTGATAATTGGCACTAGTCTGGTGCACTAATTACTTGCATCTCTTTTTAGTGTAACAAGATTCTGAACAGTTTCTGTTCACCTCTCATGATTGCTATCTTTAGCCGCTCAGTGAAATGTGTGAACCTACTGCTAGAGGTACGACTCTTATCTTATGCGTTAAGCTGAAAATGTTTCCCACTTTATGGAAGATGTGGACATATTAGTTGTGACAAAAATTACTCAGAGGAACCATCTATGAATCTGGTAAATGCTAGGCTGGTGCAGATGCGAATGGTATACGTAATATTATCCCCTTGCAAGCTGCTGCAAGATACGGCCTAACTGACGTCCTCAAGCCCCTTTTGGATGCTGGCGCGGATCCAAATGTTTTAAATGAAGTAAGTTTTGTGCTCCACCGGCATATATTTTGATCACACCATGATTAGTTTACACATGTGGGTGTGACATTTAATAACTAAGCATTGTCCATCCTTAAACTTCGGTAATATGAGTCCCATAGTCAGTCATATCTAACTAATTGTCAACTCAAGTTAGGTGCACTAATATAAACTCAGTGATGTATATTTTAAATAGTGACATGTAAACTGTAATAAGTATGACAATTTCATGCCTTCTGATTTTTTTTCAGGTGTAACCTACTAACCTTTCATTTTCTTGAAGATGGATATTTTGGAAAGACAACGTATCAAAATTCTTAACATTACTACATGTTTCAGAGAAATAATTTTAGTTGAATTATCCTGCCAATTTTAAATGCCTTCTCTTCCCTCGTAATTTGAATTTGTGATATGGAAAGCTTGTTAGTTCCAAATCTGCGAAATAGTATGTCTTGTGTATAATACCTAGGCACTTACAACAACAATGACAACAAGCAAGTTGGTGTAGGATAGAGATGAAACCAACAAAAACCACATGAACCAAAAGACGTAAGAAGGTAAAAATAAAAGGTAATATAGCACTAGTAATAAAAAATACAAGTAAAATTGCTAGTGATGAGAAGTCATTAAGAAGTTGCTGCCTGTTTTTTGGATAATGAATGAGAATCTCCTGGCCTCTTCATCGAGGATGCAGTGATGCACACATCCAATAGTTTATGAACTTGCTTGATTATTGGAGACATGTGTACTGCCTTATGGATAAGGGCGAACTTATTCCATCACCGAATTTTGTTTTGGCATGAATGGAATACTATTTGTCAAATTCTTGCTATTCACCCTGCACTGAATTTCTAATAATTTATATCTCCTCCAAATACATCGGTGAGATTCAACTTCCTTTTTTTTTCTTAACAGCTTGGTCACTTGGCAATAGAAATCGCAGCATACTTTGGTACACGCAAAGATGTCGAGATCCTGTTTGAAGTTACCTCTTCTCGTATTCCAGCTGTACATGATTGGAGCGTTGATGGAATAATTAGTTATGTAAAGTCATTGCAAAAGTTAGAGGTGTGAGCAACAACATCATTTGCATATTAGAATTATTTACTTCTGTGCTGTAGTTCTATGTTAGAGGTGTAAGCAACAACATCATTTGCATATTTGAATTATTTACTTCTGTGCTGTAGTTCTAAGTTAGAGGTGTGAGCAACGACATCATTTGCACATTAGAATTATTCCACTTGTACATGATTGGAACATTGATGGAATAATTAGTTATGTAAAGACTAAAGTAAGGGCCAAAGTTAGAGGTGTGAGCAACAACATCATTTGCATATTAGAATTATTTACTTTTTTTTAGGGAATTAGAATTATTTACTTATGTCCTGTAGTTCTAAGTAAAATTTTGAATCAAACTGTTTAGGCAAGAGGCATTATATTCATCTCTCATACTGTAAAGGCTGTTGATGTTGCATTTTCCTTGAATTCTTGTTTTGACACTTTTGAACTTAAAACTTCCATTTTTGGACATTAGATGACATTCACTGTTTCTGGCGTTTCTTTCAAAATTGTGATGCACCATAAAAGTTTCATGAAATCTAATAGTACCAAATAAATGAAATTATAACATGTTTAAATATGAAAGTATTTCTATTCCTTTCTAAGTTCTTTGCACATAAATATCTGCAATCTTGAGGTCGTTTAATTTCTATTTAAATTTTCAGGATCACCCTTTGTCTAAAATGTCAGTAGCTAAGCTGAAAGAAGGAGACAAAGCTTTGCATAAAGAGGATTACAAAGCGGCATTAGAATTCTATAACGTGGTATGCTATTTCACAATTGGTGCTCCTGAAGTTCATTCCTTTTCCCCTACTATCATGTCTCATTTGTATCCATTGCAATGGTTTCCTAGGTGCTTGTGTAAACTAGAAATGTGTTACATTTCTCCTTGCTTGTGTTTTCCTACTCTTTTTACTGTTGCATTTCTTGATATAAGGAGACGAGGAGTGCTCTGTGAATGGCTAATTGTATTGCATACCACAATGGACAAATATGTATCGCAAGGCTCATAGACACTCGAAACCATGGCCAAAAGTGTATATGCATTTATACCCTTTACAGTATTCACACTTGTGATGTATGGCTTGATGGTGCCCCTGTTAGTCCCAGCACAGATAAGCCTGCGGGCCTTCACAACGGAGTTGCTCTTGAGCATGTCATCACTGGAGTGATTTCCCTTCTTGTAAGACTTCCATATTGATATCACCGAGCAGTGTCACCTTCATAGTGGCTCTGATAGCACGATGGTTGAATCAATCAGTATTTGGGTCCGTGGCACAACACTGGTGACATTCCAGTGCTAATATGACTCCGTATGTGATTTATCTTGCCATTCATGATATAAGCTATTCATTTTTCCTTTCTTGGGTACTACGCATTTGTCATTCATTTACTTACCATGTCTTTGTCCTAGAAATCTGAGGATTATATGCAGATTTGTCAGAAAATATGTAATTGTTTGTTTGATTTTCTTGGCTGTAGGCTATGATGGTTGATCCTGAAAATCTTGATTCAGCGGTGATTCGCAACAGGGGTTATTGCCATCTTCTACTGGGCTACGGAGAGCGTGCTTTAATCGACTCACGTGTTTGCAGGGCAATGCGACCTGACTCTGCAGATTCATGCTGCCTGCAAGGCTACTCATACGTGTTACTACAGGTGATACAGAATGGGCATTTGTTTAAACCTTTTTGACAATCCACTCAACTCTATATCTTCATTCTTAGGACTATGAAAAGGCATGCGATGTGCTTCTCGAGGGCCTCAAATTGGAGCCAGGATTTGATGGAATCGAGAAGGCATTAAGGTAGCAGCCTACTTGATCTACTGTAGCTGCAAACTGTACTTAAGGTCCAGTTTGTTGTGATATGTAGTATTTAGTGCCATCAGTTCTATGATTCGAGTTAGTATTGTCCTGTATTACCAAAGAAAAAAACGAACATAATATTTTGTCTCTGCAGTACTCGTATGAATATCTTTGCATGAATTTTTGTTTACTACATCAATAATATGTCTATCATTTGCCTGTTTGGCCCATTTCCACAAGGATTACTGCTGGAAAGGCGTTTAGATGAATGCTTTGCTGATGGTATTATGCGGAATGTGCAGGGAAGCTCTCAAATTACTGAAAGAATCTCATGCCGACAAGAAGAACGGCTCAGAATGTGCAATATCTGAGCCGTTCTTCCATATGGGATTTGGTGTCGCGGGTCAGAGGTACGATGACCATTGAGCTTCTCTGGCACTCCCTGGAGTCAAGAGACAGCTGCTGCTGTCTAGCTTTTGTGTGGTCGCATAATTGAAGTTGATCGAGGAACCAATGGTGCCATGTGACGTTCAGAAAAACAACCAATTGTAGTGTGGTTTGAGTATTGCCAATTCCGATCCCTGAAGAAATTGGGAAACTAATTTCTCCAAAACGGAGTGGGTTTCCATTCATCCTTACATTTTACACGAATTATCATTTTCCTTGAAACTAATCCTTAGAGTGGATATTTCTCGGCTGTGAACAATTATTGATTAATTATCCGTTGCAACGCACAGGCATTTGTGCTATAAGAAACTTAAATCCCATATGGAAGAAGAAAAAACGTTGACCCATGTGGAACGATCCCTCGCGAGCTATACATTGTTATGTAAATGAGACCTCTCCAGCAGCGGATTATATGTGTTTGGATAACACCCTGTTTAATTCTGTCTCACGGGGACTCGAACCCGGGTGGACTGGCTGCGCATTCGCTAACCCATATGGAAGAACAAAACCTTGACTATAATAAAAAGATAAAATTGAAACTATGTAATAAAGTTTTTTCCTCGACTTGAAAACAAGATTATTTAAATCCCCTTACATAAAATAAGACCATACTTTGATTTTTAAAATAAAAATCACTCGAATTGTTTTCCGAGCATTCTTCATATACCGTAATTACTATAAAATTTTATGCTTTTTTCTTATATGTTAATTTCTTCAGAACAGCGAGCCCGTGCCGGTGCCGGCGCACGGGTGCATGGCTAGTACTACCTCCATTCCATAATATAAGCCTATTTAGAAAGCTAAAACAGCTTACTAAAAACGCTTATATTGTAGAACGGATGTAGTATCTTTTACTAATAATAGGTGCACATACGAGTGCACATAGGTCACATTCCAAATCCATGATGGATGAGGTGATCCCTCAAACCAAACAGCCCATTGTAGAACTAAAACATAATACCGTCGGCACAACTTGTTATCAAAGGACTTGCACTAATAATCACATGCACAGTTCATTTTTTTGTAGACATACTGGTTATGGCCGATTGATCTATTCTATAAAAACTAGGACTTGCACTAATAATCACATGCACATTCATTTTTTTGTAGACATACTGGTTATGGCCGATTGATCTATTCTATAAAAACTAAATAGCATACCAGTTAATGATGTTAGGACTGCACATCCTTTTCTTCTATCAATGTGATTCATTCATCAGATACAAAATTCTTCCTTCTCACTCTGCAGTTATTCCTATGAGATATTCTCCAGTTATCACCACCGTTATCATGGTCATCCCCTCATATTACTAGAAAATCCAGACTAATCAGTCTCATCCCCACCATCGCCCAAACCTACAAGTAATAAAGAAAATGTCATATGTAATCTCAAGGAAAAATGGAATTATGTAATTACGATCTACCTCTAAGTCATCTGCGTCACGTTCATGATCAGTTGATGCTCGTCTACATACAAAATGTAACCGTATTTAGAAATTTAAGGAGAGAAAAGCACTAGAAAAACTATAAGAAATTTATCAATCTATTGCTCACATTCTTTTTTTGAGAGAACCTCTTGCTCACATTCAGATAAGTTGAAGTCCATCGCTTCGTGAAAGAAATTCTCTGAGCCCTGTACGCGGTAAAAACAAAAAGCAAGGGTAAGTGGTAGTCACAGATCAACTACCTAAAATTTCATATACTACCTCCGACTGCCACTTATATTGGATATCCATAATCTTGTAATTATACCAAGAATACAAGTTGGTTATGATAATACTAAATGTTTCAGGACTATCATTCCAAGTTGGCCATATTGTAGAAAATATGCAAGATGTGATACATAAGATTGTTTTGGAAAATGTTCAGGAAGCATGAAGATAGTATTGATTTCCAAAGTTAAAATAAGGAGAATAAATGTCAGATGTGTACGTGAATGGCAGTTTACCACAAGATGTAGAATGAGAAGGTTTAAAAATCAACAGTGATGATCTGATGAGACCTAAGGTGGAAATAGACTTATAGATGTTCTGTAGAATGCAGATTTTCAATCTGAATGAGGGATTGGATAAGGCAACAGGAGAAAATATTCCTCTAACAACGTCTCAGAAAAACACATATGTCAGTAAGGTAACATAAATTTACAGCAAAACAACATAAGAGCATGACTAACAGCACCCGTAAACAGCCCAAACCGGTATTTTTCCGGCGAGTTTACGGGCTATGGACCGCGTTGTAGCGGCGGGGGAGGAGGAGGAGGTGGTGGCCGCCGGCCGCCTGGGAGTTCCTCACTGCGGCGACGAGGCGACGAAGGCGCTGGTGAGGTCCATCAGGGCCAAGCGGCGGGCGGCCCGGCGCTGGACCAACTGGGGGCTCCGTCCCCCACCGTCGCTCGCCCCCTACGCAAGGCGCTCCGGCGAGGCTACAGAGCTCGAATTTTGGCCAGTTGGCAGCGGCGTCCTCCGGCGAGCTCTCCACTTCTTTTTTAAGTTTTAGGTGTAAATTTGTATGTAAATTATATGTATGAACGAGAACGATGATCATCGACGCGCGCGAGTTCGATCGATCTTCCCGGGGATTTTCGAATTTTGGCCATTTACAGTTTGTGAGAAAGGGCACTGATCTGCGCCGGCGCCCTCAAACGTGTAAAGTCATGCTCTAAGTCATATCATCCACCCAGCACAGAAGGGAATTTGCATGGTACCATGGACTCCCATAACTAGAAATGTAGAATGGAGTGCAAAATAAATAAATCTGACCTTTTACAATGGATATTATGCGCATTTTCTTTTAAACAATAATTGAATAATATAGACTTTTTTTAAGAAAGCTACATCATCTCTAACACAACAAAAAAACACTAGTACATTTGACATGCCTGGCTATATATTTACCCCCAAATAAAATAATACACCCTCACACTTTGTGGTTGAAACTGAATACAACTAATTTCTAATTAATATGACTTATTGGGTTGGAAAGAATGGACGTGGCAACCCACAACTATTGGTGGGTAAACTAACATAGCTAGGACAGAAACCTGTTAACTCATCTGAGTGCCCATGGACTTGGATCAACTCTGACTCAGTTACAATGATAGTACAATGTAAAATAATGTTTGAACACAGCCAAGCTAGTAGTCTAAGACACAAACCAGTCACTGGGGTAAGTTACTCCAAATCCCTACGCCAAACAAAGCAAACATAATCCTCAATACTATTGAGCGATTAGGAAGCAGAACATTAATTGGGTTATCTTGCAAAGGTTTTCAGAAGATTGTTACAGAACCAAGAGTTGTTACCGGCAACGTAGTTCAGCATATGAAGGAGACAATCCTTCCGAAATGAGGGTAAGAAACCAGCACTCCAACCCTTCAAATCTATCTGCATAAGGTGTTGTACTTGTGTTCGAGATCTTCCATTACGGGATTTCAGCGGAGAAATTTGGAACCCTCCCTCTAAAATAAATGCAAAAGAGAAAAATGTTACATTAACATAACTACATACTAGCATGTAGAAGTAGAAACGTGCTTTGCGTTAAGATATGCACAATTCCAAAGAAAAAATCACTATTTCATATTAGGGATATGCTTAGGTGCACCCCTCTTTGAAACAAATGCTTTCACGACGGAAGCACCTCCCAGCGGCCGTCACCGTCCCTTCATAGAACATGCTTCCGGAGTTACCGTGCTTTTGACTTCATGCGCATTCTTGCTCCTTGATTATGAGATGGGGCAATGGATCTTCTTCCTTACAATATGATGTGTCACTCATGTGAAAGCATTTGTTTTTGCTTGTCATGAGATACTGTTACAATATATACAGTACCAGTAGATTTATTGGATAAAGAAATCGGGTTATATAAATAAAATTATTTATATTATGTGTAACATAGACCATACTGCCCCTGTTAATGAAGAGGTAAGTTCTAATCTAGACCATACATCCACCTAAACATTTTTAGGAGGGTGTCGTGAAGCACACCCCTTCATATTATATAGATATTGTTTGGAAATAGTCACATATATGCATGCTGAAGGAGATATTCGCATGCACAAAATTTGAATTGTTTGCACTATTAACTTTCACGTGAACTGAATCTTAGTCATTATCGATCCCTAAATAAAGCCATGATAATATAGGTACATAAGATACAAGCAAAGGTGTGGGGAGCTTATTGTTTTCATATTTGTTTTGAGACGTGAGAGCATAATGTAGAATGACAGAGAGGTTAGCAGAACAATATACTAGCTAATGGAGTAATGGACAAATTGTAGACTCTCTAGAATTGGACTGGTGCGTTCTAAAAGAAAATTGCAGGGTGTGAATGATTTGAGCACCCATGTCCATAAGGACGGTTCTAGAACAAAGAGGAGCAAAATGATTTTTTACCGCCCATAATGGTATAGATATAGATATAGATATAGACATAGATATAGATAATGTACTGTCGTGAATTTATCTGAACAATGCTCTTACTCTCGATATGTGCCCTTACAAATCCTGGTTGTGGACCACAGTTTGGATGCTCTCTGGATTGGAACAACACAACTGCAAACCAAAAATTATCATCATCCGAAGTCATGAAAACAAATGACTACATTCCATGTGCGTATCTATGGTGCATGTGTACATCGCAGTATATATGCGTAGAACTCCAAGAATACCAACCATAAGTTCCGTCATCATTACGCCGCCAATATCGCAGATAACAAAGATCGCGAGGCCAAAGAAACCTGTTAAAATATTCATCAAAAACCGTGCTGGACTAACAATTAAATAAATGACTGTAAAATTCAACAAGATGCAATATGGTTCACCAGGATGAAATGACTGTACATGACAGTAAAATTCGCCAAGATGGAAGATGATGTGTAATTCTAAAGGTTAAAGGCACAACATCAAATGTTATTAGATTGTATTAGCTCATGCTCACTGGAATTACATTTCCATTTATACCAATAAATTGACATAACTACCATAAGTACTCATTTAAAATTATCAGCTGCAGGAGTAGAATAAGTAAACATCTGTCATGAATACGAGATAATGACATGTTTGTTTGCATATTAAAGAAAAAAATGCCTCGTGGCTTCAAAATTTGCAATGAGTTCGCTCTTCTTGTTGAACGGAACAGGATAAAAGGGGATTGTTTTCTGCAAGAAGCAAAACGTACGTCGAGAACCACTCCAGGTGTAGCCTATGGTATATTATTGCATTGTGGCCATCTATCTCCTCCACTAGACTACCATACTGGAAGATGTGGTCCCATCTATAGTAACAAAAGAAAAACAGTAAGAATTGTTCTAAAAGAAAAAAGGATTACAGAAATATGGAGTTGATTTACTGAAACAAAAGAAAAAGTACTCATAGCGGGTGGTATCCATGCTCATCACAAGCTGAAATATAGCCTCACAAGATGCCTCAACCACACAAACAGCCTTCATTGCTCTGCCACAGCTTCTTGCCTATGAGAAGTACACAAGCATCAACTAACAATGGTATGTGGCCAAAAAGATTCAAACTATCTGTTCATTCCAACAATCATCAACAACTTACAACGTAATCAACATTCGGGAGCTCCTCAAAAATGTCAAGGCCTGAAGCAAAATTCAAATTAACACATCAAATAAGCAGCTCAGTTACAGCATAGAAAGCAAGGGGCAAAACAAAATCTTGCCATTGTGGCAAATGGCTAGGCGCCAGTGTCCACCCTCACGGGTCCAATCATGCAATGAATCTGGTGGACCTGCGGAGCGTAGGAATTAAGCAATTCTTTGTTAAGCACTGGAACAAAAAAATGTATGGAGGGAATAGACAAGCCATGTCCAATGCCGTCTTTACAGACCATCTCCAATTGCTCCTCTCAGCATCAACCATCGCTGATTTTCCTCTTCTTCCTCCTCGTCTTCATGATTGGACCTGCCCGAAGAAATTAAGGGAAGATGTCATATTGATTGTACCAGGTTAAAATTGAACAAGGTAAGCAAATTTACAGGTAAGAATCAGTAGACATAAGGTAGATAAGTATGAGGTGGGTCTGAGAGAATACATACTTAGGGCCCGTGTTTGAGAATAAATTCTCAATAAGAAAATAAGTTACTAAGGCATTTTTTTTACCAAGGTTACCAAGACATTTTATATGATTCCAACGCAATGTGCCCCCTTCTTTCTTCAAGATCGACCAAATCAAATGTTCATAATGTCTGAACTAGTACAACAACCAAATGTTGGAAAAGGGAAACACATAAATCGGTCCTTGCTTTTCTAATTTAAGACCAAAATATTTATTCATCTGGATTAGATACACATAACACGACTCATGATGAACCAACAAAGACTATAATTAAATTTCTCAAAGCATGTTTAAAAAATAAATTTGTACAAACAATACTACGAACTACCTATTCATTTGTTCTCAGGCGATCCAGATGATATTACAAATATAGGCCACGGAGCAGTGAATGCAAAGGAATCAATGTCATATAACAGAAAAAAACGGAACAAAAAAAGTGTGCAACAAAAAGAGTACAAAGAAAATATATACATGCAAAAGAAATACGGTAATCTGCCACTTACTGACTTTCACTATCACCGCAAGAGCTATAGTCTGTACTACAATCTGGCGACACCACTCCTTGTTGCTGCATTAGTTCAGAAGAATCAATTTAGGTACATTGAGTCAGCATGTTTTAAATAAATTAGAGATTATACGGTATCTGTCGTGGTTTTGTCGACACGTACGCTAGAGGGGTATCCCAACGGCAAGTTTAGAGACGTGGGGGAAGACGGAGAGCGTCTGGGACGGCCTGACACAATTTACCCAGGTTTAGATCTCACGATGGTGGCGAGATCCTACTCCTGCTATAAATCACTATAATGGCGATACGCCGAGTTACATAGATTTAGGGGTTCGCTGTGTGCGGGTTGTGCTATGCACTTGTTGTTTTGTGTGTTGCCCTAAAGGCTCCCACAGGTCGGCTTATAAAGACGCCAAGACCTAGGGTTAACAGGGAAAGGTCCTCGCCAGACAAGGTAAAGAGTCCTAGACTAATACGAACTAGTCTTCCGTGTCTTGCACTCCAAGGCTCCGTGTACGTCGGTGACTCCAGTGTAGCCTTCCTTGATCCGGCATGGGCCTCCCTTCAGGATCCGTCTAACTAGGCCGCCCAACAGGCCATAGGCCTTGCTACCAACTATGGGCCACCCGGGTTAGGCAGATTGGTGACATGCTATGAGGATACCCATATAGCATATCCCCAACAGTATCCTAAATTGACAACTTCTAGCCCATTAGATTCAACTGAAATGGTTTCGATTTGTGCTAAAATAAAATCAAAGTACTATTATTAAACCAAATAAATCACATTGAGGTTTAACTTCTGGCATCAGTCAAAAATCCAAAATGACATACTTTTGGATAGCTCAATGGTAATTTAACTTCTGGCGTCAGTCAAAAATCCAAAATGTACTTTTGGATAGCTCAATGGTAATTTTTATTTGTCTACATATCAAATTTAAAAATAAAACTCATAGATGAAAGAATCAAATCAAAGAAATCATTTTTTTGATGGTAACCAGAAAATTATATATTTGGACAGCTTAATCTCGATCGGACATGAATACTTAATCAATTATAGCTTCTTTTAAAGGATGGTAATTAAATTATTTGCACGTTTATTCGAGTAACAAACCTCACCTTCCCCGCAAAAAACAAACAAACAAACCTCACCTTGCATTCCGACTCTGCTGGCACATCGGATGTCTCTAGACTGTTCAGATTTACTGTATCCGAAATTGTTAGGGACTGGAGCGAATAATCCACATGGGGCTCGCGAGGCTCATGTATAACCGTCAAGTTCACCTCATCAACCATTTTACCCTCCTCTATGTTGAACACATCTTCGGTTATATCCTCAGGTGTAAGACTCCCATTCACTTTGGTGCTCCTCACCACGAAATCGCCAGTATGCTGCTTATATTGTGGTGCCTTATCCATTGGTTGCAGTGTTATCTTGACACTATACATGGATCGTGGTGCCACAATGTCTCTGTTTGGTTGAATATTATATGGTAGGGGGCTCGTCGTTTGGATATTGAAGGCAATATAAGCATTTGTCTCATTGGTCAGCTCAAGTGTGCATGACAACTGCTTGTTAATCTCAAAAGGAATAAATAGCTCGAGCGGCTCAATCCCAAGCATGTCATCCTCCAAATAGGGGCTTAGCTGCAAGAATAAAACAAGATACATCGTCACGATGAGATATGCTTTTTCTACTTTCTCATTAACTATGTATTCATTAAGGTGGAAACTTCAAGATTGATAACATTTGTCAAAAGATAATGGATTTTTTCTTTTCATTAAATATTTGTATCAACATGGATGGAGAGATTACAGTGTTGTGGCAATAGGCACATGGTCAGGCCTGTATAATTGATGACACTTGCTCTTATATGGGCTCTTAAATTCCTTATCAAGCGTGTATATATAAATCCTTTCCTACAATGCAGGATCTTGTCTCACTTTTTTTCTTTCTGTTTTGCTAAACAATAACCTTTTCTTTTTTACTTCTCAATGACCAGATTTTTGTTGCTAAACAGATATTCCACTAATACACATATTGTTTCAAAAAATTAAACGATTGTTCCATTCTCTGAAAAATTGTTTCTTCTTTGAAAAAAGTTCCATGTTTTCTTAAAAATGTTGTTATCTGAAAAATTGTTCGATGTTCTAGAAAATTGTTTTGTCGTCGGTGAATTGTTCCACATTTTTCGAAAAAAATTGTTCCATCTTCAAAAGCATGTTCCATATTTTCTGAAAAACTGTTCTATGTTTTAAAAAATTGTTCCGTTTTCTGGAAAATGTTCCATTTTCTGAAAAATAATCGAGATTTTATTGTTCCATATTTGAAATTTGAAAAATATTCCATTTCACAAAATAATCATTCCATTTAAAAAAATTATTCCATTGATAACAAAATAATTGGTGCAGAAATTTAGTCATTAGCTTCATTCACTTAGCAACTATAGCTATCTGCACTACACAGGGACATCTGCATCTGGCTCCCTCAAAAAACATTCTTTTATTAGTCCAATGCTGCCCTCGAAGTTATGGGGAGAACACGAGCTTACCTGTTTAACAATACATTCGTTGGCATTGCTGATTTGCTTATCCTTGCTTTCCATTTCATTGATATCACGTATTATTTCTGATATAAAAGGCCTCTTATAGGGGTCATTTTCCTGGCAGCGTACCCCTATCTCAATGAGTTTAGCTATTTGTTGGTATCTGAATGGTGTTCCTTTCGCTGATTTACCCCATCTGTGCCTCCATCTTCTAAGCACCTGCAATTTGACCATGCTAATTTAGAATAATGAAGAAATATTTTATGCAAGCTACGTGTACTTATATAAGGCAAAAGTACATAAACAACGTCAGCTCAATTTTGAAACTGAGGCATCAGTTTTATTACGATCTCCTTTCAAATGTATATTCGATATGTGCCATCCAATGCTTTGGTACCCAAATTATGCAGAATCATACTTAGCGCAAATCTAATAATCTTTGGGTTGCTCATTTACTATTTCCTCTAAAATGAATAATAATAAGAATAACAATATGCAAAAGAACAATCTGGCGTAAAATTCTGTAAAAGAAACCATATGCATGAAGCACACATACATTATTAATGTCAGGAATGCCCTTACGCCCCATCACAAGTTCGATGATTATAACCCCTAAACTGTACACATCAGATTTGACTGACATCTTGCCACCTAGTAGGTATTCTGGAGCACAATATCCTCTGCACCAAAAGACGATAGTTTGATGCACTTTTATGGCATATAGTAAAACAAAATCACAAAAAAGGATTGGTTCTTTTGGTTCATTTCTTACAGTGTTAAAATGCGGTTTGTAGTGTGTGACCTTTCATCCATTCTTGCTAGACCAAAATCTGTAATTTTGGCCACCATGTGACTATCTAGTAATATATTAGCCGGTTTCAAGTCCATATGAATGATATGCTTTTTCATGTGAAGATATTCCAAACCGTCACATATTCCTTTGATTATATTATAGCGTGTATTCCACTCAAGTCCTCTTAATTCATCTGCAGAATATAAAAAAGTGGAGAAGTAGAGCATCAGATCTCAATCATTTGATATATGTATTGTAAACTATATAGCGAGTCCTATAGCTAATATTTTTATTTTGTTAGTCTACCACTTTTGATTAGTCAATATTGAAACGTGTTAGTGAAAATAATGTAACACAAGTACATACAAGAGTTGAAATCACAATTCACACTATGGTACCAGTAATGTATTTTTCAAGGCTTCCATTGTTGACATACTCGAAACAGAGTATTCTTTCTCTGTCCTCAGCGTAAATGTATTCGCCTTTATATTCCATCGCTTTGTGCTCTGTATTAGAACAAAAGCCAAGAAACTGGACTATATTTTGATGGTTAACCTTCATCAGGCTGTTAACCTCCTGACGAAATAGTGTCTCATCGAATGTCTTGTTGTTCCTAATCCTCTTCACAGCAACTTTTCTGTTTCGGATTACACCCTGTTTAAATTTGGAACATGTTAGAAAACGTATGAACGTGCAATGCAACATTATTCTTGTGTGGATATTTTGCTTTATTGTCAAAACGAATACTCCCTCCGATTTTGCTGATCATATTTTGAACTACACATAGTTCAAAACTGCACCTTATATTTTGGATGGGAGGTAGTAAAAGACAACTATAGGCCTTTAGCTGGTATAAATCTAATTTTCTCTGAAAAGTGAAGTTTACCTTGTAAACCATTGCGAATCCACCCTCACCAATTTTTTGTTCTTCAGAGAAATTTCCGGTGATATTCCTTAAAAGCGACAGTGGTAGATCTGTCGGTTTCATGCTTCTGTCAAGTATATGCCCTAGTAGATGATGTTCCTCCTCCATCCTAAGTACACAGTGGGCTTTCAAAATTAGGAGAAGAAAGTTATTTTGCTGATTTCTAAAAACGTACAAAATTGCATCGCAACTGATGAGGTATGAGAGTGAGCACCAACCCAAGTTGTCGCTTACCTATGGGAGATTTGGGCTGAGCTCTGTAGGTGTTCGACGGAGCACTAACCTTTTGCTTCCAATGATGGGATCAAATAAACCCTGCATTCAAGAGAAGGTAAAATATTTGTCTGAAATGCAGACTAAATCTTGTGGTGATAAATCGAAATGTACGCTTGCCATATGCTAGGATTACTCTTCTCTTGTGGCTACAGTTTACAGGTGAAACTCCCAGCTTGCAAATTAGAGCTGAACATAGCTGGAATAAAATAATGGATGTAATGTTAGATCTACACATCCTAAACGGAGCTTTCAACAAATATTGGAACAATAATAGCTCAAATCAAACAAGCATGACTAGAGATCTACATGCACACACCTGTTTCCGGGGAGCACCTGAACTAATTCCACCAGCACTTCACAAACGAATATGGAGTACCAGGTAAATCAAAGACAGAGAAAAAATTGGATTCGGGAGCTAGCCAGGTATTCAGGCGTGTCTCGCTCAGCGCTCGCTGCAGAATCTCGAACAAAGAAACAGCTCCACTGGATTAAGGCAGCGGCCGTGCTGAGCGATTTGGAGCAGACAGCGGGACAAAATGGCGGTGGGATGGAGAGCAAGGCGAGGTAGCGGCGTAAGTCAAAAAGATGGGCTGGGATCGGCTCCGGACTCTAGAAGTATAACTTTTTTTTATTCCAAGGCAGTTTGGTTTTGGCGGGCTCAGTTGGACCTGTTTTGCCACTGCAGAACCATGTGGTGGGGCGACAGCACACGTCTTCCGAGGGCATCTTCACCCATCTTGACGAACCTTCCATTTTATTGATGGGCCTGTCCACGCAAGTGGGTCGTGCGGGTGGAGATGCCTTGATCCTACAGTTTCACGCGTCAAAAGAATATAGTTGTAATTTGGGAAAATGTAGATTAACCCTTCAACTATTGACATAGTGTAATTTACCCCTAAATATACTTTTAACCTTAAACTCTTTTAACCGTGAAGATTACCCCTTGTTTGAGTCTAATCGTGGTTTTCCCTTCCATTTTGTGCCACATAGTCCTATGACATGTCAAATTCAATCCAGGTAAGCAAGGTCGATAATTATAGCTAAGGGCCCAAGCTTGGTTTAGCGAAAATTCTCCACAAAGTCTATCCAGAGTAGTGGCACCGGTAGGAATAGGGGAAAATGGAGTCGCTAGCCCACTCCCCGATGCCGCAATAGCAGTGTTAACACGAGCTGCACTTAATTAATCATGGGGTGCGGAAGGTAAAAATTACCCTCTTGTTTAGGGTTCACGTGCTCTGACGCGATCTTCCGCCGCCATGAGATTGGAGTTGAGTTCCCGATTTGTCTGATCATCTCCGTCTGCCTGCTCACTCGGGCTGATAAAGGGGGCGGCTTGCCTGTCTACCCGGCCTTGGTGGGTTGCGTAGTCGAGGGTGGACAATAGGGTTTTGTTTTCTAGGGTTTACGTGCGGAGCAAATCATGGCGGATAAATCTTCGATACCTTCGAGTTCGGCGACCAAGGAGGAGGTATCGACGACATGCTGATGCAATTACAGCTCAACGAGGATGAGTTGGATGAGGTTGTTCTAGGAGAGGAGGCGATAAGCGCCTATAAGAAGGATGCGAAGTGGATGGCCATCAGTAAGGTTCTAACAACTCGATCGTTTAGCGCTAAGGCCTTATTTATGAAGATGAAGAGTATCTGGAACTTGTCGAGGGAACAGGTGTGCCGTGAGGCTAGAGAAAATTTATTCATCTTCCAGATGCATTGTCTGGGAGATTGGAAGAGAGTGGTTCACCAGGGGCCATGGACGTTTCATGGTTGGGGAGTGATGCGCGAGGATTACGATGGTTTTACTGATCCTGAGAAGGTTGTGTTTGATGGTTTAGCCATGTGGGCTCAGATTTATGGTATCCCTGAACTATATAGGAAAACTGAAGTCATCGATGATCTCGCTCGCCGCATTGGAAGGGTGAACGAAGTGCAGCTGAGCCCTAAGTTATTCTTCGAAGGAAACTATGTGTGCCTGAGGTTGAGAATGATGTTTGCAAAACCACTAATGCGGGTAGTCGCGCTATCGACTCCAGAGGGTCGCAAGCTGCTGCCGGTGAAGTATGAAAAGATGTCATTTTTCTGTAAACATTGTGGCCTGATGGGGCACGACCATGAGGAATGTGGAGATGGTGATTGGGAGAACCAGCTACAATATGGTAGTTGGATGCTAGCAAAATGACGGTATGTGCAACCGGTCCCTACGTGGGGGGGGGGGAGTTCAGGACGTGGCAGTGGCCGTTTCAGCACGTCTCCCAAACGGTCATCGGAGGAGGCGTCTTTGGACAATGACGAGGAGCTGAATGACACGGCTGAGAGCCCTTTGAAACCTTCAGATAATATAGCGGCAGAAGAGGACGTGGTAGATGGGTCAGTAGCAAGGAGGAAACTAGACATGCATGTTGATGAGACGGGAGGTGAGAAGAAGCTAGCTGAGGCGGTGAATGGGGCTGGCGATGGCACTGTTACATCGGTATCCAGAGTGAGAGGTGTTCCTCCACCTCCGCCGGTTTATACAACGCCACGCGAACATAAGCAGAGGAGAACGGGTGAAAAAAACATGGTTGCGGGAACCATGGCGACCTCCCTCGAGGAGGACCGCCAAACCCAATGAGTGTATTAAGCTGGAACGGTCGGGGTTTGGGCAATCCTGCGACCGTTCATGAGTTGCGCGACCTTGCGCAACTTAATTCGCCGGCGATACTGCGTAGTGGAAACACAAATTGCCAAGTATCGTGTGGAGGGGTTGGCTGGTACTTTGGGGTATGATCATGCGTTTGGAGTTGGTAGTTCTGGCAGAAGTGGTGGGCTGTGTGTACTGGAAAAATCCTATGCGCCTCGATCTGCATAATTTCTCGAAGTACCATATTGACATGGTGGTGCATGAGCTAGGGAAGGAGCCGTGGAGACTAACAGTTTGGTATGGGGAGGAACAGGAGTCTGAGATACAAAACTTGGGACATGATGCGATATTTGAAGGCGGATAGTGATCTTCCCTGGTTATGTATTGGGGATTTCAACGAGGTGCTACGTCGGGAGGAGCAGATGGGGCCAAATGAGAGAGAGATGGCCCAAATAAATTTATGCTGTGAGGCGGTGGATGCATGCCAACTAGGTGATCTGGGTTATATTCGCCTGGACTGGACATTTGAGAGGAAATAGTCGAATAATGAGTACTGCAAGGTATGGCTGGACAGAGCATTGGCCTCGACGGATTGGAGTGCGAGGTTTCCTTTTGCTACTGTTACTCATCTACATGCAGTCAAATCTGATCATTCGCCAATTTTGTTGTTGAATGAGTTAGAGGCTCATAATCGGCGGATTGCGTTAATCAAACAGTTTCGGTATGAGGTGATGTGGGAACGCCACGAAAATTTTAAGCCCAGGCTTGAGGAGGCGTGGGTTTCTTCGCATGCGACTACGGTGACTGAACTGAAGGCGAAGCTTCAGAATACTGCCAACTCACTCTCTAGCTGGGGCAAGGAGACTTTTGGTGCGGTCAGGATCGAACTGCGTGAGCTCAGGAGGCGCTTGACAGTCTTGCGCTCAGACATCCAGAGGACTGGACTGACTCATGAGGAGAGGAAAGTGGAGGAACGAATAGCCGAACTGTGCTACCGTGAGGAACTTAGTGGCGGCAAAGGGCACGGGTGCAATGGCTAGCAGAAGGAGACCAGAACACTCGGTTCTTTCATCTTAAAGCTATCAATAGGATGAAGAAGAATAGGATTGACCGCCTAGATCGTTTTGATGGGTCTATATGCACAGACAAACTGGAGTTGGAAAGGATGGCTCGGGAATTTTACGAGGATCTATACAAATCAGAAGGTACGATCGACATTGAGGAGGTTCTTTCCCATGTACCTCGTAGAGTCACAAATGATATGAATGCCGATCTCAATTCACCTTATGCTGTTGGGGAGGTGAAGGTGGCTTTGTTTCAAATGTTTCCCACCAAGGCCCCAGGCCCCGATGGGTTTCCAGCACATTTTTTTCAGAAGCATTGGCATTTATGTAGTGAGGAGATCACGCAGATTGTAACTCGAATTCTCAATGGACAAGATTCACCGGAGGAGATAAACAAGACGTTCATCGTATTGATTCCTAAGGTATTAAACCCTTCATCCCTCTCCCAATTCAGGCCTATAAGCTTGTGCAATGTGGTGTACAAAATTGCATCGAAGGTACTTGCTAACCGCCTGAAGAAGATTCTTCCAGAGATTATTTCTATAGAGCAGTCATCCTTTGTGCCCGGTCGCCTCATAACGGACAATGTGATAACTGCTTATGAGTGTTTGCACTTTATGAAAGTGAAGAAAAGCAAGAAAAAAGCCTTCTGCGCTTTCGAAATTGGACATGTGGAAAGCGTATGATCGGCTAGAATGGGACTACCTGGAGGCAATAATGAAGAAGTTGGGTCTCTCACCGAGGTTTGTGGAGACGGTTATGGGAGGGGTGCGGTCGGTGACCTTTTCTGTTCTCTTTAATGGGGTTCAGACTGCAGAGTTCACTCCGAGGAGGGGCATTAGGCATGGAGACCCCATCTCTCCCTACCTCTTCCTCCTAGCTGCCGAAGGGTTATCCTGTCGGCTGAAGAGGGCTATGGGGAATGGGAAGATGACAGGAATTCAAGTTGCAACTACCTAGGGATGTAAGCGAATAGGATAATTTCCTCACCGAACCTGTCGCCGAATCCGTTTTGACAGCATCCGCATCCGATTGTTTAATACCCGGCGGATCCGAATGCGGACTCGGATTTCGGACCACGGATTCAGAGTAGGATGTGGTACTGAAAATTGAGTCGGATTCAGAGTATCCGCGTAAGAAAACGGAGTATCCGATGAATTACAATCGGATTTCATCCGAATTTCATTACAACTTCCACCGTCGAGCTACCGAAGGAGGCTACAGGCCCAGCGACTGGCCTAAACGGCTGAACCTAACACTAGTCCGCCTCCCGGAGAAACAGAGCGACAGGGGACGGACGGACGCCTCCCCTCCCTGCGCGCAACGCCGCCGGCCTCCTGCCGCGCGCTGCCCCTCCTCCCTTCCCTGTCGACACATCCTAAGCGGAGATTTCAACATCCTAAGCGGAGATTTGAACAAATATTGGAACAATAATAGCTCAAATCAAACAAGCATGACTAGAGATCTACATGCACACACCTGTTTCCAGGGAGCACCCGAACTAATTCCACCAGCACCTCACGAACGAATATGGAGTACCAGGTAAATCAAAGACAGAAAATTGGATTCGGGAGCTAACCAGGTATTCAGGCCGGCGCGTCTCGCTCCGGCGCTCGCTGCAGAATCTCGAGCAAAGCAACAGCTCCACTGGATTAAGGCAGGGGCCGTGCTAGGCGATTTGGAGCAGACAGCGAGACAAAATGGGGGCGGGATGGAGAGCGACGCGAGGTAGCGGCGTAAGTCAAAAGATGGGCTGGGATCGGCTCCGGACTCTAGTACTAGTATTTTTTTATTTATTCCAAGGCAGTTTGGTTTTGGATTTCGGGCTCAGTTGGACCTGTTTTGACGCTGCAGAACCATGTGGTGGAGCAACAGCACGTCTTCCGAGGGCATCTTCACCCATCTTGACGACCCTTCAATTTTATGGATGGGCCGGTCCAACCAAGTGGGTCGTGCGGTGGGATGCCTTCATTTCACGCGTCAAAAGAATATATAGCTGTAATTTGGGAAAATATAGATTAACCTTTCAACTATTGACATAGTATAATTTATCCCCAAATTTACTTTTAACCTTAAACTCTTTTAACCGTGAAGATTACCCCTTGTTTGAGTCTAATCGTGGTTTTCCCTTCCATTTTGTGCCACATAGTCCTATGACATGTCAAATTCAATCCAGATAAGCAAGGTCGGTAATTATAGCTAAGGGCCCAAGCTTGGTTTAGTGAAAATTCTCCACAAAGTCTATCCAGAGTAGCGACACCGGTAGGAATAGAGAAAAATGGAGTCGCTAGCCCACTCTCTGATGCCTCAATAGCAGTGTTAACACGAGCTGCACTTAATTAATTGTGGGGTGCGGAAGATAAAAATACCCTCTTGTTTAGGGTTCACGTGCTCTGACGGCGATCTTCCGCCGCCATGAGATTGGAGTTGAGTTCCCGATTTGTCTGATCATCTCCGGCTGCCTGCTCACTCGGGCTGATAAAGGGGGCGGCTTGCCTGTCTACCCGGCCTTGGTGGGTGCGTAGTCGAGGGTGGACAATAGGGTTTTGTTTTCTAGGGTTTACGTGCGGAGCAAATCATGGCAGATAAATCTTCGATACCTTCGGGTTCGGCGACCAAGGAGGAGGTGGGGATCGACAACATGCTGATGCAATTACAGCTCAACGAGGATGAGTTGGATGAGGTTGTTCTAGGAGAGGAGGCGATAAGCGCCTATAAGAAGGATGCAAAGTGGATGGCCATCGGTAAGGTTCTGACAACTCGATCGTTTAGCGCCGAGGACTTATTTATGAAGATGAAGACTATATGGAACTTGTCGAGGGAACCGGTGTGCTGTGAGGCTAGAGAAAATTTATTCATCTTCCAGATGCATTGTCTGGGAGATTGGAAGAAAGTGGTTCACTAGGGGTTGTGAGTGATGCTCGAGGATTACGATGGTTTTACTGATCCTGAGAAGGTTGTGTTTGATGGTTTAGCCGTGTGGGCTCAGATTCATGGTATCCCTGAACTATATAGGAAAACTGAAGTCATCGATGATCTCGCTCGCCGCATTGGAAGGGTGTAGGAAGTCCAATTGAGCCCTAAGTTATTCTTCCAAGGAAACTATGTGCGTATGAGGTTGATAATGATGTTTGCAAAACCGCTAATGCGGGTAGTCGCGCTATCAACTCTAGAGGGTCGCAAGCTGCTGCCAGTGAAGTATGAAAAGATGCCATTTTTCTGTAAACACTATGGCATGATGGGGCACAACCATGAGGAATGTGGAGATGGTGATTGGGAGGAGAACCAGCTACAATATGGTAGTTGGATGCTAGCAAAATGACGGGTTGTTCAACCGGTCATGGAGCCAAGGAGATTCGCTCCCTACGAGGGGAGGGGGGAGGGGGGCAGGTCAGGACGTGGCAGTGGCCGTTTCAGCATGTCTCGCAAACGGTCATCGGAGGAGGCGTCTTTGGACAATGACGAGGAGCTGAATGACACGGCCGAGAGCCCTTTGAAACCTTCAGATAATATAGCAGCAGAAGAGGACGCAGTAGATGGGTCAGTAGCAATGGGGAAACTAGACACTCATGTTGATGAGACGGGAGGTGAGAAGAAGCTAGCTAAGGTGGTGAATGGGGCTGGCGATGGCACTGTTACATCGGTATCCGGTTTAAAAAACATTGTGTTTTAAAAACAAGCGGGTACAAATTTCTTGCTGGTTATTCGGCTCGCGGTGCACTGGATTCAACTATGGTCTTTCCTCCTCCCAGCGGAGCAACAGGAACATGGTTTCTGGATGCAACCATCCCCTGATGGTCACTTAGGACTTTTATTTCCGGGCTACATGCTAGCGGCACACTAGTAGATTTCAGAATAGATAGTTTTTGGTTGCTTCTCATTTTTAGATGGTTGATACATGTATCGACCCTATCTGATCCATGATTGTAAGTCTGTGATACTTTTTGAACGATCCAATAAATTGAATGTGTGCATCTATTGATGCAGAGACCAGGGCTTAGCTCCCCATTTTGAAAAAATAAGAGTCAATCCATAACTGAAGCAATCAAGTGGATTACATACCTTGACTGATGCAAATTGCTCTTTTCTTTGCAGGAAAAGATTCAGAATGTTCTTGATTTGAGCCAATTCTGAACTGAATCAATTAGTAGGACACGTCACCAGTTACTTCTTCAGGACTTGGGCTTCGATGCTCTATGAAATCAGAGTTGTCGATCAATTGGACCGCCAGGTAAGTTGGGCACGTGTCTTTAATTCTCACTACTCAGCCGGATCAACCTCCTTAGATCACATCAACTCACAGTCGAGGCCGTAGGCAAAGCCTTCGTTGTCAACGTGCATCATATATTGTGGGCAAGCAGATACATGTAGATAAGGCCTTCCTGGCCTACACATTACATCATCGGCACACAATGCTACCAGAACATATGTGAGAAGGCCATTAGTAAGAAGAGGAAATTGTATGTGTGGAAGACTATGTTTCCACATATATCAAGGTTTCTAGATACTCAAAAATATTTATCATATTTCAGTATATGAAAACTTTTTCTAGTAAAATTGCGCATGGGTATAAATTAGCAAACTCAACATCCACAACTGCAAGGTGCTGCCTTTCCCAGGACATCTCCAATGCCCTTTATGGCATCGCCAGCTTTGTCATCTACCAAGATGAGAACTCTTGGTTGTCATTACTACAGTGTCTCCTTGCTCCGTCCTCTAAAGTTTAAATTTTCTCTCGTATGGAACAGAACCCAAATAACTTAAAGCCTTAATATAGTGTTGATGGACTAACAAGAACCTCACATGCCATGAATTGTATAATACCTCAAAATTTAGTTGCTCCTATGTGACTTGAAATCTCACATCTGGTATGAAAGGCATCAGCACGGTTGTTGGCCTCAAATTCGAAATTTTGGGCTTAATTGCCATAACTGACAAGCAGTTATTTGGCAAATGGTATGGTTAACATGTAAAACATATTTCAATAAGACGTATGATGAGTTCTAAGAAGATCTCATCGAGGAGTGGTGAAAATGGTTTGGAAAACAATAGTGACTTTTTTATTTATATGTTTGTTGTATCGTTGATGAACAACTTCTTGTATTTGTTGTGAACAATTTGTTGTATTTGTTATATTGCTTTTATGTACTATTTGCTTGTGTTGTAATAATAAACTAGAAAATTTGCTGTTGAATTATTTTGATATGTTTGATCTTGTTGATTGTATGAAAGTGTGTGTTTGTTGTTTGTGCTGACTTCGGGCGCTGCAGTTTGCAGCGTTTAGTGGGGGCTGTATTTTCGAGGGAAGTGAAACCTAATTTATTGATTCGACACAAGGGGAGCCAAAGAATATTTATAAGTCTTAACAACTGAGTTGTCAATTTAGCTGCACCTGGAAACAATCTTGCTCACAACAGTTTATCAGTAGCAACAGTTTTGTAGTAGGAATAGTAAAGTAACAACAGTGGTAAAGTAAAGACAGTAGTAACAATAGCAGTAAACATTAGGATTCGAGTGTGGTAGGCATAGGGATGGATGGACGGGCGTTGCATGGACAAGACAATTCACATGGCAATGAGAACATAGGACAATTGCAGATAAATAAGATAAAGCATCCAAGTACTAGATAATCCTAGGCATGTGTCCCATATATAGTCATACGTGCTCGCAATGAGAACTTGCACAACATCTTTTGTCCTACCAGCCCGTTTGCAGCGGGGCCTCAAGGGAACTACTGGCAATTAAGGTGCTCCTTTTAATAGAGCATCGGAGCAAAGCATTAACACTCCGTGAACACATGTGATCCTCACATCAAAGCCATTCCCTCTGGTTATCCCGATTTACCACTGGGCCATTGGTTCCAGACAACAACATGTGTATACAACTTGCAGATAAGACCATAAACAATACTATCATAATGAATCAATAACATGTTCAGATCTGAAATCATGGCACTCGGGCCCTAGGGACAATCATTAAGCATAACAAGTCGCAACAAAGTCATAAAGCACTAATAGAAGATACTAGGCACTATGCCCTAACAATCTGATGCCATTACATGAACGATCTCATCCAATCCCTACCATTCCCATAGCCTACAGCGGAGGATTACTCACTCATAGATGGGGGAAACATGGATGGTCGATGGAGAAGCGATGGTGATGATGATGGCGATGATCTCCTCCAATTCCCCGTCCCGGCAGGGTGCCAGAACGGAGTTTCTGGTGCTGTTTCATGGAATCTGGTGGTGGCGGCGGAGCGGAACTTCTTTTGGAAAAACATCGAACCCCCCTGAGTTTTTAGGTCAGAAGGCATCTTATAGGCGAAGAGGGAGACCGAGGGGGTGTCTGGGGCGGCCATACCACCCCCTGGCGCGGCCAAAGCCTGCCATGCCAGGTGGTGTGGCTGGGCCCAGCCCTCCTCCGCCTCGTATTCGCTCCGGAGTCTTCTGGTGAAATAGGATTTTGGCATATTTTCGGATTTTTCCGATAGTTGATTTTCTGCAAAAAGTAGACACCAAAGCAATTTTCTTTGAAAACAATACAGTCCGCGTTAGTTGCATCCAAATCACACAAGTTTAGAGGAGAAACAATAGCAAAAGTGTCCAGGAAAGTAGATACGTTTTGGACGTATCAACTCCCCCCAAGCTTAGATTATTGCTTGTCCTCAAGCAATTTAGTTGAAAACTGAGTGCGATAAAAGAAACTTTCACGAACACATTTGCTTCATATGATGTATATATTCTCAGCATGTGATCAACTACTTAGACAATTCATAATAAAGAGTATGCAACTAAGTTTACTTAATAGGCATTGCAAGCTATGAATAGATTCCAACTCAAATATAATAAGTAGCATGAAGCATAAACATAAGCAACATTACAATGCTCATAACAAGATATGATAGAGTGATATCTCGCTTGCCTTTTTATTGTGAATGCCAAGGCACCTCTGAAGTCCAGGTGAAGACTAGAAGTAAAGATATCAAAGATACAAGCATCAAAGTTATAGCACAATAATCAAGTTTTAAGACAAGCACATTACACTAAGAATGACAACTATGCTCTCAAGAAGGTGCTCATAGAATAAGTGGAGACTCAACAAGGAAATGAAAAGGTTTTAAATAGTTTGAAAGGCTTCCAAATGCTGAAAGTATGGTACTCATTAGCTTTGAGCTCCCATTGCCCCTATCATAAGCATCTTTAATATGGTTAAGGTGAAAGTGAGGTCCAATCTGAGTTATATGTTTGACAGACTATAAACTGGAAATCCCATGTCCCTTGAGTACGAGGGCCGCTCCTCATGCTACTCAACTTTAGTTACCTGTAAGTCCTTGTCATCGTAAATACGTGCGTATCATAGAGAACCGCCAACGGGGTACCCCTTGCCCGATGATACGAAAGAATCCCCATATCAAAATGACAAGGCAAGCAGACACTGAGTATCTCAGCAATCTTCTTATTTACCATGGGAAAATAGTGCTTTTTTCTCTCTTTCCTCTTTTCTCAAATCTCTTTTTTTTCTTTCTTTTTATCAATGGCTATCTCTCTCTTTTTTTATAAGAAGAATGCTTCATAGATATCATTATGGTTACGCTGCAGGTTTCCACCATGACGGCATGGATTAGACAAGCGGCCCAGGAGTTTCTCTAACACACATACATAACTCCATGGACTTACAAGCTCCCCTTTTATTTCACACCGACAACATCCGCAAACAAAAGAGCATGGTATCAACTGGGTATATATTTATAGGTGTTGAAAGTGTTCCCCGTGACAACACGGTTTTGCTAATCCCCAGCCTATAATTTGCAAGCATATAACTTTCATGGACAGTCACAATGGTTCAGGTTTATTAAGTGCAGAAAATAAAGTGTGCCATCAAGTTCGTGAGAGCTTTACTAACTAACTTTGTCATAACAAGCAAACTTTTTTGGAAGAAAACAAGGCATATTGAATATGCACGGAAATAGCAAATGATGCTAATAGGTAGGTATGGTGGACACTTTTGGCAATATTTGGTTTTAGGGAGTTGGAAACATGAGTAAAACATACTCAGTGTAAGTGAAGGCTAGCAATAGTAAGGGAGCGACAAACGAGAGAGCAATAGCTGTCATAATCATGCTTGCAACAAAATAGGACTAATCATGGCATGAAAGTGATTCAAGACCCTCAAGACAAAATAATTCATCGAGGCTTACTGATTATTTCAGTCATATGCATGCATGAGCATGTGCCAAGTCAATTCAAGTGAAACATTCATAGGAGGATACCATGGTGTCATACCAAGTTATGAATAGAGTAATGCAAGCAAACATTCATAAGATAAGCTACAAACTATTAGCAACCTGGAACTAATCATATGAAAGCAAAAACTACTAAGCATCCGTGAATAACATACACCCTACACGAACAGGCTAAGCATGCCCACAATGATGAGTATATGTACAAAAATGAAAACAAATAGAGTTCGTTACCAGCCTCTTACCACACCTCAAGCTGTCATTAATCCTCATTATTGCCCTTCACTTGTGTGGCTTGAATAATAATATGAAACCAAATCCCACCGAGAACTGCTGAACCCTGCAACAAAACTCACAAAACCAAAGAAGAACAGCAAATATTTTTGGTGTTTTCGATTTTTAAAAGAAGAACCAAAAAGGAGGAACAAGCAAAGCAAAATCTTTTTGGGTTTTTTCGAATAGTTCAAACAAAGCAAAAAAAGGAAAAACAAACCAAGGCAAAGAGAAAAAGAAGCAAACCAAAGAGAAACAACAGAAATATTTTTGGTCTTTTTGTGTTTTACAAAGCAAAAGCAAAGAAAGAACGAAAGCTAAAAAGAGAACGAAACATGAATATACAAAGTACCGACGCAAAATGATATGGAGATGAGTGCGGTGTCAGCGTACCTCCCCCAAGCTTATGTTTTTGGCCTAAGTGGGTATCAATCTAGGTATAAGTAAGGGTTCCAAGCAGGCGGGTCATGATAAGAATGATCGTAGTTAGGCCCTTGGGAGGAAGAAGAAGCTCCCCAATCGTAGATAGGCTGCTGATATGAAGACTCCCCCTCATTCGAGGGCTGGGCCGAATCATCCGTGACCTCCCTTCTAGTATCCTGCTCCTGTTGGGAGAGCTCTCCCAAGTACGTATCAAACTCCTCCTCAGTGAGAGACCACCCTACCCTGTTATCAAGGTTAAACAAAACAGGTGCAGGCAAAAGAACAACACGCTTAGACTTGCTCTTTCTCCAACTAGCTTTGAGAAAGGTTATTTCATAAGATAGCTCACTCAAATTAGCCTAAGAAGAAACAAATTTATGCTGTATCATGGAATTAAGGTCAAGCCTTTCTATGGGAAACTGTAGGTCTAGATGATGAGGCACTAAACCATGCAACGCTAATAAACGAGAAGCAATGAGGCCTCCACAAATTCTACCTTTCTCGCGGTTAGCAGCAAGACGAAAAGCTAACAAAGCACCTAAGTTATAAGTCCTATCTCGTTTAAGAGAAACAAAGATGAATGCTAGATCATATGAAGATAACTTATTAGCAGTTTTCCTAGCAAGAACACACTTGGCAATAAAGTAAGCAAAGTAGCGAATAGAGGGGAGATGAATGTTACGGATTTTTCCACTCTCCTTTGAAAAGCTGCTCCCTTGGCAAATTTCTGCGTATAAATCCATGAGTGGTGCAGGTCGCTCTTTAATCCTTCTACATGATCCCCACTGAGGTACCTTAATAGCTGCACAAAAGTCATCGAGAGAAAGGTCAACAGTAATATTGTAAATTTTGTAGTGGACCATGGGGTTAGGCAAAGAGTAACTAAATTGAAAGTCCTGCACCATAGACATGGTTAGCTTCACAAATTAACAAGGTTCATCTTCCAAAAAGTGCTCCAGCCCTGCATTAGAAACCAAAGTGTGGAAATCCTGGAGAATTCCTGAAGCTCTCATGAATTCAGAGCATGGGTAAATTGAAGGAAAAACTTCCTCCTCCCGGTGAACCTTCATGACCTCAGGCACCCCATAGTTCATGTTGGTTTAGTTGATGCTCATTCATCTTCTATTTTAAAATTTAAACACCTATTAAACAAGTGATTGCAAAGTGAATATAATGAAGGGCACTACTCATAGGGACTTGTAAGAGGCCTAAACATGCATCAAAACTATATCTCTAAGCATCAAACAAGCTTACAATCTCTCATAACCTGTCACCTACAGCAGCAAAATACTCAAGATATAATCCACTAAACACAAATCTACTTGGACAAGCGAAGGAGTCACATACCGGAGAAGAAATGCTCCAAATTTCAGCAGCAAAGATGGGCTGAGCAAGGAGATCGAAAAATCGAGGGCAAGCACAGCAAGAACGCGATTTTGAGCAATGAACTGGAGTTTACTCGGGAGAGAGAAGAAAGTGGCAAGTGAGAGAGTGAGTGGAGGGCTAGGGGTGGCCCACACCATGGCATGGTGCCACCTAGGGCAGGTCGCGCCACCAGGTGGTGTGCCTGCCTGGTGGGCCCCCCTGGTACCTTCCAGGCACTCCTCTGCCCCTTTTTCACATAAAAAATTAATATGAATTTTCTGGAATTTTTCGAGACACTTTATTTTTGGGCATTTTTCAGGCATAGATGAATGATTTTCTGACAGAAAGATTTTTTTGAAAATGATGCAATGACAAAACAAGGCTAGAACTACAGAAGTTCTAAGACACCCTAACAAGCAAGCAACTAACAACAGAAAAGAAAACTAAACAAAAGCAAAAACTAAAATGGATAGAATAGAAGTAAGCGGAGATAATCATGCTGAAAACATTGTTTTGTTCAATGAAATCCTTTTGTTAACAAGGTTGATCAGGTCTTGTTACCAAAACAATTTCATATGAGACAAAACTTTGTATTCCACTAATGATTATGTTACCTCAACTTTGATAGCAATGGTCCCAATCATAATAGTTTCAAATTTTTCTCTTGGTATGGGACAATATATTTCTCCAACTTGAATGTCCTCAACATGTTCAATTGAATTCAAACCATAAGTCCTATCATTCTTCTTGGGGAAATAGACAGTATGTTCCTTGTCATTAACATTGAAGGTCACCTTTCCTTGATTACAATTAATAATAGCTCCTGCAGTATTAAGAAAAGGTCTCCCAAAAATAATAGACATATTATCATCTTCAGGCATTTCAAGCACAACAAAATCAGTTAATATCAAGCAATTATGAGCCACTTGAACAAGTACATCCTCACATATACCAACAGGAATAGTGGTAGATTTATCAGCCATTTGCAAAGATATATCAGTTGGTATTAATTTTTCCAGTTGAAGTCTCTTATAGAGAGAGAAAGGCATAACACTAACTCCATCTCCCAAATCACACAAAGTAGTTCTAACATAACTATTCTTAATAGAGCAAGGAATAGTTGGAATCCCTGGGTCTCCAAGTTTCTTTGGAACCTTACCATTAAAGGAATAATTAGCAAGCAAAGTAGAGATTTCTTCATTAGGGATCTTCCTTTTATTCGAGACAATATCCTTCATATACTTTGAGTAAGGAGGCAATTTAATAGCACCAGTCAAAGGAATTTGCAGGAATAAAGGTTTCATCCACTCACAAAACTTATTATAGTGTTCATCTTCCTTCGACTTGTGTTTCTTATCAGGGAAAGTCATAGGTTTTTGGACCCAAGGCTCTCTTTCACTACCGTGTTTCTTAGCAATAAAATCTTCTTTAGTGTATTTAGTATTCTTAGTGTGCTTTCCAGGTTCTTCTTCAACTTTTTCTTCATTAGGAACATCATTTTCTTCATTACCACTTTTAGTTTCAGCATCAGAGATAGATATACTATTAGGATTTTTAGCAGGTTCAGATGGTTCTACAATAGTTTTATGTTTCTTTTTCCTTTTCTTACAAGTAGTACCACTATTTTCAGCTTGTTGAGAATCCTGCTCTATTCTTTTGGGATGCCCCTCGGGATATAGAGGATCCTAGGTAGCAGCACCACTTCTAGTTCTAATTTCATAAGCATGATTTTCTTTAGCAGCATTAACTAGCAAGTCTTTTTGCACTTTAATGAGTTGATCTATTTGAGTTTGAACCATTTGAAAGTGTTTAACAATCATTTTAACATCATTAGAGGTTCTTTCCACAATATCTTTTAACTCAACAATAGCTCTAGTGTTTTCCATTAGATGATTTTGCACCCTTTTATTAAAATTATCTTGCTTAACAATAAAGATATCGAATTCTTCTAAGCATTGATCAGGAGGTTTAGAGTAAGGGATATCACCTTCATCAAAGTGTTGGAGAGTGTACCTCAATAGTGGATGAGTAGGAATTGGCTTACATAATTCTTCTATAGGAGGTAAATTCTTGACATCTGACTTTAATTCCCTTCTCCTTAAGACATTTTTAGCTTCCTTCATCACTTCATCATTTAATTCAATAACTCCCTCTTCTTTGATGTTGGAATAGGCAGGAATAGTTGGTGCAGGTATAATTACTTCAGTATAGCTGGTTCGTATGATTACTTGGTATAGCTAGTTCAGGAGGAGTCCAATCTTCATAGTTCTTGCTTATTTTAGCCATTAATTCCTCAGCTTCTTTGGGAGTCCTATTCCTGAAAACACAATCAGCACAACTATCTAGGTATGTCCTAGATTCTTCAGTTAGTCCATTATAAAATATATCAAGAAGCTCATTCTTAGGTAATGGACTTCCAGCCTGTGGATGAATCAAAGCACAAAACCTAGCCCATGATTCAGGCAATATCTCTTTTTCTCCCTGTTTAAAATCAAAAAGTTCCTACAAAATAGCATGTCTAGCACTTGGAGGAAAATATTTCTGCAGGAAAGTACTAATCAAGCAATCAGGGCTATCAATAGATCTAGGAGGTAAATTACTAAACCAAGATTTAGCTTCTCCTTTCAGTGAAAAGGGGAAAATCTTAGCAACAAAGTAAGTACGCATCTTAATATCATCAGAAAACAAGCCACTCATGGTAGAAAGTTCATTCATATGTGCTACCGCACTTTCATTCTTAGTCCCACAAAAAGGTTCTTTCTCAACAATAGCTATGTAAGATAGATCAAGAGAGAAATCATAATCTTTCTCTTTAATGTTTATGGGAGAAGCAGCAAACTTAGCAATAGGACACAATTTGGGTCTAATTGTACGCCTCTCAAAGAGACTCTTAGCAGCGCTCCTATCATGGGTGTTTTTACATTCCTTAATAAATCCATCGGTCATCTCAACATAACCGTCTTCAATATCATAGCTCTCACTAGACTCAGGTGAACTAACAGGTGTAGTAGTGTCTTCATTAGGAGTTTCAGTATTTCCAGCTACAGTTCTAGCAATCATAGCATCTAAGAAAGGACCTAATGGACCACTCTTATCAAGCACAGTAGAAGCAGCATCATAAGTATCAGAAGTTTCAGATTCAGCAGTAGTAGCAGTGTGTGTAGCATGTGTATGTGGTGGTGTAACGAGCTTACACATAACAGATGGTGAATCAAGAGCAACAGAGGTGTTTAGAACTGTACGTCTTCTTGTAGTGGATGGTAAAATAGGAACCTTGCCATCACGAGACTTACCCATGATGGATGGATAGCAGCGAACAATAGAGAATCCAAGTGAACTTGATAAATAAAGCTATGCTCACTGGAAATGGCGCCAGAAAATAGTCTTGATGACCCACAAGTATAGGGGGTGTATCGTAGTATTTTCGAGGGAAGTGAAAACCAATTTATTGATTCGACACAAGGGGAGCCAAAGAATATTTATAAGCCTTAACAACTGAGTTGTCAATTCAGCTGCACCTAGAAACAATCTTGCTCACAGCAGTTTATCAGTAGGAACAGTTTTGTAGTAGGAATAGTAAAGTAACAGCAGTAGTAAAGTAAAGACAGTAGTAACAATAGCAGTAAACACTAGGATTCGAGTGCGGTAGGCATATGGATGGATAGACGGGCATTGCATAGATAAGACAATTCACATGGCAATCAGAACATAGGGCAATTGCAGATAAATAAGATAAAGCATCCAAGTACTAGATAATCCTAGGCATGTGTCCCATATATAGTCATACGTGCTTGCAATGAGAACTTGCACAACATCTTTTGTCCTGCCAGCCAGTTTGCAGTGGGGCCTCAAGGGAACTACTGGCAATTAAGGTGCTCCTTTTAATAGAGCACCAGAGCAAAGCATTAACACTCTGTGAACACATGTGATCCTCACATCAAAGCCATTCTCTCTGGTTATCCCGATTTCTGTCACTTCGGGGCCATTGGTTTCGGACAACAACATGTGTATACAACTTGCAGATTAGACCATAAAGAATACTATCATAATGAATCAATAACATATCAGATCTGAAATCATGGCACTCGGGCCCTAGTGACAAGCATTAAGCATAACAAGTCGCAACAAAGTCATAAAGCACTAATAGAAGATACTAGGCACCATGCTCTAACAATCTGATGCCATTACATGAACGATCTCATCCAATCCCTACCATCCCCATAGCCTACAGCAGGAGATTACTCACTCATAGATGGGGAAACATGGATGGTCGATGGAGAAGTGATGGCTCAATGCACGGCGCCCAGAAAAATGCTTGATGGCGGTGTTGATGTAGAGCTCGTTGGGAACCCCAAGAGGAAGGTATGATGAGCACAACAGCAAGTTTCCCTCAGTTATGAAACCAAGGTTTAATCGAACCAGTAGGAGCAAGGAAACACCCCAAAGGTGTTACTAGCTGAGCTTTGGCAGGGCGCACTACCGGTGCTAGTAGCAATGTGGAGACCTGCACAACACAACCACAGAACTTTGTCCCCAACTTGCGACGAGGTTGTCAATCTCACCGTATTTTGTGGAAAACAAAGGATTAAACGTATCGAATGGAAAGAAGTAAAAGTTTGCAGAAAGTAAACACAAAGCAGTAAACAGTTTATAGATTGTATGTAAAGAAAGAGGACCGGGATCCATAGTTCACTAGAGGTGGCTCTCCTTAGATAGATAACATGCTGGGTGAACAAATTACAGCGGGGCAATTGACAAACACCGAGAAAGCAATACATGCATATACTAACCATCTTGACTCCTTTGAGACTTGATTGGGCATTACAACATAATACATAGACCGCCATCCAACTGCATCTATGACTACTAATCCACCTTCAGGTTATCATCTGAACCCCCTCCAGTATTAACAATTTTTGATTCCACTTTAATTTTTGACTAATAATCTATGACCGGGATCCATTGCAAATGTATCTATAATTTTTGATGCTCCATGCTTAGTTTTATCCACTTTCTTGTGTTTTGCCCACACTTTGGAGTACTTTTCATATGATTTCTTGGACTAACCTATTAACAAGAGCCACAGTGCCAGCTGCCTGTTTTCTGCTGTTTTTGGTTCCAGGAAAGTCAGAAAATGAATATTCTCGGAATTGGACGGGACAAAAGCCAAAGTGCCTATTTTTTCAGAAGACTCCAAGAACCAGAATACGAGACGGAGGAGGGCCCGGGGCTGGCCACACCACCCCCAGGCGCGGGCTGGGCCTGGCCGCGCCAGGGCATGGTGTGGTGGCCCTAGGCACCCCCTCGATCTCCCTCTTCGCCTATAAGAAGCCTTCTGACCTAAAAACTCCGGGGGGGGTCGACGTTTTTCCAGAAGGAGTTCCGCTCCGCCGCCACCACCAGATTCCACGAAACAGCACCAGAAACTCCGTTCGCACCTGCGGGGACGGGAATTGGAGGAGATCATCGCCATCATCATCACCATCGTTTCTCCATCGACCATCCATGTTTCCCCCATCTATGAGTGAGTAATCCCCCGTTGTAGGCTATGGGTATGGTAGGGATTGGATGAGATCGTTCATGTAATGGCATCAGATTGTTAGGGCATGGTGCCTAGTATCTTTTATTAGTGCTTTATGACTTTGTTGCGACTTGTTGTGCTTAATGTTTGTCACTAGGGCCCGAGTGCCATGATTTCAGATCTGAACATGTTATTGATTCATTATGATAGTATTGTTTTTGGTCTTATCTGCAAGTTGTATACACACGTTGTTGTCCGGAACCTATGGCCCAGAAGTGACAGAAATCGGGATAACCGAAAGGGAATGGCTTTGATGTGAGGATCACATGTGTTCATGGAGTGTTAATGCTTTGCTCCGGTGCTCTCTTAAAAGGAGCACCTTAATTGCGATAGTTCCCTAGAGGCCCCTGCAAACGGGCTGGCAGGACAAAATATGTTGTGCAAGTTCTCATTGCGAGCACGTATGACTATATATGGAACACATGCCTAGGATTGTCTAGTACTTGGATGCTTTATCTTATTTATCTGCAATTGCCCTATGTTCTGATTGCTATGTGGATTGTCTTGTCCATGCAACACCCGTCCATCCATCCCTATGCCTACCACACTCGAATCCCAATCATCATCGCTTTTGTTACTACTGCCTTTTGCTTTACTACTGTCACATTTTACTATTCCTACTACAAAACTGTTGCTACTGATAAACTGCTGTGAGCAAGATTGTTTCCAGGTGCAGCTGAATTGACAACTCAGTTGTTAAGGCTGATAAATATTCTTTGGCTCCCCTTGTGTCGAATCAATAAATTGGGTTTCGCTTCCCTCGAAAATACTGCGATACACCCCCTATACTTTTGGGTCATCAAGACTATTTTCTAGCGCCGTTGCCGGGGAGCATAGCTTTATTTATCAAGTTCACTTGGATTCTCTATTGTTCGCTGCTATCCATCCATCATGGGTAAGTCTCGTGATGGCAAGGTTCCTATTTTAGCATCCACTACAAGAAGAGGTACGGTTCTGAACACCTCTGTTGCTCTTGATTCACCGTCTGTTCTGAGTAAGTTCCTTACACCACCACATACACATGCTACACACACTGCTACTACTGCTGAATCAAACTTCGATGCTTATGATGTCGCTTTCATCGTGCTTGATAAGAGTGGTTCATTAGGTCCTTTCCTAGATGCTACGATTGCTATAACTGTAGCTGGATATACCGAAACTCCTAATGAAGACACTACCACACCTTTTAGCTCATTTGAGTCTAGTGAGAGTTATGATATTGAAGATGGTTATGTTGAGATGACCGATGAGTTTATTAAAGAATGTAAGAACACCCATGATAGGAGCGCTGCTAAGAGTCTCCTTGAGAGGTGTACTATTAGACCCAAATTGCCTCCTATTGCTAAGTTTGCTGCTTCTCCCATAAACATTATAGATGAAGATTATGATTTCTCTCTCGATCTATCTTACATAGCTATTGTCGAGAAAGAACCTTTTTGTGGGACTAAGAATGAAGTGCGGTAGCACATATGAATGAACTTTCTACCATGAGTGGCTTGTTTTCTGATGATATTAAGATGCGTACTTACTTTGTTGCTAAGATTTTTCCCTTTTCACTGAAAGGAGAAGCTAAAACTTGGTTTAGCAATTTACCTCCTGGATCTATTGATAGCCCTGAGTGCTTGATTAGTACTTCCTGTAAATATTTTCCAAGTGCTAGACATGCTATTTTGCAGAACTTTTGATTTTAAACAGTGGAGAAAAGAGGTATTGCCCGAATCTTGGGCAAGGTTTTGTGCTTTGATTCATGCATAGGCTGGAAGTCCATTACCTAAGAATGAGCTTCTTGATATATTTTATAATGGACTAACCGAGGAATCTAGGACATACCTAGATAGTTGTGCTGATTGTGTTTTCAGGAATAGGACTCCTAAGGAAGTTGAGGAATTAATGGCTAAAATAAGCAAGAATTATGAAGATTGGACTCCTCCTAAACAAGCTATACCTGAAGTAATTATACCTGGACCATCTATTCCTGTGCCTATTCCAACATCAAAGAAGAGGGGAGTTATTGAATTAAATGATGAAGTGATGAAGGAAGCTAAGAAATGTCTTAAGGAGAAGGGGATTAAAGCTGCAGATATCAAGAATTTACCTCCTATAGAAGAATTATGTAAGCCTATTCCCTACTCATCCACTATTGAGGTACACTCTCTCCAACACTTTGATGAAGGTGATATCCCTTACTCTAAACCTCCTGATCAATGCTTAGAAGAATTTGATATCTTTATTGTTAAGCAAGATAACTTTAATAAAAGGGTGCAAAATCATCTAATGGAAAACACTAGAGCTATTGTTGAGTTGAAAGATATTGTGGAAAGAACCTCTAATGATGTTAAAATGATTGTTAAACACTTTCAAATGGTTCAAACTCAAATAGATCAACTCGTTAAAGTGCAAAACGACTTGCTAGTTAATGGTGCTAAAGAAAAACATGCTTATGAAATTAGAACTAGAATTGGTGCTGCTACCCAGGATCCTCTATATCCTGAGGGGCATCCCAAAAGAATTGAGCAGGATTCTCAACAAGCTGAAAATAGTGGTTCTACTCATAAGAAAAGGAAAAAGAAACATAAAATTGTTGAAGAACCCTCTGAACCTGCTATAGATCCTAATAGTATATCTATCTCTGATGCTGAAACTGAAAGTGGTAATGAAGAAAATGAAGTTCCTAATGAAGAAAAAGTTGAAGAAGAACCTGAAAACCACACTAAGAATACTAAATACACCAAAGAAGATTTTATTGCTAAGAAACATGGTAGTGAAAGAGAGCCTTGGGTCCAAAAACCTATGCCTTTCCCTGATAAGAAACACAAGTCAAAGGAAGATGAACACTATAATAAGTTTTGTGAGTGGATGTAGCCTTTATTCTTGCAAATCCCTTTGACTGATGCTATTAAATTGCCTCCTTACTCAAAGTATACGAAGGACATTGTCTCGAATAAAAGGAAGATCCCTAATGAAGAAATTTGTACTTTGCTTGCTAATTATTCCTTCGATGGTAAGGTTCCTAAAAAACTTGGAGACCCAGGGATTCCAACTATCCCTTGCTCTATTAAGAACAGTTATGTTAGAACTGCTTTGTGTGATTTGGGAGCTAGAGTTAGTGTTATGCCTTTCTCTCTCTATAAGAGGCTTCAACTTGAAAAATTAATACCAACTGATATATCTTTGCAAATGGCTGATAAATCTACCACTATTCCTGTGGGTATATGTGAGGATGTACCTATTCAGGTGGCTCACAATTGCTTGATATTAACTGATTTTGTTGTGCTTGAAATGCCCGAAGATGATAATATGTCTATTATTCTTGGGAGACCTTTTCTTAATACTGCAGGAGCTGTTATTAATTGTAATCAAGGAAAGGTGACCTTCAATGTTAATGACAAGGAACACACTGTGTATTTCCCCAAGAAGATTGAAAGGACTTATGGTTTGAACTCAATTGAAAATGTTGAAGGCATTCAAGTTGGAGAAATATATTGTCCCATACTAAGAGAAAAATTTGAAACTATTATGATTGGGACCATTGCTATCAAGGTTGAGGTAACATAATCATTAGTGGAGTACAAAGTTTTGTCTCATATGCAATTGTTTTGGTAGCAAGACTTGATCAACCTTGATAACAAAAGGATTTCATTGAACAAAACAATGTTTTCACCATGATTATCTCCGCTTACTTCTATTCTATCTATTTTAGTTTTTGCTTATGCCTAACTTAAAGGCGTTAAAGAAAAGTACTTATTGGGAGATAACCCAAAAGTTTTAGATGAGTCTTGGAAGTTATTACTTCAGTAATAACCGCTCCTTATCCTTTTTATTTGCTTTTTGTGCAAAGAGTAACCTCTAATGAGAGAGAAGTAATGATTAGGAAAGTTGCTGACCCGAAACAGATTTTTGTGCTTACCCGTAAAAATTCGTGAGAGATCTCTGTACGTCGGATTGAGCTGTAATGTTTTGTGCTTCTGCCCCAGGTTGTTATCTTACTTTCGTTAGTTCAACACTTTTTGATTTGAGCAACAGAAGGTCTTCGAAAAAATTCGTCTTTACCTGCTGGTCTGTTTTGACAGATTTCTGCCATTTTCTGTATTTGCTTATTGTGGGTTCCTTTTTGAGTTCTTTTGGGGAATTGAGCTTTTTGAGGGAAGTGCTACAGTAGCTAGTGTTCTAATGGAAGTTTATTTGGTGTTAGAACTGAACCTTAAGACTTATTTATCTTGAGTGCACTAATGTTGCTAATAAAGATTGTGTGAAGTTTTGTATGAAGGAAAAATTTCAGGTGTATGGAAGGAATGAGTAATGAGATGAAGAATGGAATAAAGCTCAAGCTTGGGGATGCCACGCGTGTCACCCCAAGAAATATCCAAGAAGTACAAGCGTCAAAGCTTGGGGATGCCCAAGGCATCCCCTTCTTCATCAATAAAAATCCTAGGTTTCTTCCAACCACTTCATTTTTATTGTTTCATGCACAGTTGTGTTGTTCTTGGAGCGTCTTCTTTTTCGTTTTTGTTTTGGTTTTTCGTTTGCTTTGTTTTCTTAGTTTGCTGAATAAATTGGTTGGACCTCCTATTTCATACATAGTTTGGTTTGGTTTGGAAAAGAGTAGGAAAGCTCATGCTTAAGTGGTAAAGAGAGCTTGTTTTTGATTGTGGCATATGCTTTGTCATGTCATGCTTGATATTGTTTTGGCTTTATGCTTAGTATTATTTGCTGTAGCATGACTTGTTATAAACAATTGAGATTGCTTAATGTGCCTTGGATGAATCATGCGTTGTTTTAGCATATTAAAGCATAGTATAGTGGTATTCTCCTTTGATGCTTTATTTGGGTTGACTTGGCGCATGATCACACCATGTTATGACTATCTCAAGTCACCATAAGCCTTTATGATCCTTTAGTTTTCAACTTGTAGTATCACTTTATGCTTTGATCAATGATGTTTTGTCGCTCTGCATGATTATGGCCATTATTGCTCTCTCGTTTGTCGCTCCCCTACTATTGCTAGCCTTCACTTACACTGAGTATTTTACTCATGTTTCCAACTCCCTTAAACCAAATATTGCCAAAGTGTCCACCATACCTACCTATTAGCATCATTTGCTATTTCCGTGCATATTCAATATGCCTTGTTTTCTTCCGAATAAAATGTTTGCTTGTTATGAAAAAGTTAGTTATTAAAGCTCTCACGAACTTGATGGCACACTTTATTCCCTACACTTAATAAACCTGAACCATTGTGAACTCTCCATGAAAGTTATATGCTTGCAAATTATAGGCTGGGGATTAGCAGAACCGTGCTGTCACGGGGAACACTTTCAACACTTGTAAATATATACCCAGTTGATACCTTGCTCTTTTGTTTGCGGATGTCGTCGGTGTGAAATAAAAGGGGAGCTTGTAAGTCCATGGAGTTATGTATGTGTGTTAGAGAAACGCCTGGGCCGCTGGTCTAATCCATGCTGACATGGTGGAAACCTGCAGCGTAACCATAATGATATCTACGAAGCATTCTTCTTATAAGAAAATAAAAGGAGAGATAGCTATTGAGAAAAAGAAAAAAAGAGATTTATGAAAAGAGGAAAGAGAGAAAAAGCACCATTTTCCCATGGTAAATAAGAAGATTGCTGAGATACTCATTGTCTGCTTGCCTTGTCATTTTGATATGGGGATTCTTCCGTATCATCGGGCAAGGGGTACCCCGTTGGCGGTTCTCTATGATACGCACATATTTACAATGACAAGAACTTACCGATAACTAAAGTTGAGTAGCATGAGGAGAGGCCCTCATACCTAAGGGACTTGGGATTTTCAGTTTATAGTCTGTCAAGCATATAACTTAGATTGGACCTCACTTTCACCTTAACCACATTAAAGATGCTTATGATAGGGGCAATGAGAGCTCAAAGCTAATGAGTACCATACTTTCAGCATTTGGAAGCCTTTCAAACTATTCAAAACCTTTTCATTTCCTTGTTGAGTTTCCACACATTCTATGAGCACTTTCTTGAGAGCATAGTGGCCATTCTTAGTTCTATGTGCATTGTCCCAAGACTTGTTGATTGATGCATACCTTGATATTGCTTGTTTTAAACTATTTGTATCTAGTCACTCTTGTAAACTTTGAAGGTGTCCTATGCATTTATGTTTGCTACTCTATGAGGAACAAGCTGAATGCCACTATGCTATGTTTTCTTTATGTGAAACAAACAAACGTCTTGCAAAGTATTGTTATTCATGAATCTTTTGTTTGTGCCTTTTCATGTTGCATCATAGTTTCTTTGTCTTATTGCTAGAACTTTGTCTTTCATGTTATGATTGAAGTACTATGATCCTAGCTTTGAATGTTTACAAATACTTTGGTAAAGTCTTTGATGGTGCATGTCACCTCAAAAAAAATTCTTTCTTTTTATCACTTACCTACTCGAGGACGAGCAGGAGTTAAGCTTGGGGATGTTGATACATTGCAAATGTATCTATAATTTTTGATGCTCCATGCTTGGTTTTATCCACTTTCTTGTGTTTTGTCCACACTTTGGAGTACTTTTCATATGATTTCTTGGACTAACCTATTAATAAGAGCCATAGTGCCAGCTGCCTGTTTTCTGCTGTTTTTGGTTCCAGGAAAGTAAGAAAATGAATTTTCTCGGAATTGGACGGGACAAAAGCCAAAGTGCCTATTTTTTCAGAAGACTCCAGGAGCCAGAATACAAGACGGAGGAGGGCCAGGGGCCGGCCACACCACCTGGCCACGCGGCCAGGCTTGGCTCGCGCCAGGGGGTGGTGTGGCCAGCCCAGGCACCCCCTCGGTCTCCCTCTTCGCCTATAAGAAGCCTTCTGACCTAAAAACTCTGGGGGGGGGTCGACGTTTTTCCAGAAGGAGTTCCGCTACGCCTCCACCACTAGATTCCATGAAACAGCACCAGAAACTCTGTTCTGGCACCCTGCCGGGACGGGGAATTGGAGGAGATCATCGCCATCATCATCACCATCGCTTCTCCATCGACCATCCATGTTTCCCCCATCTATGAGTGAGTAATCCCCCGCTATAGGCTATGGGGATGGTAGGGATTGGATGAGATCGTTCATGTAATGGCATCAGATTGTTAGAGCATGGTGCCTAGTATCTTTTATTAGTGCTTTATGACTTTGTTGCGACTTGCTGTGCTTAATGCCTGTCACTAGGGCCCGAGTGCCATGATTTCAGATCTGAACATGTTATTGATTCATTATGATAGTATTGTTTTTGGTCTTATCTGCAAGTTGTATACACACGTTGTTGTCCGGAACCTATGGCCCCGGCGATGTAAATCGGGATAACCGGAAGGGAATGGCTTTGATGTGAGGATCACATGTGTTCACGGAGTGTTAATGCTTTGCTCCGGTGCTCTATTAAAAGGAGCACCTTAATTGCCAGTAGTTCCCTAGAGGCCCCACTGCAAACGGGCTGGCAGGACAAAAGATGTTGTGCAAGTTCTCATTGCGAGCACGTATGACGTTATATGGAACACATGCCTAGGATTGTCTAATACTTGGATTCTTTATCTTATTTATCTGCAATTGCCCTATGTTCTGATTGCTATGTGGATTGTCTTGTCCATGCAACGCCCGTCCATCCATCCTATGCCTAATCCCAATCCTACATCGCTTTTGTTACTAGTGTCTTTACTAGTGTTGTTACTTTACTATTCCTACTACAAAACTGTTGCTCTTAAACCTGCTGTGAGCAAGATTGTTTCCAGGTGCAGCTGAATTGACAACTCAGTTGTTAAGGCTGATAAATATTCTTTGGCTCCCCTTGTGTCGAATCAATAAATTGGGTTTCACCTCCCTCGAAAATACTGTGATACACCCCCTATACTTGTGGGTCATCAGTTTTTAGGTCCGAAGGCATCTAATAGGCGAAGAGGGAGACTGAGGGTGTCAGGCGGCAGACCACCTCGGCGCTGCCAGCCTAGGCGGGCAGGTGGTGTGTCCTGGGCCCATCCCTCCTCCGTCTCGTATTCTAGCTCCGGGAGTCTTCTGGTGAAATAGGATTTTTGGCATATTTTCCGGGATTTTTCCTGATAGTTGATTTTCTGCATAAAAAGTAGACACCAAAGCAATTCTGCTAAAAACAGCGTCAGTTCGCGTTAGTTGCATCCAAATCACACAAGTTTAGAGGAGAAACAATAGCAAAAGTGTCTGGAAAAGTAGATACGTTTTGGACGTATCAGTACCTTCCTTCAGAAATATTTTCCTCCTAGTGTTAGACATGCTATTTTGTAGGAACTTTTTGATTTTAAACAGGGAGAAAAAGAGATATTGCCTGAATCATAGGCAAGGTTTTGTGCTTTGATTCATGCACAGGCTGGATGTCCATTATCTAAGAATGAGCTTCTTGATATATATTATAATGGACTAACTGAAGAATTTAAGACATACCTGGATAGTTGTGCTGATTGTGTTTTCAGGAATAGGACTCCCAAGGAAGCTAAGAAATTAATGGCTAAAATAAGCAAGAATTATGAAGATTGGACTCCTCCTGAACCAGCTATACCTGAGATAACTATACCTGAACCAACTATCCCTACGCCTATACCAACATCAAAGAAGATGGGAGTTATCGAACTAAATGATGAAGTGATGAAGGAAGCTAAGAAATGTCTTAAGGAGAAGGGAATTAAAGCTGCAGACATCAAGAATTTACCTCCTATAGAAGAATTATATAATCCAATATCCCACTCATCCACTATTGAGGTACACTCTCTCCAACATTTTGATGAAGGTGATATTCCTTACTCTAAACCTCCTGATCAATGCTTAGAAGAATTTGATGTTTTTATTGTTAAGCAGGATAATTTCAATAAAAGGGTGCAAAATCATTTAATGGAAAACTCTTGAGCTATTGTTGAGTTAAAAGATACTGTGGAAAGAACCTCTAATGATGTTAAAATGCCTGTTAAACATTTTCAAATGGTTCAAACTCAAATTGAACAGCTTATTAAGTTACAAAAAGACTTGTTAGTTAATGCTTCTAAAAAAACATGCTTATGAAATTAGAACTAGAAGTGGTGTTGCCACCCAGGATCCTCTATATCCTGAGGGGCATCCTAAAAGAATTGAGCAGGATTCTCAACAAGCTGAAAATAGTGGTAATACTCCTAAGAAAATAAAAAATAAACATAAAACTATTGTAGAATCCTCTGAACCTGCTAAAGATCCTAATAGTATATCTATCTCTGATGCTGAAACTGAAAGTGGTAATGAGGAAAATGATGCTCCTGATAAAGAAAAAGTTGAAGAACCTGAAAGGCACACTAAGAATACTAAATACACTAAAGAAGATTTTGTTGCTAAGAAACATGGTAGTGAAAGAGAGCCTTGGGTCTAAAAACCTATGCCTTTCCCTGATAACAAACACAAGTCAAAGGAAGATGAACACTATAATAAGTTTTGTGAGTGGATGAAACCTTTGTTCTTGCAAATTCCTTTGACTGATGCTATTAAATTGCCTCCTTATTCAAAGTATATGAAGGATATTGTCTCGAATAAAAGGAAGATCCCTAATGAAGAAATTTCTACTTTGCTTGCTAATTATTCCTTTAATGGTAAGGTTCCAAAAAAACTTGGAGACCCAAGGATTCCAACTATTCCATGCTCTATTAAAAATAGTTATGTTAGAACTTCTTTGTGTGATGTGGGAGCAGGAGTTAGTGTTATGCCTTTTTCTCTCTATAAGAGACTTCAATTGGAAAAACTAATACCAACTGATATATCTTTGCAAATGGCTAATAAATCTACTACTATTCCTGTTGGTATATGTGAGGATGTACCTGTTCAAGTGGCTCATAATTGCTTGATATTAACTGACTTTTTTGTGCTTGAAATGCCTCAAGATGACAATATGTCTATTATTCTTGGGAGACCTTTCTTAATACTGCAGGAGCTGTTTGTAATCAAGGAAAGGTGACTTTTAATGTTAATGACAAGGAGCATACTGTCTATTTCCCCAAGAAGATTGATAGGACTTATGGCTTAAATTCAATTGAACATGTTGAAGGTATCCAAGTTGGAGAAATATATTGTCCCATACCGCGAGAAAAATATGAAACTATTATGATTCACACCATTGCTATCAAGGTTGAGGTAACATAATCATTAGTGGAATACAAAGTTTTGTTTCATATAAAATTGTTTTGGTAACAAGACCTGATCAACCTTGTTAACAAAGGGATTTTAATGAACAAAACAATGTTTTCACCATGATTATCTTTGCTTACTTTTAGTTTATCCATTTTAGTTTTTTGCTTTCGCTTAGTTTACTTTTCTATTGTTAGTTGCTTGCATATTAGAGTGTCTTAAAACTTCTGAAGTTTTACTTTTGCATCTTTCTGAAAAAATCTTTCTGTCAGAAAATCATTCATCTATTCCTAAAAATTGCTCAAAAATAAAGTGTCTCGAAAAATTCCACAAAATTCATATTAAATTTTTACGTGAAAAAAGGGGACAGAGAAGTGCCTAGAGAGTACCAGGGGGGCCCACCAGGCAGGCACACCACCTGGTGGCGCAACCAGCCTAGGGGCGCGCCTGGCCATGGTGTGGGCCACCCCTGGCCCTCCACTCACTCTCTCACTTGCCACTTCCTTCTCTCTCCCGAGAAAACATCAGTCATTTCTCGAAATCGCGTTCTTGTTGTTTTTTTCCATGATTTTTCGATCTCCTTGCTCAGCCCATCTTTGCTACTGAAATTTGGAGCATTTGTTCTCCGGTATGTGACTCCTCCGCTTGTCCAAGTAGATTTGTGTTTAATGGTTTATATCTTGAGTATTTTGCTGCTGTAGGTGCCAGGTTATGAGAGCTTGTAAGCTTGTTCAATGCTTAGAGATATTGTTTTGATGCATGTTTAGGCCTCTTACAAGTCCCTATGAGTAGTTCGCTTAATTATGTATTCACTTTACAATCACTTGTATAATGGATGTTTGAATTTCAGAATAGAAGATGAATGAACACTGATGGCTCTATGTATGGCGCCAGAAAAATGCTGGAGCGGTGTTGATGTAGAGCTCGTTGGGAACCCCAAGAGGAAGGTATGATGAGCACAGCAGCAAGTTTCCCTCAGTTATGAAACCAAGGTTTAATCGAACCAGTAGGAGCAAGGAAACACCCCAAAGGTGTTGCTAGCTGAGCCTTGGCAGGGCGCACTACCGGTGCTAGTAGCAACATGGAGACCTGCACAACACAACCACAGAACTTTGCCCCCAACTTGCGATGAGGTTGTCAATCTCACCGTGTTTTGCGGAAAACAAAGGATTAAACATATCGAATGGAAAGAAGTAAAAGTTTGAAGAAAGTAAACACAAAGCAGTAAAAGTTTATAGATTGAATGTAAAGAAAAGGACCAGGATCCATAGTTCACTAGAGGTGGATCTCCTTAGATAGATAACATGCTGTGTGAACAAATTACAGCGGGGCAATTGACAAACATCGAGAAAGCAATACATCCATATACTAATCATCTTGACTCCTTTGGGACTTGATTGGGCATTACAACATTATACATAGACCGCCATCCAACTGCATCTATGACTAATAATACACCTTCAGGTTATCATCCTAACCCCTCCAAAGATTAAGTTGTAAGCAACAGATTATTGCTTTACAAATCAAGGTAAAGTAAACAATACGATTGTTCTATGAACAAAGGATTGTTGTTTTCCCTAGTAGCAACAAGACATCTAGTACCTTAAAGATTTCATCACTTCCCCATTACCGTGAGGCATGAACCCACTATCGAGCATAAATACTAACTCTTGGAGTTGCTAGCATCTACTTGGCCAAGATAGCTACTAACAACGGAAAGCATGCAAGATCACAAATAACAAAGACATGATAGAATCAATAATCAATCTGAAATAGCATCTCAATATCCATCGGATCCCCGCAAACACAACATGCAGAATTACAAATAGATGATCTTGATCATGAACGGAGCTCACAAGATCTTAGACATGAAAGCACAAAGGAGGAGAACCAGCCATCTAGCTACTACATGGACCCGTAGTCCAGAGATGAACTACTCACGCATCACACCAGAGGCTTGCATGGTGAAGAAGAAGGCCTCCAAGGTGAATTCCCCTCTTCGTGGTGCCGGAAGAGCTTGATCCCTCCCGATCTAGGGATGGAGATGACGACTCTGAACTCTTCGTGGATTTTTGATCGGGTACTTAGGGTTTTCGTCCCAAGGGCATCTTATAGGCGAAAGGAGAGGCCGAGGGGGTGCCTGGGCTGGCCACACCACCCCCTGGCGCGAGCCAAGCCTGGCCGCGTGGCCAGGTGGTGTGGCCGGCCTCTGGCCCCTCTCCGTCTTGTATTCTGGCATCTGATGACATCCGGAAAAATAGGCACTTTGGCTTTTGTCCCGTCCAATTCCGTGAATATTCATTTTCTGACTTTCCTGGAACCAAAAACAACAGAAAACAGGCAGCTAGCACTGTGGCTCTTGTTAATAGGTTAGTCCAAGAAATCAGATGAAAATTACTCCAAAGTTGGAACAAAACACAAGAAAGTGGATAAAACTAAGCATGGAACATCAAAAATTATAGATACATTTGCAATGTATCAACATCGCCAAGCTTAACTCCTGCTCGTCCTCGAGTAGGTAAGTGATAAAAAGAAAGAATAATTTTAAAGGTGACATGCACCATCAAAGACTTGATCAAAGTATTTGCAAAACATTCAAAGCTGGGATCATAATACTTCAATCTTAACATGAAAGACAAAGTTCTAGCAATAAGACAAAAAAACTATGATGCAACATGAAAAGGCACAAACAAAAGATTCATGAATAACAATGCTTTGTAAGACGTTTGTTTGTTTCACATAAAGAAAACATAGATTAATAGCATTCAGCTTGTCCCTCATAGAGTAACAAATATAAATGCATAGGACACCTTCAAAGTTCATAAGAGTGACTAGATACAAATAGTTTAAAACAAGCAATATCAAGTTATGCATCAATCAACTAGTCTTGGGACGATGCACATAGAACTAAGAATGGCCACTATGCTCTCAAAGTAGGTGCATAAAGATAGAAGGTGGAGACTCAATATAATGGTGGAAGAAAGGCCTTTTTATAAAAGGAAGTAGGGATTCAAGTCTCATAAAGAGCTTCCAAAAATTATGGTACTTATAACTTTCAGCTCTCATTGCCCCTATCATAAGCATCTTGAAGTGATTAAGGTTAAAGTGAACAAACTATGGTGTACATGCTTGACGAAGTATAAGTTAGGAATCTCATGTCCCTTGTATACGAGGGCCGCTCTTCATGCTACTCAAGTTTAGTCACCGGTAAGTTCTTGTCATCGTAAGCACATGTGTATCATGGAGAACCGCCAACGGGGTACCCCTTGCCCGATGATACGGAAGAATCCCCATATCAAAATGACAAGGCAAGCAGACAACAAGCATCTCAGCAATCTTCTTATTTACCATGGGAATATGGTGCTTTTTTCTCTCTTTCCTCTTTTCATAATATCTCTTTTTTTTCTTTTTCTCTTTTTTCTCAATAGGACTCTTTTTTTATAAGAAGAATGCTTCATAGACAGCTTATTATGGTTACGCTGTAGGTTTCCACCATGTCAGCATGGATTAGACCAGCACCGTGCTTTCTCTAACACATATACATAACTCCATGGACTTACAAGCTCCCCTTTCATTTCACACCGACGACATCCATATACAAAAGAGCATGATATCAACTAGGTACAAGTACCAAGTGTAATGTTCAAAGCGTTCCCCATGAAAGCATGGTTCTACTAATTCCCAACAAATAAGTGCAAGCATATACAACATAGACGACACAATGGTTCAAGTTTATTAAGGGCAAGAAAAGTAAAGTGTGCCATCAAGTTCGTGAGAGCTTTAATCACTAGTTTTCTCATAACAAGTTTAATTTGGAAGGTAAACAAAAGCATGAATATACTTGGAATAGTATAAGCTAGTAGGTAGGTATGGTGGACTATTTGGAATAACTTGGTTTAGGGAGTTGGATGCATGAGTGGAACTCATACTTGGTTGTGGAGGCTATCAAAAGACTGGGAGCGACAAACTAAGAGGGCAATAATGGCCATAATCATGCAGAGCGACAAAACATCATTGATCAAAGCATAAAGTGATACTACAAGTTGAAATCTAAAGGATCATAAAGGCTTATGGTGACTTGAGATAGTCATAACATGGTGTGAGCATGCAACAAGTCAACCCAAATAAAACATCAAAGGAGAATACCACTATACTATGCTTTAATATGCTAAAACAACGCATGATTCATCCAAGGCACATTAAGCAATCTCAATTGTTTATAACAAGTCATGCTACATCAAAGAATACTAAGCATAAAGCCAAAACAATATCAAGCATGACATGACAAAGCATAGGCCACAGTCAAAAAACGAGCTCTTTTTACCACATAAGCATGAACTTTCCTACTCTTTTCCAAACCAAACCAAACTATTTGAAAACCAATGTATGAAAGAGGGGGTCCAACCGATTTATTCAGAAAACTAAGCAAACCAAGCAAACAAAAAACCAAAACAAAAATGAAGAAGAAGACGCTCCAAGAACAACACAATTGTGCATGAAACAATAAAAATGAAGCGTTTGGAAGAAACCTGGGATTTTTATTGATGAAGAAGGGGATGCCTTGGGCATCCCCAAACTTTGATGCTTGTACTTCTTGGATATTTCTTGGGGTGACACGCGTGGCATCCCCAAGCTTGAGCTTTAGTCCATCCTTCATCTCATTACTCATTCCTTCCATACACCTGAAATTTTTCCTTCATACAAAACTTCACACAATCTTTATTAGCAACATTAGTGCACTGAAGATAAATAAGTCTTAAGGTTCAGTTCTAACACCAAATAAACTTCCATTAGAATACTAGATACTGTAGCACTTCCCTCAAAAATCTCAATTCCCTAAAAGAACTCAAAAAGGAACCAACAAGAAGCAAATGCAGAAAATGGCAGAAATCTGTTAAAACAGACCAGCAGGTAAAGACGATTTTTTTCGAAGACCTTATGTTGCTCAAATCAAAAAGTGTTGAACTAACGAAAGTTAGATAACAACCTGGGTCAGAAGCAAAAAAATTCCCGCCTCAAAAAGACGTTCAGAGATTTTACACGATTTTTTACGGTGAAGCACAGAAATCTGTTTCAAGACAGCAACTTTCCCAATCATTACTTCTCTCTCATTAGAGGTTACTATTGGCACAAAAAGCAAATAAAAAGGATAAGGAGCGGCTTGCAAGACTCATCTAAAACTTTTGGGTTATCTCCCAATAAGTACTTTTCTTTAACGCCTTTAAATTAGGCATAAGAAGCAAAGAAAGAATCAAGTGTTCTCAAATGAAGAAGCATTAAGACCAAATTTTGTTTTCATAGGAGAGGCAAAAGAAATCTTTTCTCTCTTCTTAGGGAAAAATTCTATACCTTTCTTGAGTGGGAGTTGATATTTAATGGTGCCTTCTTTCATATCAATAATGGCACCAACAGTTCTAAGAAAAGGTCTTCCCAAAGTAATAGGACAAGAAGCATTGTATTTAACATCCAAAACATAGAAATCAACGGGGACATAGGCATTGTTAGCCATAATAAGAATATCATTAAGACTCCCCATGAGTTTCTTTTTAGCATTATCATAAAGTGGGACATTCAAATAACAATCTTCAAGTGGAGGCAAATCAAGCATATCGTAAATCCTTCTAGGCATAATAGAAACACTACTATTAAGATCACATAAAGCTTTGAAATCAAAGTCATTCACTTTCATATTAATGATGGGTTCCCAACCATCTTCTTGTTTTATAGGAATAGAAGCTTTATGTTTCATCTTTTCTTCTTTAATATTTATGAGAGCATCGGTAATGTGTTTTGTAAAGGCCATATTCATAGCACTAGCATTAGGACTTTTAGCAAGCTTTTGTAGGAACTTAATAACTTCAGAGATATTGCAACCATCAAGATCAAAATCAAATTTATCATCTAGAGTAGTAGAACTATTACTAGCCTTAACACTAGTGGTGGTTTTAGTAGAAACACTAATGTTTCTAGCAATTTCATCTTCTCTTTCCCACTTAGCATGTAATTCAGCTAATAGTCTAACATTTTCATCAATTCTTACTTGTATAGCATTAGTAGCTGCAAAGGGATTATCATTAGTTTCAGGTTTAGCAACCATTTTATTCAAAGAAGATTGAGCTTCAGCCAAAGATGCTATATTTCTTTCAGCATTAGAGAGTTTTTCCTCAATAATTTTACTGAAAGCAGTTTGCTTACTAATAAAGTCCTTAAGCATAGCTTCAAGTTCAGAGGGTACACTCCTATTGTTGTTGTAGGAATTTCCGTAATCATTACCATTGTTGGGAGGATATGGCTTATAATTTTTGTTACCAAAATTACTCCTATAAGCATTATTGCCAAAGTTGTTGTTTCTTATGAAGTTCACATCAACTTGCTCTTCTTGAGCAACCAAAGAAGCCAAAGGAACATTATTTGGATCAATATGGACTTTCCCATTAACAAGCATAGACATAATAATATCAATCTTATCACTCAAGGAGGAGATTTCCTCAACAGAATTTACCTTCCTACCTTGTGAAGCTCTCTCAGTATGCCATTCAGAATAATTAACCATCATATTGTCCAGAAGTTTTGTTGCAGCACCCAAAGTGATGGTCATAAAGGTACCTCCAGGAGCAGAGTCCAATAGGTTCCTTGAAGAATAGTTCAATCCTGCATAAAAAGTTTGGATGATCATCCAAGCAAATACCCATGAGTGGGACAATTCTTTACCAAAGATTTCATTCTTTCCCAAGCTTGAGCAACATGTTCATTATCAAGTTGTTTAAACTTCATTATTTCACTTCTCATAGATATAATCTTAGCAGGAGGATAGTATTTTCTAATGAAAGCATCTTTGCACTTAGTCCAAGAATCGATACTATTCCTAGTTAAGGAATTCAACCATTCTTTAGCTTTTCCTCTCAAAGAGAAAGGATACAATTTCAGCTTAATAATATCACCATCTACATCCCTATGCTTTTGCATCTCACAAAGTTCAACAAAGTTATTTAGATGGGAAGCAGCATCTTCATTACCAATATCAGAAAATTGTTCTCTCATAACAAGATTGAGCAAAGCAGGTTTTATCTCAAAGAAAGTATCTTTAGGCACAGGTGGAGCAATAGGTGTGCTCATAAAATCATTGTTGGTGCTAGTGAAGTCACACAGCTTAGTGTTTTCAAGAGTAGTCATTTTTTGTGTTTTCAAATAAGAAAGCAAACTAGTAGAACTAATTTTTGTGTGTTTTTGATAAAGAAAACAAGCAAACAAAGCAAAAAGAAACTAAGCAAAACAAAAATAACAAAGTAAAGAGATTGGTTATGAGGGACTCCCCTTGTGAAGATGTCCTTGACTCCCCGGCAGCGGCGCCAGAAAAATGCTTGATGGCTCTGTGTATGGCGCTCGAAAAATGCTAGAGCAGTGTTGATGTAGAGCTCGTTGGGAACCCCAAGAGGAAGGTATGATGAGCACACCAGCAAGTTTCCCTCAATTATGAAACCAAGGTTTAATCGAACCAGTAGGAGCAAGGAAACACCCCAAAGGTGTTGCTAGTTGAGATGCACTACCGGTGCTAGTAGCAACGTGGAGACCTGCACAACACAACCACAGAACTTTGCCCCCAACTTGCGATGAGGTTGTCAATCTCACCGTGTTTTGCGGAAAACAAAGGATTAAACGTATCGAATGGAAAGAAGTAAGAGTTTGCAGAAAGTAAACACAAAGCAGTAAAAGTTTGTAGATTGAATGTAAAGAAAAGGACCGGGATCCATAGTTCACTAGAGGTGGATCTCCTTAGATAGATAACATGCTGGGTGAACAAAGCAATTGACAAACATCGAGAAAGCAATACATGCATATACTAATAATCTTGACTCCTTTGGAACTTGATTGGGCATTACAACATTATACATAGACCGCCATCCAACTGCATCTATGACTAATAATCCACCTTCAGGTTATCATTCGAACCTCCTCCAGTATTAAGTTGCAAGCAACAGATTATTGCTTTACGAACTGCGTGTAAAGTAAACAATACGATTGTTCTATGAACAAAGGATTGTTGTTTTCTCCCTAGTAGCAACAACACATCTAGTACCTTAGAGATTTCTGTCACTTCCCCAGATTACCAGAGGCGTGAACCCACTATCAAGCATAAATACTAACTCTTGGAGTTGCTAGCATCTACTTGGCCAAGATAGCTACTAACAACGGAAAGCATGCAAGATCACAAATAACAAAGACATGATAGAATCAATAATCAATCTGAAATAGCATCTCAATATCCATCGGATCCCTGCAAACACAACATGTTGAATTACAAATAGATGATCTTGATCATGAACGGAGCTCACAAGATCTTAGACATGAAAGCACAAAGGAGGAGAACCAACCATCTAGGTACTACATGGACCCGTAGTCCAGAGATGAACTACTCACGCATCACACCGGAGGCTTGCATGGTGAAGAAGAAGGCCTGTGGTGAATTCTCTCCAAATAGGTGCCGGAAGAGCTTCAGATCCCTCCCGATCTAGGGATGGAGATGACGGCGGCTACAGACTCTTTCGTGGATTTTGATCAGGTGCTTAGGGTTTTCATCCCGAGGGCATCTTATAGGCGAAGGAGAGGCCGAGGGGTGCCTGGGCCACACCAGCCTCGGGCTAAGCCTCGCCACGCGGGTGTGGTGTGGTGGCCTCGCCCTCTCCGCCTCAGATTCTCGCATCCGATGACTTCGGAAAAATAGGCACTTTGGCTTTTGTCCCGTCAATTCGAGAATATTCATCTTCCGACTTTTCCGGAACCAAAAATAGCAAAAAACAGTACCGCATCGTGGCTCTTGTTAATAGGTTAGTCCAAGAAATCATATGAAAAGTACCCCAAAGTTGGAACAAAACACAAGAAAGTGGATAAAACTAAGCATGAAACATCAAAAATTATAGATACATTTGCAATGTATCAAACACCAACTCAACCAACATGAACTGAGGGTGCCTGAGGTAATGAAGGTTCACCGAGAGGAGGAAGTTTTTCCTTCCATCTATCCATGCCCCGAATTCATGAGGGCTGCAGGGATTTCTCAAGACTTCCATACTTTAATTGCTAATGCAGGATTAGAGCATTTTGTGGGAGATGAACCTTACCAATTTGTAAAACTAACTATATCTGTGGTGCAGGACTTTCAATTTAGTTGCTCTTTGCCCAACCCCATGGTTCACTACAAAATTTACAATATAGCTGTCGACCTTCCTCTTGATGACTTTTGTGCAGCTATTAAGGTACCTCAGTGGGGATCGTGTGGAAGGTTTAAAGAGCGACATGCACCACTCGTGGACTTGTATGCGGAGATTTGCCAAGGGATCAGCTTCTCAAAGGAGAGTGGGAAAATTCATAACATTCATCTCCCGTCTATTCGCTACTTTGCTTACTTTATTGCCAAGTGTGTTCTCGCTAGGAAAACTGCTAATAAGTTATCCTCATATGATCTAGCATTTATCTCAGCTGCTTTAAAACGAGATAGGACTTAATAACTTGGGTGCCTTGATAGCTTTCCGTCTTGCTGCTAACCGCGAGAAAGGTGGAATCTGTGGAGGCCTCATCGCCTCTCATTTATTAGCTTTGCATGGTGCAGCGCCTCATCTTCTAGACCAGCAGTTTCCCAAAGAGAGGCTTGACCTTAATTCAATAATACAGCATAAATTTATTCTAAAAATTGCTCAAAAATAAAGTGCATCGAAAAATTCCAGAAAACTCATATTAAATTTTTACGTGAAAAAAGGGGACAGAGAAGTGCCTAGAGAGTACCAGGGGTGGCCACCAGGCAAGCACACCACCTGGTGGTGCGACCAGCCCAGGGGCGTGCCTGGCCATGCTGTGGGCCACCCCTGGCCCTCCACTCACTCTCTCACTTGCCACTTCCTTCTCTCTCCCGAGAAAGCATCAGTTTATTGCTTGAAATCGTGTTCTTGCTGTTCTTGTCCATGATTTTCCGATCTCCTTGCTCAACTCATCTTTGCTGCTGAAATTTGGAGCATTTGTTTTTCGGTATGTGACTCCTCCGCTTGTCCAAGTAGATTTGTGTTTAATGGTTTATATCTTGAGTATTTTGCTACTGTAGGTGCCAGGTTATGCGAGCTTGTAAGCTTGTTCAATGCTTAGAGATATTGTTTTGATGCGTGTTTAGGCCTCTTACAAGTCCCTATGAGTAGTTCGCTTAATTATGTATTCACTTTACAATCACTTGTGTAATGGATGTTTGAATTTCAGAATAGAAGATGAATGAACACCAACTCAACCAACATGAACTGAGGGTGCCTGAGGTTATGAAGGTTCACCGAGAGGAGGAAGTTTTTTCCTTCCATCTAACCATGCCCCGAATTCATGAGGGCTGCAGGGATTTCTCAGGACTTTCATACTTTAATTGCTAATGCAGGATTGGAGCATTTTGTGGGAGATGAACCTTACCAATTTGTAAAACTAACTATGTCTGTGGTGCAGGACTTCAATTTAGTTGCTCTTTGCCTAACCCCATGGTTCACTACAAAATTTACAATATAGTTGTCAACCTTCCTCTTGATGACTTTTGTGCAGCTATTAAGGTAGCTCAGTGGGGATCATGTGGAAGGATTAAAGAGCGACCTACACCACACGTGGACTTGTATGCGGAGATTTGCCAAGGGAGCAGCTTCTCAAAGGAGAGTGGGAAAATTCATAACATTCATCTCCCGTCTATTCGCTACTTTGCTTACTTTATTGCCAAGTGTGTTCTCGCTAGGAAAACTGCTAATAAGTTATCCTCATATGATCTAGCATTTATCTCAGCTGCTTTAAAACGAGATAGGACTTATAACTTGGGTGCCTTGATAGCTTTCCGTCTTGCTGCTAACCGCGATAAAGGTGGAATCTGTGGAGGCCTCATCGCCTCTCATTTATTAGCTTTGCATGGTGCAGCGCCTCATCATCTAGACCTGTAGTTTCCCATAGAGAGGCTTGACCTTAATTCAATGATACAACATAAATTTGTTTCTTCTTGGGCTAATTTGAGTGATTTGTCTGATGAAATAACCTTTCTCAAGGCTAGTTGGAGAAGGAGTAAGTCCGAGCGAGTTCTTCTTTTGCCTGCACCTATTTTGTTTAACCTTGATACCAGGGTAGGATGGTCACTCACCGAGGAAGAACTCGATGCATACCTGGGGGAGCGCTCCCAATAGGAGCAGGATACTGGAAGGGGGTTACAGATGATTCGGTCCAGCGTTCGAATGAGGGGGAGTCTTCATCAGCAGCCTATGATTGAGGAGCTTCTTATTCTTCCCAAGGGCCTAACTACGATCATTCTTATCATAACCCGCCTGCTTGGAACCCTTACTCATACCTGGATTGATACCCACTTAGGCCAAAAGCCTAAGCTTGGGGGGAGGTACACCGACATCACGCTCATCTACATATCATGTTTAGTCAGTACTTTGTATATCCATGCTTCGTTCTCTTTTTAGTTTTTGTTGTTTCTTTACATTTGCTTTCTAAAACACAAAAAGACCAAAAATATTTTCTTTGTTTCTCTTTGTTTGCTTCTTTTTGCCTTGGCTTGCTTCTTCCGTTTGGCTTTGTCTTAATTATTCGAAAAACCCAAAAAGATTTTGCTTTACTTGTTCTTCCTTTTTGGTTCTTGCCTTTAAAAATCGAAAACCCAAAAATATTTGTTGTTCTTCTTTGGTTTTGTGAAGTTTGTTGCAGGGTTCAGCAGTCCTCAGTGAAATTTGGTTTCATGTTATTATTCAAGCCACACAAGTGAAGGGCAATAATAAGGATTAATGACAACTTGAGGTGTGGTAAGAGGCTGGTAACGAACTCTATTTGTTTTCATCTTTGTACATATACTCATCATTGTGGGCATGGTTACTCTATTCATGTAGGGCGTATGTTATTTATGGATGCTTAGTAGATTTTGCTTTCTTATGATTAGCTCCATCTTGCTAATAGTTTGTAGCATGTCATATGAATGTTTGCTTTCATTGCTCTATTCATAACTTGATATGACACTGTGGTATCCTCCTCTGAATGTTTCACTTGAATTAACTTGGCACATGCTCATGCATGCATATGACTGAAATAATAATCAGTTAAGCCCCGATGAATTATTTTGCCTCAGGGGTCTTGAATCACTTTCATGCCATGATTAGTCATGTTTTTTTGCAAGCATGATTATGACAGTTATTGCTCTCTCGTTTGTCGCATCCTTACTATTGCTAGCCTTCACTTGCACTGAGTATGAGCTCTACTCGTGTTTCCAATTCCCCAAAACCAATATTGCCAAAACTGTCCACCATACCTACCTATTAGCATCATTTGCTTTTCCGTGCATATTCAGTATGCCTTGTTTTCTTCCGAATAAAATGTTTGCTTGTTATGAGAAAGTTAGTTAGTAAAGCTCTCACGAACTTGATGACACTTTATTTCTTGCACTTTGTGACTATCAATGAAAGTTATATGCTTGCAAATTATAGGCTAGGGATTAGGAGAACCGTGCTGTCACGGGGAAGCTTTCAACACTTGTAAATATATACCCAGTTGATATCATGCTCTTTTGTTTGCGGATGTCGTCGGTGTGAAATAAAAGGGGAGCTTGTAAGTCTATGGAGTTATGTATGTGTGTTAGAGAAACGTCTGGGCCGCCGGTCAAATCCATGCCTATCATGGTGGAAACCTACAGCGTAACCATAACGAGCAATCTATGACGGATTCTTTTTATAAAAAAAGGAGAGATAGTTGTTGAAAAAAAGGAAAAAAAGAGATGATGAGAAAAGAGGAAAGAGAGAAAAAAGCACCATTTTTCCATGGTAAATAAGAAGATTGCTGAGATGCTCGTTGTTTGCTTGCCTAGTCATTTTGATATGGGGATTCTTCTGTATCATTGGGCAAGGGGTACCCCGTTGGCGGTTCTCTATGATACGCATGTATTTACTATGGCAAGAACTTACCGGTAACTAAAGTTGAGTAGTATGAGGAGCGGCCCTCGTACTCAAGGGACATGAGATTTCCAATTTATGGTCTGTCAAGCATATAACTCAGATTGGACCTCACTTTCACCCTAACCATTTAAAGATGCTTATGATAGGGGCAATGAGAGCTCAAAGCTAATGAGTACCATACTTTCAGCATTTGGAAGCCTTCCAAACTTTTTAAAAACCTTTTTCATTTCCTTGTTGAGTCACCACCTTTTTCTATGAGCACTTTCTTTAGAGCATAGTTGTCATTCTTAGTGTAATATGCTTGTCTCAAAACTTGATTAATTGTGTCATGACCTTGATGCTTGTATCTTTGATATCTTTACTTCTAGTCTTCACTTGAACTTCAGAGGTGCCTTGGCATTTATGTTGCTCTACAATCAAAGGCAAGCGAGATACCACTCTATAATACCTTGTTATGAGCATTGCAATGTTGCTTATGTTTATGTTTCATGCTATTTATTATTTTTGAGTTGAAATCTCTTCATAGCTTGTAATGACTATTAAGTAAACTTAGTTGCATACTCTTTATTATGAATTGCCTCAGTAGTTGTTCATATTGTAGGAAGTTTTTGGTTTCTATGCTGCGAACCCAACAGTCTTTACGAGGTGAACTACTTTGAAGAGTTGATACGTCCAAAACGTATCTACTTTCCCGAACACTTTTGCTATTGTTTTTCCTCTAAACTTGTGTGATTTGGATACAACTAACACGGACCGACGTTGTTTTCAGCAGAATTACCTTGGTGTCTAGTTTTTGTGCAGAAATCAACTATCAGAAAAAAATCCTGGAAAATATGCCAAAAATCCTATTTCACCAGAAGACTCACGGAGCCAAAAGACGAGACGGAGGAGGGCCACGAGGGGCCCACACCACCGGCAAGACGGCCGTGCCAGGCCGCTGGGTGGTGTGGCTGCCTCGGTCACCACCTCGACCTCCCTCTTCGCCTATAAGTTGCCTCCTGGCCTAAAAACCAAGGAGGGTTCGATGTTTTTCCAGAAGGAGTTCCGCTCCGCCGCCACCACCAGATTCATGATTCGTAACCGTAAACCCGCTCGCACTCATTGGACGGGAATTCAAGGAGATCATCGCCATCATCGTCACCATCGCTTCTCCATTGACCATCCATGTTTCCCCATCTATGAGTAAGTAATCCCCCGTTGTAGGCTATGGGGATGATAGGGATTCGATGAGATCGTTCATGTAATGGCATCAGATTATTAGGGCATGATGCCTAGTATCTATTATTAGTGCTTTTGACTTTGTTGCAACTTGTTATGCTTAATGCTTGTCGCTAGGGCCCGAGTGCCATGATTTCAGATCTGAACATGTTATTGATTCATTATGATAGTATTGTTTATGGTTTTACCTGCAAGTTGTATACACATATTGTTGTTCGGAACCAAAGGCCCCGAAGTGACATCAATCGGGATAACCGGAGGGAATGGCTTTGATGTGAGGATCACATGTGTTCACGGAGTGTTAATGCTTTGCTCCGGTGCTCTATTAAAAGGAGCACCTTAATTTCCAGTAGTTCCCTTGAGGCCCCGCTGCAAACGGGCTGGCAGGACAAAAGATGTTGTGCAAGTTCTCATTACGAGCACGTATGACTATATATGGAACACATGCCTATGATTATTTAGTACTTGGATGCTTTATCTTATTTATCTGCAAATGCCCTATGTTTTGATTGCCATATGAATTGTCTTGTCCGTGCAACGCCCGTCCATCCATCCCTATGCCTACCGCGCTTTAATCCTACTGTTTACTGCAATTGTTACTACTGTCTTTACTTTTACTACTGTTATTACTTTGCTATTGCTATTACAAAACTGTTGCTACTGATAAGCTGCTGTGAGCAAGATTGTTTCTAGGTGCAGCTGAATTGACAACTCGGTTGTTAAGGCTTATAAATATTCTTTGGCTCCCCTTGTGTTGAATTAATAAATTGGGTTTCACTTCCCTCGAAAATACTGCGATACACCCCATATACTTGTGGGTCATCAAGAGTCAAAGACATCCAGTGGGAATCAATAGAGTCAACGATTACATCAGAAGCTATTGACGTCGAGCTGAAGATTAGAGAATAGATACATCGCTATATAATAGAACCTACTTCTGTAGATCCTTGCTATAGCAACAATCGCAAGCCATATATATACCTTGATAGTAGTATTATTTCTAGAATAGAGTTTGAGTTGCTGATCTTCTTTTGGTATGATGTTTTCCTCACTGTTTCGAGGAAGTTTTATGGATCTTTTGTAATTCACTATATGTAATCTATTGTCATGTCTTAGACCCACGATATTTCTATTGTACCACTCTAAGGGATGTAATACTGATGGAACGGTGTTTCATTGGTGTTATGTCAACGACTATAGTGTACTACATCATGAAGTGGTATGCTGGATCACCACAATGGACCAAGATCCAAATAGATCAATCATGTTAGGAGGTACTGCCCAAGGAAAAGAAAAGGTGACTTTCGGATTAGGGATAATAAATAAAATAGGAACCGGATAAAATTGTTAGGAGGCCGACAATTTTTCTGGATAGGTCAAACTATTGGAAGAAAATGGAAAAGGAACACCAAGTGGAATCAAAGAAACTAGCGGACTGATCACTAAATAGATACAAATAGGTGCAAATTTTGACATCACCAAAGCCCACATCGTTCTCTCGCTCTCCTCTCAGCACTCCTTGCTCGTGGATCGGCATATCAAAAAAGACCTCAAATGTGGATTCGAGCTAGTGAAGGATTTCAAGGGAAATGCCCTTGCTCTTCCCACTTAAACAAGAAAAAAGGATTTGATGTCCAGCAAGAAAATGGATGTGCTAACGTGCGACGACTTTGACGCTAGTTGCTAAATCCGTTGCTTATGTTGCTCTAACCAACTGAGCTACCAGAACCACTTTCCTAGAGTCTCTTTTCTTCATCTATGAGCATCCTACCTGTAGTGGAGGATCTTGATCAAGAATCAAGAGCCGGCTAGAGACTAGACAACCCTCATTCGGGAAAGTCTTCTTCGCTATAGACCCTCATTCGGGAAAGTCTTCTTCTCTGCTCCTAGTCACTAAATAGTGATATTCTGTTAGATGGCGGACTCCGTCAATCTAACGTTCTTTCTCTCACGTAATTTCACCCGTTCGTTCCTCTTCCGTGCCACAGGAAATGGGATTCGAACCCTTAAGCCACTCAGCCATACCTCCAAGTTATTGATCGGAATTGGATGTCGGGTTGGTTTCCCGAAGATCCGCTGCGTAAGCCATAACACGCGTACTCTTCTTTACTGGGCGATAGAGACTCAATCCAGATCTATGGATCTCGCCAGCGTCTAAGCGAGACCCCATCCAAACCAAATCCTCCATTCGTTGGGCTAGGCCTTACTTTCTATGAACACCTCAACACTGAATGAGAAACTTAGCCTCTAACCCGACCAAGAGAGAAGGTAGGGTCAAGCTAACGCCACCCTTCCTCACTTTCCTGAATGGAATGAATATCTCCTCCGCCTAGTCGAGAAGGGAAAAAGACCAGCAGAGAACATGACCATGACTCTTCTAAACCATTACATGATAGAGAATCCATTTTCATCATGATCGATCCACGTCCTACCATAGTGCCCGGAGAAAGACTTTCTTTTAGAAGATTTTATAGTGATCCACTAGAATCGGCCTCGAGTGACGCCTCCCTAGTCATCGAAAGATTTCATCCCTCGGTCTTTAAGGTGGAGGCAAAAACTTTGATTAATTCTCTATCTCTGTCATACAATATGGGATACTAACTTTCAATGGCCTCGCATCCCCAGACCTTGGAATGGCCTGCCCTTCAACCGGGGTTATAATGGGTCCAGTATCAGCAACACCAGCCAATCGTGTTGGTTAGGGGGGGGGGGTCCCATACCAATTATTCAAAGAAAAAAACTTGCCATAGTAGTTCAAACCTCTGATTGGAAATGGGAGTTATAACCGGTACTAACCCAGATTCCAAACAAATTTATTGGACCAAGGTTCGTGCAGAGAGATAATAGAAACTAATAATGATGGATCAAGAAAACGGATATGCACTAACGCGCAAAGGCTTTCGCGCCAGTTGCTCAATCCGGTCAATATTTTCCGCAACTGGCCTATGAATATCTATAGGTCGGGGTCTTTACTAAAAACCACAATACTACACTACAAAAATTTGAAGAAATTCGCAAGTGACTCTAATTTGAATTCACTAGTCGTGTTGAGTTGAGGCTTATTTTAATATAATCAATCTGCCAATCCCGATATTTCCACATTTCATTCTGGTCCAATGTCCATTAATGAATGAAAGAAATAAGCTTTTTCTGCACCCCTTCACTCACTTCTGAATGACTCCATTAGCACTCTCTTTTATATATAAAAAAAACAATTTACTTTTACCATACCTTGCAAGTAAGAGAGTTTTATTGCAAGATTAATTAAAGATCAATTCTCAAGATGATATCAATTCGGAAGCACTTTTTCTTATTCTAGCGGATGGAATTGAATTGGTCTACCTTAGAACTTCCAATCTATTTTTATCTTACCTAATTCTATCTACGCCCGGGGGATAATACTGAAACATTCCTTTTTTTCTAATCATAGAGGAGCCGTATGAAGCTAAGGTTTCATGTACGGTTTTGCAATAGCGGTGGGAGCTGTGATGTTATTATCGACTATGATTATCTAACCGTTCAATTACAGTTGCTATAGTTGAAGCGCAACTAAAATATGTTTTTTTGTATGGGATATTTGGCATCAGCCTATAGGCTTTCTAGTTTTCAGAATTTCTTCTTTGACCAAATATGAAAGATTACCTAGAGGGGAAAGATTACTATACTCCGGTACGAACATGAAAAGAATCTGTGTAATCAACCATGCATTAGTAATTATCTGGGATTTTTTTGGCTCTTTAAAGCAAAACAATGTCTTGACTCTCAAGAATAGTGCATGTTAATATCCTTGTAGATAAAAATAGAGATAGCAACGAACCGAATGCGCAGTAAAACTCAAAACCTATGACTTGTTCTCATAGGCTAACTAACCAAATTATAGGATCTAACACGAGACCGGATAAACACCGTGCCCCCGTTGTATCTATCTATATAAACTAATCCCTCGAACTCAACCGACTCTCAAATCTCAATTGCTTTGCCCCCCCCCCCCCCTTCCCCTTTCACCGTGTGCGATGTCCAATCCAAATCAATCCTCCTAAATCCCAACTCGTGTGTTCCCCCACGTGCTTGCGGCAAGCAAGATGATGTCGGCTCGCAGCGTCATCGGCAATGTCATCTCCTTCAGCCTCACATCCAGATCCTGAACATCTGCTAGCAACAGCAGCAAACTCGATGATGAGCAGATTTTGTTTCTCTCGCTTCCTATTTTCACTCCAATAAATAATCAGCAAAACCTAGATACTAAGAAAATGAGCAAATTAATGCTGCATGCATCAAGCATTTCCCTTAGAGAATGACGTCGTCGCTGGAGGGCAGACGAGTGTACAAGTTGAAGAGCATGCTGGTCCTGCTCCGGAGCCACGGGGGCCTGAGGACGTAGAGCCCGACCACCATGGCCACCAGCTGGAATGGCGTCAAATACAGTAGGACGGCCACCACCAGCGAGAGCATGATAAAGACGGGCGTTGCCCTTGGTTCGTGCCATCGGAGCAGCGACTGCGCGCGCTCCGCCTGCGTAGCCAGGTCTCCCAGCACCGTCTGCAACGTGCCGACGATTTTCCTCAGTCGATCATACCTCATCCGCACGACGTCATCCGGCTTGGACGTCGGGAACGTGTCCAACTCCTCATCCAGATCGTCCGGGTGCGCCTGATCTGCGTACAAGAGCACCATGCCTAGCTCCGTGCGCGGTGGCAGCGTGTCGTCCCGGTGCGCGAGCTCCCCTTGCGACAGCACCGTGTCTATCTGCGGCGGCATCCGTGGCCGCCGCCTGTAGTTCCATGCCCAGATCATCATCATGCAGAGGAACACGGTCGGCAGGATCAGCCCCGGGTAGCACACCAGGAACAGGAACAGCACGTGCACGAGGGTTGTATTCAGCGGCTTCTTCCACTTGCAAATGTCGTCGAACCACCTGCCCAACACGACGACACCGTACAAAAGCGAGGTGATCCGGTAGATGTTGGCCCTGCCCCGCCGAAGACTGAACGTGTGAGAGTCCGCGTCAAGCACATACTCCACCACCTCCCTCCGCAACGGCGGTTCCGCCCTGCCTAGCCGTGTGGCCACAATCTGTATCGCCTGTAACCGGAGGTAGTCAAGCTGCTGCACGGAGATCGGGTTCGTGTAGTGCACCTTGGGGAGGAGAGGACGGCCATAGTGCGCGAGCATGCTGGCCCACGCCGTGCACGTAAACCGGACGGCGAGCTGGAGTTCACCGGTCTTGGTCAGCCCTGACGGGCTCAGCGCCATCAGTGGGTAGTAGTTCGTGTACACCCGGCCCGACTCCAGCCTCCCAACCCGGATGCGCACCTTGCCAATCCTCTGGTCCTCACTGGCTCCGTCGTCATGGCCGTGGTGGAGGTTGGCGTTGTCAAAAACGGCGATGGTGATGACGGTGCTGAGGTCGAACACCTCCCACGTGTACTGCTCGTTCCACTTTAGCTCAGTCGTGGCCAGCAAGGTGCGTGTGCTCACCCACTTTGTGCCGTACTTTGCCACGCAATACGGGTTCCTGTTGCCACCCAGGCCGTGTGCGCCGAGGATGCCCACCTCTAGGATGCCGATGGGGTTCTTTCGCAGCTTCTTCGCCGCCGGTTGCAGGTCGCTGAGGTTGTACCTCGACTCATCCAGCACATGGTACGCTGTCTCCAGACTCATCTTCAGCTGGATCTTGTTCGCCGCCTTGTCCACCTTCATCCCGCACCACAGGCTGAACCATTTCGATCGCACCGACCTTGCCAGGTCATTCTGTGTCACGTAGGGTGGCGCCACAGGGATGATCACACGGCCCACCAGCTCCTTTCTCCGATCAGCGACACACTCCTCCACTGTCACCACCAGCGGGTCCTCGAACGGCTCACAGGCAACGAACATGAACTCCTCGTTCCACGCTGGGTTCGCCGTCCCACCCTGTGGCCTCGTGTGCCGAATCTGGTTTCCCATCTGGATCTTGACTGTGGTGGCCGACAATGGCCGACCCTTCTCACTAGGGACCAGGTCATGCGCCGCGAGGACGGACACCTTGAGGTAGACGAGCTTGGGGGAGTAGTACACCTTGGATCTGAGGGAACTGGAATACATTTCTGAGGGCTCCCAAGGGCCAGCGGATGGGCGCGGCATGACAACTGTCTGGCCCTCCAGCGGATGGGCGCCTCTCCCAGGAGTGTGTGTGAAGTGGGACACTCTAGGGCCATCGGTGTTGCTCTTCCTCTTGGACTCAGTCGCAGCTACACCTGATGTAGAAGAGGCAGCCTGCCTCGTATGCAGCGGCAGAGCCATGCGTTAGTCTTCTTTATTAATAGTGCATCAGAAAAAAATATCAAAGAGGATCGAAGAAAATTTAATTTTTACTTTCAAACCAGGCCTATCTGAATCGACTCAGAATTAAGAAATGAACTCTCAAATTTTGTACATACCTGGATATATTCCCTCTGATGAAGCCTGTCAATTATATCCCTTGCACTAGTTGGTCTCTTACTTGGAATGTAGTCTCTGCACTCTAAAGTTATCTCGTAGCATACTCGTATTTGATCGCATAGCGTTTCTTGTTGTGATGTCGCCAGCCTACTACTCCAACTTTCAAGTACCTAAAGAATTGCAGTGGTGAGAGATGGTCTATTATATGGATTAGCAACATATTTCTATGTTCGAACCTCAACCATTTAAAGTAGTATATATAGCGACCACCTACATTCATGCAAAACAAAACAAATATCTAAAGAAGTTTAATTGTGTACCAGTAGATTCAAATCAATTCTACCACCATGTAAATTGCACTTTTTCAGAAATGAAGCATCAAACGAGCAACACAATTTTTGCTATAAACTAATCTGATGTGTTGATTCTTTGGCAACCGGAGTGTTCTTTACACTAGCTTCTTAGACCACAAAAATTGAGCTATTATCTCTGTAACGATGGAATACATAATTTTCTTACATCCTCAATAGCTATATCCCCCTTTTGCCCGGTCAGTATTTCCCAAATAACAACACCAAGACTATACAAGTCATTGCTCAGTCCGATTTCACCTCTTTCGATAAATTCCGGTGCCAAATATCCACTGTATATAGAAGGTAAGATCAATTAGCATACAAAGAGAGTACACTTTAATCAAAAAGCATAAATGAGTGAGCTTTCAAGATGAGTTAGCTAGCTTACATTGTTCCTGGTGTACTTTTGGTAATATGATGGCTTTGGATCTCATCAAAGCATACTGACACTCCGAAATCAATAATTTTCGGTACCATGTTATTGTCGAGCAGTATGTTGGAGGGTTTTAGATCTAAGTGAATAATCTGATTCTCATGAAGACAATGTAGACCCTCACATATTCCTTTGATTATTTTGTAGGACATTCCCCAGTCACGACGTGGATCTATAAAGACAAGAGGAGGAGAAATCAGGTTTACAATGAAATACTTGATGTCTTAACTTTTGAATACTGGGTTAGTTGTTATACGCATTTTTATGTATATGAAATAATAATAAATATCAAATTTAGAGGCCATATGGTCGTACCACTGATAAATTTATGAACACTCCCTGGTATGTACTCGAAGATAAGCAATCTTTGGTGGACATCTGCCATGAGAAGGTTTCCATCATACTTTTCCATTATTCCTTGTCTATCAGCACAATATCCCAGAAATCTTACAACATTTTTATGCTTTACCCGCATCAGGAATTTAACCTCTCGCTCAAAGTCCCTTTCTTCCATAAAAGGGTTGGAGAACCTCTTCACAGCCACCGCCATATCACCAATTATTCCCTATCACACAAAAGTGATAGCATCGATTTGCGTATCAAGCATGATTAATTTTGGAACAATGTAAAATACTCCCTCCATTTCTATGAATAAGGTTCAAGATGCATGTTTGACCAAAGTTTTTGAGCAAAAATATCTCGGTTATGCCAAATAAAAATTTATTATCGTTGATCCGTATTGAAAACTGGTTTCTTATGATAACAACTTTTCATCAAATAATCCTCATATACTTGACTACTTCTTGGTGAAAGCTAAATCTTCAAATGCGTGCGCCTTATTCATTGGAATAGAAGTAGTACCTTATAAACCACTGCAAATCCACCTCTTCCAATCTCCTGGTCATCAGAGAAACCGCCTGTGATGTCCTGCAATAGTGCTAAAGGGAGGGCTTTGGGCTCTGCAGTTTCCTCAACTAACATGTGCTCTAGGTCACTTCGTGCAGTACTAGCTGTGCGTACCATCTGCAGTTATTGTGTGTGCATGTAATTAACCTGGCAACAAGACCAAACTCATTATGCATGTATGAGACTACTTGTTGGGGCCTGAGAAATGCAGAAGTTGAAGGTCCTCAGTTGATGAATAGAAAACTATTCTCAAGCAAGAGCTTTTATCAATAGGACAAAGATAAAAGGTACACTCATCCTTTTTTAATTGATCTAAACTTGTAACCTGGTTTTGTTTGCCTTCTTTTCAATTAAAAAAAATCCCCAATTACTAAGGTATCTAATGAGCAATACATGTAAACTAAGAAACACGTTAAGATCAATGCAAACATATTATATAGAAAAGGCGGTAATTCTGATTAATGTTTTACCCTCCTTGGCGTCCATGTACTGCTGCGATATGACACCTCACAACTGCGGGGAACTGTTTTTTTTTAAACGGAGGCAAAATATTTTCCACCTCCTTTAATTAAAAAGAAAAGAGTTGTCCGGTTAATTTTCGAAAAAACGGGCAAAAATCGTTACACTCTTGGTCACAAAAGGTAATGAAGCCACAACCCCTGGAGACAAGCGAACTACTACCAACTCTAGACCACACAGGGACACGTACGAACACTCAAAACACGAAACTCCTACACCGCACCTAAAGACTAGCCATAACACCACCAAAGTGCCCACACAGAACGGTGCTAACTCAAGAAAAACCATTGGCAAAAGCAACGAACATGAGCACACCCATAATGAGGGACCAAGACATTGAGGATCATCCATCGAACAACTACAGATGTCTTTCCTGTAGTGCCACTCTTCTTACTTCTACACTTGTTTGATTTCTCCTTCACAAAGGTTGATCTTGGGCTAGCACCATCTCTCTTGGTCGTATCCTTACTGGCATTTTCCATCAGGAGACACCCGGTTGTCTTGTTGGATCGAGGGTAAGAAGCAGCCAAAGTGGCGAGAAAATAGCAAATCTCTCTAGCGACGCCAGCCCCGGGCACAGGTGCCAACACTCCTGACTAAAAACACTGACACAGCAAAGATCCGGGCTAAAAAAACAGCACCTCACATTCCGGGTAGAAGATATTCCGTTGTTCAGCTCCTCGGGGAAGGATTCTGAGGCTCGATGATCAGCAGGGCCGTACACATTGATGATTTCCCACTTGAAATCATTGGATCGCTGATGCAAGTTAAGGCTCGAAAAATGACGACCATTCACAATTTAACCAGAGCATCAAAGGAGTCCACGCTAGCACCAAGTAGAATACCTCCCGAATGACCAACGGGCGGGACCCAGGTGCAAACGAACGGCAGGCCTCCCACTAAGGCCTGGAGCTCACGATCAGAAAAATCAGCGCGAATAGTTTCCTGGAGACACAAAATGTGGAACTTTGATTGACGGATGAACTTGATCAATTGACGACGACGGTCACGCTGACCAAAACCCCGCATATTCCAAATTAGGCACCTCATTTTGCCCTAGGGGATCGGGTCCCCGCCCCATTCTTACTGATCTTAATCAGTTTCACTTGGCAGCCACGTTTGCGGGCTCTAGTCATCACTCCCACCTGAGCAAGGATAAGGACCTCTGCTGCCTCCTTTGCAGCAGTAGCCTGGGCAGCTTCAGCGCGGGTCCGAGCCAACTCCCGGAGCGCCGCAGCCTCGGCAAGGGCAGCTTGGGCTTCTTCCTGCGCTTGGATCGCAGAAATCTGGGCAGACGGTGTGGCATCACCTCCTGCCATCCCGCACGCTCGCCCGTCCCACATTGCACGCTCGGGTCCCTCGGCTCCCTCGAGACAGGGCCTTGGGTGGAGAGGTGGTGGGGGAGCTCCTCTTCGTCGTCCTCGTCGTAGTTGTTGTCCGCAGCGGATGCCCATGACGCAGACCACGAGACAGAAAGAGGGGGCCAGCTCCTCATCGCCAGTCTCGTCGTCGTCGTCAGCAGCGGACACTCATGATGCAGACCACGGCGTCTGGGGGCCCAGCTCCTCTTCGTCGGCTGCATTGGAGGCCCCCGAGACAGAACGCGGTGCGGCGGATGAGACATGTGGCGTCGGAGCAGACGACGCGGGGAGCGTCGCTGGCGAGGGCGCGAGAGGCATACCCACTGTCCCTTCGTTGCTTCAGTGGTGCTGGAGAAGGCGGAGCTTGTCCAAGAGGCCGTGCTCGCCGAGGAGAAGCAGCACCGGATCCAGGAACGGAGCAGGGGCAGTCGCTGCGACCCCGGCGACGGCAGCGCGGAACCTCGGGATAGACTGAGAGAGGACGTCGAGAGAATACCGGATCTGGTCCCCGTGGAGGAAGAGCTGGCCGGTGGTGGGAGATCAAGTCGCGGTGGCGAGCCTTCCCCGTTAGCAGCCATGGTCGCGGGAGCTGACGGACTGTTTCAGACTTGCAGTTTCAGGTCCATATGGATCGCTGACTCGCTGTTGTCGGAAGCTGTGGTACTAATTAAATTGATCTGCAGAGAGCTGCGATCGAATCCGTAAAACGCAGATCCTAATGAGCAAGAGCAGTAGCTGCAGCAGGTTCGTAAATACTAGTAGAAGCTAGCCATGGACTACGTCTGCAAGAGCAAGCCAACCTAGCTAACATACATAAATCTGAGACAAAAGAAAACAAATTGGTAATTATTATAGTACCTTAGCAAGCCTTGCTGCGGGCCTGTGGCCTTGTGGAGATGATCGATGGAGCTTCAGATCTACGTGCCTATTGAAGTGAAGGAGAAGGAGGGGATGAGCATATCAGATCAGGTCAGCTGGAGCTATCAGGGATTCAGGGGAGGAAGACGCATTACAATAATTGTGCTTAGCTGTTTCTACATAAACATGCGTGTGTGGTGGCAGCAGCAGCAGCGTCCCATCCCACAATGGCGTCGAGTGGCCCTGCGCGTGGCGGGGCTGGCTGGCTCACAGCACTAGACTCACCGGAGAGAGCGTGTTTGACACCAGGGGCGAGTGGCTGCCATGGATGCCACCGACACTTCCCTCGCCGTGGCCGGTGCTCTCTTCGGATCCCTTGACATCTCTTTAATTACCTTAATGGTTTCAATTTTATCTAGATTAATATGTATTCGGACAAAGTTGAGATTATTAATGTGGACCGGAGAAAGTACTTTTTAGGATTGGTAGTAAGGATTTAGGTGTATCGTGTGTCGCAAATACAAACTTGTGCACATGAGCCAATATAAATAATAGTATTCCCTCTGTCTCAAAACAGATGTCGCCAATTTATCTAAATTTAAATGTTTAGTGTTGAGTAAAAGAGCAATTTTTCAAGAGATTTAACCATAATAAAAGGTAGATAAAAAACAGACAGAATAATAGAAATTGACCAGAAGATACGACAGGCTATCTGAAAATGATAAACAAGACTGAAAAAGATGATATACATCACAACAGAGGAACCGTCGGTGTTGGCGTTAGCATTGACACCGTCATCAGCCATGTTGTCGAGAAAAAGGTTGTTGATATCGGGAAAGAAATCGTCATTGGGGAAGACGTCGGTGCAGTCGATATCCTTGAAGGAGTCCGTGATGAAGCTAGTAGTCGCGCTGGTAACGCTCCCCAAAAACCTTATCGCCCTTCTCCCGCACAGGACTCGAAGCAGCGGGGTCTCGGAGGTTGTCCCGGCTCGCGGTGCACGCCGCAAGACGGGATGGGGAAGATCTAGGCAGCGCAGTGCTCTGAAACTGAAGATGCAAGGATGTGCATTGGTGTGTCTAAGGAGAGGAGCGACCCCTCACACTTATAGGCATGGGTAGACAGACGAACAGTCGGTGTTGGGAGAGGAAACGAACAGGCATCGACTGAATCCGAACAGCCTCTAGTAAGCTCGAATTAAATCTCCACTGAGTTCGTATTAAATATCCACTCACGCTGACTGTTCAGATTATTACCTATTCATGCGTGGCAAAAAGAACGAGAAGCTCTATAACATCCTAGGATTAGTACCTAGAAATAGACGGGACACATATGTGTACATTGCATTCATGCATAAGAAAATCCGAGGAATTTTCGTGCAAAACTAAAGAAGCTATACAGGGATCGAGATCTCTCTTGCTCTGATGGAAACATCCGGGCAGGTGTGACAGATTTCGACATGACCTCTAGTGTATCTTTGTGTTTGAAGGGAATCATTACAAGTTTGAAGATTCAAATGATATATTTGAACTCAAAAGAAATTTGAAATTGAATTACAAGAAAAGAAATGAATTATAATAATAACGAACAATTGAATTCATTAATGTGATATAAACATTACAAGATTTAAAGTGCAAAAAGAAAAGGATTTGAATTATTATATAATGGATAACACAATCACAATTATCATTGAGTAAATCGAAATAGTGCAATACGAAGAAAGGATTACAATAACCAAATAAGAACGCCTTTATTATATAATATATGATATTACAATATATTACATGTCTACAAATAAAAAGGAAGTCACAAAAGAATAAACAATAAATATTTTATTATATTGCTATTATAATAAGTGTAATATAAGGAAATTCAACTTTATTAATTAGAACAAATAATATTACATTGTCTTTACAATAAATAAATGAATAAATTACAAAAGAGTAAAAATAAAATTACAATAAATTGAAAATAGAAAAGTCCTAAACTAATTTCTAAATTATCTCTTCATATGGTACATCTTTATTTTTGGTCCCTGCAAAACAAAAAGAATAAAGATAAATAAAGGGGTTAGTTATACTCTCAAAATTAGCTTAGTAAGCTAAGCTATATATCATCATTGAGTATTGAAGAAATAGGGGCCAATTAAGAATATGTTCTTATCAGTAGATTAATGCATCATCACAGCATCATGGGCTTATGAGGGGAAAATTTCATCAATCCAATAAAGGTAAAAGGCAAAGAAGTAATACCCAGCAAAAGATCTAGCTTTACTTGATCTGATCCACATACTGAGTGAAGCAGGCAAGCAGCTTACACAACAACATGAAAAAGATGTGCTGTCAACACCGGGGAGAAGATAAGAAGAGAGCAAGGCCTGCACAAAAAAGGGAAAGAGAAACCAAATCTTAAGGAAATCACCCAAGCTTAACTTCTTCATCGTATTGGGGATTACTTCGGGGTTTTCCAAACTGCATTACATTACTTATGCATAATTGCATCTTGCTTCTTTAAACATTAGTCCTTACCGGACCAATGATGCTATTTACAGATTTTGGATCTTCTATTGTCTCGAAGACCATGAGTGCATAATCTTGCAATCACAAAAGGCACGTTAACACTTGCTCATGTCCTTTGGATATTTTCTATCAAATACTTGTAACTCAAATATTGTCATCACCTGCATTTCAAAAATGTCAGAAAATAGTACTTTCGTAATAATATGATTATGGATTATATTACCAAGTGGTAATAATCTACTCATATAGTTCCAGTGGTAAAGGAATAATAATACCTAGGACTTAACAACCAATGTCGCCAGTGATTCTAGCGTCGTATATTATGCGTTAACCATAAGACTTGGAATGGGACGGGAAAGTCAGATATATCTTCTCCCTTTCGCATGGAAGGATGACCTTATCGTGAAGCTATAGATTTCTCATGGAGAATCCAGCACATGGGTGGGACCCCTCAGTGCCCCGCGATATTGGTGTCTGGATTATCTGTGCATAGCTGTCTTGGTGGAGGTTCACCATATCTGATGGTGGCTTCCAGGCAGAGCTTCTTACAGAGTCTTCGGGAACCTATCAGAGTTGTAGCTTGCCTAAAAGGGGGCTTAACAGAGATGTGGATGGTCCGAAGGGTCGTGTCTTCACGCGGGATCGCGGAGAGGGCAGTGATTGGCTTGGATCTTAGACTAGGCCCCATACCAAGGAAGTATGGACAAGCTCGCGACTTGGATGTGCAACAAGGCTAAGGTCTCTTATGGGTAAAGTAACGCACCTTTGTAGAGTGTAAGAATTGTGACATGTTACTCCCTGTTTCGGGAAGGAGCTGCTAACGCGGCAGGAAAGGAACTCAACGAAAGTTCTGGTAAACTTGTGAAGGTTGATGGACATAGCTTTTTAGAATAAAAGCAACCTTTGAAGAAATGTTTTTGAAAACCTGCATAGCCTACGACCTATGGTCTGTGGCTGTAGTTAGTGCATCAAACACTCCTTTTTAGTGAAGTTGCTGAGTACGCTTGTACTCAACCGTACCTTCTTAACCCTTGTGCTCAAGAAACCCTTCTTAACCCTTGTGCTCACTCCTTTTTAGTGCATCAAAAACTCCTTTTTAGGTTCTAACGCCGATGACGACGTCATCAACATCAACTTGTGCTCAAGAAACCCTCATCGAAAGCTCAAGCTCTGCAAGGAAGTCATTGGAGACAACTTATACATCAATTGAAGTGAAGACGAAGTCTTTGATTAGATAGGAGTATAATCTCTAGCCCTAGAACCTACTTCTGTAGAGCATTTCAATAGCAGCAATTGCAAGCCAATTGGTTTAGATACTAGTCTTAGTATAAAGATAGTTCTGAGTTGTTATTTCTGGTTCTTCTTTTGTAAGAAGTGTTTTCTTCCTCTTTAACCTAGAGTGTTCTCTGGATCTTTTGTAAAGAGTCGAGTTGTAACATATAGTCATGTCTTGGACCTGCTGTGTTTCTGTTGTACCACTCTAAGGGATGTAATACTAGTGAATGATGTTTCATTGGTGTTATGTCAATGCTATAGTGTACTACATCATGCAGTGGTATGCTGGGTCACCGCAGCTAGTATCAGAGCATATGCTTTGCCCTTAGGATTAAAACCCTTTTAGGAGATCTGTAGGTTGGATAGTGACTATAGGAGCCATCTTATCTAAACCAAATCTACTTCAAACTTGTGATGGATATCCACTTGAGGATAACCTTGTCACACTTAAGTTGGATATTTTTGTCATCTTTCTTAAGAGTAGTTATCTATCTTCTCTTAGTAAAGTATTACTTTAGTGTTATCAAAGTAGATATAACCCTGTTAAGGTACCGTAGGAAAGTTGATTGGTCACAGAAGATTAAGATCAAGCTTAGGATATCGTACAAATGATGTAATCTATCAGTAAAATCCATGTAAAGTCACAAAACCTTATCATTTGTTGATACCACTATATCACATAATAAAGACCATTAGAACATGTATAGGTACAATGGGAAGTAATCATGTGGCATTCACTTGTGAATCCCATGTGATGGAGTTGAATTTTGTTCAGAATCAACTATATTAAGTTATGAAGAAGAATCATCATGGTGAGAATAGCTCCGAGACCATGACAAGTGTGTAGGAAGGTCAAGTACAAAGTAAATGATATTAAAGTAGAAGTAAGAAAAGAATAGTGTAGGACCATAATAGAAATAATTAAGATCATACATGTCCGAGAAGTTGTAGTTTAAGGTAGTAAATGGAGTTTTGGTAGTCATCTAAAAAGATTATGTGAGGATAGTTTACAATAGAATGAAAGGTTGGTAGTCTTTAGTAGTCCCAAAAGAAAGGTAAGAGGTTAGTCAAAACCAAAGTGAAACCACTTTGCTCAAAATTATCCTGTTGCAACTGAGCAATTTGGGTAGATATTGAGACAAAGAATAGTTTAACCCCTAAGTGCTAAGTATCGTGAGGTAAACCTATATTAGAAGGTGTCATATATTACACAACTAAGCCTTATATTACAAGCTTAGAATAATGTGTGTTATATGTACCACATTTGGATTTCTTGGTTTTTCTTGGATCTTTTTGATTCACTAGATCTGTACATGAAGGGTGACTTGGTGTCATATATTACACAACTAAGCCTTATATTACAAGCTTAGAATAATGTGTGTTATATGTACCACATTTGGATTTCTTGGTTTTTCTTGGATCTTCTTGATTGACTAGATCTGTACATGAAGGGTGACTTGGTGTGAAAATGCATGTTCATTATCAAGTTATTACTTGATGTTATAGACCTAGATAGAGAAGGGAATTTGTGTAAGGGAGTGATGAGTTCCAAATGCCAAGATGAAGATTTGCAAGAATAGTGAAGCCAAATATAAGGAGTATCAACACTATTTTGAAGGATGGATCAATCGCAACTCATTATTAGTCGGCAATAAGCAGGAATATTAGTGTAGAAAAGGTGTGGAGCAACAGGAAGGAATGAATTTAAGTTCACTCCAAGAAGGTGTTATTACTAAGGAACTGATGAAGCAGTAATAATGAAGTTCATGGAAGCACCATGAATTAGTACAAAGATGTCTTGTGACAAGAGTGGTATTCAAGCTCTGACAACTCAGAGAGAATGCCAGTAGTAAGTCAAAAACCTATAGGGTAATTCATGAGCTATAAACCCTAGGAGGATCTGCAGCTGGTATCCTGGTGGTTTAGCTAATCAAGTCATCTTTGTATGATTTAAAGAGCATAAAACTTAGCCTCAGTTAAGAAAGACATAAAGGATTATAAAATTTAAGCGAACGACTTTCGAGACATTTCGCGAAATTGGATTTACCAAAGAGAGAGAACGCCAAAAAGTTAAAAGTAAGATAAGAAATGTTGGAAGATTCATTTTAGAGATCCACAATTGCATGGGTATACCGCAAATTCTTTCATGAGACCTTATAGAGGTAAAGTATAAGCTGGACGAAGACCAATATCCTAACTATAGAATCAATGATTATTATACTTGTAGTTTAAAGGCCATTAGGAAACCCCAAGGGAAGAGTAAATAATAACACGGAAGTGTTGTTATCTGACTTTCTAAGTAAAGGTTGGAGAAGAAGTACTAAACTATGAGGAGATTAAACCTTATTCTCATGAGGTTATAAGAAAACATCATTACAAGGTACTTCCGAGAGTATGTCAGGAGGAAACATCGAAGGAGATAAAATGGATTAACCATAACATACCAGTTCTAAAAGAAACCACTCTTAAGTTGTTCTTAAGAGGGAAGAAATTATTCCAAAATAGACCAGTATAGTGTAATAGAAAAACCTGATTTGGAATGGACAAAATGTGTCCAAACCCAATCTTCAACCAATCTTCAGTAGGACTGTAAGGACATAACCCAAGGAATTATAGTATAAGGAGTTATGCGATAAATTGGAAAATGACAATTGGATCCTGTTAAGAATGAAGAGGATTCAAGGAAAAGGTTTGGATACAAGATACCACAAGTATCCCCAATTGTGATCACAGTGGAGTGAGAAATGTCGTGATCAGTACAAGTCAATATCTTGTTCCGAAACGTAAGAGTACGAACTTCGGGGACGAAGTTGAGTTTTAGGGGGGGAGACTGTAACATCCCAGGATTAGCACCTAGAAATATACGGGACACATGTGTGTGCATTGCATTCATGCATAAGAAAATCCAGGGAATTTTGTTGCAAAACTAAAGAAGCTATACAGGGATCGAGATCTCTCTTACTCCGATGGAAACATCCAGGCAAGTGCGACAGATTTCAACATGACGTCTAGTGTATCTTTGTGTTTGAAGGGAATCATTACAAGTTTGAAGATTCAAATGATATATTTGAACTCAAAATAAATTTTAAATTGAATTACAAGAAAAGAAATGAATTATAATAATAACGAAGAATTGAATTCATTAATGTGATATAAACATTACAAGATTTAAAGTGCAAAAAGAAAAGGATTTGAATTATTATATAATGGATAACACAATCACAATTATCATTGAGTAAATCGAAATAGTTCAATACAAAGAAAGGATTATAATAACCAAATAAGAAAGCCTTTATTAGATGATATATGATATTACAATATATTACATGTCTGCAAATAAAAAGGAAGTCACAAAAGAATAAACAATAAATATTTTATAACACGAGGATATATTGCTATTATAATAAGTGTAATATAAGGAAATTCAACTTTATTAGTTAGAACAAATAATATTACATTGTCTTTACAGTAAATAAATGAATAAATTACAAAAGAGTAAAAATAAAATTACAACAAAATGAAAATAGAGAAGTCCTAAACTAATTTCTAAATTATCTCTTCATCTAGTACATCTTCATTTTTGGTCCCTGCAAAACAAAAAGAATAAAGATAAATAAAGGGGTTAGTTTTGGGGGTTAGTTACTCTCAGAATTAGCTTAGTAATGCTAAGCTATATATCCACATACTGAGTGAAGCAGGCAAGTAGCTTACACAACAACTTGCAAATGATGTGCTGTAACCACCAGGGAGAAGATAAGAACAGAGCAAGGCCCAACACTCCTTCCTCGGCATACTATTTCACCACCATACTTCTCTATCTTAGTAGTTTATGATTGCAAGTGCACAAATTGTTTGTAACTAGTTTCGAAATAAAGATATCGATCCCACAGGGAGTAGGAGTCTGAAGTCTAATAACTCTTGAATGAAATACTAGAATATAAATGCTAAACAAAGTTCTAAGTGACAAGAATAAAATGTGAGTAATGCGTAAAAAGGTGTTTTGGGGTTTTTGGTATAAGAGCAAATATAAGTAAAGTAAAACAATTGAACACAGAAAGTAAGAGTTCCATTGGGAACACTGGATGTTGACAATTCTTATGATCCACAATATGTGCAAGGAGATGATGAGTCTTTACTTGGTAACATATGTCCCACTTATCTCCATGATAAAAGCAATGCTCGAATAGTAGTTGGAGCCACATTTCCTGACTCTAAAGCATTTAAAGTAGCATTGAGACAACTAGCTATTAGAGAAGATTGGTCCTTTGACACAGAGTATAGTGATCCTCAAAGATTCCGGGCTAAATGCACAGATAAGGACTGTCCATGGAGGATACATGCTTCCAAAATAAAGGACACCAATACGTTCATGGTACCTCTCACATATAATGTTGTTTGTGTCATTTTGTTGTTGTTTGCTTACTACCTCTCATATATGCTTCACATGCTCTTCGGTTCATGCACACATGCTCTTCGGTTCATATTCTCCAAACAAGCAAAACTAGAGGAATATTTTGACGAGTTCTTCTCGGTTGCGAGATTTAAAGCGGCATACGAGGGCGTTCTTGTGCCAATTAGGGGCAGGTCGCAATGGCCCAAGGTAAATCCTGGCTTTGACATGATTCCTCCCAAACTTACTGATATATTGCTAACGTATCTATAATTTTTGATGTTCCATGCTTGTTTTATATCTAGTTTCTTATGTTTTGTCCACACTTTGGAGTACTTTTACACATTTTCTGGAACTAACTTATTAACAAGATGCCACAGTGCTAGTTGCTTGTTTTCTGCTATTTTTGGTTCTAGGAAAGTCAGAAAATCAATATTCTCGCAATTGGACCGGACAAAAGCCAAAGTCGATATTTTACCGGAAGACTCACAGAGCCAGAAGACGAGACGGAGAGGGGCCACAGGGTGGCCACACCACCCCTTGGCGCGGGCAGCCCTAGGCCGCGCCAGGGCATGTTGTGGGCCCCCTGGCCGCCCACCGACCTTGCCTCTTCGCCTATAAGAAGCATCCCGATGCATAAACCCTAAATAGACCATCCTTTAGCCACGAAAAGTTTCACAGCGCCGCCGCCATCGAAGGGGAGATTCGGGGGACGGAAATCTGTTCCGGCACCCTGCCGGGACGGGGAAGAGCCCCCGGAGCCATCTCCATCGATCTCCACCACCATCTCCATCACCGTTGCTGATTCCCATGATGATGAGGGAGTAGTTCTTCCTCGAGGCTAAGGGTTCTACCGGTAGCTATGTGTTCATCTCTCTCTCTCTATGCATGATCATATTGTGATCATGAGCTTTGTAATCAAGTAGATCTACCTTGCTACTCAAGTGCTTTAATAGATCTTTGGCTCTCCCCATGTGTGTGAAAGTGATAACGTGCACACCATGATGGCACTTAGGCTAGAGATTACAATTACTTATTATGAGTTATATTTGGAGTTGGATGTCTCTATGAAATTGTGGTGTTTGTTGGAACCATCTAATGCTCAAGGTGACAGTGTGGGGTTATCTAGATGAGAAAGGCTTACTTTAAGGTGTGCTATTATAGCCCTACCATGGATTAGAGTGTCTAACCGGAGAGTAGTTCAGAGTAGTATCATGAAGAGAAGATATTTATATGAGAGTGTTCACTAGCGAAAGTATGATCCCTAGGCCTTGTTTCTAAGCATTGAAACACCGTTTGCAACTAGATGTGTTACATGTTTGCTTACTTCCATCTTTATTTCAGTTTGTCTTTAGTCTCTTCCACGCCATCAAGCTATTTTCTGGCACCGTTACCACTTATTATATCCATACCACTTGTATTTTACTATCTCTTTGCCGAACTAGTGCACATATATACCTGACAAGTGTATTGGGTGTGTTGGGGACATAAGAGATTTCTTGTATCTTGATTGCAGGGTTGCTTGAGAGGGGATATCTTTGACTACTTCCTCCCTGAGTTTGATAAACCTTGGGTGATCCAATTAAGGGAAAACTTGCTGTTGTTCGAAAAACCTCTGCACTTGGAGGCCCAACAACTGTCTACAAGAATAGAAGTGCGTAGATATCAAGCTATTTTTCTGGCGCTGTTGCCTGGGAGGTAAGGTAAGTTATTTCCTTTAGATTCTGCAATTTTATCTTTTTGTTTCTTGTTTTCACTAGTTAGGCTTAATGGAAAATAACAAAAAAATTAGAGAGCTTTATAGTATTTATCTTGAGTTAGGACATGAAGTGTTTTAAGAGAAAATTAAAAAACCTATGAAACTTTATTTGCATGCTAATATAAATGTTGTTAGTATGAATTCTTTGGACACCATTATTGCTAATGCTATGGAAAAGTCTAAGCTTGGGGAAGCTAGTTTTTATGAAAATGATCTTTTTAGTTCCCCAACTTTGGAAGATAGCTATTCTATTGCTTATGATGATACCAAACATCTAATATATGATGATTACAATGATGAATATGATATTTTCAGTACACCTACTATTGAGGAGGAAATTAATTATGATTACAATATGCCTCCTATATTTGATGATTATGGTGATGAAAATAATAATGATAGCTATTTTGTTGAATTTGCTCCCACTATAATTAATAAGAATGACTATGTTTATGTGGGGAGTATTAATTCTTTTATGCATGTGGCTCATGATAAGAATGTTTCTTGTGATAGTTATATTATTAATTTTATTCATGATGCTACTGAAAGTTATTATGAGAGAGGGAAACATGGTTTTATGTATCTCAACAATATTAAATTTCCCCTCTTTATGTTGAAATTTTTGAAGTTGCACTTGTTTTGCTTTCCTATGCTTGTTGCTTTGTGCTTTCATGACTTGTTGCTTTACAAGATTCCTATGCATAGGAAGTGGGTTAGACTTAAATGTGCTTTGAATTTGCTTCGTTATGCTCTCTTTTACTTAAATTCATATTTCTTATGTGAGCATCTTCTCAAACTATCATGCCTAACTTAAAGGCGTTAAAGAAAAGTACTTATCAGGAGATAACCCAAAAGTTTTAGATGAGTCTTGGAAGTTATTACCTCTGTAATAACCGCTCCTTATCATTTTTATTTGCTTTTTGTGCCAAGTGTCACCTCTAATGAGAGGGAAGTAATGCTTGGGAAAGTTGCGCTTCACTGTAAAAATTCTTGTAAAATCTTTGTACGTCTTTTCAAGGCGTGAAGTTTTGTGCTTTTGACCCAGGTTGTTATCTAACTTTCCTTAGTTCAACACTTTTCGATTTGAGCAACAGAAGGTCTTCAAAAAATTTGGTTTTTACCTGCTGGTCTGTTTTGACAGATTTTTGCCATTATTTGCATTTGCTTCTTGTCGGTTCCTTTTTGAGTTCTCTTTAGGGAATTGAACTTTTTAAGGGAAGTGCTACAGTATCTTGTGTTTTAATGGAAGTTTTATTGCTGCTGAAATTGAACCCAAAGACTTATTATCTTGAGTGAACTAATGTTGCTAATAAAGATTGTGTGAAGTTTTGTATGAAGGAAAAATTTCAGATGTATGGAGAGAATGATGTAAGGAGATGAAGAATGGACTAAAGATCAAGCTTGGGGATGCTACGCGTGTCACCCCAAGAAATATCCAAGAAGTACAAGCGTTAAAGCTTGGGGATGCCCAAGGCATCCCCTTCTTCATCACTTAAAATCTCAGGTTTCTTCCAAACACCTCATTTTTATTGTTTCGTGCACAATTGTGTTATTCTTGGAGCGTCTTTGTTTTTGTTTTTGGTTTTGATTTGCTTGGTTTTCTTAGTTTGCTTGAATAAATTGGTTAGACTCCCTCTTTCATACATTAGTTTTCAAATAGTTTGGTTTGGATTGAAAAAGAGTAGGAAAGTTCATGCTTAAGTGGTAAAGAGAGCTTGTTTTTGACTGTGACTTAGACTTTATCATGTCATGCTTGATATTGTTTTGGCTTTATGCTTAGTGATTATTGATGTACCATGACATGTTATAAACAATTGAGATTGCTTAATGTGCCTTGAAAAAATCATGCGTTGTTTTAGCATATTAAAGCCTAGTATTGTGGTATTCTCCTTTGATGCTTTATTTGGGTTGACTTGGCGCATGCTCACACCATGTTAAGACTATCCCAAGTCACCATTGCCTTTATGATCCTTTAGTTTTTGACTTGTAATATCAGTTTATGCTTTAATTAATGATGTTTTGTCGCTTTGCATGATTATGGCTATTATTGCTCTCTTAGTCGATCGTTCGTAGTCTTTTGCTAGCCTCCATAACTAAGTATGAGTTCCACTCATGCATCCAACTCCAAATAAAACCGGTAGCTATGTGTTCATCTTTCTCTCTATGCATGATCATATTGTGATCATGAGCTTTGTAATCAAGTAGATCTACCTTGCTACTCAAGTGCTTTAATAGATCTTTGGCTCTCCCCATGTAGTGATAACGTGCACACCATGGTGGCACTTAGGCTAGAGATTACAATTACTTGTTATGAGTTATATTTGAAGTTAGATGTCTCTATGAAATTGTGGTGTTTGTTGGAACCATCTAGTGCTCAAGGAGATAGTGTGGAGTTATCTAGATGGGAAAGGCTTACTTTGAGGTGTGCTGTTATAGCCCTACCATGGATTAGAGTGTCCAACCGGAGAGTAGTTCAGAGTAGTATCATGAAGAGAAGATATTTATATGAGAGTATTCACTAGCGAAAGTATGATCCCTAGGCCTTGTTTCTAAGCATTGAAACACCGTTTATAACTAGATCTGTTACATGTTTGCTTGCTTCCATCTTTATTTCAGTTTGCCTTTAGTCTCTTCCACGCCATCAAGCTATTTTCTAGCACCGTTTCCACTTATAATTATCCATACCACTTGTATTTTACTATCTCTTCGCTGAACTAGTGCACCTATACACCTGACAAGTGTATTGGGTGTGTTGGGGACACAAGAGACTTCTTGTATCTTGATTGCAGGGTTGCTTGAGAGGGGATACCTTTGACCACTTCCTCCCTGAGTTCGATAAACCTTGGGTGATCCACTTAAGGGGAAACTTGCTGTTGTTCGAAAAACCTCTGCACTTGGAGGCCCAACAACTGTCTACAAGAATAGAAGTGCGTACATATCACTTACCAAGAGTGTTGGACGTCCAAGAACTAGGAGGATAAAAAATATACCGAGGGTGGAACTGGTAGAAAACATAAATGCAAAAGGTGTGGAGCATTAGGTCATATGCTTAAGACATGCACGAAGAAAGAGATTGAAAGTGATGCCGACCGAGATGCTACGCCTTCTCCACGGTAATTATATCACAGATTTTAGATTTCTTCCACCTGCTTCTAAATGTAATATATATTATTTCTAATAATGTGTATTGAGTTGTAGGAAAAAAACAAGACCGAAGCAAGCATTGCAACAACTCCTCCCAAGACACCAACTAAGCAAGGTACCCCTACAAGTCCAATGACAAGGCAGAGGGCAACAACTATTGCAATTGCTAATTCACCTCCTAGTGCATGCACAAGGAGCAAAAATATTGCGCCTAGCCCTCTTCGGCGAGTTTAGTGCATTTGGTTGCGAGAACCATGCTCTTTTGCTTATGGTTGTGAGAATCATGTGAACCATATTGTTTTGTTTGAATGGTGGTGCTCTCAAACCATGTGTACTCTTGATATTGCTGAAATGTTGTCAGACTTACTTGAAATGAAGTCGAAATGGTGCTGAAATGTTGTCTAGTTGTGCTGAAATGTTGTCGATTTTATTGCTGAAATGATGTCTAGTTGTGCTGAAATGTTGTTCATTTTATTGCTAAAATGTTGTCAATAGTTGTGCTGAAATGTTGTTGATTTTATTGCTAGAATAATGTCAATTGGTTTTCTGGAGAAGTGTGTTGAAGAGTAAGGGCATATATGTCTCTGTTAGATGATTTTAGTCTCATTTAGTCACTAGTGGTATTCTGGCTATAAAAAGCTGAAGTGAGTGTTATTTTGGCAAGTTGGTTTTTCATAGTGGTATTTTGGCGACTTCGGTTTTCACTAGTGGTATTCTGGCTATTGTCTCATCTTCCGAGGACACGAGCATTTTTGGTCAGTGGAGAAAAGCTGCGAGCTGAAGTCAAACGGGGAGCTTGATCTGGTAAACCCGCCGAACAATTGGCCTCGTGCTCGGACACTCTGCTCACCGACGCATCTCGTCGGCCGACCAGTCGACGCGGGCAACTAGCATTCTTCCTGCCCGGATTCCGGTGGCTTCTCCGCAGATCCCTGGGAAACTCCAAAAGAAACTCTGCTCCACGCGTGCTGCTACTGCAATATGGATCCCCATTGGGAGGATGGGCTGCTTCAAGAATCCGGCAGCACGGGCGTCGATTCCGCGCGTCAGATCCCCTCGCCGGCTGCGCGGCGGCTATCCCGCGAGCTGCACTGGAGCTTCGTGCTCGCTGTCTTCGCCATCTACGGAGCCTGCCAGGGCATGGCCAATGCCGTCGGGGTGGTCGCCGCCACGTACTACTGCAAGGACGTGCTACGCGTCCAGCCGGCCGCCGCGCAGTTCTACCAGGGAATCATCGACGCGCCCTGGGTAGTCAAGCCGGCTCTGGGGCCTGCTCACCGACGTCGTCCCCATCGCCGGGTACCATCTCCACCCCTATTTCCTCCTCACAGGTGAGAAGATTGGGCTCCTTCTCTACTCGATCCCAACACATAGACAGAGAAAGATCGGGCTCCTTCGGCACCATTTTATCTATCAGTATGTACTTCTCAGATTTCTGTTGCTATTCCACTCCCCATTGGTGTACTACTTTTGATTTGGGGAGCTCCTCGCCAGCCTCCTGTCTGGATGCAGTATCCTATGGTGTTCAACAAGGCGTTGGCTGCAGATTTGTTTAGTCAAAATATATTGGTCACTGGCCAGTTGGTCGCTGCGGAGGTCCCGGTGCTGCCGAACTCTTTCACCAAATTGTTGTATGCTCTTTCATCTAGATCTGTTCATGGAAAAGTGACATATTTTATTGTCTCCATTGCCCATTGATCATGGAAAAGCTCGGTGGTGTTAGCATTCTATATTGTCTCTATTGTATCAAGCAAACAAAAACAAAATACAGATTGTGCAGTTTAAGATGCAAGTTGACTGTGTCATCATGATATGTTGGTCCGTACGTGTTAAATCCGCCTCAGTTACAGATTGGGGAGTCCAAGATGCAAGCTAGTGCTTACTGTGCTCGAATAGAATAATTTTAAGGGTATTTCGGAGCATTGATTTTTTTGGATACGGAACACAAACATTTTGAAGGAGAATGAGCAAAGAGTTTAGATAACAGGGAAGAATTTCAGAGCGTTGATTTTTTTTGGATACAGAGAATACAAACGTTTTGAAGGAGAATGAGCAAAAGAGATTAGATAACAGGGAAACACTGATCTGTTTTATATCAAATAAAAACGACAATAATATGCCAGAGAACTCATTATTCCTTTGACCTTTAATTTTTCTGCTTAAAAAATCAGATTTCATCTTGAGTTATTTGTAATCTTCTTTATTACAGTATTAAAAGTCTTACCGTTGGTTCGCCATCCAAAAATGGAGTTATGATTATACTATTATGGAATGGGTGAACACCTTCAATGATTGATGAATAACATAGTTAAACTGCTGAAGTGATATCTGGTGGCGCACACCTGTTATAGATCCACAACTATATAGAAAATGAATAGTCATGACACATTTTTTTATATGGCCATTAAAATGTTGATTAAAAATATGTTTCCATTAGAATATTCTTCACGTTACAAAGAATTTTATACGTGTGGTGAGAAAAAAATATAACTAACCGTAGCAACGCACGAACATTCAGCTAGTACTTGTAATAAAGATGCTTTTGCACATCTGTTTCCTTTTTGCTGGGGTGAAATCTAGTTTTTTCCTTTCCAGGTTCCAAAGCCAACATCCCGTGCACAAGTCACCTTTTTGTTGAGGTGTAATCGTTTCTACCTCGAGTTCAAGTAGGATTAGACACGCATTGTGGCTATATAATACTAGAACGAGCAGACGATTACTTTTTCTCTCTCCAAACGCGAAGGCTTCACTCGTTTTGTCGATCCGATCTGGTGCACCTGCTTCCGGCAGTATAGCCAAAGAAACCTCCACGATCGATTGATCCCAGGGGCGGAGCCAGGATTGCGGCATGGTGGTGGTGGGTGGGGGGGGGGGGGGCGAGCGATGAAGATCACATGTGTGTACAGTAATAATATATCTAGATATGAGGTCTACCCCAAAATAGCATATCAATATTTGGCAATGAGCTAATAACTATATATATACAGAGGTACCAATGTCCTCAAAAAATTGTTAAAAAATTGACCTCAAAACTTAATATTGATAAGAAAACCTATATGCTTTGTCTACTTGAGAATAGCCCTACTATTCCCATTTGTCAATAACTTGATCCAAATTTTGAACACTAGGCCACCAGAACACAATCTGCCTGAAGCATCATACAATTTTCTTTGTTTTTCAACTAATGAATAGTTAAACTGTAGCAATGGGAATTACATAAGGTTACTGATACTCAATATATATACTATGGAGACTGCGGCGTATGCCGTGTACATACCTTGACTGATCCAGTGGCGCGGACGTGCAGCAAGCGAGCTGCGACGATCAGCTTCATCCGCATGCGCTGCTACTCGGCTGCCTCAACAAGCCCCAAACAAAATCCAAGGTTTGCCGCCGCCGGTAAGACTCGTGGCACACTTTGTAGCGAGATCGATAGATCTGATCGACTAGCGATAGCAGATGATGGCAAACAATCAGGTCCACGATCGATGTACTACTATACTTGGACCCATGGTAGATGACTAGATGGGCTGTTTTGGTTGTGATGGGCTTCAGTGATTGCGTAGCTACAGAAAATTGGGCTTAAATATTACTAATTATTATAGGTTCTGCCATTAGAGCAGACGTGTACGCATAGTACTAGAGGCAGCTGCTGTATTTCTATGAGGGGGGCGATCCATTAGGGGGGTCTGACCCCTGCTAGCCCCCCTTGCCTCCGCCCCTGATTGATCCTGAATCCCTGATGGACCCGAAGGAAGGCGACGGCATCTGCCCCTACGACGTGCTCCTCGACATCCTCCGGCGCCTTCCTTGCCGCCCCCTCGCCGAGTCCCGGCGCGTGTGCCGGGCGTGGCGCGCCATTGTGGACGCGCACCGCCTCCTCCTCCCCTACTTCTTCCCCCCGGACGCCTTCCCCGGCGTCTTCTACAACAAGGACTGGTGCTGGGCCAGCTCCGCCTTCTTCGCTGCGCCGGCGTCACTCTCGGGGCGGCAGCGCGCCGGCAACCACGACAAGCCAGTAGGCTCCTTCCGTTACCCGATCTTCCGGCACAACATCTTCACCGTGCAGGACCACTCCAACGGCCTGCTCCTCCTCAGGGACGGCGGCCACCACCTCGTCGATCCATACAACTGCTACGTTTGTAACCCGACGACGGTGCGCTACGCTCTCCTGCCGCGGCCGCCGGCGCAGAGGTTTCTCGAGGTCCAGAACATGTTCCTCGCCTTCGACCCGGCGGTGTCCCTGCACTACGAGGTGTTCTTCTTTCCGGAAATAGAGATAGGCTACGTTCCTAGGGAAAGCTCGTCGCCAATACTCCCCGCAGTTCCCCTCGATGGTGTGAAGGACGACCCGAGCGAGAAGGTGTTGTCTATGCAGGTGTACTCGTCGCAGACCAGAGAGTGGGAGGAACGCAAGTTCATGCCCGGCCACCGCTGCCCGCGCCGCCTCTACGACATGATGACCGGCCCACACGATGACGGTGCTTTATTTCTGCAAGAACTGCGTCTGTGGTGTCAGGCAGAGTACTGGCGCGGATCCTTCTACGTGCACTGCCGCCACAACGTCCTCGTGATCCTGCGCTGCTCGGCGGGGACGTACGACATGGTCGAGTTCCCGGGGGAACCCTACCAGATCAAGAGGTGCCTGGGCAGCCATGGGAGGGGGATCCGTTATGCATCGCTCGCCAATTTCAAGGTCCATGTATGGGAGCTCGTAGAGTCGTCGGCGAACGGAGAGCTAGGGTGGACGCTGGCGCACGAGGCCGACCTCGAGCCATACCTTCATACGGTGAAGTCGATCACGCCGCCGCCCAAGGTGAGATGGGGCTTTGTCGGGTCCAGCAAAGGAGAGATCAGCTTGTTTGACGACGAGAACACAATCCGCGTCAATGATGATGACCATGATGATGGATCACAAGAAGAGGATCCCGAGCATGCTTGGAACTGGGACGACCGCAACTTGATCGACGTAGATGGACAAAGCAGCGACCACTCCATCAGAGGGACGTGGACGCACTACTCTGGTACTATCTTGGGGTTCCACCCACACAAGGACGTGCTTCTCCTTGATTTCGACGGCACCGCGGTGGCGTATCATCTAGACGCATCTAGGAGGATGCAGTATCTAGGCAACGGCCTTATTGACGACTCTATGGAAGTATTAGCTCAACTTGAAGGCGGGTTTCCTTACCGTCCTTGTTATGTGGATGTTTTGCCGGCAAAGAAGATGTCCCGGCGGTATTCTTAGTTTAATGTGCAAATCTAAACAGACCATACTGCCCACATGCATGGAAAGTGATATTCCGTGCTCTCTTTGTTCTTAGCCTTGACATCATATTTTGCTTCTCTTGATCGATGACTCATGGGTATGTACCTCCAATGATGAATACATATACTATAGTATATGTTTTCATTTAGTTATTTCGATTGACTTCAATGTAGTATGATTCGGTTTCTCTAACCCGTCTTAATTATATGGTAGGCTGGTACATATACAGATCGAGCTCAATTTTAGTATGGGTACCAGGTGACAGTTACAAATACGTATCGAAATCATTTTGGATGATCAGGATTCAAAAGTATTTTTTTTTTTGGTTCTAGTCCTATAATTTTAGTATGGGTACCTCCATTTTCTAGTCCTATAATGAGCATAGATATCATTATGGGATGACAATAGATTATACATATGGATATCATTTTGGATCAGAAAAGGGCGGTAGAGCTCGAGGGGTACAGAGAGTAGCTAGCAGTGGCTGAAGCGTATAGAGTAATCATTTTGCTGTATGTATGAGTAATCTGTCAGAACAAAATCATGATATAACTTTGTCTCTCTGACAGTTCTTTGGGGGCTTTTTTTTTCCTTCAAAAACCTCTGTAATGTTTACAACAATTTTGGAGCTGGGAGCTGTAAGTGAGGCTGAATAAGAAAATAAGATGACAGCATCTCAAGGAGGAACAACTGATGACCTTGTGGTTATTACAGGCAGCAGAGGCAGGGCGGTAATACATGCACAACATGGCCGGTTCCGTCACTTCATGCAAATTACTCTCCGTCAAGTATAGACTATAGCTTGTTGACCCTCCGGGAACAATGCGCAGTCTAAGAAGGTAAGTACAAAACAAAATACATTACAACAATGAGATATTACAGACGATCATAACCAAACAAAGGTTAAACCATCCAAATTTACAAAGGCCTAACCAAACCTAAACCAATAAAAAAAGTACATTGGTTAAATCTCGAACAGGTAAAGTTATATGGGTAGATTTGATGGGCCCATAGACTAAGCTTTCGCTGGACAAAGACCACGGGAGCGCCGGAATCTCTAAAAAAACTTGCATATAGCCCTATTATATGTCCAGAATTATGGTGGAAGGTCAATAGATGCAATGTTTAGCTCCAGGTTGCCAACATCCTCTCAGACATGTGTTGGCACCCACTAAAGTCCTAGGCCCGTAGGAGGAAACTAACAATACAGGTAAATCGGAGGTCAATCGGTAGGACCTTGGGTCCAACCTTGGTTTATCATGTTGCTATGGCCTAACCAAATCTAAACCAAAAATAAGTACATTGGTAAACCCTCGTACGAAGAAAGTTACATGGGTAGATCTATCGGGCCCACAAACTAGAGTTTCATTAGAAAAGGCCCGTCGGAGTGCTAGAATCCCTCAAAAACTTTCGTATGGCCCTAGCATATGTCCAAAAGTGTGGTGGAAGGTCCATGCATGTATTGTCTAGCTGTCGGGTGTCAATATCCTCCTAGACATGCATTGACACCCACTGAAGTTGTAACACCCCTAGTTCTACTAATAGTAATTAGGGTTTGTTTGTGCATTCATGAGCATCATTTATTTTGTTAAGGAAAATGCAAGAAACAAAATCAAACACAAAACCCTAACCCTAATTTGATTCCCTCTCTTACAAATCCTTCTCAAATGGTTTTTGTATTTTGAAAACTACTAAATATGTAGAGCCCAAATTGAATCATAGGCGCCCTAAGTGTTTTTCTTACATTTCCAAACCCTCTGGTATTTTGGAAATATTCAAAATAGATTTGAATTTCAAAATAAAAAGAGAAGAAAAGAAAAAGGTTTTCAGAAAAATAAAACCGTTCCTATGCTAACTGGGCCGCATCCCATCTCCCTCTCCCCCTTATTTGCTGCCCAGCGCAGCTAGCAGCCACAAGCTTCACTTGCTTTGTCGTGGCCCAAGTGTAGCCCATGTCCGCCCACATGTAGCCCATCAGTGGCCTCGTACCACTACGACCCGTTTGTCGCGTCGTCGTCTTCCCACCCGACGGAGAAGCTGCTCCGTGTCGTCGGTGATGTCGTGCGCCGCCGACGTGCGCCAAGATGCGTGCCGCCGCCGCCGCCTATAAGACCGTCTGCGCCACCAAGGACGAATCCTAGCATGCCACTACTTCCTCTCCATCTCTCTCTCTCTCACTACAGTGCCCGAAACCCTAACCCTAGGGCTCATAGTAGCCGCTCGTCGCCGATGTCTCTCGCCCTCATCGTCCTCGTGAAGCCACGCAAGCCGGGGAGCCCTCTACTCGCTAGAATCAAGCTCGAGGTTCCATCGGCCGCTGTAGCCATCGTCGTTGATTCGTCGCAACCCGACCTCGCCTCGCCCCCCGACCACTTTAGTAGCTTCCTAGTGATCCGCTGGTGCGTTGACTCCACCGTCTCCCTCTGCTCTGTAGCTCGCTCTCGTCGTCCACCCGACGACCATTTGGGAGCGGTGCCACCACCACAAAGGTCGCATGCGTCGCGCTCCCTCCAATGCGCCCAACTGTGCATCTAGGCGCGCATGGGATCGACAGATCCGTGCTCCACCTAGGAGCACTCCATTGATGATGTCATGCTGGCATCATATTTCCTTTTTATTTTATTTTCTATAAATGTTTTCTGTGTATATAAAATATATGACATTGCGCCCTTTTGTAAAATGTTTAAACATTTTCAGAAATGTATTCTTTTAATAAATTATTAAAAGTATATCAAATGTGCAAATATTTTTATATTTTCCCAAAATGATTTAAAATGAATTAAAAATGGGAAAATCATAACTAATTCATTTTAAATCATAAAACTATGTATAATATATCAAAATATTCAGAAAAATGAGATCTACACTATAGCATCATAGTCATGCATTGTTAAGCAACTTCCATGACAAGTTTAATTATAAGAACAAAATGAATCCTCGTAGGTGGTTCCGAGGTTTCTCAGAATTAGAGTTCTGGCCCCTCAGAACTCGTTTAAATTGTGAAGCATATTTTAGGGTTTCATTTCAACACTATTTAACTTTTAATATCATCATTCTTGCTTGAGAATTCCACCGATGGCATTGTTGATTGTTTCTCTTTCATTTAAGTGTTTTGCTTATTCGTGGTAGAATACGAGATCGAAGAACAAGATCAACACCATCAAAGGTGGAAGATAAATACTTGACCAACTGTGATTAAGTCAAGTAGAAGACTAATGAAGATCTATACTTTGGGTATCAACAAACAAGGAGCCCCACACATGATATAATCCTATGATTTCAAAATACTTCAGTTCTTGCCATGGTCATATGATTCCAAATTCTTTTATCGATAGATTGGGTAATCCTATCTGATGCATGTTCCCTTTGTAGCCTATATTTTGTTGATCCACTACTCCTAGCATAACTAGGGTTTGTCTTTGTGAGTGTTGGTAGAGCTGTTATATTTGTGGTGCATAGCCATGCTTAGCTGTTACTGCTGGTCCAACCGGTTGATGAATTAGAGCTAAAAATAAACCTAGTATAACAGGATGACGTGATATGATCAGAGATGTAAGTTTAATATGCTAAGACTCGTATGGGAGGCCACGGTGGGCTGTGGTTTTTGTAGTCCCATACTTGCCGCTACTAGGATCCGAGTTCTTGCCCTTGAATCAAGACGCGCGTACAACCACACGGGGGCCTGGAAACCCCCTCGACCAACTATCTTGCCTAGTAGAGTCGATGAGTCACATATTTTGGGCGATGCACTAGCTTCAAGAACCACACAACCCTTCCAAGGAAATCACACCACAAACACACAACCATCTAGGGTTCCAAGAACCCAAGTGTAACAAGCCCACAAGCTTGAACTCACCGAATCACCGTGGATAACTCAAATCTATGCACCAAATGCAAGAGGCAAGACTTTCAATCTCAAATTCCGCTGAAGCTACAAAAGCTATTGGGGGGATAAGAGAGGAAGAACACGAGAGGAGAACATAAAACTCTCCAAGATCTAGATCCTAAAGATTCCTTCACAAAGAAGGGATTTGGTTTGGTGGGGTTGTAAATGTAGATCTCTTCTCCCAAATCCCTCAAAAAGATGCAAGAATAATATATAAGAGGGGGAAGGGGAGAGGACAAGCTCTTCAAGATCAACAATAGAGGAGAGAGACAAAAATAGACCAAAAGAGCTAATGCCCACGAAGGGGAAGAGGAGCCCCTTTTTAAAGGGCTCCTGGACCTGACCGTTTGGGTCAAACCATGCCTGGCCGGTACTACCGATGAGACACCGGAAGTTTTGGCCAGCCTGGTTCCAACAGCTCTAAAATTGTTGAAAAGACCTGGTTCTACATGCCAGAAATTCCACTTGAACCGGGTTAGAACTTCCGGCCGGTACTACTGGCCAAGTACCGACAAATAGACGCAGCCAAACAGAGAGCTTACTACATGGTGCACATGGCTGAGCAGAAGTAAGCTGGTACTTTTGCCGGTACGTAGTATCGGCGGCAAAATATGCCCGAGTTGTACTTCCGGTCAACTACCGGCCCAAGTTCCGGTAAATATGCATAAAAAACAGAACATGTGCTGTGGGCATTCCCATGCTCACCAGAACTAGACCGGTACTTCAACTGGTACTACTGGCGCCAAAAGTGGCCTACAGGTATATCTGGTGAAGCAGCGGTAGTTCCGGTCAGGGAAACTCCAGAACCAAAACTATCATAACTTTTGCATCCGAACTCCAAATAAGATGAAACTCTAGAACTCAAAATATTATGTATCACCAAGGGAGAAAATACCATGACTATATATGTGAGATATCTCCCAAGGTGTTGAGCCGGAAAACTTGCAAGATAAAAAAATGCAATAAGATATTCAAGAGAAATCCATTTTGATGAACTAGAGCTTGTTATGAAGATATCCACAAGCTCTAGATCCTCATGTGGATAAGATACAAACAACAACAAAGAAGCATGATTCTATGTATGCAAAGGTTTGAGCTCTCACCGAAGAAAACAAATGAGCTACTTACTCGAGAGCCCCTCTTTATAGTATGGCTATTTATCCTAAATCCGGTCTCCCAACACTACAAGTGGCTGGTAAAAAGAAAACCTATCAAGATCATACCTTTGCCTTGAGCACTCCACATGAGCTTGATGTAGACGGTGTTATCTTCCTCAAGATGGAACATCTTTCTTGATTGCTCTTGCTCGTGTTTTGCTTGAAGAAGACTTGTGAATTTATCCCTCATGCTCCATGGGGAAGCCTCTTCTTTGAATTGGCTTCATCACTCCATGATCACCGAGGATGGCAAGCTTAAAGCATGTGATCTTCTTGAGATGACACATCTTGAGCTTGCACTTTATTTCTTGATGATGTCTTGAAGATAGCCATGATGAACTCCATCTTCTTTTTCAAGACACACTTGATCTTCTCCTTCTTCTTCTCCTTCTTCTTCTTCTTCTTCTTCTTCTTCTACATGATTCAAATAGGAACAAAGCCCTTGGACATGGCTTCTTCTTCATTTTTCAACCTTGAAACCAACACATGACACAAGCGAAACTAATGGGCAAATCCTACAAATGAAACTCAATTTAAACATTAGTCCATAGAGATTGTCATTAATTACCAAAACCACACGTGGGGACGCACATGCACTTTCACCTATGTAGCTACATCGTATGAAGCCGAGGCAAGAGAGAAAACCAGTCGCGCAGCCTCCGCGACGTGATTCTAGAGAACATAAAAGTATGTCTAATTGTCTCACCTACTATGATCTAATTTATTATGATGATCGACGGACAGTTGATCTATAAAGGATTATAAGTGCCGATTAATAATTTTGAGCCCTTAGTTTTTGGCCGGGGCATCAACAGTTCCCGGCTATGCCTCTAGCCATTAATAATCGTCTGATCGCATATTACTTACCAATATATATATATATATATATATTATTGGAATTTGTGATTTTCAAGTTCAAAATGATGGTCTCTAGCAGGCTAGTAGCTTTGTACCTTTGCGCTCATTTTATATTACTAATCCATAAGAAATTATAGAATGAAATTGATATTGCTACCATACCTTGTATATAGAAAAAAATTAGGAAGTCTTCTCTCTCCCGTGAACATTCAATAAAAAAATCCTACATCATCACTAATTTTTTATCTAGGAATCCAAAAACTTTGCTTAGGAAATATTGATATAAATGTTAGGGGCCCAGAATTTTAATTTTGCCCCAGCCCCTGAAATATCATGACCGGCCCTGCTATCATGAAATAGATTTTAACCATATTCTATCATAAAATTTTCACCATGCATAAATTCAGGTGGAGGATCATGGTGAAGCGTCCTCCGGCATGCGCAGCGGTCGTGGCTCACCGAGGAGCTAGGCCGATGTGCAGCTCGTGCAAATAGATTTGTCGCTGCTGCCAGTCCATCGAAGCTGCTGCAAACCGAACTGTAGGTGCTTCCTCTACGTAGGCGCCATGCACGCTCCATGCAGGGAGAGGAGGAAGGAAATGCTCCATTTTTATTCCATGCGCCCCATGCTAAGAGAGGAGGTGGGGATATTTTTTTGCCCTCCAATAGGAGAGAGTCAATTCACGTGGAAGCGACGAAGCAACAGGAACAGGAACAGGAACAGATGAAAGAGTATCAATCGGACGGTTCAAAAGTCCCCCAAATTTATTCGGATCGTCGACGGGGACTCATGTCCGCAGGTGGTGGGACCTGATTGGTGTACTATCATGCACAGGTGGTGGGGCATCAGCTCCTGAAGGAGTTTGTAAAATGCAACCTTGCAAAAGAGGAATCCTAGTTTCCTTTCCCCATTTATATATGTTGGTAGTATATATATGTAATATTACATTTCCTACTATTCAATCTCCATAAAAGGAACCCATATGAATCTTTTGACTTATATATAGACAATAAACATCCACCATAGCTAGCTATGACCCAGAGGATCGAGCTATATGTAGCTGTGTTGCTCGGGTGCGAGATGGACGTCGTCGTTGTCCAGCCACGTCATTGACCAAGCTAACCCTGAGGCTGTATCCATCCCAAACAAGCCTGTTCAGACTAGCGAGAGCATCCGCCCGACGGGCATGCACCGTCGCCAAGGTTACCAAGCCTCTACCCTGAGAGGTCTTGGTCTTCTCATAACAAATTATCTTGGCGCTGGAAACTTCTCCATGCTTGCTGAAAAAGAGTCGCAGTTGGGAGCTATTCACCTTGGGAGGAAGATTTCACACTAATATCCTGAAACATGGCTGCAGAGGAAGTCTGCCGATGTAAACAAGGCTTCTTGGAGTAATTGGAGCTACATTCTGCAACTGCTTCCACTTTGGAGCCTCCATCAGCCTCTCCCGGATTTCCTGGTATATGTGCACAAATATCAACTTCATTTGTTAGGAGTTGAGATTCTTTAATTTTCTTTTTGTCTAAATATGTGGTTACAAACTGAAAATACAGTACATGTACATGGGAAGATAAAATGAAACTATTCAATACGGCTATATGAATGCAAAAACCTTTATTATGGGTGGCGCGCCCTATGTATATGACTCACGTTCCGGTGCATTAGTCTAGTCCAACAATTAGATTAACTAAATCGGGGGTAAAAAGGATGCAAACATAAAGAAAAATTTAATTCAAGCTTTGCTCTTTTGTATTGTCGATTGTCTTGATTGTTAGTAGTTCGGTTTTGCTATGTGAGATGTATTTAGTATCTATCTCAAATGAGAGCGTGTTTTTATGATGTGTATGTTTCCGGCATTTGATTCAAGCCAAAACAACATTTTAAAAATGTGTTTAGCCCAAATTTGAGAACATTTATGTTTAAAATTATAAATCTTAAAATTCGTATGCATATATTTGTTTAAAAAAATTTATCCTAACATGATAAATTTATATGAGTCATATAAATATTGACATAATAATGTCCAAAGTGAAATCGTGAAGACAGAATTTTTCTGTTTAGTTGCTATAATTGTAAACTGAATTCTTCTTGGTGGCCGGACATACTTTTATAAGTCGTCATTAAAACTTTGATCATAAGCACGAGTTATTGGCCATTAATTTACTATTTGATTTGGTTTTTCATAGTGTACATACCTTAATTGGAGCCATGGTGGGCTGGAGGATGAGCCACGTGGCCCTCTGGTTTTGCCATGTTTGAGGTAGCCACTCGATGATCTCGCCTGTGTTGTTCACAAGGTTGTACCTGATCAGGCACCACCGTTGTCGATAGCTCTCATCATAGTTGTAGCACATAAAGTAGGCGCACCCGCCATCACGGCCTAGCCGTGTGGCATCAATGGCGAAGCTGTTTGGTCTGCCTAGGAAGAGCACGTGGTCAGCCAAGCTCTTCCCATGCTTCCTCGCCCACTGCATCGTCGTCTTACCTGGCCCCTCCTCTAGCGTGTAGACCAACACACAAAGAGCGTACACCAAGCTGAAGCCACAAGTCCTTACACGGTATTCGTCACGGACAGTGACCACTACCCAGATAAGCTCGCCGTGGGACTCTAGGACGTAGCTATTCTCGTACCAGTAGTCATTGTTGTCGCTCACCTTCCACGGCCTTGGGACGAGCATGTCATCAGCAGCGTTCCCTGGTGTCAACATGTGCCATAGGCTCGCATCCTCGGTAACCAGGATTTTGCCACGATGATACGTGACCGTGAACTCGCCACGGTGAGGGGATTCAAGGGTCCTCTCCACCACCGTCCAGCTGCCATCACCAGGATGCAGAATCGCAGCCTTGAACTCAGGCGCCGTGCCTCCAATTGAATAAAAATTCTTGTATACAAGGATGGTTCCGTCGCGGTACGTGATTCCGCTGGGAGAATCCGGCCATTGACCTTTTGTGTAGGGGAAATAAGCTTGCGTGACGGTGGTGACACCACCTCCGGTGACGAGAGGGTCGTGTAGCCTAGGGTAAGGGGGAGCGGTGAAGTACCGGAGTGCCGCACCGTCGGCGCCGCCCACCCAGTTTTGCTGCCATGGTTGAGATGAAGGCAGCGGCGCAAGGAAAGTTTTATTTGAGAAGACGCACCTCAGATTGAGGGGCTCGTCCACGCCCGTGCTCGGTGCGAGGAGCCATGGCAAGAAGGACTGGATCTTCGTCGCCGATGGGTCGTGTGAGCTTCGCCATGTCCTGCAGACAGCGTGGAAACGGACGAAGTTGGTGACATGGACCAGGCGGCCAGAGATCTCGCGGAGCAGGTCCGGTGGGAGGTCCGGCCACCGTGGCCACTGGGTACCAGATGGATCCCTCCCGTACATGGCGGCGCGCGGCTGGATGGACTCCAAACTTCCAACAGATCCAATTTTTCACGATCGCTGCCTGTAGTCAACACCCTTGTAGTTCCCTTGTCGTGTAAGTTACAGACGGAGTTTTCAGGATATTGCCGTTTTATGTTTTGGCCCGTTTTCTTCTTAACCAAAATTACCGTTCAAATAGGTTTAAACATATTTTACCGTCTAAAAAAAGAAGAACCTCTTTTTTCCTCCTTTGTACGACATCACATGTCTTCAAATTTGATTGTCGTTTTTCGTGCTCTCAATCTTACAGGCAGCTGTACTTCCATAGAACATGCACACATCAATTATACCTCATTCATCCCAAAAAAGATGTCACAAATTTGTTTAAATTCGCATATATCATAACACTATTTAGTGTATGGATAGGGAGTGCGTATTCTAATTCATATCTAGTAATCTATATTTATATTATACTAGCAAAACTGCCCGCGCGTTGCTACGGGTTTATTTTATAGAATCTAATCATTCTTTCTTTATCATGTTTTAATTAAAATTGAATAATAATATTTGGGTAAGTTTTCAAAACTTATTCAAAAGAAGTACTCTCTCGGTCTCAAAATAGACGTCATAAATGTTAGTGTCTAGATTCATTCAAATTTAGCAAAACTTTCGACATCTATTTAGAGACGGAGGAAGTACAAAGTTTTCCAAATTTCAAATTTTTTGAACCTTTCATTTTATTTTCGTGCCTGATCTTGTAAACCTTCATGAGCGTTGCTTGTCAATTCTCCAATTTGATTTCCGAGAGCTAGGTCACGTATGAATTTTATTGTTGGGTGCGATGGATTGATCACCCTAAGTCAAATCTTACTATTCGCTATTTTAAAACATGGAAATAATAAAAGAAAAATGCCCCCTAAGCCTGGCCCTTTGGCCCAGCTGACCAGGTATTTTATTGCCAACCGTATCCATCTCTACTTAACATCTCTCTATCTCTCTCCTGACTCTCTTGAGCGCCGCCACACCACGCATGCAGCTCTCCCGTCTCACATAGCTACCGCTAGCGAGCCACGTAGGCCCCGTCGCTCCTCCCCTCGATTCCGTCTCGGGCGGTTACCTCCAGCACGATTTCCCTTTGGCCTACCTTGGGCCTTGCCTTCTGTGTTTGGATGCACTCAATTGAACCTGGAATCAAGGAATTGGAAATGGATACTGAATTCAGCTGTTTGGTTTGTCCTGGAATCTAGACTGAGAAACGGGGCTTCGATTCCATGCCCACCCCGCGCGCACTATTTTCCTATAGTATCCAATTCGGAGCTCCGTGCCTCCGAATCGCTACGGAAATGAGCACCCCGCACCCGCGCGTACCATTTCGTCAACTAATAAAAAAAATAAAAATAGAAGAACATCTCCCGCACGGAGCCTCTGCCTTCCTTGGAGGCGCTCGCTCCTCCCTGTCCGGTCGGCGCCGCCGCACCGGTGAGCCCCTCCGTCCTCCATCGCCAATCGAGCTCCTTCTCCGCCCTCCTCCCTCCCCATTCCTGCCCTCTCTGATTCCCGTTGGTCCATTCATTTCATTCCATCCCTTCATCTTTGTCCGCCCTAACCCTAGAGTCGGCCGGTGGCGGGACGGGTGACGGCAGCGAGAGGGGAAACGGCGGCGGCAGGGGAACTCGGGAATCCCATCCCTGCCCTCTACCGGTTCTATTCCTTGGCAAATTCCAAGCCCTTCAATGCCCTTCTTGAGTTCTGCCGACGGTTGTAGTCTGTTTTGGTTCTTTTTTTTTCTCTGTATAAAATACCGCCTGTACGCAAACTGACGCCCTTCATTAAAAGTGTTTCTTCTATTGCTGTAGCGAATGAAACCATGAGTCAAAGGCGCATTGACACCTGAGATGCTCTGTTGCCCTTGTACAGGCGTAGCTTGTTTCTGGTCATTCAAGTGTATGCGAGCACATCATCCGCTGAATCATCTATTCATCAATCTGCTTGCAACACACAAATTACGTAGCTGCAAACAATTTTGTGTTACATATGCATTTCCTGATCTTATTCATATTATTTTAATGTTAGAAACTGTGGAAAATAATATACATATATATTCCAATATTAATACATGCGACTATTCATACATTTATTCGCCTAAAGCAAAAAATACATCCAATTCCAATGGTCTATACATCCAAACACGAATTAGAATTGGGCAGCACCCTCTGATTCCAACAGAATATTTCAAGCCACCTAAACATCAGAATTCGAATTGTCAATCATTTCCTTTCTAGACAGGATTTGGAATTCCCACCTAATTTATTTCCGGATTTTAATTATGTGCATCAAAACAGAGTTGGTTTCCCCTATCTCCCTATTGGCACATGGGGGGATTTAATTCCTTCAATAATTTGATTTCAGAGATTGATCAATGGTGGTGATGCTTATTTGATTCCTGATCACTTGCTGGTTCCAAGCATGTTGAGAACCTATATAAACCGGTGGAATTCAGCATAAAGGAGCGATGTGGGACTATTCAATGCTCTACTCGATGCAGAGTCACAGTTTGGAGGGCGGTAGCCCAGTCCATCAATGAAAAAGCCCAGCGTCCGCCCCTAGGTCGCGCGCTAAGAAAGGAATCATTATTTAATTAAAATTAAGGGTCTGTTTAGTTCTACGCCATACTTTGCCAAGCTAAATTTTGGCAAGTCACACTTTTGTTGGCATATGTTTGATTTTTGCCCAATTTGGCTTGCCACACTTTATTGTCCTTATGACCCACTTGTCATAGAGTCAATCTTTTTACCAACTTTTGCCAAAGTTTAGCTTCAAATTTTTAATGGCAAAATATGGCTGGAAACCAAACAACCCCTAAGCACTCGATGTTACGTCGTCTGAATTTTAGGCCCAAATCACTCAGTGCAATCATTTAATACAGTGGGGAAGGTGAATTCGTCCGGCCAAACCTCACTACCGATCAGCCTAAGAAACTCCTGCAAACATGATCGTGCTTAACCAGACTTCATACTGCAGGCCAACAGACCAATCCACGGCATGAAATATCTCAGCGGCATAGAATCGAACAACTTCCGCACGTCCTCCTTGATGCAGCAGCTCCGTACACAGCCTGACGAAATCAGTACCGAAGCAGGCGTCCGTGAACACCATGACGTTGAGACCTCTTGCATGGGCCTGCTGCACGGATCCTTGCTGCCGCAGAGAGTACTTCAACGCGTTCGATGTCCAGCTCCGCCTGACTCCGATCATGTCCATGAAAAGCACAGGACAGCCATAGCCGGGATGAATTAGCAGCAGCCAGCAGATTGCCTCGGCTACACACGGAATGGGAAAAAAATCCCCCTTCCCTCTCTTCCGATGCCGCCCGGCATCCCAAAAAAAGTTTCTCCGGGTCTTCTCTCCGCTCAGGTCGCCCAGCATCCCCAGATTCCCGACTTACGGGTGGTAAAGTGGGGAATTGTTCGTAATTTCAAGGGGTATGAGCATCTCCACTCGGGTTCCCACGAGGCCGTTCACAGGACGAAATTTTCATCTGGACGGTGAAAAATTGCCCAGTCACGTTCCTAAGACGCCGAATTGGCTCGGATTTAGCCCAACTTTCATCCAGCGTTCCCAGACCGGAACCGCCTGCGAACGCCGGATGCAGCGGAATTGGCAAAAAAAAACTGCTCCACTTATGTCCCTGCCGTGTCAGCGAGAGAAAGCCGTCGCCTCGGCTCCCGCGACGGACCGCCGGACAATGATTGCCCGTCTCGTCGACCATGCGTCGCCTTAATGGCGAGCCACTGCCGGCATGCCTTTCTATCATGTCGCGTTTTCCTGCGCACGCCGCTACACCCGTCCCACCATCGCCGTCCCATTCGGTTATAAATGTTGGCGCCCTCGCCGATTCATAGGCCACACTCTCAAGCCTTTCCATTCCCCAACCGCGAACTCCACCAAGCTCTCAGCGAAAGCAATGGCGGAGAGGTACGCCAGCGACCCCGCGGCGGCGAACGACTTTCGACCGGCGTTCCCTCTAGCCGTGGAAGGCGTGGTTGCTGCACGACGCCGGCAACATGGCGCCGCCGGACATCCGGTGCCCGCCCACCTGGAAGCTTAGCACCGACGGCGTGCCGGTGCCACCGGTGCCTCGGGACGACGAGATGGTGGTGGAGATCCAGTCCGCCATCACGGCGATGGAGGACTCGGAGCTCGCCGAAGATCCCTGTAACTTAGTTTACTGGGATAACTTCTTTGCCGAGCGCCGCAACCAGGAGCAAACCACCCACGACGGCCCGCCGCCGAAGCACCACAATGCGGCGACACGCCGTCGTTGGTGGAGCGCACCAGGACGGACCCTCTAAGCCGTCATGGAGCATATCTTTGCCGGCGACCGCCCTAAGTTGGTCCTCGGCTTTGTTTCTCGAAGTACTGATACTAATCTGCGACTTTCCGTGTGGATGTTCTTCTCTGTGTTGGGTCTGGTCTTAGATGTTGCTGGTACGCCAGGGTTGGTAGTGTGACCTTGATGCGGGTGTAGCGCTGGTGTGCTGAGGATAGTAGCTCGGGCTTAATGCGGGTGTATAGCTTAGAGGAACACTTCAGGCGTGCACTAATAGTGCAATGTGGAATACAATCAAAATCATTGCATCTTTTTTTAATGTACTTCTATAACCATCAACAAAGATATCTGCGGTTGAAGCTCCGATCTCGATAGTCAAAATGGGATACCTATTGGCTATAAATTGCACAGAAATGGGAGTAAATTTTAATTTTGCTTCGTGGGTATTATTTGGAGAAATATGTTCTTTTTTTTTGGCAAGTTTTCCATTATAATTTTATATCGTTTCTGTAGTTTTGCTTTATGTATAAAACAGGACGAAACCCTATTTCTTGCTGAGCGTGAGAGTTTGTTTTAGGGATGCACCTGCACACACTTCTTTTTGGAGGAACAGACACATGTGAAGATCGGACTTTGTTCTGGGCTTAATATGAACATGCCTGGACAAACAAAATGCTCCTCGTTCACGCTCGTATTTTTTACCAAATCTGTCCAAACCTGGAAAGTTCAACCGAATTTAACCTCTTCTTGAAACTAATTTGGAATCTGACCCCTGAGATCGGCGCCGGTTAAAATGGCGCCGAGGTTGTACCGGTCGAGTCCATTTAAAACAGCGCCGACGTATGCTCCATTTAAAATGGTGCCGACCTTCCTAGGTTGCCTCCCAGCTATTTCGTCTTGGCGTCGACCTGTACAACTTCGACGCCATTTTAAATGGCGTTGATTCTAAAAATTAGATTCTGAATTAGTTTTAAGAAAGGGTTAAATTCGATTGAACTTTTGAGATTTGGGCAGATTTGGCGAAGAATACTTCACGCTCACGCCCGAATTTACTGTCTAAATCCCGTAACTTCCCCAAATCAAGCTCACACGCGCACCATTAGTACCGAGCCTCTTGCCTGAGCCCCGAAAAAAATATAGTCTCTCGTCGGAGCGCCCTCCTCGCCGTCGACGGCGACCGGGCAACTAGTTCGACACCCGCAGCACTACCTGGATGCTGGAAGACCCCCGTGACGGCCAGGATTTCTGGGCCAAGTACGGCGACCCCTTCGCCGGAGCTCGTCGCGGCGGAGCCTTGGTACCGGATCGGAGCCCACGAGGTGTCGAGGTACATGTGTCTCATCGACCCTCTAGCTGCAAACTCAGTTAATCAATTTTGTGGCCAATTAATTTGATTTCTGCCTAGCTGTTCTGGAAGGGGACGAGGAAGCGGATGAGGATGAACTCGGGCAGTTCGTCGGGATGAGGACTACATGAAGCGCTGCGAGGGCTCATTGTTGATGTGACGACGAGCTCTACCAAAATCTGTTTCACCTAAGTACCAAAAGGACTCGTGCAGCCAGTGATATACCATGCCATCATGTCAATGTGTATTTGGGGCATCTCCCTTCTAATTGATTGTGGCAATTATCACTAGCGGTTCAGCAATTGTTTCTATATAAGCATTACAATGTGCTGACAACATGACAATAGGCAAATTATTACTGATGGTAAGATACAAGTATGAGCACAAAACACACGGTGACAGATTAAAACGTATAGCTCCCTCCATATAATACCGTAACTGTACTTGCAGTCGGTCTTGTGCCTTCAGACAACATTACATAACGTAAAAATATGCAAGTGACTTTATATAGAAGAAAAAAAATGTACCCATGAGCGTATAGGGTGGCATATTACAACTTATAGCTCTCTCCAATAATAATAGCATAACTGTACTGATAGTTAGTCCTGTGCCTTCAGACCGTGTTCACACAATGTGAATCCATTTGCTGATTTTACCCCCATTCCATTAGAATACCTGCTGCGAATCCAATGCCAAAGCCCACACCAATAAAGAGAAGCAAGATAATATCGACATGGTCTCCAGATATCTTCATGTGTGCCTCTTCATTTGGATTATTACTTGAACTGACACATGGTTTGGACAGAGGCGGTCCGCAGAGCCCTGCATTCCCTTCATATGAAGTGTTGTCGAATGTCTCAAACTGATGCGACCATGGTATCATTCCATCCAGCTTGTTTTCGCACAAGTTCAGTGTGCCAAGAAATGTTAACTTAGTTAGCTCCCGTGGAATCTCCCCAGAAAACTCATTCCAGGACAGGTCTAGTGATTCCAGTTGACGCATCTCACCAATTTGTGGTGGAATCCTCCCTGTAAATGCATTATGTGACATGTTCAAGATATGCAATGAAACTAGCCTTCCAATTGATTCCGGAATGTCGCCATCCAGTTTATTATTTGAGAAGTCAATAACAGTTAAGGCAATCAGGATTTTCTCAATTGTCACGTATTGCCCTTTGTATGTGATTGCAACAATATCACGGTAGTATGAACTGATGACCGATATCTGACGACCTAAGATATTTCCTGTGTCGTTGAACTTTGCCATCATAGATGTCATCCTCTCAAACCACCTTGGATCCAAATTGCCAGAGAAACTATTTGAGGCTATATCAATGATTTTTAACTTTGAGAAGTATTCCTCATATTTGCTATCTCCAGGAGGATAAGCAAGTGAGCCATAAAACTGGTTGGATCTCAAAACAAGGACACAGAGATCGGAAAGCCTTCCTAGCCAAAACGGGAAAGTATCAGCCATCTCATTGTTTCCAATGTCAAGAACCGCCAAATTAGCGCAGTTGGAAAGGGACCTAGGTAGTTGGCCTTGAATCTTATTGCCGTGTAAATCTATTGTCTGGAGATTACAGTGCTTAGTAATATTATAAGGAAATGTTCCCTCAAAATGATTGTCCCTCAAATTTAATACACTTAAGTAGCTATCTTCTATCAAACAGGATGGTATCAGCCCGCTGAAGTTGTTATATGACAGGTCGAGGACTTCGAGGTTGCTTGAATCACAAATAGAATGCGGTATGTGCCCACTTATGTTATTTTTGGACAATCTGAGATCAGTAGTTTGGCCAAGATAAGCAGTGAAGTTTGACAGAACAGAAGAGAATCTATTGTTTGAATAATCAAAGATTTGAGGGGAACTACTAAAACCTGTTATCAACAGGTTTGGCATCGGTATCTGGCCTTCAAGTCTATTGAAACTGAGATCAAGTAATGCCAAACAAATGTTCGGGAGAACATATGAAGTGAGTTGCATATGTGAGAAAATGTTATTTGAAAGATTTAAATCTGTAAGGCTATCGTCCCATTTTGCCCATATCCATTGGGGTATAGTTCCCTGTATTTTGTTGCTTGAAAGGTCCAATGTTATGATATGATGAACATGCATCAGTAATCTAGGAATTGTTGTCATGTTGCAAGAGGCAAGTCGTAGTTCCCAGAGTTTAGGGAGTATGGGTGGTTTACTGCCTTCTTCATCTAGGACAGACAACTTGTTGTCTGAGAGATCCAAGAAAGCAAGCTTTCTCAACTTCAAAAGTGATCCCAAGTGTACCAAACCTGTTAAGTTGTTTGAGCTCAGATCCAGTATCGCCAAATTTGTAAATTGAAAGAATGATGAAGGAATCTGTCCACTAATTTGATTTTTTCCCAGAGAAATAACCGTCGCATGTGAATACAGTGTGTCAAATTCTTGTATTGGCCCAGAAAGTTGGTTTAATGAAAGATCCAACTGTAACATTGCTGAAGAGGTGAATAAAGATGTTGGAATCTCTCCTGCAAGTAGAGTTAAGAAATTTAAATGTTAACATTTTAGAAGACAACAAAAGGCATCTATGGAAGAAAAGTGTGATTCCCATGTTAAACATTTCAATGTTTAACATTGATATAATCAAATTTTAAGAAAATCCAACATTGGATGTTGATATCTATGAGCGATAAACTGTTGAGACAATATTCAAAGGTCAAACATAATCTATTGCAAATAACTTGAGTGACTAATGTGTGTATATATATGCCATCTAAGATAAGAATATTGGCACGTATAATTTCAATAAATCACTTGGAAAGTGTCTTAAATTTTTTGTAATTAATTTTTAAATGTGAATATAGTTTACTCCCTCGATAATTGTATTTTTGAAAAGCTTCGTGTATGTGCTATTCAAGGTTCTTGTCTCCTTTTGGAAAGAAGTGGTGTCCATACTTTCATATTATTTGGATAAAAATCTGGTATTTTATTATGTAGTTATGGCAACGCTGATGTGAACAATTTGTGTAATTTTTTGTTCAAGAATTTAAACTGCATTAGAGGATGCAATGTCGACATTGTGTGCAGTACGTTTTTTATTTCAAATTAAAACGAAGGAAATAATAAATTTGTGGTAGTCTTACCTCGAAGGAGATTCTGTGAAAGATCCACATAAACCAGTTGAGTCAAGTTGGCAACTGGACGTGGTATTCTGCCAGAAAACCTGCATCCCTTTAATACTAAGACCTTTAGTTTGCTGAGATGCCCAATATGTGTTGTTATTGGACCTGATAAGTCACTATAAGAGATCTCCAATCTTCTCAGTTCCTTGAGATTTCCAATTGAAGATGGCATTGTCCCAGAGAAGGGACAACTTAAGATTCTCAAGGAAGTCAACTTGTTGAGGTTGCCAATTGATGGTGGTAATGTCCCATAGAAGCGACAGTCAATAATATCCAAACTTGTCAAGTTGGTGAGGTTGCTAATCAAGGGGGGCATTATCTTGGAGGAATGGTAATCAGTTATATGCAACCTTTTCAAGTTCTTAAGATTACTGATCCATGAGAAAATTGGTCCTAACTCCCCTGAAAATGTAGCAAAAGAGAGCTGCAAGCTTTGCAAAGAGTTGAGCTTGTTGAACAATAGATCATTAGGCTCCACAGAAACTGAACTTCCATCAAAACCTAGGTTCCTCAGAGAGAGGAGGTTGCTGAAAGAGTTCAGCTTGATACCAGAGAAACTAGTGGACTGGAGATTCAAAATCTCCAAAGAAGTTCCATTTGGAAAATCTGGTAAATGACCTGAGAGTTCACTGTTATACGACACATCAAGCACCCTTATATTCCTGAGTTGAAAGATTGTCTGAGGAAACCAACCACTGAAACTGTTAAAGCTGAGTTGAAGAAGGCTCAAATTCAGAAAGCCTGCAAAGAATTCAGGAACCACACCAGAAATGTGAGGATTATTTCTGAGGTTGATCATGGTAAGGATCGGAGACTTGAGAAGGAGGAGTGGATTGAACCATGGAGTCTACAGTATGACATGCTAAGAACCTGGAGACTGGGAACAGCTTTACCTATACTACTACACCACCCTTCTCCGCTACCAGATATGTCTATTCCGTCAAGGTAGAGTTCCCTCAGATTGGTGAGGTTTGCCACTAAGTCGTGAAAGCTGGGCTCTCGTAGCAACAGATTGTTACGGTCACCCAAGGAAGCACATTGACTCATGCTTGGATAGGAATCAGCATTTATCTCCGAAGAAAGATCCAATGCTACGAGGCTTGTGAGTTTGCCCATGGCTATTGGAATCTGACCATACAAGCCTGAGCAAGAAAGGTTGAGGTGAGTGAGCTTGGATAACCTCTCGAAGCCAACTGCTGGTATGCGAGATCTGCCGAAGTCGTTCAAGCTGAGGTCGAGGTAGCGCAGGGAGGTGAGGTTGAAGAGCGCGGCATGGCAGCCGTAGCTGTAGAGGCCGCAGCCACCGAGGTCGAGAACAGTGACTTGGCCAACGCCAGATACATCGTCACCACAGACGATACCCTCCCAGTGGCAGCAGTCGGTACCAGGTTGCCACGACGGGAGTGTGGTGGTGGCATAGTCGAAGATGAAGGATTGCTTTAGTTGGACCAGTGCTGCAGCTTGGTCAGGGTGGCAGAAAGAAGCAGCTGTGGTTAGCAAGTAGAGTTGTATCACTGTGAAGAGGGGAAGCAGGGGAGTAGCAGAAGCCATTGGTTCGTTCGGACTCTGGACTATAACCAGACTCCCGATAAGGATAAATAACATCGCATATCGTCCCCTTTTTGGGACAAATGTCATCGTCTGGCTGTTTCACTAGCAAGGTGCCAGTTGTGTTTGACTTCTTCTGAAGCAGATGTGTTTGCTTTTCTTAAAGAGAGCCAGGTGTGGTTCCAAGGTGGAGGAACCCTCCTGCTGTGTAATGTTTGAAGCCAAGCTACTGTCATCAAGTCTGTAGTTTCGAGCTTCATATGTCGAGCCAGTATTAATCTGATGGCTAAGAGGCATACAGGTCAGTACAATGTTTTCTTGTTAAAATTCAGTACTCCCTCCGATCCAAATTAATTGACTTAGGTTCGTTTAGATATGGATGTATCTAGCACTAAAATGTGTCTAGACACGGTGTATCTAGACAAATCTAAGTCAATTAATTTGGATCGGAGGAAGTATAATGTTTTCTTATTAGAGGCCAGTACGATGTTGATTGACAGACAATGACAAGAAAGCACCTGTAGATTATTCCAACGGATTCTTTTGCCTTCAACATCAGGTTGTTGGTTTACACATATAGAAATAATTATGGCATCTAATTTTTTCTTCACTTGATTGGTGCTTCTTCGAGTTTCTTCTGCCAAGACTTGTCAACCTGTGGCCTTTTCAGTTAGGTTCGACACTTTGGTACCAATCTCAATCCAGAAAATGAATTTGTCAGGAAAAGAATATGGCAGCGATGATACAGAAAGATGTTTCATGTACTACTCCCTCCGACTCAAATTAATTGACTTCGATTTGTCTAGATTCGATTATCTGCATACGTCTTTAATCTTGAATCATCCAAATGTAGACAAATCCAAGTCAATTAATTTGGATCGGAGGGAGTATAAGAATTCAACTGCGTAAAGTGGCAAAAGCACCTGGCTTCAGACCGTGTCATCAGGACCACATCGATGTGGGATTGCAGTCCCTGGCCAGCTGATGTTTTTGTGTGGGTCACCGTGCCGGCGCCTTTGGCACCTTTTCTTGCGGTAAGTGCTTGCAATTTAGTTCAGCCTGCAAATCTGCTCTGGAGTCCAGAACCTCCACTCCTGGGATACTGGGGTCAAGTAAATTAACCTGACGCCCCCATCATAACTCAAAACAGAATGGTGTGCTTTGGCCGCATCAGCGATCAGATAAAACACTTCAATGTAACTTGGCCTATATTTGCTTATTATATGTCGGGATGATGATATATAGACTTCAAGCATTTACCTTTGAGCGGGGATAGAAGAACATGTCCTTGGCTTTCCTTCTAATTGTGTCGTACTTTTGCAATACGTAAATGTGGCATCAGGTTGCGTGTAACGGAAATGCCACTGTGCTATACATGGGACTTTAGGAATAAAGAAACAGTAGGTGGCATGATATTAACAAATGATCTGTAAGATGTTTATAAGCAAGACTAGCACCGTCTGTTTATGAAGGCGGACCTGAAACCATGTACTCCCTCCGAACCAAAATAAGTGTCATTGATTTAGTATAACTTTGCACGAAATCAGCGACACTTATTATGGACCGGAGGTAGTACTAAGATCGGTTAGGATAAAAGATGGAGTAAGTTTCTCTTCTTCACCTATGAACTTGAATTTTGTCGCTTCATTTAATATTTTTGTGTATTTATGTTTTGAGGGAAAATGCGATTTTTAGTATCTTAACTTAAATTTATCGCTTCATTTAAGATTTTTGTCTATTTATGTTAGGGAAAATGCGATTTTTATTATTATCTTATAATGCTATTCCACATCTGCTTTCTTTTTGCTGAGGTGAAAATCTAGTTTATTTTTCAGGTCCGAAAGCCAGCAGTCTACCCGGATCACTGTCAGAAGTTGGCTGGTTGCAAGAGAGCTTGGCGTGATTCCTCCTGCCACATGTCTGGATAATTTTAGTAGATGCATCAAAATGCATGGGTCCAGGTTCTCGCATCTCTCAAATTCCTGCAGCGATTATTCAGGAGGAAGTGACCCTTAGTTTTGCAGCAAGCCATGTGTATATGTATAATGTACAGACTAGGTCACTTTGGTAGATTGCTATGCTGTGCATGTGGACAAATAGGCTAGGCCAGAGAGCAATCTCGACATGAACAAGATGGCCCTTTCTGTATATGTACGGAGTATATACATTATAGTCCAATCCTCCAGGAATATGTGCAGTGTAAGGAACAATTTCTAAGATCATATCAACATCAGTAAAGCTATCTCCTTATTTTGTCACAGCTAACAGCTCAACCATGCTGTGTAGCCCAGATTTGTATTTCTTGCAGAGAAAGTTTGTGTTCATTAGAGGCACAAACTGTTGCGCAGTCTAGGAAATGAAGTCCAAAACACAAAATGTTGGAACAATCTATTACAGTATTGGAGACCATCACAGCAATATCAAGGTTGATACATCCAAATTTGCAAGCAAGCAAGACGATGCAGCTGAAAGAGAATCAAATCAAACTGTGTTCTTATTCTGTTTGAATATATTATTATTCAAGACAACGCAGAACAGCTTCTTGTTACAGCCAATTAATATAGTGCCCCCAGCACAACTCAAGACAGAATGGCGATCTCTGGCCGGATCGACAAAATGATGGATCACATGGAAACACTTCGAGTGGAACCTAGGCTATCTCAGTTTGTTATGTCAGGCTTGTCATGATATATGGGTTCCAGACATTCTTTGGCTCGGTGAACCTTCGATTGGAGATAAAAGCTTCCGCTCTTGGCGTTCTTCTCAAACATCGTATCGTACTTCTGCAAAATAATTAAAAGGGAGAAATCTAGCATCAATTGGTGTTCAAAGCAAATGGCTATACATGTGGTTCTGACAATATTAACATGGTGATACAGAGCAAGTCCACATGTTTTAATACTTGTGATATTTAACAACATCAGATTTACGATGAAGCAGATTGCTGTATATGTGCTTTAACAATCTTATTTTCATGATGCCAATGGAGAGAAATGTTAATTCATGTAAATATCATGGAAGAAAAAAAAAGTTGATATATAAGATAAAAAAGAAAACCAGCTTCTATTGTCTGTCACACACGCACCTTCAGGATCTCCTCCCAACTCGTCTTTTCACTGATACCTAATATTTGACGGGCCTCTTGCTCAGTCATGGCCTTGCTAGCCTTCCGAATACCATTCACAACTTCCTGTGCAGCTCCAGAACTATTTGCATCTATAAGAAAAAAATCATGAATGATTAGTCACATTGAGAAAAGTGCATGCTGCACGGGCAACTGGTCAGCCAGATGTATCTATGGATCCACGCAACCAAAAGAAGAACCAATATCAAAGCTAGTGTTTACAATTGTATCAGAACTATGTCATGGTAGGATATGGCCAATTCAGTACACATCAGTGATCACCAGAAATTATCAAGGAGATCCTAAAATACTGTGGCGTAGTTAGGCAAACAGGGGCCTTGGTCTAAAGGCTTAAGCTTTGTCTGGTATGGACTGCATAAATTTCATAGAGAAAATTCCTTATTTGGCCCTACTTGAAATTCAGTTCCTTTCTTGGCCCTAGAAAAAAAAACTTCCTTTTTTGACACTGAATCATCATTTGTTGCCTTATATGACCATTCCATCAATTCTGTTAGTTTCTGCCATTAGAATTAAATTTTTTGGACTAATGTACCCCTGCCTCAATTGATAGAGAGAGAAAGAGTGGAAAGGAAAAAAAAATCCCAGAACGACCCATCTCTCAGTCCCCTCCCTCCTGTCTCAAGTCGTGGCCCTAGAGTGGCGGCAGGGGCCCTAGCTATGGGCACAGAGGGCAGCGGGACTGTGCATGTCAGCCCTGACAAGGCGGCAGAGGTTGGACAAGTAGGGTGTCCGGATCATGACCCAGGCACAGCGACAGTAGGTGTTGCGGTGGAGGGAGAAGGTGCGGCCAGTGGAGCTTAGGGACTAGTTGCAAATTCGATCATCCAACGAGAACCGTTGTGTATGGCTTGGGGACATCGCAGCTGCTGGGCATATGCTACCAGCGCTACTGAAGCTTATGCACAGCAAAATTTCAGGAGTTGCAGCAGTACTGAAGTTTTACATGTCTTGCCCGTTTGCCTCACCTTTGAGCTAGCTTGTTTAATCAAGCTCCTTCCTGCTGCGTTTTGCAATGAGGTGCAGCGACTGCTGGTGACAATCACAACTTCTGCAAGCCAGTCTTAGTTTGGAGAATGCTTAGAATTACAGGGGCAACATGTAGTGCAGGCCAGCATGGCATCGTCATATGGGTGATTCACCACAATTTGCATGATAGCATATTAGTCTGGCAACTTATTTTTTGTTGCAACCATGAATCTTTTGGCTACTTAAATCGTAAGCCCATGTACTGTATTTCCTGTAATGCAAGCCTAAATACAAAGTGTTTGTACTGCTCAGTATTTGATCTGAGTCTGCGTCCTACACTGAGTATGAATTAACCACCTAAGTATGTGGTTGCGTTTGTGCATCTTTTGACTCTTAGCGACAGTTGTTGCGTTTGTACACTGCTTTTCTTAATTATCAGCGTTATAGGCCTTCAAATTGACACTACACAACAGCTACCGTGGTATTAGAATTGGGGCGCACAGGATAAGGACGTTTTGCCAAAATTTTGAATTAAAATCTGAGACAAAGTTTTTCAATTAAAATCTGTTATGTGACCAAATGTTCGCTTCTCTCATTTAGTAAAATAAACTGACAAAATATATCACTGAGACTGCTAATAATTTGTTTACATATTGCAACAGGGGCAAAAATGTCATCTTAGGTACCTAGTTAACACCGTTGGGGCTCAAATTGTACTAGAGGGTCATATGAGGAAACAAATGGAGACTCGGTGTCAGAAAGGGAACAAAAAGTTATCCGGAGCCAAGAAAGGAACTGAAATTTCAAATAGGGCCAAATAAGGAATTCTCTCAATTTCATAAGCAGTTCCAAAAAGGGTCTAATGAACCAAAGCCAAATAAAATGTTGATTAATAAACAGTTTAATCAAATGGTTATTAACACTGCTAAATGAAATCTCTATGTACATCCGAAGATACCAAGTATTACATGTCATAGTTGACAGAAACAAACATATAATGGGAAAATAACACATGATCATCACACAACAAACAATTTAGCATCGTTTATTTACATTTTAATAGGGTAGCATTTCAGACCATTCCCATTAATCCTACAACAAATCAATACAATGCCAATTACCATCATATCACAACCATTCGATTTTGGACAGCAAGATACACTAGGTGTTCAAGCTAGATATCTAGTCATCTAGAAGGAGTTGCAAAGTGCCCATATAAATAATTATACCCAACCAATAAGCAGCAGGCAAATGCCGCCATGGATTCACATTGCCAGGGGCAAGCCAAGCAACCTAACAGAAACAGATATTTTATAGAGGGGTGGAGGGAAAGGGAGAGAGGGCGAGCACTCACTGATGATGGCCTGGCGATAGGCCTGGACCACCGCTCTGCCGACGACGGTGCCGCCCATGACGAGGAGGTTCGCAAGGAGCCTTCCTGCCTGCCGAGCCAGCAGCAGAGCATCAGCCACGCCCACGCGGATAATAGGGCTCGAGCACGGATCAAATCGAGAAACGAATCGAAAGCCTGCGTACGTACCATCTCGCTCTAGTCCTGTTCCCTCCTCTCCCCCTCCGGCGGTGGCGGTGGAAACCCTAGGCCGGGCGCGATTCGTGTCGCGTCGGGGCAAGCGCGGCGCCTGTGCGGGCTGACCGAGGAGAGCTGGATGGAGGACGCACCGGAGAGGCGGATTGGTGGTGGGAGGGACTCGCTCCTTCGGTACTTGACGCCGGTGGCACCGGTGGCGGTGGCGGTGGCGGCGGCGGCGAATCGCTCTCTGGCTGGTGGGGGAATCGGGTTTGGCTTTGGCGAGCTGTGGCCTTGTGGGAGGAGAGGAGGAGGCGAGTCCGGGCTTTGTGTGTTGGGGTTGAGTCATCGTCTTGGGAAGCAAGAAATATTTTGATGTGCTGGTGGGCCAACAGGAGTGGACTGCGCACTTGCAGAATGGGCCGACTGTGCAGAGCGTTCAAACCAGTGCAAATAGGAGCGTGACCTCAGAAAATATACTACATGGGCCGAATTTTGGCCATGGCCAACTGCATCTCCCAGCGGTTGACCCAATCGACCACGGCTTGTTTGAAATTTGTTAGGCTGTTGTTGAGGGGTAGAGGCTACACTAGTTTTAGTCCCATCTCGTCTACGGAAGGAGGCAACACATAGAGATTTTTTTCTCCTTTCAGTCCTGGCTTTTGAGATGGAGTGGGCTCTCTTCTTATTGTTGGGCCGTGAGCGCATGGACGTCCAGAACGTAGGCTGAGTACTGGACTAGGCCAAGTGGATGCTAACAAAATTGTCCAAACGGGTAGCCAGACAGGAAAACCTGCCCCATTCAAGGTCACCCGGCGCCGAACCCCGTCGACATCACATCGCGTTGTCCGGTTCGTGCTGGTCCAATGCCTCCTCTCGGCTGCAGCGCTGGAGCGCCAGGTCCATCTCGGCCATCCAGCGTGCCCTAGCTTTCGCCTCCTCGACCTCCTCCTCCTTCTCTGCCTCCTCCTTCTCTGCCTCCTCGTCCGTCGCGATCACCGCCATGGCCAGCATCGGGCCCTCCTCCGCCTCCGCGGCTTCCCTAGCCACAATGGGTCGTCCACCGCCGAGGCCACCGCGACGGACCGGCGTCTGGCCGCCCTGGCACAAAGGATGGCTTCGAGGACCTCCCGCCCGGTAGCCATGAACTGGCGGACAGAGGCCTCGTGGTGGGTAGTGTTGAACGACGCGAGTAGAGCCCGCTGCTCATCGATGACGTCCCGCCCGCCGACCTGTCGTCCAGCTCCTCGAGCCAGTCTAGATCATCGTCGTCATCCACCATCTCCTCGGCCTCCTCCTTGGGCGCTCCCGCCCCGCCATGGCTAGCGCCTCTCGTGCCGCACCAAGCATGTCCTCCCTCTCACGTGCCTCCTCTGCCTCGCGATCCCCCATTGCAAGGAGCATGTCACGCGTGTCCTTCTCCGCATCGCATGAACATCGTACACCATCTCATGTGTGGCCTTCTCTGCAGCCTCCATGTACGTCGTGATCACGATCGCGTTCGCCTCGTCCTAGGCTGATCCAGGACCAGGTGGTAATCTACCACCTCGCAGCGAGGCATTGACAGTTAGGGTTTGGCCGGACACCTAGCCTCACCGGCTTTCTTTATAGTTCACTACAACCGGGAAAGAAAATCTGGTCGCGTACGCTAATCGGTAGCCCATGCGCGGGAAATCTGCTGTCAAAAACCTAATGTGAAATCTTTTTCGTATTTGTTGGTGTGTTTTGAGGCCAGTCTCTTCCAATATACGTTGTTCATCTTCGGCTATGGTTGATGCTCTGGCGCGCTGGTCCTTTGGAGGCTTAGCACGATGACTTTCCGTCCGTCTACTATAACAAGTTCTACTATGACAAGCTTTGCCCGGTTCCGGCACTACAAGAAAATTAACATGTAGAGACGACTTTCACAGCGTCTCGACATTGTGGGCCCTAGTGCATATAAAGACGTTCATTGAGACGTTCCAACGTGCGTGCCAAAATGCTACTCCCTCCGATCCAAATTAATTGACTTGGGTTTATCTAGATTCGGATGTACCTAATACTAAAACATGTCTAGATACATCCGAATCTTGACAAATTGCAGTCAATTAATTTGAATCGGAGGGAGTATGTTAAAACAAACGTAACAAAGTACTTTGCTAACTCAATAGTCGATTGAGTCGTAATTTGAGACGAGTTCGGATGGCGTCTCAGCCCTCATGGCCCAGCCGGCCAGCCCATTAAAAAACCCTACGCCCACTATATCCCTGCCACACGTACGAACTGCCATCTTCTACCTTTCAGGTTTGGCTATCGATCTTGTGGCTACCGGCGGCTAGTAGCCCCGCCTTGGTACTTCCCGGTCGCCGGCGGTGCCCCTCTCGCCGCCAACCAGAGATCCCCATGACCCCAGTCGGGAGAAGTATTCGATACCATTAACATGTGGCCAACGTTGCCTGCCTCCCGCGCCGGGGCGTTCAAGGCATCGGCGGCGTGGCAGACAGAAATCCATCGCCTTCCATTGCCGGCAGCTTGGTAACCCCGCGATCCTCTCTTTCTCAAGAATGATCTCTGTTAACTGCTCGTTCACGCCTCAAGATATTTTGCAGCTCCTTCAGTCTGTACAGCTGATCTAAGCAATTAGGTAAGAGAAGGATCCAGTTCTAGGTCTTGGAAAAAATTCCATATTGTTCTCTATCAGAATGATGGAATTCGGGTTTTTATACGTGTCTCAAAAACTCTAGTACGAGGGCAGTAGTAATTCTTTTACAAAGTACCTTACCTTACCTAGCATCGTTCATTGTTTGCCGCAATTTTCGCACGGTAGCACATTCATACTAATACTCTCTTTGTTCAGAAATATAAGATGTTTTAGCTTTGTGAATCGAATGTATTTAGATGTATTTTAGTGTATAGGTTCGTAGAGGTTCAGAGTGAACCTATTCACTAAAAAGCGTTTAGATACATTCATTTCACAAAGCTAAAATGTCTTATATTTCTAAACGGAGGGAGTAATATACTTCGTAGATCTTCTAGAGTATAATATTCTACAGATTCTGTTTCAATTAAAGTTGATCAGAGTTTATTTGTGCAGTTGTGCTGCCTTTGGGCCTTTTGGTGAGACTATAATCATGTCAGCACATTAGCCTGTCAATTTGTCGCATCATAAGAAAGCTTAGTTCATTGCATTTCAGTTGCAGATATTGGAGGATTATAAAACTCGTGGAAATGTTCAGGAGATGATTTTTCACAAGAGGAGAGGAATTCTTATTTATATCAAGCAATCGATGTCCAAATTATCAGGTGTGTAATTTATCCTCAACCCAGCCATTTTCCTTGGAAATATAACTGAGAACAATGTACCATCTTGTTGACACATACGTTTCACTATGTCTAGATCAACTAATTAAATTTGTCAACCTCAGTTTTTATTGGACTGAATATTACTATTGTCGAAGGATATAACTAGTCAATCCTAGACTTTTCCACGAAATATCAGTTCTATATACTCCCTCCGACCCATATTAGTTGACTTGGATTTAATCGGATGTATCTACTACTAAAACATGTCTAGATATATCCGAATCTAGACAAATTCGAGTCAACTAATATGGGTCGGAGGGAGTAGTACAAATGCATAATGATGGAAGTGTAACTTGTATTGAATGATGGTATCAGTACATATTGTTTGTTCGGATTTGTCTAGCTCTGCTTCTCTTTTATTCATGCTCCCTTTTCTGTTGTTTGTGTGCTTTTATCGCAGGATTCAGAGTATAAGGCCAATTGTTCTGTTCAACTAATGGCATGTTTTGCAAGGGAAATAATCTAGAAGAAGAACATGTTTAACTTTATACTCACTCCTTTCTAATTATGTTTAGACATTGTCTAGAACATCATGTGATTATCCGTATTTGCAGAATGATTTGCATTCAGATTTAAAAAATATATTGATATCATCATTTCTTGTGTATTTAGTTAGCAAACAAAGAATGTGGAGAAGCTTATACCCATTTATATTTGAACCAATATAGAACATGTAAACATTTATGTATGCATGTGCATGTGCTTGTCTTCAACCAGGCTAAAGTTTCTATAGTAAATATCACAAACTGTACATTCCACATAGGGTTGTATACTATTAGAATTAACACCCTTTGATATTCTTAACCCTTTCGTTTGGCTTTTCTTTGCAGAATTTTCCAGCAGCAAAGATGAAAGATCATAAGTATCTACACAACTGTGATCATGGAAGCTCATGTGCCATTATTTGTGCATGAAGACTAGTTAGAAAATTTATAGATAAATTTCAAATGGAATTAGAATTTTTCACTTATATTTCAAATTTTAGGTAGGTAGTATTAGAAATTTGACCAGTGATGTATGTATTACTGTATATAGGTGCAGCGTTCGGTTGCAAACTATCAGTACCCGTTAATATAATTTATTTTTAATTACAGTACACATTTTTTGGCATCTTTCTACCGTTTCATGATTTATTGATAATGGGAAAAACTGGTGAATACGTATGTATATATGTATATATATATATAGAAACCCTATTCAGCATCCAGGGTGCAGAATAGTTATTTTGCACCCCACATATTTTTATGTTCTTACATACATAAATTTATGTTTTATATACTAATAATTATGTTCATATTCATCAGAAGCGTAAAAAATTTTACATAAAAATACGATTTATGAGTCATTATAGTGTAAAAAATAGAGAAAATTCGCATTTTACGCCGTATTTTTTACGGCATGTAAACAATTTTTTTACGACATGTCTAAATTTTCTTATGTTCTTCTTAACTTCTGAGGTAAGAGAAAATTTACGTGACGTAAAAATCTTATACGGTTTGAAAAATAGGGGGTGGATGAAGAATAACTATTCTACACCCAGGATGTCAAATAGCGCCACTCTCTCTCTCTCTCTATATATATATATTATATTTTTCCTATATAGGACATATTCATACTACACCCGGGTGTAATTACACCCACGTGTGTTTCACATTATTTAGGCAGTATCTATCATACTGGAGATATATATGGGTAGTATGAAGTATGTACGAATATTTGGGCAGTATATATACTACTTTTTTGGTAGTATGTAATTTTTATTCACATACTCCTTTTATACGTACAAATATGACGGTATTTTACATATATAGTGTAAACTATGGGTGTATTTGCAATTTTTTCACCTAACTTGTTTGGAAGTATCTTAGATATAGTATATGAACATACTCAAACAGATAAAGTATTACAAATACTTCCGTAAAGTAGTATATAAGACGTAGGTGTAGTTACACCCGGGAGTAAGAAGTATATATATATATACATATATATATATATACCTAATGCATATAAGATGGGTGTACCTCATGCATATTCATAGGAAATTATGTATGTAAAACCGTATAAAACCGTAATGTATATATGAAGAGAGCATCTCTAACATCTGTTGAGAAGCAAATATCGCGTGTCTATATGAGTAGAGACGTTATAATCACGTATCTACTAAAACGTCCTTACATGCATCGCCATGCTTTCTAGCGTCTCTATGAAGCATCTCTATGCTATGTAGACACAATTAGCAAGCGTCTTTATGTTATTTGAGACGGTGCATAAGAAGACGCTCCAATGATGTTTTATATGAGCGGCTCTACGGACCTCTAGAGTTGAAATAACACGTCTCTAGCCTACAAATTTAACGTCTTTATGTGTCTACCATGTTGTAGTGCGGTGACGGAGGGGCGAGGACGGCGCGCCTTCGGTTCGTGCCAGTGTTTGTAGTCGTCGCTAGGTGGTCCAATAACCTATTTGTAATTTTTATTAATTTTAGACCTCTTTGTACTGTTGTTGATGATTATTAATAGATCGGTGAAATTTCACAAAAAAGAATCACGTTTAACCACAGTTAGAGCGTCCCTTAAAAGAGAACCCCAACTAGTAATAATAATACAACTTACTTTGTCTCCGATGTACCATGTCCAGCGTTGCAAAGTTTGACCAACTTATATAAAAAGGTATGAATATTTATATAATCAAATGAATACTACTAGAGACATAATGAAACATGTTTTCATATTATCATATTTGAAATTGTAGATATTGATATTTTATAACATTACAAAGATTGACTCTGATTAGATCTAATACTGCGGAGTAATATGTAACGGAGGGAGTCCTTATGTCAAGATCCAGACCATTCTTGTTGTGTTGCGTGCATCATCCTTGGTAGCATAGATACGTTCCCTGCTGGCCGGCCTACTCATTTCCCCCTTTCAGTACCGCTGAATACTCCATCCACTTAGAATCCGATAACTTGCTGCAAACTGAGGTAACAATCAGCAAAAATACCCAGGAGAACCTTGGTGCCAGGCAAGGTCGACATTCCTGCCCTTCCTTTGGTTGAGATGCCTACCGTGTTCTACTCCGTCTCAGTATTCTGTGGGCCATGATAAGAGACCCACGCGTGCTTCGGAGGAAGTTTATTACACCTGCTCTCACAGATGCACGGCACCCCCACCACACACAGGGGAATTATAAATAGCTACATACTACTACTAACCAATGCAGTCCACAGCTTAGAGGAGATAGCAGTTCCTTCCACCTACCACCTCTCTCTCACCGACGGCGACGGACAGCGTGCAGGCGACCGGAGCAGCGAGGTGTAGCACGGCGAGGGCGACGTCGGAGCAAATACCAGGCCACAAGGTTGGAGTTGCGCAAATTCTGCCATGTTTCTTAATTATGCATGCGTATAGCTTGGTGTGTTGATCCTTTACTGAGGTTGCTAGCAGCATTTTTTTTTCTGCGTTGATTGAATCCCTACTTTGATGTCTTGTTTACTGTTAAACGAGCAATTTCTTGGCTCCTTTGGTTTGTACCGTTTGGAGATGACTTAATGTGACTCGATTTGTTAGATTTCCAATTTGGTTGTCTTTTTCTAGGAGATGTTCAAATCCTTGTCCACAATAATTGAGTTGATCAAATTTCCGTTGAAAATATTTAAAATGATGGTCATCTCCTATTTAATTGGGATACCGATAATATTGATTTTGGTAATTCAAACACGAAAATCATTGTGTGTTGTGTTGAGTTGATTTCAGATGTAGGAATCACATTGAATGTTATTTCAAAACGTGTTGATTTATGGATCCTCATGTTTCAGTTATTTTACCGGTATCCAATAATTTTTATTTTGAATATATTGTGAAATCTTTGGAATAACCATGTACAGTTCAGAATATAAAAAGCCCTTTGATTCTGATTTGTAAAGTTCACCAAGGAAAACTGTTGCCTTTTTTAATTGTCATTTTGCCAATTCCTCTTTATGTGTAACTAGCACAGTGGCCCTCGCAAATATGAGAGCATTGTCTTTGTGTGTTTGAAAAATTAGTTAAGAATTTCATAGATCTTTAAGGTATATCAGTACAAAAGTATATTTATATAGCCACGGAAAATGAATGAAGTCCTTGATGTGCCTCAATGCATGGGTGCAACAATAGAGGGCGTGTGTGTGGTTCGTGTTTGGAAACATCGCTTTGGAGGACCATTATTGTGTTGTCTAGATGTTGTCAAAGGAGGGAGTTAATACTATGTTGTACTGTCGTGTTGAAGATTATTGATTCATGCTCATGCGCTCTAGGAATGGATAGCTGGTTGTTATTCTTTTTCTTTTTATTAATTGGTTGTGTACGTACTTTAATTTCTTTTTGGTTCATCTTATGTATAACAAATTAGAAGAATATCCCGTGCGTTGCAGCGGAAATCTCTTTAATAAACTTACCCATATCACCCATATTTAAAAGAAACAACCTCTGCTCCCCGTCGGAGGAGTAGCTGCCCCTCCCTCCCCCCGCTCCTGTGCGGCCGCGCCGGGCCGCATCGGCGTGCCGCCGGCCCCTCCCCCAAAAGGCCTCAGCGAGTACTCTCCCTCCCTCCCGCCGCCGCCACCGAGGGCGTCGCGGGGCAAAGCCCTGGTGGCGTGGTGGCGGCGGTGGATCGGCTGATTTCAATTCGGGGCGGCGGCGATCCTGTCCCGATTGATCTACGGCGATGTGACGGAGTGGTGGCGGCCAGGGATGTCTCTGCGCGGCCGTGGCCAGGGATCGGTGGGTGGCGGCGGGACGGATCAGATCTGGCCCGATGGGCTCGGACGATCCTCGATCCCGATCTGTTGCCCGTTGCATCTCCTCGACGACGGCTTTGGCGCACCTGGATTACTTCTGCTACATGAGGTCGCCTAGGGCAGCGGTCCTGGGCATGGTGGTGGCGGCCCTCCTTCTTCGCCGGAGGTGGTCGGCCAGGACTGGTTGTGGTATTTTTTCCACATCTAGTCCCAGCGACGAATTGGGGTGGCGGTGCTGCCGGTGAAAACCGAGCTTGACTCCGGTCATGGTGGGCGATGGCGGCACATCTGTGTCGGTTTTCTTGTTGAAGGCATCACCAATGCAGCTCTCATGACCCCCTCGTAGCTACTCCGGGGGAAACCCTAAGACCCCTGGGTCAGGCGATGGCGGCACATCAGTGTCGCGTTCTCTCTTGGGAGCATTGCTTGTGGAGCAGCGCTAGATGGAAGAGGCAGGAGAGGTGGAGCGGCTAGCGCGCAGGGAGGTGGTGCTACTTGGCACCGCGGTGGTGTTGGTGGCGAGTTTACCGTCAGTCTGCGCATCGATCTACATGCTGATGACGGGTTGGCGAAAGATATTGAAGGCGGCGACATCCGGAGCATGTGCGTGTGCACTGATCCGTGGATAGGCTGTGCGGTTCTGGGGCTCCTTTTGCTTGTGTTCGAGCCGCCGCGCCCAGGCACTCCAGCTTCTATTGGCGAGTGGCAATAGTGAGAGTGACCTTGGGGCGGGTTCGAAAGAAGACGCTAGGTGTTTGCTAGATCTTGTTGGGGAGCTGGTGATATGGTTATCGTTTTTTGCTCGGTGTTTTGTTTTGGCGGTTCCGGCTTGTATGATCTTTGTAATGACTTTTGCCAAACTTTTGTGGTTCTAATAATGAATAAAGGCTGTGTGCATCTATTGATGCAGAGGCCAGGGCTACGCTCCCCATTTCGAAAAAATATTAAACTTATTCGTATAAATGAAGTTCTCTAGTATAAAAATTTGTCAGATTGGTCATTTAATTAACATAAATTGGTGTATATTTGACGACTAATATTTTGTGGCATGGACAATTATATGGCCAAGAAGTAGATGACATGGATAGCTTGCATGTACCATAAATGAATGCTACTCCCTCGGTTCACAATTACCTCGTGTTCTGAGTTTAGTCAAAGTCAAACTTTATAAAGTTTGACCGAGAATATAAGAAAAAAATATGAACATCTATTATTTTCGGTGCATATAATATAAAAATATAGATTATGAAAATTCTAATACAATTGATTATATATTTTTTGTGTTGATATTTTTTCCTAAATATATGGTCAAAGTTTGCAAATTTTGACTTTGATTAAACCTAGGATGCGAGGTAATTGTGAATGGAGGGAGTAATGAAATAACATGGCTAATTGATTGGCTAAAATAGTGGGTGATATGGATAGCATGCATGTTGAGATAGACTATCATAATTGCTAGTTAGTGAGGTTTTGCTTTATAAGAAAGTATAGATACAGGGTGTCACACATATTAAAGGGTGAACAAATTCTCTGATGTGGAACTAGACATCTAAAACACACATGGTTATAGATAGGACAACTAAATAATTTGAATTTTCATTTCTCATTTAATCATGTTGTATGGACTATATACATGGAGTTTAATTTTCACTGTCTATTTGGAAATACATGTCATGTTAGACATACAGACCGGTCACGAAGATGCAATTTTGACAATTATTTTTCACTCCCGAGCCATAGATAGGTTACCCTTGTCTAAATTTTTCCTTTCAAACCGAGTTTCTAGTAGAAAAAACTCCTATAATTTCATGTTTTGTAAATCCCTTTGGCTAAGCCACCGTCTGGTTAAACTTTTGGGACCTGCATATCCCTATATAGGGCTATACATTGGTTGAGGGGAGTAATTTTTCGTATTAAATGTGGGTTCAGGTTAATCAAAATCTGGATTATTTAAATTGTACGGTGCTACTCAATGCATAGAACAAATGTACATATCCATTTATGCTCGAACTTCATTCTTTTATTTTTGGTCTACTTTTAGCATCGATTGTTGTTTTACTTACACAATATAGCTTATTCAATATGGGTTTTAATTTTTCTCATACCATGAATGTAGCTTATTCAACACACATATGCAATTTTTATTGTAAAACCATGAGCTGGTAATTTTCACCTCCATGCATCATGTCTTGTGTTGAATCTTTATCCATTAGTTCAACGTGTTAATTTTAAGCTATTTTCTCAGAAAAATAAGACCGTCTCATATCCTCATAGTTTGGAACAACGACAAACCCAACTTTATGCCGATAAAATTGTTAGTCAATATTTTGCTACTTATTTGAAGGAAGTATAGGGATGCGTAAATCTGTAATATAATAATTCATATCTGGAAAATTTTCTTGTCATTGAATAATCAGTGTGTTGCAATTATGAACATGCTTAGTAGAAGCGAAATTAAGATCATTGGACATTCATATTTTTTCTTTCCGAACGAATTTCGTTCTACTTGTGAACGGAAATCCTTACATGAGTACCGAAATTCATTTTTTATCTCTAAAAGAATAGCACTGCAAAATGTTAGAAAAATAAATAAACCATCTTTTAAATATTTGTATGTATATATACTTTCGTTTTTGTGTGCTTCACGGGTATTGATAGCACGTGATTATGAATTTCTATTCCAAATGTCTCTTCCGTGCAATTTCTTGTGGGCCGGATATCCAAATCGCTTTTTTTTTTTTGCTAATTCTGTCCATCTCCGTTTCTAGGTGTACCCTTTTCTTTTTATGGCTGCCGGAAAACACGAACCTCATCATATGACTCCTTTGTTGCACGTTTGTAAACCTGTGTGTAAATTGCAGATCACCGGGACTAAACGATTGGACTGACCTCCTGAACGATTTGAATTATACCGTCTGACCTACTGAATATTGACTAAACCAGTATAGGTCTAGATTTTTGTTGTTGTTTGGAAACAGTCCATCAACAAGGCGACTCCTTAATTGGCTACATGGACATCTTCCCACGGTCCCGGAATAATTGACTTGCATTTGTCTAGATTCGCATATACCTATACAACATTTTTTTAATATATACCAACGGCATATATTACTTGTATTTATAACGGTAGCAATACAAATATGGTACGCATACAAGTAATAGAAAACAAGGAGAAACAAACGGTTCAACAGCTCCAAACCGTCCTCGTCGCAACTACTAAGAACCCAAATTCTTCGCCGTCACCGGACAAGAACAAAATCACCAGCAGTCTGTCCGCACTTTGGAACAGAAGAAACCCCTAGCCATAAGGCATTAATGAGCCACAATAACCACCAGGCCCCTTGATCTAGCCTAGTGCTAAGGAACAACAGCAGGAGGAGCCATCTGAGCATCTTCAACGCCGGATCCGCGGCCAGCGCCACCCCGCCTATCAAGTGTCTGAATCCTCCACCATCCACCACAAACCAGCAACAATCCGCACCGCTACACTCCAAGGCCGCCAGGACCAGATCGGCGACGAGATCAACACCACATAAAGCCGAAGCACACGCCCGACGAAGACACCATCCCACAAGCTTCTCAACGTCATAAACATCGCCAAGATGGGGTTAGCCAGGAACCATCATTCGATGTAGCGCATCCACCGCCATCTGAATTGTGCCACCACAAAAAACCCTAACTTTAGGGATCTTGATAAACACCGAGCGTAGGCCCTAGGTCCCCAACCCCTCCCGCCCACATGAGCGGAAGCGGAGGATACGAGGACCTGTCGATCGCCGACGGGGAGGAGGCGACGGCTAGAGATTTTTTGGAGGAGGCGGTGGCTGCAGAGTGCGAGAGGGAAAAGGCTTGGTGTTGGCTATGGTCAGACTCCAAATCACTAATGAGCCGGTCTACAAACTATTATGTGAGCAGGTTGTGGCCCACCCCCCTTGTATTCGGCCTTTCACGTATCTTAGTATCTTAGCATGTTTCGTAGAAGCAATTAAAACTTAAGAAACAACTATCACTATGAATTGTTTTATTACATTGTTTCTTACTATTGATTTTAATGATTTTAAATATGTGTGATTGGACTAGCCATTTTTCTGCCTATTGTAGTGTGCAAAGGGTTCTTACAACAAGTATAATAAAGTACAGTCAGCTGACTATAAGTATTTATATATTATAGAAGAGGGGAGAGAGTGCAAACGGGCTCTTACTTAAGCGCCAGCTCTAGCACGTGCTCCTAGGTACATTGTGAGGGTGAAATATGGGCCATAGACTAACAAAGTGGTATATTTTAACTATTAACTATTGTATGATCTCGCTATAAAACTAATTATAAATGACATGACACTTTCTTATAGCCAAATGTTGGCTATACTATTAAACTTGCTCTTATTATACTACCACTATAACAATCCCCTTACTATTAAACTTGCTCTTATTGTACTACCACTATAACAATCCCCTTCTATATGTATTCCTCTTGTATAGATTAATTAACCCCTTCGCATTTATGAGAGGAGATGGCGGTGGCGGTGATTCCGACATCGCCTAGACCGTGTCCACTAAATTTGGGTCGGACAATTAGTTACAAGATGAAACATTGCTAGGAGGAACTAGAATTTTTTTTAGATATAGTAGAAGCGAGTTGGCGTGAGAAATCCGGAAATTCGTCTCTGGCAGGGATCGAACTCCGGTCGTTATGATGCGCCAACTACAACCCAACCACTAGGCTGCTGCCCGGTTCTCGGACAATTAGTTACTTGTTCCTATTTTTAGGATACTACAATGTAGGTTTATTTACTATTGAGTAGGGGCCATTTAATTCTGAGTACAGCTTAAGTAGAGGCATTAGTTAGCTTCTGAGTATATACTATGTATCGACGAATCCCTATGCTAAGTTGCTAACAACTTGTATGATCAACTTGGATGCAGGAGCCATGGCGGTTGTCCTGGATGCTTTGGCGTCCTATGTGAAGAAGATGATCACCGACATGGGGGAAGAAGAATTGAGCATGTTGTTGGGCGTTGAAGCCGAGATCCAGAAGCTGAACGAAAATGTCGTATACCTCCAGGACTACCTCACTGATGCCGACAGAAGACGCATCACTGACAAAAACGTCAAGGCGTGGGTAGGGAAGCTCAAGGACATCATGTACGAGGCCAGTGACATCCTTGAGCTCTGCCAGCTCGAGGCCATGGAGCGACCAGAAAAAAGTTACAAAGTTGGCGGCGCCTCCTCCTCACGCCGTTCAACTTCTTTTTGTGGGAACTTGAAGAAGAAGCTGCACGGCTGCTTCCGGCCGTTGCTTTTCTGCCTGCGGAACCCCGTGTTCGCCCATGAGATAGGCAGCCGCATCAAGAAGGTCAATGAGGATCTAGATAACATCCAAAAAGATGCCACCAAGTTCAACTTCATCAACCTCGGCTCCTACGAGGAAATGCGGAAGCTGGCAGACCCGACTCATATTAAGAGCAAAAAGATGACGTCGGGGTTCAATGTGTGGGAAGTTGTGGGAGAGAACATCGAGAGGGATGCAGAGCATCTTGTGCAGAAGCTAATCACCCAGGATGGCAGGGACCTTAAGGTGGTGGCCATCGTTGGGCAGGGTGGCATAGGAAAGAGCCTCCTCGCCAAGAAGATCTTCGCAAGCGAGGTCATTAAGGACGAGTTCAAAACCAAGATATGGTTGAGCGTCACTCAACACTTCGACAAGGTGGACTTGCTAAGGTCCGCCATCACCCACGCCGGGGGGGAGCACAATGAAGAGAGGGATGAATCCATCCTCGAGGGGACCCTCACCAAGGCCCTGTCGGCGAACAAGTTTATACTAGTCTTGGATGATGTATGGAGCGACACAGCATGGAAAGACATGCTACAAGTTCCCATTGCTAACGCCAGTTGTAGTCAGCCGGGAAGCCGTGTCTTGGTCACCTCCAGAATGGAAGATGTTGTTCGGAGGATGGGAGCCTCCAGCGGCGACCTACTCCGTGTTAGAAAACTAGACGATGAAGATGCTTGGTCATTGCTCAAGAAACAGCTGCCGGAGCCAGAGGTTAGTAGCTCAGTACTAATTCGCACGGTCAAACTAAATAATTTTCTCTTCACTGCATGTTAATTTGGAGTACACTATATATGATTTATGGTTGTACAATAATTTAAGTTTTTTCTAAGTTAAATGTTTTTTATTGAAGTTTTACTAGGAGGATACGTAGTTAATATACGTTTCTAACAATACACCACATATTTTGTGATGAACGTAATAAAACACATTTGGTGTTTTCAATAATTTTCTTATAAAACCGAGCAAATTTAGGTGAGTTTAACTTAGGCAAACCTGTAACTATTACAATTATAAAACATAGGGAGTACTTTCTAGCATATGTGTGAGTGCCTATACGCATAATAAATTATAGGTTTCAGAAGTAGTTTTGATATTTTGCACTAATCATTTCTATCAAAATTCAAAACATCCATCAATTACCAAATTCATATGATGTACATTAATACAGTTTATGAGTTAATATTTTGATCACTTTCTTTTAAATATGTTGATTTTAGAAATAAATTAGTAATTAATAAATATGTTTACTTAATACATTTGTTCTATCAATTTGATGTTATGAACTATTCATTACTATCCTAAAAATATAATGTCGATCAAACAAAAGGAAAAAAATCTAAGCCATATAATTTGATGGGGTCAAAATTAACTCAAGCTTATTATGACATTACCGGGCATTACATCTAGTAATATATTAGAATCCAACTTGAATTTTTTGATAGAAATGTTATACCTAAGTGCTAAGAGGAGTTCATCAATTTTGACATGAGGAGTCATCGCGCACGACATAAATAGAATTGCACTCAACTACATTGTGCAACCACCATGAATTCACCATGAGCATGGCACTAGAGTAAAAAGTAAAACCAACGTTCACATCACCATAACTAACTCTAGCCCACACAATACAACAACTAATTCTTTGGTAGTTAAACCAAAAGCGTTTTGTCATATGCAACTTTTTGCCAACGGTTATATTTGGGCAACCCTTTGCAAATCATAAGTTAATATTATTCAAATAATTATTCTCCAACAAAAAATCTACATCATAGCTACACTATTTATATATTAATCAATCTAACTAAATTTTCATGTTAGTGGCAACAAAACAATTCTACCCTATATCTAGAGGACTTTTACATTTTACTTAGGTATTGAAGTTAAAAACTTATAGTTGCCACATAAAACTAATTATGGTCTATGAACATGAATTCCTAGATGCTTAACCACAACGACACACATCGGCCATTCATTAGATTTTGCAGTTGCATGTGGCCCGTGTCCAAAAATAGGAAATGAATGAACCCGTGAATTAAACATACGGATTAAGGAAATAAATGGAAACTAAAACAATGGGACATGCTTACACGCATCAAACACGTGGGATAGATATACCTGTCCGCAAAGGATATCCTAAAAAATTAAATGCACACATATACACTTATATTAACCTATATTTTCCACAATTAGAATGGTAGCTTTTCGATTGCTTTAAAGTTTCTATCTCCCATTCAACCACCGACCGCAAAAATTGGATACAAATTAAAAGGATTTTGATCATAAAAATATCCACCTAGATCTATATAGAGTTCTAAGCTATAGGCATGTTATGCTCCAAGAGCGATGAAATGTTGATTGCCTATGGCCCTGGCGGTACCAAGAACACTTATCCTCCACCTTCTTTTGGCAGTGTTGCTAGCCCACCACATCGTAGCCACCACCATGACACAACTGTAGGGGTTCGTAGCATGGAAAACAAAAATTTTCTATCGCATACAAACAAACAAGCCAAGATCTATCTACTAGATTGTAGCAACGAGTCGATAGTGGAACTCACCCTCGAAGATTCCAAAGCGGTTAACGAGAGCAGATTCTCGTGGGTGATGTAGTCGTACTCTTTCCGATCTCAAGATCGCGTAGACGATCCTTCCAGCGCCACGTTCCAGCAGCGCTCCAGCAGTCGGTCACACGTTCGGTACTCGACGAAGACCTTCCTCTCCCTTGTTCCAGCAGGCAGCGGAGGTTGTAGCACTCTCCTCGCGATTCCGGCAGCACAACGGCGTGGTACCGGAAGTAGAGGGAGATCCCAGGCTTCGCCTTAAGCGGTGCAGTATGGTGGAGCTTATGAGAGGCTATTAGTGGTCTAGTAATTAGACACACCAATTAGAAGGCTCTAAACCAATTAGAAGGCTCTAAACCGAAACAGCTCTAAACCGGGGTCTAGGTCTAGTTTCTAGTTTAGAGGATAGGAACTTGTGTGTGTTGGGAGGGGAGCCCTGCCCCTCCCTTTATAGGTGGGAGGGCTGCGGCCAAGGGGAGGGATTGGAGTCCCTCCCCAACTCGGCCTTGAGGTGGGGCGCCGGCTTGGGAGGAGGAATCCTCCCCAACTCGGTTTCCACTTCTCCTCCTCTTTCCACTTTCCAAAACTTGCCGTTTGACTTTCAAACTAGCCGTTTGACTTTTCAATTTAGGATTTAAATAAACCCTTTATTTTGGACAGCGAGAACACTTAGTACATGATGCAATCATTCCAATATGTAATGACACATTCATGTACCCTTCCCCCTCCGGTGCGGACATTCCGGGACCTTCTAGAATGTTCCCGATGAAAACACCGGAACCATTCCCCAACTCCGAAACAGAACTTTCCTTATATGAATCTTATTCTCCGGACCATTCCGGATCACCTCGTGATATCCCGGATCCCATCCGAGACTCCGAACAACATTCGGTCTCTATCTCATAATACCATAACTACTTAAACAACGTCGAATCCTTAAGTGTGTCTCCCTACGGTTCGTGAATTATGCGGACATGATCGAGACACTTCTCCGAACAATAACCAATAGAGGAATCTGGAAATTCATATGGCTCCCACATATTTCTACGATTACTTTGCGATCGAATGAACCACTTACATACGATACCAATTTCCCTTTGTCTCACGATATGTTACTTATCCGAGGTTATGATCGTCGGTATCTCTGCATACCTAGTTCAACCTCGTTCTTGATAAAGTACTCTTTTCTCGTTCGTGATATGTGATCCCTTGTGACCCAGTCACATGCTTGCAAGCTAATTGGATGACATTTCACCGAGAGGGCCAGAGAATATCTATCCGTCATGTGGATGGACAAATCCACTCTTGAACCATGTGTTTCAACCAATACTTTCCGAACACTCAATGCCACCTTTATAGCCACCTGTTACGGTGTGGTGTTTGATGACATCAAAGCATCCATCCAGATAAAGGCAATATGCATGATCTCATGGTCAAGGAATTAGGTTACTATGTATCGTAAAGCATATAGCAATTGAACTATTGAAATGACTTGATCTTTATGCTACGCTTATCTATAGGAGTATGTCCATCACATCATTCTCCTAATGATATGACCTGTTGTTAATAACATCTCTATGTTCATGATCAGGAAACAATGATCATCTATTAACCAACAAGCTAGTTTAACAAGAGGCTTTACTAGGGACTCTTATTTTAGTTTACAAATCACACAAGTATTAATGTTTCCGGTTAATACAATTATAGCATGGTATGTAAACATTTATCATAAATATGAAGATATGATAATAACCACTTTATTATTGCCTCTTGGGCATATCTCCAACAGTCTCCCACTTGCACTAGAGTCAATAATCTAGTTTCAAACCTTTGTGTATTCAACACCTATGGCTTTCCGGTGTTGTATGTACACGATTGCTAGTGGTCAACTGATCTCCGGATCTGACACTTCCAGTCCGTGTAATTGCATGTCTTTGCGTCTCGCATCACTCATTCTCTAATGAGATGGCTTTGCATGATTTGGTCTTTGTGTGACCTTTAGTTCTTTGGGGTTAAAACATGTTGATAATATTGTCACAATATATCTTCATAGTATTATCCCACTGTGAACTACACCTAGTTTGATAACAAACTACTTGACACAAATGCCCTCTTTTGCTGCTATAATAGCAGTCATATACTTAGCCTTTTGTTGAAGTATCTGTCACAATGTCTTAACTTTGGAACTCATCCAAATCCATTATGGAACTCACTTTCCATTATATTGTGCCACCCTTAGTTTAGATTGAGATAAACTTAATTTGTACTCTGTGACAAAACTAGTATCAATGTAGTACTTTTACAATGAACTAATCATCTATTTGTCACTTCTACAAATAATATACTCTTAGTTCTTCCAAAAGATCATAAGAATATCATTACTATCGTCCAATGATCATCTTATGAATCATTCTGGTATATGCTCATAACATTTAGAGCATAGGACATATCTGGATTTGTACATATCACAGTATGATTGATATAAATACTCTTTGTGATTTCATACATCAAGTATCAATCTATACTTGAATCTTTGTTTCACTTACCAAGTGCCAATACACTTGAATATATCATCAACATTGAACTCTTTCAATCCTTTCTGTGCAACAAGAACCTTTTCTTGTAGTTTCTATATTGAACTCATTCAATATCTCGTCTATGTACTTCTGGCACAACCATATTAGCGTCTATTGATGCCAAATATTTGGGTTTTGCCTAAGTCTTTCATCGGGATGAAATTCTTAATATGTGTTAATAAAAGATACAGTATTTCCAATCAACAATATGTCTTCCACATAATGTATTAGAAACATGTCTTAGCGCTCCCACTTAATTTCTTGCAAATGCAAGCATCTTCATTGTCTCCGATGAAATTAAACTCTTTTAACAGTTTCATCATAGTGAAGATTCCAACTCCGCTATGCTTACTTCAACCATTGAAGTTTGCATATGCTTTTAGCATCCTTTGAATTAACAAAACCCTTTGGACCGTGTCATGCACACGTCCTAGGTAACCATTCTATTAGAAGAACTTGTTTTGTTTATTCTACTACCACATAACAAATTATATGTAGTGGTTGCTACATTAATCCGTCTAGACTAAAAATCGCTATGAAAGATCAAATCTTGTCATATACAACCTTTGAACATTTGTTGTGAACTCTTTCCCAACATGTCGACTATTTCATAGATGTGAAACATCCATGTCTATTTCTTTATAGATCCAAACACAACTGTAAGGTCTTACACCTTTCTCGAGGGTCCTTCAAGTTCAAAACTTGATTTCTCGTGTATGGAACTATCACGGATTTTTATGGCTTCAAGCCATTTGACGGAGTCAGGGCCCATCATCGCTTCTTTGCATGTAGTAGGTTCATTATTCTCAAATAATGATTCAACCCTCAAATCTTGGTATTTGATTGTTCATCCGACCTACTTGTTTCAATAGAAACTTAGACCTTCGTGACCACAACCTTTGAGGCACGTGAGCCATGAGCATTGTTGCTGCCTCCGGAACACTTTTCGGTGCTGCGCAACTCTGCACATACAGCTAAGGTTCCTTTAACCTTATCAAAGTTCTATTGTCCTCCCACTTAACTTTTCACGAAAAATTCCTTCTCAAAGAAACTTGACGTTCTAAGCGACAAACACTTTTGTCTCCGGTGTTTATGGAGGAATACTTAACATTTATACAAAGACAGGTTCATCCGACTTTGGTTGCACACATCTTTCTTATGCATAGCATACCAATGTTTAAGAAAAGACTACTTGGGTTTTACCCCAAACCATAACTATATATGGTGTCATTTCAGCGGATTATGATGGAGCTCTTTTCAGTGGAAAACGGTAGTCTCTAAAGCTTTTAATCTTTAAAATATAATAGCAGTTTTATGAATTATACCTTCGATCTTACCATGTCAAACAAGGTTTAATTACATATCTCGAATGCTCCATACTCTTATGGTGTTTCGGGAAATGCAAATCCACGGAACTATTCCATAAATCTTAGGTATTATGCTAAACTTGTAACTTAAATATCTTCCTTTATGATCTTATCATAAACTATTCATATTCTTGTTACAATGATTTTGCACTTCATCTTGAAAGTCTTTGAACTTTTCAAGTGTTTCATACTTTATCCTTTTTAAGTAAATATTCATATATTCACTCAAATTTTCGGAGAAAGCATATGAAGTTGAAATCCATCGCTCTTGACTACACATAATGGAGTTCGTACAACCATATGCACAAGTTCCAATAAGCTAGTCATTCGTTCCCTTTTGGCCTATGAACGAAGTTTTAATTATCTCTAGGAAAGTTTCACAAACGTCATTTGATCAAAAATCAAAAGACTCCAAAATTCCATCCACATGGAGTTTCTTCATGTTTTCTTTCCAATATAATTTAAACGGCGATGTCACTTCCTAAGTGATCTTTCAATCAATTTGTCTTTCGACAATTTTAGCACTAGTTTTATGGATGTGATTTCTCCAACGAGATTTGTGAATCATCCATCTTTTATGGATTACGGCAATTATTTGAACAACCCTTTTGTTCTCATAATACCTGATAAAACAAATCCTGAAGGCAAGCTTTGATGTTTAACGAGCAACATAATAACCCTTTATTTGTTCTCGATGAACATCATCACATATTCTTTTGCTAGTTACTTAGGCCATTGTAGTTCATGAATTGTGTTGTTTCGTATGACGATTCACACCAACAAATTCAGTATCAAATACTTAAGAACCACATTGTTTAATAAGCAAAGAATATAGCCATAACACGTATATCATCTATATACTTAAACTGAACAATTCTAGTCTTTTCTTTTCTGCCATATACTTATGAGATTCTCTTTCAGTATTTCCTTTTCTGTTTGAAAGAATCTATCAACATCAATAGTGGAGTCATACTTATGACACATAGTCCAAAGCGTGTATAGTTAAATACCAATGTCTTTGAACTTGCACTTTGAAGTAGATCACCATTATCAAATATTTGGTGTTCTTTCAAATTCCTTTCTTTAGTAATTTCTTGGTGTAGTAAACATTTTACCTACATCAAATATTCACCCTCATCATGGACTTATCCATGATCTAGCTACTTTTAGCTTGTAACGGTGAATCGCGAGTATAATGTTGCTATCCAAAACCTTTTTGGAGGATTAGGACAACCAGTGTCTCCAACCTTTAAATTCTCATCAAAATATGAGAACATGAACTTTGCCATATTATACTCTATCATGTTGCAACCAAAACTTTGTTTCAGATATCACAATATCTTCCACACATCATGGTTTCTGAAACAACTCTTTCAGATCCTAGATAACCTTGATATTAAGAGAATCTTTTGAATATCAAGAATCAAGGAGACAAACATGATACTCAAACACTAACACTTGGAATTGTCACTCTTGTTTTAATACTAATTATTAAATTTTATGGAGTAACCGGAACTTACTGAAAGTTTGCAATAGGACTTTTAAACTTTAGATTAACACTTCAAAACAATACGATACCAGTTCGTAAAGTAACTAACCAGAATTCTATAGTTCTATCATCTCAATTAAAACTAAGCGCAAGGTGGTAAACGGATGCCAATGACTACAACAACTATGCAAATTCACTTTGATTTTAGTTTATGATAAATTGAGTTCTAATTAATAATTAAATTAATCTAGGTGAACTCCCACTCAAAACAATATCCCTCACATTGTTTTAGTGATCACACGAACCAAATCCACCACATCAAAACCGATCATCACGAGAGTTGATATGGCTTTAATGGCGAACAATCAACATGTTCATCATATCTACTATATGACTCATGCTTTACCTTTCGGTGATCCGTGTTCCTGAGGCCATGTCTGTACATGCTAGGCTCGTCAAGATCAAACCTTAGCTTCCGCATAAGCAAATCTGGCTTGCTTACGTTGTATTCACCCGCGGAATCAAAGACACCCGATCATCACGTGGTGCTTCGAAGCAACAAGCTTTGGCAACGGTGCATACTAAGGGTGAACACTTTAGAACTTGAAATTTATGTGCATGAGGGATCATCTTATAATGCTACCGTCGTCTACTAAGCAATACAAGATGCATAAAGGATTAACATCACATGCAATTCATAATATGTGATATGATATGGCCTTTCTTCTTTGTGCTTCCGATCTCCATCTTCAAGCACGAACATGATCTCCATCATCACCGGCATAGCATCAAGGTCAATGACGCTTCTTCATGGTTGTAGTCCACCAGCTTCAACTATTACAACTATTTTGAATAGACACGCAGGTCTTAACAAAATTAAAGACAACCATATGGCTCCTGCCGGTTGCCAACTTACAATAAGGAACATTGCATACATCAAATATAATCACAATCATGGCCATATCACATCACTGCACACCCCTGCAAAACAAAGTTAGACGCTTCTACTTTCTTTGCATATTTTACGTGGTTTGGGGCTTTCAATAAGTGTCGTTCTAACTTACGAACAAGAACCACAACATTGATACTAGCATTGTGGATTACGTTGTAAATTGGATCTTTACTATGCTAGGAGAAACAGGCACCCATAAAGCCACTTATGCAATACAAGTTGCATGTCAAGCGTGGAGCAAGTCTCATGAACGATGTCATGTAAGGTTAGCCGGGCGCTTCATCCCAACATACCGCAAGATGCAAAGTACAAAAAGCAATCTACAATAAAAACATCAATGCCCACAATGACCATTGTGTTCTACTCGTCAATGATCTACATATAGACACGGCTCTGATACCACTGTAGGGGTTCGTAGCATGGAAAACAAAAATTTTCTATCGCATACAAACAAACAAGCCAAGATCTATCTACTAGATTGTAGCAACGAGTCGATAGTGGAACTCACCCTCGAAGATTCCAAAGCGGTTAACGAGAGCAGATTCTCGTGGGTGATGTAGTCGTACTCTTTCCGATCTCAAGATCGCGTAGACGATCCTTCCAGCGCCACGTTCCAGCAGCGCTCCGATCGGTCACGTTAAATTTTCGAAGACCTTCCTCTCCCTTGTTCCAGCAGCGGAGGTTGTAGCACTCTCCTCGCGATTCGGCAGACTGGCGTGGTACCGAAGTAGAGGGAGATCCCGAGGCTTCGCCTTAAGCCAAGTGCAGTATGGTGGAGCTTATGAGAGAGGCTATTAGTGGTCTAGTAATTAGACACACCAATTAGAAGGCTCTAAACCAATTAGAAGGCTCTAAACCGAAACAGCTCTAAACCGGGGTCTAGGTCTAGTTTCTAGTTTAGAGGATAGGAACTTGTGTGTGTTGGGAGGGGAGCCCTGCCCCTCCCTTTATAGGTGGGAGGGCTGTGGCCAAGGGGAGGGATTGGAGTCCCTCCCCAACTCGGCCTTGAGGTGGGGCGCCGGCTTGGGGAGGAGGGAATCCCTCCCCAACTCGGTTTCCACTTCTCCTCCTCTTTCCACTTTCCAAAACTTGCCGTTTGACTTTCAAACTAGCCGTTTGACTTTCAAACTAGCCGTTTGACTTTTCAATTTAGGATTTAAATAAACCCTTTATTTTGGACAGCGAGAACACTTAGTACATGATGCAATCATTCCAATATGTAATGACACATTCATGTACCCTTCCCCCTCCGGAGTGCCGGACATTCCGGGACCTTCTAGAATGTTCCTGATGAAAACACCGGAACCATTCCCCAACTCCGAAACAGAACTTTCCTTATATGAATCTTATTCTCCGGACCATTCCGGATCACCTCGTGATATCCCGGATCCCATCCGAGACTCCGAACAACATTCGGTCTCTATCTCATAATACCATAACTACTTAAACAACGTCGAATCCTTAAGTGTGTCTCCCTACGGTTCGTGAATTATGCGGACATGATCGAGACACTTCTCCGAACAATAACCAATAGAGGAATCTGGAAATTCATATGGCTCCCACATATTTCTACGATTACTTTGCGATCGAATGAACCACTTACATACGATACCAATTTCCCTTTGTCTCACGATATGTTACTTATCCGAGGTTATGATCGTCGGTATCTCTGCATACCTAGTTCAACCTCGTTACTGATAAGTACTCTTTTCTCGTTCCCGTGATATGTGATCCCTTGTGACCCAGTCACATGCTTGCAAGCTAATTGGATGACATTTCACCGAGAGGGCCCAGAGAATATCTATCCGTCATGTGGATGGACAAATCCCACTCTTGAACCATGTGTTTCAACCAATACTTTCCGAACACTCAATGCCACCTTTATAGCCACCCTGTTACGGTGTGGTGTTTGATGACATCAAAGCATCCATCCAGTAAAGGCAATATGCATGATCTCATGGTCGAAGGAATTAGGTTACTATGTATCAGAAAGCATATAGCAATTGAACTATTGAAATGACTTGATCTTTATGCTACGCTTATCTATAGGAGTATGTCCATCACATCATTCTCCTAATGATATGACCCTGTTGTTAATAACATCTCTATGTTCATGATCAGGAAACAATGATCATCTATTAACCAACAAGCTAGTTTAACAAGAGGCTTTACTAGGGACTCTTATTTTAGTTTACAAATCACACAAGTATTAATGTTTCCGGTTAATACAATTATAGCATGGTATGTAAACATTTATCATAAATATGAAGATATGATAATAACCACTTTATTATTGCCTCTTGGGCATATCTCCAACAACAACTTACATAGTACCACTTCTGAAATTTAAAAATTTAAAGTTTACCACACAATGGTGGATCTAGGCTCATAACATTGGGCTGCCAAAATTCACATGAACAACATAACTTCAATACAGGGGTTATGATATTATGAAGATTACACTACAAATAGTATATTTTGATCTAAATATCATCATAATTCTAAAAATTATAAAAATAATGCTTTAAAAAATTAGATAAATTTTGTAATTTTTATGATGTAAGATAATTTAGAATGCTTGCACCTTGGGTCTTGCTCCCAATTCTAGAAAACCACTAGAATTTGGGGGGGGGGGGTGAGTGAAGTCAATGGTATGTGAACATGTGGGGTGATAATAAGGTGGAGCTTGAGATAGAGAGAGGATTTGTTGTTTGTGAATAGGTGTTAGCGGTGAGTTTATTTAGGGTAATTAATTGGGACCTTCAAACATTATCGCATCTTCCCCATAATTATTACATGATAGGTCAACAAAATATTTAAATAAAAAACGAAAACATAATTCATAAGCCTTTAATGTGATTGTTGGATATAGTATGATTTGTTTAAATACCCAACTCAAACATTTTCTTGTGGTACAGAAATATAATTTTCAAAAACAATTATGGAACATTTTTAGCTCTAAAGTTTTAAAGTTTTTCTATATGTTTGTTTAAATGTATTTGCCTTGTTTTCTATGTTGTAGGTTATTAATTCTCGATATTTGGTGGTGGCATACAATTTTTTTATAGAAGTCAATTTTTATTTAATCTGGAACAACACTTTTATTTGTTCAACAATTTTACAATATCTATGGATACCACACATTATTGATTTCATTTCTAAAGTCAACTATTTTAGAAGTACTTTTTGTGCCATATTTCATTACTAGAATCATAGTTCACTACATTAGTAATTCATGGTGTTAGGTTAGTATTATTTAGTCTTAAACTAATGTACTTAATAGATCTTCTGGTAATAAAGTACTCTATATTGCTGTCAGGTTACGAGTGAGAGTGATTTTGATCATATAAAAGATATTGGGTTGAAGATCATTAGAAAATGTGACGGTTTACCACTTGCTATTAAAGTGATGGGAGGACTATTAAGCACAAGACGCCCAAGCATACTTGAGTGGGAAAATATTCTGAAAAGAATTATTGAATGGAAAGATAATGGGTTACATGAGGAACTTAACTCGTCGGTGCATTTGAGCTATGATGATTTATCTCCCGAGTTGAAGCAATGCTTTCTATATTACTCACTTTTTCATAAGGGTTCAGCCCCTTCCCTCGATACAATGATTAGCATGTGGATAAGTGAAGGGTTTATTCAAGGTCAGAGGAAATCAGAATTAAACAAACATGATCTAGAAGAAATAGGAATTGAGTACCACCGAGAGTTGGTCACTAGGAATCTTTTGGAGCTTCATGATCCATATGGGAGCCTATACAAATACAGCATGCATGATGTTGTTAGTTCCTTTGCCCAGTTTGTGGTTAAGGAAGAAGCGCTTGTGTTACATAAGGAGCAAACTGACATTAAAAATCTTCTTTTGACTACCCAAAAAGTACGACGTCTGGCAATAACTCTAGAAGATTCAATACTAGAGTGGGGAATCCTAGAAAATCTAGAATCATTGAGAACATTACTGATAAACTGTAACATTAAGCATGGTGGTTCATTGGCTAGTTTTGGAAGTTTACGGGTACTCAGTATAGAATCTACTGAGACTGACTGGATCCTCGATTCTTTGTGTCAGTTGAGGCACCTAAGGTACCTGAGACTCAAAGGGTCAGATATATCTAGACTTCTAGAAGATATTCATAAGATGAAGTTTCTTGAGCACATAGCACTCCTCAACTGTATCAGGCTCAACAAGCTTCCCGACAACATTACAAAGCTAGAGCGTTTAAGGTTTTTGGCCCTAGAGGGGTCCAATGTTGATGTTGTACCAATGGGGTTTAGTGCCTTCAAAAAATTAACGACGGTCTTTTGTTTCCCAGCAAATATGTCTGGGGATTGGTGCAGTTTAGAAGAGTTAGAGCCTCTTTGTGATCTAAGGAATCTTTCAATAAAAAATCTAAAAAATGTGCCTGATATATCAACAGCTGCAAGGGCCAATATTAGCAACAAGAATAGATTGGTCTATTTGGACTTGAACTGTTACAGAGATGATGAGGTGGGGGATATGGGAGAAGAGGAGAAAAATACAGAGGAAGAGGAGAAGCGAATTGAGGAAGTATTCAATGGGTTGTGCCCTCCAACTTCCTTGGAAGATTTATTCTTGTCAAGATACTTTGGTCATCGACTGCCAATTTGGATGCAAGCTCCAGCAGCTGCTGCCTTCAGGAGCTTGAGGGTTATTGGTCTATTATGTTTGTCCAGCTGCAACCAACTACCTAATGGTCTATGTGGGATGCTCAACCTAGAAGAGATACGGATTGGCCATGCTCCATCCATCGAGGTTGTTAGCCCTGATTTCCAGAGCATAGACAGTCGATATGGAGGCGCCGTTGTTACTAGACCGTTCCCAAAACTGAGAAAATTCGTATTGTGTGACTTGCCTAGATGGAAGGAGTGGGACTGGGAGGAGGAGCAGGGCAAAGCTATGGCCATGCCTGTCCTTGAGGAACTTTATATTCAAGACTGCAAACTGAGCCGTCTTCCCCAAGGACTTGCTAGCCACAACAGGTGCAACTTGAGAACCCTGCACCTGTACAGTCTTAGCATCCTAGCATCGGTGGAGAATTTCCCTTCAGTGGTGGAATTCGTTGTGCTCAACTGCCCCGAGCTCAAGAAGATCAGTGGATTCTCCAAGTTGCGTAAGATTTCCATTCATAGTTGTCCGAAATTGCAGTTGTTGGAGGGTTTCCCCGTGCTCTGTGGCATGGTGCTGGATGATGAGCGATGGGAGATTACTGGAACACCTGCACTATGCACACCCAAGGTATATCAAGTTGGACAGGTGCATCAGCTTCCTGAAAACTTCACTGTTACAAGATAGCAGATCTGATCTCCGGTAGTTAGTCCATGATGAATGCAAGTGCACATGTTGTATGTAGCTAGTTTCGAAGTAAGAGTATCGAAGCATGGAGAGCTACTGGTAATGGTATTTATGCCCCTCGTTATGGATTTGCCAAAGAGTTCCTGCAAGTTGTCCTTGATTCCAAGCAAGAGTGTATTGAGAGTATTTGTGAATGTGAGCAAAACAATATTAAAGAGTATAGAATGTAAATGGAGAGGGGCGTGTTGTAAGTAATATGAAACTACAATAGGGTTAAAAGAATCCTCGGGGAGTATTGGATTTACCACTAGCATTTGAGTAGAACATGATTATGATATATCATTCTATGTATGTGTATGCGTGGGAGGAGCTCCAAATAAATATGATCACAGCCATAACCTATTATTTCACCACCTCACAACCACAACTAGTGATCAATGGTTAGCCACCTGATCCCCTAACAAATTAATGGTTAACTCCATGGTCATGTTCTAAAGCTTTGTGAGTCTCCTTTATCCCCCAATTGAATACATGAATGATGATATGTCGTTATATGTCACTTAAAACCTTCAAAACACCATCCACATACCAAAGGTAATTCCTTCTCCAATCCCAAAGGGAAAATACAATGTAGTTAACATTTGCATAATATCAAGAGAGTTAATTGAACACATACACATATCTAAGATAGATGCACACAATAATATTTATTTCGGATCATGATATTGCTAGGGTTTATCCATCTTTTCAAGAACAAAGGGAAACTACTCACACATGGAGGCAATCGAAATAATCACAATAATATAAATAAAGTACTAAGGAATGTATGAATATTTTTGCAAATCCACAACAGGGTTTGGAATTACCACAAGATGAATGTAAAAAGTAATGGAGATGTAGTGGGTGAATATGGTGATGGATATGTAGCGGTTGATGGTGAGGATAGATGCCTAGGCCTACAAGATCTACGTAGCAGTGAGGATGAATTCCCTTCTGCGACTTCCCCCTCTAGATCCCTTTCGTAGGTGAGACTTCTACCATTTGTAGTGTCTCTAAATGTTGCATCTTAGATCCCTCTACACAGGGTGAAAGTATTTTACTATGAGACTCGATGCCGTGTGGTACGTAAGGACCGTACAGGCGGCACCCCACTATACCGATGCTCATTAAAGTCTCCAGGAATTCTTATTCAAATTGTTTTTCTTTGGCATTTCTCCCAAGTGCATGAATAATTCTTTGGAAGGTTTTTATGGATTTCAATCAGCATATTTGTGCCCAAAAAATATTGTTTTAATTGTATTGTCCATCAACTCCTTTAATCATGGGATCCTTGTGAAACATGCATAAAATATGCGTGTGAGTCCGGTAAAATACCAAAATCCTTACATTAGTCATATAGAAACATAACATAAACATGCTGAAAAAAATCCACGCATGAGTCCGCATATTAAAGCATGCGCCATATGGTTGTCCCCATGCTTAAATATAATAAGAGATTTTAACAAATCATCCTTCGATAATTCTAATTTTAGAATGTATTGCAGATCTCTGCTAGCTAAAAATACATTGTGTTCCGTCAAAGAGCATTTCGCTCGCAGCTTCGTCCATCCCGTGCCTCCTACTAGTAGGGAAACATTTTTTGGTGGCGTTTGAAAAATTAAGTTAGTGGCGTTCAAGATGCATGCTACCAATATCGTGTCACTACTACATGTTACTGGTGGCGTTCAAGCGACACGCTGCCAGTAACTTGTACTCCGGTGGTGTTCTGCTGAAACGCCACCCGTAACTTGTACACTGATGGCTCACCTACTTTTAGACGACACTAATATAAATTTGAATAAAAAATATTATAGCATTTACTGAAAATAGAAGCAATAATATCATAAATAGCTTGAAAAACAAGTTAGTTCACCACATGTTATTAACTAACTATTCAAAAAAACTATCACAATTTTGAAGTTGCATCACCACATGTTCTTAACAAACATTTCAAATCAAACTATCACTCAGAGTATGATTCCGAATCCAACAATGGTTGGTTATTACGAATGCTGATGTCAATGAAGAACATCATATGAAGGTAATTGCACAAAGTGTTTCTATTGCTCTGATGACCCACAAGTATAGGGGGTGTATCGCAGTATTTTCGATAAGTAAGAGTGTCGAACCCAACGAGGAGTAGAAGGTGCTGGCTAGTGGTATGGATCAGTAATTCTCTGCAAATACTTAGCAAACGGATTTTTAGGGGTTTTCGATAAAGCAAGTAAACAAAGTACGAGTAAATAAAAGACAGTAAGAATAAATGCAGCAAATGGCCCAATCCTTTATGCAGCAAAGGACAAGCCGGTTGTATTACTTAAGATGACCAAACGTTCTAGAGAACACATGGGAAGACTGTCAAGTGCTTTCGCTTCATATAGTTGATTAATCTTCTCTAACTTGCTAAGTGTTGTGTGGGTGAACCTGTGCTAATGTACCGCCCCATCCAAGACTAATACATACTTGTGATTATACCCCTTGCAAATATCCGTAAGTACAAGAAAGTAATTAAGGTAGAAACCTAACCACAAATTTAAACTCTAAGACCCTTACGTCCCTTGTGCAATGGTTTCCTAATGGGGGTTCAGGTTTCTGTCACTCCGACAACCCCTACGATTAGTAGCCAAATACACAATGCATTCCCCTAGGCCCATATAGGTGAAGTGTCATGTAGTCGACGTTCACATGACACCACTAGAAGAAGTACACCACAACTTAAATATCAAACTATTGAATCTTTCTCAACACAACTCCACTACTAACAACATGACTTCTCCCATGTCCTCAAAGACAAAACGAACTACTCACAAGACATCATATGGATCATGATCAGAGATGGAATAATGATGTATAACAATCTGAACATAAACAATAATTCAATGGTTCACTCAATAGCATCAACTACAAATAGTAATCAACACCAGGAAAGTTTCCCCGATGAACTAATGCAAGATTCAACACAATTGTTATAGCAATATGGAGATGGTGATGAGGGTGCTAATGGTGATGATGATGGTGGTAAAGTCCATCTTGATGGTGGTGTTGATGGCGACGATCTCCCCTCTCCGGGAAGGAATTCCCCCGGCAGAAATCTGTCTGCCAGAGAGATCTTTCTCTCTCGGTGTTTTCCGCCCCGTAGAGGCGGCGGAATCTTTCTATGGTCGCTCCCTGAGTCTTAGGGTTTCGGGAGGATGATATACACCAGAGGGGAAAGGCTGGAGTGGGCTAGGGTGGCCACACCACCTCCAGGCACGGCTTAGGGCTGCCCGTGCCAGGGGGTGGTGTGGGCCCCCTGTGGCCGATCTCCACTCCGTCTTCTGGCATCCTTAGTCTTCTGAAAAAATAGGATTTTCCGTATATTTTCCCGGATTTTCTGATCTTCACGAATTTTGCCTCCAAACAACACTTTTTCTATCAGAATCCTGACTGTAGCGGTCCATGCTCCAAAAGTCATCAACCATGCAAAAACAGATGAAATAACATAAGTATCACCTCTCAATACGAAATATATCAATGAATAATAGTGAATTAAGACATAGAATAGTGATGCAAAATGGACGTATCAACTCCCCCCAAGCTTAGACTTCGCTTGTCCCTGTTTAAACCGAGCTCAATAAACATGACCTCAGGTTTATGGAGTGAAGAGTCGATAAAAGAATACAGACAAGAAGCATCACATTCATCAATACATAGATCATAATAGAAGACAACTCACTATTATATAACTCAACTTGTAATGAGTAGAGGAAACACAATAAAGATACAAAAAGTGAATCATAATTGGTAATGGCAAACTTAGCTCTTGGTCGAAGAATAGTTGATAATTTGCTGGAGTTCACAAATAACTGGTTTTCAATGATAGCTTTCAAAGTAGTAAACATCAAGACAAGAGCAATGTGCAAAACAAGGAACATAAGAAACATGATTGAATAAATCAACATATGAATGAATGAAACACAACAACTCAAAATAATTGCTGAGATAGAAGGGGGTAGGTTTACTGACTCCACTAAAAAGTAAAAGAAAGGCCCTTCGTAGAGGGAAGCAGGGATTGCAAGTCTCACAAAGATCTCCCAAAAAATTATGATACTTACTAGCTTTTAGCTCTCATTGCCCCTATCATAGGCATCTTTTGGTGGTTAAGGTAAAAGTGACACAACTAAGAGGATATGCTTGACAAGTTATAAGTTGAAATCTCACGCCCTTACTTATGAGTACCGATCCTCATGCTACTCAACTTCAGTCACGAGCAAGCTCTTGTCATTGTAAATACATGCCTATCATTGAGAACCACCAACGGGGTACCCCTTGCACATGACACAGGAGCTATCCCATAATCAAAATGACAAGGCAAGCAGACAGTGAGTACCTCAGCGATGTTTTTATTTGCTATTTGCATAGGTTTTTATTGAGGATGCTTCATAGAATGCTCACTATAGTTATGCTGCAAGTTTCCACCATGATTATGCATGGCTTAGGCTAGCGGCCTAGGCGTTTCTCTAACACACATATAAACTCCATGATCTTACAAGTTCCACTTTTATTTCACACCGCCGGGATCCATAAGCAAAAGAACATGATATCAACTAGGTACAAGTACCAATGAAGTGGTGAAAACGGTCCCCATGATGCATGGTTCTGCTAACTTCAACTCATAAAGCGCAAGCATATACGCAACAAAGAAGGACCCAATGGTTCAAGTTTATTAAATGCAAGAAAGTAAAGTGTGCCATCAAGTTCGTGAGAGCTTTAATCACTAATTTTCACATAACAAGTTTAATTTGGGAGGTAGATAAAACAAGAATTTACTTGGAATAGCAATAATGCTAATGGGTAGGTATGGTGGACACAAATGGCAAAGGTTTTGGTTTAAAGGAGGTGGATGCATGAGAAGAATACCCTCTCAGTATAGGTTTTTGGCTAGCAAGGCTGGGTAGCAAGTATAAGAGTTGAAGGAAACAAACAAACATACAAGTGATAAAAAACAAACATGCACTCTTCCTTGGAACCACAAAAGATCTTAATTAGAGAATACTAGACTTATGAGCAAATCAAGAAAGAAAGATGATAAAATTATTTTTCTTTAAAGGTACTTTTATCTTTTCTTTCAACTCTCAAAAATAGTGTTGCTACTGACCGAGCCAGGTTTGCCAAAACCAAGTAAATTAACTCAATGATCCCAAAGTGATACCAATACTAACAATAAGATCAATCATATAACCACGAATTAAAAACTAATATAAGCTATGCAAAAGAGTGAATTATAGAACTTCTCATTAATATTTCATAACGGCAACTCACACCAAGGGATACATATCTAACAAGAGAGGGGACACTTCCATAATGAAAACCATACTACATAAAACTCCTCTAATCATGATATGACTCTACTAAAAAGGTAAAAAGATAGAAGATAGTGATGTGATACCATGGTACTCCCCCAAGCTTGGAACAAACCAAGGGGATGCCAAACCTGATGACGAATTACTCCTTAGGTGGTGGTGGTATCCTCTCGATGAGCCCTCTGATCAGTTTCCCCAAGTCCTCAATCTCGAAGGTGAGAGTACGAATCAACTCCGAGTTGTGCTCAATACGGCTCATGATCATTTCAGTTTGTGGATCCCAGCTCTTGTGATTCTTTTTCCGTTCTTCCCTCTTGGAGTCTTCTTTTCCTGCAGGGTTATGGATAAAGGTATGGAAGGGATTCTTGGTGTGTGGAGGAAGTGACCGTGGAGCCAAACTGTGACAGGGAGCTTTCCTTCCAGTCTGCATCCGTGCAGTCCTTCTAACTCTGGCAGGTTTCGTCACCACTCCAATGCTTGCAATGGTAGTGCCGGTGTGCGGATGTTGGCCTTGCTCCTCTTCACCTTCGCTCTTGATCTCCTTCTCCTGCCCGGGGTCTTGGAGGTCTTCCTCCATGGGCTCCTTCCCTTTATCCTTGGCGGACACCATTGTGCTTCTAAGCCTTCAAAGAGTATGTCCTGGCAAAAACAGATCGAAACAAAAACACGACGAAAACACGATATACGAACCTCGGGGATCCGGGGGGTTATATATTACGAAGTTTCAAAGCAAAAGGAAGGTACTGGGAGAAAACGAGTCGGAGGCGGAGTCCGGGGTCGACTCACCACCTGGTGGCGTGACCAGGGGTGGGCCCATGCCACGGGGTGGTGTGAGCCACCCTGGTTCCGGTTCCGTCCCTTTTTCGCTTCATAACTTTCCTTATTGACTGAAAACTGCAAAAATATAGTTGGATAGTATTTTCGCGGAACTTTTCTTACCAGAACCGTTACCTATTTGAAAATGGACTCTGCGGGTCTCTGAATTTGGTATTTAGTGGATTCTTCCGGAGTCTCCACTTGAATAATCATCAGTATCTTCATCTTCATACACTTATTACTTGAGTCATAAAAACCTTTCTTTTCCTCATTACACCACTATCTCCACTTCCTGGAAATTTCTTTCAGACAAAACTTCACATAGTTCTCATTAGCAACATTAGTATAAATGAAGTGATAAAACCTTTTGAGTACAACTTCAACTGAAAACTATCAAAACATAAGCTACTGTAGCAACTCCTTCCGAAAACCCAAAAAGAATTCAAAAAGGAAATCGAATAAAGAAGCAAATGCAAGAGTGGCAAAATCTGTCAAAACAGACCAGCAGGTAAAGATCATTTTTTTCGAGAATCATCTGTTGCTCAAATCAAAAAGTGCAAAACTAATGAAAGTTAAATAACAACCTGGGGCAGAAGCACAAAAAATTACAGCTCAATCCGACATACAGAGATCTCTCACGAATTTTTACGGTGAAGCACAAAAATCTGTTTCGGGATAGCAACTCCGCCAAATCTTACTTCTCTCTCATTAGAGGTTGATCTTGACACAAAAACCAAACAAAACGGATAAGGAGCGGTTATTACCGAAGTAATAACTTCCAAGACTCAAAGAAAAAAAACTGAAAGCAAAAACAAATTGGGTTGTCTCCCAAAAAGCTCTTTCTTTATAGCCATTAAGATGGGCATGATAATTTTGAAGATGCTCACTCAGGAATATGAATTGAGGTGAAAGAGAGCATTAAGAAGCAAAAACATACACATTTAAGTCCAACCCACTTCCTATGCAAGGGAATTTTGTAAACAAACAAGTTGTTGAAACTAGAGGCTACTTGCATAAGAAGGCAAAAGAAGTGCAACATAAAAACTTTCAGCATAAAACAAGGAAACTTGATATTATTGAGATGCATAAGAACACTTTTCCCTCTCTCATAGTAACTTTCAGTATCATGCATAAACTTAACATTATAGCTATCACAAGGGCCATTATAGCAATGATCACTTATTCTAACAGAAAACACAGGAATACTAGCTCTCATAACACTACTATGTGAAACAATATTAGAGCTATCCTTGCAAAGGATAGTGTGTCCCTCTTTTTCATATTTAGTGACAAAGTCTTTCACACTTGCTATTATAGGTTCATCAACCATTTGTTTATCAGGTTCAACAGCTTTATTTGTACTTTCATTAACCATACTAGCTATCATAGAATGTTTCCTTTACCTTAACTGGAAAAGGCATTTTCTCAATATAAGGTTCAGGTAAAACATGATTAGCAGTATAAACTTCAGTATTTCTTGCAGGGACACTCTTAGAAATATCTTTATAAGGTTCATGATACTTATTCCACTTCTTTTTAGGCACTTCAATGTAGGAAGCAAAAGCCTTAAAATAAGAAGCAATAGCTTGAGAGTCTAGACCATAAGCATTTTTAATATTTTGAAAGTCATCAGTTCCCATAAAAGATTCAGTGCATTCATAATCATAATTTATACCTGACTTTCTACCTTTGTCATTATCCCAAGCTTCAACATTATCTTGAATACGGTCCAGAAGATCTCATTTAGCTTCTTCTTTCATGCGAGTGAATGATCCAGCACAAGAAGCATCCAATAAATCTTTATCATGTAGAGGGAGCCTTGCATAAAAGTTATTGATAATAATATTGTTGGGGAGCTCATGAATGGCACATTTGAGCATTAGTAACTTCAATCTCCCCAAGCTTGAGCTGTACTCTCTCCATCAAGAGGCTAAAAGTTGTATATTTGATTCCGATCTTTATGAATCTCACTAGGAGGATAAAACTTTGAATAAAAGAGAGGCACTATTTCCTCCCATTCTAGAGCTTGACCATTCTTCAGCAGCTTATACCATTCCTCGGCTCTTCCTTTCAGTGATAATGAGAATAACTTCTTCTTAACTTGATCTGTAGTAATACATGCACACTTGAACAACCCGCATAATTCGTGTATAAAGAGCAAATGATCACCGGGATGGACAGTTCCATCTCCAACATAGTAGTTATCCATAACACGATCAATAATTCTTGTAGGTATTTTGAAAGCATCATTCTCAGCAGGTGGTGGTTTATCTACTACCTTAGCAGTGGTAGTAACATTACCAAATAAGAAACTCAGCGAATTATCAATAACGAAAATAAAGCAACTGACAGAAGTAAACAATACTCATAGTAGAAGTTTCCTTTACCAGTTCCACTCTCCAATAGCGCTTCACTCTCCGGCAACGGCGCCAGAAAATAGTCTTGATGAGCCACAAGTATAGGGGGTGTATCGCAGTATTTTCGATAAGTAAGAGTGTCGAACCCAACGAGGAGCAGAAGGTGCTGGCTAGTGGTATGGATCAAGAATTCTCTGCAAATACTTAGCAAACGGATTTTTAGGGGTTTTCGATAAAGCAAGTAAACAAAGTACGAGTAAATAAAATACATTAGGAATAAATGCAGCAAGTGGCCCAATCCTTTATGCAGCAAAGGACAAGCCGATTGTATTACTTAAGATGACCAAACATTCTTGAGGACACATGGGAAGACTGTCAAGTGCTTTCGCTTCATATAGTTGATTAATCTTCTCTAGCTTGCTAAGTGTTGTGTGGGTGAACCTATGCTAATGTACCGCCCCATCCAAAACTAATACATACTTGTGATTATACCCCTTGCAAACATCCGTAAGTACAAGAAAGTAATTAAGGTAGAAACCTAACTACAGCTTTAAACTCTAAGACCCTTACGTCCCTTGTGCAATGGTTTCCTAACGTGTGGGGTTCAGGTTTCTGTCACTCGGCAACCCCTACGATTAGTAGCCAAATACACAATGCATTCCCCTAGGCCCATATAGGTGAAGTGTCATTTAGTCGACGTTCACATGACACCACTAGAAGAGGTACGCCACAACTTAAATATCAAACTATTGAATCTTTCTCAACACAACTCCACTACTAACAACATGACTTCTCCCATGTCCTCAAGAACAAAACGAACTACTCACAAGACATCATATGGATCATGATCAAAGATGGAAAAATTATGTATAACAATCTGAACATAAACAATAATTCAATGGTTCACTCAATAGCATCAACTACAAATAGTAATCAACACCGAGAAAGTTTCCCCTATGAACTAATGCAAGATCCAACACAATTGTTATAGCAATATGGAGATGGTGATGAGGGTGCTGATGGTGATGATGTTGGTGGTGAAGTCCAACTTGATGGTGGTGTTGATGGCGACGATCTCCCTTCTCCGGGAAGGAATTCCCCCGGCAGAAATCTGTCTGCTGGAGAGATCTTTCTCTCTCGGTGTTTTCCGCCCCGCAGAGGCGGCGAAATCTTTCTGTGGTCGCTCCCCGAGTCTTAGGGTTTCGGGAGGATGATATACACCAGAGGGTGATGGCTCAGTGCACGGCGCCCAGAAAAATGCTTGATGGCGGTGTTGATGTAGAGCTCGTTGGGAACCCCAAGAGGAAGGTATGATGAGCACAACAACAAGTTTCCCTCAGTATGAAACCAAGGTTTAATCGAACCAGTAGGAGCAAGGAAACACCCCAAAGGTGTTACTAGCTGAGCTTTGGCAGGGCGCACTACCGGTGCTAGTAGCAACGTGGAGACCTGCACAACACAACCACAAAACTTTGTCCCCAACTTGCGATGAGGTTGTCAATCTCACCATGTTTTGCGGTAAACAAAGGATTAAACGTATCGAATGGAAAGAAGTAAAAGTTTGCAGAAAGTAAACACAAACAAGTAAACAGTTGTAGATTGTATGTAAAGAAAGAGGACCGGGATCCATAGTTCACTAGAGGTGGCTCTCCTTAGATAGATAACATGCTGGGTGAAGAAATTACAGCGGGGCAATTGATAAACACCGAGAAAGCAATACATGCATATACTAATCATATTGACTCCTTTGAGACTTGATTGGGCATTACAAAATTATACATAGACCGCCATCCAACTGCATCTATGACTAATAATCCACCTTCAGGTTATCATCCGAACCCCCTCAAGTATTAAGTTGCAAGCAACAGATTATTGCTTTACGAATTGCATGTAAAGTAAACAATACGATTGTTCTATGAACAAAGGATTGTTGTTTTCTCCCTAGTAGAAACAGCACATCTAGTACCTTAGAGATTTCTGTCACTTCCCCAGATTGCTAGAGGCATGAACCCACTATCGAGCATAAATACTAACTCTTGGAGTTGCTAGCATCTACTTGGCCAAGATAGCTACTAACAACGGAAAACATGCAAGATCACAAATAACAAAGACATGATATAATCAATAATCAATCTGAAATAGCATCTCAATATCCATCGGATCCCCGCAAACACAACATGCAGAATTACAAATAGATGATCTTGATCATGAACAGAGCTCACAAGATCTAAACATGAAAGCACAAAGGAGGAGGACCAGCCATCTAGCTACTACATGGATCCGTAGTCCAAGGATGAACTACTCACGCATCACACCGGAGGCTTGTATGGTGATGAAGAAGGCCTCCAGGGTGAATTCCCCTCTCCGGTAGGGTGCCGGGAAGAGCTTCAGATCCCTCCCGATCTAGGGATGGAGATGACGGCGGCTACAGACTCTTTCGTGGATTTTTAAGCGGGTCCTTAGGGTTTTCGTCTCGAGGGCAATATATAGGCGGAAGGAGAGGTCGAGGGGGTGCCGGGAGCGGCCACACCACCCCCTGGCGCGGGTCAGGCCTAGCCGCGCGGCTAGGTGGTGTGGTGGCCCCCTGGCCCCTCTCAGTCTCGTATTCTGGCGCTTGATGACATCCGAAAAATAGGCACTTTGGCTTTTGTCCCGTCCAATTCCGAGAATATTCATTTTCTGACTTTCCTGGAACCAAAAATAGCAGAAAACAGGCAAATGGCACTGTGGCTCTTGTTAATAGGTTAGTCCAAGAAATCATATGAAAAGTACTCCAAAGTTGGAACAAAACACAAGAAAGTGGATAAAACCAAGCATGGAACATCAAAAATTATAGATACATTTGCAATGTATCAACATCCCCAAGCTTAACTCCTGCTCTTCCTCGAGTAGGTAAGTGATAAAAAGAAAGAATAATTTTTGAGATGACATGCACCATCAAAGACTTGATCAAAGTATTTGTAAAACATTCGAATCTGGGATCATAGTACTTCAATCATGACATGAAAGACAAACTTCTAGCAATAAGACAAAGAAACTATGAGGCAACATGAAAAGGCACAAACAAAAGATTCATGAATAACAATGCTTTGCAAGACGTTTGTTTGTTTCACATAAAGAAAACATAGCATAATAGTGTTCAACTTGTCCCTCATAGAGTAGCAATATAAATGCATAGGACACCTTCAAAGTTCATAAGAGTGACTAGATACAATAGTTTAAAACAAGCAATATCAAGTTATGCATCAATCAACTAGTCTTGGGACAATGCACATAGAACTAAGAATGACCACTATGCTCTCAAAGTAGGTGCATAAAGATAGAAGGTGGAGACTCAATATAATGGTGGAAGAAACGCATTTTTATAAAAGGAAGTAGGGATTCAAGTCTCATAAAGAGCTTCCAAAAATTATGGTACTTATAGCTTTCAGCTCTCATTGCCCCTATCATAAGCATCTTTAAGGTGATTAAGGTTAAAGTGACACAACAAAGAGGATATGCTTGACAAGTTATAAACCAAAATCTCATGCCCCTTACTTACGAAGACTAATAGATTACTAAAGAATGGATTTTTGAAAGAACACCAAACATTTGATGATGGTGATCCACTTCAAAGTGCAAGTCCAAAGGTATTAGTATTTGACTATATACGCTTTGTACCATGTGTCATGTTGATGACACCACTATTGATGTTGATAGATTCTTTTAAAAGAAAAGGAATTGCTGAAAGAGAATCTATAAAATATTTGGCAGAAAATAAAAGGTTGGAGATGTCCAACTTAGGTATATAGAAGATATACATGTTATGGCTATATTCCTTGCTTGTTAAACAATGTGGTTCTTAGGTAGTGGATACCAAATTGGTTGGTATGAAGTGTCATACAGGACAACGCAATTTATGAACTACAATGGCCTAAGTAACTACCAAGAGAATGAGTGATGATGTTCATCGAAAACAAATAAAGTGTTATTGTGTTTTTCGTTGTCATCAAACCAAGCCTTCAAGATTTGTTTAAATAATTGTTATTTTGTTCCAGTATTATGAGAACAATGGTTGTTCAAATAATTACCGTATTCCATAAAGGATGGATGAACTTTTACAAGTCTAGTTGGAGAAATCACATCCATAAACACTATTGCTAAAATGTCGCAAGACAAATGATTGAAAGATCACTTATGAAGTGACATCGATGTTTGAATTATATTTGAAAGAAAACATGAAGAAAATCCATGTTGATGGAATTTTGGAGTCCTTGATTTTGATCAATTGACGCATGTGAGACTTTCCTCGAGATAATTGAAACTCCGTTCATAGGCCAAAGAGGAACAGATGACTAGCTTATTGGAAATTGTGCATGCTGATGTGCATAAGTCCATTATGTGTAGCCATATGCGATGGATCTTTTTGCTTCATATGCTTTCTCCGAAAATTTGAGTGAATATATCTGTATATTTACTTAATAAGGAAGAAGTATGAAACATTTGAAAATTGTTCAAAGACTTTCAAGATGAAGTGGAAAATCATTGTAACAAGAAAATAAAGAGTTTATGATTCGATCATAAAGGAAGATATTTGATTTACATGTTTAGCAAAAACACCTAAGAATTGAGGAATTGTTCCATGATTTGTGTTTCCCGATAAACCATAGGAGTATGGAATATTCGAGAGATGAAATCAAACCATGTTTGACATGGTAAGATCAAAGGTGTCATTTATAAAACTGCCATTATGTTTTAAGGATTGAAGCTTTAGAGACTACCGCTTTTAATCGAAAAGAGCACCATCGTGATCCATTGAAATGACACCATATGAGTTATGGTTTGGGATAAAACCCGAATTGTCTTTTCTTAAATTTTGGTATGCTATGCATAAGTAAAATGTTTACAACCAAAGTCGGATAAGCACGTCTTTGTAGGTTATCCCAAAGAATTTGTTGGGAATTTCTCCATAACACCAAGGACAAAAGAGTTTGTCGCTTGGAACGTCAAGTTTCTTGAGAAGGAACTTTTCGTGAAAAGTTAAGTGGGAGGACAATAGAACTTTGATAAGGTTGTTGAACCTTAGCTATATGTGCTAAGTAGCGCAGCGCCGGAAAGTGTCCCGGTGGCGGCCACAATGCTCATGGCTCTCGTGATTACAAAAGGTGTGATCTCGGAGACTAGAGTTCCTATAGAACCGTGTGGGTCGGTAAGAATCAAATAGTAAGATTTGATAAGCAAGTCGTTATTGTTTTGACAATGATGAACCGACTACATGCAAAGAAGCGATGATGGGCCCTGACTCCATAAAATGACTAGAAGTCATAGAATCCGTGATAGTATCCATACACGAGAAAACAAGTTTCTGAACTTGGAAGACCCTCTGGAAATGCGTGAAGCCTATCGGTCGTGTTTGGATCTATAAAGAAATAAGACATGGATGTTTAACATCTATGAAATAGTCGACATGTTGGAAAGAAGTTTACGACAATGTTCAAGGAGTTGACTATGACAAGATTTGATCTTTCATAGCGATATATAGTCTTGCCGGATTAATGTAGCAACCACTACATATAATTTGGTATATGGTAGTTGATTAAACAAAACAAGGTTCTTCTAATAGAACGGTAACCTAGGACATGTACATGACATGGTCCGAAGGGTTTTGTTAATTCAAAGTGTGATAAAATGGCATGTAAACTTCAATAGTTGAAGTAAGCATAGCGGAGTTGGAATCTTCACCATGATGAAACTGTTAAAAGAGTTTAAATTCATCGGAGATGATGAAGATGCTTGCATTTGCAAGAAATTAAGTGGGAGCGCTGAGACATATTTCTAATACATTATGTAGAGGACATATTGTTGATTGGAAATGATGTATCTTGTATTGACACAAGTTAAAAATTTCATTAATATAAGATTTCGATGAAAGAGTTGGGCAAAACCAGAATATTAGGCATCAATATCTATATGGATAGATTAAGGCGCTAATATGGTTGTGCCAGACATACATATATGAGATATTGAAAGGGTTCAATATGGAAACAACAAGAAAGATTCTTGCTACATGGAAAGGATTGTATCAAAATTCAAGTGTTTCAACACTTGGTGAGTAAAATCACATGAAGATTTTGATCGATTATACCATGATATGTATATATCTAGAATGTCCTATGCTCTAAATGTTATGAGCATATACCAGAATGATTCATAAGATGATCATTGGACAATAGTAAAGATATTCTTATGAGCTTTGGAAGAACTAAGAATATATCATGTATAAGTGACAAATAGTTAAAGGTAGTTCATTGTAAAGTGTTACATTGATACTAGTTTTGTCACAAGATACAAATTAAATTTATCTCAATTTAGACTATGGGTGGCACAATATAATGGAAAGGATGTTCCATGATGGATTTGGATGAGTTCCAAAGTTGAGATATTGTGACGGATACTACAACAAAAGGCTAAGTATATAACTACTATAGTAGCAGCAAAGGAGGGCATTTGTGTTAAGTAGTTTGTTATCAAACTAGGTGTGGTTCAAAGTGGGCTAATACTATGAAGATATATTGTGTGATAATAATATCAACATATGTTGAGCCGAACGAACTAAAGGTCTCACCAAAGGACCAAATTTATACAATGCCATCTCATTTGAGAATGAGTGATGCGTAGAGATGCAAAGACATGCAAATACAGACGGACCTGAAACTGTCAGATCCGGAGATTATGTTAACCACTAGCAATTGCGTATATGCAACACCAGAAAGCCATAGGTGTTCAATACGCAAAGTTTTTCAAACTAGATTATTGAATCTAGTGCAAGTGGGAGACTGAAGGGAATATGCCCGAGAGGCATTAATAAAGTGGTTATTATCTTATTCCATATTTATGATAAATGTTTATTTTACATGCTAGAATTGTATTGATCGGAAACATCAATACATGTGTGTTTAATAAGCAAAAAGGGTTCCTAGTTATGCCTCTCTTATAGACTAGCTTGTTGATTAACAAGATGATCAAGGTTTCCTGATCATGGACATTGGATGTTGTTAGTAACAAGGTCACACCATTGGTGGAATGATGTGATGAACATTCATCCGAAGTATAGCATTATGATCAAAGTCATTATGTTTATATTGCTATAACATCATACGAAGTAATCTTTATCCTTAGACCATGAGATCATGTTAATTGCTAACACCAGAAGAGTATCTTGATAACATCAAACGTCACACCGTAACAGGGTGACTATAAAGATGGGTTCAGTGCTACGAAGGTGGTATGTTGAGGCTCATGGATCAAGAGTGGAATTTGTCAATCCCGATGACGGATAGATATACTCTGGGCCCTCTCGGTGATATCACATTGAAATAGCTTGCAAGCAAGTGATGTGATCACTAGAATGTTATATCACGGGAACAAGAAAAGAGTGCATGTCGGTAACGAGATCAAACTAGGTATGGAGATACCGATGATCGAATCTCGGACATGTAATATATCACGGGACAAAGGGATTTAGTTACTAGCTTTAAAGGTTCTCACGATCACAGAAGTCATCGTTGAATGTGTAGGAGTCGGTATGGATCTCCAGGTCCCGCTGCTGATTATTGATCGCAGAGGGGTCTCGATCATGTCTGCATTATTCGCGAACCGTAGGGTGACACACTTAAGGGATACCGACACCATTTGGAGCAAATATGTTTCAGATAAAGATTTAAGAAAGTGCTAGAATTATTTCAATAGACACCGAAACTGTTTCGGGTGAAATTGCTGAAATTGGTTCTGCATGTAATGTTGAAATGTTGCAGGGGGTTTTATGTGAATGTTTGTTAATTAAAGTAATTAAAAAAATTCTGAATAAAGATAATAAAAGAGTTTTATTAAATGAGAGAGCATTAAATTTGGAGAAATTTAATGCATTTAAAGTGGAGACTTTAAAAGGGAATGTGAAGAGGCATTTTAATGTGGAGGGGTTACCACCACATGAATGGAGGAGGTGAAGAGACACCTCCTCCATGCGCCGGCCATGAAGGAGGGGCACCTCCCCTCCTCCTATAAAGGCCACCCTCTCCTCACCTCTCACACACACCTCCTTGTGAAGGATCTCTCTCCCCCTCTAATATTATTCCCCATGGTCTCGGATTAGCGAGATACATGTTCCCGGTGGCTTTATCTGGAAAGGAGTTGCTGCTTCCGCTGCTTTGCTGGAGCGAGGGACGGAGGTTGTCGGGGTACCGGACGTGTGTGCGATCACGGATGCACCGCTGCTTTGCGGTGCTGGACTTGTTGGTGCCGGAGCTGGATCTGATGGACGTGCTAGAGCTGGACCTGCTGGACTTCATCACGATCTTGAGATCGGCAAGTGTACGACTACATCAACCACGAGTTCCTACTCGTTAACAAAGCTCGTTGTCTACGAGGGTAAGTTCTCGTTGGATGTATGTCCACCCGTTGCTTTGTACCTAGTAGATAGATCTTGGCATGTAGTTCACACCGTAGGAATTTTTTTGTTTTCTATGCTGCGGACCCAACAGTGGTATCAGAGCCTGATCTATGCGTAGGTGCTTAGCACGGGTAGTACACATATGTTGATATGTGGGCGATGTTGATCATGTTATTGCATCTTCTATGTATTTTGGATATTGGTGGCATAGTGGGATGAAGCGGCCCGGACCAACCTTACATGTCATCGTACATGAGACCGGTTCCACGACTGACATGCAACTTGTTTTGTATAAGTGGCTGGCGGGTGTCTGTCTCTCCTACTATAGTCAATATCTGATTTACAACGAGTTGCTAATAACTTAGTTATCCTTGTTGTGGTTCATGTTCGTAGGTAAGAATGGTTCTATCTCCGAAAGCCCTAAGCCACGTAAAACTTGCAATTGATAAATTAGAGGCATCTAGTTTAGATCGTTGTTGGGCTAGTGTATTGATATGGTATTGTTGTAAGTAGATGTATGATAGATACTCTTACAACATACTCAACGTGTAAGTTCCATAGACCTTGGACTTACACACAAAGGAATGATGGAGAGCATACCACGATGCAAGTGATAGAGATCAAATGCATGGACCATATCATCTCACTTTACACATTAGATGTTAGCATCTTATACTGCTAGTTTGGCGCTTTCTGTAGCATTGTAAGATGATCCCTCTTTTAGATATCAAGATAAAAATGTGTTCTTCCTTAAGTATGCACCGTTTTGTGGATCGTATTTCGAGACATCACGTGATGATCGGGTGTACTCGACTCTACGCTTTCATACAAACGGGTGTAAGACAGTTTTACACATGCGAGTACTAAGGTTCTTACTTGGCGAGCCTAGCATGTACAGACATGGCCTCGGAACACGGACCGAAAGGTTAAGAATGAGTCATATAGTTGATATGATGCCCATATAGATGCTCGCCTTTGAAGCTACATCAACTCACGTGATGATCGGACTTGGTGTAGTGGGGTTGGTTCATGTAATCACCAAAAAGACACGAGGGATGTCGTTTTTGAGTGGGAGTTCATTAGTAATTTGGATTAGTCGAACTCAATTTGTCATAAATTAAATCAAAGTGAATTTGCATAGTTTGTTGTAGTCATTGGCATTCGTTCACTACCTTATGCTTAGTTTTTATTTGAGATAATAGAACTATAGAATTCTGGATATTTACTTTACGAACTGGTATCGTATTGTTTTGAATGACAATTTAAAGTTTATAAGTCCTATTGCAAACTTTTAACAAACTCTATTTACTCCATGAAGTTTAATAAGTAGTATTAAATCAAGAGTAAGAATTCCAATGTTAGTATCTAAAGTATCATGTTTGCCTCCATGATTATTGATATTCAAAAAGTTGTTTTAATATCAAGATTATATTGGAGCTGAAAATTGTTTCAGAAACCATCATGTGCGAAAGATATTGTGATATCTGAAACAATGTTTTTGGTTGCATTATGATAGAGTATAATTTAGCAAAATACATGTTCTCATATTGTATGAGAATTTGTGAAGGATGGAGATGCTAGGCATCCGAATCTACCAAAAAGTTTTGGGAACTGATATTATACTCGCGATTCTACCTTATAGGCTATAGTAGCTTGATCATGAAAGTTGTCATGACAAGGATGAATAGAAGATGTAAGTAAAATGTTTACTACACTAATAGATTACTAAAGAATGGATTTTTGAAAGAACACCAAACATTTGATGATGGTGATCCACTTCAAAGTGCAAGTCCAAAGGTATTAGTATTTGACTATATACGCTTTGCACCATGTGTCATGTTGATGACACCACTATTGATGTTGATAGATTCTTTTAAAAGAAAAGCAATTGCTGAAAGAGATTCTATAAAATATTTGGCAGAAAATAAAAGGTTGGAGATGTCCAACTTAGGTATATGGAAGATATACATGTTATGGCTATATTCCTTGCTTGTTAAACATTGTGGTTCTTAGGTATTGGATACCAAATTGGTTGGTATGAAGTGTCATATAGGACAACGCAATTCATGAACTACAATGGCCTAAGTAACTACCAAGAGAATGAGTGATGATGTTCATCGAAAACAAATAAAGTGTTATTGTGTTTTTCGTTGTCATCAAACCAAGCCTTCAAGATTTGTTTAAATAATTGTTATTTTGTTCCGGTATTATGAGAACAATGGTTGTTCAAATAATTACTGTATTCCATAAAGGATGGATAAACTTTTACAAGTCTAGTTGGAGAAATCACATCCATAAACACTATTGCTAAAATGTCGCAAGACAAATGATTGAAAGATCACTTATGAAGTGACATCACTGTTTGAATTATATTTGAAATAAAACATGAAGAAACTCCATGTTGATGGAATTTTGGAGTCCTTGATTTTGATCAATTGACGCATGTGAGACTTTCCTCGAGATAATTGAAACTCCGTTCATAGGCCAAAGAGGAACGGATGACTAGCTTATTGGAAATTGTGCATGCTGATGTGCATAAGTCCATTATGTGTAGCCATATGCGATGGATCTTTTTGCTTCATATGCTTTCTCCAAAAATTTGAGTGAATATATCTGTATATTTACTTAATAAGGAAGAAGTATGAAACATTTGAAAATTGTTCAAAGACTTTCAAGATGAAGTGGAAAATCATTGTAACAAGAAAATAAAGAGTTTATGATTCGATCATAAAGGAATATATTTGAGTTACATGTTTAGCAAAAACACCTAAGAATTGAGGAATTGTTCCATGATTTGTGTTTCCCGATAAACCATAGGAGTATGGCATATTCGAGAGATGAAATCAAACCATGTTTGACATGGTAAGATCAAAGGTGTCATTTATAAAACTGCCATTATGTTTTAAGGATTGAAGCTTTAGAGACTACCGCTTTTACACTGAAAAGAGCACCATCGTGATCCATTGAAATGACACCATATGAGTTATGGTTTGGGATAAAACCCGAATTGTCTTTTCTTAAATTTTGGTATGCTATGCATAAGTAAAATGTTTACAACCAAAGTCGGATAAGCACGTCTTTGTAGGTTATCCCAAAGAATTTGTTGGGAATTTCTCCATAACACCAAGGAAAAAAGAGTTTGTCGCTTGGAACGTCAAGTTTCTTGAGAAGGAACTTTTCGTGAAAAGTCAAGTGGTAGGACAATAGAACTTTGATAAGGTTGTTGAACCTTAGCTATATGTGCTAAGTAGCGCAGCGCCGAAAAGTGTCCCGGTGGCGGCCACAATGCTCATGGCTCTCGTGATTACAAAAGGTGTGATCTCGGAGACTAGAGTTCCTATAGAACCGTGTGGGTCGGTAAGAATCAAATAGTAAGATTTGATAAGCAAGTCGTTATTGTTTTGACAATGATGAACCGCCTACATGCAAAGAAGCGATGATGGGCCCTGACTCCATAAAATGACTAGAAGTCATAGAATCCGTGATAGTATCCATACACGAGAAAACAAGTTTCTGAACTTGGAAGACCCTCCGGAAAGGCGTGAAGCCTATCGGTCGTGTTTGGATCTATAAAGAAATAAGACATGGATGTTTAACATCTATGAAATAGTCAACATGTCGGAAACAAGTTTACGACAATGTTCAAGGAGTTGACTATGACAAGATTTGATCTTTCATAGTGATATATAGTCTTGACGAATTAATGTAGCAACCACTACATATAATTTGGTATATGGTAGTTGAATAAACAAAACAAGGTTCTTCTAATAGAACGGTAACCTAGGACATGTACATGACATGGTCCGAAGGGTTTTGTTAATTCAAAGGGTGCTAAAAGGGCATGTAAACTTCAATAGTTGAAGTAAGCATAGCGGAGTTGGAATCTTCACCATGATGAAACTGTTAAAAGAGTTTAAATTCATCGGAGATGATGAAGATGCTTGCATTTGCAAGAAATTAAGTGGGAGCGCTGAGACATATTTCTAATACATTATGTAGAGGACATATTGTTGATTGGAAATGATGTATCTTGTATTGACAGAAGTTAAGAATTTCATTAAAATAAGATTTCGATGAAAGACTTGGGCAAAACCGGAATATTAGGCATCAATATCTATATGGATAGATTAAGGCGCTAATATGGTTGTGCTAGACATACATATATGAGATATTGAAAGGGTTCAATATGGAAACAACAAGAAAGGTTCTTGCTGCATGGAAAGGATTGTATCAAAATTCAAGTGTTTCAACACTTGGTGAGTAAAATCACATGAAGATTTTGATCGATTATACCATGATATGTATATATCTAGAATGTCCTATGCTCTAAATGTTATGAGCATATACCAGAATGATTCATAAGATTATCATTGGACAATAGTAAAGATATCTTATGAGCTTTGGAAGAACTAAGGATATATCATGTATAAGTGACAAATAGTTAAAGGTAGTTCATTGTAAAGTGTTACATTGATACTAGTTTTGTCACAAGATACAAATTAAATTTATCTCAATTTAGACTATGGGTGGCACAATATAATGGAAAGGATGTTCCATGATGGATTTGGATGAGTTCCAAAGTTGAGATATTGTGACGGATACTACAACAAAAGGCTAAGTATATAACTACTATAGTAGCAGCAAAGGAGGGCATTTGTGTTAAGTAGTTTGTTATCAAACTAGGTGTGGTTCAAAGTGGGCTAATACTATGAAGATATATTGTGTGACAATAATATCAACATATTTTGAGCCGAACGAACTAAAGGTCTCACCAAAGGACCAAATTTATACAATGCCATCTCATTTGAGAATGAGTGATGCGTAGAGACGCAAAGACATGCAAATACACACGGACCTGAAACTGTCAGATCCAGAGATTATGTTAACCACTTGCAATTGCATATATGCAACACCAGAAAGCCATAGGTGTTCAATACGCAAAGTTTTTCAAACTAGATTATTGAATCTAGTGCAAGTGGGAGACTGAAGGGAATATGCCCGAGAGGCAATAATAAAGTGGTTATTATCTTATTCCATGTTTATGATAAATGTTTATTTTACATACTAGAATTGTATTGATCGGAAACATCAATACATGTGTGTTTAATAAACAAAAAGGGTTCCTAGTTATGCCTCTCTTATAGACTAGCTTGTTGATTAACAAGATGATCAAGGTTTCCTGATCATGGACATTGGATGTTGTTAATAACAAGGTCACACCATTGGTGGAATGATGTGATGAACATTCATCCGAAGTATAGCATTACGATCAAAGTCATTATGTTTATATTGCTATAACATCATACGAAGTAATCTTTATCCTTAGACCATGAGATGATGTTAATTGCTAACACCAGAAGAGTATCTTGATAACATCAAATGTCACACCGTAATAGGGTGACTATAAAGATGGGTTCAGTGCTACGAAGGTGTTATGTTGAGGCTCATGGATCAAGAGTGGAATTTGTCAATCCCGATGACGGATAGATATACTCTGGGCCCTCTCGGTGATATCACATTGAAATAGCTTGCAAGCAAGTGATGTGATCACTAGAATGTTATATCACGGGAACAAGAAAAGAGTGCATGTCGGTAACGAGATCAAACTAGGTATGGAGATACCGATGATCGAATCTCGGACATGTAATATATCGCGGGACAAAGGGATTTAGTTACTAGCATTAAAGGTTCTCACGATCACAGAAGTCATCGTTGAATGTGTAGGAGTCGAGATGGATCTCGTGTCCCGCTGCTGATTATTGATCGGAGAGGGGTCTCGATCATGTCTGCATTATTCGCGAACCGTAGGGTGACACACTTAAGGGATACCGACACCATTTGGAGCAAATATGTTTTAGATAAAGATTTAAGAAAACGCTGGAATTATTTCAATAGACACCGAAACTGTTTCGGGTGAAATTGCTGAAATTGGTTCTGCATGTAATATTGAAATGTTGCAGGGGGTTTTATGTGTATGTTTATTAATTAAAGTAATTAACAAAATTCTGAATAAAAATAATAAAAGAGTTTTATTAAATGAGAGAGCATTAAATTTGGAGAAATTTAATGCATTTAAAGTGGAGACTTTAAAAGGGAATGTGAAGAGGCATTTTAATGTGAAGGGGTTACCACCACATGAATGGAGGAGGTGAAGAGACACCTCCTCCATGCGCCGGCCATGAAGGAGGGGCACCTCCCCTCCTCCTATAAAGGCCACCCTCTCCTCACTTCTCACACACACCTCCTTATGAAGGATCTATCTCCCCCTCTAGTATTATTCCCCATGGTCTCGGATTAGGGAGATACATGTTCCCGGTGGCTTTATCTGGAAAGGAGTTGCTGCTTCCGCTGCTTTGCTGGAGTGAGGGACGGAGGTTGTCGGGGTACCGGACGTGTGTGCGATCACGGATGCACCGCTGCTTTGCGGTGCTGGACTTGGTGGTGCCGGAGCTGGATCTGATGGAAGTGCTGGAGCCGGACCTGCTGGACTTCATCACGATCTTGAGATCGGCAAGTGTACGACTACATCAACCACGAGTTCCTACTCGTTAACAAAGCTCGTTGTCTACGAGGGTAAGTTCTCGTTGGATGTATGTCCACCCGTTGCTTTGTACCTAGTAGATAGATCTTGGCGTGTAGTTCACACCGTAGGAAATTTTTTGTTTTCTATGCTGCGGACCCAACAGGTAGGTATGGTGGACTCTTTGGAATAACTTGGTTTAGGGAGTTGGATGCATGAGTGGAACTCATACTTTGTTGTGGAGGCTAGCAAAAGACTGGGAGCGACAAACTAAGAGAGCAATAATGGCCATAATCATGCAAAGCGACAAAACATTATTGATCAAAGGATAAAGTGATACTACAAGTTGAAAACTAAAGGATCATAAAGGCCTATGGTGACTTGAGATAGTCATAACATGGTGTGAGCATGCGCCAAGTCAACCCAAATAAAGCATCAAAGGAGAATACCACTATACTATGCTTTAATATGCTAAAACAACGCATGATTCATCCAAGACACATTAAGCAATCTCAATTGTTTATAACAAGTCATGCTACAGCAAAGAATACTAAGCATAAAGCCAAAACAATATCAAGCATGGCATGACAAAGCATAGGCCACAGTCAAAAACGAGCTCTTTTTGCCACATAAGCATGAACTTTCCTACTCTTTTCCAAACCAAACCAAACTATTTGCAAACCAATGTATGAAAGAGGGGTCCAACCAATTTATTCAGCAAACTAAGCAAACAAAAAACCAAAACGAAAACGAAAAAGAAGACGCTCCAAGAACAACACAACTGTGCATGAAACAATAAAAATGAAGCGTTTGGAAGAAACCTGGAATTTTTATTGATGAAGAAGGGGATGCCTTGGGCATCCCCAAGCTTTGACGCTTGTACTTCTTGGATATTTCTTGGGGTGACACGCGTGGCATCCCCAAGCTTGAGCTTTAGTCCATCCTTCATCTCATTACTCATTCCTTCCATACACCTGAAATTTTTCCTTCATACAAAACTTCACACAATCTTTATTAGCAACATTAGTGCACTCAAGATAAATAAGTCTTAAGGTTCAGTTCTAACACCAAATAAACTTCCGTTAGAACACTAGCTACTGTAGAACTTCCCTCAAAAAGCTCAATTACCCAAAAGAACTCAAAAAGGAACCAACAAGAAGCAAATGCAGAAAATAGCAGAAATATGTCAAAACAGACCAGCAGGTAAAGACGAATTTTTTCGAAGACCTTCTATTGCTCAAATAAAAAAGTGTTGAACTAACGAAAGTTAGATAACAAACTGGGGCAGAAGCACAAAACATTACAGCTCAATCCGACATACAGATCTGTCTCACGAATTTTTACGGTGAAGCACAAAAATCTGTTTTGAGACAGCAACTTTCCCAATCATTACTTCTCTCTCATTAGAGGTTACTCTTGGCACAAAAAGCAAATAAAAAGGATAAGGAGAGGTTATTACAGAGGTAATAACTTCCAAGACTCATCTAAAACTTTTGGGTTATCTCCCAATAAGTACTTTTCTTTAACGCCTTTAAGTTAGGCATAAGAAGCAAGAAAAAAATCAAGTGTTCTCAAATGAAGAAGCATTAAGACCAAATTTTGTTTTCATATGAGAAGCAAAAGAAATCTTTTCTCTCTTTTCAGGTAAGTGTTCTATACCTTTCTTGAATGGGAGTTGATATTTAATGGTGCCTTCTTTCATATCAATGATGGCACCAACAGTTCTAAGAAAAGGTCTTTGCAAAGTAATAGGACAAGAAGCATTGTATTCAACATCCAAAACATAGAAATCAACGGGGACATAGGAATCGTTAACCATAATAAGAACATCATTAAGACTCCCCATGAGTTTCTTTTTAGCATTATCATCAAGTGGGACATTCAAATAACAATCTTCAAGAGGAGGCAAATCAAGCATATCATAAATCCTTCTAGGCATAATAGAAACACTACTATCAAGATCACATAAAGCTTTGAAATCAAAGTCATGCACTTTCATATTAATGATGGGTTCCCAACCATCTTCTTGTTTTATAGGAATAGAAGCTTTATGTTTCATCTTTTCTTCTTTAATATTTATGAGAGCATCAGTAATGTGTTTTATAAAGGCCATGTTCATAGCACTAGCATTAGGACTTTTAGCAAGCTTTTGTAGAAACTTAATAACTTCAGAGATATTGCAACCATCAAGATCAAAACCATAATTATCATCTAAAGTAGTAGAACTATTACTAGCCTCAACACTAGTGGTGGTAATAGTATAAACACTAATGTTTCTAGCAATTTCATCTTCTCTTTTCCACTTAGCATGTAATTCAGCTAATAGTCTAACATTTTCATCAATTCTTACTTGTATAGCATTAGTAGCTGCAAAGGGATTATCATTAGTTTCAGGTTTAGCAGCCATTTTATTGATCAAAGAGGATTGAGCTTTAGACAAAGATGATATATTTCTTTCAGCATTAGAGAGTTTCAATTGTAAACTAGGAATTTCCCTATTTAGACTCTCGAGTTGATGGCTAATGTTCTTCAAAATGGTAGATTGTTCCTCCATAGTTTTAGTGAATAGTTTATTTTGCTCATATTGCATTTGCATGAAGTTTTTAGTGGCTCTTTCAATTTCTAAAATTCTTCCTTCACTAGGTAATCCAGGTTTACCATTATAACCATAAGTATTATTAGGAGGGTAGGGCCTATAATTGTTATTACGATAAGCATTGTTGCCAAAGTTGTTATTTCTTATGAAGTTCACATCAACTTGCTCTTCTTGAGCAACCAAAGAGGCAAAAGGAACATTATTTGGATTAATATGGGCTTTCCCATTAACAAGCATGGACATAATAATATCAATCTTATCACTCAAGGAGGAAGTTTCCTCAACATAATTTACCTTCCTACCTTGTGGAGCTCTCTCAGTATGCCATTCAGAATAATTAACCATCATATTGTCCAGAAGTTTTGTTGCAGCACCCAAAGTGATGGTCATAAAGGTACCTCCAGCAGTAGAATCCAATAGGTTACTTGAAGAATAGTTCAATCCTGCATAAAAAGTTTGGATGATCATCCAAGCTGTCAGTCCATGAGTGGGACAATTCTTTACCAAAGATTTCATTCTTTCCCAAGCTTGAGCAACATGTTCATTATCAAGTTGTTTAAACTTCATTATTTCACTTCTCATATATATAATCTTAGCAGGAGGATAGTATTTTCCAATAAAAGCATCTTTGCATTTAGTCCAAGAATCAATACTATTCCTAGTTAAGGAATTCAACCATTCTTTAGCTTTTCCTCTCAAAGAGAAAGGAAACAATTTCAGCTTAATAATATCACCATCTATATCCCTATGCTTTTGCATCTCACAAAGTTCAACAAAGTTATTTAGATGGGAAGCAACATCTTCATTACCAATACCAGAAAATTGCTCTCTCATAACAAGATTGAGTAAAGCAGGTTTTATCTCAAAGAAAGTATTTTCAGGCATAGGTGGAGCAATATGTGTGCTCATAAAATCATTGTTGTTGGTGCTAGTGAAGTCACACAACTTAGTGTTTTCAACAGTAGTCATTTTTTTGGGGTTTCAAATAAGAAAGCAAACTAGTAAAACTAATTTTTTTTGTGTTTTTGATAACAAAACAAGCAAACAGAGCAAAAAGAAAACTAAGCAAAACAAAAACAACAAAGTAAAGATATTGGTTATGAGGGACTCCCCTTGTGAAGATGTCCTTGACTCCCCGGCAACAACGCCAGAAAAATGCTTGATGGCTCAGTGCACGGCTCCCAGAAAAATGCTTGATGGCGGTGTTGATGTAGAGCTCGTTGGGAACCCCAAGGGGAAGGTATGATGAGCATAGCAGCAAGTTTCCCTCAGTATGAAACCAAGGTTTAATCGAACCAGTAGGAGCAAGGAAACACCCCAAAGGTGTTACTATCTGAGCTTTGGCAGGGCGCACTACCGGTGCTAGTAGCAACGTGGAGACCTGCACAACACAACCACAAAACTTTGTCCCCAACTTGCGATGAGGTTGTCAATCTCACCGCGTTTTGTGGTAAACAAAGGATTAAACGTATCGAATGGAAAGAAGTAAAAGTTTGCAGAAAGTAAACATAAAGAAGTAAACAGTTATAGATTGTATGTAAAGAAAGAGGACCGGGATCCATAGTTCACTAGAGGTGGCTCTCCTTAGATAGATAACATGTTGGATGAACAAATTACAGCGGGGCAATTGACAAACACTAAGAAAGCAATACATGCATATACTAATCATCTTGACTCCTTTGAGACTTGATTGGGCATTACAACATTATACATAGACTGCCATCCAACTGCATCTATGACTAATAATCCACCTTCAGGTTATCATCCGAACCCCCTCCAGTATTAAGTTGCAAGCAACAGATTATTGCTTTACGAATTGCGTGTAAAGTAAGCAATACGATTGTTTTATGAACAAAGGATTGTTGTTTTCTCCCTAGTAGCAACAACACATCTAGTACCTTAGAGATTTCTATCACTTCCCCAGATTACTAGAGGCATGAACCCACTATCGAGCATAAATACTAACTCTTGGAGTTGCTAGCATCTACTTGGCCAAGATAGCTACTAACAACGGAAAGCATGCAAGATCACAAATAACAAAGACATGATAGAATCAATAATCAATCTGAAATAGAATCTCAATATCCATAGGATCCCCGCCAACACAACATACAGAATTACAAATAGATGATCTTGATCATGAACGGAGCTCACAAGATATAAACATGATAGCACAAAGGAGGAGAACCAGCCATCTAGCTACTACATGGATTCGTAGTCCAAGGATGAACTACTCACGCATCACACCGGAGGCTTGCATGGTGATGAAGAAGGCCTCTAGGGTGAATTCCCCTCTCCGGCAGGGTGCCGGGAAGAGCTTCAGATCCCTCCCGATCTAGGGATGGAGATGACGGCGCTCTGAACTCTTCGTGGATTTTTTGCCGGGTCCTTAGGGTTTTCGTCCGAGGGCAATATATAGGCGGAAGGAGAGGCCGAGGGGTGCGGCGGCCACACCACCTGGCGCGGGCCTGGCCGCTGCCAGTGGTGTGGTGGCCCCGGCCCTCTCGATCTCGTACGCACTTGATGACATCCGGAAAAATAGGCACTTTGGCTTTTGTCCCGTCCAATTCCGAGAATATTCATTTTCTGACTTTCCTAGAACCAAAAACAGCAGAAAACAGGCAGCTGGCACTATGGCTCTTGTTAATAGGTTAGTCCAAGAAATCATATGAAAAGTACTCCAAAGTTGGAACAAAACACAAGAAAGTGGATAAAACCAAGCTTGGAACATCAAAAATTATAGATACAGTTGCAATGTATCAGAGGGGAGAGGCTAGAGTGGGCCAGGGTGGCCACACCACCTCCAGGCGCAGCCTAGGGCTGCCCGCGCCAGGGGTGGTGTGGGCCCCCTGTTGCCCATCTCTACTCCGTCTTCTGGCATCCTTAGTCTTCTGGAAAAATAGGATTTTCCGTATATTTTCCCGGATTTTCTGATCTTCACGAATTTTGCCTCCAAACAGCACTTTTTCCATCGGAATCCTGACTGCAGTGGTCCATGCTCCAAAAGTCATCAACCATGCAAAAACAGATGAAATAACATAAGTATCACCTCTCAATACGAAATATATCAAAGAATAATAGTGAATTAAGACATAGAATAGTGATGCAAAATGGGCATATCATGCTCCAACACATACTCCAACCAAGCCATCTCGATGAATTGGAAGAGAAGAAACCATCCTCGATGGTAATTTCGAAGATGCAATAGTTGGATGTTAGATAGAGCACCATCACACGGTACGAATACATCAAGAAATGAAGAAAGAATAGTAACTTGGAAAACATACAATATTGTGTATCTCAATATTCGTCCTTGTCAAGCAAGTGAAAAATGGCAGGCCAATGAAGGAAATTGTTGGAGGAAAGTTATTGATGAGGTATTTTAGTATAGGTAATCTTGTATCTTTGAGATATATTGCAGAATCCTATGGGTGTTGATCACCTTCTCCAACATCATCATCGCCATTATCCTCATCGCCACCCTCATCGAAATAGACGACAATGATCCTTGTTCTAGGAGCTCCTATTACAAAAAAATAAGTACACACCTGCGACGTTATTGGTTCTGGGTAATGAACCTCCTCCATTCTGCACCTTCAATGTGAGTTCTTGTTCGCTTTTTATGCGCATAAACATCATATGTTTGCTTAAGAGCCCGAAAGTTTACGCTACATCTTGTTATTTTATTGAATTCCAACCTTACATGGGATAGTCTGTGCATGGGATAGTCTGTGCATCAAAATCACAAATTACATAAATGATAATAGTATAAAAGGAAAATTGAATGAATGTATATATGGAAAATTATACATAGTAAATAATGCTCAGATCGAACCTAAGACAGAGACTGAATAGTGAGCCAACTGACACACTTTCCTTACTGCAATCACTGAAACAAACTTGACATGACGACATATCCTATACAAGAAAATAAGTGTGAACTATAAAGTTCCTAGCCATTTTATCTAACACTATATGATGAATCTAACACTATAATCAACTACACATATCCTCTATTATAAGAACAAACGATCCATTTTATCTAACAACACTATAATCAACTAGAAATATCCTCTAGTATATGATTAATCTAGAAATTTTATCTTTGGCATTTCTCCCAAGTGCGTGAATAATTCTTTGGAAGGTTTTTACGGATTTCAATCAGCATATTTGTGCCCAAAAAATATTGTTTTAATTGTATTGTCCATCAACTCCTTTAATCATGGGATCCTTGTGAAACATGCATAAAATATGTGTGTGAGTCCGGTAAAATACCAAAATCCTTATATTAGTCATATAAAAACATAACATAAACATGCTGAAAAAATCCACTCATGAGTCCGCAAATTAAAGCATGCGCCATATGGTTGTCCCCATGCTTAAATGTAATAAACGATTTTAACAAATCCTCCTTCGATAATTCTAATTTTAGAATGTATTGCAGATCTCTACTAGCTAAAAATATACAGTGTTCCGTCAAAGAGCATTTGCTCGCAGCTTCGTCCACCCCTACCTCCTACTAGTGGGGAAACATTTTTTGGTGGCGTTTGAAAAATGAAGTTAGTGGCGTTCAAGCTGGCAGATCCGACTCATATTAAGAGCAAAAAAGATGACGTCAGGGTTCAATGTGTTGGAAGTTGTGGGAGAGAACATCGAGAGGGATGCAGAGCATCTTGTGCAGAAGCTAATCACCCAGGAGGGCAGGGACCTTAAGGTGGTGGCCATCGTTGGGCAGGGTGGCATAGGAAAGAGCCTCCTCGCCAAGAAGATCTTCGCAAGCGAGGTCATTAAGGACAAGTTCAAAACCAAGATATGGTTGAGCGTCACTCAACACTTCGACAAGGTGGACCTGCTAAGGTCTGCCATCACCCACGCCGGGGGGGAGCACAATGAAGAGAGGGATGAGTCCATCCTCGAGGGGACCCTCACCAAGGCCCTGTCGACAAACAAGTTTATACTAGTCTTGGATGATGTATGGAGTGACACAGCATGGAAAGACATGCTACAAGTCCCCATTGCTAACGCCAGTTGTACTCAGTCGGGAAGTTATGTCTTGGTCACCTCTAGAATGGAAGATATTGTTCAGACGATGGGAGCCTCCAGAGGCGACCTACTGCGTGTCAGAAAACTAGACGATGAAGATGCTTGGTCATTGCTCAAGAAACAGCTGCCGCAGACAGATCAGGTCAGTACGTAGCTCAGTACTTGATACACACACTGAAAATTTTCTCTTTACTGCTTGTTTATTTGGAGTACTCTATATATATCTTTCATGGTTGTGCAGTAGTTGTATGTTTTGTCTAAGTTACGTTTTGTTAGATTTTGACTAGGACGAACACAAATATATATACCAATTGTTTGTAATACAAGAACACATGTTTTATGATGAACTTAATAGAACTAATTTGGTATCTTGATCATAACATTTTACTATAAACTTGACCAAACTTAGGTGAACTCGAAAATACTTCAATTCTGAAACATAGGGAGGACTCTGCAACATGCATGCAAGTGCCTATATGCATAATAAAGTATAGGTTTGAGAAGTAGTTTTGTGATTTTGCACTAATCTTTACTCTCAAGATGCAAAATATGCATAAATTACAAAATTCATATGATGTACACTAATACAGTTTATGTGATATAAATTTTCACTAATTTATTTTTAATATTATAATTTTTGAAAAATATTAATATATATGTTGAATCAATAGATTGTTTAGTCAATTTGATTTTTTTTGGAAATGGATGCTTTATTACTATAATAGTAACATTACACCCGACCTCTGACCTCTGCATACCAAGATGCACACAGCCGACAACCATCCAAAATTATACACAAAAATAGACCAACTAGGCGAGAAGTACATAATCGTTTGATTAAACGAAACATCTAGGAAGATGAAAGTTCAATCCTCATATTACTTTGCCATCCATGACGGGAAAAATATATCTCGCCGTATCCTCTAATCATGTACAACACTCTATAAATAGGTCTCGAAACTACACACGTTGTAAAGAGGACCATAGACGGAGAGTAACCATGCTCCGGTAGATAACCTGCAAATTAGAAGATATTTTATCATTAAAAATATTTTCATTTCTACATAGTCATAGTGGCCAAATAATGGCAAGCGCTCCCACACTAAACATAATTCAGTATTTATCAGCAATCTCATATAACCAATTACCAAATACATTGGCAACAGAACGGGGAGGAGATAATCCAGACGTTGTTTGGATGATTGACCATATAGAACAAGCAAAATTACATTGAAATAATAAATGTTTAATTGTCTCATCTTGATGAAAAAAACACATTGCTTGCTTCCTTGCCAATTTCGTTTTATAAGATTGTCTTTTGTGAATAATTCCTCTACATAAGTACCATGCGAATACTTTCGTCTTTAAAGGAATTTTCATCTTCCAGATTTTCTTATTATCATCAACTGGAACATCTGGTTGAATCAGCCTCCTATACATTGAATCTACCGAGAATTTACCACTCTCTAGTAAATTCCAACTGAACACATCATAACCCTCAGACAATTGTACCGTGGTTAATTTAAATAAAAGATCGTTCCACGATACTAGTCTAGGACCAATGAGATCATGCCTGAACGTCACATTTGGAGGTTTCGATTCCATCACAATGGAAATTGTAACTTCTTTGTGTCGCACAATATTGTATAGAGTAGGATATTATTCTAGGAGAGTAACCTGACCAAGCCATTTATCCTCCAAAAACTGTATATGTGATCCATCCTTGATATTAAAGGTCCCAAATTGAAAGAAATTCTTTTTAGAAGCTATGAGGCCAGCCAAAAATGCGAATCTCCAGGCTTTCATAGCACTTGAGACACTGCTTTTGAGCCAACATATTTCCTCTAAAGAATGGTTTGCCAGACACCGTCCTCTGTGAGTAGCTTAAAAAGCCATTTACCCAGAAGAACGGTGTTCTTGACCTGTAGGTCGTGAATACCAAGACCATCCTGGTCTTTTGGACGGCAAACCACACTCTATTTGGCCAGTTGATATTTATTTTTCTCACTATCTCCCTGCCAAAAGAATCTTGAACGGAAATAATCCAATCTTTTCAAGACTCCCTTTGATAAGTGGAAAAACGAGATCATATACAATATCATATTCGTGAGTTTATGAGTACAAGTCTTCCACCCAGAGATAGCAATTTTCCATTCCAACTACTAAGCCTTTTTTGTAGTCTTTCCTCGATGAGTTTCCTCTTAGCATTTGTAAGTCTCTGATAGTGAATGAGGATACCCAAATAGTTGATTGGAAACTGACTTTGCCCGTAGCCAAAGAGATCGGCATACAGGTGAGCCTCGTCCTGGGCCTCGCCAAAACTATACAACGCTCTTTTATGGAAGTTTATCTTCAATCCAGAAAGCTGATCAAATACTGATAAGATTAACTTCAGATTCTTGGCCTTTTCCAAATCGTTTTCCGTAAATAAAATTGTATAATCAGCATACTGAAGAATGGAGAGTCTACTCCTTCAATCTGGCCATCGGCCTTCACTCTCTCGATCAAGATAGCCAACATATCAGCCACTATATTAAATAGTATTGGTGATAATGGGTCACCCTGTCTTAATATTTTTTTGTCTGGAAGTATTTGCCAACATCATCATTGACTTTGATGGCCACGCTCCCTCCCGATACAAAGGATTGAATAAGATCTCGCCACTCCTATGAAAATCCTTTCATACGGAGCGCTTGCTAAAGGAAAAATCACTTAACTTTATCGTAAGACTTCTCGAAATCAATCTTAAACAATACCCCATTCAACTTTTTTACTATGTAGTTCTGAAAATCTTAGTCAATTTTATGTTATTGGTGTATCCATTACCATTCCATCACACAAAAGAATCTATATAATTCGATGGGACTAAAATTAACTCAAGCTCACTATGTCATTACTAGGCATTACATCTAAAAATATATTAGAATCCTGCTCCAAATTCTTTATATAAATGTTAAGGTATGTGCTAAGAGGAGTCTATCAATTTTGACACGAGGAGACATCACACGTGACATAAAATATAATTGCACTCACCTATATCGCGCAAGCATTATGAATTCACCATGAGCATTATACTATACTAAAAAGTAAAAGTAATGTTCGCATCACCATAACTAATTCCAGCCCACACAATACAACAATTAATCCTTTGGTAGTCAAACCCCTTTGCAAATCATAAATCAATTTTATTTCAAATAGCTCTTCTAGGACAACAGTTGTAAATCTACACTATTTAGTAATAAATCCAACTAATTTTTTTGAAACACAGTACAAACGCAGACGCTCACAATGCGTATAAACACTCACCCCTATGAACGCACGCACGCACACCCTACTCCTATGAGCACCTCCGAGAGACTGAGTCGCCGGGTCTTGAAATTGACGAAGTCACCGCAGGCGCCTCGCTATCGACGGGAATGTCGCCTCCTACTGAAAGAATATTCTGCCTTCATGAGACACCAAAGCATCAAACCTGGGGTTTGAACTCTAGTGGAATGGGGGTACCACTGCCCTCCTAACCATCCAACCACAGGTTGGTTCTCAAATCCAACTAATTTTGTTAGTGGCAAGAGAATAATTCCACCATATATCATGTGGACTTCTACATTTTACTTAGGTCAAGAAGTTAAAAAATATATTCTAGTTGCTGCTGAAAACTGATTGTCGGCTATCAACATGAATGCCCCGATACTAGACCACAATGGCGCATGCCAGCTATTCATTTGATGATTTGGCAGTTGCATGTGGTTCCTTTCGAATAAATAGGAAATGAAAGAACAGTGAACTGAACACACAACTTCGAGGAAATGAATGGAAAAGTTAAAACATTGTGGCAGGCTTCCACACATCAAAATATATGTGTTTGAAAGGGATCTCCTATAGAATGCAATGCATACATATACACACTCAAATTAACCTATATTTTGCAAGATTAAATTGGTAGCTTTTGGATTGCTATAAAGTTGCTATCTCCCATTCAACCACCAACTGCAAAAATTGGATACCATTTCAACGGATCTTGATCATAAAACTTACCCGCCAATATCAATGTAGAGTTCTAAGCTGTAGATCCTTATGCTGCAAAGTTGCTATCTCCCATTCAACCACCAACTGCAAAAATTGGGAGAGAGAGAGAGAGAGTTTGTGTGTGTGTGAGTGGTGTGTGGTTGCCATGGGGCTTGGCGGTGACATTGTTTAGCGTAATTAATTGGGTCCTTGAAAATATTTATCGCACCAGGAGCAGAATTTTTACATGACACATGACAGGTTAATAAAAATGAAAACATAATTCATAAGCCTTTAATGAGATTTATGGATATAGTATGAGTTGTCTAAAAACCCAACTTGGCCATTTTCTTATGGTATAGGAATAGAATATTTGAAAACAATTGTGGTTTATAATTATTTCTAAAGTTTCTACATTTTCATTCAAATTTATTTTGCCTTGTTTTCTATGTTCATGGGTTATTAATTCTAAGTTTACTCTATATTTGGATGTGGCAAACAGTTTTGAGGGAAGTCCATTTTTTATTTAATATGGAATCACACTTTTATTTGTCCAACAATTTTCCATTATTTGTGGATACCACACATGCATTATTATGATTTTATTGCTGAAGTGAGCTATTTTATATGTGATTTTTGTGTATGACATAACCTTTAATAGAATCATAGTTCACTACATTAGTAATACATGCTTTTAGATTATAATTGTTTAGTCTTAACCTAATGTACCCATTAAATATGAATATGTGTACGTGCATCTATATATCTTTCAATAATGAAGTACTCTATACTGCTTGCAGGTTACAAGTGAAAGTAATTTTGATCATCTAAAAGATATCGGGGTGAATATTATTAGAAAATGTGACGGTTTACCACTTGCTATTAAAGTGATGGGAGGACTTTTAAGCACAAGACGCCCAAGTAAACTTGAGTGGGAAAATATTATCTATAAAATTATTGAATGGAAAGAAAACGGGTTGCATGTGGAATTGAACTCATCGCTACACCTGAGCTATGATGATTTATCTCCAGAGTTGAAGCAATGCTTTCTACATTACTCACTTTTTGTTAAGGGTTCAGCACCTAGCATCATTACAGTTATTAGCATGTGGATAAGTGAAGGGTTCATTCAAGGTAACAGGAGGTCAGAATCAAGCGGGCCTAATCTAGAAGAAATAGGAACTGAGTACCACCGAGAATTGGTCGCTAGGAACCTTTTGGAGCTTGTTTGTTCCTTTGCTCAGTTTGTTGCTAGGGAAGAAGCCCTTGTGGTTCATAAGGAGCAAACTGACATTACAAATCTTCTTTTGACAATCAAAAATGTACGACGCCTGTCTATAACACTAGAAGATTCAATATTAGAGTGGAGAATCCTAGAAAATCTAGAATCACTGAGAACATTACTGATAAACTGTAGAATTAAACCTGGTGGTTCATTGGCTAGTTTTACCAGCTTACGGGTGCTAAGTATAGAATCTGCTGAGTGTGACTGGATCATAGTTTTTTGTGTCAGTTGAGGCTCCTTAGGTACCTGACACTCCTTAGGTATCTAGACTGCCAGAAGACATTCATAAGATGAAGTTCCTTGAGCACATAGCGCTCATCAACTGCATGAGGCTCAACAAGCTTCCTGACAGCATTACAAAGCTAGAGCGTTTGAGATTTCTGTCATTAAGTGGGTGCAATGTTGATGTTCTACCAGTGGGGTTTGGTGCCTTCAAAAAATTGACAGTGGTCTTTTGTTTCCCAGCAAAGATGTATGAGGATTGGTGTAATTTAGAAGAGTTGGGGCCTCTTTGTGATCCGAGGTATCTTTCAATAATGTATCTAGAAAATGTGCCCGACAGTCCAACAGCTGCAAGGGCCATGATTAGCAACAAGACGTGTCTAGTCTATTTGCACTTGAGCTGTTACAGATTTAATGATATGAGAGAGAAGGCAGAAGAGGAACAAACTACGGAGGAGGAGGAACAACAAATTGAGGAAGTATTCAATGGGTTGTGCCCTCCACCTTCCCTTGAGGTTTTATTCTTGACAAGATACTTTGGTCATCGACTGCCAATTTGGATGCAAGCTCCAGCAACTACTGCCTTCAAGAGCTTGAGGTTTGTTAGTCTATGGTGTCTATCCAACTGCAACCAACTACCTAATGGAAAAGTTAGTCTATGATGCTCAACTTGGAAGATATACAAGTTCACAACCGTGCCATGCTGCTGTTCACGTGCTAAAGACTGTAATGCAAGTATGTACTGTCTCCTTTGTGATTATCATATTAGAACCTGTTTTGCTGCTCATGCATATCAAAAATATTGTAGAGGCGATATAAACTTTTCCGTTGATTGATTTTGCTGCTGTTAATACATACGGCACCATTGATTTATTTTCTTGTTCCCTGTTTATTGTATCGCTGCATATATAGCTGAGTCTACCACACCTGTCGGCGTTAGAGCACAGAAATATATTGGAGGGAGCTATTTACCTGCTCACCGGTCGGTATGAAAACAAGAATTTTTGCAGAGATACTTGTGGATTACTAGTATGGAAGAAGAAAATTTGTTTCGTTTTGTTCAGGATTTGAGGTGCGAGCAAGTCCCCAGCGTGACCAAATTTTTACCTATGTGCGCGCGGCGAGCAGCTCGGGGTCCGAGGACACACCCCAAATCAAGGTAGGGTGGCCGAGACAACGACCACCCCCAAATCTCCGGGCGGAGCAGAGGAGGGTGAGCGAAGAAGCATCGTGAGCGCCTCATCTGAGCTCCCGTTCAACTTTGTGGTCAGGCCGTCCGGCTGCGTAGAGCTGCTGCCTTGCCAAGGTCCTGATCGATTCTTCCTACAGTATGCCATTCAAAATCAGGATGGTCTAATTCTAGATTACGCTTAAACTTTTCCTATACAAAAGGAATCTTCATTTTCATCTCCTTATTTTCAGTACTTATAAACAACAGCTAGTCAGAGAGGCCTGTCTGTATATTCAGAATAATCGTACAAGTACATTGGACATATTCAGAATTTTATTGGTTACTGAAAAAAGACAACTAGAATGTGAGAACAATAGTTCCGAATTGTTTTGTGCAATTTACAATTTTTTAATATCTCAAATTCAAAATAAAATTTTTAAACGTACATATATTTAATAGCATAAAAATCCCGAAGTATTTTTCTCACATTCTATATCAAATGTTCCACTTAACTGCAAAGTTTCAAGTACAAACATTGTATGGTATGAGAGTTACAAAGAAGATAAATTCTTTCAGAGGAAAAAAAGGCTAACGCGGATCTAGATGCACCTATGAACGACCCAGATAGGGGTGTACACCTGAGTGACTGCTCAGAAAATCTTGTTTCAAAGAACTAAGGCCAATGTATGGCCATGTGTTCTATATTAGTCCCCATGAATACAATATGAGTATTGAGAGTAAGCCACCCGGATTATTAGATCGAGCTTTAGAAAACCTTCTCAACGGTGGAGAGTTGAACCTGCTACCAGAGAAGAGGCGCTTGGGCTGTTTTCGGTTTCCTAATCGCACGAGATCCATCGATGGACAATGCGCCACCAGCCAGAGACTGGTCGCTGATGCCTCTCGAGGCGCTCGTAGCGCGAGACGGCAAAGGTGCCAGACGTGTGACATGTCGTGGAGATGGATAACTACAAGATCGAGGCCAATGTGTGTCGTTGGATTGAAGACATGTACGCCGAGAGGGGGTCCTCGAGGCATGTGGTGAAAGGGGGGTGTGAGACGACGGTATCCGGGACGGTGAGCACACAAGGTTTATCCAGGTTCGAATCCGCCAGCTTTGGACGAATCCTACTCATGTTAGCAATCCAGTAATACTGCAGAGCCAGAAGTATAGATTACAAGAGAGGTTCGCCTGTGCGAGTTGAGATTGTAGATTGTGGGTGCCCTAAAGGCTGGTCGCTAGGACGGCTTATATCGATACCCGACCTAGGGTTACAGGAGAGACCTATCTGGCTACGACTAAGAGTCAGTTATAGAGTACATCTTGAACTACAAGTAACTAAGCATGGCTAAGTCGATAAGTCCTCTAGGCCTTCCCGTAGCCAGATAGAACTCCGTCTTCTCTCTCTGACTAGGCTGTCCGTGAAGCAAAGCTCTAACCCGAAGTGGGCCACCCTGGTCAGTGAGTCACAGTGGGTATACCCGGAAAGTATATCCCCAACAGTAACCCCTGGAAGCCTCCAAGATCCAGAGTTGGATTATATCATCTAGCTTGATCTATCTTCGGCTTGCAGAATTTTGAAGGGTCCTGAAACTCAAAATAAAAAGTAGTATCCGAGTCTCAAATTGAGTCGGACCTATGAATATGTCATTCGGTTTTCCAACTTGAAATTCAAACTAAGCCAGAACTTGGTCTCTGACGTAACCTGACATCAGTTAAGGTCAAGTAATGTCACTGACAAACATTTCTGATAGTGTGACCGTTAGTGGGTCCGTTTATCACAAAACCGAGGAGTCGTTTAATGCATGCACGGAGATCGAGGAGGCGTAATTTTCTCGAAGAGGTTACTAAGTTCCTTCGACGATGCATGGCACGTTCACCGTTTGTTTCACACGAATCTTGACACAAGCGAGGCATATAAGGGGTTTATATATCCGTATTCTTCCTCACCAGCGTCCTTGCCTTCTTCCTCCCAATGACACTACGTCCTTGCCCTCCTTTTCCTTCCCCCAAATCGCACAGTGTCGCCCATCGAAAAGCCACCACTACCACCAAAATGGCTGACGCGTCTTCATCCGGTACGGCAGCGACCACGACGGCGACCTCTGCAGCGGTGGAGAAGGAGAATTTCCGTGGAGTGTGGATCTCATGCATCCTCGATGACGATAAGTTACGCGTCATCGAGAAGGAAGGTCTCCTCCTCGCCGTCGACTGGCGGAGCGGCTTCGACGAGGTCGTCCCCACTCCTCACGTTGACGAGAGGGTTCACTTTGGCACTCACCTCGATAGAGGTTTAAGCTTCCCCCTCCTTAGAGTTCTTCTCTGAGATTGTAGATTATTATGGAGTTCAATTCCACAACTTCCCCCGAACATGATTTTAGAACTTAGAGCTTATGCTTCCTTGTGTGAGGGTTATCTTGGAATAAAACCAAGTCTTGTTCTGATACTAATTTGATACCAGGAGAAATTCCATCACTTTCGATAATCCCTACATTACCGGAACTCTTATCTTGACTCTTAGGAGAGACCGAGCCTACCCCAAGATTAAAGCTAGCGAGTCGGTGAAGAAATGGTCGTCCATGTTATTTTACCATAAGGACAAACCGACTCCCGGCAAAGAATCTGCTTTGCCGGCTTTTGTTGACGGTGCCGTCGCGCCCCAAGAGTCCTGGGATGTGGATGCTCCGGCTCTTTCTGATGATCTGGTCCTCGCCAAGAGGAGGATCGAATACCTGATGAAGCACAAGGGTCTGAAGGGATCCGACCTGATCCATTGATGGCTGGCACGCCGGATTCAACCCCTTCAATACCATGGTGACCGGCTCATGTACACAGTCACCATGAACAAAAAGGACAATCTCAGAATCAGCCCGCTCTCAATCCCAAACAAAGAATATGAGACCTAGATCAAATGGTTGATCAAGGAGCGGGCTGAGAGGAAGATTCCAGATCTCTCTCTAGATATGTACACTGGTGATGAACCTTTAACACCAGTAAGTTTTTCGGCTGTTTCCTTCATACTCAATTACTTGCTCATCTATACTTTTTAGCTTTGCAATACTAAGATAATGTCTCTTTCAACTTGCTAACCTCCCCAAGTTGGAGCTTGCTCCTCTCGAGGGATATCCACCTGAGGATCCTGAAGGGAATATGCCCTGAGAGGCAATAATAAAGTTGTTATTATGTATTCCTTGTATATGATAGATGTTTATTTTGCATGCTACAATTGTATTGATAGGAAACATCAATACATGTGTGTTTAATAAACAAAAAGGGTTCCTAGTCATGCCTCTCTTATAGACTAGCTTGTTGATTAACAGGATGATCAAGGTTTCCTGATCATAGACATTGGATGTTGTTAATAACAAGGTCACACCATTGGTGGAATGATGTGATGAACATTCATCCGAAGTATAGCATTACGATCAATTCATTGTGTTTATATTGCTATAACATCATACGAAGTAATCTTTATCCTTAGACCATGAGATCATGTTAATTGCTAACACCAGAAGAGTATCTTGATAACATCAAACGTCACACCGTAACAGGGTGACTATAAAGATGGGATCAGTGCTACGAAGGTGTTATGTTGAGGCTCATGGATCAAGAGTGGAATTTGTCAATCCAGATGACGGATAGATATACTCTGGGCCCTCTCGGTGATATCACATTAGGATAGCTTGCAAGCAAGTGATGTGATCACTAGAATGTTATATCACGGGAACAAGAAAAGAGTGCATGTCGAGTAGCGATATCAAACTAGGTATGGAGATACCGATGATCGAATCTCGGACATGTAATATATCGAGAGACAAAGGGATTTAGTTACAAGCGTTAAAGGTTCTCACGATCATAGGAGTCATCGTTGAATGTGTAGGAGTCAGTACGGATCTCCGTGTCCTGCTGATTATTGATCGGAGAAGGGTCTCGATCATGTCGCATTATTCGTGAACCGTAGGGTGGCACACTTAAGAGTTACGGATACCATTTTGGAGCACATATGTTTTGACATTTAAAGAATTGCAAAGCGCAGGAATTGTTTCAATAGAAACCAGAAATTGTTTCGGGTGAAATTGCAGAAGGTGGTTCTGCATGTGATATTGAAATATTGCAAGGGGCTATATGTGAATGTTTGTTAATTAAAGTAATTAACAAAATTCTGAATAAATTTAATAAAAGAGTTTTATTAAATGAGAGAGCATTAAATTTGGAGAAACTTAATGCATTTAAAGTGGAGACTTTAAAAGGGAATGTGAAGAGGCATTTTAATGTGGAGGAGTTACCACCACATGAACGGGGGAGGTGAGGGGTCACCCCCCATGCGCCGGCCATGGAGAGAGGGGCACCCCCCATGCGCCGGCCATGGTTGATATGTGGGTGATGATGATCATGTTATTGCATCTTCTATGTACTTTGGATATTGGTGGCATAGTGGGATGAAGCGGCCCGGACCAATCTTACATGTTATCGTACATGAGACCGGTTCCCACGGTGACATGCAACTTGTTTTGAATAAGTGGATGGCGGGTGTCTGTCTCTCCTACTATAGTCAATATCTGATTTACAACGAGATGCTAATAACTTGGTTATCCTCGTTGTGGTTCATGTTCATAGGTTAGACAGGTTCTATCTCCGAAAGCCCTAAGCCACGTAAAACTTGCAATTGATAAATTAGAGGCGTCTAGTTTAGATCGTTGCTGGGCTAGTGTTTTGATATGGTATTGTTGTAAGTAGATGTATGATAGATACTCTTACAACTCACTTAACGTGTAAGTTCCATAGACCTTGGCCTTACACACAAAGGAATGATAGAGATCATACCACGATGCAAATGATAGAGATCAGATGCATGGACCATATCACCTCACTTCACACATTAGATGTTAGCATCTTATACTGCTAGTTTGGCGCGTTTGGTAGCATTATAAGATGATCCCTCATTTAGATATCAAGATAAAATGTGTTCTTCCTTAAGTATGCACCGTTTTGTGGATCGTGTTTTGAGGCATCACGTGATGATCGGGTGTTTTCAACTCTACGCTTTCATACAACGGGTGTAAGACAGTTTTACACACGCAAATACTAAGGTTCTTACTTGACGAGCCTAGCATGTACAGACATGGCCTCGGAACACGGACCAAAAGGTTAAGCATGAGTCATATAGTTGATATGATGCCCATATAGATGCTCGCCTTTAAAACTACACCGACTCACGTGATGATCGGACTTGGTGTAGTGGATTTGGTTCATGTAATCACCAAAGGACACGAGGGATGTCGTTTTTGAGTGGGAGTTCATTATTAATTTGGATTAGTTGAACTCAATCTATCATAAACTTAGTCTAAATATACTTTACAAATTCTGTTGTAGATGGCACCACCTGCTTTTAAATTCAATTAGTTCATGGAGAAAGAGAAACTTTCTGAGAATGGTAGCAACTTCACCAAGCTGGCTATGAATTTGAGGATTCTCCTCCTTCTTTGCACAAAAGCAATATGTGCTAGATGCGCTAGGCACCCCACCAGCTCGATGCCCCCGACGAGAAAAGAACGTCTATATAACTCGTCGGAGGACCATAACAGTTCATTGCGGCATCTTGTATGGGCTAGAGCCAGAACTTGACGTTCGAAAATGGTAATGCCTTTGATACCTTGGGAGAATTGAAAATGATTTTTGATACCCATGCTGCCGTAGAGAGTTATAATGCTATAGAAAAGTTCTTTAGCTGCATGATGAAAGAAAATAGCTCCGTTAGTGAGCACGTACTCAAAATGTCTGGGTACGCCGATAAGCTTATGTCCTTGGGAATAACGATTCCCATTGATTTAGGCATACATCGTGTTCTCCAATCTCTGCCACCTAGCTACAAGAGCTTCGTGATGAACTATAATATGCAGGGCATGAAGAAGTCTCTTCCCGAGCTTCTGTCAATGCTTAAGACTGCAGAAGTGGAGATTAGGAAAGAACATCAAGTGTTGATGATCAATAGGACCACCGATTTCAAGAAGGACAAGAAAGGCAAGAACAAGGGAAAGAAGGGTGGCAAGTCTGCCACGCCGAAAAAAACCCCGAGCTGGCCCTAAGTCCGACACGAGTGCTACTATTGCAAGGGGTGGCCATTGGGCATAAGCGCCCCAAGTATTTGGCGGACAAGAAGTCCAGCAAGGCAAACAAAGGTATATGTGATATACATGTTATTGATGTGTACTTGACTAGTAGTCGCAGTAGCACCTGGGTAGATCGGTTGCTAATATATGTAACTCGGTTCAGGGGCTGCGGAACAAGCGACAACTAGCAAGGGATGAGGTCACGATGCAGGTCGGCAATGGATCAAGAGTTGATGTGATCGCCGTCGGAACGCTGCCTCTCCATATGCCATCGGGATTAGTTATAAACCTAAATAATTGTTATTTGGTGCCTGCACTGAGCATGAACATTGTATCCGGATCGTGTTTGATGCAAAGTGGTTATTCATTTAAGTCTGAAAACAATGGTTGTTCGATTTATATGAATAATATCTTTTATGTCATGCACCTATGTTGAATGGTTTATTTCTATTGGATCTCGATAGCAGTATTACGCATATTCATAATGTTGATGCTAAAAGGATTAAACTTGATAATGATATATCTACATATATATGTAATCGCCGTCTAGGTCATATTGGCGTTAAACGCATGAAGAAACTCCATTCTGATGGACTTTTGGAATCACTTGATTTTGAATCATTTGATACATGTGAGCCATGCCTTATGGGCAAGATGACTAGAACGTTGTTTTCCGGTTCAATGGAACGGGCGACAAATCTATTGGAAATCATACATACTGATGTGTGTGGACCAATGAGAGTGTCGGCGCGAGGTGGATATCGTTATTTTGTTACTTTCACGGATGATTTGAGTAGATATGAGTATATCTATTTGATGAAACATAAGTCTGAAACTTTTGAAAAGTTCAAAGAATTTCAGAATGAAGTGGAAAATCATCGTAACAGAAAGATCAAATTTCTGCGGTCCGACCGTGGAGGAGAATATCTTAGTTACGAGTTTAGCACACACATGAAAGAGTGTGGAATAATTTCACAACTCACGCCTGCCGGAACACCACAACGTAATGGTGTGTCGGAGCGTCGTAATCGTACCTTATTGGATATGGTTCGATCTATGATGTCTCTGACTGACTTGCCACTGTCATTTTGGGGTTATGCACTGGAAACATCTGCATTCACTTTAAATCGGGCACCATCTAAATCCGTTGAAACGACACCATATGAATTATGGTTTGGAAACAAACCTAAGCTGTCATTTCTTAAGGTTTGGGGATGCGATGTTTATGTGAAGAAACTTCTGTTGGAGATATGCCCTAGAGGCAATAATAAATGTAGTTATTATTATATCTTTGTGTTTATGATAAATGTTTACATTCATGCTATAATAGTATTAACAAGGAAACATTAATACTTGTGTGATTTGTAAACTTAATTTGAAATCCCTAGTAAAGCCTCTATATAATACTAGCTTGTTGGTTAATAGATGATTGTGGTTTCCCTATCATGAACATTGAGATGTTATTAACAACAAGATCATATCGTTAGGAGAATGATATGGTGGACATACTCCTATAGATAAGCGTAGCATAAAGATCAAGTCATTTTAATAGTTCAATTGCTATATGCTTTCTGATACATAGTTATCTAATTCCTTCGACCATGAGATCATGCATATCACCTTTACCGGATGGATGCTTTGATGACATCAAACACCACACCGTGAATCGGGTGGCTATAAAGGTGGCATTGAGTGTTGAAAGTATTGGTTGAAACACATGGATCAAGAGGGATTTGTCCATCCATATGACGGATAGATATACTGGGCCCTCTCGGTGAAATGTCATCCAATTAGCTTGCAAGCATGTGACTGCTCACAAGGGATCACATATCAGGAGCGAAAAGAGTACTTATCGAACGAGGTTGAACTAGGTATGCAGAGATACCGACGATCATAACCTCGGATAAGTAAACTATCGTGAGACAAAGGGAAATTGATATCGTATGTAAGTGGTTCATTCGATCGCAAAGTAATCGTAGAAATATGTGGGAGCCATATGAATTTCCAGATTCCTCTATTGGTTATTGTTCGGAGAAGTGTCTCGATCATGTCTGCATAATTCACGAACCGTAGGGAGACACACTTAAGGATTCGACGTTGTTTGAGTAGTTATGGAATGATGAGAAAGAGACCAAATGTTGTTCGGAGTCTCGGATGGGATCCGGGATATCACGAGGAGATCCGGAATGGTCCGGAGAATAAGATTCATATAAGGAAAGTCCGCTTTTGAGTTGGGGAATGGTTCCGTGTTTTCATCGAATGTTACGAAGGTTCCGGAATGTCCGGCACCCCGGGGGGGGGGAGGGTACATGAATGTGTCATTACAAGTTGGAATGATTGCATCATGTACTAAGTGTCATCGCTGTCCAAAATAAAGGGTTTATTCAAATCCTAGTTTGAAAAGTCAAATGGCTAGTTTGAAAGTCAAACGGCATTTTTTGGAAAGAGGAGAAGAGGTGGAAACCGAGTTGGGGAAGGAGTCCTCCTCCCCAAACCGGCGCACCACCCAAGCCGAGTTGGGGAGGGACTCCACTCCCTCCCCTTGGCCGCCGGCCCCTCCACCTATATAAGGAGGGGCAGGGCTCCCTCCTAGCACACAAGTACCTCTCCTCCAAAACCCTAGATTGGCGCCACCACCTCCTGCTGCTGCAGCCACCTCCTAGGGTTGACCTAGCCGCCGACTTGGGGTGCCCCAAACCCTAGCCGCCGGCTCTAGCACCTCCTCCTTGGTGTGTCTAAAACCTAGATCGCCGAGGAGCTCTCTCATACTCCACCATACTGCGCTTAAGGCGGCCTGAGATCTCCCTCTACTTCCTGTACCACGCCCGTTGTCTTGAATCGTGAGAGAGTGCTACAACCGCCTGCCTATTTGGAACAAGGAGAGGAAGGTCTTCGTCAGTGCGAGCGTGTGACCGATTGGGGAGCGGAGCGCCGCAGAGCCGCGGGAAGGATCGCTCTGTGATCTTGAGATCGGAAGAGTATGACTGTCACCCACTACATTCACGAGAATCCGCTCTCGTTAAACACTTTGGAATCTTCGAGGGTGAGTTATTCCATCGACTCGTTGCTACAATCTAGTAGATAGATCTTGGCTTGTTTGTTTGTATGCGATAGAAATTTTTTGTTTTCCATGCTACGAAACCCTACAACTTCAACCGGATAAACTCGAACCCAAAGCGGAAAAATGCGTCTTCATAGGATACCCTAAGGAAACGATTGGGTATACCTTCTATCACAGATCCGAGGGCAAGGTTTTTGTTGCCAAGAATGGATCCTTTCTTGAGAAGGAGTTTCTCGCGAAAGGTGTGAGTAGTCGGAAGGTAGAACTCGAAGAGGTTATTGAACCTTCTCTTCATGGAATGGCGAGTGGCGCAGCACTGGAAGTTGTTTCGGAGTTGACTTCACCTGATGAAGAGAGAGCTAATGATATTGATCATTAAACTTCGAAAGAGGACACTACTGAACCTCGCAGGTCAAGCAGGACACGTGCAGCTCCTGAACTGTACGGCAATCCTGTTGTGAATTTCATGGTTGATGAAATGGATGACCCTGCGATGTATGAAGAAGGGATGATGAGACCGGATTCCAACAAATGGCTAGAAGCCATGAAATCCGAGATGGAATCCATGTACGAGAACCAAGTTTGGAACTTGGTGGACTTACCTCTTGACCGAAAGGCCGTTGAGAATAAATGGATTTTCAAAAGGAAAACTAATGATGATGGTAATGTGACCATCTATATGGCTCGACTTGTCGCAAAGGGGTTTCGACAAATTCAAGGAGTTGACTATGATGAGACATTCTCTCCCGTAGCGATGCTTAAGTCGGTTAGGATTATGTTAGCAATTGCTGCATATTTCGATTATGAAATATGGCAGATGGATGTCAAAACTGCGTTCCTCAATGGTAATATTGAAGAAGAGTTGTATATGATACAACCTAAGGGTTTTGTCGATCCTAAGGATGCTAATAAGGTGTGCAAACTTCAGCGATCCATCTATGGACTAAAGCAAGCTCCGCTTTGATGAGGTGATCAAAGAGTTTGGATTTGTCCAAACTTATGGAGAGGCTTGTATTTACAAGAAAGTGAGTGGGAGCAATGTGGCATTTCTGATATTATATGTGGATGACATATTATTGATTGGAAATGATTTAGATCTTTTAAACAGTGTTAAAAGTTATCTAAACAGCAAATTTTCGATGAAGGACCTTGGTGAAGCTTCATATATATTAGGCATTAAAATCTATAGAGATAGATCAAGACGCCTAATTGGGCTATCGCATAGTACATACCTTGATAAGATATTAAAGAAGTTTAATATGGACGAAAGTAAGAAGGGGTTCTTACCTATGTTGCAAGGCAAGACATTGAGTAAGACTCAAAGTCCGGTTATGACGGAAGAAAGAGAGATAATGGATAAGATCCCCTATGCCTCAGCCATAGGCTCTATAATGTATGCCATGCTATGTACAAGACCGGATGTGGCACATGCTATTAGTTTGACTAGTAGGTACCAATCTGATCCAGGTTCGGAACACTGGATAGCGGTCAAGAATATCCTTAAGTACTTGAGAAGAACTAAGGATATGTTTCTTATATCTGAGGTGAAGAAGAGCTAGTCGCTAAGTGTTATGTCGATGCTAGCTTTGACACGATCCGGATGACTCTAAGTCTCAATCCGGATCGTATTTCTCTTGAACGGAGCAGCGATTAGTTGGAGGAGATCCAAACAACCTGTGGTAGCTGGATCAACAACGGAGGCGGAATATGTTGCCGCTTGAGCAGCAGAAGCGGTTTGGATGAAGGAGTTCATAACGAATCGGGTGTGGTTTCGGTCGTTGGACCCGATGGTGATCTATTGTGACAACAATGGAGCCATAGCCATAAAGGAACCAAGGTCTCACAAGAATTCCAAGCATATTAAGCGCCGGTTTCACTCCATCCGCGAGCATGTCAAGGATGGAGATATAAAGATTTGTAAAGTGCACACGAACCTGAATGTAGCAGATCCGTTGACTAAAGTACTCCCTAGGGAAAAACATGATCAACACCAAAACTCCATGGGTGTTAGATTTATCACTATGTGAACTAGATTATTGTCTCTAGTGCAAGTGGGAGACTGAAGGGAATATCCCCTGAGAGGCAATAATAAAGTTGTTATTATGTATTCCTTGTATATGATAGATGTTTATTTTGCATGCTACAATTGTATCACTCGGAAACATCAATACATGTGTGTTTAATAAACAAAAAGGGTTCCTAGTCATGCCTCTCTTATAGACTAGCTTGTTGATTAACAGGATGATCAAGGTTTCCTGGTCATAGACATTGGATGTTGTTAATAACAAGGTCACACCATTGGTGGAATGATGTGATGAACATTCATCCGAAGTATAGCATTACAATCAAGTCATTGTGTTTATATTGCTATAACATCATACGAAGTAATCTTTATCCTTAGACCATGAGATCATGTTAATTGCTAACACCGGAAGAGTATCTTGATAACATCAAACGTCACACTGTAACAGGGTGACTATAAAGATGGGTTCAGTGCTACGAAGGTGTTATGTTGAGGCTCATGGATCAAGAGTGGAATTTGTCAATCCAGATGACGGATAGATATACTCTGGGCCCTCTCGGTGATATCACATTAGGATAGCTTGCAAGCAAGTGATGTGATCACTAGAATGTTATATCACGGGAACGAGAAAAGAGTGCATGTCGATAACGAGATCAAACTAGGTATGGAGATACCGATGATCGAATCTCGGACATGTAATATATCGAGAGACAAAGGGATTTAGTTACAAGCGTTAAAGGTTCTCACGATCACAGGAGTCATCGTTGAATGTGTAGGAGTCGATGCGGATCTCGAGGTCCGCTGCTGATTATTGATCGGAGAAGGGTCTCGATCATATGCGCATTATTCGCGAACCGTAGGGTGGCACACTTAAGAGTTACCGGACACCATTTTGGAGCACATATGTTTTAGACAAAAGAATTGCAAAGCGCAGGAATTGTTTCAATAGAAACCGGAAATTGTTTCGGGTGAAATTGCAGAAGGTGGTTCTGCATGTGATATTGAAATATTGCAAGGGGCTATATGTGAATGTTTGTTAATTAAGTAATTAACAAAATTCTGAATAAATTTAATAAAAGAGTTTTATTAAATGAGAGAGCATTAAATTTGGAGAAACTTAATGCATTTAAAGTGGAGACTTTAAAAGGGAATGTGAAGAGGCATTTTAATGTGGAGGAGTTACCACCACATGAATGGGGAGGTGAGGTCACCCCATGCATGACCATGGAGAGAGGGCACCTCCTCCTCCTATAAAAGGCCACCCATTCCCTCCTTCATCCTCACACCTCCTTGTGAAGGATCTCTCTCCCCCTCTAGAATTATTTCCCCATGGTCTCGGATTAGCGAGATACATGTTCCCGGTGGCATTTAAATGCGGAAGGAGTTGCTGCTTCCGCTGGATCGCTGGAGCGAGGAGGTGGAGGTTGTCCGGTGGCTTGAACGTGTGTGCGAGTGCGGATGCGCTGCTGAGTTGCGGCGCTCGAACTTCCTCACGATCTTGAGATCGGCAAGTGTACGACTATATCAACCACGAGTTCCTACTCGTTAACAAAGCTCGTTGTCTATGAGGGTAAGTTATCGTTGGATGTATGTCCACCCGTTTGCTTTGTACCTAGTAGATAGATCTTGGCCTGTAGTTCTCATCGTAGGAAATTTTTTGTTTTCTATGCTGCGGACCCAACAGATCCGGTTCCTCAGGAGGATGAAGAACTTGAATTATTGCTGGAGGAGCTTACCCGGAAGCACAAAACTCTGATTGTCACTATGGGCATCCAAAAGGTTCCTGTTGTGAAGAGGTAAACTTCTTCACAAGGTTTCAAATATTAACTCGCATTCTCTCTGGATTGCAACGATCTTACTCTGTTACCATCCAGGGCTAAAGCACTTGCCAAGGGTAAGGCAAAAGGAGTTGGGGAAGACTTTGTGCCAGCAGAAATTGACTCTGGTCTCACCTACTCCCCTGCCTCCTACTCCTACCCCAAAGCCATCATCATTGTCGAAGGGTACTTTCCCTCCGTGCATTGAAGATGTTTCGGCTCATTCTTTAGAGCTAGCGAACCTTGGTTCGCAAACTGACGTCACCTTGGGTGACTCGGGACTTCATAAGGGTGAACCCTCAAAGGGTAATGATCCCTTGGCTGAGACCTTCGCGGACAACCTTCTGCAGAATCCAGGTATTGCCAAACTTGGCCTTACTCGGAAGAGCGCGGAAGAGATCCAGAAGCTGGCTCTCCATTGCCTGGAGACCTGGAATATCACAACGGAGGAGGAGGCGCAAGAAGCTGAGGACATCAAACTCGTCGAGCTTCTTGACCAAGTTCATCTTCGCGACGAGAAGTTGAAGGCTGGTGTGGCCCCGCCACCACTAGTGATTCCTCTGACTCTTGCTTAGAAGGTTTGTTCTGATGTGAACATGAGTCTCAACAAATTGACTCACGACTATTATGTAAGTCATAATCCGACTCTTCTTTTACTGTATTTCATATCATATCCTCTAGCCCCCAAGCATGAAGTTGAATAGGAATCCGAATTTATGATTTTATAGGATACCAAAGAATGAACTAGTATAGCCCCCCAAGGCTCGTACTGATATTTAAGTTAGTTAAAATAATAGCCCGAGTCTTAGTAGACTTCCGACTCTAGTTACCATTCTGACTTATAGAAAGTTAAGTATTTTAACCAGGAATTGTTGAAAAATATTTGCAACAAGCAAAGAGAGATCAGAGTTCTCCGAATTAAAATGCACAACTTAAAGTTGCAAAGGATGAAGCTGAAGGTAAACATTTCAGGCCTCATTTTCATAGTGTATTTTTTGATCTGTTGCCAAATATTTATCCGGCTTTTATGTCTTGTTGTTGTCAGAACTTGTGAAATAGTCCTGCAAAATGATTGAACAAGCTGATCATTATAAGGTCTTGGAGATGGAGAATGCTGACTTGCGTGCAGAGCTGGAAAAACTCAAAATAGATCATGAGACCAGCATTGCAAATGTTCTTGAATCCAGTAATCATGCTACTAAAGAGCATGACCTCAAAATAGCCAAACAAGACCAAACAATCTCAGACTTGCAAAATGCTTTGGACAGGGAGAAGGACACCTATGAAGCTCTCCGGAATGAACTCCAAAGTCTTCGAGAGGAGAAGACCAAAGTAGATGATGCTATCTTCGGTAAGTTTGTCTGTCCCTGAGCTATTGTTTTTTCTGAATTGTTAGACTCGGATATATTGTTGACATTGTTTTCTTTCTGATAGGTCCTCTCAACCTTCTTGATGCTTCTTCATCTGAGTCTCATACCAGTCGGCCCATCGCCGTTAGGGACCTGATTCACAATTTCCGCCAATATCTGGAAGAAATTGGCGAATCCGTCCAAATCTCTGTCTTAGACTCAATGTCAGCCTTTGAGCTACAAGACAAGACGAAAGATATGCCCAAGCTCGTCAAGGATTGGAACATGTCCTATGCCCGTACAGTGGCACAGAATTCCCTAACAATGGTAATGAGCCACCATAGAAGCATGGAAATATAGCAAGTTACCAAGGGTTATTCGACTGTCGATGAAGACGGCAATGATCAGAACATCAAGGAGATCTGGGATTCTTGTGCTGGATACACTTCTCGCGTGGCCAAGTTGACCAGCTATGATGAGTCGTTCTTCACGCCTGTTGAAGTGCCACCACCACCCAAGGAAGTAGTTGCTGAAGTCTCCGAGGACGATGAGCAGACTGAGTCTGACTTACTTGTATCGGACAGATATCAGGGTGACACGGGTGATGTGTCCAGCGAGCCGGCAAATCCTACGTCTTCACCTGCATCATAGAATGTACCAGAAAAACAATGTGTTATTCTGAAGACAATCTAATTGTAATAAGTAAATTATAATTTTGCTGGTGCTAAGATTGTAAGAACTTATGCTTTACCTATTTTAGCACTTTTGGCTTCTTATTTGTTGTGCTTGAAAAATACTTAAGCACTTTATTTTGTTTACACTTATCATTTCTGGCTTTCCGCCTCGTCCCTTTCATGAGCCGGCAAACCTTCAGCACGAAAATTTTGCCGAGCAATGGAGCTCAATTGCTAATCTAGTTTAAACCCGGAATCAAAGACGGCTTCCAATACCAACAATTCACTACTCCCGCGTCCAGCAATCAGACAAAAAATCCAAGTATAAACTAGAAAATTTAGACTTATACCTAAAGGCAGCATTTTTAGAATCGGAAATCTAACCAGAACAAAATTTAGACTTATACCTAAATGCGCATAAAGTACTTTCAAGTATTCTAGGATTTCCGACTATGACATAATTATTCGGAAATAAGATGGTGTAAAAACATCTCAGAAAAAACATTGAGGAGACCAATACTTTTATTTCACTTTGAACATGTACATGTATATGATTTCAAAGAAAGAAATTTTTAAGAATAAAAGGGACGTAGCTGAGAAATATTCCATTGACGGTCTATCTCATTCGGATTTGTAGTGCCTCTAGCTCTCTTTCTCTTCTTAGTAGTAGGTCTCTCTTTTTTTGGCCTCATGTCAGTTAGGTAGTAAGAACCATTATGCAATACTCGACTAACCATGAAGGGCCCTTCCCATATAGAGGCAAGTTTGTGCTCTCTTTTTTGCACTAGCCGAAGAACCAAATTACCCATTCTGAAAGACCGATTTATGACTCTCTGACTATGATATCTGCGTAACTTTTGCTTATAGGCTATAGATCTCTATTCAGCAACGACGCAAACTTCCTCGAGCATATCGAGGTTGTCTTGTCGAGCAACTTCGGCATCCTCTTTGACATACACAGTGACTCGGGGAGAGTTATGAATAAGATCACTTCGAATGACATCTTCTACACCGTGAACCAATAAGAAGGGTGTATGAAACTATAAGCGGGTCCACCAAGACCGGTTAGGTCTCTAGAGGTGATCAGGGAGGCGATCATGTTAGGGATAGGGTTTTCCATCTCAGGTGGTGTTATCCACGGTGGCTTAGATCTCGACAGCGAAAACTAGTCCGTGCGGTTGTGTGGTGTTCCCTTCCTGGTGCTCTGTGCTGAGTGCAGTGTGATCGGGGGAGGCGATGGAGACTCCGATCCGTTCTAGGGAGCATGGCGGCAGGGCGTCTGGGACGCCCTCAAGGTCACTGCAAAGAGAGGAGTGGACGATCTGGCAGCCGGCTTGTCAGCAAAGATGGGGGAGCTCCTCCTGACTAAGAAGGAGTCTCAGGGATTGGTGATCACCGGCATCGACACGGCGCAGGTGCCCCCTCCAAAGTGGACGGTGGTTGGAAAAGTGTGCTCACCGAGGAAGATAGTGCTCAGCGCGCTCGAGAGGGCGATGCAGCGGGCGTGGGGCCTTCACAGGGAGGCACACTTCAAGGATCTGGGGGACAATAGGTTCGTCGTTCGGTTCTCATCTAAAGGGGATTGGAGGCACGTGCTAAGGAACGACCCATGGCAGTTAGATTTCCACGCTATTCTGGTAAAAGACTACGACGGCTCTACCCGGCCGTCCGACATGATTTTCGACTTCATGGAGGTATGGGCTAGGGTGATGGATCTTCCAATGGACATGATGAATTCTACCCATGGTAAGCTCATTATAGGTTGGATTGGTAAATTTGTATCTTTTGAGGTTTATGATGATGGCTTGGCATGGGGCCCCGATTTGCGCATTAGGGTTGAGATGCAAGTGTCCCAGCCCCTTCTGTGGGGTGTCAGGTTGAAGGAGAAGGAGGAAGAGCATGTCCCAAATAATTCCAAAGGCAAAGAGGTGAAGAAGAGGGGGTCAGAGGAGGAAGAACAAATTGGCGGCACCTGGTTCAACATCAAGTACGAGAAAATACCACATTTTTGCTTTGACTGTGGTTGTTTGATACACTCGGAAGAGGGTTGTCTTGCTGCAAAGGCAGAGGTGCAGCATGGGTAGAGTGGCTCTGAGCGTTGCCGAGGAGAAACTAGAGGCCACCCCTAGTAGTGAGGCCTTCAGTATCGTCGACGAGTTTTAATTACATCGCACGCACGGCGAGCTCTGGGATTCAAGGCAGGGGAGGAATCACTGTACGTGACATCCCTCCCAGGAGGAATCTTTCACGTGATTTCTCTCACTCTGAATCATCTCGCACTGGCGGGTATGACAGAAGGAAAGGTTACGAGGAGTATTCGAGTTCTGCGTGGGTCTAGACCCATGAGCCTGAGCAAGGTTGGCAAGATGGACAAAGCTCTAACATTGGGAAGAATAGAGCTAGTACCTTCACTAGACGCCCGAGGACGCACACTGATGTCAATATGGCCGAACGGTCCCAGGCACCACAGGGTGCTGGACCGAGGAAGAGGGGTACCAAGCAGGTGTGGCTCCCTGTTAATGTGCAAGTGGTGAATGACGAAGCTACAGAGACAGGTGGGAAGAGGCAGTGCACAAACTCCGTTTTTTGAAAGAATTGAGAACGTGGCGGGGGACAAGGCGGACAACACTCGGGATCGGTTTTTGACAGAATTGAGAATCTAGCGGCGGACCTGTCGGCCAGGGCCACCGAGCACAATGAATATCCCAAGCCTTAACTGCCGTGGAGTGGGATTGGAAGAGACAATAGGCGAGCTGAGAGACTTGTGCAGGTCTAGCAATCCAGCGGTGGTGTTTTTATGAGAAACAAAAAAGAAAGCCATTAATATGAACAAGCTGAAATGGATCCTCGGCTTCTCCAATGGTGTGGCTGTAGATTGTGTTGGGAGGAGTGTCGGTCTTGCTCTTTGGTGGAGGGATGGGGTAGATGTTCACGTGCACCCCTGGTGTCAATGTTATATCGACACTACCATCAAGGAGGAGAATAGGACCTGGAGATTCACTAGAATCTACGGGGAGCCCAAAACAGATCAGAGAAGCAAAACATGGGATGCTATGCGATATCTGAAATGGCAAAGTGATCTTCCTTGGCTCTGTGTTGGAGATCTCAATGAAATCCTCCATAGTGATGAACAAGTGGGAGGAAACCCAAGGAGAGAGTACCTCATGGATGCATTCAGCAGCTATCTTAGCAATTGTGGGCTATCGGACCTAGGGTTTAACGGGTACAAATATACCTGGAGCAATTAGAGAGATGGGGAGGAGAATATTCAGTGTCTCCTTCATAGAGGCACGGCGATCATGCCGTTCCTTACTTTGTTTCCACTAACTCAAGTTGACCATCTGATCACTGAGGAGTCCGATCACCTTACTTCCTTGTCAAAGTTCAGTGTGATGTACCTCAAAGAATATCCGCTGACCGTGGCTTGAATTTTGAAGAAATGTGGCAAAGACATGAGGGTTTCGAGGATATGTTAAACCATTCCTGGGAGGCAGGTGGTACTTACCGCCGCTCCTTCCATGGGTTTTGGAAGAAATTGAGAGAGATGTCCTCTGATATGAAATCTGGAGTTACGAGCAGTTCGGGACTGTCTAGAATGAGATTAAAACGCTAAAAGTACATGTACAAGGGGCATGGGAGCGTGCTCTCTCATCTGGTTCCTCACTGGAGGCCATCACGATTGAGCAGAAACTGCACGAGATGTACGAGCGTGAAGAAGTGATGTACATGCAAAGGTTGCGCCAGGACTGGCTAAAATCGGGAGACAAGAATACGAAATTTTTCAAAAACAGAGCGTCACACAGGCGGCATAAAAACTGGGTTCATGGGCTTCATGGGCCGGATGGTGTGTTGTGCAAATCGAATGAGGAGATGGGCCAGATTGCAAAGGGCTTTTATCAGCAGCTGTACAGGTCCGAAGGGTCGTCGGATTCAGACATAATTCTGAACTAGTACAAATGCCCGTGCGTTGCAACGGGTTCTCAAATTTTATTTCTCAATATACATATGTAATTCAGTAACTGACAAGGCGGCGAGCAACCACCTTTGCCGTAGAAATCAAGGAAGGCAGCGAGCGGGGCATAGGTGGCCGGCGGCGTCGCGAAGGGAACGAGGAAGAGCGGAGAGAGCGAGGAAGAGGGAGCGTGTCAGGAGGGACTGCAGAAACTTTATATTATCTTTACATTGTTTTTAATACATTGTTTTTAATAGCACGGGGTTATGTCTTGAGACGATACAGAGGGACAATATCTATTGTAGGCAAGCAAATCAAAGTAGAGCCATTTTTCTATCTCATGCACCTTACCTTTCATGAACTTGTGTTTAAGAAAAGCGAAACTCCCTAACACTTTAGTGTAGCGCATATGCTGAGTGATCTGTTACGAGCCAACATGGAATTAAATGTGTAAGGACTAAGCATTATCTAGAATAGTAAGTACATCATTTGGGAAAATATTCTAATTCTACTACTCATATATCAATCCGACGTCAATTTTGTTTTTACGAAAAAAGGTGAGCACATCTTGTTCCTCTCCTCTCTTATCCCAAATGTGCTCGCTTTCGACAAAACTCTCTGGTGCCTCTGCTCCCTGCCCTAGCTAACAAGCGCCGCTACCCTCTCCCTTCTCTGCTCCTCTCTATCCGGTGCATCTGCTTCCCGCTCCCTCTGCCCAACGGCTGGAGGCGCTCTACCTCAGAGCTCTGGTGCACATCGGGGATGAGCAGGGGAACTCGAGGTTGCGCCAAAGCCCAGGTTCGTGGCTACCTCTCCCTTCTTCAACCCTCGCACCAAAAATGGAGGTTGTCGCCGCCCCTTCTCCTCGTCATGGGGTAGCTGGCCTCTTCCTCTCCCAACCAGCACCGCCGGCCGAGCTCGATTCCAATGCAGTTTGATCCGGCCGGGAGGCATGCAGAAGAGCTCATCGGGCGCTGTTTGGGCCTGGGGATGATGCCTTCACTATTGGGTCACCGCCGACCTCCCTCCACGCCTCCCCCGCCTCATCGATCCACACTGGTGCTAGAGCCTTACCCGCCTCTGACGATTCCTTCCTCGTGCCTTCTCCCTGGCTGCCCAAATACCAACTTAGATAACTTTATGAACTCAAACTTAGATAACTTTATGAACTCAAATAGCATTTACAAAGTTAAAAAAGATGAACAAAAAGGAAAATTAGAGATAATCACACACGTATATTAAATGATAAATCAGCATTCAGTATGCACGTGTTAACGCAGAACTTGGACCTGAAAATGTAACACCCGTTAATGCACAACTTGAACCTGAAAATGTAACACCCAATAAGAGCCTTGTAGCAGATTCCGTTATTACAGACAATTCTGGTCTTGAAATGTTGTGATCTACACTCCATTTTCTGCGTCAAAAGCCAACATCTGGATCAGATCCATTCGACTTTCCAGTTTAGTAAAGAGACTTCATGCTACGCTTGATGCATGTTCGGATTTCATCCAGCCTGGTCACTTTAGGATAAGCAAAACCCATTCCGATTGAAACTCTTCGTCAGAGAAAGACGTACTTGCCCCAGGTCATGCTTAAAAAAAGATAATTCACATTTATAGGTTGGAAAGATAATTTACATTTATAGGTTGGCTAAAAAATACTGGACGATAAATTAAAATAGAAAAAAGACATTTGTGCTCAAGTACCGTGCAGGTGTGAAGATGAAATTGTAACAACAATTCACGCAGCTTCTGACACATAAGAACATTTTTTTCCTCGTACACATGGTTAAAGATTGTACACATGGAACTTATTGGACGACTTTAGATTGTGACCAGGGTATTTACCGAATAATTGCTGCTAAAGATTTTAGACATGGAATTTATCTACAGATCATTTAAATATTGTAGCTTGTTCTTAATCTTTAGGCTGGATGAAGGAGTAAATACCTACTATGACCTCATGCAGTATGATCTGTTACTCTATATAACTATGTTATCATCACATCAGCTTTTCGTTATGTACAGTTCAATCACACAGAAACATACCAGCCCACGGAGAGCAATGGCGGCGGTGAATCTCACGTCCCCTGACGTGGAGAATCGGGGCAACAACACTAAAATCCTTGGCATGGAGGTGCAGAGGCGCTGGATTGTGCATCCCATGCTGAATTCCTCTCAGCAAATCATGTTTTCCTTATGTATTAAGAAACTGAGATAGTGCGCAGGTCTTATTCAGGACAACAAATAACAATTCTAAGTAGGCATTGTAAGAAGGTCAAATAACAATCCTAATCAGGTCTTGTGAAGAACAAAAGATAGCAATATTTAATTTGATCCAATCCTACTTGCAGATGTGATATCTACTACGACAGAACAACAATTTATCAGATGACTTCTTTTTTTAGAAGTACCGGACGTATTTTTAGAGTGATAGATTTACACTGTACCACAAATACAAAGATCTAGGAGTCAATAAGGAATATCACTCCTAGTTGGCACACATGATTCACAATAAAAAACTTGTTGGATGGACCTGTGGCATACTCGTTAGTATTCCTCCCTAAAATCATAATCATGAGTGGGTGTAAGAAAATGCTCGTCCGTATCTACCATAGAATTATGGTGTCAACAACTATAAATACATATAATAGTAGGGAACTGAACAGTGGTAGGTATATATCAGTTGTGGATATAGAAAATGGTGTCATGATATTGGAAAAGAAATGCAGAATCACCATTATATGGTTTTGTCGTACCTTTCTTGCCAATTCAGAAAGTAAACATCAACTCTAGAATCATCACCAAGGGCAAGCACACCTCGGTAGCATTCCTTATGATTATATTCATGATATTCCTGTTCAATGCAGAGAAAAGGTAGGCAGTATAAAAGAGAAAAACAAAGTAATATCAAGCTTTGGTCATGGATAAGGATGGTTGCAAATATCGGAAGCATATTCAAATGGTTTAATTAAGTACCCTTCACAACTAAACTTAGAGCAGTAGTTGCAAATTTTCTTTGAGATGTGTTGGAGAAGTACGAGCTCATGGACCTGAAATAGCAGTATTCCTTCACACGTGTACTTGGACGTGGTCATTCACCTACGGAACCTGTCCCCCGACGAGCTCCTCCATGGCCCGATCACTGATGCGTTACCAAACGCGCCGCTATTATTCAGGGAGAGATACATACCGGCAGTGCTTCTCGCTCCACTCACACTACTCGGAGTCGTGAATCCTATCCCAGCAGCGCTGCCGCTGACACTTGTCCACGGGTTCCTCACCGGAGTGGCCTGTCACATGTGGTTGGTCTTGTTCGATGCACATCTCGGCCTCATCTCAGCCTTCCAACGCCAAAATTGCTTCATGGATACAGATCATCCGAGTCACAATAGATAGTACATTTTTTATGTGCCCCAAGTCTGAATAATTGAGCAGAAAGTAGAAACTTCTCTTTATCCGCTGGCAAACCGGTACAAAAACTATTATCTTCAAATCTAACATCCATATAGGCATTCAGAAAAAGAGTACACATTTTATACGTGTCCACTTTTCATCCGAGTCACCCCAAGTCTGAATATTTGAGCAGAAAGTAGAAACTTCTCTTTATCTGCTGCCAAACCAGTACAAAAACTATTATCTTCAAATCTAACACCCATATATGCATTCAGGAAAAGAGTACACATTTTTTATTATGTATCCACTTCAAGTGACGTCTCAACCTGAAATTACTCGAAACCAATGATGCTAGCATATGCACTGACCAAATTATCTAGGCTTCGACTTGTTGGCTGAATTTGAGAGAGCAGTAGAGCACAATATATAGGGACCAACCAATATTAAATCCTGCTGAATGTGACAAAAAAAAGCTGAAACATTAAAACTGGGGAGGGAGACAATGAATAAGGGGATTATAATCTTGCATCTTCAAGACTTGCACAAATGTCCTAGTCAACCCAACAAGAGCAAAATATAGCGCTCATTTCACCATTATGCACATCAAAATTCGCACAATTAGATCATAAACTGGTACTTAGTGATGTCCATCTCGCCGCTACCCCTGGCCAGCTACACATGTGAAAGGAATGATGCAATTAACAAACAGCTAAAACTTGTGTAATGATTCAGAAAGAAATGACTTAGTCGACATGTTGTGATGTTACTATGCTAGCCCTCCCCTCCCTTTGAGTTTTATTGTGGAAAACACTTCGCTATACTAAACCAACATAACAAAGAAATCCTTACAAGTAGCACCAGTGCCACAGATCATTATGATTACCTGAAGTAATAAATTAGTATGCGTCTTTCCTTCATATAAGAATAGATCTACTTTAGCACCATGCTGTTGTAAAGCGTCAAGGAAAACTTCACTGCATTTTTGGATTGAGTCAGTTCATACCAATATACAGAATACATGTAAAATCTCATGAGGGAGCACACTTATGAAATAAATTGATGCAATTGATGGTAGAGACAACTCAGACAAGCTGCACAATATTGCAGCCTGGTAACCAATGGAAACTCGACGGATAGGCAGCGCCGTAAACTGCGAACCCCCTCACCAGCATGGATCACGCTAAGTTCTACTCTAGCCAACAATATAATCGACACCATCTGAATCCTCTCCCCTGACTGCACGCTAACCTTTGGCATGCATGTTCAGCTCCGGTAGATTCAATTTACCCAAAATCCGACAACCCAACACAAAATATCTCTCCCACATACTGATGCAGGGCCGCGTGCCTTTACCATAAAGGTGAAGCCCCTCCGATCTGCGCCCACGGATGCTTCAACCGCGCCGCCATGCTCCTCGAACTTATGAGCCACTCATCCTCGTCACTTTGGTGCTATTTTTACCTAAGATAGAAGCTCCATGTAACTGATACTTCCATCTTGTATCCCTTTCAGTTTTTTTCGTTGTCGCTGGTGTTATATTTGAAACAAACTAAAGCAATTTTTGCTTGACACTTCCACCCTAATATATAATTTAGTAATATTGATTAAAACTGCATTTGAAAATCCTTGTAAATGTTTGGGTAAGATAATGCACTTAAGTTTTGTCTTACATACAATTATGTCTTACATACAGTCTAGTAAATTCTGGAAATGAAGTATTTGCAATTTTGGAAAAACTTGTTTGAACAAGGCAAATTAGATACTTGCCAGCGGTACTACCTCTGATATGTTATAAATAGGCATACTTCTATCTTAAGTGATTTAATGTAACAAAATCCCATGATGTTGAGTGTAATTGCATTGAGTACTTAAATTGCTATCTACTCTACCGATTATCATCAATCAGTTCTCAAGGGCTTGAATAGACAGAGAAAACAATGACAAATTAACTACCTTCACTGGACGCTAATCCACAATGTATGCATAGCAGCAGCTCTTAAAGTATATAAGTAAAATATTACTGAAATAAGACAATTCTCATCTAGAAAACATTAGGGACCTTCCAATAAATAGACAAAGAGCAGGCATTCCCCCATCAATGTTAATACTTTTGCAATGTATTATCCATGAACTGGGCCTCGGCAAGCTCAATCTAGACCGCAAAGGTAACATAGGAAAATCCAAGTTGACTTGGTAGCACAAAATAGGGCATCGTTTTCCTACCAAGGTGATGGCAATGGCTGAATGGCATACCTGGCCGCCATGGTAAACCGGCCTTCCGGGAGATGAATCCGGAGGTCCGCCCTCATATCTAAACGTGACCTGGGAATAGGTGCAGCATTGGCGTCGATCTGTCAGGCTGGCCCGACTGCTGTGACCATGAGAACTTGAGGAAACGATGGAGACCTCGTCCAAGAAGACGGCAAGCACATGCGGGAAGGACAACATTAGATGTGAATTGGTCTCGCATAAGAATGACTGAAGCAAGAGGAAAATAATAACCTGGATAGCTAAGCGGGGACACGATTTCAACGGCGGTCGTTGTAGAGGAGGGCGGACATGGATGAGAAAATCAAAATGGTCCGAGCCTCGGCCATCGCGTGGAACCCTTGATCTGGGCGGATTAATTTTTGTTGGTAGGGAAACAGGGACGGGGCGGGGGTTCGGGCAACGGTAGTTCCTTGCACCAGACGGAGGATCGTCAACGCCCACCATGGCTGCCGGCGATGGTGAGGAGGGAGGCTGGAGAGGGGTCCGGCGGCCACTGTGTCTCATGTCGATGTACCGTCGATCGCTGCGGCTCAGAGGAGATGAGAGAGGGGATTGGGTTGGATAGGGAGACGTCGGTTCATTTCCCACTTGATGAGGATAACAAGGGGAGAGGGGAGGGGTCAGACGAAGCGAGAGAGGTATCGAGGATCCGGTTGATTCGGTGGGAGGTATCGAGGATCCGGTTGATTCGGTGGGAGGGTAAAATGGTCTTATTTGAAAAGATGTTGACGAAACCAGAGACCGGAGGAAACAGAGGAAATTCGTTCTTTTTAAGTAGTAGAGATAGAGATTTAATTGAACTGCTTGTCACACCGGCGATGAACGCTTCATTGACTGCCCACTTTTCTGATTTGGAAATTGAGACAACTCTATTTCAAATGGGGACCACAAAAGCTCCCGGCACGGGCGGGCCAAGGCAGCGGTGAATATATTAAAGAAAATTCTCCCTGTTTTGATTTCAGAAGAACAGAGCGCCTTTGTGCCCGGGAGGTTGATCACTAACAATGTCTTCATTGCTTATGAATGTGTCCATGCGATCAGAAAGCAGAAGAGGAAGAAACCACTGTGTGCTGTTAAGCTAGATATGATGAAGGCCTACGATCGTGTTGAGTGGTCCTTTCTGAAGGAAATGATGTTGAAAATGGGCTTCTCTCCAGCTTGGGTGGCTATGATTATGAGATGTGTGACCAAGGTGCATTTCTTGGTGAAGTTAAATGGTATAGTCTTTGATCCTTTCTTTCCCACTAGGGGCCTGAGCCAGGGGCCTCTTTCTCCATAGCTCTTCCTATTTTGTGTGGAGGGTTTCTCAGCGTTGTTAAGACAGGCACAAGCCGAGTCGCAAGTCTCTGGTGCTAAGTTTGGTAGGAACGGTCCTACTGTCACTCACCTCTTGTTTGCAAATGACAGTGTTGTGTTTTTGGAGGCAAGTTTGGCAGCATGCAGGCCCTGGGATCTATTTTTCAGAAGTATGAAGTCAGTTCAGGTCAGAAGGTGAACATGCAGAAGTCTTCCATCTTCTTTGGGAAGGGAAGTGGGGAGGGGCTACGACCGGAGTTGAAGGAGACTATAGGCATTGAGTGTGAAGCCTTGTCAGAAAAGTATTTAGGCCTCCCTACAGTGGTCGGCAGGTCCAAGGAGGGGGCGTTTCGGAGCATCACCGACAGATCATGAGGAAAAGTTGGACGTTGGAAGGGGCAGGGGCTATCGAAGGCAGGTCGTGAAGTGTTGGTCAAGTCAGTTTTACAAGTTGTGTCAACTTACGTGATGGGCTGCTTTCAGCTCACGCAAGGTGAGTGTTCACAGCTTACCTCTATCTCTTCGCGGTTCTGGTGGGGGTGCAACGGATGGGTAGCGGAAAGTTCATTGGATCAGCTGGGACCGTATGTGTGCACCCAAATCGAATGGTGGCATGGGATTTCAGAATTACTAAGGTTTTAACCAAGCACTACTTGCTAAACAAGCTTGGAGGATGGTCACCAAACCTACATCGCTTTGTTCCAGAGTACTCAAATCACGATACTTCGAGGATGGTGAGTTTATGGAGGCCATCTGTCCTAAGGGTGCTTCTTATACTTGGAGGAGTATTCTTCATGGCCGTGACTTGCTAAAAGAGGGTCTAATTTGGCAGATTGGCAATGGGAAGAAGGTGAATGTTTGGAAAGATAACTGGATTCCACGGGCGTCGGCTAAGCGACCACTAGGTCACAAACCAGATAAAATGGTTCATTATGTCCATGAGTTATTACTGCCAGGTGGAAGAGGATGGAATCGTGATAAACTAAAGGACATATTCTTTGAGTCGGATGTCGAGGATATCCTGAAAATCCCCGCAGGTCGAGCCCAAACCGATGACTATCTAGCTTGGAACTACACCAAAAACGGGGTTTTTCAGTCCGTTTGGCATACCATCTCATGAATCAGCTGAAAGAGGTGAGCAGGGGGTCGGCTGGGACCTCAGCCTCATGTCATGGGCACAGAGTGGGGATCGGATATGCTGGGTAAAATAAAGATACATTGCTGGCGGATGATCAAAAATGGTATTGTGGTGGGCGCGGAATTGTAGCGACGTAAGGTGAAAGAAGGAGTTACATGCATAGCTTGCAACAAAGAGTAAACGACTGAACACAGGTTCTGGTCGTGCCCCCATACTAAGATGGTGTGGGATAGAATAGAGGAAAGGACAGGCTTCAGAATATGCACCCCTGCAGCAGATGTCGTCGGTCACCAGGCACTAGGTCACTGGACCTTAGAGTGGATCACGAAAATGAATGATGACGACGTACGGCTTGGACTAATGTCGATGTATCACCTATGGGTTGCTAGGAATGAGGCTACGGAGAAGGGAGTGATTGAGAATCCGGAGCACACGGCGAGTCGGGTAGTCTATCTCACTTAGGAATGGAAAGCACTAAAGGTGCCTAAGGAGGCCATCATGTCCACCCAAGTCACCAAATGGGAGGCGCAGGAGGAGGGTTGGCACAAGGCGAATGTTGATGGTGCGTTGCCGCTGAATATGATGGCTGGTGGAGTCGGTGTGATCATGTAGGTTTGTGGCAGCAACCAACCATTTTTTCCTGTCAGTTTTGGATGCAGAGGGAACGGAGCTGTTGACATGTTGACGAGCTTGCCAAGTTGCGAAGGAGGTCGGGGTGACTAAACTGGTGCTGGAGACGAATTGCTTGGGGGCCAAGGGAAAACTGTAGAATAAGGAGCTGGATCGCTCTGTCCATGGCCCACTGTTGCTAGAGATCAAGGACCTTATGGGAGGTTTCGAAGCCTCTCGGGTTCAGCATGTGCGATTGATACATCGAAAATGTATCTAATTTCCCGAACACTTTTGCTATTGTTTTTCCTCTAAACTTGAGTGATTTGGATACAACTAACACGGACTGACGTTGTTTTCAGCAGAATTACCTAGGTGTCTAGTTTTTGTGCAGAAAATCAACTATCAGGAAAAATCCCGGAAAATATGGCAAAAATCCTTTCACCAGAAGACTCACGGAGCCAGAAGACAAGACGGAGTAGGGCCACGAGGGGCCCACACCACCTGGCTGCGTGGGCAAGGCCTGGCCGCGCCAGGGAGTGGTGTGGCCGCCTCGGCTACCCCCTCGGCCTCCGTCTTCACCTATAAGATGCCCCATGACCTAAAAACCGAGGGGGGTTCGACGTTTTTTAGAAAGAGTTCCGCTATGTCGCCACCACCAGATTTCACAAATCAGAACCAGAAACTCCGTTCTGGCATCCTATCGGGACGGGGAATTGGAGGAGATCATCGCCATCATCGCCACCATCGCTTCTCCATCGACCATCCATGTTTCCCCATCTATGAGTGAGTAATCCCCCGCTGTAGGCTATGGGGATGGTAGGGATTGGATGAGATCGTTCATGTAATGGCATCAGATTGTTAGGGCATGGTGCCTAGTATCTATTATTAGTGCTTTTTGACTTTGTTGCAACTTGTTATGCTTAATGCTTGTCACTAGGGCCCGAGTGCCATGATTTCAGATCTGAACATGTTATTGATTCATTATGATAATATTGTTTATAGTCTTACCTGCAGGTTGTATACACACGTTGTTGTCCGGAACCAAAGGCCCCGAAGTGACAGCAATCGGGATAACCGGAGGGAATGGCTTTGATGTGAGGATCACATGTGTTCACGGAGTGTTAATGCTTTGCTCCGGTGCTCTATTAAAAGGAGCACCTTAATTGCCAGTAGTTCCTTGAGGCCCCGCTGCAAACGGTCTAGCAGGACAAAAGATGTTGTGCAAGTTCTCATTGCGAGCACGTATGACTATATATGGAACACATGCCTATGATTATTTAGTACTTGGATGCTTTATCTTATTTATATGCAAATGCCCTAAGTTTTGATTGCTATATGAATTGTCTTATCCATGCAACGCCCGTCCATCCATCCCTATGCCTACCGTGCTTTAATCCTATTATTTACTACAATTGTTACTACTGTCTTTACTTTTACTACTGCTATTACTTTGCTATTGCTACTACAAATTGTTGCTACTGATAAACTGCTGTGAGCAAGATTGTTTCCAGGTGCAGCTGAATTGACAACTCAGTTGTTAAGGCTTATAAATATTTTTTGGCTCCCCTTGTGTCGAATCAATAAATTGGGTTTCACTTCCCTCGAAAATACGGCGATACACCCCCTATACTTGTGGGTCATCAAGATTATTTTCTGGTGTCGTTCTTGGGCAGCATAGCTCTATTTATCAAGTTCACTTGGAATCACTATTGTTCGCTGCCATCCATCCATCATGGGTAAGTGTCGTGATGGCAATGTTCCTATTTTACCACCCACTACAAGGAGAGGTACGGTTCTGAACACCTCTGTTGCTCTTGATTCACCATCTGTTATGAGTAAGCTCCTTACACCACCACATACACATGCTACATACACTGCTACTACTGCTGAATCTAAAACTTCTGATACTTATGATGCTGCTTATATTGTGCTTGATAAGAGTGGTTCATTAGGTCCTTTCCTAGATGCTACGATTGCTAGAACTATAGCTGTAAATTCTGAAACTCCTAATGAAGACACTACTACACCTGTCAGTTCGCGTGAGTCTATAGAGAGCTATGATATTGAAGACGGATATATAGAAATGAATGATGAATTTATTAAAGAATGTCAAAATGCTCATGGTAAAAGTTCTATTAAGAGTTTCCTTTAGAGGCGTACTACAAAACCTAAATTATCTCCTAATGCTAAGTTTGCTACATCTCCCATAAACATTAAGGATATGAATTATGATTTCTCTCTTGATTTATCTTACATATCTATTGTTGAGAAAGAACCTTTTGTGAGTCTAAGAATGAAAGTGCTGTAGCACATATGACTGAGCTTTCCACCATGAGTGGTTTATTTTCTGATGATATTAAGATGCGCACCTACTTTGTTGCTAAATTTTTCCCTTTTTCACTGAAGGGAGAAGCTAAAACTTGGTTTAATAATTTACCTCCTGGATCTATTGATAACCCTTATTGCTTGATTAGTACTTTCCTTCAAAAATATTTCCCTCCTAGTGCTAGACATGCTATTTTACAGGAACTTTTTGATTTTAAACAGGGAGAAAAAGAGGTATTGCCGGAATCATGGGCAAGCTTTTGTGCTTTGATTCATGCACAGGCTGGATGTCCATTACCTAAGAATGAGCTTCTTGATATATATTATAATGGACTAACTGAATAATCTAGGACATACCTGGATAGTTGGGCTGATTGTGTTTTCAGGAATAGGACTCGAAAGGAAGCTGAAGAATTAATGGCTAAAATAAGCAAGAATTATGAAGACTGGACTTCATCTGAACCAGCTATACCTAAGACAACTACACCTGAGTCAACTGTGCCTGAGCCAACACCAACACCAAAACCGAAGAAGAGGGGAGTTATTGAACTAAATGATGAGGTAATGAAGGAATCTAAGAAGTGTATTAAGGAGAAGGGAATTAAAGCTGCAGATGTCAAGAATTTACCTCCTATAGAAGAATTATGTAAGCCAATCTCCCACTCATCCACTATTGAGGTACACCCTCTCCAACATTTTGATGAAGGTGATATTCCTTACTCTAAACCTCCTGATCAATGCTTAGAAGAATTTGATATTTTTATTGTTAAGAAAGATAATTTTAATAAAAGGGTGCAAAGTCATCTAATGGAAAACTCTAGAGCTATTATTGAGTTAAAAGATATTGTGGAAAGAACTTCTAATGATGTTAAAATGCTTGTTAAACATTTCCAAATGGTTCAAACTCGAATTGATCAACTTATTAAAGTACAAAAAGACTTGCTAGTTAATGCTGCTAAAGAAAAACATGCTTATGAAATTACAACTAGAAGTGGTGCTGCCACCCAGGATCCTCTATATCCTGAGGGGCATCCTAAAAGAATTGAGCAAGATTCCTAGCAAATTGAAAATAGTGGTACTTCTCCTAAGAAAAGGAAAAAGAAACGTAAAACTATAGTAGAATCTCCTGAACCTGCTATAGATCCTAATAGTATATCTGTCTCTGATGCTGAAACTGAAAGTGGTAATGAGGAAAATGATGCTCCTAATAAAGAAAAGTTGAAGAAGAACCTGAAAGGCACACTAAGAATACTAAATACACTAAAGAAGATTTTGTTGTTAAGAAACATGGTAGTGAAAGAGAGCCTTGGGTCCAAAAACCTATGCCTTTCCCTGATAAGAAACATAAGTTAAAGGAAGATGAATAATATAATAAGTTTTGTGAGTGGATGAAACCTTTATTTTTGCAAATCCCTCTGACTGATGCTATTAAACTGCCTCCTTATTCAAAGTATATGAAGGATATTGTCTCTAATAAAAGGAAGATCCCTAACGAAAAAAATTCTACTTTGCTTGCTAATTATTCCTTTAATGGTAAGGTTCCAAAGAAACTTGGAGACCCAGGGATTCCAACTATTCCATGCTCTATTAAAAATAGTTATGTAAGAACTGCTTTGTGTGATTTGGAGTAGGAGTTAGTGTTATGCCTTTTTCTCTCTATAAGAGACTTCAACTGGAAAAACTAATACCAACTGATATATCTTTGCAAATGGCTGATAAATCTACTATTGTTCCTATTGGTATATGTGAGGATGTACCTGTTCAAGTTGCTCATAATTGCTTGATATTAACTGAATTTGTTGTGCTTGAAATGCCTGAAGATGACAATATGTCTATTATTCTTGGGAGACCTTTTCTTAATACTGCAGGAACTGTTATTAATTGTAATCAAGGAAAGGTGACTTTTAATGTTAATGACAAGGAGCATACTGTCTATTTCCCCAAGAAGATGTTGAAAATGTTGAGGGCATTCAAGTTTGAGAAATATATTGTCCCATACCAAGAGAAAAATATGAAATTATTATGATTGGGACCATTGCTATCAAGGTTGAGGTAACATAATCATTAGTGGAATACAAAGTTTTGTGTCATATAAAATTGTTTTGGTAACAAGACCTGATCAACCTTGTTAACAAAGGGATTTTAATGAACAAAACAATGTTTTCACCATGATTACCTTTGCTTACTTTTATCCTATCCATTTTAGTTTTTGCTTTCGCTTAGTTTTCTTTTCTTTTGCATATTAGAGTGTCTTAGAACTTCTAAAGTTTTTGGTTTTGTTTTGTTATTGCATCATTTCAAAATCATCTTTCTGCAGAAAAGTCATTCATCAATACCTAAAAATTGCCCAAAAATAAAATGTCTCGAAAAGTTCCAGAAAATTCATATTAATTTTTTACGTGAAAAAAGGGACAGAGAAGTGCATGGGGAGTACCAGGGGGTCCACCAGGCAGGCACACCACCTGGTGGCACGGCCATCCTAGGGGCGCGCCTGGCCATGGTGTGGGCCACCGCTGGCCCTCCACTCACTCTCTCACTTGCCACTTCCTTCTCTCTGCCGAAAAAACACTACTCCCTCCATCCCAAGGCTTAAGGCATATAACTTTTTTGAAAAGTCAAGACATGTAAAGTTTGACCAAACTTTTAGAAAAAACTATTAAGAACTATTATATTATATAGATACCATGTGAAAATATGTTTCATGATGTATGAAAGGGTATGGATTACGTATTGTAAATATTAATATTTTTCTCTAAAAACTTGGTCAAACTTTAGTTTGTTTGACTTTTGAAAAAAGTTATATGCCTTAAGCCTTGGGACGGAGGTACTAGTTCATTGCTCGAAATCGCGTTCTTGCTATTCTTGCCCATGATTTTTCGATCTCCTTGCTCAACCCATCTTTGGTGCTGAAATTTGGAGCATTTGTTCTCCGGTATGTGACTCCTCCACTTGTCCAAGTAGATTTGTGTTTAATGGATTATATCTTGAGTATTTTGCTACTGTAGGTGGCAGGTTTTGTTAGCTTGTAAGCTTTTTCAATGCTTAGAGAAATTATTTTGATGCATGTTTAGGCCCCTTACAAGTCCCTATGAGTAGTTCCCTTCATTATGTATTCACTTTGCAATCACTTGTATAATTGATGTTTAAATTTCAGAATATCAAAGATGAACAACCACACTTTTGGAGAAATATTTGAGAGGGACACACCTAGGAGAGCAAGGCCCTCAAGATCAGCCTCTCAGTTTAGGCCATCATACAATGAAGATCTTATTGCACCACGCTTTGGCAATGAAGGAGATGAGGGAGATGCTCACCCATCTACCTTCCCTTGTGTTACCTTTTTGTAAGCTGCAGGGATCCTCAATGATTTCTTACTACTGGTTCAGAGGGTTGGTCAATATGCCGTGATCACCAAAACTTTCGTTGAGAGTTTCGTTTTCACTAACACCCCTTATCAGTCAACTGTTTCGTTCAGAATTCATAATCAGCCTATTACCATGTCATTGGAAAGATTTTGCAGTATTATAGGCATAGGCATGACTGGGACAGTGAAGAAGATCCAAGGCCGATCCGCTCATTTGCTGGAGCTCTACCGAAGTGTGACAAATGATGATGACCGCGTAGCTCAGCGCGGGAAGATAAGGAACATTCAACTCCCAGCTCTTAGATATTTTTCTTATTATCTTACCACTAGCATACTTGGTAGGGAGAACACTAGTAATATTTCCAATTATCATTTAGCCTTCCTCACTGCTGCTCTTAATAATGATACCAAGTATAATCTTGGCTCTCTCATTGCTTGCCGCCTAGCCGCTAGAGGACCTACGCATGGTTGCTGCTTTGGAACTTGTTGTTGATCCTAATGATACTGTGTTGACACCACAAAGGCTTGACCTTCCTGCTATGAAAACGCATCACTTTGTTACTATTGACTCTAGTACCTAGAATCTAGTATACAGGATGTTGTTTAGTGATGGAGACGAGAGGAAAATTCCTTTGCCACAATCCACTTTGTTCAGTATCCATAGGAGGCCATGGTCGCATTCCAAGGAGGAGGTGGATGAGCAGCTCCGCTTGTTGGGTTTCCACAGGCAGCATCAGGAAGATGTGCCCTCTTATGACTATTCTGCGCACTACGCAGGGGCATCCTCGAGCCCGTACCAGGACGAAGGGACCTCCTCGCCGTACCACAGAGGCGCTCCATCTTGACCAGCTTGGGATTGATACCCACTTAGGCCAAATCCTAAGCTCGGGGGGAGGTACACCGACACCACACTCATCTACATATCATGTTTAGTCAGCAATTTGTATATCCATGTTTCGCTTTCTTTTTACTTTTTGTTCTTGCTTTGTTTCTGCTTTCTAAAACACAAAAAGACTAAAAATATTTTCATTGCTTCTCTTTGTTTGCTTCTTTTCCTTTTTGCCTTGGTTTGCCTTTTTTCCTTTTAGCTTTGTTTTGATTATTCGAAAAACACAAAAAAGATTGTACTTTGCTTGTTCTTTCTTTTGGTTCTTGCCTTTTAAAAAAACCCAAAAACATTTGTTGTCCTTCTTTGGTTTTGTGAAGTTTGTTGCAGGGTTCAGCAGTCCTCAGTGGAGTTTGGTTTCATGTTATTATTCAAACCACACAAGTGAAGAGCAATAATTAAGACTAATGACAACTTGAGGTGTGGTAAGAGGCTGGGAACGAACTCTATTTGTTTTCATTTTTGTACATATACTCATCATTGTGGGCATGCTTAGTCCGTTCATGTAAGGTGTATGTTATTTATGGATGCTTAGTAGTTCTTGCTTTCTTATGATTAGCTCCAGCTTGCTAATAGTTTGTAGCATGTCATATGAATGTTTGCTTGCATTGTTCTATTCATAACTTGGTATGACACTGTGGTATCCTCCTCTGATTGTTTCACTTGAATTGACTTGGCACATGCTCACGCATGCATATGACTGAAATAATCAGTTAAGCCTCGATAAATTATTTTGCCTCAGGGTTCTTGAATCACTTTCATGCCATAATTAGTTCTATTTTGTTGCAAGCATGCCTATGACAGTTATTGCTTCTCGTTTGTTGCTCCCTTTCTATTGCTAGCCTTCACTTGTGCAGAGTATAAGCTTTACTCGTGCATTCAACTCCCCAAAACCAATATTGCCAAAAGTGTCCACCATACCTACCCACTATCATCATTTGCTATTCCGTGCATATTAAGTATGCCTTGTTTTCTTCCGACTAAAATGTTTGCTTGTTATGAGGAAGTTAGTTTGTAAAGATCTCACGAACTTGATGGCACACTTTACTTTTCTTGCACTTAATAATCTTGAACCATTGTGTCCATCTTTGTTGCGTATATGCTTGCGCTTTATAAGTTGAAGTTATCAGAACCATGTATCATGGGGAACACTTTCAACATTGCACTTATTATTCCGTTGATATCATGATTCTTTTGCTTATGGATCCCGGTGGTGTGAAATAAAAGGGGAACTTGTAAGATCATGGAGTTTGTATGTGTGCTAGAGAAATGCCTGGGCCGCTAGCCTAAGCCATGCCTAATCATGGTGGAAACTTGCAGCATAACCATAATGAGGACTCTATGAAGCATCCTTAATAAAAACCTATGCAGATAGCAAATAAAAAGATCGTTGAGATGCTCATTGTCTGCTTGCCTTGTCATTTTGATTATGGGATAGCTCCTGTATCATGTGCAAGGGGTACCTCGTTGGCGGTTCTCTATGATACTGTAGGGGTTCGTAGCATGGAAAACAAAAATTTTCTATCGCATACAAACAAACAAGCCAAGATCTATCTACTAGATTGCAGCAACGAGTCGATGGAATAACTCACCCTCGAAGATTCCAAAGTGTTTAACGAGAGCAGATTCTCGTGGGTGATGTAGTCGTACTCTTTCCGATCTCAAGATCGCGTAGACGATCCTTCCGGCGCCAAGCGTTCATGCAGCTCCTGATCGGTCACACGTTCGTACTCGACGAAGACCTTCCTCTCCTTGTTCCAAAGCAGCGGAGGTTGTAGCACTCTCCTCGCGATTCCGCAGAAGACAACGGGCGTGGTACCGGAGGTAGAGGGGAGATCCCGCAGGGCTTCGCCTTAAGCCGGTGCGAGTATGGTGGAGCTTATGAGAGAGGCTATTAGTGGTCTAGTAATTAGACACACCAATTAGAGGGCTCTAAACCAATTAGAAGGCTCTAAACCGAAACAGCTCTAAACCGGGGTCTAGGTCTAGTTTCTAGTTTAGAGGATAGGAACTTGTGTGTGTTAGGAGGGGAGCCCTGCCCCTCCTTATATAGGTGGGAGGGCTGGCTGCGCCATGGGAGGGGAGTCCTCCCCAACTCGCAGTGGGCTTGGGCGCCGGCTTGGGGAGGAGGACTCCTCCCCCAACTCGGCCTCCACCTCTTCTCCTCTTTCCCACTTTCCAAAATTGGCAGTTTGACTTTCAAACTAGCCGTTTGACTTTTCCAATTTAGGAATTAAATAAACCTTTTATTTTGGACAGCGAGAACACTTAGTACATGATGCAATCATTCCATCTTGCAATGACACATTCATGCACCCTTCCCCGGAGTGCCGGACATTAGGGACCTTCTAGAATGTTCCCGATGAAAACACCTAACCATTCCCCAACTCCAAATGGGACTTTCCTTATATGAATCTTATTCTCCGGACCATTCCGGATCACCTCGTGATATCCCGGATCCCATCCGAGACTCGAACAACATTCGGTCTCTTTCTCATAATACCATAACTACTCAAACAACGTGAATCCTTAAGTGTGTCTCTCACGGTTCGTGAATTATGCGGACATGACCGAGACACTTCTCCGAACAATAACCAATAGAGGAATCTGGAAATTCATATGGCTCCCACATATTTCTACGATTACTTTGCGATCGAATGAACCACTTACATACGATACCAATTTCCCTTTGTCTCACGATATGTTACTTATCCGAGGTCATGATCGCGGTATCTCTGCATACCTAGTTCAACCTCACATCGATAAGTACTCTTTTCTCGTTCCGTGATATGTGATCCCTTGTGACCAAGTCACATGCTTGCAAGCTAATTGGATGACATTTCACCGAGAGGGCCCAGAGAATATCTATCCGTCATGTGGATGGACAAATCCCACTCTTGATCCATGTGTTTCAACCAATACTTTCCGAACACCCAATGCCACTTTTATAGCCACCTGTTACGGTGTGGTGTTTGATGACATCAAAGCATCCATCCAGTAAAGGCAATATGCATGATCTCATGGTCGAAGGAATTAGGTTACTATGTATCAGAAAGCATATAGCAATTGAACTATAGAAATGACTTGATCTTTATGCTACGCTTGTCTATAGGAGTATGTCCACCATATCATTCTCCTAACGATATGATCTTGTTGTTGATAACATCTCAATGTTCATGACAAAGAAACCACATCATCAATCAACCAACAAGCTAGTGAAGTATAGAGGCCATACTAGGGACTTCAAATTAAGTTTACAAATCACACAAGTATTAATGGTTTCCTTGTTAATACTATTATAGCATGAATGTAAACATTTATCATAAACACAAAGATATATAATAATAACTACATTTATTATTACCTCTAGGGCATATCTCCAACAGTCTCCCACTTGCACTAGAGTCATCTAATCTAGATTACATGGTAATATACCGAACACCCATGGCAGTTTGGTGTTGGTCATGTTTTGCCCTCGGGAGAGGTTTAGTCAACGGATCCGCCACATTCAGATCTGTGTACTTTGCAAATCTTTATATCCCCATCCCGGATATGTTCTCGAATAGCATGGAAACGCAGCTTGATATGCTTCACTTCTTGTGTGACCTTGGTTCTTGCGCATTGGCTATGGCGCCCATGTTATCACAGAGATAGACATTGGGTCCAGCGACTAGGAACCACACCCAGCTGTAATGAACTCTTTCATCCATATCGCTTCTTGTGAAGCCTCCGAAGCAGCCATGTATTCCGATTCAGTTGAAGATCTCGCCACAATGCTTTGCTTTGCACTCCTCCAGCTAACTGCTGCACCATTCAAAATAAATACGTATCCAGATTGTGATTTAGAATCATCCGGATCGGTGTTCCAACTAACATCGGTGTAACCATTAACAACGAGTTGTTCATCACCTACATAAGAAAGAACCATATCCTTAGTTCTTCTCAAGTACTTAAGGATGTTTTTGATCTGTCAATGATCCACTCGATCACTTTGATATCTGCTAGTTAGACTAACGATATGCGATGTCGGGTCTAGTACATAGCATGGCATACATTAGAGATCCTATGGCTGAGGCATAGGAGTCTTACTCATCTTTTCTCTATCTTCTGCCGATGTCGGACTTTGAGTTTTACTCAAGGTCATATTAGCAACATGGGCAAGAACCCTTTCTTGCTATCTTCCATTCCAAACCTCTTTAGAACTTTGTCCAAATATGTACTTTGTGACAATGATATTTATGCGTTCGATCTATCTCTATAAATCTTTATGCCTAATATGTAAGCTGCTTCGCCAAGATCCTTCATTGAAAAACTATTATTCAAATACTCTTTGACACTATTAAGAAGGTCTACATCATTCCCAATCAACAATATGTCATCCACATACAGTATTAAGAATGCTACAGAGCTCCCACTCACTTTCTTGTAAATACAAGCTTCTCCATAAGTTTGTATAAAACCAAAACTTTTGATTACCTTATCAAAACGTTGATTCCAACTTCGGGATGCTTGCTTCAATCCATAGATAGACCGTTGAAGCTTGCATACCTTGTTAGCATCTTTAAGATCGACAAAACCTTTGGGTTGCATCATATACAACTCTTCATCAATGTCTCCATTGAGGAATGCTGTTTTGACATCCATCTGCCATATCTCATAATCATAATATGCAGCGATTGCTAACATAATCCTCACAGACTTTAGCTTCGCCATGGTGAGAAAGTCTCATCGTAGTCAACTCCTTGAATTTGTCGAAACCCTTTGCGACAAGTCGAGCTTTATAGATGATAACATTACCATCGACATCTGTTTTCTTCTTGAAAATCCATTTGTTCTCGACGGCCTTCCGGCCATCCGGTAAGTCCACCAAAGTCCATACTTGGTTTTCGTACATGGATCCAATCTCGGATTTCATGGCTTCTTGCCATTTATTGGAATCTGGGCTCATCATCGCTTCCTCATATGTCTCGGGTCATCGGTGTTGTCCACCAACATGACATTCACAACGGAATCATACCAACTGGAGTGGTACGATTTCGTTGACCTCGAGGCTCAGAGTAACTTCAACCAAGTTTCATGATCACCATCATTAGCTTCCTCTCTTATTGGTGCAGGCACCACAGAACTTCTTCCGGTGCGCGCTTACTCGCAATTTCGAGAGAAGGTTCACAACCTCGTCGAGTTCTACTTTCCTTCCAGTCACTTCTTTCGAGAGAAATTCTTCTCTAGAAAGGATCCATTCTTAGCAACGAAGATTTTGCCTTCGGATCTATGATAGAAGGTATACCCAACAGTTTCCTTCGTATCCTATGAAGACGCATTTTTCCGCTTTGGGTTCAAGCTTGTCCATTGTAACTTCTTTACATAGGCTTCGCATCCCCAAACTTTAAGGAACGACAATTTAGGTTTCTTCCCAAACCATAATTCATACGGTGTCGTTTCAGCGGATTTAGACGGTGCCCTATTTAAAGTGAATGCGGCTGTTTCTAATGCATAACCCCAAAATGATAGTGGCAACTGTAAGTGACATCATAGAACGAACCATATCTAAGAGAGTTCGACACGACGTTCAGACACACCATTACTGTGGTGTTCCCGGTGTCAATCTGAAAGTATTCCACATTTCTTCAAATGCTCGCCAAACTCGTAACTTAGATATTCACCTCCACGATCAGAACGTAGAAATTTAATCTTCTTGTTACGTTGATTCTCTACCTCACTTTGAAACTCCTTAAACTTCTCGAAAGTTTCGGACTTATGTTTCATGAAATAGATATACCCATATCTACTCAAGTCATCCGTGAAGGTAAGAACATAACGATAACCATCACGATGCTACACTCATTGGACCACACACATCGGTATGTATGATTTCCAATAAGTCCGTAGCTCGCCCATCATGCCGTAAAATGGAGTCTTAGTCATTTTACCCATCGACATGCTTCGCATCTTTCAAGTGATTCAAAATCAAGTGATTCAAGAAGTCCATCGAATGGAGTTTCTTCATACGCTTCACTCCAATGTGACCAAGACGACGATTGCCATATATAGGTCGAGTTATCGCTGATTTCAATCGTTTAGCTTCAATGTTATTAATATGTGTATATCCACTATCGAGATTCAATATGAATAGACCATCTATCAAAGGTGCATGTGCATAAAACATATTACTCATATAAATCGAACAACCATTATTCTCGGATTTAAACAAGTAACCGTCTCGCAATAAACAAGATCCCGATATAATGTTCATGCTCAACGCAGCACCAAATAACAATTATTTAAGTATAAAACTAATCCCGATGGTAGATGAAGAGGTAGTGTGCCGACCGCGATCACATCAACCTTTGATCCGTTTCCCACGCGCATCGTCACCTCGTTCTTCACTAGCTTCCGTTTATTCTGTAGCTCCTGTTTCGAGTTACAAATATGAGCAACCGAACCAGATTCAAATACCCGTGCACTACTACTTAGTACTAGTGAGATACACATCAATAACATGTATATCGATATACCTTTCTTCTTGATGTTGCCGTTCTTCAAATCTGCCAAGTACTTTGGGCAATTCCGCTTCGAGGACCTTCTCCTTGCAGAAAAGCACTCAATATCGTGCTGGTCTAGCCTTGGTCTTCTTCATCGGTATGGTAACTTTCTTACCACCCTTCTTGAAGTGTCCTTCCGCTTAGACTTGCCTTTCTTGAATTTGGTGGTCTTATTGACCATCAACACTTGGTGCTCTTTCTTAATCTCCACTTCGCAGATTTTAACATAGCAAATAGTTCGCAACTCTTTGTTCATGTTCGCATGTTGTAGTTCATCACAAAGTTCTTGTAACTTGGTGGTAGTGATTGAGGATGCGGTAAACCCCAAAGTATTAGGAATCACTATACCCAAACTTTGAAGTTTATTTATGCGTCTGCACATCTTAAGCACATGCTCACCGACGGAGCTACCCTCTTCCATCTTGCGGTTAAAGAACTTTTCAAGCTTCATAACTTTCAATTGCCGCATGAGTCTCAAAAATTAATTTGAGATCCTCGACAATATCATATGGATCTGACTCTTCAAACCTTTTCTGAAGCTCCGATTCTAAACCATACAAGATAGCACACTGAACTATGGAGTACTGATTCTTCCGAGCGAGGTAAACATTCTTTACTTCATCGGTAGCATCAGCTGCAGGTGGGTCACCTAGCGGTGCATCCAGCACATAGGTCAAATTACCAGCTGTGAGGACAATCCTCAAATTGCGGAACCAATCCGAAGTTGCTTCCATTGTTTTTCAACCTTTTCTTTCTCTAGGAACGCATTAAAATTGATGGTAGGGGCTGCCAATGATCTACAACATATTTGCAATAGTTTAGACTAAGTTTATGACAAATTGAGTTCAAATTAATTAATGAAATTAAACTAGGTGAACTCCCACTCAAAACAACATCCCTCACATTGTTTTAGTGATCACACGAACCAAATCCACTACATCAACACCGATCATCACGAGAGTTGATATAGTTTCAATGGCGAACAATCATCATGTTCATCATATCTACTATATGATTCATGCTTTACCTTTCGGCGATCCGTGTTCCTGAGGCCATGTCTGTACATGCTAGGCTCGTCAAGACAAACCTTAGCTTCCGCATAAGCAAATCTGGCTTGCTTACGTTGTAGTCACCCGCGGAATCAAAGACACCCGATCATCACGTGGTGTTTCGAAGCAGCAAGCTTTGGCAACGGTGCATACTAAGGGTGAACACTTTAGAACTTGAAATTTATGTATGAGGGATCATCTTATAATGCTACCGTTGCCTACTAAGCAATACAAGATGCATAAAGGATTAACATCACATGCAATTCATAATATGTGATATGATATGGCCTTTCTTCTTTGTGCTTCCGATCTCCATCTTCAAGCACGAACATGATCTCCATCATCACCGCATAGCATCAAGGTCAATGACGCTTCTTCATGGTTGTCGCCCACCAGCTTCAACTATTACAACTATTTTGAATAGACACGCAGTCTTAATGTAAATTAAAGACAACCATATGGCTCCGCCGTTGCCAACTTACAATAAGGAACATTGCATACATCAAATATAATCACAATCATGGCCATATCACATCATCAGACACCCTCGCAAAACAAAGTTAGACGCCTACTTTCTTTTGCATATTTTACGTGGTTTGGGGCTTTCAATAAGTGTCGTTCTAACTTTTAACAAGAACCACAACATTGATACTAGCATTGTTGATCACCCGTTGTAAATTGGATCTTTACTATGCTAGGAGAAACAGGCACCATAAAGCCACTTATGCAATACAAGTTGCATGTTGCGTGGAGCAAGTCTCATGAACGATGTCATGTAAGGTTAGCCCGGCCGCTTCATCTCAACATACCGCAAGATGCAAAGTACACAAAAGCAATCTACAATAAAGCATCAATGCCCACAATGATCATTGTGTTCTACTCGCAACAGATCTACATATAGACACGGCTCGATACCCTCAGAGGGGTTCGTAGCATGGAAAACAAAATTTTCTATCGCATACAAACAAACAAGCCAAGATCTATCTACTAGATTGCAGCAACGAGTCGATGGAATAACTCACCCTCGAAGATTCCAAAGTGTTTAACGAGAGCAGATTCTCGTGGGTGATGTAGTCGCATTTCTTCCGATCTCAAGATCGCAGAGACGATCCTTCCGCGCCTGCTCCATAGCGCTCCCGCAATCGGTCACACGTTGCATTTTGACGAATACCTTCCTCTCCCTTGTTAAAGCAGGCAGCGGAGGTTGTAGCACTCACCTCTCTATTCCGGAAGCACAACGGCGTGGTACCGGAGGTAGAGGGAGATCCCGAGGCTTCGCCTTAAGCCAAAAGTGCGAGTATGGTGGAGCTTATGAGAGAGGCTATTAGTGGTCTAGTAATTAGACACACCAATTAGAGGGCTCTAAACCATTAGAAGGCTCTAAACCAAACAGCTCTAAACCGGGTCTAGGTCTAGTTTCTAGTTTAGAGGATAGGAACTTATGTGTGTTAGAGGGGAGCCCTGCCTCCTTATATAGGTGGGAGGGCTGGCTGCGCCATGGGAGGAGTCCCTCCCCAACTCGGCAGTGGCGCCGGCTTGGGAGGAGGACTCCTCCCCAACCTCGGCCTCCTCTTCTCCTCTTTTCCCACTTTCCAAAATTGGCTTGACTTTCAAACTAGCCGTTTGACTTTTCCAATTTAGGAATTAAATAAACCTTTTATTTTGGACAGCGAGAACACTTAGTACATGATGCAATCATTCCATCTTGCAATGACACATTCATGCACCCCTTCCCCCCCGGAGTGCCGGACATTCCGGGACCTTCTAGAATGTTCCCGATGAAAACACCGGAACCATTCCCCAACTCCGAAATGGGACTTTCCTTATATGAATCTTATTCTCCGGACCATTCCGGATCACCTCGTGATATCCCGGATCCCATCCGAGACTCCGAACAACATTTGGTCTCTTTCATAATACCATAACTACTCAAACAACGTCGAATCCTTAAGTGTGTCTCCCTACGGTTCGTGAATTATGCGGACATGACCGAGACACTTCTCCGAACAATAACCAATAGAGGAATCTGGAAATTCATATGGCTCCCACATATTTCTACGATTACTTTGATCGAATGAACCACTTACATACGATACCAATTTCCCTTTGTCTCACGATATGTTACTTATCCGAGGTCATGATCGCTTGTATCTCTGCATACCTAGTTCAACCTCGTTACTGATAAGTACTCTTTTCTCGTTCCCGTGATATGTGATCCCTTGTGACCAAGTCACATGCTTGCAAGCTAATTGGATGACATTTCACCGAGAGGGCCCAGAGAATATCTATCCGTCATGTGGATGGACAAATCCCACTCTTGATCCATGTGTTTCAACCAATACTTTCCGAACACCCAATGCCACTTTTATAGCCACCCTGTTACGGTGTGGTGTTTGATGACATCAAAGCATCCATCCAGTAAAGGCAATATGCATGATCTCATGGTCGAAGGAATTAGGTTACTATGTATCAGAAAGCATATAGCAATTGAACTATAGAAATGACTTGATCTTTATGCTACGCTTGTCTATAGGAGTATGTCCACCATATCATTCTCCTAACGATATGATCTTGTTGTTGATAACATCTCAATGTTCATGACAAAGAAACCACATCATCAATCAACCAACAAGCTAGTGAAGTATAGAGGCCATACTAGGGACTTCAAATTAAGTTTACAAATCACACAAGTATTAATGGTTTCCTTGTTAATACTATTATAGCATGAATGTAAACATTTATCATAAACACAAAGATATATAATAATAACTACATTTATTATTACCTCTAGGGCATATCTCCAACAGATACATATGTACTTACAATGACAAGAGCTTACTTGTGACTAAAGTTGAGTAGCATGAGGTTCGGTCTTCGTAAGTAAGGGGCATGAGATTTCAACTTATAACTTGTCAAGCATATCCTTTTAGTTGTGTCACTTTAACCTTAATCACCTAAAATATACTTATGATAGGGTTAATGAGAGCTCAAAGCTAATGAGTGCCATACTTTCAGCATTTGGAAGCCTTTCAAACTCTTCAAAACCTTTTCATTTTCCTTATTGAGTCTCCACATATTCTATGAGCACTTTCTTGAGAGCATAGTTGTCATTCTTAGTATAATATGCTTGTTTCAAAACTTGGTTAATTGTGTCATGACTTTGATGCTTGTATCTTTGATATCTTTACTTATAGTCTTCACTTAAACTTCAGACGTGCCTTGGCATTTATGTTTGCCCTACAATCAAAGGAAAGCGAGATACCACTCTATCATACCTTTTTATGAGCATTGCAATGTTGCTTATGTTTATGTTCCATGCTACTTGTTATTTTTAAGTTGAAATCTCTTCATAGATTGTTACACAATTTGAAGTAAAAAAGGCCTACTCTGCCATGATTGGATATTCACCATCGCCACCACACTTCTCTTGGGTATGGGCAACCTCCTGCCAAAATAAACACAACTTCTTCTTCTGGCTTTTGCTTCTAGACAGATTGAATACAAGGAATCTTCTGAAAAGAAAGCAGTTCATCCTACCTGACTACAATTGTGTAACATCCAACTGTTACTTGGAAGAATCAGTAAGTCATCTATTCTGGGAATGTCCATTTGCAAACAAATGCTGGGACCATATTTACAGAAACAGAGTTGTAAACCTAACTGGATTGGAAGCTATTTCAGACATCAAAGGAAAATTCCACTTACCATTTGCAATGGAGATCATTATCATGACTACCTGGGGTATCTGGATATGCAGAAATGAGAAGATTTTAATGACAAAAGACCCACAATTGAGAGATGGAAAGCAATCTTCTATCAAGAAATGAGATGGTTACAATTCAGAATCAAAGCAAAATACAAGGAGAAATTCAAAGCCTGGCTTAACCAGCAATTAGATCAGGGATAGGGTGAACTTTACCCATCTTAGAATGCTTAATTCTGTTTTGATCTACCTTAGATCATTTTATTCATTGTAATATACCTATATCTTATAATAAAAATTGCAGTGGGGATTTTTTCCCTACTGTTTCACCTCAAAAAATAGCTTGTAATAACTATTGAGTAGCCTTATTTGCTTACTCCTTATTATGAGTTGTCTAAGTACTTGATCATATGTTGAGAATATATACATCATATGAAGCAAATGTGTTCGTGAAAGTTTCTTTTATTGCACTCAACTTTCAACTGAATTACTTGAGGACAAGCAATAAGCTAAGCTTGGGGGAGTTGATACGTCCAAAACGTATCTACTTCCCCAAACACTTTTGCTATTGTTTTTCCTCTAAACTATGTGATTTGGATACAACTAACACGGACTGACGCTGTTTTCAGTAGAATTACCTTGGTGTCTAGTTTTTGTGCAGAAAATCAACTATCAAGAAAAATCCTGGAAAATATGCCAAAAATCCTATTTCACCAGAAGACTCACGGAGCCAGAAGACAAGACGGAGTAGGGCCACGAGGGGCCCACACCACCTGGCCGCGCGATAATCACGTCCTCGGCGAATTTTTTGGCTATTGCTCCATCACAACTTATGACAGGTTTTGCCTCTATCCATTTCGTGAATTTATCCACCATCACAAGAAGGTGAGTATATCCACTTTGAGCCCGTCTAAACGGTCCTACGATGTCAAGCCCCTAGACCGTGAACGACCATGTAATCAGAATTGTTCGCAGCTGATCAGCCAGAACATGGGCTTGTTTGGCATATTTCTGGCAACCTTTGCACTTCTTGACTAACCATTCAGCATCTTCCTTAGCGGTGAGCCAGAAAAATCCATGTCTAAAGGCCTTTGCCACTAAAGATTTGGCTGCGGGGTGATGTCCGCATTCGCCTTCCTGGATTTCCCTTAGGATTTCCATGCCTTCTTCCGGACAAACACAGTGCTAAATACCCCAGATGCACTACGCTTATAGAGCTCACCTCCCACCACTATGTAGGCTTTTGCTCGTCGGACGATCTGTCGGCTCAGCACTTCGTCTTCGGGTAACTTTCTATCTACCAAATAATCAAGGTAGGGTTGTGTCCAGATGGGAATTACAGCCAGAACTGCTGTGAGTGGTGAGTCGGATTTGGTCGGATACTCCTCATCAACTCCTGTGATAGAGGGAACTCTCAAGTGCTCTAAAAAAGCACCGTCTGAGACCTGTTTCTGCATAGAGCCTATTATTAATAGAGCATCTTCTTCCTCATTTTCTGTTTGGGGAATGTGTTGGACTTCAAACCCTTCGAAAGATTTAGATAATTCATCCACGACGGCTCTATAATCTACCATGTGTTTGTTTGCATTATAGATATCAGATACTTGCTAAGCAACTAAATCTGAGTCTCTGTAACACATCAGTCAGCGAATGCTGATGTCCTTTGTGATTCGAATTCCATGCAGCATGGCTTCATACTTGGCGATGTTGTTTTTGCTGTGAAGTGAATCTGTAGTACATAGAACAATTTATCACCTTGGGGTGACTTGAGCACCACACCAGCGCCCGAGCGCTTTAGACCCATCAAAGTGTAAACGCCAAACTTCTATTTCTGGGAGACCTGTGTTTTCGACGGTCTCTATCCAATCAGTGATAAAGTTAGCAAGAATCTAGGACTTTATTATTGTACGTGGTTTGTACTCAATATCAAAAGATGCTAGCTCTATTCCCCACTTACTAATGTGTCATGTAGCTTAGCTATTGTTTAGTATGTCTCTCATGGGAGCTGTGCTCACCACGGTAATCTTGTGCTCTTGAAAATAGTGTCGTACCTTTCTGGATGCAAAGAATACACCATAGGCTAACTTTTGGTAATGAGGATACCTTTTCTTTGATTTAGTCAAAACTTCACTGAGATAAAAGTCGGACGCTGCACCAGGTGTTCCTGTTTTTCTTCCGGCCGTGATACATTGCAAATGTATTCATAATTTTTGATGTTCCATGCTTGGTTTTATCTACTTTCTTATGTTTTGTTCCAACTTTGGAGTACTTTTCATACACTTTCTTGGACTAACCTGTTAACAAAGAGCCACAGTGCCAGTTGCCTATTTTCTGCTCTTTTTGGTTCCAGAAAGTCAGAAAATGAATATTCTCGGAATTGGACGGGACAAAAGCAAAAGTTGATATTTTACCGGAAGACTCACGGAGACAGAATACAAGACGGAGAGGGGCCACAGGGTGGCCACACCACCCCATGGCGCGGGTCCCCCTGGCCACGCCAGGGCATGGTGTGGGCCCCCTGGCCGGCCACCGACCTTGCATCTTTCGCCTATAAGAGCCTCCCGATGCATAAACCCTAAATCATCAAGCCTCCAGCCACGAAAAGTTCCACAGCGCCGCCGCCACCGAAGGGGAGATTCGGGGGATAGAAAGTCTCTGTTCCGGCACCCTGTCGGGACGGGGAAGTGCCCCCAGAGCCATCTCCATCGATCTCCACCACCATCTCCATCACCATGGTTGATTCCCATGATGAGGAGGGAGTAGTTCTCTCTCGAGGCTAAGGGTTCTACCGGTAGCTATGTGTTCATCTCTCTCTCTATGCATGATCATATTGTGATCATGAGCTTGTAATTTATAGATCTACCTTGCTATTCAAGTGCTTTAATAGATCTCTTCTCTCCCCATGTGTGTGAAGTTGACAGTGTGCACACCATGGTGGAACTTAGGCTAGATATTACAAATACTTGTTATGAGTTATATTTGGAGTTGGATGTCTTTATGAAATTGTGGTGTTTGTTGGAACCATCTAGTGCTCAAGGTGACAGTGTGGGGTTATCTAGATGGGAAAGGCTTACTTTGAGGTGTGCTGTTATAGCCCTACCAACGATTAGAGTGTCCAACCGGAGAGTAGTTCAACATAGTATCATAAAGAAGAATATATTTATATGAGAGTGTTCACTAGTGAAAGTATGATCCCTAGGCCTTGTTTCTAAGCATTGAAACACCGTTTGCAACTAGATCTGTTACATGTTTGCTTGCTGCCATCTTTATTTCAGTTTGCCTTTAGTCTCTTCCACGCCATCAATCTATTTTCTCGCACCGTTGTCTTATATCCATACCACTTGTATTTCACTATCTTTTCACCAAACTAGTGCACCTATACAGCTGACAAGTGTATTCGGTGTGTTGGGGACACAAGAGACTTCTTGTATCTTGATTGCAGGGTTGCTTGAGAGGGGATACCTTTGACCACTTCCTCCCTGAGTTCGTTAAACCTTGGGTGATCCACTTAAGGGAAACTTGCTGCTGTTCTACAAACCTCTGCACTTGGAGGCCCAACAACTGTCTACAAGAATAGAAGTGCGTAGACATCAAGCTATTTTCTAGCGCCGTTGCCGGGAAGGTAAGGTAAAAGGTATTCACACCGGAGGATTAAATAAGAAGAACCTCCCACGACAAACGTCTATTTTCTGGCGCCGTTGCCGGGGAGGTAAGGTAAAAGGTACTCACATCCTCCGGTGTGAGTGCTCGAAGTTATTTCCTTTAGATTCTGCAATTTTGTCCTTTTTGTTTCTTGTTTTCAGTAGTTAGGCTTAATGGAAAACAACAAAAAAATTAGAGAGCTTTATAGTATTTATCTTGAGTTAGGACATGAAGTGTTTGAAGAGAAAATTAAAAAACCTATGGAACTTTATTTGCATGCTAATAGAAATGTTGTTAGTATGAATTCTTTGGACACCATTATTGTTAATGCTATGGAAAAGTCTAAGCTTGGGGAAGCTAGTTTTTATGAAGATGATCTTTTTAGTCCCCCAAGTGTGGAGGAGAAAATTTACTTTGATGATACTATGCCTCCAATATATGATGATTACAATGATGAGTATGATATTTTCAGTCCACCTACTATTGAGGAGAAAATTAATTATGATTACAATATGCCTCCGATATTTGATGATTATGGTGATGAAAATAATAATGATAGCTATTTTGTTGAATTTGCTCCCACTATAATCAATAAGAATGACTATGCTTATGTGGGAAGTATTAATTCTTTTAAGCATGTGGCTCATGATAAGAATGTTTTGTGTGATAGTTATATCGTTAATTTTATTCATGATCCAATTGAAAGTTATTATGAGAGAGGGAAGCATGGTTATATGCATCTCAATAATATTAGGTTTCCCCTCTTTATGTTGAAAGTCTTGAAGTTGCACTTGTTTTGCTTTACTATGCTTGTTGCTTTGTGCTTTCATGACTTGTTTCTTTACAAGATTCTTACGCATAGGAAGTGGGTTAGACTTAAACGTGTTTTGAATTTCCTTCTTGATGCTCTCTTTTACTTCAATTCATATTTCTTATGTGAGCATCTTCTCAAACTATCATGCCTAACTTAAAGGCATTGAAGAAAAGTACTTATTGGGAGATAACCCAAAAGTTTTAGATGAGTCTTGGAAGTTATTACTTCAGCAATAACCTGTCCTTATACTTTTTATTTGCTTTTTGTGCCAAGAGTAACCTCTAATGAGAGCGAAGTAATGATTGGGAAAGTTGTTGTCCCGAAATAGATTTTTGTGCTTCACCGTAAAAATTCGTGTAAAATCTCTGTACGTATTTTTGAGGCGTGCATTTTGTGCTTCTGCCCCAGGTTGTTATCTAACATTCGTTAGTTCAACACTTTTTGATTTGAGTAGCAGAAGGTCTTCGAAAAAATTCGTCTTTACCTGCTGGTCTGTTTTGACAGATTTCTGCCATTTTCTGCATTTGCTTATTGTTGGTTCCCTTTTGAGTTCTTTTGGGGAATTGAGCATGTTGAGAGAAGTGATACAGTAGCTAGTGTTTTAATGGAAGTTTTATTGGTGTTGGAACTGAACCTAAAGACCTATTATATTGAGTGCATTAATGTTGCTAATAAAGATTATGTGAAGTTTTGTATGAAGGAAAAATTCCAGGTGTATGAAAGGAATGAATAATGAGATGAAGGATGGACTAAAGCTCAAGCTTGGGGATGCCACGCGTGTCACCCCAAGAAATATCCAAGAAGTACAAGCGTCAAAGCTTGGGGATGCCCAAGGCATCCCTTTCTTCATCAATAAAAATCCTAGGTTTCTTCTAAACGCTTCATTTTTATTGTTTCATGCACAGTTGTGTTGTTCTTGGAGCGTCTTCTTTTTCGTTTTTGTTTTGGTTTTTAGTTTGATTTGTTTGCTTAGTTTTCTGAATAAATTGGTTGGACCCCCTCTTTCATACATTGGTTTTCAAATAGTTGCGTTTGGTTTGGAAAAGAGTAGGAAAGTTCATTCTTAAGTGTTAAAGAGAGCTTGTTTTTGACTATGGCCTATGCTTTGTCATGCCATGCTTGATATTGTTTTGGCTCTATGTTTAGTATTCTTTGCTGTAGCATGACTTGTTATAAACAACTGAGATTGCTTAATGTGCCTTGGATGAATCATGCGTTGTTTTAGCATATTAAAGCATAGTATAGTGGTATTCTCCTTTGATGCTTTATTTGGGTTGACTTGGCACATGCTCACACCATGTTATGACTATCTCAAGTCACCATAGCCTTTATGATCCTTTAGTTTTCAACTTGTACTATCACTTTATGCTTTGATTAATGATGTTTTGTCGCTCTGCATGATTATGGCCATTATTGCTCTCTTAGTTTGTCGCTCCCAGTCTTTTGCTAGCCTCCACAACCAAGTATAAGTTCCACTCATGCATCCAACTCCCTAAACCAAGTTATTCCAAAGAGTCCACCATACCTACCTACTAGCATATGCTATTCCAAGTATATTCATGCTTTTGTTTATCTTCGAAATTAAACTTGTTATGAGAAAACTAGTGATTAAAGCTCTCACGAACTTGATGGCACACTTTACTTTTTTGCATCTAATAAACTTGAACCATTGGGTCCTTCTTTGTTGCGTATATGCTTGCGCTTTATAAGTTGAAATTAGCAGAACCATGTATCATGGGGAACGCTTTCAGCATTGCACTTGTACTTTGTACCCCGCTGATATCATGTTCTTTTGCTTATGGATCCCAGCGGTGTGAAATAAAAGTGGAACTTGTAAGATCATGGAGTTTGTATGTGTGTTAGAGAAACGCCTGGCCCGCTAGCCTAAGACATGCCTAATCATGGTGGAAACTTGCAGCATCACCATAATTAGCACTCTATGAAGCATCCTCAATAAAAACCTATGCAAATAGCAAATAAAAAGATCGCTGAGATGCTCATTGTCTGCTTGACTTGTCATTTTTATTATGGGATAGCTCCTGTATCATGTGCAAGGGGTACCCCGTTGGCGGTTCTTTATGATGCATATGTACTTACAATGACAAGAGCTTACTCGTGACTAAAGTTGAGTAGCATTAGATTCGGTCTTCGTAAGTAAGGGGCATGAGATTTTGGTTTATAACTTGTCAAGCATATCCTCTTAGTTGTGTCACTTTAACCTTAATCGCCTTAAAGATGCTTATGATAGGGGCAATGAGAGCTAAAAGCTAATAAGTACCATAATTTTTGGAAGCTCTTTATGAAACTTGAATCTCTACTTTCTTCTATGAAGACCTTTCTTCCACTTATATATTGAGTCTCCACCTTCTATCTTTATGCACCTACTTTGAGAGCATAGTGGGCATTCTTAGTTGTATGTGCATTGTCCCAAGACTAGTTGATTGATGCATAACTTGATATTGCTTGTTTTAAACTATTTGTATCTAGTCACTCTTATGAACTTTGAAGGTGTCCTATGCATTTATGTTTTCTACTCTATGAGGGACAAGCTGAATGCCACTATGTAATGTTTTCTTTATGTGAGACAAACAAATGTCTTGCAAAGCATTGTTATTCATGAATCTTTTGTTTGTACCTTTTCATGTTGCAACATAGTTTCTTCGTCTTATCGCTAGAAATTTGTCTTTCATGTTATGATTGAAGTACTATGATCCCAGCTTTGAATGTTTTACAAATACTTTGATCAAGTTTGTGATGGTGCATGTCACCTCAAAAATTATTCTTTCTTTTTTATAACTTACCTACTGGAGGACGAGCAGGAGTTAAGCTTGGGGATGTTGATACATTGCAAATGTATCCATAATTTTTTATGTTCCATGCTTGGTTTTATCTACTTTCTTATGTTTTGTTCCAACTTTGGAGTACTTTTCATACACTTTCTTGGACTAACCTATTAACAAAGAGCCACAGTCCCAGTTGCCTGTTTTCTGCTCTTTTTGGTTCTAGCAAGTCAGAAAATGAATATTCTCGGAATTGGACGGGACAAAAGCCAAAGTTTATATTTTACCGGAAGACTCATGGAGCCATAATATGAGACGGAGAGGGGCCACAGGGTGGCCACACCACCCCATGGCGGGTCCCCTCGCGCGCCAGGAATGATGGGCCTGCCGCCACCGACCTTGCATCTTTAGCCTATAAGAGCCTCCTGATGCATAAACCCTAAATCATCAAGCCTCTAGCCACGAAAAGTTCTGCAGCGCTGCCGCCACCGAAGGGGAGATTTGAGGGACAGAAAGTCTCTGTTCCGGCACCCTGCCGGGACGGGGAAGTGCCCCCAGAGCCATCTCCATTGATCTCCACCACCATCTCCATCACCATTGCTGATTCCCATGATGAGGAGGGAGTAGTTCTCTCTCGAGGCTAAGGGTTCTACCGGTAGCTATGTGTTCATCTCTCTCTCTCTCTATGCATGATCATATTGTGATCATGAGCTTGTAATCTATAGATCTCCCTTGCTACTCAAGTGCTTTAATAGATCTCTGCTCTCCCCAATGTGTGTGAAGTTGACAGTGTGCACACCATGGTGGCACTTAGGCTAGATATTACAAATACTTGTTATGAGTTATATTTGGAGTTGGATGTCTTTATGAAATTGTGGTGTTTGTTGGAACCATCTAGTGCTTAAGGTGACAGTGTGGGGTTATCTAGATGGGAAAGGCTTACTTTGAGGTGTGCTGTTATAGCCCTACCAACGATTAGAGAGTCCAACCGGAGAGTAGTTCAGCGTAGTATCATAAAGAAGAATATATTTATATGAGAGTGTTCACTAGTGAAAGTATGATCCATAGGCCTTGTTTCTAAGCATTGAAACACCGTTTGCAACTAGATCTGTTACATGTTTGCTTGCTGCCATCTTTATTTCACTTTGCCTTTAGTCTCTTCCACGCCATCAATCTATTTTCTCGCACCGTTGTCTTATATCGATACCACTTGTATTTCACTATCTCTTCGCTCAACTAGTGCACCTATACACCTGACAAGTGTATTGGATGTGTTGGGGACACAAGAGACTTCTTGTATCTTGATTGCAGGGTTGCTTGAGAGGGGATACCTTTGACCACTTCCTCCCTGAGTTTGATAAACCTTGGGTGATCCACTTAAGGGAAAACTTGCTGCTGTTCTACAAACCTCTGCACTTGGAGGCCCAACAACTGTCTACAAGAATAGAAGTGCGTAGACATCAGGTCGTTCCACCACCATGACAACACTAACGACTCTATTTGTCGCAGCTAAGTACAACAACATCGGCTCATGTGGCTCCGGTGCTACAAGAGTAGGGACAGACGAGAGTACGACTTTCAAATCCTGAAGTGCAGCTTCAGATTCATCAGTCCAGATGAAATTCTTTGTCTTTTTCAAGAGTTTATATAATGGTGCGGCTCTTTCACCGAGCCGGCTTACAAACCGGCTGACTGTAGCAATGCAGCTAGTTAGTCGTTGTACGTCCTTCAAGCGAGTTGTCCTAGAAATGTTGAGTATAGCAGTTATCTTGTCACGGTTCACTTCTGTGCCTCTCTAGGACACAATGAAACCTAACAATTTTCCGGTTGGTATTTCAAAGAAGCACTTCTTTGGGTTAAGCATTCAGTTGTTTTTCGTAGATTGTTGAACGTTTCCTCCAAGTCGGAAGTTAGTGTTTCCTTCTTTTTTGACATCATAGCTATGTCATCCACATATGCATGTACATTGCATCCGATTTGATCGTGGAGGCAACGTTGCATAGTGCGCTGGTACATAGCTCCTGCATTTTTGAGCCCAAAAGGCATTGTTACGTAGCAGAAGGTTCCAAAGGGTGTGATGAACGAAGTCTTTATCTTGTCTAACTCCTTCATCTGAATTTGATGATATCCAGAATATGTGTCGAGAAAACATAGGAGTTCCGAGCCTGTTGTTGAATTGATAACTTGATCAATTCTAAGTAGAGTGAACGAATCTTTGGGACAAGCCTTGTTCGAGGCAGTATAATCAAGACACATCCTTAAACCACTGGTGTCCTTTTTAGGGAACATTACAGGATTATTTGACCAATCAGTATGGATGACCTCTTCTATGAATCCAGCTAACTCGAGCCGGGCTAGTTCCTTAGCTATTGCTTTGTGCTTTTCATCATTGAAACATCATAAGGACTGTTTGACGGGTTTAGCGTTTGGGTATACATTTAGATTGTGCTCGGCAAGTTACCTAGTTACTCCAGTCATGTCAGATGGCTACCATGCGAAGATATCTTTATTTGATTTGAGGAACTCGACGAGCGCACTTTCCTATGCATGGTCTAAACCTACGCCTATTTGGGTAACCTTGGAGGGATCATCATCCTTCAACGACATCGTCTTCATCTCTTTTGATGCCTTGTACTCCGGAGTCGGCTTTGTCACCTCTTTGTTCGTTGTGGGCATCTCAGACGGGTTGATGTTCTTCTTGATCTCCTGGTACTCCCTAGTGTGCAGTATGGCTTCAGCAAAGGTGGCATTTCCGTCCTCGCAGGTCTCCCCGGATTGTGATGATGCCATTGGGACCTGAAATTTTCATCATATTGTAAATGTAACAAGGGCGAGCATAAAAGCCCAGTAAGCCGGACGCCCATAGATAGCGTGATATGCGCTCTTGAACGGGACCACTTCGAAGGAAAGTGCTTTCGTCTGGTAGTTCTTTGGAGTTCCAAAGGTAACATCTAGAGTGATCTCTCCTAGAGAATTTGCTTGTCTTCGGGGAGTTCAACTATGTTTCCGATATCCTCATCCGACGCAGTGTTTTGACGTAGATGATGTTGATGCTGCTACCACCATCCATGAGGGTCTTGGAGAATCCATATCTATCAATAAGTGTATTCACGACCAGAGCGTACTTTCATCGCCTGTGTAGCTTAGGCGGATGATCACCTCGATCAAAGGTGATTATAACTTCCGACCAATCCAAAAACTAAGGGAGAGGCAGAACAGTTGCGTTGAGCTAATGCATTACTACCTTTTTGACCTTAGCTGGTTGGGATCCAAGAAAGGTGACATAAGTTACTTTTTTTTGGTTAGGAAGGTTTTCTTTCCATCCGACTTGGGATTTGAAGCTTCTGTGTCCTCCATGTCAGAATCTTCTTTGGACTCTTTCTGTTTGTTGGAATTCTTTTTTCCTTTTTGTCGCTTGGCCCTGTAGCCAACAGATTCGTCTTTCTTGATGTCGTCATTGAAACAACACTCAACATTAGTGTGGGACGAGCCCCCATTGCCATCCGGGTGATGCACACACGTATTGTTGGCAATGTCGGCCTAAGAGTAGGTTTTGCGAGGTTGCTAGTCTCCTCTATCTTGGACTCTGGAAGTTCCACAACCTTGTCCCCGGCCGCCTCCGCGGCCTCCTCGTCCTCTAGACCTGAAAGTTGCATTGACTATTGCGGTTTCCATATTGGGTTTTTCCTACGAGGTGTTCTTGCATTTTGTGGCCTGCTGCTTTGGCTATTTTGCCGACTGTGGAACAGCCAACACATTGAGAAGTCCCTCCGCATCATCATTGACGTCCGCGTATTTGCTTGCCGTCTCTACCATCTCCCCCAAATCAGTCACTTTGTCACACTTTAAGAGATGACGTAGTAAACCAATTGGGAGACCTGTGATAAATGCTTCAATCGCAGTTTGATCATTTACCCCTTCGCAGGAGTTCTTCTTGTCGATCCATCGTACGAGGTAATCTCAGCATTTTTCTCCGGGTTTCTAGGTGCACCGTTGTAGGTCTCCGACCGTGTAGGGCATCCTATATGTTCCCTCGAAGTTCTAAAAGAAATAACTTTGCATGTCATACCAGTTGTGGATGGTGTTTTCTGGGAGTTCTTTGAGCCATGACCGAGCCGTCTTCCTCCGCATAAGCATGAGATACCGGGACGCGACCAAGCTATTTCCTCCTTTGGCGATGTAGCGGGCCTGGAAGAAGTCCTGGAGCCATTGTCTGGTCGGGCCACGCCGTCGTAGGGTTGGATGTGCCTTGAGATGGCAAACCCTTCAGGAAAGTTTGTTTGTCATACACGCGGTCCGAAGAATTTTGGACCCACGTAGGTGTTGTCCGATTCGTAGCGCCGCGCCTCAATGTTTTAGTTGATCTGGTGCCTGGCGTCACTTGGTGATAGGGCACATTGTCTTGGTTGTTCACTGCGCTGCCCATGAGCCGGACTTCTTCTTCTGCCACCACCTCCACCATGGCGCCCCTGGCCTCCATCAGAGCCGCTATGGTGACTGCTTGGCGGAGAAGGTCGTGGTGGATTGTTACCCCTAGCCGGGGTATCATGATGACGGCCACCAAGCCGGCTTGTTCTAGCGCGATGTTCATCGTTCCTTCGTCCTTCATTGCCGTCATTGTGACGCGGCTTAGCCGGACGACTTGCATGTCTAGGAGGGGGCATCTTTTGTCGGTCCTGCTCTCGATGTTGAGCATCTTTGTCTTCCCTCCGAGTATTCGACTGTCGCTGGGGAGGTTGTACCGTAGCAGCAACGGCATCTTGCTTTGCTACTGGAGCGACGTTGCTCCTGCTTCGTGCGGGTCTGTGCTGGTGTCCTGAAGATACGGTTCTTGAATAGTTGTCCTCTTGAGGGTCGGAATGGTAGCATTGCTCCGGCTCCCGTCGGGGCCTTGTATCTTGGTGTCGACCCGTGACCGTGCGGCATTGGTCTGCCTTGGAGACTAGCTTTCCGCTGCCGGATGTGGCGACCTTCTGCTATTCCAGGCCCTTTGCGAGCAGCTTCACGCTTAGCCGAATCTGGTCTAGGCTTGGGTTGTTTGCCAAGAGATCTCGAGCCGCATCAATATTTTCTACCAACGTGCCATACACCCGGTTGCCCTTGCTGTCGATCTGAGGTTTCCCTACAGCCGTATCTCCCTCAAAAAGGGTTTTATGAACATCCAGATTTTTGTTAGCCAACTAAGGGCCATTCCGGGTCTTCTGATGCTACCGGATGCTAGGCTGCCCCGCAGCTGCAATGCGCTTCTTCTCTTCGAGGATATTTGCAGTTTCCTCAAGGAGTACTTGACGATGCGCTTCTAGGGCCTGTGCCCTGTCCTCTAATTCTGCAGGTGTAAGTTCTGCAGCTGTCGGGATAGGTGTGGTAATTGCTTCTCCAAGGAGTTTACGGGCACCATGGGTAACCACGTGTCCATCGAACGGAGTCTCCTTTGGTTCATCAGGGATCAAAGCTGGTAAGTTGGAAGGTCTTTGGCTGGAGTCTTCTTCTTCTTCTTTGCCTGCTTGGCTGCGCCGGTAGCAAAGATGGCTTTGGGTCCGAGTCCTAGAGTTAAGCTTCTATTGTACTCTCGGACATCTGGATGTCAGGATTGTCTCCGAGATCCATGTGATCCTATGGTTCGACAGAGTTTTCTCCAGATCCTTCATCCATGCTGATGCGAGGTCTTTGATCCATAGCTTCTCTTTTATTAAATGAGAGATACATTAAATTTGGTGGAAATTTAATGCAAGTGAGTGGAAGTGTGAGTGGAGGAATTTTATGTGAGTGGAAGCTCCACCCACATGAATGAAGGGAGAGGTGGGGGCACCATCTTAGCCGCCGACCATGGGAGGGGCTGCCACCCTCCCCCTATAAAAGGCCTCCTCCTCCTCTTCCTCTCACTTCACACCTCCTCGTGAAGGATCTCTCTCCCCCTCTAGAATATTCCCCCATGGCTTCGGATTAGCGAAGTACATGTTCTCGGTGGCTTTGTCTAGAAGAATTTGCTTCTTCTGCTGCATTGCTGGAGCGAGGACGCAGAGGCTTTCGGAGGACCGGATGTCTGCGCGATCACGGATGCACTGCTGAGTTGCGGTGCTGGACTTTCTCACGATCTTGAGATCGGCAAGTGAACGACTACATCATCCATGGGATTGATCTGGTAAGGCTTTATCGCTCTTCGAGGATAAGTTCTCTATGGATGTATATCCATCCGTTGATTATATCTAGGTTGATAGATCTTGGTGCTTAGTTGTTCACATCATAGGAAAATATTTTGTTTTCTATATTGCGAACCCAACAATTAACACACACGATGTGCCTCGAAAGAGGTATGACACCTTTCATTATTTTCCATACTATGCTCAGATGGAGCTCATCTTCACACCGAAGCCTCTCATTGAGAAGAATCTGTACACCACCCACAAGCTGACCATGGTCGTGGACCACCTTGCTGATAACAAGATCCAAGGTCAGTTTTACACTTCCATGCCTATCCGTGAGAGGAGGGAATGGCTGAGGTGTTGGCTTGGCCGGCACTATTGAGAGGAGGGTCTGCCTATGCATCAATGTTCATCGTACTACTTACCTATCTTAGCTATATGATGGTGCAGATGATCGACTTGAACAAGAACTTGTATATTTTGGGAGATGGTGAAATATCCCCTCCATTAGGTAGGGTTGATGAAACTGTGGTCGGAGGTGGTACATAGTAACCCCTCGAATGATGAACTGCTTGTGTGTTATCTCCTTTGCTAAACGGCTTGTATGTCATATGATTTGATGAACTGCTTCTGTGTCATGTGATTGTGATGAATTGCTTGTGTTTATCCTTACCACTACAATGTGAGAGATTACCACAGGTTGCAACCAAACAAATGTGTGTATGTACTCAGTGGTCTGATGCAGACAACCAAACACATGTGTCGTTGTTCTCCACTTATGCAAAAAAAATTGTATATAGGCTAACAAACGGGCTACAGAAGCAAGTCCAGAGGCTGTTTATGCCTAACATTACCCATCTAAGCACTATCGGACCGGACCGAGAAAGCAGGCTACCAAACGCGCCCATAAGCACGTACTCGCAGCTCCCTTTGCTACTAGTATTGTGGTGAACGAGCTGGTAATAAACCAGTGGCCTAGACCTGTCCACGGCTGCGTCAGTGCGTAGACTATCGCGGTAAGTACATAAACACACAGCTGTATGCTCACATGTGCAAGCACGAGCAAATGGATTACTCTGTTAACTCGATGTACACAACGGCGCCTGCAACAAGATGCACTGCTTTATAGTACTACTATTGCAATTTACAGGGCCGAGACAAGTGCGAACAAAACTTCCGAGACTCGATCCAGTCCACGGCGTATGGGCGACTGGGCGTGCGCTGCACAACGGCTACTATGTCGTTTTCCAATGGCCGGTCAAGTGAGCCAGGGCCGGCCATCGAGATGTACAGTATACTACTACTCCTTTTGTCAAGATCCAGACCAACCTCACATGCAAATGGAATCAAGTCACGTTTAACCAACTGCGTTGCGTGCATCTTCCCTTGGAGAGTGTACTTAACCTTTCAGCACTCGTAGAATAGATACGGTCCCTGCTGCTGGACTGCTCATCTCGCCCCCTTCACCGCTGAATACTCCACTTGGAAAGCGCCGAAATCCCCCTCCGATCCGGTGCTGCAATCTGAGGTGACAATCAGTTGCTTACTCGTTTCTCTGTTTATGATACATCTACCTTCTGTTTACGTACTATTGAGTAAGGGGCCATTAATAGATTCGAAGTACTCCCTCCGTCCAAAAAAGCATGTCTTAGATTTGTTAAAATTTAGATGTATCTACATACTAAAACGTGTCTAGATTCATTCAAACTTACACAAATTTATGATATCCTCTTTAGGACGGAGGGAATATATGGGTCGACAAACCTGTATGCTTACTTGTATGATTAACTTGGATGCAGGAGACATGGCAGTTGTCCTAGATGCTCTGGCGCCCTATGTGAAGCAGATGATCGCCGACATGGCGGAAGAAGAATTGAGCATGCTGCTGGGCGTCGAAGCCGAGATCCAGAAGCTGAACGACAACGTCGTACACCTCCAGGGCTACCTCACCGACGCCGACAGAAGACGCATCACCGACCAGAACGTCAAGACGTGGGTGGGGAAGCTCAGGGACGTCATGTACGAGGCAACCGATATCCTTGAGCTCTGCCAGCACGAGGCCATGGAGCGACCAGAGAAGAGTGACGATGTTGGCGGTGCCCCCTCCTCACGCCGTCCAACTTCTATTGGAGGACACTTGAAGAAGAAGCTGCAGGGCTGCTTCCAGCCATTGGTGTTCTGCCTGAGGAACCCCGTGTTCACCCACGAGACAGGCAGCCGCATCAAGAAGCTCAACCAGGATCTGGACAACATCCGCAAGGATGCCAAAAGGTTCAACTTCATCAACCTAGGCTCCTATGAGGAACAGAGGAAGCTCACAGATCCAGCTCATATTAAAGGCAAAAAGTTGACAGCGGGGTTCAGTGCGTCGGAAGTTGTGGGGGAGAACATCGAGAAGGATGCAGAGCAGCTTGTGCAGAAGCTGATCACCCAGGATGGCAGAGACCTTAAAGTGGTGGCCATCGTTGGGCAGGGCGGCATGGGTAAGAGCCTCCTCGCCAAGAAGATCTTCGCAAGCGAGGCCATTAAGGACGAGTTCAAAACAAAAATATGGCTGAGCATCACTCAGTACTTTAACAAGGTGGAGCTGCTAAGGTCCGCCATCACCCACGCCGGGGGGAAGCACAACGAGGAGATGGACGAGTCCATCCTGGAGCGGACCCTCACCGAGGCCCTGTCGGCGAACAAGTTCCTGCTGGTCTTGGATGATGTATGGAGCGACATAGCATGGATAGACACGCTCCAAGTCCCCGCTGCTAACGCCAGTTGTACACAGCCGGGAAGCCGTGTCTTGGTCACCTCCAGAATGGAAGATGTCGTTCGAAGGATGGGAGCCTCCAGCGGCGACCTACCCCGTGTTAGAAAACTAGTCGATGAAGATGCTTGGTTATTGCTCAAGAAACAGCTTCGAGAGCCAGAGGTCAGTAGCTTAGTACTAATATACACAGTCAAACTAATTAATTTACTCTTCACTGCATGTTAATTTGGAGTGCTCTCTATGTTTTATGGTTGTACAATAGTTTTAATGTTTTTCCAAGTTAAACGTTAAGCTTGTTTGAAGTTTGACTAGAACGATACACAATTATATCAACGTTTGTAATACTACTACTACACGTTAACTTAGGCAAACCTGAAACTATTACAATTCCGAAACGTAGGGAGTAATTTGCAACATGCTTTCAAGTGTCTAACTAATAATAAGGTATATGTTTCACAAGTAATTCTACGATTTGGCACTAATCCTTGGAGCATCTCCACTCGGAGCCCCTAAAACCCCCCTAAAGGGCTATCAGGGGCGCTGGCACTGAAAATCACGCCCAACCCACCCCTAATTCTTTATTGGCCCTGGCGTAGCCCGTTTTGTTATCGGGCTCCCCAGGACAACCCAACCCATAGGGGGCTAGCGGGGGCTCTGGATGGAGATGAAAACGACGCGGGCCAGTCCTGGCAGTGAGATAGGTGCTTCGTTTCCAGAGCCGGCGAGTCCCATCGTCTGGCCACGCGTCGGCGGGCCCTTTCATTCCCGTCCTTTCCACCTCTTCCCACCCAGCTTTCCCGCCTTTACCGCTATATCTAGGGCGGCCACCATTGCCATCCACAGATCCGCACCGCCCTCTCACCATGGACACCCCACACTAGGCCTATCGCCCTTGTGGAGACGAAGGCGTTGTGCGCCTCCAGCTACCCATGTCTGCCAAGCTAGCATATGTCGCTCGACTAGATGCTGAGCGCCGGAGGGGTGCCTGTCACCCACATGCCTCGAGGTTCCGCCTGTTGTGCGGTCCTCACGAGCCACTACTACCTCGAGTTCAGGCCAGAGCAGCGGATGGATCCCAAGTGGTGCCCCTACAACACCGTGACCTGGACCGCCTTCTTCGCAAATCGACGAAAAAGAGAGCTCGCCAGGTACGAGGACGATGACCCTCCTCCGGTGAATCACAACGAAGCCGGCTGGCGGTTGTGGTGGCGAACCGGACCCTCGCAGGTCTAATGCGCCACATCGTCGACGGATATCACCCCCACCAGCGGTACCCGCACTTTCAGCCACCACGGAGTCTAAGTAAGGGAAGCAGAGGCCGCGGGTGCGACGGCGTTGCCAACCGGGGCACCCTACCTCCGGGCGTCCTACTTCCGAGGCCGGAGTGGCAAGTGGCTCTGGAATACACTATGGCCGCATGCCAGCTCGGACACACCGACGACCCGGAGGAGTTCCCGGGGTAGAGCGCGGCCATGTGCGCCTCCTTGTACCACACGAAAGACGACACAGTGGGCTACTGCAACAGCTATGGCCGCCGGTCCCCGGCTTCAGGAAGGACACAGGTTACTGCCGAGCGCGCCAAGCGACGACAACGACAACTACCCTAAAACCGTGTACTACAGGACTAGGCAGGATTATGACTTGTTTTATTTTTCAAGCATGTAATAAAATGACCGAATAAATAAATTCCATAATTTTTATGGGCATACGACTGGGAGCTAGCGCCCCCAAATCGTGAACCAATCCCTCCCTACATCCGGCACAAATCAGGCTGCCGGACGCCATATGGGGGGCGAGTGGAGATTCTCTTACCCCCAGAATGCACATAGAGAGAGAGAGGGGGGGGGAGGGAGGGAGGTGTTGTGTGTGAATGCGGTATGGCTACCATGGGGATCGGCGGTAACGTTATTTTGTGTCCTTCAACAAAATTATTCGTACCAAGTGCATAATTATTACATGACAGGTTAATTAAATATTTAAATAAAAAATGAAAACATAATTCACAAGCCTTTAATCTGATTGATGAATATAGTATGAGTTATCTAAAAACCCAACTTGAACATTTTATTGCGCTATAGAAATATAACTTTCAAAAACAATTATGTGTCATTTTTAGCTCTAAAGTTTTGTAAATATTTTATATGTTCATTTAAATTTATTTTTCCTTGTTTTCTATGTTTGTGGGTTATTATTTCTAGTGATTTCCCTGTATTTGGTGGTAGCATAAAGTTTTTAGGGAAGTTAGTTTTTATTTAATCTGGAACCACACTTTAATGTGTTCATCAATTTTATTATATCTATGGATACCACACATTATTCTATTTTTTCTGAAGTCAACTCTATTAGAAGTGTTAGTATCATAGTTCACTATATTAGTAATACATGGTGTTAGGTTACCATTGTTTAGTTTTAAACTAATGTACTCATGAAATATGAATATGTGCACGTGCAACTATAGATCTTGCCTTAATTAAGTACTCTATATTGTTGGTAGGTTATCGGTGAGAGTGCTTTTGATCATCTCAAAGATATCGGGATGCAGATTATTAGAAAATGTGATGGTTTACCACTTGCTATTAAAGTGATGGGAGGACTTCTAAGCACAAGGCGCCCAAGCAAACTTGGGTGGGAAAATATTCTGAAAAAGATTATTGCATGGAAAGAAAATGGGTTGCATGAGGAACTAAACTCCTCGGTACACTTGAGCTACGATGATTTATCTCCAGAGTTGAAGCAATGCTTTCTATATTACTTACTTTTTCCCAAGGGTTCAGCACCTTCCAAATCTATAATTATTAGCATGTGGATAAGCGAAGGGTTTATTAAATGTGACCAGAGGTCAGGATCAGACCAACATGATCTAGAAGAAATAGGAACTGAGTACCACCAAGAGTTGGTCAATAGGAATCTTTTGGAGCTTGATTCAGATTGGAACATGTACAACTATAGCATGCATGATGTTGTTTGTTCCTTTGCTCAGTTTGTGGCTAGGGAAGAAGCGCTTGTGGTTCAGAAGGACCAAACTGACATTAGAAATCTTCTATTGTCAACCCAAAAAGTACGTCGTCTGTCTATAACACTAGAAGATTCAATACTAGATTGGAGAATCCTAGAAAATCTAGCATCACTGAGAACATTAATACTAAACTGTAGCATTAAGCCTAGTGGTCCATTGGCTAGTTTTGCTGGTTTACGGGTACTGAATATAGAATCAGCCATGTCTGACCGGATCCTTGATTCTTTGTGTCAGTTGAGGCACCTAAGGTTCCTAAGACTCAAAGGGGCAGATATATCTAGACTGCCGGAAGACATCCATAAGATGAAGCTCCTTGAGCACATGGCGCTCCTCCACTGTATGAGTCTCAACAAGCTTCCCGACAGCATTACAAAGCTAGAGCGCTTAAGATATTTGGCCTTAGATGGGTCCAATGTTGATGATGTACCAATGGGGTTCAGTGCCTTGAAAAAACTGACCGCAGTCTATTGGTTCCCAGCGAAGATGTATGGGGATTGGTGCAGTATAGAAGAGTTAGGGCCTCTTAGTAATCTGAGGAGACTTTCAATACAATATCTAGAAAATGTGCCTGATAGTTCAACAGCTGCAAGGGCCATGATCAGTAACAAGAAGAGTCTAGTCTATTTGGACTTGAACTGTTGCAGAGATGATGAGAATGTGGGGATGGGAGAAGAGGAACAAACTACAGAGGAGGAGGGGCAACGAATTGAGGCAGTATTTAATGGGTTGTGCCCTCCACCCTGCTTGGAGGATTTATTATTGTCAAGATACTTTGGTCATCGACCACCAATTTGGATGCAAGTTCCAGCTGCTGCTGAATTCAAAAGCATGAGGTTTATTAGTCTATGGCGTCTGTCCAACTGTAACCAACTACCAAATGGTTTGTGTGGTATGCTCAACTTGGAAGAGATACGGATCATCCATGCTCCATCCATCGAGGTTGTCGGCCCTGACTTTCAGAGCCTGGCCAGTGGAGATGGAGGCGCCGTTGTTATTAGACCGTTCCCAAAACTTAGAAAATTGGTGTTGAGTAACTTGCCTCGATGGAAGGAGTGGGATTGGGTGGAGGAGCAGGGCAAAGCCATGGCCATGCCTGCCCTTGAGGAACTCGTGATTTCAAACTGCAAGCTGAGCCGTCTTCCCCAAGGACTTGCTAGCCACAACAGGCGCAACTTGAGAACCCCGCACCTATACGGTCTAAGCATCCTAGAATCTGTGGAGAATTTCCCTTCCGTTGTGAAATTCGATGTGCTCTACTGCCCCAAGCTCAAGAACATCAGTGGCTTCACCAAGTTGCGAAAGATCTCCATCGACGGTTGCCCGAAGCTGGAGTCACTGGAGGGTTTCCCCGTGCTCTGTAGCATGGTGCTGGATCAAGAGCCATGGGAGATCACCGGAACACCTGCAGTGTGCACACCCAAGGTATATCAAGTTGGAGTGGAGCCTGAGCTTCCCGAGAACTTCACTGTTACCAGATAGGAGGAGCTCTGACCTTTGTGAGGATATAACAAGTTTACAACCTGTGATGTGCCGCTGTTCATGTGCTAAAGATTGTAATACAAGTCTGTAATGTCTCCTCGTGTAATTCTCCTGTTAGAAGCTGTTTTGCCGGTCATGTATATCAGCAAATATTGTTGAGGCTGATTCTTACACAGCTCGCAATACTTCCGTTGATTCGTATTGCTGTTAATTCACATATATATTCCTTGTTTATTTATTGGTATCGCTGCATATATAGCAGAGGCTAGCTTGCTTCTGCATTGCTACACGATCGGCGTTAGAGCACAGCGGTGAGCGAAGCATGGTGAGCGCCTCATCTGACTTTGAGCACCGCTGCTGCCTTGGAAGGGCCTGATGGATTCTTTATCTTCAACTCTCTATTTTTCATCAGTATACTTATACACAACAGATAATCAGTAAGGCAATCTGAAACTAAAGACACTTGGCGCGCACTCCAGGCCTAGTGCGGCGTCGAGCACCGCCACGGCTGCTTAGGCGAAGGCGTGTCGCAGGGAGGAGACGTATTCGGCCTTGGTAGCGCCCAAGCGTCAAGAACCACCATTCGCTGAAGGATTTGCTTACTGGGTGCGGGTGCGGCACATTAGTCTTCCGATGGTCCCTTCGCAAATAGCGTTTGCTTGGTTGGTTTGTTTTCGTGTGGTCTCTCGGCAGCCACGGATCTGGTCTCCAGCAATGACACATCCTCTTGCAATCATTCTTTCTTTCACGAGGAATCTAAAATTTTGTATCGTCTTATAGTCAACATGTGTTCCGTAGGTGCCCAATTTCATTATGCCTCGCTTCTAGCTATGATTTATTTCACGCGGACCAGCCTTTCTTGTTCCACCTGAAGCAACAACTATTCCATGGGTTAAATTTTTTCCGTGGAAGCCGGAGATGAATTGGTTCTCCAGATGTTGGCAGACTGATCGGAGCTGGAACGCTCGAGAATGTGTGGATATGGCACGTGCGAAGAATAGAGATCGTCCACAACAAACCAGCTCCACCAGTTGATGTGTCAAAAAGATTCCTATGCAGTTATCTGGATTCACTCATGACGATCAAATATAACCCGCATGCAGGCGGATGATGTTAAGGGCAAGCAAGTTGCAGTCATGGATTACAAGGATCTCAAGCAAACTAAGCAGTGGAGGGTGAAGGTGCGAGATGTGCCTCGTGTATGGACTAAGCCTAAAGCGGGAAGGGTCAATTTAACTTTGATGGTTCCTACAGGGCGAAGGACGGCAATGGAGGCGCAGGGATGATATTGCAGAATGAGGATGGTGCGGTAATTTTTTCTGCATGTAGATTTCTTCCATTATACTCATCCCCATTGGAGGCGGAGCTTGTGGCTTGCTGTGAGGGTATTGTGAAGGTGAGGGGATGGTCAGTGCGACCAGGTGATGTTGAGGTGGATTGCCTTGAAGCAATTCATATGCTGAATTCCAGGGAGGTGGAAAGGTCAAGCCACACACATGTAGTGCAAGAAATAAAAAAGGCAGTTGTCGCTAGACCCAGGTTTCAAGTGTGTTCTATTGATAGAAGCCAAAATAGGGCTAGCCATTTGTTGGCAAATGCGGGTCGTATTACCATGCACTGTAACCTGGATCAGGGCGGGACCCGATGATGTTTCTGCTCCTTTGCCTACAAGAAGCTTCTCCTTTAGATTAATCAAATTTATAATTTCTCAAAAAAAAAAAGATATAACTGTGAGGCTAGTTTTTCCGGAGGAATAGATTTTCTAAAATTATATCAGCTGTGTTCGCATCTACTTAAAGTGGGTAAAATAACTCTGTTTACAGAGGAGCAATAGGCTCGGACTCTTTGTCACGATCGACCATTTTCACAAGGACTCTAATCGATATCTATATATACTATTTATAAAGGAGCAAACATGATTTTTTTTAAACGTACCCCATATACCCTCAAGGATCAATTACCACCGCACGATGAGGACCACAAAACGTTATCTAACAGCTATCATTAATCTAATCTGTTGTTGATGTGCACTTAGCATTTTACCATGTCGGACGCACTCATCCCGCAGAGGAAAAAATTCCACGTCCGTAGCCCTTACCTTGCCAAAATCACCGCAAAAGACAAAGAGTCCTTGTCCGGGGGCACTGCTAGGCGTCCCCCGGACGATGGGGAGTTTTCATCGTCCTCCTCCCCTGTGCGACACGTGTCCACCGAAATAGCTCCAAATCCCGCTTTTGCTGCAGAACACATCTTTTTGCTGCATATATTCCCGCTTTTGCTTCCGAAGCAGAAAAACGGTTCGTTTCAGAAAATAAAAAGTCTCGCCGGAGACCTCGTTGGAGACCTCACCGGAGACCATGCAGCAAAAAAATTGTGCTAATGTAGCAAAACAGAGACCAGCATTTGTAGCATCGTCCGCCTTAGTTTGCAGCTCTGACGAGCACCGCCATCCTTAGTCTATAGCTCCGGCGCCACCCACTGTAGCAGGGTCGTCGTGCCTATGTAGCAGGGTGCTTGGGGTAACAGCGACGCAGGTGCTCGGGGCCACGGCGGCGCAGCGTGCGTGTGGAGGGAACTTGGTCCTATGAACTCTGGTGAGGCGTGGCTCGGGGGAGGTCAACGCAGGGGCGTGCGTGGGCTCGCGGGAGGAGGAAGCCGCGGCGAGGGCTCGCCGGCTGAGGCAGGTCTAGGTGTTCCCGGAGCCGACGGTGGCCGGGACGGCTGCAGGAGGGACCGGAGGCGAGGCCTACGTGGGAGGGAGGGGGCACTGGGGGACAGGGAGCTCGGGCGCGGGCGCGCAGGTGGCGGGGCGTCGCAGCGGGGGCGCGCAGCCGGGCGCTGCAGAGAGGAAGAGGGCGGCGGCGGGTGAGGACCTCGCAGCGGCGGCGCCGCCATGCGGGGACAGGGAGCGAGGGGAGAGAGGAAAGTGCAGGGGAGGGGGGTTGGGATACGGCGCTCCACACGCGGTGAAAGATAAGAACAGAGGGGATCGAGGCGGGACCCACACGCGGTGCTCCCTGTTACTCTCGTCTCGCCACGCGGGGGGCGCGTGTCGCGCTGGACCCGGACGATCGAGTGGTGGGGATAGGTATCCTTTTCCAAAGAAAAAGGAACTGATCGCATGGGGCTATCCTAGCATGCAGCCCGGCCTCTCCCTACCTTGCGCCGCCATCTCGCCACATGTCGACCGGCAGCCCCGACTCATCCCTGCATGCCGTACGACAGCCCCACCTCTCTGCATCCCTCCCTCGCTGCCCTGCACCCCGCATGGAGGTGCCGACCTGGAGTGACAACATGTCGTACCGTTGGTCTCTCCTCCCTACATCCCCGCCTCTCTAACGCCCCTCTCTCCACCTCATGGATTTGACAGATTGGACCCCGCTGAAGCCGAGGACTGAATGTGTGCTTCCTTAATGTGACAATTTAGGATAAGGAATTTTGATTTTGCTTTAGATGGTCATGTCGGTGTGCCACCTGAAGGTGTGGACCTTTCCGCCCCGTCGTCTTGGAGATGTACATGTGGAGGGTGGGCCCTCTCCTGTCAAATTACAGGTTTATGGTCTGTTATTTCACGTGATCCCTTCAGTGTGATGTGAGTCTGAATGAATTCAACGCCTGCCTGCCCATTTATATTTGACATATACTGACTTATGAGAAAGTTTTGTGTAGGAGGTGAACTCAGAACCTGGTAATCATGATAAATTAGCGGATTTCAAAGATACATGAATTCCTGGGATGGAAAATGATTTCTACAATCGAGGTACTCATAAAATACATGCCTTTCTTCTAAATGGATGTTTCCTGCTGTTTATATGTACAATAATCCGGAAGTTGATTGTATCATACTTATTTGTAGGTTGTTGCATAGGTGCCTGCAAGAATCAAACGTTGATGCCTACTGTTTATGTATGTTTGCATCAAGGGGTAGTGGTATGCATGCTTCCCACTATCCTTGTGGATAATCTTGACCAGCTTGAGATGCATGAGCGTCCAGGGTGTTTGTGGATTTGGCACTACGAGTGAGCTTGAGGGGCATTACTAGGGTAGAGGCATTACCGATCATGGTTCTATAGGAAGCAAATGGTATGTCGTGGTACTATAAACCCCTTCAAACAACCTGTTTTTGTAAACCTTTGAGGATTTTTTATTTAGTTTCAGATCTAACTAAGAGTCTTGGTGTCCCATATTTCTCCAAATTTTCCATAAACTTTGGAGTGGGATTTATCATGTGCGCTTATTGGTCTTTTGAGATATTTAGATTCCTTAATCTCCATAGTTGTTAATCTGCAAGGCCATGACTGATGTGTGACTGCTTCTGTGAATTGATGGCAAGTCCCAACAATTAATTAATGGACGAGCTCGGCTTGTATGATGGGTTTGTGGTGAGCAGTATCCTATAGTGAATCTTAAGTTGCAATGAAAAAACTCGCACGGAAGCATACATGTTCTTGTAATTGTTGCGTTTCTGAAAACTTGCACGATGCACCGGTTGGTAATATCACATAAGCATACATACATGTCCTTGTAATCTGAATTGACATGTTTGTGGAGGGAGCATTTTCGGTGAAATTTAATCATGTATTCAGACTTTACTGGCTTTCATATATTATTGCGACAAGAAAATAATTGTTAAGTTATGGCACTGAGTTTTCTAATTGCTTCAGGGGATGTCAACATTTTCCTTACTATTAAGTTTCAGGAAGAGTTATAATTTCAATGTCATGTTTGCCGCATGAATATCTTAGGGAACAAAAACAGTGAGTTGGTATGCCTGAATATCAGACGGGTGGTAATCTTAGGGAACAAAAACAGTGAGGTGACATGCTTGAATGTCTAACGGGTTTAATAAAAGTCTCCTTTTGCTTGCCCATTTCTTACTACGGTCGGTGAAAATAAATTATCAAACCACGCTGATGCGTTTGAGCTCACGAATGGAAGTCAATTGGCTTCACCAAATTTTGTACATGATTACTCATGCATGTATGTGTACGGATGGTTTTTGTGCCCAGGCAATGCTATTTTTCTTATATGTTCATGATGCTACAAGTTTAATACCGAGTATCTCATTTTACATCACACTGGGACAACAGAACAGAAGTTGTACTTTTCAGATGCTTTCGCAATCTCTCAAAAGACTGGTCGATCCTGGTTTGACCAAACCTTATAAATTTTATAAAAAAATAAGAAATTCTCAAAATCTTTTGAAACCTTCAAATTTGTGGGGTAGTTAGGTCAACAATCATGTGCGACTATTCGAAAGAGACACTTGTGTACCATGTTTTCATCTACCTTTCTTCAAATGGACTCAAATTTATCACAAGGGTTTATCACCATGGCTAATGATGCTAGCATTGTATCTAGCCATTTTGGTTTGAAAATTTTCAAAAATTTCACCCTCAAACTCAAAAACATAGAACCATTTGTGAAGCAAGTACCAAAACTACAATTTGAGACCTTCAAGTTGCATGCTTTAGTGAGTGATTGTACATCACAATGGGACCACAAAACAGCAGTTATACTTTTCCGATGCTTTCGCAATCTCTCGAAAGACTCTGGTCAACCCTGGTTTGACCAAACCTTGTAAATTTCATAAAAAAGTGAGAAATTCTCAAAATCATTTGAAACCTTTAAATTTGTTCACTGTGTGGCAAATACTTTGCATGAAAAATGAGAAACTTAGAAAAAAAATGCCCCCCTAGCAGTCCACTCTCAAATATAGGATAGTTAGGTCAACGATCATGTCCGACTACTCGAAAGAGCCACCTGTGTACCATGTTTTCATCTACCTTTCTTCAAATGGACTCAAATTTGGCACAAGGGTTTATCACCATGTGCCTAATGATGCTAGTATTGTATCTAGCCATTTTGGTTTGAAATTCCAAAAATAACCATTTGTGAAGAAAGTACCAAAACTACAATTTGAGACCTTCAAGTTCCATGCTTGAATGGTTGTACATCACATTGGGACCACAGAACATCAATTATACTCAACCCTGGTTTGACCAAACCTTGTAAATTTCATAAAAAGGAGAAATTCTCAAAATCTTTTGAAACCTTCAAATTTGTTCACTGTGTGGCAAATACTTTGCATGAAAATGAGAAACTTGGAAAAAATGTCCCCTAGCAGTCCACTCTCAAATGTGGGGTAGTTAGATCAACGATCATGTCCGACTACTCGAAAGAGCCACTTGTGTATCAGGTTTTCATCTACCTTTCTTCAAAATACTCAAATTTGGCACAAGGGTTTATCACCATGTGGCTAATGGTGCTAGCATTGTATCTAGTCATTTTGGTTTGAAAATTTCACCCTCAAACTCAAAAACATGGAACCATTTGTGAAGCAAGTACGAAAACTACAATTTTAGAACTTCAAGTTGCATGCTTGAGTGGTTATACATCACATTGGAACCACAGAACAACATTTGTACTTTTCAGATGCTTTCACAATTTCTCTAAAGACTCTAGTCAACCCTGGTTTGACCAAACCTTGTAAATTTCATAAAAAAATGAGAAATTCTCAAAATCTTTTGAAACCTTCAAATTTGTTCACAGTGTGGCAAATACTTTGCATGAAAAATGAGAAACTTGGAAGAAATGTCCCCTAGCAGTCCACTCTCACATGCATGGTAGTTAGGTCAACGATCATGTTCGACTACTCGAAAGAGCCACCTGTGTACCATGTTTTCATCTACCTTTCTCTAAATGGACTCAAATTTGGCACAAGGATTTATCACCATGTGGATAATGATGCTAGCACTGTATCTAACCATTTTGGTTTGAAAATTTCAAAAATTGCACCCTAACACTCAAAAACATGGAACCATTTGTGTAGCAAGTACCAAAACTACAATTTGAGACGTTCAAGTTGCATTCTTGAGTGGTTGTACATCACATTGGGACCAGAGAACAGTAGTTGTACTTTTTAGATGCATTCGCTATCTCTCGAAAGACTCTGGTCAACCCTGGTTTGACGAAACCTTGTAAATTTTATAAAAAATAAAAAATTCTCAAAATCTTTTGAAACCTTCAAATTTGTTCACTGCGTGGCAAAAACTTTACATGAAAAATGAGAAACTTGGAAAAATGTCCCCATATGGAGTTTATTTTTCTAAACATGTTGATATATTATATTTTTTTCTGAATCATAAAACAAAAGATATTGAATTAACAAGATTTAATCATTTTCTGGATTTATTTAAATAAACTATCTAAATGATTTAATGCATCACTACTGATGTCAGCCTCTCACTAAATCTTTTTACACCGCAACCTAGCCTAGCTCATCTCACAGATAGGTGGGGTACCCGCCACGTCAGCTGCCACCACAGCATTGACCCAAGTCAAACTAGTGGTGGGACTAGGGATGAAGTCATGATGACATCATCAATGGGGATCACCTCCCCATCGATGATGGACTCATCGATCGGGATCTTGTGGGGCAACGAGGGGTGTGGCGCTGGACAGAGGGGACCAAGGCGGACCTAGGAGTGGTGTCGCCACCCCTTTTTGGTCACCGTAGGTACTCCGGCGACCATCTTTTGCGGCGGTCGACGGCGGATTATGGTGCTACGACGATCTAGAGTGAGTGGGAGAAATTCGAGAGGTCTAGGAGAAGCATGAGTTCACCCGGCTTCCTTTACCATGGTTGATGGAGCTTGGGGCGGACTGGCAACGACGAATCGACGGCAATGGCAGCGACGACCGGCTAGATGCCAAGCTCGATTCCGACGGATCCGGAGCGTGCCGACATGCGAGACTTGTTAGAGACAAACGAGAATATGATGGTGAGCATGACGGTGCCCTTGGTTGGCTCGTATGCGGCCTGTGGTGGCGAGGCCAGCGAAATCCGACAGATAGGGTTCGGCGACCCTTCGGTGGACAGGAAAAGAGAGAGTGGGCGAGAGAGAGAATGAGGGGATGAGGATGAAAGGATTACGTGGTGGTGTTCTTATCCCTCCCCGGTGACAGCAGCGAGGATCTCGACGCAATCGACGGTGGTGCTTCCGCTAGCGAGCTGCTTCGGCCGCCGCGCGTGAGGTGGATGATGAGGATAGCGAGGACGAAACGGTACGTGGGCCGGGCCGGTGTTGGGCCTTTGCAAAAGTGAGCGAGGAACGGGAAGGCACGCAGGCGAGCGATAGATAGCGTAGAGGGTTACTGGGCTGCGGGCCGGTCTACTGATTATTCATTTTCTTTTTCCTTTTTCAATTTATGTTTCCATTTATCTCTCTCAATTAGAATCACCTCAAGGATTTAATATCCAGAATTTCATGAAACACAATAAATATTGTAGGGATCTTTGAATTTAAGTGTTTCTCTTATTTTTCATGTTTTTCAAACATTCAAACTATTTAGGATAGTATTTGATTACTTGTAATAATTATCCCTTAGGGATTTGGTATTTTTGGTTATAACTCAAAAGTCCTATAAAATTAGTTTTGTTTTGCACTGAATAATTTTAATGGTAATGGTTTAAAATGGTTAATGATGTTTATATCATTCTATACATCCTTAGCATCGTATGGGAATTCATATATATACGTTATAATGCACTAAATTATGTGCTTCTCTAATAGGGTGATTTAAATTTCATGGTTCTCAAAATTTGGTAATTTCTCCTATTCCAATTCAACTTGATTTGTAGTGTTTAGAATTGATGTCTACGCACTTCTATTCTTGTAGACAGTTGTTGGGCTTCCAAGTGCAGAGGTTTGTAGAACATCAGCAAGTTTCCCTTAAGTGGATCACCCAAGGTTTATCGAACTCAGGGAGAAAGTGGTCAAAGGTATCCCGTCTCAAGCAACCCTGCAATCAAGATACAAGAAGTCTCTTGTGTCCCCAACACACCCAATACACTTTTCAGGTGTATAGGTGCACTAGTTTGGCGAAGATATAGTGAAATACAAGTGGTATGGATATAAGACAATGGTGCTAGAAAAGAGCTTGGTGGCGTGGAAGAGACTAAAGGAAAACTGAAATAAAGATAGCAGCAAGCAAACATGTAACAGATCTAGTTGCAAACGGTGTTTCAATGCTTAGAAACAAAAGGCCTAGGGATCATACTTTCACTAGTGAACACTCTCCTATAAATATCTTCTCTTCATGATAGTACTCTGAACTACTCTCCGGTTGGACACCCTAATCCATGGTAGGGCTATAACATCACTCCTCAAAGTTCACCTTTCCCATCTAGGTAACCCCACACTGTCACCTTGAGCGCTAGATGGTTCCAACAAACACCACAATTTCATAGAGACATCCAACTCCAAATATAACTCATAACAAGTTTTTGTAATCTCTAGCCTAAGTGCCACACGGTGTGCACACTGTCAACTTCACACACGTGGGGAGAGTCGGAGATCTATTAAAGCACTTGAGTAGCAAAGTGGATCTACTTGATTACAAAGCTCATGATCACAATATGATCATGCATAGAGAGAGAGAGATGAACCCGTCGATGGTGGTGGACATCGATGGAGATGGCATCGGGGGCACTTCCCCGTCTCGGCAGGGTGCCAGAACAGAGACTTTCTGTCCCCCGAATCTCCTCTTTGGTGGCGGTGGCGCTGTTGAACTTTTTGTGGCTTTCTCCCAGATGATTTAGGGTTTTTGCATCGGAGGCGATATATAGGTGAAAGAGACAAGGTCGGTGGGTGCCCGAGGGCCCCACACCACCTCCTGGCACGGCCTGCGATGGCCAACGCCACCAGGTGGTGTGGCCACCTTGTGTCCCCTCTCCGTCTCGTCTTCTGGCTCCGTGAGTCTTCCGGTAAAATATTGACTTTGGCTTTTGGCCCGTCCAATTCCGAGAATATTCATTTTCTGACTTTCCTGGAACCAAAAACAGTAGAAAACAGGCAACTAGCACTGTGGCATCTTGTTAATAGGTTAGTCCAAGAAAGTGTATAAAAATACTCCAAAGTGTGGACAAAACATAAAAAAGTAGATATAAAACAAGCATGGAACATCAAAAATTATAGATACGTTTGCAACGTATCAACATCCCCAAGCTTAACTCCTGCTCGTCCTCGAGTAGGTAAGTGATAAAAAGAAAGAATAATTTTTTAGGTGATATGCGCCATCATAATCTTGATCAAAGTATTTGTAGAACATTGATAGCTGGGATCATAGTACTTTAACATAGCATGAAAGATAAAGTTCTAACCATAAGACATAGCAACTATGTTGTAACATGAAAACACACAAACAAAAGACATGAATAACAATGCATTGAAAGACGTTTGTTTGTTTCACATATAGAAAACATAGTATAGTGGCATTCAGCTAGTCCCTCATAATGTAGCAAATCATAATTGCATAGGACACCTTCAAAGTTTATAAGGATGACTAGATACAAATAGTTTAAGAACAAGCAATATCAAAGTTATGCATCAATCAACAAGTCTTGGGACAATGCACATAGAACTAAGAATGGACACTATGCTCTCTCAATAAGTGCATCAAGGTAGAAGATGGAGACTCAACATAAAAGTAAAAGAAAGGCCTTCATAGAAGGAAGCAGGGATTCAAGTTTCATAAAGAGCTTCCAAAAATTATGGTACTTATTAGCTTTCAGCTCTCATTGCCCCTATCATAAGCATCTTTAGGTGATTAAGGTTAAAGTGACACAACTAAGAGGATATGCTTGACAAGTTGTAAGTTGAAATCTCATGCCCCTTACTTACGAGTACCGAATCTCATGCTACTCAACTTCAGTCACAAGTAAGCTCTTGTCATTGTAAGTACATATGTATCATAGAGAACCGCCAATGGGGTACCCCTTGCACATGATACAGGATCTATCCCATAATCAAAATGACAAGGCAAGCAGACAATGAGCATCTCAGCCATCTTCTTATTTACCATGGGAAAATGGTGCTTTTTTCTCTCTTTCCTCTTATCTCATATTTTTTTCTTTTTCTTAATCTCTATCTCTTTTTTTATCAGAAGAATGCTTCATAGATTTCTCACTATGGTGATGCTGCAAGTTTCCACCATGATTAGGCATGGCTTAGGCTAGCGGCCCAGGCGTTTCTCTAACACACATACAAACTCCATGATCTTACAAGTTCCCCTTTTATTTCACACCGCCGGGATCCATAAGCAAAAGAATCATGATATCAACGGAATAGTAAGTGCAATGTTGAAAGCGTTCCCCATGATACATGGTTCTGCTAACTTCAACTTATAAAGAGCAAGCATATACGCAACAAAGATGGACACAATGGTTCAAGATTATTAAGTGCATGAAAAGTAAAGTGTTCCATCCAGTTCGTGAGAGCTTTAATCACTAGTTTTCACATAATAAGTTTAATTTAGAAGGTAGGTAAAAACATGAATATACTTGGAATAGCAAATGCTAATAGGTAGGTATGGTGGACTCTTTGGAATAACTTGGTTTTATTTGGAGTTGGATGCATGAGTGGAACTCATACTTGGTATGGAGGCTAGCAAAAGAGTGGGAGCGACCAACTAAGAGAGCAATAATGGCCATAATCATGCAAAGCGACAAAACATCATTAATTAAAGCATAAAGTGATATTACAAGTCGAAAACTAAAGGATCATAGAGGCCACGGTGACTTGGGATAGTCTTAACATGGTGTGAGTATGCGCCAAGTCAACCCAAATAAAGCATCAAAGGAGAATACCACAATACTATGCTTTAATATGCTAAAACAACGCATGATTGTTTCAAGGCACATTAAGCAATATCAATTGTTTGTAACATGTCATGGTACAGCAAAAGTCACTAAGCATAAAGCCAAAACAATATCAAGCATGACATGCCAAAGCATAGGCCACAATCAAAAACAAGCTCTTTTTACAACTTAAACATGAACTTTCCTACTCTTTTCCAGTCCAAACCAAACTATTTGAAAACTAATGTATGAAAGAGGGGGTCCAACCAATTTATTAAAGAAAACCAAGCAAAAAAAATAAAAAAAACAAAGACGCTCCAAGAACAACACAATAATGCATGAAACAATAACAATGAAGTGTTTGGAAGAACCTGAGATTTTTATTGATGAAGAAGGGGATGCCTTGGGCATCCCCAAGCTTTGACCCTTGTACCTCTTAGATATTTGTTGGGGTGATACGGTTGGAATCCCCAAGCTTGAGCTTTAGTCCATTCTTCCTCTCATTACATCATTCTTCCAATACACCTAAAATTTTTCCTTCATATAAAACTTCACACAATCTTTATTAGCAACATTAGTGCACTCAAGATAATAAGTCTTTGGGTTCAGTTCCAATAGCAATAAAACTTCCAATAAAACACAAGCTACTGTAGCACTTCCCTCAAAAAGCTCAATTCCCCAAACAAAACTCAAAAAGGAACCAACAGGTAAAAACCAATTTTTTCGGAGACCTTCTGTTGCTCAAATCAAAAAGTGTTGAACTAACGAAAGTTAGATAATAACCTAGGGCAAAAGCACAAATATTGACGCCTCAAAACAACGTACAAAGATTGTATACGAATTTTTACAGTGAAGCACAAAAATATGTTTCGGGACAACAACTTTCCCAAACATTACTTCTCTCTCATTAGAGGTTACTCTTGGCACAAAAAGCAAATAAAAAGGATAAGGAGCGGTTATTACAGAGGTAATAACTTCCAAGACTCATCCAAAACTTTTGGGTTATCTCCCAAGAAGTACTTTTCTTTAACGCCTTTAAGTTAGGCATGATAGTTTGAGAAGATGCTCACATAAGAAATATAAATTGAAGTAAAAGAGAGCATCAAGAAGAAAATTCAATGCACATTTAAGTCTAACCCACTTCCTATGCATAGGAATCTTGTAAAGAAACAAGTCATGAAAGCACCAAGCAACAAGCATAGTAAAGCAAAACAAGTGCAACTTCAAGACTTTCAACATAAAGAGGGGAAACTTAATATTATTGAGATGCATAAAACCATGTTTCCCTCTCTCATAATAACTTTCAGTAGCATCATGAATGAAATTAACAATATAACTATCACATGAAACATTCTTATCATGAGCCACATGCATAAAAGAATTAATACTCCCCACATAAACATAGTCATTCTTATTATTTGTAGTGGGAGCAAATTCAACAAAGTAGCTATCATTATATTCTCATCACCATAATCATCAAATATAGGAGGCATATTGTAGTCATAATTAATTTTCTCCTCAATAGTAGGTGGATTGAAAAAATATCATATTCATCATTGCAGTCATCATATATTGGAGGTATAGTATCATCATAAGAAATAGAATAGTTATCTTCCAAAGTGTGTTCATTTGTAAACATATCATCATTGGAAGGAACGTGGATAACACTAATGGTACAACAATTATTAATATCATCATTTTCAGAATTGGTACCGAAGAGATTTTCAATATCAAAAGTAGTGTGCTTTTCCTAATCATGATCACTACTATAGGTAATAGGCATAGGAACATCATCAAGTTCAGACTCATCAAAGACTATAATAGGAGCAACATGCTTAGGGGAAATACTGTTTCCTCTCTCCTTTTACTCCTTGTCTTCTTCTTTTTCTTCTTCTCTTTAGGAGGGAGAGGCTTGAAAGGAAGCTTCTCCATATACCCTGGTTCATTGTTAGAGACAATAGAAGAAACTTTGGAGGATTCCTCCTTTTCATTAATAAGGCCAAAACACATATTAGTCCTGTCATATTTTGGTAAAATCTCATCATTTATAATATTTTGTATGTAAGTATTTGTGTGGCAATTATCAACACAATAAAGATGACAACCATGCAGGACGCTATTCATATCAAAAGCACTCATGTCTACCAAAGAGGTTTTTCTTGATAACTCTTCACACCCCAAAAATAATGTAAGTTCATCATGATGATTAGGAGTGATCATGTCATCACAATACAAACTTGCAGTACTCATTGGATTAGAAGGGATATTATTATGGCCTGAGCATTGAAAATTGAAATGACCCACTTCAAAGCAAAGTTCACAAATAAAAGGATAGAGGGCACAAACTTTTTTACCAAGATCATTTAGAGCCCTATACCATGTTCTAGTTTTTTCATTCCTGTGGGTGATACAATATTCTTCTTCAGTTTTATTATTATCACAAGGTCTATGTATTCCACAAAAATTAACATGCTTATAAGAAATAGTACTTTCAGAGGTTTGAGCATGTTTATTGCTATCATTAATAACAATTTCATTTTCCATGCAAGTTACTTTAAAAGGTTCATGATACATGTACCATTTTTCTTTAGGAGCATTAATATGAGAAGCAAAGGATCTACAACAATCAGCAAGAATTTGAGGATCAAGACCATATTTAGCACTAAGCTCTTGAAAATCAACAGTTTCAGCGAAAGATTTAATGCAATCATACTCATAGTTTATACCTGGTTCTTTACCTTTGTTGTTATCCCAATCTTCGGTATTGCTTTGAATTGTTTCAAGGAGATCCCACTTAGCTTTGACCCCCTTATTTGTGAAGGATCCCTCTAAACAAGTATCTAGATAGTCCTTGTAATGTCCTGGAAGCCTTGCATAGAAATTATTAATAACAATATTACTGTGGAGCTCATGAATGGGACATTTGAGCTTTAGTGACTTCAGTCTCCCCCATGCTTGGGCAATACTTTCTCCATCGTGTGGATGAAAATTATAAATGTAATTCCTATCTTTATGAATTTCATGAGGAGGATAAAATTTAGAGTAAAAGAGAGATTCAAGTTCCTTCCACTCCAAATGATGAGGATCATCTAGTAGCTCATACCACTCCATTGCTTTGCCCTTAAGTGAAAAAGGGAATAGCTTCCTCTTAACTTGGTTCATTGAAATACCTGCACACTTGAACAACTCGCATAATTTGTGTATAAGGAGTAAATGATCACCAGGATGGACAGTTCCATCTCCAAAATAACAGTTATTCATGACACATTCAACAATTTTATAGGTATTTTAAAAGGGATGCTTTCAGTATGTGGATTTAAAATATCTCAAGTGTCATTAGAATTACCACATATGGGAGATAAAGTATCATCAGAGCAAATTTTCTTCTTTAAAGCTGGGGAACTAAAAAGATCATTTTCATAAAAACTAACTTCCCCAAGCTTAGAAGTTTCCATAGCAATAGTAACAAAGGTGCTCAAAAGATTCATACTAATAACATTGCTATAACATGCAAAGAAAGTTCCATGGGTTTTTTAATTTTCTTTTCAGACAATTCATGTTCTACATTAGGAAAAATACTAAAAGCTCTCTATTTTGTTGTTGTTTTCCATTAAGCCTAACTAGTGAAAATAAAAACAAGAAACAAAAAGATATGATTGAAGAATCTAAAGCAAATAACTTCGAGCACTCACACCGCAGGATGTGAGTACCTTTTACCTTACCTCCTAGCAACGGCGCCAGAAAATAGCTTGATGTCTACGCACTTCTATTCTTGTAGATAGTTGTTGGGCCTCCAAGTGCAGAGGTTTGTAGAACAGCAGGAAGTTTCCCTTGAGTGGATCACCCAAGGTTTATCAAACTCAGGGAAGAAGTGGTCAAAGGTATCCCTCTCAAGCAACCCTGCAATCAAGATATAAGAAGTCTCTTGTGTCCCCAACACACCCAATACACTTATCAGGCGTATAGGCGCACTAGTTCGGTGAAGAGGTAGTGAAATACAAGTGGTATGGATATAAGACAATGGTGCTAGAAAAGAGCTTGATGGCGTGGAAGAGACTAAAGGAAAACTGAAATAAAGATAGCAGCAAGCAAACATGTAGCAGATCTAGTTGCGAACGGTGTTTCAATGCTTAGAAACAAGGCCTAGGGATCATACTTTCACTAGTGAACACTCTCATATAAATATATTATCTTCATGATACTATGCTGAACTACTCTCCGGTTGGACACTCTAATCGATGGTAGGGCTATAACAACACCCCTCAAAGTTCACCTTTCCCATCTAGGTAACCCCAAACTGTCACCTTGATCGCTAGATGGTTCCAACAAACACCACAATTTCATAGAGACATCCAACACCAAATATAACTCATAACAAGTATTTGTAATCTCTAGCCTAAGTGCCACATGGTGTGCACACTGTCAACTTCACACACGTGGGGAGAGCTCGAGATCTATTAAAGCACTTGAGCAGCAAAGTAGATCTACTTGATTACAAAGCTCATGATCACAATATGATCATGCATAGAGAGAGGGAGATGAACACATAGCTACCGGTAGAACCCTTAGCCTCGAGGAAGAACTACTCCCTCCTCATCATGGGAATCAGCAATGGCGATGGAGATGGTGGTGGATATTAAATGGAGATGGCTTCGGGGGCACTTCCGCGTCCCGGCAGGGTGTCGGAATAGAGACTTTCTATCCCCCGAATCTCCTCGTCGGTGGCAGCGGCGCTGCAGAACTTTTCGTGGCTTTCTCCCAGATGATTTAGGGTTTTTGCATCAGAGGTGATATATAGGCAAAAGAGGCAACATCGGTGGGCTCCCGAGGGGCCCACACCACCCCCTGGCGTGGCCTGGGCTAGCCCGCGCCACCAGGTGGTGTGGCCACCTCGTGGCCCCTCTCCGTCTTGTCTTCTGGCTCCTTGAGTCTTCCGGTAAAATATTGACTTTGGCTTTTGTCCCGTCCAATTCCGAGAATATTCATTTTCTGACTTTCCTGGAACCAAAAATAGTAGAAAACAGGCAACTGGCATTGTGGCATCTTGTTAATAGGTTAGTCCAAGAAAGTGTATAAAAATACTCCAAAGTGTGGACAAAACATAAGAAAGTAGATATAAAACAAGCATGGAACATAAAAAATTATAGATACGTTTGCAACGTATCAAGAATTACCATGGAACAATCTTAGTTAATTCATTAAGCATGAACAACCATCATTAATGGAGGAATGAAGATATTCATTTTATAAGTTGCTCACGTATCCATAATTTTTGATGTTCCATACTTGGTTTTATCTACTTTCTTATGTTTTGTCCACACTTTGGAGTACTTTTTATATGTTTTCTCTGACTAACCTATTAACAAGAGACACAGTGCCAACTGGCTATTTTCTGCTGTTTTTGGTTGCAGGAAAGTCAGAAAATGAATATTCTCGGAATTGGACGGGACAAAAGCTAAAGTCGGTTTTTCACCGAGGGGGAAACGGAGCCAGAATACGAGACGGAGAGGGGCCAGGGGGCCGCCACACCACCTGGCTACGAGGGCTAGGCCTAGCCGCGCCAGGGGTGGTCTGGCCGCCCTAGGCACCCCCTCGGCCTCCCCTTTCGCCTATAAGATGCCTCTGATACAGAAACCCTAAGTACCCGATAAAAATTCCACGAAAGAGTCTGTAGCTGCTGTCATCTCCATCCCTAGATCGGGAGGGATCTAAAGCTCTTCCCGGCACCAGAGAGAATTCACCACAGGCCTTCTTCATCACCATGCAAGCCTCCCGTGTGATGTGTGAGTAGTTCATCCTTGGACTACGGGTCCATGTAGTAGCTAGATGGCTGGTTCTTCTCCTTTGTGCTATCATGTTTAGATCTTGTGAGCTTCGTTCATGATCAAGATCATCTATTTGTAATTCTACCATGTTGTGTTTGCAGGGATCCGACGAATATTGAGATGCTATTTCAGATTGATTATTATTTCTATCATGTCTTTGTTATTTGTGATCTTGCATGCTTTCCATTGTTAGTAGTTATCTTGGCCAAGTAGATGCTAGCAACTCCAAGAGTTAGTATTTATGCTCGATAGTGGGTTCATGCCTCTAGTAATCTGGGGAAGTGACAGAAATCTCTAAGGTACTAGATGTGCTATTGCTACTAGAGAGAAAATATCAATCCTTTGTTCATAGAACAATCATATTGTTTACTTTACACGCAATGCGTAGTGCAATTATCTGTTGCTTGCAACTTAATACTGGAGGGGGTTTGGATGATAACCTGAAGGTGGATTATTAGTCATAGATGCAGTTGGATTACAGTCTATGTATAATGTTGTAATGCCCAATCAAATCTCAAAGGAGTCAAGATGAGTAGTATATGCATGATTGCTTTCTTGATGTTTGTCAATTGCCCCGCTGTAATTTGTTCACCCAACATGTTATCTATCTTAAGGAGAGCCACCACTAGTGAACTATGGACCCCGGTCCTTTCTTTTACTATCAATCTACAATTGTTTACTGTTTTCTATTTACTTTCTACAAACTATTACTTTCTTCCACACAATACATTTAATCCTTTGTTTTGAGCAAAACCGGTGAGATTGACAACCTCACTTTAAGTTGGGGACAGAGTTATGTGGTTGTGTTGTGCAGGTTTCCACGTTGCTGCTAGTGCCGGTAGTGCGTGATACATTGCAAATGTATCTATAATTTTTGATGTTCCATGCTTGGTTTTATCTCCTTTCTTGTGTTTTGTCCACACTTTGGAGTACTTTTCATATGATTTCTTGGACTAACCTATTAACAAGAGCCACAGTGCCCGCCTGCTTTTCTGTTTTTTGGTTCCGGAAAGTCGGAAAATGAATATTCTCGAATTGACGGACAAAACCTAAAGTGCCTATTTTTCCGAAGACTCAGAGCAGAATCACGAGGCGGAGGAGGGCTGGCCACACCACCCCTAGGCACGGGCTGGGCCTGGCCGCGCCAGGGCATGGTGTGGTGGCCCCAGGCACCCCCTCGGTCTCCCTCTTCGTCTATAAGAAGCCTTCTGACCTAAAAACTTCAGGGGGTTCGACGTTTTTCCAAAAGAAGTTCCGCAACACCGCCACCATCGAAGGAGAGATTCAGGGGATAGAAAGTCTCTGTTCCGGCACCCTGCCGCGACGGGGAAGTGCCCCCGGAGCCATCTCCATCAATCTCCACCATCGTCTCCATCGACCATCCATGTTTCCCCCATCTATGAGTGAGTAATCCCCCGCTGTAGGCTATGGGGATGGTAGGGATTGGATGAGATCGTTCATGTAATGGCATCAGATTGTTAGGGCATGGTGCCTAGTATCTTTTATTAGGGTTTTATGACTTTGCTGCGACTTGTTGTGCTTAATGCTTTTCACTAGGGCCCGAGTGCCATGATTTCAGATCTGAACATGTTGGTGATTCATTATGATAGTATTGTTTTTGGTCTTATCTACAAGTTGTATACACACGTTGTTGTCTGGAACCTATGGCCCCGAAGTGACAGAAATCGGGATAACCTGAGGGAATGGCTTTGATGTGAGGATCACATGTGTTCACGGAGTGTTAATGCTTTGCTCCGGTGCTCTATTAAAAGGAGCACCTTAATTGCCAGTAGTTCCCTAGAGGCCCCGCTACAAACGAATGGCAAGGGACAAAAGATGTTGTGCAAGTTCTCATTGCGAGCACGTATGACTATATATGGAACACATGCCTAGGATTGTCTAGTACTTGGATGCTTTATCTTATTTATCTGCAATTGCCCTATGTTCTGATTGCTATGTGAATTGTCTTTTCCATGCAACACCCGTCCATCCATCCCTATGCCTACCGCACTCGAATCCCACTGTTTATTGCTTTTGTTACTGTTGTCTTTGCTTTACTACTGTTGTTACTTTACTATTCCTACTATTAAACTGTTGCTACTGATAAACTGCTGTGAGCAAGATTGTTTCCAGGTGCAGCTTAATTGACAATTCAGTTGTTAAGGCTGATAAATATCCTTTGGCTCCCCTTGTGTCGAATCAATAAATTGGGTTTCACTTCCCTCGAAAATACTGCGATACACCCCCTATACTTGTGGGTCATCAAGACTATTTTCTGGCGCCGTTGCCAGGGAGCATAACTTTATTTATCAAGTCCACTTGGAATCACTATTGTTCAAGCTAAGTTTATTTTCTCCTTGTTTGCTTGTTTCTTTATCAAAAATACAAAAAAATAATTGGTTCCTACTCTAGTTGTTATTTTCGTTGGTCTGTTATTGTCTTGCTTTATCATGCTTGTTGTCAATGGCTGGTTTCTTTGAAACTGAATCTTATTGGCAAGGTGGGTTTACGGAAGATCAAAAAGATTATTATAAGGAACACCGCTTGTCACAAAAAGGGAAACACTTATGGGAACAAATTGATAAATTGTATACCATTGCTAGAAACGTGTGCTCTACTTATAATGTTACTTATTTCTTTGATAAATCTTGTTGCTGTAGGAGGTACAAACACCTCCCTTTTAAATGTGAGTATAATGATAATGTTACCATATCTTCTTATGTTAAGGGAAATTATGACTTTTATGATGTGGAACAAATTGAAGAATTTATTGCTTGGAAGGGTGTATTTGAACTTGCTAGTTTTCTTGAAAATATTGATGATTCACCTTATAAGTATGAGGTTTATGGTATACTTAAATTTTTCTTTGATAATTACAAGGAAGAAAACAGATATATTCTTGAATATATTAATAGATGCTTTCCACAAATGGAAGAGACTAATGCCTTGCAGGATCCTATGGAAGAAGAAATTGATGAACCTGAAATCTCATTAGATGAAAAAGAGGAGGAGAGTGATGAACAAAAGGAGGAAGAATGGATTAGCTACCCATGCCTACCTTCTAATGAGAGTAACTCTTTATCCCTTACATTATTTGATTGTCCTCCATGCTTACTAAAGGAGGATGAATGTTATGTTCCTAAGGATTCTTTTGAAAATGTTTATAATAAAGCTCTAGTGCATGTAGATCATGAAAAGCATGCTTTATGTGATAGTTATATTGTTGAGTTTATTCATGAGGCTACTGAAAATTATTATTAGAGAGGAAAATATGGTTGTAGAAGTTTTCATGGTATTGAAACACCTCTCTATGTGCTGAAAGTTTTGAAGTTCCTCTTGTTTTATCTTCCTATGCCTGTCACTTTGTTCTTTGCGAATTTATTTGCATACATGATTCCTATGCATAGGAAGTGGGTTAGACTTAAATGTGTTTTGAATTTTCTTCTTGATTCTCTCTTTTACTTCAATTCATATTTCTTATGTGAGCATCCTCTCAAACTAATATGCCCGAAGATGATAATATGTCTATTATTCTTGGGAGACCTTTTCTTAATACTGCAGGAGTTGTTATCAATTGTAATCAAGGAAAGGTGACTTTCAATGTTAATGACAAGGAACATACTGTCTATTTCCCCAAGAAGATTGATAGGACTTATGGTTTTGAATTCAATTGAACATGTTGAGGGCATTCAAGTTGGAGAAATATATTGTCCCATACCAAGAGAAAAATTTGAAGCTATTATAATTGGGACCATTGCTATCAAGGTTGAGGTAACATAATCATTAGCGGAATACAAAGTTTTGTCTCATATGAAATTTTTTTTTGGTAAAAAGACCTGATCAACCTTGTTAACAAAAGGATTTCATCGAACAAAACAATGTTTTCACCATGATTATCTCCGCTTACTTCTATTCTATCCATTTTAGTTTTTGCTTATGCCTAACTTAAAGGCGTTAAAGAAAAGTACTTATTGGGACATAACCCAAAAGTTTTAGATGAGTCTTGGAAGTTATTACTTCAGTAATAACCACTCCTTATCCTTTTTATTTTCTTTTTGTGCCAAGAGTAACCTCTAATGAGAGAGAAGTAATGATTGGAAAAGTTGCTGTCCCGAAACAGATTTTTGTGCTTCACCGTAAAAATTCGTGTAAAATCTCTGTACGTCCTTTTGAGGCGTGGATTTTTGTGCTTCTGCCCCAGATTTTTATCTAACTTTCGTTAGTTTAGCACTTTTTGATTTGAGTAACAGAAGGTCTTCGAAAAAATTCGTCTTTACCTGCTGGTCTGTTTTGACAGATTTCTGCCATTTTCTGCATTTGCTTCTTGTTTGTTCCTTTTTGAGTTCTTTTGGGGTATTGAGCTTTTCAGGGAAGTGCTACAGTAGCTTTTGTTTTAATGGAAGTTTTATTGGTGTTGGAACTGAACCTAAAGGCCTATTATCTTGAGTGCACTAATGTTGCTAATAAAGATTGTGTGAAGTTTTGTATGAAGGAAAAATTTCAGGTGTATGGAAGGAATGAGTAATGAGATGATGGATGGACGAAAGCTCAAGCTTGGGAATGCCACGCGTGTCACCCCAAGAAATATCCAAGAAGTACAAGCATCAAAGCTTGGGGATGCCCAAGGCATCCAATTCTTCATCAATAAAAATTTCAGGTTTCTTCCAAACGCTTCATTTTTATTGTTTCATGCACAGTTGTGTTGTTCTTGGAGCGTCTTCTTTTTTGTTTTCGTTTTTGTTTGGGTTTTCATTTGCTTTTGTTTGCTTAGTTTTCTGAATAAATTAGTCGGATCCCCTCTTTCATACATTGGTGTTCAGATAGTTTGGTTTGGTTTGGAAAAGAGTAGGGAAGCTCATGCTTATGTGGTAAAAAGAGCTCGTTTTTGACTGTGGCCTATTCTTTGTTATGCCATGCTTGATATTGTTTTGGCTTTATGCTTAGTATTCTTTGCTGTAGCACGACTTGTTATAAACAATTGAGATTGCTTAATGTGCCTTGGATGAATCATGCGTTGTTTTAGCATATTAAAGCATAGTATAGTGGTATTCTCCTTTGCTGCTTTATTTGGATTGACTTGGCACATGCTCACACCATGTTATTACTATCCCAAGTCACCATAAGCCTTTATGATCCTTTAGTTTTCAACTTGTGGTATCACTTTATGCTTTGATCAATGATGTTTTGTTGCTCTGCATGATTATGGCCATTATTGCTCTCTCGTTTGTCGCTCCCTTACTATTGCTAGCCTTCACTTTCACTAAGTATGTTTTACTCATGTTTCCAACTCCCTAAAACCAAATATTGTCAAAGTGTCCACCATACCTACCTATTAGCACCATTTGATACTTCCGTGCATATTCAATATGCCTTGTTTTCTTCCGAATAAAATGTTTGCTTGTTATGAGAAAGTTAGTTAGTAAAGCTCTCACGAACTTGATGGCACACTTTATTTCCTGCACTTAATAAACCTGAACCATTGTGACTCTCCATGAAAGTTATATGCTTGCAAATTATAGGCTGGGGATTAGCAGAACCGTGTTGTCATAGGGAACGCTTTCAACACTTGTAAATATATACCCAGTTGATACCTTGCTCTTTTGTTTGTGGATGTCGTCGTTGTGAAATAAAAGGGGAGCTTGTAAGTCCATGGAGTTATGTATGTGTGTTAGAGAAGCACTTTGGCATGGTATAATCCATGCTGACATGGTGGAAACCTGCAGCGTAACCATAATGATATCTATGAAGCATTCTTCTTATAAAAAAGAGAGATATAACTATTGAGAAAAAGAAAAAAAGAGATTTATGAAAAGAGGAAAGAGAGAAAAAAGCACCATTTTCCCATGGTAAATAAGAAGATTGCTGGGATACTCATTGTCTGCTTTCCTTGTTATTTTGATATGGGGATTCTTCCGTATCATCGGGCAAGGGGTAACCTGTTGGCGGTTCTCTATGATACGCACATACTTACGATGACAAGAACTTACCGGTAACTAAAGTTGAGTAGCATGAGGAGCGGCCCTCGTACTCAAGGGACTTGGGATATTCAGTTTATAGTCTGTCAAGCATATAACATAGATTGGACCTCACTTTCACCTTAACCACATTAAAGATGCTTATGATAGGGGCAATAAGAGCTCAAAGCTAATGAGTACCATACTTTCAGCATTTGGAAGCCTTTCAAACTTTTCAAAACCTGTTCATTTCCTTGTTGAGTCTTCACACATTCTATGAGAACTTTCTTGAGAGCATAGTGGCCATTCTTAGTTCTATGTGCGTTACCCCAAGACTTGTTGATTGATGCATATCTTGATATTGCTTGTTTTAAACTATTTGTATCTAGTCACTCTTGTAAACTTTGAAGGTGTCCTTTGCATTTATATTTGCTACTCTATGAGGGACAAGCTGAATGCCACTATGCTATGTTTTCTTTATGTGAAACAAACAAACGTCTTGCAAAGCATTGTTATTCATGAATCTTTTGTTTGTGCCTTTTCATGTTGCATCATCGTTTCTTTGTCCTATTGTTAGAACTTTGTCTTTCATGTAATGATTGAAGTACTATGATCCCAGCTTTGAATGCTTTACAAGTACTTTGATCAAGTTTATGATGGTGCATGTCACCTCAAAAATTATTCTTTCTTTTTATCACTTACCTACTCGAGGACGAGCAGGAGTTAAGCTTGGGGATGTTGATACATTGCAAATGTATCTATAATTTTTGATGTTCCATGCTTGGTTTTATCTACTTTCTTGTGTTTTGTCCACACTTTGGAGTACTTTTCATATGATTTCTTGGACTAACCTATTAACAAGAGCCACAGTGCTAGCTGCCTGCTTTCTGCTATTTTTGGTTCCAGGAAAGTTAGAAAATGAATATTCTCGGAATTGGACGGGACAAAAGCCAAAGTGCCTATTTTTCAAGAAGACTCCAGGAGCCAGAATACGAGACGGAGGAGGGCCAGGGGATGGACACACCACCCCCAAGCGCGGGCTGGGGCTGGCTGCGCCAGGGCATGGTGTGGTGGCCCCAGGCACCCCCTCGGGGTCCCTCTGCGCCTATAAGAAGCCTTCTAACCTAAAAACTTCGGGGGGTTTGACGTTTTTCCAGAAGAAGTTTCGCAGCGCCGCCACCACCGAAGGGGAGATTCAGGGGACAAAAAGTCTCTGTTCCGGCACCCTGCCGAGACGGGGAAGTGCCCCCGGAGCCATCTCCATCGATCTCCACCATCGTCTCCATCGACCATCCATGTTTCCCCATCTATGAGTGAGTAATCCCCCGCTGTAGGCTATGGGGATGGTAGGGATTGGATGAGATCGTTCATGTAATGGCATCAGATTGTTAGGGCATGGTGCCTAGTATCTTTTATTAGTGCTTTATGACTTTGTTGCGACTTGTTGTGCTTAATGCTTGTCACTAGGGCCCGAGTGCCATGATTTCAGATCTGAACATGTTATTGATTCATTATGATAGTATTGTTTTTGGTCTTATCTACAAGTTGTATACACACCTTGTTGTCTGGAACCTATGGCCCCGAAGTGACAGAAATCGGGATAACCGGAGGGAATAGCTTTGATGTGAGGATCACATGTGTTCACGGAGTGTTAATGCTTTGCTCCGGTGCTCTATTAAAAGGAGCACCTTAATTGCCAGTAGTTCCCTAGAGGCCCCGCTGCAAACAGGCTGGCAGGACAAAAGATGTTGTGCAAGTTCTCATTGCGAGCACATATGACTATATATGGAACACATGCCTAGGATTGTCTAGTACTTGGATGCTTTATCTTATTTATCTGCAATTGCCCTATGTTCTGCTTGCTATGTGAATTGTCTTGTCCATGCAACGCGTCCATCCATCCCTATGCCTACCGCACTTTTCGAATCCCACTTTATTTCTTTGCTTTTATTCTTGTCTTTGCTTTACTACTTCTGTTACTTTACTATTCCTACTATAAAACTGTTGCTACTGATAAACTGTTGTGAGCAAGATTGTTTCCAGGTGTAGCTGAATTGACAACTCAGTTGTTAAGGCTGATAAATATCCTTTGACTCCCCTTGTGTCAAATCAATAAATTGGGTTTCACTTCCCTCAAAAATACTGCGATACACCCCCTATACTTGTGGGTCATCAGTGTGCCCTGCCAAAGTCCAGCTAGCAACACCTTTGAGGTGTTTCCTTTCTCCTACTGGATTGATACCCTTGGTTTCATAACTGAGGGAAAATTACTGTTGTGCTCATCATACCAACAACACACAAAAAAATTAGTTTTACTAGTTTGCTTTCTTTATTAAAAACACAAAAAATGACTACTCTTGAAAACACTAAGTTGTGTGACTTCACTAGCACCAACAACAATGATTTCATGTGCACACCTATTGCTCCACCTGTTCCTGAAGCTACTTTCTTTGAAATTAAACCTTCTTTACTCAATCTTGTTATGAGAGAACAATTTTCTGGTATTGATAATGAAGATGCTTTTGCTCATTTCAATAACTTTGTTGAACTCTGTGAGATGCAAAAGCATAGGGATATAGATGGAGATATTATTAAGCTTAAATTGTTTCCTTTCTCTTTGAGAGGAAAAGCTAAAGAATGGTTGAATTCCCTAACTAGGAATAGTATTGATTCTTGGACTAAATGCAAAGATGCTTTCATTAGAAAATACTACCCTCCTGCTAAGATTATATCTATGAGAAGTGAAATAATGAAGTTTAAACAATCTGATAATGAACATGTTGCTCAAGCTTGGGAAAGAATGAAATCTTTGGTAAAGAATTGTCCCACTCATGGACTGACTGCTTGGATGATTATCCAAACCTTTTATGCAAGATTGAACTATTCTTCAAGAAACCTATTGGATTTTGCTGCTGGAGGTACCTTTATGACCATTACTTTGGGTGCTGCAACAAAGCTTCTGGATAATATGATGGTTAAATATTCTGAATGGCATACTGAAAGAGCTCCATAAGGTAAGAAGGTAAATTCTGTTGAGGAAACCTCCTCCCTGAGTGATAAAATTGATGTTATTATGTCTATGCTTGTTAATGGGAAGGCTCATATTGATCCAAATCATGTTCCCTTAGCCACTTTGGTTGCTAAAGAAGAGCAAGTTGATGTGAACTTTATAATAAATAATAATTTTAGCTACAATTCCTACAGGAATAATTTTGGTAACAACAATTATAGGCCATATCCTCCCAACAATGGTAATGCTTATGGAAACTCCTACAACAATAATAGGATTGCTCCCTCTGAACTTGAAGTTATGCTTAGAGATTTTATTAGTAAATAAACTGCTTTCAATAAAACCATTGAGAAAAACTCTCTAATGCTGAAAGCAATATAGCATCATTGGCTGAAGCACAATCTTCTTTGAATAAAATGGCTGCTAAACCTGAAACTATTGATAATTGTAGGGGTTCCGCGCATGAAAACAATAAAATTTACCCTACGCCCCTGAACCCCTGAAGCTGCCATCACCTATCTATTAGTAATACAGTAACGGGAGGGGCTTTTCACGAACTTACCCTTAAAGACCGAAAAGCATTGTCAACGCTCAGCAGAGCGTGGTTGATGTAGACGAGCCAAAGCCGACCTCAAGGTCGTGATGAAGTCCTTGCGCTCCTTCTGGCTCCAACGACTTGAGTGCCTCAAGTGCGACACCTCGCGGGGAGTTACACACGTCCGGTGCCTGATGATGACTCCCGCTTTCCCGATCCAGCAACAATTGCGGAAGTAGAGCTCCCGGATCCGAATCTCGCAGCGCAACGGCGCTCCGCGGTGAAGATGTCTCTCGCTCGCGCAGTCCAGACTTGGGACCATGGTCACGAGAAAGAGAGGGAGAGAGAGAAAATATCAATTAGAGGTCCCCCTAAAAGTGGGGAGACCTTTATTGATTATTGGTGTATTTTTCTAGGCCAAATATCCCACTATATATAGGGGGAGGAGGGAGTACACCCTCCCTCAAAGTCCCGGGGTGGGACTAAAGGAGAGGAGGGGGTGGGGAGGCCGCCGGCCAGCCCCTAGTGGGCCCCAGCAGGGGGGCTAGGCCCTATTTGGCCCCTCTCCCTCTCTCCTTTCCCTAATGGGCCCTCTCCCCTCCAAGAATTAGCCCATTAAGCCTTTTTTGACCTTTAATTGATTTTATCTTTATTAAATAATTATGAATAAATTATTAAATCAATAGTTAACATTCATTCACATATCATTCAATCTCCATGGCCATGGAACACCTTCCACCTCCACTCCGGACTTACCGAAACCCTTCCGGTTTTCTCCCTTCTTTTCTTCGGTGATTGTATCGATCCTATAAACACTCTCTAAGCATCATCAAGCCCTTAAGCGTGATACCCCACGGTTCGAGAACACGCTAGACATGGTCGGGACACTCCTGCACCAATGATCGACAAAGGGACCTGGATGGCCATGTGACCCCTGTGCGTTCCACGAAGATCTTTCGTTGTTTGAACCGGGACAGTCGTGTCTTATTCCCTTTGTCTCTCGATACTTGCATTGCCCGAGATCTGATCAATGACATCACCATGTCGTGTTCAATCGTTCTTGAACAATGCTACTTGACTCGTTCCGACAAGTGATATCCCGTGATCTAATCACCGCACTGTGACTATTGGATATAACTTCTCCGAGTGGGCCCTTGAGTATCTTCCCGTCACATGGACGAACAAATCCCGCTCTTGACATATATTGCCTACAGTTTCCTTTGAATACCTGAACACACCTTTATAACCACCGTTTTACCAGATGGCGTTTGATGCTATCTAAGCACTCTCGGGAGACAAGGATTGATATAGCCTCACTGTCTAAGGAATAGTCTACGAGGATCCATTTCTAATCATCGTAACTTGAACTTCGTGACATGATCGAGTCACAATGTTGAGGTTGGGTATTGGTTCATCATCTCATTCTCAGAATGAGATGACCTCATTTCCAACTGGCATAAATGCCACATGATCAGGAAACATGATCATCCGTTGACCAATGAACCAGTGACTAGAGTTTCACTGGGAACCCCTGGTTATTTGTATATCACACATGTATTAATGTTTCCACTCAATACAGTTATAGCATGATATAAAACTTAATCATAAACTATATGAAATATGATAATAGTCCTTACTACTATTTGTCTCTAGGGCATATTTCCAACAGTCTCCCACTTGCACTAGAGTACAAATACACTAGCTGCATTTGTTCTTAATCATTGGCACCATATATCTGGTACCCTGAACATGCTTGCTCATGGAAGAGGTTAAGTCTTGGGTCTGTACTTTTATAGTCCCAAATCCTTTGCAACTTACTAATGTCACTTTGGTTGACATTAATATTTTATCATCACATGACAGCATCTGTGTGTATGCATTGTCGCTATGGAAGCAGAACGAGGCCTGATTCCAGGAGCCTAAAGTGACGTTAGATCAACCTCGAGGGCTTTCTCATGGGCACTGTGCCCTGGGACACATCATTCTACGTTAAAAGCGAACTAGCCCTGCCATAACATTATACAACACTTTAGATGGTACCCTTATCTATTATTATAAATGTATTCATCGAAACACTAGTGCACGCTGTGCAACTTTAGATGTTTTGTTCACCTCGCTTCCTACTTGACTTTGATTGGCATCTACGGGAGTTTCCAACACATTCCCTTATAACATAACCCTTTATGCTTTAAGATATGTCATCCTTTTATGGATTTGGAAAATGTGTCTACAGTTCTCTACTAGACACTGCGGACAAAACTCAGCTCAACGTTCTGTGATTCGAACATAATCACTTTTAAACATTCCTTGTTGGATCATATATTATGTTAAGTTATCATCATGGTTTACTAAGATAGAACCTATGTCTTTAACATAGTGGATGATGATCATCCTTTTTCTTTCTTTTAACCAATGACGTCAAACTTAATACTATTCCTAATTTGAGTTATCAAGGATCAGTTCCTTAATTAACTTCTATTCTGAAACCCCTTTCAGAATCCCTTAAGGAACACTACATAATATCATAATACGGTTATTATCAACTTCTACATCTTATGAATCATTATTTATAAGTGTTTGCGATTTCATTCTTAACATACTTAAGAATTACTCCTATAAGCTCCCACTCAGAATATGTTCCTACATATTTGAATTTGAGTCTTATATTGCTCCCACTTAAAAATATGTCAATCACATATTGTTTCAGGAAGACTTTCATAGCTCCCACTCAATTTTATGCAAGTTGCATATCTACTCACTGTTTTGAATAACTTCAAAATCTTTCGATCAAATACCAAACTTGGAGATTTACTATGAGATACTAGTACTTTACTAGTTTTAAATCCACTAGACATTTAGCACACATGAATCAAATTCATTTGAATTTGTCCAATACTTGACAAATTGTGCTTTTGTCATTCACCCCCTTTTTCCACTATGGCTTTGCAGTCATTTGGGAAAATTCAAGTAACCCCTTTTACTTGTGAGATTCAGCAATGAATTGCCTTCTAATCTCAAGGGAAGTTTGCTTCTAGGATTTCTCATAATTTAGTTTACCATTATTTCCTTTGTAGTTCGTAGGTATTTCATATTCCAAAAATCATGACAAATGATTCACAAATGTCTCCATACAAGATATGGATCACATTTTGAATCCTACTTCATGTAGTGAAAACACTAGTGGGGAAAACACAATGATCAATATCATTGATTCTTTCCTTCTGTGCAGAGAATCGTTTAGGAACGTTGTCCGTTGCGCTTCTCAACACTCTGATACAGGGTTTTGAATCCTCATCGCATTTTTTTACTAATTTCCATTTGCTCCATAATTGAGAAACATCACTAGAAGTGAGCTTTCTCAAGAATGCACCAAAATCCAAGCAATACAAGTTTTGCTTTCCTTTTGGTCTCAGCTTTGGATTTCGTATTCAAAGTTTCCAATGAATACTCTACTAGGACTTATTCACTATTGTTTGGGTTATATCGAATAACCCCAAAACTTTCACGAATTCAAATGGTTTACCAATTCTAATTGAGTGCTAACTATTCCTAACTAATGGTCTCTACATCTACACTACAACGATTTATTCGGTGGCTTCTATTCAACCCCTTTGATATCTAATATCACATTATGATGCTTCGCATTTTGACGTTACAAAACACTTTGCATTTCACAATTTCTTTTATGCCATTCTTATAAAGTTGAATTTCATTACTATTGATCAAATCATAGTAATTGGATTCTCTTTTACATTCATACCCTTTCTTGATGAAACACTTTGATCAAATCAAATAGTTTCATATTCATGTTTCCTTTGGTAAACTTACTTTACACATTTAAACAATCAATTAATGATAATTACCATTTTCGTTAAAACTCAATACATCAGATATGTATTTACTTTTAACAATTCTTTAAACACTTTGTATTCAAGTAATACACGGTGTTCAAGTTATTTTGCCGAACTTAGGCATGATTTATATGTGACAAGAAATTGAATGACTTTCACATATCATCACATAACTTTGAATTCAAAAAATGGTTTCATTCATTAATGAAATATCATTAAATTGGGTATTTTAAACAAGGCATTTTCATATTTTACAAATGTTCATGCATTATCAATTAGTTTCAAACAATAAGGATAATTCACACATAATCAAACAAGATATGAACACGAATAGAAATCATTCATAAAAGCAAAACAACTGTTTGTTACAAACTCATATGAATAACCGTCTCACTAAGTGTGAGACACACTAAATAAATTCACAATCTCTTGATTACAAAAATCATCCTAAAACACAAACTAAATGATAAATGTCGAGGGAGAGTGTTGTTGGCCGTCATCATCATGCTCGCCATCAACATGCAACGTCACCTCCTCTCCAGCAAGCACCTCTCATGCAGAAGGACCTGTTTTCAGCAAAACATAACAAGTATCAGATATACTTAACACTACAAATGTGTTTGCAAGATTATAACATTTATAAAACTGTATATCAAATATATACCTTTGTCGTTGACGACCTGAGCGACATCTTGTTCAACCAACACATTCATGAGATGTGTCATGAACCGGTGGAACTCCATTGTTTCTGTGTCGCCCCTCATTACGCAAGTCCTGACTTGTGCTTGGTAGCTTGGTGGCAGCGACCGCAGCACAGCAGCATTTGCAAAAGAGCCTGTAATCCAGACATCGAGGAAGTATGCTGGCCTCATGTCCACATCATTCATGTGCTGCAAGTGGTTGTCCAGTGATGAGTTCTCCTCCATCTTAATGGAGAGGAAGTCTCCCATCAGCTCATGCTCCCAAATGTGTGTCTGCTCCACGAAATGTGTCCTAAGCTATAGCATCACCGAAAGAGGGTTGACATCACCCACGAAAGGCCATAGCTCGTCCACCATTCTGGAATGCATCACAACTGAAATATAGAAGGCCATCTCAAGACGGAGATAGCGGTCTTTCCGCTCCTCTGAGGTCTCAAGGTCAGTGGGTTGATGCAAATCCATCCCGTCGAGTATGTAGTCGACCATGTCGTTCTCTCTAAGGAGAACATGGAGACTGACAACCCATATGGAGAAGTTCGATCCATCTAATCCGAGCTTCTCTCCTTCTAACCATTCAATCGTCAACACGAAAGGTCCCATCTACATTTATAATTGCAAAAGGATTTTAGACTAAGTTTATAAATAAATGAGTTAATAGTAACTCCACTCAGAAACACCTATCCCCAGATGGGTTCCTAGTGATAACACGACCCCTATCAGCCACATCTCCCCCGATCGTCATGGCCATCAATGTGGGTTCAAGGGTGGACGCTAAACGTCGGTCGCATCATTCATGCGACTCTTGCTCGATCTTTCGACCATCCGTGTTCCGAGGCCACGCTTCTCTAGTGTGCTAGGCTCGCCAACTCAACCTTAGTGTATTCGGTGTGCAGCATGGCTTACACCCACTGTATGCGAACATAGATATGTCTGACACCCAGGCCTGTAACCCTGGATCGCCTCATACCGAAGAACTTTCTTTGTGGTGCACACTAAGGGGGAACACAATCGTTGGTAATTTTAATAGGGATCATCTTATTAGGCTACCATCGAGTATCTAATACTAGCACACAATAAGACATACAAACAATACCATTGAATGTAAATGCTATGTGATATGGTCCTTCACGTCGTGATCTCCATCCGCTGTCACGGGGTTCCGGCGCCATAGACACCAGGGTACCGGTGTCATTCCGGCGTGGTAGTTTATCATTACCGTGACTATCTACTACTATGCAACAAAAGGTAATTACTTTACCTTTTCCACAACCATATCACAAAGCAACGCCCCCCTGCAAAACAAAGTTAGACGCCTCTACTTTATCTTTACATGTTTTACGTGGCTGAATGGGCTTTCACACTAGAACCATTCTTACCTACGAACTTTCAGCACAACGCTGATCAAGTAGTTGTCTCTACTACACCCCTTTCGGGGCCCTCCATTGCAAATGGCATACCAACTAATGCGAGAGAGACAGACACCCCCCTAAGCCACTTTATACGGTACAAGCCGTATGTCAAGCGTGGACCAGTCTCATGAATGAGCAGCGTAAAAGTCGGTTGGGGCCCGCTTCATCAAGCATTACTGCGGTATACACAAGTACACGTGGGAGGGTAACAACTAAAATATCAACGCCCACACGCTACATCTCGTGTATTCTACCCGTACTAGCATTACTACGCATAGATCTTGCTCTGATACCACTGTAGTGGTTCCGCGCATGAAAACAATAAAATTTTACCCTATGCCCCTGAACCCCTGAAGCTGCCAGGACCTATCTATTAGTAATACAGTAACAGGAGGGGCTTTTCACAAACTTACCCTTGAAGACCGAAAAGCGTTGTCAACGCTCAAGAGAGCGTGGTTGATGTAGACGAGCCAAAGCCGACCTCAAGGTCGTGATGAAGTCCTTGCGCTCCTTCTGGCTCCAACGACTTGAGTGCCTCAAGTGCGACACCTCGCCGGGAGTTACACACGTCCGGTGCCTGACGATGACTCCCGCTTCCCCGATCCAGCAGCAGTTGTGGAAGTAGAGCACCCGGATCCGAATCCCGCAGCGCGACGGCGCTCCGCGGTGAAGATGTCTCTCGCCCACGCAGTCCAGACTTGGGACCACGGTCACGAGAGAGAGAGAGAGAGGGGGAGAGAGAAAATATCAAGTAGAGGTCCTCCCAAAAGTGGGGAGACCTTTATTGATTATTGGTGTATTTTTCTAGGCCAAATACCCCACTATATATAGGGGGAGGAGGGGGTACACCCTTCCTCAAAGTCCTGGGGTGGGACTAAAGGAGAGGAGGGGGTAGGGAGGCCGCTGGCCAGCCCCTAGTGGGCCCCGTGAGGGGGGGCTAGGCCCAGCTGGCCAGCACCCTTGGCCCCTCTCCCTCTCTCCTTTCCCTAATGGGCCCTCTCCCCTCCGGGAATTAGCCCATTAAGCCTTTTTGACCTTTAATTGATTTTTTCTTTATTAAATAATTATGAATAAATGATACCCCTTCGTTTCTTCGGTGATTCTACCGATCCTATAAACACTCTCTAAGCATCATCAAGCCCTTAAGCATGATACCCCACGATTCGGGAACACTCCAGACATGGTCGGGACACTCCCGCACCAATGATCGACAGAGGGACCTGGATGGCCATGTGACCCCTGTGCGTTCCACGAAGATCTTTAGTTGTTTTAACCGGGACAGTCGTGTCTTATTCCCTTTGTCTCTCGATACTTGAATTGCCCAAGATCTTATCAATGGCATCACCATGTCGTGTTCAATCTCGTTACTGAACAATGCTACTTGACTCGTTCTGACAATGCTACTTGACGCTGCGCAGCTATTGGATATAACTTCTCCGAGTGGGCCCTTGAGTATCTTCCCGTCACATGGACGGACAAATCCCGCTCTTGACATATATTGCCTCTACGGTTTCCTTCGAATACCTGAACACACCTTTATAACCACCATTTTACTAGATGGCATTTGATGCTATCTAAGCACTCTCGGGAGATAGTGATTGATATAGCCTCACTGTCTAAGGAATAGTCTACGAGGATCCATTTATAATCATCATAACTTGAACTTCGTGACATGATCGAGTCACAATGTTTAGGTTGAGATGACCTCATTTCCAACTGGCATAAATGCCACATGATCAGGAAACATGATCATCCGTTGACCAATGAACTAGTGACTAGAGTTTCACTGGGAACCCCTGGTTGTTTGTATATCACACGTGTATTGATGTTTCCACTCAATATAGTTATAGCATGATATAAAACTTAATCATAAACTATATGAAATATGATAATAGTCCTTACTACTATTTGTCTCTAGGGCATATTTCCAACAATAATCTCTTTGCTGCTACTAATGCCATACAACTTAGAATTGATGAAAATGTCAGACTATTAGCTGAATTGCATGCTAAGTGGGAGAGAGAAGTTGAAATTGCTAGAAACATTAGTGTTTCTACTATCACTACCACTAGAGTTGAAGCTAGTGATAGCTCTACTACTTTAGATGATAATTATGATTTTGATCTTGATGGTTGCAATATCTCTGAAGTTATTAAGTTTCTACAAAAGCTTGCTAAAAGTTCTAATGCTAGTGTTATGAATATGGCCTTTATAAAACACATTATTGATGCTCTCATAAAAATTAAAGAAGAAAAGATAAAACATAAAGCTTTTATTCTTATAAAACAAGAAGATGGTTAGGAACCCATCATTAATATGAAAGTGAATGATTTTGATTTCAAAGCTCTATGTGATCTTAATAGTAGTGTTTCTATTATGCCTAGAAGGATTTATGATATGCTTGATTTGCCACCATTGGAAGATTGTTATTTGAATGTCCCACTTGATGATAGTGCTAAAAAGAAACTCATGGGGAGTATTAATGATGTCCTTATTATGGTTAACAATGCCTATGTCCCTGTTGATTTCTATGTTTTGGATGTTTAATGCAATGCTTCTTGTCCTATTACTTTAAGAAGACCATTTCTTAGAACTGTTGGTGCCATTATTGATATGAAAGAAGGTGCCATTAAATATCAACTCTCACTCAAGAAAGGTATAGAACACTTCCCTAAGAAGAGAGAAAAGTTTTATTTTGCCTCTCGTATGAAAACAAAATTTGCTCTTAATGCTTCTTCATTTGAGAACACTTGATTCTTTTTCTTGCTTCTTATGCCTAACTTAAAGGCGTTAAAGAAAAGTACTTATTAGGAGATAACCCAAAAGTTTTAGATGAGTCTTGGAAGTTCCTCTAATGAGGCGTTAAAGAAAAGTACTTCAGTAATAACCGCTCCTTATCCTTTTTATTTTGCTTTTTGTGCCAAGATTACCTCTAATGAGAGAGAAGTAATGATTGGGAAAGTTCCTTTCCCGAAACAGATTTCTAGGCTTCACCGTAAAAATTAGTGTAAAATCTCTGTACGTCGTTTTGAGGCATAAATTTTTGTTCTTCTGACCCAAGTTGTTATCTAACTTTTGTTAGTTCAACACTTTTTTATTTGAGCAACATAAGGTCTTCAAAAAAATTGGTTTTTATCGGCTGGTCTGTTTTGACAGATTTCTGCCATTATTTGCATTTGCTTCTTGTTGGTTCCTTTTTGAGTTCTTTTGGGGAATTGAGCTTTTTGTGGGAAGTGCTACATTATCTTGTGTTTTAATGTAAGTTTTATTGGTGTTAAAACTTAACCTAAAGACTTATTATCTTGAGTATGAAGGAAAAAATTTAGGTGTATGGAGAGAATGATGTAATGAGATGAAGAATGGACTAAAACTCAAGCTTGGGGATGCCACCCCGTGTCACCCCAAGAAATATTCAAGAGGTACAAGCGTCAAAGCTTGGGGATGACCAAGGCATCCCCTTCTTCATCAATAAAATCCCAGGTTTCTTCCAAATACTTCATTTTTATTATTTCATGCATAGTTGTGTTGTTCTTGGAGCGTATTCTTTTTCGTTTTTCGCTTTGGTTTTCTTTTGCTTGGTTTTATTAGTTTTATGAATAAATTTGTTGGACCCCCTCTTTCATACATTGTCTTTCAAATAGTTTGGTTTGGATTGGAAAAGAGTAGGAAAGTTCATGCTTAAGTGGTAAAGAGAGCTTGTTTTTGACTGTGGCCTATGCTTTGTCATGCGATGTTTGATATTGTTTTGGCTTTATGCTTAGTAATATTTGCTGTAGCATGAAATGTTATAAACAATTGAGATTGCTTAATGTTCCTTGAAAGAATCATGCGTTGTTTTAGCATATTAAAGCATAGTATTGTGGTATTCTCCTTTGATGCTTTATTTGGGTTGACTTGGCGCATGCTCACACCATGTTATGACTATCCCAAGTCACCATAGCCTTTATGATCCTTTATTTTTCGACTTTTAATATCACTTTATGCTTTGATCAATGATGTTTTGTTGCTCTGCATGATTATGGCCATTATTGCTCTCTTAGTTGGTCGCTCCCAGTCTTTTGCTAGCATCCATAACCAAGTATGAGTTCCACTCATGCATCCAACTCCTAAAACCAAGTTATTCCAAAGAGTCCACCATATCTACCTATTAGCATTTGCTATTCCAAGTATATTCATGTTTTTATCTACCTTCCGAATTAAACTTGTTATGAGAAAACTAGTGATTAAAGCTCTCACGAACTTGATGGCACACTTTACTTTCTTGCATTTAATAAACTTGAACCATTGCGTCCATCTTTGTTGCGTATATGCTTGCGCTTTATAAGTTGAAGTTAGCAGGACCATGTATCATGGGGAACGCTTTCAACATTGCACTTGTACATTGTACCCCGTTGATATCATGTTCTTTTGCTAATGGATCCCGGCGGTGTGAAATAAAAGGGGAACTTGTAAGATCATGGAGTTTGTATGTGTGTTAGAGAAACGCCTGGGCCGCTAGCCTATTCCATGCCTAATCATGGTGGAAACTTGCAGCATAGCCATAGTGAACACTCTATGAAGCATCCTCAATAAAAACCTATGCAAATAGAAAATAAAAAGATCGCTGAGATGCTCATTGTCTGCTTGCCTTGTCATTTTGATTATGGGATAGTTCCTGTATCATGTGCAAGGGGTACCCCGTTGGCGGTTCTTTATGATACATATGTACTTACAATGACAAGAGCTTACTTGTGACTGAAGTTGAATAGCATGAGGTTCGGTCTTCGTAAGTAAGGGGCATGAGACTTCAGCTTATAACTTGTCAAGCATATCCTCTTAGTTGTTTCACTTTAACCTTAATCACTTCAAGATGCTTATGATAGGGGCAATGAGAGCTGAAAGCTAATAAGTACCATAATTTTGGAAGCTCTTTATGAAACTTGAATCCATACTTCCTTCTATAAGGCCTTTCTTTTACTTTTATGTTGAGTCTCCACCTTCTATCTTTATGCACCTACTTTGAGAGCATAGTGGCCATTCTTAGTTCTATGTGCATTGCCCCAAGACTTGTTGATTGATGCATAACTTTGATATTGCTTGTTCTTAAACTATTTGTATCTAGTCACTCTTATGAACCTTGAAGGTGTTCTATGCATTTATATTTGCTACTCTATGAGGGACAAGCTGAATGCCACTATGCTATGTTTTCTTTATGTGAAACAAACAAACGTCTTGCAAAGCATTGTTATTCATGAATCTTTTGTTTGTGCCTTTTCATGTTGCAACATAGTTTCTTTGCCTTATTGTTAGAACTTTATCTTTCATGCTATGTTGAAGTACTATGATCCCAGCTATGAATGTTTTACAAATACTTGATCAAGTTTATGATGGTGTATGTCACCTCAAAAATTATTCTGAAAATCTTTTCAAACCATAAAATTTATTCACTGTGTGGAAAATACTTTACATGAAAAATGAAAAACTTGGAAAAAAATGTCCCCTAGCAGTTCACTCTCAAATGTGGGGTAGTTAGGTCAAGCAGATAATCCAAACTCATTAGCTCTACCATAGCGGCAGCAACACTAATCAACTCGTGGTCGTGAGTTCAAACCCTGCATACGACAATATTTTACATTCTATTTTTTTCTTTACCTCATTGTTTTTGTAAATAAAAATTTAAATGCACCATGATAAAAATTTGTAAATAAAAAACTATAAGAAAAAGGGAAAGAAGAGCAATAAATCCGAGAACCTTCTCTCTCTTGCTGTCTCCTTCTGGAAACAAATCCATGCATCACTTTCTATCTCTGTCTATGCCTGGCTCACCTCAATCATTCTTTTTTGCCAATCCGGTAGGAAATCTATACCAGCTTCTATATCTCAATTGCTTAACTATTTCCCTTCACCGTACCCTTACCCAAATAGGAAATCCGAGCACACACTAGCATGTACAAAAACAAATGTGGACATAATTAAACATCTAGAATCTAGAAACATAACAGGAAACTAATAAAGCAAGGTTCAACACAAACTTGGTAAGATAAGGTTCAACACAAACGCTTCTCAGCAGCCAACATTAACATAGTTCAACAAAACATGCTGCTTAAAGGAGCATCAACACACAGACAAACAGGCACAACACTAATTCACTGCCTCCTCGCCGCCACCTGCCTCATCTCCGCCTCCTCCCGGTCCCGCTGCTCTCGGTCCCGCTTCCTCTGCTTCTTGCTACCCATACCCGAAACCTTCGGCAGCTTTGGGATTGAAGCAGGCACATGACCGAGCTCGATAGCTCGGTTCAGTTTGTTCCTGAGGAAGAGGACATAGGCCATGTGATTGGCCCAGAAGCCGTGGACATTAACCGTTTCACCAAGCTTGACACGGCTAGATCCACAGCCTTTGGCATGCTGCAGGATGCTTTGGAAGTCTATCTTTAACTCCTTATGCATAAGGGACAATGGTTCATGGCATCAATCCTGGGTTCACTCTAGTAGGCGTCGAACCTCCCCGCCTTCAGCTTGTTGAGAGTGGCCCTGGTCTTCACGTGACACGAGTCGACATCGCTGTCAACATCATTAGTAGCCTCCTGAAACATGCAAATACACATGTGAAGCAAATATGTAGAAACTACAACTAAAATTTAATGCCTAACAAAGGAAGCAACAGATAACACTCAAACAACTAGCAAAAATAGAAAGTAGTCAGGGGATCAAGCAGATAATCCAATTCCATTGGCCAATAAGCTAGCATTAATCCATAGATATGCAAACAACAATCCATAGAGCAGAATTGTGATATTATTCTCAATGAGATTTTTTTGGTTACAGCGAGTACAAGTACCAGGAGTCGTTTGTGGGCAGACTAAGATGGTTACAGAAATAACGTACAACATATTGAGCGTGTCAACACATAGATCCATAAAAATTGATCGAATATGTCCATAATCGAACACTAGCTAGCCATAATCAATAGATCCATTAATTACATAGCAGTCGTAATAGATATAAAACGAATCTGACGCTAATTGAAAACTCTAGGCACCAATCCTAGTAGTTATTACTAGGAACTTACCTCCTCCTGCTCGTCGACGATGTTCTCATCGAAGGCCGGCGGCGGGGGATGATGTTGAGCTCGACCTCCATGTGTGTCCTCTTGCGGCTACTTCCCAAGATTGTACAACCATCTAGTGGTAGCAGCAGGAGCTGATGAGGGACCGATGGGCCGTCCTTCGGCAATGGCCTCCGCTTCATCTTTGGCCTCCGTTATGGCTGTGATAGCCGCCATTGCGGCTCTGGCCGCCTCCTCCAAGGATAACGCTAGCGTCCCGGCCTTCGACTTCGCCGCAGTGACAACGTCTGATGGGTGCTCCATCGTCGGAATGGGAAGGGGAGCGAAAGCGAAGATGGTTTTTGCTAGTCGGTGGAGAGAGAGAGAGAGGAGTGATGAAGGGGAGTTGCAACCGGTGGCATGAGGGAGTGAATGAGGGGAGGCAGAGAGAGAGAGAGGAATGGCTCGCCGTCGACGTTTCGTGCTGACGCGGTTCACGCATGTACGGTCCTGCAGTGTACGCACGCGTAACTCCTCGCACAGTTCTCTAAAAAAACTACTCGCACAGTGCACCGCGGACATGCGTATGGTATTACACAGTTCACACGCGCACGGTGCGCCTCGGACATGCCTATGGTACTGCACGATTCTCACTTGCACGGTGGCGCACAGTGGACCGCCGGTGCAACACAAATGCGGCCCAGCAAATACGCACTAAAGCATCCTAAAACTAATCAACAACTTTACATGACAAAAACATTACTTCTACCGTAGCGGCAGCAACACTAATCAACTCGTGATCGTGAGCTCAAACCATGCGTAAGACAATATTTTTCATTTAATTTCATTGCCTCATTGTTTTATAAAGAGTCATATAAATATTGATAAACTACTTTCCCGTACTGACAACTTAGTCCCGCGTGATTTTGAGTGACAATTTAAATGCACCACGATAAAAAACCGTCACCTACATCGACAAACCACCTGGAAGAGTAATCCATGATTATATAATAATGAAAAAATACTAAACCGTCGTGCATTACGCTTAATCCTTGATGCCATAACCAAACTGTCAATGATTAAGATAATATATGATGGTTTATAACTTTGTCAACAAGCCATTTTATCAATAAATATCACATATGTTGTAGTGATGAAAGGTGTTTGAATTTGAATAACTAATCCAGAACCATTTTCTGTTTTCTAAACTAATTGTTCTAACTATTCAAACTATTAACCATTTTGCCATTTTCAAATAAAAATGCATTGACTAATAATTTTTGCATACTTTGGAATCTGACAAAACTTTCAACATGAAAAGTGTTTTAATTTGAATAACTAATCCAAAACAATTTTTTGTTTTCACTTTGTTCCGGTACAACTGGGTTAAGCTGACAGGAGAGGCGGGGTAAAGGTAGATGAGCAGTACAAAATGACAATAGTGGATCTCAAGAATCTTGGGTACAGAAACGAACCATTCGTACTAGCTAATGGCTTAGTCATAATCATGTCTAACCCTATAGTACATAGCTTCAGAGTCATCTTCTGAATCGTCTTCATCGTGGTTGCTATGTCATATTCCGGGGATCCTCAGCCCTTCCCCGACTTGTGCATAGGGGAACCGAGGACCGTCAACCATGGCATATTCTAGGGGCGCCTTCCACTCTGATCTCGGATTTATGACACGCGGGTGAGGGGACTCCCGGATGATGATGCTGCTACGCTCGCGGCCTTCACCACCGCCACCCTTGTTGTGGCTTTGCGGCGGGTGCAAGTGCGGGTACCGCAGGCGAGGATGATCTCCCTCGGCGATGTAGCACATCACACCCGCAATAGTCTGGTTCGCCCACCACAGGCGACGACCAGCTTCGTTCTGGTTCACCGGGGGCGGGCCGTCACCCTCGTACCTCGCAATCTCCCTTTCCCGCTGATTAGCGAAAAATGTATTCCAGTTGTCGTAGTTGTCAGGATCCCAATGGGGATCTATCCTCTGCTCCGGCGTGAGCTCCAGGTAGAAGTGGTTCGTGATGGCCGCCTGGCGGCGGAACCTTGAGGCACAGGAGGGACAAGAACTCCTCCAACGCTCAGCATCCAGTCAGCGCGCAGCCAGTAGCCCGGCGGGCATGGGTAGCTGGAGGCGCACAGCACCTCGGCCTCCTCGAGTGTTAGAATGGCCCAGTATGCGGTGTCCATTGTTAAGAGAGAGGAATGTGTGGATATGTGGATAGCCATGGTGCAGTCGTCCTATATATAGAGGGAAAGAGTAGGAAAACATGGTGGGGAGCGGTGGGAAATTGTGGGAAATATCTTTAGTCCCGTTTAGTGGCTCCAACCGAGACTAAAATCCCCGGTTAGAGGGAAAGGGCGGGAAAACATAGCAGAAAGCTGTGGGAAATGGTGGGAAATATCTTTAGTCCCGGTTAGTGGCTCCAACCAGGACTAAAACCCCGATTAGAGGGAAAGGGCGGGAAAACATGGCGGGAAGTGGTGGGAAATGGTCAAAACGGCGGGCATGAAGATAGAGGACTAGCCTCGTTAAAACTTGCTTTGGACCTCTGAAGAAACATCACATTGTGAGTCTAAAAATTATTTTTTCATAAAATCACGAGCATTAGATCATGTACCTGTAGTTCAAAACGGGCCCACTTCCTACCGATTCAGTAGATATTTGTATTTTTCACCCGGGGATGACGGAAAGGTATGAGATCTCCCGGTTGGGAGATCATCCATGTAAGGTGGTCTAGTATTTTTGAAAAATGGGGTGGTAGTATTTTGAATTAGCATTTCGGTGGTTGCTTCACAAAACGGGCCATTTTTTGCGCTCATAAAATAGAAAATGGCTTTTCCGTGCGACGAAAAGGAAAATTTCCTGCTGCAACATTGTTTGCCATCCCAAGATGCACATGCATGCACACTATGGGCATAGTATCACAAACTATTACAGGGGTGAGTGTCGATATTACGTCATGTGTGTCGATACTATGTTGTGCTGCTTCAACTATAAATAGGCATCCTTGTGATCTAGTCCTCGGGCATCTTCCACAAGCTCGCCATAGAGGCACTTTCTAATATGTGAAATTAGTTAGCTCCCCGACACAATAATAGAACAACATCTTCGTAGTTCGGGAAAGTTGTAGAGACCAATACTAGCTAGCTACACAATATGAGGCCGGCCATATTTGAACTACAGGTACACAATTTGAGGCCGACCAGATTTGAACTAGAGGTACACAATATGAGACCATGAACCCATCTTGGCGTATGTCCCTTGCTTATGATCGCTTCGGCCGTAACCATGGAGCATCTTCTTTACTTAACGGGATGCTTGTATTAGTTTTCACTGTGAAGGGCGGAATTTCATCAAACTTACGATAATCTTCTGACATGTATGTCTTGTCGTCGAGTCCCACGATGCTTCTTTTCCCTCAAAGAACTATGTAACTCTTTGGCTCATCGTGTGATGTATTCATTTGCTTATTTTTCTTTTTTTCGGTATGGAGGACATGTCCTTCACATAGAGAACCTGAGCCACATCATTGGCTAGGATGAATGGTTCGTCTATGTAACCAAGATTGTTGAGATCCACTATTGTCATTCTGTACAATTGTTCTACCTTTACCCCTTCTCCATTCAGGTTGACCCATTTGCACCGAAACAAAGGGACCTTAAAAGAAACTCCATAGTCAAGTTCCCATATCTTCTCTATGTAACCATAGTATGTGTCCTTTTGCCCATTCCTGTCGGTTGCATCAAAGTGGACACCACTATTTTGGTTGGTGCTCTTTTTATCTTGGGTGATCGTGTAAAATGTATTCCCATTTATCTCGTACCCTTGGAAATTCAATATAGTAGAAGATGGTGACCCGGCCAACAAGTAGAGCTCATCTCCAACAGTGGTGTCATTTATGAGATGTGTTCGCAACCAACTGCCAAAATTCTTCATGTGTTCATCTCTAATCCAAGAGTCGGGCTTCCCCGGGTTGTTGGAGCGTACAATATTCTTGTGTTCCCCGATATACGGAGCTGCCAAGGTGGAATTCTATAGAACCGTGTAGTGTTCTTGAGTGAAAGACTGCTCGTCCCTACATATCATTGCTTTCTTTCCCAGCATGCCTTTTCCACTCAGTCTCCCCTCATGCCGCGATTCAAGAACACCAATCGGCTTAAGGTCATGAATAAAGTCAACACATGACTCAATGACCTCCTCTGTTCTATAGCCCTTGGAGATGCTTCCTTCTGGCCTAGCATGGTTATGAACATATTTATTTAACACTCCCACGAACCTCTCAAAGGGGAACATATTGTGTAGAAATACATGACCGAGAATGGAAATCTCTTTGACTAGGTGAACCAGGAGACGCGTCATAATATTGAAGAAGGATGGTGGGAATGCCAAATCAAAACTAACTAGACAATGGACCACATCCCTCTGTAACCTTGTCAGAATATCTTGATTGATGACCTTCTGAGATATTGCATTAAGGAATGCACATAGCTTCACAATGGGTACTCGAACATTTTTCGGTAGAAGCCCCCTCAAGCAACCGGAAGCAACTGCGTCATAATCACGTGACAGTCATGAGACTTCAGGTTTTGGAAATTTTTTCTCTGCCATATTTATTATCCCCTTTATGTTAGACGAGAAGCCAGAAGGCACCTTAATACTATAAAGGACTTCAAAAAAGATTTCCTTCTCTACTTTCGTAAGAGCGTAGCTGGCAGGACTTAAGTGACGCCCTTTATCCGTCTTGTTCTGTGGATGCATGTTCTTTGGGTCTTTCATACGTTGTTGGTCCTCCCGTGCTTCTAGTGTATCTTTTGTCTTCCCATACACGCCCAGGAAGCCTAGCAGGTTTACGCAAAGATTCTTTGTTACGTGCATCACGTCGATTGAAGAGCGGACACGTAGGACTTTCCAATAGGGTAGCTCCCAAAATATAGATTTCTTTTTCCACATGGGCACGTGTCCGGTAGCGACGTCGTTCAGAACAGATTGACCACCAGGACCCTTTCCAAAGATTACTTCTATGTCCTTGACCATACCAAATACATCATCACCAGTAGGGAGGTTAGGCTTCTTCCGGTGATCTGCCTCACCTTTGAAATGCTTTCCTTTCTTTCTTACGAGATGATTGGTCGGAAGAAATCGACGATTCCCCAGGTACACAACCTTCTTACATTTATGCAAATATGTAGCTTCAGTATCATCTAAATAGTGTATGCATGCCTTATATCCCTTGTTTGTCTATCCTGAAAGGTTACTAAGAGCAGGCCAATCATTGATGGTTACGAAAAACAACGCTCGTAGGTCAAATGGCTCCTATTTGTGCTCATCCCACACACGTACACCTGGTTTTCCCCACAACTGTTAGAGTTCTTCAACTAATGGCCTTAGTTACACATCAATGTCGTTGCCGGGTGGCTTGGAGCCTTGGATGAGCACTGGCGTCATAATGAACTTACGCTTCATGCATAACCAAGGAGGAAGGTTGTAGATACATAGAGTCACAGGCCAGGTGCTGTGACTGCATCTCTTCTTCCCAAAAGGATTCATGCCATCTGTACTTAACCAAACCATAAGTTCTTTGCGTCACCAGCACAGTCCGGGAACTCTCTCTCGATTTTTCTCCACTACGACCCATCAACTTCTCGTCTTTCCTATGGTCTTCATTGTGCCATCGAAACAACCTGGCATGGTCTTTCTTTCTGAACAGACGTTTCAACCGTGGTTTTATAGGAGCATACCACATAACCTTAGTAGGAACCCTCTTCCTGGGGGGGCTTGTCATCAACATCAACATCACCAGGGTCATCTCGTCTGATCTTATACCGCAGTGTAGTGCATACCGGACATTTATCTAAATTCTCGTACTCCTCACCGCGGTAGAGGATGTAGTCATTAATGCATGCATTTATCTTTTGCACATCTAATCCTAGAGGGTAGAGAGTCTTCTTTTCTTTGTACGTACTCTTGGGCAATTCGTTATCCTTTGGAAGCTTCGGGTTCATTATTTTCAGTAACTTCTCAAATATCTTCTCAGATAAACCAGTCTCTGTCTTCCATTCAGTAATTCCAGTGTGGTACCGAGCTTTGTGCTGCCATCTTCACAAGTTGGATACAACAATTTTTTGTGATCCTCTAACATGCCCTCCAACTTCAACTTCTCCTTTTCCGTTTCATGGTCTCTCTTTGCATCAGAAATGACATGACCAAGATCATCAGCGGGCTCATCCGATGCCTGTCCTTCACCTCCTTCTTCTTCATTGTATTCCATTACAGTATCATTGTATTCAAGAAACATAGGATGATAGTTGTCATCATCCTCTTCTTCTTCATTGTCTTCCATCATAACCCCTCTTTCTCCATGTTTGGTCCAACAATTATAGCTAGACATGAAACATCTCTGAACCAGGTGACCGCGAAGGATTTTCGAGGAAGAGTATTCTTTGACGTTCCGACAGTCAACACATAGACAACACATAAAACCATTCTCTTTGTTTGCTTTATCCACATCGATAAATTTATCCACGCCTTGAATATACTCGGAAGTGCGTCGATCACCGTACATCCATCCCCGCCGGTTCATCTGCATCGTATAATTAAGTTTACCAAAAACGATTCAGAACATCATGAATAGTGAAATGACCACTTTACATTGACACATTCGTTATTGTATCAATGACAGATGAAAGGATAAGCTTGTTAACCTTGGTTGAGGAGGAAAGAAAGAGGAGAAAGCCTAAGTATGGCTCGGGCACCTCATATCAGTTTTGTTTTGCGTGAAATAAAGCGGCATCTTTCTCTCAGGCATTTCATCGAACACCTCATGTGCATAAAAAAAACTAGCACAAAAACCTCACACCTTCCACCAAGAAAAAACAGAGGGAGGGCTGGCTAGGGTGGCGTATTTATTATAGGCAAACTATTCATCCTGGTTTGTAGACTAAAGGTGTGCGGTGGACCACATGTCTGACGCACGATCTTTAGTCCCGGTTCGTATTACGAACTAGGACGAATACTCCCTTACGAACCGGGACGAATGCCCCTGGCTCCCGTGCGACGCTCCGGCCGCTCGAACCAGGACGAATGCAGGCATTAGTCTCGGTTCGTGGCGCGACCGGGACAAATGCTCCGAACCAAAGGCTCTTTTTTGCTAGTGACTATTTCTTGCGCATGATGGCATCAATTGGCAAGGGGCATTATGATGTTGTACTTGAAACAGGTAATGAACCCGACCTCTATATTTTATTGAATTAGCTAACTATATGTCATGCCTCTTTTCTGAGAGCTTTGAATTGAAAACTTTGATCTGGCCATTAGATGTATCCCAGTTCTAGGTATTGACTTATTCTATGGCTTGCCTAAGAATTCTTATATATATTGTCGGATGTTTTGGTAATGGCCATTAGGTGTATATTATTAATTTAATATTTGATTAGATGCTATTATAACTTCCAAAGAAGAAAAATATTAGATATGCAGCAAATATGAAGCATATACTGTGATCTGTTCAAATTTTTAGTGAGCTGATATTCAAAGTTCATCCAAGTTTGCTCAAAAGTATATCAATCATTCCACCTAGAAAACTACTCCATTTATCAGCGGAAGTCCTCATACTTGCCAAGTTTTTCCGAAGGGGACAAAAGTATTTCTTAGAAACCTCTTTTTTTGCGAATCTTTTTCTTAGAAACCTCTTTGCTTTATAGGCAGAGAGCTACCCTGCATTTTATATTATGTACTGTGCTCTTTGGTCGTGGTTTACTCTATTTTTGTTGTATATAACGCCAATGTCATTTCTTTGTCTCCTATCATCACTATTTCTGCTCGGACAATTTTAAGGCATGTTCTCCCCAAAATTCTACTATTGGATGGATATTAACAGGTGCATCCTCCATCGTTTGTAAAACATAATCAGACAAACTACTTATAATTTGATGTGAACATAGATTGGCTCTATTTTTGCAGATAGATTAATTACATCTCCTGCCTCTTTTTTTAGATCAGACTCAATTGATGATTCGATTCTTTCCTGGATCACGACTCCACTTATTTTTGTTTTAAAAGCTCCATGGATTTTCCATGTTCTACTGATGCGACTTGTTTCCATAAATTCTTCACATGATTTGCTTTCGATCCATTTTCTTGCTATATCCAGATTGATTCAATGAAAAGTGAACATATTTGATTTATCAGTTATACATTTGGTATATCCGTACATTATTGCACCGTGGTGTTCACTGTTTGCCGATGAAGGCACTGGCCCAGGCCATTTAACACACATTACACATGCATTCATTCAGAGTACTGCTACACAGTTCCTTGTGTAGTACGGTGGACTTATTCTTCTTGTGCTGCAGCATACAAGTCTCCCAGCTTCCTAGGGTGGTAGATTCCTTAAATCCACTAGAGGAAAACTACATACTATGAATATTATATGTAAGATAGTGTCACATTTTCTGAAAAGATTCTTGGCTTTGGGGATATTTGTGTGGCTCTAGATGTAGTAGAGAATGTTGAACTGAAGAGATGATCAAGGCTAAAATAAAGGAAAGTTTTCCATTTTTATGTGTTCATGACTTTTCTTGGAAACCTCCCCACCGCCGGTCAGTAGTGGCTATGGGAGACAAGAGCATCAACTGTGACCGTGAAAGCACTAGAGTAGTGGGCAACATCGGGGCTACCTGTATATGTAAGATAGTGTCACATTTTCTGAACAGATTCTTGGTTGTGAGGATATTTGTCCGGCTCTAGATGTAGAAGAGAACGTTGACCTGAAGAGATAATCAAGGTTAAAAGAAAGGACTGTTTGCCATTTTATGTGTTCATGACTTTTCTTGGGAAACCTCTCCTCCATCGGTGGGTAGTGGCTATGGGAGACAAGAGCATCAACCGTGACCATGAAAGCACTAGAGTAGTGGGCGACATCGAGGCTACCCGTATATGTAAGATAGTGTCACATTTTCTGAACAAATTCTTGGCTTTGGGGATATTTGTCCGGCTCTAAATGTAGTAGAGAACGTTGACTTGAAGACATGATCAAGGGTAAAACAGATGAATGTTTGCCATTTTTATGTGCTCATGACTTTTCTTGGGAAACCTCCCTGCCAGTCCGTAGTGGCTATGGGAGACAAGGGCATCAACTGTGATCGTGAAAGAACTAGAGTAGCGGGCGACATTTGGGCTACCCGTATATGTAAGATAGTGACACATGTTTTGAACAGATTCTTGGCTTTGGGGATATTTGTCCGGCTCTAGATGTAGTAGAGAACATTGACTTGAAGGCATGATCAAGGGTAAAACAAAGGAATTGTTGCCATTTTGATGTGTTCATGACCTTTCTTGGGAAACCTCCCACCTTGATCGGTAGTGGCTATGGAGATAAAGGCATCAAGCAGACCGTGAAAGCACTAGAGTAGCAGGTGACATCAGGGATACCCGTATATGTAAGATAGTGTCACTTTCTGAACAGATTCTTGGCTTTGGGGATATTTGACCATCTCTAGATGTAGTAGAGAACGTTGACCTGAAGGGATGATCAAGGGTAAACAAAGGAATGTTTTCCATTTTTATGTGTTCGTGACTTTTCTTGGGAAACCTACGCTTGCACGGTCGGTAGTGTCTATGGGAGACAAAGGCATCAACTGTTACCATGAAAGCACTAGAGTAGCGGGCGACATCAGGGCTACCTGTATATGTAAGATAGTGTCACATTTTCTGAGCAAATTCTTGGCTTTGGGGATATTTGTCCGGCTCTAGATGTGGTAGTGAACGTTGACTTGAAGACATGATCAAGTGTAAAACAGAGGAATGTTTGCCAATTTTATGTGTTCATGACTTTTCTTGGGAAACCTCCCCACTGCCTGTCGGTATTGGCTATGAGAGACAAGGGCATCACTGTTACCGTGAAAGCACTAGAGTAGTGGGTGACATCGGGATACCCGTATATGTAAGATAGTGTCACAATTTCTGAACAGATTCTTGGCTTTGGGGATATTTGTCCGGCTCTAGATGTAGTAGATAACGTTGACTTGAAGACATGATCAAGGGTAAAACAGATGAATGTTTGCCATTTTTATGTGCTCATGACTTTTCTTGGGAAACCTCCCTGCCGGTCCGTAGTGGCTATGGGAGACAAGGGCATCAACTGTGATCGTGAAAGAACTAGAGTAGCGGGCGACATTGGGGCTACCCGTATATGTAAGATAGTGACACATGTTTGAACAGATTCTTGGCTTTGGGGATATTTGTCCGGCTCTAGATGTAGTAGAGAACATTGACTTGAAGGCATGATCAAGGGTAAAACAAAGGAATTGTTGCCATTTTGATGTGTTCATGACTTTTCTTGGGAAACCTCCCACCCATCGGTAGTGGCTATGGGAGATAAGGGCATCAACTGTGACCGTGAAAGCACTAGAGTAGCGGGTGACATCAGGGATACCCGTATATGTAAGATAGTGTCACTTTATGAACAGATTCTTGGCTTTGGGGATATTTGTCCATCTCTAGATGTAGTAGAGAACGTTGACCTGAAGGGATGATCAAGGGTAAACAAAGGAATGTTTTCCATTTTTATGTGTTCGTGACTTTTCTTGGGAAACCTAGCAGCCGGGTCGGTAGTGTCTATGGGAGACAAAGGCATCAACTGTTACCATGAAAGCACTAGAGTAGCGGGCGACATCGGGGCTACCTGTATATGTAAGATAGTGTCACATTTTCTAAGCAAATTCCTTGCTTTGGGGATATTTGTCCGGCTCTAGATGTGGTAGTGAACGTTGACTTGAAGACATGATCAAGTGTAAAACAGAGGAATGTTTGCCAATTTTATGTGTTCATGACTTTTCTTGGGAAACCTCCCCACTGCCTGTCGGTATTGGCTATGAGAGACAAGGGCATCACTGTTACCGTGAAAGCACTAGAGTAGTGGGTGACATCGGGCTACCCGTATATGTAAGATAGTGTCACAATTTCTGAACAGATTCTTGGCTTTGGGGATATTTGTCCGGCTCTAGATGTAGTAGATAACGTTGACTTGAAGACATGATCAAGGGAAAAACAGATGAATGTTTGCCATTTTTATGTGCTCATGACTTTTCTTGGGAAACCTCCCTGCCAGTCCGTAGTGGCTATGGGAGACAAGGGCATCAACTGTGATCGTGAAAGAACTAGAGTAGCGGGCGAAATTGGGGCTACCCGTATATGTAAGATAGTGACACATGTTTTGAACAGATTCTTGGCTTTGGGGATATTTGTCCGGCTCTAGATGTAGTAGAGAACATTGACTTGAAGGCATGATCAAGGGTAAAACAAAGGAATTGTTGCCATTATGATGTGTTCATGACTTTTCTTGGGAAACCTCCCCACCGCCAGTCGGTAGTGGCTATGGGAGATAAGGGCATCAACTGTGACCGTGAAAGCACTAGAGTAGCGGGTGACATCAGGGATACCCGTATATGTAAGATAGTGTCACTTTATGAACAGATTCTTGGCTTTGGGGATATTTGTCCATCTCTAGATGTAGTAGAGAACGTTGACCTGAAGGGATGATCAAGGGTAAACAAAGGAATGTTTTCCATTTTTATGTGTTTGTGACTTTTCTTGGGAAACCACAACGCCGCCGGTCGGTAGTGTCTATGGGAGACAAAGGCATCAACTGTTACCATGAAAGCACTAGAGTAGCGGGCGACATCGGGGCTACCTGTATATGTAAGATAGTGTCACATTTTCTAAGCAAATTCTTGGCTTTGGGGATATTTGTCCGGCTCTAGATGTGGTAGTGAACGTTGACTTGAAGACATGATCAAGTGTAAAACAGAGGAATGTTTGCCAATTTTATGTGTTCATGACTTTTCTTGGGAAACCTCCCCACTGCCTGTCGGTATTGGCTATGAGAGACAAGGGCATCACTGTTACCGTGAAAGCACTAGAGTAGTGGGTGACATCGGGCTACCCGTATATGTAAGATAGTGTCACAATTTCTGAACAGATTCTTGGCTTTGGGGATATTTGTCCGGCTCTAGATGTAGTAGATAACGTTGACTTGAAGACATGATCAAGGGTAAAACAGATGAATGTTTGCCATTTTTATGTGCTCATGACTTTTCTTGGGAAACCTCCCCCGCCATCCGTAGTGTCTATGGGAGACAATGGCATCATCTGTTAACCTGAAAGAACTAGAGTAGCGGGCGACATTGGGGCTACCCGTATATGTAAGATAGTGACACATGTTTTGAACAGATTCTTGGCTTTGGGGATATTTGTCCGGCTCTAGATGTAGTAGAGAACATTGACTTGAAGGCATGATCAAGGGTAAAACAAAGGAATTGTTGCCATTTTGATGTGTTCATGACCTTTCTTGGGAAACCTCCCCACCGCCAGTCGGTAGTGGCTATGGGAGATAAAGGCATCAACTGTGACCGTGAAAGCACTAGAGTAGCAGGTGACATCAGGGATACCCGTATATGTAAGATAGTGTCACTTTCTGAACAGATTCTTGGCTTTGGGGATATTTGTCCATCTCTAGATGTAGTAGAGAACGTTGACCTGAAGGGATGATCAAGGGTAAACAAAGGAATGTTTTCCATTTTTATGTGTTCGTGACTTTTCTTGGGAAACCACAACACCGCCGGTCGGTAGTGTCTATGGGAGACAAAGGCATCAACTGTTACCATGAAAGCACTAGAGTAGCGGGCGACATCAGGGCTACCTGTATATGTAAGATAGTGTCACATTTTCTGAGCAAATTCTTGGCTTTGGGGATATTTGTCCGGCTCTAGATGTGGTAGTGAACGTTGACTTGAAGACATGATCAAGTGTAAAACAGAGGAATGTTTGCCAATTTTATGTGTTCATGACTTTTCTTGGGAAACCTCCCCACTGCCTGTCGGTATTGGCTATGAGAGACAAGGGCATCACTGTTACCGTGAAAGCACTAGAGTAGTGGGTGACATCGGGCTACCCGTATATGTAAGATAGTGTCACAATTTCTGAACAGATTCTTGGCTTTGGGGATATTTGTCCGGCTCTAGATGTAGTAGATAACGTTGACTTGAAGACATGATCAAGGGTAAAACAGATGAATGTTTGCCATTTTTATGTGCTCATGACTTTTCTTGGGAAACCTCCCTGCCAGTCCGTAGTGGCTATGGGAGACAAGGGCATCAACTGTGATCGTGAAAGAACTAGAGTAGCGGGCGACATTGGGGCTACCCGTATATGTAAGATAGTGACACATGTTTTGAACAGATTCTTGGCTTTGGGGATATTTGTCCGGCTCTAGATGTAGTAGAGAACATTGACTTGAAGGCATGATCAAGGGTAAAACAAAGGAATTGTTGCCATTTTGATGTGTTCATGACTTTTCTTGGGAAACCTCCCCACCGCCAGTCGGTAGTGGCTATGGGAGATAAGGGCATCAACTGTGACCGTGAAAGCACTAGAGTAGCGGGTGACATCAGGGATACCTGTATATGTAAGATAGTGTCACTTTCTGAACGGATTCTTGGCTTTGGGGATATTTGTCCATCTCTAGATGTAGTAGAGAACGTTGACCTGAAGGGATGATCAAGGGTAAACAAAGGAATGTTTTCCATTTTTATGTGTTCGTGACTTTTCTTGGGAAACCACAACGCCGCCGGTCGGTAGTGTCTATGGGAGACAAAGGCATCAACTGTTACCATGAAAGCACTAGAGTAGCGGGCGACATCAGGGCTACCTGTATATGTAAGATAGTCTCACATTTTCTGAGCAAATTCTTGGCTTTGGGGATATTTGTCCGGCTCTAGATGTGGTAGTGAACGTTGACTTGAAGACATGATCAAGTGTAAAACAGAGGAATGTTTGCCAATTTTATGTGTTCATGACTTTTTTTGGAAAACCTCCCCACTGCCTATCGGTATTGGCTATGAGAGACAAGGGCATCACTGTTACCGTGAAAGCACTAGAGTAGTGGGTGACATCGGGCTACCCGTATATGTAAGATAGTGTCACAATTTCTGAACAGATTCTTGGCTTTGGGGATATTTGTCCGGCTCTAGATGTAGTAGATAACGTTGACTTGAAGACATGACCAAGGGTAAAACAGATGAATGTTTGCCATTTTTATATATCTGGATAGGTGTGAATTTATACGGATGCAAATCACTTAGACGGAGATTAGTAAAAAAGAAGAATTACGCATTGGCACAGTTGCGGCTGGCCTGATTACCGTGTTCTCCTTCGAAGTACTGCCACACCTTGAGCTCCCTGGCCTTGTTGAGCACGTTGTCGAATGACAGGAGCACGTGCATCGTGATGAAGAGGACCACGACGGCGACGAGCGCGATGACGTATGCGGACGTCTCCCAGTCCCTGCAGCTGCCGGCTGCGTAGGCGCCCAGTAGGCCAAGCAGGTCCAGAACCACGGCGGTCTGCATCGCCCACGTCAGCGCGCCCAACTTCTTCTTCTTGGTGGGCTGCGATGTGGACGCACCGTGCTTTTTCACGGTGCGCTGCAGCAGCAGCATGATGACGACGACGGAGGCCACGAACGATGTCGCGTTGCAGTAGAAGAAGGTCTGGTACCGTGGCCCGTTTGAATCAAGCAGGATGGGGTTGCCGGCGACTACCGACGGTGATGTATCATCATCATCGTCTCCCCACGTGCCGCCGGGAGGCGCGAGACCCGCCTGGTACGTCATGCTCGCTCCGAGGATGCTAAGCAGCATCAGGTACTTACGTCTCATGTACTTGTTGATCTTCTCTTGTTGCTCGGCGGAGACGAACTCCTTGCTTTTGTTATCAGCGGCCAGTGCCAAAACGCCTGGAGCCGTTGACAATATACGCGGAAGCAGCCATGGCACCTTTGACGAATGGTCGCCTTGGTCAGCGAACATGTAGAGAAGGATCTGCAGGACAAGGAAGGTGACCACCGCGGCAACAAGCGCAAAGACATAGATGGAGGTGCGCAGTTTCCTGCAGCTGCCGGCGGCGTAGGCACCCATGAGTCCCAGTAGCCCGACCAACATGCAGACGTGGAGCGCGCTGCTCCGGATGCTCTGCTTGTAGAGCGTCTGGTTCACCAGGAGGAGAATGATGGTGACAGACGCCATGAACCCCGTGGCGTTGCAGTAGAAAAACACCTGGTACCTGGTCCAGTAGTGAACGAGGAGGAGTGGGTCACCCGTCATGACCCCTTTCTCCTCGTCGCTCTCCTGCCAGAACCCGCCTGGCGGGTTAAGTCCGGTCTGGTACGTGACGGTGGCGGCGAGGATGGCGAGCTGCAGCAAGAACTTGCGCTTCCTCTCAACGCGCGGACCAGGATCACCAACCTGGTCGTCGTCCTCGGGGAGACGCAGCAGTGCCCGTGCCAGATTCTTGCCCACGCCTTGCGCCCATTGTATCGGCTTGCTCTTTCCATAAGCCGTGTACGCCACAACCTTGGCCATGGAATACACGAAGACTGCAACGGCCAACAAAAGAACATAGATGGTGCTGGTGGCGTCCCGGCAGCTACCGGCAACGTAGGCGCCCATGAGACAGAACAAGTCCAGTATCATCACTGTGTTGAGTGCCTCACGCCTGACCACGGCGCCCGAACTCAGCTGCTTGCTCTGGACGATGACGATGACCACCACCGAAGCCACGAACGCCGTCGTGTTGCAGTAGTAGAATGCCTTGTACCTCTTGGGTCGCATGTCCGGCGGGCTCAGCCCTGCCTGGTAGGTCACCGTCGCCGCCAGCGTGGCCAGCAGGAGCAGAAGTGACCGCGACTGCTCCACGCTGTCGGCAGCCGCCCGGCCATTTTTACCCAACGACTCGGGCGGCGGCGTGTCTTCCGCTGCTATCGCCTTCTTGCATTCCCTGCATATCCAAGTGCTTACTATTTAGATTATGGAATCGAAGCTACTACTAGTGTGTAAATTAATTAAAGGAGGTTTGAGCTTGATTACGTGGCGCCATTGTTTCTGTGGTTGGTTCCCGGCGTTGCTATTCCTCCCTCTAAATCTTCTTCTTCTTGTTGCTTGGCATTCACAATAGCATTATTACCTCGCGGCGGCGGCGGCGCGTCTAGTAGTGGTGCCGGCTGCGTGGCTGGTGGCGCCGTCACTTGTTTGTTTTCCCTATAAATCAATCCAGGTAGATATACTTAGACTGCGGAAAGGAAGCTAGAAATGTGTAAATTAATCAAGGGATAGATTGAGCTTGGCCATGAATTCGTGAAGAGAGTACCCCTCCGACAAATCGGCGCACATGAGTAGGCGGCAGACGGCTGCACGGCATCCCTTGAAGTCGAAGTCGAACATGTCCACGGCGAACACTAGGACGACGACCTGAAGAAAAATGTAAAGGAGCACCACGGCTACGAGGGAGAAGATGTATGCGGTGGTCGTGATCCATCTGCAGCTCCCGGCTGCGAAGGCGGCCATGAGGCCAAGCAGCTCCACCAGGACGCACACCGGCAGCGCGTAGGAGCGGGCGAGGTGGCCGCTCAGCGACCTGCTCATGAGCAACATGATGATGGCCAGGGACGCGACGAAGGAGGTTGCGTTGGCGTAGAAGAAGCCATCGTAGCGGATCTTGTACTGCCCGTCGCGCAGCAGCGGGGCGCCGGCGCGGTGGTGGCCAGCGATGGTCTGGCTCCAGAACCCTCCCGGCGGCGCCAGCCCCGCGCCGTACGTCAGCGGCGTCGCGAAGGTGGCGAGCAGCAGCAGGAACTTGCGCCGCTCTTTGATCTTGCGGCTCTCCTCTTCCTCCTCCGCCGCCGGCTTTTTCTGGAGTCTGGCCAAGCTGACGTGGATGGCGACGTAGGCCAAGACGAGGCCGAAGAGCGCGGAGACGTAGATGGACGCCGCGATGTCGCGGCAGCTCCCGCCGCCGAAGGCGGCCATGAGGGCGAGCAGGTCGAGCAGCATGGCGGACCGGAGAACGGTAAGACCGACGGCGCTGTTGCTGATGCGCCGGTCCAGCAGGAACATGATGACGACCAGGGACGCCACGAAGGCCGCCCCGTTGCAGTAGAAGAAGACGTTGTACCGGTGCGAGTAGGTGGACGCGAGCACCGGGTCGCCGATGCGGTTCGGGTACACCGCCGGGGGTAGTGGCGGCTGGTCGACGCCGTGTGGGTAGACTGCCGGGCGGGTTGAGCCGGTGGCTCCGTCCTGGGACCTGATGCCGCCGGGCGGGTTGAGCCCGGCCACATAGGTGACGCTGGCGACCAGCGTGGCGAGTAGCAGCAGGTACCTGCGCCATTTCCACAGGAACTCGATGTCTTTTTCCTGGTCCGCCGTCGCCATGATTCCGGCTGCGGAGCACTACTACTATGTCTATATGATCATCGGTGCAGTACACACAGGAGATAATATAGCGGATTACGGATTACGGCCGCCCGTAGTCCGTAGACGTCTAATTTTGGAAACGAATCAACAAAAGACACACACGTTAAGTTGCTTACACATCGCAGCTAAGCATTGCTGAGGATTATTCGGATGCTCCTTGGCCACGCACAAGGCCGCTTAATTAATTGGGATGGCTTGGCGAGTGCTGCATACAGTACAGGTGTTGCTTTTCCTCCTCGGTCGTGATCCTTTTGCTTTTTTCCATTAATTTAATAAAAAGTATATTTGTTATCATTCTTGCTTTAACTTTTGTGGAGAAGAGAGTTGGGATGAACGATACTCCGATCGCTAACTGTCTTTTATAATAGTACTAGTTAAGTGCCACGGCAGTATATCAAATTTGTATGTATGAAAAAATAGATATAAGGTATTCTAAAAATATTAGGATCCTATTTATTAGAATTGTATGTAGACACAACTACTCCTAGTTTTATTGATAAAAAAATATAATTAGGTTGACGAACCTCCTAGTCTGTTTGTTTCTAAACTCATTGAGGATGCAACCATATATCTATACCTATACCTATCTATCTATACCTATACCTAATAATAATAAAGCACGAATTGTGAGCTAATTAAACGAGGAGGTTTACAGTGGCACGACCGGAGGAGATCTCCATCTTGGTAGGGTCCTGGCGAGGTAACCGGCAGGGAGGCGGCCGAACGGAAGCAGAGGTAGCCGGGGGAGCAGGGGCCCTTCCGCCGGCGTCGAGGTCATCGTCGGTCCGAGCCGCAGAGGTAGAAGCCGTCGAAGTACATGCGGCGCGGATGCAGTCGGATCTGGCCCTACGCGTCAGCGACTTTGTGGAAGACGGGAGCGGGGACTCGACGAGGCGGCACCAGCACACAAGGAGAGCCGGATGTCCCGAGCGAGCAGGGCCCGACGACGGTGGCAACCGTTAGCATCACTTGCCACCTCCCGAGATCTAGCACCGCCTCCTCTAACTGCTCCGCACCTCGGTCTGACTTAATTACTCCTCATCTCGATCAGATTTGCTTTGCCTGCTACAGCCTAGCTATACTGCCACCTCCCGAGGGCTATTTCTCCTCTTCCTCCACGATTAGTTGTGTTGTGTGTGACTGCAGCTCGGCTTTCCTCTAGAAATTTTCTTCTTTCGTGTTTCCTACTTTCTATTGCAGTCCCACCATCAGATTGTGCACTAATAAATTGTTCTTGACTGTCCACTGCTAAGAGAAAATCATCGATTCTTTTTACAGAATACATAAAGATGAATGTGAAGCAAACATGTAGATTTTGTGTTTTTCTGATTTTGATTTATTCAGACCTAATTTTTGACGAATATTTTTCTTTTACGATCTTGGATCCCAGAATTCCAAATTACATTGGCCACGGAAGCTGCTAATACTGCCCATGGTATTCCATGGCTCTATTGTGCGTTGCTCTGATTAGAAGCTTGATTTGTTTGTCAGGCTGCGTAGTATGAAGGTTGAGGAGTTTCAGAAATTTAGACCCTATATATTCATTACCATATTCTATTCATATTTTTCATTGCCAATTGAAAGATTTAGTTGTCAAACTGATCTTAGGGATGATACTACATATCAATAGAATTAAAATAAATCTATGTTTTATGCACTAGAAAAATAATACAAATATATGGAATCGTAAAAGCCCTTTTTTCTCTGCTGCAAGTAAGGTAAGGGTGTATTGAACATTTTTATACACTAGACAAATTAAGCGCTATTTTCTCAGTTGCAACTACGGGTGTATCTCGAAGCTTTTTATACACTAGACAAACTAGACAAATAATATATGGAACTGTAAAATCAAGCGTTTTTCTCTATTGCAAGTAGCGATGTATTAAAAAAATTCTCATTGAGTATAGCAGAAACCACCGGTAAATTGGGTTAGCGGTATATTGATGCACTGATCATGCACGCATGGGCGTGGTTGTTCTGTGGTATAGGTTTTTGGGGAAGTGGCTCTGCCTCAAGCCTATCCAGGTCAGCTAAAGGAAAGTAACCAATTTAATGTAACACACTGGCACTCTCGATACTTTAATTTCTTTGTTTTGCGCTGTTGGTGCACTTGTTGATACAGCTGCTTCCTTAATATTGCAAGAGGGCGATTCTTCTGAACAAGAACGGGCAGTTGCAGAAGCACAAAGGGTAATGCAAAATCTCTGATGTTCTAATGGTCTCGGGAATTGCTCGGGCACACGGTGCATTCAGTTGTAGTTCACTCTGCTGTAGTGCAAAGTGTTATTTGCATAAGCTAGGATCAATGGGTAGGTATATTTTCATTTTGTTCAAACTGCATGCGGCAATTTTCGTGTTAGCAAATAACAATTGAACATGTGCCTGCATCTTTCATTGATGACTGTATTACACAGTAATGATTTCACATCATTTAGCAGATTCATTTATGATGTGTGTAAAGTTATGGTTAGGTATAGTATTACGTAAGGTAATGTTTTACTGTACAATTTCCACCTAAATTATTTCCTAGAGTATGGGGCATTCTATTTTCTTTTCGCAAAATTTAAAAAGGTTTAGCCGCTATATCGTTTGCTACTGTGGGTATACTGGCCGGATAGGGTTGTTGCTAAAGGGTTTAGTCCACTATTTTAAAAGTTGAATAATACTGAAACGTGTAGCTTTTTTATGTAAGAAAATTCGAAGTGCTTGGTCCGGATTGCTAAATTTATTTATACGGCTAGCAGCTTGTAGTCATTTTAACAGCTTCCATGAAACTACATTTTAGAATATTTAAGGGGAAAATATGGGAGCAGAAGGTCTTTTGCCGTTCACATCCTTTTAATTTCAATTTCCAAACTAAATAGATTATTTAATATATTGGTATGTATGTTTAAATTTGTTCAGCCATTGCAACGCACGGGTAATTTCTTTAGTAATAATAAAGGACGGATTGTTTCTTCCGGTCCAACACTTTTTTAGATGGATTTGCCCTCCCACCAATTTCCATTATACCTAATAATAATAAATGACGGATTGTTTCTTCCGGTCCAACACTTTTTCAGACGGATTTGCCCTCCCACCAATTTCCATATTACACCGGTAATTTTTTTCCTTCCGAGCCAAGTCAACGATAAAGAAAAAAAGTCGTTGGTTCGTCTGTTCGCATCCGCACAAGGGAACCATCCGCACCCGTGAGCCTCCGCGTCGTAGCTGGAAAACGGTGGCGTCATCTTCTCCTCCTCCTCAGTAAAGGCCTACGCGGCGACGGGAACCTCCGGAGTCATGTCTTCCGCCGGCGCGACGTAGAGCTGACCATGCGGCCTGGCCAAGGCGGTACGACCTTTCCCCCTGCCCAGCTGCTGCTGCCGCCGCTAGGGCACCCTGGATATGCTGTCGTCGGCCGCAGACTCGAGATCCATCGGCGCTCGCATGCGCCGCGGGTGTTAAGCAAACTGACAACCAGATCGAGATCACGTGTTGCACGATTTGGAGGAAGGAAACTGCTTAGCGCGGGATTTGGGGAAGGGCACAAGTCTTCATCAATTTGGGGGAGAAATTTGGGGTTATTTCTTCCATGATGACTGGGACTGTGAATTAGAAAAAAAATTGGGGCCATGGAGAAGAAGAACAGAGATAGAGCACGAGTGCAGAAAAGTCAAAGGACGAGAGAGAATTGGACAGAGATGTTTTACACCCCTACCTCTGATTATTTTCCACCGGTGGCGATGATAGGAGACTAAATAATAGCCTATGTGTGGACAATGAATATAAGGATTTGCTATGCTAATCCACTGACTGATTCTACTCTCTCTGGTTGCCAAAATTCACCGAGCCGTGTGAGACAGTTTTCTACACGAGAAAAGACAAGCAGGGTTTACAAGGAAGCATTGTGGCAATGGAACAATCTCCACGGGTGGAATCATGACGAAGACGAGGTACAGACAGATCAACCTTATTACCTATGAGTTGCATGCTACTGGTTGCAACTAATTGAACTTAATTTGTTGGCCAGAATTATCACATGCTATGTAGTTGCTGAATTTTTGTGAAAATTTGCTAATTGTTGAGCGGTGTTTCAACAGCAACAATCATAACCAGAGGGCTCTGATGGACAGGAATATTTAAATCAGAAGGTACCTTGTAGGCCAGTGCCCCCGTAACTTCTTTGTGTATATGTGTTTTGACCCTATGATTGATGGAATTTCAGACGACCATAGGCAGTTCAATTCATACGCTACTCATTGGTGCGGATGAAGTCCCTAAGATAACTTACACAATATATGTTCATCTTTTTTCTTTAGGTTGAATACGGACTGCATGATTGTTCTCTTCTGTGTTTCTCAACTTTTTTCTGAAGCTACAAAGAGAGAAGCTAGGGAGCACACGTACATAGGAATCGTGTCAGATATGAATTGTAACCCAAGGTACATATGCTCAAATTTTTGCAACATGTTTGCATTGTTGCATAGACGTATAGAATTGGAGCAGCTTCTATGGTAATCCATTATCTTTTGAATTTTCCCTCATATTGCAGTATAATGGCCGGAAATACTACATGCACATGTAAAAATATTAAGCCGAACTAAGGCTAGATGAGTATATGGGTTGATTGACTTTTAAGCAAAATATTGGTTGCGATCACGTTTTTCATCCATGAAAGAATGTGATCATGTTTTTCATTAGAAAGGTTATTTTTTTTGATCCCGTTGCAACGCACAGTCACGTTTCCTAGTGATTAATAAAGCCTAGAGCAAGACAGAGTACTAGCTATTTCCCTCAAAAAAGGACACAACTCATCTAACCCCGCACAAGTAAAAAAAATACACTGACTAAGTGTATCATGATACAACTGAATTTATGTTAATAACAATCTCTCTCCCTACCTATCTACCCTTCCCTCTATCGCTTGCTCAGCTCCCCCTCTCCTCCTCTCGCCCTCCCTCTCACACGCCCACCCCTCTCTCACACCCATAGTAGAAATGAATAGTACACTCATGATATGTTGTTTCTATCATATCACAATTGAATTTATGTTAATATTGTAGAAACTAAATTCTCTTCCATTTTCTCACCCAATAAACGTAAATATATATTCATAATGTGTTGTGTGCATCATGCCACAACTGAATTCATGTTAACCCGGATGAAAAATAAATGCCCATAGTCGGTAAAATACATCAATAAAACATGTGCATGGGTTATCTAATGTTGGACACGCTCTCTCGAACAATAATTCGACATGTACCTTTTGAATATGATGATCTAAAATTTTATACTCCCTCCGTCTAGAAATAATTGACTTCTATTTGTCTAGATTCGTATGTATCTAGACATGTTTTAGTGTATAGACACGAACTTAAAAAAATCGAAGTCAGTTATTTCTAAACAGAGGGAGTATAAGAATCTACAATTTTCCATTCATGGTATTAACGGATACAATTATCATCCAAAGGTTTATTATTGAAGAATCTAGCAATTTCAGTTCCTTATAAGGCATCAATCAAATGATCCTCTATTCAAACTTGATTCATTATTACACAGAACATAAATATCCAGCAAAATCACATTAAATTGGACACAACATTACATAAGAAACTAAAATTTAAAAAATTGTTCTAATTAAAATAGATTCAACACAACTTGTACATGAAATCATAAACATATATAACATCCCATGACAAACTAAATTACCATACCATTGCTACCCATTGGAAATCTGCGGCTACCCAACCAAACCTTCCAACTGACTGGCTAGTCATAGTCATAGCTACAAGTGATGGCTGTCAGGCAGAATGCTCTGTAGCAGGCCACAAACGCAAGGTATCTTGGCGTTAGGCCATCCCTGTAGGTGGCAACTCGATGGCTATATCATGTTTAACCAATCTGATTTGGAAAAATCTAAATTGATAGTAACGAGAATCCCTATACAGGGAACTAGTAGAGGCATAATCATTCTGGTAACACTCGGAGGTGCTCCCGCAATTCTGAGGTATCTCGCATCTCTTCCATTCTAATGTAGTTCATCACCTATTTTCAACTATTTTTGCAAAAAGAAGATTGAATTAGTGCCACATAAAACGAAAAAAAATGCTCTTATTTCACATGCTTGCGGATCCGCTAACTAAAGGCTTACCACCAAGTATTTTTCGTGAGAATGTTGTCGGCATGGGATTACTGCAAGCCTTTTGATTCCGAAATAAAGGGACCACAGTAGAGAACCACTCCCAATAAGTAAAATGTTATAATTTTGAAATAGGTTGGTGCAATTTAAGTGTTGACGTTCAACGGCATTTCATTCGCTGTTGTAACACTTCATTTTGGTATATTATTCCTATGGAGAATGGGCAAATAAAATTAAACCTAAAAATCAAGAGGGGAAATGTTAGATTGATTTGTCATGTTTAGTAGATAAAAGGATAAGTCAAATAACAGTTAGGGAGATATAAAAGGGGAGACCCACATACCAATGTTCGGGACCTCACCCGTACGTAACCAAAACTCCCTAACTAGGAGCGCCTAACCAACTCAATGGTTCTGTAACCAAGATGCGTGTGCACATTTATTAAGAGGGAATTCCAGCGGTAGGTGACTCACCTGGTAAGTGCCTAGCCGAGCTGCTCCCTGAAATTCCATATACAATCTACTCCGATCGCAGACTGCACACAGCAATTGGAATTGTTGGAGCCTCGACGCGCTATCCTAGGATAGTGCCAGTGGAGACCAGAGGGGATCAAGAGGATCCCACCTCATCTACAACACCTTCTCCACCTCTTCCTCAAGCCTGCAACAAGAAGGCGATGGCAACCCGTAAGTGAACTCTAATATCGATACTAATGATCATGGGTGCACTCTTTGGTGATCAGCACATGTATAAGATGAACTAATGAACAAATTAACTCTAACAATGGTATCATAGCCAGTCTGATCACCTTAAGTGTCCTAGCATGTTAATCTTAACTAGGGATGTGATCTGTTGATCATGTTATTAATTTATGAATCATGTTTAGGAAAATATGTTAAATTGTAAGCCTATGTTGAGCCCAATTTGCAAGATTAGTATTAGTGTCGGCCCTAATTAGCTCACTATCAATAGTAAATGACCAAGTTTTAATTAACCTCTTCATTGTTGCCGGAAGGAAGCTCATCGTTGAGGGGATCCTAGGCATCATAGTTGGGCATCTAGTCGAACTGCCCCGGGCAGTTAAGCGCATCACATAGTGACTGCATGCCATGCGGCAAGGGAATATGGTAGCCCGTGCCAGAGAGGAAGTTCAGGATCTCGTAGTGCTACTCCTCTGAAAGCTGAGAGAGGGGGCCGACCCAGAGGCACATCTGGTCCTCCAAGTCTGAATACTCCCAGACAGGACGGGGACGGTCTTGAAGAGGAGCCAAGTAACGGCTGGTGTAATCCACAACCACCTGCCACAGTGTCAGACCACCATGCACCAAGGAGCTGATGTGTGGGATCATCGGAAGAGGCTCGTAATTGTGGGGGTCAAGATCCCGCCAATTCCCCTGCGTGGTGGCGGCCTTCGTCGGCTCATCCAGGCAGTCGAGGAAGGATGGAAAGCGTGTGTAGCACCACAAGTGGCGCCATTCCTTCTCCTCTGGGCGGATATTAGTATCAACATCAAAGAAATCGTCGTCACAATACACTTGAAGTTAGAAGTTGATAGCACCCGAGATGACATCTCTAGTCTCCATAAAGGGGCAGAAGTATTGGCAGAAGAGGGCAACTAAATGTATGATTCCCACGAAGGCCTCCCTCAGGTGCTGGAATGCCACTAGGATCACCACAGTTTGAGGATGAAGATGGAGAATACAGAGGGCATAGGTGGCAATCACCATGTGGCCGAACTCCGACATGGGCGGCACCAAGCCCGCCATCAGAAAGAAACCAAAGATGGGGATATCGCTCTGATTGACCAGGGAGGCAGGAGGCGTGGAGGCTGTCTTGATCCTGGTGGAAAGCAAGCTTGCAAGGTGTGCATGGTTGCACGCTTATCCTCCTTCGATCCCTCGAGCGAGCTGCTCCGACCCACGGCGGTGCAGGCCGCGACAATCTTATTCTTGGGTGCTATGGAGAAATTGGGATACTTGCAGCGCTATGAAGAACTCTCTGGAAGAGGTAGGTGAGGGGGTGAATGGATTAGAGGAAGAAAAGGGTGGGAGGAAATGCCCAGAAATAGGCGTTTAGAGAAACCTCGGGGCAGTAACTAATGCCTCACCAACTTCCCCATGTTCCCACGATGTATAAGTGTCCCAGTAAACGAGGAGTCGCTGATGGCCCAAAATATATCGAGCTCGTTGGGGAACCCTAAGAGGAAGGTATGATGAGCACATCAGCAAGTTTTCCCTCAGTACGAAACCAAGGTTATCAATCTAGTAGGAGCAAGGAAACACCCCAAAGGTGTTGCTAGCTGAGCCTTGGCAGGGCGCACTACCGGTGCTAGTAGCAACGTGGAGACCTGCACAACACAACCACAGAACTTTGCCCCCAACTTACGATGAGGTTGTCAATCTCACTGGTTTTGCTGAAGACAAAGGATTAAACGTATCGAATGGAAGGAAGTAATAGTTTGCAGAAAGTAAACACAAAGCAGTAAACAGTTTGTAGATTGAAAGTAACAGAAAGGACCGGGGTCCATAGTTCACTAGAGGTGGCTCTCCTTAAGATAGATAACATGTTGGGTGAACAAATTACAGCGGGGCAATTGACAAACATCGAGAAAGCATACAAGAATATACTAATCATCTTGACTCCTTTGAGACTTGATTAGGCATTACAACATTATACATAGACCGCCATCCAACTGCATCTATGACTAATAATCCACCTTCAGGTTATCATCCGAACCCCCTCTAGTATTAAGTTGCATCTATGAACAAAGGATTGTTGTTTTCTCCCTAGTAGCAACAACACATCTAGTACCTTAGAGATTTCTGTCACTTCTCCAAATTACCAGAGGCATGAACACACTATCGAGCATAAATACTAACTCTTGGAGTTGCTAGCATCTACTTGGCCAAGATAGCTACTAACAACAGAAAGCATGCAAGATCATAAATAACAAAGACATGATAGAATCAATAATCAATCTAAAATAGCATCTCAATATCCATCGGATCCCTGCAAACAGAACATGCAGAATTACAAATAGATGATCTTGATCATGAACGGAGCTCACAAGATCTAAACATGAAAGCACAAAGGAGGAGAACCAACCATCTAGCTACTACATGGACCCGTAGTCTAGAGATGAACTACACACGCATCAAACCGGAGGCTTGCATGATGATGAAGAAGGCCTCCAGAGTGAATTCCCCTCTCCGGCAGGGTGCCGGGAAGAGCTTCAGATCCCTCCCGATCTAGGGATGGAGATGACGGCGGCTACAGAATCTTTTGTGGATTTTTGATCGGGCGCTTTGGGTTTCCGTATCAGAGGCAATATATAGGCGGAAGGAGAGGCCGAGGTGGTGCCTGGGCTGGCCACACCACCCCCTGGCACGGGCCAAGCCTGGCCGCGCGGCCAGGTGGTGTGGCCGCCCTCTGGCCCTTCTCCGTCTCGTATTCTGGCTCTAAGTGTCCCCCGGTAAAATAATAACTTTGGCTTTTGTCCCGTCCAATTCCGAGAATATTCATTTTCTGACTTCCTGGAACCAAAAACAGTAGGAAACAGGCAGCTGGCACTATGGCTCTTGTTAATAGGTTAGTCCAAGAAATCATATGAAAAGTACTCCAAAGTGTGGAAAAAACACAAGATAGTAGATAAAACCAAGCATGGAATATCAAAAATTATAGATACATTTGCAATGTATCAACATCCCCAAGCTTAACTCTTGCTCGTCCTCGAGTAGGAAAGTGATAAAAAGAAAGAATAATTTTTGAGGTGACATGCACCATCATTAACTTGATCAAAGTATTTGTAAAACATTCAAAGCTGGGATCATAGTACTTCAATCATAACATGAAAGACAAAGTTCTAGCAATAAGACAAAGAAACTATGATGCAACATGAAAAGACATAAACAAAAGATTCATGAATAACAATGCTTTGCAAGACGTTTGTTTGTTTCACATAAAGAAAATATAGCATAATGGTATTCAGCTTGTCCCTCATAGAGTAGCAAACATAAATGCATAGGACTCCTTCAAAGTTCATAAGAGTGACTAGATACAAATAGTTTAAAACAAGCAATATCAAGGTATGCATCAATCAACTAGCCTTGGGACAATGCACATAGAACTAAGAATGGCCAATATGCTCTCAAAGTAGGTGCATAAAGATAGAAGGTGGAGACTCAATATAATGGTGGAAGAAAGGTCTTCATAGAAGGAAGCAGAGATTCAAGTTTCATAAAGAGCTTCCAAAAATTATGGTACTTATAGCTTTCAGCTCTCATTGCCCCTATCATAAGCATCTTGAAGTGATTAAGGTTAAAGTGAACAAACTATGGTGTACATGCTTGACGAAGTATAAGTTAGAAATCTCATGTCCCTTGATTACGAGGGTCGCTCCTCATGCTACTCAAGTTTAGTCACCAGTAAGTTCTTGTCATCGTAAGTACATGTGTATCATAGAGAGCCGCCAACATGGTACCCCTTGCCCGATGATATGGAAGAATCCCCATATCAAAATGACAAGGCAAGCAGACAACGAGCATCTCAGCAATCTTCTTATTTACCATGGGAATATGGTGCTTTTTTCTCTCTTTCCTCTTTTCATAATCTCTTTTTTCTCTTTTTTCTCAATATAGGACTCTTTTTTTATAAGAAGAATGCTTCATAGACAGCTCATTATGGTTACGCTGCAGGTTTCCACCATGTCAGCATGGATTAGACCAGCGTCCTAGGCGTTTCTCTAACACATATACATAACTCCATGGACTTACAAGCTCCCCTTTCATTTCACACCGACGACATCCATAGACAAAAGAGCATGATATCAACTAGGTACAAAGTACCAGTGGAATGTTGAAAGCGTTCCCCATGACAGCATGGTTCTGCTAATCCCCAACAAATAAGTGCAAGCATATACAACATAGACGACACAATGTTTCAAGTTTATTAAGGGCAAAAAAGTAAAGTGTGCCATCAAGTTCGTGAGAGCTTTAATCACTAGTTTTCTCATAACAAGTTTAATTCGGAAGGTAAACAAAAACATGAATATACTTGGAATAGCTTAAGCTAGTAGGTAGGTGATGGCTCAATGCACGGCGCCCAGAAAAGTGTTGATGGCTCGTGGTTGATGTAGAGCTTGTTGGGAACCCCAAGAGGAAGGTATGATGAGCACAGTAGCAAGTTTCCCTCAGTTATGAAACCAAGGTTTAATCGAACCAGTAGGAGCAAGGAAACACCTCAAAGGTGTTACTAGCTGAGCTTTGGCAGGGCGCACTACCGGTGCTAGTAGCAACGTGGAGACCTGCACAACACAACCACAGAACTTTGTCCCCAACTTGCGATGAGGTTGTCAATCTCACCGTGTTTTGCGGAAAACAAAGGATTAAACGTATCGAATGGAAAGAAGTAAAAGTTTGCAGAAAGTAAACACAAAGAAGTAAACCGTTTATAGATTGTACGTAAAAGACAAGGACCGGGATCCATAGTTCACTAGAGGTGGCTCTCCTTAGATAGATAACATGCTGGGTAAACAAATTACAGCGGCGCAATTAACAAACACCGAGAAAGCCATACATGCATATACTAATCATCTTGACTCCTTTGAGACTTGATTGGGAAATACAACATAATACATAGACCGCCATCCAACTGCATCTATGACTAATAATCCACCTTCAGGTTATCATCCGAACCCCCTCCAGTATTAAGTTGCAAGCAACAGATTATTGCTTTATGAATCTGTAAAGTAAACAATACGATTGTTCTATGAACAAAGGATTGTTGTTTTCTCCTAGTAGCAACAACACATCTAGTACCTTAGAGATTTCTGTCACTTCCCAGTTACGGAGGCATGAACCCACTATCGAGCATAAATACTAACTCTTGGAGTTGCTAGCATCTACTTGGCCAAGATAGCTACTAACAACGGAAAGCATGCAAGATCTCAAATAACAAAGACATGATAGAATCAATAATCAATCTGAAATAGCATCTCAATATCCATCGGATCCCCGCAAACACAACATGTATGGATTACAAATAGATGATCTTGATCATGAGCAGACTCACAACATCTAAACATGAAAGCACAAAGGAGGAGAAACCAGCCATCTAGCTACTACATGGATCCGTAGTCCAAGGATGAACTACTCACGCATCACACCGGAGGCTTGCATGGTGATGAAGAAGGCCTCGTGGTGAATTCCCTCTCTCCGGTGGTGCCGGAAGAGCTTCAGATCCTCCCGATCTAGGGATGGAGATGACGGCTGACTCTGAACTCTTTCGTGGATTTTTCATCGGGTACCTAGGGTTTTCGTCCCGAGGGCAACTTATAGGCGGAAGGAGAGGCCGAGGGGGTGCTGGGGTCGGCCAGACCACCCCCTGGCGCGGGTCAGGCCTGGCCGCACGGCCAAGTGGTGTGGCCGGCCCCTGGCCCTCTCGTGATTCAGCACTTGACCCCTTCCAAGAAAATAGGCACTTTGGCTTTTGTCCTGTCAATTCCGAGAATATTCATTTTCGACTTTCCGAACCAAAACAGCAGAAAACAGGCAGGTAATCGTGGCTCTTGTTAATAGGTTAGTCCAAGAAATCATATGAAAAGTACTCTAAAGTTGGAACAAAACACAAGAAAGTGGATAAAACCAAGCATGGAACTTCAAAAATTATAGATACATTTGCAATGTATCAACATCCCCAAGCTTAACTCCTGCTCGTCATCGAGTAGGTAAGTGATAAAAAGAAATAATTTTTGAGGTGACATGCACCATCAAAGACTTGATCAAAGTATTTGCAAAACATCAAAGCTGGGATCAAAGTATTTCAATCATAACATGAAAGACAAAGTTCTAGCAATAAGACAAAGAGACTATGATGCAACATGAAAAGGCACAAACAAAATATTCATGAATAACAATGCTTTGCAAGATGTTTGTTTGTTTCACATAAAGAAAACATAGCATAAAAGTATTCAGCTTGTCCCTCAATAGAGTAGCAAATATAAATGCATAGGACACCTTCAAAGTTCATAAGAGTGACTAGATACAATAGTTTCAAACAAGCAATATCAAGTTTTGCATCAATCAACTAGTCTTGGGACAATGCACATAAAACTAATAATGGCCACTATGCTCTCAAAGTAGGTGCATAAAGTTAGAAGGTGGAGACTCAATATAATGGTGGAAGAAAGGCCTTTTGTAAAAGGAAGTAGGGATTCAAGTCTCATAAAGAGCTTCCAAAAATTATGGTACTTATAGCTTTCAGCTCTCATTGCCCCTATCATAAGCATCTTTATGTGATTAAGGTTAAAGTGACACAACTAAGAGGATATGCTTGACAAGTTATAAACCGAAATCTCATCCTCTTACTTACGAAGACCGATCCTCATGCTACTCAACTTCAGTCACGAGTAAGCTCCTGTCATTGTAAGTATATGTGTATCATTAAGAACCGCCAACGGGGTACCCCTTGCACATGATACAGGAGCTTTCCCATAATCAAAATGACAAGGCAAGCAGACAATGAGCATCCCAGCGATCTTTTTATTTGCTATTTGCATAGGTTTTTATTGAGGATGCTTCATAGAGTGCTCATTATGGTGATGCTGCAAGTTTCCACCATGATTAGGCATGGGTTAGGCTAGCGGCCCAGGCATTTCTCTAACACACATACAAACTCCACAAGTCATGCTACAGCAAAGAATACTAAGCATAAGCCAAAAACAATATCAAGCATGGCATGACAAAGCATAGGCCACAGTCAAAAGAAAACTCTCTTTAACACTTAAGCATGAACTTTCCTACTCTTTTCCAATCCGAACCAAACTATTTGAAAACCAATGTATGGAAGAGGGGGGTCCAACCAATTTATTAAGCAAACAAAGCAAACAAAGCAAACGAAAAACCAAAACAAAAACAAAAAAAATGACGCTCCAAGAACAACAGAACTGTGTATGAAACAATAAAAATGAAGCGGTTGGAAGAAACCTGGGATTTTTATTGATGAAGGGGATGCCTTGGGAATCCCCAAGCTTTGACGCTTGTACTTCTTGGATATTTCTTGGGGTGACACGCGTGGCATCCCCAAGCTTGAGCTTTAGTCCATTCTTCATCTCATTACTCATTCCTTCCATACACCTGAAAATTTTCCTTCATACAAAACTTCACACAATCTTTATTAGCAACATTAGTGCACTCAAGATAATAAGTCTTTAGGTTCAGTTCTAACACCAATAAAACTTCCATTAAAACACAAGATACTGTATAACTTCCCTCAAAAAGCTCAATTCCCCAAAAGAACTCAAAAAGGAACCAACAAGAAGCAAATGCAGAAAATGGCAAAAATCTGTCAAAATAGACCAGCAGGTAAAGACGAATTTTTTCGAAGACCTTATGTTGCTCAAATAAAACAGTGTTGAACAAAAGAAAGTTACATAACAACCTGGGGCAGAAGCACAAAAATTCACGCCTCAAAAGGACGTTTAGAGATTTTACACGAATTTTTACGGTGAAGCACATAAATCTGTTTCGGGACAACAACTTTCCCAATCATTACTTCTCTCTCATTAGAGGTTACTCTTGGCACAAAAAACAAATAAAAAGGATAAGGAGCAGTTATTACTGAAGTAATAACTTCCAAGACTCATCTAAAACTTTTGGGTTATCTCCCAATAAGTACTTTTCTTCAACGCCTTTAAGTTAGGCATGATAGTTTGAGAAGATGCTCACATAAGAAATATAAATTGAAGTAAAAGAGAGCATCAAGAAGCAAATTCAAAACACATTTAAGTCTAACCCACTTCCTATGCATAGGAATCTTGTAAGACGATAAATCAAAGAAGCACATAGTAACAAGAATGGGTAGATAAAACAAGAGCAACTTCAAAACTTTCAGCACATAGAGAGGTGTTTCATTACCATGAAAACTTCTACAACCATATTTTCCTCTCTCATAATAATTTTCAGTATCCTCATAAATAAACTCAACAATATAACTATCACATAAGGCATTCTTTTCATGATTTATAAACACTAGAGCTTTATTATAATCATTTTCAAAAGAATCCGCAGGAACATGACATTCGTCCTCCTTTGGTAAGCATGGGGGACAATCAAATAATGTAAGGGGTAAAGAGTTACTCTCATTAGAAGGTAGGGATGGGTAGATCCATTCTTCCTCCTCTTGATCATCACTCTCCTCCTCTTTTTCATCCAATGATCTTCCAGTTTCAGCAATTTCTTCTTCCATAGGCTCCTGCAAGGCATTAGTCTCTTCCATTGGTGGAGAGCATCTATTAAGATATTCAAGGATATAGCCATTTTCTACCTTGTAATTATCAAAAAAAAAATTAAGTATATCATAAACCTCATATTTATAAGGTGAATCATCAGTATTTTCAAGCAAACTAGCAAGTTCAAATGCACCCTTCCAAGCAATAAATTCTTCAATTTGTTCCACATCATAAAAGTCATAATTCCCTTTAACATAAGAAGATATGGTAACATTATCATTATACTCACATTGAAAAGGGGGGTTTTTAAACCTCCTACAGCAACAAGATTTATCAAAGCAATAAGTAACATTATAAGTAGAGCACACGTTTATAGCAATGGTATACAATTTATCAATTTGTTTCCCATAAGTGTTTCCCTTTTTGTGACAAGCGGTGTTCCTTATAATAATATTTTTGTTCTTCCGTGAACCCACCTTGCCAATAAGATTCAGTTTCAAAGAAACCAACCATTGATAGAAAGCATGATAAAGCAAGACAATAACAGACCAATGAAAATAACAACTATAGTAGGAACTATTTTTTATTTATATTTGATAAAGAAAAAAGCAAACAAAGCAGAAAGTAAACTAAGCAAAACAAAAACAACAAAGTAAAGAGATTGGTTATGAGGGACTCCCCTTGTGAAGATGTCCTTGACTCCCGGGCAACGGCGCCAGAAAAAGAGCTTGATGGCCCAAAATATATCGAGCTCGTTGGGGAACCCCAAGAGGAAGGTATGATGAGCATAGCAACAAGTTTTTCCTCAGTACGAAACCAAGGTTATCAATCCAGTAGGAGCAAGGAAACACCCCAAAGGTGTTGCTAGACGAGCCTTGGCAGGGCGCACTACCGGTGTTAGTAGCAAAGTGGAGACCTACACAACACAACACAGAACTTTGCCCCCAACTTACGATGAGGTTGTCAATCTCACCGGTTTTGCTGGAAACAAAGGATTAAACGTATCGAATGGAAGGAAGTAATAGTTTGCAGAAAGTAAACACAAAGCAGTAAACAGTTTGTAGATTGAAAGTAAAAGAAAGGACCGGGGTCCATAGTTCACTAGAGGTGGCTCTCCTTAAGATAGATAACATGTGGGGTGAACAAATTACAGCAGAGCAATTGACAAACATCGAGAAAGCATACAAGCATATACTAATCATCTTGACTCCTTTGAGACTTGATTGGGCATTACAACATTATACATAGACCTCCATCCAACTGCATCTATGACTAATAATCCACCATCAGGTTATCATCCGAACCCCCTCCAGTATTAAGTTGCAAGCAACAGATTATTGCATTAAGAATTGCGTGTAAAGTAAACAATACGATTGTTCTATGAACAAAGGATTGTTGTTTTCTCCCTAATAGCAACATCACATCTAGTACCTTAGAGATTTCTGTCACTTCCCCAGATTACTGGAGGCATGAACCCACTATCGAGCATAAATACTAACTCTTGGAGTTGCTAGCATCAACTTGGCCAAGATAGCTACTAACAATAGAAAGCATGCAAGATCACAAATAACAAAGACATGATAGAATCAATAATCAATCTGAAATAGCATCTCAATATCCATCGGATCCCCGCAAACACAACATGTATGGATTACAAATAGATGATCTTGATCATGAACGGAGCTCACAACATCTAAACATGAAAGCACAAAGGAGGAGAAACCAGCCATCTAGCTACTACATGGATCCGTAGTCCAAGGATGAACTACTCACGCATCACACCGGAGGCTTGCATGGTGATGAAGAAGGCCTCCAGGGTGAATTCCCCTCTCCGGCAGGGTGCCGGGAAGAGCTTCCGATCCCTCCCGATCTAGGGATGGAGATGACGGCGGCTACAGACTCTTTCGTGGATTTTTCATCGGGTACCTAGGGTTTTCGTCCCGAGGGCAACTTATAGGCGGAAGGAGAGGCCGAGGGGGTGCTGGGGTCGGCCAGACCACCCCCTGGCGCGGGTCAGGCCTAGCCGCACAGATAGGTGGTGTGGCCGCCCTCTGGCCCTTCTCCGTCTCGTTATTCTGGCTCCAAGTGTCCCCCGGTAAAATAATAACTTTGGCTTTTGTCCCATCCAATTCCGAGATTATTCATTTTCTGACTTCCTGGAACCAAAAACAGCCGAAAACAGGCAACTGGCACTGTGGCTCTTGTTAATAGGTTAGTCCAAGAAATCATATGAAAAGTACTCGAAATTGTGGACAAAACACAAGATAGTATATAAAACCAATCATGGAACATCAAAAATTATAGATACATTTGCAATGTATCAGTCGCCCCATGTTCATGCAACAGAAGCAGATGTGGCGAGAACCGGCGGACCTGAGTGGACGTGATCTGACCCTCACTCTCAGGACCATCACGGCAAGGTGTCCTCGGGCCTACTTCGTTTCTATTGGGCATAGCCACGACGCAGACTTCTTTGCCGCGACCATGCCCGAGGAGTTCTGTCGATACCAGGAGAACCAGAGTGCTCCCAATCGACTTGGGACGTGGACTGGAGAACACGTGAGGCATCCGTGTGGGCTGAGCCAAGCAAGAACCTACATCAGGGGAGCCCGAGAATAAATCTGGGTCATCAAGGACCTGACACCTTCTCGCCCCAGCGGGTGCGACAAGGAGGGCGCGGGATGGAGATGTCTGCCATGACACGCGAGGGCTAAGCCCCAGGAAGAAGACGCCAGGATTGGCGCCATACCCCAGGGGCACGCCACGCCAAAGTGGTACTCGGGCAAAGGCGAGGCAATGCCCAGGTGCACCACGGAGCAAGAATGAAGGGGGGCTACTAGCTAGGCCACCGAAGGGGGTACTGACGCGGCAAGTACCTAGCAGAACAAGGGGCCAAGACGCGGTATCGAACCTGCACAAGAAGACAGGACAGGGGATCAGTATGTAGGGAGCCACAACATCGCCAAAAGGATGCAAGATGGGAATAAAGTGGACAAGGGAAGGCATGTGCCTCTGTCTGCAGCTAGAGACGGTTCCATTCTCCTGGCGGTAGCATAGCGAGTATCCTAGACCATTGTGGTGACTCCTTACGGTATAAAACGAGGGCCATATGGCCTAAGGAGAAAAAAATGGGAGGGGTCCCCCTAAAAGAGGATCCTCGAAAGAGAGGAGAAAGAAGGGCAGCTCACCATTGACGACGGTAGGCTAGATCTTCCTGTCCGGGAAGAACCACCATTGTAACCATACATACCATTTGAGCAATACCACCACAACAAGCAGGAAGTAGGGTTGTTAGTCTCACGGCGTCCTGAACCTGGGAAGCTCAAGGCGTCTATCTCCGTCGAGCTTGCATTGGAACGCCTAAGTACTCTTGAACATCTTCGATGCCCTCTGTGAACAACTAAAACGGGGTATGCAGTACTGAGGCAAAACTCTGTCTCTGTGTTTTGTGTGTGAGAGAGATTCAGATAAGTGTTGGGGTTCGCAGCATAGAAAACAAAAAAATTCCTACGATGAGAACTAAACGCCAAGATCTATCTACGAGGTACAAAGCAACGGGTGGACATACATCCATCGAGAACTTACCCTCGAAGACAACGAGTTTGTTAACGAGTAGGAACTCGTGGTTGATGTAGTCGTACACTTGCCGATCTCAAGATCGTGAGGAAGTCCGAGCGCCGCAACTCAGCAGCGCATCCGTATTCGCACACACGTTCAAGCCACCGGACAACCTCCACCTCCTCGCTCCAGTGATCCAGCGGAAGCAGTAACTCCTTCCAGATGAAATGCCACCGGGAACATGTATCTCGCTAATCTGAGACCATGGGGGAATAATTCTAGAGGGGGAGAGAGATCCTTCACAAGGAGGTGTGAGGAAGAAGGAGGAAGAGGATGGCCTTTTATAGGAGGAGGGGGGTGCCCCTCCCCATGGCCGGCGCATGGAGGAGGTGCCTATTCACCTCCTCCATTCATGTGGTGGTAACCCCTCCACATTAAAATGCCTCTTCACATTCCCCTTTAAAGTCCCTACTTTAAATGCATTAAAATTCTCCAAGTTTAATGCTCTCTCATTTAATAAAACTCATTTATTAAATTTATTCAGAATTTTGTTAATTACTTTAATTAACAAACATTCACATATAACCCCTTGTAATATTTCAATATCACATGCAAAACCACTTTCTGCAATTTCATCCGAAACAATTTCGGTTTCTATCGAAACAATTCCCGCGCTTTGCAATTCTTTCGTCTGAAACATATGTGCTCCAAATGGTGTCCGGTAACTCTTAAGTGTGACACCCTACGGTTCGCAAATAATGCAGACATGATTGAGACTCCTCTAGATCAATAATCAGAAGCGGAACCTGGAGATCCATACTGACTCCTACATATTCAACGATGACTTCTGTGATCGTGAGAACCTTTAACGCTTGTAACTAAATCCCTTTGTCTCGCGATATATTACATGTCCGAGATTCGATCATCGGTATCTCCATACCTAGTTTGATCTCGTTGCCAACACGCACTCTTTTCTCGTTCCCGTGATATAACATTCTAGTGATCACATCACTTGCTTGCAAGCTATCTTAATGTGATATCACCGAGAGGGCCTAGAGTATATCTATCTGTCATCGGGATTGACAAATTCCACTCTTGATCCATGATCCTCAACATAACACCTTCGTAGCACTAAACCCATCTTTATAGTCACCCTGTTACGGTGTGACGTTTGATGTTATCAAGATACTCTTCCGGTGTTAGCAATTAACATGATCTCATGGTCTAAGGATAAAGATTACTTCGTATGATGTTATAGAAATATAAACACAATGACTTGATCGTAATTCTATACTTCGGACGAATGTTCATCACATCATTTCACAAATGATGTGACCTTGTTATTAACAACATCCAATGTCCATGATCAGGAAACCTTGATCATCTTGTTAATCAACAAGCTAGTCTATAAGAGAGGCATAACTAGGAACCCTTTTTGTTTATTAAACACACATGTATTGACGTTTCCGATCAATACAATTATACCATGCAAAATAAACATTTATCATAAACATGGAATAAGATAATAACCACTTTATTATTGCCTCTCGGGCATATTCCCTTCAGTCTCCCACTTGCACTAGAGTCAATAATCTAGTTTGAAAAACTTTGCGTATTGAACACCTATGGCTTTCTGGTGTTGCATATACGCGACTGCTAGTGGTTAACATAATCTCTGGATCTGACAGTTTTAGGTCCGTGTGTATTTGCATGTCTTTGCATCTCTACGCATCACTCATTCTCAAATGAGATGGCATTGTATAAATTTGTTCCTTAGGTGAGACCTTTAGTTCGTTCGGGTTAAAATATGTTGATATTATTGTCACACAATATATCTTCATAGTATTAGCCCACTTTGAACCACACCTAGTTTGATAACAAACTACTTAACAGAAATGCACTCCTTTGTTGCTACTATAGCAGTTATATATTTAGCCTTTGTTGTAGTATCCGTCACAATGTCTCAACTTTGGAACTCATCCAAATCCATCATGGAACATCCTTTCCATTACATTGTGCCACCCATAGTCTAAATTGAGATAAATTTAATTTGTATCTTGTGACAAAACTAGTATCAATGTAACACTTTACAATGAACTACCTATAACTATTTGTCACTTATACATGATATATTCTTAGTTCTTCCAAACCTCATAAGGATATATTTACTATTGTCCAATGATCATCTTATGAATCATTCTGGTATGTGCTCATAACATTTAGATCATAGGACATTCTGGATATATACATATCATGGTATAATCGATCAAAATCTTCATGTGATTTTACTCACCAAGTGTTGAAACACTTGAATCTTGATACAATCCTTTCCATGTAGCAAGAACCTTTCTTGTTGTTTCCATATTGAACCCTTTTAATGTCTCATATATGTATAAAATGGCAACCATATTAGCGCCTCAATCTATCCATATAGATATTGATGCCTAATATTCCGGTTTTACCTAAGTCTTTCATCGAAATCTTATTTTAATGAAATTCTTAACTTGTGTCAATACAAGATACATCATTTCCAATCAACAATATGTCCTCTACATAATGTATTTGAAATATGTCTCAGCGCTCCCACTTAATTTCTTGCAAATGCAAGCATCTTTATCATCTCCGATGAATTTAAACTCTTTTAACAGTTTCATCATGGTGAAGATTCCAACTCCGCTATGCTTACTTCAACTATTAAAGTTTGCATGCCCTTTTAGCACCCTTTGAATCAACAAAACCCTTCGGACAATATCATGTACACGTCCTAGGTAACCGTTCTATTAAAAGAACCTTGTTTTGTTTATTCAACTACCATATACCAAATTATATGTAGTGGTTGCTACATTAATCCGTCAAGACTATATATCGCTATGAAAGACCAAATCTTGTCATAGTCAACTCCTTGAACATTGCCATAAACTTCTTTCCAACATGTCGACTATTTCATAGATGTTAAACATCCATGTCTATTTATTTATAGATCCAAGCACGACCGATAGGCTTCACGCCTTTCTGGAGGGTCTTCCAAGTTCAGAAACTTGATTTCTCGTGTATGGATACTATCACGGATTCTATGACTTCTAGTCATTTTATGGAGTCAGGGCCCATCATTACTTCTTTGTATGTAGTCGGTTCATCATTGTCAAAACAATAATTACTTGCTTATCAAATCATACTATTTGATTCTTACCAACCCACACGGTTCAATAGGAACTCTAATCTTCGAGATCACAACCTTTGTAATCACGGGAGCCATGAACATTGTGGCCGCCACCGGGACACTTTCCGGTGCTGCGCTACTTAGCACATATAGCTAAGGTTCAACAACCTTATCCAAGTTCTATTGTCCTCCCACTTAACTTTTCGCAAAAAACTCGTTCTCAAGAAACTTGACGTTCCAAGTAACAAACTCTTTTGTCCTCGGTGTTATGGAGAAATTCCCAACAAATTCTTTGGGATAACCTACAGAGACGTGCTTATCCGACTTTGGTTGTAAACATTTTACTTATGCATAGCATACCAAAATTTAAGAAAAGACAATTCGGGTTTTATCCCAAACCATAACTTATATGGTGTCATTTCAACGGATCACGATGGTGCTCTTTTCAGTGTAAAAGCGGTAGTCTCCAAAGCTTCAATCCTTAAAACATAATGGCAGTTTTATAAATGACACCTTTGATCTTACCATGTCAAACATGGTTTGATTTCATCTCTCGAATATGCCATACTCCTATGGTTTATTGGAAACACAAATCATGGAACAATTCCTCAAATCTTAAGTGTTTTGCTAAACATGTAACTCAAATATCTTCCTTTATGATCGAATCATAAACTCTTTATTTTCTTGTTACGATGATTTTCCACTTCATCTTGAAAGTCTTTGAACAATTTTCAAATGTTTCATACTTCTTCCTTATTAAGTAAATATATAGATATATTTACTTAAATTTCTGGAGAAAGCATATAAAGTAAACAGATCCATTGCATATGGCTACATATAATGGACTATATACATCAATATATATAATATCCAATAAGTTAGTCATCCGTTCCTCTTTGGCCTATGGACAGAGTTTCAGTTATCTTGAGGAAACTTTCACAAGCGTCAATTGATCAAAATCAAAGACTCCAAAATTCCATCAACATGGAGTTTCTTCATGTTTTCTTTCCAATATAATTTAAAACAGCGATGTCACTTCATAAGTGATCTTTTAATCATTTGTCTTGCGGCATTTTAGCAATAATGTTTATGGATGTGATTTCTCCCACTAGACTTATAAAAGTTCATCCATCCTTTATGGAATACGGTAATTATTTGAACAACCATTGTTCTCATCATACCGGAACAAAATAACAATTATTTAAACAAATCTTGAAGGCTAGGTTTGATGACAACGAAAAAACACAATAACACTTTATTTGTTTTCGATGAACATCAACACTTATTCTCTTGCTAGTTACTTAGGCCATTGCATTTCATGAATTGCATTGTCCTATATGACACTTCATACCAACCAATTCGGTATCCAATACCGGTATCCAATACCTAAGAACCGTATTGTTTAACAAGCAAAGAATACATCCATAACATGCATATCTTCTGTATACCTAAGTTGGACATCTCCAACCTTTTCTTTTCTGCCAAATATTTTATAGATTCTCTTTCAGAAACTCCTTTTTCTTTTAAAAGAATCTATCAACATCAATAGTGGTGTCATTCACATGACACATAGTACAAAGCGTATATAGTCAAATACTAATACCTTTGGACTTGCACTTTGAAGTGGATCTCCATCATCAAATGTTTGGAATTCTTTCAAAAATCCATTCTTTAGTAATCTATTAGTGTAGTAAACATTTTACTTACATCTTCTATTCATCCTTATCATGACAACTTTCATGATCAAGCTACTATAGCCTATAAGGAAGAATGACGAGTATAATTTTAGTTCCCAAAACCTTTTGGGAGATTCGGATGCCTAGCATCTCCATCCTTCACAAATTCTCATACAATATGAGAACATGTATTTTGCTAAATTATACTCTATCATAATGCAACCAAAAACATTGTTTCAGATTTTACAATATCTTTCACACATAATGGTTTCTGAAACAATTTTCAGCTCCTATATAATCTTGATATTAAAACAACTTTTGAATATCAATAATCATGGAGGCAAACACGATACTTTTAGATACTAACATTGGAATTCTTACTCTTGATTTAATACTACTTATTAAACTTTATGGAGTAAATAGAGTTTGCTGAAAGTTTGCAATAGGACTTCTAAACTTTAAATTGACATTCAAAACAATACGATACCAGTTCGTAAAGTAAATATCCAGAATTATATAGTTCTATTATCTCAATTAAAACTAAGAGTAAGGTAGTAAACAGATGCCAATGACTACAATAAATTATGCAAATTCACTTTGATTTAGTTTATGACAAATTGAGTTCGACTAATCCAAATTACTAATGAACTCCCACTCAAAAACGACATCCCTCGTGCCTTTTTGGTGATTACATGAACCAAATCCACTACACCAAGTCCGATCATCACGTGAGTCGGTGTAGCTTCAAAGGCGAGCATCAATATGGGCATCACATCAACTATATGACTCATGCTTAACCTTTTGGTCCGTGTTCCAAGGCCATGTCTGTACATGCTAGGCTCGCCAAGTAAGAACCTTAGTACTCGCGTGTGTAAAACTGTCTTACACCCGTTGTATGAAAGCGTAGAGTCGAGTACACCCGATCATCACGTGATGTCCCAAAACACGATCCATAGAACGGTGCATACTTAAGAAAGAACACATTTTATCTTGATATCTAAATGAGGGATCATCTTACAATGCTACCAAAAACGCAAAACTAGGAGTATAAGATGCTAACATCTAATGTGTAAAGTGAGATGATATGGTCCATGCATTTGATCTCTATCATTTGCATCTTGGTATGATCTCTATCATTCCTTTCTGTGTAAGGCCAAGGTTTATGGAACTTACACGTTGAATGTGTTGTAAGAGTATCTATCATACATCTACTTACAACAATACCATATCAAGACACTAGCCCAGCAACAATCTAAACTAGACGTCTCTAATTTATCACTTGCAAGTTTTACGTGGCTTAGGGCTTTCGGAGATAGAACCGTTCTTACCTACGAACATGAACCATAACGAGGATAACCAAGTTATTAGCAACTCGTTGTAAATCAGATATTGACTATAGTAGGAGAGACAGACACTCGCTAGCCACTTATGCAAAACAAGTTGCATGTCAGTCGTGGAACCGTTCTCATGTACGATGACATGTAAGGTTGGTTCGGGCAGCTTCATCCCACTATGCCACCAATATCCAAAATACATAGGAGATGCAATAACATGATCATCATCGCCCACATACTCTTATGTGTTCTACCCGTGCAAAGCACCTACGCATAGATCATGCTCTGATACCACTGTTGGGGTTCGCAGCATAGAAAACAAAAAATCCTACTATGAGAACTACACGCCAAGATCTATCTACTAGGTACAAAGAAATGGGTGGACATACATCCATCGAGAACTTACCCTCGAAGACAACGAGTTTTGTTAACGAGTAGGAACTCGTGGTTGATGTAGTCGTACACTTGCCGATCTCAAGATCGTGAGGAAGTCCGAGCGCCGCAACTCAGCAGCGCATCCGTACACGCACACACGTTCAAGCCACCGGACAACCTCCACCTCCTCGCTCCAGCGATCCAGCGGAAGCAGTAACTCCTTCCAGACGAAATACCACCGGGAACATGTATCTCGCTAATCCGAGACCATGGGGGAATAATTCTAGAGCGAGAGACAGATCCTTCATAAGGAGGTGTGAGGAAGAAGGAGGAAGAGGGGGGCCTTTTATAGGAGGAGGGGGTGCCCCTCCCCATGGCCGGCGCATGGAGGAGGTGTCTCTTCACCTCCTCCATTCATGTGGTGGTAACCCCTCCACATTAAAATGCCTCTTCACATTCCTCTTTAAAGTCCCTACTTTAAATGCATTAAAATTCTCTTTTATTAAATTTATTCAGAATTTTGTTAATTACTTTAATTAACAAACATTCACATATAACCCCTCGTAATATTCCAATATCACATGCAGAACCACTTTCTGCAATTTCACCCGAAACAATTCCTGCGCTTTGCAATTCTTTCGTCTGAAACATATGTGCTCCAAAATGGTGTCCGGTAATTCTTATGTGTGTCACCCTACGGTTCGCAAATAATGCAGACATGATTGAGACTCCTCTCAGATCAATAATCAGAAGCGGGACCTGGAGATCCATACTGACTCCTGCATATTCAACGATGACTTCTGTGATCGTGAGAACCTTTAACGCTTGTAACTAAATTCCACTCTTGATCCATGATCCTCAACATAACACCTTCATAGCACTGAACCCATCTTTATAGTCACCCTGTTACGGTGTGACGTTTGATGTTATCAAGATACTCTTCCGGTGTTAGCAATTAACATGATCTCATGGTCTAAGGATAAAGATTACTTCGTATGATGTTATAGCAATATAAACACAATGACTTGATCGTAATGCTATACTTCGGATGAATGTTCATCACATCATTTCACAAATGCTGTGACCTTGTTATTAACAACATCCAATGTCCATGATTAGAAAACCTTGATCATCTTGTTAATCAACAAGCTAGTCTATAAGAGAGGCATAACTAGGAACCCTTTTTGTTTATTAAACACACATGTATTGACGTTTCCGATCAATACAATTATAGCATGCAAAATAAAAATTTATCATAAACATGGAATAAGATAATAACCACTTTATTATTGCCTCTCGGGCATATTCCCTTCAATAAGTTGGGCGAGTCAGCTCCAACAAATCGGATAAAGATCTTATTTTTTATTTTTTTTCGAAATGGGGAGCGGAGCCTCGGCCTCTACATCGAGCGATGCACACAGCCTTTATTTATTATTAGAACCACAATGTTTAGCAAAGGCCATTATAAAGATCATACAAACCGGAACTGCCATAACAAAACACCGAGCAAAAATGATAACCGTATCGCCAGCTCCCCAACGAGATCTATCAAACACCTATCTACCTGTTTCGACCCCAGCACATGGTCACTCACACTGTTGCCACTCGCCAAGAGAAGCTGGAGCCGCTTGGCGTGGCGGCTCGAACTCAAGCAAAAGGAGTCCTAGAACCGCACGGCATATCCACGGAGCGGTGCCCACGCACACGCTCCGGATGTCGCCGCCTTCACTATCTTCCACCAACCATCTTCACCTTCTAGATCGATGTGCCGACTCTTGCCACAGCAGCTACCGACACCACCACGGTGCCAAGCACCACCACCCCCCGCGCGCTAGCCGCTCCACCTCTCCTGCCACTTTCATCCAACGCTGCTCCACAGGCGATGCTCCCAGGAGAGAATGCGATACCGACACCGCAGCACCGCCATCGCCCGACCCGAAGATCTTAGGATTTCCCCCGGGGTAGCATGATTGAGATCGACACAAGGTGCACGGCGATGCCTTCATCAAGGTAACGACGTGGTAACGTCGCTATCGCCTGCCAATGGCTCGGTTTTCACCGGCACCTAGGTCTCCCCGCCTCGCTGCTGGGACTGGAAGACGGATCACGAGATCTGCCAATCTAGCCGCAGGCCGGCCACCTTCGACGGAGAAGATGTCCACCTCCACCAAACCCAGGGCCTCCGCCCCGGGCGTCCTCATGATGCAAAGTAGGCCACAGAAGACCTTCGGATGACACTGGCCAACGTCGAGGAGGCGAAGACGACGTTGATCTAGGAACCCTAGATCTCGCCACCATCCGCTACCCCGCCGCCCAGGGACCGCTGCCATCAGAGTTCACCGGCTGCCGCCCACCCGCCATCATTGCTGGAGATCCGCTGGAGCGCCGCCACCGTTGCCTGGATCTCGAGCTGCCACCGCCATGGAGGCGACGCGCGCATGTCCGGCGGCGGCAGAGAGGAGGAGCGTGCGGGAGGGGGTGGCTCGCCGGGGGCGAGGGTGGCGACCCGGTGCGGCAGCAGCGGCGCCGCACGGGGTCGGGAGGAGGAGGGGGGTCTTCTTATTACAGGTGCAAAGGCCTTCTGTCACGCCTCCTGGAAGATCCCGGGTATGCAGGCACTGAAGTAACGGGAATTGGCGTTTTTCTGGAGTTATCCACCTCGGTAGGCGACATCAGCGTTCTGGTCCAGGCGGAAGCTGCAGCTCTTCTTCTTCTTCAGATGCGCCAGGTTAGGTTTCTCACTGATTGCCTCTCACTCGCTAGCGCAGAAATAGACAGGACCATAGGCGACATCAGAGAACATTTATCTCGCCTCCTTTCTGATTAGGTCTACCGGCTCTCCAGAGACCTCAATGGAGTCGCTGACGATTGTGCCCATCAGGCGCTGTCTGACACCGAGTGCGTCTAAACCCGTCTTCAGATGTAACAACGCAGCTCGTAGGCAATGCCACATGCATTTCTCTCTAGCCTTACACGCAGCCTCTTGGCTTTATACTGCACACTCTGTTTTGCACTTTGCTGTAATGAGATTGGCACCCCTGGTGCCTCTGCGCTCCTCTAACTGGCCAATGTGCATCGCAAGCAGCTCACATCTGAGCTAGTTCTCGCCCTTAAAGTAGAACTAGTTTCTTCACTCAAAGCAAATATTTCAGCTTCCTTATAATTTATATTTCTTTCTTTTTTCTTTTGCATTGTTTCTTCATTGATTTCTACTTTTCCCCTTCACATTTTGCTTTTCCATGTGAGTTATGTCTTCACCTATTTGTTTCTGGCTCGGTCAGCATGCTGGATCATATACGACCCCTTTTCTTAGAATGACCTGGACTATCGAATTTGTGGAGCACAAGGTGTCCAATGGTGACGGTTAAAAGCGCCACGCATTATGAGTCTAGTTCAACACCATTTTTTAACGTCAGAAAAAAAATATTTTGTCCAGAAACTTAATGTGAGATCATCGAACATGGACATGAGCATGTGTTAAAATTTTAAGATTGTTTTTTGACATTTCAAATATAATATTGTTTAGAGCATGTGCTTCAGGACCCATTTTGAATTATCGCAAAAGAAGAGCCATTATGATGAGAAGCAGTATGATGGAATTAGGCCTATGGTAGAGCTTCATCTGCAACCAGAACAAACGAGATGAATGACCATAAGACAAACATGTATATTCATAAGATAACATAGTACATAGGTTTCCTGGTACGTCCTGATATAAGCACTATGGGCGCAACAATACCAGTCATTTCATAGGAAATGATGGTTGTATATTCATTTCGTCTAAATTTACATTTAATCTGCAATACCAAACATGGAGATATGAATTTTTTTCATTTAGTTTACCGTTAATAGGAAATTATAGAAAGTTGCCAATATAAAATAATTGGAATCACAATGGTGAACTTTGGAAATGATGAGTTTAAAATACATTTAGAATTCACATGTAACTTTACCATTCATGTAGCTAATTTATATAACTTTATCATTGATAAAACATAGTTAGCCCTATTAAATATATTATTATTGTAATTAAAAAAACACATTTGGAAAGAAAAAATGAACATTTATATTGAATTATATAAGCATTTGACATAGATGCTAGTGTCAAACTAGGATGTACAACATTTTCTCGAATATCGAGAACAATATTTAGCTTTTTGGCTATTTTATTTTGTATACATTAATAACACTCACTAATAGTATGTGAAAAAATCTATTTTTTTACTTAGAACATATGTTTACACATATTTTCTATTTATTAAGTTGGCAATTATTTCTTGAAGTCTGCGTTGTAAAAGTAGTTCAAAATTGCTCACTAATTAACTTCGCATAAATTATGTTGTTTCCAAAACAAGATGGAACAGGGTTTTAATAAAAAATTGATATAGGCAGAGTTAAATGTTATGGTTTTAATTGAATTTAGAAGACAAGACGAGGGCACAAAAATCAGTCATGCTATGTACATGAATAGTGGAGCATAATATCATTTTTCGAACATGTGTGGGTATTTGTATCAAATAATTTTATTTTTTATTACTCGTTAAATATGTGTGGAGTATCATTTTTTATTCATACAAGTTCAAACATAAACTGTAATGTGTATTATTCCCATCTCACTATGAAGCTAAATATGACCATGTAATTCTTTTTATACACAACAATAATAATAATGTACAGATCAATTTGAGCAAAACGAAAGAAGATAAAGATACCTTCTTCCAATCAGATGCATTATATCGTGAAGTGGTGTTTTGGGTCACGGGTGCAAATGAACCTATTATGAAAAATGCATAAAAATAAAATTTAAAATATCAAAAAAAATTGTACAAAATTTTTGCATGTACATCTGAACATTCTATATTGGTACACAAGCTTTTAGAAAAAATGAATATTTTATATGGTTTGTGTAAAAAAGACAAAGAAATGTCGGTCTTTTTTACATTGGACACAAAAAATATTCCTTTTTCCCGAAAACTTGTGTATGAACGTCTAATGTCTAGATGGACATGCATACTTTTTTTTCTAATTTTTTTGACATTTTGAAATGTGCTTTCTAACAATGGGTTCATTTTCACATGTGAGCCGAATTGGATTTATGGTTGTATCGTCTTTACATTTAACTAGTACGGTGTCCCTCGCAAATGCAAGGGACATAAAAATATAGTTCAATTGATATCATATTATTTTCTATTATGTGTCAATAAACAAAAATATTCTACAACTATCGCAAATCTTCTAGTAAATTAAATGTCAACCTAACATCTTTGCCAGTTTAAAATTTGTGGGCAAATGATTATTATGCCATATGCTTAAACACTCATGTATCTAGAAACAGAACTATGGTACATGCATGATGTTAAACCGGTATGCGAGGGATTCTTAAACTTCAAAAAAAAAAAAATTATATAATCCGTAATTGGTAGGTCACATTAAATAGTGATAATTATATTAGTCTGATGTTGCTTTCTCTAAAATAATCACACCATGTCACAACGTGCAACATTTTAGAAACAACCTGGTAAATCCTTCGCATTATTTTGTATATAAATATGCTCTTAAAAATAAATTATTATCTTGAGGGTATATTGTTAACATGTTTTTACATCGGTAATTAAAGCAAAAGAAGTATAACTCTAAGTTTTCTAGAAGATTTTTATTTTTATATAGCTTTTCAAAATTTCTCTAACTTATCCGGATTTTATTCAATGGTTCTAGATAAGTGGTCATGTTTATTTTTTGTGTTATGAAAAATGAATACACACCTTTGCTAGGATAGTTCAAGATCTTAATCAGTATCTTAACCAGTCGTCAATTTTATTGTGAAATTGGGATGACATGTGATCTTATGTTAATTTTGATACTTGAGAGAAAGACACATACAATAATTCAAATATGTTGACCTTACAAACCAAACAATATCAGCGAGAATAATTCATAAGAATTAAGTGTATATTATTTAGGTCCTCTGGTTAAAATTATATCGCACACACTAACTGGTGTTGATACAAAATATTAGACATATCAATCGAGAATAATTGATTACTTAGACTTGTGTATTCATTAAGCCAGAACATTACATCTTGATGGACATTTCCGTCAGTAGTGTGTTGAATAATGTTGTATGTTCTTCATTTTTAGAGGTTTTCTGTCGTGTGTCTCATTAAGTCGGAATATTTCTCGAGTGGAGGGATATTCGCATCCTAACGAGCATCTTTGTCGACTTCGTCTTGTGTTTATCATTAAGCCGATAAATTTATATACATATCGAGCAAGAATATTTGATGACTTAGCATTGTGTATTCATTAAGTGAAACTATTTTACAGTCTGATGGACATTACAGTCGATAGTGTGTCGGATAATGTTGTAATTTCATCAATTTTAAAGATTTGATGTCTTATGTCTCATTAATTCAGAATATTTTTCTAGTGGAGGGACATTATCATCCTCCCGGCCATATGTGTTTGATTAGTCATGTGTGTATAATTAAACCCGTAAATTCTTATAGAGTGAGGGACGTTTCCATTAATAATGTGACTAATGATGTGATTTCATTTCTTTTTTTGTTGGTAACGCCCTGACTTGATTGATCTTAAAATTCCATGACTCCAAACTTCTACATGCATTTTGGAATCTATTGGTCCGATGGTAGTTAAGTATTTGTCGTAGGGTGCTCAATCATAGAAGAAACATACTCCCTCTGTTTTAAAATATAAGATGTTTTAGGATTGTGAAGCAAATGTATCTACATTTCTTTTAGTATGTAGGTTCATTCAGGTTTGGAATGAATCTACACACCAAAAAAAGTCTAGAAACATTTTCTTCATAAATCTTAAACATCTTATATTCTGAAACGGAGGGAGTACACACCATCACTTTAAACTTTTTTTTTCCTAAACTATCCATACATATAAGCTCACAGCCTTTGCCACCTTTTTTAAGCTTGCATGTAGCTATCAAGTTCCAGCCAAGAGAATTTGTCACGCACACGGCTCTTTTCAAAATGGACCTGGTCCTATAGAAACTAGATGTCTAAGGTTTTTTTCTTTATTACGGGTAAGTAGATGTCTATGGTTGCCTGCCTCTTTTTTTCCTTGACGTGAATGATGGATGCTTAGTTACGGAGGCCACAAGTTACCCGGGTTAGCTAGCCCATAAGTTCTATTTTAAATGGACATAATCATGTCAACGGTTCTGTAAAAAAAAAATCAGTTAGGTAACTATTAACCTCATGTTAAATCTTAGCCATATATTTTAGCTCTAACTATTAAAATAATTTTAAGTGATGTGGCTTAATGTGGTGTCTCTATTCAACATCCATATATTGATTTCTAGTAAATTAAATATCAACCTAACATGTTTGGCAGTTTAAAATTTGTTGGCAAATGCGCCATATGCTTAAACAGTCATGTATCTGTAAACAGATCTAGTGTACATACATGATCGTAGACCGGTACACGAGGTTTTTTAAACTTCAATAAAAATAAATAAAGAATATATCTGTATATCATCCTTAATTGGTAGGTCACATTAAATAGTGATAATTATATTAGTCTGATGTTGCTTTCTCTCAATTAATCACACCATGTCACGACGTGCAATATTTTAGAAACAACCTGGAGAATCTTTGGCATTATTTTGTATATAAATATACTGTTATAAATAAATTATTATCTTGTGGGTGTATTTGTTAACATATTTTTACATCCGTAGTCAAAGCTAAAGAAGTATAACTCAAAGATTTCCATAAGAATTTTATTTTTATATAAGTTTTTCAAAATTTCTCTAACTTATCCAGATTTTATTCAATCGTTCTAAATAAGCGGTCACATTTATTTTTCTGTCTTATGCAAAATGAATACACACCCATGCTAGGATAATTCAAGATCTTAATATGTATCCTAACTAGTCGTCAATTTTATTGTGCAATTGGGATGACATATGATCATAGGTTAATTTTGTTACATGAGAGAAAGACTGATACAATAATTCAAATATGTCGACCCTACAAACAAAACAATATCGACGAGAACAATTCAGAAGAATTAAGTGTACATTATTTAGCCCTCTGGTTAAAAGTTATATCGATACACTAATTGGAATTGATACCAAATATTAGACATATCAAGCAATAATAATTGATTAATTAGACTTGTGTATTCATTACGCCAAAACATTACATCTTGATGGACGTTTCCGTCAGTAGTGTGTCGACTAATGTTGTATTTTCTTTATTTTTAGAGGTTTTCCTTCTCATTAAGCTGGAATATATCTCGAGCGGAGGTATATTCCCATCCTCACAAGCATCTTTGTCGACTTAGTTTTGTGTTTATCATTAAGCTGATAAATTTATATACATATTGAGCGAGAATATTTGATGACTTAACATTGTGTATTCATTAAGCGAAACAATTTACAGTCCGATGGACATTACAATCATTAGTGTGTCGGCTAATTTCATCAAAATTTTAAAGGTTTGATGTCGTATGTCTCATTAATTCAAAATATTTCTCAAGTGAAGGGACCTTATCATCCTCCCGAGCATCTGTGTTAGCTTAGTCATGTGTGTATAATTAAACCCATAAATTTTAGTGTGAGGGACGTTTCCATTAATAGTGTGACTATTGATGTGACTTCATTTGTTTTTTTTTTGCTGGTAATGCCCTGACATGATTGATCTTAAAGTTCCATGACTCCGAACTTCTACATACATTTTGAAATCTATTGCTTCGATGGTAGTCGAGTAATTTGTCATAGGGTGCTGAATCATTGAAGAAACATACACATTACTTTAAACTTTATAATTTTTTTCTAAACTATCCATACACAGCAGCTCATAGTTTTTGCCACCTTGTTTAAGCTTGCATGTAGCTATCACGGTCCAGCCAAGAGAATTTGTCTCGTACACGGCTCTTTTCAAAATGGACGTGGTCCTACGGTAAGTAGATGTCTATGATTAGCTGCCTCTTTTTTTCCTTGACGTGAATGATGGATTCTTGGTTACGGAGGCCACAAGTCACCCGGGTAAGCTAGCCTATAAGTTCTATCTTAAATAGACATGACCATGTCAATCGGTTTCATCAAAAATTAAAATTCGGTACGTAATTATTAACCTCTTGTTAAATCTTAGCCATATATTTTAGATATAACTATTAAAATAATTTTAAGTGATGTGGCTTAACTTGGTGGCTCTATTAAACATCTGCATATTGCTTTTAGTATATAACTAGCACGGTGCCCTCGCAAATGCGAGGGCGTCATCTTTAGTGAGATGAAAATGTGCAAAACATAAAAATACAGTTCAACTCGTATCATATTATTTTATATTATGTGCTAATAGACAAAAAATATTCTACAACTATCGTAAATGTTCTAGTACATTCAAGGTCATACTAACCTCTATGGCAGTTTAAAATTTGTGGGCAAATGATTATTATGCCATATGCTTAAACACTCACGTATTTGAACAGAACTATGATACATATATATGATCTAAGACCGATATGCGAGGTTTTTTTAAACTTAAACAAAAATGAATTAAGAATATACTGGTATATCATGCTTAATTGGTAGGTTACATTAAATAGTGATAATTATATTAGTCTGGTGTTGTTTTATCTTAATTAATCACACGATGTCACAAAGTGCAACATTCTAAAAATAACATGGTGAATCATTGGCATTATTTTGTATATAAATATACTGTTACAAATAAATTATTATCTTGTGGGTGTATTTTTTTAACATATTTTTACATCGGTAGTCAAGCTAAAGAAGTATAACTCTAAGATTTCTAGAATAATTTTATTTTTATATAGCTTTTCAAAATTGCTCTAACTTATCCGGATTTTATTCAATGGTTCTAAGTAAGCGGTCACATTTATTTTTTATGTTATGCAAATGAATACACACCATTGGTGGGATATTCAAGATCTTAATCAGCCATCTATTCAATTGTGCAACTGGGATGACATGTGAACTTACGTTAATTTTGTTACATGAGAGAAAGACAGATACAATAATTCAAATATGTCGACCCTACAAATCAAACAATATCGGCAAGAACAAATCATAAGAATTAAGTGTACATTATTTAGGTCCTCTGGTTAAAAATTGTCGACACACTAATTGGTATTGATACCAAATATTAGACATATCCAGAATAATTGATTACTTAGACTTGTGTATTCATTAAGCCAAAACATTACATCTTGATGGACGTTTCCGTCAGTTGTGTGTCGACTAATGGTGTATGTTCTTCATTTTTAGAGGTTTTCCGTCGTGTGTCTCATTAAGTCGGAATATATCTCGAGTGGAGGGATATTCGCATCCTAACGAGCATATTTGTCGACTTAGTATTGTGTTTATCATTAAGCCGATAAATTTATACACATAGAATATTTGATGAATTAGCATTGTGTATTCATTAAGCAAAACTATTTTACAGTCTGATGGACATTACAATCGATAGTGTGTCGGCTAATGTTGTAATTTCATCAAAATTTTAAAGGTTTGATGTCCTATGTCTCATTAATTCAGAATATTTCTCTAGTTGAGGGACATTATCATCCTCCCGACCATCTGTGTTGGCTTAGTCATGTGTGTATAATTAACTCGTAAATTTTTATAGTGCGAGGGACGTTTCTATTAATAGTTTGACTTCATTTGTTTGTTTTTTCGCTGGTAGTGCCCTGACTTTATTGATCTTAAAATTCCATGACTCCGAACTTCTACATGCATTTTGGAATCTATTGGGCCGATGGTAGTCGAGTAATTTTTCATAGCTAGGGTGCTCAATCATAGAAGAAACATACACACCATCATTTTAAACTCTATAATTTTTTCTAAATTGTCCATACATAGCAGCTCACGACCTTTGCCACCTTATTTAAGCTTGCATGTAGCTATCAAGTTCGAGCCAAGAGAATTTATCTAGTACATGGTTCTTTTCAAAATGGACATGGTCCTACGGAAAGTAGATGTCTAAGGCTGTGTTTGTTTGGGCTGTAGCTTTTGAAAATCGGCTATGAAAAATCAGCTGTAGGAAGCAGTTGTTGGAAGCAAAGATTTGGTGTTTGGCAACAGTGCTTTTGATGGCTGTTGTTGCTGATTTTATAACTGAAATGTCACAAATACCCCTGAGTGCAGAAGATTTTGTATAAGTGTTGATTTAAAATGAATAAGTTGTTATTGTTTTTTAATAATCAACGGATCCAAAATTTTGAGGTGTTTGATTAGGCTTTTTTACTTTCTCTAGCTATTGGAGGTTAACAGCATACACACATATTCCAAAGTTGTCATTACCGAACAGTACACATCACCACTGAGCAACTAAAAAATCTATTTATATACTAAAAACAATATAAGGGTGTTTTTCGAGGCACCACGTTGATCCACATCACCTAAATTAATTTTGATAGTCAGATCTAAAATTTATGGCTATGATTTATCTAAACATCATGTAACAGTGTACGTAGTCTGTTTAACATCAATTTGACACGCTTATGGTTCTACCAGATAAAACTGACACGTCCTATAGTAAATACGTATCTTTATGGGACTGCAGCTGCACCCTTTAGTTTTTTACGGTAGCCAATTTGTAATGGACTTCACCGATCGTCTAACAACTCCTTTGGTCGTGAATAAAATAAAACAACATCATGATCCTACAATTTGGGCGTGCCACAGCCTGTGACCTAGAACATGCCGGCATGCCGCGCCGCTCCATATTGCTTCGACGAGAACCTCTCCGCTCTGTGTGTGACAAAGTGCTCACCCCGCTGCCGACGTGGTCCGATGAGGTTGTCACCAAGAGCTCGGCCCGATAATTTAGCGACAGCCGGTTCTTGGACAATCGAACTAGGTGGGGAGCTTCCAATGTTATCATTCACTCTGTTTGCTCTTTCGTACAGGCATAGGCATGTAATTATACCTGGCCTCACAGCGTGTGACGTTGCCTTGATACAAGTAGATGGATGGATCTTCCTCCAGTCACCACACGCACAGAGGAAAGTATTTTTATTGCATCTACATCATCCATCATGCACCTCAGCTGAACAACGATATACCGACATGCTCCCGAGCCAACAAAAAGGATCGGCTATTTGTGTTAACGGGCTCCAATTCTTCATTAAAGTTGACAGCGTCAGGTAAGCAGAGATTATATGCCCACTATTTTGCTAGCCCAGGTACACACCTATGCCACAACAGACACATATCTTTCTACGAATATTTTATGGTGCATTCTTTTGCGAATATCTAATTATGTGTATAATAGTCCTTACATACATAAGGGAGAGAGCTGATCAATATATAAGACAAGGTGTGTATGCCACAATGTTTATATTTGTTGAAACGAGTACCTTAGCAGCAGTCTATGTGTTCAGAAACATAATATTTACGGTTAATTAGATAGATGCCACTCTCATTTCTGGCTATTTGACAAATGCCACTACAACTTTCATTTTTAGAAAAACGACATTGCAATTCTGTGTACATTTGATAGATGCCACTACATGTATTTAACCCCATATACTAGCCAATATAAACACGTATTTCTTTGGTATGTAAAGTCTAGATGGTAGCGAGTACTGGACTGACACAACCGATCCAAAAAAATACCTTTCTTCCTCCATGCTACTAGAGTACTAGCCCAACCTAGATAAAAAAACACCTTTCTTCCTCCTCTCTCCGTAATTAGATTTATGGTTTATGTATGCATGCGATTAGGAAATTATTTTGCGATGGCCATTTTATGTTCCTGTATGCAAGTCATATGTATTTATTACCAAATTAGCTTGGAGCTATGTGAAATTTATTTTCACTTCTCCTGATGGCCATTTTATGTTCATGTATGCAAGTCATATGTATTTATTACCAAATTAGCTTGGAGCTATGTGAAATTTATTTTCACTTCTCCTGGTGGACCTCAACATGTACACGTATATATGATAGAAATATGAGTGTATATTAGCCAGTATATGGGCTTAAATGCATGTAATGGCATCTATTGAATGTACACAAAATGGTAGTGGTGTTTTTCTAAAAATAAAAATTGCAGTGGCGTTTGGCATCTATCTAATTAACCCTAATATTTACTTAAGTGCCTAAGATGAAGTTTTCATTATTATTTAGTCCCATATTTTGTGCGATATGTTACTTGATCAATGGATCGTTGCTAAAATTAAAAATTATTATATGTGTCATCTGGATTAATTAATATGGCCAGATGTGTAGTTTGTCTTACTGTATGTTTCGTCCATTTAATAGGTACAAATCTTTTTTACTACATAAATCTTGAATTTGAAGTTCATGCCATCATGCCCTAGCATAACTCTTTGATAATTAATGATCACAATAATTTTATGTTTTCTAATTAGTTACCAAATATTTCAAGCGTCTGAAGAGTATAGTTGAGTTCAAAGCTAACAAATAGTGTCTTTGATACATATTGAGATACTCATGTATATAAATATCACATGTCTCTCCTAAATAAAAAATAAATACATTTTGAATAATATTTAAGTGTAGTCAAGGTTGTACATTTTTTGATAGATTTGTAATAATAATATTAAAATGTATTCAATAGTTGTCCATATTCATATAGTATCCGGATCCATAGGCCGCATAACATGGTCTAAGAATTTAATTTCATATTAAATGAAATAAATCGAGAAAGTATACAACAGATGTCAGGTAGTGTATCGGGTACTTATTTACATATTCATTGCTACCAGGAGTCCACAACATCCGGTCACTATATCCATATAGTTTTTTAAGGTTGGTAGGAACTCACAACCCGTCTTAAGGAGTAAGGACTAAGTTCATTAATGACCCAAGTTAGAGCATGTTTACTGTTTACCTTTGTCACAAGACTACAACGAGCTCAAACAAGTCCCACAATTATGAATTTTAGTTTGGCAATTTGCATATGGTTGGTTGTGCTAAGTTATATGTGCATGCTACATGAATTATATTTTTCGACCAATCCAACAAACTATGCTAAAAGTTTGATCACTTTTATAGACAAAAAATATGAACATTTACGATACTAAATTCATTATCAATAGATTCACCATAAGATATTTTTTCAGAGGGCATCTAATAAATATTTTAAATGTTGATATTAGGTCCTAAATATTTGGTCAAATGTAGCAAGATTTGACTTTGGACTAAACTTATACGCATTATATTTTAGAACAAAAGTAGTAAAAGATTTGTTGTGTGAGAACATGGAGTAAGCGTGTGATTGATTCAAATGCTCAAACTATGTGTCATCCAACTACCATATCTTCTCTTTAAGTCAATATATACATGAAACTTTATGACATTCAAGTTAGGGTAGTCATTGTTATGTACATGACACAAAAAAATTACATATCACAAAGAGAGAAGAACGTCTAGGAGGAAGAGGGATGGATAGCATGAAGTCTATTAAATGTATCAAAAGATTTCTTCCTTTTTTATGATGTGTATCTTTTTTTCAAAAGTCAAGCTGTTCTATCTGTGACCATGTTTATAGGAAACATAGATCCAACCACCAGCATGCAACAATTTCTATGTAAACTATGTCAGAGATATAAATGTTTAAATTTTCAAAAAATGAATATACTTTATAAGAAAGAGCAGGTGGAGTGTGATACATCGTAAGCATTGTTATAATAACTCTTGACCATAAATTAAAACAATTAAAAACTCACACATATGATATTTTACCTAACACAATATCAGGGGAAGCTATAACATCATATGATTCAAAATTAGATGTTTCCACTATATATGAAGCTATAACTTATTTCCAAAGCATATATGATATGACAAAGATAATGCCCTCGCATTTGCGAGGGCCACCTTGCTAGTTATTATAAAAACATTATCTTGTATCATCCATGTAAAAAAAGAGAGGAAACTCTGGCTTGGAGACGAGCTCGAGCTCAATCCCAATCCCAATCCCGTCGATGAAATCGCCACCCCCACCATCGCTCCCGCCTACCCAGCCCAGAAATCACCACCGCCCAACGTCCAGCAACCGCCGCCGCCATCCCCACCCCCACGGTCGGGAACAACCGCCGCTGCCACCCCCACGGTCCGAAACCGCCGACCCACAGTCGGGAACTGCCAGCCCACGACCGGGAACCGCCTCTGCCGCATGTCCGGGAGCCACCGTCCCCCACCCAGGCACCCCTGCCGCTGACCCACGGCCGGGAACCGCCTCGGCCGCACGTCCGGGAGCCACCGTCCCCTACCTAGGCACCCCCGCCGCCGCCCCACAACCGAGAACCACCGTCGTCCAACGCTCAGGAGCCACCGTGCCACAGCCAGGAATGGCGACGAGAGGCTGGGAAGGGAGCGGGACAGGGAGCTTGGACGGCGAACTGCGGCGCTGGCGACGAGGATGGCCGGCGACGGGTAGAACCCTAGCTTGCCTTCTCCATGGCACTCGACAGCGAGTGGGCCGATTGGGGAATTGATCAGGCTGGGGTGTGGGCGCGGTGGCAGATTTTCCGTAAATATCCCGAACGACGAAGGCTACCTTCGACCGCAGCACTCGGGAAGCAGTAGAATCGCCCGGGAAGCTGCTCTGGACCAGCTTTTGCTCGCGGGCGGTCGCATGTTCATTTTCCAGGCGCGATTCTCAGCAGCGCTTCCCAATTGTTGGTTGTTTGTTTCACCTTCCGATTTTGGAATCCAAAAGCCCAAGCTAAAGCGATAACAAACAGACCCTAAGGTTTCTTCTTTTTTGCGGATAAGTAGATGTCTATGGTTGGCTGCCTCTTATTTTTCTTTGATGTGAATTATGGATGCTTAGTTACGGAGGCAACAAGTCACCCAGGGTATCTAGCCTATAAGTTCTATTTTAAATGGACATGATCATGTCAATCTGTTCCATCAAAAAAAATTGTTAGGTCACTATTAAGCTTCTGTTAAATCTTAACCATATATTTTAGCTCTAACTATTAAAATAATTTTAAGTGATGTGGCTTAACGTGGTGTCTTTATTCAACATTCATATATTGCTTTTAGTATATAACTAGCGAGCTGGCCCTCGCAAGTGCGAGGGCATCATCTCTAGTGGGATGAAAATGTGCAAAACATAAAAATATAGTTAAACTGATATCATATTATTTTATATTATGTTTTAATAGAAAATATTCTACAACTATCGCAAATGTTCTAGTAAATTAAATATCAACCTAACATGTTTGGCAGTTTAAAATTTATTGGCAAATAAATATTACATCATATGCTTAAACAGTCATGTATCTGTAAACATAACTATTATACATACATGCTCTTAGACCCGTACGCGAGGTTTTTTCAAACTTCAATAAAAAATAAAGTATATATCAGCATATCATCCTTAATTGGTAGGTCACATTAAATAGTGATAATTAGATTAGTCTGATGTTTCTTTCTCTCAATTAATCACACCATGTCACAAGGTGCAACATTTGAGAAACAACCTGGTGAATCTTTGGCATTATTTCGATATTAAATTACTGTTATAAATAAATTATTATCTTGTGGGTGTATTTACATATTTTTACATCGGTAGTCAGAGTTAAAGAAGTATAACTCTAAGATTTCCAGAAGAATATTTTTATATAGCTTTCCAAAATTTCTCTAACTTATCAGGAATTTATTCAACGGTTCTAAATAAGTAGTCACATTTATTTTTCGTGTTATGCAAAATGAACACCCTTGCTAGGATAATTCAAGATCTTAATCTATATCTTAACCGGTCGTCAATTTTATTGTGCAATTGGGATGACACGTGATATTACGTTAATTTTGTTACATGAGAGAAAGATAGATACAATAATTCAAATATGTCGAACCTACAAACCAAACAATATCGGCAAGAACAACTCATAAGAATTAAGTGTATAGTATTTAGGTCCTCTGGTTAAAAAATATATCGACACACTAATTGGTATTGATACCAAATATTAGACATATCAAGCGAAAATAATTGATTACTTAGACTTGTGTATTCATTAAGCCAAAACATTACATCTTGATGGACATTTCCATCAGTAGTATGTCGACTAATGTTTTGTTTTCTTCATTTTTAGAGGTTTTCCGTCATGTGTCTCATTAAGCCAGAATATATCTCGAGTGGAGGGATATTGGCATCCGGACGAGCATCTTTGTCGACTTAGTCTTGTGTTTATCATTAAGCCGATAAATTTATATACATATCCAACGAGAATATTTGATAACTTAGCATTTTGTACTCATTAAGCGAAACTATTTTACAGTCTGATGGATATTACAGTCGTTAGTGTGTCGGCTAATGTTGTAATTTCATCAAAATTTTAAAGGTTTGATGTCATATGTCTAATTAATTTAGAATATTTCTCAAATGGAGGGATATTATCATCCTCCCGAGCATCTGTGTTGGCTTAGTCATGTGTGTATAATTAAACCCGTAAATTTTTATAGTGTGAGGGATGTTTCCATTAATAGTGTGACTATTGATGTGACTTCATTTGTTTGTTTTTTCTGGTGATGCCCTGACTTGATTGATCTTAAAATTCCATGACTCTGAACTTCTATATGCATTTTGGAATCTACTGGTCCGATGGTAGTCGAGTAATTTGTCATAGGGTGCTCAATCATAGAAGAAACATACACACCATCACTTTAAACTTTATAATTTCTTTCTAAACTATCCATACATAGCAGCTCACAGCCTTTGCCACCTTGTTTAAGCTTGCATGTAGCTATCAAGTTCCAGCCAAGAGAATTTGTCTCGTACACGGCTCTTTCAAAATGGACCTGGTCCTACGGAAAGTAGATGTCTAAGGTTTTTTCTTTTTTGCGGGTAAGTAGATGTCTATGGTTGGCTGCCTCTTTCTTTCCTTGACGTGAATGATGGATGCTTAGTTAACAAGGCCACAGGTCACCCGGGTTAGCTAGCCTATAAGTTCTATTTTAAATGGACATGATCATGTCATTCGGTTCCGTCAAAAAAAAAATCGGTTAGGTAACGATTAACTTCATATTAAATCTTAGTCATATATTTTAGATCTAACTATTAAAATATTTTTAAGTGATGTGGCTTAATCGTGGTGGCTCTATTCAACATTTATATATTGCTTTTAGTATATAACTAGCACGATGGCCTTCGCAAATGCGAGGGCATCATCTATAGTGAGATGAGAATGTGCAAAACATAAAAATATAGTTCATCTGATCTCATATTATTTTATATTTTGTGTTAAAGACAAAAATATTCTACAACTATCGCAAATGTTCTAGTAAATTAAATGGCATCCTAACCTCTATGGTAGTTTAAAATTTATGGGCAAATGATTATTAGGCCATATGCTTAAACACTCATGTATCCGTAAACAGCACTATGATACATACATGATCTAAGACCGATACACGAGGTTTTTAAAACTTAAATAAAAAATGAATTAAGAATATACCGGTATATCATGCTTAATTGGTAGGTCACATTAAACAGTGATAATTATATTAGTCTGATGTTGTTTTCTCTCAGTTAATCACACGATGTCACAAAGTGCAACATTTTATAAACAACCTGGTGAATCATTGACATTATTGTGTATATAAATATACTATTATAAATAAATTATTATCTTGTGGGTGTATTTTTTTAACATATTTTTACATCGGTAGTCAAAGGTAAAGAAGTATAACTCTAAGATTTCCAGAAGAATTTTATTTTTATATAGATTTTCAAAATTTGTCTAACTTATCCGTATTTTATTCAATGGTTCTAAATAAGCGGTCACATTTATTTTTTGTGTTATGCAAAATGAATACACACCCTTGCTGAGATAATTTAAGATCTTAATCAGTATCTTAACCAGTCGTCAATTTTATTGTGCAACTGGGATGACACGTGATCTTACGTTAGTTTTGTTACATGAGAGAAAGATAGATACAATAATTCAAAAGAAGCCAACCTTAAGAATGATGCCTTAGAGGCTAACCTTCCATCTTGTATTTGCAACCCAGTATCTAGCTTAGAGCTAGGTGTATGTGTCACTGCAATTGTTACAGGTGTGGAACCACATAATCATACCTAGCTCTAGCCAGTTCGTCCTAAGTCCTTTTAGGTTGGGAGGGAAACCCCCTGCCGAGACTAATTTGTAAGTCGGAAGATGACAATGTTTTACGTGTCATGAACATGGAGATTCTATCTTCCTTGCATTGGCTAGTCGAAAGAGGTACGATAGCTGGACTAATCCAAAGGTTAGTAGGACATGAGCACACCGTCGTACGCTCCGACTAACACAATGGAATCCTTAGACCTGAGGGGATCGTACGATCCGAGTTGTGGAAAAGCCGGCTTTGACTCCATCTAACAATCACCGTAACTTGGAGTCATAAGGGTGGTCTTGGGACGATTTCGGAGCAAGTTGCTTGACCTGGATCAGCCAATACGGAATTTGCCCCTCCATCTCGGAGGGATATTCTCTAGGCCCTCTCGTGTGATATGATTCAAAAGCATGGCCATGCGCTACTCGATCAAGTGTTGATCGAGGTAGTCTGACTTAGAGAAGCCGGAGGGAATCCGCTATCACTGTAACGAGAAGAGAGTAATCCGGTACTAGGATGACGGAATCTCTCCTGTGGTCTATCACTAATATCGTGAGGCAAAGGGACTCGGACAGATCGTCACATCGAGGGAACTTACGAAAACTGGGAGTCGGCAAGTCTTTCTAGAGGACGCTACCAACTATCATCTCTAGTCGGAAAGTTAATGAGCTACGAATCTGACTGAATGATTACTGAGTTGTGTCTGACTTGCCGAAAGATTGCGGGATCGCACACTTAAGAGAGTGGGACTAGGCGGATGATGATCCGACTATCACAAGCCGGAAAGTCAGACTTCTTTGTACAGGGAGACGTGTCAATGGGTTGGACCCACTTTGACCACAGTTAGGGTTTAGGACAGAGGGACACGAGTGTTGTGTGCCCTCACCTACTCGCCTATATAAAGGTAGGTGGTTGGTTGCGGACAATACACGGTTTTAGATCCAGTGCTGCTCCCTAGGGTTTCGCTAGATTAGGCAACCACCTTCCTATCCCGCGGAGGCAAGACCGAGACTAGCATCTCTCTTGCTATTGTTCCATCTTATACGTGTGTGTGACAGTAGAGGCACCACACATGTGGTGCTCGTCGGCGATGTTGGGTGGCAGCGAAGTCGGAGGCGAGGAGGACCACGGAGCCAGTGACGAGGCAGTCCGATCGAGAAGTTCGACAGAGCCGGACGATACGAGTGGAACATACGGCGCCACCGACACACGCTTCCTCAGCTTCTGCACCTGCGCGTCGAGAGGTACAGACTATTGCCTTTGACCTTAGCCAGATCTTGGGATGGCTCGCCGGAGACCTTGCCGGAGTAGAAAAGTTTTTGTTTTCGTCCTGGCTCTACGTGTTGCCCAACAGTGGTATCAGAGCATCGGATCTATGTTTTTGGCCTAGTTCTTGCGCATGATATGTGCTGGTAGGAAAGATTGGATCTTTCTCGTTGTTTTTGTTTTGCCTTTTTTATCTATTTTGATCTGGGGCAGTGGCGAGATGTGGTTTGTCTTGGCCAAGAAGTTGGTCAGATTTGGTCCAGATCTGAGTGGTGGGTCATGTGGCTGGCGTCCATGATCAACCACTAAAGTTGCTTCTCTTGTTGGACAAGAATAGTACTAAGAGTTAGTTGGTGTGAGTCATAAATGTTTCAACTTACAAGTTTTATTTGCTTCTTTTTTCCTCAAAGAAGGTCTAGTCGGATTACCCCTCCATTTGCTGCAATATTGCAAGTCGGACATTTTTGGTTAGTGGGCTCATATTGTTTGGGCACTGCCAATTCTCTCCGATAAAGTGTGAGAGATTCAGACTCTCTTTGCAGGCCACTTGGTAGCTAGACAGATCTATCATAATAGTTGTGGGCTTCGGGGTAAGGAGGGTTGTCAGACAATCCAACGGGAATCAAATAGAGATCTGATTGGCAAGGTGTTTCCTATTCATAAGGTTCTCCGGCTAGCAATGACACTAAGGCTCACTAGTCAGATAACTGATCGGGATCCTGAATCATTGTCGTCTATCGGAGGGATATCAATCTCAGTGGGAGTGTGCATGATTACAAGGTTTAATCCGGCCTCTCCTATTACAAATACATTGTCTTAAGTGTTTTGCGTCTTTGATTTGTAGATGGCACCAACTAGCATTGTTCAGATTCTAGTTTTAGGTTGCGTATGATCCTTGAGAAGGACAAGCTGAATGGAACAAACTTTACCAACTGGTATCTAACTTGAGAATCGTTCTCAAGCAAGCAAAGAAGGAATATGTCCTGGACAATCCGATTCCAGACAAGCCAGGCACTGATGAGCCTAACACCGTAAGAACCGCCTTTCGTTGGGCTCAGGATGAGTCAATGTAAGTTAGCTGACTAATGCTCGCTCACATGGAGCTAGAACTATAGCAGAAGTTCGAGAATGTTGAGGCGTACGATATGATCGTTTCCCTCAAGATAATGTTGGAGACATAGGCTAGGATGGAGAGGTACAATGTCTCCAAAGCCTTGCTCAGGTGGAAGCTGAAAGATAGATATGCACTGGCACCGCACATGATCAAGATGGTCGGATATGTGCAATCCTTGGATCGTCTAGGTTTTCCCTTGAGCGAAGAGTTTGCTACCGACATTCTCCTGAATTCTCTTGTTAGTGCTTATGGTCTGCTCATTTCGAACTACCATATGCATGGTATGGATAAGAAACAGGCAGAACTTCAAGGGATGCTCAAGACAGAAGAGGCCAACATCAAGAGAGGCGGCACCAGTCAAGTGTTGATGGTGTAGAACGCTTCCAAGATCAAGAAGAAAACTTGGTCTAAGAAAGCCAAGCCAAAGGGAGACGGCACGCTGGATCCAAGTCCCAGCGTCGGCTCAGTGACTAGCAAGCCAGCAAAACCTCCGGGTACAGTATGCTTTTACTGTAAGGAGGAGGGTCACTGCAAGAGGAACTATGACAAGTACAAGGCAAATAAATCCAGTTGTGGAAGTATGACTTCCAACTCAGGTATACTTGTTGTGAATGTTATAGACATTTATCTTGTCGACACTCCTAGCAGTACCTGGGTATACGATACCGGATCAGTTGTTCATGTCTGCAACTCGATGCAGGGACTAGTAAGGCATAGGAGCGTGGCCAGAGGGGAGATTGACATCAGAGTCGAAAACAAGGCAAGAGTTGCTGTGTTAGCCGTAGGGACGATGCAACTCCGATTACATTTAGGATTTGTACTAGAACTAAATAAGTGTTATGTTCCTGTACTAAGCCGAAACATCATTTCCGCCTCATGTCTAATGGAGCAGGGTTATGAATCAATTATTATGAACAATGGTTGTTCCTTTTATTTGAATAATGTGTTTCATGGCTACGCACCTGTCCAAGCCGAACTTTTTGTGCTTGATCTTGAATGTAAATTAGTATATAACTTGAATGCTAAAAGGTTGAAGCCGAATTATATTAGTTCTACTTATCTATGGCATTGTCGCCTTGGTCATATCTGCTGGAAACACATGCAGAAGCTCCATGGTGATGGGCTCTTGGATTTGTCCGGTTTTGAGCTATTCGTAACATGCGAATCATGTTTGCTGAGAAATATGACCAAGACACCTTTCGCAAAGAGTTGCGAGAGGGCATTCGACTTGATGGAACTGATACATAGTGATGTATGTGGTCCAATGAGCACGACAGTCGGAGGTGGTTATGCGTATTTTGTCACATTCACGGATGATCTTAGTAGATATGATTATGTCTACCTGATGAAATCCAAGTTGGAGACCTTTGAAAAGTTCAAAGAGTTTTAGAGTGAAGTGCAAAACCAACTCGGCAAGAATATTAAGTTTCAGATAGAGGAGAGCGCCAGGCGCAGATTTCGGAATACTTCTACAGGGAATGCTGATTGAATGAGCATTCTCCATATTATGCCTTGAAGAGGACTCGAACCTCCACGCTCTTCAGCACGAGATTTTGAGTCTTATATGAGCCATGAGTTTGATGACCATCTCAAGAGTTGTGGAATAGTTCCACAGCTCACCCCGCCAGGAGCGCCTCAGAGGAATGGTGTGTCGGAAAGGCGGAACCGAACCTTGTTAGACATGGTGAGGTCAATCATGAGTAAGACGGATCTACCTTTATCATTCTGGGATTTTTTCTAGAGATAACAACAATAACGCTAAACAAAGTACCATCTAAATCAGTAGAAAAGGCACCACATGAGATGTGGAGGGGCAAGAAACTGGCATTGGCTTTTCTTAAGATTTGGGGATGTGAAGCTTTTGTCAAGAGATTACTATCCGACAAGCTCATCCCCAAGTCGGATAAGGTAGTTTTCGTAGGCTACCCTAAGGAAACTTTGGGTTACTATTTCTACAACCGAGAAGAGGGAAAAGTGTTTGTCACTCGAAACAGGGTCTTTCTGGAGAAAGAGTTTCTTAGACCGAAAGATTGTGGTAATATGATGCACCTCGAAGAAATTCTAGATTCACCGACTCAGGACAAGTCGGCAATCTTGGAGGTTGAGCAGGACGTTGTGCCTAAGCCGACAAATGCACTAGAGCCATGAAGATCAGCAAGACTACGTGGAGACATACTTATGCCTGATGGTGATGATCCGACTACCTATCAGGATGCGATGGGAAGTACTAATTCTGAGTCATAGCTTGGAGCCATGAGATCCGAGTTAAAGTCCATGGATGACAATCAAATTTGGAACTTGGTTGATCTGCTACATGGTGCAAGATCCATCGAGAGAAATGGGTCTTTCAGAGGAAAACTGACCAAGACAGAAATATTTATGTCTATAAAGCACGGCTTGTCGCGAAAGGGTTCCGACAAGTTCAAAGAGTTGACTATGATGAGACTTTCTCGCCAGTAGCGATGCTTAAGTCGGTAAGTATCATGTTAGCACTAGGTGCATATTTCGATTGGGAGATATGGTAGATGGATGTCAAAACGGCTTTCCTTGACAGAAATTTAACCGAGGACGTGTATATGATACAGCCCAAGGGTTTTGTTGATCTGACTATTCCTAACAAATTTTGCAAGCTTCGGAAATCCATCTATGGATTGAAGCAGGCAAACTGGAGTTGGAACATTCGTTTTGATGAACTAGTCAAATCGTTTGGCTTCATCGAAAGCGAACAAGATTCTTGTGTATACTAGAAGTTTAGTGAAAGCTTAGTTGTTTTTCTTCTACTGTATGTAGATGACATATCGATAGTCGGAAACAATGTTCCAATGTTGCAAGAAACCAAGGATTCTTTGGAAAGGTGTTTCCAAATGAAGGATTTGGGTGAGGCGGCATTTATACTAGGAATTAAGACCTATAGAGATAGATCCCGGAGACTCATAGGTTTGAGCCAGAGTACATATCTAGATAAGATATTGAAGAAGTTCAATATGGATTCGGCTGAGAATGGGTTCTTGCTGATGGCGCATGGAATTCTACTTAGTAAAATTCAATGCCTAGCGTCGGCTGATGATCCAAGTAAGATGGAGAGGATCCCTTATGCTTCGGCAATAGGATTTATCATGTATGCAATGATATGTACTAGGCCGAATATTTCATATGCTCTAAGTGTAACAAGCAGATATCAGTCGGATCCTAGCGAAGGCCAATAGACAGTAGTAAAGAATATCTTTAAGTACTTGAGACGTACTCAAGATGAGTTCCTAGTCTATGGTGGTGAGGAAAAGCTAGGTGTAAAGGGTTACACGGATGATAGCTTTCAGATCGACCTAGATGACTCGTGCTCGCAATATGTCTATGTGTTCATAGTAAATAGAGGTGCAGCAAGCTGGAAGAGTTCCAAGCAAGAATCGGTGGCCGATTCTACTACGAAAGCCGAGTATGTTGCTGCCTTAGAGGAGGCAAAAGAAGGGGTTTGGATCAGAAATTTTCTGATTAAACTCGGTGTTATTCCGGACTCGTCCAGCCCGTTAGATATGTACTGTGGCAATGCTGGTGCTATTGCACAAACTAAGGAGCCACAGGCACACCAGAAGCACAAACACATACTCAGAAAATTTCACCTGATTCGGCAGTTCGTCGACCGCAGAAAAATTAAGCTATGCAAGGTACACACGGATGCAAATGTTGCATACCTGTTTACCCAGATGCTTCCACAACCTAAGTTTAAGGCGCACGTAAGAGCGATGGGCATGAGATGCCTAAGGTTTGGAGATGCTGGAGTATTCGAATTTAGTGCAAGTGGAAGACTGTTAGGAATGATGCCTTAAAGACTAACGTTCCACCTTGTATTTGTAACCCAGTATCCGGCTTAGAGCTAGTTGTATGTGTCACTGCAATTGTTGCAGGTCTGGAACCACATACTCATATCTATCTCTAGTCAGTTCGTCCTTAGTCGTTTGAGGTTGGGAGGGAAACCCACTGCCGAGACTAATTTGTAAGTCGGAAGATGAGAATGTTTCATGTGTCATGAGCATGGATATGCTATCCGTCTTGCATTGGCTAGTCGGAAGAGGTACGATAGCCGGACTAATCCAAAGGTTAGTAGGACATGAGCACACCATCATATGCTCCGAATAACACAATGGAATCCTTAGACCTGAGGGGATCGCACGACCGAGTTGTGGAAAAGCCAACTTTGACTCCATCTAACGCTCACCGTAACTGGGAGTCATAAGGGTGTTGTTGGGCCAACTTCGAAGGAAGCTGCGTGACGTGGATCAGCCAATATGGAATTTGCCCCTCCATCTCAGAGAGATATTCTCTAGGCCCTCTCATGTGATATAATTCAAAAGCATGGCCATGCGCTATTCGATCAAGTGTTGATCGAGGTAGTCCGACTTAGGGAATTCGGAGGGAATTAGTTATCACTACAACGAGAAGAGAGTAAACCGGTACTAGGATGACGGAATCTCCCATGTGGTTTATCACCAATATCGTGAGACAAAGGGACTTAGACAGATCGTCACATTCAGGGAACTTGCGGAAACTGGGAGTGGGCAAGTCTTGCTAGAGGCCGCTACTGACTATCAACCCTGGTCGGAAATTCACTGAGCTACGGCTCTAGCTGAATGATTGCTGAGTTGTGTCCAGCTTACCGTAAGCCTACGGGATCGCACACTTAAGAGAGTGGGACTAGGCTGATGATGATCCGACTATCACAAGCTGACAAGTCGGACTTCTTCGGATAGGGACACGTGTCAATGGGTTGGACCCACTTTGACTAGGGTTAGGGTTTAGGACCGAGGGACACAAGTTTTGTGTGTCCTCACCTACTCGCCTATATAAAGGAAGGTGGGTAGCGGCGGACAAGACACAGTTTTGGATCTAGTGTTGCTTCCTAGGGTTTCGCTATACTTGGCAACCACCTTCCTATCCCACGGTGGCAAGACCGAGACTAGCATCTCTCCTGCTGTTGTTCCACCTTGAACGTGTGTGTGATAGCGGAGGCACCACACCTGCGGTGCTTGTCGGCGATGTCGGGCGGTAGCGAAGTCGGAGGCGAGGAGGAGCACGGAGCCGGTGACGAGGTGGTCCCAAGATCGAGAAGTTCGCCAGATCTGGATGAGACGAGGGGAACTTATGTCACCACCGCGACGCGCTTCCTCAACTTCCGCACATGCGCGTCTAGAGGTAAAAACTATTTCCTTTTCCTTAACCGGATCTTGGGGTGGCTCGCCAGAGACCTTGCCGGAGCAGAAAATTTTTGTTTTTGGCATGGCTCTGCGCGTTGCCTAACACCACCTGCCGCCGGAGCCCATGGGGGAGGATCCACCAGCCGTCGCCCGCCACCGGAGGAGCCTCCCGTGGGGGAGGAGCCACCTGCCGCCGCCCGCCACCTGAGGAGCCACCCGTCGTGCAACCGCCGCTCAAGTACGGCAGGATCACCTTCCCTTCCTCGCTCAAGCAGGTGAGGTCCCAGCCCAGCCCAACCCTGCTTTCCCTGCTCCGATCTGGTCAACTTGTTGCCTGTTTTTGCGGAATTTCGGTTATTGTGACAATTGGATGGTAGTAGTAAGTGCGACGAAACAAATTGACTAGTCCTTGTTGCGATTGCCGAATTTCGCTTTGTAGTTCATTATTGCGATTGCTAGTCCTTGCATTGTTCACAGAGCTTCGTAGTTGTGGCCAAGCTCATGAACAAAACACAGATTTATTCCCTTTGTTTGCTCTAGTTGCCATTTTAAGGTAATTAGATAAGTAACAGAGCTTATCTTACACACTATGAGTAGCAAGATATTGGTTTAGAATAAATCAGCATAACTGGTACATTTGCAGCTAAGTGGCCGAGCCACGCTATTTTAACTCATGTATATGTATATTATATGAGTAAATTGAAGTGGTGAGCTTTAGTCAAATCCGATGGTACTATTTCACTTTTTTTTGTTGGATAAGTGGACTTGCCATTCATAAAGCAAGAACATATTGCCAGCTTGTGCTCAGAATGCGTTAGATTCGGGACCAACTTCTCGAGGCAACGCGCCCATGCTTTTAGACAATTTATTAGGATAGCATATGCCAGATGCATCCAATCATTTTATTAGGATAGCAGAGTACACATATTTTGTTGATTGCCCCTGGTGAGTCCCCAGAGATTTATCTATATGTTCATATACTGTACTAGGCAATTTGTGTATAGTATGCTAGGTAATTTGTGAACTAATGGAACATGCTATCTGATTTGTAGTACAGTATATAAATATATACTACTGCTATCTGACAGTAGTAGAAAAAAAGGGTCTTTGGTCCAGCACCCAAATGCCATTGGTTCCGGTTCGGTTCCGTAATCGGGACCAATGCTAGGCACCGGTCCCGGTTCATGTCGCTTGGGCATTGGTCCCGGTTCATCTCTAAGCATTGGTCCTGGTTCGTGGCATGAACCGGGACCAATGCCCCAGCGACGCACGCGTGGCGCTCTACGGAGCATTGGTCCCGGTTCATGCCACGAACCGGGACAAAAACCCCTCGACGGTCCCAATCCGGGACAGAGATCTAAATTAAATCGAGATAGAAATTGAATTGATCTAGTATTTTTGAAAAATTCTTCCACAAATTAATCGAGACAGAGATATAAATTGAGGCATTTCATTAATTCAACCACAAATTCTTCCTAAACAAACGTGTGATTTCACAAATTCTTCCTAGTCGACAATTTCACTTCCGCTGCCGCTGTCCTCTGAGCCGCCGGCTTCCTCGTCGTCGTCGGACGGAACCTCCACGATTTCCGCATTGTTCGCGAGCCGGGGCACCTCTTCGCGGCGAGCGACGGCGATGACGGTGTACTTGGTCCGTCCAAGGACGGACCAGAACCTCTCCCGCCCTTCTCGGTTGCGGAGATCCAGGTGCACCACGCGCCCGTAAACGATGCGGTTGCCAATCTTGGCCTCCCGCTCCTTGAACAGCGCCGGCCAGTACGGTCTGGCCGTCGCGTACCGGGGCAGCGCCCTCTTCCACCCGGGCATCTGGCGGCGACGCGCCACGATTTTGCTCTCCATCTCGGCTCTGCCGGGGACGAGGAGCAGAGCCACTGGCACACCCTCATAGCTAATAACTTGGTACAAGCGTTGACATATTTCAGCAACAGAAGGGAAATACTATTTCCTTACAACGCTGGGTGAGTGTTACTGTCTTGTACACATTCTATTTTCGCTTACTCGATGTTAAGAGTATAATTGACTCGTGTTATATTTTGTTAGTGTGTCCAGCTTCCACTATATTCTGTTAATCATTGTTGTTTATCAAGGAGTAGTAAAAGTCATAGACTCAAAATGCACACCTTTAGAAAAGTGGGTGAACATGCAGGAATGCCTCCAAAAGGCTTGGAAACGGTTCACCACCAACACTAGGGGTGTTTGGAGCAGAGCTTACATTTCAACCATTGACTGTAAGTACTACTTGCTAGATCCACGCATCTCTTCGATTCTAGTTTCAATACCACCATTATCATGCTTGATTATTATTTGATTGAACTCCGTTCTCGTAAAGTGCTTGAGGCAGAAAGCCGGGAATAACTTATGTGGATACTATGTCTGCGAGTTCATTCGCCAGACGACCAAAGAGAAGGGCACAGACCGAAACATCAAAAAAATTGAAGTACGATAAACAATAATCACAACTTTATTTTATTACCACCAATTGTGTTTAGTTTCATTCATATATATTGATCCCCTTTTTTAAATTAGATCGAACGGATACAGGACAGTCTTTTATCACAAGAACGCGTGCAACCAATTCAAGAGGAAATTGCCGGATTCTTATTAGAACAAGTCATAGATCCGAAAGGAGAATACTATTACCCGGTTCATTTAGAAGGGTGAAGTGTAAAAAAAAGATGTAAATTAGATCAAATTCGTGTGAGTATCGTTTGTAATTAATATGTTTCGACCAAGCATGACGGATGAGACGGTGTATAATATATTCGTGATCATGATGTGTAATATATATATATATATATATATATATATCGTGGTTTCATTATTGCTGTATATATGTAGTACCATTAAATTGAATACAAAACACCAAATAAATAAATGGAAAAAAACAAAACCATGCCGCGGTATAGAAATAGCCCGAAATGCAGAGATCAACGATCCCGGTTCATGCCACGAACCGGGACCAATGATCCACACCCTCTCGTAGCGCGCGCGTCCACGTGGAGACCCATTGGTCCCGGTTTGTGCCACGAACCAAGACCAATGATCCACCCTCTAGTTGCCATTGCAGCCGTGGAACCCATTGGTCGGTTCAACCGGGACCAGCATTAGTCCCGAGTGATTGGTCCCGGTTTAAAAACCGGGACCAATGGCCCTTATGAACCGGGACTATAGGCCCTTTTTCCACTAGTGTGATTGGTGGAGTTTCTTGCTGACAGGGCAAATTACTTGGTTAAACTTTTGTTTTCTTTAGAAATACGACCTGCATGGTTTTGTTATACCATGATATGGTTGCTATCTAGTGTTTCTATTCTAAATGTTCCTTGCTGACAGGGAAAATTACTTGGTAAATGTTTTCTGGTGCTAAATGGTGTTGTCAAATGGTGAAAATGGTGTTGACGGCAGTGCTGTCAAGTTGTTGAGTTCTCTTACTCACCGTCATCGCGATTGTACTCTATTTGACCCTAGTGTAGGCGGTGACCACTTCATTTGTAATGTGAGATGTTGAACTTTGTACCAACACTTGTGTGATACTTCGGCACTTGTCACTATGTATCTCGGGCTCTAAGTAATGTGACGACATAGACTTGTGTTTGTATTATGTTTGTTTTCATATACCATGTGAAATGTATTGTTTGAACTGTTGTGTGTAGCTTTCTGTATAAATCATGTAATGTATACTTGTATCTGTAGTAGGACTGCAATGAATTTTGAATACCTGTAACATTATTTTGCGGCACATATATTTCTATTTTTGCGGCGCATATTGCTCTGTGGTGCATATCATATGGATGCTCCACTAATAAGATTATGTGGCGCATATGAAAGAATGCGCCACAAAAATTTGAGGATTATGTGGCACATATCCGTATACGCCACAGAATCCCAAAAATATGCGTCACTGGTGAGTTTTTTCCTAGTAGTGCGTATGTTTCATTAATTCAGAATATTTCTCTAGTGGAGGGACATTATCATCCTCGCGAGCATCTGTGTTGGCTTGGTCATGTGTGTATAATTAAGCCCGTAAATTTTTATAGTGTGAGGGACGTTTTCATTAATAGTGTGACTAATGATGTGACTTATTTTTTTATGATAATGCCCTGACTTGGTTGATCTTAAAATTCCATGACTCTGAACTTCTACACGTATTTTATAATCTATTGGTCTGATGGCAGTGGAGTAAACTTGTCAAGGGTGCTCAATCATAGAAGAAATATACACACCATCATTTTAAACTTTATAATTTTTTCTAAACTATCCATGTATAGCAGCTCACAGCCTTTGTCACCTTGTTTAAGCTTGCATGTAGCTATCAAGTAAAGAGAATTTGTCTCGTACACGGCTCTTTTCAAAATGGACCTGGTCCTACAAAAAGTAGATGTCTAAGGTTGGCCGCTTCGTAGATGTCTTAGGTTGGCTGCTTCTTTTTTTTCCTTGACGTGAATGCCACAAGTCACCCGGGTCAGCTAGACTATATATTGCTTTTAGTATATGATAGATAGATATGATGAGATATCTTACTTCTAGTAGCTTTTTTTTCGAAATGGGGAGCGGAGCCTCGGCCTCTGCATCAAGCGATGCACACAATCTTTATTTATTATTAGAATCACATTGCTTGGCAAAGGCTATTACAAAGATCATACAAACCGGAACCGCCAAAGCAAAACACTAAGCAAAAAGATAACTGTATCGCCGGCTCCCCGACGAGATCTATCAAACCCCTATCTACCTGTTTTGACCCCGCCCCATGGTCACCCACACTGTTGCCACTCGCCAAGAGAAGCTGGAGTGACATGGCGCGGCGACACGAACTCAAGCAAAAGAATCCCTAGTACCGTACGGCCTATCCACGGAGTTGCGTCCACACACACGCTCCGGATGTCGCCGCCTTCAAAATCTTCCGCCGACCCATCGTCAGCATGAAGATCGATGCGCAGATTCTCGCCACACCAGCCACCGACACCACCTCGGTGCCAAGCAGTACCACCCCCGCGCGCTAGCCGCTCCACCCCTCCTGGCGCTTCCATCCAATGCTGCTCCACGGGCGATGCTCCTAGGAGAGAACGCGATACCGACACCGCGGCACTGCCATCGCCCGACTCGAAGATCTTCGGGTTTCCCCCGGTGAAGCACGAATGAAGTCGACACAAGGTGCACGGTGATGCCTTCATCAAGGTAATGACGTGGTAACGTCGCCATCGACTGCCAATGGCTCGGTTTTCACTGGCACCTATGTCTCCCCGCCTCACTGTTGGGACTGGAAGACAGATCGCGAGATCTGCTAATCCAACCGCACACCGGCCACCTTCGACGGAGAAGATGACCACCTCCGGATGACACCGGCCGACACCGAGGAGGCAAAGACGACCGATCTAGGAGCCTAGATCTCGCCACCACCTGCCGCCCAGGGACTGCTGCCGTCAGAGATCATGGACCACCGCCCACCCGCCATCACTGCTATAGATCCGCTGGAGCGCCGCCGCCATTGCCTGGATCTCAAGCCGTGGCCGCCATAGAAGCGACGTGCGCGAGGGCTGGGGCCCCGCCGCCGCCGCCTTGTCGCTGGAGCTTTGTTCGGCGATGGAGAGGAGGGGGCGTGCGGGAGGGGGTTGCTGGCGGGGGGGGCGTGGGTGGCGACCTGGTGCGGCGACGGCGGCGCCGCACGGGGTCGGGAGGAGGAGGGTGGGCTCTGGACTAACCTTACTCCTAGTAGCTAGAGGATTCTATCAATGTGAGATAAGGAATATCACGAGGTTTTTGGTTTATATAAGAGAACATTGGCAAGTACTCCCACATAGTATTGATTTTGTTTCATTGGTATAAACTATGGATAATGTCATCTGAGAGTGTATGTGAAAGTTATGGCGACATGCTTTTTCTTCAATTCTGAGCTTTTTAATGGTATTTCCCCAAAGTGCTAAACTGTAGTGCATATGTCTTTGTTGAAGGGAAAAAAAACAGCAAGTTCATGCGTAACAGAGCTAGTAACCACAAAATCGTGGGCAGGATACGCATGCAACAAAGGCAAGGGGATTATACATACATATTTCAGACTGAACACCATGGACTTGAGATTAAAAGAGGTTCACTAGTTGCAGATAACATTAACAGGATAGCTAGCTAACTGACATGGAACACTTTCCTAGTCCATCATACTACATCTCAGCTTCGGTTAGGTGTACTGTATTTCCTGGGATTCGTAGCTTTCCGTTTCTTGTTGCTCTGATCTCCTGTTGGCGAGTGGAGGGCAACGGTGACGGTGGCGGCGGCCGAATGGGGAGAAGGGGTGGCGACGGCCGGAGTAGTAGGAGGAAGAGGAACAGCAGTAGGAATATCAGGAGCAGCAGCGGAAGGACGCTCCAGCTTGTAGATGTGGATGCTGACGGGTATGCTGTCGCCGGACAGGTACTCGTTCGGCACCGGCAAGGCCCTGACATTGCCCGGCGCTGGCGCGCCGCCGGACAGTGAGCTGCTGCTCATCAGGGGCGACTCGAAGATCACCCTGGTGCCGTCGCCCGGGTGCTCCACGGCGAGCCTGCACGAGAACTGCGCCGCCTCGGGCGCTCCGCCGTCCGCCCTGACGCAGACCACGGACACCGCCGTGGTGTCGCCGCGCTCGCCGAGGGAGACGAGGAAGACGTTCCGGTGCCGGTCCGCGCCAGCGGCGGCGGCGGCGGCGGCCTGGTCCACTTCCCCGAGGAGGACGTACCAGCGGTGGGACAGGGGAAGGCTGAGCTTCCACTCCTGGCCGTAGCGGATGTCGATGATGGGGCGCGAGTGGTCGGGCCCGGAGACGTGGTTGAGGAGCATCTGCCGGGAGCCGAAGAAGCCGCACCCCTCCGGGCAGCCGCAGGGCGCGTGCGGGCAGGACCGGCGGTGCTCCGCGGCCAGGTGGTACACGACGCCGCCCGCGTCGCAGCCGTACCGCACGTAGTCGCAGGTCTCGCTGGCGGCGGCGGCGAACTCGTCGGCCATCTTGGAGTGGGCCAGGGCGCTGCTGCAGACCTCGCCGTGGAGGCCGCTGCAGGTGGAGCACACCCGGTGCTCGGCCTCGCACTGCGAACCATAATCAAGATTCAGCACGCGCTCTCATGCCACAACGGCGATTCGGGAAGGAAACTTGGAAAGGGGATTAATGGATCTGCCAAGAAAGGAAGAAAGGAACTTGGGAAGGGGGGGGGCAGATTTATCTATCACCTTGTAGATGGGCGGCTTGAGGGGGAGGCGACAGGCGTGGCAGTCGAGCAGCTCCGCCGGGAAGTAGAGCATCCTGGCGGCGACGCCCTGCTGCGGCTCGGTCGCCATGGCGGCGGGCAGCACGGCGAGAGCTGCCTCTCGGCCGACATTGCCCATTTCCCCTGTCCTTTCCTGCCGCTAGCTTTCCGGTAACCAAGATCCAGTTTACTCCGGGTGTCCAGTCCAGCACACAGTTGAACCTGGACGCACACTAGACTAGTGGAAGGAGAAAACAAGAGCGCACTTACGCCGATGACATGTCATGTCGTTAATGTCTTCTGGCTGGACATTAGTTAACCTCAACTGAGTACTGACCACCAGGACCAGAGAAACTCGAACTTACTGGTGGAATCTCGAATCTTCACCTTTTGTATACTCCTCCCCTCTATACCCATTTTTTAAGCTATGTTTAAGAAATCATTGACTAAATTCTATAAATAAAATATAAAGCATATGTCACAATTATGCAACTGGATTCATATTGAAAAGATGTTTCTGATACTAGTACTCCCTCCGTCTTAAAATAAATGATTTAGGTTTGTCTAGATTCACATGTATCAAAGGTGTTGTAGTTCATGCGAATCTAAACAAAATCAAGTCACTTATTTTAAAATAGATGGAGTATATTTTTTTACATGTACTTTAGATTTTGTTGACCAAATTTATGGTTCGTACATCTTCCTTAACTTATGCATTGAATCAAATCAATTAATAGCTGAAACCAACCGGTGAAGACAAGCCATGGAATCGATGGTCTCCAACACACCGAACCATTCGACCGCTCCTTGTCCAAATCAGTCGAAATGGACAGCCGGAGGGGGGAAACCTGCCCAAAAACTAGACCCAAACGGGCAACTCACTTTACACGATCGAATTCTGATCCAAATTTTAGCTGAGAATGCGTCTAGCCAGTCACGTGTCGGCTAAATTTCTGGTCCAAAATTTACCTCGCAATTTTGGCTGAGAAAACGCGTCCTGGACAACGCATGTCCAATTTTGTTCACGTGTCGGCTGATCGGCCCTGCAAGTCAGTGGTAGAATAAAGGTAAATTAAGACTAAGTTCATTAATAACTATTAAGTTGATTACACTCAACCTAAACTACGATGGTGTCAATCCAAAAACCTACTGGCCATCATACGCCCTACTCCAACTACTCCAACTGCTCAAAAAATTCCTTTCTTGTCGTCCTATGCTCTACTGCTCGTGTCGTTGTCACGGCGCCCGACGTGGCCTGACAGCTCGACCTCGTCAACAACAAATTTCCAACTGTGAGGTGCCCGCCTCCATGGTTGCCTCCATCATGGCTGCCCGTCGCGGCATTCCTTCCGTTCCGCATTGTCTACCACTATGTTGCCTCCATGGATTCTGCAAAATCCGATCGCATGCACCTCGTCCTCGGCGTGGTCCGTCGGGGAGCGCTTGTGCACTTGTGCATGATCCTGGACCAGATGGTGATCTTGCGGCGAGGCATTGGTGGCTAGAAAGGGTTTGACCGTTCACCTTATCACACCAATTCTTTATAGCGCACGATCGTGTGGAAAACGAAATCTCGCCGTGCAGGCAATCGGTTGCCCTCACGCAGGAAGCATGCCACCAAAACGCGGGAAAAGGAACGGCCGGGCAGGAAGCCGCCGCGAGAGTGGTCGATGGGGCGCTAATCCTAATTATTGGCGTCTATTCTTTGATCATGGGGGAAGGGGTTAAATGTGTCGGCCCGTCGGAGGCTCGCCTAAATCCCAAAAGACACAGATAAAACCGGTCCATTTTTCTGTCCGCGGACTGATCCATATAAATTGATTTGGACACTTTTGTTTTCCAAAATGGATCAGGCCACCGGAGATATCGTAATACTGTGCGCCGTGTCTGTCAAACTTGCGAATGCGCGGAGAGTACTGTGGGCAAAGCCTCAAAGGAGATACTAGTGCGCGACTAGTTGGTGGCATTGGGACGCTCTTCCAAGCACCTGCGTCTCTGTGCAGAATCTTTTGATTTACATTCATGCATGCTTTGCTCATGTGACGAGTGGCAGCACCAGCCAAGCTCGATACACGATGCGTTAATTTTTGGGCCTAGTGGACTCTCCTACTACTCACTTTGTTTCATACGTATTTTTAGTACTGGTGAAAGTCAATTTTTGGGACTGTTGACAAGTTTGATCAATCATATAAAAAAGTAGAGTACTTATGTTTTATAGTACTACCATATCAAACATACAATAAGAAAATATGTTTCATTATAGTTCAACTAGCAGAAGTTGGAAATTTTTTCTGCACATTTGATCAATTTTATAAAAGTTTGACGGTGATGAACATTAAACAACCGTGAGTACCATCACGTGCAGCCAACGAGAATTAATTAAGCGTGATTGCAATAAAATCCAGCCAATGAATATAAATTAAGCGCTCGAAGTACCACCACATGCACGGACATGTAAACCGTGTTTTAAAGCAATCAAAAACGTATTTTGCCAAAGGAAGGGTGCTTCTTCACTAATTAAGGTCGACCAGTACCTATCAAATGGTTTTCCTAACACCAGTTTTTTTTTTTTTTTTTGCTTCCACCGATCTATTAATAATTATATCAACAGTAGTACTCTCTCTATTCCGGTTTACTGGGCTCATTAGGCAGGATCTAGGCAAATGATAATTGGGGGAGATATTTAAGAGAAAAACGAGACTATAATCCCTCCTAATTGGTGATATTAATGAGAGCAGCCAAACGATTGGGAGAAACGTTTGCATGCGTACCACCGGTAACTGAATAGGCCAATCAACAGCTATCAATAACTCCCCGCATGAAGAGCAGACTATGCATGCATGCAGAGTACTAATGGTAATGAGCCTTAATAAAAATTACAAGTAGCTCATTGGACCACCTAGCGACCACTACATACACTAGCACGAGTCGAAGGTGCGTCCCGTCCTCGCCCCTCCATCACCAGAGCCGGGCAAAGCTTAATGTAGTAGACGGACGAGAAGTCGATGTGCTAAGGCCCAAAGGACCAGCGCACTAGAGCAACAACCATCGACGAAGATGACAAACGTAGATCGGAAGAGACTAACCTCAAATCACACCAACGAATACGAAAGACGATCGGATCTCAAAAGATCCGCCGAACACACGACTTCACGCACCCTCCATCGATGTTAGATGCACCAATGGAGCGAGGATAGGACAAGGAGGAGTGAAGGACCTTATTATGACTTCAGGACGTAGTCATCGCCTCAATATCCTGAAGAAGACACTGAAAACAGTCTAAGAAAAACACAAAGACCTTCTGTCGGCGAGGGACCGTGGTCCGCCACGCCTCCAAGGCCCTAAAGCCGCCTGAGACGAGACGGACCGGTGGTGTCGCCGGCGGAGGGAGCAAACCCTAGGTGGGTTTTAGCAGCCGTCTTGGAGAGCCTCTCACTAACACCAGTTATTGCCATAAGCACTTGCAACCGGTACAGATAAAATTTCCGCGTCATCTTTTTTACTTCAAAAAGTTGGTCAATCTAGTTAGAACTTCTCATATTAGTTAGTGAACACGGATTGAATTGTTGTTTCTCAATGCTTTTATGAATATTTGAAATTTCCAATAAAATTTAGTTGAATCTAACAAGTGGTCAAACTTTAAATGTCTCTACAACATGGGCCCAAAATTTCATGAATTAATTAGCAAAGATTGATTGATGATTTTAAAAAAATTCTGAAATTTTCAAATTTTGCCCAAAGTTTGGCCGAACCTAACAGAAGTTGGTCAAATATGGTATAAGACTAGGGAAGAAAATGGTGTGAGAGTGGGGAGGGGGGGGATGAGCTCGACTCTGTGTCCAAACGCAACTGTGGGGTCGATAAGACTGTGAGGTCGGTAAGATTATATCAGGCATACACATGTCCTTGATCATTGAGTACATTGATTCGCACGATTTTAAGAATATGGAAATAGAGAAAATACAATATGAGATGATACTACCTCCATCCAACATTGTTAGTCATATTTTGAAATCCACATGCTAATGCAAAAAAAAACATGTTTTGGAAAAATGTTTCCTTTTTTTCTTTTAGATTTAGAACCAAAAGTACTTCGTGTGAGTATAGTTTTATGATTGGTGGGGCTGCGTTCACCGAAGTTAAAACATATTTAAAACTGACTTGCAATTAAAGTCTGTATCCGCAGTATAAAGGCCGACGAGATACGGGTACTACTAGAGATGCTCTTAGCACCGACATACACTATACTAAAATTCTTTATAAGTAAACTAAAATAAAATCATCTACAAACTATATACTAAAATCATCTACAAACTCTATACTAAACTTATCTATAACTAGCAAGGTGGCCCTCGCAATTGCGAGAGTAACTCCTGAATATGTCTAAAACCTTTTTGTGTCCATAGAAATTTATATTATGCTATTATAATTAACATGGTTATCTAAACACCATTAAAACTATATGCGCCTTTTGTACATGATGATATTAGATTACTACATATGGCTAGCTAAGACGTATTATTTAGTTTATGTGACTACACCATTAGGTTAAATCGTATGCTCCAATTTTTTTTGTGTGTTAACAAAACATAGATAGTGGTGTGTAATAATAATTTGTTACCCAATGACGTTGATATATTGTTAGTAAGAGAAGTAGCAACGTGGTACGGAATTAATGGTATATTATCGTATGCACTATTATGAAGATATGTTGGTTCAGTGTGTTGATGGTAAGGTTCAAGACATAGCTCGTATACAAAATTATCGATTCTCGTTAGCTGGCTGAATCTTTGGTCTACCATAAGATACTCTTGACCAATTCTCTATTTTTTGTTTCATCGTTTGAACCTTCACAGGATAAACAGGGTTTGTTATGAATATGTACGAGGATTAAATTGTAATGGAGAAACATTGGTTTAACACACAATACTGTGAGAAGAGGGGTGAGAAGAATGGCCGCCGGGTGGTGCTTAAAAATGCAAGGGCATTGGATGTCGACGCGGAGATCGATGCGCCGACATTGATGTCCAGCGGCCAGCCTAGGCGTTGGGCGGCGCGTGCAGCGTAGGCGTCAGGCAGCGCGGTTTGCCTAGGCATCGGGTGGCGCGGCCAGCCTAGGAGTCAGCCTACTCCATTGATGGTATTTGGGTTGGAGGTTAGTGGCTATTGGGTCGCTACCAGGCGGCGCCCTGAAGGACGCGAGAAGACGAGGAAGGACACCTGCGACGTCCACGGCGCGTCCATGGCGACGTATTTCCAGCGTATTTTTGGGCGAGGAATAGGTCGACCCGGACAAGTATGGTCGTGTGGATCAGGTTGCTGGTGCGGGTTTTGGCTATCCAAATGTCCGCGCAGACAGATTCAGACCGCTTGTGGTCGACGGGTCGGCCGATGGAGATGCCATAGGTATTTATGCACCGAGGGTGATCAGGCCGTCCACTTTATGTAGTGCTATCGTTCCACCATATTCAATGCTATACAGATCTCGTCGTAGTAGTAGTATTTTTTAAGTAAAAATTTGCTATGCTATTTGTTGAAACACACTGTCTGATTATATCTTTGTCAGGTACCATTACAATTTTGTGGCATATTTGCCAGAACAGACCACATGGCTAAAAATGGAAAGTGTTAGCACTTTTGCTCGGGTGGCCATGTTATGACTGGATTTGAAGAAAATGTGCCACATTTTCCTTTTTTAGTTGTGCGGTTTGTTCTAACAAATGTGTCACAAAATTATAATGATACCTAGCAAAGACACAATTATGCGGTGTGTTTTAGCAAATGCTGAGGTCTTGTAGCATTTTTTTCCATTTTAATGTATTCCTTAGTAATTAATCTCGTCGGACCCACCGCATGACATCGAAACAGTCATCCCCCATACTCATATATTGATGGATATGCATTTACGTATCGCTCGGCTACAGCCGTTCCTTTCCACACACACTCATGCTATTAATGCTTTTAAGAGCAGCTACATGTGTTTAGTCCTTTCACAATGGGTGTACGTATCTTAGCGGTGTATCCTAGGCACTTTGTTTATGTGGTACTATAGTTAATGAGGAAGAGATTGTGGTTGTATCTTAGCTAAGAAACACCCCTTGCATAAAACCATAGGCAAAAAAGCATGGTTAGACCAATCATATGCATGCATGTCATCTAAATCATTAAATGTAGAGACACCACTTAAGAAACAATGCATTGGAGAAGTTGTCTTAACCATCTATTTCTCTTAGGATAACGTGCTAAGATACACCCTATTGTGAAAGGTCTTACATGTCGTTCCTTGATGCATGCATCGGTGGACTCTTTGTCCTAGAGACGTAAACATTGGCATATCCAGAAGCGTCCTCGTGTAACTCGAGCAGAGTTTCCAAGAGAATTACTCTCTGTGTTCTACCATATAAGACTTTTTAGAAAGCTAAAACAACTTGTTAAAAAGGCTTACATTGTGAAACGGGGGTAGTATTAGACAAATTAATTTTCTTAGAGCATCTCCACTCATCCCCATACGGCGTTCGGGGAGGCGCGATTTTAGGCCGTATTGGGGACGCCAGATTGATTCACGAATTGGGGAGACGCTGGCTCCCAGTCACGCCCCTCGTACAAAAAAAACTAACAAGTCAATTCATCAAAGCAAACAAGTTCAACAAGTTTCAAAGTAGCAAATAATAATTCAACATACAAATAACAAGTTGAATATAGCAAACAAATGCAAACGAATAAACAAACTAGGTGGCTCCTTTGAGTCTTTACAAATGCCCTACTAGATCATCTTGCAGTTGACTATGAGTATTTGTGTCTCGGACTTCTTGCCGCTTGCCGTGAAACGACGCAAACACAGGTGACACTTGGTGATCAGCATCTGCAAGAGGACCTTGGCGATAATACGGTTCAGTGTCAAACACTGGAGTCTCAAACTCGCTCTCAATGATCATGTTGTGCATGATCACACAGGTAGTTATGACCTCCCACATCTGATCTTTTGACCAGGTAAGGGAAGAGTACCTGACAATGGAAAATCGAGCTTGCAGCACACCGAATTCCCTCTCCACATCCTTCCTGCAAGCCTCCTACTGTGTGGCAAACCAAGCTTTCTTTTCTCCAGGCACAGGGTTTGAGATTGTCTTCATAAATGTTGACCATTTTGGATATATGCCATCTGCCAAGTAGTAGCCATTGTCATACTGGTGGCCAATGATTTCGACTGCACTAGAGGAGCTCTGCCTTCAACAAGCTTGGCGAACATTTAAACACTACAACGCGTTGATGTCATTGTGTGATCCTGCCATACCGAAGAAAGCATGCCAAATCCACAGATCCTGATTAGCCACAGCCTCAAGCACCACACTACATGATCATTTGTGACCTTTGTATATGCTCTGGTGCGTGAATGGGCAGTTCTTTCATGCCTAGTGCACATAGTCAATGCTTCCAAGCATTCCTGGAAACCGCCTTATTGTATTCTATTCCAGGATACGAGATGTGTCTTCTGAATTGGGTGTTCTCGGGTAATTCTTCCCATACACCGCCACAATTGCCCTACAAAATCTGTACATGCAGTCGATAGTTGTGGACTCGGCCATGCGGAGATAGTCGTCCTGTGTGTCTCCAGAAATTCCATCTGCAAGCATCCGGGGATAAACTGTGCATTTTTGGATTGTGGAGAAACCAAGCGTGCCGACGGCGTCTCTCTTCAGTTTGAAGTATTCATCGAACTCTCTCAATTTTTCAAGGATCTTCAGGAAAAGCTTCCGGCTCATTCTGAAACAGCGCCGAAATATGACGTCGTCGTGCAATGGGTTGTAGGTGAAGTAGTCAGTGTAGAGCATGTAGTAGTCTTCCATCCTTTGCCTTGGCTTGCTCTTGTACCGCCTAGGCTTCGAACCCCTAGCAGGCGACTTCTCAGTGCATGCGATCATGCCACGGATGGATGTGATGATCATGAGATGATCATCGTCACCGACGATGTCTTGGATACCAGCAGCAATGGCGACTTCATCGTCCATTAGAGCGGCTAGCATCTCTTCCTCGTCTGAATCCATGTATTTGGCAAACCTCCGAACACCTAGTGGGTAGGGAGATCGTGTGGCGGGCTTGGAGCAGCCGGCGGGCATGGGAGGGTGTGGATGCTGCTTGGGAGGTTGTGGGGAGTATTTCCGACGGTTGCGCCGGTGATTCTAGCGGACTGGACGGCCGACAACGGCGAGGGATGGTAGCTGCGGTGAGCTGCTGGGGCAGAGGTCGTGGGGGAGGAATGGGTGAGTTTGTGTGCGCGTGTCACTGACAGGGCTGGCTCACATCGTTTTTAGCTCCATCGAGCGCCCCCGCTTTCCCCGTGTGTTGGGTTCGGCCTGGGGGTGCCGGATAACAAATCGGGTCGTGCCAACGGGAAAAAAGAATAGTGGGGCGGTTGGGCGTGATTTTGAGCGCCGGCACCCCCCGAAAGCTCTTTATGGGGGCTTTAGGGACCCCGAGTGTAGATGCTCTTAGAGCAAGCGCAGCGTTGTGAAAATACTAGGTCTAAGAAAGCTTAGACATGTGTCTAACCAGTGGAGAGGGGGTGGCTAAGAAAAAGATTCTCTGGAGTGTGTCTAGTACTAGACACAAGGTCCATCTCAATAAAACATCATTTCCATTCTAGGTACTCCACACATGTCGCGGGAGGAGAGCTCTTCGGCTGGGAAAGTATGGTGTCATCGGTCCCACAAGCCGTGCTAGACTCTGTCTAAACGGCGGAGAGGTTTCGTTTCGTTATACTCCGGTCAGACTTTTTTGCTAGACCCATCGGCAAGTTCTACATGCTCTTATGCAGTCTTGACTAGAGCGACCTCTTACAATTTTAGTAAGATGAATGCGGATTTGAAATGAAAACTACGTGACACGAACTGTTCCCCTCCCTCTCTTTCTCCCTACCAAGGCGGCTAGGGTTTCTTGCCTTCCGTCGGTGCCGCCGCTGATTTGCCTTGTTTCTATGGCCTTCGGGCCATGGAGGTGGGGTGGATCTAGGCCTTCGTCGGTGGGAGGGTTTTGTTTTCCTGTTTTTGTGGTTCAAGTTTGGTGGGGCGGCGTTCAGGTGGTGGCGGCGGAGTTTGTTCCAATAAGGTCTTTTCAGCTTCAGCCCCATCTCGACAGCGGCATCAAGGAGCTTGTGGGCGTGGTGTGGTCCTCGAGGAATTTTCCTAACCGTGGGGATTTTCACATCGTCAAGGAGCTTCATCGACAGTTCATGTTCGGTGACTTCCCGTCAGGCCAGCTCAGGGACGAGCAGCAGAGGCAGTGCGACGTCGACATGATCAGGAGGTTGAAGATGAAGGACTTCTCAAGAATTTCGATGTGATTTTCGTTTTTATTTAGCTGCTATGTACTGATCGATGTTTCTTTTAATATCATAGACCTATTCGGGAAAAACAACTACGTCGTAGTATTCCCTCTTTAAAACGGGGGCATTCTATATCTACTAATTTGCAAGTCTACAACATTGTCCCTTCCAATCCCTTTACGCATGGCAGATGCTTCTCTCCGATTGATATTCTTGTTCTCTTTCTGGTTCTCGTCCAAGAAATTTTCTTGGGAAGAAGATAATGCTACAGTGCTGCTACACTCTCCTCGCTCCTCAGGGCCTAGCGATCTAACTTCTTGATCAGAGGCAATTAAGGGAAGCATAAATCACCGGCCAAATTAATGCGTACCTGCTATGCATTTTTAATTTACATGGGGAGTAACGAACTTACAGATGCACCGGTGATCTCGCTTTTCTAAATAAATCCAAAATCATATACTCCCTCCGTCCCCATTTAATTTACTGGGATTATTAGGCTCAGCAGCAGCGGAACCTAGGCAGCAGCTAAAGCGGGACAGAGGGAGTATTTCCAAAAAAAAGTCTGAAAATAAATTAGAATGTAGCTGCAGAATATGGACTAACAATAACATGTATTTTGAGGTACACAAAAACACAAAACTGTATATCTGAGTCTAGTGATTTTAAGTTAAGGTTTTACTCGTTTGTGTGATATATCAGCTGATTTTACAATTTTGTTTTATTTTAATATATTCCTTCGTCTCAAAATAGATTTCGCGGGTTTGTCAACAATTAGATGAATTTATATATATTAATAGTGTCTATATTCATTCAAATTTTAATAAATCTGCGATATCTATTTTAAGATGGAAGAGTAATTTTATTTTCTACGTCCGGGAAGTTGTCCCTTTATTTTTGTTTGGCCAGGCAGCTGGGAGCAGTACAGTTACTACTACAAAATAAAAAGGTGCATGCTGGACAGTAGCATATGGGAACGGCACGGACCGTTTTGCTCCATCGAATTCATTTGTACGGAACTGATTAAAACCTACCGACCACATGGGCCCCATCCTATGGCAGCCTGCATTCACATGCCCTGGGGCTGGGGCATGGGCTGTAAAAACTAAACAATGCTGTCCACGATTAAATTATGTCAGCCGGTTCGGAAATAGCAAAACCACAAGAAGAATATGTTCGGTGAGACGTGACGTGTATTTGTTCCAGCCGGCAAAAGATATACTCTCTCCATCTTAAAATAGACGCCGAAAATTTAACTAAATTTAGATATAGTTATATACATCTAAAGTTAGACAAGTCTGCGATATCTGTTTTAAAATAGAGAAAATAATAAATTTATCTAAATTCTAGTGTATCTAGATTAGAAAAATCCGTAACGTTCTTTTCAAGATGGAGAGTAACAAAAAAGGTTTAGATAACCGTTATTGGTGTAAGCACTTGGGAATTGGGAAATGCATAGAAAATGCGAAATTAGTTTTTTAAATTCAAAAACTATATTTATAGTTTTCAAAAAATCTGAAAAAGAAAACTAGACATTATCAATGATATATCCTACAAACATGAATCACAATGAGAAATTCTTTATATTATGGCTACAGAAAAATAATAAATCTGATAAAACATGAAGATTTGAAAATATGCATACTCAGATCTGCACTTTTGTTATTTTTGTGCAGCTCAAAATACAAAGTATTAGAATTGACTTTTTGCAGGTTTGTGGGATACATCATTGGCTACATCCTCCTAAAGATAATTTTTTATTTTTTTAAATAATTGCCATCACTAGAACTCGGGAGGGAAAAATCTTGTGCATATAAAATCAATTGATGTATATTGATTGAATAACTGAAACATGTTTTTTTGAAGTTTAATTTTACACAAAATTGGTTGTATTTAGTAATAGCGTTAGAGTGGGAGAGCATTGGGTGAGAAAAGGTGGGAAACGAGGTCCACTATCCGGAAAGTGTCTTAGACACATGGCACCAGTGCTCCATTTACTTTCAGATTTTTGAAAATTTCAAAACCCCACGCTTCTATGTCTCCAAATATTATGGCGTTAGATATATATATAGGAAGAAAGAACTAAAAAGTTCCGTTAAAAAATATGTTGTATTTTGGGAAATACAAAAAAAATTATGACAAAATGATATATTATTTTTAATACTATTTACTATCTGTATTTTTTCTTTTTATATCTCCCAAAATAGGAAGTTTTTTACAGGACTTTTTTTACGTACAGTCCTCCCGTATTTCCATCTATATATTTAACATCATAATTTTTTAAAACATAGAAGTACGAGGTTTTCAGATTTTCAAAAATCTGAAAGTGATTGGAGCACTAGTGCTCATGTGCACAAAATCCCTTCCACTACCCGCCTATAAAGGCTATTTGGCGGTTATACCACGTGCAAACATGACCTCCATCATTAGCGTGCCTTGATTTGCAGGATTTTTATAATAACAAAACAAAAACGTAGAGAACATGGGAACACATGGTACCCACTCCGTCCAAGTTAATTAAGCATATTTTGAAATACACGTGCGAAGGCAAAGGAGTAGCCTCGATGCTAAACTGCCATTTCAGCCCGTCCTCATCTGAGTGGGGAAGATGTTATCTACTTCATCTGTTTCAAAGTACAAGACGGTTTGGTAGACTAAAATAGTTTATAAAATGTCTTATAATTTGAAATAGAGGTAGTAGTTGAGTATGCTAAAACGGCCCTGCCTGTAAAAGTCCCACGACTTAGAGCATGTATAACCCAAGGTGCTTAAGTACCGGTGCTTAAAGAGAGAGAGTGCCGCCACGTGACGAAGCACCTAACTAAAGTTTGTTTACTCCAACGCTAGATGCTCTACTTTGGTGCTTCGATCACAAGCATGTCTCGTTAGCATCCAGCTCAAGCATCCCTGAGTTCCAGTCCGTAGCAATACAGAAGATTAAAAAATGGAAAATGATATGATTCCCCCGGGGGATCCCGTCGTCGCGTCCTCCTGGTCCGGAACCGTTCGATCTGTTCTGATCCGACCGTTATTTTTGCGCCACGGGCCCTCTTTTTTGCGGTTGCTACACCCCTCCGGGATATACGGGTCGGGCCTTCCTTTCTTCCTCGCACGATTCTAACCGCGGAGGCGACGGAGAGGCGACCGAGGAGGCGATCGCGCCGCGCCGCCGCGCCGTCGCCGAAGCCTTCATCGTCGACTGCCGCGCGACCGCTGCCGAGTGCCGACCGCTGTCGACCCCGGTTCGTGCTCGTCTGGCTCTGCTCCCTCTCTCCTCTCTCCTCTCTAATCTCTCTCCTCTGTTTGCTCCCGCAGAGAAACTCCTGAACGCCGCCGTCCGGTTCATCCTCGCCCGCCGCCGACCGCTGCCGAGCGCCGCCGCCCATCCTCGGTTTGTGCCGCCGTCCTCCCCTCTCTAACCTCCCCTCTGTAACCTCCCCTCTCTAACCTCCTCTCCCTCTCTGATTTTGCGCAGGAACCCTAGGTGGCAGGAGGTGATGGGACCGCCGCCGCAGACGAGCGATGCGGCAGGAGGGAGCACCTCCGGCGGCGCGAACGTTGAGGTGATGACCCGGCGGCAGCCGCCGTTCTCTACTCGCTTCCATTTTTTGCTATTTTGCTATGGGGATTTTTGCTACTTGCTACTCTGTGTTTTGCTACTCAATAGCATGATTAGTGCTCTGTGTTATACTCATATTTGCTACTCTATGGGGATTAGTACTCTATGTTTTGCTAAACATTCAGATAGTTATAAGTGCCAAGCTACTGTGTTGTGCCAAGCTACTGTGTTGTGTTCATACTCCACATTGCTTGCTCAAATGTATTCATACTCCACATTGCTACTTGCTACTGTGTTGTGCCAAGCTACTGTGTTGCTAATCCTAGATAGGAGGAAGATTTGCTAGTCCTTCCTAGCAAGCTACTGTGTTGATTAGTACACTTGTTGATTAGTACTAGGAGTATGATTAGAACTAGGATTTGCTAGTCCAGTAGTTTTGCTACTTGTGCATTGATCCCAGTAGTTGCTACTCTAGTGTATATGTTTGCTACTTTAGTTCATTTTTTTGCTACTCTAGTATGATATAGTGTACTGGGATTTGCTACTCTAGTATGATATAGTGTATATCCCAGTAGTTGCTACTCTAGTATGATATAGTGTACTGGGATTTGCTACTTGCTACTGGGATTTGCTACTGCAGTAGCATGATTAGTACTAGGATTAGTGCTAGGACTATGATTAGTACTAGGATTTGCTATTCCCGTAGTTTTGCTACTTGTGCATTATGATTTTGATCCCAGTAGTATGATTGGTAATCCCAGCAGTTTTGCTACTTGTGCATTTTTTGTAATCCCAGTAGTATGATTAGTAGCCCAATGTTTAGTAGTTTTGCTATAACCATACATGTTTCTATTTTGCTTTTGCTGCAGGTTGCTGCTGTTGATAAGAGCAAAAAGGGAAAAAAGGTTGTTGTGAGCCGCAAGAAAGTTGGCGAGGGAGCGAGTAATGTCAAGGAGGATATTTGGATGTCGAAGGACCGTTTCGGTGCCAAGCGTTTGAGTATCCTTGCGGACAACCTTTCTCCAGCCAAGAAGCAGATTATTCAGTCAAAGAGTGCGTTTCGAGCATTGTTGAATGTTGCACAGTTTAGGATTCCTAATGAGCTTACGGATTTTGTTGCTTCACATACTTCTGCTCGTCTCCGTGAGTACAAGCTTCGGAAGAACCAGATGGTGTTTACCACGGATATGGTGAGGAAAGTGTTTGGAATCCGCTGCGGGAGCAAGCCTATTGATCTTTCTATTGCTGGAGGTGCAGAGCTTGATGATATTCGAGCCCTCTACCATGGTGGGAAGAAGAGGGCAGAGTTAGCAACTGCTGTCAATATCTTGAAGAATTGTCTTGTCTGGATGAGGAAACCATCATTCGCACTTGGGATCTTGTTTCCACAGCCCTTGTTGTTGCTCCAAAAAGCTCAAACCATGTTAACTTGGAATATGTTGGTCTCATGGCTGACCCAACCAAAACAGATGAGTATGCTTGGGATGAGCATTTGTTGGGTTTGTTGATGCAAACTGTGAGCAATATTCAGAAGAAGAAGAAGAAGCAAGCACATGTTCTTCCAAAGGACTGTAGCAAATTTGAGTTTTGGATAACTGGCCCATTCATTCTTCTTGGTGTAAGTTATCTCCCATCTTTTATATTTGTTTGTAGCGGTTTACAGCGTTTGTTTTGCTACTACTAACTTTAATTGGCCTCTTTTTGTAGATTGCTTATATGGATCATTTGGATTTCCCACCCTGCGATCACACTTTTGACAAGTCATTGCCTAGAGTATGCTCTGTCAAGACCAGTGACTTCACTTTTGTTGTACAACATGACTCGGATAGGAAGATTTTATCGAACAAAACTGTTTTCGGCAGGCGAGATGTAATGTTCTTTCCAGCACCACAAACATTCTATTCTTTCGTTAATCCTCTTAATGTTAACATTACTTTTTATTGTGTGTAGTTCCTCCCATTGTCTGCAACACCTTATGGTACTGCTCCTGGTTATGATGATTTCAACAAACCTGCTCCAGTGGAAGATGTTGATGTTAATCCTTCTGCTTCATTGAATGAATGGCTAAATTTCCCTAGCAGCCAGGATTTGCAGGTATGAAATTGCTACTGAACTGTTTTTTGATTGCTACTTCAGTGCATTTGATTTTGCTACTTAGCTACATTGCTCTGCTACCTCTTTTTGCAATCAGTGAACATGTATTATAGGTTCTGCTACTTTAGTGTACAGGTTTTGCTACTTCAGTTTACAGGTTCTGCTACTTTAGTGTTTTGGTTTTGCTACTTCAGTTTACAGGTTTTGCTACTTTAGTGTATAGGTTCTGCTACTTCAGTTTACTGGTTTTGCTACTTCAGTTTACAGGTTTTGCTACTTTAGTGTATAGGTTCTGCTACTTTAGTTTACAGGTCTTGCTACTTTAGTGTATAGGTTTTGCTACTTGATTTCTGAGTTACGCTACTTGATTTCTGAGTTACGCTACTTTAGTGTTTTGGTTTTGCTACTTTAGTTTACAGGTTTTGCTACTTTAGTGTTTACAGGCTTTATGAATTTGCTACTCCTTATGCGTTAGCCTCGGTGTTAGGGTACCGAGGCGGAGTCGCCGTCGACGCGATAGCGGCTTAGAATTTCATCATTTATCTTGTTTCTGGTTTACTAACTTGCTTCTAATGTTTGCTAACAGGTTCCCGCTCGTTTCAAAACATTGTATGAGAAGCACAAGGCTATTTTTGAAGCAGATGTTGATGTGACAATGAAGAACCTTTCTGCTGGATTGAAGCGCATGCAGGCTCAACGCATGGCTGCCCTTTTGGTTGATGTTGAATCATCAAGTAAAGAAGAAGAAGCTGGACCAAGTGTTGTTTTTCCAACCAAAAGTACAGCAGATGATGATGATCAGCTGCAGGATGATGATGGTTCAGAAACTGAGGATGATGAGAAGGAGCCCGAGGACCATGGTGTTGATGCAGCTGCTGCTAAGGATACTGATGGTGATGTAGATGATGTTGTGGAGAAAGGTGGTGCTGCAGATGCTTCTATGGAGCAAGGTGGTCCTGTAGCAACAAAACATGCCGATGCTCCTCAAGCAGCAATAATCATTGATTCTATGAGCAAGGGAGCTGATGCTACTGAGCAGCCGGATGTTGTTAGCCCTGACAGGTCTCCAATTCACAGCCCCAGGAAGGATATTTCTGATGAAGCTTGGGCCAATGCTCCGGACAAACCCCCGTTTGATCTTTTCGAGCCTGGGACCGATGAGTATGCAGAGTTTTGCATTTCACAGTCTCTCCCACCTTCCTGTGATGCCCCAACCGGTGCCGTGACCACTGCCTCTGATGCCTCTGAGAGTATTCCAGCATCACCTTCCACTTTGGTCGATCTTGCACCTTTCGGCTCTACTGAGCCTGCGACACATGCTGTTCTCATTGCACCTGGTATGAACATTTTATTGTAGTTTCTTAGATATGCTTCCGGTTGTTTGCTTCTTAGATATGCTTCCGCTTGTTTGCTTAAGACACAATTGTTTTCTGTTTTTGCAGTTGTTGTTAACATTGAGTCAAGTGTTAAAGGAGATGGTAGCTCGGGTTTGTTGACACATGAGAAGAAGACAAGGTTTAAGAGGGCTGCCAAGGAGGATCTCACACCTCCAAAGTTGAAAAAGATGAAGGTCTCTGAAGATGTAGAACAAAAATACTCCACATTTGTGATGAATGGTCGGAAATTCAAGAGCCATCCGAAGGATAGGGCACCGTAAGTTTATGTTTTTTGCTACTCTGTAGTAATGTTTTTTGCTACCTTACATCTAGCTGATTGCTACATGTGTTAATGTGTTTTGCTACTTACTTTTTTCACTTGTAGGTTACAGTTTTCCATTTAATCTTCTACAGCTTGAACTACCTGCTACCTTATTTCATTTTTTTTGCTACTTTACATTGAACTGTTTGCTACTTTAGTTCATAGTTTTTACTACCTGCTACCTTAGTTCATTCATTTTGCTACTGTGCATTGAACTGTTTGCTACTTTAGTGCATAGTTTTTGCTACTGTACATTGCACTGTTTGCTACTTTAGTGCATAGTTTTTGCTACTGTACATTGAACTTTTTGCTACTTTAGTTTACAGGTTTTGCTAATGTACATTGAACTTTTTGCTACTTTAGTTTACAGGTTTTGCTACTTTACATTGAACTGTTTGCTACTTTAGTTTATTGTTTTTGCTACTTTACATTGAACTGTTTGCTACTTTATGTATAACTATCTGCTACATGTGCATTCCTTTGTGCAGGCCAGTTTTTGTGGAGATTGGGCGGTATTATTGTTGCTACAGAACTTTCCAAACATCGCTTCGGCCGCGCCAAAATCTAGATAGTGAGTTGATGAATGTTTGGATTGAGAAATTTAACCATGAGTCGGACATTGTTTGCAAGAAAAGTGCACGGCAGAAGAGGAAGTACGCTTTCACGCAGCACTTTGTGGTAAGTCACACTTTTCTTGATCTTTTACTTGCTCAATATGCATATGACAGGTACTCTGCTAGCATTTCCCTACCTTTTGTGTGCTTGCTGAACCAATATAGATAGTAGCAAATTTTACTTGCTTTTTCTGCTGCCTCATACTACTTTTTATCCTCAACACAAAACAGGAGAAGCTTATTGTTGATCCAAAAGCATTCAATGCTAAAGCATGTATGGATGAGTTGAAAGAGCAGAATGCAAAGTTCAAGATTTTCAAGTGTGACCTTGTGAGATAACATCCTTGCTTCCTATCTTGTTCATGTTTGCTTTCTATTACAAGATGCTAAATATTAATTCATGTTTGAATGTAGCTATACTTTTCTATTGTGAAGTTCAACCATTGGGCAGTTCCCTGTATCAACCTAGTAGCAAAGCAGATGCATATTTTTGATTCAATGAAAGGGTCCAAAAATGCTAGTGTGATGGATGATTGTGCACGTAATCTGGTTAGTAATCCAGCTATACTTGTTCATTGTGTTTGCTACATTTATAGTAGGGCCTTTTTTTTGCTGCATATCATTAACCATGTAGTGTGTTTGCTTTGTTTTCCAGTTCGCAAACTTTGCAATTCTTGTGAAGCAATCAAAACTAGCAGACAATATCAACTTCGACACTTACCTGCTAACCAATCCTGATCACCCACAACAAACTACCATGTAAGATTTTGCTCACCTTTTTTCAATCCTTGTCCTGATCACTAGTTTCAACTTTTGCTATTGTTTTTTAATTGCTACCTAAGTTTACAACTCTTGCTACTTTAGCTTCCTACACTTGCTACATCAGTTTCTGCTTGTTTTTTACTAATCTATCTGTTTGTTTTTTGACAGATTTGATTGTGGATTCTTCAGCATGCTCTTCATGGATAGCTTCACCGGCAAGGTCATGGCAGAGTTCGACAACAATGCTATACCAATTCTAAGGAAACTTCTTGCATCTGATCTGATTGAGGCAAGGCAAAACAAAGGATCATTGCTACAGCTGATGGAAGAAGAGTTACAGAAGAAGCGTAGTTAGGTTGAAACTAATGTAATCGTTGAAACTGATGTCGTCCTTGTGATCTTATTTTGCACTTTGTAATGGTTCAAACTGATGTAATCGTGGATGTGTTCGTTGCTGCAGCATCTATGGATTATCTTTTGTGGATAGGTTATGTTGGATGGATAAGTGCTACATGTTTGGAATGGAAGATTTTGAAATTTGGAATGTTGATTATTGTCTTCTGAAGCTTCAAATAGTGTGATTGCTTTGATAAGTTCTGTACATGCTACACACATGCTGCATAAATGCTAAAAATGAGTATTTACCTAGACATGCTGTCAATTTTTTTTGGCCACCCCAGGTTTTAATTTGCTACATCTGTGTAGTCATATTGCTACATGCATAGAAATGGTGTGCTACCCAGGTGTACAAGATTTGCTACTAGGTTTAATGTAGCAAATATACCTATGACATTCATTCATAAGAACAAGTTTTGTCTATGGTAGCAATTTTATATACAAAATGCAGGCTGTATGCTCCAAAGTGGAAATATTTTTGCTACCAGCAATATTCTGTCATATCACAAAATTCATATCTTGCATCAAGATGATGCTACATCTATACTGTATGTATGCTACATAGTAATGACAAAAATGCTACTCTCTGGTAGTACATGTAGTTTCAACTCTATAGTTTCAACTCTATTTTCGCAGCATTCCCCGCAATCAGTGCTTCCATGGATACACATTGTTTGACGGTGTGACCTTCTTCATTGCAGTATGGGCATTTTTGCTTTCTTGGCTTCTTCTTCTTCGGCGTTGCATCAGTTTGCTTCTTCTTTGTCTCTTGAGCTTTTTTCCTTCTCTTGGCATTTGCTTCATCACGAAGCTCAACCAATGGTTTGTTACGCTTTGACTTCTCGGTTGGTCTTCCTTTTGGCTTTACCCTCTCAGGGTTCTTGAGCGTGCTACTCGGAGCATCATTATGTTCTTCTTCTTGTCGTTGATTGTTTACACCATGCTGTGGAGGAATACTTTGCTCTTGTAGCAAAATTTCTGGCCCTCCTCCTTGCTGCTCTACTTCTTGCTCCTGTGTAGCATGTCGTGTGTTCCTCATATTTGCTACAAGACGCTTCGCATCATCAATCATCTTTGAAACAGCAACATATGTTTCATCAGTGAAGCAAGCATCCGAAGCGAGTTCATTCATCTTTCTGCACAATGCATTGTACTTGAGAGTATTGGTTCCTGGGATCCCAAATCTGATGGTATTTGTCCCGGGATCAGGTGCAGGCATTGTTGCTGCAGACCATCTTCGTAGCATGTATCTCTCTGGAATTTGCTGGACATTCAAGTGCACCATCACCCTCACTATGTGCGGGCATATAAGGCCACACATCTCAAATGTGTTGCATCCGCACTTGTAGCACTCATCATCTAACTTGACTTGCACCTGGTAGGTTTTGACACCATAACCAGGGTTTGGAATGAGATCAAAGCACATGCCTTCACCCTCAACCTGCATTGGATAAAACCTGGTAGATTTCTCAAACATCTTTTGGAATCTTGTAAAGATCTCCCTTGTGTAGAACTCCAGCCCCTGCTTTTCAATGTTGTAGCTGCAAAATAAGGTTTGTTTTTGCTGACTGTCAGGTTGGTGCTACATCAGGTGTTACATTATGCTACAACAGTTTAAAAAATCTGCTACCACAGAAATAAAAAAATGCTACTTGGGAAAATCTGTCTGTAAAGAGAAAATCTCACCTTCCCCATAGTGGTGCTGTTGTTGTATCCATTGTGAATGCTGCATTGTCTTCTCTGTCTAGCATCAGGTTTTGGCACAACTCGTATTGCTGCACGAAGTTCCAAACCGAGCCACTTGGGCGAACTAAAGTTTTAAATCGAGTTGAGGCCTTGGATCTTCCTGTTGTGCTTGTGAAGGGAAAGAAACTTTGTCTGAAGTACACAGGTGCCCACATTTTTCTACTCTTCCACATGTTCTGCAAATGAGTGTTCTCAGCCATAGCAAAAGTTTCCAACATATGCTGCCAGCATATCTCAAATTCTGCTACGGTGTCCGTGCTATAGATGCATGAGTAGAATGCTGCAGCAAAAGGGCTACCTTCTCTCAAGTGAGGTCCAAGCTTTGTTCTTGCTAATCGTAGCACATGGAAGATGCAGCATCTGTGGACCGAATCAGGATATATGTTTGAAATTGCTTGGTCTTGGTCTGTCATGATATGGTCTGGCGCCAAACCGTTCATTGCTTCCTTAAGTTTGGTGAATACCCAACTGAATGTTTCTGATGTTTCATCAGGTAGCAAAGCACAGCCCAACACAATTGTATGTGTGTGGTTGTTGATGCCCACAAGTGGAGCAAAAGGCATGTTGTACTTGTTGGTACAAAATGTAGTGTCGAAAAACACCGAGTCCTTGTATTTGGGGTACAAGGCCCTTGTCCTGCCATCCACCCAAAAGAGAGCTCTCACAGCATTGTTTTCATCCACTTGCTTATCAAAGAAGAATGTAGGGCTTTCTGCTTGTCTCCTTTCAAAGTACTCAATAGTCATTGACATGTCTCGCAGCGAAACTTCCTCACGTAGCATAGTCCTTATGTTGGACACATCACGCTTCACAAAACCAAGGCACCTCGGGTCGCCTCCGTGCACACTTCCGAGGCATCCCATTATCTGAGCTGTGGTAATGTTTTGGTTGTGTAAAGTTTGGATGAACTGAAAGTCCTCCTCAGTAACCTTCCTATGAGACCGGTAGTACCGTCTTCTCCCAATTTGCTTCAGCAACTGGTGTGTGTGCTCTCCTTGAAATACCGTTACAGTCCATATTCCATTTCTCTTTCCAACGAGCATTCTAGCTTTACAATCATGCCGCAGCACCCTATTCTTCTGCCTCAAGTCTGCTACGTCCATTTTGAGTCCAGCTTGTTTGCTACGTGATTTCTGTGCACTGAAATTGCTCATGTCTATTGGACCTCCCTTAGTAGCATTTTTTGCTTCGTCTACTGGTTTTCCGGCATGGACACACTCAAAAACCCTACTAAGAATTGCATCTTTTGGGGCACCTCTTGCTGTGCTATACTTGGTGTTACCAATCCGTGTACCAAACCCGAGTTTGAAAGCATAGTCATTGTATACTTGCTTCGCAACTTCAAGGTCATCAAATGTCATGCCAACATATGGTACAAGAGGCTGCGAGCAAATCTCTTCACCACCTTCTTCATCAACAAATGAAGCATTGCTACTAGCTGCACTTTCTGCTCTTGTAGCAAATTTTTGTCCAAAGGTTCCTGCAGCAGATTGTGGTGGAGCAATCTCGTAATAAGATTGTGGTGGAGCAGCATATCCTTCAGGACCGTATTCATCAGCAGGCTGGTTGAGGTCGAATCCTCCCAGTATACTATCAGCAACAAACCCCTGCAATTTAAAAGAAAAAAGTTTAGTTGTAATTTTTTATGCACTGTCCAGTATACTATCAGCAAAGCATTGTAGCACATTGTCCAGATGTGCTAGATCACCCTAATTTCAATGTACAGTAGCACATTTTACCTACATTAATGTGCTAGATCACCCTAATTTGCTACAATGTAGCACCACATGTGCCCAAATTTTTTATGCACTGCAGCACATTGTCCAGCAAAGCATGTTGTAATTTTCCTTTTGCAACAATGTAGCACCCTAATCTATTTTGAGGTTTCCTGCTACCATGTAGCACAAACATATTTAGTACTCTGTGTTTTGGTACTTGCTACTTGCTACTCTGTTTTTTGCTACTTGCTACTCTGTGTTTTGCTACTCATGTCAAACAGATTGGCCCAGAAAACGGTTTGTAGCAAAACAGAGGGACAACAATGGTGGAAACCTAATCTAGAGCTTACCGATGGTGCTGGAGGTTCTTCCTCGGGATTTTGATTGAAAAACACTGGAGGATTTGTGTGCTTGGCTAGATTAGGTTGCTGCGCTCGATTGGAGACATCGTCGTTGGCCGAATCGGAGCGCCGCCGGGTGAGAGGATTTGATCCCCCACTAGAAGCTACGATTGGCGGCGGGATAAGGTGGTGAGGCTGACCAGGAGGGGGGTAGAGTATGGTCCCTCGAATATGGCTCATCTCCGGCGGCCGGTGAAGGAGATCGACGGTGCAGACTCCTCCGTCGTCCTCGCGGGCGCCGCACGCGCGACTCCCAGCTGGTCAGCCTCTGTTTTGCTACTCTGAAACGGTTTTTGCTGCGACGTAGCAAAAGCGGGGGTGGAGGAGGTCGACGGGTTGATCATACGGTTTAGAAGTTTTGATCGGACGGCTCCGGACCCGGGGGATCGGGGGCAAATATCCCCCGGGGGACGCGTAGCGCGCGCCTTAAAAAATCCGTCTAGAGCCAATTTAGCTTGCTCAGTACCTCGGCCATTCCGGCACGCAGCCGTCCACCACTCGAACAACGTCGAACTCATGTTCCTCACGGCGGTCAGCCGCCCAGGCGCCCAGCCTTGCGAGCAAGCCGCTCTCTACTCTCTAGGACCGCTTTCTACCTCACGGGCCTCTCTCTACAAACTCTGATTCCTTAACGTTTTACTACCACGTAGTCAGCTCACCTCTGCCAAGATACAAAGCCGGCGGAGAAAGAAAACGCAAGCACCGGACAGGCACTATGCAGTCGTGTATGTAAAAAAAGGAGCAGTTACTTACTTTAGCACCGACTAGGCACCGAAGCCAAACTAGGCACTCTTCCCCCTCCTTAAGCACCGTACGATTCCAACCTGGCAAAAAAAACCCGGTTTTCTTCTTAAGCACTCAGGATAAGCACTTGTACGTGCTCTAAAACACACGACCCCATGACCTAGCCTGGCCAAAAAATTCTCAGCCAGCAGACCCCATGACCTAGCCTGGCCAGTAAAATCTTTTACAGTGGCCCCAAAACACACGACCGCTATATGTAGCGTGCGGAGGAGCGGTTGCGGGTGCAAACCCCTTACTTTCCCCACCGCTCATCCGCCGCTCTGTGTCGCCAAATCCACCCTTCGCCGACCGAATTCACAAGCGGAAGCAGCATATCCGGCCTCCCAACCACGTGATGTCGCTGATACGAGGCACAATCAGAGTGGGGGCGGCTGTTGCGGCCGCGACGGAAGCGCGGGCATCGGCGGTAACAACCAGCATTGCGGAGAGCTCTTAGCTGAAGAGCGAGTGCTGGAGGGGACGAAGAAGAGAGCGGCCTGACAGTGGACCAACCCTGGCTTGACCTCGCCTTTGTCCTTCCGTGCGTACGCCACAACCATCCCTATGGAGGGGTACACGACGAGGAAGGCGGAGCTCGCCAAGCACGTGGGTCGTGTCATCTGGCCTCTTTCAGGCCTCGTGGCCTCTCTCATGTGTTTCCAGTTCCCAATGTCTTTGTTCCGATGAAAAACTTTCATAATATTTTTTCCCGAAATAATTGGTGTCCATAAATTATCTGAAATATCAAATACGAAAAATGAGGTTTTTTGCCTCCTAGAAATTAATTACCAAAATAAAGGACTTTATAGGAAAGTCCCCTAAATCATCTAAAAAGGTATAAATAGTGATGTATGAATGCAAATAGCAATAGAAACTAGTCCTATATGTGAAAAAACCAAAAAATCCACAATCTTGAACAATAAATGCATGATCTGATAGGTATACAAAGGAAACCTTAACTCTAATCCATCATTCGTAGCTAGTTAAATCGAGCCAGGAGAGACCACAAAGAAGGCAACAATCCATCACGTAGTGGCCCCAATCTGACCCCGATGGTACTAATCAAAATTTCGAACCCTGGCACACTGGTTAACTAATCAGATCTACAATGCATGGCATCTCCACAATCCATCGACACGCCATGTACATGCAGATCTACAAAGGGAAATCTTAGAGTTGGGCTTATCGCAATTAATGAGTGGTCGAGCATGAAGTCGAGGTGCTGCTACACATGGATTTTACGATGTGTTCCAGCCAATCTAGCGATCGAGGATGCCGTCTGGATCTTCCTTGCGCCATCGGAAAGGATGAGTTGGTGGTGCTGGAACCGCCGCCATGATTTGATAGGGGTGAGACGAGGGATATCGGGCGATGAGGGATTTATGGCGCGTGTCGACGAAGAGATACAACCATCTCTCCTTCCCCATCCTTGTGGCCGAGTCGGCATGTTGAGCTCTCCTGGGCCTGGCTCCACGAGAACTACTAATTCAGTAGTCCGTAGCGGGCCTGGCTAGGGGTGCTATGAGGTGCATGTGCGGGACACGATGTGGAGGGAGCCCTGGCAACTCATCAGGCTGAATTCTTCTTCCTACGGCCTGGCTGATGGTGGTCACTAGTAGATACAGGTCTTTCATTCAGAGCATTAGTCCTAGTTCGTAACACAACTAGGACTAATGCTCCGGTCCCAACGGCTAGAAACCCCTACAGGGTATGACGACCTCTAGTTCCGATTTGAACGGAACCTTTAGTCACGGTTGGAGACATCAACCGGGACTAAAGGGTTTCTCGCAGGCTGTGGCCGGCGCTAGAACCTTTAGTACGGGTTGGTTTCTCCAACTAGGACTAATGATAGAGCTTTAGTACCGATTGGTGTCTCCAACCGATACTAATGTTATTCCTATATCATCTTCCTCCCTGTCCCGAGACGCACTCCATTTCGAAGCTGCTTCTCCTCTATGTTTCCTCCTTTGAGCTCGATTTCACCCTATTTTTTATAAGATTTGTCAAGATTTGGTGGCGCCCCATCTTTCCAAGGGTTCTAAAAGGTAAACAGCTTCATCTTTTCTTCTTTCATTGCTAGTTTAGCTCATTTCATGCTCTAGAAGTAGAGGGATTTGTAACCACTTCATCTTCAAATTCCGGATGGATATAAACAAAATAACATCATCATTCGTAACCCACAAATCCCTCTACTTGATGTGTCTACAACCAACCAGGACTAAAGATCCACCAACCAGGACTAAAGATGGAGTAGAAAGTTTTTAAATCAGTGCATAGTTTTTAAAGATGGAGTAGCAATTTTTGACTGGTACTAATTTTAGCATCTTGATTGTGTTTGCTGTACTTATATATTGCAGATGTGTAGTAATGTATTAAACCTTTTATGTAACCATGTTCGATATGAACTAGCACTCACTAGGAAGTTGTTGATTCATAAGGGAGAGATAGTATTGCAATTCACTATGGCAAGTTAAGATTATTCCCTCTCCTTGTGTGTCATACTGAGGTCTACCTGCTGGCCAACAGTAGCCATTGCTTTCTCATAACAAATCCCATTCATCAGCTGAAACCTCTGCAGTGGCTTCCTCACAGTTATCCAATATCTGAAACCTTTGTAGTAGCTTCATCAACTGAATACAACAACATCTTCATAGTTCGGGAGAGTTGCAGAATCGCAAAATGAATTTGGGTTAGAATCTGCGAAAAGATTTGAGTTAACCCATTTTTAATTAAAAATGGCAAAATGATTAATAGTTTGAGTAGTTAAAATAATAATTTTAGAAAACATAAAATGGTTTTGGATTAATTATTCAAATTCAAACACTTTTCATGTTGGAAGTTTTGTCAGATTCAAAAATATGCAAAAGATATGAATTTATGCATTTTCTAATTCAAAATGGCAAAATGGTTGATACTTTGAGTAGTTGGAATAATAATTTTAGAAAACAGAAAATGGTTTTGGATTAGTTATTTTAATTCAAATACTTTTCATGTTGAAAGTTTTGTCATATTCGAATATATGCAAAAGATATGAATTAATGCATTTTTAATTGAAAATTGCAAAATGGTTAATAGTTTGAGTAGTTTTTTTTGACAAAAACAGTAGGGAAGTCCCCTATTGTGTTATTTTATAAATTTTATAATATACAAAAGATTGAGCCAGACTCAATCAATGTTACAGATGGTTACATTCATAACGTGTCAAGCCACTCTTGCATACCTTCCTTGAGACTAGGTTTAGCTCTATGTATAGTCAAGGTGAAGGTTGCTTTAAAAAAAGAAATACATCTAGTGATGGAGGGATATAGATCCCTAAAAATATAGCCATTTCTTTGCTCCCATATACTCTAGCACCCAGTGATGATAACTTCCATAAGAAAATTGGGACTGAATCTATTTCTAGCATCATTGATCATCGGATGAATCTCCATATCTGTGTTCCATTCAAGTCCCAAGGCCCACCAGAACCCTTGGCTGAAGCTGCATTCAAAAAATAGATGCAGCAGGGTTTCCTGAGGACAGGTGTCACATATTACACAATCATTGAATTCCACAAAGAAGTTTTTTCTTGTCATTAAGTCCTTGGTGTTTAATCACTTATTCAGTAGCAGCCAAGCAAAAAATTTGTGTCTTGGTAGATAACATGATTTCCAAATATCCAGAATGGGTTTTGGTGTTGGGTGAGCCCCAATGAGTGCTCTGTAGATATTTCTGGTTTTGAAAGTCTCCCCCAGGAAAAATACCATGAATCATGATCGTCTGTGTGGTTTATGCTTCTGATGTTCTCCAACATATCAGTAAATATCTCATGAGCAATAATGGATAAGGGGAGTTGAAAAAGTTCATAGAAATCATTATCAGCTGCAGAGATGGCTTTGGCCATGGTCAAAGTATCATTGTGGCAGAAAGAGTGTAGGTGAGGGTATCTATCTTCAAAACATTCACCTTTCCATAGATCCTTCCATAGTAGCATAGTTTTTCCATTGCCAATTTTGCAAAGAGTCGATCTGTAAATATCCACATAATTCATACAATCTCTCCACCAGAATGATCCAATATGATTCATTGAATGTGGGGCAGAATCACCTTGATAGTAGGCTTTCCAAATAAGATCAACCCATGGTATATCAGCCCTGTTGTAAAATTTATGAATATTCTTCAGTAAAAGGGCCTGATTTTGTACTCTGAGGTTTATGACACCTAAACCTCCTTGTTCCTTTGGTCTACATACCAAATCCCATTTAGCAAGACATTTGCCATGTTTGTGGATATCTTTTCCTGCCCAGAGGAATTGTCTGCCACCCTTTTCAAAATGGGTAAAAATTGTTAAAGGGACTTTGAAAGAACACATAGCATGGATGAGCATAGAATTCAATATAGAGTTCAGTAATGTGAGTCTTCCAGTATATGACATGAGAGAAGATAGTCCAGGTAGTCTTCTGTCAAATTTGGAAACAATGGGCATCAAGCTATCAATAGATGGTCTTGTGGTACCAAGAGGGAGACCCAGGTAAGTGAAAGGTAAACTCTCCAATTTGCATCCAAAATTAGATGCCAGTTGACATGCAAATTCCACTGTTATATTGATAGGTACCAGAGTAGATTTGTCATAATTTACCTTGAGCCCTGTCATATTGCTGAATTGTTGGAGTCTGTTCTTGAGGTTATTAAGTTGTAAACTATCAACAGGCATAATTAGCAGGGTGTCATCAGCATATTGAATAATTGGATATTTTTGCCCATAATCATTATCAAGTGGCAGGCTGATTTCATTTCTGTGCCAGGCATCATTGACAATTTCCTGTAATAATTCAGCTGTGCAGACAAATAGAAGGGGGGATAGGGGGTCTCCTTGTCTGACACCTCTTTTGCAGCATATTTTTTTCCTTGGGACACCATTCAGTAACACTGAGGTGGATGCATAGTACAATATAGATCTTACCAGGGAAATCCATTTGGGGCCAAAACCTTTGGCATTCAGCATATTAATAATTGCATTATATTCAATCTTGTCAAATGCTTTCTCATAATCAATCTTCAGAATAATAATTGGCTTCTTTGACACATGGCAGATGTGAAGATATTCAAAATCCCATCCTAGACAATCATGGATATTTTTCCCTTTAATAAAGCCATATTGATTGTTATGTATAATGGGTTTGATAACCTTCTGGAGTCTATTAGCCATTATCTTGGTGATGAATTTAAGTGGAAGACTAACTAGAGAAATGGGTCTGTAGTCATTCATGGTCTCAGGATCATTTATCTTGGGGATGAGAGTAATAAAGGCAGTGTTGATGGCACTCAAATTTACTGATTCATCATAGAACTCCTGTACCAGTTTTACAAAATCATCTTTGATAATATGCCAACATTTCTTAAGGAATTTACCATTGAATCCATCAGGACCAGGTGCTTTATCAGAAGGAAAATCATTGATCACAGAATCAATCTCATCATTTGTGAATGGAGCATCCAGGTGAAGAAGATTATGAGGTGAAATCAAGTCATCAAGGTTGATGTCATTAGTAATGTTTTCACTTGTGCCTAGTCTGTGTTTGTAAGATTGCCAGATTGCAGCAGCTTTAAGTTCATGCTCGGTCAAAATCAAATTGTCCTCAGACTTGATATGGGTGATGAGATTTCTCCTGAAGCTCTGGGTAGCCACAACATGGAAAAATCTGGTGTTCTCATCTCCCAATTTGGCCCATCTGATTTTAGCTCTGCTTTTCCAATATATTCTTTTAGCCTCCAGGAGCTTATTGGTATGATCCATCAAAATCTTTTTAAAATTCTTCTCATGTAGAGCAAGTGGTCTCTGATCCTCTATTCCCTCCAGTAATGCCAGGATAAATGTGCAGTTCTCAATAGTCTGATTTAGGTTTGAATGCTTTTTGCACCATTTTTTAAGTCCAGCTCTAAGATGCTTGAATTTGCAGTTGATAGCAAGTGCAGTATCACTGATATATGGAGCTGAGTTCCAGAGGGTATTCACAGTATCATAGAAACCATCATATTCCAGCCAGTGGTTCTCAAATCTGAATAATTGTGCTTTAGGAATAGAAGTGCCCACTTGGATACTGATGGGAGTATGATCAGAGCCAATTCTGGAGAGTGGAAGAGCCATAGTGTTGGGGAAAGTTGTGGTCCATAAAGGACATGTAAAAATCCAATCCAGCTTTTCAAGAAGAGGGGGGTCTTGCATGTTACTCCAGGTGAATGCTTTTCCTTTCAGTGGTACTTCCACAAGGTCATGAGATTGGATGACATTGTTGAAGAGCATCATATTATGAGCATCCCCACCTTCTCTGTTTCTATCGTCAGGGCTTCTAATGAGGTTGAAATCACCCACTAGCATCCAGAATGGGTAATTGGAGGTATCAATATTATGCATCCAATTGAAAAATTCAGCTCTGTGTTCATTGTGTGCAGGCCCATAAATATTGGTCAAGATCCAGGTGATACTAGAGTGTTTGCATGTAAGAGCCATAGTTATATGGAATTTCGATTGACTAAGAAGCTCTCCAGAAAAAGGCTACCATTCCAGATAGTAATTAATCCTCCAGAATTACCAAGTGAAGGAGAAAATGCAAAGTGAGAAAATCTCCTGGGACAGAATTTCCTTAAATAGGAGTGTTCAAAATCTTCCCTTTTAGTTTCTTGGAGGCAGATAATATCACAATTGCTAGAATTGACTTTTTCTCTAAGTTGATCATGTCTTAGCTCAGAATTGATGCCTCTAACATTCGAGTCAAGAATCATCCAGTTCCTATTCATAATTGAACATGTGAGGGTTCCACAGGTTCTGATCAACATAGTTAATCAGGTATTTATTGGGGACAATGGCGTAGCGTATGAAAGTATAAAAAGCATCTTGGACCCAGATTGAAAATCCCACAAAGGTGTTGATGATGTAAATAACATAACAGGGGATAAATAAACATCCAGGTACTTAAGCAGATATAGGGATATGGTTCTGCTCATCATGAGCAATAAAGAAGTGCTTATTACATGCCAGATAGTATCAAGTAGATGAAGTTTCAGAAACATAAAACAGTGTGTCATTAAACATATATGACACACATTATTACATGCAGAAGGGTGAGATGACATTAGCCACATTCAGAGAAGAGCTTGTCCTCTGAAATCTCACTAGGAGATATCATGCATTGGTTGATACCAATAGACTGGATGGTGTCAACAGGGAGGACAGGTGGAGGTGGAGCATCTTGGTCCATGATCACCACCTCATGAGGATGAGCTTTACTTTTGGCCACCTTCCTAGATTTGCCAGAGGCATTGATCAGAGATGAACATTCTTTCTCCTGGGCTTTATCTCAGCTTTGTTCTTGTATCCCTCGATTGGTTGGCAATCCTTTATCGCTGCCCGACAAAGAATACATCCTTTGGAGCCAGCAATTTGCGCTTGGCCACCAGGGAGATATTGTCTTCAATGGCAGCAGAAGATCCACCAATAGATGTATCCAGAGAGGTTTGCACATTATTGTCAGAAATTTCAGTGATGCAAACTGAAGAAGAGGCTGGAACATGAGGGGCAGTTGCATAAAGTTTCAGAAGACACTTCCTCTGTTTTCCATGCTCGGTATCCACATCAAGAATTTGGAATCCAGCACCATGGATACAAGTGATGTCAGCGTTGCCCAGAGTAGTGTGTGCATTCTTAACCATGTCAGTTAGCAGACCATGGATGGCATTGAATGAGTCCACAGCTTCCATCATTGGTTCAAATTCAGCAATATGATCAAATGTGTGATCGAGCCGGGACGGGTAGCAATCATTGGTTCAATGTCAGCAGCAGGTGCAGCATTTCCATATGGTATTACAACATTAGGTATCACAGGTGCAGCATTTGCAGGTTCTTCAGGAACATGATCATGGACCATGTCATCCCAGTGTCCACCAAATGGTTGGGGCATGGGGTGTGGGTTACCACCATCAGGTGGAAGAGGATCCTCATCACCACCAAGTCCACCAATCACTCTAGCCTGCAGAACATAAATTACCACAGTCCAGGAATGACCATGTCCTTCATCACTGGTATTGTTTCCAAGGACCAGGCTAATTGGGATTTCAAGCATGTATGGCACTCTAACTTAAACCAGAACTCTAGCTCTATTAGAATAATCTCTGTTCCAGACTAAGAATTTTCCAAATTCACTGACAGATTCTCTAACTTTATCAACTAGCCATGCATCTTGAGGGAAATTAACCATCATCAGCCAGACATCATGTGTAAAAGTCATGTTTCTATGGTTCAAACCTCTATTATGGGGGATCACCCTAAGAATACTGTCTCCAACAAAGAAAGGACTACGCTCAATAGCAGTATCCCTAGCACAAGTATCAAAGAACTGTACCAGAGCGGCACCCATGGCAGACCTGGAGAAATTGCGAATGTTGAGGCCGCGATCGTTGAAGTAGTTCCTGATAAGGTGTGCATCCACGGTGAACTGCTCAGGGTCAGATGGAGGTTCAAGGATGACAATGGCCATGTCATCGCACCGAAGCAGGGCATCTCCACTAAAAATGTGAAAACCCTGATGTCGGCGATGGATGTAGGGTTGGATGACTTCAGCTCCTGGTGGAAGGTGGGGGTAGGTTCGCAGGGTAGTTCGCCATTGTTGTGGAGGAGAGGGAGAGGTTGCAGGTGTGAGATTGCAGTGGCGACGATGGCGAGGAAAGAACAGGGCTTTCCAGGAGAGCGGAGGGGTCAAGGAGTACTGTTTCCGAAGTCGTAAGGACAAGCCCTCTTTCGGAGGAGATGATATGCTCAGGTCGTTTTTGTTTAATGCGATAAACCTGAGATTTTCTCAAACGGATATAACAATATTTCCTAATGTGTCCATATCCATAACAACATTTGCATCGAACTTGAGATGGGCATTCCCGGCTTGTGTGGCCCATTGCAAGGCATTTGGAGCAGATGGCGGTGGTGAGAGAGTATTGGGCTGGGTGAACCAGTGGGCTAAATCTCACAAGAGTTTGAGAGAAACTCTGGGCGGTAAGCTGGCGTCCGATCCGAGGAGATCGGATCACGTAGCATGTTGGCCGGCGATCTTGCCACGTAGGTTCTCCTCCGATGAGAGGCTAACGGCGTGGATTTGGCTCCGTTGAGACGTGATCTCCGGCGAGAAATCATGGTCCAGTCCAACTCTTGCTCATGAAACCAATCCGACGATTCTTTGATCCAATTCGGACCCCCATAACCCCACAGAGAGAAATAGCATTTAAATTCCGGGCATTCGAAGTATCTGAGTTTGTAGATCATGAAACCCACAGCTTTGGAGAATACTTCAAATTTAAAAGTCCGATCACGAATCAAGCTGACATGAAAACCAAATTTACTTCCACCAAGGCATGATTGAAGGGCAATGCAAACATTGTCTAGACCGAGACTAAAGATGGCTCGGCCAAAAGAGACCACAAGAGTAAAACCAGATCCAGGAGATGGGGATTGCACACGGGTGGAAAAGGAAGATCGAACCTGCAATTCAATTCCCATGCCATGAGAGAAATCCAGAGTATCACCAAGAGCACGAGGATCCATTGCATGGGGGACTTAGAAGGAATCGCCATGGATCGCCAGGAGGTGCGCCAGAGAGAGGGTGGGTGGGGTGGTCGCCATTTTGCATTTAATAGTTTGATTAGTTAAATAATAATTTTAGAGAAAAGAAAATGTTTTTGGATTATTTATTCAGATTCAAACACTTTTCATGTTAAAAGTTTTATCAGATTGGAAAATATACAAAAGATATGAATTAATGCATTTTAATTGTATTTTAAAAAACATAAAATTGTTGTTTTAGATTAGTTATTCAAATTCAAACATTTTTCATGTTAAAAGTTTTGTCAGATTCGAAAATATGCAAAAGTTATTCAAATTTATATTCAAAAACCTTTCAAATATCTAAAAGATGGAAGATTACAAAAAGGAAATTATTTTGGCACTAAAAAACAACCGGGACTAAAGGGGTGGGGCTCATGCGCGAAACGCGACGCCCTGAAATTCTCTTTAGTCCCGATTGGAGCCACCAACCGAGACTAAAGGCCACCCTTTAGTCCCGGTTCAGGACTAAAGGTGTGTGGATATAAATACCCACAGTACCACCACCCGTGCATCTTTAGTCCCGGTTCGAGCCATGAACCGGGACACTGTGCAAACAGGAGGAGAAGGATGAGCGCCGCCGCTGCCATTCATGGAGGATAAGGAGCAGCGCACCACCCCCGTGTCGCCCCAGCGCCACACCGAGCCCGTGCCCCCCGCCCAGGCACCACCGCTCGCCCCGCGCCGTCGTTAGTGGAGGAGCCCCGCACCGCCCCTCTGTCCTCGCCGCCTCCATGCGACGAGCTTGTTTTTTCTTTTTTAGTTAGGGTATTTAGATTATTAGGGTATTCTTAGTGAGAATTAATATTTAGGTATTGTTAATTAGTTAGAATATTTAGGTTATTATTAGAGTATTGTTAGTTAAAATATTTAGATTATTATCAGGGTATTGTTAGTTAGAATATTTAAATATTTTCATAAATTATTTAAAATGGCAAAACTTATTATAATCTTATAAAATTCATAACTAAATCATATTTAATGAGAAAAATATGAATAATATATCAAAATTCTCAGAAAAATGAGATCTACCTATTTAAGTTATAATCATGCATTGTTGGTCAACCTAAAACCCTACTTTATATAGAGGAACATTGAACTCCCTTTAGTACATGTGGGTTCAACGGTGTGCCTTTACCAGGGCCTCCACAGATAAGTTTTGCAACTAAAGTAATTTAGAAATGTTACGTTAATACTAACATTGTTTTATCTTTCTTCTGTATTAGTTAAGATATGGACTTCAGCGGCAGACACCGTGAGGACGAAATGTTTGATCTGATAGACATGGGTGTAACACATGACGGTGAACCAGATGGCAACTCACAATTTATGAATGAGTTCGGTGAGGGAATAGAGATAGAAACTTCAAGATACGAAGTACCAACAAACACTAATTGTGTTGACGGCTCACAAAATGTTGGAGCCTTAACAATGTTCGGCGAGGTATATTAAGCCGATGGTGATCACTAGATAGATGCACTAATTGATTTGTGTATATATATTAACGAATATTTCTTATCTTAGACCTCCGCATCGAGCCAATCAAGGAAACGAGGCTCGACTAGAAATATGACGGTTGATAGTTTGCATATCACTATTTAGGAAGTCTCTAAAGATGGTGCACCGTTGGAGCCCGACAAGAACACAAAAGCATTTGTATCTCAATGCAGGGTTATTGTTAGGGACAGCATCCCGATCACCATTCGAGACTGGAATAAGACAACAAAGGCAGTTGGAGTTTTTTGTCGACGGAAGATAGAAAAATTGTCTTCAGGAAGAGCTCATGTCACATTGTAGCCTACCGGTCTTGGAGACTGCTGAGGCAACAGAGAAAATGAGGTTGAAAGTCAAGAAGTGCGCTCTTAATAATATGGCCTCACAATTCTAGAACTTCAAGAAAATATTATACAAAACTATCTCAAGGACAAAAAAGCTCCAGAATTCAAGGGGCCAATAGAGAAGTGATACGTTGCTAACGTATCCATAATTTTTGATGTTCCATGCTTGGTTTTATCTACTTTCTTATGTTTTGTTCCAGCTTTGGAGTACTTTTCATATGATTTCTTGGACTAACCTATTAACAAAGAGCCACAATGCTAGTTGCCTATTTTCTGCTGTTTTTGGTTCCAGGAAAGTCAAAAAATGAATATTCTCGGAATTGGACGGGACAAAAGCCAAAGTCAGTTTTTCACCGAGGTACACACGGAGCCAGAATACGAGACGGAGAGGGGCCGGAGGGCGGTCACACCACCTGGCCGTGCGGCCAGGCCTGGCCCGCGCCAGGGGGTGGTGTGGCTAGCCCAGGCACCCCCTCAGCCTCGCCTTCCGACTATAAGATGCCTCCGATACAGGAACCCTAAGTACCCGATCAAAAATCCACGAAAGAGTCTGCAGCCACCGTCATCTCCATCCCTAGATCGGTAGGGATCAGAAGCTCTTCCCGGCACCCTGCCAGAGAGGGGAATTCACCCTGGAGGCCTTCTTCATCACCATGCAAGGCTCCTGTGTGATGTGTGAGTAGTTCATCTCTGGACTACGGATCCATGTAGTAGCTAGATGGTTGGTTCTCCTCCTTTGTGCTATCATGTTTAGATCTTGTGAGCTCCGATCATGATCAAGATCATCTATTTGTAATCCTACATGTTGTGTTTGCTGGGATTCGATGGATATTGAGATGCTATTTCAGATTGATTATTGATTCTATCATGTCTTTGTTATTTGTGATCTTGCATGCTTTCCGTTGTTAGTAGCTATCTTGGCCAAGTAGATGCTAGCAACTCCAAGAGTTAGTATTTATGCTCGATAGTGGGTGCATGCCTCTAGTAATCTGGGGAAGTGACAGAAATCTCTAAGGTACTGGATGTGCTGTTGCTACTAGAGAGAAAACAACAATCCTTTGTTCATAGAACAATCATATTGTTTACTTTACACGCAATTCGTAATGCAATTATCCGTTGCTTGCAACTTAATACTGGAGGGGGTTTGGATGATAACTTGAAGGTGGATTATTAGTGATAGATGCAGTTGGATGGCGGTCTATGTATAATGTTGTAATGCCCAATCAAGTCTCAAAGGAGTCAAGATGAGTTATGCATATTGCTTTCTAGATGTTTGTCAATTGTCCCGCTGTAATTTGTTCACCCAACATGATATCTATCTTAAGGAGAGCCACCACTAGTGAACTATGGACCCCGATCCTTTCTTTTACCATCAATCTACAATTGTTTTCTGCTTTGTGTTTACTTTCTGCAAACTATTACTTTCTTCCATTCGATACGTTTAATCCTTTGTTTTCAGCAAAACCGGTGAGATTGACAACCTCATCGTAAGTTGGGGACAGAGTTCTGTGGTTGTGTTGTGCAGGTCTCCACGGTGCTGCTGGCATCGGTAGTGCGCCCTGCCAAAGTCCAGCTCGCAACACCTTTGAGGTGTTTCCTTGCTCCTACTGGATTGATAACCTTGATTTCATAACTGAGGGAAACTTACTGCTATGCTCATCATACCTTCCTCTTGGGGTTCCCCAACAAGCTCGTTAGTACACGAGTCAGCAAGTGATTTTCTGGCACCGTTGTCGGGGATTAAAGAAGAAGAAGCTCCCACGTCAACAACGCGCCATCAAAGTGATTTTCTAGCGCCGTTCCCGGGGAGTCAAGGACATCTTCACAAGGGGAGTCCCTCATAACCAATCTCTTTACTTTGTTGTTTTCGTTTTGCTTAGTTTACTTTTTGTTTTGTTTGCTTGTTTCTTTACCAAAAACACACAAAAAATTAGTTTTATTAGTTTGCTTTCTTTATTAAAAAACACAAAAAAAATTAGTTCCTATCTTAAGTTGCCATTATGTCTAGCATTGCTCCAATCACTATGTCACCTGAGGAAATGATTTTCACTTTTAAACAAGGTATTGAAGAGAGTTTCAAAGAAGGTTGGTCTAGAATCTCTGATCTACATGAAAAAACTGAGCCTCAAATGACTCAAAGCTTGTTCCTTAGCAGTTTTTACCTTGGATTGCTCTTTGCTATAGATATGCTTTGGATGCTGTTGTGGGAGGAGATTTTCTCCAATGTAATGAGGATGATGCTGTTAATGCCATAAAGAAGTTGATCTTTACTTACAACTTGCCTAGCAAATCTGATTCTTCCTTTATAAACATATTTGCTAGACTGAACACTCTTGAGACCCGCACTACTAGCTTAAAGGATTGCTATAACACGCTTAGAGAGCATCATGATTATCTTCCAATAAATTCTGAACCATCAAAGTGGCTCCCCACAGTAAAGATTGATATAAATAATGAAATTTTTCAAGCTCGTTGTGATATCTTGTCCGAATTTTGTCTTATGCCCAAAGATGTCTATGAATCTTTAAATATTTGGGGGTTTCTGAAGGAGGAAAAGAAATATTTCTTGCTAATAATGCCACAATATTACCTATTGGAATAGCTGAAGGAGTGTTTACAAAGATCCTAGGGAAAATGGTTTCTACTGATTATCTTGTCATTGAATGTGTAGGAAAAGGACAAATTACACTTGGAAGATCCCTATTGAAGCTCCTTGAAGAAATAATAGATGTGGAAAAGGGGACCATGCACTTTGCTTCTCCACCAAACAATCATATGTTCCCTAAGGTTAAGAATAAAAGTAAGAGAGGTAAGGGTAAGAAATTCGGTTTTAATGCTTCTTCATTGGAGAATACTTGATTCTTTTTCTTGCTTCTTATGCCTAACTTAAAGGCGTTAAATAAAAGTACTTATTGGGAGATAACCCAAAAGTTTTAGATGAGTCTTGGAAGTTATTACTTCTGTAATAACCGCTCCTTATCCTTTTTATTTGCTTTTTGTGCCAAGAGTAACCTCTAATGAGAGAGAAGTAACGATTGGCAAAGTTGCTGTCCCGAAACAGATTTCTGTGCTTCACCGTAAAAACTCGTGTAAAATTGCTGTAAGTTCTTTTGAGGCGTGCATTTTTGTGCTTCTGCCCAAGGTTGTTATCTAACTTTCGTTAGTTCAACACTTTTTGATTTGAGCAACAGAAGGTCTTCGAAAAAAATTGTCTTTACCTGCGGGTCTGTTTTGACAGATTTCTGCCTTTATTTGCATTTGCTTCTTGTTGGTTCCTTTTTTAGTTCTTTTGGGGAATTGAGCTTTTTGAGGGAAGTGCTACAGTAGCTTGTGTTTTATTGGAAGTTTTATTGGTGTTGGAACTGAACCTAAAGACTTATTATCTTGAGTGCAGTAATGTTGCTAATAAAGATTGTGTGATGTTTTGTATGAAGGAAAAAATTTCAGGTGTATGGAAGGAGTGAGTAATGAGATGAAGAATGGACTAAAGCTCAAGCTTGGGGATGCCACACGTGTCACCCCAAGAAATATCCAAGAAGTACAAGCGTCAAAGCTTGGGGATGTCCAAGGCATCCCCTTCTTCGTCACTAAAAATCCCAGGTTTCTTCCAAACGCTTCATGTTTATTGTTTCATGCACAATTGTGTTGTTCTTGGAGCGTCTTCTTTTTCGTTTTTTCATTTTGGTTTTTCGTTTGCTTGGTTTGCTTACTTTGCTGAATAAATTGGTTGGACCCCCTCTTTCATGCATTGGTTTTCAAATAGTTTGGTTTGGATTGGAAAAGAGTAGGAAAGTTCATGCTTAAGTGGTAAAGAGAGCTTGTTTTTGACTGTGGCCTATGCTTTGTCATGCCATGCTTGATATTGTTTTGGCTTTAGGCTTAGTATTCTTTGTTGTAGCATGACTTGTTATAAACAATTGAGATTGCTTAATGTGCCTTGGAAGGATCATGCGTTGTTTTAGCATATTAAAGCATAGTATTGTGGTATTCTCCTTTGATGTTTTATTTGGGTTGACTTGGCACATGCTCACACCATGTTATGATTATCCCAAGTCACCATAGCCTTTATGATCCTTTAGTTTTCAACTTGTAGTATCACTTTATGCTTTGATTAATGATGTTTTGTCGCTCTCCGTGATTATGGCCATTATTGCTCTCTTAGATGGTCGCTCCCAGTCTTTTGCTAGCCTCCGTAACAAAGTGTCAGTTCCAGTCATGCATCCAACTCCTTAAACCAAGTTATTCCAAAGATTTCACCATACCTACCTATTAGCATTTGCTATTCCAAGTATTTTCATGCTTTTATCTACCTTCCGAATTAAACTTGTTATGTGAAAATTAGTGATTAAAGCTCTCATGAACTTGATGGCACACTTTACTTTTCTTGCCCTTAATAAACTTGAACCATTGTGTCGTCTATGTTGTATATGCTTGCACTTATTTGTTTCGGATTAGCAGAACCAAGCTATCATGGGGAACGCTTTCAACATTGCACTTGTACTTTGTACCTAGTTGATATCATGCTCTTTTGTCTATGGATGTCGTCGGTGTGAAATGAAAGGGGAGCTTGTAAGTCCATGGAGTTATGTATGTGTGTTAGAGAAATGCATGGGCCGCTGGTCTAATCCATGCCGTCATGGTGGAAACCTGCAGCGTAACCATAATGAGCTGTCTATGAAGCATTCTTCTTATAAAAAAAGAGAGTCAGATATTGAGAAAAAAGAGAAAAAAGAGATGAGAAAAGAGGAAAGAGAGAAAAAAGCACCATTTTCCCATGGTAAATAAGAAGATTGCTGAGATGCTCGTTGTCTGCTTGCCTTGTCATTTTGATATGGGGATTCTTCCGTATCATTGGGCAAGGGGTACCCTGCTGTTCTCTATGATACACATGTACTTACGATGACAAGAACTTACCGGTGACTAAACTTGAGTAGCATGAGGAGCGGCCCTCGTATTCAAGGGACATGAGATTTCCAACTTATACTTCGTCAAGCATATACTTCATAGTTTGTTCACTTTAACCTTAATCACTTCAAGATGCTTATGATAGGGGAAATGAGAGCTGAAAGCTAATAAGTACCATAATTTTTGGAAGCTCTTTTTGAAACTTGAATCTCTACTTCCTTCTATGAAGGCCTTTCTTTCACTTTTATATTGAGTCTCCACCTTCTATCTTTATGCACCTACTTTGAGAGCATAGTGGCCATTCTTAGTTCTATGTGCATTGTCCCAAGACTTGTTGATTGATGCATAACTTGATATTGCTTGTTTTAAACTATTTGTATATAGTCAATCTTATGAACTTTGAAGGTGTCCTATGCATTTATATTTGCTACTCTATGAGGGACAAGCTGAATGCTACTATGCTATGTTTTCTTTATGTGAAACAAACAAACTTCTTGCAAAGCATTGCTATTCATGAATCTTTTGTTTGTACCTTTTCATGTTGCAACATAGTTGCTTTGTCTTATTGCTAGAACTTTGTCTTTCATGTTATGATTGAAGTACTATGATCCCAGCTTTCAATGTTTTACAAATACTTTGATCAAGTTTATGATGGTGCATGTCACCTCAAAAATTATTCTTTCTTTTTATCACTTACCTACTCGAGGACGAGCACGAGTTATGCTTGGGGATGTTGATACGTTGCTAATGTATCCATAATTTTTGATGTTCCATGCTTGGTTTCATCTACTTTCTTATGTTTTGTTCTAGCTTTGGAGTACTTTTCATATGATTTCTTGGACTAACCTATTAACAAAGAGCCACAGTGCCAGTTGCCTGTTTTCTGCTATTTTTGGTTCCAGGAAAGTCAGAAAATGAATATTCTCGGAATTGGACGGGACAAAAGCCAAAGTCTATTTTTCACCGAGGGACACACGGAGCCAGAATACGAGACGGAGAGGGGCCAGAGGGTGGCCACACCACCTGGCTGCGCGTCTAGGCCTGGCCGCACCAGGGGGTGGTGTGGCCAGCCCATGCACCCCCTCGGCCTCCCCTTCTGACTATAAGATTCCTCTGATACAAAAACCCTAAGTACCTGATCAAAAATCCACGAAAGAGTCTGTAGCCGCCGTCATCTCCATACCTAGATTAGGAGGGATCTGAAGCTCTTCCCGGCACCCTGCCGGAGAGGGGAATTCACCCTGGAGGCCTTCTTAATCACCATGCAAGCCTCCGGTGTGATGCGTGAGTAGTTCATCTCTGGACTACGGGTCCATGTAGTAGCTAGATGGTTGGTTCTCCTCCTTTGTGCTATCATGTTTAGATCTTGTGAGATCCGTTCATGATCAAGATCATCTATGTGTAATCCTACATGTTGTGTTTGCGGGGATCCGATGGATATTGAGATGCTATTTCAGATTGATTATTGATTCTATCATGTCTTTGTTATCTGTGATCTTGCATGCTTTCCGTTGTTAGTATCTATCTTGGCCAAGTAGATGCTAGCAACTCCAAGAGTTAGTATTTATGCTCGATAGTGGGTTCATGCCTCTAGTAATCTGGGGAAGTGACAGAAATTTCTAAGATACTAGATGTGCTGTTGCTACTAGGGAGAAAACAACAATCCTTTGTTCATAGAACAATCGTATTGTTTACTTTACACGCAATTTGTAATGCAATTATCAGTTGCTTGCAACTTAATACTGGAGGGAGTTCGGATGATAACCTGAAGGTGGATTATTAGTCATAGATGCAGTTGGATGGCGGTCTATGTATAATGTTGTAATGCCCAATCAAGTCTCAAAGGAGTCAAGATGAGTAGTATATGCTGATACATTTCAAATGTATCTATAATTTTTGATGATCCATGCTTGGTTTTATCCACTTTCTTGTGTTTTGTCCACACTTTGGAGTACTTTTCATATGATTTCTTGGAGTAACCTATTAACAAGAGCCATAGTGCCAGCTGCCTGGTTTCTGCTATTTTTGGTTCCAGGAAAGTCAGAAAATGAATATTCTCGGAATTGGACGGGACAAAAGCCAAAGTGCCTATTTTTCCAGAAGACTCACGGAGCCAGAATACGAGACGGAGGAGGGCCAGGGGCTGGCCACACCACCCCCAGGCGCGGGCTGGGCCTGGCCGCGCCAGGGCATGGTGTGGTGGCCCCAGGCACCCCCTCGGCCTCTCTCTTCGCCTATAAGAAGCCTTCTGACCTAAAAACTTCGGGGGGTTCGACGTTTTTCCATGAAAAGTTCCGCTGCGCCGCCGCCACCGAAGGGGAGATTCGGGGGACAAAAAGTCTCTGTTCCAGCACCCTGCCGGGACGAGGAAGTGCCTCCGGAGCCATCTCCATCGATCTTCACCATCATCTCCATCGACCATCCATGTTTCCCCCATCTATGAGTGAGTAATCCCCCACTGTAGGCTATGGGGATGGTAGGGATTGGATGAGATCGTTCATGTAATGGCATCAGATTGTTAGGGCATGGTGCCTAGTATCTTTTATTAGTGCTTGATGACTTTGTTGCAACTTGTTGTGCTTAATGCTTGTCACTAGGGCCCGAGTGCCATGATTTTAGATCTGAACATGTTATTGATTCATTATGATAGTATTGTTTCTGGTCTTATCTACAAGTTGTATACACACGTCATTGTCCGGAACCTATGGTCCCGAAGTGACAGAAATCGGGATAACCGGAAGGGAAAGGCTTTGATGTGAGGATCACATGTGTTCACGGAGTGTTAATGCTTTGCTCCGGTGCTCTATTAAAAGGAGCACCTTAATTGCCAGTATTTCCCTAGAGGCCCCGCTGCAAACGGGCTGGTAGGACAAAAGATGTTGTGCAAGTTCTCATTGCGAGCACGTATGACTATATATGGAACACATGCCTAGGATTGTCTGGTACTTGGATGCTTTATCTTATTTATCTGCAATTGCCCTATGTTCTGATTGCTATGTGAATTGTCTTGTCCATGCAATGCCCGTCCATCCATCCCTATGCCTACCGCACTCGAATCCCGCTGTTTACTGCTTTTGTTACTACTGTCTTTGCTTTACTACTAGTGTTACTTTACTATTCCTACTACAAAACTGTTGCTACTGATAAGCTGCTGTGAGCAAGATTGTTTCCAGGTGCAGCTGAATTGACAACTCAGTTGTTAAGGCTTATAAATATTCTTTGGCTCCCCTTGTGTCGAATCAATAAATTGGGTTTCACTTCCCTCGAAAATACTGCGATACCCCCCCTATACTTGTGGGTCATCAAGACTATTTTCTGGCGCCGTTGCCGGGGAGCATAGCTTTATTTATCAAGTCCAGTTGGAATCACTATTGTTCAAGCTAAGTTTATTTTCTCCTTGTTTGCTTGTTTCTTTATAAAAAATACAAAAAAGTAGTTCCTACTCTAGTTGTTATTTTTGTTGGTCTGTTATTGTCTTGCCTTATCATGCTTGTTGTCAATGGTTGGTTTCTTTGAAACTGAAGCTTACTGGCAAGGTGGGTTCACGGAAGATCAAAAATATTATTATAAGGAACACCGCTTGTCACAAAAAGGGAAACACTTATGGGAACAAATTGATAGATTGTATACCATTGCTAGAAATGTGTGCTCTACTTATAATGTTACTTATTGCTGTGATGAATCTTGTTGTAGAAAGAGGTATAAACACCTCCCTTTTCAATGTGAGTATAATGATAATGATACCATATCTTCCTATGCTAAAGGAATTTGTGACTTTTATGACGCGGAACAAATTGAAGAATTTATTGCTTGGAAGGGTGCTTTTGAACTTGCTATTTTGCTTGAAAATATTGATGATTCACCTTACAAATATGAGGTTTATGGTATACTTAAATTTTGCTTTGATAATTACAAGGATGAAAATGTCTATATTCTTGAATATTTTAATAGATGCTTTCCACAAATGGAAGAGACTAATGCCTTGCAGGATTCTATGGAAGAAGAAATTGATGAACCTGAAATCTCATTAGATGAAAAAGAGGAGGAGAGTGATGAACAAAAGGAGGAAGAATGGATTAGCTACCCATGCCTACCTTCTAATGAGAGTAACTCTTTATCCCTTACTTTATTTGATTGTCCTCCATGCTTACTAAAGGAGGATGAATGTTATGTTCCTGAGGATTCTGAAGAAGATGTTTATGATAAAGCTCTAGTGCTTGTAGATCATGAAAAGCATGCTTTATATGATAGTTATATTGTTGAGTTTATTCATGAGGTTACTGAAAATTATTATGAGAGAGGAATATATGGTTGTAGAAGTTTTCATGGTATTGAAACACCTCTCTATGTGCTGAAAGTTTTGAAGTTACTCTTGTTTTATCTTCCTATGCCTGTCACTTTGCTCTTTGCAAATTTATTTGCATACATGATTCCTATGCATAGGAAGTGGGTTAGACTTAAATGTGTTTTGAATTTTCTTCTTGATGCTCTCTTTTACTTCAACTCTTATTTCTTACGAGAGCATCCTCTCAAACTATTATGCCTGAAGATGATAATATGTCTATTATTCTTGGAAGACCTTTTTCTTAAATACCGCAGGAGCTATTATTAATTGTAATCAAGTGAAGGTGATCTTCAATGTCAATGACAAGGAACATACTATCTATTTCCCCAAGAAGATTGAAAGGACTTATGGTTTGAATTCAATTGAACATGTTGAGGGCATTCAAGTTGGAGAGATATATTGTCCCATACCAAGAGAAAAATTTGAAACTATTATGATTGGGACCATTGCTATCAAGGTTGAGGTAACATAATCATTAGTGAAATACAAAGTTTTGTCTCATATGAAATTGTTTTGGTAACAAGACCTGATCAACCTTGTTAATGAAAATATTTCATTGAACAAAACAATGTTTTCACCATGATTATCTCCGCTTACTTCTATTCTATCCATTTTTAGTTTTTGCTTATGCCTAACTTAAAGGCATTAAAGAAAAGTACTTATTGGGAGATAACCCAAAAGTTTTAATGAGTCTTGGAAGTTATTACTTCTGTAATAACCGCTCCTTATCCTTTTTATTTGCTTTTTGTGCCAAGAGTAACCTCTAATGAGAGAGAAGTAATGGTTGGGGAAGTTGCTGTCCCGAAACAGATTTCTGTGCTTCACCGTAAAAATTCGTGTAAAATCTCTGAACGTCTTTTTGAGGCGTGATTTTTTGTGATTCTGCCGCAGGTTGTTATCTAACTTCCGTTAGTTCAACACTTTTCGATTTGAGCAACAGAAGGTCTTCGAACAAATTTGTCTTTACCTGCTGGTCTGTTTTGACAGATTTCTGCCATTATTTGCATTTGCTTCCTGTTGGTTCCTTTTTGAGTTCTTTTGGGGAATTGCGCTTTTTGGGGGAAGTGCTACAGTAGTTAGTGTTATAATGGAAGTTTATTTTGTGTTAGAACGGAACCTTAAGACCTTTTATCTTGAGTGCACTAATGTTGCTAATAAAGATTGTGTGAAGTTTTGTATGAAGGAAAAATTTCAGGTGTATGGAAGGAATGAGTAATGAGATGAAGGTTGGACTAAAGCTCAAGCTTGGGGATGCCATGCGTGTCACCCCAAGAAATATCCAAGAAGTACAAGCATCAAAGCTTGGGGATGCCCAAGGCATCCCCTTCTTCATCAATAAAAATCTCAGGTTTCTTCCAACCACTTCATTTTTATTGTTTCATGCACAGTTGTGTTGTTCTTGGAGCATCTTGTTTTTCATTTTTGTTTTGGTTTTTAGCTTGCGTGCTTTGCTTAGTTTGCTGAATAAATTGGTTGGACCTCCTCTTTCATATATTGGTGTTCAAATAGTTTGGTTTGGTTTGGTTTGGAAAAGAGTAGGAAAGCTCATGCTTAAGTGGTAAAGGGAGCTTGTTTTTGACTGTGGCCTATGCTTTGTCATGCCATGCTTGATATTGTTTTGGCTTTATGCTTAGTATTCTTTGCTGTAGCATGACTTGTTATAAACAATAGATATTGCTTAATGTGCCTTGGATGAATCATGCGTTGTTTTAGCATATTAAAGCATAGTATAGTGGTATTCTCTTTTGATGCTTTATTTGGGTTGACTTGGCACATGCTCACACCATGTTATGACTATCCCAAGTCACCATAACCCTTATTGATCCTTTAGTTTTCAACTTGTAGTATCACTTTATGCTTTTATCAATGTTGTTTTGTCACTCTACATGATTATGGCCATTATTGTTCTCTCGTTTGTCGCTCCCTTACTATTGCTACCCTTCACTTACACTGAGTATGTTTTACTCATGTTTCCAACTCCCTAAAACCAAATATTGCCAAAGTGTCCACCATACCTACCTATTAGCATCATTTGCTACTTCCGTGCATATTTAATATGCCATGTTTTCTTCCGAATAAAATGTTTGCTTGTTATGAGAAAGTTAGTTAGTAAAGCTCTCAGGAACTTGATGGCACACTTTATTTTCTTGCACTTAATAAACCTGAACTATTGCGTCCTTCTTTGTTGCGTATATGCTTGCGCTTTATGAGTTGAAGTTAGCAGAACCATGTATCATGGGGACCGCTTTCAACACTTCATTGGTACTTTGTACCTAGTTGATATCATGTTCTTTTGCTTATGGATCCCAGCGGTGTGAAATAAAAGTGGAACTTGTAAGATCATGGAGTTTGTATGTATGTTAGGGAAACGCCTGGGCCGCTAGCCTAAGCCATGCTTAATCATGGTGGAAACTTGCAGCATAACCATAATGAGCATTCTATGAAGCATCCTCAATAAAAATCTATGCACATAGTAAATAAAAAGATCGCCGAGATGCTCATTGTCTGCTTGCCTTGTCATTTTGATTATGGGATAGCTCCTGTGTCATGTGCAAGGGGTACCCCGTTGGCGGTTCTCTATGATACGTATATACTTACAATGACAAGAGCTTACTTGTGACTGAAGTTGAGTAGCATGAGGATCGGTCTTCGTAAGTAAGGGGCATGAGACTTCGATTTATAACTTGTCAAGCATATCCTCTTAGTTGTGTCACTTTAACCTTAACCATTTAAAGATGCTTATGATAGGGGCAATGAGAGCTCAAAGCTAACGAGTACCATACTTTCAACATTTGGAAGCCTTTCAAACTATTTAAAACTTTTTCCTTGTTGAGTCTCCACATATTCTATGAGCACCTTCTTGAGAGCATAGTGGCCATTCTTAGTTCTATGTGCATTGTCCGAAGACTTGTTGATTGATGTATACCTTGATATTGCTTGTTTTAAACTATTTGTATCTAGTCACTCCTGTAAACTTTGAGGGACAAGCTGAATGCCACTATGCCATGTTTTCTTTATGTGAAACAAACAAACGTCTTGCAAGGCATTGTTATTCATGAATCTTTTGTTTGTGCCTTTTCATGTTGCAACATAGTTTATTTGTCTTATTGCTAGAACTTTGTCTTTCATGTTATGATTTAAGTACTATGATCCCAGCTTTGAATGTTTTACAAATATTTTGATCAAGTCTTTGATGGTGCATGTCACCTTAAAAATTATTCTTTCTTTTTATCATTTACCTACTCGAGGACGAGCAGGAGTTAAGCTTGGGGATGTTGATACATTGCAAATGTATCTATAATTTTTGATGATCCATGCTTAGTTTTATCCACTTTCTTGTGTTTTGTCCACACTTTGGAGTACTTTTCATATGATTTCTTGGACTAACCTATTAACAAGAGCCACAGTGCCAGCTACCTGTTTGCTGCTGTTTTTGGTTCCAGGAAAGTCAGAAAATGAATATTCTTAGAATTGGACGGGGCAAAAGCCAAAGTGCCTATTTTTCCAGAAGACTCACGGAGCCAGAATACGAGACGAAGGAGGGCCAGGGGCTGGCCACACCACCCCTAGGCACGGGCTGGGCCTGGCCGCGCTAGGGCATGGTGTGGTGGCCCTAGGCACCCCCTCGGCCTCTCTCTTTGCCTATAAGAAGCCTTCTGACCTAAAAACTTCGGGGGGTTCGACGTTTTTCCACGAAAAGTTCTGCTGCGCTGCCGCCACCTAAGGGGAGATTCGGGGGACAGAAAGTCTCTTTTGCGGCACCCTACCGGGACGGGGAAGTGCCTCCGGAGCCATCTCCATTGATCTTCACCATCATCTCAATCTACCATCCATGTTTCCCCCATCTATGAGTGAGTAATCCCCCGCTGTAGGCTATGGGGATGGTAGGGATTGGATGAGATCGTTCATGTAATGGCATCAGATTGTTAAGGCATGGTGCCTAGTATCTTTTATTAGTGCTTTATGACTTTGTTGCAACTTGTTGTGCTTAATGCTTGTCACTAGGGCCCGAGTGCCATGATTTCAGATCTGAACATGTTATTGATTCATTATGATAGTATTGTTTCTAGTCTTATCTACAAGTTGTATACACATGTCGTTGTCCGGAACCTATGGCCCCGAAGTGACAGAAATCGGGATAACCAGAAGGGAAAGGCTTTGATGTGAGGATCACATGTGTTCACGGAGTGTTAATGCTTTGCTCCGGTGCTCTATTAAAAGGAGCACCTTAATTGCCAGTAGTTCCCTAGAGGCCCCGCAACAAATTTGGCAGGACAAAAGATGTTGTGCAAGTTCTCATTGCGAGCACGTATGACTATATATGGAACACATGCCTAGGATTGTCTGGTACTTGGATGCTTTATCTTATTTATCTACAATTTCCCTATGTTTTGATTGCTATGTGAATTGTCTTGTCCATGCAACACCCGTCCATCCATCCCTATGCCTACTTTTCGAATCCCATTTCTTTGCTTTTGTTACTACCATTGCATTTTACTATTCCTACTACAAAACTATTGCTACTGGTAAACTGCTGTGAGCAAGATTGTTTCCAGGTGCAGCTGAATTGACAACTCAGTCGTTAAGGCTTATAAATATTCTTTGGCTCCCCTTGTGTCGAATCAATAAATTGGGTTTCACTTCCCTCGAAAATACTGCGATACACCCCCTAAACTTGTGGGTCATCATATGCATATTGCTTTCTCGATGTTTGTCAATTGCCCCGCTGTAATTTGTTCACCCAACATGTTATCTATCTTAAGGAGAGCCATCACTAGTGAACTATGGACCCCGATCCTTTCTTTTACCATCAATCTACAACTGTTTACTGCTTTGTGTTTACTTTCTGCAAACTATTACTTTCTTCCATTCGATACGTTTAATCCTTTGTTTTTAGCAAAACCGGTGATATTGACAACCTCATCGTGAGTTGGGGATAGAGTTCTGTGGTTGTGTTGTGCAGGTCTCCACGTTGATGCTGCTGGCACCGGTAGTGCGCCCTGCCAAAGTCCAGCTAGCAACACCTTTGAGGTGTTTCCTTGCTCCAACTGGATTGATAACATTGGTTTCATAACTGAGGGAAACTTACTGCTGTGCTCATCATACCTTCCTCTTGGGGTTCCCCAATGAGCTCGTTAGTACACGAGTCAGCAAGAAGCAGCAACGTTAATAGGACTGCATTTGTGGAGTATAAGGAATCGGAAAAAGCTCAGCAAAGGTCACAAAAGAATAAGATAAATGCTAGGAAAAATATATATCAGCATAAGCTGAGGACAAGTGACTGCAAGACTGCCATGCCTAAGTGGGATAAAACTGAGGCCTAGATGATGGGTAAAGGGATCATTCCAGTTACCATTGATTGGACCTTGAGGTCAAGAAATTGGCTACTTAGGCATGGGGCATCGTATGACCCACAAACAAGGAGATTTATTGCAAGAAAAGAAATTGCTGCACCCAAGGAAGTCCTTGTTAAAGTGATGAAAGAGGTTGAAGAGGGAAAGTTCCATCCTGACAAAAAGAACGATGAGCAACATGTCATTCGAACACGAGGCCTTGGATCTTATTTTCCATGGAATATTGGGTTTCCCGAGGACAATAACACTTATAGAAGCCGAGAGAGAGAGCAAAGAAGTGGCGGTAGGAGGAGGAGGCATGCCCGTTGTCGAAGGTAGAAAGAACGAATGATGAATTGCTAGCCAGAATTGAGCGGCAACAAGAGCAGATTGACGAACTTAGAGGAGTGCACCAGCAGCAAGATCCCGCATTCGATAGTACCAGCGACCCATCTTAGAGGAAAAGTAGCATGGCTTCCACGAATCTCTCGGCTGACGATGGTGCACCAATGGATGGCTACCCCATGGATGCAATCAAGGAGAAGACAAGTTGTGAGCTACATGTGTCACTGAAGAACATATCCATGAAGGTGGCGGTCGGCTATGATTTACCTTATGCACCTGGAGTGACCTACCACTGCCGTCCGATTCTAGCTTGCTATGCTCACGTTAGTGTGGATGAAGTTCAACCAGAATTTCGGTCACTAGAGCTTAACATCCCTGGAGGTGAAGGGCATGCGACACTGGGAGAAGTCACAAGTGGCTTCATTCTATGGAAAAAGGAAAACATCGTGTTTCTAGGCTCAGTGCTAAGGCCACCATCTCCTCCGAGAAGCAATCCATCACTTCCAAGGCCACCATCTCCTCTGAGTAGAAGTCCACCACCTCCAAGTCAACCCCTCCTCGAGAGGGACCATAGCGCGAGTCCATATCGATCTCCGACGCCTCAGTCGACTTAGCCCACTAAGTCAAAGGGCCAAAAGAGGAAGAGTACCACCGCTTCATCGATGGATAACTACCGTGGAACCGACAGCGCCTCCCAAGAGTACCTCCGGCTCCTCCCAAATTAGCTTACCAACAGACTGATGAGGAAAAAAGGACGATCGTAAGGGCCAAAGTGAAGGCCCATGTTGCACCGAAACAACCCGAGCAACCGAGCCAATAGATCCGAAAGTCAGGGAGCACTTTAGGAGTTTTCTTGTGCAACTATCCCAACATGAGTTAAATAAGTCATATGACAAACCACAGTATCTTATGAAGACACTGAAAGAGAAGATATCAAGTAGTAGAACAAGCAGGAAAACAGACGTTCCCCAGCTCGGAGTACAGGCAAAACAATCAATCCCCCCCCCCCCCGCAAGGTGTTACCCGAACAACAAATAGATATGGAAGAACCTTTGGATATAGAAATAAGAGTAAAATGCACCGATGATCCTAAAAGTTTGGAGGAAACCATATGCAGGTCCCTAAAGTTTGGACTCGTGTACCGGAGCTCCTAATTATCATATCCATGTGCACTGTAGCCGGGGTTGTAACTGAGAATTAGGACATGCAGTGCACAACTAACTGAGAATTAGGACCTCCGGTACACGAGTTGAAACTTTTAGGACCTACATACAGTTTCCTCTAAACTTTTAGGACTTCTGGTGCATTTTACTCTAGAAATAACTGAGCTATTTGCTAAGCAATGTAATATGTTTGTTGCTAAAATTCTAGGTGGCACTGCTATCCCTAAGGCTGATGTAGCACGGAAATATGTTCGTGGGGAGCCACCGGTCAACGATGAGATACTCCGGCGTCAGCCAACAAAAATGCGACAATCGCATGACTGGTACTTGAAAGTCGCAAATCAAGGGCAAGAAATGATCCTAGCGGAAGTTAGAGAGGAGCATTACTTCCTTGAAGACGAGATCCATATTGACCTTATAGAAATATTCTAGTTATTCAATCAAAGGGAACTCGACAAATCACTCCTTAGTTTTTATTGTTTGTAAGTGATTAATTTATTTATGTAATTAAGTCTCTAGCTCAGCTCGTGCAATTCATTGCATGTATTATCGTCACTATATCCTTCTGTAAGCTATTATGCAGAATGAAGATTCTGGAATGTAAAAGAATGAGAATCTATTTCATTGGGTTCATTGACCCAAATCGAGTTAATTCTGCTACGGTAAAGATGAGCCCCGTGGACACGAAGCGTAACTTGCTAAGGTTTTTCAAGGAGCAGAATTACTATAAGGAAATATTATTTCCTTACAACTACAGGTCAGAGTGTTACTATCTTGTACACATTCACTTTTACTTACTCGATGTTAAGTGTAACTAATGAGTTATTAACGTATATAAACCCTGCGCAACTTCCACTGGATTTCGCTAAGCATTGATGTTGATCGTGCATGAGTTGATATCATGGACCCATTAAAGAAAAACATGGAAGAGTACCGCGATATGCTTAATATGCTCCAAAAGTAATTTTAATCATAATCACACTATATCGGTCTCTTTAGTTCCTTTTCTGAGATATCAAGTAATTATTAACTCATTCATTCATTTTCTTTGCTGGACAGTGTTTGGAAACGGTTCAATAATTTGGTTCCTGGTCAATGGTGTGATGAATTTTAATTGGTCCCTGATATGTTGCAAACATATCCATAATTTTTGATGTTCCATGCTTGGTTTTATCTACTTTCTTATGTTTTGTCCACACTTCGGAGTAATTTTCATATGATTTCTTGGACTAACCTATTAACAAGAGCCACAGTGCCAGCTGCCTTTTTTTGCTGTTTTTGGTTCTAGGAAAGTCAGAAAATGAATATTCTCGGAATTCGATGGGACAAAAGACAAAGTCAGTTTTTCACCGAGGGACACGAGGAGCCAGAATATGGGACGGAGAGGGGCTAGGGCTCGGCCACACCACCTAGCCGTGCGGGCTGGGCCTGGCCGCGCCAGGGGGTGGTTCGGCCGCCCCAGGCACCCCCTCGGTCTCCCTCTTCGCCTATAAGATGCCTTCTGACCTAAAAACTCAGGGGGGTTCGACGTTTTTCCAGAAGGAGTTCCACTCGACCGCCACCACCAGATTCCACGAAACAGCACCAGAAACTCCGTTCTGGCACCCTGCCGGGACGGGGAATTGGAGGAGATCGCCGCCATCATCACCGTCGCTTCTCCATCGACCATCCATGTTTCCCCCATCTATGAGTGAGTAATCCCCCGTTGTAGGCTATGGGGATGGTAGGGATTGGATGAGATCATTCATGTAAAGGCATCGGATTGTTAGGGCATGGTGCCTAGTATCTTTTATTAGTGCTTTATGACTTTGTTGCAACTTGTTATGCTTAATGCTTGTCACTAGGGCCCGAGTGCCATGATTTCAGATCTGAACATGTTATTGATTCATTATGATAGTATTGTTTTTGGTCTTACCTGCAAGTTGTATACACACGTTGTTGTCCGGAACCAATGGCCCTGAAGTGACAGAAATCGGGATAACCGGAGGGAATGGCTTTGATGTGAGGATCACATGTCTTCACGGAGTGTTAATGCTTTGCTCCGGTGCTCTATTAAAAGGAGCACCTTAATTGCCAGTAGTTCCCTTGAGGCACCGCTGCAAATGGGCTGGCAGGACAAAAGATGTTGTGCAAGTTCTCATTGTGAGCACGTATGACTATATATGGAACACATGCCTAGGATTATCTAGTACATGGATGCTTTATCTTATTTATCTGCAATTGCCCTATGTTCTGATTGCTATGTGAATTTTCTTGCCCATGCAACGCCCGTCCATCCATCCCTATGCCTACCGCACTCGAATCCTACTGTTTGCTGCAATTGTTACTGTTGTCTTTACTTTACTACTACTGTTACTTTACTATTCCTACTACAAAACTATTGCTACTGATAAACTGCTGTGAGCAAGATTGTTTCCAGGTGCAGCTGAATTGACAACTCAGTTGTTAAGGCTTATAAATATTCTTTGGATCCCCTTGTGTCGAATCAATAAATTGGGTTTCACTTCCCTCGAAAATACTGCGATACACCCCGTATACTTGTGGGTCATCAAGAGTATTTTCTGGCGTCGTTGCCAGGGAGCATAGCTTTATTTATCAAGTTCACTTGGATTCACTATTGTTCAAGCTTAGTTTATTCCGCCTTGTTTGCTTGTTTCTTTATCAAAAATACAAAAAATTAGTTCCTACTCTAGTTGTTATTTTCTTTGGTTTATTATTGTCTTGCTTTATCATGCTTTGTATCAATGGTTGGTTTCTTTGAAACTGAAGCTTATTGGCAAGGTGGGTTCACGGAAGATCAAAAATATTATTATAAGGAACACCGCTTGTCACAAAAAGGGAAACACTTATGGGAACAAATTGATAAATTGTATACCATTACTAGAAACGTGTGATCTACTTATAATGTTACTTATTGCTTTGATAAATCTTGTTGCTGTAAGAGGTATAAACACCTCTCTTTTCAATGTGAGTATAATGATAATGTTACCTATCTTCTTATGTTAATGGAAATTATGACTTTTATGATGTGGAACAAATTGAAGAATTTATTGCTTGGAAGGGTGCATTTGAACTTGCTAGTTTGCTTGAAAATATTGATGATTCACCTTATAAACATGAGGTTTATGATATACTTAAATTTAGCTTTGAAAATTACAAGGAAGAAAATGGCTATATTCTTGAATATGTTAATAGATGCTTTCCACAAATGGAAGAGACTAATGCCTTGCAGGATCTTATGGAAGAAGAAATTGATGAACCTGAAAGCTCATTAGATGAAAAAAAAAGGAGGAGAGTGATGAACAAAAGGAGGAAGAATGGATTAGCTACCCATGCCTACCTTCTAATGAGAGTAACTCTTTATCCCTTACATTATTTGATTGTCCCCCATGCTTACCAAAGGAGGATGAATGTTATGCTCATGTTATCTGTGATAATCCTTTATTTGTGCCTAACTTCGAGATGCTTGGTACTAAAGATTTTGCTTAGAAAATGTTTATGATAAAGCTCTAGACGATGGTCCTATATTGAATGATCATCCATCTTGTTATAGAATTGTTAAAAGTGGGTTTGAAGGTTTTAATCCCACTATTGTTGAGCTTGATAAAAATTATGTTTTTGTAGAACATGAAAAGCATGCTTTATGTGATAGTTATATTGTTGAGTTTATTCATGAGGCTACTGGAAATTATTATGAGAGAGGAAAATATGGTTGTAGAAGTTTTTATGGTATTGAAACACCTCTCTATGTGCTGAAAGTTTTGAAGTTACTCTTGTTTTATCTTCCTATCCCTGTCACTTTGTTCTTTGTGAATTTATTTGCATACAAGATTCCTATGCATAGGAAGTGGGTTAGACTTAAATGTGTTTTTAATTTGCTTCTTGATGCTCTCTTTTACTCAATTCATATTTCTTATGTGAGCATCCTCTTAAACTATCATGCCTAACTTAAAGGCGTTAAAGAAAAGTACTTATTGGGAGATAACCCAAAATTTTAGATGAGTCTTGGAAGTTATTACTTCTGTAATAACCGGTCCTTATCCTTTTTATTTGCTTTTTGTGCCAAGAGTAACCTTATCCTTTGGCGTTAAAGAAAAATACTTATTGGGAGATAACCCAAAATTTTAGATGAGTCTTGGAAGTTATTACTTCTATAATAACTGGTCCTTATCATTTTTATTTGCTTTTTGTGCCAAGAGTAACCTCTAATGAGAGCGAAGTAATGATTGGGAAAGTTGTTGTCCCGAAACAGATTTCTGTGCTTCACCGTAAAACTTCGTGTGAAATCTGTGTACGTCTTTTTGAGGCGTGAATTTTTGTGCTTCTGCCCCAGGTTGTTATCTAACTTTAGTTAGTTCAACACTTCTCGATTTGAGCAATAGAAGGTCTTCAAAAAAAATTCGTCTTTACCTGCTGGTCTGTTTTGATAGATTTCTACCTTTATTTGCACTTGCTTCTTGTTGGTTCCTTTTTGAGTTCATTTGGGGAATTGAGCTTTTTGAGGGAAGTCCTATAGTAGCTAGTGTCTTAATGGAAGTTTTATTGGTGTTAGAACTTAATCTAAAGACTTATTATCTTGAGTGCACTAATGTTGCTAATAAAGATTGTGTGAAGTTTTGTATAAAGGAAAATTTGCAGGTGTATGGAAGGAATGAGTAATGAGATGAAGGATGGACTAATGCTCAAGCTTGGGGATTCCACGCGTGTCACCCCAAGAAATATCCAAGAAGTACAAGTGATGACCCACAAGTATAGGGGGTGTATCGTAGTATTTTTGATAAGTAAGAGTGTCGAACCCAACGAGGAGCAGAAGGTGCTGGCTAGTGGTATGGATCAGAAATTCTCTGCAAATACTTAGCAAACGGATTTTTAGGGGTTTTTGATAAAGCAAGTAAACAAAGTACGAGTAAACAAAAGACAGTAGGAATAAATGCAGGAAGTGGCCCAATCCTTTATGCAGCAAAGGACAAGCCGGTTGTATTACTTAAGATGACCAAACGTTCTCGAGGACACATGAGAAGACTGTCAAGTGCTTTCGCTTCATATAGTTGATTAATCTTCTTTAGCTTGCTAAGTGTTGTGTGGGTGAACCTGTGCTAATGTACCAACCCATCCAGGACTAATACATACTTGTGATTATACCCCTTGCAAACATCCGTAAGTACAAGAAAGTAATTAAGGTAGAAACCTAACCACACCTTTAAACTCTAAGACCCTTACGTCCCTTGTGCAATGGTTTCCTAACGGGGGTTCAAGTTTCTGTCACTCCGGCAACCCCTACGATTAGTAGCCAAATAGACAATGCATTCCCCTAGGCCCATATAGGTGAAGTGTCATGTAGTCGACGTTCACATGAAACCACTAGAAGAAGTACACCACAACTTAAATAACAATCTATTGAATCTTTCTCAACACAACTCCACTACTAACAACAAGACTTCTCCCATGTCCTCAAGAACAAAACGAACTACTCACAAGACATCATATGGATCATGATCAGAGATGGAATAATGATGTATAACAATCTGAACATAAACAATAATTCAATGGTTCACTCAATAGCATCAACTACAAAGAGTAATCATCACCGGGAAAGTTTCCCCTATGAACTATGCAAGATTCAACTCAATTGTTACAGCAATATGGAGATGGTGATGAGAGTGCTGATGGTGATGAAGGTGGTGATGATGATGATGATGATCCCAATGAATTCTAGCTTGATGGTGGTGTTGATGGCGACGATCTCCCCTCTCCGGGAAGGAATTCACCCAGCAGAAATCTGTCTGCTGGAGAGATCTTTCTCTCTTGGTATTTTCTGCCCCTAGAGGCGGCGGAATCTTTCTATGGTTGCTCCGCGAGTCTTAGGGTTTCGGGAGGATGATATACGCCCGGAGGAGAGGCAGGTGGGCAGGCGGCCACACACCACTTTGGCGTGACCTAGGCTGCCACGCCGGGTGGTGTGGGCCCCCTGTGGCCCATCTCCACTCCGTCTTCTGGAATCCTTAGTCTTCTGGAAAAATAGGATTTTCCGTATATTTTCCCGGATTTTTTGATCTTCACGAATGTTGCCTCCAAACAGCACCTTTTCCATCAGAATCCTGACTACAACGGTCCATGCTCCAAAAGTCATCAACCTTGCAAAAACAGATGAAATAACATAAGTATCACCTCTCAATATGAAATATACCACTGAATAATAGTGAATTAAGACATAGAATAGTGATGCAAAATGGACGTATCAACTCCCCCCAAGCTTAGACTTCGCTTGTCCTCAAGCAAAACTGAGCTCAATAAACATGGCCTCAGGTTTACGGAGTGAAGAGTCGATAAAAGAATACGGACAAGAAGCATCACATTCATCAAATACATAGATAATAATAGAAGACAACTCACTATTATATAGCTCAACTTGTAATAGGTAAAGGAAACACAATAAAAATACATGAAGTAAATCATAGTTGGTAATGGCAAACTTAGCTCTTGGTTAAAGAATAGTTAATAATCTGCTGGAGTTCACAAATAACTGGTTTTCAATGATAGTTTTTCAAAGTAGTAAACATCAAGATAAGAGCAATGTGCAAAACAAGGAACATAAGAAACATGATTTAATAAATCATCACATGAATGAATGAAACACAACAACTCAAAATACTTGCTGAGTTAGAAGGGAGTAGGTTTACTGACTCAACTACAAAGTAAAAGAAAGGCCCTTCGCAGAGGGAAGCAGGGATTGCAAGTCTCATAAAGAGCTCCCAAAAATTATGATACTTACTAGATTTAAGCTCCCATTGCCCCTTTCATAGGCATCTTTTGGTGATTAATGTTAAAGTGACACAACTAAGAGGATATGCTTGACAAGTTATAAATTGAAGTCCCATGCCCCTTACTTACGAAGACCGAACCTCATGCTACTCAACTTCAGTCACGAGTAAGCTCTTGTCATTGTAAATACACATGTATCATTGAGAACCGCCAACGGGGTACCCCTTGCACATGACACAGGAGCTATCCCATAATCAAAATGACAAGGCAAGCAGACATTGAGCATCTCAACAATCTTTTTATTTGCTATTTGCATAGGTTTTTATTGAGGATGCTTCATAAAATGCTCACTATAGTTATGCTGCAAGTTTCCACCATGATTAGATATGGCTTAGGATAGCGGCCCAGGCGTTTCTCTAACACACATATAAACTCCATGATCTTACAAGTTCCACTTTTATTTCACACCGCCGGGATCCGTAAGCAAAAGAACATGATATCAACTAGGTACAAGTACCAATGAAGTGTTGAAAGCGGTCCCCATGATACATGGTTCTGCTAACTTCAACTCATAAAGCACAAGCATATACGCAACAAAGAAGGACCCAATGGTTCAAGTTTATTAAATGCAAGAAAGTAAAGTGTGCCATCAAGTTCGTGAGAGATTTAATCACTAATTTTCACATAACAAGTTTAATTTGGGAGGTAGATAAAACAGGAATTTACTTGGAATAGCAAAAATGCTACTAGGTAGGTATGGTGGACACAAATGGCAAAGGTTTTGGTTTAAAGGAGGTGGATGCACGAGAAGAATTCCCTCTCAGTACAGGTTTTTGGCTAGCAAGGCTGGGTAGCAAGTACAAGAGTTGAAGGAAACAAACAAACATACAAATGATAAAAACAAACATGCAATCTTCCTTGGAAGCGCAAAAGATCTTAACTAGAGAATACTAAACTTATGAGCAAATCAAGGAAGAAAGATGATGAAATTAATTTTCTTTAGAGTACTTCTATCTTTTCATTCAACTCTCAAAAATAGTGAGCTACTCACCGAGCCAGGTTTGCCAAAACCAACTAAATTAACTCAATGATCCCAAAGTGATACCAACAACAAGATAAATCATATAACCACAAATTGAAAACTAATATAAGCTATGCAAAAGAGTGAATGATAGAACTTCTCATTAATATTCCATAACAGCAACTCACACCAAGGGATACATATCTAACGAGAGAGGGGACACGTCCATAATGCAAACCATAGTACATAATAACTCCTCTATTCATGATATGGCTCTACTAATAAGGTAAAAAGATAGAAGATAGTGATATGATACCGCGGCACTCCCCCAAGCCTGGAACAAACCAAGGGGATGCCAAACCTGATGACGAATTACTCCTTCGGTGGTGGTGGTATCCTCTCGATGAGCTCTCTGATGAGTTTCCCCAAGTCCTCAATCTCGAAGGTGAGATTACGAATCAGCTGTGAGTTTTTCTCAATGCGGCTGATGATCATGTCGGGTTGAGAATTCCAGCCCTTGTTATTCTTTCCCCACTCTTCCTCCTTGAAGTCTTCTTTTCCTACATGGCTAGAACGAGGCAAATCCCAATTGGAGGGTAATTTCCCCTTGGGCATATTCTGGTATTGATGCTCATGGATAAGGGTATGGAAAGGATTCTTGGTGCATGGAGGAAGTGACCAGTGATCTGAACGGTGATGAAAAGGCTTCCCTCCAATAGTCCAGAACTGTTACCTATTTGAAAACGGACTCTGCAGGTCTCTGAATTTGGTATCTAGTAGATTCTTTCGTTGTCACCACTTGAATATCATCAATATCTTCATCTTCATACACTTATTACTTGAGTCATAAAACCTTTCTCTTCCTTATTACACCATTATCTCCACTTCCTGGAAATTTCTTTCACACAAAACTTCACCCAGTTCTCATTAGCAACATTAGTATAAGTGGAGTGATAAAACCATTTGAGTTCACTTTCAACTGAAAACCATCAAAACAAAATCTACTGTATCAACTCCTTCCGAAAACCCAAAAAGAATTTAAAAAGGAAATCGAATAAAGAAGCAAATGCAAGAGTGGCAAAATCTGTCAAAACAGACCAGCAGGTAAAGATCAATTTTTTCGAAAATCTTCTGTTGCTCACATCAAAAAGTGCAAAACTAACGAAAGTTAAATAACAACCTGGGGCAGAAGTACAAAAAATTACATATCAATCCCAGATACAGAGATCTCTCACGAATTTTTTCGGTGAAGAATAAAAATCTGTTTCGGGACAGCAACTTCCCCAAATCTTACTTCTCTCTCAATAGAGGTTGACCTTGACACAAAAACCAAACAAAACGGATAAGGAGCGGTTATTACCGAAGTAATAACTTCCAAGACTCAAAGAAACAAAAACAAACTGAAAGCAAAAACGAATTGGGTTGTCTCCCAAAAAGCTCTTTCTTTATAGCCATTAAGATGGGCATGATAATTTTGAAGAAGCTCTCATAGGGATATGAATTGAAGTGAAGGAGAGCATTAAGAAGCAAAAACACACACACATTTAAGTCTAACCCACTTCCTATGCAAGGGGATTTTGTAAACAAACAAGTTGTTGAAAACAGAGGCTACTTGCATAAGAAGGCAAAACAAGTGCAACATAAAAACTTTCAGCATAAAACGAGGAAACTTGATATTATTGAAATGCATAAGAACACTTTTCCCTCTTTCATAGTAACTTTCAGTATCATGCATAAACTTAACAATATAGCTACCACAAGGACCATCGTAGCAATGATCACTTATTCTAACAGAAAACACAGGAATACTAGCTCTCATAACACTACTTTGTGAAACAATATTAGAGGTATCCTTACAAAGGATAGTGTGTTCCTCTTCTTCATATTTGGTGACAAAGTCTTTCACATTTGCTATTATAGGTTCATCAACCATTTGTTTATCCGATTCAGCAGCTTTACTTGTACTTTCATTAAACATACTAGCCATCATAGAATGTTCCTTTACCTTAACTGAGAAAGGCATTTTCTCAATGTAAGGTTTAGGTAAAACATGATTAGCAGTATAAACTTCAGTATTTCTTGCAGGAACACTCTTGGCAACATCTTTATAAGGTTCATGATACTTATTCCACTTCTTTTTAGGCACTTCAATGAGGAAGCAAAAGCCTTAAAATAAGAAGCAATAGCTTGAGAGTCTAGACCATAAGCATTTTTAATATTTTGAAAGTCATCAGTTCCCATAAAAGATTCAATGCATTCATAATCATAATTTATACCTGACTTTCTACCTTTGTCATTCTCCCAAGCTTTAGTATTATCTTGAATACGTTCCAGAAGATCCCATTTAGCTTCTTCTTCCATGCGAGTGAATAATCCAGCACAAGAAGCATCCAACAAATCCTTATCATGAAGAGAAAACCTTGCATAAAAGTTATTGATAACAATATTGTTGGGGAGCTCATGATTGGGACATTTGAGCATTAATAACTTCAATCTCCCTCAAGCTTGAGCTGTACTCTCTCCATCAAGAGGCCAAAAGTTGTATATTTGATTCCGATCTTTATGAATCTCACTAGGAGGATAAAATTTTGATTAAAAGAGAGGCACTATTTCCTCCCATTCCAGAGCTTGACCATTCTTCAGCATCTTATACCATTCCTCAGCTCTTCCTTTCAGCGATAAAGAGAATAACTTCTTCTTAACTTGATCTGTAGTAATACCTGCACACTTGAACAACCCACATAATTCGTGTATAAAGAGTAAATGATCACCAGGATGGACAGCTCCATCCCCAACATAGTAGTTATCCATAACACGATCAATAATTCTTGTAGGTATTTTGAAAACATCATTCTCAGCAGGTGGTGGCTTATCTACTACCTTAGCAGTGGTAGTAGCATTACCAAATAAGAAACTCAGCGAATTATCCATAACGAAAATAAAGCAACTAACAGAAGTAAACAATACTCACAGTAGAAGTTTCCTTTACCAGTTCCACTCTCCAATAGCGCTTCACTCCACAGCAACGGCTTGGAAAATAGTCTTGATGAACCACAAGTATTGGGGGTGTATCGCAGTATTTTCGATAAGTAAGAGTGTCGAACCCAACGAGGAGCAGAAGGTGCTGGCTAGTGGTATGGATCAGGAATTCTCTGCAAATACTTAGCAAACGGATTTTTAGGGGTTTTTGATAAAGCAAGTAAACAAAGTACGAGTAAACAAAATACAATAGGAATAAATGCAGCAAGTGGCCCAATCCTTTATGCAGCAAAGGACAAGCCGGTTGTATTACTTAAGATGACCAAACGTTCTCGAGGACACATGGGAAGACTGTCAAGTGCTTTCGCTTCATATAGTTGATTAATCTTCTTTAGCTTGCTAAGTGTTGTGTGGGTGAACCTATGCTAATGTACCGACCCATCCAGGACTAATACATACTTGTGATTATACCCCTTGCAAACATCCGTAAGTACAAGAAAGTAATTAAGGTAGAAACCTAACCACAGTTTTAAACTCTAAGACCCTTACATCCCTTGTGCAATGGTTTCCTAACGGGGGTTCAGGTTTCTGTCACTCCGGCAACCCCTACGATTAGTAGACAAATACAAAATTCATTCCCCTAGGCCCATATAGGTGAAGTGTCATGTAGTCGACGTTCACATGACACCACTAGAAGAAGTACACCACAACTTAAATAACAATCTATTGAATCTTTCTCAACACAACTCCACTACTAACAACAAGACTTCTCCCATGTCCTCAAGAACAAAACGAACTACTCACAGGACATCATATGGATCATGATCAGAGATGGAATAATGATGTATAAAAATGTGAACATAAACAATAATTCAATGGTTCACTCAATAGCATCAACTACAAAGAGTAATCAACACCGGGAAAGTTTCCCCTATAAACTATGCAAGATTCAACTCAATTGTTACAGCAATATGGAGATGGTGATGAGGGAGCTGATGGTGATTATGGTGGTGATGATGATGATGATGATCCCGATGAAGTCCAGCTTGATGGTGGTGTTGATGGCGACGATCTCCCCTCTCTGGGAAGGAATTCCCCCGACAGAAATCTGTCCGCCGAAGAGATCTTTCCCTCTCGGTGTTTTCCGCCCCGCAGAGGCGGCAAAATCTTTCTGTGGTTGCTCCCCGAGTCTTAGGGTTTTGGGAGGATGATATACGCCAGAGGGGAGAGCCAGAGGTGGGCCAGGGCGGACACACCACCTGCTGGCGCGGCCTAGGGAAACTGCTGAGGTGGTGTGGGCCCCCTGTGGCCCATCTCCACTCCGTCTTCTGGCATCCTTAGTCTTCTGGAAAAATAGGATTTTCCGTATATTTTCCCGGATTTTTTGATCTTCACGAATTTTGCCTCCAAACAGCACCTTTTCCATCAGAATCCTGACTGCAGCGGTCCATGCTCCAAAAGTCATCAACCATGCAAAAGAACATGAAATAACATAAGTATCACCTCTCAATATGAAATATATCAATGAATAATAGTGAATTAAGACATAGAATAGTGATGCAAAATGGACGTATCAACAAGCGTCAAAGCTTGGTGATGCCCAAGGCATTCCCTTCTTCATCAATAAAAATCCCAGGTTTCTTCCAAACACTTCATTTTTGTTGTTTCATGCACATTGTGTTGTTCTTGGAGTGTCTTCTTTTTCATTTTCGTTTTGGTTTTTCGTTTGCTTTGTTTTCTTAGTTTGGTGAATAAATTGGTTGGACCCCCTCTTTCATGCATTGGTTTTCAAATAGTTTGGTTTGGATTGATAAAGAGTAGGAAAGTTCATGCTAAAGTGGTAAAGAGAGCTTGTTTTTGACTGTGGCCTATGCTTTGTCATGCCATGCTTGATATTGTTTTGGCCTTATGCTTAGTATTCTTTGTTATAGCATGACTTGTTATAAACAATTGAGATTGCTTAATGTGCCTTGGAAGGATCATGCGTTGTTTTAGCATATTAAAGCATAGTATTGTGGTATTCTCCTTTTATGCTTTATTTGGGTTGACTTGGCACATGCTCACACCATGTTATGACTATCCCAAGTCACCATAGCCTTGATGATCCTTTAGTTTTCAACTTGTAATATCACTTTATGCTTTGATCAATGATTTTTGTTGCTCTACATGATTATGGCCATTATTGCTCTCTCGTTTGTCGCTCCCTTTTTATTGCTAGCCTTCACTTGTGCTGAGTATAGCCTTTACTCATGCATCCAAATCCCCAAAACCAATATTGCCAAAAGTGTGCACCATACCTACCTATTAGCATCATTTGCTATTCCGTGCATATTAAGTATGCCTTGTTTTCTTTCGAATAAAATGTTTGCTTGTTATGAGAAAGTTAGTTAGTAAAGCTCTCACGAACTTGATGACACACTTTATTTTCTTGCACTTAATAAACCTGAACCATTGCGTCCTTCTTTGTTGCGTATATGCTTGCGCTTTATAAGTTGAAGTTAGCAGAACCCTGTATCATGGGGAACGCTTTGAACATTGCACTGGTACTTAGTACCTCGTTGATATCATGTTCCTTTGCTTATGGATCCTAGCGGTGTGAAATAAAAGTGGAACTTGTAAGATCATGGAGTTTGTATGTATGTTAGAGAAACGCCTGGGCCGCTAGCCTAAGCCATGCCTAATCATGGTGGAAACTTGCAGCATAACTATAATGAGCATTCTATGAAGCATCCTCAATAAAAACCTATGCAAATAGCAAATAAAAAGATCACTGAGATGCTCATTGTCTGCTTGCCTTGTCATTTTGATTATGGGATACCTCCTGTATCATGTGCAAGGGGTACCCCGTTGGTGGTTCTCTATGATACGTATATACTTACAATGACAAGAGCTTACTCGTGACTGAAGTTGAGTAGCATGAGGACCGGTCTTCTAAGTAAGGGGCATGAGACTTCGATTTATAACTTGTCAAGCATATCCTCTTAGTTGTGCCACTTTAACCTTAACCACTTAAATATGCTTATTATAGGGGCAATGAGAGCTCAAAGCTAATGAGTACCATACTTTCAGCATTTGGAAGCCTTTCAAAATTTTCAAAACTTGTTCATTTCCTTGTTGAGTCTCCACACATTCTATGAGCACTTTCTTGAGAGCATAGTGGCCATTCTTAGTTCTATGTGCATTGTCCTAAGACTTGTTGATTGATGCATAACTTTGATATTGCTTGTTTTAAACTATTTGTATCTAGTCACTCTTATGAACTTTGAAGGTGTCATATGCATTTATGTTTTGCTACTCTATGAGGGACAAGCTGAATGCTACCATGCTATGTTTTATTTATGTGAAACAAACAAACGTCTTGCAAAGTATTGTTATTCATGAACCTCTTGTTTGTACCCTTTCATGTTGCAACATAGTTGCTTGGTCTTATTGTTAGATCTTTGGCTTTCATGTTATGATTGAAGTATTATGATTTCAGCTTTCAATGTTTTACAAATACTTTGATCAAGTTTATGATGGTGCATGTCTCCTAAAAAATTATTCTTTCTTTTTATCACTTACCTACTCGAGGACGAGCAGGAGTTAAGCTTGGGGATGTTGATACGTTGCTAACATATCCATAATTTTTGATGTTCCATGCTTGGTTTTATCTACTTTCTTATGTTTTGTCCACACTTTGGAGTACTTTTCATATGATTTATTGGACTAACCTATTAACAAGAGCCACAGTGCCAGCTGCCTGTTTTTTGCGAGTTTTGGTTCCAGGAAAGTCAGAAAATGAATATTCTCGGAATTGGACGGGACAAAAGCCAAAGTCAGTTTTTCACCGAGGGACACCAGGAGCCAGAATACGAGACGGAGAGGGGCTAGGGCCCGACCACACCACCTGGCCACGCGGGCTGGGCCTGGCCGCGCCAGGGGGTGGTCTGGCCGCCCTAGACACCCCCTCGGTCTCCCTCTTCGCCTATAAGATGCCTTCTGACCTAAAAACTCAGGGGGGTTTGACGTTTTTCCAGAAGGAGTTCCGCTCCGCACCACCACCATATTCCACGAAACAGCACCAGAAACTCCGTTCTGGCACCCTGCCGGGACGGGGAATTGGAGGAGATCGCCGCCATCATCATCACCATCGCTTCTCCATCGACCATCCATGTTTCCCCCATCTATGAGTGAGTAATCCCCCGCTATAGGCTATGGGGATGGTAGGGATTGGATGAGATTGTTCATGTAATGGCATCAGATTGTTAGGGCATGGTGCCTAGTATCTTTTATTAGTGCTTTATGACTTTGTTGCAACTTGTTATGCTTAATGCTTGTCACGAGGGCCCGTGTGCCATGATTTCAGATCTGAATATGTTATTGATTCATTATTATAGTATTGTTTTTGGTCTTACCTGCAAGTTGTATACACACGTTGTTGTCCGGAACCAATGGCCCTGAAGTGACAGAAATCGGGATAACCGGAGGGAATGGCTTTGATGTGAGGATCACATGTCTTCATGGAGTGTTAATGCTTTGCTCCGGTGCTCTATTAAAAGGAGCACCTTAATTGCCAGTAGTTCCCTTGAGGGACCGCTGCAAATGGGCTGGCAGGACAAAAGATGTTGTGCAAGTTCTCATTGTGAGCACGTATGACTATATATGGAACACATGCCTAGGATTATCTAGTACTTGGATGCTTTATCTTATTTATCTGCAATTGCCCTATGTTCTGATTGCTATGTGAATTGTCTTGTTCATGCAACGACTGTCCATCCATCCCTATGCCTACCGCACTCGAATCCTACTGTTTGATGCAATTGTTACTGCTGTCTTTACTTTACTACTTCTGTTACTTTACTATTCCTACTACAAAACAGTTGCTACTGATAAACTGCTGTGAGCAAGATTGTTTCCAGGTGTAGCTGAATTGACAACTCAGTTGTTCAGGCTTATAAATATTCTTTGGCTCCCCTTGTGTCGAATCAATAAATTGAGTTTCAGTTCCCTCGAAAATACTGCGATACACCCCCTATACTTGTGGGTCATCAGTCCTGGTAAGTAGTACGAGTTAGGTCCGCGCATCTCTTTAATTCTAGTTCCAATATAATTATCATGCTTGATTATTATTTGATTGAACTCTATTCTTGTAAAGTGCGCGAGACAGCTAAGGGGGACTAATTTATGTAGATACTACGTTTGTTAGTTCATTCCCATGTCGACTATTGAGTAGAACTCGGAATTTATTCGAGTACGTAAACAATATATTCACAATTTTGTTTATTTCCATAATTTGTGTTCAGTTGCAGTCATAAATTTTGTTATGATGATTGATATATTCATATTGATCTCCTTCTTTATAGTTGGATGCGATGCGGGATGAGCTCACCACATGACCGCCTACTAGAAATTCAAGAGGAATTGACGGGATATTTTCTTAACAAGGTCTTATCCCCAAATGGAGAATATAGTATAGATAGAGTCTAAAGCATCCATGTAATTTAATGATCTCCATGTAATCAAATAGACGGGCTCTAGTCCCAGTTGAGACTCGTATACCAAATTGTATATATATATATATGTTTTCTCGTAATACAAATTATATTATATATATACATCAACGTGTGTACAGTATATAGTACCCTAGAATATGCATACGAAAACTTGTTTCAAATGAAAAGACAAAATGAAAAATAATTGACAAAACATAAAATGAAAAGGAAAACACAAAACCCTAAACCCATCTCCTGCCGCAGTTGCCAATTGATCCAAAATGCCGTCGCGGCAAAAACCGTTTCGTCCCGGTTGGTATCTAGCCCATCGCGCTACACGGAGCCACGTGAATGGGCTTTTGTCCCGGTCTGTAAGCCAACCGGGACTAAAGGGTGGGGCCTTTAGTCCCGATTCAGCAGTCCCGGTTGGGAAACTAGGACTAAAGGTCCTTCCGAACCGGCACTAAAGGACCATTTTACACCAGTGGGTACGGCCTACCAAACACACCCTTAATGTTCTTCACATCTCTAAATATCTTCCATCATATGAACCGAAGAGCCGCAGCTGCTCCTCTTAAGGTGGGTCATGGGATTTTCATCTCCCTGGGTCATGTCCACGGTGGGAACCGCCCATATATACAGCAAAAATCCATGTTGTGTAGTTCGTTTGGTAGGTTGCACGGAGTTCTTTTTTGCACCATGAGAGATACGGAAGCCTAGTGTTTGGTTGCCTTCACTTGTTTGCCTATCACATTGACAAACACACATAAACAGTCATTAGTAGCAATCATGTTCTTCTTTTGCGGGTTGTTGCAGTTGTTGGATTGATACTTGATATGATATTCTAATGAGGAGGTTGGCGGGGCACCTGTTGTGGATGCACTGGCGATGGAGGGTTGCGCCTTCGACGGAGGATGGTGGGGCACCTGCTATGGCTGCACCAACGATAGGGGGCGATGCCAAAAAACACGATTAGCCATAGTAGCATCGATCAAGAACCGCTCGATCTTGCTCACCATGTCGAGGTCCTTGCTCACAGTGGTTACAAACTCGATCTAGAGCATGACAGACTATAATACCTGGAACAGGTGCGTAACAAAGGGGTCACATCCGCGGTCGACAAAGACGCGACCTTGGCGTTCCTCTACCGTCACGACCTTCCTGTTGAGTAGGTCTTCTTACTCAACGTCATATTCAAACCCATCTTCATATTCATCCTCACATACAAGTTCATAAGCTACATATCGATTCCTATATATCCACCAAAACGAAAAACTTACAACGCGAGAGTTGTGGGGAACAGCGAGATCAAGCTACTCCAAAAAGAAAAATTCGAACGGTTGATTCTGTGTGACAAATTTGGAGAAATTCATCCAAAAACTCTAACTTTGCACATGTATCTGAAAAGATACAGTTCACAAACCTCAAAGCCAATGCTCAGAATGGAACCTCGTCGTCGATGTACATCTTTTTCACCTGCAACTTTATTCGATTCGGATCCTATTTGTGCTAATTACAAGGGTCAAGGATGATCATGTTTAGAGAGGTGAGAGGAGTTTGGGTTGCATGAGCGTGGCCACCTTTGCGCTCGATCTGGGCAGAAACCATGGGAAAACTCGATTCGGGCTGCTTTAAGGTGTTTTCTCATGCGAGCTAGAAGAGCCTGCGGGTAACTAATCAGGCCAATTTTGCCCCTATGAGCCTGATTAGAGCATCTCCACTCAGATTCCCAGGAGGGCGTTCCCAGGGTAATTTTTTCGGCCGGATGGTGAAATTTTGCCCAATCGCATTCCCATGACGCCGAATTGGTCCGGATTTGGCCCAACTTTCATCCGGCGTTTCCAGGACGAACCCAGGGCGCTAGGAACCGCCTGGGAACACCTGACACAATGAAAAACAGGTGGGCCAACCCTGTCGGTGAGACAACCCGATTCCCCACCCGACTCGGCTCTCCCGCGGTAGAGAGCTTTCATCGCTGCCATGTCATTGCCAGCGAGGTCCCACCATGCCAAGCCGAAACCATGCATGTAGATAGATCTGCCACCTCCTCCACATCCTTTCCCATTCGCCTAGGCCTCGTTTTTCCATCCCCACTTCTCTGCAGCTTGGCTTCGTTCCGAGCTCCCACCACCTTGCCTGCGAAGTGTTTGGTGTTTTGCCAGTTCAGCCATGGACTCCGACGACAAGGAGATGTTTGCCCTGTTGCTGGAGGAAGAGACCACCGCAGCCGCCGAAGATGAAGAGCACATGCAGATCCTCGCCTCCTTGGCCCGGTTGTACACACAGACTGCAGCGCCGAAGCGTGGAAGCTCGGCGAAGGTTTGCCAGAATTGCAAAGCAAGGTAGCGAGTGGAGGGCTACTGCATGCTGTACGCCGACTACTTCGCCAACGAGCCGCTGCATGAAGAGGCCATATTTCGGCACTGTTTCAGGATGAGCCTGAAACTCTTCCTCAACATCATGCATGCCATCCGATATTTTGACCCCTATTTCGTATGCAAGAAGGAACACGCCGACATGGTAGGGTTTTTCTCACAGTAGAAGTGCACAGTGGCGATGAGGTGCTTGCATACGGAGCTCCGGGAGACAGTGCCGAATACTATCTCCGTATGGCCGAGTCCCCCCGCCATTTATTGCTTGTACATGTTCTGCAGGGCATTGATTGCAGTGTTTGGCCACAGTACTTGAGAACACCCAATGCTGAAGACACTGCTCGGATCCTCGCAGTCAATGAAAGTAGAGGATTTCCTAGAATGCTTGAAAGCATCGATTGCATGCATTAGCACTGGAAGAACTGTCCATTTTCTTGGCAAGGAATGTACAAAGGCCACAAAGGAGGTTGCACTATGATACTCGAAGCAGTTGCTACATGACCTTTGTATTTGGCACTTCTTCTTTGGCATGGCAAGATCGAACAACGACATCAATGTCCTCTAGACCTCAAATGTCTTTGTCAAGCTTGTTGAGGGACATGCTCCCCATGTGGACTTTGAGATCAATGGGCACCACTACAACAAGGGATATTATCTTGCAGATGGCATCTATCCAAGATGGCCAACATTTGTGAAGACTATCTCAAGCTCGATGCTCCCCAAGCATTCTCAGTTTTCCAAGGAACAGGAAGCTTGCAGGAAGGACGTGGAGCGGGCGTTTGGTGTTCTTCAACAGAGGTTTGCAGTTGTTCGGTTCCCTGCTATGACCTGGTCAAAAGATCAGATGTGGGAAGTGATGAATTATTGTGTGACCTTGCACAACATGATCATTGAGGATGAGAGAAAGGACCCAGTGGATTTGGTCGAGCAGGACGAGCCATACTACAGACAGGGACCCCTTGCAGAGCCTGATCACCAGATGCCGCCATTGTGGGATGCATTCATCGCCATGTGTTAGCAGATCCGAGACCCGGTAGTGCATCAACAGCTGCATGATGATCTGGTTGAGCACATATAGATACACAAGGGCAACACGTAGATGTCGAGCATGATCTGGCTGAACTAGGCCGAACTATGTTGTATTTCAGTCTATGCCGAACTATGTTTAATTTCATGCTGAACTATGTATAATTTCATACCGAATTATGCCAAACATTGCTCTGTATTCATATTTATGTCAAACTACGCTGAACTCTGTTTGAATTTGAGCCGAGTTTGGGCGAAAATCATCGCTTTTGCGTCGTAACCTGGGAACGCGAGTGGGAAAAAGGCCGTTCCCAAGCCGAAAGTTACGTCCTCCAACGCTAAATAGTGCCGGATTTCGGCCTGAAAACGCCCAACGAGTGGAGGTGCTCTTAGGCTTCATGCTACCAAACCCATCCTTAATTTATACCCGAGGCTTGCTCAGTACAACCCTCCCTCCCCCCACCCCAAACTCATAAGCCCATGTCCACACCCATATCCAAAAATTGGTATCGTATTGGCATACGTAGAGGCATATCATACTCTTCAACATTTGTACCACACGAGCGGTACAACCCCGATACGTATCACGTACGTGTCTACGATGATCACCAGCGAATCTAGCTAACCGCGTGATCATGGTCGCCACCAGTCAACCTCGTGAACGCTGCGACAACAAGACAGCCTAGCGCCGGCATCACAAGACAGTCCGGCGCGACCATCGCAAGACAATCCGGTTCCACAAAACAATCTGGTGCGGCCACCGCAAGACAGTCTGGCGCCGCAAGACAATCCGGCACGGCCACCGCAAGTCAGCCGGTGTGGACCACAAGATAGTCCAGTGCGGGGCCGCAAGCTAGTTCGGGGCATGTCCAAGCAGCCTCGTTCCAATGCCCAAACTATCAGGCAAAATTGCTCATGATATGTTTGGCGGGTCAACTCGCCACCACCAAGACCGCACGGAGCCTCCACGCCGCCGCCAGCCCTGCCGGCACACACCTACAAGGCTAGACCGAGGCATGTGCCGGCCAGATCCACCTCGGAGTCACCGCCACCAGCTCGCCGACCATGGTCGTCGCTGGCGATGAGCTAGCATACAGCCGTAGTAGCACACATACGATTTGCTAGAAAGACATATAATTTGATTGGGCTATATTGTTTTTCTACATGGCTGTTAGTATTAATTACGGGGGGTATCTAGTGATGAGAGGGTCCTTATGTTTGAGCTTGCGCTGAGTTTTATATGAGTTTGGGACGAGGAGTACCCACGCCTCAGTTTGCAGGATAGGGTACCCGTTGCTTCCATTACCTCTCGCTGTCCTTGCAGGCCGACCGCTCATACGCCAACCGTATATAATGGTATTCAACTCCGGCTCCTGCCGTCGTCGGTTCAGTATATTAATTTCATGTTGTACCTCCTAGAGGTATCTACTGTATTTGTATGCTGCTGATCTGTTTGATAAGATGTGCGTTGTCTACTTCAAAAAAAAAAAAAAAAAGACGTGCGTTGTCATTTCTAGGCGTACTTAATTAATGATCAGAAATGAGTAGTGAGAAAATTGATAAAGGCAGAGTCCTCACGGTGTTCTGCCTCCTTGTGGAAGTGGTTCTTCTTTCGTTTCTTCCTAGATTCTATTGCAGGGAAATGTCAAGGATATGCGGCTACGAAACGATTGACTGCATTGTTCTTAACTAAACTAGCATGGTGGCCCTCGCAAATACGAGGGCAACATCTGAAAGTATCTATAAAATATGTATGTATGGTTCTATAGAAACTTTGTAGTATTATGCAATTGGCATTAACACGGTTCTAGTCACCCTTAATATTTCTCTAGATAAAATATCACACTCTTGTGTGCAACACATTTATTCATTTTTTTATGTGTGCACTATTAATTAAGGTTGCCATGAAGTAAGTTTGGATAACCATATATTTCTTTTTGTATGTGGTGATATAAGTTAGGGATATTAAATTAAATTTACATTGCAAGATATGATGTAGTTTTTTTATGTTTTCAGCGTGATGTCTAATTAACAATTACTCGCTCGAAGATATTTGCTATAGTTATTAAGATCAAATATTTATGGTCCATTGTAATAAATATGTATTTACACACATCGGTTCATGTCTGTTGGTAATAGGGCTCAAGTTATCTACAGGTTTATGAAGATATATGCGTTAAAAAAAGAACTAACAGTCCTAGTCACTTGGCTAAGTATTTGTTTACCATGAGTTTTTTTATACAAATTATCTATTATATATTGTTTAATGTTTTTAAAAATGATAGTCATGGTTCATTTATGAACATGGATAAGGATGACGTTAATCGGACAAAACAACGGCTACATGCTCATAGGGGTAGTTCATGTTATGTTTCTATCGTCCACAAACTCATGACAAACATGACTACATATATGCGTTCCTTCTAGAGTATAATCATTCAAATTTGATCACAAAGACTATTATTTTTTATTTTTCAGAATATATATAAAGGTTCAAAGTTAAATCTTGTACATGGTATTTGTGTCTAAAATTTGACATATTTTATGATTAACGAATAACATAAATATTTTAAAATCGAGGGAGTAAATGAGAACAAATTGATTAGACCTTTCTTAATGGAGGGTCTCTTACCACGTCACCGTAGGAAAAATAAATGCTTAAGAGACAACATCTTCAATCTCAAGTGTTGTCTCTATATTTAATGATTTTGTTGATATTTAGGCATGTGATTATGCTAACAATTTTTTGCCTGCAATTCTGTGCAAGCGTTTTATCTTCATCATTCTCTCTTCCACATAGGTATTTTTCTTATGACATAGTGTAAATAATTGTCGACTTTGGATATTGAACTGTTAGTAAAAGGTTGTGTGCATCAACCGATGCATAGTCCGGGATTTTACCCCTTTTCAAAAAAATAGTGTCACATAGGTATTTTGCTTATGATATAGGGCCAGGAGACTACCACCGTGAAAGGCCATAGGATAAGGAAATATCGATGTCGACTCAAGATTTAATTTGCAGACGATTAGACCTTTGTGTACTCATGCTTGGAGAAATAGAAAGATGAACTACCGACCATTGAATGTCTCCTTCTTCATTCGCAAAAAAAGAACTCATGCTTGGAGAAATAGAAAGATGAACTACCGACCATTGAATGTCTCCTTCTTCATTCGCAAAAAAAAGAATGTCTCCTTCTTATGCTTGATTGCTTATGTACTTCAAAATCTTACGCATAGGAGAACCAAAAGATTTACATTGAACTAATCATTTTAGAATTGTCGTACACATGTATCAAACTTCACCGGTTAAACTATGGAACACACGCTTCACCGGTACCTGGATTGATCCTAGCCGGTCTGCCGAGTTCTTTTGAGTTAGCCAATCTATATTAGTTTTTGCAGGAAACCCAGGGTGTGTATTAAGCATAAAATCCCATGGCAGAATACTAAGAATTAGTAGTTTTTTTGTATGCACGGTCATTGACCTTCACGTTTAAATGTTTAATACTACCAAGAATTAGTTTCTTTTTCAGGTAAAATAAATTAGATTTTTGTACGTGCAATTCATGTGTAACGTGCCAACTGCAACAATCAATAATTCGTATGCCCCGCAAAAGAAAATATTTTTATAGGATACGTGAAGATCTAGGAAGAAAACAACATCTTTCGTGTGGGAGGGAGACTCTTGTTCCTCTTTCCTTAAAATACACGGGTACAAGACGTTGCCGCTTTTTTTATGCGTGTCTAGACTTTTACGTGTGAGGAAGAAAATCAGGGTGCATATCTATGTTTCGTGTTTCCTTGAACTACACGGGTACCAGACATTGTACCTCTTTTGTACTCCGTACGTGCCTAGACTTCTGCGTGTCAAAAGGAAATTATGGTACAACTATTTTCATAAAATCTAAGCCATCGGTTATAGATCTAACTGTTGAAATAATTTAGATGATGTGGATCAACCCGATGTCTAGAAAAACATGCTTATATTGCTTTTAGTATATAACTAGAACAATGGCCCTCGCAAATGCGAGGGTGAAATCTTTATTTTTTTATAGTGACCTAAAACTAATTTTATAGTTTGTGGATCTTCATAGTTTGCATTTTTGGGTAAAAAATAATGCGATTCCATGGTCATGAAAAATATGTCACATTTGTTGTAAATATGTTAAAATTTATTTTCCACTAATTTTTATATCAGTAAAGAAAAATAAGGAAATTCGAATACAAGTTTATACAATGTCAATTATTCATAGGAATAGGTATTATATCATTCTTTTTCTCTCCACTTGGTCTAGGCTCTGCTCACATGTATTTTTCTCGCCAACTTGAATGACGTAGTTTCATCATGTTAAAGTAGTCATTTTATTGTGTGATTGCAATGATTAGTCGCTTAGATTTTAAAGGTTCAAAGTACTTATAATTAAGCAATCGGTATGAAAAATTCTTGCCAATTAAAATTTATATAGTTTCTTGAAAACTAACAACAAAATTGAGGGAATAACTTGGAGTTTGTAGTTCCATAACCCACCATCTTAAGTTCCACATTTGAGAGCTCTTTTTTAATATCAGTCGAGAAGTCAGATGTTCTTGCATACAAACGGAAGTGAAAACATGTATTATGAATTATACTTGTGGGTATAATAACATACTTTAGAGATATCAAGTGACTTGCTATATTCACTTCTCATTGTGGATATGTTCTGTGTGGACAGTTGGAAATGCAAGAGGTGTCAGCATAATGATAAATCTACCACTATTTTTATTTTTATTGTCATTTTGTTGTTGTGGTTATCCTTGCTATTATTATTACCGGCATCATAAATAAATTATTGTATAAATGTAAATTTGATCGTGCCTCTCTCAATAAAAGTACTATCAAAATTGCATTATTGTTTACATCAATCATAATATATCCTTGCATTGAATAATGTAAATATCTATACCCCTTTATAATATGTAAAAATGACAGAGTAGGGGTTTTCGCACATGCTTTTGTGTAAACATATGGATGGTAAAATTCCTACGAATAGACCATAGAATGTCCATTCGACTCAAAATTTAAATACACACTATTAATCTTTTACTTCTTCTTGGAAAAATTAAAATATTGATTAGCTAATATAATGACCATTGAATGTTTGCTTGCTTCCATGCTTCAATCTTACGCACAAGACACCCGAAGATTTTTGGTGACTTGATATATAATTAATATGTGACGTAAATTAACATTGGGCAACAATACATATGTAACGCCCCACAAGAGAAAAAATATTTGTATCAGAGATGGCTTTAATTCATTGTTCCTATAAATTACACTCAGTACGCCATATTTTCAAAGCCATGGCCCTGCTGATTTCTTTATGTGCCTAGAACTTTTTATGTCAAACGAACTGTTCCGTTTGTTTAAACAGTCCATGAACCATACGTCTCGGATGCGGGTTTCATGTGTTACACAATAACCATGTTATGTAATTATATGCCGTGAATCTCTATTAAATCATAGCCTTAAATTTTCTATCTACAATCTAATAAATTTAGGTGAGGTGGATAACGTGGTGTCTCTAGTTTAGACCTCTCTATCTTGCTTATATAATGGATGGATCTATAATTTTTAGTTTAGATACATGCGAATTTAGACAAATCCCCAGCATCCTTTTTTAGGATGGAAGGAGTATATCGATTATAATTTTTAGCCTAGATGAACAAATGTGATAATATATTTTCAAATGATGTCAATAATATAATGATATCTACATGTATTATTATGATATATAGTGTGTATATTTCTCATACTCGGGTGCAAGATGTGAGGCATAATCATGAGATATGTGAGTGGTCTAGTATAGCTCGCATATATCACCATGATCAATAATGCTCAAGACTTACCCTCTCTCATTTGACAAAACATATTAACAATTTTATCAGCACACACTGGAGTAATATATTTCCATTATTAATTAACAGACAGTGTTTGCATGTATGTACTGCTTCCGGATTCCTAGTGATCAATCCTCGATGAAGTTTTTTTTCTTCTTTTTGACGTCTCCTTACAAAGTCTTAGCGACCCACGCTTCAGCACGCTCGGCCTACTTTTGTTTTTTTCCTTTTTAAACCGGACTGCATCGTGTTGGTTCATGGCTAGCTAGATATCCTTTATTTTTTTCTGCCCGTGGCCAAATCTGTTTGGTGCATGCATGCGTGGGTTGTATGGTTGCGTAGTATTTATTTTTTTTTGTATGGTTGCCTACTTTCACGCATATTTATTCTCCTAATACGTGACATTGTTGACTTCTTTTTGTACCAAACTCTTTTTATGTAACTTTTTTATCTTCAAACCGTAACCATAAATTATAGATCTAACGGTCAATATAATTTGGGTGATGTGGATCAACCAGGTGCCTACAAAGTCTTTTTCCTTTTTAAACCGGACTGCATGGTGTTGGTTCATGGCTAGCTAGATATCCTTTATTTTTTCTGCCCGTGGCCAAATCTGTTTGGTGCATGCATGCGTTGGTTGTATGGTTGTGTAGTATTTTTTTGTATGGTTGCCTACTTGCACGCATATTTATTCTCCTAATACGTGACATTGTTGACTTCTTTTTGTACCAACCTCTTTTTATGTAACTTTTTTATCTTCAAACCATAACCATAAATTGTAGATCTAACGGTCAATATAATTTGGGTGATGTGGATCAACTAGGTGCCTCGAAAAACACCCTTATATTGGTTTTAGTATATAATAGACAGATTTCGTGTTTCCTTGAACTACACGGGTACCAGACATTGTACCTCTTTTGTACTCCGTACGTGCCTAGAATTCTGCGTGTCAAAAGGAAATTATGGTACAACTATTTTCATAAAATCTAAGCCATCGGTTATAGATCTAACTGTTGAAATAATTTAGATGATGTGGATTAACCTGATGTCTAGAAAAACACCCTTATATTGCTTTTAGTATATAATAGATAGAAGATGATATTACTGGTGCCTCCAACCTCTGCTCGGTGAGTTTGAAGACTGCGGTTTTTAGCATGTCAAGATCAGACAAAGCACTTCAATCAACTTTTCACTGATTCCCTTTCAAAACGTTGTAACTGACACATTTAGCGGACTGTGTCTGTTTTTTTTGGAAATAAGCGGCCAGGCAAGATCAGTTTATGTTTTGATTCTATAATACAGTAGCATCTGGAATATAATTTTTTCTTTCCATCCGTATGATTGTTGTTTTCTCCGTCCTCAGGTACCAACAAGACAGTTGTTGTTGTCTAGCACTGTTTAGCATTTCAGCTAGGGATTGATTTAATGCTGACCGGCCTATTCCAACCCAAATCTATCGTTCATACTGGTGTTCTATTATGTCAATCCAAACTCACTGTTTTTAATCTACTCCCTCCGATCCATATTATTGTTCTCAACTTTATCTAGATTCGGACGTATCTAGTTAAATATTTAGACTAGATATGATTGTATCTAGACAAAACAATAATATGGGTCAGAGGGAGTAGAAAAAATAACAGAAAAAATATAGCACGCACAACTCATATTTTAAAACACAGAAACTTTCTTTGGGGAAATTAAAAGACAAACTATTCCCACTATTTTTGCATTCTACTACTATTTTCCTACTCCACTTAACATCTATTATGTACTAAAGCAATACTATATGAGAATTTCACCGAGATATCACGTTAAACCACATCATCAAGAATATTTTAATTGTTGGATCTACTATTTGTGGTTAGGATTAAATGAAAATCTGATCGTCGTACTAATTAGGCCTTCATATCATAGCTATGTTGTGGACTGAGGCATGACAAGGTTGTGTTGGTACATCCTTGTCTGCCCGGGTTCAAGTTCTCTTACTCGATTCCTGGTGTGTATGCTTGAATACATCTTTAAAATACACCAGGCTTTTCTCCCTCCTGGTCTCATTTTTTCTTAAGATAGCTATGTTGATATGTGTGTGCACTTTTTTAGTGGGTCCATGCGAATTGATAGCTGACGGTCCTGATTTCCAAGATTGATTATATATATACTAATAGGACTTTCAAATCGCTAGAGATAATTCAAGAGGAAAGCTTAACACGGCCGTCCTTGTGCCGTCCTTGTGATGATAATAGTAAAATTTAGAAGATAAGTCGATGATAATAGTAAAATTTAGAAGATGAAAATAACCCTTACAACGAACATATTCACTTGGTATCTCTATAATGGGGTCATTCTTACGAAAGATAATCTTGTTAAGAGGAATTGGCATGGAAGTACACAATGCATTTTTTTACCATAACAAGACAATCCGACATTTATTCTTCCATTGTAAATTTGTTCGTACTATATGGTTAATCATCCAAGTAGCCTCTGGATTATCTCTTCCACGTTGGGTGACCAATGTATTTGGTAACTGGTTGCATGGGATAGAGGATAAATACGGGACTTTGTTTAGGGTAGGAGCGCTTGCCATTATTTGATCGCTTTGTCTATGTAGAAATGATAAGATTTTTAATAACATTGGGTCTTCTTCGATCGAGTCATGGCTATCCTTCGATCATGGACTACTCTCCAACGTATGGAGTTTCCCAAATTGTTTGTGAAAGGGTGTACGCGATTGGACACGACCGAGGAATATTTTCTCCCGACATGGATGGTAACGTGATCTGCGGATGGATCTACCATAGCTCGAGAACATTTATTTATTTTCATTCCATGTTTTGTAATTTTGGTACTTTTGCTTTGGTCACTGATTGATCGGCTGTGTGTATCCTAGCTATACAGAGGCTGGGTGTAAAGATTGCTGTTAAATAATAAAACGCCTATTTCTAAAAAAAAAACTATTAATCCAGTAGACCCATATTCATGGCGGAGCCAACCAGACGCCACACACTCTGCAGGAACCATCAAGCTGGCAACCATTTGAACCTGGTACTCCCTCTGTCCTGGTTTATAAGTTCTTTTCCATATCTCTAGGTCGTTAATTTGATCTAATTAGTATGATGTAGTATATATTATGAAAAATGTTGTGCGGATATTATTTTTATAATGATATAATTTTTATATTATATAAATCAAATTGACAACCTTGAGAAACACGAGGGACTAATATACTTGAACGGAACAATTGGTCACGAAATCATCAAGTCTTATTCAAATTCCAGTAGAAGTTGTTGGCTGAGCCTACGCAGCTACCGAGGCTCGTCGGTCGGTGGCCCCACGACTACTCTGATTAAAAAAATGTTGTATTTATCATAAATTTGAGGCGTGGTAGACTGGAAATGTACTAAAATTAATCATAATAATCAACGCCATAAAATCTATAGGGCCCCAAATTGATCAAGAAAACAACAAAGACAACTAACCATTAGTGTAGCGCACCTAATCTATACCTAATAATAAATAAAGGACGGATTGTTTTTCTAGGTCCAACACTTTTTTTAGACCTTTCTACCCTCCCACCGTGAAAAGTGATTTTTTTTCCATCGCGGGTCGCGTGAGGTTTCCCGATCGTCTCCCACCACGAAAAGTGATTCTTTTTCCATCGTGGGTCGTGTGAGGTTTCCCGATCAAAGTTCTGCTTCCGTTGTATGTCAACCAGTTAAGGTGCACGTAAAAAAAGAGGAGAAAACCAGATACGTAGGAGTTCCTGAGCCTTTTTTTTTCCATCACGGGTCGCGTGAGGTTTCCCGATCGAAGTCCTGCTTTCGTCGTATGTCAACCAGTTAAGGTGCACGTAAAAAAACGAGGAGAAAACCAGCTACGTAGGAGGGCCTTACCAAACACGGCCCAATTGGCTCCCGTCGTCTGGGGCTCTCGATAGTTATTCCGTGCTAGCAAATACCAATATAGCCTGTTTAATAGTCCCACCTTGCCCTCTTAAAACGAGTTCCACCTGCTTATATACCTTGGCAGGTTCCTTGGAATCAGCAATCCGAACAAAAGCGCATGGTGAGATAAGATGGGATGGCAATGGTTGCGACGAGAGAGGTGCAAGGGGTCCGAACCTAGGACGATGACCCAAAAGAACTGGCAAGGGAGGGCTTGGTGGCGGTGTGCGGAAAAAGGAGGCCAAAAAATTTAGAAGATTGATTTGTGGTGGATGCGGAGCGAGCTCAAGCTGGGGAGGACGCGGGCGTCGTAAGAGATGGGGCTGGTTTGATGTTGGTGGCGGCGGAGTGAGCTCTCGAGCTGGGGCGGACGCGGGCGAGGAGGCGTCGGCGTGTGTTGTGTACGGCGTGGAGTCCTCTGTTGAGTGCGATGTGTTGTTGTACCAGTAATGCTACATTTACCGATAATTGAGGTTTGATCGGTTGGGCTGGTGACTGCCTCCCCCAATTTTATAAAACTGTCTTATATTTATTTTGTTTCAAAAGCCTTTTGTAAATAGTTTTTATACAAACAAAATATCTAGAAAACCTGGGTTTTTATTTTGAAATAAAAAGGAAGAAGTAATGTGAACAAAATAGCTTTAGAGAAAATATATTTAGGCAACAAATTGATGAGTGAAGGCACTACAACGGAGCCTCTCACGTAAGGCGCTGGCGCAGTAGCACAAGGCTGGCTCCCGGCTCCATGCGCTTGACGCCAGTGTACAGTCGTGGCCTCGCTCCTCTGGTGGTGTTGTATTTGGGTCTGAAATCTACGACCCCAGAAAATCTTCAGGTCACAATGATTTATCCATCTGACTTATATTTTCTACTCGCCAACCTTGAGGGAGGCAAAGGACTTCTCCGAATGGAACGAGGCGGTGCCATCGTCATATGGTTATTTTATCACTGACGCACATATACGGTTTGGTTCGGCCGGTCGAAGCGACTAGAAAAGGAGGCAGTGGATAGCGTTCATCACCGTGGAGCGTCATGTGGACATGCTAAACCTGACCGGTATCTACAACATGCCGCCGCGTTACCTACGAAAACTTATTAGGCATCGTTGTTTTTATCGAAAAGTTTTTTCTTTTCTCTCCCGGTGCAACGCACGGGTCTGTTTCCTAGTATGAACATAAAGATCGACTGACATGTTGTACCATGCATGACTGACATGTTGTACCATGCATGACTCATACCTTGATAAACATAGCTAAGGGTGGTTAATCACCAGTGTCTGCTTCAGTACAGGCAGGACAATAAAGAGAACCACCCATATCGGCCAGAGCATCAAAACCTACCGGTCTACCAGGAGTACATAGGACACCTATTTATGGACAGGCATGTCCACCATGTGCTACAACATGTCATGTACGATGTTCAAGAGAGGTTTGCGATCTGTCAGCACCAAGATGGTGTACCTACCATCGATCGGAATCATCCATCTGTGTCAGCCAAGTCATCATTTTTTTTCCCCACATACCTAGAGGCAAAACAGTTCAAACGATGTTCTAATAGTAGTGATAATTGGCCGCATAAACAAGAGAACTTAAATTGACAACTATTGGAACATAAATTAGTATTTTATATCAAATTAGGGTTTTAATTTTTGTGACATGATAAAACTCATGCTTTATTATCGGTATACTATTATTTAAAACACAAAAAGTGTAATAGTATTGGTCTCTAATTATTTCTTGAGTCTAGATTCTCTTACTTCCGTGTACTTTTAATTCCTTAGTTTGATTTTAACAGTTCCTAACAGGTTTAAACAAATGTCAAGGAAATGAATATGCAACGAAATCAACACGTCCATGCCACATCACCTACTTCCATCAATAATTTTCATACATTTATTTAAAAAGAAGAAAACATTATGTGAAACACGACATTAATAGGAGAATGCTGAGAAAACAAACATATCAGGAAGATTTTTTTATTTACACAAGGTCATCAATTTTTTTTAATAAATAAAGGAAAAAAAGATAAATAGAAAATGTAGCTATACTCAAGACCCCAATTTGAGATTTATTTTCTCAAATTTACATATTTGTTTTAGTACTAAGGAGACATATATGTATGCACAGGAATGCAAAAGTGGGACATGGGGGATAAGTGAAATCCCACTTTTACACCCCTAGTATAACTCTAAACTAAGTACGAGACCTTAGGATGCTGCGGAGGCTGAGAAATATCCATCTAGGGTTCCGTTCCCCTAGTCGGTGACATCATTAGTACACTCCGCTTCCGGTGGCTTTGGGGCCTTGGAGGTGTACCATACCACGACCACTCACCGGCGAGAGATTTTATTCCTTGGTTAGACTGTTTTTTGTGTCTTTTTTGGGATGGTGAGGCGATGGTTACATCCTCCCCGCCCTATCCTCGCGCCGGTGGTGCATCTAGCACCGGCGGAGGGCGCGTGGAGTCATGTGCCCGGCAGATCTCCTCGGATATGTTCGGTTTTCGTGTTCGTTGGTGTGCTTTTACATAAAGCTCTTCTGATCTATGGATGTCATCATTTGGGGTGATTGTTTCTCTAGTGCGATGGTCCTTTGGAGGCTTACCATGATGACATCATGTATGTCTACTACAACAAGCTCTACTACGACAAGCTTTGCCTGACTTTGGTGTTGGAGGGGCGAGGACGGCGGCGCGCCTTCGGCTTGCACTAGTGTTTGTAGTCGTCGCTAGGTAATCGTTTGATCTATTTGTATTTTTTATTACGTTTATACCTCTTTGTACTACTGTTGATGATAATTAATACATCTTTGGAATTTTCGCAGAAAAAAACTCTAATCTAAGTGGGATAAGTAATATTTGTCTAATCCCACTTATCATGTATATCTCACATATAGTTTAGAGTTGGACTAGAGGTGTAAAAGTTGGATCCCACTTGTTCCACTTCTGCATCCCTATGTATGATCACACTACTCTAGTAGGTTGTGCTAGCGACGGTGGCGGTCGTCGCGCCCTAGTGCTCGTCGATGGCGATGAAGACCTGCGTTGGCGGCCAGACTCCTTCGGCCGGCAGTGCAACAACCTGCATCACAAACTGATCGATAGCTTCGCGGAGGCCATTCCACCTGGCATCCTCCTCCTACCGGGAGAGCTCGATGGCGCTGAGAAGTTGCTACTTCTTTGTCATCTCGTGGTCCTCCGACAGGTAGTCCTCCATCGGGTCCTCCGCCGACTCGTCATTGATGTAGCGGACATCGGGCGACAACAGCGATGGTGGGTCCATGTACTGCGTGGCTGCACCGCGGTACTGCGTCTAGTCCGGCTGCCCGCGCTCTGGGTGGGGGACTTCCCACGCTGCCTAGCCCTCCGGCTGCTACACCTGTGGCTCCTCCTCCAGCGACAGGTTCTCCACTGATCCGATTGCCTCGTAGTCCTCATCGTCATCGAGGCCCTCCAGGTAGGCCTTGACGGACTACCACATTGCGTTATGCTCGGCCTCATACCACTGCTTCCATAGGTGAATCGTTGGTGTAGGCAGGGTCCCACCGCAGATCTGGCGGGAGGAAATCACAGTGCCACAGGATGTCTCGACGGATGGAAGGGCCGGTGGCAGGAATGGCCGATGCTGACATGTAATCCTAGCTGAGGTGCCACTCGTGTGGTAGGTGGACATCTGGACATCGAAGCGACTGGCCCGGCTCCATGAACTGTCGTGCAACCACTACCTCCACATAGACGCGATGCTTCGAGAAGGGTGTAGGAGGCGGGCACGGTGGCCTTGGCGCCATACGAGGTGGTGGTGGCGCGTAGAAACGATAGCAAGAGCCACCGCCAAAGAAGTACCCTACCTCGTGGTCATTGTGGCTGGGGCCGAACCTGCCCTTGTCGCAGCCCTTCTCCAACGGGGCCCTAGTGCTTATCTAGGGTTTCTACTATGGATGTGTGGGTGGATGACACCAGTCCCCCATTTAAAAGGACCTAAGAGGTTGGTGGCCCACGATCGGTTCCTCTCCCTTGTCACTGACGTGTGGGACCTGCGAGGACCAGGAGAGGACATGCGCGAACTCACGGGCTATCGTGTCCCTGCAAAGCCGGCCCAAATTTAGGATGGAAATGGGCCATACGGACAAAATCATGGCCTCTGTCCATTTGAGGTGCCCCGTTGGGCCTTTCCCTTTGTCCGACCAGGCAGATTCGGACGGGTCGGGTCCGCTTGTGGGGCATCGCTGGAGTTGCCCTAAGAACTTGCAACCCGTACAGATGAAAGTTCTAGGTCACCTTTCGTACTTAGAAAGCTAGCCGATCTAGTTTAGAACTTCTCACATTTTTCAGTGGACACATATTGAATTGTTGTTTTTCCAATAACTTGTTGAAATGTTTGAAGTTTCGAACAAAATTTAGTCGAACCTAACAAGTGACCGAACTTTAAATGTCTTTGCCAAATGGGCCCGAAATTCCACAAATTAATATTCAAGCATTGGTTAAATTACTAAAAATACTAGTTTTCTAAAAAGTAAATTTTTTGACCAATGTTTGGCAGAACCTAACAGAAGTTGGCCAAACATGGTATAGGAGTGGGGAGAAAATGGTGAAAGAGGGGAGGGGGAGGAAAAATTTAATATATATTCAATTTTTGTTTTTGCCTATAGATCTAGAATAAGAAAATACTTCTTGTGAATACATTTTTTTTGATTGGTGCAGATGAATTTACCGAAGTTAAAACATATTCAGAACTCAATAGACTTGCAATTAGCGGTTGTGCTTATAATACTGGAAAAACTAGATTTGGAAATTGGAATGGAGCCTAATAAACTTACAGTAGTATATTAGGAGATATTTTCTTATGTTCTTGCATATGTATAGAGACTACGATTCTGAAAATATATCATACGGTGGATCTGAATATTTCTTTCATATATATTCAGGTAAACTTTTAATGTATAACCAAATTTAAGCGTAACACGGGGAGAAGCTGTCTCGGTATTTCTGTGGGTTAGACAGCTGGGAGCAATGAAATGGGCCAGACAGGTAGCATGGCAAAGGCATGGACTGTTTTTCTCCGTTCAATTCATTGTACCGGACCGATTGCTATATTAATTTAGCGAGGCGAAAGCTTAACACGGACTTTTGGCTCATGGGTGCCATGCCGCCCCTATCTCTGCACCACATGTTATTGTTTCATGGTGGGACCAAGAAAATCTTAGAAATAGTTTTCTTTCAAATACTACACAAGTACATATTGGTATACATTAGTGTGCAACCACTACGTGGTCCCACTTAATAAATGACACCAGGTTTCGGTTGTGTGCACGAATTAAAGTTCTATGCTACATGGTTGTCAGAGTGACATCAAGATAAATTCAAATGCCAATTTTGCACACTAATTAGTAGGGAGAATCAGGTGACGTAATTAGAGAAAAACACAGTAGCTTAAGACGCCTATAGAGTACCTAAAGCATTCGTTTGTGATAACTAGGAACATTCAGGTTATTATGAGCATTGGCCCAGGTGACATCGGATCACTGTCATTAAGTCAGTGAATCTTCTCACGCACAATGGAAAAAAAAGCTTCAGATTATCTTCTGTCAGAACTGGTACTTGATTAGCTCGGGGCGATCAAGACTCGGAGTCATAATTTAGGAAATTAAATCTATTATAAAAATTTCTAGGAATGAACATTATGGCAAAAAATTGGTAGAAAATATAAAACCTTCTTAAAAAAGTGTTTTGTGGTTACTCAGTAGAACTGTTTAGCTAACCTAAATATATTATGTCGATTAAGCATTAATGTCCTACTACTCAAGAAATGCAAGCACGACTTGGGCCCTTGTTCGATATCAAAACTGGAAAAGAGTATAAACGAGACAGGCCCTAGTGACCTAAAAGGAAAAAGAATATCAAAAATCAATACAACCAATTATACATATGCATGCAGTAGTACCCGGCCGAACTTGAGGTGGACACATCGGTGAGGGTAGCTCTTGGGAGCTCCTATGCATTTCTCGGCGAAAACCTATTTCGAGAGATATTCATTGTATGGGACTGATTAAAACCTACTGACCACATGGGACCCATCAAATGGCAGCTTGCATTCATTGGCACTGCTCAATCATGCACTTGCACCTTTGTGGCCACTTGCCATTATGTGCAACCCAACGACTTTTGAACGGTTCGGAAATAGCAAAACCACAAGAAAATATGATTAGTGAGACGTGAAATGTACCCAAAACAGGTGATTGAGTTGAGAGGAATCTGTCAAATTTGATAGTGGACTATGGACCCGGTGTCCATCTTACCTGAGCTACAGAGTCTGAATGTTCCACGGTGATGTGAGCAAGCTAGAAAAATTCAAGTTTCATTCCTAACAAAAGCAAACATTATCGTATTGCCTAAGTTACAATAAAAGTACGTCACAAATAGACACATTCTTCTCAACGCATTTGCAAGACATTAGAAAAGTATCAATAGATTACAACACGGACTATGAAAACCAAGAAGTTCTCACATACTATTTCTATTTATAATTAATCTATATATATGTTTAGGTAGACTACATAATTGTAATATCTTCTATAGCATAATGAGAATATCCATGGAACTATAAACTGATTTTAGAGTCTTTTTTGACAATCTAAAGTTGATGCCCTCACATTTGCAAGGACCAACATGCTAGTTCACGTAAACTTAGAATGTATAACTAAATTTAAGTGTAAATATTTGTGCACGGAGGGAAGGTGTCCCGTTATTTCTGTGGGTTATGGGAGCAGTGGAATGGGCCGGACAGGTAGCATGGCAATGGCATGGACTGTTTGGCCCCATCGAATTCACTCTTCGGAACTGATTAAAACTTACTGGTCGCATGGGATCCATCCAATGGTAGCCAGCATTCACTCGCACTACTCAACCATGCACGCGCACGTTTGTGTTCACTTGCCATGGGGCTTGAGCGGTAACAATGTTGTCCACAGTTAAATTATCAAAGCAACAAGAAGAGTATGTTAAGTGAGACGTGAAATATACCCCAAAACAGGTGATTGAGTCGAGAGGAATAAGTGGAGTTTGAAATAGTCGAGAGGAATAAGTGGAGTTGGATGGAAGTGGCAGGAGAGGTGGAGAGGCTAGCGGGAGGTGGTGCTGCTTGGCACCGCGGTGGTGTCAGTGGCTGCTGTGGCATGAGTCGGCACATCAATCTGCACGTTGAAGATGGTTGATGGAAGATAGTGAAGGCGGCGACATCCAGAGCGTGTGCGTGGGCGCCGCTCCGTGGATATGTTGTGCGGTTCTAGGACTCCTTCTGTTTGAGTTCGAGCCGCCGCGCCAAGGCGCTCCAGCTTCTCTTGGCGAGTGCCAATAGTGTGAGTGAACATTGGGCGGGATCAAAACAGGTAGATAGGTGTTTGATAGATCTCGTTGGGGAGCTGGCGATATGGTTATCGTTTTTGCTCGGTGTTTTGTTTTGGTGGTTCCGATTTGTATGATCTTTGTAATGGCTTTTACCAAACATTGTGGTTCTAATAATAAATATCGGTTGTGTGCATTGTTTCGATGCAGAGGCCGGGGCTCAGCTCCCCATTTCAAAAAAAAACCTGGTGTCCATCTAACTTGAGCTACAGAGTTTGAATGTTTTCCACAGTGATGTGAGCAAGTTTAAAAAATCAAGTTAACAAAAGCAAACATCGTCATATTGCCTATTTAAGTTATATTAAAAATGCGGTACAAATCGATGCATGCTAAAAACATTTGCAAGACTTTAGAGAAAGTACCAATAGATTACAATACAGACTATGAAAACCAAGAAGTTCTGACATATATCTATTAATCTATATATCTATTTAGTTGGACTGCGTAGTTAATTTAATATCTTTTATAGCATAATGAGAATATCCGTGGAACTATAAATTGATTTCAGAGTCTTTTTCGATAAACTAAAGTTGATTCCCTCGCATTTGCATGGAACTAACATGCTAGTTTACGTAAACTTAGAATGTGTAACTAAATTTAAGCGTAAGCATTTGTGTACGGATGAAAGTTGTCCTGTAATTTCTGTAGGCCAGGCAGTTGGGAGCAGTGGAGCGGACCAGACGGGTAGCATGGCAATGGCATGGACTGTTTTGCCCCCATCGACGAACTGATTAAAACCCACATGAGACCCATTCAATGGCAGCCTGCATTCACTGGCACTACTCAATCATGCATGCGCGCGTCTGTGGCCACTTGCCATGGGGCTTGAGCGGTAAACAATGATGTTCACGGTTAAATTATTTGCAGGCGAACGACTATTGAACGGTTCGGAAATAGCAAAACCACAGGAAGAGTATGTTCAGTGAGACGTGAAATTTACCCAAAACGGTTCAGATGACAGTTATTGGTGTAAGCATTGGGATTTGGGAAATGCATATAAAATTCTAAATTATTTTTTAAATTCAAAAATTATTTATATATATGTTTCATAAAATGTGGGAAAAATCTAGACATTGTTAATGATGTATCCTAAAAGTATGCAAAATCGCAAAATGAACTTTTTTTTTCTAATTTGGGCTACACAATAATAAATCTGAAAAAAATAAAGATTTGAAAATTTGCATACTTGGACCTACACTTTTGCTATTTTTTTGTAACTCGGAATACGAAGTATTTAGAATTAATTTTTCGCAGGTTTGTGGGATACATCATTGTCTACATCCAAATTCTATTTGAAACTTGTAAATATGATTTTTGATAATTTTTTAAATAATAGGAACGCGAGAACTCGGGAGGCAAAAATCTCATGCGTATAAAATCAATTGATGAATATCGACTGAATAGCTGAAACATATTCGTTTTGAAAACTTTAACTTTTTTACCTAGATTTGGTTGTACTCAGGGAAAGCAATGATCTCGGTCGGGATTACAGGCTACTCTCACTGACAGTTGGGCCCAAGGATAGTATGATCTTTTACCTCTTCTGCTTGTTCCTTTTACGCTGTGTCGTGGCCTGAGCATGCACGCCGCAGCTCGCGTGCTGCCGCATGGCCATGGAGAGCTTGCGCACAGTGAAGTAGCGGGCTGAGCCTTCTCCTGCTACCGCCGTGCACCTCTCCCCTTCGCCCACCATGTCTTGTTCGAGGGCGACACAAGCACCTCTTTAAGCGTTCATACAGTCCAATAGATAAAATTATCAAGAAACTTTGACGAAATTTCGATTTAAGACTTGAACGGGCTATTGTCTTTGTCAAATTGGGGATGATTTTTGCCAATTTCTTTCCCTGTGATCCGAATATACCAACTAGCTAGCGAGAAGAGATTTTGTGCATATGGGCACCAGTTCTCCCTTCACATTTAGATTTTTGAAAAAGAGTAAATTCCAGTATTTGCCCCTAGTTTCCTACTTTTGACACTAATTACCCCATTTAGCAATTTGTTTTATCAAAATTACCCCATTTATTAAAATTGTGCCAATTTTACCCCCTACCATTTTTAAACGATTCAACATGTGCTTCCGTTATCCTGAAGTGGACATCTTAAAAGACATACATAGTCAAGATCAAAGTAGGAAAGCAACGGGCCCGAGCTTTTCTAGTACTCGTCTCGCTTGTGCATTTCTCAAGGCTCTCTCTCTCATCTCAAGATGCATCTAGCTCCAGCTGAACCATAGTTGTATTTGATGTTTCTCCGTTGGTCACATTGAGGTATCCAACCATTTGATAGTTACAACAGCGTTTTGACCGTGAGGCTTCCTGCTCGAACCATAGCAGGTCCTACCTCTCGTCATGCTACGGCTAGTCATCCTTTCCCATTCATTTCCGGCGTTTGTTCCGCAACACACATTACAGGGGCTTCACGATGAACAGGGCACGCCTCACTAGTCGACGTCGAAGATTGGTCCAGTGGCACCGCAAGGCCATCTCCGCCACATTCACCCATGTCAAGTGCAGCGAACAAGCTGCCGCACACGTTCCGCGGCCTATTGAATTGCTAAAAAAAAAACCTGAACTTGGACTAGATATGCCTCCATGGACGGTCTATGTGACACCCCACACGTGCCTGGAAGCCAGGACTCACCTGTCCAGTCGCTAATCGGTAAAATGTTAGCCGGGGTAATATTTGGTACAACTTTTACTAAAAGAGTTAATTAGGATGAAAACATGCTAAATGGGTAATTAGAGTCAAAATTATCAAATTAGGGGGTAAAAAGTGGAATTTACTTTTTTGAAAATTTTAAAATCTCACACTTCTAGGTCTCAAAAAATTATGGCATTAAATATATAGATGGATATATACAGGAGTAGTGTATGCAAAAGTCCCGTTAAAAAAACTTTATATTTTGGGAGATATAAAAAGATAAATTTCAGAGATATTTCAAACAATAAATAGTAGTAAAAAGAGTAGTCCCTCCGTCTCAAAATAACTGGCATGAGTTTGTCAAATTTGTATGTATCTATATATTAAATTATGTCTAGATTCATGCGAATCTAGAAAAACTCAAGTCACTTATTTCGGGATAGAGGGAGTATATTTTTTAGTAGAATTTTATCTTTTTTTGTATTTCCCAAATACAACGTATTTTTATCGGATTTTTTCCTGTATACTCCTACTGTATATATCTATCTATATATTTAACATCATAATTTTTGGAAACAGAGAAATCATGAAGTTTTGAAATTTTCAAAAAATCTAAGAGTGAAGGGAGCATTGATGCCCATGAGACAAAGATACTTTCCGCTAGCTATACCAATTTAATTCACTGAGATCTGATGCGTTATTAGCACGTTTAGCTTCTGACCTGCTATTTCTGCTCGTTGCATCACGCTGGCTGTCGCATGCACGCTGCCTCCGAGCGCGCGTTCGCCGCAGCGTGCTAGCTACTGCACACGCTCAGTGTAGTGCGCTTGCTGTTGTGTGCGTCAGCGGCTGCCTGCGCTCATACTCCTCTCAGGACGCGCTCATGCTCCTCGTCACGCTGGGTCATGGTTGACGCGCTCGATGTTGCTGCCCGAGGTGGCCGCCGCGCATCATGACAAAGAGATCAACATTAGACAACTAGGTACGTCCGATTGAAATACATAATTATATTAGGTTCTCTTGTAAAAAAATCCGACGTGTCAGCCGGTCAACTCCGTCAAATCGTTCAAAGGTTTAATTTAGACCGGATTTAATAGTTCAACTTAAGAACGACAGGGAATTCGATTTGATGGTTCAAACCGGCAAACCTATAAGAATTTAGTGTTGAAAATGGACCTTTTGTTGAGTATGAACTGACATCAATAAACACTAGCATGCTAGTGACCCCACGTTACTGACCGTCTGTCCGTCTCTAAGCTACATGTCGGCGCCCTGACTAACAACAGAAATGTTTTTGTTAGAAAACTAGCATGATGGCCCTCCCAAATGCGACTGCACCACCTTTATTTGTTTTTATATAGAAGAACATCATCCTAGTGTGTCAAATTTCATCATAAAATGCCTTCATAAATACATGGACTTAATATTATGTGATTGTAAAGAATACATTATATATCCACCATTTTTACAAAAATCCAAAATAGATATCACATGCCTAGAAGACATCTTTCATCATATTAAATTTATGGGTGAAATATCGTTAGCAGTTTTTGAAAACACCACGTTAGCAAACATAAATAAAATTAGTGCATGAGATTAAATTGCAATATGCAATTAGTGTTTTCACCATGAGCTAGGCGTTAGTTTCTATGAGATCGATCAGAGGGCTAACATTCTGATTGTTAAATAATTAGGGTTTACTTGAGCAATGATCTCATGATAAGGAGACCATTTTGATGGAACAAAAATATTATTTTGTTAATAAGGCTAAGAAAAAAGAGTTTATCCACATTAATATATAGATCAAGTAAAGATTAAGGATTTTAATTCTAACTTTATTTGATTTGCTTACCTCTGTCCCTTCATTTGTCATATAAATACACAACATTCTCTTGTTTTGAAATAAATGACGTTTTAGAAATGATCGGTCTAGAATATACAATCTTGAACCATTTTTTTTTATGTATTACAGAAATTATAAATATACCATTTATCTAAAATTTAGCTATCTTACTTTATTTTGTAATGTTTCAATAAAATATTTTTCATACCAATAACAATAGAAGATCTTCTTTCCAATATATGCAATATTCTGTTTAACTACTTTTAAATATTATTAGCCATACTATTCAATCATTTCATTATGCAATCTATCATTGGTACTTTCTTGTCATGTAATATGGGGAATAAACTATCATGGATCGCATAGTGATGGTATTTTAGTCGGTCGTCATTTATTCTACATGATTGCAAATTTTAATGACACATATTAATAAAATTTAAGGATAAGAAACCACATAAAATTCCTTGTGAATTTTTCATTCAGAAAATAGTTTATTTAATCACACACACACACACACCATAGGTAACCATAAGATCAAAACTTTATACTCAAAATAAAATTTGTGAAAGTTATATCCCTTCTCTTATAGCAATAAAATATATAGCCACATGAGTCGTCCATAGATTAGATTTTTTTTCGAAATGAGGTAATCCCAACCCCTACATAACCATAAAGGAACCTTTCTGTGACTGTGGAATTAGCTTCGCCTAGAACCATGTATGCACGCTTTCCCTCTTCATTGAAAATGTTCGTTTCAATATCACCATTTTCAGATGACTTTCAACAACTGATAAGGCTTTGAGAGGTGAGGGAAGCACTAATCAATCACCATACTGTAGATTATGTATTTTTTGTTAGTGTGTCTTTTGTGACAAAGTCTTGATGGTTGATATGGAGTCATATAGAATAAAGGTGTATTAGCTTTGTTTAATTCTTAGTATTTTCGTGCAGATCAACTTTATTGGGCGGCAGTTCCTAGAACTGCTCATGGTTGTCTTATTAAAACAAAAACAATCTCCTCGTAGATTAGCGATTTGGTGATAAAGTTGTTGGACAATTTTTCTTAGGAATATCGTGTCTCTGTAATCACCATGCGTCCAATAACTTAGGTCCTACTCCCTGAAGTTAATCGCATTTTTAAAACACGAGAGGTTAACTAACCTCCTCAAAATCAGGTTTTAAAATTTTATATGTATTGATTGATATTTAGGTATATATGTACGGTTAAAACAGTCTAATCTTGTAGCCTCTTAATACTTTCCTTGCGAGGTTGTCGATAGAACTACAGAACTACTATGCCGTAACATGCTTGCAAGCATAGGCTAAATCAGATTGTACCGATCAATTTTATTTTGTAGCAATTTATGGAATCTGTCATGGCTTGCATATTTTAAATTTTGACGATAGAGTGGTTGGACGGTATGTCTTAAGGGGACCGTCTCTCTGGGATCACCGTGCGTCCGACGAATCTAAAGTCATATTTTCAAAACCAGCAAGGTTAATGAAACTCCTAAATATTATGTTTTAAAACATGTATTCGATGATATATAGGTATATATGTACGTATGGATCAGTCTAATTTTGTAGCCTCTCATATTGTTTTTCTTGCCACGCTATCAATAGAATCCTACTATATTGTAATATATCGCATGCACACGTAGGTTAATCAGATCACTTTGTGATTTTCATTTTCATCTTTGATCAGCTTTAATTTGGAGTTAGCTTCACGATGTGTATCAATCATTTTTGGACCAGAGCTCATAGGCTCGGCTCTGACATAAGAGTATATGAACGATTTGACATCAGATCCACACACTCATAGGAGGTATACGAAGCTGATGGATTGTGAAATGATGGATCCGATTCTGCTCGTAGGCGGTAGCTAGCTAAAATATGGGCTGACCGATTTGCATCAGAGCCTGTCCGTGCGTTATTATTTTTAGTTGATAATGCCTTCGTGAGTTATGCGGCCTCATGTTACCGTGTCACGACTTCTAAAATTACACGACCTGCTACCGGTCTGACACGTCTAACGTGTTACGTAATATGCAACTCTGATTAAATCACAGCTATAAATTATACATCTAACGGTCTAAATAATTCCAATGATGTGGATCAACCTGGTGCCCCGAAAAACACTCTTATATTGCTGATTAAATCACAGCTATAAATTATACATCTAACGGTCTAAATAATTTCAATGATGTGGATCAACCTGGTGCCCCGAAAAACACCCTTATATTGCTTTTAGTATATAATAGATAGATGTCAGCACCAACAAGCGGTCACCCCAATCCCCCCGACGCCAAGGTCTGTAATCTAGAATATCTAAGGCATGCGCAACGGTAGGGAGTTTCTACGTTCGAGGACAAAGAGTTAGGCAATCTTGCTTCCTATTGGCTGAACTAGGCCTATTTTTCTTTTGCTAGTTGAGACCTTTAGACTAGTCCCAGGGAGTACCATGCATTACATGCATACAAAATGTTTATGCATCACTGCAATTAGTGATGAAAGAGATTGTGTTGGTATCATAGGTAGATACGGTATCGTAGAACATAAAACTAAAAAAAACTAATCCCAATCAAATATAGTACACAATTTTAAATTTAGATTCTACAAAACAATAAATACACTAAGACTATGGTTGTGGAGATAGTACTGTATCATATACTCCTCATTAGGCTATTAGGCCTAGTAGGAGTATCATGACTAGTATCATGCATGCCATGTTGGCAAAAATCTGATGTGGCGCAACAATTAATGAAGAAAGAGATGGTTAGAGTATCATAGATAGATACAGTATCATAGCACATGAAACTAGAAATCCTAATGAATGTAAATCTTGTACACAATTTTACATTGAGATTTTATAAATCATTAAATATAGTACTACTATGATACTACCATATGATACCATGCACTATAGAGATAGTATCATACACTAGTAGCATATGCATGATACCACTAGTATAATACTCCCACTATGACCAGCCTTATAACTAGTCTTACGCAAATTACATTGGGGAATGTGTGGACGCACCCCACCCATATCTCACCTTCCATTGTCTCCCTTCGGCTGTTCATTATGTGTATCCTTCTCGTAGTTATGTTGTGTATTAACACATCGAGTTGTATTTCAGACTATATTTTCTTTTTTCCTATAGTAAGAGCAAGTACAATATATCCTAGTCAGCTGACTATAGTATACTCCATGTCAGCAAAATCTTATGTGGAAGAGAGATAATGGCAGAGATAGAATAAAGCGGGCTCTATGTCTACAACCCGGCTGCACACTCAAAATGAGGACTAAGAGCCAATATGCAGCCGGTGCAAGAGTTTTTGGCTAGCTCTTATTCTTGACAACCAATTACCTGTCTTGTTTAACTTTATGCATTTAATGCTATAGCCAATCTATTATATAAGTGGGCTTTTAGGTGACATGGCATTGTCGTAGAGTCGGCAACGGGCTCTTCTATTAGCCATGCTCTAAGAGCAAGTACAATAAGCTTACGTCAGCAGGCTATAAGACTTTAAATAATATATTTGAGATGAGGTGGAGGAGAGAGAATATTAGTGGGCTCTCATGCAAGAGCCAGCTACAACACGTGCTCCTAGGCACTTTGTGTGAGTGTAAGGTGGGCCTTAGCCAATAAAGTAGCACTTACTTATGGCTATCCATTGTATGTGTTGGCTATTAGGTTCGCTATAGGTGACATGGCGACGGCTTATAGCCATCAGCTGGCTTTATTATTGAACTTGCTCTAAGTGACCCACCACGTTTCCCTAAAAAAGAGACCCACCACATGATGTCATCATGATTTAATACCCATCTCATTTTCTCCTCCCATTTAATACTCTGTCGTTTATTTAATTCCGCAATAAATAATCCAGGGAGTCACCTCCGCCCCGATTTAAAGGGCACATGTAGTAATCTTTGGGTCATAGGCTTCCTTTGATTGGGGCTAATTTAACTCTCACTAATCCTCTGCTAGCTCTTCCTCTGAAATTAATGCTTATATGCCTAGAAAGTTGAGCGATTTTGATATTGCATGATTTCTAATATGTGCCCTTTTAACTAGGACGGACGGAGTACTCCCTTTGGTACATATTAATGGCATGAACTTTATGTAGATTTGTACCACCTCCATCCCAGTTTAAAGAACATATATTGAAAATTATGCAATCCAAAAACTCCCCACCTCTTAGACACATAAGTATTAAATTTCAGGAAAAGAGCCAATTAGAAGACCAGTGATAGCTAAACTAGCCCCAATCAGAAAAAGCCTAGGGCCTAGAGATTTGCTATATGTGCTCTTTAAATCAGGACGGAGGGAGTATATATCTAGTTATGTATTTAGAGTAGATATATTTGTATTTAGACAAAGTTAAGACCGTTATATGGACTAGAAGGAGTAGCAAACTCTAGGAGAGCAACAAATCTATATATGCGTAGCCAACCTTTGTCCGCGCCAGTTCCAACCAGCCGCACAATGCTAGTAAGTATAATAATATAATTTTATTTAGAAAGAATGAAGGTGGTCTATCTCTGGCTCTATTAGCAAAAATATACATTTGCATCATAAAATACAATTTTTTGTGACCAATTGCTACACTAATTTGTCAAACCTACCAACATAAAGTAAATACTACAGGTTTTTTAATAAAAGCATAACATCCAAATTTTAAATCCTTTTTCAAGATATTTCCTTTTATACATCATCGGGATATAAGGAGAATCACAACACATTAGATAGAGAATTACTCCCTCTCTTAGGGATTGTAAGGCCTATGGGCCACTTTGATAGAATTAACAAAATCAAGAACTGACCCTCTTGATTAGTGCATTCACCAGTAGTTGTACATGCATGAGAGAAGGGAAAGAAAAAAGAAAGCTATGCATTAGAAGAGAGATGATAATAAATAAGAAAACCCTTGTAATTGCTAACATTTTAGAAAAGCTCTTATGATTTATAATCCCTAACGGAGGAAGTACATCTCCAAGGTAAAGAACTCGGTGCAGGCAGGTATGCTTCCCAAATAGAAATAATTTTAGTAGACGATCCACCGGTGCAGCAACATTTAATCTCCATTTTTATTAATCACTCGGGCTGTAGACAAGCTGGTTAAAGTGACGCAAGCAAAGGCTCATTTAATTCATATTGTTTTTTATACTACCTGGAATTTAATGGATTGCTTGAATCCAAAGTGATGCAAGCAAAGGCCATCATTAGATTCTTCTCCACCAACACATCTATGCTTTCTACCGAGATCTAGGATTTATTGAAAGAGGTGAGGTGAGGTAGTTGGGGGAGGGTCTCCACTAAGGATAGTGATGCCCTCACAATGCCTCCCTCCATGACCAAGCTCGAGTCTGCACCAAAAGACATGAAAGTTGATATCTACCTCGGCGCCTAAGAGCAAGCACAACATTGTTAAAACACCGAGTCTAAGAAAGCTTAGACCCATGTCTAAACGGTGGAGATGGGATGGCTAAGAAAAAGATTCCTCAGGTTGAGTCTAGTACCAGACACAAGGTCCAGCTGATTAAAAAATTATTTGATCCAATAGAATAAGGGCAGTTCGATGGAAAAGTGGAGTATCCTCTGTTTTGCGGGTCCCGTTAGTGGTGTTAGACTATGTCTAAACGGTGGAGTAGTTTTGTTTTGTTAGACTCATGTCAGACATTTTTCTTAGCCATACCAGCACGCTGTACACGCTCATGGATAACCATCTACAGCTCGTAGATGCTTTTATCGAAGGACACAACATTCCTGACGATAGCTTCGTGTTTCATAAGGTCATTCTTGGCTGTTTGTTTCTTCAAAATCAACTCCGACAGATTCTTCTTCCCATTTTCCTCGAGCAATGGCAACATCTAATAAATCTCAAGAAGGTGTTTAGTGGCCAGTAAAAACTACTTTTTATGGTTGAATTGTGCTTTTACCCGTGGAAAATATTAATTGTTTAACATAAGACTAAGGATTTAATCTAATGTTGTGATATTTATCTTTCACTTGATGAAATGAAAACGAATTTTAATTTTTTCCAATAAATATAACGAAATCAAATTTGTTTTCTGTATGCTAAAAATACAGTTTGCTTGATAAACGTCAAGAAGAAGGAAAAAAAACACAGCGGAGATGTGTTGGCAACTACCTCCTCCATCGTGCATTCCCCTCGCTACTGCAGGACGAGAGAAACCAAGCAAGCCACCGACAGTTGCTCCATTTCCCTCGAAAATCCATGGCCCGCCGCCGACGAAGACCCTCCCGCCACCCCCGCCTACGAAGACCCTCCCGCCACCGCCGCCGACGAAGACCCTCCCTCCACCACCGCCACTGGGAACGACAAGAGGAAGCGTGACGGCGGTGGCGGCCCTGGCGACGGCGCGGCCGGTGGAGGACCGCCCCCCAAGGCCCGGAAACTGGCGGCGGCGGGGGACGGCCGGGAGGCAAGGAGGGTCGGCGGGGACGGCGAAGCGGGGGTGAGCATGTGGATCGACTTGCTCCGTCTGCTTCGAGCCCCTCTGCCCTCCCCTCTACCAGGTGAAAAGCTCGTTACTCTAGTACCAAATTCTATTCTACTCTGCCAAATTATGGATGCTGGTTGCTTAATTTGCCCTGCTTTCCAATTTGGTTGGAAATACCGAATTAGGAAAGGACAAACCACTTCCTAAGAAATCAAGAATGCATAGTATCCTGGTGAAGTACTCACTGTAACCTTTTCTGATCTGCATCTTGTAAAGCACATAGGCAACAGCGAGGAACAAATCCTTGCATTAATTTAGGCACTGTGATAATCAGTTCCCATGTTGGATATTTACTTTTCGTTTATTTCCTCTTTCCATTTCCTTCTGAAACACAGTTTCGATCTTAATGGTAACATTCCTATATATTGCTACCATCATCAAATAAGCATAGAAGAGTGAAACATAGATCACACTGGTCTATAATTTAGTCATATGGTCTGCTGTTTCTGCTGGCAATCTATTCCCTTCAAGGCGTGTCGCTCAACCTCTTTCTCTATGGCAGGTACCTCGTTATGCTCTGAAGGTCATTTGCCCATTTTCATCATAACTGTATCCTTTTAGATGGAGCACCAAAATTTAGAAAGAAGCACCACTAGTAAGAGCCCTATACTACTAAACCCCATTATAAAGCCTCACCGCCTTATACCGAAACCAGTATTTACTTTTCTGAACACATATATTTGAGTCCAGAAAGCTTAAGCCATGTGATCCACATAATGTTTTGGTGCATCTCTAAGGTGCAAATCAAGCTGCAAATGCAGAGTTAATATAATCTATTAAATCAAATTTCCCGCTCTATGGCGATCTACTACACATTGGCATTTGGGTCGGGCTTTTGATAACCGTGCTTTAGCTTTATATCTACTTACAGAGAAGACTATTTTCTTATGAGAAGCAAAGGTATAGATAGCCCTTGCATGATCACAGTTGTTTTTGTGTATTTTCCAGTGCCAAAATGGCCATGTAGCGTGTTTTTCCTGCTGGTCCAGGCTCAGCAACAAGTGCCACGTCTGTTCGCACAATGCTATCTTTGTACGAAACATCGCACTGGAGAAGATCGTCGAGTCGATCAAGTCCTCCTGCGCATACACCAAGTGGGGCTGTTGTGACTTGGTCAGCTACGCGCAACGAGGCACTCACGAAGAAGCCTGCCTCTTTGCCCCATCAACGTGCCCTATTCCTGGCTGTGGATATAGAGGTTTCACCGGATGTTGGTCAGGTCACTTCCTCGTAGACCACAGCGCTGATTGCTTGCATTTCGTATATGGCCAGCCCTTCGAAGTAAACCTGGAGGTGTCCCTGCCATTTCTGGTTCTGCTCGGAGAGGACGATCACCTCTTCCTGCTTCTAAACAAGAATGTGACACCCTTTGGGCATGCATTTTCAGTGGTTTGCCTGAGGACCGGCGATCTGAACTGCAAGTTCTCGTATGAAATTAAAGCAGCTAGTCGGGGAAACCCTGAAAACCGCCTGCAAGTGAAGGCCTCTGTTACAAATACAAAGGAGTGGGATGGTTTGCACCCTAGGGAGGCTTTTCTTTTGGTCCCATACGATTTCTGCGGTTCTGCTAACCTAACACTCGATGTCTCTGTTTCGAGGTCTGCCTCTGTATGATGTAAATAAGTCATGTTCTCTTCTCTGTTTTCTAAATGTACAAATGTGTGTAGCAGTGTAAATTTATTCTATAAACTTGTTTCAGCATGTACCTGTATATGTAAAAACATTGATTACACCTGGTATTACAACATTGTAAATCGCTAGCCTAATTTTTAGAAAAGTTAAAGTTTAGTATTATAAAGCCACATTTCAACTCCTCTATTTCATTGCATATCCTTGTGTTGCATATCCTTGTGTGGAGCCTCTAGTGTTGGCTCGTCGAGTGCCTTTTGGTTGATAATGGTTCTTCAAGGCCATTGGTTTGATTATAAATTTGTCAGTTTATAATTTGTTACTCTTATTCAACTGCATGTCGTGGATGCCCTTTGGTACATGGGAAACTTTGCCCAATTACTTCTGCGGCTTGTATCCTTCCATTGTTGTAGTCGCTGTAGTGGCATTTCATCTTATTAGTAAGGTGGGGTGTTAAATTTGGTATCATTTGAACCGATAGACTTTGCTATATGTGCGAAAGCTCATGTACCAAAGGAAAAGATTCTAGGAGTTGTGTGATTGTGATATTCATACTGACAGGGCGCCAACCTTTCGAGATTGGGTGAAATATCCCAATTTATATGCCTTAAGTGCTTAATCTAGCTCAAATTGTGACCTACTTAGTGTAATAACTTAAAATTTGTTGTTGTGCTTGGTTAACCAACATTAAAATTGTACACACAGGTGCACAATGTTGAAAATATAAGCAAATTACCATAATATTTAATCCGAAATAAGTAATAATAAATCATGACTATAAGTGCTGGAATTAATCTAATCATGTATACTAGCAGAATAGAAAGCAGATCATATTCAACCGAATAAACAGATCACATCTATTCCAAGAGCTAGTACAAGAAACTGCAATGTAAACTGAACTAGATAGGAACAGATTACGACGGTGCCGGAGGAGGAATCGGGTTCGCGTCAGTTGGGGTTGAGGTTCGCGTTGACACCAAAGGTCGCTGGCGTCGATGTAGAGGCTGCTGATGTCCGGGAAGAAGTTCTCGCCGAGAAGTAGTGGTCGGTCGACGGATGATGCCGTCAAGAGTCGCAGACGCGCCCCCAAAACCTGATCGCCTCACCCGCATAAAGTTCACGAGAGGCGGTGGTTCCGGAGGCTTACCGCCCCGCCGTCCGGCACGCCGAAGAGGGATGGAGAAGGTGTAGCGGCGGCGCAAGGTTCTGGAGGCAGAGAGATGTGTATTTTCTCGTATTAGGGTTGGTCGGGTAAGACGTGGGGCGTAACCCACGTCCGAGCCACGTTTCCGGAAGGACCGGAAACGGCAGACAGAAAAATAACTCGCACAATAATTTTCCCGAGCAGCAAAAAGATAAGATCGGCACCGAGGCACAATTCCAAGAAATCATGCGCGGCTGCGTCAGCGTCGCTGTCAGGATTTCGGGCGGAGGAGGAGAGCGTGTATGCCACTCCTCTTCACTCTCTTTAGGAGGTAGTGAAACACTCCACTATATATATTGGTCCAACTCCTCTAAACTAGCAAGTGGGACTAAACTTTGGTGCCACCTTGCTAGGCATGAATGGGCCAAGAGAATTTCAGAATTTATTAGGCTATGGGCCAAGGCCCACACCCAAATTCCAACAATCCCCACAAATTCTCATAGGCACATATCATCACATCACATCAATCAGCCCAGAGCATTGTTTATATACCGGTGCGAGGTGGAGACTGTTAAGTTGAACTTCCTCTTAGAACTTCATGCTACACTAGAGTGCAACTTGAATAGTGGACTATGCCTTGAACTACAAGTTTGGTGCGCACTAGTTTCACATAAGGTCTAGACCGACAGGCGCCGCCAAGCTTCTCCGCTGTTTGGAGCTTATGCGTCATACTCCATGGCCTTTCATGAGTTTATTAGAGAGCACCCAACTCTCACGGATCGCGACGCTTGACAATGAGACTCATATAGGTGTGTTCTTCAAAAGATGTTCTGCAGACAACATCTTTGCTTAAACAAGCCACTCGTAACACATTAAGGTAAATACCAACCTGCCATGCGAATAGGAGAGTATTGCATCTATACGGAGTGGTAGTATGCTATAAGGATACTCTCCTCCCGGTTGACCAACAGCTTGTCTCCCAACTCTACTTCACGGGATCTCCGATCACATAGCGGGTTACCACCGTGAGCAACTCAAAAGTGGGTCTCAAACCCATCTCCTCGATGCATTATCTATCACATTACGTGATAGACCCTTTGTGAAGGGATCTCAGATTTTTAGATGTTTGGATATAATCCAATGCAATAACTCCGGAGTTTCTCATTTTCTGACAGATTTCAATCTCCTCTTCACATGTCTTGATGACTTCATATTGTCCTTAGAACTGTTTATTTTATGATCACAGTTTGGTTATCACAGTTCATAAGGATTGCGGGTATTGGTTTTTCAACCACGTAAGTTCATCAAGAGTTCACGAAGCCACTCGCTTAACAAAGTGTGTCTAATGCCGTGAGTTCTGCTTCCATAGTTGACCTCGTTAAGATGGTCTCGCTTGCAAGACTTCCAAGAAACAGCGCCACCACCAAGTGTAAACACATAACCACTCGTGGCCTTAGTCTCATCAAGATCAATCCAGTTTGAGTCACTATACCCTTCAAGTACCCTTGGATACCCGGAGTAGTGAATCCCATAGCTCATGGTGCCTTTCAAGTAACGCAAAACCCTTTCAAGGGCCTCGCCAATGAACATCTCCAGGATTTGAGACAAATCGACTTAACTTGCTTATAGCAAAGGAGATGTCGTGCCTCGTGGCGGCTAAATACATAAGCGAGCCAATAATCCGAGAATATCTCACCGATCTTTAGCATCCTTAGGATCTCCCGATTCTTTCAACCAACACGCTAGGATCATATGGTGTAGGAGAAGATCTACATTCGCTATACCCAAAACGACTCAAGATCTTTTCCACATAGTGAGATCGAAGCGGTTATCCCACCATCATCATGTTTCAGCAGCTTGATGTTCAATATCACATCAACCACTCCTAGATCTTTCATCTCAAAACAACGAGATAGAAAGTCTTTGACCTCATTGATAACATTAAGATTGGTCCCGAATATCGTGATATCATCAACATACGAGACATAGATGACTCCTCGCCCCACCATGGCGATAGTACACACACTTGTCGCCTTTACAATAAAGCCTTCATCGCTTAAAGTCCTTTCAAACTTCTCATGCCACTGCTTAGGTGCTTGCTTAAGACCATACAGAGACTTCAGTAACTTGCACACCTTGCCTTGTTGACCATCTATCACGAATCCATCCGGCTGATCCATATAAATTTCCTCATCTAACTCTCCATTTAGGAAAGCCGTCTTAACGTCCATTTGATGAACGAGAAGATCATGCGAGGCAGCCAAGGATAGCAGTACTCGAATGGTGGTCAATCTAGCCACAGGTGAATAAGTATCAAAGAAGTCTTCGCCTTCTTTCTGGGTATAACCCTTGGCAACAAGGCGTGCCTTATACTTCTCAATAGTACCATCAGGTCTAAGCTTCTTCTTAAACACCCACTTACATCCTACAGGTTTGCACCCATAAGGACGATCAGTAATTTCCCAAGTTCCGTTTGCTATGATGGAATCCATCTCACTGCGAACGGCTTCTTTCCAGTAGTCAGCATCTTGAGATGCATAAGCTTCTGAAATAGAAGTGGGAGTATCATCCACGAGGCATACAATGAAATCAACACCAAAGGACTTCGCAGTCCTTTGTCTCTTACTTCTGGTAGGAGCTTAACTGTTATCCTCCACAGGATTATCAGGGTGTTCTATCGAAATGGTGGGTTCAGGAATTGTGATTAATTCTTGACTAGATAAACTAGGCATCTCCTGATTTGATGAACTAGACGAATCTTTCATGGGAAAGATGTCTTCAAAGAAAGTCGCATCATTCGACTCCATGATTGTACCAACATGCATGTCGATACCGAGATTTCACTATCAAAATCTATAGCCAATGCTATGAAATGCATATCCCAGAAAGACACAATCCACGGTTTTTGGTCCAAGCTTGCGCTTCTTGGGTATCGGCACATTCACTTTCGCCAAACAACCCCAAGTTCGTAAGTAGGAGAGTTTCAGCCTTTTCCTTTCCCATTCCTCAAATGGAGTAATGGTTTTGTTCTTTTTGGGAACACGGTTTAGGACATGTCACGCAGTCTTTATCGCCTCCCCCCACCATTCCTTGGATAGACCCGATGTATCTAACATGGCGTTAACCAAATCAGTTAGAGTACGGTTCTTTCTTTCGGCCACCCCATTTGACTGAGGTGAGTAGGGAGGCGTCCTCTCCTGGATAATACCATGCTCGCATAAAAGAATCAAATTCGTTGGAAAAATACTCTCCACCACGATCCGATCAAGTCGCTAATCTTTCGATCAAGTTGGTTTTCGATTCAGCTTTATAGATTTTGAAGTGATTAAAAGCTTCATCTTTAGATTTCAGAAGATACACATAACAAGATCGAGTGGAATCATCAATTAAAGTCATGAAATATCGCTTTCCACCTTTTGTCAACTCACCATTCATCTCACAAAGATCTGAATGTATTAGTTCGTGGTGCCAAATCTGCACTCGGCGGTCTTGTGAGACTTGCGAGGTTGCTTAGCTTGCACACATACTTGACACTTGGAACTTTTGATGAGTAAATTTCGAATTAAATTCATATCGGCAAGCCGCGTCATGCACCCAAAATTAATATGACAAAGTCGTGAATGCCAAATATTGGATTCACTATCATTGCAAATATGATTAATAACTTGAGTACATAAGTCTGACAAAGATAAGCGGAACAAGCCTCCGCACTCATAACCCTTTCCAACAAATTGTCCACACTTAGAAATTACAACTTTATTGGACTCAAAGACTAACTTAAAACCATCTCGACACAGAAGAGATCCACCGACGAGATTCTTATTGATTGAGGGAACGTTGCACATTCTTCAGTCAGACGATCTTCCCCGAAGTAAACTTCAGATCCACCGTACCAACACCTTGAACAGAAGCACGTGAGCCATTTCCCATCAGCACGGAGCCAGCCCGTTCGACCCAGCATCCTTCATCTCAATATCACCAAGAACAACATTAGCGGACTTGCCACTATTTCCATGTGGACGCTTGTCAAAGCGATTGGGGCAGCTAGGAGCCCAATGATTAGGATCACCACAGACATGGCAGGATCCTTTGTTCTTATACTCAGTCTTCTTCTTGAAGTTGGTAGTCTGTGCGGCCTTGTTTTTGCCATCAAACTTTCCTTTGCCATCAGACCTTTCTTATTTTTGAACTTGTGGGATTGGAAGTTGTTTTTCTGCACTACATGTGCGCTAGAACTTCCATCAAAGCCTCGAGGACGTGTATCTTTTGCTCTCGCCTTTTCTTCAACATGAAGAGATCCGATGAGATCCGAAACAGAAAACTCCTGTCTCTTATGTTTCAGAGAGGTAGCAAAGTTCCTCCAAGAGGGAGGAAGCTTAGCAATAATGCCTCCGGCAATGAACTTGTCCGGTAAGTTACACTTGAACTGCTCGAGTTCTTTGGCAAGGGACTGTATCTCATGAGCCTGATCCACGATGGGACGGTCATCAGTCATCTTGTAGTCATAGAATTGCTCCATGATATACGATTCGGTGCCAGATCCCAAACACCAAACTTGGCCCAAAGGCATCCCACGCATCCTTGCCATTATCAATGACATATAGGTGTCAACAATGTTGTCACCAAGAATATTGAACAAAGCCCCATAAACATGGTGTCGACTTTCTCAAATGCTTCCTCCTAACAGAGAAAGGTCTCCCTCAGGTTTGCCAAGAGTGGCGCTATAGCAGCCTAGGTTTTTCAACCATAGAACTGCTCTCGTGCGCCATCTCTTATAATTGACACCGTCAAAAGGAGGCGGCCTTGTAGCCGCGGCTAAACCAGTTGAATTTAGTTGCCTACGATCAGGTTTTTGGATTGTTGAAAATATAAGCAAATTACCATAATATTTAATCCGGAATAAGTAATAATAAATCATGACTATAAGTGCTGGAATTAATCTAATCATGTATACTAGCAGAATAGACGAACAGATCATATTCAACCAGAATAAACAGATCACATCTATTCCAAGAGCTAGTACAAGAAACCGCAATGTAAACAGATTACGTGCGATGTTGGAGGAGGAATCGGGTTCGGCTCAGGTTGGGGTTGAGGTTAGCGTTGACACCAGGTCGTCGACCATGGCGTCGATGTAGAGGTCGATGTCCGGAAGAAGTCCTCGTCTGAGTAGTGGTCGGTCGACGTGATGCCGTCGATAGTCGCGGCCCCAAAAACCTGATCGCCTCACCCGCATGAGTTCACGAGAGGCGGTGGTTCGAGAGCTCATCGTCCGGTGCACGCCGGAAGAGGGGATGGAGAAGGTGTAGCGGCGGCGCAAGGTTCTGGAGACAGAGAGATGTGTATTTTCTCGTATTAGGGTTTTTGCCTAAGGCCGTTTATATATAGGCGCCGGTCGGGTAAGACGTGGGAGTAGTAACAGCCCACGGCTGACAGAAAAATAACTCGCAATCGGCACCGAGGCACAATTCCGCAAACCGCGGCGCGCGTCGCGGACGCGACGTGGCGAGGCGGGCGGCGGAGGAGGAGCGCGCGTGTATGCCACTCCTCTTCACTCTCTTTAGGAGGTAGTGAAACACTCCACTATATATATTGGTCCAACTCCCTCTAAACTAGCAAGGTGGGACTAAACTTTGGTGCCACCCCTTGCTAGGCATGAATGGGCCAAGAAAATTTCAGAATTTGTATTAGGCTATGGGCCAAGGCCCACACCCAAATTCCAACACACAATAGGATGAGTTTTGGGTATGCATTTCATTTATGCTTCCATTGATGACTTTCTATTGAAGATTAATTTGAGCAATCGTGCTTGGGATGCCAACATATGACGATGTTGAACTATTGCATTGTTATTGTTGTGCCTCGGTGCTTTCAATAATGTCCCCGGTGTTTGTGATTATGCATTTGCAAAGATGCTTTTCATGTTCATAGGTGATAGGTTGATGTTGATCTGTGTGGTATGCCTTTGCCTCGTGTGATGCCTTTCTCTCAATGTGCAAGGTTGTCATCCGTGATTTAATATGTTATGTGGCAGTGTTACTAGCGACAACGGCGGTGGTGTAGGCGGCAACACGTGGCAACGTCGTGCACGACACGCCGTGCCTCAAATTCGTCACGAGGAGCCTCAAATTCGTCATGAGGAGCAGCAACGGTGGGGCGGGGAGTCGTCGATGCAGCAGTGCTGCAGCGCGGTGCCGAGTCGGTCTTCACCAGTGAAGGCTGAGCATGCCGCATCTTCGCTGGCAAACATGCCGTTTCTACACGTCGACCTGAATTGTTAATTTTTTTTTCTCAACATCACTTTTACCGCATTTGGACCAATGATCTCCGATTAATGAAACAATTTCCGTCTGCTGCATTATTTGTGATTTGCAGAATCAGCAACGCACCTTAGATTCCCTCCTTTATTTTTTCATTTCGGAGAGTAATCATAGAAGACCCAGAAATCGGATTTATCATCCCCTAATGTCTAACGTAGATAAAATTAAATCAATATTGTATGTCCATTGCTCAACAATACTATAGAAGACTTTATGAGCTGGTTGGGAGAAAGAGATTTGATCTGCACCGCCTTGAGCTGCTCTCTGCATCAACAAACAAGTCAAACGGCGGAACAACAAGGTCACTAATACATACCGGACTTTCATGAAGTATAAGGACTACGTGATTCCAAAAAATAATAAAAATAAACCATTGAAAAATATGCACACTATGAGAAGAAATTGCACAGTTTAGTGAAGTGCGTTCTCTTGTCTAATATAGAAAAAAAATGAAAAACATATGTTCAAAAATGCACATGCTTATTGGAAGTCCACGCCCCAACATGAAGTGGAAGAAAATAATCGATCATACGCACGGAAGTGTAGTAACGCATTCCATGCGACAATTGTTCAGATATGGGTCTAAGCGCAAGAACGCTGGTGGTCGACTTAGAGATTTGGGACAGAGTGGCCACCGGTGTCACGAAGAGGAAGAGAAATCGAAAAATCAACCCCTTGTAATTGAAAAATGCAAATGTTGGAATTGAAAAATGCAGTATATCCTGGATTTCTACTCCAACCAGAAACCATAGAAAAACTTTTAAAACGTTCTTTGGATGTCACATGAAAAAAGACATTGAAATTATAAATCAAAAGATTCTGCACAGTGACCTAGGTTCATGCAAGTGCGTCCCAAAGCATCCGACCAATGGCGCCATTATCCCCTTTGACCGAAGTAATTGGTTTGATTCACAGACACGCACCTGTAAACTAAAGGAAAAGGCCATTCGAGATTCGACCAGTAAGTTGAAATTTTTATGTCAAAATTCAGAGTTCAACCAGACGACATGGCGTTGTCGTTAGTGCTCTTGTCCTCTGATTCCACTAATTAAGTGTGCCTCCATCTCCAACCTCTGTGTTGGACACTGGAGTAACTGGTGTACTGGACCTTGCGCCTGACCGGAAAGAAGCAGGCGGAAGGAGAGAAGAAATGGGTGTCGCCGACGGCGGCAGCGAAGGAGATCCCGCGGTGGTGCCACCGGTAGCCGACGCCATGGCGACGGCGCCGCAGCAGGCCGTGGGCGCAAGGATAGTGGCCGTGCCGGCGGAGATGCTGGACTGCCACGCTTGCCTGCAGCCCCTCAAGCCGCCCATCTACAAGGTGAGCTCCTTCCTTCTTGGCCGAGTTCCGATCTTGCTCCCTTCTCGAACCGACATGGCATGATGAGAAGCCTCTGCTTGAATCTTGACGGACTCGCAGTGCGACGCCGAGCACCGGGTGTGCGGCGCGACCTGCCGCGGCGTCCACGCCGAGGCCTGCAGCCGCCCCGCCGCCCACTCCAGGGACTTCGACGCCTTCGCCGCCGCCGCCACGGTGCTGTGCGACTACGAGGGATACGGCTGCCGGGCGGGCGGCCTCGTGTACCACCTGGCCGCGGACCACTGCCGCGCGTGCCCGCACGCGCCCTGCGGCTGCCCGGAGCGCGGGTGCGCCTTCTTCGGCTCCCGGCAGATGCTTCTCAGCCACGTCTCCGGCCCCGACCACTCGCGCCCTGTCGTAGACGTCCTCTACGGCCAGCCTCGGAAACTCAGCCTTCCCCTGTCCCGGCGCTGGTACCTCCTCGTCGGGGAAGAAGACCGAGCTGCCGCCGGCGCGGACCGGCACCGCAACGTGTTCCTGGTGTCCGTGGGCGAGGGCGCGACCACGGCCGTGTCGGTGGTGTGCGTCAGGGCGGACGGCGGCGCGCCAGGCGCCCCGCAGTTCTCGTGCAGGCTCGCCGTGGAGCACCCGGGCGACGGCACGATGGTGATCCTGGAGTCGCCGATGATGAGCAGCAGCTCGCTGTCCGCGGGCGCACCGACGCCGCGCGAGGTCAGGGCCTTGCCGGTGCCAAGTGAGTATTTGTCCGGCGACGCTGTTCCCCTCATCATCCACATCAACAAGCTCGAGCCTCCTGCCCGCCATCTTCATCCTACAGCTCCGGCTGCCGCTACCGCTCCTTCTTGTCCGGCCTCCGCCACCTCTCCTCCTTGGCCTGCTGCCGTAGTCAAGTTGGCAGGAATAGATCAGTCTAACAGACGGAAAGCTCCGAATCCGAGGAAACTGTGTATGTGATCTTTTAATCTGAACTCAGTGATTTCTAATCTGAATGAAAGATTAAAGTCTACTTTTCATCCTTTTAGCTTTGATGAAGTAAAAAAACAAAATCCTTCTTTGGTCACAGCTGCTTCATTTGGTCAAACGAATCCCGAAGCCTTGGAATCTTTAGCTCTGGATCGTTCCATGTCTGATTTATATAACTAACCAACTCGTGTGAAGATGATCTGAATCTCGATACTCCTCTGTGATAATGTGAATAATTTTATCATCATAATGTGAATTAGTGATTCCAGCAGCTCTGCTTTTGAGTTGTCTCGTTGTAGCTGCTGTGGCACCTTCGGAACTAATGCAATTTTCTGAACTGTAATTCTCCGGCTAACAGCATTTTCATTGATGTCTGACTGACTACCTATGAAATAGTACTGTCCATGGAACACAAATGCTGTCTGAATCTACCTTGTCTCTCCGGGCTCGTTGACTTGATTCCTTCCATGCTGACAAGGCCATGGATTCCGCTGGTTCCAAATTCCTCCGACAAGCTCAGTCGCATACCTGATGATGATTACAATCATCGCCTGTTTAGCTTCTGTTTCTAAATTGTTTTGAGAGAAACATGGGCTTTGTTCTGTCTAGTGAATGCACGCTGACATCAGATGGGCCCCACCTGCAGTGTTTTCACTTGCCCCTTGGAATTGGACGGAGTCCGTGCCTAGCTGGCCGGCCCGTTCCACTTGTCCCCGCTGCCATTGCCAGATCCAGCAGCCAATGGCAAAGGGAATTCCCATGTCTGAAGAAAGCGCATCGGGAACAACGAGGATTTATTATGTGGTACGGATCTGTTCCTGGGAGTACGGCCTGCTGCTCACGCTCGATTGGAATCTGCATCTCAGCGATGCTGGTGTCGTTCACCACCTGCAGGCTGCAGTGTTTTCACTTGCCCCTTGGAATTGGATGCACCTGGTGAATGATGCCTACCCTGTGTGCTCTCTACAGGAAAATGAAGGAAATATGAAAAATAAATGAATTGCGCATTTAGTCCTGTTTTGTGGCCTACTGTCTGTGAAATGAAAATAACAAACTTGGAATACAACAATTTTATATTAAAAAAGTGTTCTCAAGAGGCTACCATGTATGGATATTCCCAACTTCCAATCATGATTGATGCAGCCCATCATATGACAATCACCAAGCCACCCATTAAAGCAAATCATGTTACTCCAGCAAATGCAATGAAGGTAGACACACCGGAGTCTCCAGCCCCCCAAATGTGTTTCTCCCAGAACCCGGTCTGGAGACAAGCTTAGAAAAGACCAGAGACTCCGGTCCAGACCAGAGACTCCGACCCGACCACACCGGAGACTAAGGCCTTCGTTGCACTGCGCGACTTAAGACAGTTGGGCCTGGCCCATGTAACGCTCCAACTCGTCTAGAACTTCCTGTTTTATACCCAAACTACCCTTGTTTAAGTGGCTAGCCTATATATAGGCCCCACCCTCTATTGTAAACCCTATATTGAGATGATTAATTAGAGAGAGCTATGCTCATTTTCCCCTTGTGTGGAACTCCTATGGAGATGATTCGGGATCTTCACATAGCTACTCTCTAGCATGCATGTGCCAATATTCACTAACAAGGTTCTAGTAGTGTCAATCTTCCTTAGTGTTCTATTGATTGTGATTCTTCCTTTCTAGGATTCTATTAGATCGGTGGACCGGGCGGTAAGAAAGAATCGGTTTCAATTGGAGTGGGGGTTGGCTTGTCTTTTGAGTTCCAAAGATTGCTATGTGGGGGTTTATTGCTGGGATTTGATTTATTCTACAGGGTTTCCTCACTATTTATCTTCACGTGTGCGTGTGTTATTCCTTGTATTCTCCGCGTCTTCCGCCTTCCACTCGAATCCCACGAATTCGTGAACATTGAGCCGCTTGTTGAATGCGTCAATGTGTATCATATGGTATGAGATGCCTAGATTGACTCAGATTCGACCACCACCACTATCCACAATTTTTTTCAAAATTTTAAAAATACCAAAATATAGCCACAAATTGTTTTTGGATCGACGATGAGTTGATTATGGCTTTGGTCATAGAAAACTTATCTTTGGACTTGGTCTAGCTTTGCTCGCGTTTTCCCCTACCCAATTTGGCCAATTTTCCAACAAATTTGAGGTTTGAAGGCACGTTTTTTTGCCTGAGAACGAACATGACCGGAGTCTCCGGCCTGACAAAGTATCCGGACCTCCAGACTAGAGTCTATGGCCCAAAAGACCAAAGTTTTCGGCCTCCACCTCAAGTTTTGCCTCTTTTCCGTTTGGCTAACATCCCTTAATGTTTGTGTTTAGTTTATGTGTGTGTGTGTGATCTAACAAAAGTTTCCGCAACATCCCTTGCACTTGACAACAACACCATGGAACACAAGCACTCCCTGCACCATCAGTTCCAAGTTCGTCAACAAAGCATACCGAAGGTATAACTTGCAGCACTCTGTTAACCCCTTTCATCCTTTGTGTGTTACCAAACCTATCAGGAGTAGATCATTTTGTGTTTTCTGAAGCATTGTACACTTGATCTTGCATAGTGATAGTGCATAGGCAAGAGCAAAAATTGACTCCATGGCATAAAAAGAAAGAAAAATATAAAATAAAGAGAAAAAGAAAAGAACCAATACAAATAAGAGTCTCGAAGATTGTAAGAAAGAGCACGAGATAGATAAAAACAAGTGTACAAATCCGCTGCTTCTTGACTTTTGGCAAGCGAGCTATGGTCTCTTCTTGTGTTGGCATTGATGGAAATATGCCCTAGAGACAATAATAAATGTATTATTTTTATATTGTTGTTTCATAATTAAGATTATTGTTCTATGCTATAATTGTATTAGTTCCAAATAATGAGTATTTGGAGGAAAACCCTAATACATGTGTTGAATTATAAACAACATTAGATATATCCCTACTCTCGCCTCTAAGACTAGTTTGTGTATCATTGATAGTCTCGGTTTCCAGACTATGGGCAAAGTACAAAGTGTAGTAGAGATCCCAATGATATATGAGATCGGAGTTCTTGAGAGTACACCGACGATGGATAGACACAACATGATATACCGTGAAACACATCATCAATATTATTATTGGTAGTTTCTCATCAAACAAGTATTGTCGTTACTAAAAGATCATTAGACCACGATACACATATGAACTTCGATATGATATGGATGTGGCGAGATTCTTCAAACATTACTCTAAGAATGATTAATTATAAAGTCAGTCTTTGCTCTTTACCGCATAGTATGCCAATGTATCATATGGTGTAGTTGTGGGAATTGCTACTCCTGACGACGGAGAGGTAAACTCTGGGCCCACACATGTACTATGATGTTCATCATCGTCTAGTTAGACAAGTGATCAAGTTTTAATCATAGGAACAGCGATAGTATGGAATGAGTAAATACCAGGTAATGAGGATAACCTAGTGTTTCACATCGGGTTATGTTAAGTATCAAGAAGCAATGCATCATGTATTGAACTAATATAAAAGGTTCACACGATAAAATAACTTCATGGGGATCACTGTGTATCAAGGTACCAATGGTGATCATTATGGATGAATGAGTTCCAAACATGTCCGCATATATCCGAACCGATGGGTCACAAACTTAAGAGATTAATAGCATTTAGAATCTGAGTGTGCTTAAAGATTTGCGATTGAAGTGATTCCGAAGTGAGTTCGGAGAGTCTCGAGATACATCAGAGGGGTTTGCAATATCACCAAGAGGAGTTTATAATGGTCACACATATTAATGGAATGCATCAGATTAATTTAGTCAAGTTCCGGGACATTCCGGAGGTGTCCAGGATTTTCTAGAGGTTTGAAATAATCAATAAAAGGTGAAAACCTTAGGTGACACCATGGACCAAAGGGGCCCGTGGGCCCCTAGGGCATGACATGCGCGGGGAAGGGAGGGGTCCAAGTCGGACCCAAACCCCTCCTTTAGGCCTGCGGTGGGAGAGAGGGTTGGGAGGAGTTGGGGTTTGACTTCAACTCCCCTCCCATTTGGTGTTTGTGTGAGAGAGAGGAGAAGTCCTACTAGCACTCGAATTCCTACAAACTGAAAATAAAACTAGAAGCAAAACTAAAAGTAAATCTAATACCTAGTGCACACAAGAATAAAAGCCTAAGCGCTACACTCCCCAGCAACGACACTAGCAAAGTACTTGATAACCCCCAAGAGCAGGGGATCACTATAGTACCTCTCAATATGGAAGTAGGGTATCGATCTTTAGGAGCAAGAAGAAAAAGCTATCTTCTCTACAACTAAAGTGTCACAAGTTTTAGTTGATTATGCACTAAACGAGTTTAAGGAACAAGGTGGTTGATTTAAGGCTTGAAATTGTAATGTAACAAAGCAAGAATGTAAAACCCATGTCATGACGAGTTATCAAATCATTACATGCATCATAGAATATTTTCGAAGTATGACAAACCATAAAATATCCAACACAATGGTAAATGCATAATAAGTATTATCTCATACCATAATATCCACCATAAGAACTACATAGATGTAGCATCCCAATTGTCTAACAATTGCAATGCTACTTGCCTAGTCTATATATTGCTACTTCCTATATGTATTGTTGCATCATCATTATATCATGCTCATGTCATCATGCCACCTTGCATTTGAGCATCATATAAAACCCCTCTATTTGGTTCTTATCACATATGCATTATGTTGTATCACTTGCATTTGCCTCTTGATATATTGTATTTGCTTCTTGATAAATTGTTTCATGCCCAAGTTGAGTTGGGGCATATGTTTTCTTGAATCCACCACTTTTTTTGTCATCACCTTATAAATCCACCATCCAAACTACATGTGGGCATTTGTATTTATTTTGGGTCTTTTCTAGCTCACATATATAAAGATGGATCCACTTCTATATCACATGCTCTCATATGTGTTTATTATTGTTTTCACAATATAAATGATGTGGAGCTAGCCACATGTGGGGATGCTTATATCTTCATATGGTTTGTTTAAATGAGTGGGCATGTCTAAATATAAATGGGATCAAATAATCATCTAGTGGCATACACACACTAGCATGGTTCATTCATATTCACTTATGCCTTGTTCATGCATTCCTATGATCATCAAGCTTGTATTCTTTTGGCAAGGGTTCAGTTCAAATATGAATGCATGCATGGATGTGTAAATGGCCATGAGTATTCATAATTGTTTTCACAAGTATAAATATGGTTATTTAGGAGTCATGCAAGGCTCATGCAAGCTTGCACCACTCCTTTTTTCCATTTGGGGTTTTCTTTCAATTTTGGAGAAGCTTGTCCAAATTCAAACTAATCTCAAATAGCTCACTTGACCCTATCTTGGTTTCTTTGGGTTTTACCTTGACCTTGCACAATCTTGGGAGCTCACCTTGTGCTTGTTATAATGAAACACAAACCAAACCAAACAAACTTACATTTTTTAATTCAAATCAATCCTGTTCTAGCTAAACCTAACTAAGCTATCTAACTAACCTAGCTAAGCACTAACCTACCTCCCGTGTGGTTTGGTTGCACCACCACCACCTCTAATCACCCCACCACCTAGCTAACCCTAAGCCCTAAACCGAGAACACCATGGCACATGCCATGTGCCCATGTGCACCCCACCTCCCCTCTCTAGCTCACCTCTTCCCTTTCCCCTTGTCTTGTTGTCCAAGAAGGACACCCAGGCGCCCCAACCGACCCTAGTCGCACCCCCTTGCTCACCTACCTGAGAGAGAGAGGTAAAACCCTAATCGGGCACCACCCATGTGAAGCTCCCATCCCAACTTTATCTACCACCCCACCTACCCAGGCCGCCCTAGATCTCATCTAGGCTCGGCCATGTACCCCCTCTGCCCTCCTCGTCCTCCCTGCTAGCCTCCTTCACCATAGACGGCCACTGTCGGCCACCTCTATCCCGACGAAGAGGAGAAGGAGGCGAGGACCACCAGGTGTCGAGGAAGGCCGAGGAGCTGCCAGAGCCTACTTGTACCCCACGTCGAGGAGGAGAAGGACTGGAGCCAGCACTACACCGCCGAGCCAACGCAAACCCTAGATGATCTGTCCGTGAGAGTCGCCGCAGATCACCGTTGCCTCGAGCCGATCTGTCGCCACCAACCTCCCTGCGGTGAGCACCTCTGTCTCCTAGACATGGTCACCGGTTACTTCGCTTCCTGGATACGCCGCATGTTTCGTTGAACGCCTTCCGTGCGTTGCCGCTCGCCGCCACCTCCCGCTAGTTGCCGCCGATGCAGTGCCCGCTTCTGCCGCACGCTTGCACGGTCGTACCCGCGTCGCCACGCCGTGTCGTTTGGCCCTAGCCGCGCTTCCTGGAGCCTTATCATGCTATGTCATCGTGCACATCTCTGTCACCGCCGTTCGCTGTCGCGTCGGAGGTAGACGAAGGCTAGTCTGTAGATCTTCCCGTCCTGCCAAAGCTACCTAGCACCAGTCCACAATCACCGCAGTGGCTTTGTCCACCGGATCGAGCCAGGTCGCGAGTTCAACCGTCCGCGGCCGTTTTTCTTTTACTGTCGCGTGCGGGTGATTTTCGCCATCAGTTTCGATAGTACTGCGCGAGAGAGAAGACCATTACGACATGGCTTCTTGCACTTAGCCCTTGCACCTTTTGCCTCTCAACCCGGCATCCAGCCATCGGTCCCACCTGCCAGCGACTGACCCCTCTTTGTCGGGAGCTTTTAAAAAATAACCGGTAGTTTCCTGTAATTGGAAGCTCACCCCCAGCTCGGCCATGTGTCCGCGCTCAATTGACGATGTGCGCGAGTGGCCCTGCAGCTCCCCGAGCCCGCGTGTCTGTGACGGTGGGTAGAACTGACCACGGTGAGAAAAGTTCCTGCAATTTTCTAAAATCAAAAATAAAAACAAAACATAAACGTAAATTCAAATAATTCATATCTTTTTATATAATTCGAATTTGACAAAATTTTCAAAATGAAAAGTGTTTAAAATTTAAATATGAATTCAAATGTAAATTCAAATTTGACTAGACTCAACTCTTGTCAAACCTGTGACATTTGACCCCTTTTTGAATTACTTGTATTTAATAATTGTTTAAAATCCATAAATTCAAATTTTACTTATGATATATGTTTTCTGATCGGAAAAATGCCAGGAATTCAAATATGGCATCCAAAATAATTTTTGAGCAATTTAAAATTTCGAAATTATTTAAATGTCAATAAATGTTTTTTCCTATTAAATTCATAACTTTAATTTCGTAATTCCAAATTTGACAAATAATATGTCTAAATCGATCAGCGCGATGAGCTCGTTCTGATTACGCATTCCATGATATGAATTGAAGCACGCATCATATAAATATCACATAATCAGAACTGCTTATGAGAGTAAAACATGCCTAAATAAATAAAGTGCTTTATTATTATTTCCACACATCACCCATGCCATGCTATGTTATACTATGCAATTATGCATCATTCCATCATGGCATACTGATGACTGCAAGTGCATAGATCGTTTGTAACTAGTTTTAAAATAAAGATATCGATCCTATAGGGAGTAGGAGTCTGAAGTCTAATAACTCTTGAAATAAATATTACGATAGAAATGCTAGATAAAATTCTAAGTGACAAGATAAAATGTGAGTATTGTGTAAAAATGTATTTTTGAGTTTTGGGTATAAGAGCAATAATAAAGTAAAGTAATCAACTGAGTACGGAAAGTAAGTATCGTGTATGTAAGAGAGATTGGAAATGTAGTAGGGAAAAGGTGTTCTCAGGGAGTAGCGGATACACCACTAGTATTATAAAGATCTAAGATAAAGATTATCATCATGAACATTATCAACTATGTATGTGTGGGAGGAACTCCGTATTTGAACGAATAGGCAATAACCGCTGCTCACATCATCCACATAACCACAGCAGGCAGCAATCGATATCAATCGAATTACTACGCTATTAAGGGACATAATCCTGTAGGACGTATCACGTGGCATGGATAGTGTTCCGTGAGTTTCCTCGGTTTCCGATACGTAAGGGGTGCCAACAGCTTTATAGTTACTTTAAGTGCTAGCACACCTTCGTCTACCAACAAGTAGTTTCCTCCATCAAGTCCCCACCAGAGGCAAATATTGAGAGGTCGACTTCTCTCAACATCAAGATGTAGAAAATCTAACACATGGTCACAGTGATGAATATCATAATAGACTTTATCTTATTTCATTATCATACTAAGGTTTCTCCATCTCCCCAAGAACTAATGATCTACTTAGACATGGAGGCAATAAACATTATGGAAATGGTAATGGAAACAATCATAGATGAATAATACTTGTATAAATCCATAACGAGTATAGGAATTACAACAAGATCTAGACAAGATGTAGATGTGATGGATGGAGATGGTGGTGTTGCAACGATGGATGATGAAGATTGATGCCTTAGCTTCCCGGATCTGCGCAGGGCGAAGATGAATCCTTTGTGGATGAGTTCCCCCTCCAGATGCCTTCCGGAGGTGAGGTTTCTGCGATTTATGGGTGTTCTGTCTGTCGTCTCCTCGAATCAATTGCACGGGGTGAAACTATTTGAGGAGGCGGAGGCGGCGCCAACTATACAGTCGGAGCTATACGGCTAGAAAATTGCTCCGCCCGTATAGTTGGTCATTGAGCTCTCTACCTCCCTTGTTCGCTTCTGGTTTTCTTCTGGTATTATCAATATTTCCCAAATAAGAGATTTACGTTGTTTTTCACTCCTTTTCTCCATAATACAACTGCTCCCAGAATTGTATCCATTGGATCCATTATCTGTCCTGGCCCTGGTGAAAACAGACATAAAATATGCACACGAACGCCGTAAAATACCAAGATTCTACATCTACAATACAAAATAATAATGTAAAACATGATGCAAATACGCACTCATCACATACCTTGTTTGCTTGTTGCATATGATTTATATAATTATGCAATGTATTTATTTCAGCCCTTGTGTGTTTGGTTTTTATCTGGATAGACACTGAGCAAGGAGAATACAAGGAGCCTCAGGAGTATTACCCGAATTCTTCTTATTCCGCAACTAAACTATCAGGCAAGCAATTCCCCATGCTTGCATACATATAGTACATATGCTTCTATCTTACTCTTGCATCATTGAGTTGCGGTTGCATTAAATTAAATCCCAAGTATTGCATAGCCTTTACTTTTAAACTCCACCGAATCTTGTACCTCAATCCCATGAGCCATTACTGCAGGAGTTGTTTGAGTCATGCGAGTCGTAGAATTGCATATGTAGGGTTTGTGCGAGTCTTTGGATAACGAGGTACCTAAACAACTTAATCTGAGTAGTAATAGGAAAGCTAATGAAATAGTCACCGGTGAGCATTATCTGCTATTTGGTTTTTCAAGCTCACTTCTGTCCCGTAGGACCCGAGTACTTGATTCTTGTTCCTTTAAAATCGAACTATCCGCATGTGGGACTATGAATCCCCTTAGCCAGAGCTTGATTCCTTTCTTATTTCTAGGGGCCACAAAGTAGGTTGGGGATTTATTACTATCATGTACTTATGGCATGTTTTACTGCTTTAGTTACTATTGCGCGTGGAGCGCCTGTATTATTTAGGAACCCCGTGCTATGTTTATGCTGTATCGATAAGACCAGTCATACTTTCAGGTTCCCAATCGTTTACTGCCGTCGTTACAAACCCTGGGTCCGTCTCGAAGCCGACCAACTTCGTTGCAGGTAGCTTATTGGGGTGGCGCCCCTGAAATATTTTATGAATCTTGTGATTGTTTTGTTGTGAGACCTCATTGGATTTTATTTGGTTTTTTCGAGGTTGATCGTGCGTGTGTTGTTATTTATGCACCCCTGCAGGATAAATCTTTCTGAAAGTCGTGTCTGCGGTTATGGACGACTTGGAGCACAGATTCTCGATCATAGACAAGCATAACTAAAGTACCTCCTTTATATTTGACTAAGACTTGACTAGTAAATAGCGCAACACTCATAGAATGATTAAGCGAGAAGGAGGGCGGGCGATGTTTATTTATGTTGCTTATATAACTGTTGTTATCAATTAACGAGCGTCCGTCCATCTCTGGTTGGGCGGATGTATAGCGTGTCTTTATAGAACTTTGTAGATATTATATTTCGCTGCAATTGCGTCACCCCTAAGTTATTCCCTTTAGATGCATTAAGACTTGATGACTACCTCTAGGGTCTCACACGATAAATATTTGGTTCAGATGAATAGGTATACTCACAGGAAGTATACTGGGTCGAGGACACCGATGACGGTGGCAACGATCATCAGGTGTAGAGATTCCGGGGATGGAGATCCGTGAGATCTATGGGTGGAATATGCTTAGTTCTGTGGCATCTTATGCCGATTTGCTTCTTAATCCATACTCGGATTTTGTCTTCCGCTTCCGTTTGCTACTATGTTAATTGTGTTGGAGATATGCCCAAGAGGCAATAATAAAGTGGTTATTATTATATCTTTATGTTTATGATAAATATTTACATGCCATGCTATAATTGTATTAACCGGAAGCATTAATACTTGTGTGTTTTGTAAACATAAAAGAGTCCCTAGTAAGCCTCTTGTTAAACTAGCTTGTTGATTAATGGATGATCATGGTTTCCTGATCATGGACATTGGATGTTGTTAATAACAAGATCATATCATTAGGAGAATGATGTAATGGACACACACCCATAGTAAGCATAGCATAAGATCAAGTCATTAAGTTCGTTTTGCTACAAGCTTTCAAATGCATAGTAACCTAATCCTTCGACCATGAGGTTATGTTAATCACCATCACCGGATGGATACTTTGATGACATCAAACACCGCTTCGTAACTGGGTGGTTATAAAGGTGTCATTGGGTATTGTGAAAGTATGTGTTGAAGTGCATGCACCAAGATTGGGATTTGTCCATCCATATGACGGATAAATATGCTCTGGGCCCTCTCGGTGGAATGTCATCTAGTTAGCTTGCAATCATGTGACTAGGTCACAAGGGATGACATATCATGGAACAAGTAAAAAGTACTTATCAGTAACGAGGTAGAACAAGGTATGGAGATACCGACGATCAAACCTCGGATAAGTAGAGTATCGCGTGACAAAGGGAATTGGTTTCGTATGTTAATGGTTCTATCGATCACGAAGTCATCGTTGAGTATGTGGGAGCCGTTATGGATCTCCAGATCCCGCTGATGGTTATTGATCGGAGAGGTGTCTCCATCATGTATGCATATTCACGAACCGTAGGGTGACACACTTAAGGTTCAAAGTTGTTTTAAGTAGATACGGAATGTGCGTTGGAGACCGAATGTTGTTCGGAGTCTCGGATTGGATCTGGGACATCACGAGGAGATCCGGAATTGTCCGGGGAATAAGATTCATATATTGGGGATCATTTTCTAAGTTAGGAAATGTTCCGGAGTATTTGTATGGGGATTCTAGAAGGTTTCGAAATGTTCCGGAAGGTTCTAGAAGATTTCTTGGAGTTTACTTGAAAACCAAGAAAGGATCAAGGAATCCTTGTGGGGTAAGACAAGGATTCGTGGGGGAGTAGGACTCTCCCCCCACCTCCTTGATCCACCGGCCAAGGGAGAGGGGAGTCCTACAAGGGCTCCACCTCCCCATGGCGCCTCCCTCCTTTAAATAGAGGGGTGGAGGCACAAACCCCCTTGACCCTTCTATTCTCTAGATCTCAAGTTGCCTCTCTCCTCCTCCTTCCCTCAGCTCTGGCTTAGAAGCTCTGCAATTCTCTCCACCACCACCACGCCGTCGTGCCTGGATTCCATGGAGAGATCTACTACCTCTGCTTTCACTGGAACGGGAGAGGAAGGTGCGCTTCGACTCGCACGCAGTGACCGATCGAAGCGCTGCCGGAACGCGGCACCGGAAGGATCGTCTACTCGATCTTGAGATCGGCAAGTGATCGACTACATCAACCACGAGATCCGATCTCGTAACGCTTTAGGGTCTACAAGGGTTAGTACAGATCTATCTTGTTGCACATGTCTAATAGATTAGATCTTGGCTTTTATCTAGATTGGATCTGGGTTTTGTTCGTTCTTGCGGTAGAAATTTTTTGTTTTCCATGCTACGAACCCATCGGGTATCGAGCTGTGTCTATGCCTAGATCTGCTGCACGAGTAGAACACAATGGTTTTGTGGGCGTTGGTGCTCGTGCCTTTTTTGCTTTGTGTACTTTGCATCTTGCGGTATGGTGGGATGAAGCTACTGGCTAACCTTACATGTCATCGCACATGAGACTTGCTCCACAGTTGACGTGCAACTCGTATTGCACAAGTGGCTTTGCGGGTTTCTGTCTCTCCCATCATAGTATAGATCCAATCTACACTTTGTACTTGATAGCACTTGTATCAACGTTGTGGTTCAGTTTCGTAGGTAAGATCCATTCTTATTCGAAAGCCCCAAACCACGTAAAACATGCAAAGAAAATTAGAGGCGTCTAACTTGTTTTTGCAGGGGTTTTGTGATGTGATATGGCCATCATGTGATTGTGATTATATTTGATGTATGCAATGATCCTTGTTGTAATATGGCAACCGGCAGGAGCCTAATGTTTGTCTTTAATTCTGTTAAGACCTGCGTGTCTATACATCTTGGAATAGCTTTATTCCAAGTAGTTGTAATAGTTGCTAGTGATGATGGACAACCATGAAGCGGCGCCACTGACCTTGATGCAATGCTGGTGATGATGGAGATCACGTCCGTGCTTTGGAGATGGAGATCAAAGGCATAAGAAGAAAGGGCCATATCATATCACACTAATTATGAATTGCCTGTGATGTTAATCCTTTATACATCTTGTATTGCTTAGATTGCGACGGTAGCATTATAAGATGATCCCTCTCACTAAATATCAAGTAATAAAGTGTTCGTCCTTAGTAGGCACCGTTGCTAAGACTCGCTGCTTCAAGCATCTCGTGATGATCGGGTGTGATAGATTCTACGTGTGCATACGACGGGTGCAAGCCAGATTTGCACATGAGGATACTAAGGTTAACCTTGACGAGCCTAGCATGTACAGACATGGTCTCGGAACACGGAATACCGAAAGATAAAGCATGAGTCATATGGATGATATGATGAACATGTTGATTGTTCGCCTTTAAAGCTACATCATCTCACGTGATGATCGGACTTGGTGTAGTGGATTTGGTTCGTGTAATCACTAAAACAACTCGAGGGATGTTGTTTTGAGTGGGAGTTCATTTGTAATTTGGATTAGTCAAACTCAATTTATCATAAACACAATCAAAGTGAATTTGCATAGTTCGTTGTAGTCATTGGCATCCGTTCACCACCTTACGCTTAGTTATAGTTGAGATAGTGGAACTATAGAAATTCTGGATATTTGCTTTACGAACTGGTATCGTATTGTTTTGAGTGTCAATCTAAAGTTTAAAAGTCCTGTTGCAAACCTTCAGCAAACTCCGTTTACTCTGTGAAGTTTAATAAACAGTATTAAATCAAGAGTAACAATTCCAGTGTTAGTATCTAATGTATCATGTTTGCCTCTATGATTCTTGATACTCAAAAGATTGTTTTTAATATCAAGTTTATCTAAGAGCTGGAAGCAATGTTTCAGAAACCATCATATGTGAAAAGGTATTGCGATATCTAAAACAATGTGTTGGTTACAACATGATAGAGTATATGTCCTTATATTTGATGAGAATTTGTGAAGGTTGGAGACGCTAGTCGTCCTAATCCTCCAAAAGGTTTTGGAAAAGAAACATTATACTCGCAATTCACCTTTATAAGCTATAGCAGCTTGATCATGAAAGTTGTCATGATAAGGATGAATAGAAGATGTAAGTAAAATGTTTACTACACTAAAAGATTACTAAAGAATGGAATTTTGAAAGAATGCCAAACGTTTGATGAAGGTGATCCACTTCAAAGTGCAAGTCCAAAGGTATTAGTATTTGACTATACACACTTTGTACTATGTGTCATGTGAATGACACCACCATTCATGTTGATATATTCTTTTAAAAGAAAAGGAATTGTTGAAAGAGAATCTATAAAATATTTGGCAGAAAAGAAAAGATTGGAGATATCCAACTTAGGTATATAAAAGATACATGTTATGGCTGTATTCCTTGGTTCTTAAACAATGTGGTTCTGCTGTATTGGATACCGAATTGGTTGGTATGAAGTGTCATACAGGACAACACAATTCATGAACTGCAATGGCCTAAGTAACTAGCAAGAGAATATGTGATGATGTTCATCGAAAACAAACAAAGGGTTGTTGTGTTGCTCGTTAACATCAAAGCTTACCTTCAAGATTTGTTTCAATAATTGTTATTTTGATCAGGTATTATGACGACAAAAGGTTGTTCAAATAATTACCGTATTCCATAATAGATGGATGATATACAAGTCTGGTTGGAGAAATAATGACCATAAAACTAATGCTAAAATGTCGCAAGACAAATAATTGAAAGATCTCTTGCGAAGTGACATCACCGTTTAAATTATATTAGGGATACATGAAGAAACTCCATGTTGATGGATTTTTGGAGTCTTTGATTTTGATCAAATGACGCTTGTGATACTTTCCTAGAGATAATTAAAACTCCGTTAGAGGCCAAAGAGGAGCAGACGACTAACTGATTGGAATTTGTACATATTGATGTATATAGTCCATTATGTGTAGTCGTGGGCGATGGATTTCAACTTCATATGTTTTCTCCGAAGATTTGAGTGAGTATATGTATATACTTACTCAATAAGGAAGAAGTATGAAACATTTGAAAATGTTCAAAGACTTTCAAGATGAAGTGGAAAATTATTGTAACAAGAAAATAAAAAAAGTTTATGATTAGATCATAAAGAAAGATGTTTGAGTTACAAGTTTAGCAAAACACCTAAGATTTGAAGAATCGTTCCATGGATTTGCATTTCCCAAAACACCATAGGAGTATGGAGTGTTCAAGATATGTAATGAAACCTTGTTTGACATGATAAGATCAAAGGTGTCATTTATAAAAATGCCATTATATTTTAAAGATTAAAGCTTTAGTGACTACCGCTTTTACACTGAAAAGAGCTCCATCGTGATACGTTGAAATGACACCATATAAGTCATGGTTTGGGATAAAACCCAGGTTGTCCTTTCTTAAATTTTTTGGTATGCTAGGCATAAGTAAAATGTTTACAACCAAAGTCGGATGAGCATGTATTTGTAGGTTATTTCGAATAACCATTGGGTATTCCTCCATAACACCGAAGACAAAAGTGTTTGTCACTTAGAATGTCGAGTTTCTTGAGAAGGAATTTTTGGTGAAAAGTTAAGTGGGAGGACAATAGAACTTTGACAAGGTTGTTGAACCTTGGCTAATATGTGCTGAGTTGCGCAGCGTCGGTAAGTGTCCCGGAGGCAGCAACAACGCTCATGGCTCACGTACCTCAAAGGATGTGGTCACGGGGATCTAAGTTCCTATTGAACCAAGTAGGTCGGGTAAGTAATCAAATGCCAAGATTTGAGAGTTAAATCATTGTTGTTTGACAATGATGAACCGACTATATGCAAATAATCAATGATGGGCCCTGACTTCGTTAAGTGGCTTGAAGCCATAAAATCCGTGATAATTCCATACACGAGAAATCAAGCTTTGAATTTTAAAGACCCTCTGGAAAGGTGCAAGACCTTACAGTCGTATATGGATCTATAAAGAAATAGACATGGATGTTTCACATCTATGAAATAGTCGACATGTCGGAAAGAGTTTACGACAATGTTCAAGGAATTGACTATGATAAGATTTGATCTTTCATAGCGATATTTAGTCTAGACGGATTAATGTAGCAACCACTACATATATTTTGGTATATGGTAGTTGAACAAACAAAACAAGTTCTTCTAATAGAATGGTTACCTAGGACGTGTACATGACACGATCCAAAGGGTTTTGTTAATACAAAGGATGCTAAAAGAGTATGCAAAACTTCAATAGTTGAAGTGAGCATCGCGGAGTTGGAATCTTCACCGTGATGAAACCGTTAAAAGGTTTAATTTCATCAGAGACGATGAAGATGTTTGCATTTTTGCAAGAAATTAAGTGGGAGCGCTAAGACATATTTCTATACATTATGTGAAAGACATATTGTTGATTAGAAATGATGTATCTTTTATTGACACAGGTTAAGAATTTCATTTCGATGAAAGACTTAGGCATAACCCAAGAATTAGGCATCAATGTCTATATGGATATATTGAGGCGCTAATATGGTTTTGCCAAATGTACATAGATAAGATGTTGAATGAGTTCAATATGGAAACAACAAGAAAGGTTCCTGGCCTTGACGGAAAGGACTGAATCAAGATTCAAGTGTGTTGACACGAGATTCAAGTGTTTTGACACTTGGTGAAATCACAAGAATAATTTGATCAATCATTCTTTGAGATGTACACATCCAGATATGTCCTATGCTCTAAATGTTATGAGCATATACCAGAATGACTCATAAGATGATCATTGGACAATAGTAGGGATATTCCTATGATCTTTGGAAGAACTAAGAATATATTATTTATATAGTGGTGACAAATAATTCGTTGTAAATTATTGCATTGATACTAGTTTTGTCACAAGTTAAGTTTATCTCAATTTAAACTATGGGTGGCACAATGTAATGGAAAGGAAGTTCCATAATGGATTTGGTTGAGTACCAAAGTTAAAACATTGTGACAGATACTACAACAAAAGGCTAAGTATATGACTGCTATTGTAGCAGCAAATGAGGGCATTTGCGTCAAGTAGTTTGTTATCAAACTAGGTGTGGTTCATAGCGGGATAATACTATAAAGATACATTGTATGACAATTGTATCAACATGATTTAATCCCAAGGAACTAAAGGTATCACCAAAGGACCAAATTTATACAATGCCATCTCATTGGAGAATGAGTAATGCGTAGAGACGCAAGGACATGCAAATACACACGGACCTGGAAGTGTCAGATCCGAAGATTATGTTTACCACTAGCAATAGTGTCTATACAACACCAGAAAGCCATAGGTGTTGAATGCACAAGTTTTTAACTAGATTATTGACTCTAGTGCAAGTGGGAGACTGTTGGAGATATGCCCAAGAGGCAATAATAAAGTGGTTATTATTATATCTTTATGTTTATGATAAATGTTTACATCCCATGCTATAATTGTATTAACCGGAAACATTAATACTTCTGTGTTTTGTGAACATAAAAGAGTCCCTAGTAAGCCTCTTGTTAAACTAGCTTGTTGATTAATGGATGATCATGGTTTCCTGATCATGGACATTGGATGTCGTTAATAACAAGATCATATCATTAGGAGAATGATATAATGGACACACACCCATAGTAAGCATAGCATAAGATCAAGTCATTAAGTTCGTTTTGCTACAAGCTTTCAAATGCATAGTAACCTAATCCTTCGACCATGAGGTTATGTTAATCACCATCACCGGATGGATACTTTGATGACATCAAACACCGTGAATCGGGTGGTTATAAAGGTGTCATTGGGTATTCTAAAAGTATGTGTTGAAGCGCATGGACCAAGATTGGGATTTGTCCATCCGTATGACGGATAGATATGCTTTGGGCCCTCTCGGTGGAATGTCATCTAGTTAGCTTGCAAGCATGTGACTAGGTCACAAGGATGACATATCATGGAACGAGTAAAAAGTACTTATCAGTAACGAGGTAGAACAAGGTATGGAGATACCGACGATCAAACCTCGGATAAGTAGAGTATCGCGTGACAAAGGGAATTGGTTTCATATGTAAATGGTTCTATCGATCACAAAGTCATCGTTGAGTATGTGGGAGCCGTTATGGATCTCCAGATCCCGCTGATGGTTATTGATCGGAGAGGTGTCTCCATCATGTCTGCATATTCACGAACCGTAGGGTGACACACTTAAGGTTCGAAGTTGTTTTAAGTAGATATGGAATGTGCGTTGGAGACCGAATGTTGTTCGGAGTCTCGGAACTGATCCGGGACATCATGAGGAGATCCGAAATTGTCCGGGGAATAAGATTCATATATTGGGGATCATTTTCTAAGTTAGGAAATGTTCCGGAGTATTTTATGGGGATTCTAGAAGGTTTCAGAATGTTCCGGAAGGTTCTAGAAGATTTCTTGGAGTTTACTTGAAAACCAAGAAAGGATTAAGGAATCCTTGTGGGGTAAGACAAGGATTCGTGGGGGAGTAGGACTCTCCCCCCACCTCCTTGATCCGCCGGCCAAGGGAGAGGGGAGTCCTACAAGGACTCCACCTCCCCATGGCGCCTCCCTCCTTTAAATAGCGGGGTGGAGGCACAAACCCCCTTGACCCTTCTATTCTCTAGATCTCAAGTTGCCTCTTTCCTCCTCCTTCCCTCTGCTCTGGCTTAGGCGAAGCCCTGCAGAATTCTCTACTCCACCACCACCACGCCGTCGTGCTGCTGGATTCCGTGGAGAGATCTACTACCTCCGCTGCTCGCTGAAACGGGAAGAGGAAGGTCTGCTTCGACTCATACGTGTGACCGATCGGAAGAAGAGCTGCGAACGCAGCCCGGAAGGATCGTCTACTCGATCTTGAGATCGGCAAGTGATCGACTACATCAACCACGAGATCCGACCTCGTAACGCTTTCGGGTCTACAAGGGTTAGTACAGATCTATCTCATTGCACATGTCTAATAGATTAGATCTTGGCTTTTATCTAGATTGGATCTGGGTTTTGTTCGTTCTTGCGGTAGAAATTTTTTGTTTTCCATGCTACGAACCCATCAAATTGATGTCTGAGGATGTATCCTAAACTATTATATTTATCTAGAATATTTGGATCTTTCTGTATGACGTTGCAATATTTCTATTTCTTTTAGATGGTCTGACTCTGATGTACTGTTGTATGTCGAGGACATACACATTTGTGTATGTCTGATCGCTTTACCTGTCGACTACGCCGCTCGTTCTTGTCACGATGTGTTTGCAAAGTGGATAGGGTGATTTGCCGGTACCGTGCCCTGTTCTGCTCAGACGGGACCTACACGTGGGTGGCCCTTGGGCCTCCTCGTTAGGACACCTTATGCACTTTGGGTTCATTCCTGACTTGTTACTTAGAGCATAATGTACGAGGTATTATAATAGATAGATCCATACTCATGCAAGACACATCATATGGACTGCAACAATGATCATATATAGAGAGATTAGATCAAGTTACCACCACAACCCATAGTCCAGGGGTGGACTACTCCTCTCTCTCATCTTGGAGAATGATAAGGAGGTGTTGGTGAAGGAGGAGATGCGGCCGAAGGCGATTCCAAGAGCGGTTCCCCCTCCGATCTTTCTCCGACGGTGGCCAGCAGACTCTCTGTTTTGGTGTGTTCGATCTCTGTCCATGTGTGTTGAATAAATCAAACGAAGCAGACATGTTACAACCGCACAGATCAGGTCGGTTGAAAACTTAGTCACGGGTCTTTGAGTCCTGTACGTGTAGATCTCCGTGCAGATCTCCGTGGACAGGCAGTGAGATACTAGATCTGTTCCATAGATTAGTTTGCCAAAACATTTACATTATTATAGAACGGAGGTAGTATAACCAACATGCGGAGGTTCAAAAACTTCATGGATTAGTCCCACAATCAACTCATCATCGAGGGTGAGGTAATACATTTGTTCCACAAATTTGTTACCAAAATGTTTAAAATATTATACTCCCTTCGGTTCAAATTAATTGACTTACATTTGTCTAGATTTACATGTATCTAAACATGTTATAGTGTTAGATACATCTGAATCTTAACAAATCCGAGTCAATTAATTTGGATTAGAGGAAGTAGAAGCGGAGGTAGTATAACCAAGTTGCGGAAGTTCAAGAACTTCATCAACTACGCCAACATCTCAGCTGCGTTGATACGATCACCCACGGCATAATCTTTTTAATTACCTACACAACATGCATGTTCGATAACATTTCTGTTATGCGCGGCACGTTGCAAACAAAAATTATCTGCAAGCAACATTTGTGGAAAAAACCTGATACATAACCAATGCTTGCTAAGAGCCAAGCATTTGGGAAGATCTAATGCATAATTTTCAAATTCAAAAGGCAGGAGCCAACAATTACAAAAGCAGATGATGTAGCCAACTTAAGCACGAGCCAACATTTCAGAATTCGTTTTTTGCACCAAATGACAGATTAGGAGTTTTTGGACTAAACGGATCACTGATTGAGTTTCTTGGATTAGTAGCTTTCCTTTTTTTGCTGCTCTGCTTTGTTCCAGCTAATTTGATAGCCGCGGTTGGACAAGGAGGAGAGGTGGCGGCCGCCTGACTATGACTAGAAGGAGGAAGCGTAGGAGCAGGAGTCTGGAGCCTGTTTATCTGGATGATGAGCGTCACGCTGTCGCCGGTTAGATACTCCTCCAGTACCGGTAAGACTTTCACCTCGCGAGGCACCGGCGGGTCGCCGGACAGGCAGCTGCTAGTTATCCGTGGAAATTCAATGTTCATCCTCGTCCCATCGTCCGGGTCCTCCACGGCCAGCGTGCCAGAGAACTGCACCTCCCCCGGCGCACCGACGTCCGCCCTGACGCACACTAGAGACACCATCTTGGTCATGTTGCGGTCGCTGAAGGACACGAGGAACACGTCGCGGTGGCGGTCTGCACCGGCACCAACAGCTTCGTCTTCCTGTCCGACGAGAAAATACCAGAGCGGGGACAAGGGAAGCGTAACCTTCTGCTGCTGGCCGTAGCGGATGTTGATTGTGAGGCGCGAGTGTCCGTCACGGCCAGAGACGTGCTCCAGCAGCTCCTGCAGGGGTCGCAAGAAGCCGCATCCGCGCTCCGGGCAGCCGCAGGGCGCATGCGGACAGGAGCGGCGGTGGTCGGCGGCCTTGTAGTACACGATGCCGCCCCTTTCACGGGAGTTGCAGCCAAAGCTCTCGTAGTCGCACGGGACCTTCGCAAGGAGCGCCAAGGTGTCGAAGAGCTTGGAGTGGGCGACCAGTCGTCGGCAGTTGCTGTAGTGGAGTTCGCGGCAGGCCGGGGCCGGGCATACCGGGTGGTCGGCGTCGCACTGTTAATCAGGATTTCAAGCCACGCTCTCATATGCCAGCCATGGTGGCAAGAAATGAAACATGGGATGGGAAGTGATGTTCTCACCTTGGAGATCGACGGCTCGAGGGGCTGTCGGCATGCATAGCAGTCCAGCACAGCCGTCGGCAAGGACAGTGTCCTACCGAGCGTGGCCTGCTGCTGCTCCATCTCCATGGCGATGTCCTCTTTCTTCATCCCTGTGAATTCGGTGCAAATAGGAGATCGTCGCGTGTGGGGATGGAACGAAAGATGTGAGGATTTATAGAAGAAGAGGAGAGAGGCGGTCGCCATGAATTCCATCGACTCGTTGTGTGCAGTGCCGCCGAATGTATTTAGTACCCTTTTGTATGAAAACGAGGCACAAAGAGATTACATCATAAATCGGCCAAACTCCCGTCGGGCAATCGGCTATCACTGTTATCATAAATCGTTCCCTCCAGGGCCCTCTTCGCCCAGCTTGCCAACGCCCTCCCCAACAATCACCGCCATGAACGATTGTGCAGCCAAACGCCACGGGTTTACCAGCTTATTCTCTCGTATAACGATATTTTGATTTAAGTTTGACTAATAATTTAGTTAACTATTTAACTTATTTTATTTTGCTCTACATTTTAGATTATTTTTTATGTTTCATATTAAGCTACAGTCTACATTTTATTCAATAAATAAAATAGAAAAAAAATTGGCCCTGCAGTATCTATTACCCCCTCCATCTCATAATATATATCCCATTTTTTTTCTAAATTTGGATATATCTAGTAGTAAATACTACCTCCGTCCCAAGACTTAAAGTCTATAATTTTTTGAAAAAGTCAAACTATATAAAGTTTGACCAAGTTTCACACTATTTGGTCAAACTTTCCGTAGTTTGACTTTTCTAAAAAATTATATGCCTTAAGCCTTAAGGCGAAGGGAGTAGTGTTTAGATATATTCAAATTTAGATAAATTTCTGACATCTATATTAAAACGGAGGGTGTAGATGTCATTGCTCAATGTAGGTTGGATTTTGTTGTTTACATATTTAGGTAGTACTCCCTCCGTTTACTAATATAAAATATTTAACTTTTCTCTAACATGTGCGTATGTAGACATATTTTAGTGTGTAAGTTCACTCATTTTAGAATGTATCTAATCCATTTTAAAATATCTGACATGCTTATATTAGTGAGCACTAATAAATACACTACTCACTCTGTCCGTTAAAAGGTTCACAAATCTATCTAAATTCATATATATATATATATATATATATATATATATATATATAAACCCTATTCAGCATCCAGGGTGCAGAATAGTTATTTTGCACCCTACATATTTTTATGTTCTTACATACATAAAAATATGTTTTGTATACTAATAATTATGTTTATATTCATCAGAAACGTAAAAAAATCGACATAAAAATACGATTTATGAGTCATTATAGTGTAAAAAATAGAGAAAATTCGCATTTTACGCCGTATTTTTTACGGCATGTAAATAATTTTTTTACGACATGTCTAAATTTTCTTATGTTCTTCTTAACTTCTGAGGTAAGAGAAAATTTACGTGACGTAAAAATCTTATACGGTTTGAAAGATAAGGGGTGGATGAAGAATAACTATTCTACACCCAGGATGTTAAATAGCGCCACTATATATATATACGTGTGTTTTACATAATTTAGGCAGTATCTATCATACATGAGACTATATATAGGTAGTATGAAGTATATAAAAATATTTGAGCAGCATATATACTATTTTCTTGGTAGTATGTAATTTTTATTCACATACTCCTTTTATACGTATAAATATGACGGTATTTTACATATATACTAAAAAATATGGATGCATTTGCAATTTTTTCACTTAACTTGCTTGAAAGTATCTTAGATATAGTATATGAATATATTCCAATAGATAAAGTATTACAAATACTTCCGTAAGACAGTATATAAGACATGGGTGTAGTTACACCCGGGAGTAAGAAGTATTTTTCCTATATATATATATATATATAACATATTCATACTACACCCGGGTGTAGTTACACCCACGTATGTTTCACACTATCTAGGCAGTATCTATCATACCGGAGAGTATCTACGCGTAGTATGAAGTATTATAAGACTAATTGGTAGTATATATACTACTTTTGAGATAATATGTATAAGTTTTTCACATACTCTTCTTTTTACATACAAATATGAAGATATTTCGGATATATAGTGCAAACTCTGACTATATTTGAATTTTTTTGTGTAACTTGATTTGAAGTATCTTAGATATAGTATATGAACATACTCAAACTGATAAAGTATCACCTATACTTCCGTATGGTGGTATATTAGACGTGGGTGTAACTACACCCAGGAGTAAGAAAGATTTTTCCTATATATATATACACAATAAAATGTCTAGAAATGTGAATTTAGAAAAATCTATGTCTTCACTTTTTAGATGGACAGGGTACAAATTCGTCTGATTTTTCAAGATGTCTAAAAGAGAATAGGGAGTACATGATAGGTATTTAACAAAATTTGGTATTACTAGGAAGAGTTTTTTCAACACAAATATGATGTTTCCAGTTTTGTGTAACATAATCAACATTCGGATGCTGAAACCTTTAGCCAACGCAAAAATCTTGGGAACTGTGCATGGTTGCGGCTACGGTGCAGATTAAATCAAATCAGCCTTTCATATCGCGCGCCAAAGAAGTTGGTCACCTTTTTAATTCGGTTGACCCTAGCTAGTTGGTCACCACTGACGATCCAAGACTCCTCCGGCTCTCCGCCGTCTTTTCTTACAACGAGGGGTGTGAGCGTGGCACCGCCATATCGGATCGATTCTACTAATAAGGGCGAAGGAACTCACTATGGAAAATAAACAAAGCAATAATAGCATTTCCAAAAAATGATTTAAAATATGTCAGCTGCTCAAAAATTCGCTTTTTAGTTATTGGATCTAAAAACCATGGCCCCTATCTCTATTTGGTGATGCAAAAAAAATTGGGGCAATTCGATATTTTGCTCCAAGTGATGCAAATTTAAATAAAAATATAGCCACATGTTGTCCAACCGACAGAGTGAAACATCATCCCGCCACACCCACCTCTCCCTCCGACAGCTGACGGCAGAATTTTGCAGCCAATGCCACCACCGCCTATCGGCCAATGGCTTAGCCTCGACTTGGTAGTCTGATCCCGCTGCTCCGAATGGCCACTACGACCACACCGAATTGGGCTCCACGACCAGCCCTTCGCTGCCTGAATTTGTTAGGTTCACAACATAGAAAACAAAAAAATTCCTACGATGTGAACTACTAAGCACAAAGATCTATCTACCAAGATATAAAGAGCGGGTGGCTATACATCCATACAGAACATACCCTTGAAGACCGACAAAATGTAACGAGATTGAACTTGTGGATGATGTAGTCGTTCGCTTGCCGATCTCAAGATCGAGAGGAAGTCCTAGGGCCGCAAATCAGTACCGCATCCGTGATCGCACACACGCCCGATCCACCGAACAACCTTCGTCTCCACGCCCAGCGATGAAGCAGAAGCAGCAACTCCTTTCAGACGAAAAGCCACCGGGAACATGTATCTCGATAATCCGAGACCATGGGGAAATAATTTTAAAGGGAGAGATCCTTCACGAGGAGGTGTGATATGAGAGGACGAGAGGGGACCTTTTATAGGGAGAGGGGAGGAGCCCCTCTCCATGGTCGGTGGCCAAGGGAGGTGCCCCCACCTCTTCCTTCATTCATTTGGCGGATGCTCCACTCACACTCCCACTAACATGTATTTATTTTCTACCAAAATTAATGCACATCTCATTAAATAAAACTATTTTACTTATTTTATTCGGAATTTTGTTAATTACTTTAATTAACAAACATTCACATAAAACCCCTGCAACATTTCAATATCACATGCAGAACCAATTTTAGCAATTTCACCCAAAACAATTCCGGTGTCTACTGAAATAATTCCAGCGCTTTGTAATTATTTTCTCTTGGACACATTTTTTCCAAATGGTTATGGTATCCCTTAAGTGTGTCATCCTACGGTTTGCGAATAATGCGGACATGATCGAGACCCTTCTCCGATCAATAATCAGTAGTGAGACCTGGAGATTCATACTGACTCCTACACATTCAACGATGACTTCTATGATCGTAAGAACCTTTAACGTTAGTAACTAAATTCCTTTGTATCGTGATATATTATATGTCTGAGATTCGATCATCGATATCTCTATACCTAGTTTGATCTCGTTACCAACATGCACTCTTTTCTCGTTCCCGTAATATAATATTCTAGTGATTACATCACTTGATTGCAAACTATCTCAATGTGATATCACCGAGAGAGACCAAAGTATATCTATCCATCATCGAGATGGACAAATCCCACTCTTGATCCATGAGCCTCTACATAACACCTTCAGAGTATCTGAACCCACCTTTATAGTCACCCTATTACGGTGTGACGTTTGATGTTATCAACTTACTCTTCTAGTTTTACTGATTGACATGATCTCATGATCTAAGGACTAGAATTACTTCGTATGATGTTATAGAAATTTAAACACAATGACTTTGATCGTATTGCTATACTTCGGATGAATGTTCATCACATCATTTCACCAATGTTGTGACCTCATTATTAACAATGTCCAATGTCCATGATCAGGAAACCTTGATCATCTTGTTAATCAACGAGCTAGTTTATAAGAGAGGCATAACTAGGAATCCTTTATTTGTTTATTAAGCACACATGCATTAACGTTCATGCCTCTAGGAATGTGGTGAAGTGACAGAAATCTCAAGGTATTAGATGTGATGTTGCTACTAGGGAGAAAACAACAATCCTTTATTCATAGAACAATCATATTATTTACTTTACACACTTTGCTTAATGCAATTATCTGTTGCTTGCAACATAATACTGGAGGGAGTTCGGATGGTAACCTGAAGGTGGATTATTAGTCATAGATGCAGTTGAATTACGGTCTATGTATAATGTTATAATGCCCAATCAAATCACATAGGAGTCAAGATAATTAGTATACGCATGTATGCTTTCTCGGTGTCTGTCAATTGCCCCGCTGTAATTTATTCACCCAACATGTCATCTATCTTAAGGAGAATCACCTCTAGTAAACTATGGACCCCGGTCCATTCTTTTACCATCAATCTAGAAGCTTTTACTGTTTTATTTTTACTTTCTGTAAACAATTACTATCTTCCACACAATACGTTTAATCCTTTGTTTTCAGCAAAACCGGTAAGATTGACAACATCACTTTAAGTTGGGGGCAAAGTTCTATGGTTGTGTTGTGCAGGATTCCAAGTTGGAAACAACACCTTCGAGGTGTTTCCTTGCTCCTACTGGTTCGATAACCTTGGTTTTATAACTGAGAGAAAACTTGTTGCTGTACTCATCATACCTTTCTCTTGGGGTTCCCCAACGAGCTCGATACGTGTTGAGCCGATTAGCACCAGGTCACTCTTCACATATGACTACACCAAAGACTATGTTGATGACTCCATCACTCCCAAGGTCGTCGGTACTTGCCTTATGGCACGAAGCTCCAAGGTCACATGCGATGTGGAGAGCGAGGACGAGAAGGAGGTGTATGGTGAGCCTAGTTTGGTTTACACCGAACATGGGTCACTACTCACCTACGACTACACCAAGGACTACATCGATGATTCTCCTACTCCCAAGGTCGCCGGCTCTTGCCTCATGGCAAGGAGTACCAAGGTAACCTCTTTCCCTCCATCTCTCTCTAGCAAATTGGATGATCATGTTAGTGCCAATGATAGTGAATGATGAATTTGATGAAAACTATATATAAGAAATGTATAAAATCATGAAGTCCCTTCCTAGAATGCTCGTGCTAGATCCAAGCAATTAATGAACCTTGTCAACTCACGTGACGAGACCATTGGTAGCTTGGAATCTCATATTGATGATGAGAAACAAAGATTCAATCTTTTTGAGCAAGGGTTAAGTAAGGAAAAGGACATTACTTTCCTTTTTAAAGAACGAATTAAAATCTATGAACTAGATAAGGCAAAAGATGTGGATACCCTAGATAGAGCTATCACCTTGTCTCAAGAGCTTGATACTTCAAAGAAAGAACTTGAGATTGCTCACGCTTCTCTCACCAATGACCTTGAGGACCTTGAGAAAGCTAATTTGCTTGTCAAGCATGAGCTCATAAAACTTGGGGAGAATCATGATCAACTTCGAGTGTCCTATGAAAAGGCTCTTGGCACATTGAAGGATCCAATTATTGTTGAGAATATTACTTGTGCTTCTAACCCTACCTTGGATCAAGCTTGTCTCCTTAAGGAGAATAAGAAGTTGAAGGAACAACTCGAGATAGAGCGTCTCAAACCTACCTCCAACGGCAAGATTCTTGATGAGATTCTTGCTCGCCAAACGATGAGAGCTACAAGGCAAGGTGTGGGGTTTGACCCCAAGAACGACAAGAATGGTGCCAACCCAGCTAAGAAGATCAACTTTGAGCGTGAAGGGCACAAGGTCGTTGACCAAGTAAAGAAGAATATTGTGAATTGGGCCGACGGCCAAGCCGTCAGCGTAGGTTTGACACCGTCGCCTCGCCGTCAAGGCCAAGACTTCCATGGCCACATGGCGCACCGTACGCTGACGACATTCGTACACCGACGTCCCCATCAGGTCCTGCGCCGACTGCCCTTTGTACGCCGACGGTTGCTATATCAGGTCCTACGCCGATGGCTTACCTGGGCCGATGGCCTTGTTGCTGGGCTGTCCGGCTCGTGCCCTACGCCGACGGTCCGACTAAAAGTCATCGGCGTAGGGTCGACGCCTTGACGTTTTCCTATAGTGAATTGGTCACCCGTGAACTATTCATCGAATGTCGATTATACATGCAAATATAAGGTAGACATCTAATTATAAATCTTAACCATAATGGCACGTATCAGCTAATTACAGCACGCTCAAAATATGGTCTTGATGCACCAAATATCTTTGGTATTAACTCAGCGCTCCCCCTAAGTGGCAGTCGGCAGACTGACATACGATTGAGACTAGATTGAAATCCAAAAACAAAGGCGATGCTCTTTTAATTCCTGTAAAATATGGTTTTTATTTCTTTCAGATATTTTTAAAACCCGTAAAATATGGTTTTTTAAACTTTTTAAATGAATTGCTCGGGAGCCCAATTCACCTTCATGGTATAGCACGTTTTATGATACTTTCTATGGCCCAAATTAGTTTACTCAAATTTGTCAAGACACGGATATATCTAATACTAAATCATGTCTAGATACAATTGAATATAAACAATCTAAGTCAACTAATTTATATTGAAGGGAGTACCATGTGTTTTTGTGAATTTTTATCACCAAACCACAAAACATGTATGGATAAACAATGGGTCTTTTGCAGCAGGAAAAAGTCCAAAATAAACCCTAAATTCATAGACAAAAGCTAAATCAAATCCCGAATTTGCAATCCCTAAAATTGGCACTCTGAACTATCAAATCCTGGTCTATTTTTAACCTGAACGTGTTTGGCAGGCCCGGAAACAACATACCAGACTGGGATAGCAGGCTACACTCATTGACAATATGGACCCACCGGTCAGAGATCTAATCAGTGCCTAACCAGTACTTTTCTAGTCTTATTACTCCCGACGGGTTCGTCTTCTACCTCTGTCCAGCACCGCCGAGAACGACTCGCCGCCGGCGGTAGGCGGCACGGCGAGGCCGTACTACGACTGGGGCGACATCCGCGAGGACCGCCCGTGTCCTGGGAAGGTACTGGCGCGCACTAGGCCGACTTCTTTGAGCTGCTCCGGATCTTGCCTGTACTGTACATCAATGGTGGCCGCCTCCTGGAATTGATCTGTCGGGCTCCTCTCGATCTTCTAGTGACCGGGGTAGGAGCTAGGGACAACATACGCACGCGCGCACAATCTGCTCGATATTGACTTGTATTTTCCCGAGTGATTTGATCCTCAAATTAGGATAACTAGATGGGTCTTGCTACGTACTATTAATGGATATTTCTTTGGCAAGTACTCCCTCTGTTTAGAAATATAAGATGTTTTAGCTTTATGAAAGAAAGTATCTAGACCCTTTATATAGGTTCACTCCGAACATCTACGAACCTATATACTAAAAGATGTCTAGATATATTCCATTCATAAAGCTAAAACATCTTATATTTCTAAACGGAGGAAGTACCAGTGAGAAGCTAGTTGATCTACTCGATCTTTTATTGGAGATCCTCCGTCCGTAAGCCTCCTCCATGTCCTCCTAGACTCATAGATCGCTCTGTTGCTGTTCCGGCTACCGCCGCCATGCTTCTCCGGGCTTCACTGTACGTTGCGCCGCTCTCGCTCGAATCGAGGCGCTTGTCACGTGCAGCCCCTCTCGCTAGTTCCTGCCACCTCGAAGGTCGCCGGAATTGAAGACGTCGGCGGCGCCTGAGTCAGTGTTCCTCAGTTCCTCGTTTGGTCCACTTCCACGCGACAAAAAAAAAAGGAAAATAGAAATAAAAGTAGTTTCACTTGCCACGTCAGCAAATCCCAGCCGAAATATCCTTAAGGTTCAAAATAGATCGGGATCAAAGTCTTTAGTGTGCCGATTTCAGGAATTATAAATTCAGAGTTTGATTTATCTTTCGTCCATGAACTCAAGGTTTATTTTGGACTTTTCCATTGCAGCACGACGATCACCAGAAAGGCAGAGAGGACTCGGGACACGGCGGATGCAGGAATGCCCTGGCTAGTGGCCGCGCATTCAGTTTCGTTTCACTTTCGCACGGTCACTTTCGTAGGTGGTCACGGGCACGCGGTTGCGTTTCACTTTCGCACGGTCGAGAGCATGCAGGACGCGTGGCGGGCCTCTGTGCCCTCGCTCGTCACGTGAGTGAGATTCCTTCATCTCCTTCCTCCATATATAATCCACCAAGGCCTCCATTCTCCATTCGCACACCTCACACCTCTTCTTTCTCTCACTCCCTCTCTCTCAAAAAGCAGGTAGGCACTCTGCTTCTCGTGCTGTCCGAAGTCGCCATGACGAGGGAGACGCAGCAAGCCGTGACGGTGACCATGCCGGCGGAGCTGCTGCACTGCTCTGTTTGCCGCCAACCCCTCAAGCCGCCCGTCTACATGGTGAGGACATGTTCCTTTCTTTCTTCCTTGGCATGCAGTTCAGTACTAGTATTCCCCATTCCAAGTTACACTCTTCCTTCTCGAATCGCCATGGGCCATGGCATCTGACTCTTGAATCTCGATTGGCAGAGCGACGCCTCGCACCTGGTCTGCTCCACCTGCAGCGGCGGCCCCTCGACGCCATCCGACGCACCTACGGCTCCTACCTCTGCGGCGAGCACTCGGGCCTGATGAGCCTGCCCCTATCCCCCGCGCCGCCACGCCTTCATCGCTGGGGACAATCAATAAAAGCGGCTGCAGGCTGCCGCAACTAGCTTGTGTGTGTGGAGTACTTCTGCTAATCTCGTCGGTGCCTATATTCAGTTAGTTTGCTAAATAATCTCGTTCTGCCATGTGGTTCGTCTCTTTTACCTGCATGTTGGAAGACCAAACTAGTAAACGAGTCTGTGTTATGTACTTCGGCTATGTGTGGTCTCTGTGATCTTGCCAAGCTTATGGAGATATTATGAAATTCATCCCTCGGAGTCATTTAGCTAGTTTCTGGGTTAGGCGAGCAACTGTTTTTCCCTTTGTACTACATAGCATGGCCTCAGATGTGATAGACCCCCTCCACTCTAAGATATAAGATGTTTTAACTTTTCTGAAAGCCAATGTATATCTATTAATGTGTAGATTTACTAACTTTTGTGAAATATTTATATATATTTTTAGTGTGTAGGTTCAGCCTAGATACATTAAAATTCTTATATTTTAGAACGCAGGGAGTAGCAGAAAATACATATGTTGATGGGCGGTTAGGGGATTAATCAAAGAACACAATTTATCGTATTTTTTCGGTTTTAAAAGACGTCACAACTAACTAAAGATCATCTCTAAAAAACTATCTAAGGGGACAATCGCGAAGATGGATCACCCCCGCCGTGGTATGCTGTGGAGTGCCATGACGTCCTGCTCAGGTGGATCGTTCCAGGTGTCGTGGGAGGTGGTGTGCCGGCTCCGCTCAGAGGGTGGGCTAGGTATTATCGATCTCACTCTTCATAACACGTGCCTCCCGCTCAAGAAACTTCAAATCGTCCTCTCCGGGCAGCGCACCCCCCGGGCCAACTGGGTCCGCGCGAACTACATGTGCGCGTGCCCTGGCCCTCCCTCCCCCGACCCCCGCTTGGCAGGCTTTCTCGTCGCTTTTACCCCTGTATCGGGCAATCACTTCTGTGCATGTGGGGGCACGGCCGTTCCGTGGACCTCTGGGGGGACAATTGGACCCCGCTTGGTGCACTCTCAACCGCCCTACCTACGGCGTGGCCAACTTTGTCAGTCTATCCTTAATATAGAAATCGAAAGGTTAAAATAAGAAAAAAGCCCCATTTTGGAAGATAGGAAAAACTCTTTCAATTAAAAGTATATCAGAATAAATCCTCCTTATTTGATTTCTATAGAAGAGGGAGATGCTTTATCGAAGGTTTCCCATATGATCCGCGTTGTCGGCTCTATTTCCGACGCGCTTGCAGATTGGGCCCTTGTGCTCCGTACGCACGATAGGGTGACTGATCATGCTAGGGTGGAGCTTCGTGTGCTTCACGATGCTCTCGATCACCTCCTCGCACGCTCCTCCACTGCTGACGACGAGCGGTCTTTGGCGTGAGGTAATGCCCATCAGTTCAGGGCTGGGGCTGTGTACATGATGTTGAAGAGCTCCGGATGCGGCCCTCCCCTCCACGACCTGAATTGGGCTGGGTACGCTCCACTCAAGGTCAAGGTGTTCTTCGCCATGGTAATACTCGCACGCGTGCCTTCGTGTGGCACATCGGGTGCGTGGACACCAACATGTGTCCCTTATGCCCGCGCCAACCAGAGACTCTCGTCCACCTATTCTTCGCCTGCTCCCACATGTGGCTGTTCTGGTGACGCACGGTTGGGCCTCGTCGATGTGCCTTCCCCACCTCTGTCGAAGCGGCCTGGGTCTCGCTCCAAGCAAGCAACCCCTCCTGGGACGTGCCGCTGTGGAGCACCGTCACCTCATGCCTCCTCTAGGTGATTTGGAAAACCAGGAACTAGATGGTTTTCGATGCCGTCCGTCTCCTCTTTCCGGCGATCCTCGAGCAAGTCGTTGAACATCTGCGGCTATGGCGGGCTCGGGTCCCTTCATGTGTTAGCTTTGAGAGTGTAGAGAAGTGGTGTGGCGCGTTGTTGTAATCCTTGAGTTGGCGCTCTTCCCCTATTTTGTAATAGTTTTTGGGCGTTTTTTGCCCCTTTTTCACTGAAAAATATGCAGGTGGACAGTTCGTCCCCGTTGTGCTGTTCAAAAAAATATGGTTTTTAATTTTTTTCAGATATTTTTAGAACCCATAAAATATGGTTTTTATTTTTTTTAACGAATTGCTCTGGAGCCCAAGACACTTTCGTGGTATATCGCGTTTTACCATACCATGTGATATTGTCATTTTTTATGACCAAACCAGGAAACATGTATGGATAAACGATGGGTCTTTTGCAGCACGACGATCGCGAGAAAGGTGGAATCAAATCTGGTGGGACAGGACAGGCGCATCGCTTTGATGCTACGTAGGTGGTCACGGGCACGCGGTTGCGTTTCGCTTTCGCACGGTTAGTCTGCGATACCAGGACTGTAGCGTGCTCGAGAGTATGCAGGACGCGTGGCGGGCTCGTCAGGTGAGTCAGATTCCTTCATCTCCTTCCTCCATAATATATCCATTCGCACGCCTCACACACCCTCTTCCTTCTCTCACTCTCGCTAGAAAAAGAAGGTACACGCACTCTTCTCCCCGTGCTGTCCGAAGAAGACGCCATGACGAGGGAGACGCAGCAGCTGGCCCTGAAGGTGACCATGCCGGCGGAGCTGCTGCACTGCTCTGCTTGCCGCCACCCACTCAAGCCGCCCGTCTACATGGTGAGGACATGTTTCTTCTTTCCTCCTTCCTTGGCACGCATCAGTTCAATCCTGTTCCCCTTTCCAAGTTACGCTCTTCCTTCTCGAATCGCCATGCATGGCATCTGACTCTTGGATCTTGATTGGCAGAGTGACGCCTCGCACCTGGTCTGCTCCACCTGCAGCGGCGTCCACGGCGACCCCTCGACGCCGTCCGACACACCCACGGCTCCTACCTCCGCGTCGTCCGCTGCGGCGAACCCTGCTCGGGCCTGAGTCTGGCCCCATCCCCGCGCTGCCACGCCTTCATCGCCGGGGAGAATCAATAAAGCGGCTGCAGGCTGCCGCAACTAGCTTGTGTGTGGAGGAGTACTTCTGTGCTATGTGTGTTATCTAATCTCGTCGTAAATAATCTCGTTCTGCCTTCGTCTCTTTTACCTGCGTGTTTGGGAGACCGAAATTAGTCATGAGTCGGTGTACTTCTGCTATGTGTACTCTCTGTAATCTTGGCAAGCTTATGGAGATATTACGTATGAAATTCGTCCCTCGGATTCATTTAGCTAGTTTCTGGGTTAAAGCCGAGATATTATTTGTTGTTCTTCTACTACATAACATGGCCTCAGATGTGATAGCAGAAAACACAAACGCTGATGGGCGGTTAAGGGATTAATCAAAGAACACAACTCATTGTATTTTTGGGTTTTAGAAGATGGCACAGCTAACAAAAGATGATCTCCAAAAAAACAAAATACTCCCACTGTCCAAAAATAGATGTCGCAAATTTGGCTATGTTGGGAGAGTAACAAAAATCAAGTTGTGTATTATGAATCTCATTAATGGAAAATCGTGGAGGATCTCTGATTTTGATCTTGTAGCGCTATATATGGCGTCCATGCGGAATAATTTGTATACTAAATAGTTTGCTTTCACACGCCAGTGGAAGAAATGAAAATTATTGGCGATAGGTATTTAAGGACTCTTATTATGTCCCTGTTATCAATGTTTTTCAAATGTGGCAGTCATGATGATAGCGTGTGCGTGTGTGCGCGGTGTGGCATACTATCTATAGTGAAGTGTGTGTATAGCAAACTTTGCCTTGGGAAATTAACCAAACATGCATGGCCCTTTTTGATGTTCCTAACGTACTTAGCCACCTTTTAACAGACACGTCAGCTAGCGACGGTTCATCGACAAACGATTCCAATTCCAGCATCCCAAATGCTGATTATAATTAGTGAAACAGCAGCTAGCAGAACAGCCAGAACCATCCAAATAACTAGCGTCAGACTAAATTGAATTGCTCGCCTGCACGCGGCATCTCGCAGGCCATGGTGGAGATTCCCTTATCGATCTGGCGTGATGCTAGACAGTACGAAATTCAGCCACCGACCCGTGAGTGAGTGAATCATCAGCCTCACCACCGGCTGAATTTCGTACTGTCTAGTCCTTCTTTTCCAGCCCAGCATCACGCCAGATCGATAAGGGAATCTCCACCATGGCCTGCGAGATGCCGCGTGCAGGCGAGCAATTCAAAGCTGATGATCGTTGGTCTCGGCGCCGTTACTCTCATGGGGGGCATCCCATGCGGCTACCTCCCTCGCGACAGGTCCAAGGTGAAAATCGTTGACCGTTGGTCTCAGCCGACGGCGGCGTGGTGCGTCGTTATCCTATTGGGGGCGTCGTCGTGGAGCCCTGGCTCATCCCGGTCTCGGCTCTTTGTCTTGGGTGACAAGTTTAGGTTCTCCGCGGTTGTCTTATTTATTTTGATTTGCTTTGTAAAAAGGGATCCCGCCTTCACTTTGTATCTGTTCGGCCGTTGTGGCTTTATTATATAAAGCGGGCGAAATCCTATTTGGAGGATTGTCAGTATGGAGTACAGAGGAATACTACTGGAAAATACTATACGTACGTATAGTAGCTAGCTAGATCACGAGAAAGCGGGAGACGCCCCGATCGAGACACGTACGGGGCGGGCGCAGCGATGCCCTGGCCCGTGTGGAATCGAATCTGGTCTGGTGGGACGACGGGACGGGACAGGACAGGGCCGGCGCATGCGGGCATCGCCATGCATGCAGATTGCAGAGTTGCTGTCGACCGTACGTACCTACGGTCCGTGCAGCGTGCACGCTATCTACGTTGCCGTTGGTACCTTAACTTTAACATAAAAAACACCGGGAGAGAATCACAGCCGACACCACCAAACGGCATACCAACCTATATCATCGTTTTTCGTATTCCTCTTTGTTTACCTTGCTAGACTCACCATCCTGTAATGTAATAACAGTTCAAGTTTTACTTCCCAAATCCCTCTAATACCATTATTATTACTTGCCAAATCTCTCCGATACAACTAATTACTTGCCAAAAGTTTCCCCGGATACGAAGTATGTTATGATATCAAATCCGATACCACTAATTACTTGCCAAAAATCTCCCCAGGGCTGGACTTGAGTATGCTAAGATATCAAATCTCAGTTGCCAAAACCATTCATACTTGTCTCTACGAGATTGTCTCTGTGCGCAACACGGCCGCATCCGAAATCAACACTGATCGAGAAAAAAAATTCCTAACCACCGCTGCTCCCTGGTTACTTGGACACCATCCGCTGATCTCACGCGAAAACAATTTCCCCACACCCAAATGCTGAAAGACACTCACACGCAATCATGCCCGAGGCGTCCGCGGACAAGACTCATGCCCAAGGCGCCCAAACACCGACGAGCAATATGTCCTAGCCATCGCGCAAAGGCACGATCCAGGTCATGCCGCCATCCGTGCAGCATCGTCACCGACCTCGCCCCGAACGTCATCCACCGCGACCTCGCCTCAACGCTAGCAGCCCGCCCGTTCTCTTGTATAGTTCTGGTATATCGAGGATGACGTCGAGGACCACAGACACGCCACGTCCTCGCCCCTCATTGCACGCCACCGCCGGCCATTCATACACCGACGAATAACACACTCGTACCTATCATCCATCCGCAGAACAAGCCCCCCTCCCGCCCTCCGATGGGTGTATAATTGTATAGAATAATAATCGATGATAATATTGTGGCAATTATAAAAGGTATATATGAGGGTCTAGGTGCACCAGTCTAGCCCTATAACAAACAGACTATGACTCTTAAACCTAACAAGAGTAACACCTCCCCACAGTGTCAACGGTCGGCTCGACGACGTTGAGACTGAAACGAATGTCTTGAAACGGAGTAGTCGTCAGGCCTTTAGTAAAGATATCAGCAAACTGAGCTGAAGTAGGCACATGTAGAACACGAACTTGACCGAGAGCCACCTTCTCTCGAACAAAATGAATGTCGATCTCTATATGCTTGGTACGACGGTGTTAAACCGGATTCCCTGACATGTAAACATCTGAAATATTATCACAGTAAACAATAGTAGCTTGCTCAATAGGGCGATGCAGCCCCACAAGAATCGCGCAACTAAACCGTAGGACAATCGTGCATGAGCCACAACGCGATACTCAGCTTCGGCTGACGAGCGAGAAACTGTAACCTACCTTTTTGAAGACCAAGAAACCAAATTGTTACCAAGAAAAACACAAAATCCGGATGTGGACCGTCGAGTATCGGGGCAACCAGCCCAGTCTGCATCAGAGTAAGCTGTCAACGAGGTAGGAGAGGATTTGTTTATATGAAGACCTAAATCTAATGTGCCTTTGAGATATCGAAGAATACTTTTAACATGGTTGAAGTGAGGAACACGAGGATCATGCATGTAAAGGCAAGCTTGTTGGACATAAAAAGAAATTTCAGGACGAGTAAGAGTAAGATATTGGAGGGCGCCGGTACGACTACGATAAAGAGAAGGATCAGAAAAGGGATAACCATCGGCAGAAAGTTTTGAACCTGCATCAGCAAGAGTACGTGACGGTTGACAATCAAGCATACAAGCACGAGAAAGAAGATCTAGGGTGTACTGACTTTAAGATAAGAAAAGACCAGATAAGTCACGGATGACATCAATACCTAACAAGTGATGAAGAAGACCTAGATTGGTCATAGAAATTTCTTTGCGAAGAAGAGAGATAGTATGATCTAAAATGTGTTGTGAGGAAGCTGTGAGAATAATATCATCAACATAGAGAAGTAGATAAGCAGTGTCAGTATCATGATGAAAGGTGAAGAGAGAAGTGTCAGAACGAGAAGAAGTAAAGCCAATTGTTTGAGCATAAGTAGAAAAACGTTGAAACCAAGCCTGTGGTGCTTGTTTTAGATCATAGAGAGATTTTTGAAGAAGACAAACATGATTAGGATAAGAGGAATTTTTGAAGCCTAGAGGTTGTTGACAATAAACTGTTTTTTGAAGAGAGCCATGGAGAAAAGCGTTTTTGACATCAAGTTGATGGATAGGGCGAAAAGAAGAAACGGCGATGCTAAGAACAGTACGGATAGTGCTGGGTTTGACAACTAGAGAGAAGGTCTCATCATAATCGATGTTGTGTTGCTGAGAGTAACCATGGCATACCCATCGAGCTTTATAACGTGCAAGACTTCCATCGGAATTAAATTTGTGTCGAAAAACCCATTTTCCGGAAACTATATTAGTGTTTGATGGACGAGGAACTAATTGCCATGTATTATTTTGAATGAGAGCATCGTATTCATCTTTCATGGCTACGACCCAATTAGGATCTAGGAGAGCTGATTTGTAAGATTTGGGAATAGAGGAAGAAGACAGAGATGCATTGAGATTTAGACGATCTTTAGTGGGTAAACGAAAACCGGATTTGCCACGTGTGTGCATGGTATGATCATTAGTGGGAGCTGGGACGATAATAGCATGAAGAGGAGGGACAGATGATGATGTGGAAGACACGCCCGACGCAGCGGAAGAAGCGGACGCGGGAGTCGGTGGTGGAGACGGCAGCGGCAGGAAGTCTGCACGACAGAGTTTTCGGTGGTTTCGACGACCACGACAGAGGTGGCGGCAGGAGAAGGCACGGCAGGATCGGCTACCGCGACAGAGAATTCGAGCGTTTTTGCTGCCACGGCAGGAGCGACGACAGGAGGTGACTGATGAAAGAAGGGAAAATTATTTGGACGAGGGGGACTAGTAGATGGTGCGGATGTTGTAGGATCGAGAGATTGACGCTCAGAAAAGGGAAAAACATTTTCAGCAAAAGTTACATGACGAGACACACGGACGCAACCACTAACGAGATCTAGACAATAATAGCCTTTGTATTCATCGGAAAAACCTAGATGGACACATGGGATAGAACGGGTGAAAGTTTGTTAGGAGAAGTAGAGTAGGAGTTAGGAAAACAAAGACAGTCGAAGACAACATCAGAGTAGTTTGGATGAGAAAGAAATAAAGAGAAGTAGGGTGTGGTTTGAGGATTAACTTTAGATGGTCGAATGTTAAGTAGATATGTGGCCGTGTGGAGAGCTTCAGCCCAGAACTTCGGAGGCATAGAAGATTGAATAAGAAGGGTGCGAGTGATGTCATTAAGAGTGCGAAGAGAATGCTCGGCCTTGCAGTTTTGAGGGGAGGTATAGGGACAGGAAAAACACAGAAGAATTCCATATTGAAGAAAGAAATTTTGGTTTTTAAAGTTGTCAAATTCACGACCATTATCGCATTGAATGAATCTTATAGGAAGGAAAAAGTGGACCGAGACATAGCACTGAAAATTAAGAAAAATATTGTGAACGTCAGATTTGTTGCGTAAGGGAAAGGTCCAAACATAGTGTGTAAAATCATCAAGAATAACAAGATAATACTTAAAACCAGAAACACTTTCTATTAGTGACGTCCATAGATCACAACGAAGTAACTCAAAAGGAAAAGTACTGGAGGATAGAGAGGAGCTAAAGGGGAGACGAACATGTTTGCCTAATTGACACGACTGACAAATAGAAGAATTATAAGAATCTCTATTACAAGGTATTGAAAATCACTAAGAAGAGTAGATAACACATTATTATGGGATGGCCGAGACGTTGGTGCCACAGATCAACAGAGGCCACCATAGACGATGGAGGGGCAGCGGCCGGAACACCATGGAGGGAATACAAATCACCGGAGCTATTGAACCGAGCGATCTCGGCCTGGGTCCAGTAATCCTTCACAGACAAACCAAAAGGGTCAAATTTGACAGAAACATGATTGTTCATTGGTGAATTGGCGAATAGAAATCAGATTTTTAATTAGTGCAGGAGCTACAAGAACATCGCGAAGAAGCAAAGGTTTGATTGGGATTGGATTTGGGCTTTACCGACATAGTAAATAGGAATAGATGATCCATCACCAAGAGTAATAGATGGAAAAGGCGACGGTGTGCAAGAAGACAACAAATTACTTGATGCAGACATATGACTAGAAGCACAAGAATCGAAAATCCAATCCGTACCTTAGTTTCATTGTGTAGCAAAGTTGTTCAAGGCTTGTAGTAAAGCAGCTTGGTCCCAGCTCGGAGTCGAAGTAGAGGCCGGTGTAGACATGGGAACTAGCGGGTGTGGCAGCGTCGGCAGTAGGGCCGGCATTTGCGTATAGATAGAGCCACCATCATTGTACTGCGACATATTGTATTGTGGCATGTAGGGTGAGGTTGTAGCGCCATATGAAGCATAAGGAGCATCGTTGTAGATTGTTGGCGCGTAGGCGGGAGCGGCGTGGTACGCGGCCGTCGACTATCGCGGCGCGAGGACGGGAGCGTGATGTGCTCGTCGTTCGACGTAGAGCTTGTTGGGAACCCCAAGAGGAAGGTATGATGAGCACAACAGCAAGTTTTCCCTCAGTTATGAAACCAAGGTTTAATCGAACCAGTAGGAGCAAGGAAATACCCCAAAGGTGTTACTAGCTGAGCTTTGGCAGGGCGCACTACCGGTGCTAGTAGCAACGTGGAGACCTGCACAACACAACCACAGAACTTTGTCCCCAACTTGCGATGAGGTTGTCAATCTCACCGTGTTTTGCGGAAAACAAAGGATTGAACGTATCAAATGGAAAGAAGTAAAAGTTTGCAGAAAGTAAACACAAAGAAGTAAACAGTTGTAGATTGTATGTAAAGAAAAAGGACCGGGATCCATAGTTCACTAGAGGTGGCTCTCCTTAGATAGATAACATGCTGGGTGAACAAATTACAGCGAGGCAATTGACAAACACCAAGAAAGCAATACATGCATATACTAATCATCTTGACTCCTTTGAGACTTGATTGGGCAATACAACATAATACATAGACCGCCATCCAACTGCATCTATGACTAATAATCCACCTTCAGGTTATCGTCCGAACCCCTCTCCAGTATTAAGTTGCAAGCAACAGATTATTGCTTTACGAACTACGTGTAAAGTAAACAATACGATTGTTCTATGAATAAAGGATTGTTGTTTTCTCCCTAGTAGCAACAACACATCTTGTACCTTAGAGATTTCTGTCACTTCCCCAGATTACCAGAGGCATGAACCTACTATCGAGCATAAATACTAACTCTAGGAGTTGCTAGCATCTACTTGGCCAAGATAGCTACTAACAACAGAAAGCATGCAAGATCACAAATAACAAAGACATGATAGAATCACTAATCAATCTGAAATAGCATCTCAATATCCATCGGATCCCCGCAAACACAACATGTGTGGATTACAAATAGATGATCTTGATCATGAACGGAGCTCACAAGATCTAAACATGAAAGCACAAAGGAGGAGAACCAGCCATCTAGCTACTACATGGATCCGTAGTCCAAGGATGAACTACTCACGCATCACACCGGAGGCTTGCATGGTGATGAAGAAGGCCTCGGTGAATTCTCTCCCGAGGTGCCGGGAAGAGCTTCAGATCCCTCCCGATCTAGGGATGGAGATGACGGCGGCTACAAACTCTTTCGTGGATTTTTGATCGGGTACTTAGGGTTTTCGTCTCGAGGGCAATATATAGGCGGAAGGAGAGGCTGAGGGGGTGCCAGGAGCAGCCACACCACTCCTGGCGCTGCCAGCCTGGCCGCGCCAGTGTGGTGTGGTGGCTCCTGCCCTTCTCCGTCTCGTGATTCTCGCACTTGATCCTTCCGGAAAAATAGGCACTTTGGCTTTTGTCCCGTCTAATTCGAGAATATTCATTTTCGACTTTCCGAACCAAAAACAGCGAAAACAGTAGGTGGCACTATGACTCTTGTTAATAGGTTAGTCCAAGAAATCATATGAAAAGTACTCCAAAGTTGGAACAAAACACAAGAAAGTGGATAAAACCAAGCATGGAACATCAAAAATTATAGATACATTTGCAATGTATCAACATCCCCAAGCTTAACTCCTGCTCGTCCTCAAGTAGGTAAGTGATAAAAAGAAAAAATAATTTTTGAGGTGACATGCACCATCAAAGACTTGATCAAAGTATTTGCAAAACATTCAGAGCTAGGATCATAGTACTTCAATCATAACATGAAAGACAAAGTGCTAGCAATAAGCAAAGAAACTATGATGCAACATGAAAAGGCACAAACAAAAGATTCATGAATAACAATGCTTTGCAAGACATTTATTTATTTCACATAAAAAAAACATAGCATAATAGTATTCAGCTTGTCCTTCAATAGAGTAGCAAATATAAATGCATAGGACACCTTCAAAGTTCATAAGAGTGATTAGATACAATAGTTTAAAACAAGCAATATCAAGTTATGCATCAATCTACTAGTCTTGGGACAATGCACATAGAACTAAGAATGGCCACTATGCTCTCAAAGTAAGTGCATAAAGATAGAAGGTGGAGACTCAATATAATGGTGGAAGAAAATCCTTTGTAAAAGGAAGTAGGGATTCAAGTCTCATAAAGAGCTTCCAAAAATTATGGTACTTATAGCTTTCAGCTCTCATTGCCCCTATCATAAGCATCTTGAAGTGGTTAAGGTTAAAGTGACACAACTAAGAGGATATGCTTGACAAGTTATAAACCGAAATCTCATGCCCCTTACTTACGAAGACCGATCCTCATGCTACTCAACTTCAGTCACGAGTAAGCTCTTGTCATTGTAAGTATATGTGTATCATTAAGAACCACCAAAGGGGTACCTCTTGCACATGATACGGGAGCTTTCCCATAATCAAAATGACAAGGCAAGCAGACAATGAGCATCTTAGCGATCTTTTTATTCGCTATTTGCATAGGTTTTTATTGAGGATGCTTCATAGAGTGCTCATTATGGTGATGCTACAAGTTTCCACCACGATTAGGCATGGCTTAGGCTAGCGGCCTAGGCATTTCTCTAACACACATACAAACTCCATGATCTTACAAGTTCCACTTTTATTTCACACCGCCAGGATCCATAAGCAAAAGAACATGATATCAACAGGGTACAAAGTACAAGTGCAATGTCGAAAACGTTCCCCATGAAACATGGTTCTGCTAATTTCAACTTATAAAACGCAAGCATATACACAACAAAGAAGGACCCAATGGTTCAAGTTTATTAGAGGCAATAAAGTAAAGTGTGCCATCAAGTTCGTGAGAGCTTTAATCACTAGTTTTGTCATACCAAGTGGAAGGTAAACAAAAGCATGAATATACTTGGAATAGTATAAGCTAGTAGGTAGGTATGGTGGACTCTTTGGAATAACTTGGTTTAGGGAGTTGGATGCATGAGTGGAACTCATACTTGGTTGTGGAGGCTAGCAAAAGACTGGGAGCGACAAACTAAGAGAGCAATAATGGCCATGATCATGTAGAGCGACAAAACATCATTGATCAAAGCATAAAGTGATACTACAAGTTGAAAACTAAAGGATCATAAAGGCTATTGTGACTTGAGATAGTCATAACATGTTGTGAGCATGCGCCAAGTCAACCCAAATAAAGCATCAAAGGAGAATACCACTATACTATGCTTTAATATGCTAAAACAACGCATGATCCATCCAAGGCACATTAAGCAATCTCAATTTTTTATAACATGTCATGCTACAACAAAGAGTACTAAGCATAAAGCCAAAACAATATCAAGCATGGCATGACAAAGCACATGCCACAGTCAAAAACAAGCTCTTTTTACCACATACGTATGAACTTTCCTACTCTTTTCCAGACCAAACCAAACTATTTGCAAACCAATGTATGAAAGAGGGGGTCCAACCAATTTATTCAGAAAAGTAAGCAAACCAAGCAAACTAAAAACCAAAACGAAAACAAAAAGAAGACGCTCCAAGAACAACACAACTGTGCATGAAACAATAAAAATGAAGCGTTTGGAAGACACCTGGGATTTTTATTGATGAAGAAGGGGATGCCTTGGGCATACCCAAGCTTTGACGCTTGTACTTCTTGGATATTTCTTGGGGTGACACGAGTGGCATCCCCAAGCTTGAGCTTTAGTCCATCCTTCATCTCATTGCTCATTCCTTCTATACACCTGAAAATTTTCCTTCATACAAAACTTCACACAATCTTTATTAGCAACATTTAGTGTACTCAAGATAAATAAGTCTTAAGGTTCAGTTCTAACACCAAATAAACTTCAATTAGAACACTAGATACTATAGTACTTCCCTCAAAAAGCTCAATTCCCCAAAAGAACTCAAAAAGGAACCCACGAGAAGCAAATGCAGAAAATGGCAGAAATCTGTCAAAACAGACCAGCAGGTAAAGACGAATTTTTTTCGAAGAGCTTCTGTTGCTCAAACCAAAAAGTGTTGAACTAATGAAAGTTAGATAACAACCTGGGGCAGAATCACAAAACATTATAGCTCAATCCGACATACAGAGCTCTCTCACGAATTTTTACGATGAAGCACAAAAATCTGTTTCGGGACAGCAACTTTCCCAATCATTACTTCACTCTCATTAGAGGTTACTCTTGGCACAAAAAGCAAATAAAAAGGATAAGGAGAGGTAATAACTTCCAAGACTCATCTAAAACTTTTGGGTTATCTCCCAATAAGTACTTTTCTTTAACGCCTTTAAGTTAGGCATAAGAAGCAAAGAAAGAATCAAGTGTTCTCAAATGAAGAAGCATTAAGATCAATACCAGAAATATTTTCAACAAGGCAAGGTATATCATCCAAATAAGTTCTAGAGGATCCTCTCTCAATGCTCTTAGGTTCACTATTCTCATCAAAAGGGTTTGCAGGAACAATCGAATCAAGATTCTTTTCTATGGCCTCATGTATTGCTACTAGTTTAAAGGGTATTGGTATATTAGGTTCCTCCCCATTAGGTTCGGTTTTGTTCATCTTTTCTCGTGTACCAACAACATCTACACATGAACCTAGCATATTGAAACGTTCAAAGACTTTTCTAGCTTCCTTGGCAACATCATAGAACTCCTTAAACAAAGTTTCTAGAATAAAATCCCTCTTTTCAGGTTCCTCAATTTCTTTAAGCTTAAGAAACATTACTTGCATTAAGGGGTTGAGGTTAACAAACCTAGCTTCTAACATGTGAATTAAAGAAGCTGCAGCAATCTCATAGTTTGGGGCAAGTTCTGCAAGGGATCTATCCTCAGTATCTTCATGCTTACTAACATGATTGAAGAATTCTTCAATATTGTCTTTCCCAATTATAGAATCACTACCAATTGAAAGGTCTTTCAAGGTGAATGTAGGGATCAACATGGTGAGCTAGGGGAGAGGTGACTACTAAAGGAGACTTAATTTTTTTGTGTTTTTGAAATAAGAAAGCAAACAAGTAAACTAATTTTTTTGTGTTTTTTTAAAGAACAAAACAAGCAAACAAAGCAAAAAGAAAACTAAGCAAAACAAAAACAACAAAGTAAAGAGATTGGTTATGAGGGACTCCCCTTGTGAAGATGTCCTTGACTCCCCGGCAACGGCGCCAGAAAAGATCTTGATGTGCTCGTCGTTCGACGTAGAGCTCGTTGGGAACCCCAAGAGGAAGGTATGATGAGCACAGCAGCAATTTTTCCCTCAGTTATGAAACCAAGGTTTAATCGAACCAGTAGGAGCAAGGAAACACCCCAAAGGTGTTACTAGCTGAGCTTTGGCAGGGCGCACTACCGGTGCTAGTAGCAACGTGGAGACCTGCACAACACAATCACAGAACTTTGTCCCCAACTTGCGACGAGGTTGTCAATCTCACCGTGTTTTGCGGAAAACAAAGGATTAAACGTATCGAATGGAAAGAAGTAAAAGTTTGCAGAAAGTAAACACAAAGAAGTAAACAGTTGTAGATTGTATGTAAAGAAAAAGGACCAGTATCCATAGTTCACTAGAGGTGGCTCTCCTTAGATAGATAACATGCTGGGTGAACAAATTACAGCGGGGCAATTGACAAACACCGAGAAAGCAATACATGCATATACTAATCATCTTGACTCATTTGAGACTTGATTGGGCAATACAACATAATACATAGACCGCCATCCAACTACATCTATGACTAATAATCCACCTTCAGGTTATCGTCCGAACCCCCCTCCAGTATTAAGTTGCAAGCAACAGATTATTGCTTTACGAACTACGTGTAAAGTAAACAATACGATTGTTGTATGAACAAAGGATTGTTGTTTTCTCCCTAGTAGCAACAACACATCTAGTACCTTAGAGATTTCTGTCACTTCCCCAGATTACCAGAGGCATGAACCCACTATTGAGCATAAATACTAACTCTTGGAGTTGCTAGGATCTACTTGGCCAAGATAGCTACTAACAACGGAAAGCATGCAAGATCACAAATAACAAAGACATGATAGAATCAATAATCAATCTGAAATAGCATCTCAATATCCATCGGATCCCCGCAAACACAACATGTATGGATTACAAATAGATGATCTTGATCATGAACGGAGCTCACAAGATCTAAACATGAAAACACAAAGGAGGAGAACCAGCCATCTAGCTACTACATGGATCCGTAGTCCAAGGATGAACTACTCACGCATCACACCAGAGGCTTGCATGGTGATGAAGAAGGCCTCCAGGGTGAATTCCCCTCTCCGACAAGGTGCCGGGAAGAGCTTTAGATCCCTCCTGATCTAGGGATGGAGATGACGGCGGCTATAGACTCTTTCGTGGATTTTTGATCGGGTACTTAGGGTTTCCGTATCAGAGGCAATATATAGGCGGAAGGAGATGCCGAGGGGGTGCCCGGGTCAGCCAAACCACCCCCTGTCGTGGGCCAGGTCTGGCCGCGCGGCCAGGCCCCAGCCCCTCTCCTTCTCGTATTCTGGCTCCAGATGTCTTCTCGTAAAATAGTGACTTTGTCTTTTGTCCCGTCCAATTCCGGGAATATTCAATTTCTGACTTCCTGGAACCAAAAACAGCAGAAAACAGGCAGCTGGCACTGTGGCTCTTGTTAATAGGTTAGTCCAAGAAATCATATGAAAAGTACTCCAAAGTGTGGACAAAACACAACAAAGTAGATAAAACCAAGCATGGAACATCAAAAATTATAGATACATTTGCAATGTATCAACATCCCCAAGCTTAACTCCTGCTCGTCCTCGAGTAGCTAAGTGATAAAAAGAAAGAATAATTTTTGAGGTGACATGCACCATCATAAACTTGATCAAAGTATTTGTAAAACATTCAAACTTGGGATCATAGTACTTCAATCATAACATGAAAGACAAAGTTCTAGCAATAAAACAAAGAAACTATGATGCAACATGAAAAGGCACAAACAAAAGATTCATGAATAACAATGCTTTGCAAGACGTTTGTTTGTTTCATATAAAGAAAACATAGCATAATAGCATTCAGCTTGTCCCTCATAGAGTAGCAAATATAAATGCATAGGACACCTTCAAAGTTCATAAGAGTGACTAGATACAAATAGTTTAAAACAAGCAATATCAAGGTATGCATCAATCAACTAGTCTTGGGACAATGCACACAGAACTAAGAATGGCCACTATGCTCTCAAAGTACGTGCATAAAGGTAGAAGGTGGAGACTCAATATAATGGTGGAAGAAAGGCCTTCATAGAAGGAAGCAGAGATTCAAGTTTCATAAAGAGCTTCCAAAAATTATGGTACTTATAGCTTTCAGCTCTCATTGCCCCTATCATAAGCATCTTGAAGTGATTAAGGTTAAAGTGAACAAACTATGGTGTACATGCTTGACAAAGTATAAGTTAGAAATCTCATGTCCCTTGAATACGAGGGCCACTCGTCATGCTACTCTAGTTTAGTCACCGGTAAGTTCTTGTCATCATAAGTACATGTGTATCATAGAGAACCGCCAACGGGGTACCCCTTGCCCGACGATACGAAAGAATCCCCATATCAAAATGACAAGGCAAGCAGACAACGAGCATCTCAGCAATCTTCTTATTTACCATGGGAATATGGTCCTTTTTTTCTCTCTTTCCTCTTTTCATAATATTTTTTTTCTCTTTTTTCTCAATATAGGACTCTTTTTGAAGAATGCTTCATAGACAGCTCATTATGGTTACGCTGCAGGTTTCCACCATGACAGCATGGATTAGACCAGTGGCCTAGGCGTTTCTCTAACACATATACATAACTCCATGGACTTACAAGCTCCCCTTTCATTTCACACCGACGACATCCATAGACAAAAGAGCATGATATCAATTAGGTACGAAGTACCCGTGCAATGTTGAAAGCATTCCCCATGACAGCATGGTTATGCTAATCCCCAACAAATAAGTGCAAGCATATACAACATAGACGACACAATGGTTCAAGTTTATTAAGGGAAAGAAAAGTAAAGTGTGCCATCAAGTTTGTGAGAGCTTTAATCACTAGTTTTCTCATAACAAGTTTAATTCGGAAGGTAAACAAAAACATGAATATACTTGGAATAGCATATGCTAATAGGTAGGTATGGTGGACTCTTTGGAATAACTTGGTTTAGGGAGTTGGATGCATGAGTGGAACTCATACTTGGTTGCGGAGGCTAGCAAAAGACTGGGAGCGACAAACTAAGAGAGCAATAATGGCCATACTCATCCAGAGCGACAAAACATCATTGATCAAAGCATAAAGTGATACTACAAGTTGAAAACTAAAGGATCATAAAGGCTTATGGTGACTTTGGAAAGTCATAACATGGTGTGAGCATGCGCCAAGTCAATCCAAATAAATGATCAAGGGAGAATACCACAATACTATGCTTTAATATGCTAAAACAACGCATGATTCATCGAAGGCACATTAAGCAATCTCAATTGTTTATAACAAGTCATGCTACAACAAAGAATACTAAGCATAAAGCCAAAAAAATATCAAGCATGGCATGACAAAGCATAGGTCACAGTCAAAAAGAAGCTCTCTTTACCACTTAAGCATGAACTTTCCTACTCTTTTCCAAACCAAACCAAACTATTTGAAAACCAATGTATAAAAGAGGGTGTCCAACCAATTTATTCCGCAAACTAAGAAAACAAAGCAAATGAAAAAAACAAAACAAAAATGAAAAAGAAGACGCTCCAAGAACAACACAACTGTGCACGAAACAATAAAAATGAAGCGTTTGGAAGAAACCTGGGATTTTTATTGATGAAGAGGGGGATGCCATGGGCATCCCCAAGCTTTGACGCTTGTACTTCTTGGATATTTCTTGGGGTGAAACGTGTGGCATCCCCAAGATTGAGCTTTAGTCCATCCTTCATCTCATTACTCATTCCTTCCATACACCTAAAATTTTTCCTTCATACAAAATTTCACACAATCTTTATTAGCAACATTAGTGCACTCAAGATAATAAGTCTTTAGGTTCAGTTCTAACATCAATAAAACTTCCATTAAAACACTAGATACTGTATCACTTCCCTCAAAAATCTCAATTCCCCAAAAGAACTCAAAAAGGAACCAACAAGAAGCAAATGCAAAAACATGGCAGAAATCTGTCAAAACAGACCAGCAGGTAAAGACGAATTTTTTCAAAGACGTTCTGTTGCTCAAATAAAAAAGTGTTGAACTAACGAAAGTTAGATAACAACATGGGGAAAAAGCACAAAAATTCATGCCTCAAAAGGACGTACTGAAATTTTACACGAATTTTTACGGTGAAGCACATAAATCTGTTTCGGGACAGCAACTTTCCCAATCATTACTTCTCTCTCATTAGAGGTTACTCTTGGCACAAAAAGCAAACAAAAAGGATAAGGAGCGGTTATTATTGAAGTAATAACTTCCAAGACTCATCTAAAACTCTTGGGTTATCTCCCAATAAGTAATTTTCTTTAACGCCTTTAAGTTAGGCATAAGAAGCAAGAAAAAGAATCAAGTGTTCTCAAATGAAGAAGCATTAAGAGTAAATTTTGTTTTCATGGGAGAGGCAAAAGAAACTTCTCTGTTTTCTTAGGAAAGTGTTCTATACCTTTATTGAGTGGGAGTTGATATTTAATGGTGCCTTCTTTCATATCAATAATGGCACCGACAGTTCTAAGAAAAGGTCTTCCCAAAGTAATAGGACAAGAAGCATTGCATTCAACATCCAAAACATAGAAATCAACGGGGACATAGGCATTGTTAACCATAATAAGAACATCATTAAGACTCCCCATGAGTTCCTTTTTAGCATTATCATCAAGTGGGACATTCAAATAACAATCTTCAAGTGGAGGCAAATCAAGCATATCATAAATCCTTCTAGGCATAATAGAAACACTACTATCAAGATCACATAAAGCTTTGAAATCAAAATCATTCACTTTCATATTAATGGTGGGTTCCCAACCATCTTCTTGTTTTATAGGAATAGAAGCTTTATGTTTCATCTTTTCTTCTTTAATCTTTATGAGAGCATTAGTAATGTGTTTTGTAAAGGCCATGTTCATAGCACTAGCATTAGGACTTTTAGCAAGCTTTTGTAGGAACTTAATAACTTCAGAGATATTACAACCATCAAGATCAAAATCAAAATTATCATCTAGAGTGGTAGAACTATTACTAGCCTTAACACTAGTGGTAGTGATAGTAGAAACACTAATTTTTCTACCAATTTCATCTTCTCTTTCCCACTTAGCATGTAACTCAGCTAATAGTCTAACATTTTCATCTATTCTTACTTGTATGGCATTAGTAGCTGCAAAGGTATTATCATTAGTTTCAAGTTTAGCAGCCATTTTATTAATCAAAGAGGATTGAGCTTCAGACAAAGATGATATATTTCTTTCAGCATTAGAAAGTTTCAGTCGTAAACTAGGAATTTCCCTATTTAAACTCTCAAGTTGATGGCTAATGTTCTTCAAAATGATAGATTGTTCCTCCATTGTTTTAGTAAATAGTTAATTTTGCTCATATTGCATTTGCATGAAGTTCTTAGTGGCTATTTCAACTTCTAAAATTCTTCCTTCACTAGGTAATCCAGGTTTACCATTATAACCATAAGTATTATTAGAAGGGTAGGGCCTATAATTGTTATTACCATAAGCATTGTTGCCAAAATTATTATTTCTTATAAAGTTCACACCAACTTGCTCTTCTTGAGCAACCAAAGAGGCTAAGGGAACATTATTTGGATCAATATGGGCTTTCCCATTAACAAGCATAGACATAATAACATCAATCTTATCACTCAAGGAGGAGGTTTCCTCAACAGAATTTACCTTCTTACCTTGTGGAGCTTTCTCAGTATGCCATTCAGAGTAGTTAACCATCATATTATCCAGAAGCTTTGTTGCAGCACCCAAAGTAATGGTCATAAAGGTACCTCCAGCAGCAGAATCCAATAGGTTCCTTGAAGAATAGTTCAATCCTGCATAAAAGTTTGGATGATCATCCAAGCAGTTAGTCCATGAGTGGGACAATTCTTTACCAAAGATTTCATTCTTTCCCAAGCTTGAGCAACATGTTCATTATCAGATTGTTTAAACTTCATTATTTCACTTCTCATAGATATAATCTTAGCAGGAGGATAGTATTTTCCAATGAAAGCATCTTTGCACTTAGTCCAAGAATCAATACTATTCCTAGTTAAGGAATTCAACCATTCTTTAGCTTTTCCTCTCAAAGAGAAAGGAAACAATTTCAGGTTAATAATATCACCATCTATATCCCTATGCTTTTGCATCTCATAAAGTTCAACAAAGTTATTTAGATGGGCAACAACATCTTCATTACTAATACCAGAAAATTGTTCTCTCATAACAAGATTGAGTAAAGCAGGTTTTATCTCAAAGAAAGTAGCTCCAGGAACAGGTGGAGCAATAGGTGTGCTCATAAAATCATTGTTGTTGGTGCTAGTGAAGTCACACAATTTAGTGTTTTCAAGGGTAGACATTTTTTCTGTGTTTTTTATAAAGAAAGCAAACTTGTAAAACTAATTTTTGTGTGTTTTTGATAAAGAAACAAGCAAAAAAAAACAAAAGTAAACTAAGCAAAACAAAAATAACAAAGTAAAGAGATTGGTTATGAGAGACTCTCCTTGTGAAGATGTCCTTGACTCCCCGGCAACGTCGCCAGAAAAAGTCTTTGATGGCGCGTGGTTGACGTGGGAGCTTCTTCTTCTTCAATCCCCGGCAACGGCGCCAGAAAAATTACTTACTGACTCGTATATTAATGAGCTTGTTGGGGAACCCCAAGAGGAAGGTATGATGAGCACAGCAGTAAGTTTTCCCTCAGTACGAAACCAAGGTTATCAATCCAGTAGGAGCAAGGAAACACCCCAAAGGTGTAGCTAGCTGAACATTGGCAGGGCACACTACCGGTGCCATCAGCAACGTGGAGACCTGCACAACACAACCACAAAACTCTGTCCCCAACTTGCGATGAGGTTGTCAATCTCACCAGTTTTGCTAAAAACAAAGGATTAAACATATCGAATGGAAGGAAGTAATTGTTTGCAGAAAGTAAACACAAAGAAGTAAACAGTTTGTAGATTGTATGTAAAAGAAAGGACCAGGGTCCATAGTTCACTAGAGGTGGCTCTCCTTAAGATAGATAACATGCTGGGTAAACAAATTACAGCGGGGCAATTGACAAACAACAAGAAAGCATACAAGCATATACTAATCATCTTGACTCTTTTGAGACTTGATTGGGCATTTCAACATTATACATAGACCGCCATCCAACTGCATCTATGACTAATAATCCACCTTCAGGTTATCATCCGAACCCCCTCCAGTATTAAGTTGCAAGCAACAGATTATTGCTTTACGAATTCCGTGTAAAGTAAACAATATGATTGTTCTATGAACAAAGGATTGCTGTTTTCTCCCTAGTAGCAACAACACATCTAGTACCTTAGATATTTCTGTCACTTCTTCAGATTACCAGAGGCATGAACCCACTATCGAGCATAAATACTAACTCTTGGAGTTGCTAGCATCTACTTGGCCAAGATAGATACTAACAACGGAAAGCATGCAAGATCACAAATAACAAACAACTGATAGAATCAATAATCAATCTGAAATAGCATGTCAATATCCAACGGATCCCCACAAACACAACATGCAGAATTACAAATAGATGATCTTGATCATGAACGGAGCTCACAAGATCTAGACATGAAAGCACAAAGGAGGAGAACTAGGCATCTAGATACTACATGGACCCATAGTCCAGAGATGAACTACTCACGCATCACACCGGAGGCTTGCATGATGATGAAGAAGGACTGCAGGGTGAATTCCCCTCTCCGGCAGGGTGCCGGGAAGAGCTTTAGATCCCTTCCAATCTAGGGATGGAGATGACGGCGGCTACAGACTCTTTCGTGGATTTTTGATTGGGTACTTAGTGTTTCCGTATCAGAGGCAACATATACGCGGAAGGAGAGGCCGAGGGGGTGTTGGCGTCGGCCAGACCACCCCCTAGCGCGGGCCAGGCCTTGCCGTGCGTCCAGGTGGTGTGGCCGGGCCCCAACCCCTTTCTGTCTCGTATTCTGGCTCTAGATGTCTTTCGGTAAAATAGCGACTTTGTCTTTTGTCCCGTCCAATTTCGAGAATATTTATTTTCTGACTTCCTGGAACCAAAAACAACAGAAAACAGGCAGCTGGCACTATGGCTCTTGTTAATAGGTTAGTCCAAGAAATCATATGAAAAGTACTCCAAAGTGTGGACAAAACACAAGAAAGTAGATAAAACCAAGCATGGAACATCAAAAATTATAGATACATTTGCAATGTATCACCAGCCACCAGTGTAGGCAGGCGGGGCACCATAGGGCGTCGGGGCAGACCAGGGCATAGGCCATGCCTGGACTAGCCCGGTCCACGGATCAGGAGAAGGACGCCAACCGGGGGACGGAGGTGATGCGGTCGGTGGTGCATACGGTGGAGGTGGAGCCGAGGGCGGAGGAGGAGCAGGTGCCGTACGAAACTGCGATGATTTAGGGTTTTGACCCCTGTAATTGGGACTTGGACGCTAGCCCGATGGTTGAGGAGGAGCCATTGGAGGAGGTGGCGGTGGCGGCGGTGGTGCAGGTGGTCGAGGAGCAGTAGTGAAGACCTGAGGACGGGAGTCCTTGTTGGTTTGGGCACGATCGGCCCATTGCAGCATCGAGCGAACCTCGGCGAAGGAGGAACACGGACCCATCATAGGAATGAAGGAGGCATGTTTCTCGAACCGCTCGCTGAGGCCGACGAGGAGGACGTTGACGAGCTGTCGTTCATCGATCGGATCACCGAGTTCGCGGAGTTCATCCGCGATCGCCTTAAGGCATTAGCAGTAGACGTCGACGAGTGCATCACCTTGCACCGTGTTCTGAAGCTCGGTGTGGAGATTGTTGGCGCAAGCATGGACGTTGTCCTGGAAGAGCTGACGAAGGGCTGCCCATAGATCGGCGGTGGAGGCACCATCACGGTGTACGAGATTGGAGATTTTTGTGGAGACTCGCATGTAGATCCATTGAATAATGGCTAGATCATCCTTGACCCATTGCGGATCATGAGGTTGAGGGCGAGCGTCATCGGCGACGTGAGAGCGGAGGTTGCATCGCTCGAGGTAGACGTCGAAGAGGTAACGCCAATGGTAGTAGTTGTGAGCAGCGAGGTCTAGGGTTACAGTATGTAGGGGCTAATATCGGATATGGTGTCGATGAAGGAGATTGAAGGGGCTATTGGTGGAGTAGAGCTAAAGTAGAGGTAGATGTGGAGGGGCCCGTGGCCGCGGCGATCTTGGCGGCGACGATGGCGGCGCGCCGCTGGAAGTAGCCGGGCGGTGGCAGCGGCGGGGTCGGCGGGTGAGCCATACCCGAGGATCAGAAGTCTGATACAATGTAGAATTGTATAGAATAATAATCGATGACAATATTGTGGCAATTACAAGAGGTATATATGAGGGTCTAAGTGCACCGGCCTAGCCCTATAACAAACCGACTAGGACTCTTAAACCTAACAAAAGTAGTATTCTAACACTGGACACACACCTTACAATAGCGATGTGCTTGTCCTCTGGATGCAATAATATAGTCATACAAACATCGTGTAGGTACATAGCATTCAGCTCAACTGCTGACTTTCTTAGCACATTATTTCAATTCCTTTCATAGTTGCAGTTTTCCATGAACTAGGATCCATTGCAATGAACAAAAACCATATATACAATCTGAGATAGACGGGATGTATGTGATTTTTCAGTTATGATTCAATTGTGTGTGTATTATGCTAATGTCTTGCATGGTTCAGTTTGGATCAGGAGATTGAAAAATTCATTTATTTGTATAACTAATATTTTCAGTTTTGTACGATATATGTAAGATGCATTTCGGTCAACAATGTTTTTTCATTGCAATTTTCCTTGAACTAATTTGCTAACGCGCTCATGAATGCAGAAATTGTACTATGATCTCAATAAATAGTTTTTAAATATTCGTATTTGCAATATATGCGCTTTATTTATAATAGCATTGTAAATACCAAATGTGATGTGTAAACTAGCTTCTTTTGATTACAATTTGCTTCTTTTACTTCACTAGTAGCAGGGCACGTGCAATGCACGTTGTTTCCTTAAATACCACAAAATAATATAGAGTAATCCATTTGAATTTAGTACATTGTTAGTACAATATAGCCCAAATTTGTAGGTATTGTATTCTTTCTTTACAAAACAAATTGTGATGCAACACATGTCATCTTTTAAAACGGTTTAGCTTTTGCTCATCAATGAGTCTAGAACTTCCAAGAAATGACAACAGTGGCTTGTTTAGTTAATCCAACACAAGAACTCCAATAAGTTATCGGAGTAATGAAACTCCTTATGTCCATACCAAATCGTTATATAACAGCATTATTAGTTTCCTTCATCATGTCGCGGTTGGACCTTGGTTAGTAGCAGAGATGGTTACATGTTCAAGATCATGTCGCTATCCGGAAGCTTAAAAAACACTTAACTTACCTCCATTAGTCTCCTAATATTCTATCGATTCAGTAAACTTGGTAAATAATAACCTGCATCAAAACTGAGAATGAGGCGGAGCTTAAGGTCTCATATCATTTCAAGAAAACATAGAAAATAAGTTTCCATATAAGAAAATTAAGTGTCACAAAATTGAGAAAAAAGTCATTGCCGGACTGCAGAGATTTTTTCCTTAACGAAAAGTCAGACCCACATGTGTATGTGCGCATCCATCTCCATATCCAAAGAAACAAAATGGAAGATTTAGTACACCATTTTATTATCAAGGTTGCATCATCTTTATACGTCTTTCCACTATCATCTAGGCATCACCAATAAGCTCAGACACGAGAGACGATAATCCAATACTTAGTTATATCAAAGCACGAAAGGATTTATCTTCATAACTTAACAATTCTCTGCTTGGCAGTAGAGGAACATATTAGCTTCAAGTTCATGATTCATGGATGTACCTCTATAGAGTCCTCGTCGCCCTAGTTGTGAAAGAGTTGAAGTGTTGAACTGAAGCCTGAATAGCCAGTCCGCATGGCCTTGCATGGTATATGTGGTTGTGGTTCCCAGAGGTTGCAGCCTTGCATGGCCTTTAGTGGGCGCTATCGGAAGAGAATGCAATGACCAATGACAACAACAATGGCACAGAACGCCCTGGTGATGTGTTAACGTTTCACGCACGCATCAATGATGCATGCAGCGAGGTACTGCGGCGTTGAAAGGAGTTGTGAGGATGGCGGCGACCGATCCTGAACAAATATACATGAGCATGAAATACATATATTCTGAACGACAAACAACAGCTAGAATATAGTTTAGAATCTGAATTTGTAGTTCATACCAAATGTGTTACAAAGCTTTCATCATCGCCACTTGCGATGTTTTCCTGCATTATGAAAGAAGGTAATTCAGAGAAGCCCTAGAAAGTCCATGCCATGCAACACACTGGGAACTAAACTGAACAACAATAGAGCAAGGTCCCTTGCAACTTCAGTATTATCACAATCGTTTTGATGCCCATTTGCACATCTTAATATCCTACAAAGACATCAACTTCATTTGCCTAGAAGGACTCGAGCATGACAATTTGCAAGCAAGCGACAACATATCTAGGCAATATGGAACAAAAGATCAATCATGACATTCTAAAATTTAAAAATCTTAATAAATCAGCTAAGATAACAATTCAGAGAAGGCTAATATATATGTGATCAGATTATTACAATCACTTGTAGTTATCCATTTTGGCTAACACCCTTGCGAATACTGCCTGTGAGAACCCATCCATATAATATCCATCTTCAGTACACTTTATAACAATCTGAAATTAAAACTTTCCGCGAATGTGCTAAACTATGAGAATATTTCAGAACAGTTTGACTGACATATACATCGGAGGGGTTATGATCGCAGAGAAGTACCAAGAGAGGGGTACAAATACGCGTAGGGCATTGCGTCATGGAGGAGAAGATGGCGGCAGTCACGGTAGTCAGCAGCAGCTGCCAGCTGGCAGCCTATATTGAGGAGCGATGCTTGTTGCCTAAAATCTGCGTTGTACTCATCTCGGTGAGGGGTGCGGATGTGGCATCATTATTGACTTGATGAGGAGTGCAGCGACAGTACTACAACTATTGTTGAAACAAATTATTAAAAATCCTGACATTTTTATCTACACCGTGCGTTAAGCCATTATTAGGAAGATATCGTTTGCAGGCAAGGCCAACGAGCATTCACTTGGACAAAAAGAAACACCATCAGTATATTCATCACCACCACGTGGGGCTGGTATCCATGTTCGGGAAAAAAACATGTTCTATGTTCCAACAACCGTTCTACTGACAGATTTTCATTTTCTCACTAATAGAAAACGGACCTTTGGTCCAGGCCCAGTCCCAACGGCTCTATCTGGCCGCAGGGTGCGGCAAACACTAATCCCGGTTCAAACGAACCCTTTAGTCCTGGTTCGTGTAATAAACCGGGACCAAAGGGTTTCAGGCTGACTGGGACGGGCTCCAGACCCTTTAGTTTCGGTTTGTTATATGAACTGTGACTAAAGGTTACCCTTTAGTCCCGATTCGTGTAATAAACGGGGACCACAGGGTTTCAGGCTGACTGGGTCGGGCTCTAGACCCTTTAGCCTCGGTTTGTTATACGATCCGGGACTAAAGGCCTGGCTATATCTTCTTCCCCTACCTGTCCGAGCCACCATTTTAAGCTGGTGGCTCTCACTTTCTTCCTTCTACAAGCCCAATTTTTTCTCAAGATTTATCAACATTTTGTGGTGCCCCATCTATCCAAAGGTTCTAAAAGGTGAGCAACTTCATCCTTTCAACTCTCATTGCTATATTAGCTCATTTCATGCTCTATCTTGTAGATGGATTTGTGGATTTAGTTTCGTAGTAATTTTTGCAATGATAACATGAGATCGATGTTTAGATTCTACCTATCTTGTATTAATGTAATAAGCTCCAAGGTAAATATCATTTTCAATATGTGGATTCTATCTATATCTTGTTTTGGCACATAGTCTCGAAATTTGATTCATAGAAGCACACACATGCATAAGTTCATCATCTAACTAGCTGGGCAAAATACCCTTCTTCGTCTTGTACCTGTCTTTAGCAAACTGAAAAAAATTATAACCAAGATAGGGTTAATTCATAAAAACTTGATAAGAAGACATTACAGTAGATCTTCGAGAAGCTCCTCTATAGCGAGCTCCTCGAAGATGTCTGAGGATAGGATCCTAAGACATCTTCGAGAAGCTCCGCCGTAGTGGTGTCCCTCTCGCACCATCTTGGAGTTAACAACTTCTCTAGCTATAGATTAATACGTCGGGTAACTAAAACAATTCACATATTAGGGAGTGCCTCTATGGCGAGCTCCTCGAAGATGTCTGAGGACGGGATCCTAAGACATCTTCGAGAAGCTCCACCGTAGTGGTCCCCCCGCTCTCGCACACCATCTTGTAGCTCCTCACAAGAATGCATACCTATTTATAGATTAAGCAGCACAACATAGTGTCAGACACTGAAGACATAATATCAACACTCACCCCTGGCATAGTGCTGTCACCCACCCAAAATAGTGTCGTCATTTACTGGCTTCTCCTGTCCACCTATTCATCTTACCAAGTGGCAATTTGAACACACAGATCCAAATGGGGACTGATGCAAACTCATACTCCTCCAGTGATTTGTGAGGCATGAATTCCTCAACTAGTAACAGGTCGTTGTTCACCATCCAAGGTACATCATCTACCGCCTTCCGCAGCCCAGATGGTTGGAGGAACATAAACAAGAACAGATTGCCACCCACTGGCTTACATAGAGTACCTTTGATCGGACACCAAACATACCCCAGCGATTTAGCAATCCCATCCACATACACAGGTCTTTCAGACAACAGTTTTCCCAAAGCCTTGACCTCCACTTCGCTGGACTTTTTTCCGTCAGACCACCCGATCTTTAGTCCCTTCCTGCCCGCCTCCGACAGCGTCAGCCCGTTCAACATGCTTTCAATCTTCTCCATGGCGCCACCACCACCCCACCTCTGCCCTAAACGGACCACGTGCGATATAGGTATTGGTGTTTTACGAACCCGTGCCCTAGAACACGGAAAAGGTTGTGGCTGGAAGGGAGTGTGGGAATTGGTTACGGGAACGGAGGGCATGATGCTGGCGAGAGAGACAGCGGCCAAGACAACCACACGGCGGCGGTGAGGATCAAAATCTGAGCGACGTAGGTAGACAATCGCCACCACGATCGCCAAGCGTCATTTATGCAACTGTCACCCTACGGGACGGACCTAGCTTTATTTGGTTACTTAACAAAGGTTTTTTTGACAATCAATACCACGATATATTCATAGGACCACATAGTACATGGTAGAGATACTTAGGCTGTCACGAGCGATTACAAAGTAAAGTCTAAAAGAAACTAGGTCTTCAAACTCTTTCTTCTTCCAAGACACCATCTTGAACTTTTGTGAAGGCAGCCAAGAATTGATAGATACCAAACCACAACCTGTAAATACCAACGAGGGTTCTCGCATAATTTTAATTTGAGCCGCAGTACCAGGACTGTGTGCACGTGCACAACCATTAGAATAATCATTCAATATCGGCAAGAGTACCAACACCAGTATTCCAGTCAAAAGTAACCGAACAGCCTGTTGACGTCGCTGGCGAATCGGTAGTATGAACCACCATTGTGGAGGATGTAGTATCCGGGACAAATATTGTGAGGATAATCCTCGCGGCAACCATGAAAAAAACTCCAAAATCGACTTGGCGAAGTGAGATCTGAAAGACCGTACCTATAGAGCTGTAATCTTACAACACTATCACTGTCGTCGGGAAGAAGATCTCGTCGTCGAACGAAAGGCCGAAGATCACTTATTATAGACGATGTCATCTTCATTGACGTAGAGGTCAAAAAAGAAGACTATCAAAACTCTAATCTAATCTTTCAAAACATTAATTATACTGAAAACTCCATCCATAGATCGGGTTCCCCACCCCTCTCACACCCGCAAGGCCGCCAGAGGAGGGGGGAACCGATGGAGGATGCGGAGGGGAGGCGGCGACTAGGTTAGGATAGGAGGAGGCGGTGGCTGAAACTTTTGGAGAAAACTGGATATTATAGAGGGCGTTTGGTTACTTAACAAAGGTAGTTATACCTAGGAGTACGAATTTGTGGAATAGTTGATCCGCCTGTTACGTGTAATCCCGGTAAGGCCATAAGAGGTGCATACGGATACGGTGCACATTGGGGATCAATAAACTCCGGGACATCTCTCTCATCCTCATCCTTCGCCGCCACCGAACCAATCTAGATGCCGCCGCTACGCAGACGCCGCCATAGCACGCGCCATTCTCCCGCCGCCGTGAAGTACCGCAGAAACGACCACCGCCAAGTCAGCGGAGACCGAACCGCGTCTCTCTCGGACGATGTACTCGCTAGCATCTTCGCCAGGCTGTCGGACACGGCGGCCGTGGTCCGCTGCGCCGCGACGTGCCGGCGCTGGGCCAGCGTCGTGGCAACGAGGGCCGCCGTCATCTCCGGCTCCCTGCCGCCCCTAGGCCGTTTCTTCCCCGATCTCGCCGTCGGGGTTTTCCACCAGGAGAACGACAGGCCAACCGCGCGCGGCCAGCACACCGCGTTATCGTCGGCGCGGCCGTGCTTTGTAGCCACGGCCTCCGGCGCTCGCTTCCTCGGCGGCGGCCAACATCTTCTCGCCCATGACGGCGAGCTGTTGGACCACTCCTGCCCCGTCGCTTCACGGAACGGCCGCCTCGTTCTGGAGCTCCGGCACGAGGGCCGTGCCGCCGACGGTCTCCGGTTCGCCGTCTGCAACCCGACGATGATGGGTGACATTGACAACAACATCATCCTCGTCCCGCCTCTGCTCTCAACAACAGGCAAGAACAAGACGACGACGCGGGACTACGGCTGCGCGTTGCTCACCGGCCACGACCTCCGTCCGCCGCGCTGCAACAGCTTCTTCCGCCTACTGCTCATCTACAACCGCGGCCGTGCCAACTCGACCGTGCTCCGGTGCTACTCGTCGGACACTGGCTGCTGGGGGCCGGAGGCCCAGTGCATCGTCAAGATCCCCAGCTTCAAGATCCGCCAGATGGGCCCTGCCGTGGTGTACCGTGGAGTGGCCTTCTGGGCTCTGGACCAGGGCCTGCTCAGGGTGCGCCTCGATCATCATATGGATAACGCGGCGGCTGCGACAGACATGCAGCTAATTCCTTTCAGCAGTCCTCACTACTGGCCCAACAACCGGCTGCTGGGTGTCTCGCCGGACAACCGGCTCTTCTTCATGTACATCGGGGTCGAGCCTGGCCCCGACAAGATACCCATACTGTATTTCGAGTCCCTCAAAGAAGAGGAAGACGACGAGGATGTCCATACCGTGATGCGGAAATGGACCGTGCACGATCAGGAAGACGATATCCCCACCAAGACGACACACCATCATACCGGGATTAGACTGCGGTGGTTCGGCGAGAAGAGCGGCATTGTGTTGTTCACAACGGGGGAGCAGAGCGGGGACATTGGCACATTTACTTTCAACCTCCGGGAGAAAGTGCTTCACAAGGTGGTGGACGATGACGGCGACTCCTGGAAGAACTTGCTCGGATATGAAATCGACATGGCGGCGTACCTCGCCTCTCTCGCTAGGCATCGACCTTGACAGGTGACTTGACCCTTGTTTTTGAACTTCGGAGCTTCTAAGCCCTTCCAGTGGAGAAAGTGAAACATTACGGTCATTTGGAGTACCTAATTAGGCCACTAGCTTGCCACTTCCAGTATTTTGCATTACTAGTCACTAGCAAATTTCCAATTATGATAATCTAATTTGTGGAACAATATATTGTTTGACGAACTATTTATGTGACTTTCTATATAAGAGAGCCCGTGTAAAATATTCTACTTCCTCCGATCCATATTAATTGTCACTGGATTGCTAGCACTAAAATATATCTAGATATATCTATTTCTGCGATAATTGATATGGGTCGGAGGGAGTAGCTCTTTGATGTGCAAAATTGGTTCAGTAACCGCAACTGTTTTTTAGGATATGTAACCAGCAGCTAGTTGCATTGTTTTCAAGGCCCTCGTGTACAGAAAAAAGTAGCATTGACATGGACCATTGATTATTTCTTTTTGCGATCAACATTCAATCTCTATCGCGATTTGACAAAGAAATATCAGTCAGATCCATTGCCACTACTTTTTTTTTCCGAGTGAAAAGGAACTTTATTATCCGGGGGGGTTACAAGGTGATTGTGTTCGAGTTCCTAGAGAATGGCATCAGGATCCGAACCCAACCAAGTTTTAAAATCGTTCCACCTTAACAAAGGCACAAGATTTATCCTGATTAATCAAACTTCTTATATCAAAATTAAGTGCATAAAGGGAGATCTATCTATGGCCTTGGAAGTAACTGCTTTCATAAGCTGAGCACAATCCGATTCGATGATGATCGGGAGGGTGCTGAAGTGTGTCGCTTTCTCCAAGTCATCCCAGCATGCTTGCAGTTCAGCAGGGCCGGCCCATGGGGGACCTGCGGGGCAGCCGCCCCGGGCCTAAAATAAGTAGGGACCCTCCTAGAAATATGCTATATAGGACATCATAAAAAAATATTTTTTATTGGGCTGGTGGATTAATTGGGTCTTTTTTTCGTCGTCGTAGACTCTGAGCCGAGGCGATTGATACGGGTACAAGACGAGTCCGAGGCGGAGGCCAACCGCGCGACTCCTAGTCCTAGATGGCGTCGGTTGCTTCGCTTCCTCCTAGGCAAACGGAACCAACAATTGATCGTATGCCTCCTGCCCGAGTCCTGTCGCCTCTATTAGATCGGAATATCAGAGCGGGATACGGGAGCAGGGAGCCTCGAGGCCCTCGATGATCGACGCCAGACGCGAAGGCCAGACCATCTAGTGGTCCACTTCCGCCCATGTCTCTGCTGGTTATGCCCTAATTCTTAGTTCTTAAATCTTAATTCTATTTAGAATTCTTAGCGCAGATTTGAAAAACTCTAGTCATTGAAAAGTATATTTGGGTTTTTAATAAGTTCGACATCTTTGATGGCATTGGATGGTTCTCAACTGAAAGAACATTGTACTACATTTGTAAAAACTTTTACTCGTCCGGGTACAAATGGTAAACCTGATATATGTGATGTTGAGTTAAATGCACTTATTTCCGAGTTAAGTGTTATGAAGTTCACTTTACCAAATACATCAATGTCTGCTATAGAGCTTTTTGAGTTTGTTAGGGAAGCGAATTGCTATCCTAATATTTGTATCGCTTATCGAATCTTATTTACTATGACCGTGACTGTTGCATCAGCTGAAAGAAGCTTTTCAAAGTTAAAATTATTAAAAAACTATTTGAGATCTATAATGTCTCAGGAGAGGTGAAATGGTTTGGCGACTCTATGGAAGAAGAAGTTATTGGACGAGATTGATATTCATTCCATCGTCACATACTTTGCTTCTAGGAATTTTGGGAGGAAATTTTAAAGTATCATATAAACAGTGTTATTTTTATATGAATATTATAGTTGAATATTTATTTTTCATCATCTCATATATCCATAAAAAATTATAATAAGAGGCCCAAAATTTTAGTTTTGCCCTGGGTTCCCGGAATCTTGGGACCGGCCCTGCAGTTCAGCCTCCAAAGGCGAGGTACGGTCTGGAAGAAATCGATAGGAAGATAAGCTCATCTACCCTTCAGCATCACGTAGCACAGCGCCAGTACAATCAAGTTGATCAGCCTGCCGATAGGAACCATCGATGGTCAACTTGACCCATCCTGATGGTGGTTTTAGAAGAAGGGGTCGCTAGTATCAGTTCTAACGTAGCAGCACCACCAACATCCTCCACAGGGAACTCGTGTTCAGCCAAAAGAAAAGATTTTGTGTTTTCCTGTCCTACATTCTAAACGGCTGTTCAACCGAAATCCCATGTTTACAATTCCATTTTATAAAGCATGCTCTATTAGCTTTTTCTTTCTTTCTATTATTGCGGTTTTCCTGTCCCGTGTCTCACTTTTGTCCATCCACTACATCTAATTAGAAAGCCATCGCAAAGGATTTCAAAAATTCGTACGAATTGGACACAACCTACCAGGGAAGCGAAGCAAGTGCATATGGGACTCCGTTGAGGGAGGCTGAAAAGGAAAAGAAAATTGGCATGGGCCAGGATTCTAGTGGCGTACGCCTATTGAATGCATTCTGACTCTCCATTTCGAGCCCACTAAGAAGCAGCCGATATTTGACACATAGACCTGGGCCTGGGTAGCTATGCGGCCAGGCCCAGTGCCAGCAGTTCGCTGGTCCCCTATGTGTCGCTTGTAGCTAACAGGCCAACAGGCTGTGGTTCCGATGCGTCCATGTAAGGCCCTACTTTAGTCTGACCAACACACCACACAAGGGTATAGCTTTTTATTAATCATACTTTTTTGTTAATTAATTTTATATAGTGATTAATGGATTCATCGCTGAACATGAAAAAATATTCACATATAACAAAATTATATTCATGTACTGCCAAAAAATCATTTTATATTAAAAAGGGTTTCATGTTTTGAGAAAAAATTGTTCACGATTCCAAAAAACATTCACATGTATCGAAATAAATATTCACATGTACTTTCGTAAGTGTAGCCATATACAATTAAAAGATGTTCCTCCATCTGAAAAAATGTTTATGCATCTCAAAAGTGTGTTTATATTTTGCAAAAAATGTCCATACAATCGAAAAGCTTGTTCATGTATCCCGCATAGCAGTGATATATATATATATATATATATATATATATATATATACATGTTGCTGCAAAAATTTGAATTGTCGCACTTTTTGCGACCGACATCATGTTCGGACCGTCACTAAGCGTATAGGCTTTAGGGTTTATCGTGGACATTTATCCACCCAAACAATGGACTTGCTGGCGAGAATTTTTTGCAAAAACGCAAAGCTTGCATTTCGATGCATTGATAGAAAAGAGAGAGTTCGTACAAATATTTACACGCTTATTACAAGCGGACATCCCGCTAAACCTAGGCGGCTGGAATCAGAGCATGTAGCCCCTCGCTCCAGCATCAGCCCAAGATCAAGTCTCGGATCGAATCATGTCTAGGAGCCCTCCTAGGTTTGGAGAGACGTTATCGAAGACGATCGCGTTGCGCCGCTTCCAAATCCACCATGTAGTCAACATGACTAGCGACGAGGTTCCCTTGCGCAAGGCACGGTGGTAGATTGGCACACCTTCAACCACCATTCGACGGGCGCTGGAGAGAATTTCTCCACTTCAACACAAGGGCTGAAGGAAATGTTGAGTCCAAAAATGCCATCAGGGTACGGTTTTTACAGAAGACATGTGCGTCCAAGTAAATAATACATGCATGATGCCAGCACCAAATTAATATATGCCTGTACCGCGTACGTATGCCTAGCAGGAAGCACATAGCGCACGCACCAATCATGCATACGATAATGGAGATGAAACAGCAAATAAACACTAGATTAACCAAAGGAAAATGTCGACACCCATCCAGACCATCGGGATCACCTGGCTAGGGATGTGTGCCATAGATCGATGTCCACATCATGTCCTCATCCGGCCCCACCTACCATCTTCTGCCCCATAAGAAAGCATATATGACCGCTCAGGTCAAACGCTAGTGATTGGAGTACTGTTTTTGCATACACAAAATTCAGATGAAGTAAGGACGTATTGGAGCTGGAGTAAAAAATATAACTGTTTAACACACCACAGCAGAATAAAAAATTACATAAAAATGTTTTATTGGATGGATTTTCCCTCTAAAATGAACTAACAATCATTACTCTGAAAGAATCACTAACAGTGTATAGTATTTCTGTGAATCAGAACCGGTCCTATACTTTCTGTTTTTGCGTGCACACGGACCACGCTTGATTGAGCAACATCAAGTGTCAAAGGCAGTGCAAACCACGTGGGAATGAGCACATCGTGTTACAGTCACTGCCTCATGGTTGGGTTTCCGCAAATAACTGACTTTCTACCGTTCTGCGTCCTTGTTTTGGGTTTCCGCAAATCAGAACGCCGCTGTTCACTAATATTTCGGTTGATTATTACCTGAAAGTTTTTCAATTAGTTTTCGGGACAAGATGTTGTATAACATCAACTGTCTGTAAAATAAATTATCGTAGAAAATCCTTCATGCAACAAACATTGAGTATATGTAAAACTAATGAAACTCAAAAAAATAAAATCAAAACTGGATTCCTTGATTCATCAGTTAATGTAGATTTTTTTAAAGTATAGTTTTACTCAAAGGTCTTTTCCAAATTTTTTGGAACTGGTATACTTAGAACATTTTCTGAATGTGGGGTGTTTTGTTCGCTGATTATGCCCAAATACACGAAAATTTTTTAAAGATTCAATTGAATGACATTTCACTACTCCCTCCGACCCATATTACTTGACTTGGAGTTTTCTTGATTCGGATGTATCTAATACTAAAACATATTTAGATACATCCGAATCTACACAAATTCGAGTCAACTAATATGGGTCGGAGGGAGTAGAATTTTTTCATGTCATCATGGTTTGTGTTCTCCCATTGTCTTCGAAAAAAATCGACGCGCCAGTGTCTCTTCGAGAATAAATATGTACTGTTATATACATTTGAATGGTTTGACTAACCTTATGCGCACTGCCATGATTCATGATGTGCGTAGTTCTTTTTTCCTTTCGAAGCAAATTACAAGAGCTGTGCCATTTGTTGAGAGAGCAAAATTGGTGTAGAAGTAGCCACCTATGTAACTTTGCATATAGAGAAAACCTAAACATACCTATATGACGACACCACCGAATAATCGAGATGACGACATGCATGGATAAATTATTGCTGGTTGGATCTAATTAACAGTACCTAGCTGTTTTGTCAGTACCACATAGTACTATACGTAGTTATAATAAGTTAGTGCAAGTGCGCACTCTTAGATATGTCCACATTTGATTCGCTAGTGCAAATTTGTGCTAATTAATAGAAAATCCATTATGTCAATATTGAAATGTTGGCTTATCATTTTTTTTATGCTGAAAACTAATCTCTTCCTTCCAAAATATATATATGTGGCATTCATATGTTCCAATCTGTCACAAACTCATATTTTAGTACTCCCTCCGACCCAAATTAATTGATTTGGTTTTGTCTAGATTCGAATGTATCTAGCACTAAAACAAGTCTAGATACATTCGAAACTAGGCAAATCTGAATAAACTTTTTTGGATTGGAGGGTTAGCTAAATTGTTGATCAAGCATAAAATTCTGGTCGTATGGCAAACATTTTAGGACTGAAGGGAATAACTACAAGCCTATGCGCACAAGAACTACCTAAGGACTGAGTGTGATTATCTCTACTTCAAACAAATCATAGCAATTACTTAATTTGAAATGATGAATCAAATTCACATTCCATGTTTACTGAAATAAGATGAGTTGGAAATATTCCTTGATCTGCACAATTTGCATCGGTCAATCAGATGGCCATCGACATCACATATACAGTAGCTCCCATCCCAAATTAATATCGGAAGGTAGATGACAAAAGCAACCTACCTGCCGTCTAAAACACACGCCGCGATCGAGCTAGATCGAACACACAAACTAACGCTAGCTACGCTTTCCAAAGAAAAGATAGGGAGCACCTAGGTCGTCGGCGGCGGCACCAGCGAGGTCTCGGCCGTTCACCCAGGCTAGCCGGCCGATCGATGGGGTCAATGGACTGCGCGATCCAAGTGGTGCTGGGAGTGGTGATGCGGAGGAGCATCTGCCGGCTGAACGAGGTCGTCGCCATGGCACTGGAGCTCGGCACGGCGCTGCTCGTGGCCATCCGGTTCTCTGGCACGGCCTTCCGCCGGACGACTGCACCGTCGTCTTCGTCGGGGTCGGGGCCGACCCACTACTACTACTACGCCCCGGTGACAGCCTCCATCATCGACATGTCGAGGCTCGACAGGCACTAGGGACTACCGGTGAGATACAGCTAATGCAACCTCTGGATTTGATGGCTAACTATGGTTGTATATCTTGTGAGTAATAAATTCAGTGATTGATTAGCTACATATATACATATGCACAACTTTTTGGTGAGCAATGTTCTTGGTGAGAGTGAGATCAACATGGTGATTATTTGCTTGCATACAGTTTGAGTTAGAAATGCCAAATAGATCTCAAGTTGTGTCTGTTTTTGTTCCCCTTTCATTTCTTTGTTAGCTATAGCTTCTTTTTGGGCCAATTCTTGATTTATTATCATGTAATTATGCTTAAGACGGCAGATGTAATTTACCAAGGAGTTAGAACTTATATAGAAGATCAAATAGGCAAGCGAAAAGACAGTCCCACCCAATACAGACTCTGATTAGGACCTTCATTCAGAAACGGGCCATCAAATGTTGATCGATGTTCAATTCTTTAGCTTGACATATCCAAATAAATTGCTCTTAGTAGTATCGACCTTGCCTATACGACTGCTATATGAACTTCTTCTCCAACAACTTGCAATGGGTAACATATAAATGAAACTCTAACTGGTAGATTTTGTCAAAGGAATTTATCATTCAATATATGTATCATAATCTATGTAAGTCGGATGCATATTTTCCCAGATATAAAACATGCTAACATTTAATAATTTCATGATTAATGTTCCTAATAGTCGAAATGATAATGGTAAAATTCATGCAGTACTGACTAACTGAATGTATGTGAGTTAATTATCTACATATTTCTGTTAAGCTTTTAAATTTGAGCTTGATTGTAACCGATTGACAGTAAATGTGACAATTGTGTTTCCCAGTTCGGCACGAGATATGTAAAGCAGAACAACTTCAATTTGTTTCTCTATTGATGTGTCTAATTAATAAAATTAAGTGTTATTTAAGTTTTTCTCTCAGTTCTTGATCATGCGCCTTCTCTCCATTCCCATTGCATGCCATGCCTAGAGTTTGAAAGAGTAAATTACATAAGTATATTTGTATTATCTTTTTAAATGCAATGTGCTTGACCTGTCGCATTTATCCATTTGGTGTATATACATGATAATATCACATAAGAGTATAATGCTAGGATGTTACTATTTTTTTGGAGATTCATTGTTTTTATCAAATTAATTACATGAAAACTCTTAGTAATTTTAGTGGTCAATATTAATGGATGCATAGATTAGAGTCAATGTGATAACATGTGATGAGAGTCACTATTTCAAACTTATTTTTCAATCTATATCTTCTTATAAAGTAGATCCTCACTAAGAGTCATTTAAATTTGTCTATCTAAGAATGGAGGCTATTCACCTCATGAACTAATCAGAACCGTCCGATTCTAGTGAAGATTCTACACTACATAAAAACAATATTGGCATAAACAAAAACAAACAATATTCTAGCGACGATTCTAGTGTGTTGGTTGTTTCTTCTATTTTCTATTCAATCAAGCACCTCAGGGGCTCAACATAATGATTCTATGTTCTTAATTGTAATTAGTTTTTGCATATAATGAGTCTATTTAGTTAATCTTTATTTTTTTGCTAATTAGTAGGAATTTACTTCGGTCACACTGCATAAGAATACTCTTGTGGACGTTGTCTTGTTGCATTGTCCAAAAGGAATAGCGCCTCGCTATGAAGAACTTGTCATAATCAAAAATTATGCCATGGAAATGTAAGTTTGTCCATCGTTGGTACGTGTATTGATTATGTTATGTGTATAGTGAGCTAAGGTGGAACACATATTCTCTCTTTTCTTTTTCAATGCTAACTCTTTGTGCAAAACGGTATGACAAAGAGATGGTTTGGAAAAGCATGAAACAGCTACCAAGCGTCTTTGCGAGCCTAGAGACCATACTGCATCTTGTAGGAATTCTTATAGATTTAGTGACATGTTGTTGCTACCGACCTGACTATGTTTAATAAGTGATATTATAGTACACATGTAATGAATACAATGGTCTATGTTACGAATGAAATATGTTACTGCCTGGGTTCATATGTTCTTAGCATTTTAATGTGACATACTGTGAGGTATATATTCCTCTAGACTAACCAAATTTTTTTTAGTACAAACAGATGCAACTAGTATAACTTGTAATTGGTAAGCTCGACTCTAGGGAAATAATGTGGATCATTTCCAAAAGGGGGTGCCTTCAATGACGGTTATCTACTCCGTGTCCATTGAGGTCTACATATCATTGACAGACACCTGGCAACATAGTGTTTTTCCGTTGCTGATGAGTTTTTGACCCGTGTCCATAACTTCATTATCTACTAGTGTTGTCTCCTTCAAGCAATGGTTCCACCATCTTTGATGATCTCGCTCGAATCACTAGATCTTTTGTCCCAAATTTAGTTATCGGTATCCAAGATATATGATATCTTGATGTATGAGATCTCCTAGTGCTTTCTTGTTAAGAACTTGATGTATGAGATCTCCTAGTAGCAAATCTCCCAGTGAAATAAGATTTAGTTGAATTCGGATTGTGTTTTTACCTCAGATTGAGAGGTTTTCTAAAGGATTGGTTTCCTAGTGTGTTGATTTTCACCAATATCTTGCTATTTCTAGTATTTTGCACATTGGAAGGAAAAATAATAATTTTTCATCACAAGTCACTAACTACCACTTCAGATAATTTAATTTTTCGAACAAGACTTCCTTTATTTAAAGGTTTGATTAATTGTTTCAATGGCTTCCTTTATTACGTCCCTTGTAAAATATTCCAGCTCTATAAAGTGCAAAAAATGTAACCCAACAAGTTTTTGAGATTTGTAACCAGCAACTTGTAGTTTGAAAGGTCCTCCTGTATTGCAAAAATTAGCATGGTCATGGGCCATTTGTTTTGCAGGTATGAACCATTGTTGATGCAAGGCAAAGCAATATTGTTGATTCTTTGTTTGTGAATATTTCACCTATCTATTAATAGTCATCAATAATAATATAAGGATGCCTAAAAGTAATAAAATTAGTTCGTGCTCCACCTAATGACGACTACAAAAACACTAGTGCCAACGGAAGGCGTGTCACCCCTCCATCATCGGAGTCGGGTAAAGCTTGTCGTATTAGAGCTTGTTGTATTAGACAAACATAAAGTCATCCTACTAAGGCCCCAAAGGACCGACATACTAGGGCAGCAATCATTACAAGTGGAGACAACAGTAGATTGGAAGAGACTGACCTAAATACACACCAACAAACACGAAAACGGAGTAGATCCCATGAGATCTGCCAGAAACATGACTCCACGCGCCCTCTGCTGGTGCTACACGCACTATCTTAGTGAGACTAGGGCAGGAAAGAACTTATTCTAAGTTTAAGATATAGTCGTCGTCTCACCATCTCTAATAAAGACACGAAAAAACCGTCTAAACAAAAGAACTGAAACCTCCCGTCGGCGAGAGGTCCTAGTCTTCCAAACCTTCAAAACCCTAATGCCACCGGAGACAAAGCGTACCGAAGGCGTCACCGGCGAAGGGAACAAAACCCTAAATGTGTTTTTACGGTGATGTCGCGATCCAGGCGAGTTTATTTCGTTCTAGCAACATTGTCGATTTGACAAAAAAAAATACGTGTTCAGGAAAATAAAATATCTTGTGTATTTAATCTTCCACAATCCAAACGACCATGCAATTGAAACCCTATGTTTTCGATTTCTGTATAATATGTAAAGCATGCTTTTCATATATTCATATACAGCGTAGGTATACCAAGCTAGTGGATGCACACAGCGCGCACCAATCATATGCATCGCATTAGCAGATGATAATGGCGATGAAACAACAAACGCCAGATTAAGCGAAGGAAAATGTCGACACTCAGCATCGGCATCATCTGGCTAGGAACGCGTGCCATAGATCCATGTCCACATCATGTCCTCATCCGGACCCACGTACCATCTCTCGCCCTATGCATGCCGTCCGCTCACGTCAAACGATTTTACAAAGTGATACAAGTGTTTACTTTTGACAGGTACGATACTAGTGTACTCCCTCCGTTTCATAATATAAGATGTTTTAGTTTTGTGAAAGGAATGTATCTAGACCACTTTTAGTGTGTAGGTTCACTCCAAATCTAAATAAACCTATACACTAAAAGAAGTCTAAATACACTCCCTTCATAAAGCTAAAACATCTTATATTATAGAACGGAGGGAGTATTTGTGTACTGATTTTGATGCAACTTGAAGCAACTAGTTGCTAGGAGATGTCAGAGCATCTGCAGAGTCCCCAAATAGCGCCCTAAAGGCCTATTGGGCGCGTCGGATAGAAACCAGTGCCCGCGTGTGTGCGAAGGACCGCTTTCGTCCGACGTGACCAAACACCGTGTCCGGCGTGCCGAGGCTATCCCCGCGACACAGGGCTCCTTACAGGCGTGCCGGTCGCAAGCCGTGACAGCGTGGGAAACCCTTGTCATTGATCACAGACGACCCATTTTTCTCACATTTTCTTTCTCCATCTATTTCTCCTGCCTGTCTCCACCATTTCCCACCCACCGCCACAACCTCTAGCCCATCGTGCCGTCGCAACCATGGCGCCTAAAGGGAAGGGGACAAAGGTAGGCAGAAGGCACCCTTCTAGCAGCCACTCAAGGCGAGTGCACGGAAGACGAATTTGGTCTGGATGACGGAGGAGCCGAGGGACAGAGACATGCGGTGGAAGTATGCAATGGCGGACCACAATGGGCGGCACATCAAGGCTGGCATGAAGAAGAACACAATCTTTGCGACAACATACCTTGCCACACTAAGCTCGGGCACCATCTCTCCTGGCGCCGGCGGGAGCCAACGTTGAGCCAAGGCCACACAACGTTCTAGGAGCACATCGTTGTCTTCCCCGACCTTTTTCAACAAGAATCATTCCTCGACAAGTCAAAAGCAATATTAGGGTTGCGTGGTTAGGCAACACGCCTCCACCTCTTCTATTTATACACTTGGCAGGTTACAAATACAAGCACACATATGTTTACAAATACAATACGTACGTGGTGCGGTGAACGATTGTTAACATGCCTCCTCAATCTAAACCGCTACTACATACAAGGATTAGATTGTTCTAAATCGGTCTAACATCTTCCGTGTGGCTAGCTTAGTAAAGACATCAGCCAACTGATCATTAGAAGAGATGAACCTCACTACCAAGGCGCCATCAGCAACTTGCTCTCGCAAAAAATAGAAGTCGATCTCAATGTGCTTGGTTTGAGCGTGAAAAACTGGATTCACCATGAGATAAGTAGCCCCTAAATTATCGCACCATAAAACTGGAGTTTGTTGTTGGAAAACACCTAGTTCTGTAAGAAAAGAACTGACCCACATAGCTTCAGCTACTCCATTACTCAGCTTCGGTACTAGATCTCGAAACAGTGGGTTGCTTCTTTGAACTCCATGAAATGAGATTCGGACCCACAAAGACTGCAAAACCACTAGTAGAGCGTCTGTCATCAAGACAGCCAACCCAATCTGCATCAGTGAATATACTGATATTCTGATGCGATGCCTTACGAATGCGTAACCCAGTATCCAGTGTGCCTTTAACAAAACGCAAGATGTGTTTAACTGCCTCCCAATGTACTTCGGTGGGTTGAGAGAGAAACTAACACACCTTGTTCACCGTAAAGGAAATATCCGAACGTGTGAGAGTCAAGTACTGCAGACTACCAACGACACTTCGATAGCGAGAAGAATCCTCTATACCTAGAAATGCACTGGTATCTCGAGGAAGCCGCTCGGTTGTAACTAGAGGAGTGGAAGTGGGGTTAAAATTCTCCATACCCAATGCAGCAAATCAAGCGCATATTTGCGCTGCATAAGTGTCATGCCCCCTGAATTGTACGGCACTTCCAGTCCGAGAAAATACTCCAGAATACCGAGATCCTTGATAGGAGAAGTGTCCGGAAGAGAGCGAATAAGACCCTCAACTGCTGCAGTAGTAGAGCCCGCAATAACTATGTCATCAACATAGACCAACATGAAAACTTGAACACCAGCTTGATTGAAGATGAACAATGACGTATCCGCCTTGGATGAGATAAAACCTAGATGAATTAAGCGAGCACTCAAGCAAGCATACCAGGCTCGGGGGGGGGGGGGGACTGCTTTAGACCATAGATAGCACGCTGCAACTTGCAGACATGAGAAGGATACCGAACATCCTCAAAACCGGGGGGCTGCTGCATATAAACATCCTCTAACAGGAAACCATGAAGAAAAGCATTGCTCACATCAACCTGCCGAAGAGTCCACCCTCGAGAAACAACAAGCGAGAGAACTAATCGAATAGTTGCAGGCTTCACAATTGGGCTGAAGGTATTGATGGCTCAGTGTCGGCGCCAGAAAAATGCTGGTGCGATGTTGATGTAGAGCTCGTTGGGAATCCCAAGAGGAAGGTATGATGAGCACAACAGCAAGTTTCCCTCAGTTATGAAACCAAGGTTTAATCGAACCAGTAGGAGCAAGGAAACACCCCAAAGGTGTTGCTAGCTGAGCCTTGGCAGGGTGCACTACCGGTGCTAGTAGCAACATGGAGACCTGCACAACACAACCACAGAACTTTGTCCCCAACTTGCGATGAGGTTGTCAATCTCACCGTGTTTTGCTGAAAACAAAGGATTAAACGTATCGAATGGAAGGAAGTAATAGTTTGCAGAAAGTAAACACAAAACAGTAAAAGATTGTAGATTGTATGTAAAAGACAAGGACCGGGATCCATAGTTCACTAGAGGTGGCTCTCCTTAGATAGATAACATGCTGGGTGAACAAATTATAGCGGGGCAATTGACAAACATCGAGAAAGCAATACATGCATATACTAATCATCTTGACTCCTTTGGAACTTGATTGGGCATTACAACGTTATACATAGACCGCCATCCAACTGCATCTATGACTAATAATCCACCTTCAGGTTATCATCCGAACCTCCTCCAGTATTAAGTTGCAAGCAATAGATTATTGCTTTACGAATTGCGTGTAAAGTAAACAATACGATTGTTCTATGAACAAAGGATTGTTGTTTTGTCCCTAGTAGCAACAGCACATCTAGTACCTTAGAGATTTCTGTCACTTCCCAGTTACGAGGCATGAACCCACTATCGAGCATAAATACTAACTCTTGGAGTTGCTAGCATCTACTTGGCCAAGATAGCTACTAACAACGGAAAGCATGCAAGATCACAAATAACAAAGACATGATAGAATCAATAATCAATCTGAAATAGCATCTCAATATCCATCGGATCCCCGCAAACACAACATGCAGAATTACAAATAGATGATCTTGATCATGAACGGAGCTCACAAGATCTAAACATGAAAGCACAAAGGAGGAGAACCAGCCATCTAGCTACTACATGGATCCGTAGTCCAAGGATGAACTACTCACGCATCACACCAGAGGCTTGCATGGTGATGAAGAAGGCCTCCAGAGCGAATTCCCCTCTCCGGCAGGCTGCCGGAAGAGCTTCAGATACCTCCTGATCTAGGGATGGAGATGACGGCGACTACAGACTCTTTCGTGGATTTTTGATCAGGTACTTAGGGTTATCGTTCCGAGGGCATCTTATAGTCGGAAGGGGAGGCCGAGGGGGTGCCTGGGCTGGCCACACCACCCCCTGGCGCGGGCCAAGCCTGGCCGTGTGGCCAGGTGGTGTGGCCGCCCTCTAGTCCCTCTCCGTATCGTATTCTAGCATCTGATGACTTCCAGAAAAATAGGCACTTTGGCTTTTGTCCCGTCCAATTCCGAGAATATTCATTTTCTGACTTTCCTGGAACCAAAAATAGCAGAAAACAGGCAGCTGGCACTGTGGCTCTTGTTAATAGGTTAGTCCAAGAAATCATATGAAAAGTACTCCAAAGTGTGGAAAAAACACAAGAAAGTGGATAAAACTAAGCATGGAACATCAAAAATTATAGATACATTTGTAATGTATCAACATCCCCAAGCTTAACTCCTACTCGTCCTTGAGTAGGTAAGTGATAAAAAGAAAAAATAATTTTTGAGGTGACATGCACCATCAAAGACTTGATCAAAGTATTTGTAAAACATTCAAAGCTGGGATCATAGTACTTCAATCATAACATGAAAGACAAAGTTCTAGCAATAAGACAAAGAAACTATGATGCAACATGAAAAGGCACAAACAAAAGATTCATGAATAACAATGCTTTGCAAGACGTTTGTTTGTTTCACATAAAGAAAACATAGCATAATAGTATTTAGCTTGTCCCTCATAGAGTAGCAAATATAAATGCATAAGACACCTTCAAAGTTCATAAGAGTGACTAGATACAAATAGTTTAAAACAAGCAATATCAAGTTATGCATCAATCAACTAGTATTGGGACAATGCACATAGAACTAAAAATGGCCACTATGCTCTCAAATTAGGTGCATAAAGGTAGAAGGTGGAGACTCAATGTAATAGTGGAAGAAAGGCCTTTTTATAAAAGGAAGTAGGGATTCAAGTCTCATAAAGAGCTTCCAAAAATTATGGTACTTATAGCTTTAAGCTCTCATTTCCCCTATCATAAGCATCTTTAAGGTGATTAAGGTTAAAGTTGTAGGGTTACGGGTAGGCTACACTAGCATAAAATCAAAAATTTCTACCGCGCCAACCAGGAATACTGTGGTCATAGATCACGGGATTACCACTAGACGCGCAGTTGCGGAACTCGATGAATCATGTCGGGGCAGTGAATATGTTCTACGTCTCCTCCTCGTCCTCGTCCCACGAGCAACTCCCCTTTGCGCGGCTCGTCCAAGTGCTACAGATGCAGCACCTCCGAGGTATCCACACGTCCAGAGTGGAAGCCATCACACGCCAGACTGCTAGGTCTGCACGTGCAACATAGGCGGAAGAGGAGTGGCGGCTGGGTGGAATGCTCAACCCTATTCAGCTCGCCTCACCCTCTCTTATATAGGCATCCCTGGTGGGCTTCTATATTAGCAGCCCATTAGCAGCCTAAGCCTCGTCTAATTCGTATCCAATCCTCATTAGGCTTCCAGCCCCTAAAGTGTGTGACCCTATAGGTTCATACACGTATAGACATGACACGAGTATACTTACTCCGTGAACAGTTGGTAGCGGCCTCTAGAAAGACGTGCCAACTCCTAAACGCATATAAAGATCATTTGGACGAACCATCACAAGGTTGAGTACATGTCTTTCCCTTTGCCTCACGATATTTGGTCTAGCTCCAAGCTGACCTCTCTTTCTCGATACTATGATTTAGAATCCCTTTACTAGGTTAACTCTTAACCATATGTAGCATGGCCATGCATTTCTGGATCCGATCACTCGAGGGCCCTAGAGATATCTCTCTCAAGTAGAGAGGGGCAAATCCCATCTTGATTGACCGATGCCTTGCAGCATGTATCAGGACAAACCCGAAAGCTGCCTTTATAACTACCCAGTTACGGAGTAGTGTTTGATAGCCTCAAAGTAGGTCGATCCACATCTCAAGTACATGCGATAATCTCATGTCTAAGGACAAAACATACACGATGTGTAGAGAGAGCTGCAAGTATTATTGCTAGTCTCAAGTTGGGTCAGTCCAACCCCATGTTCATAACATGTGTCCACATCATTGGTTTGACATCTCCATGTCTATGACTTGCGAAACATAGTCATCAACCAATCGATGTGCTAGTCTAATATTCACGTGTGTCCTCACATGAACTCCGACTAGGGACAATTATTAGATAACCATACAAGTAAAGAGTTTCAGAAACAATTCACATAATTGCCAATCAATACAAGTTGCCTGGTATATGGATATTCAAGGAACATTATAATAACTCATGGATACACATGAAATACAATCATCTCTATGATTGTCTCTAGGGCATATTTCCTTCAGTCTCCCACTTGCACTAGAGTCAATCTAGATAGTATCTAATACCTATTGCTCTTGTGTGCGCTTCATGCGCGCAGTCAAGGGAGTGGCTTAGTCAAGGGATCAACAACATTTGAGTCCGTATGTATTTTGTATAACATGACACTACCATCATCAATGAACTCACGAATCGATGGTAACGCATGAATATGTTTGTTCTTCCTGGTCAGTCTAGGTTCCTTGGCTTGTGCAATAGCACCATTGTTGTCACAATAAACGTCCAAGGGATTGGAAGAGCCCTGAACCACACCAAGAGCGATCAGGAAATTCCTAATCCAAACAGCTTCCTTTGCAGCCTCCGAGGCAGCAATATATTCAGCTTCTGTTGAAGAGGAGGCCATTGTATCTTGCTTGGAACTTTTCCAGCTCACAGGACCACCATTCATGACAAACACATAACCTGATTGTGATTTCGAGTCATCTGAGTCGTTAAGGTAACTCGCATTTGTGTAACCCTTTACACTGAGTTCAACCTCACCTCCATAAACTAGGAACATATCCTTAGTCCTTCTCAAGTACTTAATGATATTCTTTACCGTTGTCCAGTGACTCTCACCTAGATCAGCCTGGTATCTGCTCGTAACACTTAGAGCATAGGAAACATCTGGGCGAGTACATGTCATCGCATACATGATGGATCCAATAGCCGAAGCATATGGAACCGTACTCATGCGCTCTCACTCATCAGTGGTCGAAGGACACTGAGTCTTGCTAAGTTTAATGCCGTGAGACATGGGCAAGAACCCCTTCTTAGCCTCTTCCATGCTGAACCGTTTCAACACTTTGTCAATGTACGTACTCTGGCTTAATCCAATTAGCCTCCTCGATCTATCTCTATAGATCTTGATGCCCAGAATATATGCCGCTTCTCCCAAGTCCTTCATAGAAAATCTATTTTTCAATGAGGTCTTAACACACTCGAGCATAGGAATGTCACTTCCAATCAGTAATATGTCATCCACATATAAGATTAGAAACACAAGTGATTTCCCATTTTCTTTCTTATACACACAAGGTTCTTGTTCGTTTTTTGTGAAGCCAAACTCCTTTACAACTTCATCAAATCGAATGTTCCAACTCCGAGATGCTTGCTTTAGCCCATAAATAGACTTTTAAAATTTGCATACCTTTCTAGCATTGTTTGGATCGATAAAACCTTCGGGCTGCATCATATACACGTCCTCACTAAGGATTCCATTTAAGAAAGCCGTCTTGACGTCCATCTGCCATATCTCATAATCGAAATATGCAGCAATGGCTAGAATGATTCGTATAGATTTAAGCATCGCTACGCGCGAGAAAGTCTCGTCGTAGTCAACTCCTTGAACTTGTCGAAAACCTTTTGCAACAAGTCGAGCTTTATGGATGTGAACATTTCCATCCATATCAATCTTCTTCTTATAGATCCACTTGCACTCGATGGCTTTAAAACCATCAGGCAGGTCAACCAAGTTCCAAACTTGATTGTCTCCCATGGACTCTATCTCGGATCTCATGGCAATCAGCCATTTCTCAGAGTCTGGGTCCACCATCGCTTCTGCATAGGTCTGTAGCACCCCGATAAAACCACTACTAGAAAATCGCTTAATGTTTTTGTTTTGTGGATCATCATGACCACATGCTCATGTCATCATGCCACATTGCATTTGAGCATCGTCATGTCATCATGCATGGTTTTGCCTAAAACTATTTTCAAAAAGCCTACCTTTGTTTTCTAAATACCCCGTCTTTAATTTCAAATCAAAAACCCCGGTTCTCCGGATTATTTTGTTTTGTCTAAAAACGGATTACAAAAGCCTCGTTTTTAATAAATAAAATATTTACATTATTTTTGGGAGGCAGCCAGCCAGGCCCAAAGCCCGGCCGGCCACCTCCAACCAAAACCTAGCTAACCCTAACCCTAAAACTCTATCCTACCCCAAACCCCCACACCCAACCGCACCGACCACCTGTACTCCACCTGACCCGACCCTGCCGCGACCACCTGGACTCGCTCGCGACTCCCCCTCCCGTGCACCGCACGCTGCTGCCACGCTCCACACGACACGCCCTGCCCCCTCGATCGAAGTCCCACCCTGCGTCGGACCCGCTCCCACCCCAACCCACGTGTCGCCGCACGCGATCCCTAGCGCCCTATCCTCTCTCGCTTCCTCTCACCTCTCTCTCCCCAACCACCCCGTCGAGGACACCTCCCTTCTCTGCCCGCCGCCACTGCCTACTTCCCGGTCGGCGCGCCCCCCCATGGACAAGGACCCCGATGAAACCCCCCTCGCTTCTACGCCTCCTCGCCTGCGGAAGCTCCACCGCTGCCTCCTCAGTCCGCGACCCAAGCTTCCTCCCTCGAGCCCGGCCGTCACCGCCGTCCCCCTCCACCGCAGAGCTCCTCGACGCCCGGTGCCGCCACGCATCGTGGTGCCTCTCCCCTAGGCCTCTTCAACCTCCGTCGTCGAGCCGCTCCGCGCCGGCCTCTGCCTCGAGCGCCATAGCATGCCCTTGTCACCTAGCCAAGGACCGCCGCCAGTAGCCTCCTCCTCAGCCCTAGAGCGCGCGCCTGCCACCGCTCGTCTCGAGCCGGAGTTCACGCCCCGCCGGCCCTGCACCACTCTCTGCTAGCGCCGTCGCCCTGCCTCAGCAGAGCCTCGTCACGCCGCTGCTCCCGGCCACCAAGCGCCGCCACCACCCGCCAAGCACCAGCCCTCCCTTCTCGCGGGCATGGCCCCTGCAGCAGCCCGACCGCCTCTCCTTTGACCACCTCTGCGCCTCCTCACGGCCCTCGCTCTTCCTCATCCCATGGCACCGATGCCGACGCCCCTCTTCTCAAGAGCTCGCCCGCGTTGGTTCCTTTTGTCTACAGACAAGTGGTACGTGGTGGCAGTTATGTGGTGTGGTGTTTGATGACTAATGGCCAAGTTCTCCAACACGTATCTGACCGCTACCCCAAGATTGGCGACAGGGAACATCAAGTGCTTCTTCCTGGAATCCGAAGAAACACCGACATGGGACTGAAGACCCGACACGCCATGTTCTCCTTCACGGATCCGAAGGCGGAACCTCGAAGACCCCGAAGGACCGCACAAGACCACGGGCGCCGAACTCCAAGACCTCCTTCCAGAACATCGAGTTCGCCAATAGGGATACTAAGATCGCCTTATCGGAACGTCGTGCTCTCCCTCCTAGAACCCGAAGACCGAGCCCGATCCCATCGATCCCGAACCCCAAGACCTTCTGAACCGAGATGTATGACCCTATCCGAGACCCCCTATTTTTATAATATAAGATGTCTATCTTGTTGCATACTAAATTGTTCATATGGCATACATATTATGTGGGTTGGGGCATTATGCCGATTCACCTCATAATTAAATATGGAGCGCATATGCGGGCTATTCCTGTCTATTAGCGTTTCCATTTAAATTTGTGTAGCGAACCGGTGACATGTTTTGCCTTGTTAACACAACATTTAAATTGCAGGGTATCTAAACAACTTGAACCGTCTAATTAATTATCGGGGCCCCGGTTCCGCTTAATATTGCCTAGTTGCACCGTATCTTTGACATGCCATGCATCATATCATAATCATGCCGGATCTTCTGCCGTAGTATTAAATAGTGCATCCGGTGTTTCTTTTAGTGCTTTGATTCTTCGCGGATTAGGCCGTTGAGTTGATGCGAGTATCGACAAGTCCTTCAGATAGGTATCTTCGGCAGTGTTTCCCAGGCGAGCATTCTCCCCCTTTCTACCTATTTTGCATTTATAGTCTTTATTTCCTCCTGTTGATCTATTGCTATCTGTGACGCGATGCTTTAGTATTCCGTACCAGATATATCCCTTGCAGCCTTTATATTGCCTTGGACACATCATATTGCCTGTTGTTTGATAAATAGTCGACCTTGCGAGTCGTAGTTGCTTGCTCATGTGCTGCTTCGCGTCGTTGTTGTTCCACCGTTATTGGAAGGTTGGCACATGCTTAATGGTGGAGATGCTTTATGGTGGAGATGATCATGACTTTCAATACAACTATTAAATTGCTGGGATAACTAATGAAAGAGGCACCGGTGGGCAATATATGCTATTTGGTTTTCATGTCCACTTGTGTCCCGTAGGCCCCGAGTACTTGATACCTGTTCCTTGACTATTCGCACTGTACATCCGGGAGAGTCTATGAATCCCCCTTAGCCAGAGCTTGATTCATTTCTTATTTCTTGGGGCCACAAGTAGTTTGGGGCTTTATTACTATCCTGTACTTATGCCATGCTTACTGCTTTATTTACGATTGTGCGTGGAGCACCTGTACTGTTTTGGAACGTGGAACGTTTTCGCGGTATCGACAAGCCCAGTCACACTTTCGGGTTCCTAGTCGTTTACAACCATTGTCACAAACCCTGGGTCCGTCTCAGAGCCGGCCAACTTCGTTGCGGGTAGCTTAGTGGGGTGCCCCCCTAAAATATTTTATGAATCCTGTGATTGTTTTGTCATGAAAGCCTCGTTGGGTTTTGATTTGGTTTTTCCGAGGTTGATCGTGTGTGTGTTGCTATTTGTGCATCCCTGCAGGGTAAATCTTTCTGAAAGCCATGTCCGCGGTTATGGACGACTTGGAGCACAGTATCTCGATCATAGACAAGCATAACTAAAGTAGTGCTATAAATTTGACTTAATATGTGACTAGTAATCAGCTTCACTACAATGGAATGGATAATAAAAGTGCCAACAACTGGTGGAACTGGGTTGTATCGTGTCATGTTATACCTGCCTAGTAAGTATCGCAACTCAACAGAATGAAATAAAAGTGCCAACAACTGTTGGGTTTGGGATGTCACATGCTAATTGTATCTGACTAGTAAGTACTGCAACTACAACTGAATGGTTAACTAAAACTGCCCACTACTTATGCCATCAGGATGACTCGTGATATCTATATCTGACTAGTAAGTGCTGCAACTATAATGGAATGAATAAAACTATCAACGTGTGAGTTCCTCGGTTCGACTTCCTCGTTTGGTCTCGAGGGGGAAATACCAGGATGGGTATGATTGGTGTTAGTATAAGGTTGGTTCCGAATAGGTCTTTCTTATCTCTCTCTAATAGCCGACAGTTTATCGAGTCTGTATAGGTTGTTTAGTGCATGCTTAGCTGCCGCTTCAGTCCACCATACCTATGTAGGCGAGAGCCGCCGAATTCTAGCTCGCAGTCGCCTCAAGATCGGCCTCAGATCGACGCCTCTTTTTCCTTTGCCCTTTGTCGGCACCCCTTTTGCTTTAGCAGGTTTGAGATCGACGTCGTTAGCAGGGTTACCCTTCTGGCTTGGCCTGGGCAGGGTTATGGACACCATTGGTTATTCTTCAGGGCTCTTAGCCCCATTTGCATCTTGTCCGTACTCGGACGTTGTATCGTTTTCAAGGTGATTTGGATCTTTGTATTGTATATATGTATTCTTGACTCTTGGAGTCGTGCTGTATATATATCTGTTCTGTGGGTCCCATCGAGGACTGTTGTGTAATGGTATTACTTCGCTTTCCACCCACACGAAAGTGCCTGGTGGGCGTCCTTGAATCGTTTCTATGCGGGTTTGGCGGAAAGGGCTAAAACTTGCATAGGGCCGATTCGAGGGTGTTACAAGGTCGCAGGCTCATCATTATCTAGCAATAATAACTCTCGCGCTTCGCGGAGCCTCGCCGACCTTCGTGGCTGTGGTGCTTCTATTGCCACGGGTTCCTCAACTTGTTCTGCTACAATAGCATCACTCGTAGAAGCATCCCCGACTGGCTCATCTTGAACTTCCTCAAGTCGCACCGACCTTCCACTCGTTCCCTTTGTGAGAAACTCTTTCTTTAGGAAAACACCGCTACGAGCGACAAACACTTTGCCCTCTTCTCGGTTGTAGAAGTAATACCCTAAGATTTCCCTTGGGTATCCCACAAAAATGCACTTATCCGATTTGGGTGTTAGCTTGTCCGACTGAAGTCGCTTGACAAATGCATCACAACCCCAAATCTTTAGAAAAGACAAACTGGGATTCTTTCTAGTCCACATCTCATATGGTGTCTTAACTACGGATTTAGACGGTACCCTGTTTAGTGTGAAAGCTGCTGTTTCTAGCGCGTAACCCCAAAATGATAAGGGTAAATCCGACTGGCTCATCATCGATTGAACCATGTCCAACAAAGTTCGATTACGCCGTTCAGAGACCCCGTTTCTTTGAGGCGTTCCGGGCGGCATGAGTTGTGGAACAATTCTGCAACTCTTAAGATGATTGCTAAACTCGTGACTCAAATATTCACCTCCACGATCAGATCGCAAGGCCTTTATTTTCTTGCCACGTTGATTCTCTACCTTACTCTGAAACTCTTTGAACTTTTCAAAAGTTTCAGACTTATGCTTCATGAAGTAGACATGGCCATATCTACTGAAATCATCAGTGAAAGTAATGAAGTAGTGATATCCTCCTCTAGCTGTCGTGCTCATTGGTCCACATACATCAGTATGTATGAGTTCCAACAAGTCTGTCGCTCTCTCCGGAAAACCCGTAAAAGGCGTCTTGGTCATCTTTCCAAGTAAACAAGCTTGACATGTCTCGTATGATTCAAAATCAAACGAAGTTAGAAGACCATCACCATGGAGCTTCTTCATGCGCTTTTCACTTATATGCCCCAAACGACAATGCCATAAATAGGTAGGACTCAAATCATTTGGCCGAAGCCTTTTAGCACTAACATTGTAAACACATGCATTATCAAGATTTAAAATAAATAACCCATTCACAATGGGAGCATCAGCCACAAACATAGCATTCTTAGAGATTACACAACCATTGTTTGTACTCGCGAATGAATAACCATCCCTCATCAAACATGAAGGTGATAAAATGTTTCGACCCATACTTGGAATGTAATAACAATTATTTAACTCCATAATAAATCCTGACGGAAGGTGAAGTTGCATGACGCCGAAGAACAATGCAGCAACCCTTGCTTTATTTCCGACGCGAAAATCCACTTCGCCTTTCTGCACTTCTCTAGTTCTTATTAGCCCCTGCATCGAATTGCAAATATGAGCAACCGATCCGATATCAAATACCAAAGAGTTAAAACATAAGAATCTGCGAGAAAAATGTCCACAACATTTACAACAAGCGTACCTGAGTGGGAAGTACTCTTACTTCCACCCTTCTTCAAAGAAGCCTGGTACTTGCTAAAGTTTCTCTTCCAGTGGCCATATTCATGACAAAAGAAACACTCAGTGTCTCCTGCAGGTCCAGCCTTTTGCTTGGGCGCAGGGTTTGGCTTAGGGATCGTATCCTTAGCCTTGTCCTTCTTCTTCTGCCAAGAAGTGCCCTTTTTCTTGAAACTAGGCTTGTTCTGCACAGCCATCACATGGCTATGCCCTGAACACTTCTTAATGTCACATTCTACTGTTTTCTGCATCCCACATAATTCATTAAGGCCCCTCTCCACCCCATGCATATGGTAGTTCGAAATGAAATGCCCATAGCTAGATGGAAGAGATGCCAAAATGAAATCAGTGGCCAACTCTTGGCCTAATGGAAAACCAAGCTTTTCCAAAGTCTGTCTGTAACCAACCATTTTGATCACATGGGGGCCTACAGATGCTCCTTCTGCTATCTTGCATTCCACAAAGGACTTAGCGACATTGTACCTCTCAGTCCTAGCCTGAGTCTGGAACATGTCCTTAAGCGCAACAATCTTATCGTATGCTTCCTGATCCTCAAACTGCTTTTGAAGATCAGGTTCCATGCATGCAAGCATAAGGCATCTAACCTCAAGAGATTCATCACATGCTTTCTTGTAGGCATTCTTAAGGGCAGCAGTTGCATTATCAGCAGGTTCATCCGGGATTGGGGTATCCAGAACAGTTTCCTTTTTCTCAGCCCTGAGAACAATTCTCAGGTTACGGACCCAGTCCGAATAGTTTGTTCCATTTATTTTATCCTTTTCAAGAATGAACGCAAAGCAAAAGGTGATGAATTGTTCGGTGCCATTGATCTACAACAAAAATATGCAAAATACTAAGCCATGTAACCATGAAAGAGTAAAACATATTAAACAATTTAATAGCATATACTCCCACTTAAATCAACATCCCTCCATTGATACTAAGTGATTCAAGATCCACAATTAACAAGTAGACTAGTGAGCTTTAGCATCACTTCCAGAAGACAAGGTAAATCGGTAAGCAACCTTTGCTAATCATATCGCATATGACTCTTGTTGTTGGGTGACATCTCTATGTCAAAACTAGGCGCCCAACCTTTATGCCCCAAGGTCCTTAACTGTTAAGATGACCTTGTTAAGCTCACCAACCCTTATGCATGTAGGTATCCAATAAAAACCCATCCAGCCAAGGAAAACCGTGGCACCCTAATTTCATAGACCCACCAACGATTGTACAGGGCATAGGATGGTGCAAGGTTTGGTTGGGAGGGCATGGTTTAACTTAAACTTTGTGAGGGATCGTTCTACTTCTATCATCTAAGCATGCATAGTAGTAAAACATATAAGAATATCATTCACATAGATGTGATACAGTATGGCCCGTTTTTCTCATGGTGATCTCCATCGCCATAGAACCTGTCCACCATGATGATCTCCATCTTCATGCTCTATGCGAGCCATCCTCGAAGTGATGAGTTCTCCAAGAACTAATACAAGCTATTACTCCTAACAGCTAGTAATCAAAATTACATGGTATTGGGATCATCACAAGTTGGCACGCAAGCCATTACAATAATTGACAACACATATGGCTCCAGCCGTGTTGCCCTACTCACGACACGCAGGTTATGAAAAATACATACATGCATCACATACATTTTTGGGCCATACTGATCACATACATCCTGCAAAAACAAGTTGTGCATAGAATCGCATTCTATCGGATCATGTGAAATCATAGCACCTATGAACCTTAACGTGATACGAAAGGGGGCTACGATTAAGGGGGGTCTAGGGGGTCTCCCCTAGGTTCAAGGCGCGCTTCTCAGATTCTGTGAAAAATGAGAGATCAAATCTATAGAATTTTCTTTAAGGATTTTGATCGGCAAATCAAATTTACCTTAAACCGACCATAGTTCCGATTCGACCAAACTCCTTTGATCATGGTACGTCGATTCAGATCTAATTCCCGATTCGATCAATCATATTGATCTTCGCGTGATTCAAAAGGATTTATGTGTCACTGTCTACCCCGATGGCGGAAACCGACCGGCAGGGGTAAGTCGTTCGACGACCTTAGAATCACGATCACAGAAAGTAAGATCATAGATCAATCCAGAACCACCGCCATACAAACGATCACATCATTCATATCAATCTACATATCACCATATGCAAACTTCCCGAACCTATGATGGAACAGCATTGGCTCTGATACCACTATAGGGTTACGGGTAGGCTACACTAGCGTAAAATCAATAATTTCTACCGCGCCAACCAGGAATATTGTGGTCATATATCACAGGATTACCACTAGATGCGCAGTTGCGGAACTCGATGAAGCACGTCGGGGCAGTGAAGATGTTCTACGTCTCCTCCTCGTCCTCGTCCCACGAGCATCTCCCTTTTGTGCGGCTCATCCAAGTGCTACAGATGCAGCACCTCCGAGGTATCCACACGTCCGGAGTGGAAGCTGTCACGCCTCGCAAGGTCTGCACGACGCAACACTGTGAAGAGGAGTGGCGGCTGGGTGGAATGCTCAACCCTATTCAGCTCGCCTCACCCTCTCTTATATAGGCATCCCAGGTGGGCTTCTACATCAGCAGCCTAAGCCTGGTCTAATTCGGATCCAATCCTTATTAGGCTTCCAGCCCCTAAAGTGTGTGACCCTATAGGTTCATACACGTGTAGACATGACACGAGTACACTTACGCCATCAATAGTTGGTAGCGGCCTCTAGCAAGACGTGCCAACTCCTAAACGCATATAAAGATCATTCGGACGAACCATCACAAGGTTGAGTACATGTCTTTCCCTTTGCCTCACGATATTTGGTCTAGCTCCAAGCTGACCTCTCTTTCTTGACACTGTGATTCGGAATCCCTTTACTAGGTTAACTCTTAACCATATGTAGCACGACCATGCATTTCTGGATCCGATCACTCGAGGAGCCCAGAGATATCTCTCTCAAGTAGAGAGGGGCAAATCCCATCTTGATTGACCGATGCCTTGCAGCATGTATCAGGACAAACCCGAAAGCTACCTTTATAACTACCCAGTTACGGAGTAGTGTTTGATAGCCTCAAAGTAGGTCGATCCACATCTCAAGTACATGCGATAATCTCAGGTCTAAGGACAAAACATACACGATGTGTAGAGAGAGCTGCAAGTATTATTGCTAGTCTCAAGTTGGGTCAGTCCAACCCCATGTTCATAACATGTGTGCACATCATTGGTTTGACATCTCCATGTCTATGACTTGCGAAACATAGTCATCAACCAATCGATGTGCTAGTCTAATATTCACGTGTGTCCTCACATGAACTCCGACTAGGGACAATTATTAGATAACCATACAATTAAAGAGTTTCACAAACAATTCACATAATTGCCAATCAATACAAGTTGCCTGGTATATGGATATTCAAGGAACATTATAATAACTCATGGATACACATGAAATACAATCATCTCTATGATTGTCTCTAGGGCATATTTCCTTCAAAAGTGACACAACTAAGAGGATATGCTTGACAACATATAAACCGAAATCTCATGCCCCTTACTTACAAAGACCGAACATCATGCTATTCAACTTTAGTCACGAGTAAGCTCTTGTCATTGTAAGTACATGTGTATCATAAAGAACCGCCAACGGGGTACCCCTTGCACATGATACGGGAGCTTTCCCATAATCAAAATGACAAGGCAAGCAGACAATGAGCATCTCAGCGATCTTTTTATTTGCTATTTGCATAGGTTTTTATTGAGGATGCTTCATAGAGTGCTCATTATGGTGACGCTGCAAGTTTCCACCATGATTAGGCATGGCTTAGGCTAGCGGCCCAGGCGTTTATCTAACACACATACAAACTCCATGATCTTACAAGTTCCACTTTTATTTCACACTGCTGGGATCCGTAAGCAAAAGAACATGATATCAACGAGGTACAAAGTACAAGTGCAATGTTGAAAGCCTTCCCCATGAAACATGGTTCTGCTAATTTCAACTTATAAAGCGCAAGCATGTACGCAACAAAGAAGGACCCAATGGTTCAAGTTTATTAGATGCAAAAAAAAGTAAAGTGTGCCATCAAGTTCGTGAGAGCTTTAATCACTAGTTTTCTCATAACAAGTTTAATTTGGAAGGTAAACAAAAGCATGAATATACTTGGAATAGCTTAAGCTAGTAGGTAGGTATGGTGGACTCTTTGGAATAACTTGGTTTACGGAGTTGGATGCATGAGTGGAACTCATACTTGGTTGTGGAGGCTAGCAAAAGACTGGGAGCGACAAACTAAGAGAGCAATAATGGCCATAATCATGCACAGCGACAAAACATCATTGATCAAAGCATAAAGTGATACTACAAGTTGAAAACTAAAGGATCATAAAGGCTATGGTGACTTGAGATAGTCATAACATGGTGTGAGCATGCGCCAAGTCAACCCATATAAAGCATCAAAGGAGAATACCACTATACTATGCTTTAATATGCTAAAACAACACATGATTCATCCAAGGCACATTAAGCAATCTCAATTGTTTATAACAATTCATTCTACAACAAAGAATACTAAGCATAAAGCCAAAAGAATATCAAGCATGGCATGACAAAGCATAGGCCACAGTCAAAAATGAGCTCTTTTTACCACATAAGTATGAACTTTCCTACTCTTTTCCAATCCAAACCAAACTATTTGCAAACCAATGTATGAAAGAGGGGGTCCAACCAATTTATTCAGAAAACTAAGCAAACAAAAGAAAACTAAAAACCAAAACAAAAACGAAAAAGAAGACGCTCCAAGAACAACACAACTGTGCATGAAACAATAAAAATGAAGCGTATGGAAGGAACCTGGAATTTTTATTGATGAAGAAGGGGATGCCTTGGGCATCCCCAAGCTTTGAAGATTGTACTTCTTGGATATTTCTTGGGGTGACATGCGTGGCATCCCCAAGCTTGAGCTTTAGTCCATCCTTCATCTCATTACTCATTCCTTCCATACACCTGAAATTTTTCCTTCATACAAAACTTCACACAATCTTTATTAGCAACATTAGTGCACTCAAGATAAATAAGTCTTAAAGTTCAGTTCTAACACCAAATAAACTTCCATTAGAACACTAGATACTGTAGCACTTCCCTCAAAAAGCTTAATTCCCCAAAAGAACTCAAAAGGAAACCAACAAGAAGCAAATGCAGAAAATGGCAGAAATCTGTCAAAACAGACCAACAGGTAAAGACGAATTTTTTCGAAGACCTTCTGTTGCTCAAATCACAAAGTGTTGAACTAATTAAATTATAAAACAACCTGGGGCATAAGAACAAAAATTCACGCCTCAAAAAGACGTTCAGAGATTTTACACGAATTTTTACGGTGAAGCATAGAAATCTGTTTTGGGACAGCAACTTTCCCAATCATTACTTCTCTCTCATTAGAGGTTACTCTTTGTACAAAAAGCAAATAAAAAGGATAAGGAGCGGTTATTACAGAGGTAATAACTTCCAAGACTCATCTAAAACTTTTTTATTATCTCCCAATAAGTACTTTTCTTTAACACCTTTAAGTCAGGCATAAGAAACAAGAAAGAATCAAGTGTTCTCAAATGAAGAAGCATTAAGACCAAATGTTGTTTTCATAGGAGAAGCAAAAGAAATATTCTCTCTCTTATTAGGGAAGTGTTCTATACCTTTCTTGAGTGGGAGTTGATATTTAATGGTGCCTTCTTTCATGTCAATAATGGCACCAACAGTTCTAAGAAAAGGTCTTCCCAAAGTAATAGGACAAGAAGCATTGTATTCAACATCCAAAACATAGAAATCAACGGGGACATAGGCATTGTTAACCATAATAAGAACATCATTAAGACTCCCCATGAGTTTGTTTTTAGCATTATCATCAAGTGGGACATTCAAATAACAATCTTCAAGTGGAGGCAAATCAAGCATATCATAAATCCTTCTAGGCATAATAGAAACACTACTATCAAGATCACATAAAGCTTTGAAATCGAAGTCATTCACTTTCATATTAATGATGGGTTCCAACCATCTTCTTGTTTTATAGGAATAGAAGCTTTATGTTTCATCTTTTCTTCTTTAATCTTCATGAGAGCATCAGTAATGTGTTTTGTAAAGGCCATGTTCATATCACTAGCATTAGGACTTTTAGCAAGCTTTTGTAGGAACTTAATAACTTCAGAGATATTGCAACCATCAAGATCAAAATCATAATTATCATTTAAAGTAGTAGAACTATTACTAGCCTCAATACTAGTGTTGGTAATAGTAGAAACACTAATGTTTCTAGCAATTTCATCTTCTCTTTCCCACTTAGCATGTAATTCAGCTAATAGTCTAACATTTTCATCAATTCTTACTTGTATGGCATTAGTAGCTGCAAAGGGATTATCATTAATTTCAGGTTTAGCAGCCATTTTATTAATCAATGAAGATTGAGCTTCAGACAAAGATGATATATTCCTCTCAGCATTAGAAAGTTTCAATTGTAAACTAGGAATTTCCCTATTTAGACTCTCAAGTTGATGGCTAATGTTTTTCAAAATGGTAGATTGTTCCTCCATAGTTTTAGTAAATAGTTTATTTTACTCATATTGCATTTGCATGAAGTTTTTAGTGGCTCTTTCAACGTCTAAAATTCTTCCTTTTCTAGGTAATCCAGGTTTACCATTATAGCCATAAGTATTATTAGGAGGGTAGGGCCTATAATTGTTATTACCATAAGCATTGTTGCCAAAATTATTATTTCTTATGAAGTTCACATCAACTTGCTCTTCTTGAGCAACCAAAGAGGCTAAAGGAACATTATTTGGATCAATATGGGCTTTCCCATTAACAAGCATAGACATAATAATATCAATTTTATCACTCAAGGAGGAAGTTTCCTCAACAGAATTTACCTTCCTACCTTGTGGAGCTCTCTCAGTATGCCATTCAGAATAATTAACCATCACATTGTCCAGAAGTTTTGTTGCAGCCCCCAAAGTGATGGTCATAAAGGTACTTCCAGCAGCAGAATCCAATAGGTTCCTTGAAGAATAGTTCAATCCTTGTGAAGATGTCCTTGACTCCCCGGCAACGGCGCCAGAAAAATGCTTGATGGCTCAGTGTCGGTGCCAGAAAAATGCTGGTGCGATGTTGATGTAGAGCTCGTTGGGAACCCCAAGAGGAAGGTATGATGAGCACAACAGCAAGTTTCCCTCAGTTATGAAACCAAGGTTTAATCGAACCAGTAGGAGTAAGGAAACAGCCCAAAAGTGTTGCTAGCTGAGCCTTGGCAGGGCGCACTACCGGTGCTAGTAGCAACATGGAGACCTGCACAACACAACCACGGAACTTTGTCCCCAACTTGCGATGAGGTTGTCAATCTCACCGTGTTTTGCGGAAAACAAAGGATTAAACGTATCGAATGGAAGGAAGGAATAGTTTGCAGAAAGTAAACACAAAACAGTAAAAGATTGTAGATTATATGTAAAAGACAAGGACCGGGATCCATAGTTCACTACAGGTGGCTCTCCTTAGATAGATAACATGCTGGGTGAACAAATTACAGCGGGGCAATTGACAAACATCGAGAAAGCAATACATGCATATACTAATCATCTTGACTCCTTTGGAACTTGATTGGGAATTACAACATTATACATAGACCGCCATCCAACTACATCTATGACTAATAATCCACCTTCAGGTTATCATCCGAACCCCTCCAAAGATTAAGTTGCAAGCAACAGTTATCGCTTCTAATTGTGTGTAAAGTAAACAATATGATTGTTCTATGAACAAAGGATTGTTGTTTTGTCCCTAGTAGCAACAACATCTAGTACCTTAGAGATTTCATCACTTCCCCAGATTACGTGAGGCATGAACCCACTATCGAGCATAAATACTAACTCTTGGAGTTGCTAGCATCTACTTGGCCAAGATAGCTACTAACGGAAAGCATGCAAGATCACAAATAACAAAGACATGATAGAATCAATAATCAATCTGAAATAGCATCTCAATATCCATCGGATCCCGCAACACAACATGCGAATTACAAATAGATGATCTTGATCATGAACTGAGCTCACAAGATCTAAACATGAAAGCACAAAGGAGGAGAACCAGCCATCTAGCTACTACATGGATCCGTAGTCAAGGATGAACTACTCACGCATCACACGAGGCTTGCATGGTGATGAAGAAGGCCTCAGGGTGAATTCCCTCTCCGGAGGTGCCGAAGAGCTTCAGATCCCTCCCGATCTAGGGATGGAGATGACGGCATCTACAGACTCTTTCGTGGATTTTTGATCGGGTACTTAGGGTTTTCGTCCCGAGGGCATCTTATAGTCGGAAGGGGAGGCTGAGGGGGTGTCTGGGCTGGCCACACCACCCCCTGGCGTGGGCCAAGCCTAGCCACGTGGCCAGGTGGTGTGGCCGCCCTCTAGCCCCTCTCCGTCTCGTATTCTGGCATCTGATGACTTCCGGAAAAATAGGCACTTTGGCTTTTGTCCCGTCCAATTCCGAGAATATTCATTTTCTGACTTTCCTGGAACCAAAAACAGCAGAAAATAGGCAGCTGGCTTTGTGGTTCTTGTTAATAGGTTAGTCCAAGAAATCATATGAAAAGTACTCCAAAGTGTGGACAAAACACAAGAAAGTGGATAAAACTAAGCATGGAACATCAAAAATTATAGATACATTTGCAATGTATCAGGTATCACCATAATCAATACCATGTTGCTGGGTGAATCCACGAGCAATGAGATGAGCCTTGTGCTTTTCAATAGATCCATCTGGATGGTGCTTGGTCTTGAAGACCCACTTGATGCCCACTACATTGGTGCCAGGCGGCCGAGGAACCAGAGTCCAGGTCTGTGACCGAGAAAGAATAGAAAACTCGTCAGACATAGCGGCACGCCACTCCGGTTGTTGGAGCGCATCCTAGTGAGAAACCGGTGCCGCAAAGAGAGCACGTCGGTGCGGATCATACCGCACCGTCCCGTCAGTGTATGTCTTCTCACGACGAGTATTGTCACGGTGTCGCGTGACCATGCCATGGCTAGGAGACGGAGTCGACGCAGTAGGAGTAGGCGACGTCGACTCGATGCTCGGATCGCTTGGAGAAGCCAAAGCCAGGACAGTCGACCTAGCCGGGGATGGTGACAAGGGGCCAGGTGTCACGTCGGGCTGCTTGGGTGCGAGCGGGTCGCACACGTCGGGCGCACCCATGTCAAGCGCATGAGGAGGCCCACCAACAGGCATGTGCACGCCTAGGCGAGGCCGCTGGTCATCGATCGCTGCATCATCATGTACACGCAAAAAAGTAGCTGGAGAGGATAGGTTAGTGGACAAATAGGATAAGTCATATTGACGCACATGATCACTCATAGCCGGTTCGGATTCAGGAAAAGTTATGGCCTGTCGAACAGCAGGGATATCGAGTGTAACCCCTGGAGTGGCATATGGAGAAATAGACTCGTCGAACATAACATCGTGGGACATATATATACGACCCGTAGACCGATCGAGACATTTGTAGCCCTTGTGCATAGGACTATAGCCTACGAAAACACACATCTTAGAGCGAAACTCAAGTTTGTGAGCATTGTACTTGCGGAGACTAGGCCAGCAAGCATAGCCGAAGGTACGGAGGAACTCATAGTTCAGCTGGATTTGGAGAAGGCAAAAAATAGGTGCTTCTTTGTAAAGAACCGGAGTAGGCATACGGTTAATGAGATAACACGCAGTTAGAAAAGCTTTCTCCCAAAAATGCAAAGAAAGAGACAAATTAGCAAGCAATACAAGACCAGTTTCAACCAAATGACGGTGCTTGTGTTCAGCGACTCCATTTTGCTGGGAAGTATGAGGACACGACACACGATGAGAGACACCGGTGCGCTGGAAATACTGATGGAGCCGGTGGTATTCGCCGCCCCAATACGACTAGATGAATTTAATTTTAGTGTTTAAAAGAAGCTTAGCATGGGCTTGAAACGCATAAAACACATGCTCAACATCACACTTATGTTTAAGGAGGTAAATCCAGCAAAAACGAGAGTAGTCATCAATAAAACTAACATACTATTTAAAACCACCGAAAGAGGCAAGAGTAGGGCCCCAAACATCAGAATGAACAAGCTCAAGAGGCGCAGTGGTAACACGACGAGACAAATTAGATGACAATTGATGACTCTTGGCACGCTGATATGCTTCACAAATTAAAGTAATATCAACTGGGACACAGGATAAATCATGGTTCTTAACAATAGTTTGCACTACATTATTGCTAGGATGACCTAGACGTTGGTGCCACTGAAATGATGTAGTCTTGGCACTAGATAAAGCATAGGAAGATGACGCGATGCATTACTAAAAGGAATATGGAAGATTCCTCCATGGCTCCTACCATGAAGCAGAATTCTCTGGGTCTTGTCCTTAACACAGAAAAAATGACAGTGAAACTCAATAAAGAAGTCATTATCACAAACAACGTGATAAACTAAAAGGAGATGCTGGATGATGTGCTGGACGTGGAGAATAGTATTCAGTTTTAATTGTGAACCAGCTAAAGATGAATGGCCAATATACGCAATAGACAAACCAGCATCATTGGCCACTTGAACCTGGTTCGTCCCGCCATACCGCTCGTGCATGTTAAGACAATGAAGTTCATTTGTCAGATGATCTGTGGCCCTGGCGTCCATGATCGAGGAAGAAGGAACATGGGAGCTCGTTGGCGCGGAGTTCCCGGAGCGGTACTGGTTGTTGGCGCGAATGAATTCGGGATTGAAGCGATTCCGACACTCAGATGCGATTTGCCCCCAATAGCCACAGATCTGGCACTAAGGATGCTGGTTGCATGGTTAGGCAACACGCCTCCATCTCTTCTATTTATATACTTGGTAGGTTACAAATACAGGCACGCATACGTTTACAAATATAATACGTACGCGGTGTGGTGACCGATTGTTAACACGACACTAATATCTCCCAAGTGCAGGTGATACATCGTAGTACCTTTTAATAAGAAAAGGTTGTCGAACCCACATGAGCCGAAGGTATTGGTTAGTAAATCTGACAAGTAAAACATGTAGGGGTTCGTAGCATGGAAAACAAAAATTTTCTATCGCATACAAACAAACAAGCCAAGATCTATCTACTAGATTGCAGCAACGAGTCGATGGAATAACTCACCCTCGAAGATTCCAAAGTGTTTAACGAGAGCAGATTCTCGTGGGTGATGTAGTCGTACTCTTTCCGATCTCAAGATCGCGTAGACGATCCTTCCGGCGCCACGTTCCGGCAGCGCTCCCGTAGTCGGTCACACGTTCGGTACTCGACGAAGACCTTCCTCTCCCTTGTTCCAAAGCAGGCATGAGGTTGTAGCACTCTCTCATGATTCCGGACAACGGGCGTGGTACCGAAGTAGAGGAAATCCGAGGCTTCGCCTTAAGCCGGTGCGAGTATGGTGGAGCTTATGAGAGAGGCTATTAGTGGTCTAGTAATTAGACACACCAATTAGAAGGCTCTAAACCAATTAGAAGGCTCTAAACCGAAATAGCTCTAAACCAATTAGAAGGCTCTAAACCGAAATAGCTCTAAACCGGGGTTTAGGTCTAGGGTTTAGTTTAGAGGATAGGAACTAGTGTGTGTTAGGAGGGAGCCCTGCCCCTCCTTATATAGGTGGGAGGGGCTGGCCGCGCCATGGGGAGGGAGTGGAGTCCCTCCCCAACTCGGCTTGGAGGTGGCCGCCGGTTGGAGGAGGTCTCCCTCCCCAACTCGGTTTCATACTCCTCCTCTTTTCCTCTTTCCAAAAATTGTCGTTTGACTTTCAAACTAGCCGTTTGACTTTTCAAACTAGGATTTGAATAAATCCTTTATTTCGGACAGCGAATACACTTAGTATATGATGCAATCATTCCAACATGCAATGACACATTCATGTACCCCTTCCCCTCCGGAGTGCCGGACATTCCGGAACATTCTAGAACATTCCATGAAAACACGGAACCATTCCCCAACTCCGAAATGGGACTTTCCTTATATGAATCTTATTCTCCGGACCATTCGGATCTCCTCGTGATATCCGGATCCCATCCGAGACTCAACAACATTCGGTCTCTTTCTCATAATACCATAACTACTCAAACAACGTCAATCCTTAAGTGTGTCTCCCTACGGTTCGTGAATTATGCGGACATGATCGAGACACTTCTCCTAACAATAACCAATAGAGGAATCTGGAAATTCATATGGCTCCACATATTTCTACGATTACTTTCGATCGAATGAACCACTTACATACGATACCAATTTCCCTTTGTCTCACGATATGTTACTTATCCGAGGTTATGATCGTCGGTATCTCTCATACCTAGTTCAACCTCGTTCGATAAGTACTCTTTTCTCGCTCCGTGATATGTGATCCCTTGTGAGCCAGTCACATGCTTGCAAGCTAATTGGATGACATTTCACCGAGAGGGCCCAGTATATCTATCCGTCATGTGGATGGACAAATCCCTCTTGATCCATGTGTCTCAACCAATACTTTCCAAACACTCAATGCCACCTTTATAACCACCCTGTTACGGTGTGGTGTTTGATGACATCAAAGCATCCATCCGGTAAAGGTGATATGCATGATCTCATGGTCAAGGAATCAGGTTACTATGTATCGTAAAGCATATAGCAATTGAACTATTGAAATGACTTGATCTTTATGCTATGCTTATCTATAGGAGTATGTCCATCACATCATTCTCCTAATGATATGACCATTGTTAATAACATCTCTATGTTCATGATCAGGAAACCATGATCATATATTAACCAACAAGCTAGTTTAACAAGAGGCTTTACTAGGGACTCTTTTATGTTTACAAATCACACAAGTATTAATGTTTCCTGTTAATACAATTATAGCATGGTATGTAAACATTTATCATAAATATGAAGATATGATAATAACCACTTTATTATTGCCTCTTGGGCATATCTCCAGTCTCCCACTTGCACTAGAGTCAATAATCTAGTTTCAAACCTTTGTGTATTCAACACCTATGGCTTTCCTGTTGTATGTACACGATTGCTAGTGGTCAACGATCTCCGGATCCGACACTTCCAGTCCGTGTAATTGCATATCTTTGCCTCTCGCATCACTCATTCTCTAATGAGATGGCTTTGTATAATTTGGTCTTTCGGTGTGACCTTTAGTTCTTTGGGGTTAAAACATGTTGATAATATTGTCGCACAATATATCTTCATAGTATTATCCCACTGTGAACTACACCTAGTTTGATAACAAACTACTTGACAAAAATGCCCTCTTTGCTGCTATAATAGCAGTCATATACTTAGCCTTTTTGTTGTAGTATCTGTCACAATGTCTTAACTTTGGAGCTCATCCAAATCCATTATGGAACTTACTTTCCATTATATTGTGCCACCCTTAGTTTAGATTGAGATAAAACTTAATTTGTACTGTGACAAAACTAGTATCAATGTAGTACTTTTACAATGAACTAACCATCTATTTCACTTCTACAAATAATATACTCTTAGTTCTTCCAAAAGATCATAAGAATATCCTTACTATCGTCCAATGATCATCTTATGAATCATTCTGTATATGCTCATAACATTTAGAGCATAGGACATATCTGGATTTGTACATACCACAAAGTATGATTGATATAAACACTCTTTGTGATTTCATACATCAAGTATCAATCTATATTTGAATCTTTGTTTCACTTACCAAATGTCAATACATTTGAATATATCATCAACATTGAACTCATTCAATCCTTTCTGTGCGACAAGAACCTTTTCTTGTAGTTTCTATATTGAACTCATTCAATATCTCGTCTATGTACTTCCGCACAACCATATTAGCGTCTATTGATGCCAAATATTTGGGTTTTGCCTAAGTCTTTCATCGGGATGAAATTCTTAATATGTGTTAATAAAAGATACATCATTTCCAATCAACAATATGTCCTCCACATAATGTATTAGAAATATGTTTTAGCGCTCCACTTAATTTCTTGCAAATGCAAGCATCTTCATTGTCTGATGAAATTAAACTCTTTTAACAGTTTCATCATAGTGAAGATTCCAACTCCGCTATGCTTACTTCAACCATTGAAGTTTGCATATGCATTTAGCATCCTTTGAATTAACAAAACCCTTTGGACCGTGTCATGCACACGTCCTAGGTAACCATTCTATTAGAAGAACTTGTTTTGTGTATTCTACTACAAAATTATATGTAGTGGTTGCTACATTAATCCGTCTAGACTAAATATCGCTATGAAAGATCAGATCTTGTCATAGTCAACTTTGAACACTGTTGTGAATTCTTTCCCAACATGTCGACTATTTCATAGATGTCAAACATCCATGTCTACTTCTTTATAGATCCAAACACAACTGTAAGGTCTTACACCTTTCTCGAGGGTCCTTCAAGTTCAAAACTTGATTTCGTGTATGGAACTATCACGGATTTTATGGCTTCAAGCCATTAGACGGAGTCAAGGCCCATCATTGCTTCTTTGCATGTAGTAGGTTCATTATTCTCAAATAATGATTCAACCCTCAAATCTTGGTATTTGATTGTTCATCCGACCTACTTGTTTCAATAGGAACTTGGATCTCCGTGACCACAACCTTTGAGGTACGTGAGCCATGAGTTTTGCTGCCTCCTAACACTTTTCTTCCGCTACTAACTCGCACATATAGCTAAGGTTCCTTTAACCTTATCAAAGTTCTATTGTCCTCCCACTTAACTTTTCACGAAAATTCCTTCTCAAAGAAACTTGACGTTCTAAGCGACAAACACTTTTGTCTCCGTGTTTATGGAGGAATACTTAACATTTATACAAAGACAGGTTTATCCGACTTTGGTTGCACACATCTTTCTTATGCATAGCATACCAATGTTTTAAGAAAGGACTACTTGGGTTTTATCCCAAACCATAACTTTATATGGTGTCATTTCAGCGGATTATGATGGAGCTCTTTTTTGGAAAAGCGGTAATCTCCAAAGCTTTTAATCTTTAAAATATAATGGCAGTTCTATGAATTACACCTTTGATCTTACCATGTCAAACAAGGTTTTAATTACATATCTCGAACGCCCATACTCTTATGGTGTTTCGGAAATGCAAATCCACGTAACGATTCCTTAAATCTTAGGTATTATGCTAAACTTGTAATTCAAATATCTTCCTTTATGATCTTATCATAAACTATTCATATTCTTGTTACAATGATTTTGCACTTCATCTTGAAAGTCTTTTGAACTTTTCAAATATTTCATACTTCATCCTTATTAAGTAAATATTCATATATTCACTCAAATTTTCGAGAAAGCATATGAAGTTGAAATCCATCGCTCTTGACTACACATAATGGAGTTCTTACAACAATATGCACAAGTTCCAATAAGCTAGTCTTCGCTCCTTTTGGCCTATGAACGAAGTTTTAATTATCTCTAGGAAAGTTCCACAAACGTCATTTGATCAAAATCAAAAGACTCCAAAATTCCATCCACATGGAGTTTCTTCATGTTTTCTTTCCAATATAATTTAAACGGCGATGTCACTTCCTAAGTGATCTTTCAATCAATTTGTCTTTCGACAATTTTAGCACTAGTTTTATGGATGTGATTTCTCCAACGAGATTTGTGAATCATCCATCTTTTATGGATTACGGCAATTATTCGAACAACCCTTTTGTTCTCATAATACCTGATAAAACAAATCTTGAAGGCAAGCGTTGATGTTTAACGAGCAACAAAATAACCCTTTATTTGTTCTCGACGAACATCATCACCTATTCTTTTGCTAGTTACTTAGGCCATTGTAGTTCATGAATTGTGTTGTTTCGTATGACGATTCACACCAACAAATTCAGTATCAAATGCTTAAGAACCACATTGTTTAATAAGCAAAGAATATAGCCATAACACATATATCATCTATATACTTAAACTGAACAATTCTAGTCTTTTCTTTTCTGCCATATACTTATGAGATTCTCTTTCAGTATTTCCTTTTCTGTTTGAAAGAACCTATCAACATCAATAGTGGAGTCATACTTATGACACATAGTCCAAAGCGTGTATAGTTAAATACCAATGTCTTTGAACTTGCACTTTGAAGTAGATCACCATTATCAAATATTTGGTGTTCTTTCAAATTCCTTTCTTTAGTAATCTCTTGGTGTAGTAAACATTTTACCTACATCAAATATTCACCCTCATCATGGACTTATCCATGATCTAGCTACCTTTAGCTTGTAACGGTGAATCGCGAGTATAATGTTGCTCTCCAAAACCTTTTGGAAGATTAGGACAACTAGTGTCTCCAACCTTTTGCAAATTCTCATCCAAATATGAGAACATGAACTTTGCCATATTATACTTTATCATGTTGCAACAAAACTTTGTTTCAGATATCACAATATCTTCCACACATCATGGTTTCAAACAACTCTTTCAGATCCTAGATAACCTTGATATTAAGAGAATCTTTTGAATATCAAGAATCATGGAGACAAACATGATACTCAAACACTAACACTTGGAATTGTCACTCTTGTTTTAATACTAATTATTAAACTTTATGGAGTAAACCGAACTTACTGAAAGTTAGAAATAGGAATTTTAAACTTTAGATTAACACTTCAAAACAATACGATACCAGTTAGAAAGTAACTAACCAGAATTCTATAGTTCTATCATCTCTATTAAAACTAAGCGCCAAGGTGGTAACGGATGCCAATGACTACAATAACTATGCAAATTCACTTTGATTTTAGTTTATGATAAATTGAGTTCTAATTAATAATTAAATTAATCTAGGTGAACTCCCACTTAAAACAACATCCCTCACATTGTTTTAGTGATCACATGAACCAAATCCACCACATCAAAACCGATCATCACGAGTTGATATAGTTTCTATGGCGAAAAATCAACATGTTCATCATATCTTCTATATGACTCATTCTCTACCTTTCGGTAATTCTTTTTCCTGAGGCCATTTCTTTACATTCTAGGCTCGTCAAGATCAAACCTTATCTACCGCATAAGCAAATCTGGCTTGCTTACGTTGTATTCACCGCGGAATCAAAGACACCCGATCATCACGTGGTGCTTGAGCAAGCTTTGGCAACGGTGCATACTAAGGGTGAACACTTTAGAACTTGAAATTTATGTGCATGAGGATCATCTTATAATGCTACCGTCGTCTACTAAGCAATACAAGATGCATAAAGGATTAACATCACAGCAATTCATAATATGTGATATGATATGGCCTTTCTTCTTTGTGCTTCGATCTCCATCTTCAAGCGAACATGATCTCCATCATCACCGCATAGCATCAAGGTCAATGACGCTTCTTCATGGTTGTCGCCCACCAGCTTCAACTATTACAACTACTTTGAATAGACACGCGGTCTTAACAGAAATTAAAGACAACCATATGGCTCCTGCCGTTGCCAACTTACAATAAGGAACATTGCATACATCAAATATAATCACAATCATGGCCATATCACATCACGCACACCCTGCAAAACAAAGTTAGACGCCTCTACTTTCTTTGCATATTTTACGTGGTTTGGGGCTTTCAATAAGTGTCGTTCTAACTTACGAACAAGAACCACAACATTGATACTAGCATTGTTGATCACCCGTTGTAAATTGGATCTTTACTATGCTAGGAGAAACAGGCACCCATAAAGCCACTTATGCAATACAAGTTGCATGTCAAGCGTGGAGCAAGTCTCATGAACGATGTCATGTAAGGTTAGCCGGGCTTCATCCCAACATACCGCAAGATGCAAAGTACACAAAAGCAATCTACAATAAAAGCATCAATGCCCAATGACCATTGTGTTCTACTCGTCTGTGAGATCTACATATAGACACGGCTCGATACCACTTAGGGGTTCGTAGCATGGAAAACAAAAATTTTCTATCGCATACAAACAAACAAGCCAAGATCTATCTACTAGATTGCAGCAACGAGTCGATGGAATAACTCACCCTCGAAGATTCCAAAGTGTTTAACGAGAGCAGATTCTTGTGGGTGATGTAGTCGTACTCTTTCCGATCTCAAGATCGCGTAGACGATCCTTCCGGCGCCGCGTTCGGGCAGCGCTCCCGCAGTCGGTCACACGTTAAATTTTCGGCGAAGACCTTCCTCTCCCTTGTTCCAGCAGCGGAGGTTGTAGCACTCTCTCCTCGCGATTCCCCGGCTGACAACGGCGTGGTACCTAAGTAGAGGGAAATCATGAGCCGCCTAAGCCGGTGCAGTATGGTGGAGCTTATGAGAGGCTATTAGTGGTCTAGTAATTAGACACACCAATTAGACGGCTCTAAACCGAAATAGCTCTAAACCAATTAGAAGGCCCTAAACCGAAATAGCTCTAAACCGGGGTTTAGGTCTAGGGTTTAGTTTCGAGGATAGGAACTAGTGTGGGTTAGAGGGAGCCCTGCCTCCTTATATAGGTGGGAGGGGCTGGCGCCATGGGGAGGAGTGGAGTCCCTCCCCAACTCGGCTTGGAGGTGGTCAGCCGTTGGAGGAGGTCTCCCTCCCAACTCGGTTTCATACTCCTCCTCTTTCCTCTTTCCAAAAATTGCCGTTTGACTTTCAAACTAGCCGCTTGACTTTTCAAACTAGGATTTGAATAAATCCTTTATTTGGACAGCTAATACACTTAGTATATGATGCAATCATTCCAACATGCAATGACACATTCATGTACCCCTTCCTCCGAGTGCCGACATTCCGAACATTCTAGAACATTCATGAAAACACGGAACCATTCCCCAACTCCGAAATGGGACTTTCCTTATATGAATCTTATTCTCCGGACCATTCCGGATCTCCTCGTGATATCCCGGATCCCATCCGAGACTCCAACAACATTCGGTCTCTTTCTCATAATACCATAACTACTCAAACAACGTCAATCCTTAAGTGTGTCTCCCTACGGTTCGTGAATTATGCGGACATGATCGAGACACTTCTCCAACAATAACCAATAGAGGAATCTGGAAATTCATATGGCTCCCATATTTCTCGATTACTTTGCGATCGAATGAACCACTTACATACGATACCAATTTCCCTTTGTCTCACGATATGTTACTTATCCGAGGTTATGATCGTCGGTATCTCTGCATACCTAGTTCAACCTCGTTACTGATAAGTACTCTTTTCTCGTTCCCGTGATATGTGATCCCTTGTGAGCCAGTCACATGCTTGCAAGCTAATTGGATGACATTTCACTGAGAGGGCCCAGAGTATATCTATCCGTCATGTGGATGGACAAATCCCACTCTTGATCCATGTGTCTCAACCAATACTTTCCAAACACTCAATGCCACCTTTATAACCACCCTATTACGGTGTGGTGTTTGATGACATCAAAGCATCCATCCGGTAAAGGTGATATGCATGATCTCATGGTCGAAGGAATCAGGTTACTATGTATCAAAAAGCATATAGCAATTGAACTATTGAAATGACTTGATCTTTATGATATGCTTATCTATAGGAGTATGTCCATCACATCATTCTCCTAATGATATGACCCTGTTGTTAATAACATCTCTATGTTCATGATCAGGAAACCATGATCATATATTAACCAACAAGCTAGTTTAACAAGAGGCTTTACTAGGGACTCTTTTATGTTTACAAATCACACAAGTATTAATGTTTCCTGTTAATACAATTATAGCATGGTATGTAAACATTTATCATAAATATGAAGATATGATAATAACCACTTTATTATTGCCTCTTGGGCATATCTCCAACAAAACAATGAAAGATGCAAAGTTTTATTATTTTGGGGTTTATAGTTTGCAGAAAATTAAATTATTATAAAATAAAATACAAGTAAAGTAAATGCTCTTTTAAGAGAAATCCCAATCCTCTGTGCAGTAGGAGGACAAGTTTAAATTTGTTTCTTATATATGATAAACGTTCCTGAGGGCGGCATAGATTTACTTAGCATAGAGATTTCTACAACAGCATGTAAGTATCTTGTCAAGTTTTATTCTCTTTGGACCAGCATGTAAGTATCTTGTCAAGTTTTATTCTCTTTCACAACAATCAAAGACAAGCTTGTAAGGACCAAAATAAGGTCAAGGGTTTCCAATGAAACCCTAGAGCAAGGGTCCCTCAAGTGAATGAGGGGGAACGAAGATCTCTCTTGGTGAAGTTGTAGATCGAGGCCTCCTCCTCCGATTCCCCAAAGATCAGCGACTTTGGGTGGTTGGATGAAGAGATCTTGGAGTTTTGGTGGATCTAATGGTGATACTTTTCTTTTCTGGAATGAGCAGCTTGAGGTAGAAGATGAGGTCCCCTATTTATAGCCTCCACAGCTACTGACCGTTGGAGACCTTCCACACCGGAGACTCTGGCCTTGCAGACCGGAGACTCTGGCCCATCTCTGGTCCTTCTCCGGACCACCATACTGTATGACCTGGGCCATGTCTTGTCACTCACTTCGTAGACTTTGGCAGGAACTCCAGACCAGGGACACCGGAGACTCCAGTGTTTTCGCACCAGAAATTCCGGCCCGAGATGCCACATCGGATATTCCGACCAACATCCGATCTGTCTCCGGAGATCCACACAGAATGGTTCTAGGCAGCCACTTGAGTCTACTTCGGGGACTTTCAGGGAAACTCTGGACCACACCGGAGACTCTAGTGTCTGCACACCGAAGACTCCGGTCTGGATTCTTCAGGAATCATCAGATTTATCTACGGAATTTCCCACAATGTTAGGGCCTTTTCTCTTTTCATTAGATTGACCTGTAGACATTAACACAAAGCAAAAATGAATCTTATGTTGTTAACGAACACCAAAACATATTAGGACAGTAAATGTCCTTTCAATCTCCCATTTTTTGTGTTTGATGACAACAAGAAGTTTTGCATGAAAATTTTAAACAACCTAGCTAAGCTCCTCCTGACGATGTGCAGCAAGATATAAATGTAATACAAATTTACGTCAGGGACATAGGAAGTAAAGGCCTATATATCACATAGAGTTTCACCTAAGCCTTTACCTTTACCATTAGAATAATAACCAGGCATAACAAATCCATATGTAATGGATAGTCTCACACAAGAACCAAATAAAGCAAATGCAAATGTTCGAAATATAAGATACACGGGCATAAGCAAATAAGAAGTAGCCTATGCTACTGCACATCCCATGCAAAAACCCCGGAAGATTATAATAGACAACTTCTCCCCATTTGGCATCAAAACATCGAAAAGGGAAAAGTTCAAGATAATGCCCCAAAAGAATCAGTCAGAGTCCTCATCGTCGTCATCATCGTCATCCTCATCCTCATCATAGTCGTCATCATCAACAGTAGCCTATGGGCCTTTGCCATGACGGCGAGAGGAGGAAGTGCCCTATGGTGCAAAACCAGAAGTGACCTCTGAGAATGTCTGCCAATCAACCAAGCTAGCATTCATAGCATTCCAAGCACCAAAGGAGAGTGTGTGGTATGACTCTGCAGATGGTTCAGCCCATGCTCATCGTTTTATTCAGACTCCCTTTCCTCTTCTTCTTCTCCTTGAGCCTTGATTTCCTTGAGGAGCTTCTCAATTCTGCAGTTGCTCCTATAGGAGTCATGATGACCCTTGCGGATGTCCATATTCATGCAACACAAAGTATTCTCCCAGAAATATGCCTTCTTGACTTTCTCCTGAACAAACTCACGTGTGACAGGAGCCATAGGAGCATTGGAGGCATTCTTCCTCCTAGAGCCCCTAGGAGGAGAGCACGTTCAGCCTTAGAGATCTCATCATCCTCACTCTCAAACGGCTGCCTAGGAGCTGGATCCATCTTCCCTTTCTTTTGGAGACACACCAGGGCATGCTCCGTAAGATTGGGAGGAAGGGCAAGTGGTGAACCATGGGCTTGAGTATTGATAAGCCTCATCACTAGAGCAGCATATGGGGGAGACTTCTTGAAGAGAATAGCATGGTGCATCTCCTCAAAGATGAAATCCATAATGTCAATAGCATATCCTTCAGCATCAAGGCCAGCATAGTATACCTTGTGAGAATGGTGTAGCAAGTTGACAAGGCCACACCTGATAGCATCATCATTGCCAGCACTAGGGGAAATGTTATGGTGAAATATCGTCAATAGCAAGTTGTAGAGAGGCTTGAGGCCCTTGGCCTCACCGACGACTGCCTTTTTGCCATAGAGGGGTGCCAACTTGGTCTTGCTCTCGCCAAGAGCGGCATCACGCATCCGGTGCCCAACATGAACAGATACACCCTGAAAAGTCTCATTGATGGCCCTGACAAAGTCAAAGAAGTTAGCAGTGCAACGGACATTGCTAGTCATCCAAGTCATGGTCCTTGCCTGATCAGTCTCAAACACAACAGTTGCATAGAATTGTTGGACAAGAGTAATGCTGTAATTTTCTTGGAGCTCTATGAGCCTATGTAGCCCAAGCTTCTCAGTAATCCATAGAGCATCTTGAAAGTAGTTGTTGGCACACATGTATTCGAGATCCATATACCTTTGAGGGAAAACACGAGACTTGGTGAGCTTTCTATACATATCATCCATGAACACTTTCTGCTCCTTCCTCCAATAACAAGGATCATCACTGGTCATAGGCAGCTCATAGAAGTTTGTCTTGCGCAGGTCACATAACTCTTTCTTAGTCATGTGGGCAAGGGATTGCGAATTGTCATACTTAGCCCTCTTGGCACGGTTTTCCTCCTCTAAGAGCTCTTGCCTTTTTCTCATATATTCAGCATCTCTGAGATACTGAATGTGGTTGGATGGCGGGATCACATACTTACCAGCTTCCTCATCAAACCGAGGATCCCCCTCTTGGACTTGGCCTTGGTGCGATCACGACGAGAACCAAAGCCACCTGTGAACATAGAGTGAGGGGGATAGCATGGAGGTGACCACATATGTCCTAGAGAAACACACAAGACCCTCACAACTTTGTCAGATGTGCTAGAGGCAATCAACACCAGAGTCTCCAGTGTGCAACACCGGAATCTCCGGCCTAGACCGGAGTCTCAGGTCAGATGGACCGGAGTCTCTGGACTAACCAACCGGAATCTCTGGTCTGGAGATTTTAGGTTGCACAAGGAGACTACGGGTAGGGTTGATTCTAGCAGATCAGGCAATGAAATGAGGCTAATGTGATAGAGTGCACGCACGCATGTGGTTCCAATGGGCAAAATCAATACAAAACTCAAAGAAAACAAAGGGGATGAACCCTAGGTTCATGGTGAGAAAAGGTACCCGATCTATCCATTGGGGTGATTCCACCGGTGGGGAACATCCCAACGGTGGAGAGAGTGGAGTTGGTCAGGGGCACGACGCATCCCGGCGGTAAAACAGCCTCCAGGTGGCGGTTTTGGAGGAGGAGGCGGCGGGTGTGAAGGTGGGAGTCGAGGGTGGAATATAGAGTCCTGAGTGACTCTTTCACCCCAACCCCCTTTAGTCACTGCCTGAAACCGTCCCAGACCGGAGACTCTGGTCCGACAGACTAGAGACTCCAGATTGACACGAGACTCTAGTGTTTGCACACCAGATCTCCGGCCCTCTTCGACCAAAAACAGCCAGATACAAGTTTGGGGACATATATGAGATGGAATGTGTTTAGGGAAGAGTATAAGGCCTGGGTTTAGATTCCAAACTATGAAGAACCAAATAGGCAATGAAATCAAAATTGAATGACAAGTGAAACTCCAAATTAAATAGAACCCTACATAATGAAGGGGCAGTGGCCGAGGCCACCATGTAAGAGTGTGAGGCATGAAACCGCGAAGAATTATCCTTGGGTTCATAACCTCTAGTCATCAATGAAGCTCACATATCACACAAGATATTAAGAGAATTGATTTTTCTTAATTTTGGTATTATGGGGGGAGGGATAGCCCAAGAAATTTGGACCGCACTCCCCCTATGTCCATGCCTGCACCTAAACCACATAATGATCAAGTAATAGGTGTGTATACACGATGATCAAGTCAAACTTCTTGAATCTATGATATTTAGCTCATTCCTCAAATAGCAAAACCTTGCTTCATCAAGTGGCTTCGTGAATATATCTACAAGTTGGTCTTTGGTTGATACATAAGATAGCTCAATATCTCCTCGGGCGACATGATCTCTAATAAAATGATGACGGATCCCAATATGCTTTGTCCTTGTATGATCCACCAGATTATAGGCAATTTTGATAGCACTTTCATTGTCACATAAAAGAGACACTTTGTCACAACGGATACCATATTCCTTTAAAGTTTTCCTCATCCATAACAATTGATTGCAAGCACTAGCTGCAGCCACATACCCATCCTCAGCGGTGGAGAGAGAGATACAGTTTTGCTTCTTAGAAGACCAACAGACCAAGGACCTACCAAGGAATTGGCAAGCCCTGGAGGTTGATTTTCTATCATCCTTATCGCCAACCCAATCTGAATCAGTGTATCCACAAAGAGAGAATGTTGAGCCCCTAGGATACCATATACCATAGTTTGGGGTATGAACCAAATATCGAAAGATTCTTTTGACAACCATCAAGTGGCTTTCTTTAGGAGCCACTTGATATCTTGCACACATTCCTACACTTAACATAATATCGGGTCTAGATGCACATATATAAAGGAAAGAACCAATCATGGATTGATATACCTTTTGATCAACATCTTTACCATTTGGGTTAAGCTCAAGATGAGTCTTGGTTGCCATGGGAGTAGGAGCTCCATTTAGTTCTTTCAAGTTGAACCTCTTGAGCATGTCATGGGTATATTTGGCTTGATTGAAAAAGGTTCCTCCTCTTATTTTCTTGATCTCAAAACCAAGAAATACACTCAACTCTCCTATCATAGATATCCTGAACCTATCAGTCATAAGCTTCACGAATTCATCATTAAAAGCTTTGTTAGATGAGCCAAAGATAATATCATCAACATATATTTGGCAAACGAAAAGCTCCCCATAAACCTTCTTAGTAAAAAGAGTGGGATCAATTTTCCCAACCTCAAATCCATGATCTAACAATAACTCTCTAAGGTGTTCATACCAGGTACGTGGAGCTTGTTTAAGTCCATAGAGCGCCTTATCAAGTTTGTAGACATGGTCTGGGAAGTTGGGATCCTCAAAACCCGGGGGTTGCTTAACATAAACCAACTCATGCAATGGACCATTTAGAAAAGCACTTTCCACATGCATTTGTTGTAATTTAAAATTATGACATGCAACATATGCAAGAAGGATATAGATGGACTCAAGGCGAGCCACGGGAGCATAAGTCTCTCCATAATCAATGCCTTCAATTTGAGAGAACCCTTGTGTAACCAATCTTGACTTGTTCCTCACAACAATACCATGTTCATCTTGCTTGTTCTTTAATATCCATTTAGTGCCAATAACATTGCGGCACTCCTTGGGATTTTCTACTAACTTCCATACTTTATTTATCTCGAAGTTGTTGAGCTCTTTGTGCATTGCTTCTAGCCAAGATGAATCTTCAAGAGCTTCCCATACTTCCTTTCGCTCCGCCATGGATATATGCGCTTGATGCTCACCAAAATGTTTCATTTGGGTTACCAAGAACATTCTCAAGAGAGTGCTCTCTTCTTTCTAACATTCTGTCTACTCTAGCTTTGCGGCAAGTTTCGATCTCCAAGTTGTTCCATGGGGGATCTCTTCATCATTCTGGTCCTCGTCTTGACCATCAGTTTGACCTTGATCAACAATGGGTTCAGCTTCATCAACATGAGGTACAAGTTGATCTTGGTCTTGATCAGGCAAGCTACTTGAAAGGCTTTGAGATGATCTTGCGGCCAACTGAATAAATCTGCCTTGAGCAACTGACTTTGCGGGGCTGGACAATCTAGTCAGTGGACAGGCTAGACTATCCAGCTTGGAGCTTCCTGCCTGATCAACATGGTGAGGGATCTTAGCTTGTCTTTGGCTTGGGTCATCATTGCCCTCAATAACAGGATCTTGTTGAAGTTGTGAAGATGAGGGCTCCACTTGAGTAGAGCATAGTTCTTCTCGATCTGCCACAAGGGGTTCCTCAATGGGACAGATGAATCCCACACCCATTCTTCTTATGGCATCTTGAGGTATTTCATCATATCCAAACACCCAGAAGTAGGAAATGTTGGGCTTGTTACCGATAAGTATTTCATATGGCGTCTTGTTCAACTCTTTGTGGAGGTAGATACGGTTTGATGCATGACATGCTATGGAGATTGCCTCGGCCCAAAAATTGTATGGATACTTAAACTCCGCCAACACGGACCTTGCCATATCCACTAATATTCAGTTCTTCCTCTCAGCTACACCATTTTGTTGAGGGGTATATGCAGCAGAATATTGATGTTTTATCCCCTCATCACTAAGAAATCCATTTAATGTGTAGTTCTTGAACTCGGTGGCGTTGTCACTTCTTATTGTTAGCATAGGCACATTGTATTGGTGTTGAACCATATTCACGAAGTCGATGAAGTATTGTTGGGTCTCACTCTTCAATTTGAAGAAATATACCCATGAATATCTTGATTAGTCATTAACAATTACCAAGAAATATTTCTTCCCTCCAAGACTAGCATGAGATGGAGGACCAAAGAGATCCACATGAAGGAGCTCCAAGATCCTCTTTGACTTTATAATGTTATTTGGCTTGTGGGGAGAATCATGCATCTTTCCTTCAACACAAGCCCTGCAAACACGATCTTTCGCAAAACAAACATTTTCCTTTAGTCCCACAATATGGCCACCCTTGTGGAGGCTTTGCAAAGTTCACATATTGACATGGTCTAGTCGGCGATGCCATAACCAACCCACATCGGCCTTTACGAACAAGCACATCGCACTTGTAGTGGTTTTCCCTAAAAAGTCCACCACATACAAGTCATTTTCGATGTACCCAACGAAAGCGACCTTTAGAGTCTTGCTCCACAAGAGGACCACAATATCATTATCAATAAAGACGATGAAACCCATCTTGTCGAGGGCATGGACTGAAAGTAGATTATAGCCAAGAGTCTCAACAAGCATGACATCCACGAGAGTAACATCGTGTGCAACCACAACTTTGCCAAGATCCATTACCTGAGATTTTGACTTATTGGCATATGTGACGGTTATATGATCTTGATTTGCCCTTATCACCATCATTATTGCTTTGCTTCCGGTCATATGACTTGTGCAACCACTATCAAGCACCCACTTTGACTCGGCGGAAGCATAGTTCTACAAAAGATCAAGCTAGTTTTTAGGTACCCATTTTTCAATGAGTCCTATTTTGTTAGTCACAAGGGTCTTTGGAACCCAAATAGACCAAGCAATATAACCATCAAATGGACCAACATATTGTGCATAAACATGACCATAAGAATTACGCATTAAGACATAGTGAGGGTTAGCACTTCCTGCAAAGTCATCTTGTGACATAGTTTTGCCACTTGGGGTATTACTACCCATAATGATCTTGTCTTTTGCTTGTGCGGACTTGGCCTTCTTGTTCTTGTTGTTCTTCTTATTGGCTTTGGATACATAGACAAGACCTCTTTTCTCATTATTTGGCCTTTGCTTACTCATAAGGTCATCAAGAGACTTGTTACCTTTGGGGAAGGTCGCCTTTGCAAGCTCCCCTTTCAACCTAGCATTTTCTTCAAGGATGTTCGTACTACTAGGGGGAATGGAAATACTAGGTGAAGCAACATTAGTCAATTGAGTTTGAAGTTGTTCACCAGACTTTGTGAGATTCAAGAGATTACTTTCCAAAGCCTTGTGAGCCTTGTTAAGCTTCTCATAATCCTCGGCAAGTTTGTCATGAACAACACCATACTCAATCTTATCCTTTTTAGCCTTTTTATACATATCAATGACATGATCATTTCTTTAATGAGTTTAGCTACTATTCTATCATTTGCCTCATCGAGGCCTTCAAGTTTTTCTTCAAGAGACTCCCTAGTCTCTTGTTCTTCTTATAGAGCATTAGTTAGAGCATCCATCTCAAGAAGATGCTTTCTCCCAAGTTTACATCTCTCATGAAGGAGCTCTTCTATGTGAGCAAGTTGGTTCAAGAGATTTACAAAATGCTTCTTGTGTTCACCTTGTAGGTTAGTCATATAAGAATCGAAAGCAACTAATTCCTCTTTCACCTCAAGAGTTATACCATCATTCAATTCATCATTGATAGTAGATGTGGAGAGAGGATATGGTCATACCTCCGATGCTCTTGCCATAAGGCAAGTGACGTTCTTGTTGGAGGTGTTCTCATTTGGGGAATCGAAGAGGGAGAAGGTGGGTGTAGAGGTAGTGGAAATGGCAACCACACCATTCGTTGTTTCTTCTTCCTCCTCCTCATCATCGGAAGAGAACTCTTCATGTGCTATCAATGAAATGTCACCGAACTTATTGTTGGTGGCATTCTTCTTGTTAAAAGGCTTCTTGAAAGGGGCCTTTGGATTTTTTCAATATGAGTGCACCACCATTATCTTCTCTCTTCTCATATGGACATCCGACAACAAAATGATAGCGATCACCATAGTTGAAGCAAGTTCTCAATCTTGAAGCATTTTCTTTTCTACCACTTGGGTTGCTTCTTCGTTGCATCTCCATCTTGGGCTTGGCAGAATCTTTCCAAAAGTTTCTTGCATAGAAGGCCATATATTCACCATGAGCCACCTTGACATCTTCGGGGTGACTCATAGAGAGTACATCATCACTTCCTTCTTCTTCATCATACTGCACAACTTGGAATTCAAGGCAAGATTAACACCACTACTCATTCCAATGGCATGGGCACTGGCATCTTTAGCATTCTTGGTAGTAACCTTGAATACGGCCATCTCTTGCATAACTTCATTGGAGGTCATGAGATGGTAGTTATGTCTTCCTTGGAGACTTTTCAAGTCAGTGGGCTCAAAGGGCATGAGCGCACTCAGATACTTCCTGTTGGTCCAAGCATCATGAATGTGAGAGACACCAGCATTTCTGAAGGCGGTGGTTGTGGATTTGAGTCTTAGATACATGTCTTCATGATCCTCACCATCATTCATAAAGAAACCTTCAACTTCATTGCTCAAGGCATCATATCTATTTCTTCTCATGCTCTCATTTCCAACAAACAAGTCAATGAGAGCATCCCAAGCTTCCTTGGCGGTATTGTAGTGCTTAATGTGGGGAAAGTCCTTTGGTCCCACCCAAGTTGAATCATGTTCAAGGCGGTGGCATTGAGTTGACTATTGACCACTTCTCTTCTTGTCAAGTTGGTTGGATCCTCAATTTTGAGTCCTTCTTCAATGATGTTCCACAAGTCAATGCAAGAGCTGCGCACATGATATTTCATCAAAACTTGCCATTGATAAAAATTATGTGCAGCTAACTTAGGTGGGTCACCTCTATTATTTATATGGGGATGAGGGATTGGAGTATCGGGAGAGTACCATCCAGGAATCGCATGGTGCTCTTCCTTCCCATCACCCTTTTTGGTGGTGGAGTTAGTGGAATTATGTTCACCCCCACAACTTCACCCATTGGCTTAGTTGGAGCATTTGCCTTAGGGTTAGGAGGTGTTTCCTCTTGAGGGGGAGGTGGTGAAGTTGACTTTTCCTTAACAAGTAGCTGAACAAGTTGACGCAATTGTTGGATTTCGTTGCCCAAGGTAGAGCTCAAGCTTGTTTCCAATTTCTTGAGATCTACCATGGTCACCAAAGTGCTAGCCTCACCCTCTCCCCCTTCCTCTGGGTTTCCCATAATCTCTTAGGCGGTTAAGCCCGAATAAAGAGCCGAGGCTCTGATACTAATTGAAAGGATCCCACGGCCCGAATAAATTTTACTCTTTTTCAGATTAGGGTTTGACACAAAAGTTAAATTCTCTAGATATGCAACTAAGGTGAATTTACCTATATGTCACACTAGCACAACTAACTAAGAAAGAAATAGATAAAGTAAGGTGCGTTAAAGGATAGAAGTAACCGAAGTGAAGCACACAGGGACAGTAGGATTATTTCCTACAGTTCCTTCCTTTTGAGGGGAAGTATGCCTGCGGTTGGAGAGGGGGTGGTATCAAACCACCAACACCATGAGAGGCATCCCTTGTCCTCTGGTGAACCTCACCCCAAAGGGATCGATTCATGCTTCCACTATATCAGCAACCTTCAAGGTGGTAGCCGACACCCTTACACCAAGTTCGAGGTACATATCCACAACTTAATTGGAGGCTCCTGAATCTGAGAAAGCTATCACAACAATCAAAGACAGGCTTGTAAGAACCAAAACAAGGCCTAGGGTTTTCAATGAAACCCTAGAGTAAGGGGCCCTCAAGTGAATGAGGGGGAAATGAAGATCTCTCTTGGTGAAGCTGTAGATCGAGGCCACCTCCTCCGATTCCCCAAAGATCAACGACTTTGGGTGGTTGGATGAAGAGATATTGGAGTTTTGGTAGCTCTAATGGTGATGCTTTTCTTTTTTGAAATGAGCAGCTTGAATTAGAAGATGAGGTCCCCTATTTATAGCCTCCACAGGTGCTAACCGTTTTCTGCCCGTTGGAGACCTTCCACACCGGAGACTCTGGTGTACACCAGAGACTTCGGCCCATCTCCGGTCCATCTCCGGACCACCATACTGTATGGCCTGGGCCATGTATTGTCGCTCACTCCGGAGACTTTGGCAGGAACTCCGGACCAGGGACACCGGAGACTCTGGTGTTTCCACACCAGAAACTCCGGTCCGAGATACCACACCGGAGATTCCGGCCAACATCCGGTCTGTCTCCAGATCCCCACATAGAATGGTTATGGGCAGCCACTTGAGTCCACTCCTGGGACTTTCAGGGAAACTCCAGACCACACCAGAGACTTCGGTGTCTGCACATCGGAGACTCCGGTCTGGATTCTTCAGGAATCATCAATTTTATCTAGGGAATTTCCCACAATATTATGGCCTTTTCTCTTTTTATTAGATTGACCTGTAGACATTAACACATAGTAAAAATGAACCTTATGTTGTTAACGAACATCAAAATAGATTAGGACATTACATGTCCTTTCAGTTGGTCCTAAGGTTATTTTCATGAGCAAACAAATGATTAATCAAGACATAAAGCCCAACCACAACATAAAGTTCTAAGGTCCCTGATGAGTGCATATTTGCATCATGTTTTATATTATTATTTTGCACTGTAGTTGTAGGACCTTGGTATTTTACAGTGTTCGCGCGCACTTTTCAAGTCTATTTTCACCAGGATCAGGACAGATGATGGATACAATGGACACAATTCTTGGAGCAGTTGTATTGGGGATAAAAGGAGTCAAAAACAACGTAAATCGCTTATTTTGGAAATATCAATAACACCAGAAGAAAACCCGAAGCGATCGAGGCATCCAGCCGATTTAACGACCAACTATACAGCAGGAATAATTTTCTGGCTCTATAGTTCCCGTCGTATAGTTGGCGCCGCCACCGCCTCTTCAAATAGTTTCACCCCGTGCAACCGGATCAAGGAGACGACATACAGAACAACCAGAAATCACCAAAACCTCACCTCCGGAAGGGATCTGGAGGGGAAACTCATCCACCTGGGATCCATCTTCGCCCTGCGCAGATCCAGGAGGCTAAGGCATTGATCTTCATCATCAACCGCTGCATCACCACCATCTCCATCCGTCCCATCTACATCTTGTCTAGATCTTGTTGTAATTTCCGTACTTATTGTGGATTTATAAAAGTACTATTCATATATGATAGATCCATTGTTATTTCCATGATGTTGATTTCCTCCATGTCTGAGTAGATCATTAGTTCTTGGGGAGATGGAGAAACCCTAGTATGAGATTGAAATAAGATAAAGTTTATTGTGATATTCATCGTTATGACCATGTGTTAGATTGTCTTCATCTTGATGTTGAGAGAAGTCGACCTCTCAATATTTCCCTCTTGTGGGGACTTGATGGAGGGAACTACTTGTTGGTAGATAGAGGTGTGTTAGCACTTACAGTGACTATAAAGCTGTTGGCACCCCTTACATATCAACTTGGGAACCGAGGAAACTCACAGAACCTATCCATGCCATGGGATACGTCCTACGGGATTAAGTCCCTTAATAGCGCAATAATTTGATTGATGTCGATTGCTGTCTGTTGTGGTTATGAGGATGATGTGAGCAGTGGTTGCTGCCTATTTGTCCAAATACGGAGTTCCTCCCACACATACATAGTTGAGAATGTTCATGATAATAATCTTTACCTTAGCTCTTTATAATGCTAGAGATGTATCCTCTACTCCCTAAGAACGCATTTTCCATTGCAGTTTCAAAACTATTTTACATACGCGATACTTACTTTCTGTGTTCGGTTGTTTTACTTTACTTATTGTTCTCTTATACCAAAAACCCCAAAACACCTTTTTACACAATACTCTCATTTTATCTTGTTACTTAGAAATTTATTTAGCATTTCTATTGTAGTATGTAATTGAAGAGTTATTAGACTTCAGACTCCTACTCCCTCTGAGATCGATATCTTTATTTTGAAACTAGCGACAAACTATCTGTGCACTTGCAGTCATCAAGCTATTTTCTGGCACCGTTGCCGGGGAGCTAAGCGATGTAGGTCTTTTAGTTTTTGCTTATTTATTTTTGTCTTGCTAAGTTTTGTTTTGAGTTACAGGTTTCCACCAACATGATGGAGTTCGAGCATATGGCTAGTGCTAACCCACTCAGCCATTTTGGGAAGCCCTATGATATTAATAAAAGGGACAACTCCAACAAGAAGACAAGGGGGTTTGAAATAAATCCTCTACTACTTGGTATTTTACACAAGAAGCAATTTACTGGAGATGAAGAAGATCATGATCCATATGAGTATATTGCATGTTTCAAAGATATATGTGGCACTTTACAATTACCGAGATATACTGCTAATGAGGTAAGGGTTACACTTTTTAGTCGGACTTTGACTAGTACATCTCTCTCATGGTATAGATCTCTACCCCAGAAGCCACTACTACTTGGGGTAATTTAGCCTGTGAGTTTCTAGCAAAATATTATCCATTATCAAAAAAAATTGGAATCAGGTGTCTTATAATGACTTGGAGGAACCGTCCTAATGAAGGACTAGTAAGAGCTTCTATAAGATTTAAAGATTTACTTAATCTATGTCCTCATCATGATTTGCCTGAATGGTATTTATTGCATATCTTTTATGGCGGTTTAATTGAACCTAATAAAATTGAACTAGACTCTTTCGCGAGAGGAGCTTTTATGAATCTTCCTATAACTAAAGCTTGGGCTTTACTTAATAGAATTAGCGATCATAGAGTTTCATGGAATTTTGGTCTAGGAAGCGAAGGAGGCATAGAAATAGATTATGATTGTATTCATGACTATAATAAAAAGGGCCATGTTAAAGAATTATCTAAAGAACTTTATTTGGATTTAGATCTTGTGTTGCATGTTGTTAAAGCTTTTACAGAACACATCAAAGCTCCAAAATAGGGTTTGGTCAAGTATGATCCACCACCCAAATCTGAGAACAAAAGAGAAGTTAAAGCAACATTGGCCTCCCTAGAACCAATATATGAGATACCTTTACCTAACACTCCATAAAAGCATATTTTTGAATATGAGCAGGTCAAAGCAGTACATGAGAAGAAGGAAGAGGAAAGTATGCCAGAAGTTGAGGAACATATGGAAGAAACCAAAGATGAAAAGGTAATCAAGGAAGCAATTATGGCTATGTATGCACATTGTAACATAGTTGAACTTGATAAAGAGACTTTCGTATTGGTTGAAGGTAAAACAAAGATAAAAGATGTGGGTAAGCCTATTCTTCCCTGCATATTTAAGGAAACCTCGCATTATGGTTTATGCGATCTTGGCACCGAAGTTAATGTTATATCTTATGATTTTTATTTAGAAATAAAAGAAGAAATAGAACCGGCTAGAATTGAAAATACTGATATGACGATCATGTTAGCCAATAAAACTCTTAGAATTCCAATGGGAGTAGTAGAAGATGCAACTATCACAATTAGCAATAAAAACTTTCCTATTGATTTTGTAGTTGTTGATATGCCAGCTGACACTCTTTGCCCAATTATATTTGGAAGCAACTTTTTGAGTGATGTAGGTGCCAAAGTTGATTTCAAATAGGAGATTGTGTCTCTTAAGCTTGGGGAAGCGGAAAAAATATTCCATTTTTCCAAATTTAAAGACAGACCTCTACAAATACAAGAAGAAGAGAAAGATAAAACTATTGAGGAAATGGCAGCTCTCTTCTTTGGTGATCAAGAAGAAGAAATAAATGAAGACTCAAATTATGAAGAAATAGTTATGGAGGATAAGACCCTAGAAGAACTAGAAGGTGAATTCGATTCAATTCCCATTATAGGGCCTCCAACTAATGAGGCTTTCAGAGAGCCAGAAAAGAGAGGGGATGAGGAATTACCACCCCTAGAATTGAAGACTCTACCAGATAATCTTAAATACAGATTTTTAGATGATACAAATAAATTTCCTGTTATTATTAGTGCCAAACTTTCAGGAGATGAAGAAGAAGAACTCATGAAAGTACTTAAGGAGCATCGTAAGGCCTTTAGGTATTCAATGGTTGATTTGAAGGGCATTAGTCCCATGATAACTGTCCATCGGATATTCATGGAGGAAGGTGCTAAACTAGTTGCAGAATTTAATAGACAACTGAAGCCCGAAATGAAGGAAGTGGTAAGAAAAGAAATAGTATGCTTATTGGACGCAGGTATAATATATCCTGTAAAAGAAAGTGAATGGGTAAGTCATGTTCATTGTGTCCCTAAGAAGGGTGGTTTTACTGTTGTTCCTAATAAAAACAATGAATTGATACCTACTAGAACTATTGTTGGATATAGGATGTGTATAGATTTCACGAAATTGAATAAATAAACTAGGAAATATCACTATCCTTTACCGTTGATGGATCAAACTTTAGAGAGTTTAGCAAACCACACTCATTTTTGCTACTTGGACGGATACTCTGGTTTTTCTCAAATAGCTGTTCATCCTGATGACCAACTTAAAACAACTTTCATTAGTCCTTATGGTTTACATGCTTACCGTCGTATGCCTTTTGGTTTATGAAATGCTCGAGCTACTTTTCAAAGATGCATGACTACTATTTTTGTGGATTTTATAAAACTTATAATGAAAGTATTTATGGATGACTTTTCTATCTATGTAACTTTGTTTACTAGTTGCTTGGATAATCTCAAAAGATTTTTGCAGCGTTGCGAAGAAACCAATCTTGTTCTAAACTAGGAGAAGTGCCATTTTATGGTCAAAGAAGGTATATTCCTTGGACATAAGGAATTGAAGTGGATAGAGCTAAGGTTGAGGTCATAGAGAGAATGCCACAACCTAGGGATATAAAAGGTATAAGAAGTTTCCTTGGTCATGTGGGTTTTAATAGAAGGTTCATTAGGAATTTCTCTAGAATATCTAAACCTTTGACTAACCTTCTGCAAAAGGGAGTAAGATTTAATTTTGATGATAAATGTCTTGTAGCCTTTGATAAACTTAAATATGCTTTATCCCATGCTCCTATCATTAAACCACCTATCTGGGATATGACTTTTGACTTAATATGTGAAGCTAGTGATGATGCTGTAGGAGTTACTCTGGGACAACATATAGGTCGAAGATTTAATATTATACACCATGCTAGTAGAACTCTTAATAGTGCTCAAAAGAATTATCCTATGGAAGAAAGGGAAATTTTTGCTGTATTTTTCTCTTGCGATAAATTTCGTTCTTATATAGTTGATGCAAAAGTAAGAGTTCATATAGATCGTGATGGTTTAAAAGAACTCCTTGAGAGGAAAAATCATAAGCCAAGACTGATCTGTTGGATCCTTTTACTTCAAGAATTTGAGTTGCATATTATGTAAAGGCAAGAAATAAAGATGTTGGATGGAGTGTCCATATTCGCCCAGCAAGACACCAATCTTATTGAGAGGAACTTTAGTCCTGGTGATTTTTGTTTACGAGAATTATTAATTGAACTAAGGTCAATTCCTCAAAAAGAGAAGAAGTCTTTGTTGTTGGAGGAGCTTGTCATCCCCGAATAAGTAAATGGTAAGTGTAAGGTAAATATTCTTACTGAAATAAGTGATTTATTTTCACAAATTTTACTTTTGAATTTTTTGCCTTTAAATTCCTCGTGTTTTTCTGAAATTTCTAAAGGTTTTTACCAACTATACGGTCGCAACTATACAGCCGGAGAAAGTACTCCCGTCGTATAGTTGGTCGTTAAACTCTCAGACATTTTTGTTTACTTTTTCGTTTTAGTAAAAAAAAGCGGTCTTTGTTCTTCATTTTTTCTATATGGCCAATGGTTAAATTGGTATTAAAGCGATGGTGCTAGTGAAAATAGTGTTATGTCTAGAGATAAATGCTGTGTATATACCTTGATTTGTTGGCTCCATCTCTGGGAATGCTTCTTGCTTACTATATGAGGGCCCAATATTATGTTTTCTTACGCTGATGATTAAATCTGACACTTCTAATGTTAAGGAGGTGATTTGTATCGACCTAGTGTTCCATAGAATAGCATTGCTTCTACATGCAACTTGGTATGTACAGATTCAGCTCACTAACTAGTGTGTGTTATGTAAATATGAGGCAAGAACTCTTGATTGTGCATTTCCGTTGGTAAGAACACATTGCTTGTTCATTCTCGTGTTGTTCAAATCGTGTTCTTAATGTTTTTTTTGGTTTTTTACGATGCTGCAGCTGGGAGTTCTTCTGGAGGTTTCTAGGGAACAAGGGTCTAATAAGAGAGCAAGGGGAGGCCACCGAGTGTTGGACACTTCCACGAGGAGGTCTCACCAACACACTTCAGCAAGGTCTGGATGGCTTTAGGGATCAGGATGCTCCCTCTTCTAGATGGCTTCAAGCCACACCTAGGGACAATGCCGGGAAGATGACCGTCAAGACCAACACAAGATGCCAGTGGGAAATGAACATCAAGGAGGTCGGTGGAAAAACTGTCCTAGAAGCTAGATGGACAGATTTTTGCCATAGCTCCCAATCTCAAGATTGGCTATATGTATTGTTCTTCCAGAAGCTAAGTGCAAAGGAATATAGGGTGGTTTTCTTTGACTACTCAGAGTGCCCTGACTACCTAGAGTGCAATAGAAGGATTGTCGAGGAGGTTGAGGAGTGACTTGCTTAAGTTGATGTATCTAGTCTAGTAGTTGAACTGTTTCATAAGTATGATTGTGCCCTATGATACTACTTAAGTACCGTACTCTAAGTATCGTTCTAATGTGGCTAGCACTGCTAATTTATGTTGCATGTTGTTTACTTATGTGTTATTCTTGTTGTTTCTTGTTGGTTATCTCATCACTCTTGAGAAGTGGCTACTGCAACGTCTCCATGATAGCCAACGAAACACACACCTTGGGAAGCAACTTTGGGCTAGGCATATCTATGCAGGCCACCAAACAGTTGCACCCACTATATATCGAGGGCCAAGAAAATGCCCATCAAGGCAACCAAACAAAATGCACAACATGACTCATAGGTCCATTCTGCGTGGAGATGCCTCCTAGATCCCCCCTCTCGGTCCTTTCCACGTGGCCATGCCTCCTAGAGCCCCCCCTCCCTGAGCGCAAAAAGGTCGAGGCCACCAATCACGCCCATATTGTGTAGTGGTGCATTGCATATGTACGTTTTTGTCGTTGTCCATATATCTAAAAATCGAATAATGCGATACTAAAAAGGTTAAGGTGCTATGTACTTCTAATTCTAATATGATTGGGAAGTTACACTAATATTAGCATATAATAAGTATTTAATACTCCACAACATATTATAATTGTGTATAAACCTTTGATTGGATGTATTTTTTCTCTAAAATGAACTATTACCTCCGTTTCAAATTAACTGACGTAAATTTGTCTAGATAGGCATATATTTAAATGTGATTTATTTTGTACATATATGCGCAATCTAGAAAAAACTTCGTTAATTAATTTGGAACCGGAAAATAATTATTATTTCTCCGAAAGAGTCACTAACAGTGTATGTATTTCTTTGAATAAGAGCGGTCCTATACTCTCTGTTTTGCGTGGAAACGGACCACGATTGATTGAGCAGCATCGAGTGTCAAACACAGTGCAAAGCACATGGGAATGAGCACATCGTGTTACATAGCACCTTGCCGCACGGGTGCCGTGCGTGATAAAGCTATAAAACCCATGTGGCTGACTTCTACCTTTCTCTGTCCTTGGTTTAGGTTTCCGCAAATTAGAAAGCCGATGTTTCTCTCTAATATTTCAATTTATTATTTCGCGCAAGTTTTTTGATTAATTTTCAGGAGAATATGTTTAGAACATCAGCCGTCTTGTAAAACAAATTATCGTGGAAAATTCCTAGATGCAAGAAACATTGAGTATATGTAAAACTAATGATAAAAAATCAAATCAAAACTTGATTCCTTGATTCAATTAATGTAGGCTTCTTTTGAAGTATAGTTTTAGTCAATGGTCTTCATGTGAGATTTGGAGGGGCTGGTATACTTAGAATCTTAAAACTTGGGCGTTTTGTTTGCTGATTATGCCCAATACATGAATATTTACAAAGATTCTTTTGAATGACATTTCACCGGACTTTTTCCATTAACTAGAATCTCTGGGAAATATTCATCCTTCGGTACAATTCGCTGAAACGACTTGGTGTACATAAGATCGTAATCCTATATTTACCCGTCTTGAATTTTTGCAATTAAGGAGACCTAAGGTATTTTCCCGTCATCATGGTTTGTGTGCTCCAATTGTGTTCGAACAAATCGATGCACCTGTATCTTCGAGAGTAAATATGTAGTTTCATGTACAGTTGAATGGTTTGACTAAAATTATCGGCTGCCACGATCCATGATGTGCGTAGTTCTTTTTTCCTTTCGAAGCAAATTACAAGAGTTGTGCCATTTGTTGAGAGAGCAAAATTGGTGTAGAAGTAGCCACCTATGCAACTTTGCATATGGAGAAAACCTAAACATACCTATATGACGACACCACTGAATAAGTGAGATGACGACATGCATGAATAAATTATTGCTGGTTGTATCTAATTAACAGTACCTAGCTGTTTTGACAGTACCACATAGTACTATCCGTAGTTAAAATAAGTTAGTGCAAGTGCGCAGGCGTAGGTATATATGTCCACATTTGATTCGCTAGTGCAAATTTGTACTAATTAGTTAGAAAGTCCATTATGTCAAAATTGAAATGTTGGCTCACCATTTTTTTATGCTCGAAAAACTAATCTCTTCCTTCCTAAATAATTCTAAAATATCATTTTTCTCTCACAAACTCATATTTTAGTTGATCAGACCTAAAAAAATTATCGTATATGGCATACATTTTAGGACGGAGGGAATAGTTACAAGCCTACGAGTACATGGTTGTACCGTAACACCCGTAACACCGATCTATGGTTTCTTCCCTCTCGCTGGCGATGCCGCCGGTCCACTCCGTCTCCGGTGGTCTTGGTTCCTTGGAGGTGTGGTGGATCACGGCGTATCACCGGCAGAAAGGTTCATGTTCTTTGTTTAGACTATTTTCAGTGTCTTATTCGGGATGTTGAGGCGGCGGCTATGTGCCGAAGTCAGATTAAGGTTCTTTCCACACTATCCTCACTCCGGTGGTGCGTCTAGCACCAGCGAAGGACGCATGGAGTCGTGTGTCCAATAGATCTCTTGTGATCCGGTCGTTTTTCGTATTCGTTTGTGTGATTTGACGCCAGTCTCTTTCGATATACGTTTGCCATCTTCGGCGATAATTGCCGCTCTGGTACGCTGGTCCTTCGGCGATAATTGCCGCTCTACTACAACAATGACAAACTTTGTGTGGCTCCCGTGATGGAGGGCGAGGGCGGCGGCGCACCTTCGGCTCGTGCTAGTGTATGTATACTCGTCACTAGCTGGTCCATTGATCTATCTGAATTGTTTATTACTTTTGGGCTCCTTTGTACTATTATGGATACTTATTATTAGATGGGTAGATTTTCGAAAAAAAGGTCTCGAAGTGAGGGAAGAAGAAAAACAGAAACCAAATTGGTCGTGGGTCCATATATCCAAACGCTGAGTGTGATTAACTCTACTTCAAGCAAATCATAGCAATTACTTAATTTGAAATGATGGATCAAACTCACATTCCATGTTTAAAGAAAGAAGTATATAACTTGGTAATATTCCTTGATATGCACAACTTGCATCGGTCAACAATCAGATGGACATCGATATCAAATATACAGTAGCTCCGACCCCAAAATCAATATCGGAAGGTAGATGACAAAAGCAACCTACCTGCCGTCTAAAACCATACGCAGCGATCGAGCTAGATCGAACTAACGCTAGCTACGCTTTCTAAAGAAAAGATAGGGAGGATCACTAGGTCTTCGTCGGCACCGGCGAGGTCTCGGCGGTTCAAGCGGGCTAGCCGGCCGATCGATGGCGTCCATGGACTGCGCGATCCACGTGGTGCTGGGAGTAGTGATGCGGAGGAGCATCTGCCGGCTGAACGAGGTCGTCGCCATGGCTGTGGAGCTTGGAACGGCGCTGCTCGTGGCCATCCGGTTCTCTGGCACGGCCTTCCGCCGGACGACTGCGCCGTCCTCTTCGCCGGGGTCGATCCACTACTACTACGCCTCGGTGACATCCTCCATGGTGGACATGTCCAGGCTCGACAGGCACTAGGGACTACCGGTGAGCTACAGATAATGCAACCTCTGGATTTGATGGCTAATAACTGTGGTTCTTTATTTTGTGATTAATAAATCAAGTGATTGATTAGCTACATATATATACATATGCACTACTTTTTGATGAGCAATGTTCTTGATCAGATCGACATGGTAATTATTTGCTTGCATACAGTTTGAGTTAGATTGAAATGTCAATTAGATCTCGACCTGTGTCTGTTTTTGTTCCCCTTCATTTCTCTGTTAGCTATAGCTCATTTTTGTGCCAATTCTTGTTTATTATCATGTAATTAAGCGTAAAACAGAAGACACAATTTACCAAGGAGTTATACTAGAATCGATATAGAAGATCAAATAGGCAAGCGAAAAATTAGTCACACCCAATACACACGATCTAACTCATGAGGTGGACCTTCATTCAGAAACGGGCCATCAAAATGTTGATGTTCATTTCCTTATATTGACATGTCCAAATATACTGTCCTTTGTAGTATCAATCCTGCATACACCAATTCTATATGAACTTCTCCCATTACTTGTGAAGGGTAACATACAAATGAAACTTCAATTGGTAGGTTTTGTCAAAGAAATTTATCATTGATTATTATTTATCATAATCCATGTAAGTCGGATGCAGAAGCCGGGTGTCGCACCCTCCATGTCGAAAAAAATAAATAAGTTGGACGCATATTTCACACATATACAGACCATGCTAAGAGCATCTCTAGCAGATACCGCATATCGCGGTACTGCAAAAAGCGGATGCGGTAAACTGGAAACATTGTTTCCGGTATGGAAAAACATGGGGCGGAACAGATGCACTAATCCAAACTGCATATTTAAAAATCATCACACATTGGCGTCAGATTACATAGAGGTGGTTTTGATCATCTAGATCTACATAGAAAGTTTAGCAGAATTCGATGCCGCGCCCTGCATCCAGACTTCACCTAGCATCGACGGAGCTTTGCCGGCGGTACCTACTCACCGGATCATCAACGGCGGCGGTAGCGCGCGCTTACTCCTCGTCAGTTTCGGCGTTGCCGAAGTCGTCCGTCATGAAGTATGCATCGGGTAAGTGGGCTTCCTGGTCCTCGATCCACCCCATGTACTCGCGGAGGGAGAGGCGAGTGACATGGAGAAACTCGTGCTTCTCCGCCCTACGCACATCGTGGCGGCGCTTCCGGCGCTGCACGATCTGCATGACCGCGGTGCATAGCGAGTGGTACTTGGCCTCGGTGACCAAGACCTCCTCCTGCTCATCGTTGACAGCAGGCTCGCGGACAACCGGCGGCATGGCACACATATCCGCCAGCAGCAGCTCTTCTGCGTCATCTACGGCATCATCCGCGGCATTGTCGGGTGGAAACGGGAGGGGGTGCACTCACGGGCGCCGACACTGTGCCCCTGCACGGGGACACGCTCGCGCTCACCCTCCTCCGATGGCAGCGGCTGGCGAGCTCGTACGCCGGAGCTCCTCCTCCTCCGACAGCACTGGTAGAGGCAGCCGCATCCGCCCAAATCGTGGCTCGATTGGCCGCCCATGGCAAGAGGGGGTGGACACGGAGGTTCGCAGCGGCGATGTTCTTTTCATCGGCGCAGTCGGGCAGAATCGGAGACGGGGACGGATAGCGGCGAGGGTTTCTGGGCGCGGGAGGAAGGGAAAAATGGATGCGGTATCCCGCATCCAGCATCTCCCACCCCGAATATATATGGGACGGAATGGCTGTTTTGCGGTAAACTGCAAAAAAAATTGTGGTACGGGTCGTTTTGCAGTATCTGGAAAGACCAGTTTTTGGCCGCGATACCGTACATTCGGCCGAAATTTTGCGGGCTAGGATATGCGGTATCCACTAGAGATGCTCTCACGCTTACTAATTACATGATTAATGTTCCTAATAGTATAAAACATAATGCTAAAGTTCATACAGTCCCGACTAACTGAATGTAGGTGGGTTAATTAAGTATATATTTATGTTAAGCTCTGAAATTTCACCTTGATTGTAACCGGTTGACTGTAAATGTGACATTGTGTTTCTCAGTTCAGTACGAGGTATGTAAATCTGAATGCCTTTAATTTGCTTCTCTATTGATGTGTCTAATTAAAAATATTAAATGTTATTTAAGTTTTTCTCTCAGTTCTTGATCATGTGTCTTTTCTCCATTCCCATTGCATGCCACGCCTGGAGTACTTAAGTATAGTTGTACTCTTGTTTGAAATACAATGTGGTTGATCTACCTCATTTGTTGTATATACATGATAATATCTCATAAGAGTATAATGCAAACATGTTACTATTTTTTTGTTTTTTGAGATTTATAGTTTTTTTAGAATAAATTCCATGAAAATTCTTAATCATTTTGGTGGTTAGTGTTAATTGGTGCATGGATTAGAGTCAAGGTGATAACATGTGATGCGAGTCAATATTTCGAACTTCCTTTACAATATATTTGAAGAAGCTTATCAATATTTAACATGACACCGATGCATGCAACAAAGAAGAAGTGTAACGTTTAATAGATTTAATTTTAGAGAGTTAAGACTACTTAGAATCGGGTAGCTAAAATACATCATTTGAATCCTTTTGGTGCAAATTCATGAGAAAAATTCAACTCGTCAATCAGAAATTAGGATTATAATGTTGAAATGTATATGTGGATTGCACGAGCTCTTTCCATTTGCTCGCACTTTTTGTTGCATTTGCTAGTGCATGAAGTTTGATTATTGTATCAAAGCCTAAGTTCTCGAGTTCGGGTCCTTGCTTTCGCAATTTATCCAAAAATTATTGTTACCCCCTTTGTGTTCATGTATAGGCCTTTTGAGCTATACACCTGAGTCTATTCACGTGTTGTCCCCTTAGAGTAACATGTGAGATAAGTGTCTATGTGGATTGCCCGTTTCATGAGTTCGAATTTTTGATTACTTTGGTTAGTGCATGAAGCTTGACAATAAATGGTTTCAAGCTACTGATTTTTATTATATGCAATTACTCTCTAAAAAAGGTGTTTCTGGTGGATAAGTACCTAATATTTCAATGAAAGGAGAAACATTTATTCTCATGATATTATATTGTTGTCAGAGTGCCTTTCTAAATTTGTACAAAAAAGAGTTATGAGCTAAAACTGAAAAACTAGACATATAGAGCATAGGTAGACACTGTGAAATATGGTGAAACACTTTAACCATTTGTGGGCTGGAGATAAATCGAAAATCAAACTACCGTGCATTTTTTAAACTTAAGGCCTTGGCCCACCTTTATAGAATAAAGAAAACAAGTTCAACACGAGTACAAAGATTCACCAAAGTCGAAACGTTCCACGGCGCAGAACAGCGCCACCCTCAGCAGGGGACACAGTCCAGAGCTCAACACATAGTTCACAAGAAAACACTACCACATCTAGAACACATACAGACATGAGATGCACAACCAGGAGGAGTACGAAGGGCCTTGCACCCTCGTAACGTCACCTCATCCTAGCGCCCAGTCTTCGCAGCGTTGTAGCCACCTCATCCAAGGCCACCCTATCTCCTTGTTTGCTTAGAAGTCACCAGCTCTACAAATGGATCCACATTTGGTACAAACAGTTAGAAGGTGCGGCGACAAAATTGTCATTTGATTTCTAACTGTTAGAGTATTAGGTATATAGGGTTGTTATGCTAGTTTAGATAGACTTAGAATCTATTTACGTACAGTCCTAACTTGACTCGTACTCCAAGACAATCCTCTGTACGTCTATATATACTAGCCCATGAAGCTCAATAATGTATCCAATATATTCCGCCAATATCTCTCTCTATCATTCTACATGGTATCAGCCTAATCGATCCAAACCCTAGCCGCACGCTTCCGTCGCGCCGCCCCCGGGGGATCGATCTCCATGATCTCCGCCGGGCCGCGCGATCCGTACGCAGGGTTCGTCCGCTGATCCGTGATCGGCTGTCCTGTAAGTCTATTTTTCCGATCTCTTGATCGGTTTTATTTTTTAGTTCATCGATCTTAGATTGGATTGAGTCAACCACCACCATCGTCATCGCCGCGCCTCTACTCTGACCATCGGCATCGAGGATCTACATCGCGTCCGTGCGCCTGCCCCCTCCGCTGCTGCGCTTGCCTCGGCAAGCTGTCGCGGCCTCACGGCAGGCTGCCGCGCACTACGGACGGCTGCTACGTCTTCCTCCGAAGGCTACCGTGGCCGCCCCCCTCGGATCCTCTTCGTCGTCATCGTCCGGGACTTCATCGACAACGCCTCCATCGAATCTGATCTACGCATCGTTAACGCCATGGCGCATACGGTGCACCGTCAGTCTGATCAACCGATCTCGCGCTTGTCTATGCCAAGCACGTCCCCGAGCACGCACCTACCACCGATCGAGCTACGGGCTGCCGCTGTGTCGCCCCGTCGGGCCGCAGCGCCGCCGCCTTTGGTCCACGCTACCGGCTTCCAATGCGCCTTTCTTGGCGTGTACGTCGCTGGTGGTCTCTCAGCCGCTGCACCGACTTGCGCCCTGCAGCTATGCCGCCCCCTCGGGTCGTAGCGTGGCTGCACGCAGTCTACTTCGCCGTCCTCATGCATCGACGGCCTCGGCTTTCACCGCGCCATCTCCTACGGCGCGGATCGCTGCCGTCTGCACATGGTCTTCATCACGTCGCCGGGTCTTCCTCGCCTACTTCGAGAACCGCCGCCGCGCTTCACAAGGTAACCTGCAGGGTGCCCTCTCGTCGTCGTAGGTCCCGCCGACTACCCCATCGCCACTCCAGGCATCCAGCATGACTACCCTAGGTCATCGATGTTTTCGCTGCCTTCTACGTCTTCGTCCACTACAACTTCGCCGCCAGCGTCATCGCCTCATCCCCGACTACACCACCTACTACTCTACTCCGACAACCGCGGACAGCGCCGGCATCTCTCCCTTAGCAGCTCTACGCGTCGCAACCGCTCTGGAGGCTTCCTCTGCTAGTTTTTCTGACATGGCGACAAGTTCATAATGGTCTCTGCCTCCGCACACCTGGTACTAGCAACACTGGGAGTGTCTTCGTCCCCGACGCGTTCCTGAGTCTGGCAAGCTCGGATCGGCGCCTCGTCTTCATCGACTTCAACAACGTCTTCTTCGGCATCGACCCCTCTACGACTGCCTCGACCGCGTCACCGACGAGTTCTTCTTTGCATACTCAGTTCTGACAAAAACGGAGTGTGCATTCGTCCCCGACGTGCGCCTAGTTCTGGCAAAACTATGGCCACACCTCGTCCTCGACGGCTCGGACTGCATCGACTTCAGCATCGACACCCTCAACGACTTCCTTGACGCGTCTCCATCATCCTCCTCGCGCACTATGCGCATGCGGCTTCACGTGCGGCTATATCGACACCGGCATCCCTGACCACGACATCGACCACGGTGACCCCTCGCACGGCTACTTCGACCACGGCACCGCCCAACGCTCTCGGCTCCCTCGACATCGGCACAAGGCTTACAACCTCGCTTGAGCATCACCAGCTTTCTCTACAATCCAAGCAATCGCGACACGACACCGTCCACGACGTTCTCGCTACGATTGCGGGGGGATGTCAGCCTACTGGATGCTACTTCGGTTTATATCCAGTCTGACCGTCCGCGATGTTCTAGCTGTTCACGACGCTACCGCGCTGCGACACCGTCCACAACGTTCCCGCTCGGACTACGGGGGGATGTCAGCCTACTGGATGCTACTTCGGTTTATCTCCAGTCTGACCGTCCACGACGTTCTAGTTGTTCACGATGCTACCGCTACGACTGCGGGGGAGTGTTACAGTATTAGGTATATAACTTGACTCGTACTCCAAGATAATCCTCTGTACGCCTATATATACTCGCCCATGAGGCTCAATAATATATCCAACATATTCCGCCAATATCTCTCTCTATCCTTCTACACTAACATTCCATAGTGTCCAACATAAGGTGGCAACAAATTGTATCACAACCATTGCTGAAAAGGTTGTCAGACCTACTCAGACCGCTTTTATGCCTGGAAGACATATCCTAGAAGGGGTTGTCATGTTGTATCAACCTATCCATGAACTTCATAGGAAGAAAATGGATGATGTAATTTTCAAAATTGACTTTGAAAAGGCATATGATAAAGTCAAATGTCCTTTCCTACAAGATACACTATGCATGAAAGGATGTGCACCAGAGTGATACAAGTTCATTAAGCAGTTTGTTTAGGGAGGTAGGGTGGGAAGAAAGGTCAATGATGGTATTGAACATTACTTCCAAACTAGAAAAGTCTTACGACAAGGTAACCCTCTGTCTCCAATGATCTTCAATATCATTGTAGACATGTTAGCCATTCTAATTGCTAGAGCAAAGAAAGATGGCCAAGTGGAGGTCTCATTCCTCATCTTGTTGAGGGAGGACTTTCAATTCTACAATATGCGAATGATACAATTTTAATTATGGAACATGATTTAGATAAAACTGTCAACATGAAAGTTACTCTTCGCATTTTCTAACAATTATCGGGACTTAAGATTAACTTTCACAAAAGCGAGATTTTCTGTTTTGATAAGGCTAAGGAGGAACAGGACCAATACAAATAACTATTTCGTTGTGAATCTAGATCTCTTCCTTTTAGATACTTAGGGGTAAATATCCATTACAGAAAACTTAAAAATCTCAATGGTACCAAGTTCAAAGTTGTTTTGATGGTAAACTCTGATGTCGGGCAAGCTGTTCTGGTGTTGCAATCCCGCACAATGGTGGTGTAGTGGTTGGACAAAAGTCTATGATAAACGTTGTTGAAAATTACCATAGTAGTTACAGACGTACCACACACACACTTTATCAATATAGATCATGATACATGAACGAGATGAGTATGTTTATCTATATAATAACATATATGCACAGCTGCAGGTGAAACCTTATCCCTGGCCTATCTCCATCTATTGACATAAAAATCACAAAAAGTAAACATGTTTAGTCTGGTAAGCAAAAATACTATGAGTTTCCAAGGTCTTGTTCAAAGTAATCTTACACCAAGCGAAAGCTTCCCAAGGATTCGATAACCCACGTCTACTAGGTAAAAAGAAGTTATACTAGAATCCGTAATCCAGATTGAGGTTCTAGAGATAAACAATAGATCTCCTTTCAGTAAATAGTTATTTAAGTTGGTTAATGAAGAGGGCGTGTGGCATAAACTATTACATAACAAGTACTTATTTCAAAAAACTTTGACACGAGTCACAAGTAAACCGACGGATTCACCCTTTTGAAAAGGACTAATGAGAGTTTAAAAAGTTTTCTTTAGCAGGGGTCTTTTTCAAATTGGTGAAGGTAGTACTATGAGATTTCGGGACGACGCGTGGTTAGGTTCTACACCACTAGCTCAACAATATCCCTCATTATATTGTGCAACGGAAACATGTTACCATTGCGAATGTTTTGTCCATGACCCTCTTAAACATTGGTTTTAGGAGGACACTAACTAGTAATAAGTGGGAATCGTGGTTACATTTATGCCAGAGATTAACGGGGATATCCTGAAATAATGTACCTGATAAATTTGTTTGGAATCTAACAACTTGTAACGCCTCGGACACCCCGCGCGCCCGCGGCTATTACCCCTAGCAGCTCTCTAGGATTTCAAGACTGGCCCTATATACCAACACTAGTCTTTTCTATGCACTTTGTCCTCACTCGTGCGTACCCGGGATAACCTTCTTCTCAGTAGCCAATCCTCAGATTGCTCTAGGCCAAGCACGCTTAACCTAAAGGTTCTTTTGGGATGAGCTTCTAGAAACAAGTTGCAACTTGTTGGTATGAGAATTCGATCAATGCTATTAATCCATGCACCACGATCTCACGCAACTTCTGGACAATTATCAGTTAAATCTATGTATACTGACCTAATAGATGGAGATAAAAGATTCTTGCGCAAATAGTTATGGAAACTGATAATCCCATTAAACATCAAAAATTTCATGTGGTTTCTAAGTAATTTTTTTGTTAACTAGAGACAATCTAGATAAAAGGAATTGGAATGGGAGTAAGAAGTGTTTTGTATGTGATGTAGAGGAAACAATAGAACATTTATTTTCCTCTTGTCCTTTTGCTAGGTTGGTTTGGAGATTTTTATTGCTACATATAACCTACCTCCACCAACCAATATAATAAATATGATTAGAAATTGGTTAAACGGGATAGACAAGGACACTAAAGTTAAGGTTTTCTTTTAACATTGTTTTAATAGGAAAGACTCTACTAATTTTTTGCAGGTTATCTATATGGTTGTTCACTAGATACAACTATGGCGTTTCATGCTCCCGGGGATCAGCGGGAATGGATGGTTACTATATGCAACCGCTTGCTTTTGGTTGCGCAGTACTGTTTCTACTAGGCTACTATGCGGCCTATTAATAGGCTTAAAGATGTCATGTGCCATTTATTTGTAAATTAGTGTTTGTGGGCAGGTATATGATGATATTTCACATATTCAAATTTATAGTATTTATATTTAATTCATGTGCAATGTTTGAAGAATAATCAACATATTGGAAAATAAGAATAATATTGCATATGAAACTTTTGAGACATTTAGAACTTTAGCATTCTACTTTTTGCTTATAATATATGTTTGTATTAAGGCAACAATTTAACGTTGTTGTAAATTCAATTTCTGTTAATTAATTAACTATTTATCAAAGACAATTGTACCCCTTACGAAGGATATCAAGAAATCGTTAGCCGTTGTTGTGTTTGAATTTGGGGGAGGGGTAATCTTTGATGTGCGCAGTTAGCATACCCGCCATACCGTCATTGGAGATGTGTGTCACGGAACGTGTTATGCTTTGGGTCATGTTTCGTTACTGAGAGTAGCCCATTCCTGGGAAGCTACAACATAACACCAATGATCACGACTACTGGACAAGGCTACATAACACCGAGCATGACATCGAAGATCACGGTGAAAGTCGAGCTCTCATCTCACATAAGCCTCCTATACCTCATCCCCTTGCTATTCCTCAAATCTCATCCACTGAGTTCCTCTGGTATCGGTTGTATCCGATTTATACTAACATATATGCACAGCTCCAGGTGAAACCTTATCCCTAGCCTATCTCCATCTATCGATACAAAAATCTCAAAAAGTAAACGTGTTTGGTATGGTAAGCAAAAATACTACGAGTTTCCAAGGTATTGTTAAAGTAATCTTACAGCAAGCGAAAGCTTCCCAAGGATTCTTTAAACCCAGATCTACTAGATAAAAAGAAGTTATACTATAACCCGTAATCCAGATCGAAGGTATCATTGTCTCTCTTGGAAGTACCTATAGGGCATGGAAGCATCTAGACTTTTACAGATTATGTATTTCTGGCAAAGTAAAGATCGAAAACTTAAATATTAACTAGCAAAATGGGATATGATTTGTAGGTCCAAATACCAAGGGGGGCTGGTAATTGAGGTTCTACAAATAAACAATAGATGTCCTTTCAGTAAAGAGTTATTTAAGTTGGTTAACGAAGAGGGCGTGTGGCAGAAACTATTACATAACAAGTACTTATTTCAAAAAACTTTGACACAAGTCACAAGTAAACCGACGGATTCACCCTTTTGGAAGGGATTAATGATAGTTAAAGAAGATTTCTTTAGCAGGGATCTTTTCAAATTGGTGAAGGTAATACTGTGAGATTTTGGGACAATCCATGGTTAGGTTCTACACACTAACTCAACAATACCCATCATTATATTGTGCAATGGAAACATTTTACCATTGCAAATGTTTTTCCATGACCCTCTTAAACATTGGTTTTAGGAGGACACTGACTAGTAATAAGTAGAAATCTTGGTTACATTTATGCCAGAGATTAATGGGGATATCTTTAAATAATGGATCTGATAAATTTGTTTGGAATCTAACAACCTGTAACGCCTAGGCCACCCTACCCCCACGGCTGTTACACCTAGTGGCTCTCTAGGATTTCTAGACTGGCCTTATATATAAACACTAGTCTTTTCTATGCACTTTGTCCTCACTCATGCATACTCGGGACAACCTCCTGCTCAGTAGCCCATCCTCAGATTTTTCTAGGCCAATCACGCTTAATCTAAAGGTTCTTTTGGGATGAGCTTCCAGAAAACAAGTTACAACTTTTTGGTATGAGAATCGTACCAATCCTATTAAGCCTTACGCCACGATCTCACACAACTTCTGGACAATTCTCAGTTAAATCTATGTATGCTGATCTAATAGATGGAGATACAAGATTCTTACGCAAATTGTTATGGAAACTGATAATCCCACTAAAGATCAAAATTTTCATGTGGTTTCTAAGTAATTTTTTTGTTAACTAGAGACAATCTAGATAAAAGGAATTGGAATGGGAGTAAGAAGTGTTTTGTATGTGATGTAGAGGAAACAATAGAACATTTATTTTCCTCTTGTCCTTTTGCTAGGTTGGTTTGGAGATTTTTATTGCTACATATAACCTACCTCCACCAACCAATATAATAAATATGTTTAGAAATTGGTTAAACGGGATAGACAAGGACACTAAAGTTAAGGTTTTATTTTAACATTGTTTTAATAGGAAAGACTCTACTAATTTTTTGCAGGTTATCTATATGGTTGTTCACTGGATACAACTATGGCGTTTCATCTGGTGAAATTACCCAGAAAAAATGTCCTTTAGAAATTTGAATTGTGAAGTAATCTCTTTGCTAAATAAGGTAAATATGAAGAAAATTTTAAAAAAAATAAGAAAATAATAATAACAATTATTTTATAGGAATTCAATATTCTTGTAAGTTTACTCCGACTCTTGGAATTGAATTTCATCGGCATCCGGACCATGATTACCTGGGCTCATGATTGTTCCAATGCAAATATCCATTTTTTGCAAAGTCAATGGAATTAATTTTAGCCGAATAATTTCCATGGTAAGTTTAGACGACGAAGAACATCAAACATGGTCGCCCATGTGTCACCTAACCCTATGCAGCTTGGGTGGTGATATCCCTGGCGGCACGTGACCCCCTCTCAAGCTCCCTCTCATCCACTTCCGCCGGTAGGGTCATGGCTAGCAACATCAGGGCCTCTACCTCAAGTGATGGATGCAAGATTATCTAGGCCGTAGTGGGTCTGTCGATGGAGATGATGTTGTATCATGGGCTGAGATGTATCGGATGCAACCGTGGCTCGTTGTCGGGGTGGTTTCCAAAATTTGATCATAAGGATACCCCACACGTTGCTGCGAAAATATATGGTTCAAAATAAAGACTACATAATACTAGTATCTATAGGTAGCATGCTTGTGAACCCTCATGATTACAATAATGTGATACAATTGGTGATAGGGTGCTCTTTCAGTTAGCTACCTTGACAAAATAAGTTCATCGCGCAATCTCTGCTCTCTTGTATATGTTGGTGAAGTAAAATTATTAGGATATGCTCGTACAAACAACAAAAGAAAGCGACCAGTATGTTACAATACAAAATTAGGTTAGTTGGATATAGCCGGAGAAAACAACAATAATCTCTTGAGAACAAACATAACCTATTTTTAAAATAATTATAAGACCTAAATATTTAGTCCTAAGGTAAACATGGAATTAATTCCCCAAGATCATAAGACTCCTGATTCAGTTTTACTTACATGTAGGTGCTTCCAACCTGAATTCACCATCGGTCAAAACTTTGAGGTTTTTTTAATGATTTTTCCAAAAGCACCACACCACGGGCTTGGAAAAGAAATATCAGTGGCAAGTTGATGTCTTGCTTAACAATCACTATTGACTTGCTGAGTTATTCGCAAAAAAAAAAAGACTTGCTGAGTTGCGATGCTTCCATGGGATGCCGCGGTAGGTTGCTCAGGTGGGTAGGCAGCATGTTGAGAGAAATGATTAGTGAGGATGAGCGAGCAAGCCACACGATTGGGATTAGACGAGCAGAAGAGGTGCGCTCTTTGTAAAGCCAGAATGTGCCCAGGCACAAATTATAATTTGGGATTGATCTCATGAAAAGCTCGCACAGGTAAACCTCCACTAACCGGTGGGTGCAAGAGCATAATGAAAAAGAGAAAAAATGTCAAAGAAAAGGAAAAATGAAAGAACGCAAACGTTTTGCGCAACGCCTCTCCTGACTCGGGTCCAATAACATCTGGCTTGAGATAGGCTATGGATTGCAAAGGGAAATTCCTATTTGCCGACCAGGTCGGTGCCGGCAAACTCTATACACCGACCAGGTCGGCACTTACCACCCGCCGCACACCCCCTGCGGAGACATGGGCCTAGCCCATAGATCGCGATTTTGTTTTTTCCGCCTAGTTTTTCTTGTTTTTTATCCCTTCTTTTAGTTCGTTTTCCCGAATTTCATGGTACTTACATCCTTTTCTGGTTTTCCAAGAAATTTCCATGTTCGAAAATGTTCAATTTTAAAAACAAAAATTGTTCAATTTTTAAAATGTTTTGAAATTCGAAAATATTTAATTAAAAATGTTCAATTTTTGAAAATAGTTCAGATCTAAACAATGTTCATATTTGAAAAGGTTCAGATTCGAAAATTATTCAAATTTTGAAAAAGTTCAGATTTGGAAATTTGTTGAAATTCGAAATTTGTTCAAAATATTCAGATTCAAAAATTGTTAGTCGAAAATTTTTCAGATTCGTAAATTCTTCAAATTTCGAAAAAGTTCAGTCTCGAAATTTTTTGAAACTTTGAAAATCGTTCAAAGTGCTCAGATTCTGGAAAAAAGGAAAAGAAACAGAAGGAAGGAAAAATAAAACAAAAAAAGGGTATTGGGCCGGCCAAACATCCCCGCCTGGGGTGTGCGGCATCTCGTAATAGCCGACCGGGCTCCGCATATCCCCGGTCGATTTTTGGGCCCGGCCCATATACAGGTCGGTTATCTAGTTCAGTTTTTCGTTTGGTTTTTTCGATTCAGTTTGATTCCAGTGGTTTTATTTTTTATTCAGATTCAAAACGTTTAAAATTAAAAAATGTTCAAATTTAAAAGTGTTCATATTTAAAAAGTTCAAATTCAAAAGTGTTCATATTTAAAAATGTTTAAGTTTTTAAAAATGTTCAAATTTAAAAGTTTTCAGATTCGAAAATGTTCGTGTCCAAGAAATGTTCAAATTTTGAAAGCTTTCGCATTTTTAAAAAATGTTCAGATTTAGACATCAAATTTTCACAACACACAAAAAACGAAAAAGAAACAACAGAAAAATGAAAAATGAAAAAAAGAAGAAACGAAAAAAAAAGTAATTTGGTCGGCCCAACACACCTACCCAGGTTGTGCATCGCCTGTACATGGTCGGCATATAGCACCTCCCGTTGCAAAGCACTAGAAAGATACAATTAACGAACTGCAGATGCAGACTATTTGGGGTTACTATACTACAAAGTACAGCAGCTACGTGGAATCCATCCTTGCATACAAATTAGGCATGCAACGCAAACGCAGCAGGTAATACAAACTGTTTGGCACGCAACGCAAACGCAGCAGGAGGTTACAGCCATTCAGGAAACACGCATTACTGCCAAACAGAGCGTATAATAATACCTGACCTAACATGGCAAGTGGATCTCCCAAACCCACAACTGTAAAACCAGATTACCACCGATGGTAAGCCTTATACATCACCCAACATCGAATACACATATCCACAAAATAAGCCGATCCATCTCAGATGCGCAGCTTGACCAAGTTCACAGTAACTGCTGGCATCATATATAACAACCAGTTCGTGCGGCATGTTGACCGCCGGAGATGTAGGCGTAGGCATTGTCGTCCAGCAGGCCACGATACCCTAGGACAGATGGAAATAGAACAGCGAATTTAGTGGAGATGATTTGCCAAAGGATTGAGATAACTGAATCAACTGGTTGTCCCACCTTCAGGAAGGATGTCCACAGGGCTCACCAGGTACAGAGAGGGCTACCTGCAACTGCAAGCCATCCAGCAGGGTCTATTAAGAATAGGCATATGCTATGTGACCAGAGTGATCTTAAGAGAGGACTGTACATGCTCATATGTGTATGCGCTGCTAGTCATTGGTTGATATAAGCCTGAAACATTGCCAACCATAAACTCAATGGACTGAAACTAAACAAGTAGAACAAGGTTGAAACAGAAAATTAACAGAAATCACACCACTTTGCTATCCTTTCTAACATGGCCAATGTCCTAGACATTCAGCAGGATCAGTTTACAATAGGCACATGCTAAGCGGCCTGAGTGAAGGTACGTGCTCGAAGAACATGCATCAAAAGTGCTGCTAGCGATTGGTTGATATAAGACCGTGAACACAATGGCCAACACTGAACAACTACAAGGTTTTTACAAAAAATAAGTAATCGAAATCACACAGGAAAGCTGTCCTATCTAATATGGCCAACAGTCACCTCGAGCAGACGACAGAATAGGCTAACAGCCTACACTGGCATAAACAGGCCATCACCCATGAGAATATCCAGTGGACATAACCACTCAATGCTTGTTTCTGTAACATGGTTCTCCCTAACCGAGCACTGTAACACGAGTACGCCATAGTATGTATCTACCAGAACCAGATTACCACCGAAGCCCGTATATACCGCCCAATATCTACTACTCCCTCCGTCCTGAAAAGGATGTCACAGATTTGTCTAAATTTGGATGAATCTAGACACATTTTAGGACGGAGGGAGTATATATGTCCACCAATTATGCCAATCGATCCCAGATGGTGCAGCTTCACAGAGTTCACTTCTCTGTGTGTGTCTTTCATTAACTGCTGGCATCATATATACCAGCCGTTCAGTTGTTCACGAGGCGTATCGAGCGACGAGGATGGCCCAGTAGGCAGCGGATTTGTAGGCGTAGGCAGAGATGAACGCCACGATGTCGTCCAGATGGCCCCGATACCCCAGTACAGATGGAAACAAAACAGCACAGTAATACACGGAAGCTCTTGGAATTACTAATAGAGGTCGTTTGCCAAGAAGAGTGAGGTGACTGAAACAACAGGTTGTCTTACCATCAGGAAGGTCCATAGGGCTCACGAGGTACAGCAGAGAGATGGCTGGATCTTATCAAGGCGCGATCGTGCATCGTACGGCTCCGGTTGTTTCTTGTTCCCATTTCCGCCATGGGGAGGAGAGTTGTGGTGCGAGCCATGGGAACCGCGAGGTCCTCCGCCATGGTGGCTGCTGGGCGGCGACGGTGGCGGTGGCGGGTTAGCCTTCTTGCTACTTCCTCCACGCGAATCCTCGCGCCTGTCGCGATTGCTTGTCGGACGCGGGGCTTCCTTGTGAGATCTGCTCCTGTGTCCGCCGTTGCCGCTATGCTCTCCGTCATGCCGAGGCTGCTCTCCCTAGTCGCGTATAACGATGCCACCCTGGGGACGCCTAGGCGGTGGCATGCTTGTACGGTGGCGCGGCTGTGGTTCCTCATGATGCCGGGACCGCGGGGGTGGCGGCAAGCGAAGAGGGTGAGCCTTGTCTCCGTTGTTGGAGGATACCAGGATGGCATCAGTCCTGTTGCGCGCATCCCTCCGCCTAGGTTTGGTGGAGCCCGTGTGGGATCCTTCATCATGAGGAGATCTTGGTCTTCGGCGGTTGTTCATGCTTGACTGGCAAAACTCCGGATTGGACTCGAGCCTTTGTGAGGTGCCCTTCTCCTACTGCTTGCAAGCCTTGGCAACAAGGTCATAGACCTGATCCACCGCTGCAGGTGACCTATCATGTTCAAGTAAGTTCTTGGCGACGACCATATTGAGGGCGGGGGTTGGCATGACTTGCTTCCCAGCTGAATCGATATAGGGGGTAGCTTTTGCCGGTTTGGACAGAGCCCACCCTAAATTGCGTCGGATGCCTGGATCACCAACGACGTGAGCCGGGGCTTTCTTTGCCTTGTGCTTCAACAGCAACTGCTTGTACTCGGCCTCCATTGCTCTTGCCGCCTTGATCGATTGTGGCGCCTTGGCCATATCCTTGTCCAGCTGGGCGCCCTGTTCTACGATGTACTTGGCCTCCGCAAGGATCTCCACGCGCTTCTCATCAAGCTCCGTAACGCTCCAAATATGGGCGACGGTTATTGGCTCGACGAGGAGCTGGATGTACATCACCTTGTCGGCGGGAGTAACCAAGGGGTTGCCAGCTGCAAATATGGATGGCGGGGGCGGTAGGTTTGTTTGGTTTGCAGCACTGGGTCCAGTAGTGAGTTCCTGCAGCTGCTGCGGGGGAGTAGCCGGAGGGGGCATGGCCTTAGCCTGACCCGGAGGATCGACGGCTTTTTTAGTGATTTCCACTGCAACTCCGGCATCCGCCGCTGCTGGCGGAGCTTTTCCGGCTCCCTGGTCCTGCTAATCTTCTTCTATCACGTTCCGATGGCCACCAATACCTGGCAGGAAGTGACGGCTCTCTCGGCGCGCTCCTCCCTCTCGATCTCCTTCTCGATCTCCCTCATAGCAGCATTGTATTCCTCCGAGTTGGTCTCTGAACCACCGCCATCCATGTTGATGTCGGCATAAAGTGCGTCGAGCACTGAGTTGGAGTTGGTCTCGGTGTTCTCGATGGTGGAGCTCAAGGATTACGAGTCGACGAGTCGAGCCGAGTCGTTGGGGTACCGACTCATAGACTAGTCGAGACTAGTCTAGACTACTGCTCGACTAGTCGACATGTACTTCAGCAGTAGCTAGTACAAAATACTATCATGTATGGTGACCAGATAGGAGATTTAATAACTAAAACTGACATAAGTTCAACACAAGTTACATAACATAATAATGCTACAATGTAGAACTTCACGTAGCCAGTCTAGATTAGCTAGGGTTTCCAATTTTCTTCCTGAGCGCCTCACTTATCCGGCTAAAATTGAGTCGATCGAGTCAAACAGCAGGACTAGTTTAGACTAGTCCAGGACTAGTCTCGACTCAATCGAATCGAGGAAATAGTCGAATCGACCAACCGAGTCGACAGTCAATTTAGGACTTGTAGACTAGTCGTTGGACTAGTCTAGACTAGTCGCTGGACTCATAATCCTTGGTGGAGCTAGAAGGGGTGGGTGCGGGGCCGTTGTTGTTGTTGTTGTTTCCTCCGGTTGCGGCGGCGATCTCGGCCTCAACTTCCTCGTTGGCGTTAGCGAAACTGTTAACAGTTGCGATCATCTCATTGAGGGTAAGCAAGCCGACAGCCTATCGCCTCTGAGCGTATGTCGAAGAAGTGTTCCGTGCGTAAGCCCCTCCACGAAGTGGTATACGAGTTCGTTAGTGCGGTCATCATCCAGGGTTTCCCTCACCCTCATCCATCTAGCGAGGTAATATCGGGGGGATTCCCCGGTCCTCTGGACACATCTAGCCAGATCGCAGATGGTGACGATGCCGACAAAGTGTGACCTCCGTTTCTCGAACACTCGGGAAAGCCAAGTGGATCTACGGGGTTCTTCCACCGTTATATCCTTCACAGGGGCAGTTTGGGTGGGCCTTGATTTTTCCTGATCTAAGTCGGCAGACTCCAAAGAGAGATCCGAGCCTGATCCTTCCGTGAACGTGTCCTGCCCGGAGGCGGTTCGTGCGGGGCTTGACGTGTTTCTGACTTCCTAGGAGCTAGGACCCGAGTCGGTTTCACCGATGAAGAGATGGATGTCCGCGATTGGAACAATGGAGCAGCGGGTGGGGTTCGCCGTCGCCGAGATCCAAAACTTGTCCGGAGGAACGATCGGAACGTTGCCAGAGAAGAGAATGCAACCAATGGCTACAGTCGCCGATTCCAGCGAAGAGATTGGACCTCGCCCGGTGTAGAGCTCGAAGCGCCTCTTGCCCCACGGAGGGTGCCAACTGTCGTGGTATTGCCGACGAGTACGCCATGGCGAGGTCCTCACAAAGCGTGTTTAGAGAGGTGGGGGAAGGCGGTGAATTGACGGGTACAAGGTAACACATCTCACCCAGGTTCAAGTTCCGCGACAGTGGCGGAACTCTACTCCTGCTATAAATCATTATAATGGCAATACGCCGAGTTATAGGGATCGGTTCGCTGTGCGAGGTGTTATGAATCGTTGTATGTTGTGCCCTAAAGGCTCCCATATGTCCGGCTTATAAAGGTGCCAGAACCTAGGGTTACTGGGAAAAGACCTTGCCGGACAGGTTACAGAGTCCTACACTAATACTAACTAGTCTTCGTGTCTTGTACTCCAAGGCTCCGAGTAGGTCGGTGACTGCATCGTAGCCTTCCTTGTTCCGGCATGGTCCTCCCTTCTGGATCTGTTTAATTGGGCCTCCCAGCAGGCCATGGGCCATGCTACCAACTGTGGGCCACCCGGGTTATTCGGATTAGAGACATGCAATGGTGATACACCCATTTAGCATATCCCCAACAGGCGGACCTAGGGTTCTTCCTTCCGTCGAGATGAAGACTGGCCAGATGCATGTCCTTTTCGATTCAGCTGCAGTGGCGTGTTCCGGAAGGCTCCGCCGGCGAGCTCCACTAGGTGACTCATGCCTGGAGTTTGCTGGATCGGGAGATTCAGTCGTGCGCACCCGTGTTTTACTCTGGCCATTTGGTTTCAGAGGGAGCGCTTCGAAACTCTGTTGGCTATTAATATCATGGGGAATGTTCTCGTTCCATGGTGCTAGCGGAGAAGGTGATGGAGGCCGAGATCTGAGGACCAGCAATGGTGATTCGAAGCTCGATGGCGATGAGGAATTGGCTTGGCGTTTCTTGACTTTGTAGGAGCGGCTTGCAAGTGGGGGCGATTGCACATGAGAAGTTCAAAGTCTTGCCTTTCAGGGTGAAAATTCAAGGTCTGGCCTTCATTGGTTGTGCCTGAAAATGGTCTTGCTGAAGGCATTGTTTTGAGAGCGAGGACATCCTTCACGGTGAAAACCTAAGATCTATGATCGGACGACGACAGCGCTTGTGCACTGTTCCGTTGGAGGCGTCGTTTTTGGAGAAGCGGGACTTCTGGTGCTTTCCTGGTGGTGTTAGTGCTGCTCTAACAACGAATAGATCGCTGTAGCGGGACCTTTCTTTTTTGTAATTTCTCTTTCTTTTTTTGGCTGTGTGCATCCGTATTGCCGTTAGGGTGATGTGTTGTTGCAGAGGCTGGGTTGTAATTGGTATCTTCGTGATATTAAGTACACTTTATCCAAAAAAACAGAGTTGATTTAAAATAGGCAGATGCTATGCGACCAGAATGATGTTATAATGTACATTCTCAAAGAATGTGTATCATGAACTGCTGCTAGTTATTGGTTGCTATAAGACTGAAACATTGCCAGCCATAAATTCAGTGTCCGAAACTAAACAAGTACAAGGCTGATACAGAGAAGTAGCTGAAATCATAGGATAACTACCCTATCTAATCTGGCCGATGGCCCAGACTTCGAGCAGACCACATAGTAAACAAGCATCCCTAACCAGACCAAAGGCAACGAGAAAATGTTTCTGTGATTCATCAAGACTAAATTGTAGTTCATCTCATCTTTGACAGTTCAGATTTTCACAGCAACAAGCTTTTTTTTTTGTTCAGTTTCAATAGCTTTGCATGGTGAGTTTCCTGAAGAATATATGGTAATATCCAAGGAATATAACTCACCTAGCAAAAGAGGATTTTAATCACTGATGGTGGTATGCCAAATGATTAGGTTGTCTTGACTAACCCAAAGTTTTCTATCAAGTAAATTCTAAATCACAGCATGATGAAAATCGACTAGCATCCCGGATATGAAATTCAGCCGTATAACCAGTAGTTCTTCCAATAAAAAATCCCTCAAGAAATTATGAAATAGGTTCCCCATTACTCATAACAGAATTTTCAATGAGGTAACTAACAGTTGTTATTTAAAATGCACTACTTAAGTGTTGTGAAAATATATAAAAAGCATTGCAGACAGTAGTATAGTAAAATATGAAAAAAAAAGAGGATAAAATTGGCCCATTGATACTTGCAAAAAATATGAAAGTTCCCAATAAAGAACAACTATGCAAACTAATCTCACACTTTGACACATTTTACTAAGAAAATTGAGCAATGAAATTGGGTGTTTGACACTGACGGGCTGTGTAATTCCTTTCACACTGAGTAACCTAAGGATTGACTTTAAGTTGGTACAATGCTAATCTAGAAGCGATAATACAGAATAGTGAAAGTAATTAACTGGGATTTTGGGAGTACTATATGACATCATGTAAAATCTAGAAATTGGCATACTGCAAAATCTAGAAAATTGTGTACTGCAGCACCAGACTATGCTGTCCAGTGTGTCATTATCTAATAAGCGACAGGCCAAGTAACATGACATGATAAATGAAGAATGGTAGAAACTAGATTAATGGAGACATCCGACTTGGATTTTGAAGAACAAGGGAAGTTGATGGCGTGTGTCTCTGAATTCAGTCAGCATCCTCTTGATGTAAAAGGGCTGGTCCAGCAAACACTGTAAAACACATGTACCGAGCAAATGCAAAGCAGCCTGCTATTAGATGAGACGCAAAATAGAACAACCATAGGACAATTATGTATGATAAGGGCATGCTTTTGGCGCTTGCCTTAGCTTGTGATTCATACAGCATGAATCTGCAGAGGCTAGTAATTATGCACAGTCCAAAATAGTGAACTAGTTATCTGTTAAGACCTTTTTATTCTATAGCATATAACAGCTAATTAAGGTTCCAATGAAATGAATTTGGTAGCATGCTGAGGGTTACATGCACTTGTACTTGTGTAAATTTAAACAGTTAGTTGATTACATGGAGAGGTGCAAATTTTACAGCTGGACAGAACAGTTGTTACAGTGAAGTGTTTTAAATATATGAACATGTGCTAACATAAGAATGCTGCAGATGCCATTTTACCAAGAATGGCTCTGATAATGCATATTCCCCAACTAGTTAGGTGTGAGTACAGTACATACCATCAACTGAGTCCAGTTGTACCCTCTGATATTTCAGTCTCATTTCACTGGATTTATTTGTAAGCAGATTCAAAGGATTAACGTAACAACTTTGGGGACATTGTATTGTACAAGTATGTGGAGAGAATAGAACTGTAACGACTGATGTGGATCAATTAAAATGAGTTCTCCAAACAAAACTAGTGCAGCTGAATTTGGTAATGTTCATCAAGAGTCCAGGAGCAGCAAAATATTTGCAGTCAGTTGAACAATCAGAACACGACACAATGTCATGATCAAATTATGTAATCCATTCAGCAGCAGAAATTAAATTTTGTTCATGAAGAGTCCAGGAGGAACAAAATGTTGCATTTCAGTCAGAGAAATTACTTAGCAGTTGGACATGAAATTAGGTACACTACATGATCATCAGAGAACTGCAGAACCCTGACCTAACCAAATCACACTTGGCCAAAGCAACTAAGCAAGCGCTAACTAAGCAATCCATCTCCAATCGGCACATTGCAACCAAAAATCACACCTCAGCAATGCAAGTTATGCAAGCAGTAACAGGGCAATCACCGATCCGAGCCGAGCCCGCAATCCAACGAAAACCAACCAACCAGTTCGAACGCAAACCCCACACGCTGGCGACGAAGCACGTTCGAACATCTGCAACCAACCAACCAGTTCGAACATCCGGCGCGAATGCAGGCAGCCGCAGGAGCCTAGCTGGCAGCGGGAGGAGGAAGGAGAGAAGGGGGAAGGTGAGCGATTGAGCAGCTGGCCTGGTGGGGGCCGGAGATGCCGACGCCGCGGCACCCGGCGCAGCGCTCGCCGGAGCAGTTGGTGCGCTCGCCGCGGCACCCGGCGCAGCGCTCGCCGGAGAAGTTGGTGCGCTCGCCGCGGCACCTGGCACAAATTTGTGTCCCCCCTCCCATTCTGGTTGTCGCCGCCAAATCCGCCGCCGCCGCTCGCCCCTCCCTCCCCATCCCACTCTGGCTCTCCCCTTCCAAAGAAATCCACCAACCCCTCCGGCCTGGTCCATCCCAAAAATTGTACAGGAACGAAATTGCAGAAACGTCCACAACTCTTGACTTATTTACAAAAATGTGTAGATTCTGTCAGACATACTCCGATTCAGATATGAACCGATGAAACAGAAATCATTCAGATAGTAACAGAAGAAACAGAAATCATTCAGATAGTAACAGAAGAAACAGAAATCTAAAGTGCCGCAAAAAATCCCTATATTCTCGAGGCCTAAAACTCGAACTAAACCATTTCAGCAAAGCAGGTGCAGTTCCTCCTGGATCGTCCCTCCTAAAGCAATGTACAGATCCTCTTCGCAATTGCCACTGACCCGCTTGTTCCTCGCAACCTCAGCGCCCAACTCAAGCATGGATCCAATGGTTGACCAAGGCCTGTAAAACAGAGCATTATTTATTGCTGAAGATTGAAGATCCGAATTAAACAGAAAGATTGAGCTGCTGCATTCCACATTTGCACCTGACATCTGAGAGAACAGGAGTCGAACCCATCGCCAATCGATCGGTAACAGCCATCAGCGAGGCAAATACCAAACCCGTCCACCAGGTCGTCCAGCGGCTGGTCGCTGGGGACGACCTGAACCATAACCTCTCCTGCAACCTCGATCGGCTGACGAACAATTCGTCAGGGTTTAGGACGCACTCTACCTAGGTACGACTAGCTAGGAGAAGGAGGATCTTTGTGGTACTTACCTGAACGCCCGCCAGAACGTGGTGAGGCAGGACACCATTGACAGGCGTGAGGACCCGGCCGTCCTGTCGGATGAGTGGGATGGTCTCGCCACGCCCAGGATGGTGGCTGGCGGCGTGTGCCCCGCAGAGCACTGCGCAGTAGAACCTTCGGCACTGCGTGCAATACCGGTCCTCCTCCAGCTCCTCGAGGAACTCGCCGTTGGCCTCGATGAGGGCGGCCGCATTGGCCCTGCCGCGAGCGCTTCCTCCGTCGTGCACATCGAGCTGATCGAGAGGCAAAAGATGGGGCTCGTGAAACGCCGGAACAAGAAAGTTGGAAGAAGGAAATGAATTTCTTGCGCAGGACAGGAACAAGAATGCTTACCCTGCATTCGACGCTGCAGGTCCCGCACGCATGATGGGTCCTGTCACGGCACTCAGGCCTCAAGCAGTAGAACTCGTTGCCGTAGAGCGGTGGAACGGGTCGCCGACGGAGCGGAATGTACGATTCCTGGCCGTAGGCAAAGCGCTGTACATGATCGAAGGAGTAACCGCAGCCTTTCACGCCGTCGTGGGAGACGGCGGGGCAGTTCCCCGGAAGCACTCTCACCTAGGATCGGAAGAATCGAAGGAGTAATTCCATTAGAATAAGCTTGACTCAAAGAACGGCAGGTCAGGAAACGACCAAGAAACGTCGAGCAAAGAGCAAGAATCGCAAGTTTAGCATTAGAAGCTTGATTCCGTCATACGTACTCTCGGGAGCGGGAACCTGGGCATGTCCACCTGCGGGTGGTGGGCGGCCATGTGGCCGGGGCAGCAATGGCTGCAGATCCCGTGCTGGCAGACGAAACAGAACAAGTCGCGCCTGCATCGCCTCCCGAAGTCCTGCGCCAGGAAGGTGTGGAGGTATCCCGGCGGTGGAGGGAGGGCTGCGGCCATGGCGCGCCTGCGGGGTAGGGCTAGGGCACGGCAAGGCACCCGCTCGAGGTTGCGGGCGAGCGTGGAGGAGGGAGGGAGGCAGGCGAGAAGGGGGGTGTGGCCGGGAAGAAGGGGGGTGTGGCCCGGGTCAGCTATATAAAAGCCTACGGCTAGTTCCCCTTGGCCAAGGCCGATGGGCTGAACCGACATCCTTGCGTTCTTGACGCCAAACGAGCAGCTCCTGGCGCGTCCAGCTCGGCGACCAACGACCCGCCGTAGAGTGGTGCCCTCGCCTCGCCGTGGCGTGTCCAGCTCCGCAACGAGGTTTGCCTGGCCAAGCAGTGACCGCCGGCCGTGTGTGGCCCGTCCAGCCTCTCGGTGAGGACGACTGTGTGCCTGGCCGGCTGGCCGCACAACGACGTAGTGTGCGAGCGTCCACTCGATCGGCGTACGTGCACCACGGTTCCGGCGCCAGTCGCGTCGCCGAGGAAGCAAAAGCAAGCCGGACATGGCTCAACCGTCCCGGTGCTTGCTTGCCGCTGCAGCCGGCCGGGTTGATGACACCATGCATGCTGGGGTTTACGTGGTATTATTGCTCCCCCGTTCTCCGACGATGGCGCTAAAAAAAAGAAAAATCCTGCTTCTCTAAAAACGATCAAGATTTTTTTAAAAAAAGTCCTGCTTGATAAACATCATTTTTTTTAGATAAAGAGGGCCTCTCGCCCCCGGTTCCCATTACTGAAACCCCACGAGTCTGTTACATCATTCGGGTGAAACAGCACACGGGCCTGAAGCAGAGCGCAACAGCCAGCTAACCTCCTGCTACGAGGCTACAACCTCCAAAACACCACATATGCCAATAGCCAAGAGTTCAGTTAACAGACAACACTACCACCATACAGACACCGACCCGAGAACACAACACGAGACTGCGGCGGCACCACCATGTAGCGCTCGCCATTTCCCACCAGCTTCAAGTCATTTGCATCCAAGGTTGTCGCCAGGTCTTCAGCAGTGATCCAAGCTTCTCCACCCACATGAGTGAGAATCTTGAGCTCGACCATCACTGTGTCGTCCTCCTCTTCTCCACCGACACCCAGGCTCTGGCCACAATAGAAGTGGAGGGGCACGTGCCATCGATTCTAGCCTGCCCACTAATGTGTTCGGCTTTCCTCTTTCTACTTCTACCAGCAGGACACCCCCACTAGGCAAGATTGTAGGCACATTTTCTCCATAGCTCCTGCATTCCAGGCCAAATGGCACGATCGAAGCATAAATCATTTCGTATAAGCCAAATGGACCGCATAATTGCAGCATACATGACATTTTCAACTTTAAACAGTTTATTGTTTTCCCATCTATCAGCTACCATTTCAATTTTCACTGGAATATTACCAGTGATTCTACCAACTTCCTTCCAGGCAGCTGTAGCAACCACACATTCAAAGAATAGGTGATTGCAAGTTTCTAATTCATTGCAAAATAAACAGGTGAGATCATCCACATTTTGTCTCTTAGAAAGGTTGACTCTAGTGAGCACCCTATTGTGAGACACATGCCATAAAAAGAAATTGATTTTTGGTGGGACTTTAACATCCCACACTGCTTGAACATGCACAGGCATAACACCTTTAAAGTTGAGAACATCATATAGTGACTTAACACTATATTGACCACTAGAATCAAGTTTCCACGGAAGGAAATCCTCATCAGCACTAAGGTGCAAGGACTGAGCAATCTGGACAACTTCATACCACTGAAATAACAAATTCTGATCAAAGTATCTCCTAAAAGTAAATTTGAGGTTTCCTCATCCCACACATCAGCAATGCATGAGTTTTGTTCATTCAAAATCACATAAATATCCCAATATCGGGTAGCTAGACTACAAGAACCAAACCAATGATCTTTCCAAAATTTTACCTTTGTACCATTTCCCACTTTCCATTGATAACCCATGTGAGCTGCCCTAGCAGCCCACATCACACCTTTCCAAAAAGATGAAGCTCCAACCTCAGAACAACAAAACAAATTGGGGTGATTGATGTCATATTTATGATCAACAATCTATTTCCACAACTTGTCCTTATCCAAATGATATCTCCTAATCCAAGATGCTAATAAACATCTATTCATGGTAGCTAGATCAGGAATACCCATACCCCCAAACTCCCTTTTTTTGTGAAACCCAATTCCAATTGGCCAAATGATATTTGTGGTGTCCCTCATAATAATCCAAAAGGCAATGAGCCATTTGAGAATTGATTAAAGTAATGGCCCACTTGGGGAACTTGATCACACTCAAAACATAAAGAGGTATACTGGCTAGTACACTCCTAACCAAATCTAACTTAGCAGCATGGTTTAAAAGTTTGCCTCTCCACCCAGCAGCTTTTTTAAGAATCTTATCTACAATAGGTTGCATATCCTTTCTCTTAAGTTTAGCATGATGTAGAGGAACCGCTAAGTATTTAAGGGGAAATTTACCAAGTCTACAAGTCAGAGTTTGAGAAAATGACTGGGCCACATCATCATCCATATTAATGGGAATAAGTTCACATTTATGGAAATTAATGTGCATCTCTAGCAGTTGATAGATCATTACCTAGGAAAAGCAGGGTATCATCAACATATTGCATACTGATGACCCCTGTCTGATTAAGGCTTTTCATCACACTAGTAATTTGGCCATGACTAGCAGCTTTCATCAACATCTTAGTAAAAACATCAGCCATGTAATTAAATAACAGATGGGAAATAGGGTCCCCTTGTCTAACACCCCGCCCACACAAAAAAATCACTATTAGTATCATTGATTCTGACTGCTACAGAGCCATAATCAAGAAGGGATTTAATTCTCTTAATCCATTTGGGACTAAAGCCCCTACTCTCCAACATTTTTAACAGAAAATCTATATTCACCCTATCATAAGCCTTTTCATAATCAAGCTTAAGGATTAAATCAGATTGCTGTTTGTGAACTACATCAAGAATACTTTCATGAACAGATACAACACTCTGTTACCTACCTTTTATAAAAGCAGTCTGGTGGGGAGAGATATGAGCATCACTCACAGCACCTAGCCTAGTAGTGGCACATTTAGAGAAAATCTTAAAAACACAATTAGTTAAAGCAATGGGCCTAATCTTCTGAATAGTTACAGCATTTGCTTCCTTAGGAATCAGTGTTAACAGGGAAAAGTTCAATATGTAAATATCAAGTTCACCCCTATTCCAATCATTAGCTAGGGCTAGAAGATCACTTTTAATCACATCCCAAAACTATTGAAAAAATAGAAAGGATAGGCCATCAGGCCCAGGGGCTCCTTCAGCATAAGAGCTGAATACAGCATCCCTAATTTCCTGTTCTATAAAATCAACATCTTGAGATGCATTTTGTTCAGCAGTAACTTTATCACAATCATCCCAAAAATCATCAGCTAGATTAATATTTGGTTTACTCTCATAACCAAACAGCTCCTTGTAATAAGAAACTGCAGTGTCTAACATACATTTGGTATCATCCACTTGTCCATGTGGGCCCTCCAACATGTCAATATGCTTCTTCCTCCTTCTCTAGTTACCTACAGAGTGAAAATAAGAAGTATTACGATCACCTTCTAAAATATTTCTCTGTCTAGACCTTTGCCTAGCTTTAATTTCCTCTTTCTTCCAAATATTAGTCAGCTCAAATGAAATAGATTTCATCCTCTCTTTAGAATGAGGATAAAGAGGTTGAGTTTCAGATAAAACATCTAGTAAAAATCATACTCAACAGCTAATTTTTGCTTAGTTTTGTTTTGGTTGGATTTTAAATTAGCATTCCAACCTTTAAGACCTTTTCTAAGATTCCTAGATTTGAACTGCCACCTGTCAATAGCTTTAATGCACAAACAGGGGGCAGACCAAATCTTAGAAACCAACTGGGAGAAACCATCTACTTGTAACGACCACTTCTCAAACCTAAATTGTTTAATTTTAGGCACCACCAGAGCCTAGTGTCCACAATAAAAGGGGTGTGGTCACTGCCCACTCTAGCTTTAGCTATGACATTACTAGCTGGGAATAAAGCATCCCAACAAGTAGAAACAAACACTCTATCAAGCAAAGCCATGATTAAATTCTCTTAGTTATTAGCCCTAGTAAATTTCCTACCAGCATTTTTAATCTCCATCAGACTGTATTTATTAATCCAGTCATTAAAGAGATCAGCCCAATGCTGATTAATATTACCAGTATTTTCACAACTTTCCCTAATAAGATTAAAGTCACCACCTACTAAAGTAGGCCCAGCCCAGGAAGAGAACACATTATTGAGTTCATTAATAAACTCCAGCTTGGTGTTCTACATAAGAAGATCCATAAACTGAAATAAACCTCCAAACCACTGCATCTTTTTTATTTTTAATCAAAGCAGACATAGTGTAAGAGTGGATACTCTAGGACAAGATATCAAACAAATCAACACTAATACCCACTATGATACCACCAATAGTATCTTTAGCAGGCAGCCAATTCCAGACATACTTATCAAAAGGATCTAGTTGCTTGAGCTGAAAAGGAGTAAAATCCATTTTCTTTGACTTAGAGAAACTAATGATATCAGGACATGTCTCTCTAATGAGATCATGCACTCTAGTAAGCTTATCAAGTCTATTTAGACCTCTAGGATTACATATTAGAGCAACTAACATTATCAAAATGGAGTTTTTCCTACTCTTTTTCCTAGAAGAGACCTCAATCCAAGACTCCTCCTCTACCTGAGTCTCACTAGTGTGATCCTTAGGCACCACATCTTGAGTACCATAATTGGCAGAGCAAGATCCAACCACACCCTCAACGGCAACATCTAAATTACCGGGAGGGAACATGTTAGGATGATCATTATGAAAAGCAGAAAGCCTATTGGTTTCTACATCTTTGATCAAGTTAATATTATTATCAATTTCATCCTCAGAACTACCAAGAACAATGCCAGCAGCTCTAGCTTTATGCAGCAGAACATCATTATTGAGAGCGGCAAAAGAATTATCAAAACCATGCAATTTGGATTTACCTTTGGGGACCTCCAGATTTTTAGTCTTCTTAATTGCTTGAGCTTTCTCAATGATAGACTTACCATCCCCGACGATCCTGTTGCTCATTCTTGGTGCCACAACTGGACCCCATTTATTCTTCTTCCCCCAGCTTTGCTAAGAATCTCAACCCCAGGAGTAGGAACCACTTGCTGTATAACATTTGGAACAGGTTCTTTTTCAACTTGAGCACCACCCTCAACAGCTTCCTCCAAACTCTCCAGCAAATGTGCACTAATGTTCTCTACAGGCTCCCTGAAGTTCATCATGGGCACATCAGTTATACCACCAGCACCACTGACCTTAGCCATCACATGAGCTTCTAATGTCTTGACAGAGCTCCCAGTCCTAGCCACAGTCTTGTTCCTAGACCTATTTGAGCCTAGAGTCCTATGAGACTCAGTATCCATATGACTAGAGCCAGTAGCCTTGTCCTTTCCTAGAAGATCTTGAAAGTCATCACCTAGATCTTCTTCCTCATTCTCCTTCAGCTCCCCTTTATAAACATCATTGTCATCATCATCTCCACCACCAGTTTCCTCGCCCAACACCTCATCTTCTACCTTGAAGTGAATAAGGAAGAAACTTTGCTCCATCTCAAACAACTTATTTGCTGGTATCTTGGTAACATCCCTGACAGAAACTCTCACTATGTGTTCTTGTATAAGGACTTAAAGATTTCATGCCAGTCCACATTAACCAGGACCCCAAGAGTAGAGGAGACTTGACATATCACCTTCCAGGACAAATATTGAGGTGGAATCCCCTCAACCTTTACCCACACCTCCTGAAACACCTCCACTGGTTCAAGCTCCCCATTCCAATTCTCAAAAGAGACTTTAACCCCTTTCTTCCTGAGATTAATGGATGGGTAATCCACCAGATCCTTGATCTTCTTGGAAGGAGGGAACCTCACCAGGAACCTCTTATCTGATAACTGCCTTATTTGTCATACCCAATTCACTTTCCACATTTCATTGAAGCTTTTCTCCAACTCCTTCTCATCAAGCAAACCATCATTGACTACCACCACACCCACATTATCCATATTCAGCCACTTAACTGCTGCTGGTCCCTCAACATATACATGGAAGAAGCCCAGTCTAGCATTGGCACAGTGGGAAGAGGTTTATACCACTATGAACATGAATCCATGTGGTGCCCCTGCTTGTCACATATGAAGCATTTCTTTAGTCTTGTGCAGATCCCCACATAATGCCCAGGTTCTCCAAAATTGAAGCAGGCCAGGTTCTTGTATATAAGATCAAAAGTAGAGCCAGAACCAACAACATCACCAGAGTTACCCTTAACAGGAGCAACACTTGAGATAGTTTTACTTCCTCCATCACCACCAGGCTCAGCAGTCTTATGAATCTTATTCTTGTTCTTCATAGGAGCAAAACTCTTCTGCATGTCACTCTGATTCCCAGTGCTGCTAGTCTAACTAGCCCCTTGAACAGCCGGCTACGAAAACTGGCTACCTCTAGGCACACCCATCATTTGATTCTACATCATGGCTTTTGGGGAAAAAAATGGAGGCCACTGCCTTATCGGAAAATTGAACATCCCATGCTGCATCATTGGGTACATGCCCTGAGCCTGATTCCCCCCCAAACTGTTGATTCATACCATGGTTGTAGTCAGCTAAAGCAGCGGGATGTGGAGCAGCCGCCCCAGGGCCACCACCAGCAGGAATAGGAGCCGACGTCGTAGCAGCCGGAGGAGAAGCACGCCCATCACCATGACCGACACGACTACGACCATTGTCGTACCGCCCGCCACTAGCAGCACCACGACCACCACGACCCCCACCTGCCATCTTCAGGATCTCCACAAATGAAGCTCACCCTTGCTCTGCCCCCCCCACAAATCCTTGGAGAAACTGATTCTCCGCGGGATCGGAAGCCTACCACCTCTAGCAGGGAAACAATCAGCAACCAAAAATGACATCTCCTTGACCAAATCTCAGCGAACCTAGAACAGGTTCCCCTCTGAGGAAACCCTAGCTCGAGGTGGAGGTGGCCACCGAGAGATTCGCCTCCCAACTTTATCCGCAGAGCGAGGGGAAGGTGTATTCTTGGGATCCGCAACCTCCAGATGCTGGCCACCATGGATCGCGACAGGTGTCGCGCATCAACGATTGCCCCTCTCGGGTGAGGGCGTATCTCTGCCAAGTGGGGTACTCCGCGAATTCGAAATTCACCTCTATGGAATCGCACCCGATCCTTCTTCCTCGTCGACGATCTCGAGCACCTCACCGGTGACGCCCATCGCGAGAAGATGCGCTCCCGACACCCCACCAACGAAGCGTACCTCCTCTGCGTAGGCGTAGCGAAGGTAGCGGGGGTAGGGGCACACTCACGAAATGGAGAGGAGTGTGCGGTGGGGCGCGCCACCGGCGTGCGAGCGAGGGCCCGACCTCCACCGCGAGCGCCACCACGGTATCCATCGCGAGAGCCAGATAGAGCGAAACGTCATCCCCGCTCGAGAGAGAGCTACTTTGTCGCCTTAATAAACATCATATTGTATAGATTGTATGTATATACGTAGGCATGTACCAACCCTGTATTTGTACCCTGTACCACTATATATAAAGAGAGAGGTGAGCCCTATTGGGCTACCGACTACCCTACCAGTACATCTGTCATGGTATTAGAGCCCATGATCGGCTCCAAAGCTTCTGCCTACCCTAACTAGCGCCGCCACCACCAGTACCCGGCCGCCGCCTCTCTCTACCTTAATGAGCGTCGCCTTCTACCTCGTGGCCGCATCGACCATGTCTCCTCCAAACACCAAAATCGCTCATCCTCCGCTCTCTCAAGTGCCACCGGTGGCTCGATCTCCGCTAGTTCTTCCATGAGAGGGAGAGGTTGTGAGACCAGATACTTGGCTTAATAGGATTGATAGAATACTCATACCAACAAGTTGCAACTTATTTTCCGGAAGCTCATTCGAAAAGAACTCTAAGGTTAAGTGTGCTTGGCCTACAACAATTCTAGGATGGGTGACCGACCGGGAAGTGGGTACCGGGTGCGCACGAGTGAGGACAAAGTGTGCAGAAAAGACTAGTGTTGGTATGTGGGGCCAGTATAGATATCCTATTAAGCTGCCAGGAGTGACACCCCCTGGGCCCAGTGGACAGGGTGTTACAAGTGGTATCAGAGCCGATCCTCGCGATTAAATGGGTGTGTGCGGGTCAGTGGCGGGACATGTGGAGCATGGCGTGTGTGGCCCAAAGTGGACACGGCATGGCACATGTGCCGACACTAGACGCACAGACGCGTGCCAAGAGGGAACGTTCCTGGGGTGTGCTTGATCAATGATGGCATCGATATTCTAAAGGGTGGGTGTATGTGAGACCAGACACATGACTTAATAGGATTGATAGAATACTCATACTAACAAGTTGCAACTTCTTGTCCAGAAGCTCATTCGAAAAGAACTCTAAGGTTAATCGTGCTTGGCCTAGAGCAATTCTAGGATGGATGACCGACCGGAAAGTGGGTACCGGGTGCGCACGAGTGAGGATAAAGTGCGCAGAAAAGACTAGTGTTGGTCTATGGGGCCAGTCTAGATATCCTATTAAGTGCTAGGAGTGACACCCCCGGGCCCAGTGGACGGAGTGTTACAGAGGTGTCATGGCTATGGTGTCGCACTACAAGAAATGTGTTGACTAGTGACCTTTTCTTAACGACCCTGAGTTTTTTGGTCATAGATCTATGACCATTTTGAACCAACTGGTCGTAGGCCACTTAGGAGGGTACAAACCCTGAAAAACTACGACCTTTTTTTGTCGGAAAGGTCATAATTTTCTTACATCAGTTGGTCATAACATAGACATCGCTCGTCCATGACCTTAATTTTAGGCGACTACAACCAATTTAAATGGTCGTGGGTGCTATTCATGATAACTTAAGAAAGACAGATGGCCACCTTAGCAGGTTGATCTAGGTGTCATGTCCATGCGTCCACTACGGGAATAACTTTATACGTTGACGGCAAAATGTCGGGGCTAATCGCCTGACAACAGCAGCTCGGCAAGGCGGTCTTGACCATCGACCCGATTTCTGGTCGGCGTGGGATGAATAATGAGCCGCGGGCGGCCGGTGTAAACAGGACCGTCGACATAAGCGATTAGGCTAACGGTAGAGCAACGACGTCAAGTATACGCCGACGGCAGGCGTAGATTTTACACCTACGCTGACGGCAAACCCGTCAGCGTAGCTATTTTTCCTTTTCCCCACATTAATCTTAAAAAATCATAACTAAATCATTTAAATTTAGAAAAATACATATAATATATCAAAATTTGCAGAAAAATAAGATCTATCTATATAAACTCAAATATTACATATTTTGTTTGAATATATATATATAATACAAATACTTTCATATAACATATTTTTTATTTTCCAAGTGCAAAAAAGGGCTGTTTTATGGAGCAACCATCAAATCAAAGTTTTAAAATGATACCACCCTGTTTTGAAAAATACTAGATAACCTTAAATAGACAATGTCCCAACTGGGGTATCTCAAAACCTTCACAAAATGACCTATCTCAATCGAGGTTTTCTGGCTTTCAGGTCAAATGACCAATGTTATGGCTAGAATCACGGTATATTTTGCGATAATGTATCCATATTATGCACGTATGTGTATCATGGGATGGCGAACAATGTTCCAGGAGGAAGTTTTTCCTTTTCACTGCACCAAAAAAGCCACTTTTTATTTTCCAAGTGCAAAAAAGGGGTGTTTTATGAAGTAACCATCAAATAAAAATTTAAAAATGATATCATCGTATTTTTCAAAAATACTAGACCATCTTGCATGGACAATGTCCTAACCAGGATATCGCAAAGCTTTCTTTCTACCCTTTGTGAAAAGACAAATTCATGTCGAATTAGTAGAAAGTGAGTCAGATTTGAACTACAGGTACATGATCTGATGCTCATGATCTTTTGCAAAAATCATTTTTAGGTTCATAATATGATATTTCATCAGAGATCCAATACAAGATTTTTCTTTGCGTTGAACCAAAAAGCCATTTTCTATTTTCTGAGTGTCAAAAACGGGGTGTTTCATGAATCGGGGCATAGTTTCGATTAGTCTAGTATTAAAAAGTTATGATACATAATTAAATAGATAATAGGGATGTCATATTTAGATTCCTCTCATTTTTCGGATCGATTTGGATATATTATTTGTCGAATTACGTTTTACAGATTTGTATATATGAATTATTCAATTTTAAATGGAAAAAAGGCAAACTAAGTAAAATTTATTTTATTTTTATTTGAATTTAAGATTATTATTACTTATTTATTATTGTTTACTTAAATAATTATATGGAGTATAAAAAATATAGAGTCTTACATTATAGTCCAATGGTTAATAGAATTGATATGATAGTATTCACACCAAGTTCTAATTTTTTGTTGGAAGGTCATGTGGAAGGAATGGAGAAGTTAAGCGTGCTAGAGCTGAAGTAGTGTTAGGATGGATAACCGATCGGAAAGTTTGACTACTAGTGCAATTTGACTTGATTTTAAGTTACTTAGAATTAAAAATGTGTATGTGAGATTAATGAGTAAAACAATTCAGAAAAATAAAAAATTGAATTTTTTTTTTAAAAAAAGTTGGAAAAATCTAGGCCGACGGCAAAGCCGTCGGCGTAGCCAAACGGCCGTTAGTCATTTAGGTGGGACCCATATGATCTACGCCGACAGCTTTGCCGTCGGCGTAGCTATATACACTGACGACTTTTCTACGCCGACGGGTAAAGGGTCTACGCCTACGGGCATGTACGACGACGGCAGCCACGCCCGGCCACGGCAGATCTTCTCCCGTAGTGGTCAAGTTTCGCTAACGTGTCAGCATACGTGTCATATCCATGTATCAATTTATGCTTACCTGTCATATCCATGAAGCGCACTACAAAAAATGTTTAAAAATTACATTTATTTAGGACATTTAGCACTGAATACTAGTAGTGTATATTGAAAAATCATGTCACTTAGTCACCTTGGGCCTAGAAAACATTTCAGTGCATTCTAGTTTCCTGCCGCGTTTTCCCTCTCAGTCATTTTGGATCCTGGGAGACCACTAAACCCTAACCCAAACTCCCGCAACGCTCTCACTACATAACCCTAATACTTTCTCCCGCCGCCACTTCTACCTACCACCTCTCTTTCCTTCCTTCGCGTCGAGCCCTCCCGAGCCACATCCCCACCTCCTTCAGGACGAGGACATCTTCCATCAAGGCGCTGGCCGCCACAGACTCTCCTTCCTAGCCCCGCCGCTCGTCGACGCACCGCTGTGGCGTTCTCACCAGTCGATCTCCACTCCGGGCGCCACCATCCCACCCCTCCAACCGCGCTGCCGCGCCTGAACCCTTGCGTCGCTTCTGAAGGTCGCCGTCGAGGACGCCTCTCTCCCCCCTCTCTCTCTCATGGTTTCTCTATCTCATGTTCTCTCTTTCTTTCTGCAGGCACCCATGGACACAAGCAGAGACTCCATGACACCCAGATCTGGTCGTAGAAGACGTCCTCGGTCTTCCACAGGCCAGTCCGGCCGCCCCACGGCCTCGAGTGGCCGGATTTGTCTTCTCCGATTCCCGACGATGCCCAGGCAGTCAGGCCGCCCCACTGCCTCGAGTGGCTAGATCTATCTTCATTCTCCTTTCCCGCCGGAGTAGGGAAACTCGCCGGTTGCCGAAATACTGCGGGAAGCACTCCAAGCTCATAGAGCACGTCGTCCTGTACCATCCTTCCCCTGTAGTGCCTCTCCCCCATGCAGGTTCCTCCATCCTCGGACTGTCCTCTCCCATCTGCCATCATTGAAGCCTAGGTACTGTATGCAATTATTGGTCGTCACTAGATTATTGCCTAAATTGTCAGTTCAAAATAGTTCAGAACTTCAATTGTAATAGCAATCATTTCAACAATGTTTAGTTTCACTTGCAAATAATTATCAATTGAGATGTTCCTGTTCGGTGTGATATTGCCTGAGATATTCCCGTTTAGTGTAGTTTCACTGTGTTTAGTGAAGAATTAGTATGTGTCTATGATGAAATCAGTATGGTATGTGTGTATATATCACAATCTGAATTATGAATGGAACTTATACGCCTATATAGTAGGAAAGCACAGATAATGGATATTAGTAGCATCTCTATTGTGTGCTATTCCATTGGAGGTCTAGGCTAGTGTTTGCTTACATATGTTTTACCACGAATGTGGATGTCCACCACTCACTGTTGCTCATCCTAAGCCAGGCATAATTTACCATTTTTTCTTGGGCAGAAAAGCGATTTGGAAACTCGTATGCTCTGTTGGTAAGAACAAAGGTAGAGAGGATAACAGAACAAACCACCATGGATGCCCTGTGTGCCCAGATCTATCAAGAGTTGATAGCATACTAGTTTGAGATTTAGATCAATGTAGGCTACCTTCTTTATGCAAGGCAATATTCCTGTTAGTACATTTAACAAGTAATTATATCTCTATTCTTCATGGTGGTAGACTGGTAGTATATTTAGCAAGTAATTATATCTCTGAAATTTATGTGTGTTTCTACTCGCAAGTGTATTAGTATGGTACGCAGGGGTGGGTGCCCCTAATGGACTGCAGCGATGCCGATAGCTTGTGCTCGTCGTTGGTGCTTGTGGATTTATAGTCTCTAGACTGAATGATTTTCCTTTAGCTATCATCTACCTTGTCACACATAAACCATTTGCTTGCTGATATGCCATGGTATTGGCAGTTGAAATTGTAGTGAGGATTATCCTTTGGGGGGGTGTTCTCTTTTCCATTTTTTGTGCTTGGTAGTTTAGTATGTTGTTGTTGTGTACTATCTATGGCCTTTTTTACTTCCATTCCTGTTACATCCTTTGCTACAGTTAAGTGACTTGAAAAAAAATATATTCACCATATCATGTCTAGTTAACCTGGTACTGTAGTCTGATTTAGACTTAACACTTGTGATTTCAAATCTCTGTTATATAAAGTATACTCCATCAACATCAGTAATACATTGTAATATTGTTTATGATTGTCAACATATCAACCTTCATGTTATTGCAATACCCTCGTATAAACATAATGATGATATTTCCTGATTTTTTGTTTCCCTACACTTGTTGCTGTTCATCTCAAGGGTTGCTGACAGATGCTGCGGTTCTCAATGCAGGGTGGAAGCTTCTTCAGAGGGTACACGAAGATTTGCAAGGGCCTCGCTCCAAGGTTCTCAAATTACAGTAGTATGAGCAATATTGTGACCTAGCTTATTGATATGGAAATTATGTTGTATTATTGCTGGGAATCTGGTCTTGTTTAACCTATGGCTGCTCCAATAGTTTGATTTGTGAACGATACTTAGTTTAACCCTACATATACTCAAAGTAGTAGGTTAGTGCTTTCGTCTGCATACGATGTGATATTATCATGTACTGCGGTCGTAAACTCTAGTCCGCATACATGTATGCCATTGTTAGTGTTTTTGTTAACTGAGTAGTTTACTCCTGATACATGTGCATTATGGTATACTATAGTTATCTTTACTCCTGATTTCTTAACTATATCATATTTTAGTGGATAAGAACTTGTTTCTGTAGGTATTTCTAAGCACCCAGCTGTATAAATTTTAAGCACTCTTATTGTCACTACACTGTGCTTGTTTGGTTGAAAGTACCCTGCTACAAATTTTAGCCTATCACTTAAATTCATATTCATACTTATTGAGTAGAGTATTCCATATCAGATTCGTACTTCTGGTCAATATATTTTCCTTCGTAACTTGTATTGCTTGCAATAGTGATTTGGAGTGCATGTTATAGTATTTCTGATCTACATGAGTATATAATGAGTACTAGAAATATACTCTATGAAATCTGGAATAACATTTACTTTTTTTACTTTTTTGAGGAAATAATTGCATTTTCCAGAGGGCAAGTAAAAGTAACAGTCTCTGATGTGCAATTTAAGAACCAGCTGCAATCAAATACTGAAACTTTGTGATTGTTTCTGTTTCTGTAGAAGCAAATACTCTGTTCTACAGTACCATGTCATTTCAACACAGTGCTACTTCATTATTCCTAGTGAGTAGCTACAAGCTAGGGAGTACACTTTGTTCTCCCATGTAATTTGTGTATTTGCTGCAAGCTAGAGGAGTATGAATCAGTTGATGTGCTTTTACTCTTTGTATTCTTAGTCAAAGATCTACATTTAAAATCTGTAATTGTAACTTCCATTTTGTAGTAGCTAATCTACCTACATGTTTGCCTTGTAGATGGACATCGTATTCTTCAGGTGGAGTGAAATTCAAGTCTAGTAGCACCATACAGATCTTATTGCGTTTGCCGCTCTTTGTTCAGGTATTGGGTTGCTGCTGCTATGATTTGCTGCTCTTTGTTTAGGTATGGGGCTGCAGCTCCTGCTCTTTGTCTAGCATACTGTTGATGTTTGATGCTACTAATCTCTGTGCGAGGAATGTGTAGGGAGAACCTAGGCATCGAGGTGCTGATGGTTGAGAGGAAGAAGCAAGGGGCACTTGGGCGAGAAGGCGATGGTGCTTAGGAGATGAGACAGTTCTGCTGGTGAGAAGGCGATGTTGCCGAGGAGAAGATACGGTGCTGCCAGCGAGAAGGTGCTGATGGGGTGTGAAAAAGCCAGAAGCCCCACTCAACAAAGAGCTAGTTATATGTTATGATAGTATCTAGGAGAAAAACTTTGTAAATATTATATTGTTAGCCAAATTTGACCTATGGATTGCTAATATTCATTTGTTTTCTGTTTGCACTGCAATATTGTTTATTCTTGGCAACATGTGGAAATTGAAACGTGGCTGGTGGTTAATGTGACAAGTATATGGGCTCTAAAAAGGCCCAGGCCCAAGTAATATTGACATGAGCATTTAGGGAAAAGCAGAAATAAAAAGGCTTAAAAATTATGGACTGTTAAAAGGACGTGGCCCAACAAGGCGCATAAGATAAATAGGCTGTAAAAGGGCAAAGCCCAAAATAAATTATAATGTAAATAGGCTCTGCCTAGAAAATCAAAAGGCCGAAATTTTGGGCTAGGCCCATTTAAAAGGCCAAACTGGACCAGGCTGAATTTGCTGCCACGTCAGATTCCATGTAGGATTGGCTTATGTGGACATGCCAGAATGCCATGACCAAAATTTTGGTCATAGAAATACCAAAAAAAATTGGTCTTTTTGTGTTTTGGAAAGCATAAATAAAGTGATAACAAAAACTAAAGAGAAAGCGAAACATGGACATAAAAAGTACCGACAGAACAAGATATGTAGATGAGTGTGATGTCGGTATACCTCCCCCCAAGCTTAGGCTTTTGTCCTAATTGGAGATCAATCCCAACATGGGTAGGAACTCCAAGCCGGCGGGTCAATGTAAGAATGATCATAATCAGGCCCTTGTGAAAAAGAAGAAGAAGCTTCCCAATCATAGGCAGACTGCTGGTATGAAGACTCCCCCTCGTTGGAGGGCAGGCTGCTGTCCTCGGCCTCCCTTCCAACATTCTGCTCTTGCTGGGAGAGCTCCTCCAAATATGCGTCGATCTATTCCTCCATGAGTGACCATCCTACCCTGTTATCAAGGTTAAACAAAGCAGACGCAGGCAAAAGAACCACTCGCTCAGACTTACCTCCTCTCCATCCACTCTTGAGAAAGGTTATTTCATAAGATAAATCACTCAAATTAGGCTAAGAAGAAACAAATTTATGTTGTATCATGGAATTAAGATAAAGCCTCTCTATGGTAAACTGTAAGTCTGAATGATGAGGCACTACACCATGCAAAGCTAATAAACGAGAGGCGATGAGGCCTCCACAAATTCCACCTTTCTCGCGGTTAGCAGCAAGACAGAAAGCTATCAAAGCAGCCAAGTTATAAGTCCTATCTCGTTTCAAGGCAGCTGAGATAAAGGCTAGATCATATGAAGATAATTTACTAGAAGTTTTCCTAGAAAGAACGCACTTGGCAATAAAGTAGGCAAAATATCGAATAGATGGGAGATGAATATTACGAATTTTACCACTCTCCTTTGAGAAGCTGCTCCCTTGGCAAATCTCTACATACAAGTCCACGAATGGTGTAGGCCACTCTCTAATCCTTTCACATGAACCCCATTGTGGTACTTTAATAGCTGCACAAAAATCATCAAAAGGGAGGTCGATAGCTACATTGTAAATTTTGTAATGAACCATGGGGTTAGGCAAGGACTAACTAAATTGAAAATCCTGGACCATAGACATAGTTAGTTTCACATATTGGTAAGGTTCATTTCCCACAAAATGCTCCAGTCCTGTATTAGAAATTAGAGTATGGAAATCTTGAGAAATCCTTGCGACCCTCATGAATTCGAGGCATGGATAAATAGAAGGGAAAACTTCTTCCTCATAGTGGACTTTCATGACCTCGGGCACCCTTAATTCATGTTGGTTGAGTTGGTGTTCATTCATCTCCTTTTCTGAAATTTTTAGACAACCATCACATAATGATTGCAAAGTGATTACATAATGAAAGGAACTACTTATAGGGACTTGCAAGAGGGCTAAACATGCATAAACAATTCCTCTAAGCAAAGAACAAGCATGTAAGCTCACATAACCTGTCACCTACAGTAGCAAAATACTCAAGATATAATCCACTAATCATAAATCTACTTGGAAAAGCAGAGGAGTCACATATCGGAGAACAAATGCTCCAAACCTCAGCAGCAAAGGTGGGCTGAGCAAGGAGATCAAAAATCGCGAGCAAGAACAACAAGAACATGGGTTTGAGCAATGAAATGGTGTTTTCTCGGGAGAGAGAAAGGAGTGGTAGGTGGGAGAATAAGTGGAGGGCCAGGGGTGGCCCACACCATGGCCAAGCGTGCCCCTAGTGTGGCCATGCCACCAGGTGGTGTGCCTGCCTGGTGGGCCCCCCGGGTCACTCCAGGTACCGCTCTGCCCCATTTTTGGCATAAAAATTTAATATGAATTTTCTGGAATTTTTCGAGAAACTTTATTTTTGAGCAATTTCCAGGTATTGATGAAATGATTTTCTGGCAGAAAGATGATTTTGGAATGAGGAAAAAACAAAAAAAAACTAAAACTTCAGAAGTTCTAAGACACTCTAATATGCAAGCAACTAGCAAATAGAAAAGTAAACAAGGTGAAAGCAAAAATTAAAATGGATAAAATAAAAGTGAGCATGGTGAAAACATTGTTTTGTTCATTAAAATCCCTTTGTTAACAAGGTTGATCAGGTCTTGCTACCAAAAAAAAATATGAAACAAAACTTTGCATTTCCCTAAATGATTATGTTACCTCAAACCTGATAGCAATAGTACCAAGCATAATAATTTTCTTGTAGTATGGGACAATATATTTCTCCAACATTGATGCCTTTAATATTTTCAATTGAATTTAGGCCATAAGTCTTATCAATCTTCTTGGGGAAATAGACAGTATGCTCCTTGTCATTAACATTAAAAGTTACCTTTCCTTGATTACAATTAATGACAGCTCCTGTAGTATTAAGAAAAGGTCTCCCAAGAATAATAGACATATTATCATCTACATGCATTTCAAGAACAACAAAGTCAGTTAATATCAAACAATTATGAGGCACTTGAACAGGAACATCCTCACATAGACCAGCAGGAATAGTAGTAGATTTATCAGCCATTTGCAAAGATATATTAGTTGGTATCAATTTTTCCAATTGAAGTATCTGGTAGAGAGAAAAAGGCATAACACTAACTCCTACTCCCAAATCACACAAAGCAGTTCTAACATAATTATTTTTAATAGAACAAGGAATAGTTGGAATCCCTGGGTCTCCAAGTTTCTTTGGAAGCTTACCATTGAAGGAATAACTAGCAAGTAAAGTAGAAATTTCCTCATTAGGAATCTTCCTTTTATTAGAGACAATATCCTTCATATACTTTGAATAAGGAGGCAATTTAATAGCATCAGTCAAAGGAATTTGCAAAAATAAAGGTTTCATCCACTCACAAAACTTGTTATAGTGTTCTTCTTCCTTTGACTTGTGTTTCTTATTAGGAAAAGGCATTGGTTTTTTGAACCCAAGGCTCTCTTTCACTACCATGTTTCTTAGCAAAAAAATCTTCCTTAGTGTACTTAGTATTCTTAGTGTGCCTTTCAGGTTCTTCTTCAACTTCTTCTTTATCAGGAGCATCATTTTTATCATTACCACTTTCAGTTTCAGCATCAGAGACAGATATACTATTAGGATCTTTAGCAGGTTTAGAAGATTCTACAACTGTTTAATGTTTCTTTTTCTTTCTCTTAGAGGAAGTACCACTATTTTCAATTTATTGAGAATCCTGCTCAATTATTTTAGGATGTCCCTCAGGATATAAAGGATCCTGAGTGAAAGCACCACTCCTAGTTCTAATTTCATAAGCATGTGTTTCTTTAGAAGCATTAACTTGTAAATCTTTTTGTACTTTAGTAAGCTAATCAATTTGAGTTTGAACCATTTGGAAATGTTTAACAAGCAATTTAACATCATTAGAGGTTCTTTCCACAATATCTTTCAACTCATTAATAGCTCTAGAGTTTTCCATTAAATGATTCTACACTCTCTTATTAAAATTATCTTTCTTAACAACATAGATATCAAATTCTTCTAAGCATTGATCAAGAGTTTTAGAATAAGGAATATCACCTTCATCAAAATGTTGGAGAGAGTGTACCTCAATATTGGATGAGTGGGAGATTGGCTTACATAATTCTTCTATAGGAGGTAAATTCTTCACATCTTTAGATTTAATACCCTTCTCCTTAAGACATTTCTTAGCTTCCTTCATCACTTCATTATTTCGTTCAAACACTCGCTCCCCTCTTCTTTGGTGTTGGTGTTGGCTCAGGCATAGTTGGCTCAGGTGTAGCTAACTCAGGTGAAGTCCAGTCATCATAATTCTTGCTTATTTTAGCCATTAATTCCTCAGCTTCTTTGCGAGTTCTCTTCCTGAAAACACAATTAGCAAAATTATCTAGGTATGTCCTAGATTCATCAGTTAGTCCATTATAATATATATCAAGAAGCTCATTTTTAGGTATTGGACATCCATGCTATTCGTGAATTAAAGCACAAAACCTTGCCCATGATTTAGACAATTTCTCCTCTTCTCCTTGTTTAAAATCAAAAAGTTCCTGCAAAATGGCATGTCGAGCACTAGAAGGGAAATATTTCTGAAAGAAAATATCAATCAAGCAATCAAGGCTATCAATAGATCCAAGAGGTAAATTATTAAACCAAGCTTTAGCTTCTCCTTTTAGTGAAAAAAGGAAAATTTTAGCAACAAAGTAGGTGCGCATCTTAATATCATCAGAAAATAATCCACTCATGGTAGAAAGCTCAGTCAAATGTGCTACAACACTTTCATTTTCAGTCCCACAAAAAGGTTCTTTCTCAACAATGGTTATGTAAGATAAATCAAGAGAGAAATCATAATCCTTATCTTTAATGTTTATGGGAGATGTAGCAAACTTAGCATTAGGAGATAATTTAGGTCTAACAATATGTCTCTCAAGAAGACTCTTAATAGCACTTGCATCATGAGTGTTTTGACATTCTTCAATAAATTCATCAGTCATTTCAATATAACTGTCATCAAGATCATAGATCTCTCTAGACTCAGGTGAACTAACAAGTGTAGCAGTATCTTCATTAGGAGTTTCAATGTTTCCAACTATAGTTCTAGCAATTGTGGCATCTAGGAAAGGACCTAATGAACCACTCTCATCAAGCACAGTAGAAGTAGCATCATAAGTATCAGAAGCAATTTCAGATTTAACAGAAGTAGCAGTCTGTGTAGCATGTGTATGTGGTGGTGGTGTAAGGAGCTTACTCATCCCAGATGGTGAATCAAGAGCAATAGAGGTGTTCAGAACTGTACCTCTCCTTGTAGTGGATGGTAATATAGGAACTTTTCCATCACGAGTTTTACCCATGATGAATGGATAGCAGCGAACAATAATGATTCCAAGTGAACTTTATAAATAGAGCTATGCTCCCCGGCGACGGTGCTAGAAAATAGTCTTGATGACCCACAAGTATAGGGGATCACAACAGTCTTCGAGGGAAGTAAAACCCAATTTATTGATTCGACACAAGGGGAGCCAAAGAACATTTATAAGCCTTAACAACTGAGTTGTCAATTCAGCTGCACCTGGAAACAATCTTGCTTGCAGTAGTTTATCAGTAGCAATAGTTTTGTAGTAGCAATAGCAAAGTAATTGTAGTAGTAAAATAAAGACAGTAGTAACAATTGAAGTAAACAGTAGGATTAAAGTGTGGTAGGCATAGGGATGGATGAACGGGCATTGCATGGACAAGACAATTCATGTAATAATCAAGACATAGGGAATTTGTAGATAAATAAGATAAAGTATCCAAGTACTAAATAATCATATGCATGTGTTCCATATATAGTCATACGTGCTCGTAATGAGAACTTGCACAACATCTTTTATCCCCGCCACGTTCGCGGGGCCTCAAGGGAATCTACTGGCAATTAAGGTGCTCCTTTTAATAGAGCACCGGAGCAAAGCATTAACACTCCGTGAACACACTTGATCCTCATATCATAGCCATCCCCTCCAGTTATCCCGATTTCTGTCACTTCAGGGCCTCGGGTTCCGGACAATAATATGTGTATACAACTTGCAGGTAAGATCATAAACAATAATATCCTCATGAATCAATAACATGTTCAGATCTGAAATCATGGTACTCAGGCCCTAGTGACAAGCATTAAGCATAACAAGTTGCAACAATGTCAAAAAGTACTAACAATAGATACTAGGCACCATGCCTTAACAATCTGATGCAATTACATGAACGATCTCATCCAATCCCTACCATCCCCATAGCTTACTGCAGGGGATTACTCACTCATGGATGGGGGAAACATGGATGGTTGATGGAGAAGCGTTGGTGATGATGATGGCAATGATCTCCTCCAATTCCCCATCCCGGTAGGGTGCCAGAACGGAGTTTCTGGTTCCGAATCGCGGTTTTTGGTGGTGGCGGCGTAGCGGAACTCTATATGGAAAAACGTCGAACCCCCCTTTGTTTTAGGTCAGAGGGCTTATGTGGGCGAAAGGAGAGGTTGAGGCGGAGACCGAGGCGGCCACACCACCCCCTGGCGCAGCCTGGCCTCGCCCACACCACCAGGTGGTGTGGGCCCCTCGTGGCCCCTCTCCGTCTCATCTTCTGGCTCCGTGAGTCTTCTGGTAAAATAGGAGTTTTGCGATATTTTCTTGGATTTTTCCTAAAAGTTGATTTCGTGCACAAAAACGAGACACCAAAGCAATTCTGCTGAAACCAGCGTTAGTCCGCATTAGTTGTATCCAAATCACACAAATTAGAGAAGAAACAATAGCAAAAGTGTTCGGGAAAGTAGATACATTTTGGACGTATCACGGACTTCAACTCCTACCTCGTCCCTGGCCTCTACAGTGATTATGATGCACTCGCTGATCACGTTGGCGCACGTTCGGCTACGGGTTCGCTTCCTATCTGCGATGTGTTCTCAGAGCTCCTGAACATGGAGCAGCACACCAATAACCGCCACGCCGATCTCCGTACCGATGTCCACCTCGCCAACTATGCTGCACACTCACTCTCTGGAAGTCGCGGCAACGCACTGGCACATGGCGGTGGTAGCGCACCGCAGCCCCCTGCTGCCTCCGCACCCGCCGGCTCGACTGGTGGCAACTGACCGGTGTGCCAAATTTGTGGCAAGGTGGGGCATGTCGCCTCCTGCTATTTCAAGCGCTTCCAGGCCAACTTCCTCGGTCTCGGCAATGACGGTCGCAACATGGACCGCCAAATCACCGCCTTCAAGCACCTAAAAGGGGGGGGTGCGACCTTCATCGCCAACCATGGCGGGAATACTACCTCCTACCAGATCGACCCAAGCTGGTGCCCCGATACTGGTGTGACGGGTCACTTCACCAACGATCTCAACAAGCTCACCATGAAGGAGCAATACAGTGGTACCGATCTGGTCCAAACTACCAATGGCAGAGGTATGCGCATTACACATATTGGCTAGTCTACAATTCCTACACCATCCATTTCATTACATCTTAAAGATATTCTCCTTGTTCCATCCATTACATGTAACCTACTTTTTGTTAGACAGTTTGCATATGACAACAATATTTTATTTGAGTTTCACCCGTGGCATTTTCATGTTAAGGATCGGGTCACGAGGGAGGTCTTTCTTAGAGGAGAGCTCTGTGGAGGTCTTTATAATCTCAACTCCGAGTCCATGAAACAAGTCTTCAGCAGTCTTAGGGTGTCACAAGATCAGTGGCACTCGCGTCTTGGTCATCCAACCACTCCCATAGTTCAGCATGTTTTACATCGTCATGAGCTTCCATCTTCACCAGTTAATAATGCTGTAGTTTGTGATGCCTGTCAGCAGGGCAAGCGTCATCCGTTACCTTTTCCTGTATCGAGTCGTGTTGCTACTACACCTCTTGAGATTATATATTCTAATGTTTGGGGTCCTTCCCAGATGTCTCAGTGGACACCAGTTTTATGTTAGCTTTATTGATGCCTACAATCGTTTTACATGGTTTTATCTTCTTAAGCATAAATCTGACGTGTTCCAAAATCTCCTTCAATTCCAGCAACATGTTGAACGCCTGTTAAATCGTAAGATTATACATGTCTAGAGTGACTGGGGTGTTGAATACCTGAAGTTGAACAAAATTCTCTTTGACATTGGTATCTCTCATCGTGTTTCATGTCCAAATACAAGTCAACAAAATGGTACCGCTGAACGTAAACATCGCCATATCGTAGAGACTAGCCTAACTTTGTTAGCACATGCTTCGACTCCTTACCGGTTTTGGAGTGACGCCTTCTCTACCGTGTGTTTTCTCATTAATCGTCTAACTACACGGGTCATTAATATGCAAACTCCTCTTGAACGCCTTCTAGGCGAGACACCTGACTACACATTTATAAAGGTCTTTCGGTGTGCGTGGCCACATCTCCGTCCCTACAATAATAGAAAACTTGAGTTCTGTTCTAAACAGTGTGTTTTCCTTGGTTAAAGTTCCCTACATAAAGGATACAAATGCTTACATATTCCTACAAACAGAGTTTATATCTCTCATGCAATTGTTTTTGATGAGACGGGTTTCCCCTTCTGTCATCTTGCATTTCCATCTACTCCACCAGCATCATCCATTACTCCATTGCATGCTGGCCAGTTTGTTGATGCTGCATACTCTCCTGTACCACTGCCTAACCATGACGCAGGGCATCGCGGAGCTCGTCTTGAATTGCTTGTTGATTCGCCAGCGCCATCTACTGCTCACGTCGATCATGGCGTGATCGACGTCCCGCCTCTGCATGGCGTGGCTGCTCCCCATGTAGCATGGGCCCCCGACAGCGACCCAACCACTGCATCCCGCATCGCCAGGATCGCGTGCACGTGACTCGCTGTCGCCTGGTGCAGCGGTTAGCTGCACGTCGCCATCGTCTGGTGGGACATGTTCAGCATCAGCTGATTCAGCTTCCTCTACTGCTTCATCGGTGATGGTTGTGCCTGTGCCACCGACTGCGACGGATACTCCTGCTCCTGCTGCTCCTCGACCCGGCCCAGTTACTCGACTACAGCGAGGTATTCAGCAACATAAGGAGCATACTAATGGCACTATTGCATACACTCCTACTCACAACGGTGACCCTACTATTCTGCACACCGAACCAGTTAATTATCAAGCAGCTCTTTCTTCTCCTCATTGGTGTACTGCAATGGAGTCCGAATTTTCTGCTCTTCAAAATAACCACACATGGCATCTTGTTCCTCCTTGTTCTGGTGTTAATGTCATTAGCTGCAAGTGGGTATTCAAGATTAAAAAGAAGGTTGGTGGCTCTATTGGGAGATACAAAGCACAGATTGTTGCGAAAGGGTTCAAACAACGGTATGGTCTAGACTATGAAGATACTTTCAGTCCTGTTGTTAAGACTACAACTATTCGCTTGTTACTATCCATGGCTCTCACTCAGGACTGGCATCTTCGTCAGTTGGACATCCATAATGCATTCTTACATGGTGTTCTTGAGGAGGAAGTGTTTATGCACCAACCACCAAGATTTGAGGATCCTAATTGCTCCAGTCACCTTTGTCATCTTGATAAGGCTCTCTATGGGTTGAAGCAAGTGCCTCGTGCCTGGCATGCTCGCTTGAGTTATGTTCTTGGTGATCTTGGCTTTACTGCCTCTACTGCAGATACTTCCTTATTTATACTACGTCGACCACATATTACCATATATCTGCTTGTCTATGTGGATGACATCATTGTGGTGAGCTCCTCATCAACATCTACTGATAATTTGGTGCGTCAGCTTGGTAATATTTTTGCTCTCAAAGATCTTGGTCCTCTCTGCTATTTTATTGGTATTGAAGTTCATTCACTTGGATATGGTCTATTGATGAGTCAGCGCAAATATGCGGCTGAACTACTGCAGCGTGCTGGGTTGGCTAAGTGCGCTCCTGTTGCTACTCCAATGGTCTCCTCTGAGAAGCTTTCAGCTACTGATGGTACTCTGCTGTCTTCTGAGGATTCCACTACATATCTCAGCATTGTTGGAGGGTTACACCATCTCACTATGACACGGCCTAACTTGTCTTTTGTGTTCAACAAGGTGTGTCAGTATCTACATGCCCCTCGGAGTTCTCATTGGTCTATAGTGAAGCGTATACTCCGTTATGTCAAAGCTACTTTGTATGATGGCCTGCTTCTCCGACCATCTACTACTGATCCTGATCTTTTGTCTGCCTTCTCTAATGCTGACTCGGCTGGCAGCTCTGACGATAGAAGATCCACGGGGGGATTTGCCATCTTCTATGGTGGTAATCTTCTTTCCTGGAGTGCTAGAAAGCAGGCTACTGTTTCTCGCTCCAGCACAGAGTCTGAGTACAACCCTCTTGATAATGCCACTGCTGAGTTGATTTGGATAAAAGCCTTGCTTGGTGAACTTGGAGTCTCTCAACGACAGTCACCCATACTTTGGTGTGACAATATTGGGGCAACGTTTCTTTCTGCCAACCCAGTGTTTCATGCACGTACTAAACACATCGAGGTTGATTTTCACTTTGTCAGAGAACGGGTGGCTCAAAAGTTGCTTCAGATACGCTTTATCTCCTCCAAGGATCAGTTAGCCGACATATTCACCAAGCCCCTTCCATTACCATAGTTTACATCTTGTAAGCGTAATCTTCATGGTATAGTTGAGATTGAGGGAGGGTGATAAACATCATATTGTATAGATTGTATGTATATACGTAGGCCTGTACCAACCATGTATTTGTACCCTCCTCATTCATTGAAATAGCAGTAGTACCACCACCAAGACAGCACCAGAAGTCCATCTTCTCCAAAAACGAGGCTGCTAAGAAGTGAACGGTGCATAAACACCGTCATCGCACGACCAAAGATCTAGGTTTTCACCCTGAAGAAAGTCCACGCTCTCAAAACAATACCTTCAACAAGGCCATATCCAAGCACAACCAATTAAGGCTAGACCTTGGATTTTCACCCTGAAAGATAGGACCATGATCTTCACATGTACGATCGCCCTCGCTTGCATACCACTTCACCAAATCACGAGTCACCAATCCAATTCCTCATCACCACCCGGACTCGAACCACCATTGTTAGTCCTGAGATCTCGGTCTTCATGACATTCTTTGTTGGCACCATGGAACCAGAACATGACCCATGATATTAACAGCCAACAGAGCTTCGGAGCGCTCCCTTTGAATCCAAACGGCTAGATTAAAAACTTGGGTGCGCACAACCGAATCCTACCCAATCCAACAATCTCTCAGCATATGTGCACCGTGGATTTTGCCGGTGGATCCTTCTGAAAAAAATACAAAACTGTCCCAAACTAAGGTTTCTCCACTGATCCATTATTAGTTTTAATTTTTAATGAACTCTCTCAATTAATGTAATGAAAAGAGAGGGCCTCAAATCTTGTAATGGAAATGTAATTTTATAATGATATTTTTTATTTCAATGTAATTAGCAAACCTAATTTGATTACTGTTACTGTAATTAATTCTCTATATCCCTAATGGTGTACAAATCATGGTACACACAATAGGTGATACGGCACTAGAGTTCCGCCATCTTCAGTAATGTACCGATGCGCATTCTCTGTCATACCGCAAAAACGCAATGCTGAGCCAAAAAAACGTAGCCATTGTACTTTTCCCGACGTAGTTATCCCTAGCGGCTTATTTTTATCACGCGAGCTCGAGCGTGGCAATTAGGCATGTGCTTCGGCATTTATAAGCGCCAGTGCCCGACGTCTGTGTTGTAGTGTGATGTCTACGCACTTCTATTCTTGTAGACAGTTGTTGGGCCTCCAAGTGCAGAGGTTTGTAGAATAGCAACAAATTTTCCCTTAAGTGGATTACCCAAGGTTTATCGAACTCAGGGAGGAAGTGGTCAAAGGTATCCCCTCTCAAGCAACCCTGCAATCAAGATACAAGAAGTCTCTTGCGTCCCCAACACACCCAATACGCTTGTCAGGTGTATAGGTGCACTAGTTCGGTGAAGAGATAGTGAAATACAAGTGGTATCGATAATTATAAGTGGTAACGGTGATAGAAGATAGCTTGATGGCGTGTGGTTGACGTGGGAAAAGACTAAAGGCAAACTGAAATAAAGATGGCAACAAGCAAACATGTAACAGATCTAATTGCAAACGGTGTTTCAATGCTTAGAAACAAGGCCAAGGGATCATACTTTCACTAGTGAACACTCTCATATAAATATCCTCTCTTTATGATACTACTCTTAACTACTCTCCGGTTGTACACTCTAATCAACGGTAGGGCTATAACAACACACCTCAAAGTCCATCTTTCCCATCTAGAAAACCCCACACTGTCACCTTGAGTACTAGATGAGTCCAACAAACACCACAATTTCATAAAGACATCCAACTCCAAATATAACTCATAACAAGTATATGTAATCTCTAGCCTAAGTGCCACCATGGTGAGCACGCTGTCACTTTCACACACATGGGGAGAGCAGAGATTCAGTAAAGCACTTGAGTAGCAGAATAGATCTATAGATTACAAGCTCATGATCTCAATAAGATCATGCATAGAGAGAGAGATGAACACATAGCTACCGGTAGAACCCTTAGCCTCGAGAGAGAACTACTCCCTCCTCATCATGGGAATCAGAAATGGTGATGGAGATGGTGGTGGAGATCGATGGAGATGGCTCCGGGGGCACTTCCCCATCGGCAGGTGCCAAACAGACTTTCGTCTCGAATCTTCCCTTCGGTGGCGCGTAGGAACTTTTCGTGGTGGAGGCTTTATTTTTAGGGTTTATGCATCGAGGCTTCTTATAGGCGGAGGGCAAGGTCGGTGGGCGGCAGGGGCCCACACCATGGCCTTGCACAGGGACCCGCGCCATGGGGTGGTGTGGCCACTCTGTGGCCCCCCTCCGACTCTCCTTCTGGCTCCATGAGTCTTCCGGGAAAATATCAACTTTGGCTTTTGTCCGGTCCAATTCCGAGAATATTGATTTTTTGACTTTCCTGGAACCAAAAACAGCAGTAAAATGCAACCGCACTGTGGCATCTTGTTAATAGGTTAGTCCAAGAAAGTCTATGAAAAGTACTCCAAAGTTGGAACAAAACACAAGAAAGTAGATAAAACCAAGCATGGAACATCAAAAATTATAGATACATTTGTAATGTATCAACATCCCCAAGCTTAACTCCTGCTCGTCCTCGAGTAGGTAAGTGATAAAAAAGATAGAATAATTTTTGAGGTGACATGCACCATCATAAACTTGATCAAAGTATTTGTAAAACATTCAAAGCTGGGATCATAGTACTTCAATCATAATATGAAAGACAAAGTTCTAGCAATAATACAAACAAACTATGATGCAACATGAAAAGGCACAAACAAAAGATTCATGAATAACAATGCTTTGCAAGACGTTTGTTTGTTTCACATAAAGAAAACATAGCATAATAGCATTCAACTTGTCCCTCATATAGTAGTAAATATAAATGCATAGGACACCTTTAAAGTTCATAAGAGTGACTAGATACAAATAGAATAAAACAAGGAATATCAAGTTATACATCAATCAACTAGTCTTGGGACAATGCACATAGAACTAAGAATGACCACTATGCTCTCAAAGTAGGTGCATAAAGGTAGAAGGTGGAGACTCAATATAATGGTGGAAGAAAGGCCTTTATAAAAGGAAGTAGGGATTCAAGTCTCATAAAGAGCTTCCAAAAATTATGGTACTTATAGCTTTCAGCTCTCATTGCCCCTATCATAAGCATCTTGAAGTGATTAAGGTTAAAGTGAAAAAACTATGGTGTACATGCTCGACGAAGTATAAGTTAGAAATCTCATGTCCCTTGAATACGAGGGCCGCTCCTCATGTTGGGGATATACTTTCCGGGTATCCTCACAGTTCCTCACTGACCAGGGTGGCCCGCTTCGGGTTAGAGCATTGCTTCATGGGCTACCAGTGAGAAAGACGAGTCCAATCCGCCACGGAAGGCCCAAGACTTACCGACTTAGGCCCATAATGTTACTTGTAGTTCAAGATGTACTCAGAATCGACTCTCATCGTGGCGGATAGATCTCTCTGTAAACCCTAGGCCGGATATCTATATAAGTCGCCCTAGGAGAGCCTTTAGGCACACCTCAATAGTCTACAATCTCAACTCGCATGCGAAACCCTTGTAACCCATATTCTGCTCGCCAGACATCGATTGCTAGCAGGAGTAGGATCCGTCCAAAGCTGGCAGATTTGAACCTGGGTAAACTTGTGTGCTAACCGTCCCAGAACACCGTACGTCTCACACCCCTCTGTTCCGCACGCCTGGAGGACCCCCTCATGGCGTACTTGTCATCAATCCGACGATAGTTGGTGCCCACCGTGGGACAAGTGAGCTTCGGATCTGCATTCCGAGCGGAATCTGGGAGAATCGGAATCGGCGAGACTATCACCGTCGGTCGCATCCTCTACGCCAGTGACGTCCCTCTCATCGTTCTTGACGAGACTTGGATTCTGGCTAGGGAGGCCGTGACTGCCTACACAATCATGTCTTTTGGCAAGATCGATGTTTACATCGGTTTCGCTGAACCTGCCCAACCCACCCCAGCGGTGATGATAGAGGCAGAAGAATCTTATGGGTCCCCTTTGTCCGCGGAGGCGGCAGAGTTCCGGATCTTAGAAAAACCTAATCCCACCCAGCCCACACCAGTTGCGGAGATAGTGGAGAAATTCGAGCCTGAAGAAGACCTAGCGGTCCACGTCGAATCTGGAGTGGATCTCCCTGGAGGAGCCGGATCCCAGATCAACCCACCCGCGGAAGTCGAAATCCAGGAGGAGCACATCAGTGACACTGATTCCGGCTCTGATGATGCCGGGACAGACAGACCTTTCCTAAGGTACACATTATGACGTATGATACTGCAAGGCGAAAGCGCAGATGAAATTCTCGAAACCATCAAAAGTATCGACATGGCTGATCGTGAAAGCCGCAGGTACCTCAGGAAGCACGCGTCGCACTTTGTCGGATACGTGGGATCCGGATCCGGCTCTGCCGATGCTGGAGAAAACACCGACTCGGTGCTGGAGGCAATTGGAACAAACACCAACGTACCCGCATCCTCGGATGAATTGATGATGTCAGCAGATTTCGGAAAGTTCTCCGTGGAATATGAAGAGGAGTATAACTCCAAAGCTGCAGAAGAAGGAGAAGCCCTGGATGAAGGATCCGGGGAACACTCTCCCAAAGCGCAGGATGACATGGACGTCGGAGATAATCCCGAGGTCCAGATGTTCGAAAGTACCGAACAAAGCTTGACTCCGGGAAACGGACCCAAAGCCATCTTTGCTACCAGCACTGCCAAGAAGGCAAAGAAGAAGAACAAGAAGAACAAGACCCTGGCAAAAGACCCTCTGGCTGAGGAGGTGATTGCCGAGGAATACGAAGAAGACTCGGATGGAGCACTTATCCTAGACGAGCAGAAAAAAGAAGAATCGGTGGATGGACACATGATCACCGAAGGTGCGCGTAAACTCATCGTTTTGCTGCATTAACCACACCTATCCCTACAGCTGCAGAACTTACTGCTGAAGAGCTGGACGAAAGGGCACAAGCCCTAGAAGCGCGTCGTCAACAACTCCTCGATAAAGCTAAAAACATCGAGGTGGAGAAGAAACGCATGGCAACCAAGGACTACATGTCTCAGTTGCATCAGAAAACACAGAAGCGTCACATAGATGACAACCAGTTTCCAACTGTCCGTGCCGTCCTTTTCAGAGATGAGATGGGGAAGCCACGGAAAGATAGCAAAGGAGATTGGGTATATCCAACCCCGGAATACCGTGGCGGCCAGAGAAATTCTATCGGCTAATCCAGGACCAGAGGAGATCCATTTGGGTATCAAGCTAATCAACAAGGGACTAGAGCAGCAAAAGGTCGCCCTGTCCGGAAGTCAAAAACCGGTCTCGGATTCTGACCAATGTCGCACAGATCCGGCATGGGCTGACGTAAGACCCCATTACATTTCGGAGCAGCATTATCGCCCCGAACGACGGGAAGACAATTATTCAAGAACTGGATCATCAGGACAGCATCGCAGGACTACACGCAGCTGGAGCAACGTCGCACCAGCGGCCAATAAAGACGCCATCGCTGCACTGAATCCGAAGAAACCTCCCCAACGAGAATCTAACGATCGAAGGGGAGAAGATAAAGAGAAACGATGGGAGGAGGATCGTCAAAAAATGTCATCTCCTAAATATACGAGCCGTCCGGCTGATCCTCACCATGGTGGGAACGACGGACGAAGGAACGACGGAAACCATGCTGGGACAAGCCGACAGGGGGCTCGTCATAGTCAAGACCCTCCCCAGAATTGGAATAATGACGTTCCGGATGGAGGCCGGTGATCAGCCGGAAACTATCCAGCTGCTCCACCCTCTCCACCACACAGTCATCACAACGACTCCCATGGAGGGAAAGGAGGATGACATGGCAGAGGAGGTGGTGGCAGAAGCCGAAGTCCGGCTCCACAAAGCACGCAGCCACAAATGCATTCGGGCGATCTCTATCCCGAGCAGCGCAAGGCACAAGATCAATTCCAACATAGAGGCTCAGCGCTATGACAACGATGATTTCTACGTGGGCCCAAAGTGCTTCGGACCATGCATCAGAGCTACAAAATTCCCGGAAGGATTTGCTATCTCCAGACATATCCAAGCCTACGATAGCATTGCTCGGCCAGATACCTGGCTACAGGACTTCTTCCAAGCTTGCTGCATCGCCAAAGGCGAAAACAGCCTGGTCGCAACCCGATATTTCCCACTCATGTTGCGGAAGACAGCGTGATCATGGCTCAATGAACTTTTGGAGAACACCATCCATAACTGGTATGACATGCAAAGTGCGTTCTTTCGTAATTTTGAAGGCACATATCGGAGGCCCTGTTCGGTCAGAGACCTACAACGTTGCACCCAGAAAGCCGGAGAAATTTGCCGGGACTACCTTGGACGATGGATCGACACCAAGAACTCCTATGAAGGAGTAAATGATCAAACTGCGATTGGAGCTTTCATTGCAGGTCTCCCAATTGGTCTACTACGTCATCGCTTGAAGTGTGACAAGGTCACTGATTTAGGAGAGATGATAGAAACATCGAGCAAATATGCAGATGCTGACGACGATGCAGAGGGATTATTCAACATCCTGGCTCTACCTCAGTCAGCAAAAACAAAGCAACAAGCTCAGAAGCGTAAAAACACCTCGGAGGAAAAACCCAACGTGGAAACAACAGTGGTTACTACTGTTTCCGGGTCTGGAGGACGAGGAGGACGTGGCGGAGGCCGCGGGCATGGCCGTGGGACTTCAAGGGTCCAAGGTAGAGGAGAACAGCAACCAGGCAAAACCTACTCTTGAGCCGACATTGCTAATAACCCATGTGTGCATCACCTAGACGCCAATGGGGGCTCGTCCCACACTAACGCTGAATGTCATTTCAATGACGACATCAAAAGAGATGACACCACGAGCTACAAAGCTAAGCAGAAGAAGGGAAAGAAAAATCCTGAAAAAGACAAGGAGACCAAGGAAGATTCCGACATGGAGGAAGCTGATGCTTCAAATCCCAAGCCAGAAGGGAAGAAAACCTTTCCCACCAAAAAGGACACTTATGTCACTTTCCTCGGATCTCAACCAGCAAAGGTCAAGAAAGCAGTTCTACACGAGCTCAATGCAACAGTTCCGGCTGTCCCACAGTATCTGGACTGGTCGGAAGTGGCAATCACATTTGACCGCGATGATCATCCGCCTAAGTTACACAGGCGAGGAAAATATGCCTTAATCGTCAACCCACTTATTGACGGTTATGGTTTCTCCAAGACCCTCATGGACGGTGGTAGCAGCATCAATATTCTCTATGTCGAAACGCTACGCCGGATGAAGATCTCGGAGACCCAGCTGAACCATAGCTCTGTGATTTTTCACGGAGTTGTCCCAGGAAGACAAGCTAACTCCCTAGGAGAGATCACTTTGGATGTTACCTTTGGAACTCCAAAAAATTATCGGACGGAGGCACTTTCCTTTGAAGTGGTCCCGTTCAAGAGCGCATACCACGCTATATTTGGACATCTGGCTTACTGGGCTTTTATGGCTCGTCCGTGTTACATTTACAATATGATGAAAATTCCAGGTCCCAACGTTGTGATCACCATCAGGGGAGACCCGAAGAAAGCGCGAGAGTGCGAGGATGAAAATGCCACCTTTGTCGAAGCCGTGCTGCACGCCCAGGAGTACCAGGAGATCAAGAAGAGCATAGATCCGTCCAAGATGCCCGCAACAAAGAAGGAGGTGACCAAGCTAAATCCGGAGTTCAAGGCATCAAAAGAGACAAAGAAAGCGCCGTTGAAGGATGATGACCCCTCCAAGGTGACCCAGATAGGCGTAGGCCTAGATAGCGCATAGGAAAGCGCGCTCGTCAAGTTCCTCCAAGCAAATCAAGATATCTTCGCATGGCAGCCATCTGACATGACCGGAGTACCTAGGGAACTTGCCGAGCACTCTCGAAATGTAAACCTGAATGCTAAACCCGTCAACCAGTCCTTACAACGGTTTGGCGACGAAAAGCGTAAGGCAATAGCTAAGGAACTAGCGCGGCTCGAGTTAGCCGGATTCATAGAAGAGGTCATCCACACTGAGTGGTCGGCCAATCCTGTAATGGTCCCTAAAAAGGACACCACTGATTTAAGGATGTGTGTTGATTATACTGCCTTGAACAAGGCTTGTCCAAAAGATCCGTTCGCTTTGCCTAGAATTGATCAAGTTATCGATTCTACGGCAGGCTCAGAACTCCTCTATTTTCTCGATGCATATTCCGGTTATCACCAAATCCGGATGAAGGAATCTGACAAAGTCAAAACTTCATTCATAACCCCTTTAGGAACCTTCTGTTTTGTTACAATGCCCTTTGAGCTGAAGAACACAGGAGCTACGTACCAGCGCATGATGCAGCGTTGCCTCCACGACCAACTCGGACGCAATGTACATGCATACGTGGATGATATCGCGGTAATGTCCAAAAAGAAGGAAACACTGATTTCTGACTTGGAGGAAACATTCGCCAATCTTCGAAAATACAACATCATGCTTAACCCGAAGAAATGCTTCTTTGGAATACCAGTCGGAAAATTGTTAGGTTTCATCGTGTCTCAAAGAGGCATAGAGGTGAACCGAGACAAAATCAAGGCTATACTCAATATTTCCAGGCCAACTCGCCTGAAGGACGTACAAAGATTAACTGGCTGCATCGCTACAGTTAGTCGATTTGTAAGCCGGCTTGGTGAAAGAGCCGCACCATTATACAATCTCCTGAATAAGACCAAAGATTTTGTTTGGACTGATGAAGCTGAAGCTGCACTACAAGACCTAAAGAAAGTACTCTCATCTGCTCCTATCCTTGCAGCGTCGGAACCTAAGGAACCGATGTTGCTCTATCTTGCTGCGACAAATAAGGTCGTTAGTATCGTCATGGTGGTGGAGAGACCAGAGGAAAATCAGGAACACCTGGTGCAGCGTCCAACTTACTTTGTCGGTGAGGTTACAGCGAGAATCAAAATAGCGGTATCCGCACTATCAAAAGTTGGCTTACGGTGTTTTTCTAGCATCTCGTAAGTTATGACACTACTTTCAGGAGCATCCAATTACCGTGGTGAGCACAGATCCCATGAGAGATATAATCAACAACAGCGATGCCACAGGACGTGTCGCCAAATGGGGCATAGAGCTCTCAGCTTTCGATATTGAGTACAAACCTCAGACAACAATCAAATCCCAGATCCTTGCTGACTTTGTCACTGATTGGACAGAGACGAAGGAGAATATGATCCTCCCTGAGTCGGAATATTGGACCCTCTTTTTCGACGGGTCTAAGGCTCGAGGGGGCTCTAGGGCTGGCGTGGTGCTCAAATCACCCCAAGGAGATAAACTTTTATACGTGTTGCAGATGCACTTCACAGCGACAAACAATATTGCCGAGTATGAAGCACTGCTACATGGAATCCGGATTGCTAAGGACATTGGCATCCGATGTTTGATGTGTTACGGAGATTCGGATCTTGTTGCTCAACAAGTGTCGGATATTTGTAATGCAAATAAACACATGTCAGCATATAAAGCTATCGTGGATGATCTATCTAAATCGTTCGAAGGATTTGAAGTTCAACACATCCCTCGAGCAGAAAATGAGGAAGCAGACGCACTATCTCAGATAGGTTCTGCGTGGAAAGAGGTCCCGGATGGCGCTTTTTTAGAGCACCTCAAAGTTCCCTCAATAAAGGGAGTAGATGAGGAATATCTGACCAAATCCGACTCACCTTTGGTAGCAGTTCTGGCTGTAATTCCCAGCTGGACTCAACCCTACCTCGATTATTTGGTAGATGGCAAATTACCCGAAGACGAGGTGCTAAGCCGGCAGATTATCCGACGAGCAAAAGCCTATACTATTGTTAAAGGTGAGCTCCATGAACGGAGTGTTTCTGGGGTTTTTCAGCGTTGTGTATCTCCGGAAGAAGGATTGGAAATCTTAAGAGAAATCCATGAAGGCGAGTGTGGTCACCACGCTGCAGCCAAATCTTTAGTGGCAAAAGCTTTTCGACACGGATTTTTCTGGCTTACAGCTCAGGCAGATGCCGAACGATTAGTCAAGACGTGCAAAGGCTGCCAAAAGTACGCCAAGCAAGCTCATGTTCTGGCTGATCAGTTGCGAACAATACCTATAACATGGCCCTTTGCGGTCTGGGGGCTTCATATGGTAGGACCTTTTAAACAAGCTCCAAGTGGATTTACTCACCTCTTAGTGATGGTGGATAAATTCACCAAATGGATTGAGGCTAAACCCGTCACAAGTTGTGATGGAGCAACAACCAAAAGATTTGTCGAGGATGTTATAATCCGGTATGGTTATCCGCGTAGCATTATCACGGACAACGGGAGTAACTTTTCCATGGGAGAATTGGCTGAATTCTGCACCGAGCAAAATATCTGGCTTGACATTGCGTCAGTCGCACATCCACAGGCTAACGGACAAGTCGAAAGAGCAAATGGTTTAATTCTACAAGGCCTAAAACCGAGACTCGAAGCACCACTACGACGTGCTGCGGGGGCTTGGGCAGAGGAACTACCCTCTGTAATTTGGAGTTTACGAACAACTCCAAACAGGTCAACAGGATACACACCTTTCTTCTTGGTCTATGGTGCAGAAGAAGTTCTTCCTAGTGATTTGATTCATACTTCTCCTAGAGTGGCCGCGTATATCAAAGAGGATGCCGAGATTTGTCGACAAAATGATCTCGACTTAGTCGAAGAAGTTCGCGTCATTGCTGAAATGAGATCTACAGCCTATCAGCAGAAGTTACGCAAGTATCATAGCCAGAGAGTCCGAAATAGATCCTTCAATAAAGGTGATTTGGTTCTCCGGCTTGTGCAAGAAAGAAAGCACAAACTTTCCCCAGTATGGGAAGGGCCCTTTTTAGTTAGTCGGGTATTGCACAATGGATCATACTACTTAACTGACATGAGGCCAGTCAAACAAAGACCTGCTACTAAGAAGAGAAAGAGAGCTGGAGGCAGTACAAATCCGGATGAGTTAGACATACCATGGAATATTGCTCAGCTACGTCCCTTTTATTCTTAGTTTATCCTTCTTTGTAAACATATATATGTACATGTTCTGTGAGAAATAAAAGTTTTGGTTACCTCAAGTTTTTTCTGAGAAGTTTTTACCATCTTATTTCCGAATGATCATGTCATAGTCGAAAATCCCAGAATGGTTGAAAGTACATTATGCTCATGTTCGTTCTGGTTTAGATTTCCGATTCTAAAACTGCTACCTTTGGGTATAACTCTAAAGTTTCTAGTCTTTACTTTGGTTATTTGTCTGATTGCTGGATGCGAGCATTTTCTGAGTAGTGAATTGTTGGTACTGGAAGCCGGCTTTGTTTCCGAGTTTAAACTGGTTTAGCAATTGAGCTCTGTTGCTCGGCAAAGTTTCCGGCGGAAGGTTTAGCCGGCTCACGAAAGGGACGAGGCGGAAAGCCAGATAAACGATAAGTAGAGACGAAAAAATACAAGTGCTTATGTAAACATTTTAGGCACACAAAAAAATTTCAAAGCCGAAAAGTGCTGAATAGATTAAAAGCTTAGCACAGCGAAGTTAAAGTATTACATATTTACAAACGCATCATGATTTTTCCGAAATAATACATAAGTTTCTGGTCTACAATGCAGGAGGAGATGAAGGAGCTGCCGGCTTGCCGGTTACTCTGCCTTGATATCGTTCCGAGATGTCCGCATCCGAGTTGGTGCGTTCATCGTCGGAAACTTCTGTTGGTTCTTCCGGAGGAGGAGGCGGAGTATCCATGCGGGTGAAGAAGGGGATCTCGTAGCTGGTCAGGTCAGCCACGTGACACCCATATCCGGCGCAGGAGTGCATGATGGCTTGAAGGTCTTGCTCCTGGCCGTCTTCGTCTACCTTGTAGTACCCTCTGGTCACTTGCCATATTTCCATGTTTCCATGGTGGCTCATGACCATGGTGAGAGCGTTCTGCGCAGCAGTCCGCGCGTAGGACATGTTCCAGTCCCGAACAAGTTGCGGCATCTCCTTCGCCTTGTCCCGCACCTGAAAATCTGACATGCTTGGCATGTCCGGAATCTTGAGAGCTTCGCCGACGTCCTCAAGGGACTGGCGGAAGTCATGAAGCAGGTCACCGACTTGGGTAAGCCGGTGGGTGCGGGGCTCGGTGGAGGAAGAGTCCGTCAAGTTCAGAGGACCTTTACACAAAACAAGTTAAGAAAAATCCGACATTGATAAAAGTCGAAGAAAGAGACAAGTCAGATAGATGGAACGTACCAAAAATGACGTTGTCAATTTTGGTATTCTCCTCCCGGAGACTCTGGAGTTTAGCCCGGAGCGCCTGGGACATATCCTTTTCTCTGCCAAGCTCATTCTTGAGATCCGAGATTATTTTACCTTGAGCAGCGATCTTGTGATCATGCTCATCAGTGGCCATGGAGGAGGATTCAAGGACTTGAGCTATGCTCCTTTCATGATCCGCCTTAAGCTTATCCAGCTCTTGGCGAAGTCCCTTGTTCTCCACCACCAGTGTCTTGAGGTTCTCGGCCTCTTGAATCATGGCGATGGATTGTTTCACCAGTGCTGTAAGTCAAAAAGAACAAAAGTTCAGGAAAATTCGACATTGAAAATACAAGGACAAGGTTTGAGTCTCGGAATGTTTACCTTCGGCTTCATCCTTGGCAACTTTAAGCTCAGCATTTTTAAGCCGGAGAGCTTTGATCTCTCTTCGCTTATCGCAGACATTGGTCAGTAATTCCTGGTTATAGGAACATACTTTTTGTAAGTCAGAATACCCAAAGTCAGAAAGCTACTTAAGACTCGGGCTAATATTTTTTCTAAAATATCAGCACGAGCCTTGGGGGCTACACTAGTTCGTTCTTTGGCATCCTAATAAAGCATAAACCCGGATTGTTTATCCTACTTCATGCTTGGGGCTAGAGGACATGATATAAAATACAATAAAGGAAAGTTAGGAGTTGGAATTCTGACTTACATATTGCTCGCGGGTAAGTTTATCCAAACCCGCGTTCACTTCAGCAGCCACCTTTTCAGCGAGAGTCAGAGGAATTACCGGAGCTGTTGGAAGCTCACCGGTCCTAATCCTCTCGTCACGAAGGCGGACTTGGGCGAGAAGGTTAGAGAACTTGACGTCATCTGCTTCTTGCGCTTCTTCTTCGGGAGATAGATGGCTTTTCTCCAGGCATTGCCTGGCGAGCCGCTGGATTTGTTCAGCAGATTTCCGAGACAGGCCAAACTTGGCCAGTGCTGGATTGTTGATGAGGTTTTCGGTGAAGGTTTCAGCCGAGGGTTCATTACCCGAAGAGGGTTCACCCTTATTTAGATCTGACGCACTCGTGGTGACGTCAGTTTGCGATCCAAGGTTCGCAGGCCCAGTTAAAGGAGCCGGATCTTCTGCAGCGTCCGGCGAGATAACCGGTGTTGCAGAAGGTTGATGGGCAGGAGTCGGAGGAGCCACGGCAGGGGAAGCTATGGTAAGCTTCGTCTGCTGTAGCGGCTTCGAAGGAATCCCTTTCCCCTTGGCCTTGACGAGCGGTTTTTCTCTGAGAATGTAGTAAAAGTCGGAAAACATTACATCTCGGAAAGATATTTGAATAAGGTACAAAGGCGGAAGTTGTGATTGAATGTTACCTCTTCACGACAGGCACCTCCTTTGTGCCAATAGCCACTGTCGGAGCTTTGCGCTTCTTGAGCGCAAGATCTGGCAATGGAACTACCTCCACCTCCTGAGAGAACTCCAGAGGATATCCTTCGAGCGGAGCAAGTTCCGACTCGAGGAGGTCAGCAAGCTGAAAAGAAGAAAACATATCATTATTGCAGTATAACTCAAAGAATGAAACACATAAAAAATATACTGATGGAAGCTTACCGGCACTATGGGGTTGTCCGTCATGTGCATGTCCAGAGAAACCTCCGGAGTTCTCCTCTCGATCCTCTCCTTGATCAGCCACTTAATCTAGCTTATATAGCCCTGTGTGGTGAAGGCTTTGGAGCTGATGCGGAGGGAATCTTTCGGGGACGACGTGATGGAGTGCATCAGTCGGGTTCCGTGGTACTGGAGAGGCTGGATCCGACGTGAGACCCAGCACTGAACCAAGTCGGATCCTTTCAGATCCTTGTGTTTGATTAAGTATTCGATCCGCCTCTTAGCGAGGGTCAGATCGTCGGCAAGAGCCGAAGCAGCCTCGTCCCAAGAAGGTTGGGCCGTGGCAGCTCCGTCGACAAAAGCCGACAAAGCAGTAGCTTTGTTGGGAGCCGGAATATCCCTATGATAGAAAAATGTGGCCGGCCATTGTTTGACCGAGTCACTGGCTAGAATCTTGGGATAAGCCCGGTCGCGTCTAAGTGAAAAGCTGATAGTGCCGGTGATGTAAGGAACACCGGCAGTAATGGAATTCCTCTGGACATGGAAATAGTACCAGAAGAGAGTCAAACTCGGCCTAATGCCGAGAAAGCCCTCACAAAGCAAAGCATACGCACTCATCTCTAAGAGAGAGTTGGGAGGAAGATTGTGGAGTTGAACTCCGAAATGATCTATCACCTCGGAGAAGAACTCCGAGGGAGGAAAGGACAGACCTCTATCGAGGTGGGTGCCGAAGTGGACCTGCTCGCCGTCGCGTGGGTTGGGGACGGTTTCCCCGAAGCCTCTCCGCCAGTCGCCGACGATGAGAAGCCCCTCCTTCTCCATGTTCTTGAGGCCCTCCTCGTTGAGAGCGCGGGGAATCCAGATCCCGTGGAAGCTCTCTTTCTCCGCTATCGCTTCGCTGCCGGCCATTGCTGCCGCCAAGCTGGAGGAAGAAGATGAAGCCATTGCTCCGGTGATAAGATGACCTAAAAGGGGCAGCGCTGGGAGCTCTGTAGGGGAAGAACGAGGAAGCTCTGTGCGCGCAGGGGGATTGGGAGGAAAGGAAATGGCAAAGGACTGGTGGAAAGGAGAAGGAAAAATCCAAACCCCTTATATCCACCTACCTGCGCCAAGATTCGTGCAAATGCTACAGTGTAACCGCCACGCGTCGTGGAAGAATGGGAAGGACCCACGTGATGATTGCATCGCCTCTATCTCCACGCACACATTGAAACGGCGCCTCGGTTCCAGGAACCGCGGACCCACCAACGGCCGTGCTGACGGAATGCTTGTCAGATGACATGACTTGACCATGACTTGTGTCAGGTGACGTTGGGAACCCAATTCCAGCTTAAGTTTGAAACTGAGATGGAAAATCCGAGTAACCTACTGATAGGTCCGACTTATTTTTAAGACCCAGATCGTATTTTTTGTTGTGAAGTTTCAGTAAACCTTCAAGATTCTGCAAGCCGAAGATCAAGCTAGACGATGATAAATCTGACTTTGGCTCTTGGAGGCCTCCAGGGGCTGCTGTTGGGGATATACTTTCCGGGTATCCTCACAGTTCCTCACGACTGTGGTGGCCCACTTCGGTTAGAGCATTGCTTCACGGTGGCCGGTGGGAGAAAGACGGAGTCCAATCAGGCTACGGGAAGGCCCAGAAGACTTACCGACTTAGGCCCATAATGTTACTTGTAGTTCAAGATGTACTCTGTAACCGACTCTCAGTCGTAGCCAGATAGATCTCTCATGTAAACCCTAGGCCGGATATCTATATAAGCCGTCCTAGGGAGAGCCTTTAAGGCACACCTCAATAGTCTACAATCTCAACTCGCACAGGCGAAACCCTTATAACCCATATTCTGGCTCTGCCGTATTACTGGATTGCTAGCAGGAGTAGGATCCGTCCAAAGCCGATGGATTCGAACCTGGGTAAACTTGTGTGCTAACCATCCCGGAACACTGTACGTCTCACACCCCTCTCTTCCGCACGCCTCGAGGACCCCCTCATGGCGTACTTGTCATCAATCCGATGACACCTCATGCTACTCAAGTTTAGTCACCGGTAAGTTCTTGTCATCGTAAGTACATGTGTATCATAGAGAACGGCCAACGGGGTACCCCTTGCCCGATGATACGGAAGAATCCCCATATCAAAATGACAAGGCAAGCAGACAACGGGCATCTCAGCAATCTTCTTATTTACCATGGGAATATGGTGCTTTTTTCTATCTTTCCTCTTTTCATAATCTCATTTTTTTCTCAATATAGGACTCTTTTTTTATAAGAAGAATGCTTCATAGACAGCTCATTATGGTTACGCTGCAGGTTTCCACCATGTCAGCATGGATTAGATCAGCGGCCCAGGCGTTTCTCTAACACATATACATAACTCCATGGACTTACAAGCTCCCCTTTCATTTCACACCGACGACATCCATAGACAAAAGAGCATGATATCAACTAGGTACAAAGTACCAGTGCAATGTTGAAAGCGTTCCCCATGACAACATGGTTCTGCTAATCCCCAACAAATAAGTGCAAGCATATACAACATAGACGACACAATGGTTCAAGTTTATTAAGGGCAAGAAAAGTAAAGTGTGCCATCAAGTTTGTGAGAGCTTTAATCACTAGTTTTCTCATAACAAGTTTAATTTGGAAGGTAAACAAAAGCATGAATATACTTGGAATAGCATATGCTAATAGGTAGGTATGGTGGACTCTTTGTAATAACTTGGTTTTAGGAGTTGGATGCATGAGTGAACTCATACTTGGTTGTGGAGGCTAGCAAAAGACTAGGAGCGACAAACTAAGAGAGCAATAATGGCCATAATCATGCAGAGCGACAATATATCATTGATCAAAGCATAAAGTGATACTACAAGTTGAAAAATAAAGGATCATAAAGGCTTATGGTGACTTTTGGATAGTCATAACATGGTGTGAGCATGCGCCAAGTCAACCCAAATAAAGCATCAAAGGAGAATACCACAATACTATGCTTTAATATGCTAAAACAACGCATGATTCATCCAAAGCACATTAATCAATATCAATTGTTTATAACAAGTCATGCTACATAAAAGAATACTAAGCATAAAGCCAAAACAATATTGAGCATGGCATGATAGAGCATAGGCCTCAGTCAAAAACAAGCTCTTTTTACCACATAAGTATGAGCTTTCCTACTCTTTTCCAATCCAAACCAAACTATTTGAAAACCAATGCATGAAAGAGGGGGTCCAACCTATTTATTCATCAAACTAAGCAAACAAATCAAACAAAAAACCAAAATGAAAACGAAAAAGAAGACGCTCCAAGAACAACACAACTGTGCATGAAACAATAAAAATAAAGCGTTTGGAAGAAACCTGGGATTTTTATTGATGAAGAAGGGGATGCCTTGGGCATCCCCAAGCTTTGACGCTTGTACTTCTTGGATATTTCTTGGGGTGACACACGTGGCATCCCCAAGCTTGAGCTTTAGTCCATCCTTCATCTCATTACTCATTCCTTCCATACGCCTGAAATTTTTCCTTCATACAAAACTTCACACAATCTTTATTAGCAACATTAGTGCACTCAAGATAATAAGTCTTTAGGTTCAGTTCTTACACCAATAAAACTTCCATTAAAACAAAAGATACTGTAGCACTTCCCTCAAAAAGCTCAATTCCCCAAAAGAACTCAAAAAGGAACCAACAAGAAGCAAATGCAGAAAATGGCAGAAATCTGTCAAAATAGACCAGCAGGTAAAGACGAATTTTTTAGAAGACCTTATATTGCTCAAATAAAAAGTGTTGAACTAACGAAAGTTAGATAACAACCTGGTGCAGAAGCACAAAAATTAACGCCTCAAAAATACGTACAGAGATTTTACACGAATTTTTACGGTGAAGCACAGAAATCTGTTTCGGGACAGCAACTTTCCCAAGCATTACTTCTCTCTCATTAACGGTTAATCTTGGCACAAAAAGCAAATAAAAAGGATAAGGAGCGGTTATTACAGAAGTAATAACTTCCAAGACTCATCTAAAACTTTTGGGTTATCTCCCAATAAGTACTTTTCTTTAACGCTTTTAAGTTAGGCATGATAGTTTGAGAAGATCCTCACATAAGAAATATGAATTGTAGTAAAATAGAGCATCAAGAAGCAAATTCAAAACACATTTAAGTCTAACCCACTTCCTATGCATAGGAATCTTGTAAATAAACAAGTCATGAAAGCACAAAGCAACGAGCATAGTAAAGCAAAACAAGTGCAACTTCAAGACTTTCAACATAAAGAGGGGAAACTTAATATTATTGAGATGCATAAAACCATGTTTCGCTCTCTCATAATAACTTTCAGTAGCATCATGAATAAAAGTAACAATATAACTATCATAAGAAACATTCTTATCATGAACCACATGCATAAAAGAATTAATACTCCCCTCATAAACATAGTCATTCTTTTTGATTGTAGTGGGAGCAAATTCAACAAAATAGCTATCATTATTATTTTCATCACCATAATCATCAAATATAGGAGGCATATTGTAATCATAATTAATTTTCTCCTCAATAGTAGGTGGACTGAAAATATCATATTCATCATTGTAATCATCATATATTGGAGGTTTGGTATCATCATAAGCAGTAGAATAGCTATCTTCCAAAGCTGGGGAACTAAAAAGATCATTTTCATAAAAACTAGCTTCCCCAAGCTTAGACTTTTCCATATCATTAGCAATAATGGTGTCCAAAGAATTCATACTAACAGCATTGCTATTAGCATGCAAATAAAGTTCCAGAGGTTTTTTAATTTTCTCTTCAAACACTTCATGTCCTAACTCAAGATAAATACTATAAAGCTCTCTAATTTTGTTGTTGTTTTCCATTAAGCCTAACTAGTGAAAACAAGAAACAAAAAGACAAAATTGCAGAATCTAAAGGAATAACTTCGAGCACTCACACCGGAGGATGTGAGTACCTTTTACCTTACCTCCCCGGCAAAGAATTGGAAAATAGGCGTTGCCGTGGGAGGTTCTTCTTCTTTAATCCTCCGTGTGAATACCTTTTACCTTACCTCCCGGCAGCGCGCTTGGAAAATAGCTTGATGTCTATGCACTTCTATTCTTGTGGACAGTTGTTGGGCCTCTAAGTGCAGAGGTTTGTAGAACAGCAGCAAGTTTTCCCTTAAGTGGATCACCCAAGGTTTATCGAACTCAGGGAGGAAGTGGTCAAAGGTATCCCCTCTCAAGCAACCCTGCAATCAAGATACAAGAAGTCTCTTGTGTCCCCAACACACCCAATACACTTGTCAGGTGTATAGGTGCACTAGTTCGGCGAAGAGATAGTGAAATACAAGTGGTATGGATAATTATAAGTGGCAACGGTGATAGAAGATAGCTTGACGGCGTGTGGTTGACGTGGGAAAAGACTAAAGGCAAACTGAAATAAAGATGGCAACAAGCAAACGTGTAACAGATCTAATTGCAAACGGTGTTTCAATGCTTAGAAACAAGGCCAAGGGATCATACTTTCACTAGTGCACACTCTCATATAAATATCCTCTCTTTATGATACTACTCTTAACTACTCTCCGGTTGGACACTCTAATCAATGGTAGGGCTATAACAGCACACCTCAAAGTCCATATTTCCCATCTAGAAAGCCCCACACTGTCACCTTGAGTACTAGATGAGTCCAACAAACACCACAATTTCATAAAGACATCCAACTCCAAATATAACTCATAACAAGTATTTGTAATCTCTAGCCTAAGTGCCACCATGGTGTGCACGCTGTCACTTTCACACACATGGGGAGAGCAGAGATCTATTAAAGCACTTGAGTAGCAAGGTAGATCTATAGATTACAAGCTCATGATCACAATATGATCGTGCATAGAGAGAGAGATGAACACATAGCTACCGGTAGAACCCTTAGCCTCGAGAGAGAACTACTCCCTCCTCATCATGGGAATCTGCAATGGTGATGGAGATGGTGGTGGAGATCGATGGAGATGGCTCCGGGGCACTTCCTCGTCCAGGTGCCGGCAGAGACTTTCGTCTGACTCTCCCCTGGTGGCAGCGGCCATGAACTTTGTGGCTGGAGGCTTTATTTTTTAGGGTTTTTGCATCAGGAGGATTCTTATAGGCCAGAGGGCAAGGTTGGTGGGCGGCCAGGGGGCCCACACCATGCCCTGGCGCAGCCTGGGGGGACCCGTGCCATGGGGTGGTGTGGCCACCCTGTGGCCCCCCCTCCGACTCTCCTTCTGGCTCCATGAGTCTTTCGGGAAAATATCAACTTTGGCTTTTGTCCGGTCCAATTCCGAGAATATTGATTTTCTGACTTTCCTAGAACCAAAAACAGCAGAAAACAGGCAACTGGCACTATGGCATCTTGTTAATAGGTTAGTCCAAGAAAGTCTATGAAAAGTACTCCAAAGTTGGAACAAAACACAAGAAAGTAGATAAAACCAAGCATGGAACATCAAAAATTATAGATACATTTGCAATGTATCATAGTTCGAGGCCATGGGTGTAGATACAGACTTACCCTTTTTTTACTATGGTACCATAGGGGAAAACCCCTATGGTGCGATTTTTCTATTTATATATATACTAAAAATATACTAGTGCCACAAAAGAGCACCACAAGTAAAAAAGATAGCGAGAGTGTTCAAACACCCAGTCAAGTAGGGACTATTGTACAATAGCTGCCATTCTATATTGTTGTAAAGAAATGTCACTAATGAATCGAACTCTCCAACGTGCAATAGATGGCATTTGGTTTTTAAAAATAGCATCATTCCGCTCCTTCCGAATGTTCCACGTTGCACAAATCACAATCTCTAAGAAGCTTGGTCGAGCAAAGTTCTGACGAGCTCGAGCAAATTAGCAAAGACTTACACTTTAACATTCCAAGATAACGAAGAAGATCCAAGGGATATTTCTTCTGACCAATATTTGTATGAGTTACCTCCCATCCAAGAAAAAATGAAGTTTATCCAAATCCTTGATAGCAAAGTCATGACTAAGATCCAAAACCAGGCGATCAACTGCAATAGACGAGGAGATGACAAGGATGATATCATCAACATACACCAAGAGATACACGGTGACATCTAGATGCTGAAGAAGAAACAACGATGTATCATTTGGAAGGAACAAAAACATGTGCATAAGGAGCAGTACTAAGCCGAGCATGCCACGCATGCGGTGGCGTCATGGACTAGGCGGCGTATAGGTGGCAAGATGGAGATCATGCCGGAGTACCTGATGTAGATCATGGTGCAAGAAGAAAGGACCATATCATCACATATAAATTGCATGTGATGTTAATTATTGTATGCATCTTATTGATTGCTAGTATTAGATAAACAATAACATTGAATAAGATGATCCCTATATTAATACCAACTATAGTGTTCTCCCATTAGTGTGCACCACCACAAAAGTCGATCGTTATGTAGCAGGCCATAATGATCAGGTGCAAACATATCGACATTCGCATACGGTGGATGTAAGCCATGTATGTACCGCAAATACACTAAGGTTGAATTGGCAATCCTAACATGTACAGACATGGCCTAGAAACAAAAGAGATCGAAATATCGAGCATGAGTCATATGAATGATGTGATCGACATTGTAATGTCTACTCTTGCAACTATGTCATCTACATTGATGATCGGGGATGATGTAGTGAATTAGGATCGTATGATCACTAAAACCGTCTTAGGATGATTGTTTTAGTGGGAGCTCAATGAATAATTTGAACTCATATTATGAACTTAGTATAAATTCTTTGCAAATATCCTTGTAGATCATGGCTTGTCCCAATGTTCGAGACATGTTTGGTCCATTCCTAAACGGGAAGAAACTTAAGCTAGATGGGTCGAACTTCATCGACCGGTACCAGCGCCTAAGTGATGTCCTCATACAAAACCAACTTCTCTATGTTCTACATGAGCCAATAAAATATTTCCCTGACCACTCTGACAGTGACGAAGATATTGTTCTCCATGGTCGTTGTGACAACTTCATGATGATCAAGTACATCATAATTCATGACATGGAATCTGGACTGCGGGTACACTTGCATGAAATCGACACATATGATATGCTCGATGTATTGAAGAATCTTTGTTCCTAGCTCAAGCCAGGTTCATGAGGTATAAATACATGGATGAGTTCACTTCCACCAAGCACTACTAGAGAAAAGGCTATAGGAGATAACATTGTACAAGGCGCATATGAACCATATGTGTCTCGAATAAATATACATGGCACACATGCATGACATGCGCCTTATATATTTTGTTCTTAGAGACACATTCCAGGACTGATGTGTCTTGTATAGCTTTTGTACAGAACAGATCGGGCTGAACCCCCTTATACGAGACGCATATTGTCCATATGCCCCATGTATAGTTTTGATGTTCGAGATGCATCTGGCCTATATGCGCCTTGTACAAAGTGGGTGGGCCCAGGTGTGCAGGTGCCCAGGGTTTCGAGACGAATCTGGCCTATATGCGCCTTGTATAGTTTAGCATGTTCGAGACGCATCTGGCCTATATGTGTTGTCTACATGTGAGGTGGGCCCATGGGTGGTAGGTGCCAGGACATTCGAGACGCATCCCACATAGATGCGTCTCGCATACTTTAAGTATACAAGGCACATCATGCATAGATGCGTCCCGAATGTCCTGGAACCACCTTTTTAGCACATGGAGTCACCTTTAGGTACGTACCACCTCCCACTTCAGTCCACTTGCTCCACCTCCACAAGGGAGATCTGGTCGCCCCCTCCTCCTCCCCACATCATTTCCTCCATTGTTTCACCATTGAAGCTTGTTAAATCTCCATTGGTTGACACACATATGTAAGTGAAAACGCTTGCACTTATAGATCTATAAGATCTGACTCACTTCTCCTCCGGCTCTCCTACTTCTAGTTGTCGTTGGAGAGAATCGTGAAGGTGTTGTTGCATGTATGCGCATTGTTGGCGACACCGACTATGATTGTGTTGTGCTTCCTTTCTTTTGTGAAGGGATTTTATTTGGGTTGCCAATGTATTGTCGAAATGTTGATTCATGTCCATTCCGGTGAATTTCTAGCACTCGTCGGATGTACATTTTTAGGATAGGTCATGCCGAATTTTTTCGGCGATCGACGTCCATGCTCTAATTATCTTGTTCTTTGTACCGCATAGGCAACCATGGTCCGACCAACAATGAGCACAACCCTCTTGGATAGGTGGATGAAATGCGTGAGAGCTGACATGGCATGGAATAACATGAAGGAGACAAGATGTGCGTGGCGTGACTACAAACTGAGGTGTTTAATAAGTCATGATTGTGGAATGTTGGAGTCGCACCTAATCCAGCATGGTTTCATGGATGGCTACACTCGGTGGATACATGATGACAAAGATGATGAGGAAGTCAATGGGGAAACACCAGGGAATGAGGATGTCAATAATGGTGCGACAACAAATGGTGAAGACGAATATCAAGATGCTGAAGTAGATCATGAAGATCAAGATGACGAGCATGAACATGAAGATCAAGGTGCCGGGCATGAACATGAAGATCAATATGTCGGGCATGAACATGAAGAACAAGATGTCGAGCATGATCTGGTATGGGTGCTGGACCCTCATGTCCAAGAGATGCTTCTCAACGAGACAAGTAACACTAGAGCCACTGCTAGAGAGAAAGCCAAGCTAGAGCAGATGGAGAAAGATGTGGTTCTTCCATTGTATGAAGGATGCAACGACAGGGATACCCACCTGAATGTAACACTCAGGGATCTTGAGATGAAGGTGAAACACAAATGACCGACGAATTCTTCAACGAAAACATGGAATTCTAGCATGATTGTCTTCCCAAGAGGGGGAATACATGTACGACTAGTATCGTTGAGGCCAAGAAAATCGCGTGCCCTCTTAATCTAATGCACATGAAATACCATGTCTACATAAATGTTTGCATCATCTACCAGGGTGAGTACACGGAGAAAACCACACGTCCGGTGTGCAACATCCCTCGATACAAGAGAGGGAAGAAAGCTCCTCAAAAAGTGGTATGGTACTTTCCTCTAACTCCTCATATGCAGTAGTACTTCGCAGACCCTAAGGAAGCAAAGCTCATGCACTGGCACACGGAAAGAAAGATGCCATAAGACGAAGATCAGGAAAAGAAGGAAATGCTGAGGCGCCCTTCGGATGCTAGCTAGTGGAAGGTGTTGGACCTCGAATATTACCAACGATTCAGGAAGGACTCAAAGAACCTTAGGCTGGGTGTGAGCACCCATGGACTCAATCCATTCGGCAGCCAGAGAAGTACACATAGCACATGGCTCGTGTATGTATGGATATACAACCTCCGCTATGGTTGTGCATGAAGAAGAAGTACATAATGTTGGGGATCGCAGCAGAAAACAAAAAATTTCCTATGGTGGAACCCCAAAACTGCCTAGGATCTATCTATGTAGTAATGCAGTAACGGCCGGAGCATAGAGAATACATACCCTTGTAGTCTGTATGCGGTTAACGTTCCGCGGGGAACGCGGTTGAAGTAGTCGTACTCGTAGCCAACCTCAAGGCCACGAAGCTCCTCGCAGGTCACCCCTTGCTCCTTCTTGATCTTCATCGTGCAGCAGCTCTGGCTCACGACATTCAAGCGCCCCAAGTGTTGCGCCTCGTGTCTTCGTACACATCCGGTGCACGATGAGACCTCCGGCTCCCCGATCCCGCCGGGAGTGCGGAAGTTGATATCCGGCTAGGAATCCCTACAGCGCAACGACATACTATAGGTGTGCCATTATCACAAGGTATAGAGAGAGAGGGATAAAGTCAACAAAAGGACTTCTCAAGTTGTGTGTTTTATTCCTCCCATGGGCACCCCTTTATATAAGGGGAGGGGTTGTGCCCTCCCCTTTGGGTTTCCCATGTGGGACTATTCAAGGGAGAGGGGGGAGACGCATGGGCCCTTAGGGCAGCATGGGCTAGCCGGCCAGGGGTGGGCCCCACTCCGAGCACAGCCCTAGGCTGGCCGGGTGGGCCCCCTTGAGGCGCCTGGGCCTTGTCCCTTTGGCCCTTGGCCCTTCCCTCCTCTGGTTTTCCCTCATGGGCTCTTTCCCTAGGAAGTTTGGCCTATTAGTGGAATACCCCTTCAAATTAGATTTTAATATTATATTTAATATTAATTACATTAATTAATATTTAAATACATATTACAAAATCCGTCTTGACCCAAAACACCTTTCGGTTCCCTTTCGATTTCCTCCAAACGACTTTGGATCTTTCCCGGAATGATTCTGGTCCTTTATTCTTTCTCCGAACAACTTCAGATCTCTCTGTGGAACGATTCCGACTTTCTCTTTCTCATGTGATTCCTTCTTACGAATGATCGCTCTCATCGTACCCTTAAGTGTATCCTCTCATGGCTCGGGAATGCTCTAGACATGATCTGTATCAATGATCAATAGAGGGACCATGGATATCCATGTGACCCCTATGCATTCCTGATGACAATGTCGTTTGAACCGCTAAATGTAGCATCCTCTTCCTTTTGTTTCTGATACAACTTGTCTGAGATCCGATCATTGGTATCACATACCTTGTTCAATCTCGTTCACAACAAGTTTTGTTTTCTTGTTACCGTGATATTACATCCTCGTGACCGAGTCACATGTTGCAACATTTGTAGATGTAATCTCACCAAGCCAGCCATATGTATCTTTACCCATCATGTGGGTGAACAAATCCCGGTCATGCAGTCACATGTCATCAATTGTTCCTTTGGAATACCCAACATACACCTTTATGGCCACCGTATTACTAGATGACGGTTGATGCAGTCAAAGCCGCCTCTGGAAATAGTGAGTAATATGAGATCACGGTCTAAGGAGAAGGAGTCTTGGTATAGCTGTTGCAACAATGAACTATATGACTTGATCATGTTGCAATCCTTCGAGGAATGTCCAATCACATCATTCTCCAATGATATGATCCCGTTGTCAATCGACATAAATGCCCATGATCTTGAAACCCAGATCATTTTCGTGACCAACGAACTAGTATGAATAGAGGCTACTAGGGACTTTATTGTTTCATACCACACCTGTACCAATGTTTCTACTTGGCACAGTTATAACACAATATGAATCTATTATAAACTAATTGAGATATGACAATAAAAACCTATTTCTTAGTTGCCTCTAGGGCATATCTTCTTCAGTCTCCCACTTGCACTAGAGTACAAATAACCTAGCTCGAATTTTACTCATATAAACCATATACCGTATGCGTTTATAGATCATGCATTCTCATGGGAAACGTCATGTCCATGTTCTGTTTTACCAGATCATTATGTCTTTTGCAAATCGTTAATGTCTTCCTAATTTTGACATTCACTCCATTATCTTATAATGGGTCGAAGTATTTGTTTGGCGACAAAGTGAGAATTTTGTTTCTAGTGTTTATGATAACGGTCGTTTTCACCGTTTTCATCTAAACTTCGAAACATACTTTGCTATCCTTTGTGTATATACTGTAGTCATGGCAGCAGAACGAGGCCGGATTCTAGGAGCTTATAGTGACTTTAGATCAACCTCGAGGGCTTTCTCATGGGCACTGGGCCCTGGGACACATCATTCTACGTTAAAAGCGAACTAGCCCCGCCATAACATTATACATCACATCAGATGTAGCCTTTATACTTCTATATCTATGTAGATCCTAGTGCATGAAATGCATCTATGCCACTTACATTGCTTCTTGCCATTTATGTACAAAATTAATTCTGGTTCTGTGATCAACTCAGGAATCACTTGAAGACACGTTCTTACAGTTAAGACTTTGTCCTACCAACCAGAACCTCGGGTCACATTACATCGAGTATACAACATGGTTGTATGGAAGAACCTATGACTGGGGCATAGGAGATGCAACACATCTCTTTCTTTCAACCATAGTTGCAATACTAACTCAATGCTTCATATAGTAAGAACTACTTTCTCACCTTGTTCCATTCTGAACTTCTTCAGAATCTTGCTTAGGACATTTTGAACATCTTTCAGAGTCTAGTCCAGGAAGCATTCTACATTCAGTGTTTATTAAACTCACCAATCTATCTCGATAGATCTTATTGTTTAATAACTTCAACATCACCCTTATTTATCTAACTTAAATGTTATTAACACCAATCACATCATTCATATATGTCGTCCACATATCACATAATGATTTCACGCTCCCACTCAAATATGACATTCATGTTTGAGATCCAGGGATTTCACTTAGCTCCCACTCAAAATATCTCAGCTACATATTATGAATTAGCCAAGCTGATTTGCTCCCACTCAAATCTAGGTCCTCTCGATAATCTTGGACATTCCAAAATTCTTTGATCATCATCAAACCGAGAATTCCACCAACGAGATTTCAATGACTATTCATTTCTCGTACTTAGGTCCATCATGCTTCTTTGTAATTCACATGTATGTCTTGTTCAAAACATGACAAGTGAATCAACAATAAAATTCCACAAACTTGTAGAATATATAGTTGAATCCTACTTTCTTTTATTAAAAGTATTTACTTTAAACTTTATGATCATTATCAATAGTTTCTCCTCTATTTGTAGAGTTTGGATTCACGAAACAAATTCTGCTGCGCCACTCAACAATTCGGAGGCAAGGTCAAAATACCTTGTTTTGATCTTTTACTTTCCTCCACCTGTATCTTCATTAAGACACGTTAACTTTGGACAACAACAGGTTTGCCCCCTTTTGTGGAAGATGCATTCTTAGCTTCCTAAGAATGCTATACAAAGACTTGTTTATTCACCACGATTTCGACTTATCGAGATCTCTAGAAACTCGAACGTGCCATAACACTTATGGTGTTGTTTCCATGAATCTTTTAGATGTTCCTTCGTATTTCAAATGTGTGTTTGCTTATTTTGATCTTTAACTCTAAATGACAACTATAACCCCTATAAGATATAATACTATACCATATGTATCTTAATACATAATGATTATGATGTTTAGATATTTCAACAAAGTTTGAATTCATCCAATTATCATAATTTGTGAAACATCTTTCACAAGTCCCTTTTATGCTAAACATAACTTGAATACTCTAGTCATGTCGATCAAATCGAAGAGACTTCGTATTCTTGTTAATTTCAATATCCTCTTATTTTGGTGAACTCATTTGAACAATTCAAATCATTTCAAACTTATGTTTCATTAAGTAAATAAGCTTATTCACTTAAGTCCACAATTAACAAATGATTTCCACTACTTGTTGAAAATACGATACACCACTATGTATAAAGTTCAACATTCCTTCGCATATCACCGTTTTACCAGAATGCGGAGTTTTAGTCATTCTGTCCAAGAGGCATGGTTTTGCAAAGCCTCTAGATTAAGAATCTAGGACCCCGATCTTTCATAAAGAACCTGCAATAACCAAAATGACTTAAACTATAGTGTTATTTCATTATTAAACTTTGGATATCTTTTATCATTCTAATCCTTTATAAAAGTTTAAACTATTATCATTAACATAGTGATGAGAATAACTTGTTTATAATCATAATGTGACCATAAGGTATTGTTCATAAGAATATTACAAACTGGATTGTAACTTGTTCATATGAATAATCGTCTCGTCAAAAGCAAGACACACAAACTAGGATTACAAATTTATATTCAAGTCCACTAATCCAAATGATAAACTTTGAGGAAAGAGGTGATGGCGGCCATCAACTATTTTGCTTGCCATCATCAAGCCATATTGCCTCAAATCTAGAAATTCTCAAGCAGATCATCCTGTTTTCACAAAACGGGACAAGTATCAAATACTTTGCAAACTACAATGAGTTTTGCAAGAACCACATTTATAATTTGTATATCTTACATATACCTTTTTCATCCATGACCTCCATTTGCAATCAAGTCCTTCTAAGAGTTCTCAACTCTAATGCAAGATTGCTAAGTGTTTTTCCAAACAATCTCTTTTCATCCATGATGGAGGAAAACCCATCCAATGGCTCATACTCTATGTGCCTTATTCTGCAGAATACAAAATGCATCCCAACTATCCATCGAATGGAGAATGGCTTATTGGATGATTATGGAGAAAACATAAACATTGCGGAGTCATCAAATTATCTCCTAATGGTTATTTTTATCAAGAAGAGAAGATCACATTTTACGAGGATATCCCTCAAGTGTGGGTATTAATCTATGAAGTTGGACCCTTTTGCTAAGTTCCATATTAAGCAATATATTCCCATGGTCTCAAAGGACCTCAATGGGATAGGCCACGATCTACTAAGATATTTGCAAACAGACATCTAGACTAAGTTTATAATAAGAGATCAATTTATAATTGGTCTCCACTAAAATTGTCATCCCCTGGTAAAACTTTAGTGATCGCATGATCCCTATCCTCTGCACCTCCCTTGATTGACACGACCATAAGTGCATTATCAAAGGTAGACATTCACTAATGCCAATCACATCATCCATGTGAATCATGCTCGACCTTTCGATCTCTTGTGTTCCGAGACCACGCTTCTATGGCGTGCTAGGCTCGCCAAATCTAACTTGTGTGTATTCGCTGCGCAACATGGCTTACACCCACTGTATGCAAACTCAGACATGTCTGACCCCTACTCACCGCAGGGCGCCTCATACCGAAGAACTTTCTTGGTGGTGCACACACAATGGGAACACGGAACATTGGAATTCAATAGGGATTATCTTATTTGCTACCGTTGAGTATCTAAATACTAGCACACAATAAGATGTAAAACATTTATCAACATCATATGTATAATGTGATATGATATGGTCTTTCTTGCGCCTTGATCTCCATCGAGCGCTCGGGCATGATCTCCATCTTGCCCTTGGTTTGACGCCAAGTCCACGACGCCTCCACCAGGTCATCCATCGGAACGATGACTATCACTATACTACTTAGTAACAGAAAAGTAAACTACTTTACGTTCGCAACGGCCAATGCCATATCATAATCACATGCCCCCTGCAAAATAAAGTTAGACGCCTCTACTTTATCTATTGCAAGTTTTACGTGGTTGTTAGGGCCTTCGCATTAGAGCCGTTTCTAAACTACGAACTTTCCAACCACAACATGGATCCGACAGTTGTCTCTACTACACCCCTTTCGGGGCCCTCTATTGTAAATGCTATATCAACTATCGAATGAGAGACAGACACCCGCTAGCCACTTATACGGTACAAGCCGTATGTTGAGCGTGGAACTAGTCTCGCGTACGAATACGCGTAAGGTCAGTCCGGGCCACTTCATCAAACAATACTGCGATATAAACAAGTACACGTTAGAGGGTAACAACTAAGGGATCAATGCCTGCACAATACTTGTGCGTACTGGTCGTATAACACTCCTACACATAGATCGGCTCTGATACCACTGTTGGGGATCACAACAGAAAACAAAAAATTTCCTACGATGGAACCCCAAAACTTCTTAGGATCTATCTATGTAGTAATGAAGTACCGGTCGGAGCGTAGAGAATACATACCCTTATAGTCTGTACGCGGTTAACGTTCCACGGGGAACGTGGTTAAAGTAGTCGTACTCGTATCCGACCTCAAGGTCGTGAAGCTCCTCGCAGGTCACCCCTTGCTCCTTCTTGATCTTCATCGTGCAGCAGGTCCGTCTCACGACATTCAAGCACCCCAAGTGTTGCGCCTCGTGTCTTCGTACACATTCGGTGCACGATGGGACCTCCGGCTCCCCGATCCTGCGGGAGTGCGGAAGTTGATATCCGGCTAGGAATCCCCACAGCGCAACGGCGTACTGCAGGTGTGCCTCGATCGCACAGCCCAGACTTGGGGCCATGATCACAAGGTATAGATATAGGGAGGGAGAAGTCAACCAAAGGACTTCTCAAGTTGTGTGTTTTAGTCCTCCCATGGGCACCCCTTTATATAGGGGGAGGGGGTGTGCCCTCCCCTTTGGGTTTCCCATGTGGGACTATTCAAGGGAGAGGGGGGAGGCGCATGGGCCCTTAGGGCACCATGGGTCGACCGGCCAGGGGTGGGCCCCACCCTGCGCATAGCCCTAGGCTGGCCAGGTGGGACCCCTTGAGGCGCCTGGGCCTTGGCCCTTTGGCCCTTCCCTCCTCCGGTTTTCCCTCATGGGCCCTTTTCCCTAGGAAGTTTAGCCCATTAGTGGAATACCCCTTCAAATTAGATTTTAATATTATATTTAATATTAATTACATTAATTAATATTTAAATACATATTACAAAATCCGTCTTGACCCGAAACACCTTTCGGTTCCCTTTCGATTTCCTCCGAACGACTTCGGATCTTTCCCAGAATGATTCCGGTCCTTTATTCTTTCTCCCAACAACTTCGGATCTCTCTGCGGAACGATTCTGGCTTTCTCTTTCTCTACTGTGATTCCGTCTTACGAATGATCGCTCTCATCGTACCCTTAAGTGTATCCTCTCATGGCTCGGGAATGCTCTAGACATGATCTGTATCAATGATCAATAGAGGGACCAGGGATATCCATGTGACCCCTATGCATTCCTGATGACAATGTCATTTGAACCGCTAAATGTAGCATCCTCGTCCTTTTGTTTCTCGATATAACTTGTCCGAGATCCGATCATTGGTATCCCATACCTTGTTCAATCTCGTTCACAACAAGTTCTGTTTTCTTGTTACCATGATATTACATCCCCGTGACCGAGTCACATGTTGCAACATTTATAGATGTAATCTCACCAAGCCAGTCGTATGTATCTTTACCCGTCATGTGGGTGAACAAATCCCGGTCTTTCAGTCACATGTCATCAACTGTTCCTTTGGAATACCCAACATACACCTTTATGACCACCGTATTACCAGATGACAGTTGATGTAGTCAAAGCAGCCTCGGGAAACAGTGAGTAATATGAGCTCACGGTCTAAGGAGAAGGAGTCTAGGTATAGTTGTTGCAACAATGAACTATATGACTTGATCGTGTTTCAATCCTTCGAGGAATGTCCAATCACATCATTTTCCAATGATATGATCCCGTTGTCAGTCGGCATAAATGCCCATGATCTTGAAACCCAGATCATCTTTGTGACAAATGAACTAGTATGAATAGAGGCTACTAGGTACTTTGTTGTTTCATACCACACGTGTACCAATGTTTCTACTTGGCACAGTTATAGCATAATATGAAACTATTATAAACTAATTGAGATATGACAATAAAAACCGATTTCTTATTTGCCTCTAGGGCATATATCCTTCACATAATAGTGAGTATGCTAATTCAAGGCCCAAAACAACCCAGTATAGACATCAATCCGTATCTCACGCTGTTGAAAGAGGAGCTGGCCATGTTATGGGAAGACGGAGCCCATACGTGGGATGTCGTCACACAAGACTGTTTCAATATGTGAGCTACGGTGATCACGACAGTGCAAGACTATCTCGGATATGGATATTTCTCAGGTCAGGTGATCCAAGGATTCTGTTGGGTGCGTTAGGTGCAAGGATAATACAATGTATCGCTAGCTACAGAAAGATTCCGATTCTAGGAAAACCGTGTTTCAGGCGGCGCCTCCCTATTAGGCGCCTTTTTACATAAGATTCGACACAAGATTTATTTTAAATAAATTTTCTTATTTATTAATTCATATAATTAATATAAAAATCACATTTAACATTTTCTCATGTCCAAAACACATCTTTTTGATCATTCCGAACAACTTCGAACTTTACCCGAAACACTTCTGGTTTTCTCTCGTCTTTCTTCCAGTGATACCGGTGATTCCAAAACGATCTCCAAGCGTTGTAGAACCCTTAAGTCTGTTACCCTACGGTTAGGGAACATCATAGACATGATTGAGACACCTCACATATCAATGATCATTAGCGGGATCTGGTTACCCATTATGACTCCTAAGCATTCCACGATGTTATTATCGTTTGAACCATAAACATTGAGTCTAGTTTATTTTGTTACTTAGATACATTACTTATCCAAGATATGATCATCGGTATCAACATACCTTATTTAATCTCGTTACCGACAAGTCTATTTATCTCGTTTCCATGGAATTGCATCCTCATGACCTAGTCATTCGCTACAGCTTCTCGGATGCAATCTCACCGAGTGGTCCCAATGTATCTTCCCGTCACACTAGAGAACAAATCTCGATGTTGATGCATATGTCTCAACCTATTCCTTTAGAATACCCGACATACACCTTTATGATCACCTTGTTAGGGTGTGACGGTTTATACAATCAAAGCAGCCGCGGGTGATAGTGATTAAATATGATCTCACGGTCAAAGGAGAAGGTCACTACATTTCCTAATTATTGCAACGATGAACTATATGACTTGATCATGTTGCTTTACTTATGCTGGGTAACTGTGTCCATCATGTCATTCACTAATGACATGACCTTATTGTCAATTGGCATAAATGCTCCATGATTAAGAACCTTGATCATCAGTTGACCAATGAACTAGTCAAGTATAGACTACTAGGTACTTGGTTTGTTTACATACCACACCTGTATCAATGTTTCCAATTGATAAAGTTATAGCATGGTATAAAACTATTTTGAACTAATTGAGATATAATAATGAAGACCTTTTATTATTTGGCTCTAGGACATATCTCTAATAGTATCCCACTTGCACTAGAGTACAAATAATCTAGTTGCATTTGTTAATGATAGGAACACCGTGTCATGCTCGATTTCTCTTTCCACACTCTCTCTCACTCTTGCGCCTTATCTCCTTGATTTTCCTCTCTGTCCCGAACCCTAGCTCCACAGCATTCTCCCATTGTCGCCATCCAGAAGCCCCCCAAGCCTCGCCGACGACACGTTGAGTTCTGTATCGCCATGTTGAGTATCCTCATCAAAGGAATCGAGCTTGCTGGCCATGAATCGAGCTCACGATCGTCAACCCCTCTAACACCGACCATCGTCGAATCGCCCCCTCATTCGGCCTTCCTTGCCCCCCTGACACCTCCATCGTGCTCGTGGTGAGCTCAAGATCCTCCAGGATTACCCTCCTTCTTCCTCTTGCCCTCTACCATCCCTACATCCAGCATCTACAAGCCCCGCCCCTGGCCGCCTTCGTGCTTGCTCCTCCGGTGATGCAAAAATAGTGGCGCTGCCCTCTTTTGGTTTGCCACGGTCTCCCACGTCGAATGCCCAAGCCTCCTCCCCTTGCGCGCTCGTAATCGGTTGATCCATCATCAACTGGGAGGATCCCCTCCATTGCTGACATCATGCTGACATCATCGTGACGTCGGATAGGATTTATTATTTTCAATAATTATTTTCTATATTTATTTTGTATTTAATAATCCCTGACATGTGGGACCCATCTATAAATGAAATAACATTTTCAAAAATAATTTATGATTAATAAAAATGTTAAAGTTTATCCAACGTATAATTCTTTTTAAATTTTTCAAAATGATTTTAAAACGATTAAAAATGGGAAATATCATAACTAGTTCATTTTAAGTCAGAAAATATGAATAATATATCAAAATATTTAGAAAAATGAGATCTACATTTTTAGGATCAAAATCATGCATCATTTCAACAACTAAAATGATTTCAACATTAGAACACTAAAACAACCCCTCCCATATGCATTTGGGTACTTCGGAATCTTATAGTCCGACATTGTGACTCCATTTAAAATGATGATCTCATCTTTAGGGTTTGCCTAAACACGTTTAATATGCCATGTAATACATTGTGTGTATTGCATTGATGCCTATTTTAAAGGCTGTTCTCTTTCTTTTCGGTGTTTCTGCTTCTTCTTGGTAGAATTCAGAGTGAATGTGAGAAACGAGTCTAAGATCAAGTTCAAGGTAGATATCAACACCATCAAAGAGAAATACTTGATCATCGATGAACAATGTCAAGAAGATGAACCTTGGAGAGCTATATTCTTGTTATCGATGAACAAGTCAAGCTAATGAACCGTGAAGATCTGTATTTGGGTATCAATAAACAAGGTAAGTGAAAGGGAAATGGACGTCACCTAGAGGGGGGTGAATAGGCATTTTTTAAAATATTACGGTTTAGGCTCTAAAAATACGGAATAAAACTTAACGTTTAATTTATCAAGCCAAAACCTATATTTACTAGGTTCACTAAGTGCACCAACAACCTATGCTAAGAAAGACGAGCAACAAGGTGATATCAAGATATAATACTTCAAGCACGATGGCTATCACAAAGTAAATTGCATAAGTAAAGGGATCGGTTCAGAGATAACCGATGGACGCGGAGACGATGATTTGTTTCATGAAGTTCACTTCTAAAGAAGCTACGTCTCCGCTGGAGAGGTGCGGGGGTGCAATGTACTTTGAACGCCACAAGTGGCTGACCTCGAGGTGTGGTGGATCGATGCTTACCCAACGCCACACAAGGCCTCACCCCAAGATGCGAAGGCACACAACTCACCGACGCCACAAAAAGGCTCACCCTATTCTCCCGTGAGCTCGCCACCAAGGCCAACTCACGTTCCACTATGGGACACTTGAGGGCGGTCACTGAACCCGTACAAGGCTTGGGTAAATCTCCACAACTCAATTCGAGGGCTCCCAAGAAACGCCATAAAGGCTCCACAATGCCACAAGAGGCCAACAAGCTTGGGGAACCTCTACAACTCAATTAGAGCCCCAAGTGAAAGAACATGTGTGCTCCATGTGTGGTTTTGGTAATTAATGACAATCTTTACGGAGTTATGTTTGCATTGAGTTTTACCTGTAGGATTTGTCCATAGGCAATGCTTGAACCATATGTTGGCTTCAAGGTTGTAAGAAGAAGATCAAGTGTTGATCAAGGTTTCAGGGAATGATCCGGAGATTGGTCAAGTAGAAGTTGAGCCTATGGCAAGTGTGTCTTGAATAATAAGATGATCTCAAGTGTAGCTTTCCATCCTCATGGTGATCATGGATATGTTAAGATATGCCTAAAAGAGAGGCTCTTCCATAGTGGAGTATGGGGGAGAAAATTCCAAGTCTTCACCAAGCTAGCGCAATAAAGAAAGGTGTTCCATCTTGAGGTGTAGAAGATCGTCATCATCAACATCAGGTGGAATATGCACAAGGCAATTGTTTGATCTTGATAGGGTTTCTTTCTTACCGGTCTCGTGGTGTTAATTGGGGAGACCGGTTTATAGGATAGATAACCGTACTATCAAGAGGGGCTCTCGAGTGAGTAACTTGATCATATCCCTTGGTGAGAGCTCAAACCTTTGCATACTTGACATCATATTTCTTGGTTCTTATTTGGGTCTTACTCATGTGAGTATTTAGATCTTGTGTTAATCTCCATGACAAGCTCAAGTTCATTGAAAACGAATTTCATATGCTTTCTCTATTGCGTTTTCGATGTTGGAGGTTTTATCGGTTCGTCTATTTGGGAGAGGTCTAACCTTTCGTCATTTGGTTCTATCCTACCTTTCTAGACTATGATGTCTCTATGGATGATGTTGTAGATCTCTTTGTCCTCTTTAAAACGATCCCAAGATCATCAAAAACGGAGTCCGGATGCAAAAGTTATGATTGTTTTAGTTTCGCTGTTTCTGCCAGTTTTTAGGGGGGCGGATTATCCGGCCCAATTTTCGAAAAACAGGTAAGGACTTTGAGGCGTAGCTCCCAGTAACAGGGGCGGATTATCCAGGCCTCCGGGGGCGGATTATCCGGCCCAAATATCCGCCCCCTATACTGAGGGTCGCGCCGCGAAGTCCTTAGCCATATTTTGGCCCGGGGAACCCAGAATATCCGGGGGAGGGGCCGATTATCCGGCCTGGGAGGCCCCAAACGGTCATATTTCATTGGGAAGGGGTATAAATAGACCCCTTCTTCCTCCTTAGGCTAGTGGCTTGCATTCTCTCTCTCCATTGTTTTGACCTTCAAGGGCTTGCAAATTCTCTCAATCCCTCCCATATTTCTTGAATCTTTTTGGGGGATTTGAAAGGGGTGGTCTAGATCTACAACTCCACCAATCCATCTCTCCTCTATGTGAGAGGAACATATTGGGATCTAGATCTTCGGGTTTCTTTTGTGGATTTCCTCTTGTGTTCTTCCTCTCTTATTCTCCCACTAGCTTTTGTAGCTTTGGTGGGATTTGGGAAAGAAGGACTTGAGCACTTCTTGTGTTCTTGCCATTGCATTTGGTGCATAGGTTTGAGTTCTTGGTGAGGATTTGATTGGGTGAAAGGTGAGAAGCTTTTTACTCTTGGGTTCTTGGAATCCTAGACGGTTTAGTTGTTTTGCAGGTTTGTGGATTACTTGGGGCCTCCAATTAAGTTGTGGAGCTTTCCCCGAGCTTGTTTGTTGGGAGCCTCCAATTGAGTTGTGGAGAAGTGCCCCAATATTTGTGAGAGGTTACGGATTGCCACCGACAAGTGCACCGATAGTGAAGAAGTGAACCAGGCCTCTTGTGGCGAGGTTCACAGGAGAATAGGGTGAGGCCTTTGTGTCATGGTGGTCTTAGTACCGCCCACCCCTCCAACGAGACGTACTCCCTTTATGGGAGGAACTCGGTAATAAATCATCGTCTCAAGGCTGCCTCGGTTATCTCTATACCCGAGCTATTACTTATGCACTTCACTTTGTGATGGCCTTCGTGCTTGAAGTCTTATATCTAGCTATCACATAGTTGCTTGTATTGCTTAGCATAAGTTGTTGGTGCACATAGGTGAACCGTAGTTTATATAAGATTTGTGCTTGACAAAGTAAATGCTAGTTTTATTCCGCCTTTGTTAAGCCCATATCGTAAAAGTTTTAAACCGCCTATTCACCCCCCCTCTAGGCGGCATCTGTATCCTTTTCAATTGGTATCAGAGCCTGGTCTCTCTTTTTGGGCTTCACCACCTTGAGAGTAAAGATGTCGGATAGGGGATTATTGCACGATGACATTTTCATATTCGATGGCACATGTTATGAGATTTGGAAAATTTCTATGCTTAATCATTTTCAGGCCATGGACCCAAATTTGGAGCGAATCGTAGATATAGGTTTTTCTCCTCCAATGGATTTCCTTAATCCATCTTGTGAGGATGAGAAAAACTTATATCTCGATGCTCAAGCTTCTAATGTGCTTGTTAATGCTTTGAGCCATGTAGTTACTTCTTCAGTCATACCTTTTTGGAGTGTTCATGAGTTATGGACAAAACTTCAAGATAAATATGTTGTGTCCAATATTTTTGAGGATGATTGTGTTGCTTCCACTTCCGGTCGAGATGAGTTATCATCTTCTGCCACTTCACCAACATGTGATTTTTCACGAGGTAATGATATGGTAAGTGGTGATAGAAATTGCAATATGGATAGTGTGCTTACTATTTGTAATCCCTCCTCTCTATCTAGTTGCAATGATCTATCTTTGGACTTAAACACTTCTACCACTACAAACTCCTTACATGCTTGTGTTGATAGTCCTTGCATATCATGTGTAAGTTGTTTGAGTAAATCTCATGATGATATGCTTGATATTCCTTGTTGCCATGATATAAATGCTTTTATTTCCTCTAGTTCTTGTGTTTCTAACAATTTAGAGGAAACTAAAGATTCTACGGGTCAAGACAACATCTTGAATGAAGCCTCAAGTAATTCTTCATTATCATCATCTCACGGTTCCCATCTATGCCTTATGGCTAGGGATTCAAAGGTATCTCCTACTTTGGAACCCAATACCTCTTGTGATGATGAGGATGAGTATAATGAGGAAGCAGAGATTGATGTTGATTTGTTACATGAAAAGGGTGAGATTGTTTATCATGCTCTTGTTAATAATAATATTGCTTGCTCTAACTTTGTTGAAATCTTGGGTTTTGCTATTGAGAGCAAAGAACGTATTGATAAGTTAGAAGCTCAAGTTGAGGAGCATGAGAACACAATTGACAAAATGAGTAGCCTTGAGCATGAGTATGCTAATGATATTGCAAATCTAAATGAAGCTCTTTAAGAAGCACAAGCAACCAAAGAATCTCTTGAGGAGACATTTACTCTAGAAGTGTCTAAAGTAAAGGAAACCCGTGATAAAGCTCTTGAGGTGGCAATTGATCTCAAAAGAAAATATAATTAGATTTCCAAGTTGTCTTCTACTATTGCTCATTATAATGATGCTTGTGCTACTAACTCTACTTCTTTTGAAGCATCTATTTTGAAGGAGAATGTTGATCTAAAGGCTCAACTTGCTTTGCTAACTAGCAATTATGGGAAATTGGAAGAAAGTCATGTTATGCTATCAAGCTCTCATGGGGATCTTCTAGCCTCCTATGATAGGCTAAAGTTAGCTCATGAGGCTATTGTGCGAAAGGTAACATCTAATGAGCCTCATGTGGACATTAGCACTACATCCACTACAAATGTCGTACTCTCATGTGCTAGTCCTCGTAATTCATCATCTCATATTATTGCTACATCTTGTAATGAATTACGTTCCTTGCCTTGTTGCTCTAACAATGAAGCCTCTACTTCCTCTAGTATTTGTGTTTATACTAACCATGTAGAGGAAATCAAAGAGCTCAAGGCCCAAGTCTCATCTTTGAAGAGGGACTTGAAAAAGGGTCAGGAAGGGAGGGCCACACTCAACAATATCTTGAGTGTGCAAAAATTCCCCAATGACAAGAGTGGGCTTGGATTCAAATCCAATATCAAGAACAAGTCCACTAACAATAATAAGTTTAAGAGAGACAAGAATAAGGGCCAAGAACATGTCAAGAATTTGGCCAAGATTGTTTGCTTCAAGTGCAAAATTGAAGGGAACCATGTTAGATCTTGCCCATTGAAGAATAAGACTCTCAGTGAGAAGCAAAAAGGGAAGAGGCCTCAAGTTCAAGGTCATGGTGTACCTCAAGTTGAAGAAAGGCCACTTCGCAAAAATAATCAAGATAATACTCCCATGGTGGATAAATCAAGTGTGAAGAAATGGAAGAAAAGAACTTGCTACATATGTCATGAGAAAGGTCACCTCTCTTCTTCATGCACTATTAGTAACTCCTCATCCAACCCTATTATTATTCATGATGTTTATTCCCTTCGTAAGGATGAGGTTGGAAATGTGTTTGCCAAATATGTTGGTGCCCAATGTGGTGTCAAGAAAAGAACCATTTGGGTTGCCAAGCCTATTGTGACTAACTTCTTAGGACCCAACTTGGTTGGGGACCAACAAGCTAAAACTTGATCAATAGGTGTTGGTGGAGGGCATTGGAGACATGGCTAAATCATGAAGAATTAAGGGAACTTCATCAATTATATTATATCAAGCCAAGTGATTTATATTATCTTATCTCTATCATATATCTAGTGTTCCTCTTTGCGGTAACATGTTCTCAACTCATTTACATTTAAGTTACTCGCCCCTTGTGCATGTGTTGGTTTGTACCTTGCATGTGTTTTTATATGTTGTGCATAACCACTTACTTATCTTGAGTTATCAAGTTTATTTGTCTATGTTGGCTTGCACACCATGTACTTGTTTTTTTGTGTTGAGCCTTTATTGAATCTACATGTTATCTCATTTTTGATATTTCTTTGACTTGAAATTGTTTAGTGCTCTATTTGATGTAGGTAGAGATGATGATCCCATGTGGGTGCATTTTGTATTCAAATGAAAAATCTTAAATAATGCACTAATCATGGGGGAGTTTTCCTATATTGTGTAGAACACTCCTTTTATGCTTCTTCACAACATGTTTTGCTCCATATCGTTTTTATGTCTTTGAAAGATAAATATTCCTTTGGTACTTTGTGTCATCTTGAAAAGTGTTGAGAGTTTGGTGTGTTTTTTTTTAAACTTTCTGTTTTGGGGAGTTAGCTTTATCTCATTCCTTGCTAACTTTTTTGACATTTTAGAATGAGATAAATCCTTGAGCATTTGTGTTTTTGTCTATCTCTTTCTCTTTGTTTTTTGCCTAGTTCATTTGTTGAACATGTGGTCTTTCATGAGTTGATTTGGTTATTTGATATAATTTGAACAACCTTTTATCGTGTCACACTTTGGTGTTTCTTCTTGGTTTACTTGGTATTTTGTTCAAATTGTATCTCCTTTGGTTCTTGAAAGTAGTGTGCATGCATATTTAATAAATGTATATATTATGGCGTGCTTGCTTTACTTGATCCAATATATAGGGGAAACTCCACAAAATCCTAATTGGCTAAGATGTGCATGAAATTCAATTCATATCAATATGCACATATTTTTGTGGAGTCTCTCCTATGTATTGTAGTTGCTCTAACTACTTTGGACCCAATAAGTTTGGGGACCATATTGTACTTGAATTTTGTTTTAGGTACCTTCGAGGTGCATTGGATGCTTGTCTCTTTCATAAGGAATAAGTGACGACTCAATGATAATTAGAGACAAGCAAGGATGATCAAGAAACTCCTATCTACTTGATCACACCAATGATATCTCGGTAACAAGTATCTCTTACTCATGCGTACATATCGTCTTCCAACCTATGGTAGGTTGCATATTGGCATGATTTTTTTGTATTTGTAGTTGTTGTGGTTCTTTATTTGGCCTTAAAGAACGCTCTCTATTGCATATGTGAGTAAGTTGAGATGAGTGCATATAATTGGGACTATACAAAATCATGCTCATGATTCACCAATCCCAAATATGTCAATCTAGCAATTATATTGCCTATTGTTTCCTCAAAGTACTCTCATGTGCAATATTGATGAATTTGCAAAGTTGATTCTTTCTTTGTGATACTTGATTCCTCTCGCAATACATTCCAACTGTCTCTACTTCCCTTAGTGGTAGTTGTGATGTATTTGATATGTTTGTGGTTAAAGTTCATGAATATACAATAAGATAAAATTGAGCCTTCTGGCCATGCTATCAAGCAAAGATCTTAGTGGTGTATTGTCATGACTTCATTTTGGATATCTTGCTCTATTTATTTTAGTATCTATTTTGTGTGTACATGTTTCTTTGTGGATCAATATCTTTGTGAGATTGTCTACTTAGAAACTTATACACATGAGAGATGTTACTTCTCCTTTTTTGACATCTTCTTTGTTTCGTGTGTGTTGTATGGTCATACTAAGAAATATCATTCATTGAAGACTATGTGATGCTCAATTATCATTCTTGCATTAGTCTTATACTATGCTTTGTCATGCCTCTCACACATCCTTGTGGTTGAGCCTGCTATTATGTTGCCTCTTACCCATTGCTCAACCATTTGTTTATTGCAAGTTTTATGCCTTGGTATATGCTCTTTTGTACATAGTTGGGTTTTAAATAATATCGAGGGAGTGAGGATGCCATGTTTGTCCATATTGTATTCAAATGCATTTTTTTTGCACAAACCTTGGGGAGCCTCCTCATATTATATAGAACACTCTCTTTTCAATCGTATCATAATATCTATCTTTCATTTGGTATGTTCTTTTTGTCAAGTGGTTCTTTGGATCTTTTGATTGCTTGCTTCTTCACCTTGTTAATTTTTTCTTTTTTTTGCAATCTTTTGATCCTCAATATTGTTTAACCTCCTCCTAAGTATTCGTCATTGGATACGTGCATTTTATTCCACTCACACTATGAGAAATGTACACATTTTGGAGGAATCATCACTCTATTGGCCATGTAGAGCTTTTCACCCATTTTGGTAATCGATGCCAATGGGGGAGAAGTTTTGGAGGGTTTAAGGGAAATTGGTTTCATGCTTTGAGTTTGTTCTTATGCATTTTCCTCTCATGCTCTTGCATCTTTGTTGTTGCTTTGCATGTTGAATATATAGATATAAACCCTCTCAAAGGGATTGTCATCAATTACCAAAATGGGGGAGATTGAAAGAACATGTGTGCCCCATGTGTGGTTTTGGTAATTAATGACAATCTTTATGGACTTATGTTTGCATTGAGTTTTACCTGTAGGATTTGTCCATAGGCAATGCTTGAACCATATGTTGGCTTCAAGGTTGGAAGAAGAAGAAAGTGAAGAAGATCAAGTGTTGATCAAGGTTTCAAGGAACGATCCGGAGATTGGTCAAGTAGAAGTTGAGCCTATGGCAAGTGTTTCTTGAATAATAAGATGATATCAAGTGTAGCTTTCCATCCTTATGCTGATCATGGATATGTGAAGATATGCCTAAAACAGAGGCTCTTCCATAGTGGAGTATGGGGGAGAAAATTCCAAGTCTTCACCAAGCTAGCGCAATCAAGAAAGGTGTTCCATCTTGAGGTGTAGAAGATCGTCATCATCAACATCAGGTGGAATATGCACAAGGCAATTGTTTGATCTTGATAGGGTTTCTTTCTTAGCGGTCTCGTGGTGTTAGTTGGGGAGACCGGTTTATAGGATAGATAACCGTACTATCAAGAGGGGCTCTCGAGTGAGTAACTTGATCATATCCCTCGGTGAGAGCTCAAACCTTTGCATACTTGGCATCATCTTTGTTGGTTCTTATTTGGGTCTTACTCATGTGAGTATTTAGATCTTGTGTTAATCTCCATGACAAGCTCAAGTTCATCGAAAACGAATTTCATATGCTTTCTCTATTGCGTTTTCGATGTTGGAGGTTTTATCGGTTCGTCTTTTTGGGAGAGGTCTAACCTTTCGTAATTTGGTTCTATCCTACCTTTCTGGACTATGATGTTGCTATGGATGATCTTATATATCTCTTTGTCCTCTTTAAAACGATCCCAAGATCATCAAAAACGGAGTCCGGATGCAAAAGTTATGATTGTTTCAGTTTCGCTGTTTCTGCCAGTTTTAGGGGGGCGGATTATCCGGCCATGGGGGCGGATTATCCGGCCCAATTTTCGGAAAACGGCTAAGGACTTTGAGGCGTAGCTCCCAGTAACAGGGGCGGATGATCCGGGCCTCCGGGGGCAGATTATCCAGCCCAAATATCCGCCCCCTATACTGAGGGTCGCGCCGCGAAGTCCTTAGCCATATTTTGGCCCGGGGAACCCGGAATATCCGGGGGAGGGGCGGATTATCCGGCCTGGGAGGTCCCAAACGGTCATATTTCGTTGGGGAGGGGTATAAAGAGACCCCTTCTTCCTCCTTAGGCTAGTGGCTTGCATTCTCTCTCTCCTCCATTGTTTTGACCTTCAAGAGCTTGCAAATTTTCTTAATCCCTCCCATATTTCTTGAATCTTTTTGGGGGATTTGAAAGGGGTGGTCTAGATCTACAACTCCACCAATCCATCTCTCCTCTATGTGAGAGGAACATATTGGGATCTAGATCTTCGGGTTTCTTTTGTGGATTTCCTCTTGTGTTCTTCCTCTCTTATTCTCCCACTAGCTTTTGTAGCTTTGGTGGGATTTGGGAAAGAAGGACTTGAGCACTTCTTGTGTTCTTGCCATTGCATTTGGTGCATAGGTTTGAGTTCTTGGTGAGGATTTGATTGGGTGAAAGGTGAGAAGCTTTTTACTCTTGGGTTCTTGGAATCCTAGACGGTTTAGTTGTTTTGCAGGTTTGTGGATTACTTGGGGCCTCCAATTAAGTTGTGGAGCTTTCCCCGAGCTTGTTTGTTGGGAGCCTCCAATTGAGTTGTGGAGAAGTGCCCCAATCTTTGTGAGAGGTTACGGATTGCCACCGACAAGTGCACCGATAGTGAAGAGGTGAACCAGGCCTCTTGTGGCGAGGTTCACAGGAGAATAGGGTGAGGCCTTTGTGTCATGGTGGTCTTAGTACCGCCCACCCCTCCAACGAGACGTACTCCCTTTATGGGAGGAACTCGGTAATAAATCATCGTCTCTGCGTGCCTCGGTTATCTCTATACCCGAGCTATTACTTATGCACTTCACTTTGTGATGGCCTTCGTGCTTGAAGTCTTATATCTAGCTATCACATAGTTGCTTGTATTGCTTAGCATAAGTTGTTGGTTAACATAGGTGAACCGTAGTTTATATAAGATTTGTGCTTGACAAAGTAAAAGCTAGTTTTATTCCGCCTTTGTTAAGCCCATATCGTAAAAGTTTTAAACCGCCTATTCACCCCCCCTCTAGGCGGCATGTGTATCCTTTTCACCAAGAACACACCACAACTCCACACCACCATCTAGGGTTGCAAGAACCCAAGAGAAACAAGCCCAATAGCTTGAACTTGCTGAATCTCCAAGGAGAACTCAAACCTATGCACCAAATGCAAGAGGCAAGTCCTTCTCTCTCAAATTCCACCAACGCTACAAAAACAATCGGTGGAATAAGAGAGGAAGAACACAAGAGGAGAACACAAAACTCTCTAAGATCTAGATCCCAAGGATTCCTTCACAAAGAAGGGATTTGGTTTGGTGGGGTTGTAGAACTAGATCTCCTCTCTCAAATCCCTCAACAAGATGCAAGAATCATAGGAGGGGGAAGGGGAGAGGGCAAGCTCTTCAAGGTCAACAATGGAGGAGAGAGAGAGAGTGAAAAATTGTCCAAAAGAGCTAAACCCATGAAGGGGATGAGGAGCCCCTTTTAAAGGGCTCCGAGATCTAGCCGTTGGGCCATTTACGACCCTGACTGGTAGTACCGATGGATGGCCGGTACAACCGGTGGCACCCAGCCAACGGTCCAAAAACAACAAAGCAAACGAACACAAAAATAAGTACGGCCGATACTACCGGTTGGTCACTGGTACTACCGCCCAAGATTCCGATCAAACAGCTGACAAATAGAACTCACCCATGCAGAGAAGGTACTAAACCAAAAATCGGGGTTACCAGAATTTGGGCCAGAATTAACACCGGTACTACTAGCGGCAAAATGCCCTAGCGGTACTACCGGAACTACCGGTCAGGCAAAAACTTCAGAACCAAAACTGCCACAACTTTTGCATCCGAACTCCAAACGAGATGAAACCAATTTTGTTGGAAAGATAACGACGCGTAGAAACCAATTTTGTTCGAAATATTGGGTATCACCAAGGGAGAAAATACCATTAATATATATGTGAGATATATCCCAAGGTGTGGAGCCAGAAAAACCCGCAAGACCAAAAACGCAATAAGATATTCAAGGGAAATCCATTTTTGATGAACTAGAGCTTGTTATGATGATAACCACAAGCTCTAGATCCTCACATGTACAAGAACCAAAAAACAACCAAGAAAGATGATGCTATGTATGCAAAGGTTTGAGCTCTCTCCGAAAGATATGAACGAGTCACCCACTCGAGAGCCCCTCTTGATAGTATGGTTATCTATCCTAAACCCGGTCTCCCAATACTACAAGAGACCAGTTGACATGGGTATACCCTATAGGTACTCGAGTTTGGTATATACGGCCTGAATATAGCGGAAGCCCACGGTGTCGCCAAGGCCCAAATGGAGAACTCGAGTAACCTACGGACTCTCGATTGCTTGCGGAACAAGAAGAAGCTAAAGATAGAAAGTTTAAAGGGAAAACCCTAACCTGTAACCGACTCGACCTGCTACCCGAGACCTAGCCTATCTATATAAAGGCTAGGAGGGGGCGGCGAGGAGGACACACGCAACCCTAGTTTCACAACTCTCGCCAGATTGCATCTGCGCACCATTGTAATCCTCGATTCCTTTGATAATTCCACGAGCAGACAAGCAGGAGTAGGGACTCTACAAGGCCTGAACCTGGGTAAATCTTCGAGTCCCTCTGTGCTTGTTTGCCAGCCAATAGATGCCTCTAGCGCTCCCTCCTCCAAAACCCAAGTCCATAACAATGGGCATTGATGAGTTAAACCTTCGTTAATTGGCGCCGTCTGTGGGAACTGGGAGTGCTGATGTTGCGGCTTCTTCGGCCCTACCGGCTGTGATCTACAACTCCGCAACAATGGAGATTCGCCAGCTCTTCGGCGCGTTCGACTTCACCGTCCATACGCCAGCCACTCGCCCAGCTTTCGAGTCCGTGGGCGACGGAATTAGTCTGGCGATCGGGAGTTTCCGCTTCAAAGTTGGTCAGATGGGCACGCTTCGCATGCCTGAATAGCTGACAACACCATAGATTTCTCCAGCATCATGGTTCCCTCCGCCGATCGACACCCTCAATGAGCTCAATGCCTCGACAACAGTCGAGAATACATCCAGCGACAACAGTCGCGAATCCGATCTGGGTGATCTAGCAACTTAAGATGGAGCCTATGGCTCCGGATCTGAAAGTTGCGGGAGGAGCAGCTTCCCCAACCACTTCATGTGCGCCGTCATCAACGCGGGCGACTCCTTCGCCAATCGCGACAACACAGGCAATAGTGGCAATGGAACCGACCCGCCAAACGGAGGCATACCCAATGGCGGACCACCCAACGGCTGCCCCACTAAGGGCACCCCCGTCAACAATGGAGGGGCAGTCAAATCCCCACCATGGTGAACGAGCAAACCGGCGAACGCGTCGTGATCAGGCTCAATGATCTCGAGTGGGCCCGCTGCCGAGAAGCCCTACGAGGACACCCTCTGCCTTTTGGCTCCTCGCAAGAACTATTGATGGGCTACCATTGGCTCCTGAGGGAGGAATACACGCACCAACTGCAAACAATCGCGCAGCTCGAGGCACGTAAAAAGGCGGCGGACGAGTCGAGCCTCCGGCGAACTGGACTCTACTCCCACGAAGGATCCTCTTCCAAGTGCAATGAGTACATCGCTAACAAGAGGCGATATCGACTCGCCTACCTCACTGAACAAGAGCGTGTAGAAGCCGCAAAATTCCTCGACTTCGGCTCCATGATGGTGGATACACGTGGCAACATGCTTCCAAAACGCCGCAAGCTGCGGTAATGGCGGCCACCATGTACCTCCTCAACAATCAGCCGCCAGCTGGAGATCCCCGAGCTGCCATGCACCAATCTACAACGATCACGACTACGACGCGCGTGATGCAGCGCAAGATTGACACTCAGAAGACGAAGACGTGGAGCTCTGTGGCACCAGATGCTTCAGCAGGGCCATCAGGCAAAAGCGAATGCCCAAGGGATTCAAGCTTCCATCAGAGAACCCAAAATTTGATGGCATGCAGGACCCAAAAATCTGGTTGGAGGATCATATCTCCTCCGTCAGGCTCCACGGCGGGAGTCGAAGCACATCCATGCAATGCCTGCAGCTACAGCTACAGGGCGCTGCCCGGACATGGCTCAACAACCTCCCACGCGGATTCATTCGCAGCTGGGAAGAGCTGGTCTATAGCTTTGTGCGCACTTTCAAGGGCACCTACAAAAGGCCCGCATCAATCGAAGAGCTGAGATGTTGCCAGCAAAGGTCGGGCGAGTTGCTACGCTCGTACATCCAGAGGTGGTCCATCATCAAGAACTCCGTAGAAAATATCTCGGAGGATCGCGCAATCGACACATTCAACGGCGGCGTTCGCCGCATAGAGCTCAGGGAGGATCTGTGCCGCTCGAATCCCAAAACCATCGACCACCTGATGGAAATCGTGAATTGGTGGGCAGATGGAGAAGATTCGGTGAAGAATCGCATTCACTCCGACGATGAAGCAGAACTCGAACGCAAACGCGATCGCTGAAGCAAACGTAGAATGCGCATCTATGATGACCGCGGCGACATCAACATGGTCGCAGCTGGCTACGCCGACAGATGCGACGACAACCGCAACAGCGGCTACTGCAGCGGTGGACACCGTGACTCCGGGAAAACCACGCAAGTATAGCAGCACTGCACTCACGATGAGGCACCCGCAACATCCATCGAAGACAAGCTGTCTGGGCCATGCACTGTGCACTTCTACATCGACAAGCACGATGGCAAAAAGAAGTCCAGCCACCTCCTCAAGGATTGCTGTGAGTTCCTCAAGCTTCATGAGGGTCTGGCTCGGATGAATCGCGGCGCTGTTAACGGGGCTACGGAGCCGCCCCAGGCGTTGTGGCACATGGAGCTCCGCCACCACCACCCCGACCACCGCCAAATGCAGCTACGCCGGACCAGCACCACGGAGGTGAGCCATACCCACGGGCCATGGGTACCATGATGATCTAAAAGGGCCACCCCTCTAATCGGGTGCAAAAATCCATCACTCGCCAAGTGAATCTGGCGACAAACTCACCACCATCCACCACTGAGTACCTCAGTGGAAGCGACTCCCGCATCACCTTTGACAAGCACGACCATCCACGCCAGGTACCTCGTCCAAGCCACTGCCCTCTTGTCCTCGAGGCACAAATTGGAGGTTTTGACATGAGCCACGTCTTCATGGACAGCGGAAGCGGCATCAACCTTATGTTCACGAGTACCTTGCGAGCAATGAGGATCCCTCTGACTTGCCTAGAGGTCTCGGACACAACATTCCACGGCCTCGTCCCAGGCAAGGGGGTATATCCCCTTGGCAAAATCAACCTCGATGTCATCTTCGGCACGCCGAAAAACTTTCGACGCGAACGCATCGACTTCGAAGTTGTCGACTGGCCCTCACAGTACCACTACATCCTTGGACGTGTTGCGTTCGCTTAGTTCATGGCAGTGCCGCACTATGCCTATCTGCAGATGAAGATGTCAGGCCCTAACGGCGTGATCACAATGAACGAGAGCTTCGAGAGGTCTGACAGTTGCGATAGGGAGTTCAACAGAATTTCCCAGTCCTTCGACATGTAGGAAGAACTCGCAAGATTGAAGGAGTCGACAGACAATAGTCTGCCTCCCCTGACCCGGCCAAGTTCACCCGACCTATCCTTCGACTCATCGGAGCACACGAAGAAAGTTCAGGTCCACCCATCAGATCCCGCCAAGACGGCCCTCATCGCCAACAATTTGAGTCCCGCATAGGAACTCGCGCTCGTCGAATTCCTCCGTGAGCACTGGGAAATCTTCGCCTGGTGTCCAGCGGACATGCCAGGAGTTCCCAGGGAATTCGCCGAGCACACACTCAATGTCAACCCAGACGCAAGGCCAGTCAAACAAACAATTTGGTGACTGTCTGAACCAAGAGCAAAGGCAGTCGGAATGGAGATCAATAGACTCCTCGATGCCAAATTCAAACGCGAGATCAAGGAAAGCACTTGGCTCGCCAACACGGTGCTAGTATCAAAAAAGGACACGGATATCCTACGGATGTGTGTGGATTTCACCTCTCTGAATAAGCACTACCCGAAAGACCACTTCCTGTTGCCACGAATCGACCAGATCATCGACTCCACCACGGGATGTGAGCGCCTCTGCTACCTCGATGCATACTCAGGCTACAACCAGATTCAAATGAAGGAGGAGGATCAAGAGAAAACGGCGTTTACGATGCCCTTTGGTGTGTTCTGCTATAACACAATGCCCTTCGGGCTAAAAAACGCGGGAGCCACCTACTAGCGGTGCATGCAGGCTTGCCTCAAGAACCAACTTGGTCACAACATCCAAGTCTATGTTGACGACATTGTGATCAAGACCAAAGAGGAAGCTTCACTAATCGACTATTTACGCGAAACCTTCGCCAACCTCGACCGCTACCAGATCAAGATCAATCCGGACAAGTGCACCTTCGGCGTACCATCTGGGAAACTACTCGGGTATCTCATCTCCACGAGAGGGATCAAGGCGAACCCGAAGAAAATAAAAGCCATATTGGCCATGGAGAAGCCGAAGAACATAAGAGGTGTCCAGCAGCTGGCTGGGCGAATCGCGGTGCTCAGTCGATTCATCAGTCCAATGGGCGAAAAGGCACTGCCCTTCTACCAACTCCTCCGCAAAGCTGACAGGTTCGAGTGGACCAACGAGGCACAAGAAGCATTCGTAGACCTCAAGCGCCTACTGTCCACCTCGTTAGTACTGGTGACCCCACGCGAAAGGGAACCATTATTGCTATACATCTCCGCCACCAATCAGGTGGTCAGCATGGTGCTCGTGGTAGAACGACCCGAGGAAAACAAGGTCCACGAGGTACAACGCCCAGTCTATTACCTCAGCGAGGTACTCACGCCAACAAAGCAGCGGTACCTGCGCTACCAGAAGCTGGCATACGGCGTCTTCATGATAGCCTGACGACTGCGCCACTACTTCTAGGAACACCCAATCGTGGTAGTCAACGATGCCTTGCTGGGGCATATCCTCAACAACCCCGACGCCACTGGACGAGTCGTGCTTTGGGGAATCGAACTGTCTCCACGAGACATTACATATGAAAAACGCGACGCAATCAAGTCGCAAGTTCTCCATGACTTCCTTGTGCACTGGATGGAGAACCAGCTCCCTGAAAAACCAGACATGTCCTACCTCTGGACAATGCACTTCGACGGATCCAAGCGAAAGGACGGAGCCGGCGCAGGTGTCATACTAACATCGCCCCAGGGAGACAAGCTAAAATATATTCTGCGAATGCAGTTTAGCGCCTCCAACAATGAAGCTGAATAAAAGCCCTACTGCACGGGATGAGGATTTCAAAAGCCTGCGGCACCAAGAGGCTCATCATATACGGCGACTCCAAGCTGGTCGTCAACCAGACAATGCACGAGTGCGATGCACTGAACAACAATATGATCGCCTACCGCGACCTCTACGGCACACTCGAAGGGGACTTCGACGACTGCGAGATGCGGCACATAGGCCGCGAAAGCAATGAAGAGGCGGACGCTCCGTCAAGCCAAAGGCAGCAGAGAAGAAAACAAGTGCAACAATGGACTCGGGGGCTGCGCCACCCAATGAGCCAATGGAACTCGACGATTTGGAGCCTGACACAGGACTCGAAGGACCGATGAGCGTCATGATAATCGAGCCATCTTGGACTCAACCATACATCACATACCTTCTCAGCAAGAGGCTGTCGGACGATCCGACGGACGCACAACACATTGCGTGGCGATCCAAGGCATTCGCCATTATCAGTGGCGAACTATACAAGCGCAGCATCACAGGAGTACTCCAACGATGCGTCTCAAACGCTGATAGAAGAGTTGTCCTCCTCGACATCCATGAGGGGACCTGCGGGCACCATGCTGGCAGTCAAGCCCTCGTCGCCAAAGCTCTATGAGCTGGATTCTACTGGCCTACGGCCATGCTTGATGCCAAGGATATCGTCCAAAAATGCAATGCTTGCCAGCGATTCGCGGACAAGCCACACGCACCTGGCGTGGAGCTCCGGCCAATTCCATTAGCCTGGCCCTTTGCACAATGGGGACTCGACATGGTCGGCAAGCTCCCAAGGTCCTCACGAGGAGGCTACGTCTACCTCCTGGTCGCAGTTGACAAATTCACCAAGTGGATAGAAGCCATGCCAGTGACTAACCAGCCGGGATACAGAGCAGTCAAGTTCTTTGAGTCCATCGTCTATCGCTTCGAAGTACCACACAGCATCATCACGGACAATGGGACAAACTTCACAAAGGAGTTTCAGGAATTCTGCGAGAATCTGGGAATCAATATAAGCTATGCCTCCGTAGCGCATCCACAGACCAACGGTCAGGTCGAAAAAGCCAACGGGCTCGACTGCGGCGGCATCAAGAAGTGACTCCTCAGGCCACTCGAACAAGCCGCAGGCTGCTGGCCAGACGAGCTACAATCGGTACTCTAGAGCCTACGCACAACTCCAAATAGTGCCACGGGGTACACCCCGTTCTTCATGGTGCACGGTGTTGAAGCGGTGCTACCTACAGAGGTACGATACAAAGCACCACGAGTGGTCGCTTACAGCGAGCAGGAGTCAACTCTTGCACTCGAAGACTCCGTCGACCTCCTTGACGAGGCACAGGAAATCGCCGCAGAAAGATCAACGATCTACCAGCAGAACCTGCGCAACTACCACAGCAGAAGGCTACGCCCTAGGTCCTTCGTCGAAGGAGACCTGGTCCTGTGACTGAAACAGCAAGGGCATTCAAGATCGAGTCCCCCTGGGAGGGACCATACGTGATTATAGAAGTAATCCCAGGCGGCGCCTATCGCCTTAAGGATCTTGAGACAGGAGTCGCGTACTCCAACCCCTGGAACGTCGCACAGCTGCAGTGCTTCTACCCTTAGTCGTTTTTTGTTTTTACATTGCAAATAAGGCTACTTAGCCACACATTGTACCCCATACTATCTTGCGAATAAATAAAGCTAAGTGCCCTAAAACTCTGTGTTCCTTCTATTTTTGCAAATTATCCACTCGGGGGCTGCGCCACCCTATACACATCTGTTCTATGAACTAACGTGATATCTTAAGTAGCTGATGTACTAATTGAAACCATTGACAAACATCAACCCAGTTGCAACGCACGTGACAGGTTGGCAAGGTGCTGAGATAAACACAAGTCAGGCTAACGAAAAGGAATCGCATAGTGCAACGCACTCGCAAAAACATACGAGCTAGCAAGCTCCTTACATTTCAATATTAATCAATTAGATACAGCATATGTACATGAAATTTTACAACACTGGTGCAACTATGTGCAGGACAAAAACTAAACTACTGTTGCAACAAAAGCACGTTTGTCTGCTCCTCGAAGAAGTCGACGAATTCCTCTGCTGGGCGATCCACCGCCTGGTAGTGAGGAACCATGTTCCAAGTCAAACTTCTTTGGCGGTCTTTGGCGTTGGGCTGCTGGCGGTCGGGCGCTCGACGCTTAATTGCTGCAACATCCACATCAGGCCTATGCAGTCGCACCAGCGACATAGCAGCCTTGGCACCAGCCACTAATTGTTGCCGTACACACTCGCGGACTACACTCAAGTCCTAGAATCTGGCAAGAAGGGCCTGCAGGCTCGATGGAATGATGTCCAGCGGGAACATCGTCTGATAAATATTCTTCAAGCACGATTGCGACTTCTTCAGGAAGTGAAGCACTCGCGAAGCATGATCCTGCAGGGTTGCAAGTGCGATTGCACGATCATGATCCACCCAGAAGTATCCACTCGCCTGAAGCTGCTCTTGGGTCAGATCATTCATACGGATGGCAATCCTATCCTTCTCATCCTGCGGATGGCGTGCACTGACAACTATACCAAGCAAAGGCAAAAGTATGAAGACAACGAACTACCGCGAGTGACTACAAGAAAAGGATAAGGAAGAAGAAAGCTAACACTTGAATTGGTCGCCCAGCTGCGTCACCTCCCTAGCAGATATTGCTCTCGGGCGACGGACTTCTCCGTCCTCGACTTCCATACATCCGCGTTACCACGGACCATAGGCAGTTCGCGCTCCAACTGCTTCACACGGTCACGGAGTCGCGAGAGCAGAGACAGTTCATCCACCCTTGAGCGCGACTGCGCCAAAATATCATTAGCGGATGGTATATTCCAAGGTTCGCTCGAAGGACCACTCGATGTGCCCTATCACAAGCCAAGCAAGAGACAATAAGAAGACTAAGGGCGATGTATAGACAAAAGACTCGAGTGCATTCAAGCATAATAAAGTATCAATAGATACACTCGCCAAAGGCATGTTCCAGACAAAAGATAGGCTATTTAACTATTACAAGACATGACTACTGAGGATCAACTGGCTTCTTCGACTTGGACTTTGGTTTTGGGGGCCTCATCGAGTCTGTGGCGGTATCAGACGCCACTGACTTCCTGCCGGCTCCTGACGCCGCAGCCTTCGCCACCTTCTTGGCTCACTGTAGTTCCTCAGAGTACTTTGCAACTGTATTGATTAGCTGCGGTCCGTACTTGCCATAGGCAGCTGCAAAAGGAGCAAAGACTACCTGTTGGCCATCCGTGTTGACAGGCATTGCCTTGGAGACCACGGCAGGATCAACCTCGACTCCATGGGTTTGCACCATCGCGAGTGACATCGAGGCGCCAGCCGCACAGAGGGAGTTCTTGAAGCCCGCAGGAATGCCTCCAGCAAGGGACTCCACCAGATCATCCATATTTTCGATTAGCTCAGCCTTGGGCGCCATCTCCTCACGGAGGTGATTGAGCATGCCCTTGGCCTTGGTGAGTGTCCCCTGAACGGCAGCACTGTGATCTTCGACTGCCGAGATGGCACCCGCTAGGGCATCATCACGACGAAGTGCCTGGGCGTCGAAGCTCAGACTGCTGGCATCTACACAAGAATCAAGCATCGGCACAAAAGTCAGCACAACAACAAATCCGAAAGAAGAGAAATGGAGAAAATCCGGACAAGGGAATACCTGAGAGAGCCTTGGCAATCGAGAAAAGATATTCTTCGAACAACTTCTCCCTAGCTACGATGGAGGCGCGCAGATCCTCTTCGCGTTTCCGCGATTCGTCACATGCTACGACTGCCTCGTCGCGACTCTTCACTGCCACGACAAGCGCCTTTTCGAGGGAAGCGGCATCACGAAGGAGTGCATTATGCTCAGCTATGAAACAAACAAAGATAGACTATCAGTCGAATATATCACAAGGAGGAAGAAGAAGAAGCAAAACACTTACTTTTAACTACGCGATGGCGATTGTCTAGCATTACATGCTGGCGACCCATCGCAAGCACCTGCTCCGCCAAGCGAGCGGCTTCCTTAATAATAAGCTACGACAGAAGAAACAGCAAAGGATCAGCAGATGATAGGAGATGATACATTCGACTGCAAAAATCAGAAGAAACAACGTTACACATACATGATCCTCCAATGACTCCGAAGTCGATTGACACGCAGTCGTCCGGATAACCATCTGGTGCTCCACATCATGCGGAGAACTTGATGAATTATGGCTGGAGTGGGCCGCCAATGGAGGAGAAGGAGTGCGCTCAGCCACTTTCTTGGCCTTGGAGCTTGCGACTCCAGATTCTTTCAAAATCTAGACGTCGCCAGAAGATGACAACGCCGCCGGCTGACTGCAGAACAAAACCAACATCAATAGAATGCAACTCCAACGAAGAACCAAAAAGAAGACTCGTATACTTACCCATCAAAATTGTCAAAATCGAAGGTTTGCTCCCCCGACTCCGACGACGACTCCTTTGGCAGCCGCATCTTCTTGCGGGAAGATGGTGCCACAACACTCACATGAACGGCAGGTATCGGCGACTCTGCACCAGCTGTTGCACCTTCCCGAGTTGAAGGAGATGACGCATCCGAATCCTTGATGTGCGAACGCTTGTGAGTGTCCGGACTACTCGACTCGGGGGCTTCCTCCTCCATATCAGATGGGACGGTCGACTCCGACTCGTCCTCTTCCAAGGCTTCACGAGGAATAACCCCCTCAGGGAGAGGGGGCATACAGGGTGACACCCCCCAATCCTGCATACAGAAAACAATTTAGCACAAGTCAAGAAAAACAGAAAAGAAGCATTCAACAAACAAAGCTACTTCGTAGCACAAACGTACCTCATGAGGAGGATTAGCAGCATCGAATGGAGGTACGACTGGATCATAGGGGAGCACATCCTTGGCGGTGTACTTGGTGACCAGCCGCACCCTTTTATCTACCTCACTCGCGGAAATGCCATCGGCAGATACGCGAGTGACATCGTTCGTGCCAGCCCACTGAAACATAGGGTGGACTCTGGCCTGCAGGGGCTAGACACGGCAGCGCAGCCATGTGCGAATGAGGGTGCAGCCTCCCTCTTCTTTACCCATGTGACTCTCGAGGTCGCAGACGCGCTCGTACAGCACATCTGTCTCCGCGGACTCGCCGGGCATCACTATGTTCTTCCAGGAGCGCCTCCTCTTGCATGACATCGTGGGATCGAAGGGCGCGAGTCCGAAGTGGTCTCCGTCGGCCTTCTGGTCGCGGATGTAGAACCACTTGTCCCTCCACCCTTGGACGGATGTCGTGAGTTTGATGTCGAAATACGTGATGGAGGAGTCGACGTGGATACTGCAGCCTCCTACATCATAGACTGCGGAGCCAGACGCCGACTGGCGCTTCAGCTTGAAGAGACATTTAAAGAGACCGAAGTGCGGCTCAATTCCGAGCCAGCACTCGCAAAGAGTAATGTAGCAAGCTACATGGAGAATGGAGTTGGGGGACAACTGATGTAGCTGGAGCCCATAGAAAAAAAGAAGGCCCGTAAAGAAAGGATGCAGGGGCAGCGAGAGACCACGGATGATGAATGCTAGGAACATCACCCGAAAACCGATAGGAGGACAAGGGGTTACCTCACCACCGGGGACACGCGAGTCAGCGGCTGCGGAAGATAGAACTCTGTCTTGGCGCAGGAGACGGAGCTCAGAAGACTTGATAATGGACGCGCGCCACGCGCCATTGGTGTGCCCGCGCCCTTCTTCTTCCCGGCAACGGCGGCGCTGGTGCCCGCAGCGGCGGAGCTATCCTGCTTCTTGGCAGCAACAGTGGCGGCGGCGGATTCAGCCGCAGCACCTCCCTTCTTCTTCCCCATCCTGCGGTGGCGATGCGATCGGAGGAAGTAACTAGGGAATACGCGGAGCTGGTCCAGTGCCACGAGAAATATGAACTCTAGGAAGCAGAGGAGAAGCAGCAATGGCGACGGAGGCAAAGGCAGAGAAAAGAGCAGATGGAAAAATTACCGTCGCAACACTACTACTTAACCACCTGGAAGATGTAATCCATCGTCCAGCAAAAACCCTATCAGACGCGTGGCAACCATCGTGATCGACACGTGGAGGACCCGAAGTGCAAACCGTCCCCTACTACCCCCATTACGCGCGGAAATCGAGGAGGCGCAGTTAAAATAAAGATTACGCACGCCCGGTCAAGTCAGGGTCAGAAAATGGGACCCACCGCTCGTCACGTCCCGTCAAACCGGCTCACGCGGGCAACTGAGATCATCACATCGTCAGCACCCAATCATAAACATAAGCAGCAATCCAAAATTGAGCAGCGGAAGACTTTGACTACTTTAGTCCTTGCTCGAGTCTTCGACTCCACCATGCACTCGGGGGCTACTCCCATAGGGAGCGCTGGTTGCGCACCCTACGATTTTTTCTTTTTCTCTTCTGCAGCAACACGGACATTCAAAGCATACCCAATCACTTGAATCCGCAATTCGATTATGGACATGGGTTACTCCCATAGGGAGCGCCAGGAATAAATTCGACTGAAACAAGCAAACAAAAGACGACACTAGTCGCAAAAGTTCTTTAGTCCCTGCCTGAGTCTTCGACTCAACCAGGCACTCGGGGGCTACTCCCATAGAGAGCGCTGGTCGCGCACCCTATGATTATTTGTACATCGTACTCTGTGTCGATAACATCCACACTCGAAGCTTATGGCGACACCGCCTCATGATTTTCCCTACAAAGAGACTACGTCTCCTGGGTCACCCGAATCATCTCCACGATGACAGAATTCGGATGCCGCGCTTGCAGCATGAAGGTAAGACCTGAATAAGGCCTAGCAACGCATTCGCTGCGCACTACCAGAAATATATCCGTACCTACAGGTACGATGAACACGCCTTGACGGACGCGTCGAGTGCTCACACCCATATACTGGAATTCGACTCCTGTAAGACCTTTGTGGCTTGAGTGGAATTACACGAGCACTTTTCCGAATTCGAGTCCGAGGACTCGAGTTCGAGTAGATTGCGTTGTTTTACCCTAAGGTAGTTAACTGATACCGATACATCGGTTAAATCAGGCACGCACATCAACAATCCCTATGACACAAACAGAGCAGTCGAAAATATGCTCACTCATGCACTCGAAAGGCTTCATAAAGTCCCCAGTCGAATCTGCGATTCGACTGGACACTCGGGGGCTACTGACATGGGTATACCCTACAGGTACTCGAGTTTGGTATATACGTCCTAAATACAGCGGAAGCCCATGGTGTCGCCAAGGCCCAAATGGAGAACTCGAGTAACCTACGGACTCCCGATTGCTTGCGGAACAAGAAGAAGCTAAAGATAGAAAGTTTAAAGGGAAAAACCCTAACATGTAACCGACTCGACCTGCTACCTGAGACCTAGCCTATCTATATAAAGGCTAGGAGGGGCGGCAAGGAGGACACACGCAACCCTAGTTTCACAACCCTCGCCAGATTGCATCTGTGCACCATTGTAATCCTCGATTCCTTTGATAATTCCACGAGCAGACAAGCAGGAGTAGGGACCTCTACGAGGCCTGAACCTGGGTAAATCTTCGAGTCCCTATGTACTTGTTTGGTAGCCGATAGATGCCTCCAGCGCTTCCTCGTTCTCCAAAACCCAAGTCCATAACAATGGGCATTGATGAGTTAAACCCTCGTCACCAGTAAAATAGAAACCCTATCAAGATCATACCTTTGCCTCGAGCATCCCACTTGAGCTTGATGTAGACGATCTTGTCACCTTCAAGATGGAACACCTTTCTTGATTGCTCTTGCTTGATGAATACTTGTGAATGGCTCCCCCATACTCCATGGGGAAACCACTTCTTTGACCTTGTCTTTATCACTCCATGAACGCCGAGGATGGCAAGATCCAGGCATGAGATCTTCTAGAGATGGCGCACCGTGAGCTTGCATATCAATTCTTGATGATGATGTCTTGAAGAAAGCCGTGAGGAACTCCATATTCTTCTTATTCAAGACAAACTTGATCTTCTTCTTCTACTTGATTCTAATAGGCACAAATCCCTTGGACATTGCTTCTTCTTTTTCATCCTTGAAACCAACACATGGTCCAAGCGATGCCAATGGACAAACCTACAAGTGAAACTCAATTTGCAAATTAGTTCATAGGGATTGTCATTAATTACCAAAACCACACATGGGGGAATACATGCCCTTTCAGTAAGCATAGCCCCACCATTATATAATCATGTGATTTTAAAGTGTTCCAATTCTTGCCTACTGCATACGATTCCAGTCTTTTATCGATAGATAGAGTAACCGTATTTCATGCAGGTTCCCTTTGTAGCCTATACTCCTTGATCCACTACTCCTAGCATAACTAGGGTTTGGCTTGTGAGCATTGCTAGAGCTATTATATCTGTTGTGCGTAGCCATGCTTAGTTATCCTGTTGATCCATTCGGTTGATGAATCAGAGCTGCAAATGGACCTAGTATGACAGGATGACGCAGTATGATCAGAGATAAAAGTTGAACATGCTAAGTCTTGTAACGGAGGCCACAGTGGGTTATGGTTTTTGCAGTCCCATACTTGCCAACACTAGGAACTGAGTTCTTTCCTCTTGAATCAAGACAAGTGTACAACCACACAGGAGCTTGGAAATCCCCTTGACCAGCTAACTTGCCTAGTAGATTCCATGAGTCACATAGTTTGGGCATCACATTTGGAATATGCACTTTGGATATTAGGATGAAGGCGGTGAAGGATGTGCATTCATAACAGGTAGGGCATGGCCAGGAACAAGAAAGGAATGACCTTCATAATCTTGGGTCCCTACACACATTTCTAGGTACCGACTTTGGGACTTAACCCATTACATTGGCATCTCCTTAGGGAGTGACTCATGGTATCGGTGACAATAAGGTAAAGGTTATAGTCAACCACTCTCTGCCAGTCTTCCAGGAAGAGGGCTAATAATATTTGGCACTAAGACTCGGTTGGTACGTGTGGCTAAAGCTATGCACCCCTACAGGGTTTTAATCTTTTTGAAAATTCGTGTCAGCGGTTATGGATGACTTGGGATTGGATTCAACCATCATAGAGAAGAATAAGCCAATCTTAAAACTTGGCAAATGTGCTCAAGGATGTTTCCTCAGGGATCGAGGGGGTGATCCTAGTTGGTAGGTTTAGCTAATAAAGATTCGGTGGATATTAAATGATGATCAAAGCTAGTGATATTGCTCTCTTATCTCCTTTTAAATGATATGATTGGTCGAGCTTCTACTCCTTCCCGTTTTACAAAGAAAGGTGGCCTAACGCAAATTAACTCCACGAGTCATAAGCCTTGCGGAGTACACCATGTCAGTCTCACTTTGTTGATACTTTTGCAGCAGAGTAAGTATTACGATAGAAGATGAGTTTGTTATGACATCAATATCAATGAGTAGCTTGGGGTTCCCACGAGACATCCTAGAATCTTTGGAATGGGACGCCATCGTTGTTATGCTTCAGTCCTGCTATACTTAATAGCATAATTTCCTTCCGTTGTTTGTTGTGTGTGGTCAGTGACCTCTTTTTGTAATATTTTGGTTCTTCGCTTAGTTATGAGCTTGTATCTCTTTTTCATGTTGTAAGGTCACTGTAATATTACCGAATATTTCGCTGTAAGCTCTCGAGGTTCAGGTTAGACATGTTTCAGACAAAGATCTGGGATTTGTCTAGTCCTGATCCTGGGGTGTTACACAATGTCCAAAATGACCCTTAGTCACAATCCTAAAATTTGGTGGACTCTTGCACTTATTTAGGCCGCTTGAAAGGCTTAACCAGGTCATCTCCTCACATTTCACATGAGGAGGAAACTCGACAGTATTCTTCCGCGAACTCAAAGTAGGATAGATTCACCATCATAGTATCGTTCTTCCATCCTAGGACCCGATGTATATGAAGAAGAGCCTGTTGTCCGGCAAAATACCCAAGAGCCGATTTTCTAGCATTGGGAGATGATGAAAAAATAATCCAGTCTAATGATCCAATGCAACATTACCAATACATATGAAAACCCATGCTGGCAACTATGAAGCTCATATCATGTTGAAGTAGAAGTTTGCCGAGTGTCTTTTTCCTTAGTTGCCAAATACCTCTTTGGCGTGGGTCATATGAGAAATTCTTGCGTCTCCTTGTCTACTTTATCGAGTTACCGAGTTTTATCTAGCGATGCTCAATCGTTATATACCGCGTACCCGTTGTTCTACACGCTGCAAACCTCCAGATACTCGGCATTGGCGGTTTCTCCAGCAGTGACCGTGGGTCGACGGAGGAGGCAAGGTAGGCCGCCATGTCCGTCTCATACCCAAGCAAGTTCTTCCACGAGTCGCCATCATCAGCCACCTTGTTGACCACTTTGTCATGGAGGTTCAATACGAAGGTGCCCCTATGCCCGCTGGGTCTTCCCATGGTGAACAAGACGATACCACTCTTCTCGCCAAACCACCGCAGCTTAACCGACGTGTTATAGTGTGACAACTTCATCTCGGGCATCCGCACTTGTTCGTCCTCACGATCAGGACCGACCAACATCTTGCCAGTGCGGATGTTGTCTTCGTCCGCAAACTTGAAGTAGGATAGATTCGCTAGCAAAAACTTGTTCTTCCACCCTACGACCCCCATGTCCATGAAGAAAAGCCTGTTGTCCGGCGAGATGCCCAGGAGCCGGTTTTGTGGCCACGTATAAGGTGCCTGGTAGTAAGGCACCAAGTGCATGTCCGTCACAGCGCCATGCTGGTCGATCTCGTCGAGGCGTGCCCCGAGCACCCCGGGGTTTAGGGCCCAGAAGACCACTCCGCGGCGCACCACGGCTTGCCCGATGTCGCGGATCTCCGGGCTGGGGATTTCGACGCTGCACTCGGCCTCCCGCCCCCAGCAGCCAGTGTCCGACGAGTAGCACCGGAGCACCGTGGAGTTCCCGGGGCCACGGTTATTATAGACAAGCAGCAGCCGGAAGAAGGTGTTGCAGCGAGGTGGGCGGAGGTCCTGTCCGGTGAGCAACGCGCAGCCGTAGTCATGAGATAAGAGGCGGCACAATGACGATGCTGTTGTCATGCATCATCGGGTTGCAGACGGCGAGCCGGAGACCGTCGGCGCCGCGGCCCTCGTGCTTGAGCTCCAGAACGAGGCGGCCGTTCCGGGACGCCACGGGGCGGGAGTGGTCCAGGATCCCGCCGTCGCCGCCGCCTAGCCCCGCCACGCCCAGAAGCCGCTCCTGGCCGGCGCCGAGGAAGCGAGCGGCGGACGCCATGGGTACGAAGCACGGCAGAAGCGGCGACGCCGCTGCAGGCAGGTCCATCTCCTTGTGGAAGATGCCGACGGCGAGGTCCGGCAAGAAGCGGCCGAGGGGCGGCAGGGAGCGGGAGACGATGGCGGCGCTCGTGGCCACGACGCGGCCCCAGCGCCGGCACGTCGTGGCGCAGCGGACGACGGACGCCGCGTCCGGTAGCCGGGCGAAGATGCTGGCGAGCGCGTCGTCAGACAGAGACGCCGTCGGGTCGCCGCGGACTTTGCGGCGTTGACGATCTTTCTTGATCACGCGGTTCTTCGACTTCCTGCAGTACGGCGCGACGGCAGCCGCAGAGCGACGGAGGCTGCCTCGTCCTGTGCGCGGCGGAAGCATCTCGATCGTCTCGGTGGTGTTGTGCGGATGCGCCGATCGATTCTGGACGGATGCATTGCCCGGCCGGCTCCTAGTCGGAAACGGATCATCCACTTATCGTGCAACTAAACTTAGCACAAAACCTTGACCGACTTGTTTCGTACTGGACCGTAGTAGCACTGGGTTTGCATGCTCACTGATACGTAGGCCCGGCCTTCTGCGTGCACTCGAGTCTTTTTAGATGTTCGGTGGGCCTTATCAGGCAGTCAGTCAGTTAGTTATCGAATCGTCGCTCGCGACTAATTTGATTCTTCTTTCGTCCTAAAAAAGGACTAATTTGATTTTCTTTTTTATAGAACACCACGACTTCATTAACTGCTCACACTGTCATTCCAAAGCGCTAAGACTGTTTTGAAGGAAAACCGGGCTTCCTCAGACTGGTTTATTATTATTTTTTTGAGAAACTTAGACTGGTTTATTAGTTTGTAGACCGGCCAAAAAAATACTGAAATTTGAACAGGCTCAAAAAATGGAAATTAAGTACACATGTCGCGCACCAAGATTTGGGTAAGAGCATCTCCACTTGTTGAACGTTCCAGGCCAAAATTCGGAGCTAAATAGTGCCCTAAAAAAGGACTTTCTTTTTTGTAAAACACCACTTCATTAACTCCTCACACTGTCGTTACAAAGCGGTAAGACCGTTTTGAAGGAAAATCGAGCTCGCCTCAGTCCATTCCTCCCACTGATTATGCAAACCCGCATAACATGCGCGTTCATGAGCACAGTTACTAATTCGAATTTAAAAAAAATCTATAATTTACCAGCGATGGGTTATTTGGAACCACCCAAAAAAAAGCTGAAATTTGAACAGGCTCAAAAAATTGAAATTAAGTAGACATGTCGCGCACCAAGATTTCGGTAAGGATAAAAATCTCGGAGGGGCTCGGGATTTTCAGTAACTGTGGTTACAGGAGATAACGGGACGCAATTAGCAAACAAAATTTGAATCTCAAACTCGATAATGTCTAAGCATTGTGGACATAATGATGAGAGGAGAATGAATCAAAAAAATCGGACAAATGAGTTGGACATGGGGTTATAGTGGAGGGAAACGCATATGGGTTAGGTTACACCAACCAACCAGCCAAAATCCAAACCAAATTCAAATAGATTGAGATTTTTTGGACAATGAACTTAATTACCGGAGTGATAGTTCATATCCGCTCCCGACCCCCGCGTCGCCCTCACTGGCGGCACGGGGGGATTCCCCCGCCGACGAGCCTAGCCCCTCGCTCTCCTCCTCAAGGCTGCCCGCCACCGGAGGGTCGTCGGCGCCGGGCTCGCAGGCTCCAGGGAAGGTGGCGGCGGGGCTCCCTCCCACAACCTTCCTCCATGGCGACAGCGGCAACCTAGGTGGTGCGGGACGGCGCTCTGCTCTGGGGAAGCGCCCTGGCTCGTGGTGGCCGGAGATCTCTTCGGCGCGGCTTCGGCAGGGTGCCGCGGCCGCCACGGCTCTGGCAGTGGGCTCCCGTGAGGGCCCGATCTGGGCCCTGCGGGCTGTGCACAGCGCGGTAGTTGTAGATGCAGGAGGTGGTCAGCAACGGGGATTCCGGTGTCCGGCTTGGTCTGGGCGCGGTGCTGTCCCGGAGTGCTTGGCCTAGAGGAGCGGAGTTTGCTTCGGCAAGGGTGATGGTCGGTAGGCTTCGGCGCACATGGTGGAGGTCCAAGGGCGGTCTTTTAGGTTGTAGGTGTCTGAGCTTCCTAGGAGAAATCCTTGCTTCGGTTTGGCCGAAGCCGACGATGGTGATGCCTGCGGGTATCACGGTCTTTCTTGGGAGCATCGTCGAGGGGTGCTCGTCCCTCCTCCTATGGCCATGACTCCGGAGGGAAACCTCAGATCCGGGATCAGGCGATGGAGGCGCTTCTGTGTCTCATTCCTTCTTGGGGGCATCAGCTCGGAGTCGCCTACGGCCGGGGTTCTGTGAAGAGGATTGTTGCTAGGCAGTTGTGCAAGGTCCAGGGTTGAAGTTTGGCAAAGATGATGCCTCGAGGGGAGGTCAGGTCGCGACTGATTCTTGGTAGTCGGTTTTCCCGGCGTGTGCGATGGGTTATCCTGCTTCGCTATGTTGCTGTGGAGTCGGAGCTGCAGTGGATGGTGTCCAGGCGGCGACGATGACCGGGAGTCAGTGGGCAGGTTCTCGGTTAGCGCAAGATTAGCATAATTCCCTTGTGAAGCTCGTCGTCGGAGTTGGAGCTGTCTCCCCTTGGCGTGTGTGTCCAATTGATGGCATAGGTCGGCATGGTTTCCGATGCCGTCTGAAAGGTTCTGTCTTGGAAGTCGCTGGTGAAGTCGAAGTCGCTGGCTCATGGAGGAGTGATGATGATGATGATGATGATGCTATGTGGCAACCTCGACGTGGGTCTTTCTTGTGTGTCTGTGTCTCGTGTGGGTAGCCAGGTTGGCTGTGGTGGCGTGCCCAATGTGGTTGTTTCCATGACGACATTGGTGCACTTGTACGGATTTTTGGCCGGTTCCCCTGCAAATGAAACGGTCAATTCTTTTCGACTTTTTTAAATAAAATGAGGCAAAATTGCCCGTTTTGTTTTAAAAAATTTACCAAAGTGATAATGAATTATAGTTACCGGCCTATAACCGTGGTATTTCACTCGGTAACAAAATCCCTGAGTCACACTCTATCCTTGTTCAGCAACTCTGCGACCTACTGATACATGAGAGTCGGCAAGCATTAACTATACTCCCTCTGTTTCAATGAATGTTGTATACATATAGTAAAAAAAGTCAATGTCCTTTATGTCTGACCAATGTTACAGATTTAAAAATAAAAAGTTATGATGCCAAACCAATATCAATAACTTCCGCATAAAAGATATTTTATATTGTGTATTTATTTAATATCGCAGATGTCAGCACTACTTCTACATATTTGATTGAATTAGTAAACTTTAACTTTTGGCAAAATTTATACATCCTATTAATTGGAACAATCGTAGTATATGTACTGTAATAACTTAGTACTCCGCTCTATTAATTGGAACAGATCGTAGTATTGTACTGTAATAAAAAAAATTGCGGGGATTGTACTGTAATAAGTGAGTACTCCATCGAGTAAATTGCACATAACACCACATGTTGGGACATCCTTTGCACAGAACCATAATAATGACTATTTTTTGCACAGAACACTATATTTTGCTGTAATTGTTGCAGAAAACACCAAATAGGGTCATTAGCTTGTTTGACACATAATTAAGCCCATGGGTCCACTGGAAGTGCCTATTTGGACTCGAGTGTGGCCACTGATGCTCCAAACTGGACCGAACTCTCCACCCAGCGACGGACAAGGCCTAACTGTCCCGTGTCTTTGCAGTCAGCCGGCCGTCCGGCGGCGCAGCCCATGAACCAGTCAGTGGCGAAGGAGCGTGCGTCGAACACCTTGACCTCGGTGGGGAGGTTGCTGTCCAGTGCAGCTGTGAGACCAGGCACATGGCTTAATAGGATTGATAGAATACTCATACCAACAAGTTGCAACTTCTTTTCTGGAAGCTCATTCGAAAAGAACTCTAAGGTTAAGCGTGCTTGGCCTAGAGTAATTTTAGGATGGGTGACCGACCGGGAAATGGGTAACCGGGTGCGCACGAGTGAGGACAAAGTGCGCAGAAAAGACTAGTGTTGGTCTGTGCGGCCAGTCTAGATATCCTATTAAGCTGCCAGGAGTGACACCCCCGGCCGGAGTGGACGGGTGTTACAAGTGGTATCAGAGCCGACTTACGATTACACGGGTGTGTGCGGGTTAGTGGCGGGACATGTGGAGCATATGGCGTGTGGCCGGAGTGGATACACGGCATGGCACATGTGCCGCAAGACTGACGCACAAACACGCCAAGAGGGAACGTTCTGGTGTGCTTGATCGATGAGGGCATCGATCTTCTAAAGGGTGGGTGTATGTGAGACCAGGCACATGGCTTAATAGGATTGATAGAATACTCATACCAACAAGTTGCAACTTCTTTTCCGGAAGCTCATTCGAAAAGAACTCTAAGGTTAAGCGTGCTTGGCCTAGAGTAATTCTAGGATGGGTGACCGACCGGGAAATGGGTAACCGGGTGCGCACGAGTGAGGACAAAGTGCGCAGAAAAGACTAGTGTTGGTCTGTGCGGCCAGTCTAGATATCCTATTAAGCTGCCAGGAGTGACACCCCCCGGGCCCAGGAGTGGACGGGGTGTTACAGCAGCCACTCTGGTATGCTTCGACCATGATTGCCCGACGGAGGAGAGATGCTTCTGTCATGACGGCGTAGGGCGAGCTGGCCTGGTTCGACTCAATTAGGCCCCTGGCCCCTCTGATCGTACTTACGTGGACTCCAGCGTGGACCCTGACCAGGACCATCGTCGTGGCCAACGATGAACCGTCGGCGTGGCCAGCGAACAGGAGGCAGCCGGTGCGCCTCCATGGAGGCGTCGGTGTGGCTCGCGAAGGAAGCAATTGGTATAGCGTGAGGAGATGTACGCTAGCAGGGAGGGTACTGAGGACTCCCCATCGGACGTGTGGTGGACTCCCAGATCGAGCAATAGCGTTCCCCGCAGCCGAGAAAACGAAGACATGGTCACGGGAGTCGCCGGTGGCGATTTACTTGGTGAGCTCCGAAGATCTAGCAATCGCCAACTCCAGCGCGCAGACAAACCTGGCCAGCTCGCCCTACGTCGTCATGACAGGAGCATCTCTCCTCCGCTGGGCAATCATGGCCGAAGCAGACCCGGGTGGCTGCACTGGACACCAATCTCCCCACCGAGGTCATGAACCACTTCTCCGAGGTGTTCGACGCACACTCCTTCACCACCGACTGGTTCATGGGCTGCGCCGCCAGGCGACCGGCTGACTGCAAAGACACGAAATAGTTAGGCCTTGTTCATCGCTGGGTGGAGAGTCCGGTCCACTTTGGAGCATCAGCGTCCACACCCGAGTCCAAATAGGCACTTCTAGTGGACCCATGGGCTTAATTATGTGTCAAACAAGCTAATGACCCTCTTTAGTGTTTTCTGCAACAATTACAATAAAATACGGTGTTCTGTGCAAAAAATAGTCATTGTTATGGTTATATGCAAAAAGTGTCCCAACATGTGATGTTATGTGCAATTTCCTCTACTCCATCAGACAACACCGGTACACGGTTACTCCTGACCAGACCGTATGGTAGGTAGGTGCCTCCACCGACTCCACCCGCAGACTATCCGGACAGACTCAACGACCACCGCGGACACCTCCTGAGAACTCTGCGGTAAACTCACTGACAACCGGACCCGACGACTCCTGGACCCCACGAACTAGTCTCACGTAGCAGTAGCCCAGTGGGACCCGCGCAGACCAACTGCTCCTCCTCTGCTTCAGCACGCGAGCAACAACGAGCCTTCCTTCCTGTCCTGCTCTCCTCTGACTCTGACCCTGTCTCTCTCGCCTTGCCTTCAACTCCATTTCAAATCAATTCCCCCGCGATCGCCGCCGCCACCACCGCCACCGTCTGAGGCGGGAACCGATGACCTCCCGCGCCGCCGCCCCGCAGCCTCGCCGCCACAACGTTGCCTTCCTCCGCCGCAAGCCCCAGCCGCCGCCACCACCTTCTCCCGCCGCTGCTGCGGCCAACGGGAGAGCCAGGTCCTCCAAGCCAAAGTCGCCCGCCTCGACACGCCAGGAACCACCGCCGTACGCCCCCTCGCGCACCATCCGATCGTCCCTTCCCTGTGCCTTGCTTTGATTTGATTCGGAAGGAATTTGTTCGCGAACGCGCAGGTCGCTGGAGGAGAGGACGGTGAAGCAGCTCAGGCTGGCCAAGGCGCTGACGCTCCCGGAGGCCACCGCGGTGTCGGAGGCGTGCAGGAGGATGGCCGCCAGGCGCGTCGACGCGGCGCTGCTGACCGATGCCAGCGGGATGCTCTCCGGCATCGTCACGGCCGAGGTGAGAATATATCACGAGTCAGAAATGTCGCTCTGACTTGCTCTACTTCTGACGAGCCGTCCGTTTGGTAGTCCAAAACAGAACAGATACTTCAGGCAAACCGTTTCGGCTTTAACACCAGACATGGCAATAACTGAGATCTTGCCATTTTAGCTAGGAATTCTATGCGATTAATATGAGCATCAGATTTTCTATAGAATCACTAGTGATTGAGATCAAGCTCTTACACGGGATTTGTGTGCTTATTTTCTGTAGGATATATCGGGTCGAGTGATAGCTGAGGGTTGCAACCCCAACGAAACGGATGTGGCCAAGGTGATGACGCGGAATCCAGTTTTTGTTATGTCCAACTCATTGGCCACTGAGGCACTGCAGAAGATGGTCCAAGGTCCTCACTGTTATTTTTTTCTTCAGAAAAGTTAGTAGTATTAGTCTAGCTTTACATTCGGTTATTTTCACTATAATAATTCTTGTGTCCAGTGATTATCCGTGTCTGAATGGTTTATTCGTGTGCTGTGCACGATGGGTAGGAACCAGTGCAAGTTAGTATGTAGACAGCCTGATGGGTCAACATTAATCTTGTTATCACAGGTTTTACATTTTTTTTTTCAGTACTGAAGTTGTGCATGACACATAAAACTACAATTCCATATACTTGAGATCATGTGAGTCAGTCTGAACTTAGGATAGATCATGTTTAGCACTAGTTTTATTGCATCATTCTCTTAAGAAATTTCTGACATGTTTTATGTTGGTATCTTCGTTGTCAGTTTTATGGATTTTTTCTTCACCGTCTCCTTTAAGTCATATGGCTTCTGTATACAGGCAAATTTAGGCATCTTCCAGTAGTGGAACATGGTGAGGTCATTGCCATGGTGGACATTACCAAGTTCCTCTATGATACAATTTCAAGAATGGAGAAGGCAGCTGAGCAAGGCAGTGCTATAGCAGCTGCTATCCAAGGGGTCGAGCAGCAGTGGGAGAATGAATTTGCAGGTTGCCCTTTTCAGTTCTTTTTAACATGATTAGTCTGAATGCTTATTTCAATTTCCAAGGTCATCCATGATTATGCAATTCCATTCAGGTTTCTTTAATTAATTAGCTGATGTTATGTTTGGGGTTCGTACTTCAGGTCCACACTCATTCATAGAAAATCTTCGAGACCAGATGTTCAAGCCTTCTTTGTCAACAATCATAACTGAAAATAGCAGGTAAAAATTGCTACTGCTAGGAGAGTGTCTGATGTCAAATTTTGTTATGACTGAATATTTCCTTCACTTATCACTTGTAGTGTTCCAGCGGTATCTCCTTCAGATCAGGTAACTCTTGCTGCCATAAAGATGAGAGAATACCGGGTTAACTCGGTGGTTGTCATGGAAGGGAACATGCTGCGTGGAATACTCACGTATGTTCTTTCCAAAAGAATAGTAGCTTGCATTTTGGAATTTCCCGTCTCAAGTATTTGTTAAGTCCGATCACTAGGATGATGGGCATAATACATTCTAGTATGTCGATCCATTTAAGAGTGATGGATATTCTGCAGTTCCAAGGATTTGGTTTTGCGAGTACTGGCACAAAATTTATCTCCAGAGGCGACTCTCGTAGAAAAGGTATGGTAAAAAAAGGAAGCATCCGCACTTTAAATGACCATGAATTTGTTCCTTATTTTTTTCACTGGTTGATCAAATATGCTGTTATCTTGGTGAAGGTCATGACTTCAAGTCCTGTTTGTGCTACATTGGACACATCAATCCTCGAGGCTCTACAATCAATGCATGATGGAAAATTCCGTCATATTCCTGTCGCAGACAAAAGCAAGTACTGAATTCTGACAACAATGAGAAGATCCTTTCTATGTACATATCTAAGTTAATACATATCTAAGTTAAATCTTTGAATAGGAGGACAGATAGTAGCTTGTTTGGACGCCTTACAACTAACCCACGCAGCCATCTCCATGGTAAGAATCAATTATGTTTTCACTACCATGTGAAGTTACTGCACTTTTGGTTGTTTTTGGCAGTATCACATCATTATCATGCAAAAAAACTGTATTTTCTTGGGACGTGAAGTTGTCATTCTGAATAAGAGGAATTCTAGTCCTTGTAGATGAACCGTTCTGCTATGTTTTGATCAACCTGCATTAATCTTGTGCAAAAGCACTGGCACATGTGCTATATTATTGTAGCATCAAAAAAATTCAGTCACAATAACATACATTAACTGAAATAAAATCCCTGTTAACATATGATTTTTCAATAAAATTCTACCATGCAAAACATCTCTCTTTATTTCACATCACCCTGTAATCCTGTCTTTCATTAGGTTGAGGGAGTCTCTGGACCAAACAATGTGGCAAATACTATGGTTCAGAAGTTTTGGGACTCAGCTCTTGCCTTGCATCCTGCAGAGGAACATGAAGCTCATAGGTTTGTTCATTTTCGGTTTGCGTATATTCTTACATTTTTGAAGATCATTTGATTAGTATTTTGTTATGTAGTGCAGTGAAGAATCTCGTACGGGTACGGCAGCATCAGACAATGCTATAGGAAAGCATACACCCCCTCATGTTGGCAATGCATTCTCTTTCAAAATTGAAGATAGAAAAGGGCGGATGCACAGATTCAGTTGTGGTTGGTGCATTTCTCGTCCTAGTTTCCTGATTGTGATTTACCAATGAAATTGTAACGCAGTATAAACTTTGTCCTATCTGCCTGAGTTTCTGATTACACTCCTTTCTGTAGTTTCAGAAAGCTTAGATGAGCTTGTGTCTACTATAGCCTACAGACTGGGAACAGAAAATGAGAAGGCGAATGTCAATCTTCTGGTAAGAAGTTGAGCTTTTATCTTACAAGCACATTTTTTCTTAGATCAATGGATTATTCTCAAATATGTTAGCCAAACCCGTCTATTTTTCATTGTTTGGTACTTGCACTTTTCCTGTCCGTTAAGTAGATATTATTTGGCCAGTAGCTCTAGTCTTTTTTGACATTGAACTTTGCTCATGCAGTGTTCCCGGCTCCAAGTGAGCAACAGGTCAAGCATTAGCTTGTAGTAGCTGAGAATCTGTTTACTAGAATTTGTGCACCTCTATGTATGTATACATCTCACTTAGTAGATTGTTTTGAACAGTACAATGATGATGAGGGTGACAGAGTTCTTCTGGCGACCGACAACGACCTCATTGCAGCAATCGAACATGCCAGATCAGCCGGATGGAAGGTTAGTTTTTCTCCTCTTTTCTAGATCAGTAACTTCATTGCTTCGCGAGGTGTCATTTACATCCTTGCTAGTTATGGTGCAGCCTAAGTTCAACCGAGCATTTTTCTTCTTCCTGCAACTTAAGTTCAGCTGTTTCGCAATTTCTTCTTTTGACGTTTCGCTACCATGTTTCAGGTTCTGAGGCTTCACATGGAGATGGCGGATGATGGGTCCGAGACAGGAGCTGCGCCCGTGTTATTGCCTGTGGATACCTCGGCGGTCCAGAGAGGTTGGCCGTCCCTCCGGCTAGGCGTCGTGGCCGGCGCGGTTGCAGTCGCCGGCGTCGGGTTAATCGTCTGCTTGAGACGATCCGAGCTCTGACTTAAATATAGCTCAGACACGAATACTTCCATAGTGTCTAACAACAGGTCATAACAAGTCACCTTGAAACGATCATAACATTTTAATTTCAGCGCTAACAACAGGTGGGACCGCTCCACCGTTCTGGCACCGAGCATGGTGCCGCGGCTAACCTAAGCCGTGGGGTTTGGCTCGGTCGATCACGGGGAGAGAGGGAGCTGCTCCCCAGTTCTAGGTTTTTTTCGGGGGATCTCCTAGCCCTCTGCTAGGGGGTTTTGGCATCACGATGATCCCCGATTCATAGGCGATCTTAGCCGCGTTACATGTCTGACGATCGAGGTGGGTCTGACGATCTTAGTGCGCGAGAATTTCCACCTCGACATACGTCGCCGCCTCGCCGTGAGATCCAGAACCGCCGAACTCCTCCTGTCCGATAAATACCAGCACATAGCTAGGGTCCTTGTTTCAAAAGGGAAACGGCCACCCAGAATTAATCGTGACTCCCCTCATCAAACCCTAAATCCCCAAATCGACTCACTGTTAATTAGCCTACTACTAGTACTTCGTATCGCCGACAACTCTCACAGATTCTCCCGTCCACTGCTAGCCGCCGCTGCACACGCTCGAATCTCGATCTCCTCCTGCGGGCAGAGGCAACTTGTGCGATGTAAGTACCTAGTATTTTCTTTTTGTCGTTGCTCACTGTTCTAGCGGTTAATTGTTGCTCACGGAGTAGTTTTAATTGTGCGGCCCATAATTTGTGTCTTTTGCCTTTTTCTAACTCTTTTGTTACTGTACATCTTAACTGGATATTACGTCTCAAGCCCCGTTTGGATGCAAAGTATTTTTGAAGTATTCTTGGAATACCTTGATTTCTACAAAAAACTTGATTTTTAAATAAATACTTTGAGGTGTTTGCGTACACTAAAATACCATTGTTTGGAACTATGGTTTTCTAAAAACTGAGTTATTTTTCACAGTATTAAAGAAAGAGGTCCAGACCTCTTTTCTCCAAAACCTTGGTTTTGGGCGGTGCTACGAGTCCCTCGGGGATCAAAACTTTCGATCCTCCGGGTCCTCCTCACTGACACGTGTCCACTTAAAACAACTATACTCTTGCTTTTGCTACAAACATCCCATTTTTGCTACCAAATATCCTGCTTTTGTTACACGTAAAAAAAACGGTTCGGCATAGAAAATATAAAAATAGACTGGACCTCGCCGGAGAGTTCGTCGGAGACCTCGCCGGTGACCGTGTAGCAAAAAAGGTACTAATGTAGCAAAACCAACTTCGCCGGAGACTTTCGTCGGAGACCTCGCCGGATACCGCGTAGCAAAACAATTGCGCTTTTGTAGCAAATTCAGAAAACCGATGTAGCAAGCTGATTATGCTAATGTAGCAAAAGCCTGACTTCGCCGGAGACATCGTCGGAGCAAAAATATATGCCATATAGCAGCGCCGCTCGACGCATGTAGCAAGACCACAAATCATATGTAGCAGGTTCGGTCATCGCGTGTAGCAGGACCGCTCGCTGCAGGTATCAGTGCAGCTCACCGCAGGTAGCAGGTTCGGATGCCGCAGGTAGCAACATCAGAAGCCGTATGTAGCAGGTTCGGTCGCCATGTGTAGCATCGCCTCGACGCCTGCCTGCAGGTAGACAGGGGTAGCAGGGAAACATCTGGTTGAGGAAGAAGGCCGGGCGGCGGGGGGGTGGAGGGCCATGGCGGCGCAGCGGCGGGGAGCTGCATGGGCGGGTGCGCGGCACGGCGGCCGGAGCTATAGGGGCGGGTGCACGGAGCCGTGGCCAGAGCTGCCCGAGCGGGTGGCGGCGCGGCAGCGGAGGGAGGCCCATGGCGGCGAGCCTTGCAGCGACGGGGGATGGAGGCCCATGGTGGCGTGGCGGCGGGGAGCTGCAGGGGCTGGTGCGCGGCGCAACGGCCGAAGTTGCCCGAGCGGGTGGCGGCGGAGCTGCAGGGAGGCGGGCGGTGGCGCGTCTGCAGTGAGGAAGCGAGGAAGAAGGCAGGGGACAGGAACACGCATGGGGTGGGCCCCTCCCGCGTCGCGTCGATGCAACGACATGGGGGATCCCCCTGGGGAGTAGTATCATTTACCTTTTAAAAAACTGCAATATCGCCTGTCCACACAGTGAGATACCTTGGTTTTAGAATACTTTGGTTTAACTAAAATTGAGGTGCCAAACTGAGACTCACTGTTTCTTGCCTTCCTCTTCCTCTTCTGTTAGTGTAGCAACAACCCCCTTCACAAATTTTCGATGGGGGATTAGGATCACCTTAGTTGCACTACTAACCATTTACCTCTGCTTTCTGATCCAGGCCTGCAAAGAGGACAGTTATTGATTGCACACGGGGCTTGAGCAGGGAGGAGAGAACCATAGCCAGAAGGAACCGACTTGAGTCATTGATTTCGAGTGGGAGCCATCTCAGAAGAAGGAGGCGTGGTTGGTTGGACAAAGAAATAGAAAAGTCTGTAAAATGTGGGTCACTGATTTCAACTTTTCAAGTTACCATTCTTCCTTTTTCTTGCGCATGAGCTCACCTACTAGAGTACTCATAGTGCCAATGTATCATGTTCTTTGTTTAGTGCGGGTGGAATTGCTAGCGTTAAGGGATGCCAAGGAGGCTGAGTATGCACGAGTTTTCAAGTTGGAGCATCCTAATCAAGTTCCTTCAAGCATTCCTTTCCAAGAGGAAGAGTTCGGCTACTCAGACTCTCCTCACCAAGCACTTCAAGCACTCAGAGTCACCAATGACATAACTGAACAGCTGTCTCAGATTGTTGTCGCCCTTGCTTTGTTTGATGGTGATTCCGCTGCTTTATGTTTACCACATTTGTATGATGTACTCTGTTGCTTGTTACCGATTTGACTCATCATCTTGTGCAGGTGATAAGATGTTATTTGCATGCTCAGGCGTAGCTGTACCATCAGGACCGCCTTGTAAACTAGTCCTCACAAGATTTGTGACTTCAAGACGTTTGGTTGATGAATTTAATAAAAACAGAAATCTAGATGATAATTTGAGGGCTGGTACTGCTAATTCCATTTTGCTTTGTTTACTCCAGCTAATTGTGAGCATTCTGCGCTGATGTACCGCTTTTATCACCGCAGATTGACGTGTGCCTTCCAGACAATGTACATATGGATGGGTTCTTGGGACTATATGATGAACGTATTGCTATTGTCACGTCTTGTGACTGCGACGGTTATGTCTACCCTGTAGATCTTGACCTTCGGGCACCGCGGCCTTCTGATGGCAATATAATAGCAGCTGCTCGTTCCTTCAAATCTGCCCGTTTGATGGTCACGCCTGGGCATCTGACTGTAGGAGGTGATGTAAGTTGGACACAAATCACAGAGGTACACTGTTGAATGCTTTCTTGCTTTTTGGCATGATGGAAGACTTGAAACAAATAAATGCATGTTGCCATTTTACCTTTGTAATCCGTAACACACGAATTTCCGTTCTAGGCTGCACTTGGAGGGCCACTCATCGATCATGATGGGATGTTTCTCGGGGTGATTCTTCATATTGATAATGGTGAAAGTCCGGTGTTCATATCACCGGGAGTTCTTGGAGCATTTTCAGATTCTCACGTAGGTATTCTACTTTATGAGCTACACTACATCGTTTAGAGTTTCATTTCCTATATTTGTTCGAAACTCCCTCTCCTCCTGTTCAACTTTACCCTGGTAAGGTAAGCCATTTTTGGATACTAATATGAATTGGACCCGTAAAGGTTTTTTTTGACATGAACTAGCAGGTGCTCTGCTTTTGCATTATAGAGGAGAAATAAAACGTCTGTTACACATCCGAATGGAGTGAAAACGCGAACTCATAAGAGAAAGAAACAAACAACACAGCCGCTCTGTAACAACCGACAACCCCGGCGTCTAAGGTTTCAGTCTAGCAAGCCTAATCAACTCGAGGTCGGCCTTAATGAGGCCCGCTACCGTCGCAGCAGAGGTGATCTCATTCTGAAAAATTCTGCGGCACCGTTCCTTCCAGACGTGCCAGATGATATAAACCGAGCAGGAAATACCACGCTGCTGCTGATCCGTCTTTCTCCCGCTTCTAGCCTTTTCCCACCAGCTGTTGATCGTCCTAGAGGCCGCGAAGATCTGGATAGCAAGTGGGTGCGAAACCTGAAAGTGTGTCCAAACCTCCTTGGCGAAGGGGCAATGCAGCGCAAGATGTGCCGCAGTCTCGATTTGCTGATCGCAGAAGCAGCATCTGTCGTCATGAGGCCATCCCCTTTTGGCCAGCCTGTCCGCAGTCCAGTTTCTGTTCTGCAGGAATAGCCAGAAGAAAAAGTTCACTTTGCCTTCAGCAATAATTGTCCAAGCACGCGACAAGCTCGGCTGCTTGATCCTGGTGCAGAACTGCGCAGCGTACGCGGACGCGGCAGAGTAGCTCCCATCGGTCGTAAGGTTCCAACGAATGGTGTCACGTCGCTCAGCAAGCTGGACCCGTAAAGATTTTTCATAGTGTCAAGTATCGATTGGTAACAACGATTGCTACCTTGACGTGGTGAATACCCATGACAATATATTCTCTTGTTGCTAATTAGTCCGGTTTCTTCATTGTTAAGGATATCATGATGGTATTTGTCTAAACAAGGAAGAGTTATTACAATTTGTTTGGGCTAAAGTATGGGCAATGTAACCCGTATTTTTGCATCTGCCTCTGTTCAATCCTTTCATGTCTTATGTTGAGTATTTATAAGCTTGATTTCTAACTCCTTTATCCTGCCTTATTTTTTTGTACAAGTGTTTTTGTCTCTTTTGAAGTTGGGTTAGTACATCTGTGTGTATCTTTCATCAAGATAAATATATTGTGTTATATTGCAGTACTGAAATTAGTGACTTCCCTGGATATTCCTTGCCTCCAGGTGTATTTAGCATAGTCCCTTCAGGTTTGGATGTTACCTGTTGTGCACCCAGAACATTTTTTGGTGTTATCATACATATCATCAGAGAACTAATATCGATCACCTTATTGCATCAGGATTCTGGAGAAGAATCCATCGGCTAATGTCCGCTGGCTATCCTATGCCACCACCACTTGTGCTTGAATGTAAGTCATCCATGCTGCTAACCTCTCCCTTCTTGTGTGATTTTTCGTAGCTAATTTCTGTTCTTACTTGTTTAACCAGTCAATGGAGAATTGCTCAATTCATTTTATGAGGAGTTTGGTGAATTACGTGCATGGAAAGAGTATCCTTACAAGGTTACAAACCCTGATTCTTGGGAGTATGTTTGGGGGCTACTTCCAAGAGACGTTGTTACAAACATATCCCGAAGTGTTGTCAAACTTGCTTCATTCAAAGGTGATTTTCTAGTTGTATGCTCCTTACTTTGCCGTGCTAGTATTTGGTCTCTACAAACTATTGATTGAAGTCATGATGCGCAGGAAGTGTGGGCTCTTTTGCATGCACAGGCTTGCTTATAAAGTGGCCTGGAACTAGAGGCATGCGCCCTGTCATTCTCACTTCAGCCAGTTTGGTTAGAAGCCGTGATGATCACTATGATATTGATAAAAACTTAACGGTTGGTCCTGCTAACTGATTTCTTTATCCTTTAATATTAGTTGATGGTTTACTGATGGGACTTTATTCTTGCAGATTGACGTGTTTCTCCCACCGGGACAAAATGTCAAGGGGACATTGATATACTACCATTTAGGCATTAACCTTGCTATCGTCAGTCTTGATAAGGGTATCCATGGCGTTCGTCCAGTTGATCTTTGCCGTAAAGAGGGTTTATCTAAACCAGTAGTAGCTATAGGGCGTCAAATCAAAGAAGGATTTTTAATGGCCACAAAGGGAGAAGTTTGTGGCGAGCCTAGGTTATCATCTGATTATGGGATGTCCACTTGTAAAATCAACAAGGTACACCAGCAAATTTCTCTTGGCGTTATTTACATAGTAGTTGCATAGATAGTTTGTATACATTTGAGTTATCTCTTTAGTTGATTTACTACAACGTCTAGCGAACTACTATTTGTATGGCATTACAACTTCTCCATTAACCGGGACATCTAAATTGTTTCTGTACTAGGCTGGGATTGGAGGTCCCCTTATTAATTTTGATGGGGCTTTTGCTGGGATGAATCACTATGATGGAAAAGTAGCTTGTTTTCTTCGTAGGCGTAAGATTGTTGAAATTCTAAAACGAGAGATCAAGAGGCGAATGCAAAGGTACTTTTTCCATAACTTGTTGCTATTTGGGTTGGCATGTACCTATTTGTACCAACATGTATATTGACCAAAGTATGTTGTTCGACAGAGGGTCCACGGGCATGCTGCATGGTGTGAGACCTAAAGAACCTATACGGTATATTATATCTGCTCCTCGATACCTCTTTGTGGTAGCATATAGTAGTATTTGTTCAACAAGGAACTTACATCGGAAAAGTATTTTCTTTTATAGCAAGTGGACAGTGCCTGAGCCATACTGGCACCATGGTGAGCTTGAAGTTGATTTATATGAGTTATCCCCGCACATTGGAAGAACACTAATGTAGACGTTCTTCTGTTGGAGTGCAATGTCTGGTTATCCCCATTCTGCTCATTTACCGACGGACATGTAGTGCCATTTGTTGTCTAGTGTTGACCTCGTTATTATGCTTATTTCATCTTCTCAATGATGTATATTGTGTATTCTGTCACTCTGCTCATTTCGGACCATAGAATTATGTTGTTGATAACGAGTTAGATATTTCTGTGCAAGCTACTGGTGCGAACGTAAGTTATCTGAATCTCCCACCAGTTGAAGACGGCGTTAGAGTGTCATCACTCTAGCTCGTAGGCGGCTTGGTTCCTTCTCAGGCGCCGTGGATTTACTTGTTGTTTGCCTGTCTCCTTGCCCTTCTCAATACCGTTTATCTCATCGGCCAGCCATTTAATAACTCATTGAAATTTCCTTAGCACAGTTGGTCGCGGCGGAGCCTGCCGCCAGGGCCCTCGCTCACAGCAGTGCTATGTTATATATGTATCAACTCTCAGCTCTCACTCTATTTCTTCTTCTGGCTTCATTGATTTTTCCGTATGGTTGGAACAGCGAAGGAATCTTAGACGATCTTTCAGCCCCGGTGCATACCGTATGCTTAGTTAATTCCGATGAGATATACTACACACTGCTTGGGTGCAGGCGCTCCATACGGAACTGGATGGGATGCCCTGGGAAGTGACGGGGCTTATTCCGGACATCATCCTTAGTCGGCAAGTTCAGGTAGAGCTGAGCCATCGCAGCTAATATTGAACATACATATAGTGCGCAATTGTAATGTTGATCCATATGTTTCCCTTTCCAAATGACAGCCAACATGTCTTTGGTATAGACGGCTTCTGCAGAGTGCGATGACTTGGTATGTACTAGTGTATGCTACTAGTTGATCATACTATGTTAATATGATCCTTTGTTGAACATCTTATATACTATTGCTATTCTGTTATATGCTTAATTGATAGTTACTATCAGTGTTGCCGTTAAATTCAACAATGGCACATGTTTCTTTTTTAACTTTGAAAGTTACATTAGTGTGCCCCTATGCTGACACGCCACTAGTATTCTTGTTATTATTCTCTGTGGGACAGACACACCCCTAGTAACAATTGTAATGGTGCCATATCCGTGACGTGCCACCCGAACACCCCTAATAACGATTTTGCCACGCTACTAGGAGGCTTTTCTGTACTAGATTATTTTTGTTGACCAAATACCCACACATATTTATGTATACAATTCATGTTAATTACGATGCCCTTTTTTGTTGACCGAAAACCGGAATATCATGCAGCAACCAATCAGATGTGCTGCATAATATTGGATAATCATGCATGCGGCAAAACATCCATAGCTTTCATGTATATTTGATAGTCCTGGTTTTAAAAGGCCTGCTTTACATTTCCTTAATTTCTAGGTATAAAAGCTTCAGGTTCAGTGACAGTAAAAGTTGTAAAATAAATCATAGAAAGGAGTTTTTTTATGACGAGCATAGAAATGTGTTAGTTGCACAAGGAACAGTAAAAGCACAAGTGGGTTAATAAAGAAACTAAATCCATTCATTGACAAATGATGAAATGATTAACGGAAGACGTACAACACCGTCAAAAGTAATATAAATATGTAAGATTATCTCATACATACATACTCCAGGATATAATTGTTGGTACTATCATTTTACATATTCCAGGAGATAATCGTTGATACTATCATATCTTGCTCCGATAAGGCTGACACTGGAATGCACATCTCCCATGGCCCAATGTGCCATGATCAGCCAAACGAATGTGATGAGCTCTCCACCGTTGCTCAGCCGTCGGGCATGCTCTTCTGGACGGGACTTTCCGGCTGCATAGAGGAGCATCCGTACCCACACTTTCTCTAGTATCTCCAGCTCTGCGGTGATGTCCCCTTCGTTTTCTAGCACCTCTCGTCGCAACATCAAGAAGGTGCTGACGGGACCACCATAACTCATAGCAAGCCAATTAAAATCAAAATAGCCGTCCTCCTCTTCCTTCATGGATCCATACGGGCACCATAATGGTTCCCGTCTAAATAAATCCTGAGTGCTGGCTCGGACGGGTAACATGGCAGGGTGCTCCACCAGCAGGTACAACATGTAGTTAGATAACCTCTTGCAGGTATCTATCGAGTCGAGGATGAGCTCCTTGATATTCTTCGTTACCTGGGCATACTTGGTGTCGCTTATCTTGTTCAAGTGATCGCTAGCTCCAAATACACGTGCCACCTTTGCCATGGCCATGGCTATGCCGCTTCTGTTTTTGTTCTTCAAGGTGCTTGCCAAGTTGTACTGTCCCATTGAGTTTGACCACCATGACTTGGTCTCTGGTTGGATCCTCATGAAGATAGGCCAGGCCACTCGAGTGAGCAGCACATGATAGCACCATCGTCCAGCTCCAGCTTCCAAGACTGGCCACTCCCACGGTGACATCATCACAATGAAAAATGAGCAAGCCTCCAAGAAAAATGCTCCAATGAATAATATATAGGTGACCGCAGCATCAACTCTACTTCTTCTTCTATAGTCAAAGTTGTATGTTATTGCTGATGTTGTTTGCTTGGCATCGACACTACTCATCATCATCTTCATGTACAGCACAAAGGCAACCGCCGTGGAAGCGAAGGAAATGCATCGGAGGATGCCGCCAGGCCTTGATTGAATCACCCGGGATTTTGTGAAGAGGTTGTCGTACATTATGCTAAGCTCAATCTCTGCCCTCTTAAAATTCAGTTGCGCCTCAACTACAAGAGATTCCCCCCCGGCATCACCATCTTGGCGTGGATATACAAACTTGCTAAGGTCTCCATTCGTCACGTCACTGAGTTTCCTTCCTGTGAATATGCTCCGCACGATATGCTCCCTACGAAGAGCATACCTGATAATTGCTTGATATGTCTCTCCCGGTTTTTCACCGTCCTCCATTCTAAGGGTTGCCTTCATCAAATCTCTGCTAGTGGAGGTCTCAAGGCCTTTCTTGCTCCCCAACTTGAGTGCCCAAATCCTCTCCGCATACTTGAGGATTCCCGCGACAAATAAAAATGAAGCCGAGATTACAACTTGGTATTGTGCCAATGCCACCCATTTCCACAACACATAAGCAACTAGGCATGCTTGGCCTACCAGGTTCAGCAGGTGCCTTAACCAAAGCTCGTTGTCTTCCAGTGCAAAAGCGGTCACAGTGTCCTGTCCCCCAAGGTGGATAAGAAGGAAGGGTGCCCACAAGATCGTGAGCTGATGGGTCATTGGTTTATGACCATTCTGCTCTCTAGTGGCGGCGGTGGAATTGGTGGAAGGCAAATTGCGTGAAAGGTGGCCTAGTACATATGCTGCTATAAAATCAGCTGATAGGTAAGACAACCATATCATGATCCTAACCAGCACATGGTTGTTGCGACGCCGAAAGCCACCCGAGAAGAAGAGGAATACTTGGAGGGCAAAGCTCAAGAGAATCAATACATGGATTTCCCACTCGCTGAATAGTTGCATCATGGTACCAGTAGTGCGCATTGAAGCTTCTGCCATGGGTGCAATCAACTGCACGAAACGCAAGCACGCCAATAATATTTCATACTTAGGTGCAATCAATCAGGGTAAACTATTTTTTGACGAATGAAATGGGGATATGCATCATTGGTACAAAAGAAGTAGGTAATGAAAGTTTCAATTTTCTTAAACAAGAGCAACTTATTTGAGTGGAAACAAGTATCATGTAGCTCCTAAGTATATGATGTTTTTGGTCTAATATATTCAAGTTCCTACTTTTTTCCTTCGAAAAAATTATTGTTTTGAGAATATCTTCTTTAGGAACTGCCTGAACTGACAGATGTGAGGTGGAGAATGGTCCAAATCTATTGATACGATCGAGATATCCCATATTTCCACGTACAAACTCTTCCTATATATTCCCAAATCTAGATGCCATCGTCAAGTCAAAATTAATCTATCCGTCGAATTATCATGTAAACATTATTTTCTTTCAAAAAGGAGGGATCACCCCTGACCTCTCTACATCACGTGACACACACATTGCAAACATGGTTGATGCTCAACGAAAACGCAGCAAAATGTAATAATGTACTGTATTATATATGAGACAACTACTGGAATTGGAATATCACGCGGCATACCTGATGAGCGAGTAATTAATCCATTAGTTTCTTGTGTGGCACCCAGCTCAAATGCGCCAACTTAATTTAATTAGTGGATATATGTTGTGCCTGTCATATGATCATGTCTACCGATTATTATAGGTAGACGGACTACATGAGATACCTAGCAGGCTTTGCAAGCTAGGTTCTTTATTCTTTTCTCTTTTCTTTTTTAGAAAACGATTCCTTTCTCTTTCTTTAGACGATGGAAACATGTATTGATTCCATTCCTTTCTTGTACTACTGTCACACGGCCATGTGATTTGCCATTTCCGAGCATCCTACATCTTATATGATTGTTTTTTCATGTTTCCGCGACTTCCTCACGACGGAGTTTTTACATGTTGTTTCTGTTTTGTGCATCATCATGACATTATGCATGTAGCATTGCACTTTTTAATCCTTAAATTAGTTTTATAAAATCCTATTTTATTTTTGCCAAATTCTTTCTAGGGTTTATAAACCCATATCTTTCTTTTTCTTGTTTTGGAACAAAACCAAATAAAATGTGTTGGATATTTTTATTTCAAAGCTTGTTCAAATCCATAACAAGAAGTTCCAACAATTTTAAAATGTGTTTGCTCTTTTTCTTACTCCCTAAACCCCTGTTTCTACCTCTCTCCGCTATTCAAAAATAATAAATGAGAAAAAGTTAATAAAAATGGGATAACCGTCACAACCGGCCAGGCCAAGTCGACGCGTAGCAAGCCGCAATGTCTTCTTTCTCTCCTATCGTTCTTCCTCCATGGATCCCTACCCAGCCGGCTCGCTCCTGTTTGCCGGTTAAATTAAAGTTATTTACAGATGGCAGTGGTGTTGCTCACGGCTTGCTGTGGCTCGTTGTGGGGGTTCAGGTTTGTTTCCTCTTCGTCGTTCCCTATTTGGCAGAATGGCATTCCATTTTCCAACTACCGTCTGACCGGTCGGCGCCCTTTGAGCCAGGTCAAGTGGCAGGGTACCATGTACCAGGTAAATTTGCACAGCGGCTTCCTTCCTTTATGCGTTGTTATCTTGTTCTTCTCGGCACCTTGTATCTCATCAGCAGTTCCGAGCTTCTTACTAAATGTACTCTTTGGTATGTATGTACTGTACGTGCTAGAAAATGGCTGGCACAGCTGGTTACCGCATACAGAGCCTGATTGCTCCCTATGGTCAAAGACAGTGATAGGAATTGGTCGAACCCATGGCTGACTTTTGAACAATTTTCGGTGGAATAGACTGCACATATTTGGCGTATACTGAAATGGACCAATTCCACCACTACTACTTTTCTAGCCATATATAGTGTTTTGGTCTGACCGGTCTATCTATACCGGCACGCGTATATAAAGGGAGTATGCCAGTGTGTTAGTTCGAACGACAGGGGATCCAACATACAGCATCCCGACCGTATCGACCACCATGGCTTTCCCCAAAACCTTCGCCGTGTTGCTGTGTTTTATCTTGGCATCGCTCGCGTTCGTCGCACAGGACGCGCTCGCCGCCAGAGCCCTCGTTCAAATCAGCGGTATATATCAGCAACTCTCTCTCATTCATTCCTTTGGCTTCATTTATAATCCGACGTACATCCAGTGCGAGTAAAGTAAAAAGAGATGAAACCATGGAGGATCTTCTAGTTCCAGTCGCAGCTATAGCCTTTTCGGTGGCCTCCCACTACGGCTATGCCCTTCGTAGGCTAAACTGAGAATAGCCGCTAATAGTCAGTTATTGTCCGATTTAGCCCCATATTAGTTTCCAATTTATCTGCTACACTCCCTGCTTCTAAATTATCTCCTGTTTTCCTTTTTATTTCCTGTTTTTTTTGAATTTCTGTTAAATCAGATTCAATAAAACTTGTGAGTTGAATGGTTGAATATTTGTGTGTGTTACCCCGCAAAAAAAAGAATATTTGTGTGTGTTGAATAGTTCAATGAGTTGTAGCTCGAACCTTATTTAAATTATAGTTTTTATCTTTTTTGGCAGGATATAACTGAAATTTGCCTTGTTTTTTTTTTCTTTTTAAAGCTAAAATGAAATAGCCCACTATAGCCTTTCATATCTTCTGAAAATGTCGCGGCTAAATATAATAGCAGGCTATTTTGAACTTTGGTTCCAGCTAGAAACTCGCAGGTCGATCTGATGAGCTATACACTTGCTACATGCAGCAGGTGCTAAATACACAACCGGCCCTCCTGAGGGTGTTTATCCTACTTATCCTTAGACGCTGGACGCCGACTGCGACTGCGATGCTTCTATATGCAAATAAAGTGAGCTTGGATACTCCCTCCGGTCCATATTATTGTTTTTAACTTTATCTAGATTCATTCGACCGGAGGGAGTAATTAAATTAGTTACAGTATTATGATCGCATTCGCACAATTGTTTGTCGTTCTGTAAATTTCCCTTTTCGAAGAAACTCCACGGAGCAAGCAGGGTGTGTGTGCTTGCTGGGTTGAGTCCAAGTTGTTGGGTCGCTGTGTATGTAAATAATGGTTCGGGGTTGCTTGTTGCAGCACGCCTCGGCCTCGTATGTATTTATATCGACAGGTAGTACAGATTACATCAGAATTACATCGTGTTACAACTAGGATTCTACGTCGGTGACTTTGCGTGCAGTACAAAGCAGTGGTGGACGTCGTGTCCTTCCCCAACAGTGTATGATGTAAACTGTAAATTCTCGGATAGCACGAAATGGAACTTTTAGTTCTACTACTGTGTCATTGTACGATATTTGTTCGTATGTTCTGTGCTATCTCTCGGCGTTCGATCTTACATACTCTCTTCGACCGAAAATAAGTGACTTTGATGATTGGTCTAAATTCGACGTCATTATTCGATGAATAAAGCTTCATTAACTCATATGCCATATCAAGACGGTACATTCAACCTTAGTATAAAAGATGCACACGGACCAGATTCCATGTACTCTTATTTGTTACGTGGGCAATATCAACACCTGCTCCCGACGGTCAAAGAAAATGATTGAGATGGTTGTAACGCTGACTGTGTTTTGAGGGAGACTTTCCCACAGCTTTGACGTAGTATACTGAATGGACAAAGTCCACTACCTACCACTACTTCTCTCCAGTGTTTTGGTCAGACCTGTCTACGCTATGCATGCCGAGCTGTAGCTGTTGCCCAGCGCGCGTATATAAACAGAGTACACGCCAATGCAGTTGTAGCCAGTTTTCCAACGACAGAGAGAGAAATCTATCCTTCCTTCCACCATGGTTCTCTTAAAAACCTTGGCCGTGTTTATGTGCGTGATCCTGGCATCGCTCACATTCGTCGCGCGGGATGCTCTCGCCACCAGAAGCCTCGCAGACACCGGTAATTCTTTCTTTCTTTCTGTGGCAAGAACCTGTCGTCCAGTTCAGAAAAAAGGACAAATCCTATGCAGTCTTTCTACCCGTGTCTGGTGCACACAACACCCACATATTCTAGCGTGAGAAATTTTCCAGTTCTTATTACTGATGAGGTATATTTATGTACACTGCTTGGGTGCAGATTCATACGGAAGTGGCTGGAAGATCCCTCCCGGTGGTGTGGTTACCCGACTTATCCTTGAAATATACTATACATACTACTTATATATGGAAATGCAGCGAGCAGGAAAAATCTAGTTTCGGAGCTGCTTGGTGATATAAACATATATATGTGGTGTAGAATTGTATGTTAATCTTTGTGTTTTCCGGGCGTTCGAAACATGTGAGCTACCTTCCTTGGCCGGAGTTTGGGAGACACCCACTACGTCTTCGCACTTGGGCTTTCAAGTGGGACATCATGTCAGAGATGACAAGCGATGTCGATACCATATACATGAAGTCCACAAACGAATTCGATGCGCTTACGCCCGAGCAGGTAAATGTTTGTCTTTACATCACTCCCTAGAATATTTTACACACGAGTCGAAATGTACAAAAAAAACATCACTGCTAACAAAACTCATAGATATTCACTGTCGTCGTGGCCAACTTACAATAAACTTCACATCTTTATCCGCAATGTGTGACTTAACTACACTATCAGGACTATTAGTTGCATTGACCATTAGTTGCACTACTAATTAATAAGTAATCATCATGCAAACTACATTAGGCCTAGTCAATATGCTTCCACTAACGGGCCAGATCATCATAAGTCATGTCGGTGGCCATCTTCCACCAACATGTCACGAGCCATGACTCAATGGAAATCCATGAAAGAGGTCTTAGCAGTAAGCTCTAGTGGGCTTCCAGTAATAGGACACTGTTAGTGTAGGGACACTTCCACCGATCCCAAACCCCTAACGAAGCTCGGTGATTTGGATGCAATGTTGTAGGTGGAATGAGATCCCTATGGTGGTGGGGACGATTTTGGTGTACCAGTTGGTTTTGAGCTTAACCCGAATTGCTTGGAGGAAAATCGTCTTTGGCTCATGCACTTCCCATTAATTTGCAATTGGGCAGTTGAGTACCATCTGCCACACCGTGTGATGAGGCAGTTCGGGTTGTTTCAAGTTAACCCTCCGACGTGGAAGGACACTGACAAGGAGCTTCATAGGTTAGTTATCATGAGAACTTGTGACCAATTACACCATCACATTCTATTTGGTTGTACTAATAGAGTTCTTTTTTCATATGCAGGTTGGACAGGAAGAGGCAGAGGAAGATCAAGAAGTTGGATCACCATCATAAGAAGTATGTCACGGAGTTCTTTCTTTGTGTGGAGAATGCTTAACAAAGTGAATGGAATAGTGGAAGAGCTCATTTCCCAATTGCATTCAACAACTACCTTCGGTGGTTCCTTGAAAATACTCATGTCTCCATTTGCCCGCCGGCTTACGAGGAGGAAATATTGGAAGAGCTGTGTGTGTTCGACGATCTTGCCTACAACAAATACAACAAGCTTGTCAGGGAGGGGACCGAAATACCATTTTCTTCCTTGCTCAACTTTGTAGTAAAGTTTGCCTTGCCCATCCATAACTTACCATCTTTTTCTTGCCTAACATGTTCGTGTATTTACTCCGTAGAGAAAGTAGATAAAAAACATGCCGACGAAACTGAGACGATTCTCGACGATACCCCGACGGGAAAAAAGGGAGAAGGCATGCTTCGAACGGTCCTCAAGGTATGGACGAAAATGAAACGAGTCCTCTTAATTGTGTCACCTAGTTTGACATCTCCTTTACTTTCTTACATCGTTCGGTGCAAAGGATGCGTCGGTTATCTAACCTGTTTGGTTGTCGTGATCCTGAGTACACAACACCGTCACATTCTAGGTCCAAGTCGACCACTGGCCCATCGGCTCATCTTGAGGATGACTTAGAGGATGAGACCACCTTGGTCGTTCGTACGGAAGATGAGGTATGGGACAACCTTACATTTCTTACATACCCACCTTGGTTTGTTTGCCCATGACCTTAGCCATACATTTGATACATGTGGTTGCCTCATATGGATAATGAGACGGAGGAGGATTACCGAATTTGGTCCGCTTACATGTTCAAGCCAAGGAGAGAGTTCCATCTCTACACACCGGTCGACTTCAAGAATAAAGGAAAGAACAATGTTGTCGAGGATGAGCCACCACGGAGGTCAAAATCTAGGAGAAGTTCGAGGGGTCTAGACTATGATGATGACTCATAAGAATAAGAGGAGGTGACAAAGAAGATACCTCCGAGGAGGGGTCGTGGACCAAGGACGCATGGTCGGAAGTAGTTATATGCCGAGTACTATGTCTTGGTACTTGTGTGCTTACACTATGTTCTGGTAAACTGTTGAGAACTTTGTTGTTGTATTGCACTATGTTCTATGCACTATGCAGAGTACTTTGTTGTTGTTTGCACTATGTTCGATGCACTATGCCGAGTACTATATGTTTATGTTATGTATTGTCAAGTACTATATTTTATGAAATATGATGTTTGCAAACTGAACAGAAGTGCTAGTGTAGCACCTGAAGGACAGGCGATATGCATGTGTAGCGCCTAAGCTTCAGGCGCTATGCTCCGATATATAGCGCCTAAGTCAAATGCGCTATGCTATGATGTATAGCGCCTAAGACGAAGACACTATGCTATTAAATTTAGTGTCGCCTGGAGCAGACAGAGAGGAAAACATGAGAGGCAGCCAAATTTTTCACTAAGTCAAGGTGTAGAGCCTAAGAGCCAGGTGCTATGCTTTTAGGTGTAGCATATGGATCTAAGGTGCTACACCTTGACTTAGTAGAAATTTCGACTGGCTCTCTCATTTTGCTCTTTGTCTATTATGGTAGCATATCTAGTATTCATGCATATCGCCTTGAAGGTAGGCTCTACGCATGCATAGCGCCTTGCAGCCAGGCGCTACACATGCATATTCAGACATACCGAAGGATTTTCATACATATTCAGCAAAACTATACACATATTCTCATACCGAAAGTTACATCTATCCGACGCTATATTTAGCGTCGGATTTGGTACCGGAAAGACCCAATAAGTGGAGGTGCTCTAAGCACGATCACCGTTCTGCTTTTACACACACATTTCTCCCATGGAAGAAAAGATTTGGAAAAACAAAAGGAAAATGATCCACGTCCCCCGGGGGATCGTACGCGATGCCTCCCCGGGTCGAGCGACGGACGCGTGACCCAAGTCTCCGCACCTTATCTCTGGGATTTCCTAGGAGCTTATCTCTTCCCCCATGGGTAGCTTATCTCTTCCCCCACGGAGAAAATCATGGTTGCTCTCCTTCCCGATCCTCCCCCACCGATATCCCCCACTGTGACCACTCCATGTTTCTCGCCGGCGGACACACCCAGCTCCTCCTTCCGCTGGCCGAGTACATTCCCCATGCACCAAGCCTCCATCCGGATCCCTCCAATCCATGTGCATGTGTAGCCGCACGCCACCCCGTCGGCCCGTCCCAATCTCCTGCCATTGTCGCTGCTGCCTCCTCGCCATAGATGGAGGTCGCCGCTGCTACATATACGGAAGTTATTGCTATGTATGTATGTCGCCGCCGCTACGAACTCCGGCCAACGCAGCTATAGACTCCGGCCGCTGCCTGCTACACACGCCTGCGGCCGCTGCTATACACGCCGTCCGCCGCTGCTACACACGCATGTTGCCGCCTGCTACACACGCCGTCCACCGCTGCTACACACGCATGTTGCCGCCTACTACAGACGCCGGCCGCCGTTGCTACACACGCATGTTGCGGCTGCTAGATACTCCGACCGCCGCCTGCTACACACGCCGGTCGCCACTGCTACACACGCCAGAGGCCGCTGCTATACACGCCGTCCACCGTCGGCCACCGCTGCTACCTATTCCGACCGCCGTTGCTACACACACATGTTGTCGCTACTACATACTCCGACCGCCGCCTACTACACACGCCGTGTTGGGTCCGCAGCATAGAAAACAAAATGTTTCCTACGGTGTGAACTACACGCCAAGATCTATCTACTAGGTACAAAGCAACGGGTGGACATACATCCAACGAGAACTTACGCTCGTAGACAACGAGCTTTGTTAACGAGTAGGAACTCGTGGTTGATGTAGTCGTACACTTGCCGATCTCAAGATCGTGAGGAAGTCCGAGCGCCGCAACTCAGCAGCGCATCCGCACTCGCACACACGTTCAAGCCACCGGACAACCTCCACCTCCTCGCTCCAGCGATCCAAAGGAAGCAGCAACTCCTTCCGCATTTAAATGCCACCGGGAACATGTATCTCGCTAATCCGAGACCATGGGGGAATAATTCTAGAGGGGGAGAGAGATCCTTTAAAAGGAGGTGTGAGGATGAAGGAGGGAATGGGTGGCCTTTTATAGGAGGAGGGGGGGGGGGTGCCCCCTCTCTCCATGTCCGGCGCATGGGGGGGGGTGACCCCTCACCTCTCCCATTCATGTGGTGGTAACCCCCCCACATTAAAATGCCTCTTCACATTCCCTTTTAAAGTCTCCACTTTAAATGCATTAAATTTCTCCAAATTTAATGCTCTCTCATTTAATAAAACTCTTTTTATTAAATTTATTCAGAATTTTGTTAATTACTTTAATTAACAAACATTCACATATAGCCCCTTGCAATATTTCAATATCACATGCAGAACCACCTTCTGCAATTTCACCCAAAACAATTTCCGGTTTCTAATGAAACAATTCCTACGCTTTGCAATTCTTTCGTCTGAAACATATGTGCTCCAAAATGGTGTCCTGTAACTCTTAAGTGTGCCACCCTACGGTTCGCGAATAATGCAGACATGATCGAGACCCTTCTCCGATCAATAATCAGCAGCAGGACCTGGAGATCCGTACTGACTCCTACACATTCAACGATGACTCCTATGATCGTGAGAACCTTTAACGCTAGTAACTAAATCCCTTTGTCGCTCGATATATTACATGTCCGAGATTCGATCATCGGTATCTCCATACCTAGTTTGATCTCGTTACCGACATGCACTCTTTTCTCGTTCTCGTGATATAACATTCTAGTGATCACATCACTTGCTTGCAAGCTATCCTAATGTGATATCACCGAGAGGGCCCAGAGTATATCTATCCGTCATCTGGATTGACAAATTCCACTCTTGATCCATGAGCCTCAACATAACACCTTCGTAGTACTGAAGCCATCTTTATAGTCACCCTGTTACGGTGTGACGTTTGATGTTATCAAGATACTCTTCCGGTGTCAGCAATTAACATGATCTCATGGTCTAAGGATAAAGATTACTTCGTATGATGTTATAGCAATATAAACATAATGACTTGATCGTAATGCTATACTTCGGATGAATGTTCATCACATCATTCCACCAATGGTGTGACCTTGTTATTAACATCCAATGTCCATGATCAGGAAACCTTGATCATCCTGTTAATCAACAAGCTAGTCTATAAGAGAGGCATGACTAGGAACCCTTTTTGTTTATTAAACACACATGTATTGATGTTTCCGAATCAATACATTTCTAGCATGTAAAATAAACATCTATCATGTATAAGGAATATATAATAACAACTTTATTATTGCCTCTCAGGGCATATTTCCTTCAGTCTCCCACTTGCACTAGAGACAATAATCTAGTTCACATAGTGATAAATCTAACACCCATAGAGTTCTGGTGTTGATCATGTTTTGCCCTAGGGAGAACTTTAGTCAACGGATCTGCTACATTTAGGTCCGTGTGTACTTTACAATTCTTTATATCTCCATCCTTGACATGCTCGCGGATGGAGGGAAACCGGCGCTTTGCTTGGAATTCTTGTGAGACCTTGGTTCCTTTGCGTTGGCTATGGATACATTGTTGTCACAATAGATCACCATCGGGTCCAACGCACTAGAAACCACACCCAGTTCCGTAATGAACTCTTTCATCCAAATCGCGCTTCTGCTTCAAGCAAAGCAACATATTCCGCCTCCATTGTTGATCCAGCCACCACAGTTGTTTGGAACTCCTCCAACTAATCTGCTCCGCTCAAGAGAAATACGTATCCGGATTGAGACTTAGAGTCATCCGGATCGGTGTCAAAGCTAGCATCGACATAACACTTAGCGACTAGCTCTTCTTCACCTCCGTATATAAGAAACATATCCTTAGTTCTTCTTAAGTACTTGAGGATGTTCTTTACCGCTATCCAGTGTTCCGAACCTGGATCAGATTGGTACCTGCTAGTCAAACTAATAGCATCTGCCACATCCGGTCTTGTACATAGCATGGCATACATAATAGAGCCTATGGCCGAGGCATAGGGAATCTTATCCATCATCTCTCTTTCTTCCGCCGTAGCCGGACTTTGAGTCTTACTCAATGTCTTGCCTTGCAACATAGGTAAGAACCCCTTCTTACTTTCGTCCATATTAAACTTCTTTAATATCTTATCAAGGTATGTACTCTGTGATAGCCCAATTAGGCGCCTTGATCTATCTCTATAGATTTTAATGCCTAATATATATGATGCTTCACCAAGGTCTTTCATCGAAAATTTGCTGTTTAGATAACTTTTAACACTGTTTAAAAGATCTATATCATTTCCAATCAATAATATGTCATCCACATATAATATCAGAAATGCCACATTGCTCCCACTCACTTTCTTGTAAATACAAGCCTCTCCATAAGTTTGGACAAATCCAAACTCTTTGATCACCTCATCAAAGCGGAGATTCCAACTTCGTGATGCTTGCTTCAGTCCATAGATGGATCACTGAAGTTTGCACACCTTATTAGCATCCTTAGGATCGACAAAATCCTTAGGTTGTATCATATACAACTCTTCTTCAATCTTACCATTTAGGAACGCAGTTTTGACATCCATCTGCCATATTTCATAATCAAAATATGCAGCAATTGCTAACATAATCCTAACTGACTTAAGCATCGCTACGGGAGAGAATGTCTCATCGTAGTCAACTCCTTGAATTTGTCGAAACCCCTTTGCGACAAGTCGAGCCTTATAGATGGTCACATTACCATCAGCATCAGTTTTCCTTTTGAAAATCCATTTATTCTCCACGGCCTTTCGGTCGTGAGGTAAGTCCACCAAGTTCCAAACTTGGTTCTCGTACATGGATTCCATCTCGGATTTCATGGCTTCTAGCCATTTGTTGGAATCCAGACTCATCATCGCTTCTTCATACATCACAGGGTCATCCATTTCATCAACCATGAAATTCACAATAGGATTGCCGTACAGTTCAGGAGCTGCACGTGTCCTGCTTGACCTGTGAGGTTCGGTAGTGTCCTCTTTCGGAGTTTCATGATCATTATCATTAGCTCTCTCTTTATCAGATGAAGCCAACTCCGAAACAACTTCCGGTGCTGCACCACTCGCCATTCCATGAAGAGAAGGTTCAATAAGCTCTTCGAGTTCTACCTTCCGACTACTCACACCTTTCGCGAGAAACTCCTTCTCAAGAAAGGATCCATTCTTGGCAACAAAAACCTTGCCCTCGGATCTGTGATAGAAGGTATACCCAATTGTTTCCTTAGGGTATCCTATGAAGACGCATTTTTCCGCTTTGGGTTTGAGTTTATCTGGTTGAAGTTTCTTCACATAAACATCGCATCCCCAAACCTTAATAAATGACAGCTTAGGTTTGTTTCCAAACCATAATTCATACGGTGTCGTTTCAACGGATTTAGATGGTGCCCGATTTAAAGTGAATGCAGCTGTTTCCAGTGCATAACCCCAAAATGACAGAGGTAAGTCAGTCAGAGACATCATAGATCGAACCATATCCAATAAGGTACGATTACGACGCTCCGACACACCATTACGTTGTGGTGTTCCGGCAGGCGTGAGTTGTGAAACTATTCCACACTCTTTAATGTGTGTGCTAAACTCGTAACTTAGATACTCTCCTCCACGGTCAGACCATAGAAATTTGATCTTTCTATTACAATGATTTTCCACTTCATTCTGAAATTCCTTGAACTTTTCAAAAGATTCAGACTTGTGTTTCATCAAATAGATATACCCATATCTACTCAAATCATCCGTGAAAGTAACAAAATAACGATATCCACCTCGCGCCGACACACTCATTGGTCCACACACATCAGTATGTATGATTTCCAATAGATCTGTCGCCCGTTCCATTGAACCGGAAAACGGCGTTCTAGTCATCTTGCCCATAAGGCATGTCTCACATGTATCAAATAATTCAAAATCAAGTGATTCCAAAAGTCCATCAGAATGGAGTTTCTTCATGCATTTAACGCCAATATGACCTAGACGACAGTGCCACATATATGTAGACATATCATCATCAAGTTTAATCTTTTTAGCATTAACATTATGAATGTGCGTAATATTACTATCGAGATCCAATAGAAATAAACCATTCAACATAGGTGCATGACCATAAAAGATATCATTCTTATAAATCAAACAACCATTGTTTTCAGATTTAAAGGAATGACCACTTTGCATCAAACACGATCCAGATACAATGTTCATGCTCAGTGCAGGCACCAAATAACAATTATTTAGGTTTATAACTAATCCCGATGGCAAATGGAGAGGTAGCGTCCCGACGGCGATCACATCAACTCTTGATCCATTGCCGACCCGCATCCTGACCTCATCCCTTGCTAGTTGTCGCTTGTTCCGTAGCACATATATTAGCAACCGATCCGGTATCAAATACCCAGGTGCTACTGCGAGTACTAGTCAAGTACACATCAATAACATGTATATCACATATACCTTTGTTTGCCTTGCTGGACTTCTTGTCCGCCAAATACTTGAGGCAGTTGCGCTTCCAATGGCCAGTCCCCTTGTAATAGTAGGACTCGGTGTCAGACTTAGGGCCAGCCCAGGGTTTCTTTTCAAGCGTGGCAATAGACTTGCCACCCTTCTTTCCCTTGTGCTTGCCTTTCTTATCCTTCTTGAAACCGGTGGTCCTATTGATCATCAACACTTGATGTTCTTTCCTAATCTCCACTTCTGCAGTCTTAAGCATTGACAGAAACTCGGGAAGAGACTTCTTCATGCCCTGCATATTATAGTTCATCACAAAACTCTTGTAGCTAGGTGGCAGAGATTGGAGAACACGATGTATGCCTAAGTCAATGGGAATCGTTATTCCCAAGGACACAAGATTATCGGCGTACCTAGACATTTTGCGTACGTGCTCACTAACGGAGCTGCTTTGCTCCATCATGCAGCTAAAGAACTTTTCTGTAGCATTATGACTCTCTATGGCAGCATGGGTATCGAAAATCATTTTCAATTCTCCCATGGTATCAAAGGCATTACCATTTTCAAAACGCTTTTGAAGTTCTGGCTCTAGCCCATACAGTATGCCGCAATGAACTAAGTTGTGGTCCTCCTGACGAGTCACATAGACATTCTTTTCCTCGTCAGGGACATCAGGAGCTGGTGGGGGGCCTAGCGGCGCATCTAGCACATATTGATTTTGTGCAGCAGTGAGGAGAATCCTCAAATTCATAGCCCAGTTGGTTAAGTTGCTACCATTCGCAGCAAGTTTCTCTTTCTCCATGAACACATTGAAATTAAAAGTAGGTGGTGCCATCTACAACAGAATTTGTAAAGTTTATTTAGACTAAGTTTATGATAGATTAAGTTTAACTAATCCAAATTACTAATGAACTCCCACTCAAAAACGACATCCCTCGTGTCCTTTTGGTGATTACATGAACCAAATCCACTATATCAAGTCCGATCATCACGTGAGTTGATATAGCTTCAAAGGCTAGCATCTATATGGGCATCATATCAACCATATGACTCATGCTTAACCTTTCGGTCCGTGTTCCGAGGCCATGTCTGTACATGCTAGGCTCGCCAAGTAAGAACCTTAGTATTCGTGTGTGTAAAACTGTCTTACACCCGTTCCTATGAAAGCGTAGATTCGAGTACACCCGGTCATCACGTGATGTCTCGAAACACGATCCATAGAACGGTGCGTACTCAAGGAAGAACACATTTTTATCTTGATATCTAAATGAGGGATCATCTTATAATGCTACCAAACACGCCAAACAAGCAGTATAAGATGCTAACATCTAATGTGTAAAGTGAGATGATATGGTCCATGCATTTGATCTCTATCACTTGCATCATGGTATGATGTCTATCATTTCTTTGTGTGTAAGGCCAAGGTCTATGGAACTTACACGTTGACTGTGTTGTAAGAGTATCTACCATACATCTACTTACAACAATACCATATCAATACACTAGCCTAGCAACGATCTAAACTAGACGCTTCTAATTTATCAATTGCAAGTTTTACGTGGCTTAGGGCTTTCGGAGATAGAACCGTTCTCACCTACGAACATGAACCACAACGAGTATAACTAAGTTATTAGCAACTCGTTGTAAATCATATATTGACTATAGTAGGAGAGACAGACACCCGCCAACCACTTATGCAAAACAAGTTGCATGTCAGTCGTGGAACTGGTCTCATGTACGATGACATGTAAGGTTGGTCCGGGCCGCTTCATCCCACTATGCCACCAATATCCAAAATATATAGAAGATGCAATAACATGATCATCATCGCCCACATATCAACCATATGTGTACTACCCGTGCTAAGCACCTATGCATAGATCAGACTCTGATACCACTATTGGGTCCGCAGCATAGAAAACAAAATTTTTCCTACGGTGTGAACTACACGCCAAGATCTATCTACTAGGTACAAAGCAACGGGTGGACATACATCCAACGAGAACTTACCCTCGTAGACAACAAGCTTTGTTAACGAGTAGGAACTCGTGGTTGATGTAGTCGTACACTTGCCGATCTCAAGATCGTGAGGAAGTCCGAGCGCCGCAACTCAGCAGCGCATTCGCACTCGCACACACGTTCAAGCCACCGGACAACCTCCACCTTCTCGCTCCAGCGATCCAGCGGAAGCAGCAACTCCTTCCAGACGAAATGCCACCGGGAACATGTATCTCGCTAATCCGAGACCATGGGGGAATAATTCTAGAGGGGGAGAGAGATCCTTCACAAGGAGGTGTGAGGATGAAGGAGGGAATGGGTGGCCTTTTATAGGAGGAGGGGGTGCCCCCTCTCTCCATGGCTGGCGCATGGGGGGGTGACCCCTCACCTCCCCCATTCATGTGGTGGTAACCCCCCCACATTAAAATGCCTCTTCACATTCCCTTTTAAAGTCTCCACTTTAAATGCATTAAATTTCTCCAAATTTAATGCTCTCTCATTTAATAAAACTCTTTTATTAAATTTATTCAGAATTTTGTTAATTACTTTAATTAACAAACATTCACATATAGCCCCTTGCAATATTTCAATATCACATGCAGAACCACCTTCTGCAATTTCACCCGAAACAATTTCCGGTTTCTATTGAAACAATTCCTGCGCTTTGCAATTCTTTCGTCTGAAACATATGTGCTCCAAAATGGTGTCCGGTAACTCTTAAGTGTGCCACCCTACGGTTCGCGAATAGTGCAGACATGATCGAGACCCTTCTCCGATCAATAATCAGCAGCGGGACCTGGAGATCCGTACTGACTCCTACACATTCACCTGTGATCGTGAGAACCTTTAACGCTAGTAACTAAATCCCTTTGTCCCTCGATATATTACATGTCCGAGATTCTATCATCGGTATCTCTATACCTAGTTTGATCTTGTTACCGACATGCACTCTTTTCTCGTTCCCGTGATATAACATTCTAGTGATCACATCACTTGCTTGCAAGCTATCCTAATGTGATATCACCGAGAGGGCCCAGAGTATATCTATCCGTCATCTGGTGACAAATTCCACTCTTGATCCATGAGCCTCAACATAACACCTTCGTAGTACTGAACCCTTCTTTATAGTCACCCTGTTACGGTGTGACGTTTGATGTTATCAAGATACTCTTCCGGTTTCGGCAATTAACATGATCTCATGGTCTAAGGATAAAGATTACTTCGTATGATGTTATAGCAATATAAACATAATGACTTAATCGTAATGCTATACTTCGGATGAATGTTCATCACATCATTCCACCAATGGTGTGACCTTGTTATTAACAACATCCAATGTCCACAATCAGGAAACCTTGATCATCCTGTTAATCAACAAGCTAGTCTATAAGAGAGGCATGACTAGGAACCCTTTTTGTTTATTAAACACACATGTATTGATGTTTCCGAATCAATACATTTCTAGCATGTAAAATAAACATCTATCATGTATAAGGAATATATAATAACAACTTTATTATTGCCTCTCAGGGCATATTTCCTTCACGCCGACCGCCAATGCTACATACTCCGACCGCCTCTGCTACACACGCCGACCGCCGCTGCTACAGATGCAGCAGCTGCTACAACGGCCATTGCGGAAGCTGCAAGCGGGGGCCCTAATGCTTCCAGCGTCAGGCGTGATTCACGGAGGAATGACGGCACCCACGTGCAGCCGTGCTGCGGCGGAGGTGCTGCGACCGCAACGACAGATTTGGTCCTTCCGTGAGGAGCGATGTCGGCGACCGGTGCTTTGTGCCTTGCCTGTTGGGAAGGCTGTGCTCTGTGAGATGGATGTTGGGAGGAGAGAAGCAGAGAGATACCTGCTTGGGCGTGTGGAGATTTTTTTCCTCTATCCCCCCGGACGCGGTGGGAAACAAGTCAACAACGAATCTCGAACATACATGCCACAGGGATCCAACGGTTCTAGAGGCGGGGGATCGTTTGCATCGATCCCCCGGGGGACGCTCAGCATCGCCCAAAACAAAACGCGTGTATTTTACTTTTCTAATGGGCCAAACATGTATATCCCGGCCACTTATGGCGATGGCCCATTTAGACAGTTGCACGCTACCTAGACGCGTGCTGGTGTTCTGCTCAGCGCTCACTCCCGCGCACGACAGTACACAGCCGCCGCCGTTACCAACAACAGCAACCACCTCACCCTTCCACACCTCCACGGTGGAGAGAGGCCAGGAGATGGACCAGCCGCCCATCCCTGGCGAGCTCCTGATGGAAATCTTCCCCCGCCTCCCAAATCCAGCCGACCTCATCCGTGTCTCCGCCGCGTGTGTCTCCTTCCGCCGCCTCGTCTCCAACCGCTGCTTCCTCCGGCAGTACCATAAGCTCCACGCCCCGCCCCTCCTCGGTTTCTTCGACGAGAAAACCAAAGTCTTCCACCCCGCTGCTCCGCCTCACCCCTCCGCGTCCGCAGCTACGGCTGTTGCCCTGGCCGCCGACTTCTCCTTCTCCTTCCTCCCCACCCCGCCAGCGACTGGTTCGTCCAGGACATCCGAGACGGCCGCGTCCTCCTCAACAGAGCCCTCCAGGACACTGATAGATGCAGAGTCGTCTTCCCGGAGCTGGTTGTGTGCGACCCCTTGTTGCACCGACGGTACCTCCTGCTTCCCCCAATACCTGCCCACCTAACAGCTACAATGGAGGAACCACGCCGGATAAAACATCACCGGTACTGCGAGACCTTCCTCACGCCCCCGTACGGCGACGGCGAAGCACAAGAGACCTCATTCAGCGTGGTCTGGGTGGGGTAGTCCAGAACTAGGTTGGTCGGCTTTGTCTTCTGTTCCAGCACCGGACAATGGCGGGCCATTTCATCTCACAGCTGGACCGAGTTCCTTGGTGGACTGTGGACACCATCGGCTCCCGTCTCCCCGCGTGAATACGCATATGGGTGCTTCTATTGGGACACAGATATGAGGGAATTGTTACTGGTGCTTGACACCCGGACGATGGAGTTAACCACTGCTGAATCCCCACCCGAAGCCAGAGGTTTGGGTGGTGTGCATATAGCCATTGTGGAGGCAGGAGAAGGCAGGCCTGGGATGTTTGTAAGTTCACAACACGCATATGATTATCAATACTTCAACTATACCATTTGGCAAAACAGTGGTGGCAGTTCTAGCCGATGGCAGCTCAAGAGGACAATCTCAGTGGATTCTAGGTACTTGATAATGGGTTCAATGGGGACGCACTTGTTCCTATATCAGTTTGGAAACGAATCCCTTGATGCAGGCTATTTCTCACTGGACGTCAAGACATTCCAGTTTCGGAGGGTGTTTGCTTCCAAGTCGTGCACTCCTTCCATGCACGCATACTTCAACTTCCCACCATCATTGTTGTCGACACCGACTATATCAAGTGGTAAACTTTATACTGCAACATAATATTTTCCTTCCATTCATACTTATCACTTATCCCACAGCTAGTCTGATGTTTGATACTTTATTATTTTGATTGGTAATTCTTGCTTAATTAGTACTTGTTACCTTTTTCTGTGTTTGTCAAAGCTAACCAAGCTTAGGAAACATTTATTCCAACCAAGCAGGACTTGTCTCATCCACATTTCTTGTTATAGATATAAGGTGCCAGAAACATTTATTTGGTCATCGTTAAACCTAAACGTTGCTCCCCCTAATGTATTTTCTGCAAATTGATGTTAGCAAAATTAAAGTGAAGAGCATGCTTAATTTCTCAAGAGATTATTCCCAAACAAATTTTGTTCGATGGACTTGCCATTCAAATATTAAAAATAACTTCCGCTCAACTCTTTGATTTGAAACCAGCTTCTCGAGATAAATTGGAGGCAACACACCCATGTTGTCAGTCATTTAAACATTTCACCTGCCTCTGTCTCAGATTCTCGTAATTCAAGAAACATGCCAACAAACCACTAGATCACAAAAATTATTTTGGTGTTTATGGCCAGGATAGGTAGAGAGAATATAAGTGTAGATCATGACATTGCTACCAGTTCACTTTTAGATTGTTTCACTTTAGAAACATTTATTTCAGTCAAGCAGAATTTCTGTTGTCCAAATTTCTTTTTATAGATAGAAGGAGACAGGAACTTGTATTGTCATCATTAAACCTAAAACATTGCTCCACTAATGCATGACATCTCTGCATATTGTAAGCAAATTTAAAGTGAAAAGCAGGATTAATTTTTGAAGAGATTAGTCCCAACCAAAGTTTGTTCAGGGAACTCGCCACTCAGATAGCATAGGTTACTCCTGCTCAACTGTTTGATTTGAAATCAGCTGCTTGAGATAAATTGGAGGCAACACACCCATGTTCTTAGAAAGTCTGAACTTTTCATCTGCCTCTATCTCAGTTTCTCGGTACTTCAAGGCACATGCCAAATATAATCAATCATTATGCAACTCAACATGCCAAATATAATCTGGACGACTGCACCTTCCAGGCACTTCCTTCCCTGTAGCAGAAACCTGATAGTAAAAAAGGCAGAAAATAAATGTACCTCTTATAGAACTAGCGAAGAGATCATGTATTAGGATAACACACTCATGGCTGATTAAATCAATACCATAGAACAACCAAATAGAAGAAAATTATAGAAGACTGCAAGCACATATTTAGCAAACCACTATTATCAGCCAGCATCACAACCAAAAAATTGTGCATTACCATCATTCTAGTTTTCCTTAGTTACCACTGTCTATGCTTCAATGGTAACACAATATAATTTAGGGAAAATTTGCTACAAGACAACATTATTTTCTGGCGTTTGCTAAAACACACCACACAATTATGTCTTTGCTAGGTACCATTACAATTTTGTGGCATATTTACCAGAACACACTGCACGGCCAAAAAGGGAAAGTTTGGCACATTTTCTTCAAATCCGGCCATAACATGGTCACCCAAGCAAAAGTGCTAAAACTTTGCATTTTTGACCACGTGGTGTGTTCGGGCAAACGTGCCACAAAATTGTAATGGTACCTGGCAAAGACATAATCGGACAGTGTGTTTCAGCAAATGGCAGAAAATAACGGTGTCCTGTAGCAAATTTTCCCTATAATTTATCATTAGGTGACAATATAGTCATCTATATTCTGCTCCTAGCAATTAAGGGGTAAGAGTAGATATAAGTCATTGGATCATCCAAAAATAGTGGCTCGTGTTAACTTGGGAGAATCTTAAGATTTCTCAATTTTGTTGTTAAATTTTCCCTAGGTATAATGAGCAGCTAGCAAACAAATAAAATGTATTGGCAAGTAAAATATAGTACCACAAAGAATAAGCAAACAAATAATATGTATTGGCAAGTAAAATATAGTACCACTTTCATAAAAGAATAAGTAAAATATAGTAGCTCCTGCTGTGGTTGCTGACTTCCACAACCTTCAAGGGGGTTTAGAAACTTTCACTTGTATGCTGGAACTTAGCCTTGTAAACTGTCCCATATGACCCCTTGCATAGAAGATCACTAAAAAAGGATGAAGTTAGCACTGAATCTGCTCCATCAGTACCTACTATACCCGCTAAATGATACAATCTTCCACCTGTTCTGTTCGACCATCATATTTGTGATCACCATTGCTTTCTGCTTATTTCCATTCAGAAGAGCCTTGCTTGGGTTGAGCTTCTGTTATTGTCTCTGCATTCTCCCTACCATCTCCTCGTTGTTTCTTGTGTCATCTCAATCGCTCTCACTTAATTTCATCTTTAGCATGTCAAATGGTGTCGTTGTATTGGGAACGGCAGTACCTAAGCAGGTTAGATAGAGGTGTGGAGACTAGCAGGGAAGCTCTCGACGGTGTTCGCAGGCGGGATTGGGTACAAGCAAGTGTAGTTAGACATGGGAAGTACCCAGGTTCGGAGCCCTCGTGATGAGGTAAAGCTCCTACTCCTGCCGATCTGACTATGAGTGGTATACGGGCTACAATCGCTCCTTGAGCTGTATTCTCTAGCTACTGTCTTAAATGCACTAGCACCAACCTATCTGTCTGTGTGTGCTCGTGTGAGAGTGAGCTAGCTGATCGATGGGAGTAGTACTAGTGCGTGTGGTAGGAGTGATCGATGGATGTCCCTGTGAATGAATGCCTGAGCGTGTCCAACCCTGGTGCCTTATAAAGGTGGCCCAAGGGACATGGCGGGACCCGCCGACCTAACTTCTACTATTGTATGTGTCATCTACTAGTGTCATGTACAGTGCATAGTGTAGGACTATTTGCTACACTAGTACACACATCATCTGATAAAGTAGCATGGCTTCATGTCTTTTCTTCTAGTCTTGTTGATGTCTTCTCGTACCTGGGAATCCAAGGTAGCTGATACCTTGGTCTTGATCGATCTGAAGCATGGTAGTAGTAGCCGGACAACTGGGCGCCGGGTACTGATCAATCTAGAGCGACCGAGCCAGAAGGAGGGACCTGGCTGGCCGGGATCGAGCGATCCCAGCGATCCGGCAGCCAGCCAAGCCGATTCGGCAGTACCCAGGGATAATCCCCCTGACAAATGGCAAAATTGTTCTGTAAATAAGAGCAAAGATTCAGTTAAGGAGTAAGGAGTATTAGTATTGGTCTAGGAGTCTGTATTTGTCTAGAGATTAGTTTCCTTCCTCCCCAAGTCATGTGTACTATATATTTGCCCATTGGACTATCAATAGACACTAGTGGAAACGAGGCCTTTGGTTGAGCCTGGAAATGGGCTTTAACACCGGTTCTTCTACGAACCGGTGTTAAGGGGGGGGGGCCTATACCAGCGTGGACCGTGCAGCAAAAAGGAGCCCCCCTTTAACACCGGTTCGTGGCACGAACCGGTGTTAAAGGCCCCTGCACCAGTGGCCAGAGTTTCTTTAACACCGGTTCGTGGCTTGAACCGGTGTTAAAGGGGGGGGGGGGCTATATAAGACACCACAACCCACACCCCACTCCTCCATTTTTTCACTATCTCATTTTGGAGCCTAGCAAGAGGGTGTGAAGTGTGCTAGTTTGTGTTTTTTTCGTATGCACAAGAGGTGTTCGGTGAAATGCCCGAGAGCTCAAATAAGTTTTCTCGTTGCTCTTTCCTTCTCGGTCGAGGTCGGCAACTATCCTTTCATGTGTCATTGATGTACTATATATATAAATGGTCATCTCCCTATTATTTTTTGATATATACTATATATTAATGCAGATGAACCGGCAATGGATGTACGGTGACCGCCGCACTTCCGAGTACATTACGAGCCTCCAAAATTTCATCGTTGTGGCTAATGCAAACCGTGGTCACGATGGTTTTATGTGCTGTCCGTGTGTTCACTGTCAGAACAAGAAAGACTACTCAAATACCAGAACCATTCACGCCCACCTGCTTCGATCCGGTTTCATGCCCAGCTATAATTGTTGGACCAAGCACGGAGAAAAAGGGGTTGTGATGGAAGACAACAAAGAAGAAGAGGATGATGACAACTATCATAATATGTATCCTGAATATGATGATACTGCAACGAGGGTAGATAATGAAGATCAAGAGGCAGCAGATGGGCCCGCTGATGACGATCTTGGTCGGTCCATTACTGATGCAAAGGAAGAATGTGAAACTGAAAAGGAGAAGGAGAAGCTGGAGCAGATGTTAAAGGATCACAAAACATTGTTGTACCCAACTTGCGAAGATGGCCACAAAAAGCTAGGTACCACACTGGATTTGCTGCAATGGAAGGCAGAGAACGGTGTGACTGACAGCGCATTTTCAAAGTTGTTGGTAAAAATGTTCGAGTACCCATTGTGAAGCTATGTGCATTCCTCAATGCAATATCTCAGAAGGTAATCGATCCAGAAAGCCTACCAGTGTTACAGACAGATGTGGCCCAATGTCTTGTCAGCTTTGAGTTGGTGTTCCCACCATCCTTCTTCAATATTATGACGCATCTCCTGGTTCACCTAGTAGAAGAGATTGCCATTCTCGGTCCTGTATTTCTACACAATATGTTCCCCTTTGAGAGGTACATGGGAGTCTTAAAGAAATATGTTCATAACCGTGCTAGGCCAGAAGGAAGCATCTCCAAGGGCTATGTAATAGAGGAGGTCATTGAGTTCTGTGTTGATTTTATTCCTGACCTTAAGGCGATTGGTGTTCCAGAATCACGACATGAGGGGAGACTGCGTGGAAAAGGCACCCTAGGATGTAAAGCAATGATATGTAAGGACGGGCATTCTCTCAATCAAGCACACTACACGGTTTTACAAAGATCTATCTTGGTTGCCCCGTATATCAATGAACACAAGAATTTAATACGCCTCAAACACCCGGGACAGTCTGATGAATGGATTATAAGTGAACACATGGCGAGTTTTGGCGGCTGACTGCAAAGACTTCTTACAAATAACACCACTGTTGGGGATCAGCTGTACTTGTTGGCCAGGACACCATCTTCGACTGTATGTACTTTCCAAGGGTACGAGATAAATGGGAATACATTTTACACGATAGGCCAAGATAAAAAGAGCATCAACCAAAATAGTGGTGTCCGCTTCGATGCAGCAGAAGACAATGGGCAAAAGACCACGTATTATGGGTTCATAGAGGAGATATGGGAACTTGACTATGGACCTAATTTTAAGGTCCCCTTGTTTCGATGCAAATGGGTCAAGCTAACAGGAGGGGGGCTTGAGGTAGACAAGAAGTACGGAATGACAACGGTGGATCTCAACAATCTTATGAAGGTAGACAAGAACTTAGATTTAACCATTCGTCTTAGCCAATGATGTGGCTCAGGTTTTCTATGTGAAGGACATGTCTACCAAACCGAAAAAAGAAAAAATAAGCAAACAGATACATCACACGATGAGCCAAAGCGTCACATAGTTCTTTCAAGGAAAAGAAACATCGTGGGAGTAGAGGACAAGACAGACATGTCAGAAGATTATAATAAGTTTGATTAAATTCCGCCCTTCAGAGTGAAGATTGACCCAACCATCCTGTTAAAAGGTGTTGATACACCATGGTTACAGCCGACGCGATCATAAGATTGACTATATGTATTAATTGAGCCATTTTTGGCACACATATGTATCTCAACATGGAAATCAATGTCATATTTCTTCTGTTAACAGTATATGTATTAAATGAGCCATTTTTCTTCCTTCTATTTCTTCCCTCCATTTTTCTTCCCGCCATTTTTTCCCGCCATTTTTCTTCCCGCCATTTTTTCCCGCCAGTTCTTCCCGCCAGTTCTTCCCGCCAGTTCTTCACTATATATATATGTAGGGTTGGCCTCCATTATCATTGCACATCTCTAGACTCATAACTGCAATCTCATCACTCTTTCCCATGGCTTCCACCGTAGCACTAACCCCAGGGAGGCGGAGGCGCTTTGCGCCTCGAACTACCCCTGCCCGCCGGGCTACTGCGTCCCCGTCGGCTGGATGCTGAGCGCCGGAGGCGTGCCGGTTCCTCCTGTCCCTCTAGGTGTGGCACGCCGGATGGCCATCACGAACCACTACTACTTCGAGCTCACGCCGGAGCAGCGGAGGAATCCCAGATGGCATCCCGACTATTTCCCTACTTGGGAAGCCTTCTTCGTGGATCGGCGTGAGAGGGCGCTCGCCAGGCACGAGGAGGACGACCCACCTCCTCCGAACTTCAACGAGGCCGTCGGCTATGGTGGCGTGGTCGGACTCTCAGGCGTCATGGCCTATGACACTGCCGCCGACTCTAACCCCGTCTGCGATACCCTCAAGTCCAGCCCACGCGTACTCAGCCTTCAAGGTTCAATTACGGCGACGACGATGATGGCGATGGCGGCAAGTAGTACGACGACTATAGTGGCGAGTATTACAGGTGTAGGCAGGAGCATGACTGAATCACTCCAACATTCCGAAACAAGTTCGGCCGATTGTTACTTAATCTGGCCATGTATCTTAATTTTCAGTTCTTTTATGTATCTTAATTTTCAGTCGTGCTTTATGTAACTTACTATTAGTTGCATTCTGTATTTTAATTCCAGTTCTATCTCCTTCACAAAATGACTTATCTCATTCGAGGTTTCTTGGCTTTCGGGTCAAATGACCAATGTTATGGCTAGAATCAAGGCATAGTTTGTGATAATATGGCCATATTGTGCATACATGTGCATCATGGCATGGCAAACAATGTTGCAAGAGGAAGTTTTCCTTTTTATCGCACCAAAAAGGCATTTTCCATTTTCCGAGCATAAAAAACGGACGGTTTTGTGAAGCAACCACCAAATGGCTAATTCAAAAAACCACCACCACATTTTACAAAAATACTAGACCACCTTATATGGACAATGTACCAACAGGGGGATCTAAAACCTTTCCGTCCACCTCTGGTGAAAAAGACAAATTTCTGCCAAATCGGCAGGAAGTGGGTCAGATATGAACTACAGGTACATGATACGATGCTCATGATTTTTTACAAAAATCATTTTTAGGTTCACAATATGCTATTTTATCAAAAATCCAATGCAAGTTGAGCGAGGCTTTGTCAGATTCAAGTGTATACAAAAGATGCGGCATTTAAATATCCAATCAATTCAAAAATGTTAATACAAAATAAAATATGATTTGCTCTAATAAAATAGGGTTAGATTCCTTTTTAGATGCTTAATATTTCTTATGTTCAAAGTTTTAGGATTTGACAATTTATTTTTGTTTGAATTGAATAATCAAAATTTATATGTAAGTGTTTTAATCATTTTGAAAATTTTCATCTAAAGTAAATATAAAATGTTTTTACATGAATGGATAGATATTATTTTTCTGAAAATTATGATATATTATTCATATTTTTCTGAGTTGAAATGAATAAGATATGAATTTTCTAAATTCATATCCTATTACCGGTGTTAAAGGGGGGGCGCATTTATTTCGTTTCGCGCGCGCACACCCCCCCTTTAACACCGGTTCGTGGCTGGAACCGGTGTTAAAGGGGGGGTGCGGGCGCGAAACGAATCCCCCCTTTAACACCGGTTCCAGCCACGAACCGGTGTTAAAGGGGGGGGGGGTTATAACGCGCGCGCCACCCCTTCCTTCTTCCCCCAACCAGATCGATTCTTCCCACAACCGGTCGCCGTCGCCATCCCGCAGGAGCGCCTGCCCGATTCTCTCCGGCCGCCACCACCCCAACCGCCGCCGCCACTCACTCCAGCCGCCACCGCCCCCAACCGCCGCCGCCACTCCAGCCGCCTCGCGTGTGCCCCCGGCCAGAGGTACACCCCGCCGCCCCTCCCCTTCGCTCCCCCGTCCGGCTACGCTGCATGAACTTGTCCTGTCTACTCATGGCGGCTAGGATTTTCTTCTTGGCGCCGGACATGTCGAACCACTCCAAAAATGGGAGGTAGTCCCATAGGTTGGTGGTGCCAAGGTGCTTGTTGATGGTGTCGGCCTCCATCTTGAACTCCCTGGCTTCGACGGACATGTCCGTATCCGTAGCGGCGTCATCAGCGGAACTTGAACTGGCAAGAAGCGTGGTCTTGGTGTCGGCGATGGTCTCCATGAGCACACTGAGGGAGAGCTCGAACAGGCTGCGCCTGAGCTGGACGCGCGGGGAGGCCGCGGCGGATCGGCGCAGGCGCGCCACCATGGCGCGCACCTCGGCGGAGATGACGTTAGCCATGCAGCTGACGCGGTGCGCGGAGAGCAGGTGCACGGCGGCGACACGGCGGTGGGTCCGCCATGACGGGCCGTAGCTGGACATGCTGAACACGGCGCCGTCGTAGTCCTTGGAGACGAGCGCCCAGGAAGGGAGGTCCGGGCGGTCGGCGAAGGCCACGTCGTGCTCCGTGAAGCACTCCCTGGCGCAGGCCGGCGAGGACACGACGACGGCGTTGCGCGAGCCGAGGCGCAGCGAGAAGATGAGACCGTGGCGCGCGGCGAGGCGGCACAGAGTGGCGTGGAAGGGCTTGTCGAGGAGGTGGAGATGGCCGAAGAAGGGGATGGCCCTCGGAAGCGGAAGAGGAGAAGGGAGGCGAGGGAAACAAGCACGACCATCATGGAGTAGGCATTATTATTATTCAACTCCATGATTTGCTGATTCGAGCTGGGAGGTTAATTAGCTACAATATTTGGCGTGGTAGTGCCATGCCATCTTGCTGGTCTCTCCTATATATATGTATCGGACGGATACAATGCTGGTGAACCTCTGTGCAAGTCAAATTTTAAAAAACTCCCAGGTTTTATTTGTCAACGGGAAGCTCCTTGCCGTTCTCTTGCAACTCAATCTATTGGCCACAAATATGTTTAATATGTCAAATATAATGACGTTTCCATTTTGACCCTTAAGTGTTCATATAGACTTTGTTCCTTTATCGGCGAAAATCCTTACTAATGGAAACGAATCCCCCCTTTAACACGGAGGGAGTATAATATTGCTGGCTGAAAAGTACCACCCCAGAATTGCCAGAAAAAAATGATCTGAGCAAAATAAATGTCAGCACGATCATTTATAACATCTCCGTCCCGAAATAGATGTCGGAGATTCGTGTAGATTGTTTAGTATATAGATACATGCGAATTTAGACATATGTCTGACATCTATTTTGGGACGGAGGGAGTATATATATCATTCAAAATCAATGAAGAACATGAGCCTAAAATAAACCATCTCACCTGAGGCGCTTAACGAAATATTTTGTTAGTGTTTACTGACACCACATTCTGATGCATGATAAATCAGAAACATAGTAAAATGAAATTTATGGTGCTTCAAATCATTGGTTTGCAAGTTGATCAGCCTCATCTTTATGTGGCAAAAAACATGAACAACTATTCTTAGCTTTCACATATATATTCATGTCTAAATCTTTAACTTAATTATAGTTTGGCCACCTGATAAAGTTAAATCTTTAACTTAATTATAGCTTTCACATATATATTCTTAGCCTTCCCCTTCCTTCTTCCCCCCAGCCAGATCGAAAGCGCGCGCGCAGAGAAAAGCGCCGCCGCTTTCTGGAGCATCCTCCGGTCAGCCACTGTAGCTAGCCCCTCTCATATGCATCCGGGATTTCTCCGAATTAGGGTTTGGACCCCTCGGAACTCGTTTAAAATGATCAAGCATCCTTAGGGTTTTAATTTCATTTGTGTATTTATTTGTGTATTTTTGTATGAATAATATGTATATTTGTGTATGAATCCAAGTCCACTTGAATGTTTACTCTCTTACTCTAGATAATATTATTGTTTTAGAAACTATGGATCCACTTAGTAGAAACCTTGAAGAAGAAGAAATAATGGAGAACATTATCGATGAGGACACCTCACAATATCTAGACTTGGAGGGACATGATGACAACTCAAGTAGTCATGGAGAAGATGAAGACTCCGGTGAACGCAATTTAGTGATTACAAAGTCCGGCGAGGTATATGCATTGATTAAGCCTCTGCTGACTTCCACCAACAATCTTCTTCTACATGTATTAATTAACGCTTCTTTCTTCTTTTAGCCCTCTGGATCGACCAGCCAGCAACCATCTTCTTCTACGAAAAAGAGCAAACGAGGAGCGAGCCAGCGGTTGAAAGATCGTGCAAAGTTCACGATCGAAGCAGTCCGTGTTGATGGCAGGCCGATGGAGCCCAAGAAGGCCGCAGACAAATTTGTACGTCAGGCTGGAGTTCTTGTTAGGGACCAAATCCCAATTATAATTGAATATTGGAATAAGCCAAAGAAGGGCGACGGTACCTTTGTCGATGAAAGATCCAAAGAAACGCTTTGGAATTCGCTGTTGGTAAATTTCACCCTTCCGCCAGAGGAGGATGAAAACAAACCGGTTATAAAGGAAAATGTCAAAGAGTAGACTCTAAAGAAGATGGCTGACGCTTTCCGCAACTGGAAGACAAAATTGAACAAATTTGTCAAAGCTCGTGAGACTCTAGATTTCGAAGACGCATATTATGCGAAGATAAGACCTCACTGGCGCGAATTTGTGGCATACAAGGAAGGTGCTATAGCTACAAAGAGGTCAGAAACCAATACGCTAAATGCCCATAAGAAGGAATATCACCAGAGGACAGGGTCAGGTGGCTACATATCTCAGAGGCCTAAGTGGGAGGAAGCTGAGAAGGCCCTGCGCGACAGAGGGATCACACCCCAGACACATGGGTGGGACCTACGTGCAAATACTTGGTTCTACGGAATCGGGGCAAGGTTGGACCCAGAAACAGGATTGTGTATCTTCCCAACCCTCCTTGCCAAACCAGTCACTGAACTCATCACGGCATACGAGGAAATAGCCGCCAGGACCTTCCATCCTGACAGAGAGAATGACCAGCTCACACGCGCCATCGGTAAAAAAGAACACCCTAGACATGCACGAGGCACAGGGGGTATGACATGGAAGGATGGGTTTGCCGAGTGGAGCGACTCTTACAGATGGCGCGACAGAAAAGAAAAAGAGCGTACAGAGCGGATGACATAGATAGAACATGCACTTGTGGCGCTGAAGGTGCAAGTGAATGCACAACAAAGCCATCAAGCTACCGGCCCATCTCAGCGGCACGAAGAGCCTGCATTGGAAGCTGCCGGCGGCCCAGACTCTGCGCGGAAAAGCAGCGTGGATTCCACGGAGAACGTGCAGCCCACGCTTGAAATGGCGGGTCCTCGATACCCCGTGGATGAGATCACGGAGAGCGAACACGCTGAGCTGCATGTGAGATTAATGGGCTTATCCATTAAGGTGGCTGTCGGCTATGCCTTACCTCCTGTAGCTGGTGGAACTTACCACTTCCGACCGATTCCAGATGGCTATGCTATTATCGGGGTGGATGAGGTTGTGAAGGAATATGAGGAAGCACAGCTTGACCATGCTACAGGTGAAGGGGAAACTCAACTCAAATTTGTAGTGAAAACAACCATTCTTTGGAAGAAGAAACACATCGTGCTTCCAAATTGGAGGCCATCACCCGCACCCCCACACGTCTCCACAGCAGCTTCAGCCATCTCTCACGGCAGCCATCTCCGGCGCTTCAGCCATCTCCTGCGCGGCAGCCATCTCCGGCGCGCCAGCCATCTCCGGTGCTTCAGCCATCTCCTCAGCGTAAGCGGAAGAGCACTGCCACGAAGAGCATCACTAGCACTGCCACAAAGAGTTCAAAAAACTACGTCCCGCAGCCTTTCGCCAAGCCATTGCCGGTTTTACCGTGGAATCGCAGCGACGAGGAGACCAATAGGATCTCGGAAGAAGAGGTCAACAAATTCTTTGTACCTAGACGGGCCGAGCCAAAGGAGAAAATAGATCCGGCGGTGGTGGAGAAGTTTTACAAAAATCTTTTAAAACCTGAAACCCCACTTGTGCCGGACTACGAGCGCCAGATTTTGAAGGCGGATGCAAGACGCCGTAGGGAGACTGAAAGTAGCAGTCGTGCGACACCCTAGAAAACAGTTCCCATGCTCGGAGAGCAGGAAAACCAATCATGCGCCCCGCTCCAAGTGTTCGACACACGGGACGCTCCTCCCGTAAATGATTACGAGGCAGAGCTACAAAGAAAGGCCAATGAGATGGGGATGACTTACATTGCATACTTGAACATCATGGGAGACAACTTGCCCAAATGCGATGCCAACCCCATACATCCATGGAAGTATGGGAAGAATCTCGTCAAGAAAGAGGAGCTCAAGAATCTACCAACAAAGATGCGAAGATTGCACAAGTGGTACCTTGATTTCTGCAAGACGAGAAAGGAAGAATGGATCACGGCGCATATAAGAGATCAGATTTTCTTGTGCGGAGATGACGAGATCGACTTCAACATTCAAGACTTGCATTTTCTATTCAATCAGAAGGAACTCGACGAAGCTGTCATCACCCTTTATTGTGTGTAAGTACTATTTCTGTATTTTCTATCTCATCTCATTCACTTCATTAATTGCATGTATATATATATGCTCACCATATATGTATATACTATTATGCAGGAAAAAGGTTATGGAATGCATGAAAGGAGGACCTTTTGACATTGGGTTCGTTGACCCAAATAGAGTTCATGAAGAAGTGGTAAGAACCAAACCCGGACAAACAGAAAATTTATTGCTAAGGTCTTTACTGAGACAACAAACCAAAAGGAAAATACTATTGCCTTACAACTTCTCGTGAGTACTGTTACCCTCTCTTGTACACATTCTGTTTCGGCTTACTCGACGTTAAGTGTAACTGATCATGAGTTATGCGTACGTAGGTTCCACTTTATTTTGCTAGTCATTCAACCTGACTCAGGAAAAGTCCTTGTCATGGACTCGTTACGAAAAGAAAAAGAGCTATGGGCAGACTTTAGAGAGATGCTCCAGAGGTAATTTCAATCATATTATCGCACTAGATCGGCAACTTTCGTGACAACAAGTAATTAATTACTCCTTTATCCATTTTCTTTGCCGGAGAGGGTTTGAAAAAGGTTCACGGGCAGGGCCGTGGGTGAATGGTCAGAAGAACTAAAATTTTTAGACCAAAATGTAAGTAATACTAGCTAGCTAGGTCTGTGTATCTGTTTGATTCTGCTTCCAATTCCATTATATCATGCTTTATTGATTATTATTTTGATTGAACTCTCTATTTTCGTAAAGTGCGCGCATCAGGGACACGGCAATAACTTATGTGGGTACTATGTTTGCGAGTTCATTCGCAACACGATATGTGCGACGGGCCAAGCCGCACTAGAACAACTTAGAGTAAGTAAACAAAGTACACAACATTATTTTATTACCATCAATTGTGTTGAGTTTTATTCTTATATATATATTGACCCTATTCTTCATATATATTCAGATCGAACGGATGCGGGACCAACTCCTACCATTTGACCGCATACGAGCCATTCAAGAGGAATTGGCGGGGCTCATACTTGATGAGGTCGTCACGCCTGGCGAAGAACTCTTTAGATATCCACCAAAATAAATGTTGTATATATGCTTGAACATGTTTGTCTTGTACTTGATGCTTCAACGTTTACGGAGAATACCACACAATGACGATGTTGTGTATAATAATAGTTGCTTAATTATTCATGTACTCGTATGTACCGATGACGATGTATGTGTATACCGCTCCCGATCGATTCCCCCTCCCCCCTCCCCGTCCCCGCCGCGCCGCAGAAATACGCCCAGAACGGGGCAGGGGCAGAACTCTGCCGCGGCAGAGATTTAGGCCGTTTTCCTGCCGCGGCACGAACCGGTGTTAAGGGGAGGGGGGGCTGAGTGCGGCAGCCCCACGTGTGTCACCCTTTAACACCGGTTCGTATAGGGGGGCCCCTCTAACACCGAATCCTCAACAGCGGTTCTACAACCGCTGTTAGAGGGCCCTCCAAACCGGTGTTAGAGGGGGGGTGCACTAGTGAGAGATAAGTTGCTATGCTATTTCTAACAGATTTAACAAGAAACTGTTTAGACCTTACATTATACTACACATCTTTGATCAGTTTTGGGAATGGCCCGTTACTTTCTGAGTGGTGTCAATTAACTCATTCTGAGCAAAGCTCATGAAACTACCTCCCAGCCAACTCGAGAGAAGAATAAATCACCAACCCAAGGCTGATCCTACAGCCACCAAGATTTTTCCAGGCTGTCCGGTCTGGATTGATCCTATTTAGTGCAATATTTATGGTTTATAAATGACAGGAGGAGACACACAGTATAGTTACTTCCTCCGTTTCAAAATATAAGATATTTTAGCTTTGTAAAAGAAGTGCATCTAGACCTCTTTTAGTGTGTAGATTCATGTAGATTTGGAGTGAACCTATACACTAAAAGGGGTCTAGATACACTCCTTTTACAAAGCTAAAACATCTTATATTTTTGAAATGGAGGGAGTAGTAGTATGTTGATTGTTGCTACTATGACCCCTGAGTAACATGCCTTAGTCCATGTATCGTATGTGGTTACATCCAAGCCATAATATTTCATCTCAGCTTTCTGTCCCATAGTTTTCCTGTATGCAATATGCCGAGTGTTGCCTGATACTAAGACCTACCCTCTGTTCATGTTTGCTAACAAGCTCTTGTATTTCTGTAATTTGAATACACTAAATTTTGAGGTATTGGGCAGGTATTGAAAAAGTGCCTGAGCAGGAGATGCTGGAACAAGGTTATGCTACAAGTTCAAACGCAGAGCCACCACGGTCAGACTAGTGCTAAACTGCTAATGCGAATGCTGAAGACCAGGCAAAGGATTAGAGATGCTGGTGAGGTCGTGACGCATGTCAGGCAATTAATCACTAAGTTGATCTGTTCGGAGGGTGCTTTTGGTTCTCTTGAGTGGCAATATGGTCATTTAGCATCTCGAAGTAATCTGCAGTTTATCTGTTAGAAACCAATGGTTTGTGTACTGATCTACTCTCCTTGCTTGACAATATCCTATCCTGCTTATGTCTGGTACTAGTAAAAAGCCCAATCCAAATGACAGTGTGTAGTAGATTGCCATTGAGCAGGAGATATTTGATTTACTAGAGTAGTATTAATTCTGCATTTCCACCTTGATTTGCGCCTTAATGATGCACCAAAACATTATGTGGATCAGATCGCTTGAACTTTGTGGACTCAGATATGTGTTCAGAAAAGTAAATATTGGTTTTAGTACAGGGCAGTGAGGTTTTCTAATTGGTTTAGTAGTATAGGCTCTTTCTATTAATGGTTCTCTCGAAGTTGTGGTGCTCCATCTATAAGGATATAGTTTTATGATTAAAACGTCCAATGAACTTCATATCATAACTATGTACCTGCCGTAGAGAAAAAGGCTGAGCAACACGCCTCGAAGAGGACATATTGGTCGGAGGAACAGTAAACCATATGGCTAAACAATACTACCTTCGTTCTATAATATAAGCCTTTTTAGAAAGCTAAAACAGTTTGCTAAAAAGGCTTATATTGTGGAACGGAGGAAGTAGATCTCAAGTATATATTAATTTTGTGTTTGCAGCGTGATTTGCACCTTAAAATGCAGCAAAACGTTATGTGGACCGTATGGCCTAAGCTTTCCGGGCCTCAAATTTATGTGTTCCGAAAAGTAAATACAGTAAAGGTTTTGTAATGGGTTTAGAGGTTTAAGGAAATATGGGTCCGGAGCTACGCGGATCCCATTTTCTGAATCATTCAAAAATGTCGGCTTGAAGTTTCAAAAAAATTCGACCAACAATTCTGGTTGTAGGAAATAGTATGCTCTATCCAACACATAAAGTATCAACTCGAAATACCCAGTATTTTTGGCTGTACAAAAATGTCAAAATCTGACGTCTAGAGTAGTGAATAGTGCTAGATTTAAAAAAACCAAAATCTGTCAGATTTTGTTATTTTTGTTGAGCTTAGAATACAAAGTATTTTGGGGTGAGGCTTTGTCTATTGGATAAAGTATATTATTATCTACGTCTAGAATCTTTTTTATAATTTTTTGATACTTTGAAATCATGTTTTGAAAGTTCGAAAAATAAAGGCACCATGTAGCCTAGGTCCAAATCGATTTTTTGGTAGTATAAGGCTCTTTCTAGTTTGTTGTGCTCCATCTAACATGATACAGTTCTACAATTAAAATGTGCGATGACCTTCAGAACCTAACGAGGTACTCCGTTCACTTATATAAGACCTTCTAGATATTTCAACGTAGACTAGATTTGGACTAAAATGGAGGAATCTAAACAATAAAACATGTCTAGATACATTCATTTTCACAAAAAGTTAGAAGATCTTACATTAGTGAACGGAGGGAGTACCTGCCATAGAGAAAGAGGCTGAGACACAATATTATGTTCACCATTGCTGCAACGAGGTACTCCCTCCGTTTCAAAATATAAAATGTTTTAACTTTGTGAAAAGAGTATATCTAGACGCGTGAACCTATACACTAAAAGGGGTCTAGATACTTATTTCATAAAGCTAAAACATCTTGTATTTTAAAACGGAGGGAGTACCAAACTACCGATGGATGTTTCACTCTTCTTTGCTTATTTTATGATGGTAACTATGTACAAGCTATAGGAATGTTATGTTACCATCAAGATAGAAACTGTGTTTTAGAAGGAAATGGAAAGAGAAAATAAACCAAAAGCAAATATATCGAACATGGGAACTGACTATCATATAACGCCTAAATTTATTTATGCAAGAATTTGTTCCATGCTGTTGCCTATCAGCCTATGTGCTTGACATGACGAAGTTCAGAAAACTACAGTGTGTGTTAGATCAGTTGCAGCAATGGTGAACACTTTGCTCAGAAATGCATTCTTAGAAAATGGTTTGTCCTTTCCTATAGATTAGTTGCAGCAATGGCCCTGCGAGTCTATCACGTTCAGACCAAATTGGGCAGCAGTGTAAATTAAGCAACCAGCATCCATAATCTGGAACACACACGATTTGGTAGAGTAACGAGCTTTTCGCCTGGTAGAGGGGTGGGCAGAGGGGCTCGAAGCAGACGGAGAAGCCGAGCAGGTCCGGGTCAATCTGCATGCTCGTCTGGTCATTCCCGCTTCGCCGACCTTCCGCATCTCCCCCGGCAGTTCCCTGCCGCCCCAAAGTTTCCAGGCCTTGGGCCGTTCTCCACCGGCCGAAGCTGCCGCCGTCATGCTTCCTCTTGCCGTTCCCAGTGGCAGCGGCGGTGGCGGGAGGGTCTTCCTCGGCGAAGGAGAATTTGGCCATGGATTTCGAGGGAAATGGAGTAACTGTCGATGGCTTGCTTGGTTTCTGTTGTTCTGCAGCGGGTTGCCCACACATCCCCTCTCCTTCTGTTTTCTTCTTGACACTTATTTTTTGAATAACTAACTCTATTTTTTGAATAGGAAAAAAATACAGAAATTGAATCTGATATCGTTATATTTATTGGAAAATAACTCTATGTTCCGTGCATCCCATATGTGCCCATAGTAACCATAACCACGGTTGCGTCAGTTTTCGAGCACAGTATTTTCTTGGGGCATATGCACAAGTTTCTCTTTTAATTTATTATATTTCCATCACTTACTTGGATGAGAAACTACAAATATGTCAAGTATTTAGCTTATGTATGTGATCATTCTAGAAAAACTATAGCAATCCATTATGTTTGCACCTAAACACAAGCAACTAGGTAAGTTGGCACGGCGACACGCCATGCCCGTGTTTTTAATACAGATAAAATTACAGATGACGAATTACTGTCAAAATATTAATTAATAACCCCCAAAAGTTACCGTAGGTAACTTACGATTAAAAAGTTATGTCATGATGAAGAAATATGATTGGAAAGGAGGCACCGAAGCGCCGTCTCCACGAGCACGCCCAACATCCGTAGCCACCACACCGCCATCAACAGCCACGCCGCCACCACCAAGCGAGATGGGAAGGAGGCCCCGCCGCCGCCGACGCCCCTGGGGCATCGCCTGAAGCCGTCCCTTGGTGGCGGCGAGGAGGAGGAGGGGCGGGAAGGTGGAAGACGGCGGTCCACGCTAGGGTTTGCCCTGCTGCCCGCGGGAGCGGGCAAGGTCGAACGGTTTTTCCTGACTCCAGTGATGGCTACTCCCAATGGTCAATAACAATGATAGGAGTGGTGGAAACGATGGCTGACTATTGGACGACCTTTGCTGGAATATTGGCTAGCTACCAGAGCTTGCACAGTTTGGCGTATATATATTAAATGGACAAATTCCACCACCAATACTTTTCTAACTATCGTTTTGATGTGACCAGTCTACGCACGCGGGCATAGACCAGCGGTCCAGCACGGATATATAAATTAGCGTGTCAGTGCGTTAGTTGCAACGACAGGAGAACGCCTCCAACCCAGTTAACCACCATGGCTTTCTTCAAAACCTTGGTCATGTTCCTGTGCGTGATCCTGGCCTCGCTCGCGTTCGCCGCGCAGCACGGGCTCGCCGCCAGGGCCCTCGCTGAAATCGACGGTATATATCAGCAACTCTCTCATCCTTTCCATTCGCTTCATTGATATATAATCTGCCATCCGGTTTGAGAAAAAAGGAAGGAACCTTTGAAGGATTTCCCAGTTCCTGTTAGAGTTAAACTGGCAGAGGTCGACCTGACGAGGTATATATATACACTGCTTGGCTGCATGCAGGGGATTCATACACAACCAACCCTCCTTATGGTGATTATCCTGGTGGTGGTTACGGTAGTTCTCCGCCATAGAAGCATCATCCTTAGGCTCTTGGACGACGATTACGATGCTTCAACTATGTATGGAACGGAAGTACGGGGAGCATGAATAGAAATTTAGTTGCAGAGTATGCATTCGCTGTTGATATATATACATATATAGCACAAAATTTTATGCCGTTCTATAAAATTTTCATTTCAAATAAACACCACGGACCGGTGTGTGTGTTGGGGTTGGGGGGTGGGGGGGGGGGGGGGGTCAGAGTCGAGAGTCTATGATGTTGCTTTTCACCCATCAATCAATCACATGAAATAAGATGAACACGCGCGCGCGGAAAACTTTAGCCAGGCGTGTGTGTCCCAACCTCTAAATTTGTGCCTTTATTCCTCTTTTTCTCACGGTTACAAGCTTCTTGATACAAATTTGCACATCCCCATGTATACACGGAACCACGACCCACTATAGCCTAGATCTAATCATATTTGACGTCTAAGTTCTACTCGGACTCAACATAGACTATACTTGAAAACGAACATACTACTAGTTGAATGCTCATGCATTGCTACTGCTCCCAATTCGTCTCTCAACATATATAATTATAATACATGCAAAAATTCACATGTATGAAAAAAACCCCGCCATGGAACGGTGTGTATCTGTCCTTGCTGTGTGTTGTCAGAGTTGAGAGCCTATGGATGTCCAAGCTGTTCGGTCTTGAGTCGCTGCATGGACTGTAAGTCGTCCGGTACCACGATGTCTTCTAGTTCCGCCACTAATCTAACTAGCTGAATGTCCGTGCGTTGCAACATGTTTAAATTTTACGTTTTATATAAGATAAACAAAATAAAGAAAAACGTTTTTTTACCAGGAGGCACCCGAACTTGGCCAAAGCCAGGCACATCCGGCCACCCCCATAGTCCGACCTAGCACATCCCACCTGACCAGAACCCTATCGAGGATAGCCCCAAGCCCTTCGTGTTTTTCTGTCCTTAGAGCATTGATGACCCACAAGTATAGGGGATGTATCGCAGTATTTTCGATAAGTAAGAGTGTCGAACCCAACGAGGAGCAGAAGGTGGTGACTAATGGTATGGATCAGGAATTCTCTGTAAATACTTAGCAAACGGATTTTTAGAGGTTTTTGATAAAGCAAGTAAATAAAGTACAAGTAAATAAAAGACAGTAGGAATAAATGCAGCAAGTGGCATAATCCTTTATGCAGCAAAGGACAAGCCGGTTGTATTACTTAAGATGACCAAACGTTCTCGAGGACACATGGGAAGACTGTCAAGTGCTTTCGCTTCATATAGTTAATTAATCTTCTCTAGCTTGCTAAGTGTTGTGTGGGTGAACCTGTGCTAATGTACCGACCTTCCTAGGACTAATACATACTTGTGATTATACCCCTTGCAAACATCCGTAAGTACAAGAAAGTAAATTAAGCTAAAAACCTAACCACAACTTTAAACTCTAAGACCCTTACGTCCCTTGTGCAATGGTTTCCTAACAGGGGTTCAGGTTTCTGTCACTCCGGCAACCCCTACGATTAGTAGCCAAATACACAATGCATTCCCCTAGGCCCATATAGGTGATGTGTCATATAGTTGACGTTCACATGAAACCACTAGAAGAAGTACACCACAACTTAAATATCAAACTATTGAATCTTTCTCAACACAACTCCACTACTAACAACATGACTTCTCCCATGTCCTCAAGAACAAAACGAACTACTCACAAGACATCATATGGATCATGATCAGAGATGGAATAGTGATGTATAACAATCTGAACATAAACAATAATTCAATGGTTCACTCAATAGCATCAACTACAAAGAGTAATCAACACCGTGAAAGTTTCCCCTATGAACTATGCAAGATTCAACCCAATTGTTACAGCAATATGGAGATGGTGATGAGGGTGTTGATGGTGATGATGGTGGTGATGATGATGATACCGATGAAGTCTAGCTTGATGGTGTGTTGATGGCGACGATCTCCCCTCTCCAGGAAGGAATTCCCCTGGCAGAAATCTGTCAGCCGGAGAGATCTTTCTCTCTCGGTGTTTTCCGCCCGGCAGAGGCAGCGAAATCTTTCTGTGGTCACTCCCCGAGTATAAGGGTTTCGGGAGGATAATATACGCCAGGGGGAGTTCCAGGGGTGGACTAGGGCGACCACACCACCTGGTGGCGCGCCCTAGGCTGGCCTGCGCCAGGGGGTGGTGTGGGCCCCCTATGGCCCATCTCCAGCCCCCCTTCTGGCTTCCTTTGTCTTCTGAAAAGATAGGATTTTCTGTATATTTTCCTGGATTTTCTGATCTTCGCGAATTTTGCCTCCAAACAACACCTTTTCCATCAGAATCCTGACTGCAGCGGTCCATGCTCCAAAAGTCATCAACCATGCAAAAACAGATGAAATAACATAAGTATCACCTCTCAATACGAAATATATCAATGAATAACAGTGAATTATGACATAGAATAGTGATGCAAAATGGACGTATCAACTCCCCCCAAGCTTAGACTTCGCTTGTCCCCAAGCGAAACTGAGCTCAAAAAACATGGCCTCAAGTTTATGAAGTGAAGAGTCGATAAAATAATACGGGCAAGAAGCATCACATTCATCAAATACACAGATCATAATAGAAGACAACTCACTATTATATAACTTAGCTTGCAATAAGTAAAGGAAACACAATAAAGATATATAAAGTGAATCATAATTGGTAATGGCAAACTTAGCTCTTGGTCGAAGAATAGTTGATAATTTGCTGGAGTTCACAAATAACTGGTTTTCAATGATAGCTTTCAAAGTAGTAAACATCAAGATAAGAGCAATGTGCAAAACAAGGAACATAAGAAACATGATTGAATAAATCATCATATGAATGAATGAAACACAACAACTCAAAATACTTGCTGAGATAGAAGGGAGTAAGTTTACTGACTCAGCTACAAAGTAAAAGAAAGGCCCTTCGCAGAGGGAAGCAGGGATTGCAAGTCTCATAAAGAGCTCCCAAAAATTATGATACTTACTATCTTTCGGCTCTCATTGCCCCTATCATAGGCATGTTTTGGTGATTAAGGTTAACGCGACACAACTAAGAGGATATGCTTGAGAAGTTATAAATTGAAGTCCCATGCCCCTTACTTACAAGTACCGATCCTCATGCTACTCAACTTCAGTCACAAGTAAGCTCTTGTCATTGTAAATACATGTGTATCATTGAGAACCGCCAACGGGGTACCCCTTGCACATGACACAGGAGCTATCCCATAATCAAAATGACAAGGCAAGCAGACAGTGAGCATCTTAGCGATCTTTTTATTTGCTATTTGCATAGGTTTTTATTGAGGATGCTTCATAGAATGCTCACTATAGTTACACTGCAAGTTTCCACCATGATTAGGCATGGCTTAGGCTAGCGGCCCAGGCGTTTCTCTAACACACATATAGACTCCATGATCTTACAAGTTCCACTTTTATTTCACACCGCCAGGATCCATAAGCAAAAGAACATGATATCAACTAGGTACAAAGTACCAATGAAGTGTTGAAAGCGGTCCCCATGATACATGTGTTGGAGATATGCCCAAGAGGCAATAATAAAGTGGTTATTATCATATCTTCATACTTATGATAAATGTTTACATACCATGCTATAATTGTATTAACAGGAAACATTAATACTTGTGTGATTTGTAAACATAAAAGAGTCCCTAGTAAAGCCTCTTGTTAAACTAGCTTGTTGGTTAATATATGATCATTGTTTCCTGATCATGAACATAGAGATGTTATTAACAACAGGGTCATATCATTAGGAGAATGATGTGATGGACATACTCCTATAGATAAGCGTAGCATAAAGATCAAGTCATTTCAAATAGTTCAATTGCTATATGCTTTCTGATACATAGTAACCTAATTCCTTCGACCATGAGATCATGCATATCACCTTTACCGGATGGATGCTTTGATGTCATCAAACACCACACCGTAACAGGGTGGCTATAAAGGTGGCATTGAGTGTTCGGAAAGTATTGGTTGAAACACATGGATCAAGAGTGGGATTTGTCCATCCACATGACGGATAGATATTCTCTGGGCCCTCTCGGTGAAATGTCATCCAATTAGCTTGCAAGCATGTGACTTGGTCACAAGGGATCACATATCACGGGAACGAGAAAAGAGTACTTATCAAGATGTGAGGTTGAACTAGGTATGCGTAGATACCGGCGATCATAACCTCGGATAAGTAACATATCGTGAGACAAAGGGAAATTGGTATCGTATGTAAGTGGTTCATTCGATCAAAGTAATCGTAGAAATATGTAAGCCATATGAATTTCCAGATTCCTCTATTGGTTATTGTTCAGAGAAGTGTCTCGATCATGTCCGCATAATTCACGAACCGTAGGGAGACACACTTAAGGATTCGACGTTGTTTTGAGTAGTTATGGTATTATGAGAAAGAGACCGAATGTTGTTCGGAGTCTCGGATGGGATCCGGGATATCACGAGGTGATCCGGAATGGTCCGGAGAATAAGATTCATATAAGGAAAGTCCCATTTCGGAGTTGGGGAATGGTTCCGGTGTTTTCATCGGGAACATTCTAGAAGGTCCCGGAATGTCCGGCACTCCGGGGGGGGGGGGGGAAGGGTACATGAATGTGTCATTGTAAGTTGGAATGATTGCATCATGTACTAAGTGTTCTCGCTGTCCAAAATAAAGGGTTTATTTAAATCCTAAATTGAAAAGTCAAACGGCTAGTTTGAAAGTCAAACGGCAAGTTTTGGAAAGTGGAAAGAGGAGGAGAAGAGGGAAACCGAGTTGGAGAGGGAGACCTCCTCCAACCGTGGCCAACTCAATGCCGAGTTGGGGAGGGACTCCACTCCCTCCCCTGGCGCCAGCCCCTCCCACCTATATAAGGAGGGGCAGGGCTCCCTCCTAGGACACACAAGTTCCTATCCTCTAAACTAAACCCTAGACCTAAACCCCGGTTTAGAGCTATTTCGGTTTAGAGCCTTCTAATTGGTTTAGAGCCTTCTAATTGGTGTGTCTAATTACTAGACCACTAATAGCCTCTCTCATAAGCTCCACCATACTCGCACCGGCTTAAGCGAAGCCTGGGATTTCCCTCTACTTCCGGTACCACGTTGTCTGCGAATCGCGAGGAGAGTGCTACAACCTCCGCTGCTGGAACAAGGAGAGGAAGGTCTTCGTCAGTATCGAACGTGTGACCGATTGCGGGGCGCTGGCGCTGGAAGGATCGTCTGCGATCTTGAGATCGGAAGAGTACGACTACATCACCCACGAGAATCTGCTCTCGTTAACCGCTTTGGAATCTTCGAGGGTGAGTTCCTCTATCGACTAGTTGCTGCAATCTAGTAGATAGATATTGGCTTGTTTGTTTGTATGCGATAGAAATTTTTGTTTTCCATGCTACGAACCCCTCAAAGGGTATCGAGCCGTGTCTATATGTAGATCTGTTGCAGAGTAGAACACAATGGTCATTGTGGGCATTGATGCTTTTATTGTAGATTGCTTTTGTGTACTTTGCATCTTGCGGTATGTTGGGATGAAGCGGACCGGGCTAACCTTACATGACATCGTTCATGAGACTTGCTCCACGCTTGACATGCAACTTGTATTGCATAAGTGGCTCTGCGGGTGCCTGTTTCTCCTAGCATAGTTAAGATCCAATTTACAACGGGTAATCAACAATGCTAGTATCAATGTTGTGGTTCTTGTTCGTAAGTTAGAACGACACTAATAGAAATCCCCAAACCAACTAAAATATGCAAATAAAGTAGAGGTCTAACTTTGTTTTGCGGGGTGTCTGATGTGATATGGCCATGATTGTGATTATATTTGATGTATGCAATGTTCCTTATTGTAAGTTGGCAACCGGCAGGAGCCATATGGTTGTCTTTAATTTCTGTTAAGACCTGCGTGTCTATTCAAAATAGTTGTAATAGTTGAAGCTGGTGGACGACAACCATGAAGAAGCGTCATTGACCTTGATGCTATGCGGTGATGATGTAGATCATGTTCGTGCTTGAAGATGGAGATCGGAAGCAAAAAGAAGAAAGGCCATATCATATCACATATTATGAATTGCATGTGATGTTAATCCTTTATGCATCTTGTATTGCTTAGTAGACGACGGTAGCATTATAAGATGATCCCTCATGCACATAAATTTCAAGTTCTAAAGTGTTCACCCTTAGTATGCACGTTGCCAAAGCTTGCTGCTCAAGCACCACGTGATGATCGGGTGTCTTTGATTCCGCTGGTGAATAGAACGTAAGCAAGCGAGATTTGCTTATGCGTTAGCTAAGGTTTTATCTTTACGAGCCTAGCATTTAAAGACATGGCCTCATTAACACTGATCGCCGAAAGGTAAATCATGAATAATATAGTAGATATGATGAACATGTTGATTGTTCGCCATTGAAGCTACATCAACTCTCGTGATGATCGGTTTTGATGTGGTGGATTTGGTTCATGTGATCACTAAAACAATGTGAGGGATGTTGTTTTAAGTGGGAGTTCACCTAGATTAATTTAATTATTAATTAGAACTCAATTTATCATAAACTAAAATCAAAGTGAATTTGCATGGTTGTTGTAGTCATTGGCATCCGGTTACCACCTTGCGCTTAGTTTTAATTGTGGTGAGAGTACTATAGAATTCTGTTTCGTTACTTTAAGAACTGGTCTCGTGTTGTTTTGAAGTGTTAATCTAAAGTTTAAAAGTCCTATTGCAAACTTTCAGTAATTTCCGTTACTCCATAAAGTTTAATAATTAGTATTAAAACAAGAGTGACAATTCCAAGTGTTAGTGTTTGAGTATCATGTTTGTCTCCATGATTCTTGATATTCAAAGGATTGTCTTAATATCAAGGTTATCTAGGATCTGAAAGAGTTGTTTCGAAACCATGATGTGGAAGATATTGCGAGATCTTAAATGAATTGTTGGTTACAACATGATAGAGTATAATATGGCAAAAGTCATGTTCTCATATTTGATGAGAATTTGCAAAAGGTTGGAGACACTAGTTGTCCTAATCTTCCAAAAGGTTTTGGAGAGCAACATTATACTCGCGATTCACCGTTACAAGCTAAAAGTAGCTAGATCATGGATAAGTCCATGATGAGGGTGAATATTTGATGTAGGTAAAATGTTTACTACACCAAGAGATTACTAAAGAAAGGAATTTGAAAGAACACCAAATATTTGATAATGGTGATCTACTTCAAAGTGCAAGTTCAAAGACATTGGTATTTAACTATACACGCTTTGGACTATGTGTCATATGTATGACTCCACTATTGATGTTGATAGATTCTTTCAAACAGAAATACTGAAAGAGAATCTCATAAGTATATGGCAGAAAAGAAAAGACTAGAATTGTTCAGTTTAAGTATATAGATGATATATGTGTTATGGCTATATTCTTTGCTTATTAAACAATGTGGTTCTTAAAGTATTTGATACTGAATTTGTTGGTGTGAATCGTCATACGAAACAACACAATTCATGAACTACAATGGCCTAAATAACTAGCAAAAGAATATGTGATGATGTTCATCGAAAACAAATAAAGGGTTATTGTGTTGCTCGTTAAACATCAAAGCTTGCCTTCAGGATTTGTTTTATCAGGTATTATGAGAACAAAAGGGTTGTTCAAATAATTGCCGTAATCCATAAAAGATGGATGATTCACAAATCTCGTTGGATAAATCACATACATAAAACTAATGCTAAAATTGTCGAAAGACAAATTGATTGAAAGATCACTTAGGAAGTGACATCGCCGTTTAAATTATATTGGAAAGAAAACATGAAGAAACTCCATGTGGATGGAATTTTGGAGTCTTTTGATTTTTGATCAAATGACGTTTGTGAAACTTTCCTAGAGATAATTAAAACTTCGTTCATAGGCCAAAAGGGAACGAAAGACTAGCTTATTGGAACTTGTGCATATTGTTGTACGAACTCCATTATGTGTAGTCAAGAAGCGATGGATTTCAACTTCATATGCTTTTTCCGAAAATTTGAGTGAATATATGAATATTTACTTAATAAGGATGAAGTATGAAATATTTGAAAAGTTCAAAAGACTTTCAAGATGAAGTGCAAAATCATTGTAACAAGAATATGAATAATTTATGATAAGATCATAAAGGAAGATATTTGAATTACAAGTTTAGCATAATACCTAAGATTTATGGAATAGTTCCGTGGATTTGCATTTCCCGAAACACCATAAGAGTATGGAGCATTCGAGATATGTAATTAAACCTTGTTTGACATGGTAAGATCAAAGGTATAATTCATAAAACTGCCATTATATTTTAAAGATTAAAAGCTTTAGAGATTACCGTTTTTCCACTGAAAAGAGCTCCATCATAATCCGCTGAAATGACACCATATAAGGTTATGGTTTGGGATAAAACCCAAGTAGTCCTTTCTTAAACATTGGTATGCTATGCATAAGAAAGATGTTTGCAACCAAAGTCGGATAAACCTGTCTTTGTATTACTGTTAAGTATTCCTCCATAAAACACCGGAGACAAAAGTGTTTGTCGCTTAGAACGTCAAGTTTCTTTGAGAAGGAATTTTTCGTGAAAAGTTAAGTGGGAGGACAATAGAACTTTGATAAGGTTAAAGGAACCTTAGCTATATGTGCAGAGTTGCGCAGCACCGAAAAAGTGTTCCGGAGGCAGCAACAATGCTCATGGCTCACGTGCCTCAAAGGTTGTGGTCACGGAGCTCTAAATTTCTATTGAAACAAGTAGGTCGGATGAACAATCAAATACCAAGATTTGAGGGTTGAATCATTATTTGAGAATAATGAACCTACTACATGCAAAGAAGCAATGATGGGCCCTGACTCCGTCAAATGGCTTGAAGCCATAAAATCCGTGAAAGTTCCATACACAAGAAATCAAGTTTTGAACTTGAAGGACCCTCGAGAAAGGTGTAAGACCTTACAGTTGTGTTTGGATCTATAAAGAAGTAGACATGGATGTTTGACATCTATGAAATAGTCGACATGTTGGGAAAGAATTCACAACAGTGTTCAAAGTTGACTATGACAAGATCTGATCTTTCATAGCGATATTTAGTCTAGACGGATTAATGTAGCAACCACTACATATAATTTGTTATATGGTAGTAGAATAAAACAAAACAAGTTCTTCTAATAGAATGGTTACCTAGGACGTGTGCATGACACGGTCCAAAGGGTTTTGTTAATTCAAAAGATGCTAAAAGCATATGCAAACTTCAATGGTTGAAGTAAGCATAGCGGAGTTGGAATCTTCACTATGATGAAACTGTTAAAAGAGTTTAATTTCATCGGAGACAATGAAGATGCTTGCATTTGCAAGAAATTAAGTGGGAGCGCTAAGACATGTTTCTAATACATTATGTGGAAGACATATTGTTGATTGGAAATAATGTATCTTTTATTAACACATATTAAGAATTTCATCCCGATGAAAGACTTAGGCAAAACCCAAATATTTGGCATCAATAGATGCTAATATGGTTGTGCCAGAAGTACATAGACGAGATATTGAATGAATTCAATATAGAAACTACAAGAAAGGTTCTTGTTGCACAGAAAGGATTGAAAGAGTTCAATGTTGATGATATATTCAAGTGTATTGACATTTGGTAAGTGAAACAAAGATTCAAGTATAGATTGATACTTGATGTATGAAATCACAAAGAGTATTTATATCAATCATACTGTGATATGTACAAATCCAGATATGTCCTATGCTATAAATATTATGAGCAGATACCAGAATGATTCATAAGATGATCATTGGACGATAGTAAGGATATTCTTATGATCTTTTGAAAGAACTAAGAGTATATTATTTGTAGAAGTGACAAATAGATGGTTAGTTCATTGTAAAAGTACTACATTGATACTAGTTTTGTCACAAAGTACAAATTAAGTTTATCTCAATCTAAATTAAGGGTGGCACAATATAATGGAAAGTGAGTTCCATAATGGATTTGGATGAGTTCCAAAGTTAAGACATTGTGACAGATACTTCAACAAAAGGCTAAGTATATGACTGCTATTATAGCAGCAAAAGAGGGCATTTGTGTCAAGTAGTTTGTTATCAAACTAGGTGTATTTCACAGCGGGATATTACTGTGAAGATATATTGTGCGACAATATTATCAACATGTTTTAACCCCAAAGAACTAAAGGTCACACCGAAAGACCAAATCATACAAAGCCATCTCATTAGAGAATGAGTGATGCGTAGAGACGCAAAGACATGCAATTACACACGGACCTGGAAGTGTCAGATCCGGAGATCAGTTAACCACTAGCAATCGTGTACATACAACACCAGAAGGCCATAGGTGTTGAAAACACAAAGGTTTGAAACTAGATTATTGACTCTAGTGCAAGTGGGAGACTGTTGGAGATATGCCCAAGAGGCAATAATAAAGTGGTTATTATCATATCTTCATACTTATGATAAATGTTTACATACCATGCTATAATTGTATTAACAGGAAACATTAATACTTGTGTGATTTGTAAACATAAAAGAGTCCCTAGTAAAGCCTCTTGTTAAACTAGCTTGTTGGTTAATATATGATCATTGTTTCCTGATCATGAACATAGAGATGTTATTAACAACAGGGTCATATCATTAGGAGAATGATGTGATGGACATACTCCTATAGATAAGCGTAGCATAAAGATCAAGTCATTTCAAATAGTTCAATTGCTATATGCTTTCTGATACATAGTAACCTAATTCCTTCACCATGAGATCATGCATATCACCTTTACCGGATGGATGCTTTGATGTCATCAAACACCACACCGTAACAGGTGGCTATAAAGGTGGCATTGAGTGTTCGGAAAGTATTGGTTGAAACACATGGATCAAGAGTGGATTTGTCCATCCACATGACGGATAGATATTCTCTGGCCCTCTCGGTGAAATGTCATCCAATTAGCTTGCAAGCATGTGACTTGGTCACAAGGGATCACATATCACGGAACGAGAAAAGAGTACTTATCAGTAACGAGGTTGAACTAGGTATGCAGAGATACCGACGATCATAACCTCGGATAAGTAACATATCGTGAGACAAAGGGAAATTGGTATCGTATGTAAGTGGTTCATTCGACGCAAAGTAATCAGAGAAATATGTGGAGCCATATGAATTTCCAGATTCCTCTATTGGTTATTGTTCGAGAAGTGTCTCGATCATGTCCGCATAATTCACGAACCGTAGGGAGACACACTTAAGGATTGACGTTGTTTTGAGTAGTTATGGTATTATGAGAAAGAGACCGAATGTTGTTCGAGTCTCGGATGGGATCCGGATATCACGAGGTGATCCGGAATGGTCCGGAGAATAAGATTCATATAAGGAAAGTCCCATTTCGGAGTTGGGGAATGGTTCCGTGTTTCATCGAACATTCTAGAAGGTCTCGAATGTCCGCACCGGGGAAGGGTACATGAATGTGTCATTGTAAGTTGGAATGATTGCATCATGTACTAAGTGTTCTCGCTGTCCAAAATAAAGGGTTTATTTAAATCCTAAATTGAAAAGTCAAACGGCTAGTTTGAAAGTCAAACGGCAAGTTTTGGAAAGTGGAAAGAGGAGGAGAGGGAAACCGAGTTGGAGAGGGAGACCTCCTCCAACCGTGCCAACTCCAATGCCGAGTTGGGAGGGACTCCACCTCCTCCTGGCCAGCCCCTCCCACCTATATAAGGAGGGGCAGGGCTCCCCTCCTAGGACACACAAGTTCCTATCCTCTAAACTAAACCCTAGACCTAAACCCCGGTTTAGAGCTATTTCGGTTTAGAGCCTTCTAATTGGTTTAGAGCCTTCTAATTGGTGTGTCTAATTACTAGACCACTAATAGCCTCTCTCATAAGCTCCACCATACTGCACCGGCTTAAGGCAGCCTCAAGGATTTCCTCTACTTCCGTACCACGCCACAGTTGCCGGAATCGCGAGGAGAGTGCTACAACCTCCGCACCTGGAACAAGGGAGAGGAAGGTCTTCGTCGAAAATCGAACGGTGACCGATCAGGAGCGCTGCCGGAACGTGGCGCTGGAAGGATCGTCTACGCGATCTTGAGATCGGAAAGAGTACGACTACATCACCCACGAGAATCTGCTCTCGTTAACCGCTTTGGAATCTTCGAGGGTGAGTTCCTCTATCGACTCGTTGCTACAATCTAGTAGATAGATCTTGGCTTGTTTGTTTGTATGCGATAGAAATTTTTTGTTTTCCATGCTACGAACCCCTACAACATGGTTCTGCTAACTTCAACTCATAAAGCGCAAGCATATACGCAACAAAGAAGGACCCAATGGTTCAGGTTATTAAATGCAAGAAAAGTAAGGTGTGCCATCAAGTTCGTGAGAGCTTTAATCACTAATTTTCACATAACAAGTTTAATTTGGAAGGTAGACAAAACAAGAATTTACTTGGAATAGCAATAATGCTACTAGGTAGGTATGGTGGACACAAATGGCATGGGTTTGGTTTAAAGGAGGTGGATGCAGGAGAAGAATTCCCTCTCAGTACAGGTTTTTGGCTAGCAAGGCTGGGTAGCAAGGATAAGAGTTGAAGGAAATAACCAAACATACAAGTGATAAAGACAAACATGCAATCTTTCTTGGAAGCACAAAAGATCTTAACTAGAGAATACTAAACTTATGAGCAAATCAAGAGAGAAAGATGATGAAATTATATTTCTTTTGAGTACTTTTATCTTTTTCATTCAACTCTCAAAAATAGTGTGCTACTGACCAAGCCAGGTTTGCCAAAACCAACTAAATTAACTCAATGATCCCAAAGTGATACCAATACTAACAACAAGATCAATCATACAACCACGAATTGAAAACTAATATAAGTTATGCAAAAGAGGGAACGATATAACTTCTCATTAATATTCCATAATGGCAACTCACACAAAGGGATACATATCTAACGAGAGAGGGGACACTTCCATAATGTAAACCATACTACATAATAACTTCTCTATTCATGATATGGCTCTACTGATAAGGTAAAAAGATAGAAGATAGTGATGTGATACTGCGGAACTCCCCCAAGCTTGGAACAAACCAAGGGGATGCCAAACCTGATGACGAATTACTCCTTCGGTGGTGGTATTCTCTCATCATCGTCCGACTTCCAGGGTAAGGGTTTCCCATCAACAAAGGACATCGTGGTTTCTAGCATTATGAAACTTGCAGCAGCACTTATGCGTTTAAACCTAACCTCATACTCATAGTTTTGATTTTGAACGTCGTAGAGCTGTGCTTGCAGTTCGTTGGTTGTTTGGCGGAGTGAGAGGACTTCATCCTTGAGTTCTGCAGTCTCCTTTTGGTGCTCGACGATGAGTTCAGAACAAATCTTATGGATGGTATCCACTTCGCGTTCCACCATCTTCTTATACCAAAAGACTTCTTGCTCCAGTGCTTCCATCCTGTCCAACAGAATTCCTTCACCTTTAGGGCCTCGAACCTCTTTTATCCGGAGCTCCCCATCTTCAAGCAACAACTCCTTGGGATGAATCTTCAGCTCTCTCATGTATGGGTTGATGATATCCTCTAAAGAATCTTCCTTGGTTGATCTAGAGGAAGACATTGTGGCTCCAAATCTGGGACTCTACCTGTCAGAAACGAAAACACGGTGAAAAAACGATATACGAACCTCGGGAGATCCGGGGGATTATATATTACAAAGTTTCATGACGAAAGGAAAGTACTGGGAGAAAACGGGTCGGAGACGAAGTCTGGAGTAGCCACACCACCTGGTGGCGCGGCCAGGGGAGGACCCGCGCCACAGGGTGGTGTGAGACACCCTAGCTCCGTTTCTGTCCCTCTTTCGCTTCGTAGCTTTCCTTATTGACTGAAAACTGCAAAAATATAGTTGGATAGTATTTTCGCGGAACTTTTCTTACCAGAATTGTCACCTATTTGGAAGCGGACTCTGCAGGTCTCTGAATTTGGTCTCTAGTAGATTCTTTCGGAGTCACCACTTGAATAATCATCAGTATCTTCATCTTCATACACTTATTACTTGAGTCATAAAACCTTTCTCTTCCTTATTACACCATTATCTCCACTTCCTGGAAATTTCTTTCACACAAAACTTCACACAGTTCTCATTAGCAACATTAGTATAAGTGAAGTGATAAAACCTTTTGAGTCCACTTTCAACTGAAAACCATCAAAACATAAGCTACTGTAGCAATTCCTTCCGAAAACCAAAAAATAATTCAAAAAGGAAATCGATTAAAGAAGCAAATGAAAGAGTCGCAAAATCTGTCAAAACAGACCAGCAGGTAAAGATCAATTTTTTCGAAAGTCTTCTGTTGCTCAAATCAAAAAGTGCAAAACTAACGAAAGTTAAATAACAACCTAGGGCAGAAGCACAAAAATTACAGCTCAATCTGATATACAGAGATCTCTCACGAATTTTTACGTTGAAGCACAAAAATCTGTTTCGGGACAACAACTTCCCCAAATCTTACTTCTCTCTCATTAGAGGTTGATCTTGACACAAAAACCAAACAAAACGGATAAGGAGCGGTTATTACCGAAGTAATAACTTCCAAGACCCAAAGAAACAATAACAAACTGAAAGCAAAAATAAACTGGGTTGTCTCCCAAAAATCCCTTTCTTTATAGCCATTAAGATGGGCATGATAATTTTGAAGATGCTCACATAGGAATAAGAATTGAAGTGAAAGAGAGCATTAAGAAGAAAAAATACACATGTTTAAGTCTAACCCACTTCATATGCAAGGGAATTTTGTAAACAAACAAGTTGTTGAAACCAGAAGCTACTTGCATAAGAAGGCAAATGAAGTGCAACGTATAAACTTTCAGCATAAAACGAGGAAACTTGATATTCTTGAGATGCATAAGAACAATTTTCCCTCTCTCATAGTAACTTTCAGTATCATGCATAAACTTAACAATATAGCTATCACCAGGATCATTGTAACAATGATCACTTAATCTAACAGAAAACACAGGAATACTAGCTCTCATAATACTACTTTGTGAAACAATATTAGAGGTATCCTTACAAAGGATAGTGTGTCCCTCTTCTACATATTTAGTAACAAAGTCTTTCACATTTGCTATAATAGGTTCATCAACCATTTGTTTACCAGGTTCAACAGCTTTACTTGTACTTTCATCAACCATACTAGTTATCATAGAATGTTCCTTTATCTTAACTGGGAAAGGCATTTTCTCAATATAAGGTTCAGGTAAAACATGATTAGAAGTATGAACTTCAGTATTTCTTGTAGGAACACTCTTAGCAACATCTTTATAAGGTTCATGATACTTATTCCACTTCTTTTCAGGCACTTCAATGTAGGAAGCAAAAGCCTTAAAATAAGAAGCAATAGCTTGAGAGTCTAGACCATAAGCATTTTTAATATTTTGAAAGTCATCAGTTCCCATAAAAGATTCAATGCATTCATAATCATAATTTATATCTGACTTTCTACCTTTGTCATTCTCCCAAGCTTCAGCATTGTCTTGAATACGGTCCAGAAGATCCCACTTAGCTTCTTCTTCCATGCGAGTGAATGGTCCAGCACAGGAAGCATCCAATAAATCCTTATCATGTAGAGGGAGCCTTGCATAAAAGTTATTGATAATAATATTGTTGGGGAGCTCATGAATGGGACATTTGAGCATTAGTAACTTCAATCTCCCCCAAGCTTGAGCTGTACTCTCTCCATCAAGAGGCCAAAAGTTGTATATTTGATTCCGATCTTTATGAATCTCACTAGGAGGATAAAACTTTGAATAAAAGAGAGACACTATTTCCTCCCATTCCAGAGCTTGACCATTCTTTAGCAGCTTATACCATTCCTCAGCTCTTCCTTTCAGCGATAATGAGAATAACTTCTTCTTGACTTGATCTGTAGTAATACCTGCACACTTGAACAACCCGCATAATTCGTGTATAAAGAGTAAATGATCACCGGGATGGACAATTCCATCCCCAACATAATAGTTATCCATAACACCATCAATAATTCTTGTAGGTATTTTAAAAACATCATGCTCAGCAGGTGGTGGCTTATCTACTACCTTAGCAGTGGTAGTAGCATTACCAAATAAGAAACTCAACGAATTATCCATAATGAAAATAAAGCAACTAACAGAAGTAAACAATACTCACAGTAGAAGTTTCCTTTACCATTTCCACTCTCCAATAGCGCTTCACTCCTTGGCAACGGCGCCAGAAAATAGTCTTGATGACCCACAAGTATAGGGGGTGTATCGCAGTATTTCCGATAAGTAAGAGTGTCGAACCCAACGAGGAGAAGAAGGTGCTGGCTAGTGGTATGGATCAGGAATTCTCTGCAAATACTTAGCAAATGGATTTTTAGGGGGTTTTGATAAAGCAAGTAAACAAAGTACGAGTAAATAAAAGACAGTAGGAATAAATGGAGCAAGTGGCCCAATCCTTTATGCAGCAAAGGACAAGCCGGTTGTATTACTTAAGATGACCAAACATTCTCGAGGACACATGGGAAGACTATCAAGTGCTTTCGCTTCATATAGTTAATTAATCTTCTTTAGCTTGCTAAGTGTTGTGTGGGTGAACCTGTGCTAATGTACCGACCTTCCTAGGACTAATACATACTTGTGATTATACCCCATGCAAACATCCGTAAGTACAAGAAAGTAATTAAGGTAGAAACCTAACCACAACTTTAAACTCTAAGACCCTTACATCCCTTGTGCAATGGTTTCCTAACGGGGGTTCAGGTTTCTGTCACTCCGGCAACCCCTACGATTAGTAGCCAAATACACAATACATTCCCCTAGGACCATATAGGTGAAGTGTCATGTAGTCGACGTTCACATGACACCACTAGAAGAAGTACACCACAACTTAAATATCAAACTATTGAATCTTTCTCAACACAACTCCACTACTAACAACATGACTTCTCCCATGTCCTCAAGAACAAAACGAACTACTCACAAGACATCATATGGATCATGATCAGAGATGGAATAGTGATGTATAACAATCTGAACATAAACAATAATTCAATGGTTCACTCAATAGCATCAACTACAAAGAGTAATCAACACCGTGAAAGTTTCCCCTATGAACTATGCAAGATTCAACCCAATTGTTACAGCAATATGGAGATGGTGATGAGGGTGCTGATGGTGATGATGGTGGTGATGATGATGATACCGATGAAGTCTAGCTTGATGGTGTGTTGATGGCGATGATCTCCCCTCTCCAGGAAGGTATTCCCCTGGCAGAAATCTGTCAGCCGGAGAGATCTTTCTCTCTCGGTGTTTTTCGCCCGGCAGAGGCGGCGAAATCTTTCTGTGGTCACTCCCCGAGTATAAGGGTTTCGGGAGGATAATATACGCCAGGGGGGAGTGCCAGGGGTGGACTAGGGCGACCACACCCACCTCGGCGCGCCTAGGTAGGGCAGAGGTGGTGTGGGCCCCCTATGGCCCATCTCCAGCCCTCCTTCTGGCTTCCTTTGTCTTCTGAAAAGATAGGATTTTCTATATATTTTCCTGGATTTTCTGATCTTCGCGAGTTTTGCCTCCAAACAACACCTTTTCCATCAGAATCCTGACTGCAGCGGTCCATGCTACAAAAGTCATCAACCATGCAAAAACAGATGAAATAACATAAGTATCACCTCTCAATACGAAATATATCAATGAATAACATTGAATTATGACATAGAATAGTGATGCAAAATGGACGTATCAAGCATCTCCACTCGTTGTGGCATTTCCAGGACCATATTGTGCTCCGGATGGAGCTAAATTGATCCGTATGGATGGATATTTTCTTTTGGGTCTAGGAATGGACCTTTTCCCGCGATGTTCCCAGCTCGGGCCAGCCACGCCTTGAGCCCAGCTCACCGTCCGCCCAATCTCGGCCACTCGTTGTCACCGTTGCTCAAGGCGGTGCCACCCGTGCTGGTGCTCCCCGACGCCGACCACTCCCCGATGATGTGCGCGAATATGCATTGGTCTCCTTAGGGGCACGCCCCGTATCATCCCACCGACCAAACTCCAGAGGGAGTGCGTGCCCGTGCACACGCCCGACTAAGGCCCACGTACTCTCTCGACTAAGGACATAGGCCACTATTGGGACACCGCCGCCCTCTGCCTCGCTATTGCCGTCGCGTTGCAGCTCGCCATCCATGGCATTGGCGTCGCCACTGAGGAGGGAGGTAGGATCCTTGCAGCGGAGGAGAGGAACGACATCGGAGGATCGGTGACAGCCAGGTGGGGAGAGAGGAATGCTGGCGTGGCCTGCGGGCAGGAGGCAAGGCTCTCAGGAAGAGGTGGCGGTGCCGCTGGGAACTGAGGGAGGCGAGTGCGGGGATGACTTGCAAGGGCACAAGTGAACTAGGCGGAGGACAACGAGGCGCCGTCGTGGCTTCGTGAAGCTAGAGATTCCTTGGAGCGGGTCGGAGGAGAGCTCGGGGCAAGGGTGTTGGGTCCGTAGCATAGAAAACAAAAAATTTCCTACGATGAGAACTACACGCCAAGATCTATCTACTAGATACAGAGCAACGGGTGGACATACATCCATGGAGAACTTACCCTCGAAGACAACGAGCTTTGTTAACAAGTAGGAACTCGTGGTTGATGTAGTCGTACACTTGCCGATCTCAAGATCGTGAGGAAGTCCGAGCGCCACAACTCAGCAGCGCATCCGCACTCGCACACACGTTCAAGCCACCGGACAACCTCCACCTCCTTGCTCCAGCGATCCAGTGAGCGGCAACTCCTTCCAGCATTTAAATGCCACCAGAACATGTATCTCGCTAATCCGAGACCATGGGAAATAATTCTAGAGGGAGAGAGATCCTTCACAAGGAGGTGTGAGGATGAAGGAGGGAATGGGTGGCCTTTTATAGGAGGAGGGGTGCCTCTCTCCATGGCATGCATGGGGGTGACCCCTCACCTCCCTCATTCATGTGGTGGTAACCCCTCCACATTAAAATGCCTCTTCACATTCCCTTTTAAAGTCTCCACTTTAAATGCATTAAATTTCTCCAAATTTAATGCTCTCTCATTTAATTAAACTCTTTTTATTAAATTTATTCAGAATTTTGTTAATTACTTTAATTAACAAGCATTCACATATAGCCCCTTGCAATATTTCAATATCACATGCAGAACCACCTTCTGCAATTTCACTCGAAACAATTTCTGGTTTCTATTGAAACAATTCCTACGCTTTGCAATTCTTTCGTCTGAAACATATGTGCTCCAAAATGGTGTCCGGTAACTCTTAAGTGTGCCACCCTACGGTTCGCGAATAATGCAGACATGATCGAGACCCTTCTCCGATCAATAATCAGCAGCGGGACCTGGAGATCCGTACTGACTCCTACACATTCAATGATGACTCCTGTGATCGTGAGAACCTTTAACACTTGTAACTAAATCCCTTTGTCTCTCGATATATTACATGTCCGAGATTTGATCATCGATATCTCCATACCTAGTTTGATCTCGTTACCGACACGCACTCTTTTCTCGTTCCCGTGATATAACATTCTAGTGATCACATCACTTGCTTGCAAGCTATCCTAATGTGATATCACCGAGAGGGCCCAGAGTATATCTATCCGTCATCTGGATTGACAAATTCCACTCTTGATCCATGAGCCTCAACATAACACCTTCGTAGCACTGAACCCATCTTTATAGGCACCCTGTTATGGTGTGACGTTTGATGTTATCAACATACTCTTCCGGTGTTAGCAATTAACATGATCTCATGGTCTGAGGATAAAGATTACTTCGTATGATGTTATAGAAATATAAACATAATGACTTGATCATAATGCTATACTTCGGATGAATGTTCATCACATCATTTCACAAATGTTGTGACCTTGTTATTAACAACATCCAATGTCCATGATCAGGAAACCTTGATCATCTTGTTAATCAACAAGCTAGTCTATAAGAGAGGCATGAATAGGAACCCTTTTTGTTTATTAAACACACATGTATTGATGTTTCCTATCAATACAATTATAGCATGCAAAATAAACATCTATCATATAGAAGGAATACATAATAACAACTTTATTATTGCCTCTCAGGGCATATTTCCTTCAGTCTCCCACTTGCACTAGAGACAATAATCTAGTTTATATAGTGATAAATCTAACACCCATGGAGTTCTGGTGTTGATCATGTTTTTCCCTAGGGAGTACTTTAGTCAACGGATCTGCTACATTCAGGTTCGTGTGTACTTTACAAATCTTTATATCTCCATCCTTGACATGCTCACGGATGGAGTGAAACCGGTGCTTAATATGCTTGGAATTCTTGTGAGACCTTGGTTCCTTGGCGTTGGCTATGGATCCATTATTGTCACAATAGATCACCATTGGGTCCAACGCACTAGGAACCACACCTAGTTCCGTTATGAACTCCTTCATCCAAACCGCTTCCTGCGCTGCTTCTGAAGCAGCAACATATTCCGCCTCTGTCGTTGATCCAGCCACCATAGGTTGTTTGGAGCTCCTCCAACTAACTGCTGCTCCGTTCAAGAGAAATACGTATCCGGATTGAGACTTAGAGTCATCCGGATCAGTGTCAAAGCTAGCATCAACATAACACTTAGCGACTAGCTCTTCTTCACCTCCATATATGAGAAACATATCCTTAGTTCTTCTCAAGTACTTGAGGATGTTCTTTACCGCTATCCAGTGTTCCGAACCTGGATCAGATTGGTACTTACTAGTCAAACTAATAGCATGTGCAACATCTGGTCTTGTACATAGCATGGCATACATAATAGAGCCTATGGCCGAGGCATAGGGGATCTTATCCATCATCTCTCTTTATTCAGTGGCGGACTTTGAGTCTTACTCAATGTCTTGCCTTGCAACATAGGTAAGAGCCCCTTCTTACTTTCGTCCATATTAAACTTCTTTAATATCTTATCAAGGTATGTACTGTGCGATAGCCCAATTAGGCGCCTTGATCTATCTCTATAGATTTTAATGCCTAATATATATGACGCTTCACCAAGGTCTTTCATCGAAAATTTGCTGTTTAGATAACTTTTAACACTGTTTAAAAGATCTATATCATTTCCAATCAATAATATGTCATCCACATATAATATCAGAAATGCCACATTGCTCCCACTCACTTTCTTGTAAATACAAGCCTCTCCATAAGTTTGGACAAATCCAAACTCTTTGATCGCCTCATCAAAGCGGAGATTCCAACTTCGTGATGCTTGCTTCAGTCCATACATGGATCGCTGAAGTTTGCACACCTTATTAGCATCCTTAGGATCGATAAAACCCTTAGGTTGTATCATATACAACTCTTCTTCAATCTTACCATTGAGGAACGCAGTTTTGACATCCATCTGCCATATTTCATAATCGAAATATGCAGCAATTGCTAACATAATCCTAACCGATTTAAGCATCACTACGGGAGAGAATGTCTCATCGTAGTCAACTCCTTGAATTTGTCGAAACCCCTTTGCGACAAGTCGAGCCTTATAGATGGTTACATTACCATCAATATCATTTTTTCTTTTGAAAATCCATTTATTCTCAACGACCTTTCGATCGTGAGGTAAGTCCACCAAGGTCCAAACCTGGTTTTCGTACATAGATTCCATCTCGGATTACATGGCTTCTAGCCATTTGTTGGAATCAGGGCTCATCATCGCTTCTTCATACGTCGCAGGGTCATCTATTTCATCAATCATGAAATTCATAAAAGGATTGCCGTACAGTTCAGGAGCTGCACGTGTCCTGCTTGACCTGCGTGGTTCGGTAGTGTCCTCTTTCGGATCTTCATGATCAATATCATTAGCTCTCTCTTCATTAGGTGAAGTCCACTCCGAAACAACTTCTGGAGCTGCGCTACTCGCCATTTCATGAAGAGAAGGTTCAATAACCTCTTCGAGTTCTACCTTCCGACTACTCACACCTTTCGCGAGAAACTCCTTCTCAAGAAAGGATCCATTGTTGGCAACAAAGACCTTGCCGTCGGATCTGTGATAGAAGGTATACCCAATTGTTTCCTTAGGGTATCCTATGAAGACGCATTTTTCTGCTTTGGGTTCGAGTTTATCCGGTTGAAGTTTCTTCACATAAACATCGCATCCCCAAACTTTAAGAAATGACAGCTTAGGTTTGTTTCCAAACCATAATTCATACGGTGTCTTTTCAACGGATTTAGATGGTGCCCTATTTAAAGTGAATGCAGCGGTTTCCAGTGCATAACCCCAAAATGACAGAGGTAAGTCAGTCAGAGACATCATAGATCGAACCATATCCAATAAAGTACGATTACGACGTTCTGACACACCATTACGTTGTGGTGTTCCGGCAGGAGTGAGTTGTGAAACTATTCCACAGTCTTTCATATGTGTGCTAAACTCGTAACTAAGATACTCTCCTCCACGGTCGGACCGTAGAAATTTGATCTTTCTATTACGATGATTTTCCACTTCATTCTGAAATTCTTTGAACTTTTCAAAAGTTTCAGACTTGTGTTTCATCAAATAGATATACCCATATCTACTCAAAACATCCGTGAAAGTAACAAAATAACGATATCCACCTCGCGCCGACACACTCATTGGTCCACACACATCAGTATGTATGATTTCCAATAAATCTGTCGCCCGTTCCATTGAACCGGAAAACGGCGTTCTAGTCATCTTGCCCATAAGGCATGGCTCACATGTATCAAATGATTCAAAATCAAGTGATTCCAAAAGTCCATCAGAATGGAGTTTCTTCATGCGTTTAACGCCAATATGACCTAGACGGCAGTGCCACATATATGTAAATATATCATTATCAAGTTTAATCCTTTTAGCATCAACATTATGAATATGCATAATACTACTATCGAGATCCAACAGAAATAAACCATTCAACACAGGTGCATGACCATAAAAGATATTATTCATATAAATCGAACAACCATTGTTTTCAGACTTAAATGAATAACCACTTTGCATCAAACACGATCCGGATACAATGTTCATGCTCAGTGCAGGCACCAAATTAGAATTATTCAGGTTTATAAATAATCCCGACGGCATATGGAGAGGCAGCGTCCCGACGGCGATCACATCAACTCTTGATCCATTGCTGACCTGCATCGTGACCTCATCCCTTGCTAGTTGTCGCTTGTTCCGCAGCCCCTGAACCGAGTTACATATATTAGCAACCGATCCCGTATCAAATACCCAGGTGCTACTGTGAGTACTAGTCAAGTACACATCAATAACATGTATATCACATATACCTTTGTTTGCCTTGCCGGACTTCTTGTCCGCCAAATACTTGGGGCGATTATGCCCAATGGCGATCCTTGCAATAGTAGCACTCGGTGTCAGACTTAGGGCCAGCTCAGGGTTTCTTTTCAGGCGTGGCAACAGACTTGCCACCCTTCTTTCCCTTGTGCTTGCCTTTATTGTCCTTCTTGAAACCGGTGGTCCTATTGATCATCAACACTTGATGTTCTTTCTTAATCTCCACTTATGCAGTCTTAAGCATTGACAGAAGCTCGGGAAGAGACTTCTTCATGCCCTGCATATTATAGTTCATCACGAAGCTCTTGTAGCTAGGTGGCAGAGATCGGAGAACATGATGTATGCCTAAGTCAATGGGAATGTTATTCCCAAGGACACAAGCTTATCGGCGTACCCAGACATTTTGAGTACGTGCTCACTAACGGAGCTGTTTTCCTCCATCATGCAGCTAAAGAACTTTTCTGTAGCATTATAACTCTCTACGGCAGCATGGGTATCGAAAATCATTTTCAATTCTCCCATGGTATCAAAGGCATTGCCATTTTCGAAACGCTTTCGAAGTTCTGGCTCTAGCCCATACAGTATGCCGCAATGAACTAAGTTATGGTCCTCCTGACGAGTTATATAGACGTTCTTTTCCTCGTCAGGGGCATCAGGAGCTGGTGGGGGTCCTAGCGGCGCATCTAGCACATATTGCTTTTGTGCAGCAGTGAGGAGAATCCTCAAATTCATAGCCCAGTTGGTGAAGTTGCTACCATTCGCAGCAAGTTTCTCTTTCTCCATGAACACATTGAAATTAAAAGCAGGTGGTGCCATCTACAGAATTTGTAAAGTATATTTAGACTAAGTTTATGATAGATTGAGTTCAACTAATCCAAATTACTAATGAACTCCCACTCAAAAACGACATCCCTCGTGTCCTTTTGGTGATTACATGAACCAAATCCACTACACCAAGTCCGATCATCACGTGAGTCGGTGTAGCTTCAAAGGCGAGCATCTATATGGGCATCATATCAACTATATGACTCATGCTTAACCTTTCGGTCTGTGTTCTAAGGCCATGTCTGTACATGCTAGGCTCGTCAAGTAAGAACCTTAGTATTTGCGTGTGTAAAACTGTCTTACACCTGTTGTATGAAAGCGTAGAGTCGAGAACACCCGATCATCACGTGATGCCTCAAAACATGATCCACAAAACGATGCATACTTAAGGAAGAACACATTTTATCTTGATATCTAAATGAGGGATCATCTTATAATGCTACCAAAAGCGCCAAACTAACAATATAAGATGCTAACATCTACTGTGTGAAGTGAGGTGATATGGTCCATGCATTTGATCTCTATCATTTGCATCGTGGTATGATCTCTATCATTCCTTTGTGTGTAAGGCCAAGGTCTATGGAACTTACACGTTAAGGGAGTTGTAAGAGTATCTATTATACATCTACTTACAATAATACCATATCAAAACACTAGCCTAGCAATGATCGAAACTAGACGCCTCTAATTTATCAATTGCAAGTTTTACGTGGCTTAGGGCTTTCGGAGATAGAACCTGTCTAACCTACGAACATGAACCACAATGAGGATAACTAAGTTATTAGCAACTCGTTGTAAATCAGATATTGACTATAGTAGGAGAGACAGACACCTGCCAGCCACTTATGCAAAACAAGTTGCATGTCAGTCGTGGAACCGGTCTCATGTACGATGACATATAAGGTTGGTCCGGGCCACTTCATCCCACTATGCCACCAATATCCAAAGTACATAGAAGATGCAATAACATGATCATAATCGCCCACATATAAACATATGTGTACTACCCGTGCAAAGCACCTACGCATAAATCGCTCGATACCCTTTGTTGGGTCATGATAGAAAACAAAAATTTTCCTACGATGAGAACTACACACCAAGATCTATCTACTAGATACAGAGCAACGGGTGGACATACATCCATGGAGAACTTACCCTCGAAGACAACGAGCTTTGTTAACGAGTAGGAACTCGTGGTTGATGTAGTCGTACACTTGCCGATCTCAAGATCGTGAGGAAGTCCGCGCCAAGCAACTCAACAAGATCCGCACACTCCACCGGACAACCTCCACCTCCTCGCTCCAGCGATCTAGCGGAAGCAGCAACTCCTTCTAGACGAAATGCCACCAGGAACATGTATCTCGCTAATCCGAGACCATGGGGGAATAATTCTAGAGGGGGAGAGAGATCCTTCACAAGGAGGTGTGAGGATGAAGGAGGGAATGGGTGGCCTTTTATAGGAGGAGGGGGGTGCCCCCTCTCTCCATGGCCGGCGCATGGGGGGGTGACCCCTCACCTCCCCCATTCATGTGGTGGTAACCCCTCCACATTAAAATGCCTCTTCACATTCCCTTTTAAAGTCTCCACTTTAAATGCATTAAATTTCTCCAAATTTAATGCTCTCTCATTTAATAAAACTCTTTTTATTAAATTTATTCAGAATTTTGTTAATTACTTTAATTAACAAACATTCACATATAGCCCCTTGCAATATTTCAATATCACATGCAGAACCACTTTATTCAATTTCAGCCGAATCAATTTCCGGTTTCTATTGAATCAATTCCTGCGCTTTGCAATTCTTTAAATGCGAAACATATGTGCTCCAAAATGGTGTCCGGTAACTCTTAAGTGTGCCACCCTACGGTTCACGAATAATGCAGACATGATCGAGACCCTTCTCCGATCAATAATCAGCAGCGGGACCTGGAGATCCGTACTGACTCCTACACATTCAACGATGACTCCTGTGATCATGAGAACCTTTAACGCTTGTAACTAAATCCCTTTGTCTCTCGATATATTACATGTCCGATATTCGATCATCGGTATCTCCATACCTAGTTTGATCTCGTTACCGACAGGCACTCTTTTCTTGTTCCCGTGATATAACATTCTAGTGATCACATCATTTGCTTGCAAGCTATCCTAATGTGATATCACCGAGAGGGCCCAGAGTATATCTATCCATCATCTGGATTGACAAATTCCACTCTTGATCCATGAGCGTCAACATAACACCTTCATAGTACTGAACCCATCTTTATAGTCACCCTGTTACAGTGTGACGTTTGATGTTATCAAGATACTCTTCCGGTGTTAGCAATTAACATGATCTCATGGTCTAAGGATAAAGATTACTTCGTATGATGTTATAGCAATATAAACATAATGACTTGATCATAATGCTATACTTCGGATGAATGTTCATCACATCATTTCACAAATGTTGTGACCTTGTTATTAACAACATCCAATGTCCATGATCAGGAAACCTTGATCATCTTGTTAATCAATAAGCTAGTCTATAAGGGAGGCATGACTAGGAACCCTTTTTGTTTATTAAACACACATGTATTGATGTTTCCTATCAATACAATTATAGCATGCAAAATAAACATCTATCATATACAAGGAATACATAATAACAACTTTATTATTGCCTCTCTGGGCATATTTCCTTCAAAGGGGTCCAGCGGCGAAGCTTAACGCGGGCAGCAGCGGTGCATGCAGAAGGGGACCGAGAACCTGGACAAGGGACAGTGCTATGCTGTTGGTGGCTAGGAACATCGAGGTGGGGTTCGGCCGCAGGAAGAGCAACACCGACGGGTGGAGGGCTAGTAGGGAGGCGGTGGAGGTTGGTGAGGATCGATTCGAGGGGAATTAATCGAGGATAGAGATGGGGGAGAGAGAGGGGACACGTGGGAGAGAGGGAGTGGTTGGTGGCTTCATCCATGTTCCCGGTGCATTCCCGGCTTCCTGTGATCGCTTGGGAACCTTGGACGTATTTGAGGCAAAAATCGGCATGCAGACGCTTCCTAGGAACGCTACTAGGGTTTTTTTTTGCAATTCGGATGAAAAACGTGGCCTCTCCTGGGAATGCTAGTGGAGATGCTCTTACCCTCACCTCCCTTGCAAATAAAAATATGTAGGGACTCAATGTGGTGATGTAGTAAGGAAGGAACACTTCAAATTAATCTAGCCCAGAGTTATCACTTCCTTAAATGAACGACTGAAGTCATAGATCCTCAGTTCATAAAGGTTAGTGGTAGTAGATATGCCAATTCTTAGCAATTGCTAAGAGGAACATACACATTTGAAAAACATCTCTACACTAAGAATGGAATAAATCATCTTCCACTCCGCTCACCGCCGGCACTCTCCTCCCACTCGCGCCTCCTCCTCCTCCCGCCCGCCTCCTCCTCCTCCTCCCGCCACCTCCTCCTCCTGCCCAAATTCGCCGCCACCCCCCGCTGATGGCTCAAGATATGTAGAGCTCGTTGGGAACCCCAAGAGGAAGGTATGATGAGCACAAAAACAAGTTTCCTTCATTTATGAAACCAGGGTTATCGAACCAGTAGGAGTAAGAAAACAACTCCAAGGTATTGCTAACAACTTGGAATCCTGTACAACACAACCACAGAACTTTGCTCCAACTTACAGTGAGGTTATCAATCTCACTTGTTTTGCTAAAAACAAAGGATTAAACATATAGTGTGGAAGATAGTAATTGCTTGCATAAAGTAAATAGTAAACGGTAAACAGTAGATGGTATATCAATGGTAAAGGAATGGACTAGGGTCCACAGTTCACTAGAGGTGTTTCTCCTTAAGTAAATAGCATGTTGGGTGAACAAATTACAGCAGGGCAATTGATAGATTGAGAAAGCATAACAATATATATACTAGACATCTTGACTCCTATGAGATTTGATTGGGCATTACAACATAATATATAGATCGTAATCCAACTGCATCTATGACTAATAATCCATCTTCAGGTTATCATCCGAACCCCTTCCAGTATTAAGTTGCAAGCAACAGATAATTGCATTAAGCAATGTGTGTAAAGTAAACAATACAATTGCCCCATGGACAAAGGATTGTTGTTTTCTCCCTAGTAGCAACAGCACATCTACAATTAGAGTTTTCTGTCACTTCCCCAGGTTACTAGAGGCATGAACCTACTATCAAGCATAAATACTCCCTCTTGGAGTTGCAAGCATCTACTTGGCCAAGATAGCTACTAACAACAGAGAGCATGCAAGATCACAAATAACATAGACATGATAGAATCAATAATCAATCTGACATAGTTTCACAATATCCATCGGATCCCCGCGAACACAACATATAGAATTACAAATAGATGATCTTGATCATGAACGGAGCTCACAAGATCTAAACATGATAGCACAAAGGATGAGAACCACTCATCTAGCTACTGTATGGACCCATAGTCCAAGGGTGAACTACTCACGCATCACCCAGAGGCTGGCATGGTGATGAAGAAGGCCTCCAGGATGATCTCTCCCCTCCGGCAGGGTGCCGGGAAGAGCTTCAGATCCCCCCGATCTAGGGATGGAGATGGCGGTGGCTACTGATACATTGCAAATGTTTCTATAATTTTTGATGTTCCATGCTTGGTTTTATCCACTTTCTTGTGTTTTGTCCATACTTTGGAGTACCTTTCATATGATTTCTTGGACTAACCTATTAACAAGAGCCACAGTGCCAGCTGCTTGTTTTCTGCTGTTTTTGGTTCCAGGAAAGTCAGAAAATGAATATTCTCAGAACTGGACGAGACAAAAGCCAAAGTGCCTATTTTTCTGAAAGTCATCAGATGCCAGAATACGAGACGGAGAAGGGATGGGGGCTGGCCACACCACCTGGCCGCGCAGCTAGGCCTGGACCATGCCAGGGGTTGGTCTGACCGACCCTAGCACCCCCTCGGCCTCTCCTTCCGCCTATATATTTCCCTCGGGACGAAAACCCTAAGTACCCGATCAAAAATCCACGAAAGAGTCTGTAGCCGCCGTCATCTCCATCCCTAGATCGGGAGGGATCTGAAGCTCTTCCCGGCACCCTGCCGGAGAGGGGATTTCACCCTGGAGGCCTTCTTCATCATCATGCAAGCCTCCGGTGTGATGCGTGAGTAGTTCATCTTTGGACTACGGGTCCATGTAGTAGCTAGATGGCTGGTTCTCCTCCTTTATGCTTTCATGTCTAGATCTTGTGAGCTCCGTTCATGATCAAGATCATCTACTTGTAATTCTGCATGTTGTGTGTGCAGGGATCCGATGGATATTGAGATGCTATTTCAGATTGATTATTGATTCTATCATGTCTTTGTTATTTGTGATCTTGCATGCTTTCCGTTGTTAGTAGCTATCTTGGCCAAGTAGATGCTAGCAACTCCAAGAGTTAGTATTTATGCTCGATAGTGGGTTCATGCCTCTTGTAATCTAGGGAAGTGACAGAAATCTCTAAGGTACTAGATGTGTTGTTGCTACTAGGGAGAAAACAACAATCCTTTGTTCATAGAACAATCGTATTGTTTACATTACACGCAATTCGTAAAGCAATAATCTGTTGCTTGCAACTTAATACTGGTGTGGGTTCGGATGATAACCTGAAGGTGGATTATTAGTCATAGATGCAGTTGGATGGCGGTCTATGTATAATGTTGTAATGCCCAATCAAGTTCCAAAGGAGTCAAGATGATTAGTATATGCATGCATTTATTTCTCGATGTTTGTCAATTGCCCCGCTGTAATTTGTTCACCCAGCATGTTATCTATCTTAAGGAGAGCCACCTCTAGTGAACTATGGATCCCGGTCCTTTTCTTTACATACAATCTATAAACTGTTTACTGCTTTGTGTTTACTTTATGCAAACTATTACTTCCTGCCATTCGATACGTTTAATCCTTTGTTTTCAGCAAAACCGGTGAGATTGACAACCTCATCGCAAGTTGGGGAGAAAGTTATGTGGTTGTGTTGTGCAGGTCTCCACGTTGCTACTAGCACCGGTAGTGCGCCCTACCAAGGCTCAGCTAGCAACACCTTTGGGGTGTTTCCTTGCTCCTACTCGTTCGATTAAACCTTGGTTTCATAACTGAGGGAAACTTGCTGCTATGCTCATCATACCTTCCTCTTGGGGTTCCCCTACAAGCTCTACATCAACACTAAGCCATCAAGCACTTGTTTGGCGCCGTTGCCGGGGAGTCAAGGACATCTTCACAAGGGGAGTCCCTCATAACCAATCTCTTTACTTTGTTATTTTTGTTTTGCTTAGTTTCTTTCGCTTTGTTTTCTTGTTTTTTATCAAAAACACAAAGAAATTAGTTTTACAAGTTTGCTCTCTATATCAAAAACACAAAAAAATGACTACTCTTGAAAACACTAAGTTGTGTGACTTCACTAGCACCAACAACGATAATTTTATGAGCACACCTATTGCTCCACCTATTCCTGAAGCTACTTTCTTTGAGATAAAACCTGCTTTACTCAATCTTGCTATGAGAGAACAATTTTCTAGTATTGGTAATGAAGATGCTGCTGCCCATCTAAATAACTTTGTTGAACTTTGTGAGATGCAAAAGCATAGGGATATAGATGGTGATATTATTAAGCTTAAATTGTTTCCTTTCTCCTTGAGAGGAAAAGCTAAAGAGTGGTTGAATTCCTTAACTAGGAATAGTATTGATTCTTGGACTAAACGCAAAGATGCTTTCATTGGAAAATACTATCCTCCTACTAAGATTATATCTATGAGAAGTGAAATAATGAAGTTTAAACAATCTGATAATGAACATGTTGCTCAAGCTTGGGAAAGAATGAAATCTTTGGTTAAGCATTGTCCCACTCATGGACTGACTGCTTGGATGATCATCCAAACTTTTTATGCAGGATTGAACTATTCTTCAAGGAACCTATTGGATTCTGCTGCTGGAGGTACCTTTATGACCATTACTTTGGGTGCTGCAACAACGCTTCTGGATAATATGATGGTTAACTATTCTGAATGGCATACTGAGAGAGCTCCACAAGGTAAGAAGGTAAATTCTGTTGAGGAAACCTCCTCCTTAAGTGATAATATTGATATTATTATGTCTATGCTTGTGAATGGGAAAGCCCATATTGATCCAAATAATGTTCCTTTAGCTTCTTTGGTTGCTCAAGAACAGCAAGTTGATGTGAACTTCATAAGAAATAACAATTTTGGCAATAATGCTTATAGGAATAATTTTGGTAACAACAATTATAAGCCATATCCTCCCAACAATGGTAATGCTTATGGAAGTTCCTACAACAATAATAGGAATGCTCCCTCTGAACTTGAAGTTATGCTTAAGGACTTTATTAGTAAACAAACTGCTTTCAATAAAACTATTGAGGAAAAACTCTCTAATGCTGAAAGAAATATAGCATCTTTGGCTGAAGCTCAATCTTCTTTGAATAAAATAGCTGCTAAACCTGAAACTAATGATAATCTCTTTGCAGCTACTAATGCTATACAAGTAAGAATTGATGAAAATGTTAGACTATTAGCTTAATTACATGCTAAGTGGGAAAGAGAAGACGAAATTGCTAGAAACATTAGTGTTTCTACTATCACCACCACTAGTGTTGAGGCTAGTAATAGTTCTACTACTTTAGATGATAAATTTGATTTTGATCTTGATGGTTGCAATATCTCTGAAGTTATTAAGTTCCTACAAAAGCTTGCTAAAATTCCTAATTCTAGTGCTATGAACATGGCCTTTACAAAACACATTACTGATGCTCTCATAAAGATTAAAGAAGAAAAGATGAAAGATAAAGCTTCTATTCCTATAAAACAAGGAGATGGTTGGGAACCCATCATTAATATGAAAGTGAATGACTTTGATTTCAAAGCTTTATGTGATCTTGATAGTAGTGTTTCTATTATGCCTAGAAGGATTTATGATATGCTTGATTTGCCTCCACTTGAAGATTGTTATTTGAATGTCCCACTTGATGAGAATGCTAAAAAGAAACTCATGGGGAGTCTTAATGATGTTCTTATTATGGTTAATAATGCTTATGTCCCCGTTGATTTCTATGTTTTGGATGTTGAATGCAATGCTTCTTGTCCTATTACTTTGGGAAGACCTTTTCTTAGAACTGTTGGTGCCATTATTGATATGAAAGAAGGCACCATTAAATATCAACTCACACTCAAGAAAGGTATAGAACACTTCCCTAAGAAGATAGAGAAGATTTATTTTGCCTCTCCTATGAAAACAAAATTTGGTCTTAATGCTTCTTCATTTCAGAACACTTGATTCTTTTTCATGCTTCTTATGCCTAACTTAAAAGCGTTAAAGAAAAGTACTTATTGGGAGATAACCCAAAAGTTTTAGATGAGTCTCGGAAGTTATTACTCCAGTAATAACCGCTCCTTATCGTTTTTATTTGCTTTTTGTGTCAAGAGTAACCTCTAATGAGAGAGAAGTAATGATTGGGAAAGTTGCTGTCCCGAAACAGATTTCTGTGCTTCACCGTAAAAATTCGTGTAAAATCTCTGAACGTCTTTTTGAGGCGTGAATATTTTTGCTTCTGCCCCATATTTTTATCTAACTTTCATTAGTTCAACACTTTTTGATATGAGCAACCGAAGGTCTTCGAAAAAATTCGTATTTACCTGTTGGTCTGTTTTGACAGATTTCTGCCATTTTCTGCATTTTCTTCTTGTTGGTTCCTCTTTGAGTTCTTTTGGGGAATTGAGCTTTTTGAGGGAAGTGATTCAGTAGCTAGTGTTCTAATGGAAGTTTATTGGTGTTGTAACTGAACCTTAAGACCTATTATCTTGAGTTCACTAATGTTGCTAATAAAGATTGTGTGAAGTTTTGTATGAAGGAAAAATTTCAGGTGTATGGAAGGAATGAGTAATGAGATGAAGGATGGACTAAAGATCAAGCTTGGGGATGCCACGCGTGTCACCCCAAGAAATATCCAAGAAGTACAAGTGTCAAAGCTACATCCCCAAGGCATCCCCTTCATCAATAAAAATCCCAGGTTTCTTCCAAAAGCTTCATTTTTATTGTTTCATGCACAGTTGTGTTGTTCCTGGAGCGTCTTCTTTTTCATTTTTGTTTTGGTTTTTCGTTTTCTTTTGTTTGCTTAGTTTTATGAATAAATTGGTTGGACCCCCTCTTTCATACATTGGTTTGCAAATAGTTTGGTTTGGTTTGGAAAAGAGTAGGAAAGTTCATACTTATGTGGTAAAAAGAGCTCGTCTTTGACTGTGGCCTATGCTTTGTCATGCCATGCTTGATATTGTTTTGGCTTTATGCTTAGTATTATTTGCTGTAGCATGACTTGTTATAAACAATTGAGATTGCTTAATGTGCCTTGGATGAATCATGCGTTGTTTTAGCATATTAAAGCATAGTATAGTGGTATTCTCCTTTGATGCTTTATTTGGGTTGACTTGGCGCATGCTCACACCATGTTATGACTATCTCAAGTCACCTAAGCCTTTATGATCCTTTAGTTTCAACTTGTAGTATCACTTTATGCTTTGATCAATGATGTTTTGTCGCTCTTCATGATTATGGCATTATTGCTCTCTTAGTTTGTCGCTCCCAGTCTTTTGCTAGCCTCTGCAACCAAGTATGAGTTCCACTCATGCATCCAACTCCCTAAACCAAGTTATTCCAAAGGGTCCACCATACCTACCTACTAGCTTATGCTATTCCAAGTATATTCATGCTTTTGTTTACCTTCCACATTAAACTTGTTATGAGAAAACTAGTGATTAAAGCTCTCGCGAACTTGATGGCACACTTTACTTTTCTTTCCCTTAATAAACTTGAACCATTGGGTCCTTCTTTGTTGCGTATATGCTTGCGCTTTATAAGTTGAAATTAGCAGAACCATGTATCATGGGGAACGCTTTCAACATTGCACTTGTACTTTGTACCCCATTGATATCATGTTCTTTTGCTTATGGATCCTGGCGGTGTGAAATAAAAGTGGAACTTGTATGATCATGGAGTTTGTATGTGTGTTAGAAAGCACTGGGCGCTAGCCTAAGCCATGCCTAATCATGGTGGAAACTTGCAGCATCACAATAATAAGCACTCTATGAAGCATCCTCAATAAAAACCTATGCAAATAGCAAATAAAAAGATCGCTGAGATGCTCATTGTCTGCTTGCCTTGTTATTTTGATTATGGGATAGCTCCTGTATCATGTGCAAGGGGTGCCCCATTGGTGGTTCTTTATGATACATATGTACTTACAATGACAAGAGATTACTTGTGACTAAAGTTGAGTAGCATGAGGTTCGGTCTTCGTAAGTAAGGGGCATGAGATTTCGGTTTATAACTTGTCAAGCATATCCTCTTAGTTGTGTCACTTTAACCTTAATCACCTTCAAGATGCTTATGATAGGGGCAATGAGAGCTGAAAGCTATAAGTACCATAATTTTTGGAAGCTCTTTATGAGACTTGAATCCCTACTTCCTTTTACAAAAGGCCTTTCTTCCACCATTATATTGAGTCTCCACCTTCTATCTTTATGCACCTACTTTGAGAGCATAGTGGCCATTCTTAGTTCTATGTGCATTGTCCCAAGACTAGTTGATTGATGCATAACTTGATATTGCTTGTTTTAAACTATTTGTATCTAGTCACTCTTATGACCTTTGAAGGTGTCCTATGCATTTATATTTTCTACTCTATGAGGGACAAGCTGAATACTAGTATGCTATGTTTTCTTTATGTGAAACAGACAAACATCTTGCAAAGCATTGTTATTCTTGAATATTTTGTTTGTGCCTTTTCATGTTGCATCATAGTTTCTTTGTCTTATTGCTAGAACTTTGTCTTGCATGTTATGATTGAAGTACAATGATCCAAGCTTTGAATGTTTTACAAATACTTTGATCAAGCCTTTGATGGTGCATGTCACCTCAAAAATTATTCTTTCTTTTTATCACTTACCTACTCGAGGACGAGTAGGAATTAAGCTTGGGGATGTTGATACATTGCAAATGTATCTATAATTTTTAATGTTCCATGCTTGGTTTTATCCACTTTCTTGTGTTTTGTCCACACTTTGGAGTACTTTTCATATGATTTCTTGGACTAACCTATTAACAAGAGCCATAGTGCCAGCTGCCTGTTTTATGCTGTTTTTGGTTCTAGGAAAGTCAGAAAATGAATATTCTCGGAATTGGACGGGACAAAAGCCAAAGTGCCTATTTTTCTGGAAGTCATCAGATGCCAGAATATGAGACGGAGAAGGGCTGGGGGCCGGCCACACCACCTGGCCACGCGGCCAGGCCTGGCCCGCGCCAGGGGGTGGTCTAGCCGACCCCAGCCCCTCGGCCTCTCCTTCCGCCTATATATTGCCCTCGAGACGAAAACCCTAAGTACCCGATCAAAAATCCACGAAAGAGTATGTAGCCGCCGTCATCTCCATCCCTAGATCGGTAGGGGTCTGAAGCTCTTCTAGGCACCCTGCCGGAGAGGGGATTTCACCCTGGAGGCCTTCTTCATCATCATGCAAACCTTCGGTGTGATGCGTGAGTAGTTCATCTTTGGACTACGGGTCCATGTAGTAGCTAGATGGCTGGTTCTCCTCCTTTGTGCTTTCATGTCTAGATCTTGTGAGCTCCGTTCATGATCAAGATCATCTACTTGTAATTTTGCATGTTGTGTTTGCAGGGATCCGATGGATATTGAGATGCTATTTAAGATTGATTATTGATTCTATCATGTCTTTGTTATTTGTGATCTTGCATGCTTTCCGTTGTAAGTAGCTATCTTGGCCAAGTAGATGCTAGCAACTCCAAGAGTTAGTATTTATGCTCGATAGTGGGTTCATGCCTCTGGTAATCTGGGGAAGTGACAGAAATCTCTAAGGTACTAGATGTGTTGTTGCTACTAGGGAGAAAACAACAATCCTTTGTTATTCGTAAAGCAATAATCTATTGCTTGCAACTTAATACTGGAGGGGGTTCGGATGATAACCTGAAGGTGGATTATTAGTCATAGATGCAGTTGGATGGCGGTCTATGTATAATGTTGTAATGCCCAATCAAATTCCAAAGGAGTCAAGATGATTAGTATATGCATGTATTGCTTTCTCGATGTTTGTCAATTGCCCCGCTGTAATTTATTCACCCATCATGTTATCTATCTTAAGGAGAGCCACCTCTAGTGAACTATGGATCCCAGTCCTTTTCTTTACATACAATCTATAAACTGTTTAGTGCTTTGTGTTTACTTTCTGCAAACTATTACTTCCTTCCATTTGATACGTTTAATCCTTTGTTTTCAGCAAAACCGGTGAGATTGACAACCTCATCGCAAGTTGGGGACAAAGTTCTGTGGTTGTGTTGTGCAGGTCTCCATGTTGCTACTAGCACCGGTAGTGCACCCTGCCAAGGCTCAGCTAGCAATACCTTTGGGGTGTTTCCTTGCTCCTACTGGTTCGATTAAACCTTGGTTTCATAACTGAGGGAAACTTGTTGATGTGCTCATCGTACCTTCCTCTTGGGGTTCCCCAACGAGCTCTACATCAACACTGAGCCATCAGCTACAGACTCTTTCGTGAAATTTTGATCGGGTCCTTAGGTTTTCTGCATCGGGGTACTTTTATAGGCGAAGGGGCTGGTGTGCCCACGGGGGCGCCACCCTATGGTGTGGCCGCCTTGTGGCCCCACTTCGACTGCCCTTCGGACTCCGTGTTCCTTCTGGTAAAATATTGACTTTAGTTTTTGTCCCGTCCAATTTCGAGAATATTTCCTTACTAGCTTTTCTGAAACCAAAAACAGCAGAAAATAGGCAACTGGCACTGCGGCATCTTGTTAATAGGTTAGTTCTAGAAAATGTATAAAAATACCTCAAAGTTTAAACAAAATATAAGAAAGTTGATATAAAACAAGCATGGAGAATAAAAAATTATAGATACGTTTACGACGTATCAAGCATCCCAAGCTTAACTCTTGTTCGTCCTCGAGTAGGTAAGTGATAAAAAGAATAATTTTTGACGTGAAATGCACCATCATAATCTTGATCAAGGTATTTGTAAAGCATTGATAGCTGGGTTCAAAGTACTCTAAACATAATCATGAAAGATAGAGTTCTAACAGTAAGACATAGCAACTATGTTGTAACATGAAAAGGTACAAACAAAAGATCATGAATAACAATGCATTGAAAGACGTTTGTTTGTTTCACATATAGAAAACATAATAAGAGTGGTATTCATCTTGTCCCTCATGGTATAGCACAACATAAATGCATAGGACACCTTCAAAGTTCATAACGGTGACTAGATACAAATAATTTAAGAACAAGGAATATCAAAGTTATGAATCAATCAATAAGTTTTGGGACAATGCACATTAAACTAAGAATGACCACTATGCTCTCTCAATTGGTGCATAAATATAGAAGATGGAGACTCAACATAAAAGTAAAAAAGAAAGGCCCTTCATAGAGAGAAGTAGGGATTTTAAGTTTCATAAAGAGCTTCCAAAAATTATGGTACTTATTAGCTTTTAGCTCTCATTGCCCCTATCATAAGCATCTTGAGGTGATTAATGTTAATGTGACACAAATATGAGGATATGCTTGGCAAGTTATAAGTTGAAAATCTCATGCCCCTTGCTTACTAGTACCGATCCTCATGCTACTCAACTTTAGTAACAAGTAAGTTCTTGTCATTGTAAGTACATGCGTATCATCGAGAACCGCCAATGGGGTACCCCTTTCCCCATGACACAAGAGCTTTCCCATATCAAAATGACAAGGCAACAGACAATGAGCATCTCAGCGGTCATTTTATTTGCTATTTGCATAGGTTTTTATTAAGGATGCTTCACATAATGCTCACTATGGTTATGCTGCAAGTTTCCACCATGATTAGGCATGGCTTAGGCTTGCTGCCCAGGCATTTCTCTAACACGCATACAAACTCCATGAGATTACAAGCTCCCCTTTTATTTCACACCGCCAGGATCCATAAACAAAAGAACATGATATCAACTGAATAATAAGTGCAATGTTGAAAGCGCTCCCCATGGTATCATGGTTCTGCTAATTCACAACTTATAAAGTGCAAGCATATAAGCAACATAGATGGACACAATAGTTCAATTTTATTAAGTGCAATAAAAATAAAGTATGATATCAAGTTTGTGAGAACTTTAATCACTAATTTTCACACAACAAGTTTAATTTGGAAGGTAGATAAAAACATGAATATACCTGGAATGGTGTAACACACCATGCATAGGAATTTATAGTGGACACTTTGGAATAACTTAGTTTTCTTGAAGGTTGGATGCATGAGTGGAACTCATACTTGGTACAGGTGGAGGCTAGCAAAAGACTGGGAGCGACCAACTAAGAGAGCAATAATGGCCATAATCATGCAAAGCAACAAAACATTATTAATTAAAGCATAAAGTGATATTACAAGTCAAAAACTAAATTATCATAGAGGCTAAGGTGACTGGTTCATAGTCTTAACATGGTGTAAGCATGTGCCAAGTCAACCCAAATAAAGCATCAAAGGAGAATACCACAATATTATGCTTTTGTATGCTAAAACAACGCATGATTCTTTCAAGGCACATTAAGCAATCTCAATTGTTTGAAATAAGTCATGCTATAGCAATAATCACTAAGCATAAGGTCAAAGCAACATCAAACATGACATGATAAAGTCTAGGCCACAGTCAAAACAAGCTCCTTTTGTACCACTTATAAGCATGAAGCTTCTTACTTTTTTCCAACACCAATCAACTTATTTGAAACAACATATGAATGCGGGGGTCCAACCAATTTATTTAAGCAAACCAAACAAAATAAAACTAAAAACAAAAACAAAGATGCTCCAATAACAACACAATTGTGCATGAGACAATAAAAATAAAGTGTTTTGGAAGGATTCCTAAGATTTTTATTGATGAAGAAAGGGATCCCTTGGGCATCCCCAAGCTTTGACGCTTGTACTTCTTAAATATTTCTTGGGGTGACACGGGTGGCATACCCAATCTTGAGCTTTTGTCCATACTTCATCTCATCAGATTATTCTTCCCTACACTTCCTTCATACAAAACTTCACACAATCTTCATTAGCAACATTAGTGTATTCAAGATAATAAGTCTTTCAGTTTAGTTTCAACACAAGGAAAACTTCCATTAAAACACAAGCTACTGTATCAATTCCTTCTAAAATCTCAAGTGATCAAAGTAACTCAAAGAGAACGAGATTAAGAGGCAAATGCAAATAATGGCAGAAATCTGTCAAAACAGACCAGCAAGTAAAAACCGATTTTTTAGAAGACCGCACAAATCGAAAAGTGCTAAACTAAAGAAAGTTATATAATAACATGGGGCATAAGCACAGAAAATTACAGCTCAATCCGATGTACGGGGATTTTACACGATTTTTTTATAGTGAAGCACAAAAATCTGTTTCGGGACAACAACTTTCCAAAGTCTTACTTCTCTCTCATTAGAGGTTATTCTTGGCACAAAAACCACACAAAAAGGATAAGGAGAGGTTATTTCTGAAGAAATAACTTCCAAGACTCAACAAAAGAAAAACTTACTGAAAGTAAAAATAATTTGGGTTATCTCCCAATAGTTCTTTTCTTTAACGCCTTTCAGCTAGGCATAGGAAGCAAGATTCAAGTATTTTAAAATGAAGAAGCATTAAGATAAAAATTTGTTTTAATAGGAGAGGCAAAAGTTATCTTCTCTCTTTTCCTAGGGAAGTCTTCTATACCTTTCTTGCGTGGGAATTGGTATTTAATGGTGCCTTCCTTCATATCAATAATGGCACCAACAGTTCTAAGAAAAGGTCTTCCCAAAATAATAGGACAAGAAGCATTGCATTTAACATCCGAAACATAGAAATCAATGGGGACATAGGTATTGTTAACCATAATAAGAACATCATTAATACTCCCCATGAGTTTCTTTTTAGCATTATCATCAAGTTGGACATCTAAATAACAATCTTCTAATGGTGGCAAATCAAGCATTTCATAAATCTTTCTAGGCATAATAGAGACACTAGTACCAAGATCACATAAAGATTTAAGATAAAAAACATTCACTTTCATATTAATGATGGGTTCCCGACCATCTTCTAATTTCCTAGGAATGGAAGCTTTATGTTTTAATTTTCTTCTTTAATTTTTATGAGAGCATCTGTAATGTGTTTTGTAAAGGCCATATTCATAGCACTAGTATTAGGACTTCTAGCAAGCTTTTGTAGGAACATAATTACTTTAGAAATATTGCAACCATCAAGATCAAAATCAAAATTACCATCCAAGGTAGTAGAACTATTGTTTCCCATATTTCGAAGAATTTCAGCATTTTTATTGGAAAAGGTTCCATTGATTTTAGGCATTGTTGCAGTTGCAAAAGGAATGGGAACTTCATGTGGTTTGCTAGCATCAACATTGGTGGTGGTAATAGTACAAATACTACTATTTCTAGTAATTTCATCTTCTCTTTCCCAGTTAGCATGCAATTCAGCTAACAGTCTAACATTTTCAGCAATTCTAACTTGTATGGCATTAGTAGGAGCAAAGGGGTTTTCCATAGTTTCAGGTTTAGCAGCCATTTTATTAATCAATGAGTATTGTGCTTCAGACAAAGATGAAATATTTTTTCAGCATTCGAAAGTTTTTCCTCAACAGTTTTATTGAAAGCAGTTTGTTTACTAATAAAATCCTTAAGCATGACTTCAAGTTCAGAGGGTGCACTTCTATTCTTTTTGTAGGAATTTGCATAAGAATTACCATTATTGGGAGGATATGGCCTATAATTATTACTACCAAAATTATTCCTATAGGCATTGTTGCTAAAATTATTATTTCTAATGAAGTTCACATCAACTTGCTCTTCTTCAGCAACCAAAGAGGATAAAGGAACATGATTTGGATCAATATGAGCTTTTCCATTAACAAGCATAGACATAATAACATCGATTTTATCACTTAAGGAGGATGTTTCTTCAACATAATTTACCTTCTTACCTTGTGGAGCTCTCTTAGTGTGCCATTCAGAATAGTTAATCATCATATTATTAAGGAGGTTTGTTGTAGCACCCAAAGTAATGGTCATAAAGGTGCCTCCAGCAGCAGAATCCAACAGATTTCTTGAAGAATAATTTAGTCCTACATAAAAAGTTTGGATAATCATCCAAGCAGTCAGTCCATGAGTGGGGCAATTCTTTACCAAAGTTTTCATTCTTTCCCAAGCTTGAGCAACATGTTCATTATCAAATTGTTTAAATTTCATTATTTCACTTCTCATAGATATAATCTTAGCAGGAGGATAATATTTTCCAATGAAAGCATCTTTGTATTTAATCCAAGAATCAATACTATTTCTAGGTAGGGATAGCAACCATTCTTTAGCTTTTCCTCTCAAAGAGAAAGGAAACAATTTAAGCTTAATAATATCTCAATCTATATCCCTATGTTTTTGCATCTCACAAAGTTCAACAAAGTTATTAAGGTGAGCAGCAGCATCATCAGTACCAGCACCAGATAATTGTTCTTTCATAACAAGATTGAGTAAAGCAGGTTTAATTTCAAAGAAAGCAGCTTCAGAAACAGGTGGAGAAATAGGTGTGCACAAGAAATCATTGTTGTTTGTGCTAGTGAAGTCACACAACTTAGTGTTTTCAAGAGTAGTGATTTTTTTTGTAAGATTAAAGCAAGCCAACAGAAATAGAAACTAAAATAGGAACTCATTTTTTTTGTGTTTTTGATAAAAGAAGCAAACCTATACAACTAATTTTTTTGTGTTTTTGGTAAAACCAAACAAGCAAACAAAGCAAAAATAAACTAAGCAAAACAAAAACAAAGTAAAGAGATTGGTTATGAGAGACTCCCTTTGCAAGAATCTTCTTTTGCCTTGAAAAGTGATTTACAAGGAGGAAGAGATTGAAGTTATCCTTAACTCCCTGGCAACGGCGCTAGAAAAGTGCTTGATGGCTCAAGATATGTAGAGCTCGTTGGGAACCCCAAGAGGAAGGTATGATGAGCACAACACCAAGTTTCCCTCAGTTATGAAACCAAGGTTATCGAACCAGTAGGAGTAAAGAAACAACTCCAAGGTGTTGCTAACAACTTGGAATCCTGCACAACACAACCACAGAACTTTGCCCCAACTTACAGTGAGGTTATCAATCTCACTGGTTTTGCTGAAAACAAAGGATTAAACGAATAGTATGGAAGATAGTAATTGCTTGCAGAAAGTAAACAGTAATCGGTAAACAATAGATGGTATATCAATGGTAAAGGAATGGACTGGGGTCCACAGTTCACTAGACGTGTTTCTCCTTAAGATAAATAGCATATTGGGTGAACAAATTACAGCAGGGCAATTGACAGATTGAGAAAGCATAAAAATGCATGTACTAGACATCTTGACTCCTATGAGATTTGATTGGGCATTACAACATAATACATAGACCGTAATCCAACTGCATCTATGATTAATAATCCACCTTCAGGTTATCATCTGAACCCCTTCCACTATTAAGTTGCAAGCAACAGATAATTGCATTAAGCAAAGTATGTAAAGTAAACAATACAATTGCTCCATGGACAAAGGATTGTTGTTTTGTCCCTAGTAGCAATAGCACATCTACAACCTTAGAGATTTCTGTCACTTCTCCAGATTAACAGAGGCATGAACCTACTATCGAGCATAAATACTCCCTCTTGGAGTTGCAAGCATCTACTTAGCCAAGATAGCTACTAACAACGAAGAGCATGCAAGATCACAAATAACATAGACATGATAGAATCAATAATCAATCCGACATAGTATCTCAATATCCATCGGATCCCCACAAACACAACATATAGAATTACAAATAGATGATCTTGATCATGAACAGAGCTCACAAGATCTAAACATGATAACACAAAGGAGGAGAACCAACCATCTAGCTATTGTATGGACCCATAGTCCAAGGGTAAAATACTCACGCATCACCCCGGAGGCTGGCATGGTGATGAAGAAGGCCTCCAGGATGGTCTCTCCCCTCCGGTAAGGTGCCGGGAAGAGCTTCGGATCCCCCCGATCTAGGGATGGAGATGGCGGCGGCTACAGACTCTTTCGTGGAAATTTGATCGGGTCCTTAGGGTTTCTGCATCGGGTTACTTTTATAGGCAAAGAGGCAAGGTCGGTGGCTGCCTGAGGGGCCCACACCAGGGGCTGGCGTGCCTAGGGGGGCGCGCCACCCTATGGTGTGGCCGCCTCGTGGCCCCACTTCGGCAGCCCTTTGGACTCCGTGTTCCTTCTGGTAAAATATTGACTTTGGCTTTTGTCCCGTCCAATTCCGAGAATATTTTCTTACTAGCTTTTCTGAAACCAAAAACAGCAGAAAACAGACAACTGGCACTATGGCATCTTGTTAATAGGTTAGTTCCAGAAAATGTATAAAAATACCTCAAAGTGTAAACAAAACATAAGAAAGTTGATATAAAATAAGCATGGAGCATCAAAAATTATAGATACGTTTACGATGTATCAGCTGCCGCCGCCATCGCCCACCCGAAGCCGCTGCCACCCAGAGCCCCTCGGTCGCTCGCCCGAAGCCGCTGCCACCCGAAGCCACCACTAGCCGCTCGCAAGAAATCTCCAAGCCCCTCTTTTTTGGAACTACAAATTTGATTTTATTTCAATTTGTTGGCATCAATTTGAAGCAACTGCAAACTTAGGAATTTGTTATTTCGCTCAAATGCATACTTTAGGATGCCAAACCCGCATCCTTGCCGTCGACTCGATGGCAACGAGGAGGACTGCTGGGCTCCGCCGGGCATGTTTGAGACTGGGCTCCGTCAGGCTGGCACTGGGAAGTGCTACCTTTTGGGACGCGTAGCTTGGTGAGGAATCCGGGTCTTTCGTCGATCTGAAGCTTCTTTGGTGGCGGTCGAGGGAGCCGGCCCCCAAGGAGATGGTACACAATCATGTCAGGAAGGAGGATGGGGACATCCGTCGCTATATGGCTGCGTTGGAGGTCAAGGTATGCAATACCTAGCAGTTTCTTCAGTGCTCTCACCCAAGCTATGCTCGTGTGATGGTTCCTTCTATTTGGGTGTTCACCACCCGCGACTCAGTACCTGGAAGTCGGCGTCAAGTTTGATTGTGTGAGATGTATTAGTGATATTATTTGATTTGTAGTAGAATTATGTCAAGAACATTAATAAGATAACTAATATCTTGATTGTGGATGATGAATATGATTCTAATATATCTTATTGTGCTACTAGCATAATGCTATTGCTTTTGGATGCGGCAGATAAAGTAATTACCTGTAGCGTGCGCCCTCAACGCTAAACGTTGGGACCATGGTTTACCAATTTCCCTCCGTTTAACCCGTCGCAGGAGTTTCCTCCTGCAGGTCCAGCACACCTCTCTAAGTGTTATCGCATGCACCATAGACGGTCATACCCGGGAGCTAGGTTTTCATATAGGAGTATGCTACCACACTTGTGCATGTATGCTAGGGCTACACGCGTGTTCTCGTGCCATTCTGGATATCACACGGTCGTTCTCCGGTGAAACCCTAATCCGAGGGCACCCCCGGTCTAGCCCCTAGCTTTGTCTACAAGTTTATTTTATTCAACAAAAATATATAATATTTGAATTTAGATAGATAGATCTTATTTTTCTGCAAATTTTGATATATTATATGTTGGAGATATGCCCAAGAGGCAATAATAAAGTGGTTATTATTATATCTTTATGTTTATGATAAATGTTTACATCCCATGCTATAATTGTATTAACCGGAAACATTAATACTTGTGTGTTTTGTAAACATAAAAGAGTCCCTAGTAAGCCTCTTGTTAAACTAGCTTGTTGATTAATGGATGATCATGGTTTCCTGATCATGGGCATTGGATGTCGTTAATAACAAGATCATATCATTAGGAGAATGATGTGATGGACACACACCCATAGTAAGCATAGCATAAGATCAAGTCATTAAGTTCGTATTGCTGTAAGCTTTCAAATGCATAGTAACCTAATCCTTCGACCATGAGGTTATGTTAATCACCATCACCGGATGGGTACTTTGATGACATCAAACGCCGCTTCGTAACTAGGTGGTTATAAATGTGTCATTGGGTATTCTGAAAGTATGTGTTGAAGCGCATGGACCAAGATTGGGATTTGTCCATCCATATGACGGATAGATATGCTCTGGGCCCTCTCAGTGGAATGTCATCTAGTTAGCTTGCAAGCATGTCACTAGGTCACAAGGGATGACATAACATGGAACGAGTAAAGAGTACTTATCAGTAACGAGGTAGAACTAGGTATGGAGATACCGACGATCAAACCTCGGATAAGTAGAATATCGCGTGACAAAGGGAATTGGTTTCGTATGTTAATGGTTCTATCGATCATGAAGTCATTGTTGAATATGTGGGAGCCATTATGGATCTCCAGATCCCGCTGATGGTTATTGATCGGAGAGGTGTCTTCATCATGTTTGCATATTCACGAACCGTAGGGTGACACACTTAAGGTTCGAAGTTGTTTTAAGTAGATATGGAATGTGCGTTAAAGACCGAATGTTGTTCGGAGTCTCGGATTGGATTCGGGACATCACGAGGAGATCCGGAATGGTCCGGAGAATAAGATTCATATATTGGGGATCATTTTCTAAGTTAGGAAATGTTCCGGAGGGTTTGTATGGAGATTCTAGAAGGTTTCGGAATGTTCTGGAAGGTTCTAGAAGAGTTCTTGGTGTTTGCTTGAAAACCAAGAAAGGGTCAAAGGAAACCTTGTGGGGCGAGACACGGATTCGTGGGGGAGGAGGACTCCCCTTCCCAACCTTCCATGCCAGGAGGGAGTCCTACTAGGACTCCTCCTCAAAGCGCCTTAAATAGAAGGGAGGGGCGCCCCCTCCTAGCCCTCTCTCATAACAAGCTCTAGCCGCCGCCTCTCTCCTCTACCTTCGCTCTGCTCCGGCTTAGGCGAAGCCCTACAGAATTCTCTACTCCACCATCACCACCACACCGTCGTGCTGCTGGGATTCCGTGGAGAAGATCTACTACCTCCGCTGCTCGCTGGAACGGGGAGAGGAAGGTCTGCTTCGACTCCGCACGTGTGACCAACTGCGGAAGCGCTGCCGGAACGCGGCGCCGGAAGGATCGTCCACACGATCTTGAGATCGGCAAGTGATCGACTACATCAACCCCGAGATCTAATCTCGTAACGCTTTCGGTTCTACGAGGGTTAGTACAGATCTATCTCGTTGCACATGTCTAATAGATTAGATGTTGGCTTTTATCTATATTAGATCTGGGTTTTGTTCGTTCTTGCGGTAGAATTTTTTTGTTTTCCATGCTACGAACACATCAGTTGTATCAGAGCCGTGTCTATGCGTAGATCTGTTGCACGAGTAGAAGACAATGGTTTTGTGGGCGTTTGTGCTTGTGCCGTCTTTTGCTTTGTGTACTTTGCATCTTGCGGTATGGTGGGATGAAGCAGCTCGGGCTAACCTTACATGTCATCGCACATGAGACTTGCTCCACGCTTGACGTGTAACTTGCTTTGCACAAGTGTCTTTGCGGGTGTCTGTCCCTCCCATCATAGTAGAGATCCAATCTACACTTTGCACTTGATAGTACTTGTATCAACGTTGTGGTTCAGTTTCGTAGGTAAGATCCGTTCTTATTCGAAAGCCCCAAACCACGTAAAACATGCAAAGAAAATTAGAGGCGTCTAACTTGTTTTTGCAGGGGTTTTGTGATGTGATATGGCCATCATGTGATTGTGATTATATCTGATGTATACAATGATCCTTGTTGTAATATGGCAACCGGCAGGAGCCTAATGGTTGTATTTAATTCTATTAAGACCTGCATGTCTATTCATCTTGTAATAGCTTTATTCCAAGTAGTTGTAATAGTTGCTAGTGATGATGAACAATCATGAAGCGGCGCCACTGACCTTGACGCAATGCTGGTGATGATGGAGATCATGTCCGTGCTTTGGAGATGGAGATCAAAGGCATAAGAAGAAAGGGCCATATCATATCACACTAATTATGAATTGCCTGTGATGTTAATCCTTTATGCATCTTGTATTGCTTAGATCGTGACGGTAGCATTATAAGATGATCCCTCTCACTAAATATCAAGTAATAAAGTGTTCGTCCTTAGTTGGCACCGTTGCTAAGACTCGTCGTTTCGAAGCATCTCGTGATGATCGGGTGTGATAGATTCTACGTGTGCATACGACGGGTGCAAGCCAGATTTGCACATGCGGATACTAAGGTTAACCTTGACGAGCCTAGCATGTACAGACATGGTCTCGGAACACGGAATACCGAAAGGTAAAGCATGAGTCATATGGATGATATGATAAACATGTTGATTGTTCGCCTTTAAAGCTACATCATCTCACGTGATGATCGGACTTGGTGTAGTGGATTTGGTTCGTGTAATCACTAAAACAACTCGAGGGATGTTGTTTTGAATGGGAGTTTATTTGTAATTTGGATTAGTCAAACTCTATTTATCATAAACACAATCAAAGTGAATTTGCATAGTTTGTTGTAGTCATTGGCATCCGTTCACCACTTTACGCTTAGTTATAGTTGAGATAGTAGAACTATAGAAATTCTGGATATTTGCTTTACGAACTGGTATCATATTGTTTTAAGTGTCAATCTAAAAGTTTAAAAGTCCTGTTGCAAACTTTCAGCAAACTCCGTTTACTCTATGAAGTTTAATAAACAGTATTAAATCAAGAGTAACAATTCCAGTGTTAGTATCTAATGTATCATGTTTGCCTCCATGATTCTTGATACTCAAAAGATTGTTTTTAATATCAAGTTTATCTAAGAGCTGAAAGCAATGTTTCAGAAACCATCATATGTGAAAGGTATTGCGATATCTAAAACAATATGTTGGTTACAACATGATAGAGTATACGTCCTCATATTTGATGAGAATTTGTGAATGTTGGAGACGCCAGTCGTCCTAATCCTCCAAAAGGTTTTGGAAAAGAAACATTATACTCGCAATTCACCTTTATAAGCTATAGCAGCTTGATCATGAAAGTTGTCATGATAATGATGAATAGAAGATGTAAGTAAAATGTTTACTACACTAAAAGATTACTAAAGAATGGAACTTTGAAAGAATGCCAAACATTTGATGAAGGTGATCCACTTCAAAGTGCAAGTCCAAAGGTATTAGTATTTGACTATACACACTTTGTACTATGTGTCATGTGAATGACACCACTATTGATGTTGATAGATTCTTTTAAAAGAAAAGGAATTGTTGAAAGATAATCTCTAAAATATTTGGCAGAAAAGAAAAGATTGGAGATATCCAACTTAGGTATATAGAAGATACATGTTATGGCTGTATTCCTTGGTTGTTAAACAATGTGGTTCTGCGGTATTGGATACCGAATTGGTTGGTATGAAGTGTCATACAGGACAACACAATTCATGAACTGCAATGGCCTAAGTAACTAGCAAGAGAATATGTGATGATGTTCATCGAAAACAAACAAAGGGTTGTTGTGTTGCTCGTTAACATCAAAGCTTACCTTCAAGATTTGTTTCAATAATTGTTATTTTGATCAGGTATTATGACAACAAAAGGTTGTTCAAATAATTACCGTATTCCATAATAGATGGATGATATACAAGTCTGGTTGGAGAAATAACGACCATAAAACTAATGCTAAAATGTCGCAAGACAAATGATTGAAAGATCACTTGCAAAGTGACATCACTATTTAAATTATATTGAAAGGGATACATGAAGAAACTCCATGTTGATGGATTTTTGGAGTCTTTGATTTTGATCAAATGACGCTTGTGATACTTTCCTGGAGATAATTAAAACTCCGTTCGTAGGCCAAAAGAGGAACGGACGACTAACTGATTGGAATTTGTACATATTGATGTATATAGTCCATTATGTGTAGTCGTGGGCGATGGATTTCAACTTCATATGCTTTCTCCGAAGATTTGAGTGAGTATATGTATATACTTACTCAATAAGGAAGAAGTATGAAACATTTGAAAATGTTCAAAGACTTTCAAGATGAAGTGGAAAATCATTATAACAAGAAAATAAAAAGTTTATGATTGGATCATAAAGAAAGATGTTTGAGTTACAAGTTTAGCAAAACACCTAAGATTTGAGGAATCGTTCCATAGATTTGCATTTCCCAAAACACCATAGGAGTATGGAGTGTTCAAGAGATGTAATGAAACCTTGTTTGACATGGTAAGATCAAAGGTGTCATTTATAAAACTGCCATTATATTTTAAAGATTAAAGCTTTAGTGACTACCGCTTTTACACTGAAAAGAGCTCCATCATGATCCGTTAAAATGACACCATATAAGTCATGGTTTGGGATAAAACCCAGGTTGTCCTTTCTTAAATTTTTGGTATGCTAGGCATAAGTAAAATGTTTACAACCAAAGTCGGATGAGCATATCTTTGTAGGTTATTTCGAATAACCATTGGGTATTCCTCCATAACACCGAAGACAAAAGTGTTTGTCGCTTAGAATGTTGAGTTTCTTGAGAAGGAATTTTGGTGAAAAGTTAAGTGGGAGGACAATAGAACTTTGACAAGGTCGTTGAACCTTGGCTAATATGTGCTGAGTTGCGCAGCGTCGGAAAGTGTCCCGAAGGTAGCAACAATGCTCATGGCTCACGTGCCTCAAAGGTTGTGGTCACGGACATCTAAGTTACTATTGAACCAAGTAGGTCAGGTAAGTAATCAAATGCCAAGATTTGAGAGTTAAATCATTGTTGTTTGACAATGATGAACCGACTACATGCAAATAATCAATGATGTGCCCTGACTTCGTTAAGTGGCTTGAAGCCATAAAATCCGTGATAATTTCATACACGGGAAATCAAGCTTTGAATTTAAAAGACCCTCTAGAAAGGTGCAAGACCTTACAGTCGTATATGGATCTATAAAGAAATAGACATGGATGTTTCACATCTATGAAATAGTCGACATGTCGGAAAGAGTTTACGACAATGTTCAAGGAATTGACTATGATAAGATTTGATCTTTCATAGCGATATTTAGTCTGGACGGATTAATGTAGCAACCACTACATATATTTTGGTATATGGTAGTTGAACAAACAAAACAAGTTCTTCTAATAGAATGGTTACCTAGGATGTGTCCATGACACGATCCAAAGGGTTTTGTTAATTCAAAGGATGCTAAAAGAGTATGCAAAGCTTCAATGGTTGAACTGAGCATCGCGGAGTTGGAATCTTCACCGTGATGAAACCGTTAAAAGGTTTAATTTCATCAGAGACGATGAAGATGCTTGCATTTTTGCAAGAAATTAAGTGGGAGCGCTAAGACATATTTCTAATACATTATATGAAAGACATATTGTTGATTAGAAATGATGTATCTTTTATTGACACAGGTTAAGAATTTCATTTCGATGAAAGACTTAGGCATAACCCAAGAATTAGGCATCAATGTCTATATGGATAGATTGAGGCGCTAATATGGTTTTGCCAAATGCACATAGATAAGATGTTGAATGAGTTCAATATGGAAACAACAAGAAAGGTTCTTGACGCACGGAAAGGACTGAATCAAGATTCAAGTGTGTTGACACGAGATTCAAGTGTTTTGACACTTGGTGAAATCACAAGAATATTTTGATCAATCATTCTTTGAGATGTACACATCCAGATATGAACTATGCTCTAAATGTTATGAGCATATACCAGAATGACTCATAAGATGATCATTGGACAATAGTAGGGATATTCCTATGATCTTTGGAAGAACTAAGAATATAATAGTGGTGATAAATAGTTCATTGTAAATTGTTGCATTGATACTAGTTTTGTCACAAATTAAGTTTATCTCAATTTAAACTATGGGTGGCACAATGTAATGGAAAGGAAGTTCCATAACGGATTTGGTTGAGTACCAAAGTTAAAACATTGTGACAGATACTACAACAAAAGGCTAAGTATATGACTGCTATTATAGCAGCAAATGAGGGCATTTGCGTCAAGTAGTTTGTTATCAAACTAGGTGTGGTTCATAGCGGGATAATACTATAAAGATACATTGTATGACAATTGTATTAACATGATTTAATCCCAAGGAACTAAAGGTCTCACCAAAGGACCAAATTTATACAATGCCATCTCATTGGAGAATGAGTAATGCGTAGAAACGCAAGGACATGCAAATACACACGGACCTGGAAGTGTCAGATCCGAAGATTATGTTTACCACTAGCAATAGTGTCTATACAACACCAGAAATCCATAGGTGTTGAATGCACAAATTTTTAACTAGATTATTGACTCTAGTGCAAGTGGGAGACTGTTGGAGATATGCCCAAGAGGAAATAATAAAGTGGTTATTATTATATCTTTATGTTTATGATAAATGTTTACATCCCATGCTATAATTGTATTAACCGAAAACATTAATACTTGTGTGTTTTGTAAACATAAAAGAGTCCCTAGTAAGCCTCTTGTTAAACTAGCTTGTTGATTAATGGATGATCATGGTTTCCTGATCATGGGCATTGGATGTCGTTAATAACAAGATCATATCATTAGGAGAATGATGTGATGGACACACACCCATAGTAAGCGTAGCATAAGATCAAGTCATTAAGTTCGTATTGCTATAAGCTTTCAAATGCATAGTAACCTAATCCTTCGACCATGAGGTTATGTTAATCACCATCACCGGATGGGTACTTTGATGACATCAAAACGCTTAAATCGGGTGGTTATAAAGGTGTCATTGGGTATTATGAAAGTATGTGTTGAAGCGCATGGACCAAGATTGGGATTTGTCCATCCATATGATGGATAGATATGATCTGGGCCCTCTCGGTGGAATGTCATCTAGTTAGCTTGCAAGAATATGACTAGGTCACAAGGGATGACATAACATGGAACGAGTAAAGAGTACTTATCAGTAACGAGGTAGAACTAGGTATGGAGATACCGATGATCAAACCTCGGATAAGTAGAATATTGCGTGACAAAGGGAATTGGTTTCGTATGTTAATGGTTCTATCGATCACGAAGTCATCGTTGAATATGTGGGAGCCATTATGGATCTCCAGATCCTGCTGATGGTTATTGATCGGAGAGGTGTCTTCATCATGTCTGTATATTCACGAACCGTAGGGTGACACACTTAAGGTTCGAAGTTGTTTTAAGTAGATATGGAATGTGCGTTGGAGACCGAATGTTGTTCGGAGTCTCGGATTGGATCCGGGACATCACGAGGAGATCCGGAATGGTCCGGAGAATAAGATTCATATATTGGGGATCATTTTCTAAGTTAGGAAATGTTCGGAGTGTTTATGGAGATTCTAGAAGGTTTGAGAATGTTCGGAAGGTTCTAGAAGAGTTCTTGGTGTTTGCTTGAAAATCAAGAAAGGGTCAAAGGAAACCTTGTGGGGCGACAGATTCGTGGGGAGGAGGACTCCTCCCCCTTCCCAACCGGCCATAGGAGGGAGTCCTACTAGGACTCCCCTCCAGCGCCTCCCTCCTTTAAATAGAAGGGAGGCGCCCCTCTCCCCTCTCTCATAACAAGCTCTAGTCGCCTCTCTCCTCTACCTTCGCTTGCTCGGCTTGGCGAAGCCTGCAGAATTCTCTACTCCACCACCACCACCACACCGTCGTCTGCTGGGATTCCGTGGAGAAGATCTACTACCTCCGCTGCTCGCTGGAGCAGGGAGAGGAAGGTGCCGACTCACGCGTGTGACCCATCATGAAGCGCTGCCGGAAGGATCGTCCACACGATCTTGAGATCGGCAAGTGATCGACTACATCAACCCCGAGATCTAATCTCGTAACGCTTTCGGTTCTACGAGGGTTAGTACAGATCTATCTCGTTGCACATGTCTAATAGATTAGATCTTGGCTTTTATCTAGATTAGATCTAGGTTTTGTTCCTTCTTGCGGCAGAATTTTTTTGTTTTCCATGCTACGAACACATCATTATATGTATTTTTCTGATTTATAATGATTTAGTTATGATTTTTCTAGGTTTATTGCGAAAAAAATGGAAAATACCTATTGCCGACGGCTCAGCCGTTGGCGTAACCTTACAAACTGGGGCGACGTCCAAGCCGTCGGCATAGTACCGACGCCATTGCCACGTCGTCACGGACTAGTCAACTGGGCCCATGTGAGGTCCACTTATGCCAACGGCTAATATATGCTGATGGGGGTCGTCGGCCCACCCGAGGCTCTACCGACGGCCCACCCTAGCCTACACCGACGGCCCGTTTCTGGCCTGCCCGGCTCGTGCAACTACGCCGACATCCCCAGTATTCGGCCGTCGGCGTAGCGTATGGCCGTCGGCGCCTTGGCAGTTTCCTGTAGTGTCATTTATTTAGGACGGAGGGAGTAGTAGATATTTGAAGGGGACACCCGGCACACCCTAGGTAGTGCTCCACTCCAATGATCAAAAGAAAATGGATGGATGATGACAGTGGTCAAGACGCTGGCGGACTTTCGAACGACTTTTCGTGGAACAATAGCCAGCACCCGCCAAAATTTGTAGTGCTGTTTGGCCGGCGTATCTTGAATGCGGTAATCCTACACTTACGGACCGATCTTGAATGGACAAATTCCGCCACTACTACTTTTCCTGGTTTTGGTCGTCTAGCCTTTCTACGCATGCCGGTCGAGCTGTGTCTGTACCTGTGCACACACTGACTCACAGCCACCAGCACGCGTATAAATAGAGCATCCCTGCCAGTGGAGTGTAGCCATGAGCAGCTAGTTGCAAGGACTGGAAGACACACAGCGTATTCATCCAAAGTTCCCAACCACCATGGCTTTCTCCAGAAGCTTGGGCGTGTTCCTGTGCGTGATCCTGGCCTCGCTCGTGTTCTTCGCGCAGGATGCGCTCGCCGCCAGGGCCCTTACTCAAGCCGGCAGTACGTACCAACTCTAGATTCTCTCTCTTTCATAGATATTCTGCCGAGTTCGAAAAGAGAAGGAATCTCGTCGGATTTTTGGGTTCGATCTGATCAGACATTTATATATAATAAACTGCTTGGGTGCAGGTGGATATAACACTGGCTGGCCGAGCGGTGGTTATGGTACAGGTGGTTCTGTTGCTCATGGTTATCCCGATCCACCAAAGAAGCATCATCCTTAGTCGGCTGGACGATCAGTGCGATGCTTTATTAAGTATATGTAATGCATGGAAGCTTGGGGAGCACGGATAATAAATAAATTAGTACCAAGCTGATTTTTATGTCCTTCTCTAAATTTCCCTTATCGAATAAACGCCACGGATGTGTCTGCGCTGGCCGTGTGCGTCGTCTAGAGTCAGTGTGTAAGTCGTCGGATGACCAGGACGTCCAACGTTGACTTTGGCCACTACTTTTGTACCCTGACAATAAGTATAAGCATGAGTATTGTAAAGCCGCCACGAGTTTTATGCCACAAAATCTCTATGTATGTGCTTTTTTTTTTTTGAAAGTAAGATCACATAAATTGAGCAACAGGCCGCCTCGTTAAAAACCCTCCGGTCCCCTTAGGTACCTTGGTAGGGAAAAGAGTGCGTAAGAAACTTGTTGCCCTAGAGAGTTTACAATGTGTTCTTACAATCGAGAGTGATCAAGTCCCGAACACAGTCCGGCGCTGAATCACGTAAAATATCCGACAGGACGGATTTACCTAGCTGGGCTAACACGTGAGCCACACCATTGCTTACACGATCTACCTTCATAATAGAAATATCGTGGTGGATCTTTAGAACCTCTCTCGCCTCCAGAATCAAGGCCCAGCATGCGGATTGCTCGTCATCCGAAGAAGAGATAGCTTGGACGGCGCGTAAACAGTCGGACTCAAGAATGGCTGGCCAACGTCGTAGGTTGATGAGATGGCGGAGGCCTTCAAGGCATGCAACGACCTCAGCTTCTTCCGCACTGCCACAAGAAAGGAGACATTTCCATTCGGAGAGGATTGGTCGACCTTGATGATCACGAATGATAACACCGATGCCGGCCTTCTTTGAGGTTGAGTCCTACCCCGCATCCACATTAGCTTTGATAGCACCAGCAAAAGGAGGTGACCAGGCTGCATTACCGCACACATCTCCTCCTCGTTCCCCTGTGAATGAGCGAAAATAGTTAACAAGAAAGGGAACGGAGGCGGATACCGCGGCTTTACCATCACCATGAATAATATTGTTCCGATGATGCCAAGTACGCCACAGTAAAATGATAATTTTCGGTCTCTGGTCCTTTGATGAATTGCCCAGAAGTGTAAAGATCCACTCGTCACCCTTGTTGAGGAAAGCAGTCTCGCACGGAAGGCTCCAATGAGCACGCAGCTCCGCCCTGAGAGCACGAGCAAGAGTGCAGGTTATGAGCGCATGGTGGGCATCCTCATCAGCCTGCCCACATATCATGCACGTAGAGTCAACTTTGGGAATACGTCTACTAAGATTGAGATGCACTCCGAGCGAATCCGAGGCCACCCGCCAAGCGAAAACTCGGAGTTTAGGGGGAACATTTGCTTTCCAAATAAGGTCCCAGATTTTTCTTTCACCCGAAGCTTCCGAGCTGGATTGCCCTCCACTCAATTTCTGAAGAATCGGTTGAATCCCAATGCGATAAGCCGAACGAACACTAAAGGTTCCATTGCTCTCTCCACTCCATGCAACAAAATCATTCACCGCACGACCAGGAAGTTTAATATTAAGGATAGTTGCCGCGTCATGGGAAAAACAGCAGTCCCAAACAGCAGTCTCATTCCACGTTCTGGTACCTTGGTCTATCAGTTCAGAGACCTATTTCCGCCGAGAGTGCCCTTTCTTACCATCAACCTGAAGGGCACCCTCTCTAGGAAGCCAATTGTCCCTATAGATTTTAACACTAGAACCTGTGCCAATTCTCCAGATTATCCCCCTCTTCAGAAGCTCAAGACCATGAACAATACCATGCCACGTGCGCGACTGATTTTTGATGAACGCTGTGTCCAACATGTTTCCCGAAGGGTAGTACTCGCCTTGAGTAGTCGGGCACATAGACTATCAGGGACTTTGAGGAGACGCCAGGCTTGTCGAGCAAGAAGCGCCTGATTAAAAACCCAAAGGTCTCTAAATCCTACACCGCCATGAGATTTGGGCCGAGCAACTTTGTCCCAGGATAACCAGTGCATCTTCCGTTTGTTCACCTCGTCACCCCACCAGAAATTGCGAATGATTTTTTCAAGCTCCTCAACAAGACCGGCTGGAAATCTAAAAACACCCATAGCATATGTTGAGATGGACTGGAGGACTGACTTAATGAGGGTATCCTTCGCCCCCGACGACATGTATTTTTCAGACCAGTTGCTGGCATGCTTTGAGAATTTCCCTTTAGTGGATTTGAACTTTCCTTTATTCATCGTTCCTTCTGGTACCGCCAAACCAAGGTATTTCTCTTCAAAGCAATTTGTATCATACTTTAAAATCTCTTTGATCTCAGCTTGCACCGCAGACGTGCACCTATCCCCATACATGATGGAGCATTTGCCGAGACTAACTAGCTGCCCAGTGCCTTGCTCGTAACGATCCAAGATGGATTTGATTACAGTAGCTTGCTCCACCGATCCTTCAAAGAATGACTGTCGTCCACGAATAACAGGTGAGAAATACCAGGAGCCCTACGGCAAATATGAAACTCCCTCAAAGATTTCGTCTCAATTTCCTTATAAATAAGACAGGATAAACCATCAGCAACAAATAAGAAGAGATACGGTGAAAGGGGATCACCTTGGCGAATACCACGGGACGGGGTGAAGGAGTCCAACATGTGTCCGTTAAAGCGAATCGAGTAGCGAACGGTGGTAACACACGCCATTACCCACCGAATCCATTGACTATGAAAGCCCAACTTCGCTAAAACCCCTTCGAGAAAGCCCCAATCAACGCGGTCATACGCCTTGGCCATATCCAGCTTATATGCGCAAAAGTTCTTCCAAGCTGCAGAGCCTGTCTGAATAGAGTAAATACATTCAAAGGCCATCAGGGCATTATCCGTAATAAGACGACCAGGGATAAATGCGCTCTGAGTTGGTGCTATGGTGTCCTGGAGAATAGGTCTCAATCTATTAACCAAACATTTTGAGACCACCTTGAAAATAACATTGCAGAGACTTATCGGGCGGAAATCCTTCAATGCCTCCGGGTCATTCTTTTTAGGAATTAAAACTATCGATGTGTCATTAACCTCATTAGGCATGATACTTGTGGCAAAGAAGCATTGCACCGCTTGTACAACCTCATCTCTCATCAGGTCCCAATTTCGTTGCAGGAAGCGAGCCGGGAAACCATCTGGCCCTGGCGCCTTTAACGGTCCAATTTGAAAAAGGGCATCGCTTATTTCTTTTTCTGTGAAAGGGGCGCACAGCTTCTCATTTATATATGCATCGACACAATGCTTCATGGTGTCAAGGACCAGGGATGGATTAATGTTGTCCTCCTGAGTGTAAAAGGTGCTGGAAAAAATCACGCGTCATATTCTCCATCTCCACTGTATCAGTTGTCCAAGTGCCATCTTCACGTTTTAGCCGTCTTACTTTATTTTTGCGTCGTCTCCACGATGCGCGCCTATGGAAATATTTTGTGTTCCGGTCTCCTTCACGTATGTGCTTTTTAGCTCTGACTCTTTCAATAATTATAGGTCTTTCACGCGTGAATCCATTTGCTCTTGCTCACTGCGCCACATATGGTCTTTTTATTTTTTTTCGAAAAGGGGAAAAACCCCGGCCTCTGCATCGGTTGATACACACAGTCTTTATTAAGAAATCATCCAATAAACAACATTTGACAGGAATTACATCTCAGTGGTCGATTAAAGTTGATACATATATCAACCACCAGAAAACATGAAGCATGCAAGTCCTAAGCATCCTGAAGTCGACTACGCGGCTGCCAGAACGATTGGTCGAATAAGTGGTACGCGACCATCAGCAAATGGCTGCACCCAGTAGCCATAATATCCCGCTGGTCTTGGGGCAGTAGGAATGCCCATAGTTGCACCCAATGAACCACCATATGGATAACCTGTAAAAAATTAAAAGTTTTTGATTTTTTTAGACAGTCCATTCTTCAACTATATATTTTCCGAGGGGTTGGGGTCGTTTGGGCCACGACGAAGGACATGGGATCCTATTTGGTGATGGACAAATGTAAACAAAAGATACTAATCTCCTAGTTTTTGGCACATCTTTGCCATATGATGGCAAATGTAGACAAAAGATATTATGTGCATGTGAAGATAGAGATATTTTAGTTATAAGGATGAGACAATGAGTAAACCAATTTGATTTAAACAACTATGAGTGGAACAGGTTTATGGTTATAGCAAATCATCCACGGTACATCCTTTTACTATGATACCAGGTTAGCATATAGTATATAAGTATGATCTTGTGGATTACTATGACTACCTTTTTGTGCTGATCATTTTGCCTATTGTTTGACAACAATAAACATGTTTCGAAGTATACAATGAAGATAAGAAGGTGTGGGGATATAACATAGATAAGTATGATATCACTTTCCCGGACGCATTTATCCATGGCAGCTTTTTCGCTGCGATAGCGCAAGACCGTTGATTAGGTGTGTGCCTCGGTATATTCATAACCACCTGGGCCCGCGTGTAATGTTGTAGTTCTACCATGCAATTTTTATTTTACTGGTCAAATTGAATGGAATGATTCAATGATTCTACTAAGTAGAATCTACGATTTTACGATTACTAAAGTTTTGATCTTGTGATTTGTGATTCTACCATAAAAGTTTTGATCCGATTCAGAATCACGATTTTGACAACCTTTGTCTTGATTGACTGTTGATATCATCTAGACATGGAGCTCAGAAAACCCAGCAGAACTTATGTTATTTATACATAGAAAAAACATACAAACGTTCACAGTATATTTCCCATTTTAGTCATGGAGAAGGAGCCAAAATTAAAAAGGTGCCCTAGAAAAAAGGCTATTTATGCATGTCCTAATCACAACTGTCCATCCAGGGAAATTAAAAACCGTGACCTCGTGTCATCCTCTCATGGGAGAATCGGGGATGTTAGGGTTCCGCGCATCCCTGTTTGTGTTAATATATGGGAGCCCGCTGACCCTACTGATTTTTTGCAAAACCCATTCAATTTGCAAAAAAATATGTAATGGTCCCTAATATCTACACATGCTGACCTCAAAGGTTCTTTCCGCTACCTTTGCCACTTATTTTTGTTCTCCCCCTTGCCCCTACCATCGAATGTAACATGCGGTAGAAGAAAGGGATCCCTACCTACTTTTGTATCCTATTCTATCGGTACACAACATTGAACCCATGTAGATGTAACCCATCATTCGTCGAGTGCTGGGTTGGTTTCTCAAGTTCTGAAATAGTGGTTCCAAGCGCTAGGGAGAGTGATGCCTCTCCTGTGGTAGTCCCAGTGGGGTCAAGTCTGCTGTCTTGGATGTGAGGAGTCAACTTTCATGGGAGAAGGTCATTGTGCCCCTTCAACATCATTTTTGTGACCCTTGTGGTCCGGTGGCAAGCATTTACGATGCAGGTATCACCCATAATAACCTTGTTTAGATGGCTGGCTGGATTCATCGGCCATAGTTGGTGCATTTTGTTGCATCTAGATATGGAGTTGTGCCACTGTGATGACCCAAAGAATAGGAGCGTTTAAAGGACTGAACTGTGATGAGTGTTTTTGCACAACATGCATTTACAAAAGTGTGAAAATTTTAAAGGTTACATGTGATTGAGATTGAACTCTAGTGTTGAAGTTTGACTTAGGTCAACACTAGGATTTGAATTCAAATTTCAAAGTGAACTTGTGATTTTTTTTAAAATTACAATTTTAAAATGATTTTCATCATATTTTGAGTCGAATACTCAAAGCAACACATACACATACATTAAGAACATTTGAGAAGTAATAGTGGTTATGCAATTCAAAATTGAGGTTTGAATAATTCGAAGTTGAATTCATATATTCACGATTAAATGAATTCCCACAAAGCGAAGGAAACAATGTATATAAAATGAATCTTTATTGATCTTAATATTAACAAGAATATTTACAAAGGATGGTTACAAAGTAAAGTAAGCCTAATATATTCTACAAAAGAAGAAGAAAAAGAAAACCTGACTAAAACCTAATCTTGCAAAATAAGGAGGTGTAATCTCATTGTGGAAAACCCGGTTCATGACGAGAGGAGCAAGCACATAGACGTGTATAAAAGCACTCATAGGACTGCACCTTGTAACAACAAAAAATACCAAAAAATTAGAGAAGCAAGACTGGCACGAGACGTGTATGTGGTATTCCAAATATCCAGTTTCCGGTCTGCGTTTGATTTCCGTATCCAAGTTCGAAAGTTCCTCATCGAGAGAATCTGTTGCAAGCAACAAAGATCTAAAGGCTCGAATCCAACACACCCTCGGTGTTCAACCTCCAATCATGCACGAGTCATCCTAGGTAGTTGCAATATGCCGCCATGAGTGAACCTGTAGCCAAGGAGAAAAGCCCTCCAGTCCCATCCACAGGGCAGACTTTGCCTACTAGCTTCCTCCGGCAGCAGCTAGGTGGGTGGGAAGGGGTGGAAAAGGATGTCCAGGTTAGGGTTTCTCCTGACGTCTCCAGGGAGCGACTCGAGAGTTGTGTACCCAATCACTATTTCAACCGCAAAGGCTCTACTATGACAGTAAAAAGGTGTGGAACTCTTTCTCACAAAAAATAATAAGTTCAAAACGGAAGTAATCTCTTGGAATACAGAGGTCAATGTTACTTGGCTAAGAACCAATGTTGGTGAATATATGTTCGTGAGCATAAGCTAGACTTTCTTGCGTTGTTGGAAGTTAAAAAATGGAACTTCTCTGATTATTTTCCGGTTTCGTTTGTGGGAAATTCGAATATGCATGATATCTTTCCGCGAAAAAAATGGCATCGTCTCCCTCCACGTGGGCAACCTAGCCGAGACGCTCCAAGCTCTGAGCTTAGTGAAGTGAAGACGGCGGATATCGCAAATGCGGTTACTAGTGTTGGGGAACTAGTCTACTCGAGACGCTCTGAGCTCTGTCTTCAGTGTACATAACTCATACACAAGTGCTTTGATACTACAACGATGTACACATGCTGGGCGAAGCTAGGTAGTCCGTACCTGGTGCCCAGACACGAGGAACGAAAGGAAAAACTAGCAGTGATTGGGTATAGATTAGAGTAGTTCAGTACACCAGGGTTACTTTTCTCTAGTTTTCACCACAGCTGCAATACGGTGCACGACCTATATTTTACTGTATACTATTCCAGTATTTTTCTTATTGGGTCCTTGCATTCGTTGTAATTGGGATCAAAACTATTCGACAAGTAGTATAAGGTAAACATTCTTTTGATTTCCAGACTGCATATCAATCCAAAACTGAACTAGACGCACTTGAAGCAAGCTAACCTAAATGATGCTATTTCAAGCCAAGTGCAAAGAATGCATAAAATGGCAGCTGATTGGTGGAACCCAGATAAGTGACGGGCATACTTGATCCTGAAAACATTTTCTATTTTGTACATCGATTATTACCCCTTCTATTTATTTACCAATAAAATAAACGATCATGCATTCTAGAAGCCTCTATTAGCTTTAGAAGTGTCTATCGAGATATTTAAAGAAATTACAATGGACATGAACTCATACAGATATTTGTAGTTCATATCAATTAATGCCCCAAATTAATATGTGAACACATACGATTTTGATCTTCTTTGGATAAAAATAAGTTTATTTTTTACAAAAGAATGTTAAGTGGTAGTGTCTTAAAAACGGAAACAGTTATCATCAGTTCCACTTCAATATATGTTTCATATTTGGTGCAAGTGCAATTTTCATTGTAACACTAAAATCATGTACGTAAAAACACAACACCCTTATATGATTGCCAGTGGTGGACCCAACCGTCTTTATGACTGGGCACTTGCCCAGGCTTCCGTCCGGCGCAGCCTCATTTGGTATCCATTTGATAAAAAAAAAGTAGTGTTATTAGCCTTTAAATTCATTGTTTGCCGGACTTTGATTATTCTTGGGTTTTCCATTGATGGTTGCACTATGACATGGTTAACTTTGCTACCTATAACAAAAATAAAAATGGTTATAATCACATGTTGAGAGAATGGATTACATCTACAAAAGGTAAAAATATTAAGTATAAATAAACAACTGTTGTGTATTTTAACTCAGTTTAGGCTAAGTATAAATATTTAAAGGCTATTGTTTAGCCTAAACAATTGTTGTGTATTTTAACTTAATTTAGGCTAAATATAATTGTTGTGTATTGATAAATAAACAATAAGTAATCCGTACGAATCACCCAAAGATGTAAGTTTTGTCAAAATATTTTGATTTTAAAAACAAAGTTTAGAAGAGACATATTCAATTTATGTTACTTAGTTCTACCCATTACGGCATGTCTAATTAATTAGTTTTCCACTCTGCAGAGAGCGTACACTTTCCCCACAAGGCATAACCTGAAGGTCGTGCCGAGGTCTTCCCCTAGTGGTTGACTACTTATTCCGGGCACGCCCATTCCAAAATAGACACAAAGTTTCATAACGATGACAGTCCTTAAGTAGGTCTCCACAAACTAGTCAACCAAGTCATAGCCCATATGACATGTGGTTGCACTAAAATAATAGAGTGAGCTAAACCTTTTCGGAGCCGATACACCAATTTGAGTCCATACACCAATTTGAGTAGAAATTCCATAGGCATTGACCCAACAATACCTTTTCGCCCAGGAGAAAAAATTAAATTTTATTTAGTAAACACTTTTATAAACCTCACTATTTCATAAACAATTTTTTGATTTATACCGCCCAACGGATTTTCATATAGCATGGCTAAGCATAAATACTATATCCAAAAATTGGCTAGAACTTATCCTAGCACTATTTTACCTAGGGTGTCCAAGAGGGTGACAAAGCCAATGGCTTATTCAACTATGGGACATAGCTAAGAAAAAACAACACCATTTTCTAAAATATTTGAGATACCAAGATATATATCGCATGCATCCCTAAACTTTAATAAAAAATGGTTATATTTAGTTTTATTTGGCTTTATATTGCATTTCTGGATTTTCCTGAATGAAAATAGGATTTATTAAAGCCTAGAAAACAATATTAGGGATTTAATAAAGTCTTATATAGACATTTTGTAAACAAATTGGTATTTATAAAATTAGATTTGGAGTGGAAATGGTTTTTCTAATCTCTACTTATATATTTTATTTTAATAGAAATTTGGTGGTTTATCTGAAAAAGATTTTGATAAAAACAAATCCCTAATCTATTCCCTAAATAAAAAGAAAAATAAAAAATAAAAACTTAGCTACTGAATGAACCAACCGGCCCAGCCCACTAGCCACTCCCCTAACCGCACGAGCGTCGCATAACCACACCGCTCGGCCCACCCCGGCACAGTATCCCAACCCCAGGTGAAGGGGTACCGGTGCCCCACGTCCATCCAAGCAGGATCGCATGACGCCAGCGCACCCCACGCTCCTCCTCTCACCCTCCCCCCCTCTCTCTCTCTCTCTCTCTCTATATATATATATATATATATATATATATATATATATATATATATACCCATGCGACCCCACCTAGTAGGGTCGTCCCCAAGCTCTCCTGGCCGCCCGCTTCTCCTAGCGCCGACCCACTGCGCGCCTCGCGCCTCCTTCGCCCCTTCCGCGTCCAGGTTCGTTGCCCCTGGGTGGATAAGCCCCGGGGCATGCTTATCCCCTCGTCGCCTTATCGCCATCCCTTGAGCATCGGGACGCCGTTTCCTTCCTCCTTGTATCCTCCTTTGTCTCCAAGGACGACTAGATCCCCTCCCCCGCCATCGTGATGATCCATCACCGCTAAGGATGTAAACGGATAGGATAATTTCCGCACCGAAACCGGCTCCGAAACCGTTTTAAGGTATCCATATCCGATTTTATAGAATCCGGCGGATAAGGATATCCGATTCCGACGTGACACCCCAGATATGGTGTAGGATATGGTATGGAAAATAACATGCGGATATGGATTATCCGAAAATTAATTAGGATTATCCGAGTGTTTTAAACCGGATAATCCGATTTTAGAGTCAAAAGACAAGGATAATATCGCAAAGCTACTACTTGTTTAGTTACCGAGTTTATTTGGCGAACATGTCTAACTCTGTCTTATAACACCATATCTCTATTATCTTATCTATTTGATTCATGCAAGGCTGAAATATTAATTCTCTCTCAAAACTTTGATAGAAATATAATTGTCTACCTATGAGAGTATTTATCCGACTACTTTCATTTCCGGCCCGAGTCCGCTCCGTTTCCGATTCGAATCCGCTGTCTAGTAAATCCGCATTCGAATCCGCTCCGATCCGAATCCGAGAAACGAATATGAAAAAGGATATGGTAAGATCAAAATCCGATCTGATCCGATCCGTTTACACCCCTAATCACCGCCGCCCGACCTCGTTGAAGGCACCCAGCCGTATTCGGTGAGCTCCACATACCCCTCCCGACTTCCCTCACTCGCCTCTATCGTTTGAGCCCCTCACCACCGCCTGTAGCTCACCGGAATGTTGTTGACATCGACCCTCAGTCTCTGCTAGGGATGTAAACGGATAGGATAATTTCCGCACCAAAACCGGCTTCGAAACCGTTTTAAGGTATCCATATCCGATTTTATAGAATCCGGCGGATAAGGATATCCGATTCCGACATGACGCCCCGAATATGGTGTAGGATATGGTATGGAAAATATCATGCGGATATGGATTATCCAAAAATTAATTAGGATAATCCGAGTGTTTCAAACCGTATAATCCGATTTTTGAGTCAAAAGACAAGGATAATATCGTAAAGCTACTACTTGTTTAGTTACCGAGTTTATTTGGCGAACATATCTAACTCTGTCTTTTAACACCATATCTCTATTATCTTATCTATTTGATTCATGCAAGGCTGAAGTATTAATTCTCTCTCAAAACTTTGCTAGAAATATAAGTGTCTACCTATGAGAGTATTTATCCGACTACTTTCATTTCCGGCCCCGAGTCCGCTCCGTTTCCGATTCGAATCCGCTGTCCAGTAAATCCGCATTCGAATCCGCTCCGATCCGAATCCGAGAAACGAATATGAAAAAGGATTTGGTAAGATCAAAATCCGATCTGATCCGATCCGTTTACACCCCTAATCACCGCCGCCCGACCTCGTTGAAGGCACCCAGCCGTATTGGGTGATCTCCACATACCCCTCCTGACTTCCCTCACTCGCCTCTATCGTTTGAGCCCCTCACCACCGCCTGTAGATCACCGGAATGTTGTTGACATCGACCCTCAGTCTCTGCTAGGGATGTAAACGGATAGGATAATTTCCGCACCAAAACCGGCTTCGAAACCGTTTTAAGGTATCCATATCCTATTTTATAGAATCCGGCGGATAAGGATATCCGATTCCGACATGACGCCCCGAATATGGTGTAGGATATGGTATGGAAAATATCATGCGGATATGGATTATCCGAAAATTAATTAGGATTATCCGAGTGTTTCAAACCGTATAATCCGATTTTTGAGTCAAAAGACAAGGATAATATCGCAAAGCTACTACTTGTTTAGTTACCGAGTTTATTTGGCGAACATATCTAACTCTGCCTTTTAACACCATATCTCTATTATCTTATCTATTTGATTCATGCAAGGCTGAAGTATTAATTCTCTCTCAAAACTTTGATAGAAATATAATTGTCTACCAATGAGAGTATTTATCCGACTACTTTCATTTCCGGCCGAAGTCCGCTCCGTTTCCGATTCGAATCCGCTGTCCAGTAAATCCGCATTCGAATCCGCAACCGGTCATTATCCGCTCTGATCCAAATCCGAGAAACGAATATGAAAAAAGATATGGTAAGATCAAAATCCGATCCGATCCGATCCGTTTACACCCCTAATCATCGTCGCCCGACCTTGTTGATGGCACCCAGCCGTATTCGGTAAGCTCCACATACCCCTCCTAACTTCCCTCTCTCGCCTCTATCGTTTGAGCCCCTCACGACCGCCTGTAGCTCACCGGAATGCTGTTGACGTCGACCCTCGATCTCTGCTAGGGATGTAAACGGATAGGATAATTTCTGCACCGAAACCGGCTCCGAAACCGTTTTAAGGTATCCATATCCGATTTTATAGAATCCGGCGGATAAGAATATCCGATTCCGACGTGACGCCCCGAATATGGTGTAGGATATGGTATGGAAAATAGCATGCGGATATGGATTATCCGAAAATTAATTAGGATTACCCGAGTGTTTCAAACCGGATAATCCGATTTTAGAGTCAAAAGTCAAGGATAATATCGCAAAGCTACTACTTGTTTAGTTACCGAGTTTATTTGGCGAACATGTCTAACTTTGCCTTTTAACACCATATCTCTATTATGTTATCTATTTGATTCATGCAAGGCTGAAATATTAATTCTCTCTCAAAACTTTGATAGAAATATAATTGTCTACCTATGAGAGTATTTATCCGACTACTTTCATTTCCGGCCCGAGTCCGCTCCGTTTCCGATTCGAATCCGCTGTCCAGTAAATCCGCATTCGAATCCGCTCCGATCCGAATCCGAGAAACGAATATGAAAAAGGATATGGTAAGATCAAAATCCGATCTGATCCGATCCGTTTACACCCCTAATCACCGCCGCCCGACCTCGTTGAAGGCACCCAGCCGTATTGGGTGAGCTCCACATACCCCTCCCGACTTCCCTCACTCGCCTCTATCGTTTGAGCCCCTCACCACCGCCTGTAGCTCACCGGAATGTTGTTGACATCGACCCTCAGTCTCTGCTAGGGATGTAAACGGATAGGATAATTTCCGCACCAAAACCGGCTTCGAAACCGTTTTAAGGTATCCATATCCTATTTTATAGAATCCGGCGGATAAGGATATCCGATTCCGACATGACGCCCCGAATATGGTGTAGGATATGGTATGGAAAATATCATGCGGATATGGATTATCCAAAAATTAATTAGGATTACCCGAGTGTTTCAAACCGGATAATCCGATTTTAGAGTCAAAAGTCAAGGATAATATCGCAAAGCTACTACTTGTTTAGTTACCGAGTTTATTTGGCGAACATGTCTAACTTTGCCTTTTAACACCATATCTCTATTATGTTATCTATTTGATTCATGCAAGGCTGAAATATTAATTCTCTCTCAAAACTTTGATAGAAATATAATTGTCTACCTATGAGAGTATTTATCCGACTACTTTCATTTCCGGCCCGAGTCCGCTCCGTTTCCGATTCGAATCCGCTGTCCAGTAAATCCGCATTCGAATCCGCTCCGATCCGAATCCGAGAAACGAATATGAAAAAAGATATGGTAAGATCAAAATCCGATCTGATCCGATCCGTTTACACCCCTAATCACCGCCCGACCTCGAAGGCACCCAGCCGATTGGGTGAGCTCCACATACCCTCCCGACTTCCTCACTCGCCTCTATCGTTTGAGCCCTCACCACCGCCGTAGCTCACCGGAATGTTGTTGACATCGACCTCGGTCTGCTAGGGATGTAAGCGGATAGGATAATTTCCGCACCAAACCGCTTCGAAACCGTTTTAAGGTATCCATATCCTATTTTATAGAATCCGGCGGATAAGGATATCCGATTCCGACATGACGCCCCGAATATGGTGTAGGATATGGTATGGAAAATATCATGCGGATATGGATTATCTGAAAATTAATTAGGATTATCCGAGTGTTTCAAACCGTATAATCTGATTTTTGAGTCAAAAGACAAGGATAATATCGCAAAGATACTACTTGTTTAGTTACCGAGTTTATTTGGCGAACATATCTAACTCTGCCTTTTAACACCATATCTCTATTATCTTATCTATTTGATTCAAGGCTGAAGTATTAATTCTCTCTCAAAACTTTGATAGAAATATAATTGTCTACCTATGAGAGTATTTATCCGACTACTTTCATTTCCGGCCCAAGTCCGCTCCGTTTCCGATTCGAATCCGCTGTCCAGTAAATCCGCATTCGAATCCGCAACCGGTCATTATCCGCTCTGATCCAAATCCGAGAAACGAATATGAAAAAAGATATGGTAAGATCAAAATCCGATCCGATCCGATCCGTTTACACCCCTAATCATCGTCGCCCGACCTTGTTGATGGCACCCAGCCGTATTCGGTGAGCTCCACATACCCCTCCTAACTTCCCTCTCTCGCCTCTATCGTTTGAGCCCCTCACGACCGCCTGTAGCTCACCGGAATGCTGTTGACGTCGACCCTCGATCTCTGCTAGGGATGTAAACGGATAGGATAATTTCTGCACCGAAACCGGCTCCGAAACCGTTTTAAGGTATCCATATCCGATTTTATAGAATCCGGCGGATAAGAATATCCGATTCCGACGTGACGCCCCGAATATGGTGTAGGATATGGTATGGAAAATAGCATGCGGATATGGATTATCCGAAAATTAATTAGGATTACCCGAGTGTTTCAAACCGGATAATCCGATTTTAGAGTCAAAAGTCAAGGATAATATCGCAAAGCTACTACTTGTTTAGTTACCGAGTTTATTTGGCGAACATGTCTAACTTTGCCTTTTAACACCATATCTCTATTATGTTATCTATTTGATTCATGCAAGGCTGAAATATTAATTCTCTCTCAAAACTTTGCTAGAAATATAATTGTCTACCTATGAGAGTATTTATCCGACTACTTTCATTTCCGGCCCGATTTCGCTCCGTTTCCGATTTGAATCCGATGTCCAGTAAATCCGCACTCGAATTCGCAACCAGTCATTATCCGCTCCGATCCGAATCCGAGAAACGAATATGAAAAAGGATATGGTAAGATCAAAATCTGATCCGATCCGATCCGATCCTTTTACACCCCTAGTCTCTGCATGCCGCCGAACTCCAACGACCGATGTGGCGCTCCCCTATTGGCCGTCTCTATCTACGCCAGAGCAACCTCAGCGTCGTAAGGGCCTGCTTGCCCAGTAAGTGTCGCCACACCAGCCTCCACGTTAGCCCCGACGTCACCATAGTTTTATCTCCCATGTGGGAGCCACGTGGCTAGTCAAACAACGGTCAACCCCCTACCTTCGCTCTCCCACGGCAGGAAAACAAACCAAATTCCTTCAACGGTAGGAACCAAAATTTTATTTTTTCGAAAATATTCATACCTTTCCCAATTCTGATCCAATAAAAAATTGTTTTTGCATTAGAAAGATATGATGAAATACTACTTTTAGGCACTATATAATCTAGTTCACACTACTTTTAAATGGATTCAAATTCAACCTTCGTTCTAACCCTTTTTGGCCATATCTTTTGATCCATAACTCCGATTTGACCTATTCCTTCACCAATTTTCTCAGAATCGGACCATCTATCATATTACCAATAAATAAATGTATTTATAACATTTGAATTTTTATTTGTTTTTTATATTTGAATTTGGAGTTTACTCGATTATATTTGTTCATGTGCTTAGATTTCGGGTAACTGAGCAAGGGTACTACTATCAATACTACTACTACACCTCAACAAAGAACTAATACTTCATCAACCAAATGGCAAGTTTCACTACCATGTATTTTTCCTATTTATTTTTGCTATGCTCCTTTCCTTTTGTTCGCTGGTTTGAACTAGGCTTAGAGAATCATTAATTTAAACATGAAGAGTTTTAAATCCATCTGAGAAATCCAAATAGTAAAAAATCAAACAATCCCTCAAAAAGTTTTAATTTCTTCTGAAATTCACACAAACAAAGTAATTGATTCAATAAAATATTTATTTTATTTAACATTCCAAAAAGGTGAATTTTGGGATGTTACATGCCTAAACATTTATGCATGACAGGTTACCAAAATTCTATGCTAGGTTTGAATCAGAGATGCTTGTTTTGATTGTCTTTGTGTGGTTTTTATGTGCAATCCATGAATTGTTATAATTTATAGAAAATATATTTAAATTTAATTTGTTAGCTGGATTATTACTTCATCGACAATATGAACTTTTCATTTGTAATAACTGATTGGATAGTTAGTGGAGTAAAGAGGTGGTACTCTAAGTCGACCATAATTTAATGCATTTGTGTCTTTTGGTGTTAAACATTGAATCCGTAGTCAACCCAACATATGTATGATTGTGGTTATTACGGGTGTCTAAGTTACTAGCATAGTGGCCCTCGCAAATGCGAGGGCATCATCTCGTGGGAAACAGAAGCATCTGAGAAATAAATTTGTAGCTCGAACTATGCAATTCCAAGTAATTTGGATTAATTATCATCTTAAATATTTTGCTATTAAATGACATGTGTGACTTAAGTATTTTTTAATATCTAAACATCATGGATTGCATTCTCGATGTCTCGAACTTCTCGTGAGAGATTGAGCCATTTGCAGAGGTCTGGTGTACTGTGTATCTTCTTGAAATTAATATGATACCATTTATCAAAAAAAAGACTCTCATATTGTTTTCCTATCAAAAACATGATTTAATCATATTTTATTTAAAATTTGTATGATAATTATATATTTAGTGACACTATCGTATTGGACATGTGTGTTGTTTATATATGTTATTACGTCAAGATGTCAAATTAAAAACTTAACGACGAGCTTTCATTAGATGTAAATCTACAAAACTATGAATGTTATGGTCCAAATACTATCCATGGCCACAAAATTAACTACAAGATGATGATTTGATGATATATTATTTCTAATAGAGTAGAAAAATACTCTTTTCATAATGAAGTGAAACCAAGAATAATTCTTAATTACTTTGACACCTAACATATAGGCCATCTAAATAGTCAAACATGTATTGTACTCGAGCAGATCTTTTCTCTTCTCATTTACTTCATTCATTCTAAAATACATGACAATTCCAACACATCAATCTCCAATATGCATATTCTATTTAATATAAAAAATATAAATGGTATGTCATATTTTATGTATATTTATATAAATCGATGAATAGATAAAGAGATTTTTCTACAAATATTTTAGAACTTCACTTATTTTGTTGTCTTGTTACTCTCACCGAGTATATTTTTTGGCTCTAAATTGTCAGGTTATATAGATAGTCAATATCCCTCATAATGCAAGCCAAAATATAATACATGGTTCACGTTTTTTGCATTGACATAATTAAGATTTTAGCTTTTTTCGTGAAAATTTTGCAACTTTTATCTATATATGGGCTGCATGTTAGTAGTCTAATATATCAATATATCTTCGTTTCAATCAATTTCACCATCCCATAAGGTGTGAGGATGGTGAAGACCATATATCAACCTCTACATGTAGTTTAGGTATTGTATCACTTAGGTTGTGTGTTCTTTGTGATAACGTTTTAACACTCTATATATTCTATATTGTACATAATGAATAAGATTTCCTCGCTGGCTCGCTCTATAGGTCTAATGGTGGGTCCATCACGGTCAACTCCATGGAACCAGTGATTCACATCGCTCATTTTTGTGTGCTTTTATGTGTTTCGTTGTTAACTTATGAATCACTACAAGGAATCTGGCTATATATGACCCTCCATTTTCGTCACAGAATCGTCATAGTAGTCCATTTATGACGATTCTATGACGATTTTGAGATCGATGAAAGCTGAGCGTCGCAAATGAACTATAACGATGTATTTTTGCGAAATTGTCATAATCGTCTATGACGATCTTGGATCATCATTATCTCTATGCCGATTCAATATCGTCATGGACCATCTAGCCAGGCCAGGTCAGATCCTACGTGTATGATCCGATGTGGCAAGGAATAGCCCAGTCCACTTCGACAATTTATATGGGCCAAGCCCAACAATTTAGCCTTGTTTGTAGTTTTTTACTATCAATTATAGTCAGCTGCATGGGCCAAGCCCAACACTTTGGCTTCTTTGTTTTCTAGGCCTGAGCCTTTTATAATCCACTTATTTCCAAATGTCAGGCCTTTTTATAGTCCATTTATTTTCTATTTTCGCCTTTCTTGCACTAGGGCCTTAGTGGTCAAATTGTTCTACACTATGGGTCCCGATTGGCAGTCATCAGGTTTTAATGGTTTTAATTTTTTTCACACGTGATTAGTAAACAATATTCTGATTTAGAAAGTTGAGAAAAAACACATGATTTTTTAAATAACATCCATAATCAGATTGTTACAATATGATAGTCGGAAAAGTTAGAATGTGAAATTCCATACTTTACATCACAGCGATCACATTACAACTAATTCTACCATCAAATGTGCATACACTGGAATCTACAAATAAAACTCTCAGGAGTTCTCTACAACTTGTTCAACGTGTAGCTCTTGTAAACTAGAAGCTTTTTTGGTGCTCGGCCTTGAGCTTCTTATCCTTCTCCTTCATTTCAAACAGAACAATACCATTAGATGAACAGCAAACACCTAAATGTGCATGTACAAATCTATGTAGGAATGTGTACCCGGGGACACAATTGTAAGATCCCACCACAAAATTGAAACAACAAAGTAAATACAGAGTAGAAACCAAGCTTTGAGCAACTTACAAAACCTTTGATGTATTATAAAGTAGGAACCAGAAAAGCTATGCTATAGCTAGAATACTCAGTATTTGCCATTACTAAATTACTTGCAAGATCTAAACAGATCATCATAGCAATGAGTAAAATCTTGTGGAATCACAGTCAATATCTAGGAGTCCACTGATTAGCGATGGAACAAATATAATGGCATCAACAAATCCATAACCATACAAGGTCATGTGCCTAGGAATCTTCTACTATGAAGCATTTGTTCACCGGCATACATGCTTCAGGAAATACACAAAACATTCAACTAATTGGTAGCACCAAAGGGATATAGAGAGTGAGTGGGGACTTACTGAATTCCAGAGCGGAACCATGGTCGAGACAAGGCATTCATGAACTAACTACATGGCCAAGCGGTGGTGATAGTGGCAAGCGGCACTACAGAACTGAACTAAGTTCCAGTTTAGTTTCTAAACATAAAGATATAGAACACATGACATAACACTTAAATTTCACAGACTGTTACTTATGTAGGACAGAGTGCATGGTTAGATACACTTGCACACTACAGATTCACTTATCAAATGACAACAAATTACATTGCTTTCCATCAAACATTACAAAATGAACCTTGCACTACTAGGAAACAGCTTATAGGTAGACAAGATATTCCGTGGCGCATATGTAAAACCATGCACCACAGATATGTATCAGTGGCGCACTAGGAAATATGCGCCACAGAAGTTTGGCAGTTCAGTGGCGCACAAAACCAATATGCGCCACAGAAGTCCACATTTCTGTGGCGCATATTTTCATGTGCACCATAGAAAGTGATGATTCTGTTGCGCATATAGATGTATACGCCACAGAAAGTTGATGTGACGATTCAGTGACATTTTTTAAGCGTCATGTAATGAAGGATTTCTTGTAGTGATTATCATTGATCCTTTCCTTTATGAAGAGACGCGTTCATGAACATGTTCCATTGCGCTTCTCAACACTCTGATGTAGGGTTATGAACCCTTATTGTGTTTTTTACTCTCTTCCATTACCATTATAGTCGAGAACATAAACTTCCTCGAGAATGCACCAAAATTTAAGAAATTGTAGTTTTGCCTATCTTTTGGTTTTAAGCATGGAATTTGTATTCAAAGTTTTCGATGAATACTCTACAAGGACTTATTCATTATTCTTTTGGTGATATCGAATAACTCCAAAACTTCCACGTTAATCCATACAAGATATGGTGTTGATCTGAGGAATTTTAGATGGTTCACTTTATTCTAAATGAGTGTTTGCTATTTCTTTCTAATGGCCTTTACACTAACACAACCACGCTTTATTTGGTGCCACCTATTCACCCACTTGATATAAAATATCACATTGTGATGCTTTGCACTTCGGCGTATCAAATGCATTCCATTTCACAATACCTTATGCCAATATTATAATGTCAGATTTCATTACAATTGATCAAATCATAATAATTAGATTCTCTTTTATTTTATACCCCTTGATGCGGAAATTCTTTTGATCATTATCAAATAGTTTCATGCTCATGTTTTCTTTGGTAAACTCCTTTACAAAATTCAACAATTACAAAATGATAATCACCACTTTGTTGAAATACGATACATCGTATATGTATTTCCTTTCAACAATTCATCAAACACTTTGTATTCATGCAATACGCGGTGTTTAGTTATCTTTCCGAACTTAGGTATGATTCATATGTGACAAGAAATTAAATGACTTTCACATATTATCAACATAACTTCGAATTTAAACAATGGTTTCATTCAAAATGAACATATCATTAAGTTGGGTTATTTTTAAGGCATTTTAATATTTTACAAATGTTCATGCATTATCAATTAGTTTTACAACAAGAATAATTCACACATAATCGAGCAACATGTGAACGCAAAGAGAAATCATTCATAAAAGCAGAACAACTATTTGTTACACACTCATATGAATAATTGTCTCGCGAAGTGTGAGACACACTAAAGAAGTTCACAATCCATCGATTACAATAATCATCCAAAACGATAAACTAAATGACAAATGTCGAGGGAGAGTGTCGTCGGCTATCATCATCATGCTTGCCATCAACACGCAACGTCACCTCCTCTCCAGCAAGCAGCTCTCATGCAGAAGGATCTGTTTTCACAAAACAGAGCAAGTATCAAATACTTTAATACTGCAACAAGTGTTTGTAAGATTATAGCATTTATAAAAATTATATATATCATATACCTTTGTCATTGATGACCTCTCCAGCAATGGGTTCAACCTTCACATTTTTGAAATGGTGATACGAACTCATGGAAATCCTGCGTTTCCCCGTCACCTCTCATGATGCAAGTCCTGGCATGTGCTTGGTAGCTCGGGGGCAGCGACCTCAGCAGCACACCTATTGCAAAAGAGTCCATCACCCAGTGATCCAAGAAATAAGAAAGCCTCATGTATGCATCATGTATGCGCTCCAAGTGGCTTTCCAGACAAGCATTTTTTTCCGTCTTTATGGAAAGAAAATCTCCCATCAGCTCGTGTTCCCACATGCGCACTCGGTCTGCGAACTGCGATCTAAGATTACCCACAACTGGGTGCAGTTCATCTACCATCCTGAAGCGCATCGTCACTGAAATGAAGGTGGACATCTCACTATGGTAGTAGCTGTCTTCCCACTGCTCTGGGGTCTCATAGAAATAAGGCTGTTCCAAATCCATCTCGTAGCGTAGGTAGTCGACCAATTTATTCTCACTAAGGAGGATATTGAGATGCACAACCCACTCAGAAAAATTGGATCCAACTAATTTGAGCTTCTCTCCTTCGAACCATTCGTCAACCGGGAAGGAAGTATCAGGGAGAACCATTTCTATATTTAGAATTGCAAAAGGAATTTAGACTAAGTTTGTAATTATGTGAGTTAAAACAAGAACTCCACTAAAAACTCCTATCCCCAAAAGGGTTTTAGTGATTATACGATCTCTATTCACTACACCATCCCCGATCGTCACGGCCAGTGTTATAGTTGCAAAGGTGGACGCGAAAACGCCGATCACATCATTGATGCGACTCGTGCTCGATCTTTTGAACATCCCTGTTCCGAGGCCATGTCTACACATGCTAGGCTCACCAACTCAACCTTAGTGTATTCATTGTGCAACATGGCTTACACACACCGTATGTGAATGAAGATATGTCTGACACCCGATCGTCACGGCCTGCCTCATAACGGAGAACTTTCTTGGTGGTGCACACTAAGGGAGAACACTTTCATTGGTATTTTGTTTAGGGATCATCTTATTAGGCAACCATCGAGTGTCTAATACTAGTACACAACAAGATGCACAATCAATAAACATTGAATTTAAGTGTGATGCGATATGGTCCTCACGCTGTGATCTCCATCCCGTGTCTCCCGATCCGGCGCCGTAGGCACTAGTGTACCGGTGCCTCCGGCGTGGTAGTCCATCATCACCATAACCGTTACTACTACTTAGTAACATAAAGTAAACTACTTTACCTTGACTACTACCATATCACATCACAATGCCCCTGCAAAACAAAGTTAGATGCCTCTACTTTATCTTTGCATGTTTTACGTGGCTGCTAGGGCTTTCGCACAAGAACTGATCCTTACCTACGAACTTCCACCACAACGCTAATTAAGTAGTTGTCTATACTACACCTCTTTCGGAGCCCTCCTTTGCAAATGGCATGCCAACTAATGTGAGAGAGACAGACACCCCCAAAGCCACTTTATACGGTACAAGCCGTATGTAAGCGTGAACCAGTCTCGCTAATGAACATGTAAAGTCGGTTGGGGGCCGCTTCATCAAGCATTACTGCGGTATGCACAAGTACACGTGGAGGGTAACAACTAAAATATCAACGCCCACATGCTACATCTCATGTGTTCTACCCGTACTAGCAATACTATGCATAGATCTAGCTCAGATACCACTGTAGAGGTTCGCGTATGAAACACTAAATTTTTCCTACGCCAAGTACCCTAATGCCAATACATATCTATTAGTAATACAGTAACGGGAGGGGATTTTTGCAAACTTACCCTTCAACACCGAAAAGCGTTGTTAACACTCGGGAGAGCGTCACTGATGTAGTCGTTCCAAACCCAACCTCGGGGTCGTGTTGAAGTCCCTCGGCTCCTATGGCTCCAGCGACTCCAAGTGCCCCAGATGTTGTACCTCCGAGGGAGTTACACACGTCTGGTGCCTGACGATGACTCCTGATCCTCCGATCTAGCAGCAGTTGCGGAAGTAGACCTTCTGGATCCAAATCCCGCAGCGCGACGACACTCCGCGGTGAAGAAGTCTCCTATTCGCACGATCCAGACTTGGGACCACGATCACGGGAGAGAGAGAGAATATCAACTAGAGGTCTCCCAAAAAGAGAGGGAACCTTTATTGATTATTGATGTATTTAATTTGTCAAAATACCTCACAATATATAGGGAAAAATCACCCCATAGCTAATTAGCTTAGCAATGTGGGACTAAACAAAAGGGAGAGGAGAGGGGGAGGGTGGCCGGCCGGACAAGACCCCCATGGGCCCATCCGGTGCATGGGGCCCATGCGGCCCCTCCTTTGTTTCTCCCTTTTGGTCTTTTCCCTCATGGGCCTTTTCCCTATGGAATTAGGCCCAATTAGGTATTTGACATTTTAATTTTTTTATTAAATAATTATGAATAAATGATTAGACCAATATTTAACATTTACTTACATATTATTTAATCCCTGGCTATGGAAACTCCTTCTACCTCTACTCCGGACATCCTTCGGACTTACCGAAACACTTCTGGGTTTCTCTCTTTCTATTCTTCAATGATTCTATCGATACCAAAATGATCTCTGAGGATCATCAAGCCCTTAAGCGTGATACCCCACGGTTCGGAAACACTCTAGACATGGTCGAGACCCTTCTCGTACCAATGATAATCAGCGGGACCTGGATGCCCATGATAACCCCTGTGCATTCCACGAATCTTTTGTCGCTGAACCATGAAGGTCGTGTCATATTCCTTTTGTTTCTCAATACTTATATTGTCCGAGATCTGATCAATGACATTACCATATCGTGTTCAATCTCGTTACCGACAAATACTGTTCAACTCGTTCTGACAAATGATATCCCCGTAATCAAATCACACGCTGCGCAGCTATTGGTACACGTAACCATCAACTTATACTTCAAATCCAAGAAGACCTTTAACTTTGCCACCACGTTCTAGCTTATTTTTTTCAAAGGGACTCATCTAACCTAAAGGAGATTAATGGTGCATGTGTGGATCTATTTCAAAGGCACTCATCTAGTTATGCACGCCTTTTTTTCAAACAGATTCAGCTAACCCAAAGGAAGTACCTATTGAAGATTGGTAGGTCCGTAGGGTGCGCGGTTCTTTTTTAAGACAGACTCGTCCATCCTTTGGAGTTGCGTACCGAATAATGGCTGCCTTCCACGACCGGTCTTTTTTTTGCGTGCAGTGGCACCCGATCAGGCATTGAACCTGTCCACCGCTCGCAACAACTGTACGTCTAGTATAATAATATCCTTTATACTCCGTCTTGTACTCTCATCATAAGTGTGTAGCCATTTTTGTTTTTGTTTTTTCACGGACTCGTGCATAGCCATATGTCCTACGCGCCCTGCCCTGCGTTCCATTAGTTTTCTTTTGTACATCTATTGTCATACGTAACACCCTTTATCTTTTAATCTCATCCGTTAGGAGTAAAATCAAAGGTTTATAACTTTTTAGTATATGTGGATTAACGTGGTGCATCGAAATAACCCCTTATATTGCTTTTAGTATATAATAGATAGATAGAAAGAAATAGATAGATGTCCACATATCTTGTTAGATTATGAAGAAAATATATACTATCGGTTACATTCTTGATAACAACCCAACTTTTTGGTGTTGATAGCTATCCTACTAGTATCAATCTCTTCCTTTACGAACGAAAAGGCTGATGTAATGACTTCTACCATAATATCATGTAGTTCCTCTTATATAAATATAAACCAGAACTAATTTTCTTTGCTAAAACATACTACTACATTATAAAATTGAAATGTACCATTGATACAAGCTAGCTAGAAAATGGCTGGGACAATTGGTTACTGCAGAGCCTGCCTACTCCCAATGGTCAATAACAATGATGGGAGTGGTCGAAACAATGGCTGGCTGACTTTTGCACGACTTGTGCCGGAATATTGGCTACCAGATATTGCACAGTTTTGGCGCATATATTGAATGGAAAATTCCACCACCACTACTTTTCTAGGTAACGTTTTGGTGTGACCAGTCTAACGCACGGGCCAAGACCAGCAGTCCAGCTCGATCGCGTATATAAATGGAGCATGCCAGTGCGTTACTCCAACACGACAGGAGAACACACAGGTACGCGTCCAACCCAGTTAACCACCATGGCTTTCTTCAAAACCTTGGCCGTGTTCCTGTGCGTGATCCTGGCCTCGCTCGCGTTCGCCGCGCAGGGCACGCTCGCCGCCAGGGCCCTCACTGAATTCAACGGTATATATCAGCAACTCTCTCGTTCTTTCCTTTGCCTTCATTATTATTGTGAAAAAAGTTAGGAACCTTGGAGGATCTCCCAGTTCCTGTTAGAATTAGACTGGCAGGTCGATCTGACGAGGTATATATATACACTGCTTGTTGGGTGCATGCAGGTGATTACGGAGGTACTTATCCTGCTGGTGGTTATGGTACTTATCCTTAGGCGCTGGACGATTACAATGCTTCAACTTCAACTATGTACGGAACGGAAGTCCCAAGAGCATGAATACTTTTTTTTGTTACGGAGCATGCATTCGTTGTTGATATATATATACAGTGCCAATTGTATGCCGATGTATAAATTTCCCTTTTCCTCTAATAAACGCCACAGAGCGGGGTGCGTCTTTGCTTACCGTGTCTATCATCTATGGGTCGGGTCCAAACTCCAAACTGTTGAGTCTTGAGTCGCTGTCTGAACTGTAAGAGTGTAAGACATCTGATAACACGACATCATTTAGTTCCGCCCGTGAATTTTTCATACATGGAATGGAGAAGGTATGAGTAATACTTGGCTTATGCACCAACCCAATATAAGGATCTAGTCAAGACATCCAGTATGTACATAACCAAATCATTAAAAAGGAACATCTGTAGTAACCACCAATAATGGAAATGGAAGGGTAACCGAAGACGTTCCCCAACAACAACGTCCACGGTAAGAGAACAAACACAGACACCAACAATGCTTGTTCCAGCCATTAAGACCAGATCATGGGTTTTTACCCAAAGATAAGTCGGAGCAAACTATAAGCAATATCTTCAATAAGGGAACTTTAGGTGAACGCCGGATTGCCAGGTTCAACCATTGAAGGGAGTGCCCTGATTTTTCAACCCTTGAACTCGAGTACCACCTTTCGCAAAAAAAAGAAAGAACTCGATTACCACCACTTCAAGAGCGCCACCTAACCAAAACCTCGGTGAGCCATGGAAATCTCTTTTGGCTCACGGGTGCATTTACACCCATTATGAGAAAACATATTTCAAATTATCAAAAGAAAAATGTCTACATGTACATTCAATCATTTTATGTTCGTTCACAAGTTTTCGCGATGAAAGAATATTTTATTTGTCATGTATAAAAAAGACAAAAAATGTTAGGTGAATAGGACCATTCATAAGACATTTATTGTCTTTTTTGCACGGCACACGTACAATGTTCTTTCATTCCAAAAAACTTGCGGACAAACGTAAAATATTTGAATGTATATGTAGACATTTTTTTTGAGTTTTTTAATATGTCAAAATAGGTTTTCTCACAATAGGTGCAAATGCACGTGTGATCCGAATAGCCACATCCAGGTGGGCTGACTAGACCTGGCCATGCAATTGGAACCATTCCCACGCAATGTTACAAAGCGGAGCCTAGACACGTCCCCATCGATACTGGTCCTATGGCTAAGAGTCTAGATCATCCATGCACAACCAATCTGTCAGTATTTGGAACATATGTGTTTTTTTTTTGTGAACATATGTGGAACATATGTGTTATTTATACATCAAAAACATATCTATGTATTTTAAAGTTTATTCTGTTATCATCCTTGTTATTTGCAACATATGTGTTGTTTATACTAATGTTCACGATGATTTTAAATTTTTTATATGAAATCCTATTACTTTTTAATTTACTCTAGAAGGCATAAAAAAAAAACGTCCTGCTTAGGCAAAAGCCTGAGGGGTCCAAGGAGCATACATAGGAAAAAGTGCCAACTGCGTCGTACTCACTTGGGATCCCCTCGTCCAATTTTGTCGAATTCATGCCACCACCTTCGTCTTGTCCTAAACCGATCGAAGTTGTTTCGCGACAAATCGAGCCCGAAAGATGAAAATAGAGAACTAAGAACATCAGTCCACCGCCGAATAGGAATTGCAGGGGAACCTATGCCGGTGTCACAACTAGGAAAAAGGCTATTTTGCCGCACCGATTTTGCTATTCATGGCACATTATCGGTGCGCCACGAGCAGCATGTCACATGTATTTTTTTATACGTGGCGCACTGTAGGATCGCCGCGCCACGTATAACTAGCCACATATAACTAAGTTATGCGTGGGGCACCCCACTATGGTGTGCCACAAATAGGATTTTCAAAATTCAGTTTGTTTTTGTAATTTTCGATATTCTATACTTGGCTTATCTAGCAAACCAATATAAGGAGCTAGTCAAGACATCCAGTATGTACATAACAAAATCATTAAAAAGGAACATCTGTAGTAACCACCAATAATGGAAATGGAAGGGTAACCGAAGACGTTCCCCAACAACAACGGCCACGACCAACATTGCTTGTTCCAGCCATTAAGGCCAGATCATGGGTTTTTACCCAAAGATAAGTCGGAGCAAACTATAAGCAATATCTTCAATAAGGGAACTTTAGGTGAACGCCGGATTGCCAGGTTCAACCATTGAAGGGAGTGCCCTGATTTTTCAACCCTTGAACTCGAGTACCACCACTTCAAGAGCGCCACCTAACCAAAACCTCGGTGAGCCATGGAAATCCCTTTTGGCTCACAGGTGCATTTACACCCATTGTGAGAAAACATATTTTGAATTATCAAAAGAAAAATGTCTACATGTACATTCAATCATTTTATGTTCATTCATAAGTTTTCACGATAAAAGAATTTTTTATACGTCATGTATAAAAAATGCAAAAAATATTAGGTGAATAGAACCATTCATAAGATATTTATTGTCTTTTTTAAATGGGACTCATACAATGTTCTTTCATCCTAAAAACTTGTGAATGAACATAAAATATTTGAATATATATGTAGATAGTTTTTCCATTTTTTTTATATTGCAAATTATGTTTTCTCACAATATATGCAAATGCACGAGTGAGCCAACTAGCCACCTCCCGGTGGGCTGCCAGTACTTACCGATCTATCATCGCATAACCACACATGCACGATGCCACGATCCTGACGGGACATAGCCATGCAACTGGAACCATGCCCACACAATGTTACAAAGCGGAGCCTAGACACGTCCCCGTCGATACTGGTCGTATGGCTAGGAGTCTAATCATCCACGTACAACCAATCTGCCAGTATTTGGAACATATGTGTTGTTTACTCTTGGATATTTCTTATATTTTATGATTTTATTTTAGTATATTTTTTGTTATCACATATGTTTACTTACAACTAAATAGTCCATCATACATTCTTGAAAAACCTATGAGATCTAGAAGTGTAGGCAGTGATATTTAAGGAAATTAATACACACACGCGCACACGGATTATTCAGAAACACCCCCTTAAGAGGTTCCTAGATAACTATCTAGCAACCCCCAACCTAACTATCCTCTTCCTCGTCATCCCCATCCCCGCGCGTCGCCGGGCCATCTCTCCGCCCCCACGCGTCCCCGGCCCACGTCGCCGGCCATCTCCCCGCGCCCGTCGGCCACCCTCCTCCCCCCGCGCGCCACCGCCCTCCTCCCCGCGCGCTACCGGCCTCCTCTGCCACCGCCCCCGCGCCGCCGACCATCTGCCTTGCGCGCCGCCGGGACCTCCTCCCCGCGCACTGCCGGCCTCCTCCGCTACAAACTGGAAGTTAACCGGTTCTTGAATAATGAATGTTAACTTCCGTCTGTACAAGTTAACTTTCGCGAACTTCTTAACTCCCCTCGTGTGTACAAGTTAACTCTCACTTTCTATGCTACTTAACTTCCTGACGGAGAACATGTTTTCTTTCACGCTAACCCACAGGAACCTCTTGTTAACTTTCATGCAAACACGAGTTAACTTTTTTTCTTTTCAAGTTAACTTCCAGTCTGTAGCAGTAATAATGAATGTTAACTACCACATGTGCAAGTTAACTTTCGCGAACTTCTTAACTGTCTTGTGTGTACAAGTTAACTTCCTCTTTCTATGCTAGTTAACTTCCTGACGGAGTACCGGTTTTTTTTGTTTTTTCGCGGACTGAATGTTAACTTTCGCGTGTGCAAGTTAACTTCCGCGACCCTTCTTAACTTTCCCGTATGTACAAGTTAACTCCCTCTATTCTATACTACTTCACTTTCTGTCGGAGCACTGTTTTTTGTATTTTTCTCAAACTGTGCAACTTAACTTCCGCGACCTTCATTAACTTCCCTGTGTGTGCAAGTTATCTCCGCCCGATGCACTTCTTAACTTATGCGGACCTTATTAACTTCTCCATGTATGCAAGTTAACTTCCAGAGAGGAGACACCGGTGGTGTGGATCACCCGAAGGTAGCTTCAGGCAGTGGCAGTGGTGTGGATCTATGGCGAGGCGGCACGGGGCTGGGGGCGGACGAGCCCGGCAGCGCGCAGGGAGGAGGGCACGGCGGCGCGCAAGGGAGATGGTCGGCGGCGGGGGGGCGGGGGCGGAGGAGTCCGGCGGTGCGCGGGGAGGAGGACCAGCCACAGGGGAGATGGTCGGGCACGGAGGCGGTGGCGCGGAGGAGGGCGGTGGCCAGGGAGGAGGTGGTAGCGCCACGGAGGAGGTGGCGGGAGATGGGTAGTTACGTTGGGGGTTTCTAGATAGTTATCTAGGAACCTCTTAAGGGGGTGTTTCTGAATAGTCCTGTCCTATATATAGAGTCGCGCTATTCGACACCCAGGGTGTAGAATAGTTATTCTACACTCACTCTCTATCTTTCAAATCGTATATAATTTTTATGTCACGTAAATTTTTTCTTACCTCGGAAGTCAAGAAGAACATAAAAAATTTAAACATGTCGTAAAAAAGATGTTTATATGCTGTATAAAAATACGACGTAAAATGCGTATTTTCTATGTTTTTTACACTAAAATAACTCATAAATTGTATTTTTTATGTCGATATTTTTGCATTTCTGATAAATATGAACATAATTATGAGTATACAAAACATAAATTTCTAAATATGAGAATATAAAAATATGTGGGGTGCAAAACAACTATTCTACACCCTGGGTGCTGAATAGGGTTTATATATATAGTGGCGCTATTTGACATCCAGGATGTAGAATAGTTATTCTACACCAACCCTCTATCTTTCAAACTGTATATTATTTTTACGTCATGTAAATTTTTTCTTGCCTCGGAAGTGGACAAACACATAAGAAAATTAACACATGTTGTAAAAAAATCGTTTACATGCCGTATAAAAATACGACGTAAAATACGTATTTTCTATATTTTTTACACTGTAATGACTCATAAATCATATTTTTATGTCGATTTTTTACGTTTCTGATAAACAAGAACATAATTATTAGTATCCAAAACATAAATTTCTATATGTGAGAACATAAAAATATGTGGGGTGCAAAATAACTATTCTACATCCTGGATGCTGAATAGGATGACAAAACAATCTACGAATACATACGATTTAAATATATTTTTTGGATAAAACAAAGTTATATTTTACGAAATAATTATAATATTACTGTCTTAGAAAGGAAACAATTAACATCGGTTTCATTCTAATATATGTTTCATAGTTAATACAACTAGAATTTTAGCATTTAAAATTAAACTTACGTAAGAAAATTACAACATAATTACGTAGTTGCCCTATGGATTTGTTAATTTTGATAACTACAAACCCAAAACTAGTTGTTAAGATCACACGTTGAGAGAACGGATTAAAATTGCAAAATAGTAGAAATTGCATGATGAGAGTGGTCAAGACGCTGGTAGACTTTCGAACGATTTTTGCTGGAACAATAGCCAGCACCCGCCAAAAATTAGTCTGTTTGGCCGGCTCATCTTGAATGGACAATTCCGCCACTACTACTTTTCATCGTTTTGGTCGTCTGACCCGTCTACGGATGCCGATCGAGCTGTGTCTGTACCAGCACGAACTGACTCACAGCCAACCAGCACGAGTATAAATAGAGCATCCCTGCCAGTGGAGTGTAGCCATGAGTAGCAAGTTGCAAGGATAGGAAGACACACAACGCATTCATCCAAAGTTCCAAACCACCATGTCTTTCTTCAGAACCTTGGTCGTGTTCATGTGCGTGATCCTGGCCTCGCTCGCGTTCTTCGCGCAGGACGTGCTCGCCGCCAGGGCCCTTGCTCAAGCCGGCGGTACGTACCGACTCTCTGTTCTCTCTATTTCATGGATATTCTGCCTCCCCGTTCGATCTGATGAGGCATGTATATATATAAACTTCTTGGGTACAGGTGACTATAACACTGGCTGGCCGAACGGTGGTTATGGTTCAGGTGGTTCTGCTCTTCCTGGTTATCCCCCATCAAAGAAGCATCATCCTTAGGCGACTGGACAACCACTGCGATGCTTTAACTATGTATGGAAGCATGGCGAGTACGGATAATAAATTAATTAGTTACCGAGCGGCACTTGCTAGCTCCGTTGATATATACTAGCGCACAATTTGTATCTTCTTCTCTAAATTTCCCTTATCCCAATAAACGCCACGGATTACCTGGGCATGTGTCTGCACTGGCCGCGTGCTTCGTCTAGAGTCAGTGTCAGTGTAAGAATGAGTATTGTAAAGCCGCCAGTGTAAGAATGAGTATTGTAAAGCCGCCACGAGTTTTATGCCACTCAAATTACTATGCACATGTGTTTTTGTGCTCCGACTCTTGCAATAATTATAAGTCTTCCACGCGTGAATCTATGTGCTCTTGCTCACTGCGCCACACATGGTCTTTTTCATAGACAATCCATTCTCCAACTATATATTGTCTGAGGGGTTGGCGCCTTTGAGCCATGAAGAAGGACATGGGATCCTATTCCGTGATGGACAAATGTAAACAAAAGATACTAATCTCCTGGTCCTGGGCACATATTTACCATATGATGGCAAATGTAACCAAAAAATACTATGCGCGTGTGAAGATAGAGATATCTTGCTTATACGAATAAGACAATGAGTAAACTAATTAGATTTGAACAACTATGAGTGGAACAGATTTATGGTTATAGCAAATCATCCACTGTATATCCTTCTACTATGATACGAGGTTAGCATAACTATCATATATAATTATGATCTTGTGGATTCGTACTACTATATTTTAGTGCTGATCATTTTGTTTATTGTTTGAATGCAATAAACATGTTCCAAAGTATACAATGAAGATAAGAAGGTATGGGGATAGAACATAGATAAGTATGATAGCACATCCTTGGACGCATTCATACATGGCAGCTTTTTTGCTCCGATGGCGCAAGACCGTCGATTAGTCGTGTGCCTCGGTATTTATAACCACCTGGCCCGCATGTAATGTTATAGTGCAACCATGTGATTTTTATGTCACATATCAAATTGAATGGAATGATTCAACGATACTATTAAGTAGAATCTACGATTTTACTTGGCAAGAATTTCCGATGTCGTTCTCACCCATAATAACCTTGCTTAGATGGGTGGCTGGATCCATTGGCCATGGTTGGTGCATTTGGTTGCGTCTAGATATGGAGCTACGCCATTTCACGGTATATTTCCCATTTTAGTCATGCAGAAGGAGCCAAAATTAAAGATGCCCTAGAAAAAAGGTTATTTATGCATGCCCCTTCAACATCATTTTTGTGACCCTTATGGTCTGGTGGCAAGAATTTCTGATGTCGTTCTCACCCATAATAACCTTGCTTAGATGGGTGGCTGGATCCATTGGCCATGGTTGGTGCATTTGGTTGCATCTAGATATGGAGCTACGCCACTGTGATGACCCGAAGGATAGGAGTGTTTGTAGGACAGAATTGTGATGACTGTTTTTGCACAAAATGCATTTACAAAAGTGTCAAAACTTTTTTTAAAGGTTACAAGTGATTGAGATTGAACTCTAGTGTTGATGTTTGACTTTGGTCAAAACTAGGATTTGAATTCAAATTTCAAATTGAACTTGTGATTTTTTAAAAATAAGAATTTTTAAATGATTTCCATCATATTTTGAATAGAATACTCAAAGAAACACATACACATACATTAAGAATATTTGAGAAGTAATAGTGGTTATGGAATTCAAATCGAGGTTTGAATCATTCAAACTTGAATTCATATATTCACAATTAAATGAATTCCCACAGATACAAAAGAAAAGGAAACAACGAATATAAAATCAATATTTATTGATCTCAAGATTAAGAAGATTCTTTACAAAGGATGGTTACAAAGTAAAGTAAGCCCAATACATTCTACAAAAGAAGAAGAAAGAGAAAACCTAAGCTAAAACCTAATCTTACAAATAAAGTGGTGCAGAAGGTGTCACTAAAGAGCGACAACCAAGTTGCCATCTCATTGTGCAAAAACTTAGTTCATCACGAGAGGAGCAAACACATAGGCGCTCGGTTCCACTACATTCAGGAGTGCATTGAAGAAGGGATGATAGAGGTGCAACACATGAACACCAACGATCAGCTTGCTAACATTCTTACCATGTCCGTCAGGAGACAGAAGTTTCCATACGAGGGAGCAAGTCTGAGTGCAAGAAGTGAATAAAGGAAACAAGGTTAATGAGGTGAATGTAGAAGATAACATTGTTGTATTTTATGTAGGAGTAGATTTAAGATTAAGTATGAGTCATAATAGAATTAGGATTTCTAGTTCTAGTCTAATCTCCTAGTCCCTCCACGAAAGTGTATAAAAGCACTCATAGAACTGCACCTTGTAACAACAAAAACTACCCAAAAATAGAGAACAAGATAGGCACGAGACATGTGTGTGGCAATCCAAATATCGAGTTTCCGGTCTGCCTTTTATTTCCGTCTCCGAGTTCAAAAGTTTCTCGTCGAGAGAATCTGTTGCAAGCAAAAACAATCTAAAGGCTAGACTCCAACACACCCTTGGCGTCCAACCTCCAACCATGCACGAGTCATCCTAGGCAGTTGTAATACGCCACCATGAGGGAATTTGTAGCCAACGAGAAAATCCCTCCACTGCCGCCATCCACGGGGCAGGCTTTGCGTACTAGCTTCCTCGGGCAGCGGCAAGGTGGGTGGGAAGGGGTGGAAAAGGATGTCGAGTTTAGGGTTTTGCCCGACGCCTCTGGGGAGCTACTCGAGAGTTTTGTACCCAATCACTATTTCAACCGCAAAGCCTCTACCGTGACCGTAAAAATGTGTGAAACTCTTTCTCGCAAAAAAAAGTTTGAAATGAAAGTAATCTTTTGGAATACAGAGGTCAATTCTACTTGGCTAAGAACCAATATTGTTGAATATATGTTCGTGAGCATAAGCTAGACTTTCTTGCGGTGTTGGAAGTTCAAAAATGGAACTTCTCTAATCATATTCTAGTTTCGTTTGTGGGCAATTCGAATATGCATGACATCATTCCGCAAAAAAAATGACATCGTCTCCCTCCACTTGGGAACCTAGTTGAGACGCTTCGAGCTCTGAGTTTAGTGAACTGAAGATGGCGGACATCGCAAATGCTGTTACTGGTGTTGGGGAAATAGTCTACTTGAGACGCTCCGAGCTCTGACTTCAGTGTACATAACTCATACACAAGTGTTTTGATACTATAACGATGTACACATGTTGGGCGAAGCTAGGTAGCTCATACCTGGTTCACAGACACGAGGATCGAAAGGAAAAACTAGCACTGATTGGGTATAGATTATTATAGTAGTTTAGACACGATGGGCGAACCAGGGTTATTTTTACATTTTAAGCAAGTTAAGCTAAATGATGCTATTTGAAGCCAAGTGAAAAGTATGCACAAAATAGCAGCTGATTGTGGAACCCAGATAAGTGACGGGCATACTTGATCTTGAAAACATTTTCTATTTTGTACACTGATTATTATCCCTTCTATTTATTTAAAAATAAAATAGACGATCATGCCTTCTAGAAGCCTCTATTAGCTTTAGAAGTGTCTATCGTGATATTTAAATAAATTACAATGGACATGAACTCATACATATTTGTAATTTATATCAATTAATGCCCCAAATTAATATGTGAACACATACGATTTTGATCTTCTTTGGATAAAAAATAAGTTTAGTTTTTACCAAAGAATTTTTACCAAACAATTATCATCAGTTCCACTTTAATATATGTTTTATATTTGGTGCAAAGGCAATTTTCATTGTAACACAAAAATCACGTATGTAAAACCACAACACCCTTATGTGGTTGCAGACCCAACCGTCCCTATGCCTGGGTACTTGCCCGGGCTTCCAGCCAGCATAGCCTAATTTGGTATCAATTTGATCAAAAAGTAGTGCTATTAGCCTTTAAATTCAGTGTTTGCCCTGGCTTCGATTATACTTGGGTCCTCCATTGATAGTTGCACTATGACATGGTTAATTTTGCTACCTATAACAGAAATAATAATGGTTACAATCACATGTTTAGAGAATGGATTATAGCTACAAAAGGTAAAAATATTTAGTATAAATAAACAATTGTTGTGTAACTTAACTTAGTTTAGGCTCACTAATTTCAATTAATCAACTTTGTTCACCGTGGCATGTATCGTGGCCGTGGGAGTGTGAGCTACAAATTAAATGGAGAGACATTGCATGTATAAAAAACCATTATTGAAGTGCTGCCCAAAGTTTATGCAAGCGTTCCTAGGCTATATTGTACCTTGTGACGATCCGGATCTCGGAGTCTTTGCGCGACCACTGTGCTAGTCCCAAGGACTTGCTAGTACACACATTCATGAGATGAATACCACATTCATATCATTATTACAACATATCGAAACTGAATACATCGTCATTACATGAATGCCGTAGGCCAAAATAAACAACGGAAGAACAAATAAAACGAAGTGGCGGCTCCAATAAATCCTCCACAAAAAATCAACTCGACTATCGTGTCCTAGACGTCAATCCTCTTCACAATTATCCTCTATAGATGATAAGAAAAACCTGCAACGAGATAGGTTGCAGCCACGGATTGTCAATACATTGAAGTATTGGCACGTTACACCACGATCCAAAAGTAAGCCTATTGGTACATGCTTAGGGTTTTCAAGAGGCTTTATGGGTTTTATATTTTGCACAAAGAGAATTTTAGTAGTTTTTAATCACATAATAGTTTTTCAAAAGTCTAATTGATATTGTGTTTTATAAACGTTTTCATAAACAATATAGGGCTAACATGCCACACAAACCAGATTAGCCTAGTTAAAGATAACTATGAACGACACAAGGACATAGTCTTCCCACAAAAACCAACCTATGAATCACACAGAAACACTGGGTCGTATGAATCACACGGAGATGTAGGTTTTATCAAAACATTTTGAGTTTGAAAACAAAGTTGAGAATAGACATATTGAAGTTAAGTTTACTCGGTTCTACCCATGACCATGGGCACGGCTAATCAATTAGGTTTCCACTCTGCAGAGGGTGTACACTTCCCCACATGGCATAACCTGAAGGTCGTGTCGAGGTTTTTCCGAAGTGGCTAACCACTTATTTCCACGCACACCCGTTCCAAAATAGACACAAAGTCTCATACCGATGACAGTCCTTAAGTAGGTTTCCACATGCTAGTCAACCAAGCCAGAGCCCATATGAGATGTGGTTGCACTAAAATAATTGAGTGAGCTAAACCAGCTTTTGTTCTTTTAGGGGTCCCTAGGTGCCATCCCATACACCAATTTGAGTAGAAAATCCACATACGTTGACCAAACAATACCATCCCACTAAGGAGTAAAGCATTTTAACTTTTATTTAGTAAACACTTTCATAAACCTCACCATTTCATAAACAATTTCTTGATTTACACCGTCCAACGGATTTTCATATAGCATGGCTAAGAATAACTACTATATCCAAAAATTGGTTAGAACTTAGCCTAGCACTATTTTACATAGGTGTCCAAGAGGGTGAGAGAACCTATGTCTTATTCTACTATGGGACATAGCTACGCAAAACATCACCAATTTCTTAAATACTTGAGATACCAAAATATATCTATAGCATGCATACCTACACTTTAATAAACAAAAAGGCATAGAAAAAATAAATAGGAAATAACACATGGTAGTGAAACTTGCTTTTGGCCGATGAGATATTAGTTCTTCTTTGATGTAGTAGTAGTAGTGATAGTAGTACCCTTGCTCAATTTCCCGAATTCTAAGCGCGGGAACAAATATAATCGAGTAAACTTCAACTTCAAATATAATAATTAAATATAAATTCAAATGTTATAAATACAGTTATGTATGGCAAACATGGTAAATGGTGTGCTTCTGAGCAAATTGACGAAGGAATGGGTCAAATCGGAGTTATGGATCAAAAGATATGGCAAAAGGGTTAAAATGAAGGTTGAATTTGAATCCATTTGAAAGTAGTGTGAACTAGATTATATGGTGCCTAAAAAAATATTTCATCATATATTTCTAATGCCAAAAGATTTTTTGAATTTGGATCAAAATTGAGAAAGGTATGAATATTTTAGGAAAAAAATAAAATTTTAGTCGACTTCTTGCCGCCGCAGGATTTTGGCTTGTTTTTCTGTCGCTCACAACGACGGTAGGGGGTTGACTGGTCCATGATTGACCATGTTTGACTTGCCATGTGGCGCCGACATGGGCGGTGATGCAACACTGACGTGGGGGCTAACGTGGAGGCTGGTGTGGCGACGATATCTGGGTGAGCAAGCGCTAACGAGGCGGCAATTAGACGCTGGCGTGGCGCTGAGGTGGTGCTGACGTGGATAGGGACGGCCAGTAGGGAGCGCCATGTCGGTTGCTGGAGTGAATCAGCATGGCTAGTGAGCTGGGAAATTAATCCTATGAGACCTGGTCTATTATCCTGAAGGATAGACCCACCTCAATACATAACGGTTACTCTATTCAATTTTAAACAGATAAAAAAGTCTAGAAAACTGAAAATAAATGGATATGTGTCAGACGTAGGGGAGGGTCTATTAATAGACCCGGTCTCATACTATTTCCAGTGGGCTGGGCCGGTTGGTACGGTTAGTAGCTGGGTTTTCCTTTTTTTTCTTTTTCTTTTTATTAAGGGAATATATTAGGGATTTGTTTTTATCCAAATCCTTTTCAGAAAAAACACCAAATTTCTATAAAATTAAAATATATAAGTAGAGCTTAGGAAAACCATTTCCACTCCAAATCTAATTTTATAAATACCAATTTGTTTACAAAATGTCTATATAAGACTATTTATTACATCCCTAATATTTTTTTCTAGGTTTTAATAAATCCTATTTACGGTGCGGTGCCGTTGACTCTGAATCTGACGCGCGCACTGAGTATTTTCCTTTCCCGTTCCACCATTTTCTTCTGCTCGCCGCCTGCATTGCTCAATTTGTATCATTGTCCATCAATTTTGGATTTGGTTTAGTCTTCCAGTTTGTTGGTCACCTGCATCCATGGCCGTTTATGTATTTAGTGCTCATTCTTGATTGCTGGTTGCTGAGCTTGGGATTGGTGATTTGAGAATTAGATGGGAAAAAAACTCTAATCGTGACCTTCCCGTTGTGATGGCTACTATTGAAATGCTCTTGTAGCACATTCAGTTACCAACATGCTATCTAAATGTGGATTGATGGACTGTGCAAATGGCTTTTCAGTAATCTCGGTTTTAGAAACATCCTGACATGTAACAAGATGGTCGAAATTTATGGTTTATACAACTGTTAAGAAGATGTAAGCCTCTTCCAGTGGTTTGCGGTGGACAAATACCAGATGAGGTCACCTATTGAGCTATTTGGCTGCTCTCCAACAAGCTCGTGCCCCCAAAGAACCAGGCGATGCAAGTATTGTGAAACAAGGTATCACTACATGGCAGTTTGTGTCAACTTCACTGATCAAGGCAATGGCGGCGTCTGATCAGTTCAGACTTTGGAGTACAGAGGAAGTCATCGAAGACATTGGCATGGTGGATTTGGTGTCATGGGAAGTCATCATCATCTCTTCATTACCGGAGAATGGCCTAAACGATGAGGTTCTTTTCCTTTTCAACTTGTTCAAAAGTGACTGCATCAACAAACCTGACGAGTTCACCCTGGCAACATCCCTGGATTCCCTCGCAAACACCGCATTGATCAGGCAGTGCAGATGTGTCCATTCCGTTGTTACCAGAAGAGGGAAACCGATGTTCTTAGGGTTTCTTTAGCAAAGTTAAAGTGGACGAGTAGGACATGGTTGAATGGCCAATTGCAGCCTTATGAAAGGATCTTATATATCACGAATAAAGATATGCAAAATTTAGATATGAGAATTGTTTCTATAATCCTTTACTACGGGGAAATGAAAACTGAAATAAGAGTGATACGGGGAAGATTCCATTCAAACTACAGTGAATCCAAAATTTCTGGTTTCATCATTGTTCCTAGATTAATTGCAAGTTCACTCGAGTCATTCTCGTCCATATAGCACAACACGATGGTTGGCGTAGGAGTTCAACGGACTCTTCGTCAATTTCTGAGCTTGGTGGACACCTAGGGTGGATGGGGCTTAAATTAGGCCACCCGTGTGTATATGAAAAATCCTCCATGAATTGTTTCTCTATACAAAAAAAATCATAAACCATTGTAGAATTTTAGCCCCAACATTAGCTAGACAGTTTATCGGTTATTTAATTATTCCGTTCCTTAATTTTCATTACCACACGAGCTTTGCTCAGCGCATGCGAGCCAGGAAAGTGTTCCTATAGGTCATAGACGTTACGTAAAAGATATGTCATTGCTCATTGACCCATTACAAAGCAAGCAGGTTATCCTATAAATGTCACTAACTAGCTACATTCTGTTATTTACCAAAATCCTTCAAGACAGTAGTCTCGGAACGGTGTTATCATTTGAGTTAGACGTTTGTTTTCAAAAATTGAACACAGAACGTGGTGGTTGTTGGACTTTTGTTTCTGAAGCTTAGACAATGATCAAAAGTAAGATGTATCTTGAGTTAAAAAAGATGTAACCTCTATTTGCATTGTTTTGCTATATGTCTTGTCAGCTTTCTCAACCATGTCACACAACTATTAAGTAATTAGTCCGATCACTAAATAAATTCCTAAAATATGTTGCTGCTTTCTCTGTAGTATGGAGCGATGGTATTGAAATATAGGGTATTGCCCATATGCACAACATAAATCTTCATAGCAGTGCCTCACTCATTTATAAACTATCATTGAATATAGAATACATGTTATTCATCTTGATTGCTGGTATCATATTTGTGAAGTTGACAGTTGACTATTCTCATGCAGAAAAATGTGAATACAAAACATCCTCGGTTGCTCTATGAATCAACGATTTACAGGATTTTGCGAGGAGGAAGTATGAAAGCTATTCATGGTTTATATTATTTTAGGAATTGTGATAAACAGGTATGATTTTCCTATCTTTGTTGTGGCATCCGGAGTTGTCAGATGGTTTTGTGTAGAAGGAGAGTACAACGTCTTGGTTATGGATTTTCTGGGATCAAGTGAGAAGAATTTTTTTTTTTTGCAGCAGGAAAAAATCTCTTAAGACTACGTACGCATACTCCAATTGTTTGATGTTATTCCCTCTCAGAGCAATTGTTCTTTTTTTGTATATAGCAAGGGGTTTACTCTATAGCTATAGCTTATCAAATTTGGTAGACCTCATTTTGTGCACATACACATCTTGACATCTTGACTGCTATTTTCATTTTTTTAATATATATTCACTAATCCTTATTCTTCCTCATTTTATAGGCTCCATACTGTCTGTTTTCTTGCATTTTCCTAGCTTATGAGTTATATGTGATCCGTATTCTCCACCTTGATTTATACAACATGAGAATTAGTTGGTAGTCGAGGGGACAAAACTGAGGAATCAACATGTAAACTCATCCCCCTGGGTTAGATTGAAAATTGTGTGTTTATCACGTGGCCTCAATCTACGACAATATATTGATGTGTGGAAACACATGTGCTCCTTACTAGCGAGATTATCACTGTTGCTAGAATTTGCTGATCGTATCATGCCACAATAGGAAAACATGTATTCTACTTTATTTGTATCTCTTCAAAAGGTTTAACTATTTTTTTGCCCTTCTTAAAGCCTATAGGAGCAATTAAAGAAGCTATTGTAACACTTTAAGGTCTCATTCAATAAGAAAATCGAAAAAAGATAAATATGTGTTTTTTCTGTAATTGTGGATTGTAATCTCTCGTTGCAACGCACGGTCATTTTTCTAGTCAACCTAACATATGTATGATTGAGGTTATGCCCGGTGTTTAAGTAATTTTGCTACATAACTAGCCTCTATTAATCAGCAAAAAATAAATACCGAGCCCTCATGTTAGTCCAACAAAAATTTGTGATACAAGCTAGTAGAAATTTAAATGGCTACACTTGGCACTGTACGTAGGCAGTGCTCTGCTCGCAATGGTCAAAGGAAATTGGATCGTGGAATTGGTGGAACCGCTGGCTGACTTTGGAACGACTTTAGCTGGAACAATAGCCAACACCCGCCAAAATTTGCACTGTTTTGGCGGCGCATCTTGAATGGACAAATTCCGCCACTTCTACTTTTCATCGTTTCGGTCGTCTGACCTGTCTACGCATGCCGATCGAGCTGTGGCTGTATCTGTACACGGAGCAACCAGCACGCGTATAAATAGAGCACCCCTGCCAGTGTAGTGGAGCCATGAGCAGCTACTAGTTGCATTCATCCGAAGTTGCCAACCACCATGGCTTTCTCCAGAACCCTTGCTGTGCGTGTTCCTGTGCGTGATATTGGCCTCGCTCGTGTTCCTCGCGCAGGACGCGTTCGCCGCCAGAGCCCTTGCTGAATCCGGCGGTATGTATCCACTCTCGATTCTTTCTGTCTCATTGCTATTCTTAATTAGCAGCTCGATCTGATGAGGTGTGTATATATACTCTGCTTGCTTGGGTGCAGGTGCTCCATACGGAACTGGCTGGCAGGGTGGTGGTTATGGCTCATCAGGTTCCGCTGGTAATGTTGCTTATCCGGTGCCTCCAAAAGCACATCATCATTAGGCGACTGGACGACGACTACGGAGCTTCAAGTATGCACAGAAAGGAAGCACAGCGACCATCGATGAATAAAGAGTGAATTCCAATTTTCAGTTTTTACCCCGTAGTTATGCATCTGTGGCCTTATTCACCGTATGAAAAATTGTCTAGAATATCTTTTTTAGAAGTTTTAAACCCTCATTTTCTTATATGTGTTTATTGGGCAAGTCGTAAGGTGTTGACCGGAGTTTAAATGTATCAAGACGATGACGAGGAATTAAAAATATGGATATAAGAAGTATTAACATGATTGTTGATCATGCGCTCTGATCTTTACACATTTTACCGCGTTACTCTAGCGTAACATGCCAGCTCCATGTAACAAAAACAAGCATAGTGCTAAATTGGAATAAAAATGTGTTCAAAGACTCTTAAATGAGATATTTCAGTCTTAGTTTCACTAAATGGGAAAATTAGTGTCACAAATGCACAACTAGAGGTAAAAAGTGGAATTCACTCATTCACCGTTGGTATATATATTGCACAGTTATATGTCGTTCTGTACATTTCCGTTCTCCGAATGAACACCACTGATTACAAGGGCATGTGTGTGCGCTGGCCGTGTTCGAGTCGTGTCCAAGTCGTCCGATTACCAGGTCGTCCAACGCTGAGTTTGGCCAGTGAAAAGCGCCAGTCTGAATAGAGTAAGCTTCACCTATCCGCTTGAATCTACATATTCTTACTCTCTTGTCCGACAATCATGTCTTTCTAGTTTTCCAACTTTGATCTTCTAGATCTTATCATGAATTAAGCACTTTCGTCATTAGTGTCGAATTAAGCAGCATCGTTCTTGGTAAAGATCACCCCACGGGTCCTTCAAGACCTCTATGACAGTGGTTGTACAGATTGTTGGGGGGAGAAGACATCATCTGACTGCTCCTTCCGACCCAAAATAGTTGGCTTAGATTTGTCTAGATTTGATTGTATCCAGATATGATTTAGTATTAGACATGATCCGTATCTTGACAAATTTAAGTCGACTAATTTGGGTCGGAGGGAGTACCTTTAATTTCACCCTAAAGGCGTAATGTACATGTAGTTCGTATCGAGTTATTCATCTAATTTCTTACTGTAAGATAAGGAAACCACACGTTGTTGTCGTGCCTTGTATTGACCTATATATAGGGGATTACAAGGCACGTGGACAAATATATAAGACTATATATATACAACCGTATATCTATACAAATACATATTATTGTTATATATTCTAACACTCTACCCCATAGCTAATTAGCCGTTGATGTATTTAATTTGTCAAAATACCTCACAATATATAGGGAAAAATCACCCCATAGCTAATTAGCTTAGCAATGTGGGACTAAACAAAAGGGAGAGGAGAGGGGGAGGGTGGCCGGCCGGACAAGACCCCCATGGGCCCATCCGGTGCATGGGGCCCATGCGGCCCCTCCTTTGTTTCTCCCTTTTGGTCTTTTCCCTCATGGGCCTTTTCCCTATGGAATTAGGCCCAATTAGGTATTTGACATTTTAATTTTTTTATTAAATAATTATGAATAAATGATTAGACCAATATTTAACATTTACTTACATATTATTTAATCCCTGGCTATGGAAACTCCTTCTACCTCTACTCCGGACATCCTTCGGACTTACCGAAACACTTCTGGGTTTCTCTCTTTCTATTCTTCAATGATTCTATCGATACCAAAATGATCTCTGAGGATCATCAAGCCCTTAAGCGTGATACCCCACGGTTCGGAAACACTCTAGACATGGTCGAGACCCTTCTCGTACCAATGATAATCAGCGGGACCTGGATGCCCATGATAACCCCTGTGCATTCCACGAATCTTTTGTCGCTGAACCATGAAGGTCGTGTCATATTCCTTTTGTTTCTCAATACTTATATTGTCCGAGATCTGATCAATGACATTACCATATCGTGTTCAATCTCGTTACCGACAAATACTGTTCAACTCTGCTCGACAAATGATATCCCCGTAATCAAATCACACGCTGCGCAGCTATTGGTACACGTAACCATCAACTTATACTTCAAATCCAAGAAGACCTTTAACTTTGCCACCACGTTCTAGCTTATTTTTTTCAAAGGGACTCATCTAACCTAAAGGAGATTAATGGTGCATGTGTGGATCTATTTCAAAGGCACTCATCTAGTTATGCACGCCTTTTTTTCAAACAGATTCAGCTAACCCAAAGGAAGTACCTATTGAAGATTGGTAGGTCCGTAGGGTGCGCGGTTCTTTTTTAAGACAGACTCGTCCATCCTTTGGAGTTGCGTACCGAATAATGGCTGCCTTCCACGACCGGTCTTTTTTTTGCGTGCAGTGGCACCCGATCAGGCATTGAACCTGTCCACCGCTCGCAACAACTGTACGTCTAGTATAATAATATCCTTTATACTCCGTCTTGTACTCTCATCATAAGTGTGTAGCCATTTTTGTTTTTGTTTTTTCACGGACTCGTGCATAGCCATATGTCCTACGCGCCCTGCCCTGCGTTCCATTAGTTTTCTTTTGTACATCTATTGTCATACGTAACACCCTTTATCTTTTAATCTCATCCGTTAGGAGTAAAATCAAAGGTTTATAACTTTTTAGTATATGTGGATTAACGTGGTGCATCGAAATAACCCCTTATATTGCTTTTAGTATATAATAGATAGATAGAAAGAAATAGATAGATGTCCACATATCTTGTTAGATTATGAAGAAAATATATACTATCGGTTACATTCTTGATAACAACCCAACTTTTTGGTGTTGATAGCTATCCTACTAGTATCAATCTCTTCCTTTACGAACGAAAAGGCTGATGTAATGACTTCTACCATAATATCATGTAGTTCCTCTTATATAAATATAAACCAGAACTAATTTTCTTTGCTAAAACATACTACTACATTATAAAATTGAAATGTACCATTGATACAAGCTAGCTAGAAAATGGCTGGGACAATTGGTTACTGCAGAGCCTGCCTACTCCCAATGGTCAATAACAATGATGGGAGTGGTCGAAACAATGGCTGGCTGACTTTTGCACGACTTGTGCCGGAATATTGGCTACCAGATATTGCACAGTTTTGGCGCATATATTGAATGGAAAATTCCACCACCACTACTTTTCTAGGTAACGTTTTGGTGTGACCAGTCTAACGCACGGGCCAAGACCAGCAGTCCAGCTCGATCGCGTATATAAATGGAGCATGCCAGTGCGTTACTCCAACACGACAGGAGAACACACAGGTACGCGTCCAACCCAGTTAACCACCATGGCTTTCTTCAAAACCTTGGCCGTGTTCCTGTGCGTGATCCTGGCCTCGCTCGCGTTCGCCGCGCAGGGCACGCTCGCCGCCAGGGCCCTCACTGAATTCAACGGTATATATCAGCAACTCTCTCGTTCTTTCCTTTGCCTTCATTATTATTGTGAAAAAAGTTAGGAACCTTGGAGGATCTCCCAGTTCCTGTTAGAATTAGACTGGCAGGTCGATCTGACGAGGTATATATATACACTGCTTGTTGGGTGCATGCAGGTGATTACGGAGGTACTTATCCTGCTGGTGGTTATGGTACTTATCCTTAGGCGCTGGACGATTACAATGCTTCAACTTCAACTATGTACGGAACGGAAGTCCCAAGAGCATGAATACTTTTTTTTGTTACGGAGCATGCATTCGTTGTTGATATATATATACAGTGCCAATTGTATGCCGATGTATAAATTTCCCTTTTCCTCTAATAAACGCCACAGAGCGGGGTGCGTCTTTGCTTACCGTGTCTATCATCTATGGGTCGGGTCCAAACTCCAAACTGTTGAGTCTTGAGTCGCTGTCTGAACTGTAAGAGTGTAAGACATCTGATAACACGACATCATTTAGTTCCGCCCGTGAATTTTTCATACATGGAATGGAGAAGGTATGAGTAATACTTGGCTTATGCACCAACCCAATATAAGGATCTAGTCAAGACATCCAGTATGTACATAACCAAATCATTAAAAAGGAACATCTGTAGTAACCACCAATAATGGAAATGGAAGGGTAACCGAAGACGTTCCCCAACAACAACGTCCACGGTAAGAGAACAAACACAGACACCAACAATGCTTGTTCCAGCCATTAAGACCAGATCATGGGTTTTTACCCAAAGATAAGTCGGAGCAAACTATAAGCAATATCTTCAATAAGGGAACTTTAGGTGAACGCCGGATTGCCAGGTTCAACCATTGAAGGGAGTGCCCTGATTTTTCAACCCTTGAACTCGAGTACCACCTTTCGCAAAAAAAAGAAAGAACTCGATTACCACCACTTCAAGAGCGCCACCTAACCAAAACCTCGGTGAGCCATGGAAATCTCTTTTGGCTCACGGGTGCATTTACACCCATTATGAGAAAACATATTTCAAATTATCAAAAGAAAAATGTCTACATGTACATTCAATCATTTTATGTTCGTTCACAAGTTTTCGCGATGAAAGAATATTTTATTTGTCATGTATAAAAAAGACAAAAAATGTTAGGTGAATAGGACCATTCATAAGACATTTATTGTCTTTTTTGCACGGCACACGTACAATGTTCTTTCATTCCAAAAAACTTGCGGACAAACGTAAAATATTTGAATGTATATGTAGACATTTTTTTTGAGTTTTTTAATATGTCAAAATAGGTTTTCTCACAATAGGTGCAAATGCACGTGTGATCCGAATAGCCACATCCAGGTGGGCTGACTAGACCTGGCCATGCAATTGGAACCATTCCCACGCAATGTTACAAAGCGGAGCCTAGACACGTCCCCATCGATACTGGTCCTATGGCTAAGAGTCTAGATCATCCATGCACAACCAATCTGTCAGTATTTGGAACATATGTGTTTTTTTTTTGTGAACATATGTGGAACATATGTGTTATTTATACATCAAAAACATATCTATGTATTTTAAAGTTTATTCTGTTATCATCCTTGTTATTTGCAACATATGTGTTGTTTATACTAATGTTCACGATGATTTTAAATTTTTTATATGAAATCCTATTACTTTTTAATTTACTCTAGAAGGCATAAAAAAAAAACGTCCTGCTTAGGCAAAAGCCTGAGGGGTCCAAGGAGCATACATAGGAAAAAGTGCCAACTGCGTCGTACTCACTTGGGATCCCCTCGTCCAATTTTGTCGAATTCATGCCACCACCTTCGTCTTGTCCTAAACCGATCGAAGTTGTTTCGCGACAAATCGAGCCCGAAAGATGAAAATAGAGAACTAAGAACATCAGTCCACCGCCGAATAGGAATTGCAGGGGAACCTATGCCGGTGTCACAACTAGGAAAAAGGCTATTTTGCCGCACCGATTTTGCTATTCATGGCACATTATCGGTGCGCCACGAGCAGCATGTCACATGTATTTTTTTATACGTGGCGCACTGTAGGATGCGCCACGTATAACTAGCCACATATAACTAAGTTATGCGTGGGGCACCCCACTATGGTGTGCCACAAATAGGATTTTCAAAATTCAGTTTGTTTTTGTAATTTTCGATATTCTATACTTGGCTTATCTAGCAAACCAATATAAGGAGCTAGTCAAGACATCCAGTATGTACATAACAAAATCATTAAAAAGGAACATCTGTAGTAACCACCAATAATGGAAATGGAAGGGTAACCGAAGACGTTCCCCAACAACAACGGCCACGACCAACATTGCTTGTTCCAGCCATTAAGGCCAGATCATGGGTTTTTACCCAAAGATAAGTCGGAGCAAACTATAAGCAATATCTTCAATAAGGGAACTTTAGGTGAACGCCGGATTGCCAGGTTCAACCATTGAAGGGAGTGCCCTGATTTTTCAACCCTTGAACTCGAGTACCACCACTTCAAGAGCGCCACCTAACCAAAACCTCGGTGAGCCATGGAAATCCCTTTTGGCTCACAGGTGCATTTACACCCATTGTGAGAAAACATATTTTGAATTATCAAAAGAAAAATGTCTACATGTACATTCAATCATTTTATGTTCATTCATAAGTTTTCACGATAAAAGAATTTTTTATACGTCATGTATAAAAAATGCAAAAAATATTAGGTGAATAGAACCATTCATAAGATATTTATTGTCTTTTTTAAATGGGACTCATACAATGTTCTTTCATCCTAAAAACTTGTGAATGAACATAAAATATTTGAATATATATGTAGATAGTTTTTCCATTTTTTTTATATTGCAAATTATGTTTTCTCACAATATATGCAAATGCACGAGTGAGCCAACTAGCCACCTCCCGGTGGGCTGCCAGTACTTACCGATCTATCATCGCATAACCACACATGCACGATGCCACGATCCTGACGGGACATAGCCATGCAACTGGAACCATGCCCACACAATGTTACAAAGCGGAGCCTAGACACGTCCCCGTCGATACTGGTCGTATGGCTAGGAGTCTAATCATCCACGTACAACCAATCTGCCAGTATTTGGAACATATGTGTTGTTTACTCTTGGATATTTCTTATATTTTATGATTTTATTTTAGTATATTTTTTGTTATCACATATGTTTACTTACAACTAAATAGTCCATCATACATTCTTGAAAAACCTATGAGATCTAGAAGTGTAGGCAGTGATATTTAAGGAAATTAATACACACACGCGCACACGGATTATTCAGAAACACCCCCTTAAGAGGTTCCTAGATAACTATCTAGCAACCCCCAACCTAACTATCCTCTTCCTCGTCATCCCCATCCCAGCTGGCCATCTCCCCGCGCCCGTCGGCCACCCTCCTCCCCCCGCGCGCCACCGCCCTCCTCCCCGCGCGCTACCGGCCTCCTCTGCCACCGCCCCCGCGCCGCCGACCATCTGCCTTGCGCGCCGCCGGGACCTCCTCCCCGCGCACTGCCGGCCTCCTCCGCTACAAACTGGAAGTTAACCGGTTCTTGAATAATGAATGTTAACTTCCGTCTGTACAAGTTAACTTTCGCGAACTTCTTAACTCCCCTCGTGTGTACAAGTTAACTCTCACTTTCTATGCTACTTAACTTCCTGACGGAGAACATGTTTTCTTTCACGCTAACCCACAGGAACCTCTTGTTAACTTTCATGCAAACACGAGTTAACTTTTTTTCTTTTCAAGTTAACTTCCAGTCTGTAGCAGTAATAATGAATGTTAACTACCACATGTGCAAGTTAACTTTCGCGAACTTCTTAACTGTCTTGTGTGTACAAGTTAACTTCCTCTTTCTATGCTAGTTAACTTCCTGACGGAGTACCGGTTTTTTTTGTTTTTTCGCGGACTGAATGTTAACTTTCGCGTGTGCAAGTTAACTTCCGCGACCCTTCTTAACTTTCCCGTATGTACAAGTTAACTCCCTCTATTCTATACTACTTCACTTTCTGTCGGAGCACTGTTTTTTGTATTTTTCTCAAACTGTGCAACTTAACTTCCGCGACCTTCATTAACTTCCCTGTGTGTGCAAGTTATCTCCGCCCGATGCACTTCTTAACTTATGCGGACCTTATTAACTTCTCCATGTATGCAAGTTAACTTCCAGAGAGGAGACACCGGTGGTGTGGATCACCCGAAGGTAGCTTCAGGCAGTGGCAGTGGTGTGGATCTATGGCGAGGCGGCACGGGGCTGGGGGCGGACGAGCCCGGCAGCGCGCAGGGAGGAGGGCACGGCGGCGCGCAAGGGAGATGGTCGGCGGCGCGGGGGCGGGGGCGGAGGAGTCCGGCGGTGCGCGGGGAGGAGGACCCGGCGGCGCGCAGGGGAGATGGTCGGCGACGCGGGGGCGGTGGCGGAGGAGGGCGGTAGCGCGCGGGGAGGAGGGTGGTAGCGCGCCGGGAGGAGGGTGGCCGGCGGGCACGGGGAGATGGCCGGCGGCGCAGGCCGAGGACGCGTGGGGGCGGGGATGACGAGAAAGAGGGTAGTTACGTTGGGGGTTTCTAGATAGTTATCTAGGAACCTCTTAAGGGGGTGTTTCTGAATAGTCCTGTCCTATATATAGAGTCGCGCTATTCGACACCCAGGGTGTAGAATAGTTATTCTACACTCACTCTCTATCTTTCAAATCGTATATAATTTTTATGTCACGTAAATTTTTTCTTACCTCGGAAGTCAAGAAGAACATAAAAAATTTAAACATGTCGTAAAAAAGATGTTTATATGCTGTATAAAAATACGACGTAAAATGCGTATTTTCTATGTTTTTTACACTAAAATAACTCATAAATTGTATTTTTTATGTCGATATTTTTGCATTTCTGATAAATATGAACATAATTATGAGTATACAAAACATAAATTTCTAAATATGAGAATATAAAAATATGTGGGGTGCAAAACAACTATTCTACACCCTGGGTGCTGAATAGGGTTTATATATATAGTGGCGCTATTTGACATCCAGGATGTAGAATAGTTATTCTACACCAACCCTCTATCTTTCAAACTGTATATTATTTTTACGTCATGTAAATTTTTTCTTGCCTCGGAAGTGGACAAACACATAAGAAAATTAACACATGTTGTAAAAAAATCGTTACATGCAGATAAAAATAATGACGTAAAATACGTATTTTCTATATTTTTACTGTAATGACTCATAAATCATATTTTATGTCGATTTTTACGTTTGATAAACAAGAACATAATTATTAGTATCCAAAACATAAATTTCTATATGTGAGAACATAAAAATATGTGGGGTGCAAAATAACTATTCTACATCCTGGATGCTGAATAGGATGACAAAACAATCTACGAATACATACGATTTAAATATATTTTTTGGATAAAACAAAGTTATATTTTACGAAATAATTATAATATTACTGTCTTAGAAAGGAAACAATTAACATCGGTTTCATTCTAATATATGTTTCATAGTTAATACAACTAGAATTTTAGCATTTAAAATTAAACTTACGTAAGAAAATTACAACATAATTACGTAGTTGCCCTATGGATTTGTTAATTTTGATAACTACAAACCCAAAACTAGTTGTTAAGATCACACGTTGAGAGAACGGATTAAAATTGCAAAATAGTAGAAATTGCATGATGAGAGTGGTCAAGACGCTGGTAGACTTTCGAACGATTTTTGCTGGAACAATAGCCAGCACCCGCCAAAAATTAGTCTGTTTGGCCGGCTCATCTTGAATGGACAATTCCGCCACTACTACTTTTCATCGTTTTGGTCGTCTGACCCGTCTACGGATGCCGATCGAGCTGTGTCTGTACCAGCACGAACTGACTCACAGCCAACCAGCACGAGTATAAATAGAGCATCCCTGCCAGTGGAGTGTAGCCATGAGTAGCAAGTTGCAAGGATAGGAAGACACACAACGCATTCATCCAAAGTTCCAAACCACCATGTCTTTCTTCAGAACCTTGGTCGTGTTCATGTGCGTGATCCTGGCCTCGCTCGCGTTCTTCGCGCAGGACGTGCTCGCCGCCAGGGCCCTTGCTCAAGCCGGCGGTACGTACCGACTCTCTGTTCTCTCTATTTCATGGATATTCTGCCTCCCCGTTCGATCTGATGAGGCATGTATATATATAAACTTCTTGGGTACAGGTGACTATAACACTGGCTGGCCGAACGGTGGTTATGGTTCAGGTGGTTCTGCTCTTCCTGGTTATCCCCCATCAAAGAAGCATCATCCTTAGGCGACTGGACAACCACTGCGATGCTTTAACTATGTATGGAAGCATGGCGAGTACGGATAATAAATTAATTAGTTACCGAGCGGCACTTGCTAGCTCCGTTGATATATACTAGCGCACAATTTGTATCTTCTTCTCTAAATTTCCCTTATCCCAATAAACGCCACGGATTACCTGGGCATGTGTCTGCACTGGCCGCGTGCTTCGTCTAGAGTCAGTGTCAGTGTAAGAATGAGTATTGTAAAGCCGCCAGTGTAAGAATGAGTATTGTAAAGCCGCCACGAGTTTTATGCCACTCAAATTACTATGCACATGTGTTTTTGTGCTCCGACTCTTGCAATAATTATAAGTCTTCCACGCGTGAATCTATGTGCTCTTGCTCACTGCGCCACACATGGTCTTTTTCATAGACAATCCATTCTCCAACTATATATTGTCTGAGGGGTTGGCGCCTTTGAGCCATGAAGAAGGACATGGGATCCTATTCCGTGATGGACAAATGTAAACAAAAGATACTAATCTCCTGGTCCTGGGCACATATTTACCATATGATGGCAAATGTAACCAAAAAATACTATGCGCGTGTGAAGATAGAGATATCTTGCTTATACGAATAAGACAATGAGTAAACTAATTAGATTTGAACAACTATGAGTGGAACAGATTTATGGTTATAGCAAATCATCCACTGTATATCCTTCTACTATGATACGAGGTTAGCATAACTATCATATATAATTATGATCTTGTGGATTCGTACTACTATATTTTAGTGCTGATCATTTTGTTTATTGTTTGAATGCAATAAACATGTTCCAAAGTATACAATGAAGATAAGAAGGTATGGGGATAGAACATAGATAAGTATGATAGCACATCCTTGGACGCATTCATACATGGCAGCTTTTTTGCTCCGATGGCGCAAGACCGTCGATTAGTCGTGTGCCTCGGTATTTATAACCACCTGGCCCGCATGTAATGTTATAGTGCAACCATGTGATTTTTATGTCACATATCAAATTGAATGGAATGATTCAACGATACTATTAAGTAGAATCTACGATTTTACTTGGCAAGAATTTCCGATGTCGTTCTCACCCATAATAACCTTGCTTAGATGGGTGGCTGGATCCATTGGCCATGGTTGGTGCATTTGGTTGCGTCTAGATATGGAGCTACGCCATTTCACGGTATATTTCCCATTTTAGTCATGCAGAAGGAGCCAAAATTAAAGATGCCCTAGAAAAAAGGTTATTTATGCATGCCCCTTCAACATCATTTTTGTGACCCTTATGGTCTGGTGGCAAGAATTTCTGATGTCGTTCTCACCCATAATAACCTTGCTTAGATGGGTGGCTGGATCCATTGGCCATGGTTGGTGCATTTGGTTGCATCTAGATATGGAGCTACGCCACTGTGATGACCCGAAGGATAGGAGTGTTTGTAGGACAGAATTGTGATGACTGTTTTTGCACAAAATGCATTTACAAAAGTGTCAAAACTTTTTTTAAAGGTTACAAGTGATTGAGATTGAACTCTAGTGTTGATGTTTGACTTTGGTCAAAACTAGGATTTGAATTCAAATTTCAAATTGAACTTGTGATTTTTTAAAAATAAGAATTTTTAAATGATTTCCATCATATTTTGAATAGAATACTCAAAGAAACACATACACATACATTAAGAATATTTGAGAAGTAATAGTGGTTATGGAATTCAAATCGAGGTTTGAATCATTCAAACTTGAATTCATATATTCACAATTAAATGAATTCCCACAGATACAAAAGAAAAGGAAACAACGAATATAAAATCAATATTTATTGATCTCAAGATTAAGAAGATTCTTTACAAAGGATGGTTACAAAGTAAAGTAAGCCCAATACATTCTACAAAAGAAGAAGAAAGAGAAAACCTAAGCTAAAACCTAATCTTACAAATAAAGTGGTGCAGAAGGTGTCACTAAAGAGCGACAACCAAGTTGCCATCTCATTGTGCAAAAACTTAGTTCATCACGAGAGGAGCAAACACATAGGCGCTCGGTTCCACTACATTCAGGAGTGCATTGAAGAAGGGATGATAGAGGTGCAACACATGAACACCAACGATCAGCTTGCTAACATTCTTACCATGTCCGTCAGGAGACAGAAGTTTCCATACGAGGGAGCAAGTCTGAGTGCAAGAAGTGAATAAAGGAAACAAGGTTAATGAGGTGAATGTAGAAGATAACATTGTTGTATTTTATGTAGGAGTAGATTTAAGATTAAGTATGAGTCATAATAGAATTAGGATTTCTAGTTCTAGTCTAATCTCCTAGTCCCTCCACGAAAGTGTATAAAAGCACTCATAGAACTGCACCTTGTAACAACAAAAACTACCCAAAAATAGAGAACAAGATAGGCACGAGACATGTGTGTGGCAATCCAAATATCGAGTTTCGGTCTGCCTTTTATTTCCGTCTCCGAGTTCAAAAGTTTCGTCGAGAGAATCTGTTGCAAGCAAAAACAATCTAAAGGCTAGACTCAACACACCCTTGGCGTCCAACCTCCAACCATGCACGAGTCATCCTAGGCAGTTGTAATACGCCACCATGAGGGAATTTGTAGCCAACGAGAAAATCCCTCCACTGCCGCCATCCACGGGGCAGGCTTTGCGTACTAGCTTCCTCGGGCAGCGGCAAGGTGGGTGGGAAGGGGTGGAAAAGGATGTCGAGTTTAGGGTTTTGCCCGACGCCTCTGGGGAGCTACTCGAGAGTTTTGTACCCAATCACTATTTCAACCGCAAAGCCTCTACGTGACCGTAAAAATGTGTGAAACTCTTTCTACTTAAAAAAAGTTTGAAATGAAAGTAATCTTTTGGAATACAGAGGTCAATTCTACTTGGCTAAGAACCAATATTGTTGAATATATGTTCGTGAGCATAAGCTAGACTTTCTTGCGGTGTTGGAAGTTCAAAAATGGAACTTCTCTAATCATATTCTAGTTTCGTTTGTGGGCAATTCGAATATGCATGACATCATTCCGCAAAAAAAATGACATCGTCTCCCTCCACTTGGGAACCTAGTTGAGACGCTTCGAGCTCTGAGTTTAGTGAACTGAAGATGGCGGACATCGCAAATGCTGTTACTGGTGTTGGGGAAATAGTCTACTTGAGACGCTCCGAGCTCTGACTTCAGTGTACATAACTCATACACAAGTGTTTTGATACTATAACGATGTACACATGTTGGGCGAAGCTAGGTAGCTCATACCTGGTTCACAGACACGAGGATCGAAAGGAAAAACTAGCACTGATTGGGTATAGATTATTATAGTAGTTTAGACACGATGGGCGAACCAGGGTTATTTTTACATTTTAAGCAAGTTAAGCTAAATGATGCTATTTGAAGCCAAGTGAAAAGTATGCACAAAATAGCAGCTGATTGTGGAACCCAGATAAGTGACGGGCATACTTGATCTTGAAAACATTTTCTATTTTGTACACTGATTATTATCCCTTCTATTTATTTAAAAATAAAATAGACGATCATGCCTTCTAGAAGCCTCTATTAGCTTTAGAAGTGTCTATCGTGATATTTAAATAAATTACAATGGACATGAACTCATACATATTTGTAATTTATATCAATTAATGCCCCAAATTAATATGTGAACACATACGATTTTGATCTTCTTTGGATAAAAAATAAGTTTAGTTTTTACCAAAGAATTTTTACCAAACAATTATCATCAGTTCCACTTTAATATATGTTTTATATTTGGTGCAAAGGCAATTTTCATTGTAACACAAAAATCACGTATGTAAAACCACAACACCCTTATGTGGTTGCAGACCCAACCGTCCCTATGCCTGGGTACTTGCCCGGGCTTCCAGCCAGCATAGCCTAATTTGGTATCAATTTGATCAAAAAGTAGTGCTATTAGCCTTTAAATTCAGTGTTTGCCCTGGCTTCGATTATACTTGGGTCCTCCATTGATAGTTGCACTATGACATGGTTAATTTTGCTACCTATAACAGAAATAATAATGGTTACAATCACATGTTTAGAGAATGGATTATAGCTACAAAAGGTAAAAATATTTAGTATAAATAAACAATTGTTGTGTAACTTAACTTAGTTTAGGCTCACTAATTTCAATTAATCAACTTTGTTCACCGTGGCATGTATCGTGGCCGTGGGAGTGTGAGCTACAAATTAAATGGAGAGACATTGCATGTATAAAAAACCATTATTGAAGTGCTGCCCAAAGTTTATGCAAGCGTTCCTAGGCTATATTGTACCTTGTGACGATCCGGATCTCGGAGTCTTTGCGCGACCACTGTGCTAGTCCCAAGGACTTGCTAGTACACACATTCATGAGATGAATACCACATTCATATCATTATTACAACATATCGAAACTGAATACATCATTACATGAATGCCGTAGGCCAAAATAAACAACGGAAGAACAAATAAAACGAAGTGGCGGCTCCAATAAATCCTCCACAAAAAATCAACTCGACTATCGTGTCCTAGACGTCAATCCTCTTCACAATTATCCTCTATAGATGATAAGAAAAACCTGCAACGAGATAGGTTGCAGCCACGGATTGTCAATACATTGAAGTATTGGCACGTTACACCACGATCCAAAAGTAAGCCTATTGGTACATGCTTAGGGTTTTCAAGAGGCTTTATGGGTTTTATATTTTGCACAAAGAGAATTTTAGTAGTTTTTAATCACATAATAGTTTTTCAAAAGTCTAATTGATATTGTGTTTTATAAACGTTTTCATAAACAATATAGGGCTAACATGCCACACAAACCAGATTAGCCTAGTTAAAGATAACTATGAACGACACAAGGACATAGTCTTCCCACAAAAACCAACCTATGAATCACACAGAAACACTGGGTCGTATGAATCACACGGAGATGTAGGTTTTATCAAAACATTTTGAGTTTGAAAACAAAGTTGAGAATAGACATATTGAAGTTAAGTTTACTCGGTTCTACCCATGACCATGGGCACGGCTAATCAATTAGGTTTCCACTGCAGAGGTGTACACTTCCCCACATGGCATAACCTGAAGGTCGTGTCGAGGTTTTTCCGAAGTGGCTAACCACTTATTTCCACGCACACCCGTTCCAAAATAGACACAAAGTCTCATACCGATGACAGTCCTTAAGTAGGTTTCCACATGCTAGTCAACCAAGCCAGAGCCCATATGAGATGTGGTTGCACTAAAATAATTGAGTGAGCTAAACCAGCTTTTGTTCTTTTAGGGGTCCCTAGGTGCCATCCCATACACCAATTTGAGTAGAAAATCCACATACGTTGACCAAACAATACCATCCCACTAAGGAGTAAAGCATTTTAACTTTTATTTAGTAAACACTTTCATAAACCTCACCATTTCATAAACAATTTCTTGATTTACACCGTCCAACGGATTTTCATATAGCATGGCTAAGAATAACTACTATATCCAAAAATTGGTTAGAACTTAGCCTAGCACTATTTTACATAGGTGTCCAAGAGGGTGAGAGAACCTATGTCTTATTCTACTATGGGACATAGCTACGCAAAACATCACCAATTTCTTAAATACTTGAGATACCAAAATATATCTATAGCATGCATACCTACACTTTAATAAACAAAAAGGCATAGAAAAAATAAATAGGAAATAACACATGGTAGTGAAACTTGCTTTTGGCCGATGAGATATTAGTTCTTCTTTGATGTAGTAGTAGTAGTGATAGTAGTACCCTTGCTCAATTTCCCGAATTCTAAGCGCGGGAACAAATATAATCGAGTAAACTTCAACTTCAAATATAATAATTAAATATAAATTCAAATGTTATAAATACAGTTATGTATGGCAAACATGGTAAATGGTGTGCTTCTGAGCAAATTGACGAAGGAATGGGTCAAATCGGAGTTATGGATCAAAAGATATGGCAAAAGGGTTAAAATGAAGGTTGAATTTGAATCCATTTGAAAGTAGTGTGAACTAGATTATATGGTGCCTAAAAAAATATTTCATCATATATTTCTAATGCCAAAAGATTTTTTGAATTTGGATCAAAATTGAGAAAGGTATGAATATTTTAGGAAAAAAATAAAATTTTAGTCGACTTCTTGCACCAGGATTTTGGCTTGTTTTTCTGTCGCTCACAACGACGGTAGGGGGTTGACTGGTCCATGATTGACCATGTTTGACTTGCCATGTGGCGCCGACATGGGCGGTGATGCAACACTGACGTGGGGGCTAACGTGGAGGCTGGTGTGGCGACGATATCTGGGTGAGCAAGCGCTAACGAGGCGGCAATTAGACGCTGGCGTGGCGCTGAGGTGGTGCTGACGTGGATAGGGACGGCCAGTAGGGAGCGCCATGTCGGTTGCTGGAGTGAATCAGCATGGCTAGTGAGCTGGGAAATTAATCCTATGAGACCTGGTCTATTATCCTGAAGGATAGACCCACCTCAATACATAACGGTTACTCTATTCAATTTTAAACAGATAAAAAAGTCTAGAAAACTGAAAATAAATGGATATGTGTCAGACGTAGGGGAGGGTCTATTAATAGACCCGGTCTCATACTATTTCCAGTGGGCTGGGCCGGTTGGTACGGTTAGTAGCTGGGTTTTCCTTTTTTTTCTTTTTCTTTTTATTAAGGGAATATATTAGGGATTTGTTTTTATCCAAATCCTTTTCAGAAAAAACACCAAATTTCTATAAAATTAAAATATATAAGTAGAGCTTAGGAAAACCATTTCCACTCCAAATCTAATTTTATAAATACCAATTTGTTTACAAAATGTCTATATAAGACTATTTATTACATCCCTAATATTTTTTTCTAGGTTTTAATAAATCCTATTTACGGTGCGGTGCCGTTGACTCTGAATCTGACGCGCGCACTGAGTATTTTCCTTTCCCGTTCCACCATTTTCTTCTGCTCGCCGCCTGCATTGCTCAATTTGTATCATTGTCCATCAATTTTGGATTTGGTTTAGTCTTCCAGTTTGTTGGTCACCTGCATCCATGGCCGTTTATGTATTTAGTGCTCATTCTTGATTGCTGGTTGCTGAGCTTGGGATTGGTGATTTGAGAATTAGATGGGAAAAAAACTCTAATCGTGACCTTCCCGTTGTGATGGCTACTATTGAAATGCTCTTGTAGCACATTCAGTTACCAACATGCTATCTAAATGTGGATTGATGGACTGTGCAAATGGCTTTTCAGTAATCTCGGTTTTAGAAACATCCTGACATGTAACAAGATGGTCGAAATTTATGGTTTATACAACTGTTAAGAAGATGTAAGCCTCTTCCAGTGGTTTGCGGTGGACAAATACCAGATGAGGTCACCTATTGAGCTATTTGGCTGCTCTCCAACAAGCTCGTGCCCCCAAAGAACCAGGCGATGCAAGTATTGTGAAACAAGGTATCACTACATGGCAGTTTGTGTCAACTTCACTGATCAAGGCAATGGCGGCGTCTGATCAGTTCAGACTTTGGAGTACAGAGGAAGTCATCGAAGACATTGGCATGGTGGATTTGGTGTCATGGGAAGTCATCATCATCTCTTCATTACCGGAGAATGGCCTAAACGATGAGGTTCTTTTCCTTTTCAACTTGTTCAAAAGTGACTGCATCAACAAACCTGACGAGTTCACCCTGGCAACATCCCTGGATTCCCTCGCAAACACCGCATTGATCAGGCAGTGCAGATGTGTCCATTCCGTTGTTACCAGAAGAGGGAAACCGATGTTCTTAGGGTTTCTTTAGCAAAGTTAAAGTGGACGAGTAGGACATGGTTGAATGGCCAATTGCAGCCTTATGAAAGGATCTTATATATCACGAATAAAGATATGCAAAATTTAGATATGAGAATTGTTTCTATAATCCTTTACTACGGGGAAATGAAAACTGAAATAAGAGTGATACGGGGAAGATTCCATTCAAACTACAGTGAATCCAAAATTTCTGGTTTCATCATTGTTCCTAGATTAATTGCAAGTTCACTCGAGTCATTCTCGTCCATATAGCACAACACGATGGTTGGCGTAGGAGTTCAACGGACTCTTCGTCAATTTCTGAGCTTGGTGGACACCTAGGGTGGATGGGGCTTAAATTAGGCCACCCGTGTGTATATGAAAAATCCTCCATGAATTGTTTCTCTATACAAAAAAAATCATAAACCATTGTAGAATTTTAGCCCCAACATTAGCTAGACAGTTTATCGGTTATTTAATTATTCCGTTCCTTAATTTTCATTACCACACGAGCTTTGCTCAGCGCATGCGAGCCAGGAAAGTGTTCCTATAGGTCATAGACGTTACGTAAAAGATATGTCATTGCTCATTGACCCATTACAAAGCACGCGCAGGTTATCCTATAAATGTCACTAACTAGCTACATTCTGTTATTTACCAAAATCCTTCAAGACAGTAGTCTCGGAACGGTGTTATCATTTGAGTTAGACGTTTGTTTTCAAAAATTGAACACAGAACGTGGTGGTTGTTGGACTTTTGTTTCTGAAGCTTAGACAATGATCAAAAGTAAGATGTATCTTGAGTTAAAAAAGATGTAACCTCTATTTGCATTGTTTTGCTATATGTCTTGTCAGCTTTCTCAACCATGTCACACAACTATTAAGTAATTAGTCCGATCACTAAATAAATTCCTAAAATATGTTGCTGCTTTCTCTGTAGTATGGAGCGATGGTATTGAAATATAGGGTATTGCCCATATGCACAACATAAATCTTCATAGCAGTGCCTCACTCATTTATAAACTATCATTGAATATAGAATACATGTTATTCATCTTGATTGCTGGTATCATATTTGTGAAGTTGACAGTTGACTATTCTCATGCAGAAAAATGTGAATACAAAACATCCTCGGTTGCTCTATGAATCAACGATTTACAGGATTTTGCGAGGAGGAAGTATGAAAGCTATTCATGGTTTATATTATTTTAGGAATTGTGATAAACAGGTATGATTTTCCTATCTTTGTTGTGGCATCCGGAGTTGTCAGATGGTTTTGTGTAGAAGGAGAGTACAACGTCTTGGTTATGGATTTTCTGGGATCAAGTGAGAAGAATTTTTTTTTTTTGCAGCAGGAAAAAATCTCTTAAGACTACGCATACTCCAATTGTTTGATGTTATTCCCTCTCAGAGCAATTGTTCTTTTTTTGTATATAGCAAGGGGTTTACTCTATAGCTATAGCTTATCAAATTTGGTAGACCTCATTTTGTGCACATACACATCTTGACATCTTGACTGCTATTTTCATTTTTTTAATATATATTCACTAATCCTTATTCTTCCTCATTTTATAGGCTCCATACTGTCTGTTTTCTTGCATTTTCCTAGCTTATGAGTTATATGTGATCCGTATTCTCCACCTTGATTTATACAACATGAGAATTAGTTGGTAGTCGAGGGGACAAAACTGAGGAATCAACATGTAAACTCATCCCCCTGGGTTAGATTGAAAATTGTGTGTTTATCACGTGGCCTCAATCTACGACAATATATTGATGTGTGGAAACACATGTGCTCCTTACTAGCGAGATTATCACTGTTGCTAGAATTTGCTGATCGTATCATGCCACAATAGGAAAACATGTATTCTACTTTATTTGTATCTCTTCAAAAGGTTTAACTATTTTTTTGCCCTTCTTAAAGCCTATAGGAGCAATTAAAGAAGCTATTGTAACACTTTAAGGTCTCATTCAATAAGAAAATCGAAAAAAGATAAATATGTGTTTTTTCTGTAATTGTGGATTGTAATCTCTCGTTGCAACGCACGGTCATTTTTCTAGTCAACCTAACATATGTATGATTGAGGTTATGCCCGGTGTTTAAGTAATTTTGCTACATAACTAGCCTCTATTAATCAGCAAAAAATAAATACCGAGCCCTCATGTTAGTCCAACAAAAATTTGTGATACAAGCTAGTAGAAATTTAAATGGCTACACTTGGCACTGTACGTAGGCAGTGCTCTGCTCGCAATGGTCAAAGGAAATTGGATCGTGGAATTGGTGGAACCGCTGGCTGACTTTGGAACGACTTTAGCTGGAACAATAGCCAACACCCGCCAAAATTTGCACTGTTTTGGCGGCGCATCTTGAATGGACAAATTCCGCCACTTCTACTTTTCATCGTTTCGGTCGTCTGACCTGTCTACGCATGCCGATCGAGCTGTGGCTGTATCTGTACACGGAGCAACCAGCACGCGTATAAATAGAGCACCCCTGCCAGTGTAGTGGAGCCATGAGCAGCTACTAGTTGCATTCATCCGAAGTTGCCAACCACCATGGCTTTCTCCAGAACCCTTGCTGTGCGTGTTCCTGTGCGTGATATTGGCCTCGCTCGTGTTCCTCGCGCAGGACGCGTTCGCCGCCAGAGCCCTTGCTGAATCCGGCGGTATGTATCCACTCTCGATTCTTTCTGTCTCATTGCTATTCTTAATTAGCAGCTCGATCTGATGAGGTGTGTATATATACTCTGCTTGCTTGGGTGCAGGTGCTCCATACGGAACTGGCTGGCAGGGTGGTGGTTATGGCTCATCAGGTTCCGCTGGTAATGTTGCTTATCCGGTGCCTCCAAAAGCACATCATCATTAGGCGACTGGACGACGACTACGGAGCTTCAAGTATGCACAGAAAGGAAGCACAGCGACCATCGATGAATAAAGAGTGAATTCCAATTTTCAGTTTTTACCCCGTAGTTATGCATCTGTGGCCTTATTCACCGTATGAAAAATTGTCTAGAATATCTTTTTTAGAAGTTTTAAACCCTCATTTTCTTATATGTGTTTATTGGGCAAGTCGTAAGGTGTTGACCGGAGTTTAAATGTATCAAGACGATGACGAGGAATTAAAAATATGGATATAAGAAGTATTAACATGATTGTTGATCATGCGCTCTGATCTTTACACATTTTACCGCGTTACTCTAGCGTAACATGCCAGCTCCATGTAACAAAAACAAGCATAGTGCTAAATTGGAATAAAAATGTGTTCAAAGACTCTTAAATGAGATATTTCAGTCTTAGTTTCACTAAATGGGAAAATTAGTGTCACAAATGCACAACTAGAGGTAAAAAGTGGAATTCACTCATTCACCGTTGGTATATATATTGCACAGTTATATGTCGTTCTGTACATTTCCGTTCTCCGAATGAACACCACTGATTACAAGGGCATGTGTGTGCGCTGGCCGTGTTCGAGTCGTGTCCAAGTCGTCCGATTACCAGGTCGTCCAACGCTGAGTTTGGCCAGTGAAAAGCGCCAGTCTGAATAGAGTAAGCTTCACCTATCCGCTTGAATCTACATATTCTTACTCTCTTGTCCGACAATCATGTCTTTCTAGTTTTCCAACTTTGATCTTCTAGATCTTATCATGAATTAAGCACTTTCGTCATTAGTGTCGAATTAAGCAGCATCGTTCTTGGTAAAGATCACCCCACGGGTCCTTCAAGACCTCTATGACAGTGGTTGTACAGATTGTTGGGGGGAGAAGACATCATCTGACTGCTCCTTCCGACCCAAAATAGTTGGCTTAGATTTGTCTAGATTTGATTGTATCCAGATATGATTTAGTATTAGACATGATCCGTATCTTGACAAATTTAAGTCGACTAATTTGGGTCGGAGGGAGTACCTTTAATTTCACCCTAAAGGCGTAATGTACATGTAGTTCGTATCGAGTTATTCATCTAATTTCTTACTGTAAGATAAGGAAACCACACGTTGTTGTCGTGCCTTGTATTGACCTATATATAGGGGATTACAAGGCACGTGGACAAATATATAAGACTATATATATACAACCGTATATCTATACAAATACATATTATTGTTATATATTCTAACACTCTACTTCAGTCGCAAACGGGTGTCCGATGAATGTTAAGACTTTTCCGAAAATACAGGAAGAGAGGAGATGGCAATCCTTTTGTGAAGATGTCCACGATATAAGATTTACGATCAGGTAGCTATTATTTGGAACTACTCGGATATCCACCGAGTCCCAGGTTACACGTATATATATGTTGCACTTTGCGGTGCTAGCAAATACAAGAGAGAATCGGGAGATTGATCCTAGTACGTACATAGTCGGGTACGTACAGCAAAGTCTAACGTTGATACAATAGAACCCGTCTCAAACTATTATCGCTAACACCCTCCCTTAATCACAAGTTTTTTTTTTTTGCAAAATCCCTTAATCACAACTTTGACAAGTTGAGATTATGTTTGAACTCCTCGAAACTACGAACTGGTAGAGGCTTCGTGAAGCCATGGGCGACTTGATCTTTCGAGGGAATAAACTGAATTTCAAGTTGCTTGTTCAGAAGTCTCTCTCTCTAACAAAATGAAAATCGATCTCAATATGTTTTGCTCATGCATGAAAGACTGGATTGGCTGATAGATACGTTGCTCCCATATTATCACACCATAGACATGGTGGTTGACTTGTCTTGACTCCAAGTTTGATAAGTAATGATTGTATCCAAATTATTTCAGCTGTTGCATTGGTCACAGATTTATATTCTGCTTTTGTACTTGATCTAGAAACTGTTGCTTGCTTCTTAGCGCTCCATGAGATAAGATTTGGACCAAAGAAGATAGCAAATCCTCCTGTTGATCGACGATCATCAACACATCCTGCCCAATCAGCATCTGAGAAGGCACTAACAAGTGTAGACTCAGATGGCATAAATGTAAGTCCAACATTAATTGTCTCCTTGATGTATCTCATAATACGTTTGGCAGCTGTCCAATGCATAGTTGTGGGAGCATGTAAGTATTGACAAATCTTGTTGACGGCATAGGAAATATCTGGCCTTGTAAGAGTTAAATATTGCAAGGCACCTACCATGCTCCTGTAACTAGTGCTATCATCAGGGCCTAATAATTCTCCTCCTTGTGCTGTAATTTTTTCTGGACGACAAAGGTGTAGATGAACCTTTGCAATTCGTCATACCAACACGAGCAAGAACATCTTGAGCATACTTAGCTCGGCTCAACACAAGTCCGTCATTAACTTTCTGAACTTCAATCCCTAGAAAGAAGTGAAGATCACCAAGGTCTTTCAAAGCAAACTCCCTTCTTAAATCTCTCAAAAGAGCATCCGTTGCAGCTTGTGAAGAGCTAGCAATTATGATATCATCCACATATATAAGCATATAAATTGTGTTATTGCACTTGTGATAGATAAACAATGATGTATCAGACTTTGAAGCAACAAAACCAAATCTGGTTAGCTGAGCACTTAAACGAGAGTACCATGCTTGAGGTGCTTGCGTTAGTCCATAAAGTGCCTTGTCCAACTTGCAAACATAGTTCGGCCTTTGTCTATTTTCATAACCGGGTGGTTATTTCATATAGACCTCCTCTTCCAAAATACCATGAAGAAACGCGTTCTTCATGTCTAACTGTCGCAGACTCTATCCCCTGGAAACAGAGATTGCCAGAACAAGCCGAACAGTTGCAATCTTCACAACAGGACTACAGGTGTCCTCATAGTCTATCCCATATCGTTGCTTGAAACCTTTGGCTACAAGCCTAGCCTTATATCTGTCAATGGAGCCATCCGACTGATACCATATAAGATTTACGATCATGTAGCTATTATTTGGAACTACTCGGATATCCACTGAGTCCCAGGTTACACGTATATATATGTTGCACTTTGTGGTGCTAGCAAATACAAGAGAGAATCGGGAGATTGATCCTAGTACCTACATAGTCGGGTACGTACATCAAAGTCCGACGTTGATACAATAGAACCTGTCTCAAACTATTATCGCTAACACACGAATTCAGAAGAACTCGGAACGTGAAGAACCCGGATCCAGACCTCGCCTGTGGTGACACGGTCTCGTACAAAGCGTAGATCGATCTTTGCATGCTTAGTGCGCAGGTGATGAACATGATTCTGAATCATGTAAATAGGGCTCACATTGTCACAGAAAATAACAGTAGCACCAGTCACTGGTCGATGAAGTTCCTGAAGAAGCTGCCGGAGCCAACATGTCTCAGCCACCACATTTGCAACTGCCATGTTTTCAGCCTCAGCAACGGAGCAAGAGACCGTGTGTTTCCTTTTAGCAGACCATTACACCATGTTAGCACCGAGAAAGATAAAATAACCAGAGGTGGACCGGCGAGCGTCTAGACAACCTGCCCAATCAACGTCAGAGTAGGCCATCAGGTTGCTTGAGCTACGGCGACAAAAATTGAGACCATGGCTGGTCGTGCCGCGGATGTAGCAGAGAACACGTTTCACAAGGAGAACACGGTTAGCCCGAGGATCATGCATATGAAGACAAATATGTTGCACTGCATAAGAGATGTTTGTCCAAGTGAAAGTAAGGTATTGATGACCTCCTGCAATACTATAATACTCGGTGGGGTCTACCACATGATCATTGGACTTGGCTAAAAGTTTGGAGGCGGTATCAATAGGAGTAGAGATGGATTTGGACTTCAACATACCATCTCTGTCAAGAAGCTCCAACGCATACTTCTCCTGCGAAAGGAACAAACTATCCTTGCTACTCTTGACTAAGATGCCCAAAAAATAATGAAGATCACTCATGTCTATCATACTAAATTCGGTACGAAGAGAGGTAATCAAACTATGCACCAAAATCGAGAAAGACGCTATCGGGATTATGCCATCCAAATAGATCAAGAGATAGGCCATGTCAGCGCCACGTCGATATACGAACAACAAGTTATCGGACTTAGAGCCGATGAACCCAACAGAAGCAATGTAAGAGACAAACGCTGAAACCATGCTCTAGGCACATGCTTCAACCATACACAGATTTCTTGAGACATCACACTTTCACAGGAAAATTAGGATCATTAAAACCTAAAGGTTGATGAGCATACATGGTCTCGGTGAGAGTTCCATTAAGGAACGCATTCTTGATGTCAAGTTGATGAATTGGCTAGTCATTGGAGAGCTCAAGAGATAACAATGTGTGTATAGTAGTTGGCTTGACGACAAGGCTGAAACTTTCATCAAAATCAACACCTTCACGTTGAGTAAATCTAAGCTAGACCCAATGAGCTTTGTATCGTTTCAGAGAACCATCAGACTTCAACTTATGATGGTAAATCTACTTGCCTGTAGTAGTGTTAGTGTTGTGAGGTGGATCAACGAGGTCCCAAGTATTGTTGGAGAGGAGAGAACTATATTCCTCAACCATAGTTGAGTGCTAGTTGGGGTCCTTGAGTGCACCACGATATGTCTTTGGAATCAGAGATAAACCCTCAACATGAAAATCAAAAATCATCTTTGGCTACACTATGTCATCCTTGGAATGAGTGACCATGGTGTGAGATGGTGGTGGAGGTGGGTCCCCTGGACGATGGACCCGTGACGCACCCACGACAGGCGATTGTGCCACGGTAGACTTCCGCACGCCCGTAGCAGAGCCCACGGCAGGAGACGCAATAGGACACTATGCCATAGCATGATGCTGTTTCACGACAAGAGAAACACCCACGACAGGCTGCCGTAGGTCCGTGGTAGAGGTTCCCATGGCAAGCATGGTGAATGGCATCGATGGCATCAACTTCTCAAATCCTGCAAGAAATCATATGTATGTAGGGAAGGAGTAGGATATGTGGAGGACGTGGTGGAGGCAAAGGGAAAGAAAGACTCATTAAACACGGCATGATGAGAGATGATGATCTTTTGGGTGAAATGGTCAAGGCATCGATATCCATGATGTTAGGATGGATACCCGAGGAACACACAGGACACGGAGTATGGCGCAAGTTTGTGCGGTGCAACAACGGTGGTGTTGGGATAACATAGACATCCAAAGACCCAAAGACCAACATAAGCAGGATCCATGCCAAGTAGGGCAAAGAAAGGAACGGGATTCAAGATTGCCTTAGAGGGTAGCCGATTATGCAACATAATGTCCATGTGTAGGGCCTCTACCCAAAAATGAGGCGGCATGCTAGCTTTAATTAAGAGTGTGCGAGTGACGTTATTAAAAGTGCGAATAATCAATTCAGCTTTACCGTTCTGATGCGAGGTGTATGGACATGAAAAACGGAGTACTATTCCATGATGTTGGGCAAACAAATGGATTAGAGAATTATTAAACTCGCGACCATTATCGCACTGGATGGGTTGCAAACCTGCACAAAATTGGGTAAGAGCCAGAGCATGCAGGGACAAGAAGTGAGAAAAACTGCTGACTTAGACCGTAGAGGATAAATCGAAGCATACTGAGTAAAATCACCGAGACAAACGAGACAATATTTAAAGCCAAAGATACTCTCAACATGAGATGTCCACAAATCAAAGTGAATTATTTGAAATGGAGTAGTGGTTACACGATTGGTAGAAGAAAAAGGAAGACGAACATAACGACCTAACTGATAGGGTACATTCCCACTGTGTTAATCTACCAATGTAATTCTTTAAAGTTTCATGACTCTTGCTAGCAATGGTGAATAAGAATAGTAACAAAGTTCCCTGGTCACAACAGCCTATGGCCTCTATCATTTTGAGATAAACTATCTTTCAGTTTACAACTCTATCAACACAAGACACATATAACTAAGAAAATATATCCCCTTTGATATAGATTTGGCAATGAAGTTAACATGAACTTATTCTTTCGCTTGGTGTTTCATGTCCCAATATTCTAACAATAGAGAAGTACTCCCTTTGATATAGCTTTGACAGTGATGTTAACATGACTAGGTTAAGAAGGAAGAATCTGAAGTAAATTGTTAGAAGTTATAGACCAAAAGTTCCTTACTATGTTCGCAACGCTCAAGAAAACTACAAACTGCAAAATAAATATGGTAATTCTTTTTGAAGTCCAACCATGCCTAGAATACCAATACTGTAACAAACTTAATTGTTCTCGCGTTCCCTACATAGTACTTCCTCATCCAATTCTTTCAGAAAGTATTATGCCTTACATATCTGAAGGAGAGACCATTGACTTATCATGTGTTTCTTTTCAAGATGTTATAGGTCAAATTAAAGTGAAATGTGATCATGCAGGTACTACCTATTTCAAATCAGACTGTGGAGAATATATTTGCCAACACAATCTCTACAAAGATGATATTTATGCCTTCTAGTTTGCAGTGAAAGTGGGCTCTCTGATTGTGACGATGCATCTTTTGTAGTGGTTTGAATTTTTTTTGCATTAATTAGATTTGTTGCCAGCTATGTGAATTGCGAACTTGTCGGGTTGATAAGTACTATATGTACATATAGAATTCTCATGTTCATGTTGATTCAACTGAAATTGCATTCTTTGTGTTACGATTTCTATGTTATTCTGTCCCTAATAGATATTAGATATTAACTGGGGGATGAATTACGAAGTTGATATATAGCATGCGCCGACAGGTACAATATCAGGCAGTGTTGTTGTGTTATCATCACTCGTAATGTCCGACATATAAGATGTATCGACCTACAATGATTTGCAGCGTAACCATGCAACTTTCGTGCTAGAACAAAGGCGACGGATAATGATGTGTCGATCAAAAAAGCATCGTCTATGCACTTTTCTCGATGCAATTATCCCCGGCGGTTTTTTTGCCATGCCGCCAGCACCAGCGCGGCGATTAGGGGTGTGCCTCGATGTTTATAAGCGCTAGGGTACAACGTCCGTGTTGTAGTGGACTAGACCAAGTCCCTATTTCGGTTTGGAATCAGTTTTATGCAATGTTCAGTAAAAAAGCATAGCTTTCACATACGGAATCCATATTCATCGTATGACCACTCAAATTGTTTAGGAAAAATAGGTGCATATGAAATGTTTCGCAAACAAAAGATAGGGGAGCTGCCTTATCTTTCCCTACTGGGAGCTTTCCCCCTGGGGAGATGGTTCATACTAGGGTGGCTTGGCTTGCCGGCCCCCTGCTGATGGTGGATACGGTGCTGGTTATCCCGGGTCACCAAACATGCATTACCATTAGGTTGTACGACAGGCGATCGACGCTTTTAAGTATATATGTATGGAACATAAGCAAGTGAACATGAATAAAATAAATAATTAGATCTAAAAAATATATTTACTGAGCACTTGTTGATCTAAAAATATGTTGTACTATGGTGATTGGTGAATATCTATAATAGGGACTTGGTTCCCGTTTAACCAATGGTTAGGTTAACCTAACCTAAAATAGAGTCTACTGGGACACATATGGTTCACCTAAAATTCAATTAGGTTCTTTAGGTTTGATCCAAATGGACCAAAGGTTATCATGTATCCAGCACGTACGCTCCCAATGACCAAAATCGAGTGTGATTTCACCACCGACGAGCCCCCAACCACCCGCGTGCCGGCCCTCCATCCATTTCCTTCCCCTCTCCGCCCGCTCATCTTCCCATCTCATTGATGTACCGACCAAATCTCCTCCCTTGGGATAACTTGCCGGCGGCCTCCCCAACGGCGACCTCACCGCCTCAATTGCAATGGTGCTCACATTGATGTCGAGGAAGCAGAAAGATGCCTATGGGAAGGAGGAAGTGTACAAGAAGAAGGCTGCTTCTGGTTGACCTATGCCCAAGAATACCTGAGCAAGCGCCGAAGCACTAGGTAAATATGTTATACTGTTCAATCTTACTGATGGGCGGAGAGAAATTTCTGAAATCAAATCAAACTTCTATCAAGGATGTTGTTGGAAATAACCAACGAGAACCAACCTGATCTGACTGACTCGTACTTTAGAGATCAACAGTACCTAAAAACTCAGCCTTTAATCGTTTCTCAATGAGGTTGCAATAGCTAGATTCAAATAATATAAGTTCAGCTAGACAAAAAGATTACTCTCCCGGCATGATTGAAACCAAGTGCCTAGCATTCGCCGTACTCCAAAGCGTCGCCTATATCTTAATCTTACATTCGGCATAGTGGAGACATTACAAAATACCCTTGCATTTTGTTCATTCCATACTGTTACCGTCGGCATAGTGGAGACATTCTATCTTTGTATGTCGTTGGATACCACGACCTCGAACGTCTAGTTCCGCCACTGCCTTTCTACCTTTGAATGAAAAAGATAAGGATGATGAAAAGCACACTACTCACGGTTAAATGCGACATAGATCTCTTTGGTCGTGTGTTTTGGGTTGTCTATCTCTGCAAGAATTAATTATGATGTGGAGTTTGAGTAGAATCATGTCGGCGGGTTGGTCGTGGGTGCACGACAATCTATTCTCAGCTATTTAGCTTTTGGACTTCTCCATGTGGCCGACTGAGAGCCAGTGATGGGGTCGCCTCCATCTTCGGTCCAAGAACGAAAAAAGTGTCGTGCGCAGGGCACACATTAGGTGGAGAAAACTCTACTTTTTGAGCAATGGAGAAGAATCTACCTAGTCATTGCATACCAACGAGCAAGAAAATGACTAAATCCTGTTTTGCATTCCCTTTCACAAAAATAGGCCTCTCATTTGGTCTAGATCCTAAGTTCCTAACGGACGAACATGGTGAGTTTTATTGGAATTTGACTGATAATGATAAGTTTTCAGGTTATTCTATGTACAAAGCACTACGACACTCTGAAGTACTAGCTAATAGAAACATGCACATCTGGAAAATGAAGTTACCTTTGAAAATTAAAAATTTCGCCTACTATTCGTCGTGGTGTGATTCTAACAAAAGATAATTTGGTTAGGCATAACTGGCAAGGAAGTACAAAATGTTGTTTCTGCCACCATGATGTGTAAATTCTTGAGTCTAATAAAAGTGCCCTTTATGGAAAAAATATCTGGGTTGGATCGTTCATGTATCCACGGTCTAGCTATCGACATGTGCTTTTTTAGATCAACCGACCCCATGGATCTTAATCTGTTCATGGCTGACTGAAGGAGAAAAGCCCGTGCTAACCAAATAAAACAAAATCAAAAGTCGACGAAAGGATATGCCCAGATTTCGGTAAGGAGCAATGTAATGCTTCAAACTCGTCTTATGAAGTGTACATGAGAAGAACTCCAACCCCCTCTAATGGCACCCTAGTTGCAGATGCCTTGGCTAGTTTGGACTTGGGGCCCCTGGTTTCGGGGAGCCAGGGAGGCCGTCCTCCTGACCCCCCTCAGGGCCGGCCCTGATCCAGTGACCCATGTAAATGCGGGAGTTACAAATTTAACCGACAAAGGATATATGTGCGTTTGAAGAATAGTCATGTAGATAAATGCACCTCATAGATAAGAATATGGCATGTATAAGTATATATTTTATTTGCTGATATGTTGCATAATCAAAAGAAAAGAAATGACATACAACGACTTTGGTAGTCTTTTACTAGGAAGCGTAGTTGGGCATAATATGGAAAGAACAAATAGCAAATACCATGCTCGTCTTTTGTTCAAAAGTTTAGTTAGGCAAATCAAAAGAAACAAATGACGGACCACCATATTATATTGTAGTCTTCATGTAGTTTTCAATTCGGGTAGTGTGTAGCACATGCAGGGCTGGCCTATCGGGCATGGCCATAGGGCACCCGCGCTGGGCCCTGGAAAGGTACCAACGAATTGAGGCAAGGGGCCAGGCCAGGTACCAACGAATTGAGCAGCAGTAGAGTCTTTATTCTTTGGGCCCAAGTTTGTAGTGTAGAAGAATCTGGATTGCGCAAGACGCAAGGACCAGCCTACCACCAAAGGAATTCAACTCTGTCCAAGGGAAGCGAATGAAGTGGCTCATCAATTAGCTAAATTTGCTTTTGATTCGAAAGAGACCCGGATTTGGGATGGTGATCCCCCAGCTTTTATCTTACCTTATATAGGATGTAACAGATCTAGCGGTGTAACTCTCGGATGATCTCGAGGCTCCATGTTTTTTACGTACTCTTTGTCCTTGCCAGGGTACCTAAGAGGACTGAAAAGTTTTAACGAGGCGGCTTGCAGACCTAATATATTTTGTTTCACCCTCAAAAAAATCGATGGATGATAGAATCAAATTGTTACTCTCTTTATTACTACCCCCGTTCCACAATATAAGCCTTTTTAGCAAACTAAAACAGCTTGCTAAAAAGGCTTACATTTCGGAACTGAGGTAGTACTTAGTATCTGTCTATAGCAGAATCGCTTATATTGCTCGCCCTAAGATGGAAAATGTGCAGTAAACTTCTACTGGATTCAAAGTAGGACAGAGATCCATTGGTGAAGGCTCGAAAGGTTATTCGACATCAAGTACATGGTTTAATAGTACTTAGAATGGCTTCTTCATATTGAAAAATTATGTTGTTCATAACATTGTAATTGCCCCTGCTTGTACCTGAAGTGATAATAAAAGTAAGAATGGTGTCACTAGAACATACCAAACAAAAAGTGCTAATCTAAGCCAAGACAACCTTTTCTCGAAAAAATAGTTGGATGGAAACAACGCTCTTAAACAAATTCCATGGCAACGCAAAAGTTTCACCCACAGTATATTGCCACGTGGAAAACAATCTATAGTTTATACAAATACATTATCTTAATACTATCACAAAATAATTATATTGTCTCTTGGTCAATACAAACAAATACTCCCTCTGTTTCAAGAAGGACGTCGCATATTTATCTTGATATCCTTGAAAAGGAGTAGTTTTTACCTTCAGTTTTGATGTCCATATATTATACATCTATGGTATGTAGTCAATACTTACTTTCCTCCTAGAATAGGATATGTCAATTCCTCGATAGACTTAGAATTAACCAAGTTTCATGTTACCGAGAGGTCCGTCCGACACGACCCACCACCCCTGAAGCTGATCAAATGACCCATGTACATGCATGAGTTACAAATTTAACCGATGAAGGAGATCTCCGTGTTTGAAGAACAGTCAAGTAGATAAATGCACCTCATACGCAAGAATATGGCGGTATATATGTATGTTTTTATTTGCTCGAAAGATATGTTGAGCAATCAAAAGAAAAGAAATGACCACGACTTGGCTAGTCTTTTGCTAGGAAGATTAGTTGGGCATATGATGAAAAGAACAAATAGAAAAGACCATGCTAGTCTTCTGTTAGAAAGTTTAGTTGGGCAAACCAATAGAAACAAATGACGGCCACCATATCGTAGTCTTCATGTATTTTTGAATTCGGGTAGTGGATAAGCACGTTAGGTGGTGAACTTGTTTTAATGTGTATGTCCATGTCTACACAGTACACAAAGTCGGTATTCTGAGATGATGCTGTTTTTGATACCATCTTCATATAGTACATCGATAATCAGGGAAATGTAGAGAGATACAAAATTGGATCGGAGAGCTAGCTACTACCTAATATGAACTGATAATACCATGGGTCAGTAGAATAAAGGGGTCAAAGATAATTTTATAATATACACACGCACAACCGTATGCTGCCAGACTTCATGCATGCATCGTGTCTAGTTTCGACAAATCGATATACTTATTATTGACATACAACAGCTAGTTCGGAAGTTTCGTCAAGAAGAATGATAAAGCCAGGAACTATTACAAAATGACATATATGCCGCTGCTGGTATCCTTGAATTGATAGATGTACACGCATTTGTTCTACTCTATATGCTATGTTGTACAAAATTTTATCACTTGATGAAAGGAATTGGTACTATCCAAGCATGAAAGGTCGGCTGAAGCTCGAAAGGCCCACGCGACTTTGAGCACTATAAGTATGACCCCTCATCTCCACTTATCTCTCACACAGTATCGACTCTTTTTCTCACAAGTAACCAACCAAACAATTGAAGCCATGGCCACTCTTAGCTTTGTCCTTGCCCTGCTTTTGCTCTTCCTAGCCATGCCCTACCCTTCCCTCTCATGCCCAACTACTTCTTGCGAATGCGAGATTAACCTGCAGTTGTATTTGCACCAAATTGTTCAAGGTAACCCAACCCACAACCAGGTAGTGACACTTCCCTCAAACGACGACTCAACCGGGTTTGGTACGCTGGTTGTTGTTGATTGGACTGTAATTGATGCAATTCAACCCAATGAAAATATCATTGCCCGTGCAAAAGGCATGGCCGTGCAGGCTTCTGTAGGAGTTGCAGGCAGCTGGTTTAATTATTTCAGCCTGGTGTTCCAGGATGCCAGGTACGTAGTAGAGCGTACATAGGGGCTTTGCTTATTTAGTACTCCCATATCTAGCACAAAAGTTTATATGTTTTGTACTATTTCTTACGCCGATAATACTCGGCCTGCATATTTACATATATAGGTTCACTGGGTCCACACTTGAAGTGATGGGGAATCTTTATGCTGACAAGGATGGCCAGATGGCAGTTGTGGGTGGCACCGGAGAATTTGTTTCGGCGCACGGCTTCATCAAGTACAAAAAAGTCCAGGAAACTATTGGCCTGGATACCTACAGAGAATTCAATATCAGTGCATTCTACGCACCGACAACTGTTAGTGATTTGCACTTCTTTTTTTCCCTAGCATTCATACATGAGTTCAGACGATCCTGCATTTTCATGTTAGCATTGTCAAAACATTATTCGAGTAGTCAAAGTAACAATTATGTAGATAGTCGTGAACCCCAGCTATTCAGAGGCTTGCTTCTTAATAAACAGTTCTATATGTCCTAATTTGTCCAATCAATTCGACATGCCTATGAATAATGTAGTATTGTCCATTCATATCGCAATTTTGGAGTGAACAATTGATCATTTCAATTTTCTAATAAACACAACAGAGAACTTAGTTTTAAAATTGAACCAAAAACTGTTTAATAAATATAAGAACCAAATTAATTAATCCCCCGGTCTAACTAGATTTCAGAAAATCCAACCACAATATAATTTTTTTTACTATCAACTCCCTAACTGATACGTGTGTGGCAAATTAAAACCCTAACTCTTCCGTTCACTTCAACACATTTGGTGGAGTGAACAATTCATCGTTTAATTGTACATAGATATTATTTTAACTTATGTCTTACACTTTATTTTGTTAATTATTTTTTGCAGGGCTATACATGTGGCGCTGCAATCATGTGAGTTGTAGAAAGTTTATGTGACTACTATAGCAACCCATAAGGGGTATCTACGACAAGATTAAGCACATGAACTTATTCTTGTGGCCCAATAAAATAATAGCTGGATTTGTATCATGGCGTTGTAATTACATATCCCAAAATCTACGTTCTCTGTTTGTTACTTATTTTGCAGTATGTGTGCTTGTATGTTTTGTGTCTTATCATATGTGTTATAAAAAAATATGTGAGATTTTATGGTACACCTTACTACAAAATTTACGGTGTATTACTCACTAGACCAAATGATTAGTATTGATTTAGCCAGACTTAAGCCAAATCAGGACAATTAATAATTGTCTTTAGAGATAATTCACTTTCTTTGTATTACTAACCTAACTAATTTTCCAGTTAAAGTCTAACGAACGAGGAACCCATCATCCGCCACACGTTCCTTCTCTCTGTCTTCTTCCCTGGTAAAGGAGACTAGTTACAAGCATATTCCACCCTAGACCGGCTCAGAGACTCGTCGCCGGTCGGGCATCTCCATCGCTGTGACTGCCTTTGTCACCTCTGTGGTCGCATCGGTCACTGATGCCGCCACCTAGGAGGAAAGGGGGCGAGGGGAAATAGTTCCCGGCCCGACTTTTTCTCAACCACTTGGGGGTACAGGTTTGACTCGTTGTTTGCTCCAACACGATATTTTTCACCACATAGTGGACAAACATCCAAAGCCATAGTGGTTGTTAGGTCAGCCATTAAGGTGGGCCCCAATTCTATGAATCGTCGTTAAATGCTCATTGGAGCTCTTTGCAACAAATTACCCCTAGAGTCACTAGTTTGTGTAAAAGTAAATTAGATCACCAGTCTCTACAACTTTCATTCCAAGCAATGGTTGTTTGTGCAATTTTCTCTAATACATGTCTAGACGTGAGAAACTTGTAAATATTTGTGTCATATGGAGAAGTCTTCCAATATAAATGTTGCGGCCGTGTTGTATTATCTTTGAAAATATGTGATGTGGTATATTTCATATAATATGAAGAAGTCTTGTGTAATATAAGTGATGCGGAAATTTTGACTTACAAGCCAAAATCGAGAAAGGCAAAAGCCACACGAATAACTCTAAACTATTTATAGTAAAAAAATGTGTTTACAATTATTTTATCAAAAAATGTAAATTTGGGTAATTCAGCCCTTGAGCATGGTAATTATGTTCATAAAAGTGTCAGAATTAGCTAATTTGTGGCGAAATAGCATTTATACAACTTACTTGCCATTTATTGACAATTCAAACATTTCATATTTAAAACCAACAACAGCAGCCATGGGAAATGTTGTTGTCAACCGACAAATCTCTGCCTCGAGGCGCTACTTTCCGGACTGCTTTCAAAACCACCGCTTCCCACGGCTGCTTGCAAAACACACCCGCCAGGACCGCTTCTCTGCGGCCGCAGCCCAAACAAATAGAACCGAAAGTCATTTTAACTCGCAAGATTCAGTGTTCTCTGCATATTAAAGAAGTTAGAACTAAATTTACAATTGGCAAAATCATAGAAGTAGCAAATGATGTATCCCATAAACGTGCAAAATCTTAATTTAAAATATTTTTGTATTCCGGGCTATACAAAATGACAGAGTCCATATTGCTTTTAAATTTGAAATCATTGTACCCAGATCTACAGTTTTGTCATTTTTATATAGCTCAAAATAGACATCATTTCAATTGATATTTTGCACGATTTTAGGTTACGTTACATCTTGAATCATTTTCACAATTTAAAAAACAGTATCACTAGTAGCCATGTGACACAAACCACCCCTTCCCCTGTACCGCACGAACCTAGAGGCAAGTTTTGAGAGTCCCCTTCCTCCTCCCACCGGGGCCCTCCGATGGCGCCCTTGCCGGACTAGCCGGTAATCGGTGGCCGGGAGGCGGCGCCGGAGTAGTTGGGGTTAGTTTTGCAGCGTGTCTGCTTGCTGTGGGCCTTCTGCCCATTGGCTGCTTCTCCCCCGTCTGTGGCAGCCAGATCTGGTACCTAGAGTCTTGCCCCTCTGTTTCGCTACTCCGGTGGCCGGAGCTAGCGGCGGCGACGGCGAGCAAGGCAGCCCCGAATAAAGCTGCGGTGTATCTTGGGTTTCTTGTGGCGGAGAGGGATGGCGCCGTGGATCTGCTTCAGGCCGGCCGTAGTGGCGAGGTGAAGCTAGGTCTCGACGGGTGTTCCTCTCCGTGGAGTTGGTTGAGTGGCGCCGCGCCGCCCCTTCTAGCCTGCCGTGGAGGCAAGGGGAAGGGTTGTGTCGTGTGTGACTCTTCCTCTCCGTCGAGATCCCGTGCCTGGTGCTGTCTCCGTCTGCTTGGCGCCTCTGCTACTTCGCTCCTCTTCTCAGCCGGCCGTGGAGGCGAGGGAGAAGTTGTTGTTGGTGGTGAGTTTGCTGGCGCACGGAGATGGAACCGAGGGTCCCTGGAGACTGCGCCCTCTGCAGCAGTTCCTCAGCAACGGCGATGGTGCGCCACTGCCCGCTACTTCTTGCGGCCACAGGGGTGGCCCTGCTGCGCTCTGCCTGCGTGGCTCGAGCTCGTTCTTGCTCCAAATCGGGAGGCTCTTCCTGGATCCCGGCGAGGCGTCCATCGCTGCTGCTCCCTCAAGTGGTTTCGTTTCCCGTGGGCGCAGTGGCAGCCGCGCTTGGAGATCCCGGTCGTTGGCGGAGTAGTTGGACTCGATCGCGTTTGTGCACCACACCTCTACTCACCAACGACCAATCGCGGTTGTACGAGCAGTGTAGGTGTACCCACGCCTCGTACTGGATAGGATCGCAGCAAGCACTATCCACTACCTAATCATAATCCATCTACGACGGCCGACGCCGTGAGCGGTGACGCGGCGCGAAGAGACAGTGCTAGCAGCACGTGTGCATCCGTCCGAGGCGCACGTGTCGCCTGGGCCTCAGTCTCCGCCCCTTCCCACATCTGGAAGTCAATCGGATCCTTCTCCAGTTCCACTCAGCACTCCCTCCTCGTTCCACGACATCGTGCTCCTACCAGCCGCAGCAGCGTCGCCGTGTCAACCGTCGGTGGTTATCTCTCCGCGCGCGTGATGTCCGGGTGAGCTGGCTGGCTAGCTAGCTAGTGGAGTGGAGAGCAGAGAATGGTGGCTGAGCTGAGCTGAGGTCCTGCTTCGCGCATGCCTTTTTCGTCTTGCTGGGTCGCGGCGTGCGGCGCTCGCTCGTTCCGGCACCTGGCCGTGGCCGCCGTCCAGCTCCCGGCGCTCCTCTGCTTAGAGGCCATGCTCTCGGCCGTCGCCTTCATGACCTGGCCCTTGCGCCTCCTCGCCGCCGCCGACAGAGAGCGCAAGGTGACAAAATTTCCCCCGGCCTCTGCTGGCAATCACTAGCTAGCTGTGACTAATCCTTGCGGTTTTCTTTTGGGCAGCTGGACCGGCTGCTGGCGGATATGCAGGTGCAGATGGAGCGGGTGGTGTGGGAGAATAGGGACCTGGAGCAGAGGCTACGGGCGGCGCTCAAGGAGCAAGCGGCCATGGAGGAGATACTCGACGAGATGGAGGAGGAGCAGGAGGACGCATTCGCCAGGATCGACCTCCTCGAGAGCCAGGTATCTACCTACGAGCCGCCATTGGAGGACAGAGCAGAGTAGCTGTAGCTCTAGGCTGCGGTATTGACTCTGCTTCTTGGCGTTTGTTCTTGCGCGCTATTGCAGGTCAAGGCTCTGAAGAAGGAGAACATGCGGCTGAACGAGCACAAGGGAAAATCCATGTGGGACAAGGCGGCCACCGCGGCATCTGTTGCCGGTCAGGTCGTCGTCGGCGGCGGCGAGAAGGCCGACGACGGCAAGCGCGCGCCGAAAGCATTGGATGTTTGTCTCGCAGACGATGAAACGGAGGTCGCCGTCTTCGAATCCACAACATCATCGCCGCCGAGCTTTGCTGTGGCGGAACGGGAATCCAGATTGGTGGAGCTGACGGCGCGGCGGCGGAGCCTGTTCAGCGTGGGCATGTCGCTGGCGGTGGGCGGCATCGCGTGGTCGGCGGACGCCCCGTGCCTGCCGCTCCTCGCGGGGCTCCTCACCGTGGTCGGCATGTCCATGTGCAGCGTCGCTCGCCTCTTCCGCGCGCCCGCCCCCGCGCGGGCACGCCGAGGAGGACTGGTGAGTGCCACGCCGGCCGCCGCGGACGGCGCCGTGGCGCTGCTGAGCCTCAACTGGTTCCTGCTGGGCGTGCTCACGTACCCGATGATGCCGGGCGTGGCGCGGGCCGTGATCCCTCGTGCCGCGCGCCTCGCCGGGCCCGCTATCGCCTGGTTCGCCGCCGCCGCGCCCGTCTGAGAGCGGTGGCGTCTGCTTGTTCGGTTCCTGAGCCTGTCGACGGTAGCGCGAAGTTACTGAAGTTGTGTGACTGGCTATAGTAGAAACTAGTGTATTGTACTCGTAGACTTCGTGCGTGTAAAAAATGTTGTAGGATCTACCTACAGGTGTATATTTGTTTTGTATTTCGTCCGTTTTAAAATATAAGATGATTTAGCTTTGTGAAATAAGGGTATCTAGATATTTTCAGTGTTTTCATCTAGATTTAGAGTGAACTTGATTTCACAAACTAAAATATCTTATATTTTAAAATCGGATGGAGGACTTACTGTTGAACTTGTCAGACTCAACCAACATACCGCAGCTGGTGGTCCAATTTTGAAATGCAACACCACACGTAGGTTGAGCCTCCGGTATCATCATCGGATCATCTCCACTCTGGCCCAAAACCCCTTAAGGGCTATCGGTGATGTCCGCGCTTAAAATCGCATCAGTCGGTCCCCTAATCTTTTTTTCACGCCTGTCGCCTCCTAATCTTTTTTTACGCCTTAAAATCGCATCAGTCGGTCCCCTAATATTTTTTCACGCCTGTCGCCTCCTAATCTTTTTTTACGCCGACACGACCTGTTTTGTTATCTGGCGCCCAAACTGCAGGGGCGCCGGATGGAGAAGGAAACAACGCGGGCTAGCCCTGACAGTGAGACGAGCGTTCTCCTGCCATGTCCTTCCTGCCTTTTCTACCGCTTCTCGCCTGGGATTCCCGTCCTTTTACGCGGCGGCCATCGCCATTGCAAATCTACACCATGATCACTCCCTTCTCCCGCTACATCTAGGACGACGGCCGGAGGTGCTATTAAAACGGCCTCATCTCCGATGTTCTTCATGCAACCCGCCCACAATCTTTACCGTCAAAACCGTAGCCGAAGGGAGCATTTTCTAGAAGATGGGTCCTCCGTCAATGGCTTTGGGCGGCGATGCCTACGCGTCCATGAGGCGCGGGCGCTCTGGACTGCCCAGTACCCAGTCCGTCCGAACTCTCGGTTGTCGATGGGATGGATGCTATGGGTTGGTGGTCTGCAGGTACCTCCGGTGTCGGCCGGCGCGGCCCTACCCGCGACCATCTTCGCCCACTTCTGGTCCGCCCTCACGCTAGAGAGGGACGACCCCCAGTGGAATCCCGACAACCGCTACGGGTGGACGATCTTTTTTAAACAGCAGCGTGCGGGCCGCATCATGGCCTACGATGGCGTCGGCCAGCCGCCGGAGAACAATTTCGAGGGCCGGCGGCGACGGTGGAGCGCACCAGGGCGCACCGTTGACTGTGTGCTCAACTACATCGCCGTCGAGAACCACCTGTGGCTGGCTTAAAATTTAGGCTTGGGCTCGAGCCGGAATCGACCTCCTCGCCCATCTAGCCGTGGCTACTAGCTAGTAGTTTCGTCTTTTTTTCTTGTTTATTCAAATTATATGTAAACTGGTTAAAACTGCATCTGAAATCGTGGTTAATTTCGTATTTGTCAATTATTTCGAATGTTTGAAGTTTTTGTATGCGGGGCACGGCGGGGAGCCAGCGTCCTCCAAATCTGACATCTATCCGGCGGCCCCCATACGGGCAAAAACATGACGGCACCGGACGTAGTATTGACGGCGAGGGGAGATGCTCTTACCATTGATTTATTGGAGATTCGTGTAAAGTATTTTATAGAAAAATCCTTCCACATCAGTCTAGATTCATACGAGATTTATTAGAGAACTCAGACCGCTTTGAATCTTGCAGACATATAACTTGTAGAACAAATAGAAAAAACAACCAAATAACAATGGAAAAAATAGAAAAAATAACCAAAATTAACAAAAAAATAATTGAAGATATATATAAATTTCAGCATATACACTCAAGAAACATACAAATTTCACTGTCAGCGGAGCTCGGATTATTTCCAACTGTCTAGGGGAGCGGGGCTTAAATATAAATGTGTGGCGGTTGTTGATTTCGCGAACTGTTACAAATCTCCAAAAATCGTGGAGCACAGAAGTTACCGAGGGCCCAACGTATGTGTGGTATATCCGCTCTCTAATCTTGCGTCTGAATCTCAGCCGGTACAGAATCAATAAGTCTCAAATGGATGAACATAGCCATATCTCAGTCCTTGCGCCGATAGTGCTGCCGACCGTGGGATAAGGAGAAATCAGCGACAAAAGACTAGCAATTCCTCCTAGACAATCACTAAAAAGGGGACAATATTAGTTTCTCTGAAAAAGGTAGGAAAGTGGCAAGGCGACAATGGCTAGGAATAGCAGTGTGTCTCAAACGTCGGCCTATGGTTTAGGCTCGACTTGTCAAAGTCAGCCTGGCATGGGCCACCATATTCGAAGACAAAGCTCCTTTATTCTGCGCATCGAAGACAAGTTAAACGAAGCCAGACCTGGAGTGCTGGGCCCAACCTCCTGGACGCTTCCCCGGTTCCAGCCATAAACGTTTGAGAGAATTGCCTGTAACCGTCCTGGGTTAGGCCGGACATGGGCCGCTTTGGAGCTGCAGATTGTATAACATTTTAAAAAGGGAAAAAATACTGTAGTTTGTACAGTGTCCGGCGGCGGGAGGAGTGAGGGCAAGAATAGGACGGTACTCTCTTTGTTCACCGTACGACATCTGTATTATTAGAATCATCGTCATAAAAATTATTTCCATATATATAAATTTGGTATAGTGGAGGTTGATATTTTTGGTGCTGGTATACGTTAGCTTCGTGACAAGCAAATAACGAAGAATGAAAAAGAAATAGTAGCAAAAGAACACAGATTTAACGTAAAAAAACTCTCCAACAAAGAGAGGAAAAAACCACGGACGTCAGCCAACGAAACTTCACTATAACGGAGAGTATTTAACAACGCCGAGAATTTTCACAGATACAACTTATCCAAACCGGCGGCTTACAAGAGGTATATATAACGGTGAAAACCTAGGTCATCAATGATCTGTACCATCAGAAGTTAGCCTTAATAGAATTTGGATCATACTTCAACAAACTCCACCTTAAGACAAATTCCTTCTTATAGAATCAATAGCAATCATCTCCGTGAACAACAAAGAAAACACTTTCGGTGCCAACATCCACTTGGCTAAATAGTTATACCAACTAAGCTTGAGCATAGCTCAAACTTAGCAACAGGAACATACTTTATCATCATATCAGCAGGATTATCATTAGTGCTTAGCTTGCATACATTTACTGTATCGTGTGCAACAACGTCAACAAACATAATAGTACTTGATATCAATGAGTTTTATTCTCTCATGAAACATCTGATCCTTAGTAAGGTATGTAGCACTTTGCCTGTCACAGAACATGTTAATGCAAGAATCATTCTGACAAAGCTCAACGTACAAGCCTTTCAACCAAACAGACTCTTTGTAAGCTTCAACAATAGCCATATATTCTGCTTCAGTTGTAGATAGAGCAACAAAGGACTATAGCGTTGCCTTCCAACTCACAGCATATCCACCTACCGTCAACACCTAACTTGTGAGGGATCTCCTCTTATCCAAGTCGGCAGTAAAATCTAAATCTACATAGCCTGTGAGTCCCACATCAGTTTTGCCAAACTTCAAGCAAGCATTCGATGTGCCACGGAGGTACATGAAAATCCACTAAACAACTTTCTAATGTTCTTTATCAGGATTAACCATGTAACGACTCACCAAACTCATAGCATATGATAAATTAGAGCGAGAACAAACCATAGCATACATCAAGGAACCAACAACACTAGAATAAGAAACTCGTGACGTGTACTCAATATCTTCATCAGAACTAGGACATTGCAATGCTGACAATTTAAAGTGAGTAGCAATAGGAGTACTATCAGACTTTGCATCATGCATATTAAAATGTTGGAGAACTTTCTCAACGTAAACTTGTTGACTAAGAAATAGCAATGTAGATTTTCTGCCCCGTTTAATTTCCATACCTAGCATTTACTTAGTAGTACCAAGATCTTTCATCTCAAATTCACTACATAGGTGTGTCTTCAAAGTACTGATTTCTTTCATGCTCTTGGCAACAATTAACATATCATCAATATATAACAATAAGTATATAGGTGATCCATTAACAAATTTTATGTAAACATTGCTATTAAACTGAGACCTCTTAAAAACTTGTGAGATCATAAATGAATTAAACCTTTTGTACCCTGTCTTCGAGATTGCTTCAAACCATAAAGCGATATCTTCAATTTGCACAAAAAATCCTATTTTCCAGGAATGATAAATCCTTCAGGTTAGTCCATGTAAATCTCCTCCTCCAGTTCACCATGCAGAAAAATAGTCTTTACATCTAGTTGCTTAAGCTCAAGATCATGCATAACAACAATACCAAAGAAAGCACGAATATAACTATGCTTTACAACCGAAGAGAGAACATCATTATAGTCAATACCTGAAATCTAGCTGAAACATTTTTCTACTAACCTTGTCTTAAACCTTGCAGGTTCAGAATCATACGCCACCTGTTCAGCACAAGTCAAAGCATAATGAACAAGATTACATTCTTCAATTAAACAACGAGGTGGAATTATGTTACGCCTCGGTCTATTAGCAGCAATAGAATCCTGTGGTTGCTACAAAACAGTAGGTGAGTGTTGAACAACGTGATCATCAATATTTTCCTCATGAGTATCATCAACCAAAACACTATTATCAACAGTTTTCTACAAGTGCTCCACCTGCACACTAACTCCCTCCTCTCCAATAGCAATAGGAGAGGGATCTGATGGCAATATGTCATGATACATAACAGATTTATTGAAAACAACATTCCTACCAAAAAAAATCTTTTTAGTTTTAGAATTCCATAGTTTATATGCTTTAACTCTTGAACCATAACCAAGAAATATGCACTTAACAACTCTAAGCTTTAATTTTCATTATCAACGTGAGCATATGCAGTGCAACCAAAATATACAGACCTTTTTGTACCCTCCAAATATGTATAGGCCTTCGTAAATAGGTCATGATACTCCACACGAAGTAGAGGCGTCCACTTATGAAGTGTGGCGGTGCAAAGATAGATACCTGCATAAAAGAAGACATTTTATCATTTTTTTTGTCATTTCTACATAACCACAACGACCAAAGAACGGCAAGCGCTCCCACCCTAATAATAATCATGTAGTCTTAGCCATGTAGCCAATTGCCAAATATATTAGCAACAATATGAGGAGGAGATAGTCTAGAAGCTACTTGGATGACTTACCATATATAACTTGCAATTTGCATTAGAAGAATAAATGTTTTATTGTCTCAGCATGATGAAAAAAAATGCATTGGTTATTTCCTTAACAGTTCATTTTAACAAGGTTATCCTTAGTAAGGATGTCTTGGGGTTCCGCGTATGAAAACAATAAATTTTACTCTAAGTCTCTGAACCCCTAAAGCTGCCAGGACGTATCTATTAGTAATACAATAATGGGAGGGGTTTTTTGCGAACTTACCTTTAAAGACCGAAAAGTGTTGTCAACGCTCAGCAGAGCGAGGTTGATGTAGACGAGCCGAAGCCGACCTCAAGGTCGTGATAAAGTCCTTGCGCTCCTTGGCTCCAACGACTTGAGTGCCTCAAGTACGACACCTTGCGGGGAGTTACACACGTCCGGTACTAGACGATGCCTCCCGCTTCCTCGATCCAGCAGCAGTTGTGGAAGTAGAGCTCACGGATCCGAATCCCGCAGCGCGACGGCGCTCCGCGGTGAAGATGTCTCTCGCTCGTGCAGTCCAGACTTGGGACCACGGTCACGAGAGAGAGAGAGAGAGAGAGAGAGGGGGGGAGAGAGAAAATATCAACTGGAGGTCCTCCCAAAAGTGAGAAGACCTTTATAGATTATTGATGTATTTTATTTAGCCAAATACCCCCACTATATATAGGGGGAGGGGAGGTACTACCTCCCTCAAAGTCCCGGGGTGGGACTAAAGGAGAGGAGGGGGAGGGGTGGCCGCCGACCACACTAGTGGGCCCCGCACGGGGGGGCTAGGCCCAGCCGGCCTCCCCCTTGCCCCTTCTCCCTCTCTCCTTTCCCCTAATGGGCCCTCTCCCTATGGAAATTGGCCCATTAAGCCTTTGACCATTAAAATTGATTTTCTCTTTATTAAATGATTATGAGTAAATGATTAAATCAACATTTAACATTCATTCACACATTATTCCATCTCCGTGGCTATGGAACACCTTCCACCTCCACTCCGGACATCCTCCAGACTTACCGAAACCCTTCCGGTTTTCTCCCTACTCTTCTTCGGTGACTCCACCGATCCTATAAACACTCTCTAAGCATCATCAAGCCCTTGAGCGTGATACCCCACGGTTTGGGAATACTCTAGACATGGTCGGGACACTCCCGCACCAATGATCGACAGAGGGACCTGGATGGCCATGTGACCCCTGTGCGTTCCACGAAGATCTTTCGTCGTTTGAACTAGGACAGTCGTGTCTTATTCCTTTTGTCACTCGATACTTGCATTGCCCGAGATCTGATCAATGACATCACCATGTCGTGTTCAATCTCGTTACTGAACAATGCTACTTGACTCGTTCCGACAAGTGATATCCATGTGATCAAATCACACGTTGCGCAGCTATTGGATATAACTTCTCCGAGTGGGCCCTTGAGTATCTTCCCGTCACATGGACGGACAAATCTCGCTCTTGACATATATTGCCCCAACGGTTTTCTCCGAGTACCTGAACACACCTTTATAACCACTGTATTACCAAGTGGTGCTTGATGCTATCAAAGCACTCTCGGGAGACAGTGATTGATATAGCCTCACGGTCTAAGGAATAGTCTACGAGGATCCATTTCTAATCATCGTAACTTGAAATTCGTGACATGATCGGGTCACGATGTTTAGGTTGGGTATTGGTTCATCATCTTATTCTCAGAATGAGATGACCTCATTTCCAACTGGCATAAATGCCACATGATCAGGAAACATGATCATATGTTGACCAATGAACCAGTGACTAGAGTTTCACTGGGAACCCCTAGTTGTTTGTATATCACACGTGTATTGATGTTTCCACTCAATATAGTTATAGCATAATATAAAACTTAATCATAAACCATATGAAATATGATAATAGTCCTTACTACTATTTGTCTCTAGGGTATATTTCCAACAGGATGATACCTCAATGAAGATATTATGCGAATATTTAGGTCTTTAGAGGTATCTTCATCTTTCAAAAAATATATTATTATCTACAGGGACACCGTAGGCATAATTAAGGCTTTATACATGGAATATAGTGAGAATTTACCACTCTCATGTAAGTTCCAAATAAACTCATTAGAGCCATCCAAGAGATGCACAGTAGTTAAACATTGTAATGGAGCATTCCACGATACAAGTCTGGGTCCAAATAAGTTTCTCCTGAATGACACATTAGGGGGGAGATTCCAACATAGAGGAAACGGTATCCCCTTTGTGACGAACAATGTTGTATAGATCCGTATATTGTTCTCGGAGAGTAGCATTGCCAAGCCACTTACCGTCCCAGAACCATACCAATGATCCATCCTTAGTAGAGAAACTGTTGACTCTAAATAAATGTTTCTTCACACTCATAAGCCTAGACCAAAAATGTGAATCTTCTGGCTTCCAAAGCACTTGAGATATCGCTTTCGAGCCAACATATTTCTTCCTCAGGAGGGTTTTTCATACACCATCCTTTATCAGTAGCTTAAAAGCCATTTATCGAGTAGATCAGTATTCTTGACTTTAAGGTCGTGAATACCTAGTCCACCTTGGTGTTTTGGACGACAAACCACACTCCATTTAGCCAGTCAATATTTTTTATCACTATCTCCTTGCCAAAAGAATCTAGATCAGAAATAATTCAATTTTTGTAAAACTCCTTTAGGAAGCGAGAAGAAAGATACCATGTACATATTGGTAAATATTGAATTTATGAGCACCGATATCCAGCCTAGGGATAATAATTTACCTTTCCAACTACTATGCCTTTTCTAAAATTTCTTCTCAAATATTTTCCATTCAACATTTCTGAGTATCCAATGATGTAGTTATATTCCCAAATAGTTGATTAGAAACTGGTCGTGCCCACAACCAAAAAGCTCGGCATATAGGTTAGCCTCGTCTTTAGCCTCACCAAAGGAAAACAATTCACTCTTATGAAAATTAATTTTTACACCAAGCAATTTCTCGAATGCTCGTAATGTTAATTTCGGATTCTTACCATTTTCCATGTCATGTTTCATAAAAATAATTGTATCATCAGCATATCAAAGTATATATAGACCTCCATCAACAAGATGAGGAACTACACTTCAATCTGGCCATCAATCTTAGCACGCTTGATCAAGATTGCCAACATATCCGCCACTGTATTGCATAGTATTAGAGATAATGGGTCACCTTGTCTCAAACCTTTTATTGTCGAGAAGTAATTTCCCACGTCATCATTGACACTACCTCTAGACACGAATCTGAGGACTAGAGCCCGCCATTCCTTAGGAAAACCTTTCATTCTAAGAGTTTGCTGAAGAAAATACCACCTGACTTTGGCATAGGCTTTTTCAAAATCAATCTTAAGAAATACTCTGCTTAGCTGTTTCCTATGTCATTCGTGAAGGGTTCTGCAGCAGAAAATAAAAAAATCCCTATGTTAAAACTCTAATACTGCCAAGATCTATCTATGTAGTAATACGGTAACGACTAAGCGTATAGAATACATTCCCTTATAGACCATATGCGGTTAACGTTCCGAGGGGAACGTGGTTGATGTAGTCGTACTCGTCGCCGACTTCAAGGTCGTGAAGCTCCTCGCAGGTTACCCCTTACTTCTTCATCGTGCAGCAGCTCTGGTTCACGTCATTTAAGTGCCTGAAGTGTTGCACCTCATGGCTTCGTACACATCCGGTGTACGATGAGATCTCCGGCTCCCCGATCCCTCCGGGAGTGCAGAAGTTGATATCCGGCTTGGAATCCCTGGAGCGCAACAGCGTGCTGCAGGTGTGGCGTCTCTTGCACGAACAATCCTTACTTGGGACCGTGCCAACACATGGAGACTAGAGAGAGAGAGGGAAGGAGGAAGTCAACCAAAGCACTTCTCCAATTGAATATTGGTGTGTTTAATCCCACCCATGGGCACCCCTCTATATAGGCGGAGGTGATGTGTCCTCCTCATTAGGTTAGCCATGTGGGACTATTAGTAAAGGAAAAATCCCAAGAAATATCATCTCAGCCGGATGGGCCAGACCCATTCAGCCCATCAGTCAAACAGCAGCAGCAGGCCATGAGCCAGCTCCCGTGGTGGGCCTGCCTAGCACGCGGCGGCCCAGGTGGCGCCCGCTGCCCAGGTCCTCACCCGGGTGGGATTGGCTCGGCCCCGGCCCAGCGGCGAGGCAGGAGGGAGAGGCAGCCACGGGGTGGGCTGGCCCGATGACCGCGGCCCGCCCGCGCGTGGCGCGTCGCCCAACACCTTGCTGCCCCTGTGCGGCAGGGAGTATCCGTCGCCCACCCGCCTGTGCAGCCCAACTGTGCGCTGCCCTGTGCGACGGCTATTATCCGCCGCCCACGTGGGCTTTGGCTGTTTTTCTTTTTCCTTTTCTGCAGCTTTTCTCCTAGGCTATTTCCCTCCAGGGATTTGGCCTAATATGAAAGTTGCTTTTATAAATCATAATTTGAATATTATTTAGAATACATCAATTCATAACTAACATATAATAAATGTATATTTAAATTTCCATTTATCCGAAAACACTTTTCTGGTCTTTTCCTTTATTTCTTCTCCGAACAACTTCGGATCTCTCCGCGGAACAATTCCGGCTTTCCATTTCTCTACTATGATTCCATCTTACGGATGTTCGCTCTCGCCGTACCCTTAATTGTATCCCCTCACAGCTCGGGAATGCTCTAGATATGATCTATATCATGATCAACAGAGGGACCAGGGATGCCCATGTGACCCCTATGCACTCTAGATGATAATGTTGTTTAAACCGTAAAATGTAGAATCCAATTTCCCTTTGCTTCTTGATACAACTTGTCCGAGATCCGATCATTGGTATCATATACCCTGTTCAATCTCGTTTCCAACAAGTTCTATTTTACTTGATACGTTGCAACATTTATGGATGTAATCTCAGCAAGCTAGCCGTATGTATCTTACCCGTCACGTGGGTGAACAAATCGCGGTCTTGTAGTCACATGTCATCTACTGTTCCTTTGGAATACCCAACATACACATCTATGATCACCGTATTACCAGATGGCGTTTGATGCAGTCAAAGCAGCCTCGGAAAATAGTGAGTAATATGAACTCACGGGCTAAGGAAAAGGAGATTAGATTTTAGCTATTGCAACAATGAACTATATGACTTGATCGTGTCGCAATCTTTCGAAGAATGTCCATCACATCATTCTCCAATGATATGACCTCGTTGTCAATTGGCATAAATGCCCATGATCTTAAAACTCAGATCATCCTCATGTCCAACGAACTAGTATGAATAGAGGCTACTAGGGACTTGGTTTATTTCATACCACACATGTACCAATGTTTCTACTTGATACAGTTATAGCATAATATGAAACTATTATAACTAATTGAGATATGAGAATAAAAACCTATTTATTATTTGCCTCTAGGGCATATCTCCTTCAATTCGTACACCGTTTCATGGAGGATTACTACACTATCTAGTATGTTTCTTCCTTGCATGAAAGGAGATTGCAAAGGCCAAACTAGATGGTATGCCACCGAGTTAAGCCTAACCATTGCAGTTTTGGTGAAAAATTTAAAACTAACATTGAGAAGGTAGACTGGTCGATGTTGTTGTATCATTTCTGCCTCATTAACCTTAGGTAATAAATTTATTCCGCCAAAATTTAGACAAAATATGCCTAGCTGACCCTCATGTAGAAATTTAGATAAATCTAGAAGGTCTGACTTGATTAGTTCCCAAAACTTTTGGTAAAACTAGGGAGGAAAACCATATAGACCCAGGGCTTTGTTGTGTTCCATTTGAAAAATCACCTTCTTAATTTCCTCCTCAGTGTAAGGGGCAATTAGAAAGCTGTCCTCCTCAACCGAAACTTGAGGATGTTCATAGAGAAGTTACTTTCCTCTAAGGACCCGGACAAAGCTTTGTAAAATTTAGTAATGTAAGACTTAAGTTGATCATGGCCTTCGATCATGTCCTCATCCTGTACAAGAGAATGAATCAGTTTCTTCCGATGTCTTCCATTTGTGACACCATGGAAGTATCTGTATTCAAATCTCTTTCGAGTATAAATTTAGCTTTAGATTGTTTATACCACTTAATCTCCTCATCGTGCTATCTCTGTATTTGATTGACTTTTAAGCTTATTTTCTTGTGCAGAGATGACATCCTAATTTCCGTGAAAGCTTCAAGTAATCAATTATAGCTGACATTCAAAACTTCTCCTTGAGAATACCATCAGTGTGCCTTGCCAATCAGTTAGGAATTTACGTAAAACACGCATTTTATTATTCCATTTTTGGATGGGAGTATGGCCCAGTACCGGTTTATTCCTCATATTTTTAACCATCTCATTGAAACCATCACGGTATAGCCATCCAAGTTCGAACTTGAACTGGCGCTTACATAGTGTACACGATGACCATGTGGATAGAATGATTGGAGCATGGTCTGATAGAGTCTCAATAGTTTACAGTGCATGCATAGTAATCATAGGAAATTTAGATTGTCATTCAGTATCTATAGGTACGTGATCTATGATGGTTTTGGAAGACTATTCGACCAAGTGAACTGTATACCAATCATATATATACCTCTCTTAAATCAAGGCTGTCAATCAGAACGTTCAATAGGAGAGGCCAATGATTATCAAATATACCATGATTTTTCTCACGAGAGTATTATAGCAAATTGAAATCCTCTCCTATTAAAGTATTGAAATAGATATTGGATTATCGTTTGCCAAATTAATCAAGTCACGCAGAAAATCAATCCTTAAACTTCTTTTGTGCTACACCATACATAGCAACCAAAGTCCATGTAAATTTATCGGATTTATTATGGATATGGAACTTAAAATGAAAGCCTCTCACCAAACTAGCCAATAATTTTAGTTTTAACGCCTAGTAAGATGTCACCCGATCTACCACGGGGCGGACATGCGACCCCGATTAAGAAGACTAACTGAGAACTCAGGTCTACCCGTTTCGAAGATAGCCAAAAAATCCCATAGAAGAATTAGATAATTTATTGCCAAGAAATTAAAAACGTCGTAATGTAGAAAGCTACTGGAACATACTCCTTTCGAAAGTCGTTCAAGAAGAGAATCGGACGCAACATATTCTCACTCTCACGTGGGATGGTTTGAGATTCTAGCGCGGAACTAATTAATGGACAGGAACGCGTCCACGCTGGCACGCTAGTGACCGTCTGTCCACACAAATCTGGCCGTACACGGTGCCATGTAGGCGCATCAGGACAAACACTCCAGCAGCGTCTTATCCCGCAATCTATCCATCCATCCGTCGTTACGTTACACTGTGTGTTGGTAGAGGAGCCTCTTTTGCCCGTATGCCCCTGGCTGTGCTGTGAAATTGCAACATCCTTCTCCAACCATTGATAGTTGATACGATAAGGAAGTTGTGGTTACATGCATTACCGGCAGTAGTAAAGTCGGATTTGTAGGCTCTGACAGCCGTACTTAATCTTGTTCGAATAGTTTGTAATTCCGACTTGTTTAAAACTGTTTTGTCCGAAAGATAAACAAACAAGGTTCCTTGTTATCGAAATGCAACTCCTTAGAGATCAATGGAGAAATGTTAGACTTTATTGAAAAATGGTGAGATGCTAGTGGTTAATTCAAGTATTTTCTTCTTGCATGAGTGCAACTAAATCTGATTTATAAAAATATGGTGTTTGGGGTATTGAATTTTCCATCAATTGCACCTTCTCAAGCAATGGATAATTTATTTTTTGGTATATCAGCGAGGATGAGATCGTAGGCTGATGATTGACAGTTCGCCCATCGCCCGATGGAAAAGAAATGGCGGTGAAACAGGCAACATGGAACAAGAGTAGGATCCAACTCGATTAAAACAGTTTTAAAGTACAAAGTAGATGTGCACGCCACTTCCATGCTTAACATTTGATGCATGTGTATAGATGCATCCTGTTCTCCTTGTGCAAGTCTATGACTAAACATGAACCTCGCCCTCAATGTGGACCACGACCCATCCTTGAACTCAAGCAACAAAAAACACACAATAAACAAATAATATGCTCAGAGGCCGTAGCGGGACTTGATTCAATTGAGGCGGTGGCATCACTAGACGCGGGTGGTTCCCAGCGGCGATATAGTTGAGCACCCGGGTGACCATGCGCCCTAGGACGCGTTCCACCACCGCCGCCGACCCCGAGATTGTTGTTCTTCGGAGGCGAGACATCACTGTCGTAGGTGTCGATGCGGTCCGCGCGCTGCTGCCCGAAGAAGATCGTCCACTCGTGGTGATTGTGAGGATGCCACTAGGGGGTCGTCCCTCTCCTCCGGCGTGAGGATGGACCAGAAGTGCTCGAAGATGGCCGCGGAACGGGGTCACGCCGACCGGCACCGGAGGCACCGGCATGCCGCCAACGCTGAGCACCCATCCCCTCAGCAACCGATAGTCCGGAGGGACAAGTAGGCACCACCGCCCGAAGCCGTGGACGGAGGACCCATCTTCTGAAAATACTCCATCGGCGGCGGGGATTCGGCTAGTGTTTCGACGGTTAGCGGGAGAGGGCGTGAGGTGTGGACATGCTGTGAGAGTGCAGATCTGCAACGATGATGGCCTCCACGCCTACATATAGCGAGAGTGGAGATTTGCAATGGAGATGGCTGTCCCGCCTACATATAGCGAGAAAAGGGCGGGAATCGGTGGAAAAGACGGGAAGACCAAGGTGGTTGAACACATTGGTGAGCAATTTCGCCGCCGTGTGGCTGTCGACGGGACGCGACGCCGCTCGGGAGACGAGCCGTCTATCTCACTGCCATGGCTGGCCCGCGGCGTTTTCAGCTCCATCCGACGCCCCGCTAGCCCCCTTATGGATTGTGTTCGGTCTGAGGGCGATGCAAAAAATGGGCTGCATCGGCGTGAAAAAACAATTGTGAGATCGAGCTAGGCGTGATTTTAAGCATCGACACCCCCGATAGCCCTTCCTTTAGGGCCTGAGCGGAGATGTTCTCACTTTGAGATAGTTACAAAGTAGAAGGTCTTTGGTGATAATTTCCACTAGTACACGATTGGCATTGGGTTCAACTTGCGCTCCCAAACCCCTGGTGCTGGAGGCCTCCATGTCACGGCTCGAGCTTGACACCGGATCCCACGTGGCCACATGCGGGAGGCTCGTGGAGATCGCGGGTAGCTCCCGCCTCTTATCGTCACAAGGCGTCAAGCTGAATTCAGCCGCGAAAAATAATTTCCAAGAAAAAATACTCTGCCTTCGCAGCAGCCTTCCGTTCCTCCTCTGCGAAAGAAATACAGCGATTTCGCCACACCGGAAAATCCCTCTTTTCCCGCCGCTCGATTGCGGCGACGACGGCCGCCGGCGGCGTCCATGACCACAGTGGCTTCGCTGTCCCTGGTGCCGCACCTGCTCATCAAGCCATCCTTCCGGTGCCTCTCCAGAAAGGTCAGGATAAGCCCAGCTTCTTCCCCCCTGTTTCCTTTTCTTGTCTCCTCCGGCGATGGAGGAACGGTGCGGTTTTAGTTGGGATCTTAGTCAGTGGTCAGTTCTTGATGAACAATGTAATTGCGAATTCTCTACTTCCAGCACCCCCACAGGATAACCTTGGATAGAAGTTTCTGGATTTTTCCTGAATCCCCAATTTGCCATTTCTCTGCTAATTAGATTACGATCTCTCCCCTGTCATGTCATGGTGAACTGAATACTGAATGACTGATGAGGATTTCCTTGGGGGAGCTGTGGTGCAGGGCGTCGGCAGGTATGGTGGAATCAAGGTGTACGCGGTGCTCAGGGACGACAGCGCCGAGTATCTGAAGGATAACCACTGGGAGGCCCTCTTCCATGTGGACGACCCCGGGCCGAGGGTTCCGATCGAGAAGGGCAAGTTCTTGGATGCCAAGCAGGCGCTCGACGTCGTCCGCTTCGACATCCAGTACTGCGACTGGAGGGCACGGCAAGACCTGCTCACCATCATGGTGCTTCACAACAAGGTATACTGAATAGTGTCTGAATACTTGTAGTAGCTAGTTTCAGCAAGTTCAGATAAATGTTTCTGTTTGCAGTCTGCACTTGCTGAAATTTACCATGGTTGGTATTCAGAGTTAGGTATAGAGGATCCATATAATGGATGTCACATGGATGCTTGAGGTTGAAACTGTGGATACATAATATGGACAATAACATGGATTGTAAAAATCAAATGCAGGTGGTGGAGGTTCTGAATCCTTTAGCGAGAGATTTCAAGTCAGTTGGGAACTTGAGGAAAGATCTAGCCGGGTTACAGGAGGACCTAGCAAAAGCTCACAACCAGGTATGTTGTTCTCGTTGTTGTTGCTGTCCGAGGGATTCCAAATTTAAAACCTTACAGTGTCATCTGCAACCTGACGTTTAACATGTCTCGTACAGCTCTATCTATCGGAATCTAGAGTGTCCTCTGCGCTCGATAAGCTAGCCCAAATGGAGACAGTGGTCAACGAAAGGCTGTTGTCGGATGGAAGCGCTTTCGCAGCCACAGCTGATTGCGCTTCTCTTGATCCGAGCACTTCCTTCACACCCCGTGCCGGACCCAAGAAAACTAAGCATCGGAGTCTCAACATTTCTGGGCCGGTGAAGCCTTACAATTCCAACCTGAAGAACTTCTGGTACCCGGTTGCTTTCTCCAGTGACCTGAAAGATGACACCATGGTAAATAAAATTATTTGCTTCAAAGACAATAAGTGTTAGCAGTCACAGGCACATGGTGTTTATTTGACAGAGTCATTTGTGTTCTCTCAGGTACCAATAGATTGTTTCGAGGAGCAGTGGGTAATATTCAGAGGAAAAGATAAAAGGCCTGGATGTGTGCAGAATACATGTGCTCACAGAGCTTGCCCTCTTGATCTTGGTTCCGTGAATGAGGGTAGAATCACATGTCCTTACCATGGTAAGAACTCGGAGCATATTTTCTATTTAGTCTGGTCTCTTATTCTCATTAGTAGTATTACCACAAGTAAAGAATGATCTACACATAACATCGCATTTTTGATGGACAATCTTCAGGGTGGGAGTATTCGACTGATGGAAAATGTGAGAAAATGCCATCAACAAAGATGCTCAACGTGCGCATCCGGGCACTGCCATGCTTCGAGCAAGAAGGAATGGTCTGGATCTGGCCAGGCGATGACACACCGACGCCGACAATCCCTTCCCTGCTGCCTCCTTCAGGGTTTACAATCCATGCAGAGGTAAAGAAAATCATGTGATGCTGCAACAACCGTACTATTGTGCGGGTGTCCTGTATGTTTCAGTTTTGGACTGGACTGAATATCCTTCTTGATCATTCAACAGATAGTGATGGAGCTACCGGTGGAGCATGGACTTCTTTTGGACAATTTATTAGACCTTGCTCATGCCCCTTTTACTCATACATCCACCTTTGCCAAGGGATGGAGTGTTCCAAGGTACTTCTACACATTTTATAGATGGCACCAAGTAGAACTAGCTGAGGAATAATCAGTGTTCAAAACCATGGTGATATTATGTCGGTGCAAACAACATGTTGATCTTGTGTTATTAATGCCAGCTTTGTGAAATTCTTGACACCTACATCTGGGCTCCAAGGTTACTGGGATCCTTATCCCATCGATATGGAGTTCCGACCGCCCTGCATGGTCTTGTCAACCATTGGCATCTCCAAGCCTGGAAAGCTAGAAGGGAAGAGCACCCAACAATGTTCGACGCATCTCCACCAGCTCCATGTATGCTTGCCCTCATCTAGGAGTAAAACCAGGCTGCTGTACCGGATGTCCCTCGACTTCGCACCCTGGATCAAGCACATCCCTTTCATGCACCTCTTGTGGTCACATTTCGCTGAGAAGGCAAGTCTCAAATTTTGTAGCTACTTCATAACTATAGGATGTCAACATGATAGTCCCCTGAAAAACATCAACATGATAGATAGTAAATTATTTAGATGTTTTTTGCAAACAATTGTGTATGACATCTGACCATGGCAATCTTGCATAATCTTCTGCAGGTCTTGAATGAGGATCTGCGGCTTGTGCTCGGCCAACAGGAGCGAATGAACAACGGCGCTAACGTTTGGAACTGGCCAGTTTCATATGACAAGCTCGGCATACGGTACCGCCTGTGGAGGGACGCAGTCGAGAGGGGCGTCGACCGGTTACCGTTCAGCAACCAAATTGAGAGCGGATCATAGCAAACACATGGCATCGTATTTAGTCTCTTTCTCGTAGCGTTTCTTTGCCTGGCAACGGCAGCCAGATGGCCCATTTATATGCACAGATGATCATTCAGGCGTGCGTCGCATGCAGCATGGTATTTCATCTGCCAAAGATTGCTACTGATAGAAGGATTCTGGAAAGGAAGCCCTGTGAAGAGGATGATGGGCACCACCATTGCCATTGTATAATGTTAATTGTACACTAGCGGCGGCATCACCAGATGGATGCGATTGTAATTTGAGGTTGATTTTCTTTTCTTCTTCTTCTTTGTTTCCCTCCCTTTCGTGTAAAGTATCTTCAGGTGTTACTGTCAACACGTACATAAATATACTAGTACTATGAACGATGAAGGCGAAAGGATGCATGCTCCTCTCAGAAATGGTTTTATTATGTACTCGTTTGATTAAACATGTCTTATGCATATAACCCCAGCAAATTTTGCTTTGCGAAGAAATTCACAGACACTAAATAAAGAGATGTTTCAGAGAATATCAGAGCATCTCCAACGGAACAGAAGCTGTCTAATGGCGCGGCGCACAAAAAACTGCCGATTTACCGTGCCCAGGGTCTTTTCACCGCTCCAGCAGATGCGCGCATTTTGCACAACCGCGCGCACCAGATTTGCCGCTTACGCTCCAGCACGCGGCAAAAAGCATAGTGACCGCGCGAACGCCTACTGCCGCCTAAAAAATCCCCACGCGCGTCTTCCCCATTTCCGCCTCCCACGCTGCCGCCGCCGCCTCGATTCCGTGTCGATTCCTTGCCGATTCCACGCCGCTTCCGTGCCGCCCTTGCTCGCCATGGTAGATCAGCTGGCAGCGGTACTCCACCAGGTGCCAGCGCTGCTAAATCGACCGGCGACCAATCGCGCCGCCACCGCCGCATTCTTTGCTGGAGGTCACCCCCACAAGCATCGCCCGCCGAGAGCACCTCCGCCGTTCCGCTTCCGCCCGCGCCCCAGAGGCTTCCACCAACGCGACATGAGCCGCGCGCGGGTATGTGGCGCCCAAATCGATTTTTCATTGTATATAGGTCATTTGGAGGCCAATTAAAATTAGGATTTTTCATCTTAGAAGATTTTTGCGTATGATTCGTCCGATGAGGAGATGGATTTAGAAGAGTAGGAAAATATATTGATGATTTTGGCTATGTGCGCGAAGCGGCCGAATCATAGTGGTTCCGTCTTTAGTCGCCAAAAATCGTTGAGGGAGCGGATTGAGGGGCACAACAAGTTGATTCGCAGCTATTTTGCCGAAACTCCAACTTACCCCGATAGCTACTTCCGTCGCCGATTTAGGATGAGCATCAACTTGTTCGACCACATTTGTGGGGAGGTGAAGAAGAAAGATCGATTCTTCAAGCAAAGGGGAAATGCTTGTGGCGAACTTGGGCATAGCACCTATCAAAAAGTGACAGCTGCCTTGCGTATGATGGCATACGGCATTCCAGCGGACCTAGTTGATGATTACTTGGCAATGGGTGAGAGTCAAACAATCGACTGTATCAAACGCTTTGCAATAGCCATTATGGAAGTTTTTGGTGATACCTACTTGAGAGCCCAAATGCTGAAGATACAACTCGGCTTTTGGTGATGAATGAAGCTAGAGGGTCTCCCGGTATGCTTGGCTCAATTGATTGTAGTGGAGCTAGAAGAACTGTCCTGCGCCTTGGCATGTACAATTCAAAGGCCACAAAAGGATTCCACCATCATCCTTGAAGCCATGACCGATCGAGAGGCTTGGTTTTGGTATTGTTTTTTGGAATGTCGGGTTCTTACAATGACATCAATGTCCTCCAACTCTCACCACTCATGACAAGGATTGCCAAGCGTGAAGGTACACTAGTGGAGTTTGTAGCAAATGGCCACACTTACAACTATGGCTACTACCCAAGGTGGCAAACATTTGTAAAACCGCTTAAATATCCAAAAGGTAAGAAAAGACTACAGTTTTATAATGCACAAGCAACGACTAGGAAAGATGTGGAGAGAGCATTTGGAATTTTGCAAGCCCAATTTGCTATTGTTACGGGATCGGCTAGATTTTGGGATCAAAATATCCTTTGGTATATCATGACCGCGTGTCATCATGCATAACATGATCATCGAGAATGAGCTTGCCCAAACTTTAGACTACTCCTTCTATGACTTGATGGGAGTTCCTGTCCAAGTGCATAGGAGAGAAGAGAGAATAGCCCAATTTATTTCCTCATATCATGCCATTCGACAAACCAAAATGCATGATCAACTTCAACTTGATCTCGTCGAGAAGTGGTGGAAGTGGAATGAGCAACAATGAACAACTAGGTTTGTTTTACCATTTGTTATTGTGTTGTATTGTTGCATTCTTGTATTGTAGTATTGTTGAATTGTTGTTAGACATGTATTTATTCATTTGGACTATTCATTGTATGTTATATGTGTTGTAATAATAACTGAACTATTTATTGATGATTTTATTTGTGTGTATTTGATCTTCTATTTTGGAGATGGACGTGTGATTTCTGTTTGTGCCTCCCCCCGCGTGCTGTGTTTTGCAGCGTTCGGTGGAGCGTTGTTTTTGCCACGTGGCAAAACACAGCTTCTAGTGGAGCGCCGCACGCCCGCGCGCGCTACAAACCCAAAAAATGCGCTGTGAACATATTTTAGCGCGCACTATTATACAACTTTGTTGGAGATGCTCTTAGAGTGGGTATAGTAGCAAACATCATTCAAACGGTAATGGAATCGGGTCACGCGGGTAACGGTAACAGAATTGAAATTCTCCAAAATTGTTTGCTTCATCAGCTAACCGAAAATTAAGCAACGTCATGTCCTCAAGGTGAGTAGCAGGAGAAGCGTCTGACCGGTGGCCAAGCACAACTTCACACCATTCAACAATCAAGGCGTGGAACAATAATCTGCCAGACAACAACGCATAAGGATCGTGTAAGAAATTTAGGGTTTGGAGCTAGTCGGTCTACCCTCTATCCCTCTGTCTTATCGGTGGTGTCACTCACAATGCATATTGAGGCTAGAGGGTAAGACCTTTATATAGACTCCAAGTTCTAGATATTTCTATCTGTTTCTAGTTAGGACTCATGACTAGTTAAACCAACCACAATCATTAACAATCAGTAATCAAGCCTAATATTGTTAATCAATTAGGTCCTAGCACGCACGTGGTACCTATGTAAAAAATTTAGGGTTTGGAGCTAGTCGGCCTACCCTCTATTCCTCTGCCTTATCCGTGGTGCCTCTCACAATGCATATTGAGGCTAGAGGGTGGGACCTTTATATAGACTCCAAGTTTCAGATATTTCTATCTGTTTCCAGTTAGGACTCGTGGCTAGTTAAACCAACGACAATCATTAACAATCAGTAACCGAGCCTAATACTATTAATCAATTAGGTCCCAACACGCACGTGTGAGTCGTGCACCGAGTTTGAATTCAAAATCAAACTCGCGGGGTTTAACAATCTATAGAGCCAATTCTACGGACAACCTGAGGTTCCACTCTATACTGTTCCCGGGCATAACTTTAGCATATTCATATACATTGTATTCCAGTATAGATGTACCAGCTTCCTTGAGTATATTTCCTTAAGTACAATTCCACATCAATTATTTCCTGTTATTTACATGAATACTTTCGCATCTAATTCCAGGAGTATAACAATGTAGTGCACATATGAAATATTGCAAGCCACGAATTCCTACATCTCCCACTTGGCTGGAAATATTTTTATCCAAAGTGAATTCCCATGCTATTAACATGGTCAAAAGATAATCCTTTTCCTCGATACATTCACGTTGCATATAAACCTTGTGACCTTTGGAATCATATTATCACAAAGTAACATGTTAGATGTTCCTTCCACGACCATAATTTCTTTAGCTACATGCCTTCCTTTGATGCTTCAAGCGCATCAAAGATTCATCTTTCACAAAGAAATAAACTTTAAATCTTGTTTCCTTTGAGCACCATAAGGGCCTACAAAAACAATTATTAAAATATAACATAAAAATATATTACCTTTCATGGAGGTTCTCTTTCTAAAAACGGGGATCAGATACCGGTATTATGGGACTGATTTCCACATCTGTGCAACATCTGGTACACTCTTTCCCGGCAGATTTGCTCACGGCCGATGGCCTGGGTGGTGGTGTGGTCTCAAGGTAGTACAAGAAAAGACTTGCTATTACTTGACAGATTCACCCGATAGACTCAAGACAATTACAAAAATCTAACGGATGTGCTTTATTAGTTTAATCATCTGACAGACAGTCTAATAGTTGGGCCAACAGATCAAACTTGTGTAATGACTGTAAGAAGAAAGTTCACTTTTCATCCTTTAATCTTTTATAAGAAAGATAATTTTTCATCCTGAAACTTCTCTTTGTTCTAAAATGAACGCGATAAAGTTCACCCATCTTACTGGAGAAAAACAATGACGCGCAAAACACCATCACTTCGCACGCTCGAAGTGACTGGATAGCTGCATGTTCCAACATGAAGCAAGGAGCATGGTGGCATGAAACAACCATGGGATTTCTCGGACAAGCATAGCGCTGAGAAGATGCAACCGACCGAGCAGTTAATGTGAGCTAATTTGGATCGCTAGTCGTCGATCTATAGAGAATAGGGTTTAGAGAAAACATACCGTCGGCCTTCGAGGTTGACGACGAGCTCGTCATGGAGCTCGACGGAGTGGTGGCGGCGGTGAAGTGGGTTGTTCCCGCCGCTACAGCGCTAGCCCAATCGAAGGCTCTAGGGTTTAGGGTGTTCGGTGGGGCGAGTGGGCACGACGAACCTTGGCGTTCGTGCCCCCGGCCCCCACCTCTTTTATGTGCGCTGCGCGATGGGGGCCCACCAACGACGGTAACGTTTGGCGCCCCCGATCAGGGCGCGAGACCGAGTCGGTCGTCCGTTGGGACGACCGTGGAGATCAAACTAACATTCTCCCCCTTGATCTCATCTTCCATTCAACTTATACTTTTGCACCCATTTCATCACAGATCAGCATATAGAGCATGTCTCATCATAATGGTCAGTTACGCACCATAGATTCAACAACCACTATACACCTCTCTATTTTAAAACAGACTCTTGTTCTTAGGCCCTTAATATCCAGGTATCATAGGATTTTCCTTAAACCCATGTCGGCTAAGTGTTCTCTGAACACACTGGGTGGTAAGCCTTTTGTGAGCGGATCCACGAGCATTTCTTTTATACTTATATGCTCCAGACTTATGGTATGATCCTGGATTCTTTCTTTCACAACATAAAACTTAATGTTAATGTGTTTGGCAGCAACACTTGACTTACTGTTGTGGACATAGAATACTGCTGGCTCATTGTCGCAGTACATTCTGAGTGGTCTTTGAATGTTGTCCACCACTCTTAACCCGGGTACAAACTTCTTTAACCAGTTTGCCTGCCTCGTGGCCTCATAACATGCTACATACTCAGCTACCATCGTGAACGATGCCATGATGGTTTGCTTGGAGCTTTTCCACAATATAGCTCCACCTGCGAGAGTAAATATGTATCTTGACGTGGATTTTCTTTCATCTATATCTCCCGCATAGTCTGCATCTGAATACCCTTCTATCTCAAGGGAATCGGATCTTCTGTATGTTAACATGAGGCCTTTTTGTGCCTTTTGCATAACGCAATGCCTTCTTTACCATTTTCCAATGATCTATTCCTGGATTATTCTAAAATCTGCCAAGTACCCCGGTAACAAAAGCTAAGTCAGGGCGTGTACATACTTGAGCATACATCAAACTTCCGACAGCAGAAGCATATGGAACCGCCTTCATTTGATCGATCTCATATTGGTTCCTGGGACATTGAAAATTCCCAAATATATCGCCCTTGACTATAGGAGCAGGCGTAGGATTACTCGCATGCATACTATACTTCTTCAGAATCTTCTCTAAGTATGCCTTCTACGATAGCCCTAAGACCCCTTTTTCTCTATCTCGGAGAACCTCAATTCCTAGAACGAATGAAGCTTCACCGAGATCTTTCATATCAAAATTCGAGGACAAGAACTTCTTTGTTTTCAATAGTAGACTAACATCACTACTGCCAAGTAGAATGTCATCCACATACAGGATAAGAAAGATGAATTTCCCATTCTTGAACTTTGCGTATACGCAATTGTCCTCCTCATTCTCATCGAACCCAAACTTTCTTATTGTTTCATGGAACTTTAAGTACCATTGCCTCGAGGCCTGTTTTAATCCATAAATGGATTTCTTCAGACGACATCCCATACGTTATTTTCCTTCCACAACAAAACCCATGGGTTGTGCCATGTAAACCTTTTCTTCTAGGTCTCCATTTAGGAAAGCCGTCTTTACATCCATCTGATGCAATTCTAAATCATAGTGTGCCACTAAAGCCATTACGATTCTAAAAGAATCCTTACTTGAAACTGGAGAAAATGTCTCATTATCTATTCTCTCTCTTTGGGTGAAGCCTTTAGCAACAAGTCGTGCTTTATATCTTTCAATATTCCCTCTAGAGTCACATTTTGTTTTGTAGACCCATTTACAGCCTACTGTTTTGGCTCCTTTAGAAATTTCTTCTAAATCCCAGACTTTGTTACTACTCATGGATCTCATTTCATCTTCCATGGCTTCAAGCCACTTCGATGAGTGAGCACCTTTGATGGCTTCTTCAAATGTGGTGGGATCACCCCCCCATTTGAACTTCTTCACTAACATAGACTTTAAAATCTTTAGGAATAGCTGGCTTTCTAGTTCTTTGAGACCTTCTGAGGTCTCGCCTTCTGGCACATTCTTTGTTTGGGGCTGTTCCAGCTCCCCCTCTTGTGTGACAACAGGGTCTTCATTTTCATTCATTGTTGCCATAGGAGAACTAACAACAGGTGTCATATCGACATTGTCCTGTGTCGGTGCAGCAGCAGGTATCGAGAAAAACGGTTCCTGAATCATCGGAGTGGGTGCATGCACCCGCTTCTCCTCAAGGTTGATTTCTCGCGATACCGTGCTCCCCTTGATCATCCGATCCTCCAGAAGCACAGCGTGTCTCGTTTCCACAAACTTAGTAAATATGTCTGGACAATAGAAACGATAACCTTTTGACTTGTCTGGATAGCCAATGAAATGGCAACTTACTGTTTTAGGATCTAACTTTCCAAGGTTTTGGTTGAAGAGCTTGGCCTCAGCTGGACAGCCCCACACTCGCAAATAATTGAGTGAAGGTTCACGACTAGTCCATAACTCATATGGTGTTTTAGACACCGACTTACTGGGAACTCGATTAAGTATGTGAATGACGGTTTTTAACACCTCCATCCACAAAACAACTGGTAAGGTGGAGTAACTTAACATGCTTCTTACCATATCCATCAAGGTACGGTTACGTCTTTCAGCTACTCCATTCTGCTGAGGCTCGCCCGGCGTTGAATACTGGGCAACTATACCATGTTCCTGTAGAAACCTTGCAAAAGGTCTAGGAACCTGGCCATATGGGGTGTGCCGACCATAGTATTCGAATCCACGATCGGACCTTACTACTTTAGTTTTTAAACTATGCTGATTTTCAACTTCAGCCTTAAATATCTTAAATTTATCCAATGCTTCAGAACGCTCTCTAATTGGATAAATGTAACCATAACGTGAATAATCATCCGTGAATGTTATGAAAGAATCATATCCATCCACAGATGTCACAGGAAACGGACCGCATATATCCGTATGAATTATTTCTAAGACTCTTGTGCTTCTTTTGGCGCCCTTTTTAATGTTCTTTATGAACTTTCCTTTAATGCAATCGATGCATTGCTCTAAAGTTGAAAATTCTAAAGGCTGCAGAATTGATTCTTTTACTAAGCGTTCTATTCTCCCCCTCGAAATATGGCCTAAATGACAGTGCCATAATTTCAAAGAGACATCATCAATTCTTTCCCTTTTATTCTTTCCATTCTGGGATGAGGAGGCATTCTCATTCTCAGCGCTTAATGCATACACATTCTCACAAAGTGATAACAAATAAAGCTTGTCTTGTCTAAAGACAAGACCAACAATCTCATTATTACGCTTGATTTTACATTGTCCATCACCAAAATGGCAAGCAAAACCATCATCATCTAAGTGCGATACACTTATTAAGTTTCGATGCAAAGAGGGTACATAAAGTACATCTACTAGTAAAAGTACAAAGCCATTTGATGATTCTAATGGGAGATCTCCAATAGCTTCGACTTCAGCTTGGACGCCATTTGCCACCTTAATTCTCCTTTCTCCTCTTTGCAGGGTTCTTCTCATACGGAATCCCTGTAATGAATTTACAACGTGGACAGTTGCACGTGAGTCAATCCACCAAGTAGATTTTGCATAACTTAAAAATAGTGATTCATCAACAAAAGTAATTAAATCCTCACCTTTCTTGCACAGATGCTTTAGGAAGCTCACACAGTCACTCATGTAGTAGCCCTTTTCCTTGCACCACCTCCAGGTGTCCTTGTCCACCTCCTGCTGTCGGTGATCATCATCCTTTCCATGAGGCTTAGAAGGAGGGGGATGCCCCTGAGGTTTCCCTTGTGGCCTCCCTTGTGGCCTGGAACCCTGAAAGTTCCTCTTCTTTGTTGGGCTCAGGTAGTTCACAGAATCACCAGATTGCCCCTTGAGCCTCTCTTCTTCTTGTACGCACATGGCCATCATCTTCTCAATGCCCCACTTTTCTGGCTGTGCGTTGTAGTTCACAGCAAAAGTCTCAAATTGATTTGGTAGTGAGGCAAAGATCAGGTGAATGATGAACTCGACTGGGAGCTCCATGCCCATGGGCTTAAGCTTGGAAGACATGTTGCTCATTCGCAATATGTGGTCCCTTACTCCACCACCAGTGTATCTCGTAGTAACAAGTTTCTTAATGAGAGAGCTCGCATAGGCCTTTGAAGACCCAGTAAACTGACTCTCTACCTTCTTCAGATACTCACTGGCAGTGCTACACTCTGTGATTGCTCCCCTTATTGCTTCCATAATGGAGCTCTTAATGATCATCAAGCACTTTTTGTTGGACGAGTCCCACTTTGCACGATCAAGGTCGTACTTCATTCTTATTGGTCCATGGTCATGGCCCCTTTTGTTGAAGTCATCTTCACTTTCTTTTTCGCTCCTCACAGGGTCCTCAGGTTCTTTAGGACAGGTCTCAATCAGTGCCAAGTCGAGGTCAAGCAAAGCAAGCCCCATCTCAACCTTCTCTCGCCATGAGCCGTAGTTCCCTCCATTGAGGGGCTCAATAGCCGAGATGAAACTCACAGGATTGCCTGAAAACAAAATATCACCAAAATGAGTTAATTCAACGTTGGTCAAATTAAAACATGAAACTTCTCAATATTAATTCTACATCACCGTTGGGCAGAAATAGAACTAATAGTGATAAAACTTACTATCCATAGTGAAAATCTTATTAACAACGTTGGTCATCAAATAAAATCCTCACTTTATTGCAATTAAGCAAACACATTTAACTATTTGCAGCGGAAAAAGAAATTATGAATAAAATTCATCAACTTTACTATTTACAGAAACTTTATTGTTTTTCTACACAAAATTTCGTTGGACAATTTTGCTATAGAAAAAACTGTGCAAAAAACATTAAAAACAGACAAATAAAATGCCCCAAAAGCTTCTGTAAATAAAAACCTGGGTGAAATGGCCCTGGGCGGAAAATAACCGGCCCACTGGCCTTTGTGCGGCGCATAGCGCAGGTCGGCCCGCATCGGCCCATGTCCGACCGTGGCCTGCTGGCCCGCCACCGCCTACCAGTGCGAGCGCGCGCTGATCTTGGTCGTCCATCGCGATCAGACGGCTGGGAGCTCTTTTTGGTCGGGTCAAAACCAGCACCGATCGGTGCCCCCCAAACCCTAACCCTCAGACGCGCCTCCCTCTCCCCCTCGTGTCTCTCTGGCTCCCAGCGGCGGCGGCGCACCCCCGCGCTGGTGAGGTGGTGAGGAGGCCACGCCGCCCGGCTTATGGTCGCCGACGAGCCCCTCTCCCTCTAGCCCCTCCCCCTCTGCTGTGTCACGCGCCCAGCTCGCGGTGGCGCAACGCCCCGCGCTGGCGAGGTTGGCGAGGCGGCGGCGTCGACCGACACAGCGCCGGCGGAAGGCCCCTCCCTCCTCAACGCCGGCGAGCCCCTCCACCTTCTCTGTCCCGAGCACCTCCCTCCCACCCCGACGAATCGGAGAGGAGAGTGAGCAGCTGCGAGCGATGGCACCCCCTGGGCTCCTTGCCGACGAGCGCATCTGCCCGCAGGTGGGTGCGCCGTCGTCAAGTGGCCTAGCGGTGGTGCCCTTATGCCGGCAGTGGTCGGCGGTGGTTCCCCTTTTTTTTCTTTGGTTTGGGGTTTTGGGAACTTTTCTGTGGGGATTTGGGGATTTTTCTACGAAGGGAGATTCTTTTCTTTTGATTCTTGGTCGATTTGATCCGAGGAGGAGGGATCTGTGGCTATGAGGGTCTTAATTTTCTTCACCCCAGAGGGGTTTGTTCTTCTTCCCGACCTCGGCTTGCCGATGCGTCGGGATCGAGAGGAACGGCGCGGCCTTGCGGCGACGCTTCTGAAAACCCTAGCCTTTTGCTTTTCTTCCTCGGATCTACCACTTTCTCTACTAGATCAACTAGGACTAGCGGCTCTGATACCATTGTGAGCTAATTTGGATCGCTAGTCGTCGATCTAGAGAGAATAGGGTTTAGAGAAAACATACCGTCGGCCTTCGAGGTTGACGACGAGCTCGTCATGGAGCTCAACGGAGTGGTGGCGGTGGTGAAGTGGATTGTTCCCGCCGCTACAGCGCTAGCCCAATCAGAGGCTCTAGGGTTTAGGGTGTTCGGTGGTGCGAGTGGGCACGACGAACCTTGGCGTTCGTGCCCCCGGCCCCCACCTCTTTTATGTTTTTTTATGTGCGCTGCCCGACGGAGGCCCACCAACGACGGTAACGTTGGGCGCCCCCGATCAGGGCGCGAGACCAAGTCGGTTGTCCGTTGGAACGACCGTGGAGATCAAACTAACCGTTAATAACCATGGGATTTCAAAAGTTCAAGGTTCGTTTCAGACTAAACAAAAGTTTTTAGCACAAAAGGTAAACTTGGTGAAAATTTCACTGACGCAAAATGGACTTTCTTGGCCGAGATTTACAAAGGAGTACTAAAATCACTGCAGTAGTTGAGGAGAACCTTGGCAAGAATGGGTGGGCCAAGACGGATTCCAAAGATCAGACACTCATGGATGACATCCGCTCGCTTGCCATCATTACTGAGATCATACCTGTGCGTACCCCCACCGATTCCATCAATTAGAGAAGAACTCACGGTTTCATGGTATAGGCAGTTGGGATCGATCGATGGAAATTTGTCTGCATCGATGGAGAGGCAACTCGTAAAGCCTAGAAATATCGCGCGGCGGCCGATGCTGTGGACGGGCTCCAGCACCTTTTTGTCAACATCGACCTTGTAAACTTGAGCGGCGGCGTCATATTTCTGCAGACGGATCAGCAACAGGTCCCCTGCTGACTCGGCGAGATACATACCGCCTTCGAAGTCCATGCTGGTTATCAGCTCGCCGTAGCCCAAGGACGGCCGCTCCTGCTTCCCATCAAGAATCCTGAACATGTACCCCTCCGAGTCGACGACGTACACATGGCCCGCATGGGCGACCTTGCTGTGCACGTAGTTCATGACACGGCCGTCGGAGAAGTGTGGGAACTGCACCGCGCGCAGTTGGCTGCCTGGATCGGCGACGAAGTAGACGGTCATCATGTCTTTGGCCAGCTTGATGTCGGGTGCGCGGACGAGCGCGGAGCCTGTGAATGGGTCGAGGACGCGGATGGCGTGCGGGGAGCTTTTATCCCTGACGACGAGGAGTCCGTCGGAGGCGGCCAGGAGCTGGTGGTCGCGGAGCATGGGGACACCGCGGCGGAGGAGGCGGCCCGTGGAGACGTTGACGAAGAGCCGGCGTCCGTCGGGGGCTTCCTTGGACTCGTCTTGGTCGAGCATGACCCAATGCCTGGGCCTGAACCGAAGGTCGGCGCCAGCACCAAGCGGTCGAGGCTTGGGGATCGCGGAGCGCCAGCTGTGGCACACGCACCGCATGTCCATGTAGTAGTCGATGTCGCCGGTAGCCAGGTGATGGTCGCCGAGGCGCCGGACGAGATCCGGTGGAAGGGACGACCAGTCGGCGCCAGCCATGGTGGATATGGATGGGTAGTGTCGCGGAGAGTGAGTTTGCAGGACTACTGGACAGGCGAAAGAACAGTGGGAAGGGCACTCCGTTTATATGCTGGACTATACGAGGGAGACGTTTCGTATGCCCGCCGCCGGCTGTTTTTAATGGAATCGGAAGATGTGCGGCGGCGGTATCGGAAGTGCAAACGATCAGGAGGAAGTTTGACCTTGCGCATGCGGAAATGCAATCCCCGCAGGAGGGCCCCGGCCCGGCCCCGACACCATCTCTGTACTCAGTTTGTTGGAGATTCGTGCTACGCGTTTTACAAAATAACTCTTTCACCTCACTTTTTTTTGTCTGTTGTAGTTTTGTTGTTCAGTCCCTAGTGTTTTCAGGTTTTATATATATTTCATCGTTAATGTCAACTCAGATAAAATATTCTAGAATATTTTTCACATGTATAAATCTTCACAGAATATTTTCACAGATTTTGTCAACATGTATAAATCTTCAGGAGAGATAAATCGTGATTCACAGGAAAATCTAGTTTTTAACATCTTTCTTTTTATTGTTCACCACATTTTTTCTCATAAACTTTTAGGAATATTCTTTTTTTAATATAACACAAAATTTCGCCTGATATTTTTTCTTTCAAATATTTTGGCAAATATCCATACGCTCATACAAATAATCCAAGAATCATGCATTTTTCAACACAGAATCATTGAAGATTCATAGACAATAATATTCATATAATAATTTTTCATGAATGAAACTTATGAAATATTTTTTACATGTTTTATACATAGTACACAAAGGTTTCACATGTTTTATCATAGTATCATGCACATTTCACACAAGATTCATACATAGTAGATTATTCACACAAGATTCATACATAGTACACAAAGGTTTCACATGTTTTATCATAGTATCATGCATATTTCATAAGATCCGAGCAAGATCCATATGATAAAACTGCACAGAAACTAATTCTCACACCCTAATCATAGATCCATACCCAAAAATATGGAAGATTCATACAGATTCTTACAAAAGCAAATGAACAAAAGAAGCAAATGCCTCCATGCAGGGGAGAGGGGAGAGATCGATTGCTGGATTGCATTAATCTAAAACAAAAAACAACTAAACCTTGCCTAGATCCGCCCCATGGCTAGGATCAACAATGAATTAATAAAAAAAAGCATGGAGGAGGAACGATCAAGGGCCTCCATGCCCAGATCCGTCCCGCCTAGATCCTGCAAAGGAGAGGGGCTTCCGGTGAGGCTGGCTGCCGGGTGACGGCTGAAGATGCTCCGAGGCGGCGAGGTGGAGTAGGAGGGCTCGGGCTCGGGGGAGGCAGTGAGGTGGAGTCTGAGCGCTCGGTCTCGGGCTCGGGGAGCCTCCACGCGCGGCAGTGGGAGAGGCGGCGCGGCCACGCGGGCTGCAGCGCCTCCTGAGAGGGACAAGCAGGGAGGAAGGCAGGGGCGGTGCGGCGTTGGCGCCCGAGCTCGTACCCCGACCGGCCAGCGCACGTGGAGGATGGATCTCATGGTGACCGGTGCTGGGGAGGAGAGGAAGGGCGCGGCGGCGCTGTTAGGTAGGGTTGGCGGTGACGGGATGAGTCGAGGGGGCAATGCTAGGAGAGGGGCAAGTCGCGTCGACGGTTGGAGGGGAATGTGGTGTGGCGGCGCTGGGAGGGGGATGTGGTGCATACGGGTGGGTTCGGTGGTTATCCTCTCTCCTAGACCAGATCGTAAAATACAAATAGTACGAGGGCCAAAATGCAAATATATTTTAGACAATGACCAGTTGACTTCCGCACGAATCTTGAACACACGGACAACACAGATGGTGCCGGAACCCAACTTACGCTGGGAAATCCGCTCTGTTGCGCATGCCCGCCGCTACGGTTCCACCATTGGTCGGCTGCCTGCAGTCCAATTGGATCGGGAAACGAGAAGGAAATTACGAGTTGTGGAGTGCTGTGCTCTGGCGCTTGTTGATATATTGTAAATGTATCTATAATTTTTGATGTTCCATGCTTGGTTTTATCTTTCTTGTGTTTTGTTCCAACTTTGGAGTACTTTTTACTTGATTTCTTGGACTAACCTATTAACAAGATGCCACAGTGCCAGTTGCCTGTTTTCTGCTGTTTTTTGTTCCAGGAAAGTCAGAAAATGAATATTCTCAGAATTGGACGGGACAAAAGCCAAAGTTCCTATTTTACCGAAAGACTCCCGGAGCCAGAATACGAGCCGGAGAGGGGCCACAGGGTGGCCACACCACCCCTAGGCGCGGGTCCCCCTTGGCCACGCCAGGGCATGGTGTGGGCCCCCTGGCCGCCCACCGACCTTGCCTCTTCGCCTATAAGAAGCCTCCCGATACCAAAACCCTAGATCGTCAATCAGAAATCCACAAAAAGTTCCGCAGCACCGCCGCCACCGAAGGGGAGATTCGGGGGACAGAAAGTCTGTTCAAGCACCGCCGGACGGGAAGTGCCCCCGGAGCCATTTCCATCGATCTCCACCGCCATCTCCATCACCATTGCTGATTCCCATGATGAGGAGGGAGTAGTTCTCCCTCGAGGCTAAGGGTTCTACCGGTAGCTATGTGTTCATCTCTCTCTCTATGCATGATCATATTGTGATCATGAGCTTGTAATCTATAGATCTACCTTGCTACTCAAGTGCTTTAATAGATCTCTGCTCTCCCCATGTGTGTGAAAGTGACAGCGTGCACACCATGGTGGCACTTAGGCTAGAGATTACAAATACTTGTTATGTGTTATATTTGGAGTTGGATGTCTTTATGAAATTGTGGTGTTTATTGGACTCATCTAGTGCTCAAGGTGACAGTGTGGGGTTTTCTAGATGGAAAAGATGAAGTTTGAGGTGTGCTGTTATAGCCCTACCATCGATTAGAGTGTTCAACCGGAGAGTAGTTAAGAGTAGTTTCATGAAGAAGAATATATTTATATGAGAGTGTTCACTAGTGAAAGTATGATCCCTAGGCCTTGTTTCTAAGCATTGATACACCATTTGCTACTAGATCTGTTACATGTTTGCTTGCTTCCTTCTTTATTTCAGTTTTCCTTTAGTCTTTTCCCACGTCAACCACACGCCATCTAGTTATTTTCTATCACCGTTACCACTTATAATTATCCATACCCCATGTATTTCACTATCTCTTCGCCGAACTAGTGCACCTATACACCTGACAAGTGTATTGGGTGTGTTGGGGACACAAGAGACTTCTTGTATCTTGATTGCGGGGTTGCTTGAGAGGGGATACCTTTGACCACTTCCTTCCTGAGTTCGATAAACCTTGGGTGATCCACTTAAGGGAAAACTTGCTGCTATTCTACAAACCTCTGCACTTGGAGGCCCAACAACTGTCTACAAGAATAGAAGTGCGTAGACATCAAGCTATTTTCTGGCGCCGTTGCCGGGGAGGTAAGGTAAAAGGTACTCATATCCTCCGGTGTGAGTGCTCGAAGTTATTTCCTTTAGATTCTGCAATTTTGTCTTTTTGTTTCTTGTTTTCACTAGTTAGTGTTAATGGAAAACAAAAAAAATAGAGAGCTTTATAGTATTTATCTTGAGTTAGGACATGAAGTGTTTGAAGAGAAAATTAAAAAAACCTATGGAACTTTATTTGCATGCTAATGGCAATGTTGTTAGTATGAATTCTTTGGACACCATTATTGCTAATGCTATGGAAAAGTCTAAGCTTGGGGAAGCTAGTTTTTATGAAAATGATCTTTTTAGTTCCCCAGCTTTGGAAGATAGCTATTCTATTTCTTATGATGATACCAAACCTCCAATATATGATGATTATAATGATGGATATGATATTCTTGAATCTCCATTCATGATCGTGTATTTCTCAATAGATTGTTGGGTTTCCTCTATGTTGTTAGAGAAACAACTAGAGGAAATAGAAGTATTTTCTTCTTGACAGGAAGAAATATCAAGGATATCATCTATAGAAGTACTCAAATAAGTTCGAGATGATATGTAAGGACTAGAAACACAAGAGGGTATAGAACCATTGTTGCAAGAAGTGTTTAAGTCCAAACTCTCTAAACCATTAGCATTTATGGAATATAAATCATCAGCGTAAATAGAAACACTAACATTATCACATATGATTTCTCCACTCACCATGCCATTATCTTGTGACTTCTCACATTTGGAGAATTAAAAGGAATTGAAGAAGCTTCAAGGCCGGAAGTGGAAGCAACTTTGAGTTCTTCATGATGTGAAGGGGAAGTGAGATCCTTGGAGAGATGATTGGCCTTATGAGAAATGGACCCACCAAATATTTCTTTGAGCTTGGTCCACATATCATGAGACGACCTACGCTCATGAAGAGCATTAGAAAAAATGGGGCTCAAATATAATAAAAACTTATTAGAAACTTGACCTTCGAGATGTAATTTTTTCTCATCCTTTAAAGATAGATTTTCAGGATCCATCGGAGGATAAAAACCTATATCTAGAAATCACTCTATATTTGGACACAAGGTCCTAATATTACAAAGCAGGTAATTTCTTCAGAAAATATAATTTGTGTCATCAAAGAGAATTGTGTCATTGTGCACTATACTACTAGCTGACATCTTTACTCTCTAGGAGGTGAATCCTAAACAGGGAGAGACCTTGAATCTGATGCCAATTGAAAGGATAGATGGGTCGCCTAGAGGTGGTGAATAGGAAATTTAAAAAAGTATTATGGTTTTGGCTTGAAAGAATGTAGAAATTAACTAACGTTTATTTTATAAGAACAAAAACTAAATAATCTAGGCTCAACAAGTGCACCAACAACAATTTAAGAAAAGAAAGATAGCACAAGATATAAATAAAACACAAGTGAAAATAAAGATATAATAAGTACTTCAAGCTTGATAGCTATCACAAGGAAAGTAAACTTGGGTATGGAGATAATGGAGGCATGTGGAGACGAAGATGTATTCCCGTGTTCCCTTACATGAGGTAAGGTACGTCACAATGGAGAGGTGTGTGATTCCACAAAGGATTTCCCAACACCACGAAGGCTCATCTTATTCTCCGAGTCTATCCCACAAAGGAATAGGCCCTTTCTTTATGGCTAGCTTTTCCTCCATTCCGGAGATGGCAAGATCCAAAAACACTTCACAAGATACATGAAGGAGAAGCCTATGCCTCTTCACAATCTTCCACGAAGAGAACACCGCAGTACCAATTGCCAAGCCAACTAGGAGGTCACCCTCCAAGAGTAACAATCTCATGGTCCCTCACTCGAATAAATCATAATGAAGAGGTCAACACTTATGGAAGAATGCAAAGCAAGAGCACCAAGGGTGCTTGAATCCTTCACCCTCAAATCCCACCAAAGCAACAAATTGTAGGGAGGAAATAGAAAGAAATAACAATAATTATGAAAATCAACCAGTGACTCCAAGATCTAGATCCAATGGGATCCCCTCATTTAGAGGAGGAATTGAATGGTGGGGATTGTAGATCTAGATCTCCTCTTCCAAAGCCCTAAAAAAGATGCAAGAATCATAGGATGGGTGGAAGAGGAAGTAAGCTCTAGAGATTCAACAATAGAGATCAAAAACAGGCTCAAGAACCCTTGAAAACTGTTGGGGAAGAAGCCTCCTTTTATACGGAAAGCCAAATATGACCGATGGAGGTAAAACTGGGTGTTTCGGTCTTCCGGTCGGTCAAACTGGAACCTGGACCGAAACCCCAGTCAACCGGACAAAACCGGACATGTACGTGACCCCGAGTCGGTATAGATTGTTTAATACATCTCCTAGTGTTCCTTGGCATGCTGAGAGTTGACTAGAGGAATTAGAATAATTATTCGCTCATCAAGTTGTTCTTTCTTACAAATACTTTGCTTTAACTGTCGAGCCTTGTTACCACTTTCATAATATCCTTGGCACTCTTATTGCCATGCTAAGCTTTCAGGTTGCAGAAGTGTTGGGTGCATGAAACTACTCATTGTAAGTGAACTCACGTTTTCGTTCATCCGGTCTAAATGTTGAGATCATTAAGATTTTACTTTCTTGTTGCCATAGGGCGGTCAAGGTTTAAGCTTGGGAATCTTGATGGCTATAAAATGCAGCCATGTATCTCCGCATTTAAACCGTATGTTTGCCAATAATCTGTTGATATCTCTCTAACTTTGCCCCTAATGACTAATTATTGCATAGATAAGCTAATCGTCTCCTTGTTCTTTACCCTTGCAGAATTAGATATTTTTACAACGAAATCAGGAGCAATCAATGGACAATTATGAGTATCCAATACTCCAAGTCAAAGGTTCCTCGAAGGAGGCTTCCAAATGCTTTAATGAGCACTCAAACATGCAGGTCCCGCTCGTACGGTCTGCCTATACGAAGTTCTAGAGGCTCCCTCAAGTCAAACCCTACAACTCTCGTGAAGGAGGCTATATAAGATTCGGCTCGCAGCTGCTATAAACAAGAATGCCAGTTTGCAGAACACATCTGACGCCATTCGCATCTGAGGAGGGGATATCCCATCTTCATCACCATAGTCATAACTCCACTCCCTCCTCCATCTCCACTCCATAGTCATAGTCATCTACTTGTAATCTTGATCTCATCATGATTGGTGGCACTATAAGACGATTTGTTATCATTCTCTTGAGAATTTTCAATACAATGTTTATGATTGTTGATCTAATCACTTCTGAGTAGTTCTCATGGGCTAGGGGCTAAGGCATAGCCTTGCAATGATTATATGCAATCTCTAACGATCATGGGATATTATGTTGTGATTTAATATTAAATCTATCCTTTTGGATTCTTGTCTTTTGCCTTGATCCAAGGAGTTGTTAGGTACCCAAGACCCCGAGGACCAATCCAGGTATTAAGGTGAGATAAATGATGATCTTCTTCTACGCGTGATACCCAGTGACAACAAGGGGAGTACAATGTGTTGTTTGAGATCCATTTGAGAAAAAATGGTAACATCATTGATCATAATGCTTTGGTCTGTTTTACTTAATAACTTTGCAACTAGCATGACGGTGGTGTATTGGTTGTACAAGAGTCTAGAGTAAGCGTTGTTGATAGTTACTATAGTAGTTACGGGCGTACCGCCCATAATATTTATTTATATAGATCATAATACATGAACAAGATGATTAATTTTATCTTCATCCTAACATATGTGCACAACTGCAGGTGAAACCTTAGCCCTAGCATATCTCCATCTATTGATAAAAAATCACAAAAAGTAAACCTGTTTGGTCTGGTAAGAAAAAATACTATGAGTTTTAAGGTCTTGTTTAATATAAGCTTACACGAAGTGAAGGCTTCTTAAGGATTCGATAAATCTAAGCCTATTAGAGAAAAAAAGCTATACTACAGTCCGTAACCCGGATAGAAGGTTTCAGAGATCCACAGGTGCCAGAGGTGGCCTCGTCTTCACTGGAGGAGGGGAAACATAAGGAGTCTTTCTTTATGGGAAACATCCAATGGAAAATAATAATTTTCTCTCGAGAGCACAGGCAAAAAACCAAGATCCAATCTAGATAGATGCAACTAATGAGAGGAATGAGATTATGTACCCTTGATGAACACGAGCGGAAAACGTTTCACACCGTTGGTTCAACAGGACCTAAGTCAATTTTTAACAACCACCTCCAAAAAATATTATCAGAGCCTACATGTCCTTCAGGTCGCCCCTCCAGTGATAGCAAGCGGTACATTAATGGTAACCTCCACCAATAATGTTCTTTTAGTTGTCCTAGGTTTCCGGCCACCTCTCTTATTATTGCACCCTCTGGTTTAAATTTTGGCCGCCTCTACACCATTATTATTGGAGGAGTGCTTCTGTGCTTTCGTCTTTTTTTAGCACGCTTTCCAAAGCAGCCTGACGGCTGAGATTAAGGGTGCTAATCACACCTGGTTTGGGTTTGGATCATGCGGGTCAGGATCTGATGTCGATTCCATAATCTCAGCCGTCGAGCTGCTTTTGAAAGCGTACAAAAATGTATCGAAGCAGGAGCACTCCACTTATTATTGGAGCCAGCTAGTTATTTCTTTGGAGATAGCTTTCCTATGAAAACCGACTGAGGGGGCGGGCAGCCTTTGGAGGCGGTTCGTTTTTTCCCAGCTAGACCCGACTTGTGGCACAGTCTCCAAATGACGTTTTTTACTTGTGATTTCGGAAAATATTCAGGATATTTTACCTACATTGCCAGGTATTTTTTTATGTTACACTAGTGCACACGGCCCCCTCTAACACCAGTTTGGAGGGCCCTCTAACAGCGGTTGTAGAACCGTTGTTGAGGGTTCGGTGTTAGAGGGGCCCCCCTTTAACACCGGTTCTTATACGAACCGGTGTTAAAGGGTGGCGCACTTGGGGCTGCCGCAGGGCTCAGGCCCCCCCGGTGTTAAAGGTTACGTGCGCGGCAGAAAGGAGATAAATCTGCGGCGAGTTCTCGCTGCAAGAAAACGGCCTAAATCTCTGCGCAGAAGTTACGCCCCTGCTCTGGGCGTTACTGCGTGGCGGGCGGGGGGGGGGGGCCGGGCGAATCGATCGGGAGCAGTATACACATACATCCTCATCGGTACATACGAGTACATGAATAATTAAGCAACTGTTATTATACACAACATCGTCATTGTGTGGTATTCTCCGTAAACGTTGAAGCATCAAGTACAAGACAAACACGTTCAATTATATATACAACGTTAATTTTGGTGGATATCTAAAGAGTTCTCCACCAGGCGTGACGACCTCATCAAGTATGAACCCCGCCAATTCCTCTTGAATGGCTCGTATGCGGTCAAATGGTAGGAGTTGGTCCCGCATCCGTTCGATCTGAATATATATGAAGAATGGGGTCAATATATATATAAGAATAAAACTCAACACAATTGATGGTAATAAAATAATGTTGTGTACTTTGTTTACTTACTCTAAGTTGTTCTAGTGCGGCTTGGCCCGTCGCACATATCGTGTTGCGAATGAACTCGCAAACATAGTACCCACATAAGTTATTGCCGTGTCCCTGATGCGTGCACTTTACGAGAATAGAGAGTTCAATCAAAATAATAATCAATAAAGCATGATATAATGAATTGGAAGCAGAATCAAAGAGATACGCAGACCTAGCTAGCTAGTATTACTTACATTTTGGTCTACAAATTTTAGTTCTTCTGACCATTCACCCACGGCCCTGCCCGTGAACCTTTTCCAAACCCTATCCGGCAAAGAAAATGGATAAAGGAGTAATTAATTACTTGTTGTCACGAAAGTTGCCGATCTAGTGCGATAATATGATTGAAATTACCTCTGGAGCATCTCTAAAGTCTTCCCATCGCTTTTTTTCTTTTAACGAGTCCATGACAAGGACTTTTCTGAGTCAGTTGAATGACTAGCGAATAAAGTGGAACCTCCTACGCATAACTCATCATCAGTTACACTTAACATCGAGTGGCGAAACAGAATGTGTACAAGAGAGGGTAACAGATTACTCACGAGAAGTTGTAAGGCAATAGTATTTCCCTTTTGGTTTGTTGTCTCAAGAAAGACCTTAGCAATAAATCTTACATTTGCGGTTTGGTTCTTACCACTTCTTCATGAACTCTATTTGGGTCAACGAACCCAATGTCAAAAGGTCCTCCTTTCATGCATTCCATAACCTTTTTCCTGCATAATAGTATGTACATATATGGTGAGCATATATATATACATGCAATTAATGAAGTAAATGAGATGAGATAGAAAATACAGAAATAGTACTTACACACAATAAAGGCTGATGGCAGCTTTGTCGAGTTCCTTCTGATTGAATAGAAAATGCAAGTCTTGAATGTTGAAGGAGATCTCGTCGTCTCCGCACAAGAAAATCTGATCTCTTATATGCGCCGTGATCCATTCTTACTTTCTCGTCTTGCAGAAATCAAGGTACCACTTGTGCAATCTTCGCATCTTTGTTGGTAGATTCTTGAGCTCCTCTTTCTTGACGAGATTCTTCCCATACTTCCATGGCTGTATGGGGTTGGCATCGCATTTGGGCAAGTTGTCTCCCATGATGTTCAAGTATGCAATGTAAGTCATCCCCATCTCATTGGCCTTTCTTTGTAGCTCTGCCTCGTAATCATTTACGGGAGGAGCGTCCCGTGTGTCGAACACTTGGAGCGGGGCGCATTATTGGTTTTCCTGCTCTCCGAGCATGGGAACTGTTTTAAGGGTGCCGCACGATCGCTACTTTCAGTCTCCCTACGGCGCCTTGCATCCGCCTTCAAAATCGCACTCGTAGTCCGCACAAGTGGGGTTTCAGGTTTCAAAAGATTTTTGTAAAACTTCTCCACCACCGCCGGATCTATTTTCTCCTTTGGCTCGGCCCGTCTAGGTGCAAAGAATTTCTTGACCTCTTCTTCCGAGATCGTATTGGTCTCCTCGTCGCTGCGATTCCACGGTAAAACCGGCAATGGCTTGGTGGAAGGCTGCGGGACGTAGTTTTTTGAACTCTTTCTGGCAGTGCTAGTGATGCTCTTCGTGGGTGCTCTTCCGCTTCTGTTGAGGAGATGGCTGAAGCGCCGGAGATGGTGACGGGCGGAGAGATGGGGCGACCGGAGATGGTGAAGCGGCTCGATCGGCCGACGCTGCGGAGACAGCGAGGTGCGATGGCCTCAATTTGGAAGCACGATGTGTTCCTTCTTCCAAAGAATGGTTGTTTTTACTGCAAATTTGAGTTGAGTTTCCCCTTCACCTGTAGTATGGTCAAGCTGTGCTTCCTCATATTCCTTCACAACCTCATCCACCCCGATAATAGCATAGCCATCTGGAATCGGTCGGCAGTGGTAAGTTCCACCAGCTACAGGAGGTAAGGCATAGCCGACGACCACCTTAATGGATAAGCCCATTAATCTCACATGCAGCTCAGCGTGTTCGCTCTCCGTGATCTCATCCACGGGGTACGAGGACCCGCCATTTCAAGCGTGGGCTACACGTTCTCCGTGGAAGCCACACACTGCTTTCATGCAGAGTCTGGGCCGCCGGCAGCTTCCAATGCAGGCTCTTCGTGCCGCTGAGATAGGCCGGTAGCTTGATGGCTCTGTTGTGCATTCACTTGCGCCTTCAGCGCCACAAGTGCATGTTCTATCTATGTCATCCGCTCTGTACGCTCTTTTTCTTTTCTGCCGCGCCATCTGTAAGAGTCGCTCCACTCGGCAAACCAATCCTTCCACGTCATACCCCCTGTGCCTCGTGTATGTCCAGGGTGTTCTTTTTTACCGATGGCGCGTGTGAGCTGGTCATTCTCTCTGTCGGGATGGAAGGTCCTGGCGGTTGTTTCCTCGTATGCTGTGATGAGTTCAGTGACGGGTTTGGCAAGGAGGTTTGGGAAGATACACAATCCTGTTTCTGGGTCCAACCTTGCCCCGATTCCGTAGAACCAAGTCTTTGCACGTAGGTCCCACCCATGTGTCTGGGGTGTGATCCCTCTGTCGCGCAGGGCCTTCTCAGCTTCCTCCCACTTAGGCCTCTGAGATATGTAGCCACCTGACCCTGTCCTCTGGTGATATTCCTTTTTCTGGGCATTTAGCGTATTGGTTTTTGACCTCTTTGTAGCTATAGCACCTTCCTTGTATGCCACAAATTCGCGCCAGTGAGGTCTTATCTTCACATAATATGCGTCTTCAAAATCTGGAGTCTCGCGAGCTTTGATAAATTTGTTCAATTTTGTCTTCCAGTTGCGGAAAGCGTCAGCCATCTTCTTTAGAGTCCACTCTTTGACCTTTTCCTTTATTACCGGTTTGTTTTCATCCTCCTCTGGCGGAAGGGTGAAATTTACCAACAGCGAATTCCAAAACGTTTCTTTGGATCTTTCATCGATAAAGGTACCGTCGCCCTTATTTGGCTTATTCCAATATTCAATTATGATTGGGATTTGGTCCCTAACAAGAACTCTAGCCTGACGTACAAATTTGTCTGTGGCCTTCTTGGGCTCCATCGGCCTGCCATCAACACGGACTGCTTCGATCGTGAACTTTGCACGATCTTTCAACCGCTGGCTCGTGCCTCGCTTGCTCTTTTTCGTAGAAGAAGATGGTTGCTGGCTGGTCGATCCAGAGGGCTAAAAGAAGAAAGAAGCGTTAATTAATACATGTAGAAGAAGATTGTTGGTGGAAGTCAGCAGAGGCTTAATCAATACATATACCTCGTCGGACTTTGTAATCACTAAATTGCGTTCACCGGAGTCTTCATCTTCTCCATGACTACTTGAGCTGTCATCATGTCCCTCCAAGTCTAGATATTGTGAGGTGTCCTCATCGATACTGTTCTCCATTATTTCTTCTTCTTCAAGGTTTCTACTAAGTGGATCCATAGTTTCTAAAACAATAATATTATCTAGAGTAAGAGAGTAAACATTCAAGTGGACTTGGATTCATACACAAATATACATATTATTCATACAAAAATACACAAATAGGATAAAGTACATAAGATAAAGTACATTATTAATACATCACCGGAGAATAGCTCGGGTGCATTATAGGATAAAGTATAAGATAAAGTACATTATTAATACATCACCGGAGAATAGCTCGGGTGCATTATAGGATAAAGTATAATATAAAGTACATTAATAATACATCACCGGAGAATAGCTCGGGTGCATTATAGGATAAAGTATAAGATAAAGTACATTATTAAGATAAACTAGCGAACGCGGCTGCCGCATTCTATGCTACGGGAGCTCTGCAGCCACAGAAGAGGAACCATCACCGGAGAATAACTCGTGTGAGATCCGTGAAGCTGCCAGATATTGGAGAACCTAGTCTCCAAAAGATACATGTATCGCCGTACATGCTCGTCCTCCTCCCTAATACGACGACGTACCACCTCCTCGGGGGCTGGCTCCCTCTGCACCGCTCCTGGACCTCGTGGACGCCACCAAAGAAGCTCCGGGTCGACGATGATACCTGGATTCCTCACCAAGGTACGAGTCCCGACAGGTAGCACCTCCCAGTGCCAACCCGGCGGAGCCCAGACTCGGACATCCCCGACAGAGTCCAGTAGGCTCGGACGATATGGACACGGCATAACTAAATAATAGCAATAAACAATCATAAAACATAAACAGTAACTAAATCACTAAGTATATATTGCCCTAATAACAATAACCCTAAACCTATCACTAATAACAATAACGTGGTATTTACCTAACTAATACTAATACTAACAACTAATACTAATTCTAATTCTAACTCTAAATTAGCCTAATAATACTAATACTAATTCTAATTCTAACCCTAATACTTAACCAATACCCCTAATACTTAACCAATCATATGCCTAATACTTAACCAGCAACACCCCTAATACTTAACCAATACCCCTAATTCTAACTCTAAATTAGCCTAATAATTAATACTAATACTAATTCTAACCCTAATACTTAACCTATATACTAATTCTAATTCTAACCCTAATACTTAACCTAATACTAATACTAGCTAATTAACCTAATACTAGTACTAGCTAATCAACCTATATACTAATTCTAATTCTAACCCTAATACTTAGCCTAATAATACTAGCTAATTAACCTAATACTAATACTTGCAAATTAACCTAATACTAATACTAGCTAATTAACCTATATACTAATTCTAATTCTAACCCTAATACTTAGCTAGCCTAATAATACTAGCTATAATTAACCTAATACTAATATAGCTAATTAACCTATACTAACTAATTGACCTGCAGGGGAAGCGTGCTGGCCAAGGCCGGTGTGGCAACGGTGGTGCGAGCTCTCCACCATGCTCCCGCAGGCAGCGTGAGCTCCCAAGTGTGGCGGCAACCTTCACATGAAAGGCCCAGCGGCCTGACAACGTGGGCAAGGGAAGGGGGTGGCGGCGGTTAGGGGCGGTGGCGGGGCACACGCACGGGGATCGATCTGGCTAGGGGAAGAAGGGAAGGGGGTGGCGCGCGCGTTATAAACCCCCTCCCCTTTAACACCGGTTCGTGGCTGGAACCGGTGTTAAAGGGGGGAATTCGTTTCGTGACCGCACCCCCCCCACACACACACTTTAACACCGGTTCCAGCCAGGAACCGGTGTTAAAGAATGTGGCGCAATAATCTTGCTTTAACACGGTTCGTGGCTGGAACCGGTGTTAAAGGGGGGGCATTTATTTCATGCATTAAAGGGGCGGGGGCATTTATAATTCAAAAAATAGGATATGAATTTAGAAAATTCATATCTTATTCATTTCAACTCAGAAAAATATGAATAATATATCATAATTTTCAGAAAAATAATATCTATCCATTCATGTAAAAACATTTTATATTTACTTTAGATGAAAATTTTCAAAATAATTAAAACACTTACATATAAATTTTGATTATTCAATTCAAACAAAAATAAATTGTCAAATCCTAAAACTTTGAACATAAGAAATATTAAGCATCTAAAAAGGAATCTAACCCTATTTTATTAGAGCAAATCATATTTTATTTTGTATTAACATTTTTGAATTGATTGGATATTTAAATGCCGCATCTTTTGTATACACTTGAATCTGACAAAGCCTCGCTCAACTTGCATTGGATTTTTGATAAAATAGCATATTGTGAACCTAAAAATGATTTTTGTAAAAAATCATGAGCATCGTATCATGTACCTGTAGTTCATATCTGACCCACTTCCTACCGATTCGGCAGGAATTTGTCTTTTTCACCAGAGGTGGACGGAAAGGTTTCAGATCCCCCTGTTGGTACATTGTCCATATAAGGTGGTCTAGTATTTTTGTAAAATGTGGTGGTGGTTTTTTGAATTAGCCGTTTGGTGGTTGCTTCACAAAAGCCGTCCGTTTTTTATGCTCGGAAAATGGAAAATGCCTTTTTGGTGCGATAAAAAGGAAAACTTCCTCTTGCAACATTGTTTGCCATGCCATGATGCACATGTATGCACAATATGGCCTTATTATCACAAACTATGTCTTGATTCTAGCCATAACATTGGTCATTTGACCCGAAAGCCAAGAAACCTCGAATGAGATAGGTCATTTGTGAAGGAGATAGAACTGGAATTAAAATACAGAATGCAACTAATAGTAAGTTACATAAAGCACGACTGAAAATTAAGATACATAAAAGAACTGAAAATTAAGATACATGGCCAGATTAAGTAACAATCGGCCGACCTTGTTTCGGAATGTTGGAGTGATTCAGTCATGCTCCTGCCTACACCTGTAATACTCGCCACTGTAGTCGTTGTACTCGCCGCCGCCGTCATCGCTGTCGTCGTCGGGGTCGCCGTAATTGAACCTTGAAGGCTGAGTACGCGTGGGCTGGACTTGAGGGTAGTGCAGACGGGGGTTAGAGTCGGCGGCAGTGTCATAGGCCATGACGCTCTGGAGAGTCCGACCGCGACACCATAGCCGACGGCCGGCCTCGTTGAAGTTCGGAGGAGGTGGGCCGTCCTCCTCGTGCCTGGCGAGCGCCCTCTCACGCCGATCCACGAAGAAGGCTTCCCAAGTAGGGAAATAGTCGGGATGCCATTTGGGATTCCTCCGCTGCTCCGGCGTGAGCTCGAAGTAGTAGTGGTTCGTGATGGCCATCTGGCGCGCCACACCTAGAGGGACAGGAGGAACCGGCACGCCTCCGGCGCTCAGCATCCAGCCGACGGGGACAGGGACCACATGGCGGGGGTAGTTCGAGGCGCAGCGCCCGCCTCCCTGGGGGTTAGTGCTATGGTGGAAGCCATGGGAAAGAGTGATGAGGTTGCAGATATGAGTCTAGATATGTGCAATGACAATGGAGGCCAACCCTACATATATATATAGTGAAGAACTGGCGGGAAGAACTGGAGGGAAGAACTGGCGGGAAAAAATGGCGAGAAGAAAAATGGAGGGAAGAAATAGAAGGAAGAAAAATGGCTCATTTAATACATATACCCTAGGTACACAACCTTCTTACATTTATCCAAATATACACTTTCAGTCTCATCTAACAGTGTGTGCATGCATTGTATCCCTTGTTTGCCTGCCCTGAAATGTTACTAAGAGCAGGCCAATTATTGATGGTTACGAAAAGCAATGCTCGTAGGTCAAATGGCTCCCCTTTGTGCTCATCCCACATACGTACACCTGGTTTGGCCCACAGCTGTAAAGTTCTTCAACTAATGGCCTTAGGTACACATCAATGTCGCTGCGGGTTGCCACGGGCCTTGGATGAGCACGGCATCATAATGAACTTCCTCTTCATACACAACCAAGGTGGAAGGTTATAGATACATAGAGTCACTGACCAGTCTGTTGCAGCTCTGCTCACCAAAAGGATTCATGCCATCTGTACTTAGACCAAACCTTAAGTTCCTTGCGTCACGTGCGAAGTCCGGGTACTCTCGCTCGACTTTTCTCCACTGTGACCCATCAGCGGGGTGTCTCAACATCGCGTCTTTCTTACGGTCTTCCATGTGCCATCGCAACAACTTGGCATGCTCTTTATTTCTAAAGAGACGTTTTAACCGTGGTATTATAGGAGCATACCACATAACCTTGGCAGGAACCTTCTTCCTAGGGGCCTCGCCCTCAACATCGCCAGGATTGTCTCGTCTGATCTTATACCGCAGTGCAGTGCATACCGGGCATGCATCCAAATTCTCGTACTTCTCACCGTGGCAGAGGATGCAGTCATTAATGCAGGCATGTATCTTCTGCACGTCTAATCCTAGAGGGCAGACAACCTTCTTTGCTTGGTATGTACTGTCGGGCAACTCATTTTTTCTTGGAAGAAGATTCTTCATTTTTACCAACAACTTTGAAAATTTGTCGGTCCACACCGTTCTCTGCCTTCCATTGCAGCAAATCCAGTGTGGTACCTAGCTTTTTGTGGCCATCTTCGCAAGTTGGGTACAACAATGTTTTGTGATTCTTTAACATCTGCTCCAGCTTCTCCTTCTCCTTTTTAGTTTCACATTCTTCCTTTGCATCAGTAATGGCCCGACCAAGATCGTCATCAGCGGGCCCATCTGCTGCCTCTTGATCTTCATTATCTACCCCCGTTGCAGTATCATCATATTCAGGATACATATTATGATAGTTGTCATCATCCTCTTCTTCGTTGTCTTCCATCACAACCCCTTTTTCTCCGTGCTTGGTCCAACAATTATAGCCGGGCATGAAACCGGATCGAAGCAGGTGGGCGTGAATGGTTCTGGTATTTGAGTAGTCTTTCTTGTTCTGACAGTGAACACACGGACAATACATAAAACCATTGTGACCATGGTTTGCATTAGCCACAATGATGAAATTTTGGAGGCCCGTAATATACTTGGAAGTGCGGCGGTCACCATACATCCATTGCCGGTTCATCTGCATTAATATATAGTATATATCAAAAAATAATAGGGAGATGACCATTTATATATATAGTACATCAATGACACATGAAAGGATAGTTGCCGACCTCGACCGAGAAGGAAAGAGCAACGAGAAAACTTATTTTGAGCTCTCGGGCATTTCACCGAACACCTCTTGTGCATACGAAAAAACACAAACTAGCACACTTCACACCCTCTTGCTAGGCTCCAAAATGAGATAGTGAAAAAATGGAAGAGTGGGGTGTGGGATGCGGTGTCTTATATAGCCCCTAGGGGTGGTTGATGGCTCAATGCACGGCGCCCAAAAAAATGCTTGATGGCGGTGTGGATGTAGAGCTCGTTAGGAACCCCAAGAGGAAGGTATGATGATCACAGCAGCAAGTTTCCCTCAGTTATGAGACCAAGGTTTAATCGAACCAGTAGGAGCAAGGAAACACCTCAAAGGTGTTACTAGCTGAGCTTTGGCAGGGCGCACTACCGGTGCTAGTAGCAACGTGGAGACCTGCACAACACAACCACAGAACTTTGTCCCCAACTTGCGATGAGGTTGTCAATCTCACCGTGTTTTGCGGAAAACAAAGGATTAAACGTACCGAATGGAAAGAAGTAAAAGTTTGCAGAAAGTAAACACAAAGCAGTAAAAGATTGTAGATTGTATGTAAAGAAAAAGGACCGGGATCCATAGTTCACTAGAGGTGGCTCTCCTTAAGATAGATAACATGTTGGGTGAACAAATTACAGTGGGGCAATTGACAAACACCGAGAAAGCAATACATGCATATACTAAAGATCTTGACTCCTTTGAGACTTGATTGGGCAATACAACATAATACATAGACCGCCATCCAACTGCATCTATGACTAATAATCCACCTTCAAGTTATCATCCGAACCCCCTTCAGTATTAAGTTGCAAGCAACAGATTATTGCTTTACGAACTGCGTGTAAGGTAAACAATACGATTGCTCTATGAACAAAGGATTGTTGTTTTCTCCCTAGTAGCAACAACACATCTAGTACCTTAGAGATTTCTGTCACTTCCCCGGATTACCAGAGGCATGAACCCACTATCGAGCATAAATACTAACTCTTGGAGTTGCTAGCATCTACTTGGCCAAGATAGCTACTAACAACGGAAAGCATGCAAGATCTAAAATAACAAAGACATGATAGAATCAATAATCAATCTGAAATAGCATCTCAATATCCATCGGATCCCCACAAACACAACATGTATGAATTACAAATAGATGATCTTGATCATGAACGGAGCTCACAAGATCTAAACATGAAAGCACAAAGGAGGAGAAACCAACCATCTAGCTACTACATGGATCCGTAGTCCAAGGATGAACTACTCACGCATCACACCGGAGGCTTGCATGGTGATGAAGAAGGCCTCCAGGGTGAATTCCCCTCTCCTGCAAGGTGCCGGGAAGAGCTTCAGATCCCCCCCGATCTAGGGATGTGAAGGAAATATGCCCTAAGAGGCAATAATAAAGTTGTTATTATATATTCCTTATACATGATAGATGTTTATTTTACATGCTAGAAATGTATTGATTCAGAAACATCAATACATGTGTGTTTAATAAACAAAAAGGGTTCCTAGTCATGCCTCTCTTATAGACTAGCTTGTTGATTAACAGGATGATCAAGGTTTCCTGATCATGGACATTGGATGTTGTTAATAACAAGGTCACACCATTGGTGGAATGATGTGATGAACATTCATCCGAAGTTTAGCATTACGATCAATTCATTATGTTTATATTGCTATAACATCATAAGAAGTAATCTTTATCCTTAGACCATGAGATCATGTTAATTGCTAACACCGGAAGAGTATCTTGATAATATCAAACGTCACACCGTAACAGGGTGACTATAAAGATGGGTTCAGTACTACGAAGGTGTTATGTTGAGGCTCATGGATCAAGAGTGGAATTTGTCAATCTAGATGACGGATAGATATACTCTGGGCCCTCTCGGTGATATCACATTAGGATAGCTTGCAAGCAAGTGATGTGATCACTAGAATGTTATATCACGGGAACAAGAAAAGAGTGCATGTCGGTAACGAGATCAAACTAGGTATGGAGATACCGATGATCGAATCTCGGACATGTAATATATCGAGAGACAAAGGGATTTAGTTACAAGCGTTAAAGGTTCTCACGATCACAGGAGTCATCGTTGAATGTGTAGGAGTCAGTACGGATCTCCAGGTCCAGCTGATTATTGATCGGAGAAGGGTCTCGATCATGTCTGCATTATTCGCGAACCGTAGGGTGGCACACTTAAGAGTTACCGGACACTATTTTGGGGCACATATGTTTCAGACGAAAGAATTGCAAAGCGCAGGAATTGTTTCAATAGAAACCAGAAATTGTTTCGGGTGAAATTGCAGAAGGTGGTTCTGCATGTGATATTGAAATATTGCAAGGGGCTATATGTGAATGTTTGTTAATTAAAGTAATTAACAAAATTCTGAATAAATTTAATAAAAATAGTTTTATTAAATGAGAGAGCATTAAATTTGGAGAAATTTAATGCATTTAAAGTGGAGACTTTAAAAGGGAATGTGAAGAGGCATTTTAATGTGGAGGGGTTACCACCACATGAATGGGGGAGGTGAGGGGTCACCCAACCATGCACCGGCCATGGAGAGAGGGGGCACCCCCCTCCTCCTATAAAAGGCCACCCATTCCCTCCTTCATCCTCACACCTCCTTGTGAAGGATCTCTCTCCCCCTCTAGAATTATTCCCCCATGGTCTCGGATTAGCGAGATACATGTTCCAGTGGCATTTAAATGCGGAAGGAGTTGCTGCTTCTGCTGGATCGCTGGAGCGAGGAGGTGGAGGTTGTCCGGTGGCTTAAACGTGTGTGTGAGTGCGGATGCGCTGCTGAGTTGTGGCGCTCGGACTTCCTCACGATCTTGAGATCGGCAAGTGTACGACTACATCAACCACGAGTTCCTACTCGTTAACAAAGCTCGTTGTCTACGAGGGTAAGTTCTCGTTGGATGTATGTCCACCCGTTGCTTTGTACCTAGTAGATAGATCTTGGCGTTTAGTTCACACCGTAGGAAATTTTTTGTTTTCTATGCTGTGGACCCAACAGTGGTATCAGAGCCTGATCTATGTGTAGGTGCTTAGCATGGGTAGTACACATATGGTTAATATGTGGGCGATGATGATCATGTTATTGCATCTTCTATGTATTTTGGATATTGGTGGCATAGTGGGATGAAGCGGCCCGGACCAACCTTACATGTCATCGTGCATGAGACCGGTTCCACGACTGACATGCAACTTGTTTTGCATAAGTGGCTGGCGGGTGTCTATCTCTCCTACTATAGTCAATATCTGATTTACAATGAGTTGCTAATAACTTAGTTATCCTCGTTGTGGTTCATGTTCGTAGGTAAGAACGGTTCTATCTCTGAAAGCCCTAAGCCACGTAAAACTTACAATTGATAAATTAGAGGCATCTAGTTTAGATTGTTGCTGGGCTAGTGTGTTGATATGGTATTGTTGTAAGTAGATGTATGGTGGATACTCTTACAACACACTCAACGTGTAAGTTCCATAGACCTTGGCCTTACACACAAAGGAATGATAGAGATCATACCATGATGCAAGTGATAGAGATCAAATGCATGGACCATATCATTTCACTTTACACATTAGATGTTAGCATCTTATACTGCTAGTTTGGCGTGTTTGATAACATTATAAGATGATCCCTCTTTTAGATATCCAGATAAAAATGTGTTCTTCCTTGAGTATGCACCGTTCTATGGATCATGTTTCGAGACATCACGTGATGATCGGGTGTACTCGAATCTACGCTTTCATAGGAACGGGTGTAAGACAGTTTTACACACGCGAATACTAAGGTTCTTACTTGGCGAGCCTAGCATGTACAAACATGGCCTCGGAACACGGACCGAAAGGTTAAGCATGAGTCATATGGTTGATATGATGCCCATATAGATGCTCGCCTTTGAAGCTATATCAACTCACATGATGATCGGACTTGGTATAGTGGATTTGGTTCATGTAATCACCAAAAGGACACGAGGGATGTTGTTTTTGAGTGGGAGTTCATTAGTAATTTGGATTAGTTGAACTCAATCTATCATAAACTTAGTCTAAATAAACTTTACAAATTCTGTTGTAGATGGCACCACCTGCTTTTAATTTCAATGTGTTCATGGAGAAAGAGAAACTTGTTGCGAATGGTAGCAACTTCACCAACTGGTCTATGAATTTGAGGATTCTCCTCACTGCTGCACAAAAGCAATATGTGCTAGATGCGCCGCTAGGCCCCCCACCAGCTCCTGATGCCCCTGACGAGGAACAGAATGTCTATGTGACTCGTCAGGAGGACCACAACTTAGTTCATTGCGGCATACTGTATGGGCTAGGGCCAAAACTTCGAAAGCGTTTCGAAAATGGCAATGCCTTTGATACCATGGGAGAATTAAAAATGATTTTTGATACCCATGCTGTCGTAGAGAGTTATAATGCTACAGAAAATTTCTTTAGCTGCATGATGGAGGAAAACAGCTCCGTTAGTGAGCACGTACTCAAATGGTCTGGGTACACCGATAAGCTTGTGTCCTTGGGAATATCGATTCCCATTGACTTAGGCATACATCATGTTCTCCAATCTCTGCCACCTAGCTACAAGAGCTTCGTGATGAATTATAATATGCAGGGCATGAAGAAGTCTCTTCCCGAGCTTCTGTCAATGCTTAAGACTGTAGAAGTGGAGATTAGGAAAGAACATCAAGTGTTGATGATCAATAGGACCACCGGTTTCAAGAAGGACAAGAAAGGCAAGCACAAGGGAAATAAGGGTGGCAAGTCTGTTGCCACGCCTGAAAAGAAACCCCGGGATGGCCCTAAGTCTGACACCGAGTGCTACTACTATTGCAAGGGATAGCCATTGGAAGCCTTTGCCCCAAGTATTTGGTGGACAAGAAGTCCAGCAAGGCAAACAAAGGTATATGTGATATACATGTTATTGATGTGTACTTGACTAGTACTCGCAGTAGCACCTGGGTATTTGATACCGGATCGGTTGCTAATATATGTAACTCGGTTCAGGGGCTACGGAACAAGTGACCACTAGCAAGGGATGAGGTCAGGATGCGGGTCGGCAATGGATCAAGAGTTGATGTGATCGCCGTCGGGACACTACCTCTCCATTTGCCATCGGGATTAGTTATAAACCTAAATAATTGTTATTTGGTGCCTGCACTGAGCATGAACATTGTATCTGGATCGTGTTTGATGTAAAGTGGTCATTCCTTTAAATCTGAGAACAATGGTTGTTCGATTTATAAGAATGATATCTTTTATGGTCATGCACCTATGTTGAATGGTTTATTTCTTTTGGATCTCGATAGTAATATTACGCACATTCATAATGTTAATGCTAAAAAGATTAAACTTGATGATGATATGTCTACATATATGTGGCACTCCCGTCTAGGTCATATTGGCGTTAAACGCATGAAGAAACTCCATTCTGATGGACTTTTGGAATCACTTGATTTTGAATCATTTGATACATGTGAGCCATGCCTTATGGGCAAGATGACTAGAACGCCATTTTCCGGTTCAATGGAACGGGTGACAAATTTGTTGGAGATCATACATACTGATGTGTGTGGACCAATGAGTGTGTCCGCGCGAGGTGGATATCATTATTTTGTTACTTTCACGGATGATTTGAGTAGATATGGGTATATCTATTTGATGAAACACAAGTCTGAAACTTTTGAAAAGTTCAAGGAATTTCAGAATGAAGTGGAAAATCATCATAATAAAAAGATCAAGTTTCTACGGTCTAACCATGGAGGAGAGTATCTAAGTTACGAGTTTAGCACACACATGAAAGAGTTTGGAATAGTTTTACAACTCACGCATGCCGGAACACCACAACATAATGGTGTGTCGGAACGTCGTAATCGTACCTTATTGGATATGGTTCGATCTATGATGTCTCTGACTGACTTACCTCTGTCATTTTGGGGTTATGCACTGGAAATAGCTGCATTCACTTTAAATCGGGAACCATCTAAATCCGTTGAAACGACACAGTATGAATTATGGTTTGGAAACAAACCTAAGTTGTCATTTCTTAAGGTTTGGGGATGCGATGTTTATGTGAAGAAACTTCAACCAGATAAACTCGAACCCAAAGCAGAAAAATGCGTCTTCATAGGATACCCTAAGGAAACAATTGGGTATACCTTCTATCACAGATCCGAGGGCAAGGTTTTTGTTGCCAAGAATGGATCCTTTCTTGAGAAGGAGTTTCTCGCGAAAGGTGTGAGTAGTCAGAAGGTAGAACTCGAAGAGGTTATTGAACCTTCTCTTCATGGAATGGTGAGTGGTGCTGCACCGGAAGTTGTTTCGGAGTTGACTTCACCTGATGAAGAGAGAGCTAATGATAATGATCATGAAACTCCGAAAGAGGACACTACCGAACCTCGCAGGTCAAGCAGGACACGTGCAGCTCCTGAACTGTACGGCAATCCTGTTGTGAATTTCATGGTTGATGAAATGGATGACCCTGCGATGTATGAAGAAGCGATGATGAGCCCGGATTCCAACAAATGGCTAGAAGCCATGAAATCCGAGATGGAATCCATGTACGAGAACCAAGTTTGGAACTTGGTCGACTTACCTCACGATCGAAAGGCCGTTAAGAATAAATGGATTTTCAAAAGGAAAACTGATGCTGATGGTCACGTGACCATCTATAAGGCTCGACTTGTCGCAAAGGGGTTTCAATAAATTCAAGGAGTTGACTATGATGAGACATTCTCTCCCGTAGCGATGCTTAAATCGATTAGGATTATGTTAGCAATTGCTGCATATTTCGATTATGAAATATGGCAGATGGATGTCAAAACTACGTTCCTCAATGGTAAGATTGAAGAAGAGTTGTATATGATACAACCTAAGGGTTTTCTCGATCCTAAGGATGCTAATAAGGTGTGCAAACTTCAGCGATCCATCTATGGACTGAAGCAAACATCACGAAGTTGGAATCTCCGCTTTGATGAGGTGATCAAAGAGTTTGGATTTGTCCAAACTTATGGAGAGGCTTGTATTTACAAGAAAGTGAGTGGGAGCAATGTGGCATTTCTGATATTATATGTGGATGACATATTATTGATTGGAAATGATATAGATCTTTTAAACAGTGTTAAAAGTTATCTAAACAGCAAATTTTCGATGAAAGACCTTGGTGAAGCGTTATAAATATTAGGCATTAAAATCTATAGAGATAGATCAAGCCGCCTAATGCTGTCGCAGAGTACATACCTTGATAAGATATTAAAGAAGTTTAATATGGACGAAAGTAAGAAGGGGTTCTTACCTATGTTGCAAGGCAAGACATTGAGTAAGACTCAAAGTCCGGCTATGGCGGAAGAAAGAGAGATGATGGATAAGATCCCCTATGCCTCGGCCATAGGCTCTATTATGTATGTCATGCTATGTACAAGACCGGATGTGGCACATGCTATTAGTTTGACTAGTAGGTACCAATCTGATCCAGGTTCGGAACACTGGATAGCGGTAAAGAACATCCTCAAGTACTTGAGAAGAACTAAGGATATGTTTCTCATACACGGAGGTGAAGAAGAGCTAGTCGCTAAGTGTTATGTCGATGCTAGCTTTGACACCGATCCGGATGACTCTAAGTCTCAATCCGGATACGTATTTCTCTTGAACGGAGCAGCAGTTAGTTGGAGCGGTTCCAAACAACCTAAGGTGGCTGGACCAACAACGGAGGCGGAATATGTTGCTGCTTCAGAAGCGGCGCAGGAAGCAGTTTGGATGAAAGAGTTCATTATAGAACTCGGTGTGGTTTCCAGTGCGTTGGACCCGATGGTGATCTATTGTGACAACAATGGAGCCATAGCCAACACAAAGGAACCAAGGTCTCACAAGAATTCCAAACATATTAAGCGCCGGTTTCACTCCATCCGCGAGCATGTCAAGGATGGAGATATAAAGATTTGTAAAGTACACACGGACCTAAATGTAGCAGATCCGTTGACTAAAGTTCTCCCTAGGGCAAAACATGATCAACACCAGAACTCCATGGGTGTTAGATTTATCACTATGTGAACTAGATTATTGTCTCTAGTGCAAGTGGGAGACTGAAGGAAATATGCCCTGAGAGGCAATAATAAAGTTGTTATTATATATTCCTTATACATGATAGGTGTTTATTTTACATGCTAGAAATGTATTGATTCGGAAACATCAATACTTGTGTGTTTAATAAACAAAAAGGGTTCCTAGCCATGCCTCTCTTATAGACTAGCTTGTTGATTAGCAGGATGATCAGGGTTTCCTGATCATGGACATTGGATGTTGTTAATAACAAGGTCACACCATTGGTGGAATGATGTGATGAACATTCATCCGAAGTATAGCATTACAATCAAGTCATTATGTTTATATTGCTATAACATCATACGAAGTAATCTTTATCCTTAGACCATGAGATCGTGTTAATTGTTAACACCGGAAGAGTATCTTGATAACATCAAGCGTCACACCGTAACAGTGTAACTATAAAGACGGGTTCAGTACTACGAAGGTGTTATGTTGAGGCTCATGGATCAAGAGTGGAATTTGTCAATCCAGATGACGGATAGATATACTCTGGGCCCTCTCGGTGATATCACATTAGGATAGCTTGCAAGCAAGTGATGTGATTACTAGAATGTTATATCACGGGAACGAGAAAAGAGTGCATGTCGGTAACGAGATCAAACTAGGTATGGAGATACCGATGATCGAATCTCGGACATGTAATATATCGAGAGACAAAGGGATTTAGTTACAAGCGTTAAAGGTTCTCACGATCACAGGAGTCATTCTTGAATGTGTAGGAGTCAGTACGGATCTCCAGGTCCCGCTGCTGATTATTGATCGGAGAAGGGTCTCGATCATGTCTGCGTTATTCACGAACCGTAGGGTGGCACACTTAAGAGTTACCGGACACCATTTTGGAGCACATATGTTTCAGACGAAAGAATTGCAAAGCGCAGGAATTGTTTCAATAGAAACCGGAAATTGTTTCGGGTGAAATTGCAGAAGGTGGTTCTGCATGTGATATTGAAATATCGCAAGGGGCTATATGTGAATGTTTTTAATTAAAGTAATTAACAAAATTCTGAATAAATTTAATAAAAAGAGTTTTATTAAATGAGCGAGCATTAAATTTGGAGAAATTTAATGCATTTAAAGTGGAGACTTTAAAAGGGAATGTGAAGAGGCATTTTAATGTGGAGGGGTTACCACCACATGAATGGGGGAGATGAGGGGTTACCCCCCCCATGCGCCGGCCATGGAGAGAGGGGGCACCCCCCTCCTCCTCCTATAAAAGGCCACCCATTCCCTCCTTCATCCTCACACCTCCTTGTGAAGGATCTCTCTCCCCCTCTAGAATTATTCCCCCATGGTCTCGGATTAGCGAGATACATGTTCCCGGTGGCATTTCGTCTGGAAGGAGTTGCTGCTTCCGCTAGATCGCTGGAGCGAGGAGGTGGTGGTTGTTCGGTGGCTTGAACGTGTGTGCGAGTGTGGATGCGCTGCTGAGTTGCGGCGCTCGGACCTCCTCACGATCTTGAGATCGACAAGTGTATGACTACATCAACCACGAGTTCCTACTCGTTAACAAAGCTCGTTGTCTACGAGGGTAAGTTCTCGTTGGATGTATGTCCACCCGTTGCTTTGTACCTAGTAGATAGATCTTGGCGTGTAGTTCACACCGTAGGAAATATTTTGTTTTCTATGCTGCGGACCCAACAGGATGGAGATGACGGCAGCTACAGACTCTTTCGTGGTTTTTTGATCGGGTACCTAGGGTTTTCGTCTCGAGGGAAACTTATAGGTGGAAGGAGAGGCCGAGGGGGTGCTAGGGGCGGCTAGACCACCCCCTGGCGCAGGCCAGGCCTGGCCGCGCGGCCAGGTGGTGTGGCTGGCCCCCAGCCCTTCTCCGTCTCGTATTCTGGCACTTGATCCCTTCCGGAAAAATAGGCACTTTGGCTTTTGTCCCGTCCAATTCCGAGAATATTCATTTTCTAACTTTTCTAGAACCAAAAACAACAGAAAACAGGCAGCTGGCACTATGGCTCTTGTTAATAGGTTAGTCCAAGAAATCATAATAAAAGTACTCCAAAGTTGGAACGAAACACAAGAAAGTGGATAAAACCAAGCATGGAACATCAAAAATTATAGATACATTTGCAATGTATCAACATCCCCAAGCTTAACTCCTGCTCGTCCTCGAGTAGGTAAGTGATAAAAAGAAAGAATAATTTTTGAGGTGACATGCACCATCAAAGACTTGATCAAAATTATTTGCAAAACTCAAAGCTGGGATCAAAGTACTTCAATCATAACATGAAAGACAAAGTTCTAGCAATAAGCAAAGAAACTATGATGGAACATGAAAAAGGCACAAACAAAAGATTCATGAATAACAATGCTTTGCAAGATGTTTGTTTGTTTCGCATAAAGAAAACATAGCATACTAGTATTCAGCTTGTCCCTCAATAGAGTAGCAAATATAAATGCATAGGACACCTTCAAAGTTCATAAGAGTGACTAGATACAATAGTTTAAAACAAGCAATAACAAGTTATGCATCAATCAACTAGTCTTGGGACAATGCACATAGAACTAAGAATGGCCACTATGCTCTCAAAGTAGTGCATAAAGATAGAAGGTGGAGACTCAATATAATGGTGGAATAAAGGCCTTTTGTAAAAGGAAGTAGGGATTCAAGTCTCATAAAGAGCTTCCAAAAATTATGGTACTTGTAGCTTTCAGCTCTCATTGCCCCTATCATAAGCATCTTGAAGGTGATTAAGGTTAAAGTGATACAACTAAGAGGATATGCTTGAGAAGTTATAAACCGAAATCTCATGCCCCTTACTTACGAAGACCGATCCTCATGCTACTCAACTTCAGTCACGAGTAAGGTCTTGTCATTGTAAGTATATGTGTATCATTAAGAACCGCTAATCTGGTACCCTTGCACATGATACGGGAGCTTTCCCATAATCAAAATGACAAGGCAAGAAGACAATGAGCATCTCAACGATCTTTTTATTTGCTATTTGCATAGGTTTTTATTGAGGATGCTTCATAGAGTGCTCATTACGGTGATGCTGCAAGTTTCCACCATGATTAGGCACGGCTTAGGCTAGCGGCCCAGGCGTTTCTCTAACACACATACAAACTCCATGATCATACAAGTTCCACATTTATTTCACACCACCGGGATCCGTAAGCAAAAGACCATGATATCAACGGGGTACAAAGTACAAGTGCAATACTGAAAGCGTTCCCCATGAAACATGGTTCTGCTAATTTCAACTTATAAAGCGCAAGCATATACGCAACAAAGAAGGACCCAATGGTTCGTGAGAGCTTTAATCACTAGTTTTCTCATAACAGGTGGAAGGTAAACAAAAGCATGAATATACTTGGAATAGCATAAGCTAGTAGGTAGGTATGGTGGACTCTCTGGAAAAACTTGGTTTAGGGAGTTGGATGCATGAGTGGAACTCATACTTTGTGGTGGAGGCTAGCAAAAGACTGGGAGCGACAAACTAAGAGAGCAATAATGGCCATAATCATGCAGAGCGACAAAACATCGTTGAATAAAGCATAAAGTGATACTACAAGTTGAAAAATAAAGGATCATAAATGCTATGGTGACTTGTGACAGTCATAACATGGTGTGAGCATGCGCCAAGTCAACCCAAATAAAGCATCAAAGGAGAATACCACTATACTATGCTTTAATATGCTAAAACAACGCATGATTCATCCAAGGCACATTAAGCAATCTCAATTGTTTATAACAAGTCATGCTAAAACAAAGAATACTAAGCATAAATCCAAAACAATACCAAGCATGGCATGACAAAGCATAGCCACAGTCAAAAATGAGCTCTTTTTACCACATAAGCATGAACTTTCCTACTTTTTCCAAACCAAACCAAACTATTTGCAAACCAAAGTGTGAAAGAGGGGGTCCAACCAATTTATTTCAGAAAACTAAGCAAACCAAGCAAACTAAAAACCAAAATGAAAACAAAAAAGAAGACGCTCCAAGAGAAACACAACTGTGCACGAAACAATAAAAATGAAGCGTTTGGAAGAAACCTGGAATTTTTATTGATGAAGAAGGGGATGCCTTGGGCATCCCCAAGCTTTGACGCTTGTACTTCTTGGATATTTCTTGGGGTGACACGCGTGGCATCCCCAAGCTTAATCTTTAGTCCATCCTTCATCTCATTACTCATTCCTTCCATACACCTGAAATTTTTCCTTCATATAAAACTTCACACAATCTCATTAGCAACATTAGTGCACTTAAGATAAATAAGTCTCAAGGTTCAGTTCTAACACCAAATAAACTTCCATTAGAACACTAGCTACTGTAGCACTTCCCTGAAAAAGCTCAATTCCCCAAAGGAACTCAAGAAGGAACTAACAAGAAGCAAATGCAGAAAATGGCAGAAATCTGTCAAAACAGACCAGCAGGTAAAGACGAATTTTTTCGAAGACCTTCTGTTGCTCAAATAAAAAAGTGTTGAACTAACGAAAGTTAGATAACAACCCGGGGCAGAAGCAAAAAACATTACAGCTCAATCCGACGTACAGAGCTCTCTCAGGAATTTTTACGGTGAAGCACAGAAATCAGTTTCAGGACAGCAACTTTCCCAATCATCACTTCACTATCATTAGAGGTTACTGTTGGCACAAAAAGCAAATAAAAAGGATAAGGAGAGGTTATTACAGAGGTAATAACTTCCAAGACTCAATCTAAAACTCTTGGGTTATCTCCCATCAAGTACTTTTCTTTAACGCCTTTAAGTTAGGCATAAGAAGCAAAGAAAGAATCAAGTGTTCTCAAATGAAGAAGCATTAAGACCAAATTTTGTTTTCATAGGAGAAGCAAAAGAAATCTTTTCTCTCTTTTTAGGGAAGTGTTCTATACCTTTCTTAAGTGGGAGTTGATATTTAATGGTGCCTTCTTTCGTATCAATGATGGCACCAACAGTTCTAAGAAAAGGTCTTCCCAAAGTGATAGGACAAGAAGCATTGTATTCAACATCCAAAACATAGAAATAAACGGGGACATAGGAATCATTAACCATAATAAGAACATCATTAATACTTCCCATGAGTTTCTTTTTAGCATTAGCATCAAGTGGGACATTCAAATAACAATCTTCAAGAGGAGGCAAATCAAGCATATCATAAATCCTTCTAGGCATAATAGAAACACTACTATCAAGATCACACAAAGCTTTAAAATCAAAGTCATTCACTTTCATATTAATGATGGGTTCCCAACCATCCTCTTGTTTTATAGGAATAGAAGCTTTTTGTTTCATCTTTTCTTCCTTAATATTTATGAGAGCATCAGTAATGTGTTTTGTAAAAGCCATGTTCATAGCACTAGCATTAGGACTTTTAGCAAGCTTTTGTAGGAACTTAATAACTTCAGAGATGTTGCAACCATCAAGATCAAAATCAACTTTATCATCTAAAGTAGTAGAACTATTAGTAGCCTCAACACTACTGGTGGTAATAGTAGAAACACTAATGTTTCTAGCAATTTCATCTTCTTTTTCCCACTTAGCATGTAATTCAGCTAATAGTCTAACATTTTCATCAATTCTTACTTGTATAGCATTAGTAGCTGCAAAGGGATTCTCATTAGTTTCAGGTTTAGCAGCCATTTTATTAATCAATGAAGATTGAGCTTCAGACAAAGATGATATATTTCTTTCAGCATTAGAGAGTTTCAATTGTAAACTAGGAATTTCCCTATTTAGACTCTCAAGTTGATGGCTAATGTTCTTCAAAATGATAGATTGTTCCTCCATAGTTTTAGTAAATAGTTTATTTTGCTCATATTTCATTTGCATGAAGTTTTTAGTGGCTCTTTCAACTTCTAAAATTCTTCCTTCACTAGGTAATTCAGGTTTACCATTATAGCCATAAGTATTACTAGGAGGGTAGGGCCTATAATTGTTGTTACCAAAATTGTTCCTATTAGCATTATTACCATAAGCATTGTTGAAAAAGTTGTTATTTCTTATGAAGTTCACATCCACTTGCTCTTCTTGAGCAACCAAAGAAGCTAGAGGAACATTATTTGGATCAATATGGGCTTTCCCATTAACAAGCATAGACATAATAATATCGATCTTATCACTCAAGGAGGAAGTTTCCTCAACAAAATTTACCTTCTTACCTTGTGGAGCTCTCTCAGTATGCCATTCAGAATAATTAACCATCATATTGTCCAAAAGTTTTGTTGCAGCACCCAAAGTGATGGTCATAAAGGTACCTCCAGCAGCTGAATCCAATAGGTTCCTTGAAGGATAGTTCAATCCTGCATAAAAAGTTTGGATGATCATCCAAGCAGTCAGTCCATGAGTGGGACAATTCTTTACCAAAGATTTCATTCTTTCCCAAGCTTGAGCAACATGCTCATTATCAAGTTGTTTAAACTTCATTATTTCACTTCTCATGGATATAATCATAGAAGGAGGATAGTATTTTCCAATAAAAGCATCTTTGCACTTAGTCCAAGAATCATTATTATTCCTAGTTAAGGAATTCAACCATTCTTTAGCTTTTCCTCTCAAAGAGAAAGGAAACAATTTCAGCTTAATAATATCACCATCTATATCCCTATGCTTTTGCATCTCACAAAGTTCAACAAAGTTATTTAGATGGGAAGCAGCATCTTCATTACCAATACCAGAAAATTGTTCTCTCATAACAAGATTGAGCAAAGCAGGTTTTGTCTCAAAGAAAGTATTTTCAGCCACAGGTGGCGCAATGGGAGTGCTCACAAATAATTGTTGTTGGTGCTAGTGAAGTCACACAACTTAGTGTTTTCAAGAGTAGTCATTTTTTTGGATTTTCAAATAAGAAAGCAAACAAGTAAAACTAATTTTTTTTGTGTTTTTGAAGAACAAAACAAGCAAACAAAGAAAAAAGAAAACTAAGCAAAAAAAATCAACAAAGTAAAGAGATCGGTTATGAGGGACTCCCCTTGTGAAGATGTCCTTGACTCCCCGGCAACGGTGCCAGAAAAATCTTTAATGGCGCGTAGTTGACGTGGGAGTTTATTCTTCTTCGTTCCCCGGTAACGGCGCCAGAAAAATGCTTGATGGCTCAATGCACGGCGCCCAAAAAAATGCTTGATGGCGGTGTTGATGTAGAGCTCGTTGGGAACCCCAAGAGGAAGGTATGATGAGCACAGCACCAAGTTTCCCTCAGTTATGAAACCAAGGTTTAATCGAACCAGTAGGAGCAAGGAAACACCTCAAAGGTGTTACTAGCTGAGCTTTGGCAGGGCGCACTACCGGTGCTAGTAGCAACGTGGAGACCTGCACAACACAACCACAGAACTTTGTCCCCAACTTGCGATGAGGTTGTCAATCTCACCGTGTTTTGTGGAAAACAAAGGATTAAACGTATCAAATGGAAAGAAGTAGAAGTTTGCAGAAAGTAAACACAAAGCAGTAAAAGATTGTAGATTGTATGTAAAGAAAAAGGACCGGGATCCATAGTTCACTAGAGGTGGCTCTCCTTAAGATAGATAACATGCTGGGTGAACAAATTACAACGGGGCAATTGACATACACCGAGAAAGCAATACATGCATATACTAAACATCTTGACTCCTTTGAGACTTGATTGGGCAATACAACATAATACATAGACCGGCATCCAACTGCATCTATGACTAATAATCCACCTTCAGGTTATCATCTGAACCCCCTCCGGTATTAAGTTGCAAGCAACAGATTATTGCTTTACGAACTGCGTGTATGGTAAACAATACGATTTCTCTATGAACAAAGGATTGTTGTTTTGTCCCTAGTAGCAACAGCACATCTAGTACCTTAGAGATTTCTGTCACTTCCCCAGATTACCAGAGGCATGAACCCACTATCGAGTATAAATACTAACTCTTGGAGTTGCTAGCATCTACTTGGCCAAGATAGCTACTAACAACGAAAAGCATGCAAGATCTCAAATAACAAAGACATGATAGAATCAATAATCAATCTGAAATAGCATCTCAATATCCATCGAATCCCCGCAAACACAACATATATGAATTACAAATAGATGATCTTGATCATGAATGGAGCTCACAAGATCTAAACATGAAAGCACAAAGGAGGAGAAACCAACCATCTAGCTACTACATTGATCCGTAGTCCAAGGATGAACTACTCACGCATCACACCGGAGGCTTGCATGGTGATGAAGAAGGCCTCCAGGGTGAATTCCCCTCTCCAGCAGGGTGCCGGGAAGAGCTTCAGATCCCCCCGGGTCTAGGGATGGAGATGACGGCGGCTACATACTCTTTCGTTGTTTTTTGATCGGGTACCTAGGGTTTTCGTCCCGAGGGTAACTTATAGGCGGAAGGAGAGGCCGAGGGGGTGCTCGGGGCGGCCATACCACCCCCGCAACTGCGGGATTTGGATCCAGGAGCTCTACTTCCGCAACTGCTACTGGATCGGGGAAGCGGGAGTCATCGTCAGGCAACAGACGTGTGTAACTCCCACGAGGTGGCACACTTAAGGCACTCAAGTCGTTGGAGCCAGAAGGAGCGCAAGGACTTCATCACGACCTTGAGGTCGGCTTCGGCTCATCTACATCAACCACGCTCTCCTGAGCATTGACAACTCTTTTCGGTCTTCAAGGGTAAGTTCGCGAAAATCCTCTCCCGTTAATGTATTACTAATAGATAGGTCCTGGCATCTTCAGGGTTCAGGGGCGTCGAGTAAAATTTATTGTTTTTATGCACGGAACCTCTACAGTGGTATCAGAGCTAGATCTATGCGTAGTAATGCTAGTACGGGTAGAACACACGAGATGTAGCATGTGGGCGTTGATCTTTTAGTTGTTACCCTCCCACTTTTACTTGTGTATACCGCAGTAATGCTTGATGAAGCGGCCCCCAACCGACTTTATGCGTTCATTCACGAGACTGGTCCACGCTTGACATATGGCTTGTACCGTATAAAGTGGCTTAGGGGGGTGTCTGTCTCTCTCGCATTAGTTGGTATACCATTTGCAACGGAGGGCCTCGAAAGGGGTGTAGTAGAGACAACTACTTGATCAGCGTTGTGCTGAAAGTTCGTAGGTAAGAACGGTTCTTGTGTGAAAGCCCATTCAGCCACGTAAAAGATGCAAAGATAAAGTAGAGGCGTCTAACTTTGTTTTGCAGGAGGGCGTTGCTTTGTGATATGGTTGTGGCAAAGGTAAAGTGATTACCTTATGTTATGTAGTAGTAGATAGTCACGGAGGTGACGAACTACCACGCCGTCTTTATAGTTACACTGTTACGGTGTGACGTTTGATGTTATCAAGATAATCTTCCGGTGTTAGCAATTAACATGATCTCATGGTCTAAGGATAAAGATTACTTCATATGATGTTATAGCAATACAAACATAATGACTTGATCGTAATGCTATACTTTGGATGAATGTTCATCACATCATTCCACCAATGGTGTGACCTTGTTATTAACAACATCCAATGTCCATGATCAGGAAACCTTGATCATCCTGTTAATCAACAAGCTAGTCTATAAGAGAGGCATGACTAGGAACCCTTTTTGTTTATTAAACACACATGTATTGATGTTTCCGAATCAATACATTTCTAGCATGTAAAATAAACATCTATCATATATAAGGAATATATAATAACAACTTTATTATTGCCTCTCAGGGCATATTTCCTTCAGTCTCCCACTTGCACTAGAGACAATAATCTAGTTCACATAGTGATAAATCTAACACCCATGGAGTTCTGGTGTTGATCATGTTTTTCCCTAGGGAGAACTTTAGTCAACAGATCTTCTACATTTAGGTCCGTGTGTACTTTACAAATCTTTATATCTCCATCCTTGACATGCTCGCGGATGGAGTGAAACCGGCGCTTAATATGTTTGAAATTCTTGTGAGACCTTGGTTCCTTTGCATTGGCTATGGCTCCATTGTTGTCACAATAGATCACCATCGGGTCCAACGCACTGGGAACCACACCCAGTTCCGTAATGAACTCTTTCATCCAAACTGCTTCCTGCGCCGCTTCTGAAGCAGCAACATATTCCGCCTCCGTTGTTGATCCAGCCACCACAGGTTGTTTGGAACTCCTCCAACTAACTGCTGCTCCGTTCAAGAGAAATACGTATCCGGATTGAGACTTAGAGTCATACGGATCGGTGTCAAAGCTAGCATCGACATAACACTTAGCGACTAGCTCTTCTTCACCTCCGTATATGAGAAACATATCCTTAGTTCTTCTCAAGTACTTGAGAATGTTTTTTTACCGCTATCTAGTGTTTCGAACCTGGATCAGATTGGTACCTACTAGTCAAACTAATAGCATGTGCCACATCCGGTCTTGTACATAGCATGGCATACATAATAGAGCCTATGGCCGAGGCATAGGGGATCTTATCCATCATCTCTCTTTCTTCCGCCATAGCCGGACTTTGAGTCTTACTCAATGTCTTGCCTTGCAACATAGGTAAGAACCCCTTCTTACTTTCGTCCATATTAAACTTCTTTAATATCTTATCAAGGTATGTACTCTGCGATAGCCCAGTTAGGCGGCTTGATCTACCTCTATAGATTTTAATGCCAAATATATATGACTCTTCACCAAGGTCTTTCATCGAAAATTTGCTGTTTAGATAACTTTTAACACTGTTTAAAAGATCTATATTATTTCCAATCAATAATATGTCATCCACATATAATATCAGAAATGCCACATTGCTCCCACTCACTTTCTTGTAAATACAAGCCTCTCCATAAGTTTGGACAAATCCAAACTCTTTGATCACCTCATCAAAGCAGAGATTCCAACTTCGTGATGCTTGCTTCAGTCCATAGATGGATCGCTGAAGTTTGCACACCTTATTAGCATCCTTAGGATCGACAAAACCCTTAGGTTGTATCATATACAACTCTTCTTCAATCTTACCATTGAGGAACGCAGTTTTGACATCCATCTGCCATATTTCATAATCGAAATATGCAGCAATTGCTAACATAATCCTAACCGATTTAAGCATCGCTACGGGAGAGAATGTCTCATCGTAGTCAACTCCTTGAATTTGTCGAAACCCATTTGCAACAAGTCGAGCCTTATAGATGGTCACATTACCATCAGCATCAGTTTTCCTTTTGAAAATCCATTTATTCTCAACGGCCTTTCGGTCGTGAGGTAAGTCCACCAAGTTCCAAACTTGGTTCTCGTACATGGATTCCATCTCGGATTTCATGGCTTCTAGCCATTTGTTGGAATCCGGGCTCATCATCGCTTCTTCATACGTCGCAGGCTCATCCATTTCATCAACCATGAAATTCACAACAAGATTGTCATACAGTTCCGGAGCTGCACGTGTCCTGCTTGACCTGCGAGGTTCGGTAGTGTCCTCTTTCGGAGATTCATGATCATTATCATTAGATCTCTCTTCATCAGGTGAAGTCAACTCCGAAACAACTTTCGGTGCTGCGCCACTCGCCATTCCATGAAGAGAAGGTTCAATAACCTCTTCGAGTTCTACCTTCCGACTACTCACACCTTTCATGAGAAACTCCTTCTCAATAAAGGATCCATTCTTGGCAACAAAAACCTTGCCCTCGGTTCTGTGATAGAATGTATAGCCAATTGTTTCCTTAGGGTATCCTATGAAGACGCATTTTTCCGCTTTGGGTTCGAGTTTATCCGGTTGAAGTTTCTTCAGATAAACATCGCATCCCCAACCCTTGAGAAATGACAGCTTAGGTTTGTTTCCAAACCATAATTCATACGGTGTCGTTTCAACGGATTTAGATGGTGCCCGATTTAAAGTGAATGCAGCTATTTCTAGTGCATAACCCCAAAATGACAGAGGTAAGTCAGTCAGAGACATCATAGATCAAACCATATCCAATAAGGTACGATTACGACGTTCCGTCACACCATTACGTTGTGGTGTTCTGGCAGGCGTGAGTTGTGAAACTATTCCACACTCTTTCATGTGTGTGTTAAACTCGTAATTTAGATACTCTCCTCCACGGTGAGACCGTAGAAACTTGATCTTTCTATTACGATGATTTTCCACTTCATTCTGAAATTCCTTGAACTTTTCAAAAGTTTCAGACTTGTGTTTCATCAAATAGATATACCCGTATCTACTCAAATCATCCGTGAAAGTAACAAAATAACGATATCCACCTCGCGCCGACACACTCATTGGTCCACACACATCAGTATGTATGATTTCCAATAGATCTGTCGCCCGTTCCATTGAACCGGACAACGGCGTTCTAGTCATCTTGCCCATAAGGCATGGCTCACATGTATCAAATGATTCAAAATCAAGTGATTCCAAAAGTCCATCAGAATGGAGTTTCTTCATGCGTTTAACGCCAATATGACCTAGATGGCAGTGCCACATATATGTAGACATATCATCATCAAGTTTAATCTTTTTAGCATTAACATTATGAATGTGCGTAATATTACTATCGAGATCCAATAGAAATAAACCATTCAACATAGGTGCATGACCATAAAAGATATCATTCTTATAAATCGAACAATCATTGTTCTCAGATTTAAAGGAATGACCACTTTGCATCAAACACGATCCAGATACAATGTTCATGCTCAGTGCAGGCACCAAATAACAATTATTTAGGTTTATAACTAATCCCGATGGCAAATGGAGAGGTAGCGTCCTGACGGCGATCACATCAACTCTTGATCCATTGCCGACCGATATCGACCTCATCCCTTGCTAGTTGTCGCTTGTTCCGTAGCCCCGAACCGAGTTACATATATTAGCAACCGATCCGTATCAAATACCAGTGCTCTGCGAGTACTAGTCAAGTACACATCAATAACATGTATATCACATATACCTTTGTTTGCCTTTGCTGGACTTCTTGTCCGCCAAATACTGGGGTAGTTGCCCAATGGCGATCCTTGCAATAGTAGCACTTTTCGATGTCGACTTAGGGCCAGCCGGGGTTTTTTTCGTGCGGCAATGACTTGCCACCCTTATTTCTCTTGTGCTTGCCTTTCTTGTCCTTCTTGAAACCGGTGGTCCTATTGATCATCAACACTTGATATTCTTTCCTAATCTCCACTTCTGTAGTCTTAAGCATTGACAGAAGCTCGGGAAGAGACTTCTTCATGCCCTGCATATTATAGTTCATCATGAAGCTCTTGTAGCTAGGTGGTAGAGATTGGAGAACATGATGTATGCCTAAGTCAATGGGAATCGATATTCCCAAGGACACAAGCTTATCGGTGTACCCAGACCATTTGAGTACGTGCTCACTAACGGAGCTGTTTTCCTCCATCATGCATCTAAAGAACTTTTCTGTAGCATTATAACTCTCTACGGCAGCATGGGTATCGAAAATCATTTTTAATTCTCCCATGGTATCAAAGGCATTGCCATTTTCGAAACGCTTTCGAAGTTTTGGCTCTAGCCCATACAGTATGCCGCAATGAACTAAGTTGTGGTCCTCCTGACGAGTCACATAGACATTCTGTTCCTCGTCAGGGGCATCAGGAGCTGGTGGGGGGCCTAGCGGCGCATCTAGCACATATTGCTTTTGTGCAGCAGTGAGGAGAATCCTCAAATTCATAGACCAGTTGGTGAAGTTGCTACCATTCGCAGCAAGTTTCTCTTTCTCCATGAACACATTGAAATTAAAAGCAGGTGGTGCCATCTACAACAGAATTTGTAAAGTTTATTTAGACTAAGTTTATGATAGATTGAGTTCAACTAATCCAAATTACTAATGAACTCCCACTCAAAAACGACATCCCTCGTGTCCTTTTGGTGATTACATGAACCAAATCCACTATACCAAGTCCGATCATCATGTGAGTTGATATAGCTTCAAAGGCGAGCATCTATATGGGCATCATATCAACCATATGACTCATGCTTAACCTTTCGGTCCGTGTTCCGAGGCCATGTCTGTACATTCTAGGCTCACCAAATAAGAACCTTAGTATTCGCGTGTGTAAAACTGTCTTACACCCGTTCCTATGAAAGCGTAGATTCGAGTACACCCGATCATCATGTGATGTCTCGAAACACGATCCATAGAACGGTGCATACTCAAGGAAGAACACATTTTTATCTGGATATCTAAAATAGGGATCATCTTATAATGCTATCAAACGCGCCAAACTAGCAGTATAAGATGCTAACATCTAATGTGTAAAGTGAAATGATATGGTCCATGCATTTAATCTCTATCACTTGCATCATGGTATGATCTCTATCATTCCTTTGTGTGTAAGGCCAAGGTCTATGGAACTTACACGTTGAGTGTGTTGTAAGAGTATCCACCATACATCTACTTACAACAATACCATATCAACACACTAGCCTAGCAACGATCTAAACTAGATGCCTCTAATTTATCAATTGCAAGTTTTACGTGGCTTAGGGCTTTCGGAGAGAGAACCGTTCTTACCTACGAACATGAACCACAACGAGGATAACTAAGTTATTAGCAACTCGTTGTAAATCAGATATTGACTATAGTAGGAGAGACAGACACCCGCCAGCCACTTATGCAAAACAAGTTGCATGTCGATTGGAACCGGTCTCATGTACGATGACATGTAAGGTTGGTCCGGGCCGCTTCATCCCACTATGCCACCAATATCCAAAATACATAGAAGATGCAATAACATAATCATCATCGCCCACATATCAACCATATGTGTACTACCTGTGCTAAGCACCTACGCATAGATCAGGCTCTGATACCACTGTTGGGTCCGCAGCATAGAAAACAAAAAATTTCCTACGGTGTGAACTACACACCAAGATCTATCTACTAGGTACAAAGCAACGGGTGGTCATACATCCAACGAGAACTTACCCTCATAGACAACGAGCTTTGTTAACGAGTAGGAACTCGTGGTTGATGTAGTCGTACACTTGCCGATCTCAAGATCGTGAGGAAGTCTGAGCGCCTTGAACTCAGCTGCGATCCGCACTCGCACACACGCTCAAGCCACGGACAACCTCCACCTCCTCGCTCAGCGATCCAGGACAAAGAACTCCTTCCGCAAAATGCCACCGAACATGTATCTTGCTAATCCGAGACCATGGGGAATAATTCTAGAGGGAGAGAGATCCTTCACAAGGAGGTGTGAGGATGAAGGAGGAATGGGTGGCCTTTATAGGAGGAGGGGTGCCCCTCTCTCCATGGCGGGCGCATGCGGGGTGAACCCTCACCTCCCCCATTCATGTGGTGGTAACCCCTCCACATTAAAATGCCTCTTCACATTCCCTTTTAAAGTCTCCACTTTAAATGCATTAAATTTCTCCAAATTTAATGCTCTCTCATTTAATAAAACTCTTTTTATTAAATTTATTCAGAATTTTGTTAATTACTTTAATTAAAAACATTCACATATAGCCCCTTGCAATATTTCAATATCACATGTAGAACCACCTTCTGCAATTTCACCCGAAACAATTTCCGGTTTCTATTGAAACAATTCCTGCGCTTTGCAATTCTTTCGTCTGAAACATATGTGCTCCAAAATGGTGTCCGGTAACTCTTAAGTGTGCCACCCTACGGTTCGTGAATAATGCAGACATGATCGAGACCCTTCTCTGATCAATAATCAGCAGCCGGGACACGGAGATCCGTCGACTCCTACACATTCAAGAATGACTCCTGTGATCGTGAGAACCTTTAACGCGTGTAACTAAATCCCTTTGTCTCTCGATATATTACATGTCCGAGATTCGATCATCGGTATCTCCATACCTAGTTTGATCTCGTTACCGACATGCACTCTTTTCTCGTTCCCGTGATATAACATTCTAGTGATCACATCACTTGCTTGCAAGCTATCCTAATGTGATATCACCGAGAGGGCCCAGAGTATATCTATCCGTCATCTGGATTGACAAATTCCACTCTTGATCCATGAGCCTCAACATAAGACCTTCGTAGTACTGAACCTGTCTTTATAGTTACACTGTTACGGTGTGATGTTTGATGTTATCAAGATACTCTTCCGGTGTTAACAATTAACACGATCTCATGGTCTAAGGATAAAGATTACTTTGTATGATGTTATAGCAATATAAACATAATGACTTGATCGTAATGCTATACTTCGGATGAATGTTCATCACATCATTCCACCAATGGTGTGACCTTGTTATTAACAACATCCAATGTCCATGATCAGGAAACCTTGATCATCCTGTTAATCAACAAGCTAGTCTATAAGAGAGGCATGACTAGGAACCCTTTTTGTTTATTAAACACACATGTATTGATGTTTCCGAATCAATACATTTCTAGCATGTAAAATAAACATCTATCATATATAAGGAATATATAATAACAACTTTATTATTGCCTCTCAGGGCATATTTCCTTCAGCGGTCACTACCACCAAGCTACCAAGCACAAGTCAGGAATTGCGTAATGAGGGGCGACACGAAAATGGAGTTCCACCAGTTCATGACACATCTTAGGAATGTGTTGGTTGAACCAGATGTCGCTCAGGTCGTCAACGACCAAGGTATATATTTGATATTCAGTTTTATAAATGTTATAATCTTGCAAACACATTGCAGTGTTAAGTATATCTAATACTTGTTCTGTTTTACTGAAAACAGGTCCTTCTGCATGAGAGGTGCTTGCTGGAGAGGAGGTGACATTGCGTGTTGATGGCGAGCATGATGATGATGGCCAACGACACTCTCCCTCGACATTTATCACTTAGTTTGTGTTTTAGGATGATTAATGTAATCAAGAGATTTGAACTTCTTTAGTGTGTCTCACACTTCGTGAGACGGTTATTCATATCAGTTTGTAACAAACAGTTGTTCCACTTTTATGAATGATTTCTATTCGTGTTCATATCTTGTTTGATTATGTGTGAATTGTCCTTATTGTTTGAAACTAATTGATAATGCATGAACATTTGTAAAACATAAAAAATTCCTTGTCTAAAATACCCAATTTAATGATATGTTCATTAATGAATGAAACCATTGTTTAAATTCAAAGTTATGTGATAATATGTGAAAGTAATTCGATTTCTTTTCACATATAAAGCATGCCTAAGTTTGGCAGAATAACTTGAACACCGTGTATAACTTGGATACAAAGTGTTTAATGAATTGTTAAAAGTGAATACATATTCGATGTATTGTGTTTTAACGAAAATGGTAATAATCATTAAATAATTGTTTAAATGTGTAAAGTAGTTTACCAAAGGAAACATGAATATGAAACTATTTTGATTTGATCAAAGTACTTCATCAATAAAAGGGTATAAGTATAAAAGAGAATCCAATTACTATGATTTGATCAATAGTAATGAAATTCAACTTTATAAGAATGGCATGAAAGAAATTATGAAATGCAAAGTGTTTTGAAACGTCAAAATACAAAGCATCACAATGTGATATTAGATATCAAAGGGGTTGAATAGAAGGCACCAAATAAATCGTTGTAGTGTATATGTAGAGACCATTAGCTTAGAAATAGTTAGCACTCAATCAGAATTGGTAAACCATTAGAATTCGTGAAAGTTTTGGGGTCGTTCGATATAACCAAAACAATAGCGAATAAATCCTTATAGAGTATTCATTGGAAACTTTTGAATACGAAAACCATAGCTAAAACCAAAAGGTAAGCAAGATTCGTATTGCTGGGATTTTGGTGCATTCTTGAGAAAGCTCACCTTTAGTGAAGTTTCTCAATTATGGAGCAAATGGAAAATAGTGTAAAACACGATGAGGATTCAAAACCCTGCATCAGAGTGTTGAGAAGCGGAACGGACAACGTTCCTGAATGATTCTCTTCACGGAAGGAAAGAATAAATGATTTTGATCATTGTGTTTTTACCTCCACTATTGTTTTTCACTACATGAAGTAGGATTCAAAATGTAAATCCATATCTTGTATGGAGACATTTGTGAATCACTTGTCATGATTTTTGAAATATGACATACCTACGAACTACAAAGGAAATAATGGCAAACTGGAATTATGAGAAATCCTAAAGACAAAATTCCCTTGAGACTAGAAAGCAATTCGTTGTTGAATCTCACAAGTAAAAGGGATTACTTGAATTTTTCCAAATGGCTGCAAAGCCATAGTAGGAAAAGGGGTTAAATGACTAAAGCACAATTTGTCAAGTATTGGACAAATTCAAATGAATTTGATTCATGTGTGCTGGATGTCTAGTGGATTTAAAACTAGTAAAGTACTAGTATCTCATAATAAATCTCCAAGTTTGATAATTGATCAAAAGATTTTGAAGTTGTTCAAAGTAATAAGGAGATATGCAATTTGCATAAAATTGAGTGGGAGCTATGAAAGTCTTCCTAAAACAATATGTGATTGACATATTTTTAAGTGGTAGCAATGTAAGGCTCAAATTCAAATATTTGGGAACATATTTTGAGTGGGAGCTTATAAGAGTAATTCTTAAATATGTTAAGGATGAAAGACACAAATACTTATAAATAATGATTTATAAGATGTAGAAGTTGATAATAGGTGTATTATGAAATTATGTAGTATTCCTTAAGGGATTCTGAAAAGGGTTTCAGAATAGAAGTTAATTAAGGAACTGGTCCTTAATAACTCAAATTAGGAATAGCATTAAGTTTGAACATCAATGGTTGAAAGAAAGAAAACGATGATCATCATCCACTATGTTGAGACATAGGTTCTATCTTAGAAGCCATGATGGTAATTTAGCATAATATGTAATCCAAGTAAAGAACGTTTGAAAGTGATTAAGTTCGAATCACAGAACGTTGAGCTAAGTTTGTCCGCAGTGTCTAGTAGAGAACTGTGGATATATTTTCCAAATCCATAAAGGATAACATATATTAAAACATAAAGGGTTATGTTATAAGGTAATATGTTGGAAACTCCTGTAGATACCAATTAAAAGTCAAGTAGGAAGCGAGGTGAACAAAACATCGAAAGTTGCACAGAGTGCACGGGAGTTTCGATGAATACATTTATAATAATAGATAAGGGTACCATCTAAAGTGTTGTATAATGTTATGGCGGGGCTAGTTCGCTTTTAGCGTAGAATGATGTGTCCCAGGGCATAGTGCCCATGATAAAGCCCTCGAGGTTGATCTAACGTCACTATAGGCTCTTGGAATCAGGCCTCGTTCTGCTGTCATAGCGATGATACATACACACAGATGCTATCATGTGATGATAGAGTATTGATGTCAATCAAGGTGACATTAGTAAGTTGCAAATGATTTGGGACTGTAAAGTACAGACCCAAGACTCAACCTCTTCCATGAGCAAGCATGTATAGGGTACTGGATATATAGTGCCAATGATTGAGAACAAATGCAGCTAGTGTATTTGTACTCTAGTGCAAGTGGGAGACTGTTGGAAATATGCCCTAGAGACAAATAGTAGTAAGGACTATTATCATATTTCATATAGTTTATGATTAAGTTTTATATCATGCTATAACTATATTGAGTGGAAACATCAATACACGTGTGATATACAAACAACCAGGGGTTCCCAGTGAAACTCTAGTCGCTGGTTCATTGGTCAACGGATGATCAAGTTTCCTGATCATGTGGCATTTATGCCAGTTGGAAATGAGGTCATCTCATTCGGAGAATGATATGATGAACCAATACCCAACCTAAACATCGTGACCTGATCATGTCACGAAGTTCAAGTTACGATGATTAGAAATGGATCCTCGTAGACTATTCCTTAGACCGTGAGGCTATATCAATCAACATCTCTGAGAGTGCTTAGATAGCATCAAACGCCATCTGGTAAAACGGTGGTTATAAAGGTGTGTTCAGGTATTCGGAGGAAACCGTAGAGGCAATATATGTCAAGAGCGGGATTTGTCCGTCCATGTGACGGAAAGATACTCAAGGGCCCACTCGGAGAAGTTATATCCAATAGCTGCGCAACGTGTGATTGGATCACGGGGATATCACTTGTCGGAACGAGTTAAGTAGCATTGTTCAGTAACGAGATTGAACCCGACATGGTGATGTCATTGATCAGATATCGGGCAATGCAAGTATCGAATGACAAAGGGAATAAGACACAACTGTCCCGGTTCAAACGACAAAATATCTTCGTGGAATGCATAGGGGTCACATGGCCATCCAGGTCCCTCTGTCGATCATTGGTGCGGGAGTGTCCCGACCATGTCTAGAGTGTTCCCGAACCATAGGGTATCACGCTTAAGGGCTTGTTGATGCTTAGAGAGTGTTTATAGGATCGGTAGAATCACCGAAGAAAAGAAGGGAGAAAAACCGGAAGGGTTTCGGTAAGTCCGGAGAATGCCCGGAGTGGAGTTGGAAGGTGTTCCATGGCCACGGAGATTAAATGATATGTGAACGAATGTTAAATATTGATTTAATCATTTATTCATAATTATTTAATAAAGAGAAAATCAATTAAAGGTCAAAAAGGCTTAATGGGCCAATTCCGGAGGGAGAGGGTCCATTAGGCAAAAGGAGAAAGAGGAGAAGGGGCAAGGGGGAGGCTGGCTGGGCCTAGCACCCCCCCCCACGCGGGGCCCACTAGGTGGCCAGCGGCCACCTCCTCCCCCCCTCATCTCCTTTAGTCCCACTCTGGGACTTGAGGGGAGGTAGTACCTCCCCTCCCCCTATATAAAGTGGGGTATTTAGCCTAGAAAAATACACCCAATAATCAATAAAGGTCTCCCCACTTTTGGGAGTACCTCCAATTGATATTTTCTCTCTCCCCTCTCTCTCTCATGACCGTGGTCCCAAGTGACAGAGCGAGGAGACATCTTCCTTCAAGTGGGCCCGTCTTTGTCTTTGGATTCGGATCCGGGAGCTCTACTTCCGCAACTGCTGCCGGATCGGGGAAGTGGGAGTCATCGTGAGGCACCGGACGTGTGTAACTCCCACGAGGTGTCGCACTTGAGGCACTCAAGTCGTTGGAGCCAAAAGGAGCGCAAGGACTTCATCATGACCTTGAGGTCGGCTTCGGCTCGTCTACATCAACCACGCTCTCCTGAGCATTGACAACGCTTTTCGGCCTTCTAGGGTAAGTTCGCGAAAAGCCTCTCCCACATCAGACATTAATAGATAGGTCCTAACAACTTTAGGGTTCAGGCGTAGAGTAAAATTTATTGTTTTATGCGCGGAACCCTCCATTACATCTCTGTGTTCTACCACATTAGCATTACTACGCATAGGTCTAGCTCGATACCCTTTGTAGGGGTTCCGGCATAAAACAATAAATTTTACTCTATGCCCCTAACCCTGAAGCTGCTAGGACCTATCTATTAGTAATACAATAACGGAGGGGCTTTTCATGAACTTACCCTTGAAGACCAAGCGTTGTCAATGCTTAGAGAGCGTGGTTGATGTAGACGAGTCAAGTCGACCTCAAGGTCGTGATGAAGTCCTGCGCCCTTCCGGCTCCAACGACTTGAGTGCCTCAAGGGCGACACCACGCGGGAGTTACACACGTCCGTGCTCGACGATGACTCCCGCCTCGATCCAGCAGAAGCTATGGAAGTAGAGCTCCGGATCTGAATCCCAGAGCGACCTGAGAGCTCATGGTGAAGATGTCTCGCCGCAAGCCCAGACTTGGGACCACGGTCACGAGAGAGAGAGAGAGAAAAAATATCAATTGGAGGTCCTCCCAAAAGTAGGGAGACCTTTATTGATTATTATTTATCTGGCCAAATACCCCACTATATATAGGGGAGGGAGGTACTACCTCCCTCAAAGTCCGGGTGGACTAAAGGAGAGGAGGGGAGGAGGTGGCCGCCACCTAGTGGGCCCTGCTGGGCAAGACCCAGCCGGCCTCCCTTGCCCTTCTCCCTCTCTCCTTTCCCCTAATGGGCCCTCTCCTCCGAATTGGCCCATTAAGCCTTTTTGACCTTTTAATTGATTTTCTCTTTATTAAATAATGATGAATAAATGATTAAATCAACATTTAACATTCATTCACATATTATTCAATATCCGTGGCCATGGAACACCTTCCACCTCCACTCCGGACATCCTATTTGACTTCATCAAACCCTTCCGCTTTTCTCCTTCTTTCTTCGATTCTACCGATCCTATAAACACTCTCTAAGCATCATCAAGCCCTTAAGCGTGATACCCCACGGTTCGGGAACACTCCAGACATGGTCGGGACACTCCCGCACCAATGATCGACAAAGGGACCTGGATGGCCATGTGACCCCTATGCATTCCACGAAGATATTTTGTCGTTTGAACCGGGACAGTCGTGTCTTATTCCCTTTGTCATTCGATACTTGAATTGCCCGAGATCTGATCAATGACATCACCATGTCGTGTTCAATCTCGTTACTGAACAATGCTACTTAACTCGTTCCAACAAGTGATATCCCCGTGATCTAATCACACGCTGCGCAACTATTGGATATAACTTCTCCGAGTGGGCCCTCGAGTATCTTCCCGTCACATGGACGGACAAATCCCGTTCTTGACATATATTGCCTCTACGGTTTCCTCCGAATACCTGAACACACCTTTATAACCACCGTTTTACCAGATGGCGTTTGATGCTATCTAAGCACTCTCGGGAGACAGTGATTGATATAGCCTCACGGTCTAAGGAATAGTCTACGAGGATCCATTTCTAATCATCGTAACTTGAACTTCGTAACATGATCGGGACACGATGTTTAGGTTGGATATTGGTTCATCATCTTATTCTCTGAATGAGATGACCTCATTTCCAACTAGCATAAATGCCACATGATCAGGAAACTTGATCATCCGTTGACCAATGAACCAGCGACTAGAGTTTCACTGGGAACCCCTGGTTGATTGTATATCACACGTGTATTGATGTTTCCACTCAATACAGTTATAGCATGATATAAAACTTAATCATAAACTATATGAAATATGATAATAGTCCTTACTACTATTTGTCTCTAGGGCATATTTCCAACAGAGGGGGCAGCATCCGGCCAGCCCTAGTAGGCCCCACGCGGGGGCCAAGGCCCAGCCGGCCACCCCTTCCTCCTTTCTCCCTTTGCCTTTCCCTCATGGGCCCTTCTCCCTCTGAAATTTGGCCCATTAAGCCTTTTTGACCTTTAGTTGATTCACTTTTATTAAATAATTATGAATAAATAATTAAATCAATATTTAATATTCATTCACATATTATTCAATCTCCGTGCCTATGGAACACCTTCCACTTCCACTCCGGACATCCTCCGAACTTACTGAAACCCTTTCAGTTTTGTCTCTCCCTATTCTTCGTGATTCTTTCGATCCTATAAACAATCTCTAAATCATCATCAAGCCCTTAAGCATGACACCCCATGGTTCGGGAACACTCTAGACTTGGTCGGGACACTCCCGGACCAATGATCAACAGAGGGATCTGGATGGCCATGTGACCCCGGTGCATTCCATGAAGATCTTTTGTCGTTTGAACCGGGACTATCGCGTCTTATTCCTTTTGTCTCTCGATACTTGCATTGCCCGAGATCTGATCAATGACATTAACATGTCGGGTTCAATCTCGTTACTGAACAATGCTACTTGACTCGTTCCGACAAGTGATATCCCTGTGATCAAATCACACGATGCGCAGCTATTGGATATACCATCTCCGAGTGGGCCCTTGAGTATATTTCCATCACGCGGATGGACAAATCCCGCTCTTGACATATATTTTCTCTATTGTTCCTCCGAATACCTGAACACACCTTTATGATAACTGTATTACCAAGTGACATTTGATGCTATCTAAGCACTCTCACGAGACAGTGATTGATATATCCTCACGGTCTAAGGAATAGTCTACTAGGTCTATTCTAATCATCGTAAGTTGAACTTCGTGACATGATCGGGTCACAATGTTTAGGTTGAGTATTAGTTCATCATCTCATTCTTAGAATGAGATGACTCCATTTCCAACTAGCATAAATGCCACATGATCAGGAAACCTTGATCATTTGACCAATGAACCAGTGACTAGAGTTTCACCGGGAACCTCTGGTTGTTTATATACCACACGTGTAATGATGTTTTCTTTCAATACAGTTATAGAATAATATAAAACTTAATCATAAACTATATAAAATATAATAATAATCCTTATTATTATTTGTCTTTAGGGCATATTTCTAATAGGAGATAGCAGATGCTAGCTCCATCCTCGAGCTGAGGCGGCACCGTGCCCGACCTCGTGCTCATGGCCTCCCGACAGCGTGCGGCGCACACGCGCTCCTACTTTGGCAACGACGACGCCACTGACACCGACGTCTGACGGTAACTTCGTCCGGCTGAAATGCGAACCACGGACAGCAGGTGCCGGTGCCGCCCTGCCGAGCGTCGTGTTACACCCGCCCACCTGGCTGCAACTCCGAAGGTGGTCGTGTCGAAGGTCTACCTCGGCTACTGCACGTCTTCGACCGGCACGTTCGTCGGCACCGGGAATGGATCCCTCGTCGACCAGATAGGCGACGTCGCGACGACACCTCTACAGGACGGAGCCGGAGGTCCCCTATTCCGGCGTCAGCGTCAGCTGGGACATGAAGCGGCTCGACAAAATGCACAACAGAGCTAGCTAACTCGCTGGAGGACGCCGTGCAGCTGGTCCCGCCGCCACGCCAGGGGCCGGGTCCTGCCGCTCTCGAAGACAGACCTCAGCTCACCCAGGTGCCGAACCGCGTGCAAAGCTAGCTAGCTCGCCGTGGCTAAGGTGTCTAAGGCCGACCATAGCTAATGCCGACCAGAGCTAGCTAGCTCGTCGTGGTAGCCTGAATTTTGCCTTTCTTGTCTTGGCTTTCGATGCCCAGATTTTGGTGATGTACGGTCGCTGAGCGGCCTGTGCTCGTGAAGACAGCTCGGCCACTCCGGCGAGGCCAACCTCACCGATGTGCCACTCTGGAGCTACCAGAGCTAGCTAGCTCGCCGGAGGAGACGATATTCCCGTGGCGTCTAAGCTCGTGAAGGCAGCCAAAATTACGAGATTAAGGTGGGAAATCATCTATACATACGCGAACCAAACAACTGAACTTTGCCTCCGAAGACAAAAAAAAAGAGGCAATCAAACACCCGTGTTGTGTTTCTCCCGACTTCTCTAATAGTGTCAATCAGTCAATGCGACCAACCAAATAAGAAGAAGATTTTGGCTGTGGTCCGGATCCACGCATGCAGTTCCCCGCGTGCAATTGCACCATGGGGAAAAAAAAGACCGAGCAACCAAACACGCCCTTCATGATAATATTTGTTACAGAAAATACAGCAGAGCGTGTGTGACTATTTAGGGCAGAATGCTGCGAGTCTTTACGGCGGCGGGCATGCACAAGGGCAAACCTCGCGATCGTTTGCGCTTCCGATAGTACCACCGCACGTCTTCCCATTTCCGAGTCCATTCGCTGCCGGCGGCGGCCATGCGACGGGCCTGACTCCACGAAGCGTCGCCTCTCTCGACCAGCGTCCTCTCGAGCCATTTTTCACGATATCCACGCCACGAATATTTGTTTCACAGAAAATACAGCAGAGACTCCTCACCATCCAGGGCACAGAATGCTGTGAGTCGTACGTTGCGGCGGGCATGCCCAAGGTCAAACCTCGTGATCGCTTGCGCTTCCGATACTACCACCGCACGTCTTCCGATTTACTGCCGGCGGCGGCCATGCGAAAGGTCTCCCTCGTAGTATAAATGCAGTGCCATACCGACACGTCCTTTCCCAGGTGCACAAGTACTCACTCTCCGCGACGCCCACCCCACCACAACCATGGCTGTCGACTGGTCCTCGCTTCCCTCGGATCTCCTCCGCCGCATCGGGGACCATCACCTGGCCGCCGGCGACATCGACTGCTACATGGACATGCGCTCCGTGTGCAGCAGCTGGCGCACCGCGGTCCCCAAGCCACGTCCTCCGCTTGGCGCCGGTGCCGACGTTCGGTTCCGGCCCCGGCATTGGGTCATGCTCGACGACAAGGAGTCCAGGGAAGCCGCCGACGGACGCCGCCTCTTCGTCAACGTCTCCACGGGCCGCTTCCTCCGCCGCCGCGTCCCCATGCTCCACGACCACCTCTTGCTTGCCGCCTGTGACGGGCTCCTCGTCCTCAAGGAGAAAAGCTCCCCGCACGCCATCCGCGTCCTCGACCCCTGCTTCACAGGCTCCGTGCTCGTCCGCGCACCTGACATCGACGAGGACTGCGACGCCGTCTACCTCGTCGCCGATCCCGCGGTGGAATTACGCGCGGTGCAGTTCCCCCACTACTCCGACGGCCGTGAGATGTACTACGTGCACAGCAAGGTCGCCCACGCGGGCCATGCCTACGTGGTCGACTCGGAGGGGTGCGTGTTCAGGATTCTTGATGGGAAGCAGGAGCGGCCGTCCTTGGGCTACGGCGAGCTGATAACAAGGATGGACTTCGCAGGCGGTATGTATCTCGTGGTGTCCGCAGGGGAGCTGTTGCTGGTCCGTCTGCAGCGATTTGAAGGTGCCGCTCAAGTGTACAGGATTGACACGTTGAGGGCAAGGTGCTGGAGCCCGTCCACAGCATCGGCCGCCGCGCGATATTTCTAGGCTTTACGAGTTGCCTCTCCATCGATGCAGACAAATTTCCATCGATCGATCCCAACTGCATGCATCTACGATACAAGTTTGACATTTGAAATACATATGATGCTACGGCGTGCAACGTACAGGTATGACCTTAGTAACCATGGCAGGCGAGAGGATGTCACCGATGACCTGAATGTGAACGCTCTGGCCATGGGAGAGGTGATTGGCCCTGCCAGTCTTGCCATGCTTCTCCTCGACTATACTTGTTAGTACTCCCTCGGTTCTACTCCAATATAAGAGACGTTTTACCAAGCTAAAAACAGAGGGAGTACGACCTGTGTAAATCAGCTCAGGTTCCTTGTTGATTTACTCGTATTTGTATTTGCCTCACTTTGTTTATTATTATTTGCAGTTTCTGCATTTTCTGTCGCTTGCATCTGTCGGAACCGATTTTGTGAGCGAGTCGTACGTCGGGGTACACGCTACTATATATTTCATGAGACCTTCAACATAAGATCTCATATGGGGTTCGAAGATAACGTATTTTCTTTTCTAAAAGCGACTTTGGGCTAGAAAAGCAAGTTCCTACCATAAACATGATTTCCTCTCACAAACACAAGCAAATACGAGGTGGGGTAGGGGACTTGTTTTCTATCCAAACAATGGTCGACTGGTCGATTTTATGGCAGAAAAATATACTCGTAGTACAATGTTGTCTATCGACATAAATAGTTATTTTTTTTAGTATTTGTACGGCAACATATGATCCAAAATTTATATAGAAGTGATCGATTTAATGATACAAAACAACACCATAAACTTGATTTTCAACCAGAATGGTCAATTTATTGATTTCTGTGAGACAAAATCATGTTTCTAATGCGAAGTTCCCTTTTCAAATACTTGTAAGATTCTTAAATACCAGAATCTTGATTTTGATACAAACAATTCATTCAAGATGGTCAATTTGTTGGTTTGTACTAGGAAAGTATGTTTATACTATAAATTTGTTTTTCTTGAGACAATGTTGCTTTAAGAAAATATTATTTAGAATATGCCACTGTGGGATATAGTCTGGAAGATCTCGTCGTAACGAACACAACAATGCAAACAGATATTCATTTGAATATCGGGTTTGAAAATAATTCATCTTTGAATAATATGTTTGCTTGTCACCTAACTTGGATGTTTGCATCTTGGTAAGAATTTGGTAGCGCTATTGTAGGGAAGAAAAGGAATAGTAGCTCTCAGACCAAAGTGCAGCAGCAAGCTTCACCACAGAGACCCCAGATTTACCTGGAAAATCTCTCAACTTGAGAGGGAAAACCACTGGCCGAAGTCACCCAAATGTCCTTCAACTATTATCAAATGGGGATAACTTATTCTTCTCTAGAGAGTGCTAGCGGATCTCATACATCAAGAAACACATGAATCTTTGATGCCAATGACTTTGAGGCACAAGAGTTAGGGATTAGAACAATCTCATCAAGGATGGTGGAACCATTGGGTAGTGATCTGGACGTCAAGACCTTGTGGGCAGAGCCCGATGCTTGATTCAGTTTCTTTCTTCAACTTCTCCATCTTTCCTTCTCTCTTGGTTTTGTTCTCTAACTAGACCATGTTGGCGCGCGTTGCCACGCCCCATCCATTTGAACTATAGAATGTTAGATAAGTTTCTAATTATGCGGAGGCGCGATCATTACCCAATACTGACCCAAGTATCAACTTTGCGGTGGTTGGGATCATAATATGACACCTCTAATTTCATTGATTTCATATATTCATACAAACAATATTCAATTCTTTAAATGGAAGTGATCATTACAAATAACTAAATGGAAGTGGTCATTACAAATAACTCCACAAACTCGGGATGTTCTACTTGTTTCAGAATATGCATACTACAAAGAGAAACATTATAAGAAAGAATAGATGCATTATCTTTCTTCTCCGGAAATCAAAACACGTCCTTTTCAAATTATAGGAACAACTTACAAAAATCGACAATGTTGGCCTGCTCATACGAGAAGAGAACAATAGCATCAAACCTGCAATAACTAGATAGCAGATGGTACAGATATATAAGAAAAGACATTTAATATGCTAGGACGAAATGCAAAAGGTAAGACTATTATATACCAAAGAATTGTACCTGATGGTAGATGCAAGGACTAAAAACAGAACTCCATGCTGCATTTTAGATATTCTCTCGAACTGATGTTTGATAACCACGTAAACCGAGGATAACAGTCACATGGATTACCCTACTATAGTGCAGAGCACAGAAAACTGGCATTGGGATCAAACATAAATATTTATTTTTGAACTACTTAGCACAAAAATCATCAATACAAATGGGTGCTGAAAAATGGTCAATATAGGGTACATAATAGATAAAAAAGCTATACTATACTATAATAGGCCATAGCAATACAGTTGAAAATAGAGAACTACTAAAGCATATAATATTTTTGAAAAGTCAAGCTATAGAAAGTTTGACTAAACTTTTTGAAAAAACTATCAAGAACTATGATATTATATAGATACCACGTGAAAATATGTTTCATGATGTATCTAAGGGTATATATTTCATATTGTAAATATTAATATAATTTTCTGAAAATTTGGTCAAACTTTATATAGTTTGACTTTTTCAAAAAATTATATGCCTTAAGCCTTGAAACGGAGGTAGTATTAAGTTATACTTGTATCAATCTAGCTCTTTATATTTTCTAAAGTAAATCCGATAATAATCAAAGGCAGTAACTTTTGGCTCCCTTCTATAGAGAGCTAATTCACAACTACTAAATAACTTTCTTACCGTAGTAACACTTCCAGGGCAAAAACAAATTCTATAGGAACTAAAGCATATATTGCAAACTATCCGTCGAATTTTGGCCAATGACCTTTTCTAAATTGGAAGGAACGTAGCTTCTACTATGAAAGCATAGTTGACAGCCTAAGAAATTGACAGCGATTTTAACATTTCTACTTCATCAAGTAGTACATAGTTGCTATTTTTGTGTAACCACATAGCAAGCAACTACCATCATGTTCTCAGTTGTCGTGTGATCAACTTGGAGGACGTTGATTTGCTGACTACATCATGCACAGAACGCCTCAACAATTCATTAGACACAACTCAAAGGGAATACTGTAGCGCAATACTAAACAGGAACAAGAATACAAGAGTACCAACCAACAATGGGGAGAACCGGAGAACCATAGAATCTTGTAGAGCCTTCGGCATAGCACGCCACCTATTCATTGGAAAGCCTTAGAAGCAGTGGTTCAAGTGCACTGGCGGGGAGATAGATAATGGTAGTCGTGGACTACCTAGTTGTTGAGGATTGAGGATGCCCAAGGTGGCGTCCCTACCCGCAGCATCGTCACAGAACGGTGATGGAGACGGGGGGGGGGGGGGGGTGACACTCCACCGCTCCACTTTGAAGGACAAGGGAGAGGGAATGGCGGCACCGCTCGCCACATCACCTCCTATTTGTCGTTTCTTATCCCGGCCCCAATCCCTAGTCCCTCGATCAAATCGCTATGTCTGAGCGAGGGGTCGCATCCGCACAGATGCTTCGCCTGCGGCTCCTCCCTTTGTGAATCATGTTGGCCAGCCTTTTTCCCATCTATTCCTAGCTAATGTGCTGCTTCTGGGCCCAATTAATCACATGGAGCCAATTTGACATCCGGAGAAGCGTCACTCAGGGATATTCTACCCAGTTTGGGATTTGAGGGGCATCCGACGGCCAGAAACAGCTAAATGTTGTGATCAGATGGCTAGAAATGACCAGGTCGTGAGAGAGCTTCATTTTGTCCCAGTTTTAATATCCCTAATGGAGGCTAACCAGAATTTTTGTCACATCACCTTGTGGTGGCAGGATGGGAGCCTTATCCTCTCACTTCTCACACATGCAACGTCTAAAATGACCCTTGGTCATAACCCTAAAGGTTAGTGCGATCTTGTACTTGTTTGGACCGTCTGAAAGACTTCATAAGATCATCTTCTCATAGCTGATATGAGAAGGATACCCAAAAAAATCTCCTTCCTAGACATGAACATTATTAACTTTGATCCCCTCTTTTGGCACCCTAAAACAGGGATAACCAGCCACTTCTTCAACCTTCCTGTGAGGGGGAAGTTTCACCCAAAAAATACAGTCATATACTTCCTTAGTTGCCAAGGGCCAGTACATAAATAGTAGCTTCTAAAAGGTTCTACAGCTTGTGGATTCGACGTCCGTCCAAATAAAACCCCTACGAAAACTTCAAGAAATAAAAACCCTACAAATAACACAAGTCGTGCAGCAACTTCAGAAAATAAACCCCCTACAAAAACTCACAAAGTAGATTCACGGGTCGCTACCGTGTTTTCTGCATGCACTGCCGTTCCGCTCCCCATCACCAGTCACTAGCCACCCAACCTCAATACCGCACCGTCCTACCCTCTGCCTCCCCCCTCTCCATTAGAGGAAATCCAAACATACACTTGTTAATAAGTTGCATGTTCTGTTGTGTTTTACTCCCTCCGTTCCTAAAATATAAGTTTTTGGCAGCCTAAATTGAACTACCAAAACGTTCTATATTTATAAAAAGAGGACATGTGGTAACAAGTCATGTACAGGAGCTGCGATGTCTCATGTACGGCGGCATGCATGAGTGCAGCTCGTATTCAAGTTTGTGTCCAGGCTAGGAGAGAGTTGGTCGGTCCTAATTAGTTACTCCCGCCGTTTCAAAATATAAGATTTTTTAGCTCTATGAATGAAGTGTATGTGTTAGCACTAATCTTGATTTAGTATAAGTAAGCTAGTTGCATGTAGCGAGCTGGCCGAGTCTTGTGTGTTTGTTGAGTGAAAGATGTGCATGCACTTAGAGCATGTACTGTGCTAGCCTCTTGTTGGAGCGCTTAAATAGTTGGTTAGCACGTATGGGCAAGCGCCGGCCGCTTCCGATCCTCATTTGCACGCTATTTTCAAGCGCCGGCCGCTAGCTTTCCTGTCGATGCCAGAAAAACTACCAGCAACTTCCACTGGTGGAAAAATGGTCTCTAGTCCCGGTTCATAAGGGCCATTGGTCCCGGTCCCAGAACCGGGACCAATCACTCAGGACTAATGCTAGTCCCGGTTCGCGCACGAACCGGAACCAATGGGTCTCTACGTGGGCGGACGAGCTACGAGGGAGGATGGATCATTGGTCCCGGTTCGTGGGAAAAACCAGGACCAGTGGGTCCCCACGTGGCAGCACCAGAGACGGGCGGGGGTGGATCATTGGTCCCGGTTCTTAGTACGAACCGGGATCGTTGGTCTCTGTGTCGCGGCAGTATTTTCGGACTATTTTTCTGCCGCGGCAGGGTTTTGTGCCGCGGCAGGATTTTGGGCTATTTTTCTGACATGGCAGGATTTTTTTTTATAAATTTAATGGTACTACATATATACAGCAATAATGAAACCACGATATATATGTTACACATCATGCATGATCACAAATATATACACCGTCTCATCCGTCTTCTTGGTCGAAACATATATATTATAATTACAAACGATACTCTCACATGAATTTGATCTAATTTACACTTTTTTTATACACTTCACCCTTCCAAATGAAGTGGGTAATAGTATTCTCCTTTCGGATCTATGACTTGTTCTAACAAGAATCCGGCAATTTCCTCTTGAATTGCTTGCACGCGTTCTTGTGATAGAAGACCGTCCCGCATTCGTTCGATCTAATATAAAGAAGGGGATCAATATATATGAATGAAACTAAACACAATTGGTGCTAATAAAATAAAGTTGTGATTATTGTTTATCGTACTTTAATTTTTTTGATGTTCCGGTCTGCCCCCTTCTCTTTGGTCGTCTGGCGAATGAACTCGCAGACATGGTATCCACATAAGTTATTCCCGGCTTCCTGTCTCAAGCACTTTACGAGAACGGAGTTCAATCAAAATAATAATCAAGCATGATAATGGTGGTATTGAAACTAGAATCAAAGAGATGCGTAGATCTAGCAAGTAGTACTTACAGTCAATGGTTGAAATGTAAGCTCTGGCTTCCAAACACCCCTAGTTTTCGCGGTGAACCATTTCCAAGCCCTCTGGAGGCATTCCTGCATGTCCGCCCACTTTTCTAATGGTGTGCTTTTCGAGTCCAGGACTTTTACTACTCCGGTGTCAACATAAATGATTAAGAGAATATAGTGGAAGCTTGACACACTAACAAAATATAACACGAGTCAATTATACGCTTAACATCGAGGAATCGAAAATAGAATGTGTACAAGACAGTAACACTCACGCAGCGTTGTAAGGAAATAGTATTTCCTTTCTGTTGCTGAAATACTTCAACGCTTTGAACAAGTTATCCTCTGTCTCTTTGGGATTTGTTTTTAGAGTAACTTCATGAACGAAATTACAGTCAACAAACCCAAGGTCAAAGATTTGTCCTTTGTTGCATTCTTGAATCTTCATTCTGCATATATAATTAGTATAGTGATTAGTAAGATTATACAAGCAACGAATGAGATGAGCTAGAAAGACTTAATTACAGAAATTAATAATACTTACAAACAATAGGCACTGACGATAGCTTTGTCGAGGACGTCTTGTTGGTAAAACTGAAATAATTCTGAAAATTCAATCAGTATGAAGCCATCTCCATGACCGTAATGGTGGTGTTTATATGCAGCATAGATCCAGTTTTTGGAATCAGCACAGGCTTGGATGTACCATTTATGCAATCTTCGCATTTTTGTTGGTAGATCTTTGACTAACTCGGGTTTGATGAGAGGAGCCCCGTACTGGTACACGTATGCTGTTTCTTGGTACCCCTCGAACTCATGCATACGGCTCATTTACTCAGTAATAGACAGTCCATATAATTGGGCTTTTTCTCCGTACAGTCGAACAAACTCCGGATCAATGTTCGGATCATGCCGCTCCTGGATCATCCACTCATTGGTATCATACACTTTGAGCGGTTCGATCGATTAATTTTTTTGTTGTCCGAGCTGGGCAACTTTTTTCCCGACTCTCCGCTCTTTTGCCTCAGCCGACTTGGTAATAGAGCGATTATAGTCTGATGTGAGAGCTATGGGTTGGTGAAGCTGAATCTTAAGCGCGGCTGCTTTGGCTTTATCTTCTGCGGTGACCGGGAAAAATGCCTCTATCGGCTTTTTCTTATTAGCCATGTCAATCTTCCACTTTTCATAATGGGCAGTTGCAGCCGCATCAGTTTCCTTATCTGTCTTCTCGCAAGGTAGCTTCTTCATATTCTGATGAGGTACTCTTGGGAGGGGCGATTGCTTACGTTTCGGTGATCGAAACGTGCTCTTGCTATTGCTGGTGGTGCTGCCCCCCTTAGTATACTTCCGCTTTTGTCTCTGAGGCTCAGGGGACGGAGACGGCTGACGCGGCGGTGGAGACGGCTGAGGTGGCGATGGAGACGGTTGCGCTGAGCAGTGAGGCGGTGAAGGCGACGGTTGCGCTAGAGAATGGTGAGGTGGCGGCGAAGGTGGATTGCTGCTCTGAGGAGTGGGTGGCCTTGGCGGCACATAATTTGGAAGCATGATGCGCTCCTTTAGCCATAGAATAGTCCCCCTTTTGGCTTCTCCTAGTTGAGTCAGCTCCATATCTTCCCCTGCAGGGTGGTCTAGCTTCAGCTCCTCAAAATCTTCTTTCACCTCATCCACCGTGACAACAGCGTACCCTTTTGGAACCGGTCTGCAATGCCAAGTTGGGTTAGGCCCAATTGGTACCGCCATGCCGATCGCCGCCGTCACCCTTAAGTTTATAACCTGCACCTTTAGCTCACAAGCTGTTGTCTCCATGATATCATCCATTGGGTAGCGTTTAGGAGGAGATGTCGTCGGTGCATCATCATCAACATCATGGAGCTGCGTGGAAGCGACGCTGCTTTTCTTATTCGATGGGGCGCCGGTACCCTCGAATGCAGCTTCTACCACGTGCCGCTGAGATTGGCCGCTAGTACCTTGCTGGCTAAGTATGTCGAGTTGATCCTGGTGCCGCTTTAATGCTTCTTCTACATTACGCAGCCGGTCTACAGCGGTCGCTTTCTCAGCTGCCTCCCTTTCCTTTCTCCTCTGATGGCTTTTATCGGGATATCTCTTCATTTCCGGGGAGAAGGCAACCTTCCACGACTTGGAGCCTGGTGTGCCTCGTGCTCGTCCGTCGTGTTCAGGATTTTTAAGGGCCCGTGTGAGCTCGTCGTTCTCTCTATCGGGAACGAACCGTCCTGCTGCAACATCATCTACTGCATTTCTAATATCGTCGATGGGCAGTAGGGGATCATCTTTGTGTTTTTGATTATATATTGCCCTCCCTTCTTTGTCCAACGTGCCCCCATGGCCGTAAAACCAGTTTCTCGCCCGTGGTGTCCATGTTGCGGGCTCTGGTCTAATCCCGGCAGCTATGTAATTGACCTCAAGTGCATCCCACTTAGGCATGCAACCGGCATAGCCAGCAGGCCCCATGTTATGATGGTATAGTTTCTTAGCAGCGTTCTCCGTATTTATCCTAGACCTTTCCTTAGCTTTCTCTAATGTCTTGTAGTTCACAAAATCCTCCCACTGGTGTCTTAACTTAGCATAGTCGGCTTCATCGAAATTCGGAGTCTTCTCTACCTTGACAAAGTTATGGTACAGTTTGTTCTTCCAGTTCTTAAATGCATCGGCCATCTTGCTGAGAGCAAACTTCTTGACTCTTTGCACAAGCTCCCTTCTTGCTCTCTCCTCCTCATCTGGAGTCACATCTGGTTCCGGCAGGAGGAAATTAGTCATGAACTTGTCAAAAAGCTTATCTTTGGCATTGTCGCCGACATACGGGACTCCACCGCCGCTTGGCCGATTCCATTCTTGAACGGTGATCGGGATGTAGTCCCTCACAAGGACTCCGCATTGCTTGACAAATTTTCTTGCGACATCGACGGGAGCTTGCGGTTCGCCATCTACACCAACCACGTCGATCCTATACCTCACAGTGTCATCCAACTTTTTTGTTGGGCCTCATTTTGTTCTTACAAAAGAAGTTCTCAATCCGGAGGGCTAAAAGAAGAAAGAGTGTTAATATATGCATGTATTTATAGACAGCAGCATTTTAATTACAAAAATACATATATACACCTCGCCGGTGTTTGCGAGATTTAAGGTTCGGCTGGAGCCGTCGCCTTCTTCCTTATCAGCTTCTCCCCTGTCCCAGGCTTTGGCTTCTACCTCACCGGAGCCGTCTCCTCGGTTGAGAGACTCATCTCCCTGACCAGAATCGTTCAGAAACTCACTCGTGACATCGATATCGATATTGATATCTTCATTTTCGCAGATCATCCCTTGGAGGATGTTTTCCTGATGTGTTGGATCCATAGTATCTGCAAGTTAAACAATCAACACATGGCATCGATAATGATATGACAAGTTAAACATAGTTGAAATTTAACCCTAAGGCATGCTTGGCAATTTAAGTGGGATCCGAATGGTCCAAACCCTAGTACAGGAGAGACCCCGAAATCACCTACGAGGGGTTGATTTTAATCTCTTATTAAACTTGTAATTAAAGTTGTTGAACAATGCATGATTGTGAGTCTATTATGTAGATCTCATTTTTCTGAACATTTTGATATATTATACATATTTTCTGAATTAGAAATAATTAGTTGTTGAATTTATAAGATTAAACTCTTTTCTGAAATTATTTAAACAAATATTAAACTTTTACTGCGTCATTATGACGTCAGCTCGAGGTGGTTTTTTTTCTCCACGGCTAAACTAGCCACAGAGACTGGCGGCCACCTCAGATGCCACGCTGGCGGGGCTTGGTCAGCGCTCATGTCACGCACACGCGACGCCACGTCGACGCCACCATGGCGCCACGTAGGCTCACCGGCGAACTCCTAGGCGGTGGTGGAAGACGGCGGAGAGAAGCGCGCGGGGTGACGCCATTGTCCCGGTTCGAACCAGCGCGTCGCGGGCTACCTAAAACGGGCGGCGCCGCTACGGGAGGTGCGCCGGAGCAAGCCGTTTCACGGTGGCCGGCGGCCGGCGGTGGCAGGTGCTCGTGGGGAGGACGATACAGTGAGGGAGGGAGACGTAGGAGTGGTGCTGGAGCACCAGTGGCTCACCAGGAGGCCGATGGAGGGTGCGGCAAGGCCGGAGGAGGTAGGGCGCTGCCGGAATCAGTGGAGAACATGGCGGCCAGAGTCGGGGAAGGTGGGGTCGATTGCAGCGAGGCGTAGCTTCCTTGCCTGCTCGCGGTGGCGGCTAGTGGCGCTCGGCGACGGGTGTCGACAACGTGAAGCGACCGCTCTGGATTTGGACAGCCTGCCGGCGTGATTTTGCTCCGCCGCAAATTTTCCTTAGCCGCGCATCGATGTGCTCTGTGACTTGGGGGAGTTAGGGAGGAGGAAGGCCGAGGCTGTTAACTGTACATACCATTGGTTCCGGGTCATCCCCATAACCGGGACCAAAGGACCAATGGTCCCGGTTCCTGCCACCAACCGGGACCAAAGGTCTAGGGCATGAGCGTTGTTGTGCTGCCACGTGTACGGCATTTGGTCCTGGTTAGTCCAACCACCCGGGACCAAAGGGTCAACGGTCCCGGTTCGTGCCAACAACCGGGATCAAAGGCGTGTTAATGGCAGCACGCGCATTTAGGGATCATCGGTCCCGGTTCGTGGGACGAACCGGGATCGTTGACCCGTTTTTTCAGATTTTAGCAAACCTTTTGGTCTTCCCGCCATTTTCAAATTTGTTTCTTTTTTATTTAATAAGATGTTTCAATTTAAGATGATTATTTATTTAGAATTTTAAAAAACTTTTAACAGGAAAAGTGCTTCAATTTAAATAACTAATCAAAAACCATTTTTTGTTTTCAAATATTTTTATTTGAACTATACAATTGTACTATTTACAAATAAAATTGCATTAACAAATATATTTATTGCACAATTTGGAATTTTAAAAAACTTTTAACAGGAAAAGTGCTTCAATTTAAATAAATAATCAAAAACCATTTTCTGTTTTCAAATATTTTTATTTGAACTATACAATTGTACTATTTACAATTAAAATTGCATTAACAAAATATTTATTGCATAATTTGGAATTTTAAAAAACTTTTAACAGGAAAAGTGCTTCAATTTAAATAACTAATCAAAAACTATTTTCTGTTTTCAAATATTTTTATTTGAACTATACAATTGTACTATTTACAAATAAAATTGCATTAACAAAATATTTATTGCATAATTTGGAATTTTATAAAACTTTTCAAGATTTGAACTACAAGTACATGATATAATGCTTGTGAATTTTTTTAAAAATCATTTTTAGGTTCACAACATGCTATTTCATCAGAGGTCCACTTCAAGTTCAGCGAGGCTCAGCCCCGGGCTAAGAAGCTTCATGCCCGTCGTTTTGAATATAGTTTGAAACGGGCATAAGAAATTCAAAAATGATCCAAACAATGTGAAACCTTCGCGTGGTGTCATATTATGTGTCCACATGGTCGTGTGTCCGGTAATGGGGTCTTTCGGAATAGATTGACTGCCAGGACTCTTTCCAAAGATTACTTCTAGGTCCTTCACCATACCAAATACATCAGCACCTTTAGGGAGCTTAGGCTTCTTCCGGTAATCTGCCTCACCGTTGAAATTCTTGCCTTTCTTTCTTACTTGATGATTGGTCGGAAGAAATTTACGACACCCCAGGTACACAACCTTCTTACATTTATCCAAATATGTATCTTTAGTATTATCTAAACAGTGCGTGCATGCATTGTATCCCTTGTTTGACTGTCCTGAAATGTTACTAAGAGCAGACCAATCATTGATGGTTACGAACAACAACGCTCGTAGGTCAAATGGCTCCTATTTGTGCTCATCCCACACCTTTACACCTGGTTCTGCCCACAACTGCAAAAGTTCATCGACTAATGGCCTTAGGTACACATCAATGGCGTTGCCGGGTTGCTTCGGTCCTTGGATGAGCACTGACGTTTCAATTGTGGTATTATAGGAGCATACCACATAATCTTAGCAGGAACCCTCTTCCTGGAGGGCTCGTCATCGCCCTCAACATCACCAGGATCATCTTGTCTGATCTTGTATCGACATGCATTGCATACCGGGCATTTATCCATATTCTCGTACTTCTCACCGCGGTACAGAATGCATTCATTAATGCATGCATGTATCTTCTCCACATCTAATCCTAGAGGGCACATAGTCTTCTTTGCTTCGTACGTTGTCTCGGGCAGCTCGTTATCCTTTGGAAGCTTCGGCTTTATTATTTTCAATAACTTCTCAAATCCCTTGTCAGATAAGCCAGTCTCTGTCTTCCATTTCAGCAGTTCAAGTGTGGTACCGAGCTTTGTGCTGCCATCTTTGCAATTTGGGTATAACAACTTTTTGTGATCCTTTTGCATGGCCTCCAACTTAAGCTTCTTCCTTTCTGTATCACATTGTTGCTTTGCATCAGAAATGACCCGATCAAGACCATCAACGGGCCCATCTGATGCCCGTTGTTCTTCTTCATTGCCGCCTCCCTCTTCTTCATTGTCTTCCATTGCAGTATCACCGTATTCTTCAGGGGACATAAGATAGCTGTCATCATCCTCCTCTTCTTCATTTTCTTCCAGCCTAACCCCTCTTTCTCCGTGCATGGCCCAACAATAATATTCGGGCATGAAACCTCTCCGAAGCAGATGGCTTTGAAGGATTCTCGGGGCAGAGAGCTCCGCCACGTTCCGACAGTCGACGCAGGGACAAGGCATAAAATTATCCACTTTGTTTGCCTTAGTCAAATCGATAAATTTATGGAGGTCTGCAATAAAATCGGAATGGCGTCGGTCGCCATACATCCATCGCATCCGTGCATCGATTTGCGCCATAATAATTAACCATTACAATAACATCGTGAATAGTAAAATGACCACCCTACATGGACAGATGCAATATTTTTGTATCAGTTACAGATAAAGAAGATAAGGTTGCTAACCTCAGCCAAGGATACCGTGTTGTGCGAACTAAAGTGTGGCTCGGACATTTTGTCGAACACCTTATGTGCAATCAAAGAAAAAAAAGCTAGCACCCACTCCTCACATACAATCCAGCAAAATTTGGTAGGCAAAGGGCTGGGCTTATATATAGTTAAGGGAGGGTTTTTGGTCCCGGTTATTGCCACGACCCGGGACCAAAGCCCTCCATGTGACGATGCCCAGAGCTCGCACTTTAACCAGGTCATTTGGTCCCGGTTGATGGTACGACCCGGGACCAATGACTTTGGTGGGGGGCGCGCTGCTGGGCCGCCACGTGTCGCTCGGGAGCGGCTTTCGTCCCGGGTCGTGGCCAAGACCGGGACCAATGCTTCGTCGCCGTCGTCACAGCATAAATATGAGGCCACAGCCGCTTTGCCATCGCTTTGCCTCTGCAGTCCCTCTCCACACCCCACCACTTTGCCTCTCCACCGCGCCGTCGTTTCCCCTCCCCTCCCTCTCCAATCTCCACCGCGCCGTCATGGAGGTGCCCACGCTCAACCACTATGAGGCGGCGCAGTTTGTGATCTACGGCATCCTCGCGCCGCCGCGCGCGCCCCTTCCCGCCAGATTTTGCATCTGCGAGGGGGGTGTGCCGGTGGCTCCGCTCCTCAACCCCCGCGGATACGAGATGGAGTACGTCATCACGGAGCGTCGCCGCCAACTGCCCGCGTGTATTAGGGCGTTGCCCCGGTACGCGGCGGGCAGCGAGTATTGGCCCGGCTGTTCAAGAAGGAGCGGAAGGCCAAGCTTGGCAACCGTTTTGTGGACGGGCGCCTGGTGCACACGGATCGCCGCAACCAAGAAGGGCAGGAGTTGTTCTGGTCGGACCATCTACACCGCCATCGACGCCGCTATGCGCGCAGACGAGCTCTGTCTCCCGAACAACGCCGAAATCGTGGAGATTTCGTCCGACGACGACGAGGAAGCCGGCGGCACGGAGGACAACGGCTCGGAGGACAGCGGCAGCGGAAGTGTTGTCGACTAGAAATTTATAAAGTTGCATCTTTATTGTATGGAAAAATTTGTGGTCGAATAATAAAATGTCTCAATTTAGACCTTTGCCTCGATTAATTCCTGAAAGATTTGTTCAAAAATAGTGATCAATTCAATTTCTACCTCAAATTAATTTCTGCGCCGAATTAATTTACATTAATTGTTTACCCGAAAAAAATTACATTAAATCCTGGACTGCTGACCGTCGCGAGGTTTTTGGTCCCGGTTCTTGGCATGAACCGGGACCAATGCCTCGCAGAGAGCCACGTGTGCATCGCGGGGTCATTGGTCCCGGTTCGTGCCACAAACCGGGACCAATGCTTATAGATGAACCGGGACCAATGCCCTGGCGGCATGAACCGGGACCGGTGCCTGACATTGGTCCCGATTACGGAAACGAACCGGGACCAATAAAATTTGGGCGCTGGACCAAAGGCCCTCTTTCTACTAGTGTTCCCAAAACCGCCGGAATTAAAATCCTTAGCGTCTTGCTAAGCGTCTCCATTGTACGTGCTCTTAGTGGTTAGTTAGGCATGGGTTAGTGGCCGGTGTGGCCGGCTAGGCTAGTGCGTGCGTGTGCTATTTAAAGAGCAGGCATGGTGAGCTAGAGCCAGAGATGTAGTCTATGTCTGGACCGTGGTGTGTGCCCGGTCGGCACGAGAGCTCTTTGGGTAGTACCGCGTGTGTGCGTGTGTACCTTCATGTATGTATTTGAGTTATTCGAGTGGAATAGAAGCCAACATACAGGCTGTTCGGCGGTCGGGGCGTTCGTCACCAGAAAATCTACCTCGTTTCCATTGTTATTGATGTGTGTGTCCAGAGGTGGAAGAACAGCGCTACGAGATGCAGCGCCAACAGTATGTAGACATTTTTTAGTGTATAGGTATATCTAGGTTTAGAGTGAATGTAGACAAAAAAAGAGTCTATATATACTCTCTTCAGAAAGCTAAAACATGTTATATTTTAAAACGGAGGGAGTACATGCTTCGGTAATCTGTTCGGACGCCAGTCCATGCAGGAGTAGGTTTGTATGCGATTCCGGTTCATAGTTTATGTCAGGTAATTTGCTAGCTAGGATCCCTGTGTATATATACCTGCAAAACACCAGAAAGAAATAAATAGTACTAGGAGCACTTGATGAGTAGAAAAAAGAGACGTACGTGTCTTTGGTAAAGTTTGGCAATCCGTGTTTGTCTATTTTCATGTGATCGAACCCTAGGCTGGAATCCAGCGCTCTCTGTCCGGCGGCGGCCTCTTCCTCCCGCACAAACAAGTTCAAACGTCGCACCCTACTACACGAGTCTCCACCACCGGTAACGTAATCTTCTTTCCTAGCTACCACTTTTTTTCGTTCTATGGATTCCCCATCCCGTTCTAGCTTCTGTTCGGAAGCCAGTAAACAATTTTCATGTCGTCGCTTATGTTCACTAGCTGACAACAGTTCTTTGTGTTTTCAGCTCTTCCAGAAGGCCTCCCTCTTGTTGCCGGTTCACGATGTCAGCCGAATTCCTGATGATCGTACTTCTCAAGTAAGTGCTGATGTCTTACAGGATAGATACGAGCAGACAGTATAGTACTAGTATTTAATTTCCCACATCACATGAAATTGGATGATCTGACAATTTTCGTCACTGCAGTCACATGATTCAAACATATATCATCTCCTGCGACACTTCATGCAGCACTTGACAGATTGGGTGGTATTTTTATTAATCGAGGTAAATAAACAATAATAACTTTAATTACTTCCCTCTGCTCCTTCTCGCTATGCTATCTTCACTCTTCAGTACCAGAAAGATACGAGGTAAATAAAGGTATTAGCAAAACAGTCGAAAATGCATTATCTTTGTAAATCCACAGAACATAACAATCGATTAGGTTGATATGACGCTGAACGCAATTTGCTTACAAGTTAGAACAGTGATGGGTTGATATTCGTGCATTATTGATGACTAAGTTTTTGGATAATGTGCTTGGCTTATTTTTGCTCACTTACGCAAATTAGACTTGTGTTTCGCCATGTGTGACCTACGTTGATGCTCTGAATCAGGGTTTTGCCGATATCATTGAAATCATCATTTCTCTATGGGATTTCGGTGCTCGTTTGGTAACTCATTCAGAAACACCAAATCATGCTCGGCAGTTGGTGCCGGCCGCAACATTTAGGATATTGGGGGATGGACATCTACAAGAACAAGGCGCATGATTTCCTAGAAAGTCAGCTATTATGTGATTCAATCCTGGGATTATGGGGCACTTCGGGTGTGGGTAAGACCCGGTTTCTTATGCTCATGATTGCCTGTTATGCCAATGGTGACGCTCTGTTCCAACATCTCTTACCTTTTGATGTTGACACCGTGAGAGATATGCAACATTGTTTGGCTACTCTCTTGAAGCTGGACTGGCACAGTATGTCGTTGTTAGAGGAGCATCGACGAGCCAAAACCATCTCAAATTATTTGAAGCATAAGAGTTTTCTAGTGTTACTAGATGACGTGCAAGATGAAAACCTTGATCTGGCATCCTTCGGTTTGCCTATGCCGCTTGGGCGTGGGCAAAAAGGTTATTATGACATCTAGGAGCCAGGCTGTCTGCAGTCACATGGGGTGCTCCGTGGAAAATAATAGAGTTTGTTTTGTATTGGTTTAGGACTCTAGCCTAAGTCGGTTTAGGGCCGACCGACTCTCTCTCTTCTATATAAACGTTGTAATATTGTCTAAATCAATACAAGTTATTTCTTTCCTAAACTATTATGGTATCAGACGTCTAGGTTTTTCCGCACCTAGATGGCTCCACCTACTCCACCGCCACCGCCGAAAGGTCCTCTCTGGACCGCGGCGGAAGCTCGCGCCGCCGGCGTGAAACCCTCCTCCACCACCTCCTCTATCTCCACCTCTACCCCTATTATCCAAGTGGAGGCCACGACGCAAGCGCGCAAAGCATCGCGCCCCACTCAAGCTCAGTTATTCCACACGGCGGCTCGGCCTCCCCCTCCGTCGGCCCTCCCCACACTGCCCCGCAGCCCCCACCTGGATGGCATCCAAGTACAAATTATCGCGGGAAGAATCCCACGTACAGACCGCCTCAACCTCGACCACCAGCTCCTGCTCCACCTACGGCGCCCCCGACAACACCACCATCGGCTTCGACATGGCGACCTCCGCACGACCCGTGGACTGGACTTGTCCAGGCGTGGTCCATGCCTTGGTCCGCCTGCCTCCCCCACGGGCCCCTCCCGCCTACACCGGAACCTAGAGTCCCGGGCTCCGTCCTGCAATCGGTTCCCCCGGGCTCCTTGGACGACAGCCTCCGCAAGTCTACACCGCGCAGGCGCCACCCCCTCCCTACATGGCCCAAATGACGCCACCTCAATACGTGGCCTCGCCGATGTCGCTGCCCTACATGTACAATGCTACTCCAGCTCCTCAGTACATGCCTGCGTCTCCCGCTCCGTCAACCGCTCCACCAAGCTGGGACCAAGCCGCCTTCATCGCTGCCATGGACAATTTTACACTCAACAATTACGAAGGTACGGATTGGATTTTTGATTCTGGTGCTTCCTCGTATATGTCTTCAAATATGGATTTTCTGTCAGCTTGTTCTTCCTCTCCTTTTTCTTCTATCACCATTGGCGATGGCTCTTCTATCCCCATCTCTTGCACCGGCCAATCTTACATCATTAATCCAAACACCAATTTTATTCTATGAAATATCCTAGTTGCTCCCTCATTAATTAAAAATCTAATATCTATTCGACAATTTACTATTGATAATAATGTTTCCATACAATTCGACCCCTTTGGTTTGTCTGTGAAGGATCTGAAAATGGCGGCGGTCCTCACTCGTTACAATAGTTCGGGCGATCTCTATCCTCTCCATGGCGCACCCACCTCCACACCTCAAGCCATGATTGCCTCCGTCACCCTTTGGCACCGTCGTCTTGGTCACCCCAATAAACATACCACGTCATCCCTGCTTCAAGAGTTTTGCATATCTAGTGATAGTTCTTCGCATGATTCCTTAGTTTGTAATGCCTATCAATGCGGCAAACATATTAGATTACCTTTCGGCACTTCTTCAACCTATAGTTCTTTTCTGTTTGAATTGTTACATTGTGATCTATGGACCTCTCCAATACCAAGTGTTTCTGGTTTCAAATATTATCTCGTTATTTTGGATGATTATTCTTATTATGTTTGGACATTTTCCTCTTCGTGCTAAATCTGATGTTCATCAACTTTTTCTTAATTTTCGACAATATGTTCTAACATACTTTGTTTTCCCTATTCGTTTTATCCAATGTGACAACGGAAAAGAATTTGATAACAACCAAAACAGAACTTTCTTTCTCTCCCAAGGCATCCTATTTCGTTTTTCGTGTCCTTACACTTCTCCTCAAAACGGCAAGGCTGAACGCTCTCTTCGTTCTATCAACGACATCTTACGCACTCTTCTCATTCAAGCATCTCTTCCACCGTGTTTTTGGGCTGAGGCTCTCCGGACCGCCACCTATCTTCTAAATATACGACCAACCAAAACATGTCCTCTTTATTCCCCCTTTCAATCTCTTTTTCTATCTCACCCCGATTATTCTGATTTATGTGTTTTTGGCTGCCTTTGCTTTCCTAACACTTCATCTACTGCTGCCAATAAACTCGCTCCAAGATCATTGCCTTGTATATATTTAGGTCCATCCGATGATCACAAAGGATCACGATGTTTTGATCCCTCCTCCAGTCGTGTTCTTATATCTCGTCACGTCACTTTCGATGAAAATATGTTTCCCTTTTCGACCATTCAGACGGTCCCTACCCCTCTATCCACATCTACTGCCCCTACATCACGTCATGTTTTTGTTCCCATCGATCCCCCTGCCGCGGCAGCCAAAACCCCCAAAAACCCTGCTGCGGCAGCCAAAACCCCCCAAAACCCTGCCGCGACAGCTGAATCTGCCCAAACCCCTGCCGCGGCAGCCTCACCTCCTGCCGCGTCTCCTTCTCCTGCCACGGCAGAGTCTCCCGTTAGCACATCATCCAACTCCGTCTCTCCCTCCTCAAACACACCCTCTACTCAATCATCTCCTTTCCCAACTACTCACATTCCTTCTCATGCCGTTCCAATACCCGTTCCTACAAATGATCATATTATGTGTACTCGTGGCAAACGGGGCTTCCATATTCCCCGACCTTTTCTCAATCTTTCGGCTACTCCATTGATTTCTCCTATCCCAAGTTCCTACAAACGAGCCCTTCTCGATCCATTATGGCACTCTGCCATGCTAGATGAGTTCAATGCTCTTATTCAAAATAATACATGGACTCTCGTTCCTAAACCATATGGCGCCAATATTGTCTCGGGAAAGTGGATTTTTCGTCATAAGTATAACTCCGATGGGTCTTTGGCTCGGTACAAGACTCGTTGGGTTTGCAGAGGTTTTTCTCAACAACAAGGAATTGACTTTGATGAAACTTTCTCCCCTGTTGTTAAGCGCAGCACTATTCGCATTATTCTCAGTCTTGCAGTCTCCTCTTCCTGGTCTATTCATCAACTTGATGTAAAAAATGCTTTTCTTAATGGTACTCTCAATGAAACTGTATATTGCCAACAACCATCCGGTTTTGAAGATTCCTCTAATCCCAATCTTGTCTGTCTTCTCAAGAAATCTTTGTATGGTCTCAAACAAGCTCCTCGTGCCTGGTTTCAACGTTTTGCTACATTTATTCAAACTATTGGCTTTCTTCCTTCCAAATCTGATACATCTCTTTTTATCTTTCATTCTTCCTCTCACACAGCATATCTTCTTCTATACGTCGACGACATTGTTCTTACAGCTTCTTCTGATTCTTTTCTTAAACATATCATTACTCTTCTCAACAAAGAATTTTCTATGACTGATTTAGGATCACTTCATCATTTTCTCGGTGTTACCGCCACTAGAACATCTTCTACTCTATTTCTTTCTCAACGTCAATACATTCTTGATCTCTTAAACCGAGCAGGCATGATAGACTGTCAACCTTGTCGTACACCAGCTGATGTTGGCTCAAAACTTTTAGCTGAAGGTGATTTTGTCCCCGATCCAACTCTATATTGTAGTCTTGTTGGTGCTTTGCAATACGCCACTCTCACCAGACCTGATATTTCTTATTCTGTTCAGCAAGCATGTCTCTATATGCATGATCCTCGTTTACCCCATCTAGCTCATGTCAAAAAGATTCTTCGATACTTAAAAGGCACTCTTGATCATGGTCTACTCCTTAATTCATCCTCCCCAACAAGCTTGACAGTTTATTCTGATGCAGACTAGGCAGGATGTCCAGATACTCGATGATCCACATCCGGCTTTTGTGTTTATTTGGGTGATAATCTGTTTCTTGGTCATCGAAAAGGCAGGTTACGGTCTCCCAGTCTTCGGTTGAAGCAGAATACAGGGCGGTTGCGCATGCTGTTGCTGAAGCAGTTTGGATTCGCCAACTACTTGTGGAACTTCAGCGTCTCGTCCAGCACGTCACTATTGTCTACTGTGACAACATATCAGCTGTCTATATGGCCTCCAACCCCGTGCAACATCGCCGTACCAAGCACATCGAGATCGACATTCATTTTGTTCGGAAAAAAGTTGCTCTTGGAGAAGTTCGTGTTCTACATGTTTCTACGAGTGCACAGTTTGCAGATATTTTTACCAAAGGACTACATCCTTCGTCCTTCATCGACATTCGCTCCAGTCTCAACATCGTGGCACCCGACATTGACACTGCGAGTTTGTTTTGTATTGGAGTAGGACTCTAGCCTAAGTCGGTTTAGGGCCGGCCGACTCTCCCTCTCTTCTATATAAACGTTGTAATATTGTCTAAATCAATACAAGTTATTTCTTTCCCAAACTATCAGAAAACACTATCGAGATGAAGTGCTTAGGGGATGAAGATGCATGGAATCTTTTCAAGTACAAGGCGCATGTCGAAATCACCGAAGCTAATGTCAAAGTTTACAAGATTGCGAAACAGGTAATCTATATTTCTACAATACCTTGTCACCTTTACTTCTGACCTATGAAAAATGATCCTTGTACTAACTTATCTGAAAACGTAAGCAGATTGTTTCGGCTTGTGGAGGCTTGCCTAAAGCCATCTGCGCTGTTGGCATAGGCATAGGCAGAGCAACGTTCTGTGAAACAGATCCGGATTTTTGGTCGATCGCCTATGAGCGATTCAAGGCTAAGGCTCAGAATCTGCCACCCGAGCGAATGGATGAAATTTGGGCTCGTCCAGTTTAGGTATATGAAAATTCTTTATATATGTTCATGTTCACCTTTGTACCATTAGGGCATGTTTAATGGTAGCCTCTTCAATAGTTATTTCTGGTGGGTGTATTTTCTATACAAAGCACAAGCGACTGACTCTTAATTATACATTAACGCTTAGGAAACGGCTGGGAACGAGCCAAACCCGCCGGGATTTATTCCCTAACGTCCGGGCCTAAGCGCCCCGTAGTACGTGCCCTTAATATCAAAGTTTTGGAAATCATCGGGATGCATATCCCAGAAAAGTTGACCCGCCCTTCGGTGCTGCATGATCTCGCGGGTATAGTTCTTCCATGCCTAACGTGTTTGTTTCTGAAACTTGGCCCCTGCAGTAATGAAGTGCAACATATTGCTACTGGGGTGAGGCTGCTGATTCTCAGGACCTTGTCAAGCTGCCGATTGTGTTCCAGGTCCAGGAGCATGCATAGTGGAAATTTCACCTCTTTTGATGCTGTTTTGTTTCGACGCACCGTAACAGCAGCTTCCCATTCAAGTGCCAAGTTTGCCTCTATATCTATGAGTGATGGACTCCTCGCTGCTGGATCAGGCTTCGAGCTTCTTGTACTCGTCCACCATGCATGGTTGCAGGTCTTAATGAGATACAAGCATGGTCATTGAACAGTGTGTTTCGTTAGAATTCTTGCTTTCTTGTTCGTGTGTCGAATTATTTCGTTTTCTATTTTCCTCCTGGATTGCATAGATGAAGTCATGTACTCCCTCCCTTCAGAAATATAAGATATTTTAACTTTGTAAAATTAGTGTAACTAGACGCTTTTTAGTGTATAGGTTCCTTTACGAATCTATACTAAAAGATGTCTAGATACATTCGATTAACAAAACTAAAATGCCTTATATTTCTGAACGGAGGAAGTAGTATGTAGGTAACGTGCTCACGTGCCTGATGGATCCATGTTAACCATGTAGTATGTAGGTTGTCGTGTACAAGCTAAGTTTCAATGAGCGTGAGAAGGGGCACGAATGAATATGCAATGGGGTCCCGGAGGGAGGGAGGGGAGAGAGAGGGGGAGCGAGAGAGGGTGTGCATGTAGGTGAAGTGAAGGCACATATTTGCACAAGGAACTATGATAGTACCTCAATTTCAAAGGTTAAGACTTATATTTTTTTGAAAAGTCAAGTTACAGAAAGTTTAACCTAATTTTTAGAACAAAGATGACAACCGTAGATCGAAAGAGACTGACCTGAAACCGCAGAAACGAACACGAAAAACGGCAAGATCCCAGGAGATTCGCCGGACAAACTACTCCACGCGTCCTCCACCGGCACTAGATGCACCACCGGAGTAAGGATAGGATGGAGAGGACCTTACTCTGACATCAAGATGTAGCCTCAACATACCAAAAAAGACACTGAAAAAACACCCAAGCAAAGAACAAGAAATCTCCCACCAACGAAGGGTCATGGTCCACCATACCTCCGAGGCCCCAAGGCCACAATGGGTGTAGGGAACCCTAGCTGAGTTTGGCGGCCCCAATCGCCTCTAGCGCCTTGTGAGTTGAATTGGGTCTCGAGAGTGAGGGACCTTTGCTGTTCTTGGTGAAAATTTCAACGGTTGTTGTTAAGATGATCTTAATCAAAATAAACTAATGCAATAAATATGCCAAGCATATCATCGAGTTGTCATGTTACACGGCAATAAAATGAGTAAAACAACTATAACTTAACATGGGGTATACTTGGGAGAGGGTTATAGAAAATAGAAAAGATAATAGTACAACTATTTCTATGATAGTGTTGAAAGACTTAGCCAAAGATGATTGCACACGGCAAAGATGCGGGCCCACTCAGCCACCGCATGGGGAAGACGGGCAGGAAAGACCGAAATCTTTAGTGTGTATTGCACATGATAAAATTTTGACGACAATGATTTATTCCGGCATGGCACCATTAGACATGTGGGAGAAGCCGTGTGTCCTCGATTCTTTTGCTGAGTTTATTTTTTGCCGTGTGCATTTTAGGGTTTTCTCCGTGTACGTTATTTTGCCATTACTCTTTGATCTTTGCCGTGAATATTACTCTTTGTTGTGTGCCTTTGTCTGATTTTGCCCTGTATGTAATCTTTGTCGTGTGACTTACCAATACGTGTCATGTTATGTATCTTTGTCGAGTGATATATACACGCAAAGATTCACTTTATCCTGTTCCAGCAAAGATGGAAATACTCACCCAAAATTTATTTTGGGGTAGTAGGGCATGGGCTTTCGGAGACGTAGGTAAATTAACCCTGTCGCACCATTGACCATGCATGTTATCGTTTCAAGAGTTTTCAAGAGGGATGTACGTAAAACAAAGTCTCAGAACACAAAAGCTAGAAAACAGACAATTGCTCCATAGGATCGTCCATATATAGCACAAGTACGCAAGCTGCGCGCTCGGGATCCTCCCTGTCCGGGCAACCGGTTTCATGCCATGATCCTCGGTGGCGGCGGCAGCAGCAGGATGACCACGTCAGTTAGTCTGTGTCGCCGGCGAACCACGGGAGCTTGAGCGCGTTGGCCGCCGTCAGCCTCTTGTCAGGATTGCAGGTGAGCGCGGCAGGGCGTGGTCGGGCGTGCCGATCGAGCACCCCGAAGATGGTCACGAGTTTGGGGATCTCCTTTTGCAGGTCCAGCAGCGCATCATCCACGCCGCCCCGCCGCACAAGGACCTCGCCGCCGCCGACCAGCTCCACCATGACGCAGCCGATGGACCACGCGTCCACGAGAGCATCGGGGTCCGGTTCCCCCATGAGCACCTCCGGCGCGGCGTACAGCATGATGCCAGCCTCGCCGTGCGGCGGGCGGTCGGAGTCGTACTGGGAGATGGCCAGGCCGAAACCGCAGATCTTGAGGACTTGCCCGTCTCCCGCGACTAGGACGTTGGCCGGCCTGATGTCGCGGTGGACGATGCCACGATCGTGCATCCCCCTGGCGCCAGCCAGGAGCTGCCGCACGATGGCGCGCACGGTGGCCTCCGGGAGCGACGTGCGTCGTTCTCGGAGGATGTCGCGGCGGATGCTGTGGCCGCCGGCTACGAACTCCATGACGACGTGGGGGTTGGCGGTCCCGGGGTCGCGCACGACGCCGCGGAAGGCGACGACGTGGGGGTTCCCGTCGCACGCGGCCTCCCGTAACAGCTGCTCCCGGGCGAGTTCCGGCGGCAGCGAGGAGGAGGAGGGGAACTCGTTGGCGACGGTGTGGCCCGTGGCGCGGTGGAGAGCCCTGTAGACGACCATACCGGGGGCGGGCTCGCGGAGGCAGGGCCAGGGCGTGTAGTCCTCCTCGTAGTCGGCGGCGGCCGGCTTCTTGATGGTGATGGGTCTGGGGCGTGTTCTTTTGGCGACGACGTGTCTCCTGTTGTTGAGAGCGTGGGCCTGGTGGTGGCGGGCCATGAGCACGGCGGCGGCTGGTCGCTTGCAGACGGCCATAGCTGGCGAGGGCGGCGGGAGTCGAAGCAAGCGCGGAGAGGAGGACGGAGCTCGATCGATCGATGAAATCGATTCTGCGGCGGGAATATATATATGGAAAGTACTATCGAACTCCAACCCCGATTGCAGTCGGTCACGGCGAGTACTCCTACTACAGTACCTTGGTTTCGATCGATCGGGCTAGAGCTAGCTAGCGTGGCTGGCCGTCACAAACGCGTCCTACATTTTTCCTTTCCTTGTTATTCTTTTCTTTCCTTGTAATAACTAAACTGGGAAGCTTTTTCTTTTCCCTCAAAGAAAAAATAACTGGGAAGCTTTTGGTTTATTCAGGAGGGAAACTTCCATCAACATTAATATATAGTTTCTTGCTAGTACTCCTATGAGCAACATTATGCGGAAAAGATCCAGTTGATCGGTGGTACGCAAATGGTGAGCGTTTCATGGCTAAGAATTTGCCGCGAATGGAAGAAATGTAAACATGGAAGAAACCATTAAGTGTTCTTGTGTAGTTTAGGGACGTGTACACTTTAACACAACGAATAGAATTGTGATATCCTACAATGTCTTGTGTTTGTGATACGTACGTGGATGTAAGGCTAAGAACACTTTTATTTGTACCATGGTGGCAGCCCGCATCCAATGGATCGAGCACGCCAAACACGCGACACTTCAAGTCGTGCGCCAGGACGAGGAAGCTGTACTCAGTCGCTAGTGTCAGGAAACAGGGGCCGAAGATGGACCATTATTGGCGTGAAAATCAGACATTGGGTGCTTCCTCCGCAGACCATCGCAACCATGGTCGGTTTCTGTGCAAGCCCCAGAGACATGACCGTCATGTCGGCGCCACCACAAGGAGATGCTGCTGCACCGAGGCAGTGGCACAGGGAGAAAGAAGGCGCCTCGTTCGAAATGCTCAAATCTTCCTCCTCATTCACCTTTCCAGGGAACACAATGGCTACATGGATGCCGTCCTCTGCCGCACACATGATGGCGGTCGCGTCGCTAATCAGAGAGATGGCCCCGAACACATGACAGAGCGCGAGCCTTGGGGCTCCAGGAAGACGGCCATGGCTCGACCAGTAATGTTCTCTCACTGTCACAGTCCGAACGTAACTAATGGTGAATGATGCTCTGCGCTCTGGCTTAGCACTTAATCAGGCTAACTCGGCAGGCCGAATCTAAACTGCAGAGCTAACCTCCACGTCAACTTGAAGCACTGCTTGCTAACCCACGACTGCGGAAGATATGGAGAAAACAGGACAACCCACCTGCTACACTTAGCTGCTCCTTTGCCGACAACCTCTGGACTGGAGCACAATGCGTATTCAGAATTTCAGATCGACAGCGCTGCCTCAGTATCTTCTGGAAGCTTTGTTAACGCAATGCCCTGCTCCTCTCTAATATCGAGTGCTCTGTCAATCACATCACAGTGCTCCGACGAGCAAACTTTTTTTTTTCTACCTGGTGCAAAATACGTGTAAATTCTGCTAAAACTGCTCTGCTCTACTGTCGATCCTTCCTTGTCTCATGCCTGGGTTAATTTTCCCCAAGCCTTGTCGAATTTTTGGTTTTTTAATGGTATAACTTTGAATCTATATCTATCTATATGGAATAGTAGACGTCCACATCTGTTGTCATAATGTCTGAAGCGACAAAGCTTTTGAAGAGCAAGATCGTCTGTATGGACTCCCACTCTAAATCTCATCTCTTCTTTCTGAATCCTCGTCCACTGCCATGGTCTACAGACGCACCCCAACACTGATAGGATCTCTAGATTTACTCTCATTGAAGAAAGAGGATGACACTAGGAGTTGGGGCAATTTTCTGGTTTTATTTCTCCACAAACTCACACACAAATGCCATGCCAACCACAGAGGTTGGGGATACATATTTATAGGCTGCTAGCCAGTCAAGAATATGCTAAATGCTAGTCCAAGATGCTAGTCTAAGATGCTGCCTAAAAGCAGTCAAGGATGCTTGGTCTTGCTTGCTCTAGCTCGATGTTGGTCCTTGTTTGCTTAATTGATCATGCAAGGATGCTTGGTCCTTGCTGCTCCTAACTGCCCGTCCTTGCTACAAGGGCCATGTGTGTTACAGCCCCACAAAGACCAACAGTACAGAGACTTATTCATCATTCTCCCCCTAAGCCTTGTGCGTTGTCTTGTGGGAAGGCTGGACCATCCCAATCCTGGAGCAGAGTCCAAGGAACGTGATCCGCCCAAGAGGCTTGGTGAGCAGGTCTGCAAGCTGATCCTTGGTGTTGATGTAGCTCGCCGCGATGCTCCCTTCATCCAAACAGCGTCGGATGAAATGGTACCTCACCGGATGTGCTTGCTCCGCTCGGAATACGGGTTCTTCGCCAGGCCAGAGCGGACTTGCTGTCCACCATGAGCTGCACTGCGCTGGTGTCTCGACCGAGGAGATCACCAAGCCGAAAGCAAGCCGAGGACCTGAGTGCAGGCAGTGGAGGCCGCTATGTACTCGGCCTCGCAGCTGGACATGGCCACCACCTGCTGCTTGACTGACTGCCAGCTCACGAGGCACTTGCCGAGGAAGAAGAGGATCCCGCTTGTGCTCTTGCTGGTGTCGATGTCGCCGGCGTGGTCGCCGCCGCTGTACCGGAAGTGTGCCGCCCCAGGGCACCTAGGGTAGTAGAGACCGTGGTCGAGAGTCCCCGCAACGTAGCGGATGATCCTCTTCACAGCCTGCTGGTGTTCCGTCGTCGGTCGCTGCATGAACCGACTAACGTAGCCGACGGAGAATGCCAAGTCCGGCCGTGTGTGGGCGAGGTAGCGAAGGCTCCCCACAAGACGCTTCGTGCAGAGCGTCCACCTCCTCCGCCGTGCTGTCGCGGCTCAGCTTCAGCCTCTCCTCCATCGGAGTGAGAGCTGGGTTGCAATCGGTGAGCCCGGCTAGCTCAACGACGCGCTTGGCGTAGGCGGTCTGTCGAAGCGTGATCCCGGAGTGGTCCTGGTGCACCTCGATCCCCAGGTAGAAGGAGAGGAGCCCCAGATCACTCATCTGGAAGGCGGCCTTCATTTCTTCCTTGAACGCCGCCACCTCTGCATCCTTGGTGCCGGTGATGACCAAGTCGTCGACGTAGACACCTACCAACAGGGCATTTCCTCCATTGCCCCGTCGGTAGATCGCCTCGTCTTGAGCTTTGCCCGGCCCATCGCCTTGAGCGTGGAGTCCAGCTTGGCGTTCCATGCCCTTGGTGCCCGCCGCAAACCATAGAGAGCCTTGAGACGGCACTTGCCCTCCCGGCCAGAATCGCAAATCCCGGCTGTTGCACGTAGACCTCCTCCTTCAAGTCGCCGCTGAGGAAGGCGGACTTGACATCCATGTGATGGACGCCAGCCCTCCCGAAGCTAAGCGCAGGAGGAGTCGCACGGACTCCATCCGTGCCACAGAGCGGCGGCGCCGTCAAGTCGACCCCCTCCTGCTGCAAGAAACCTCGGGCCACCAAGCGAGCCTTGTGCTTGACGATGGCGCCGGCTTCATCCCTCTTCAGCTTGAACACCCACTTAAGGGTGATCGCCCGGTGACCATGAGGGAGGTCAGCGAGCTCCCAGGTGCGGTTCTTCTCGACCGCATCCATCTCCAGTTGCATCGCGGCGCGCCATGCCGCGTCTTGCTCCACTTCTGCAAAAGACCGAGGCTCACCGTCGTCACATGCAAGTTGTAGTTGCGCCTCCAGGTTGCGTGGCACCGGTCCCGGCACCGGCTGGTCGCCGAAGACCCTCCATCAGACGCAGACCGCGAACGGCTCGCCGTCAATACGCTCTGACGCGCTTCCTCATTGTGACCGAGCGGGGAAGCGAACTCCACCGGGCTGCGCTCGACGCGAGCTGGTGCTGGTGTAGACGCGCCCGGAGGTGTGACTGCTGGTGCCGGAGTGGACGTGCCCGGAGGTGTGATGCTGGTGCCGGAGTAGACGTGCGGAGGTGTGATCGCTGGCTGGAGCACGTGGCGTCGGTGGCGTCGTCAGCGTGGTGCCGCCGGTGTGACAGCCACCGGGACAGATGGAGACTTGGGAATCGAGGTAGACGCTTCGGCGAGGAGCCGCCGCTCCCGGCTCCGTCGAAGTGGACGTACTCGACAATGAAGTCGTCATACGTCGGAGTCGAGCCGTCGTCCACCGCCTTGTCCCACGTCCACCCTCGCCCTTTGTTGAACACAACATCTCGCGCCGTGCGCACACGCCGTGTCTTCGGTCGAGGATGCGGTAGGCCTCGAGCCTCCGTAGCCGGCGAACACTCCGAGTGCTCCTGTCGTCGAGCTTGCCGATGTGGCCGAGCTCCTTGGCGAACGCGAGGCAGCCGAAGACCCGTAAGTGGGAGACCGCCGGCGTGCGCCCATGCCAAGCCTCGTACGGCGTCTTGCCGTCAAGGGCCTTCGTAGGTGAGCGGTTGAGGATGTAGACGGTGTCAAGACCGCCCCCCGTAAGACAGCCGGCATCCCTCTTTGCTTGAGGAGGGCCCGCCATCCCCACAACCGGGTTGCGCCGCCGACGACGCCTGCTCTGCGGGCTGTAAGGGGCGGAGTAGTGGCGTTGAATGCCCTCATCAGCGCAATACGACGCGAATTCAGTCGTTGTGAATTGCCGCCGCTGTCGGTGCGCAAGACGCGCGCAGCTTGCAGCCGCACCGCCCGCGCAACTCACAGACGCTGATGGCGTCCGCTGCTTCTCCCTTGCTGCCGAGAAGCACCACCCGCATGTAGCGGGAGAAGTCATCGACGAGCAGCAAGAAGTAGCGTCGTCCTCCCGGTGTGGCCGGAGTCACCGGTCCACATAAGTACGTGCACGAGCTCGAGCTTCTCCTTAGCTCTGAAGCTCGCTCAGGGAAGGGAGTCGCCTACGCCCGTCATCACGCAGACGTCTCTGAACTGCTCCACGAGTTCGAGGCACGGCATGCCTCGCACCATCTCCTTGCCGAGCCGCCTGCCTCGAAGTGAAGGTGCCCAAGCGCCAGGTTATCGCCACGCCTTCGCCGCCCCGACGGGCGGCGAGGCGAGGGTTGTGCCACTGCACATCAAGGACATAGAGCCGACGGCGCCTAGTTACCTTGGCAAGAAGGCGATGGCGATCCCGGATGCGCAGGATCCCGTGCTCGATCAAGACGCGCGAGCCGTTCTCATCCACCGTCCCAAGCTGATGATGAAGTTTTCGGTAGGAGGATAGTAGACACCGTGAGCATCCGGTGCTCTCCGGTCTTGGCGGCGAAGATGACGAAGCCGACGCCTGAATCTCCACGGAGGCATCTCCAACTTGGACGGAGCCTCGCACGTCGGAGTCGAGCTCGGCGAAGAACTCCCGTCGACCAGTCATGTGGTGGGTGGCGCCGGTGTCAAGGCACCACCCGCCAGTCTTGTCGGTGCCGGAGCCATCGCCGAGAAGGGCGTGTGCCTTTGGCTCGTCGAGGTGGAGGGGAGCCGCTGCAGTCGGTGCCGCAGGGCGTAGCTCGATGCTCGCATGAGCCATGAACAAAGCCGGCTCCTCCTCTCCTGCCTGTGCGACGTGGGCCTGGCCGCGTCGTGGCTGTCGACACTCCTTGGCCCAATGGCTGCCGCCACGCTGTGGCAGGCGTCATCTTGGGCCAACTTGGCTGCCGTGGCGCCTCCGGGCGCCTCCGCGGGCGCCACCTTGCACCCTGACCTGGCCGTCTTTGCGCCCCTTGCGCGGTTTGCCGCGCCTGCGGCCACCTGATGCGGAAGAGGACTCCCCCTTCTTCCTGTCACCGTGGCCGGCGTCCCACCGCTCCCGAGTGAGGAGCAGCTTCCCAGCAGTGGTGATGGACCCCGAGGGAAGCTCTGGCTCGTCGAAGTCGATGACCTTGAGGCGACCGATTGCCTCCTCGATCGACATCGCGGCCGAGGTCCAGCAGGATTCGATCGAGCGAGCTATCTGCCAGATTGTGGGGACGCAGCGAAAAGAGCTTCTCGACGCCTTTTCCTCGTTGTAGGTGGCGCCGAACCGCTCCATCTTCTGCAGCAAAGTGTTGAGACGGAGAGCAAAGTCGTCGATGTCCTCACCTGGCTTGAAAGCCAGGTCGTCCCACTCCTTGCGGAGTGCCTGCAGAGCGGCCTTGCGAGCACGGTCGCTGCCGATGCGCGACGCAGCGATGGCCTCCCAGGCCTCCTTGGCAGTCCGCTTGTTGGAAAGCGAGAACTGCATCTCGGGCGGCACTGCGGCGAGGAGGGCGTCCAACGCCCGGCGATCGTCATGGTGGTCGACGTTGGCATCCTGGACTGCCTCTCACATGTGTCGCACCTGGAGCCGGACCTTCATGACCGTGGCCCACTCGACGTAGTTGGTTTTGGTGAGGGTAGGCCACCCAGCACCGGGACCAACGTCCCTAACCACAGCCCGGACCTCGTAGAGGCCACGGTCTTGGTCGTTTCGGCCGCCGCCGCCATGCGCCTCCTCACCCGAGCGCCACCGCCAGGCGCGCCTCCTCCTGGAGCGCCACCGCCATGCGCGCCTCCTCCTGGAGCGCCACCGCCATGCGCGCCTCCTCCTGGAGCGCCACCGCAGTGCTCACCTCCTCCGAGCGACACCGCTGTGCTTGGGCATGCTCGGCTGCCCATCGCGCCACGCCGTGAAGGCTGTCGACGCCGCTTCCGCCTGAAATGGAGCCGCTGATGCTGCCGCGCAGAGCTGGGCCTCGCCGCTGCCAGACGTGATGCCTCCACCGCTGCTTCCGCCTCCGCCTGGCTGCTGCCAGCCGCCGCTGCCAGCCTTGAAGCCTGGCTGTCGCCGCCATAACGGCTGCCGCCGCCGCCACGCCTCCTCCTGCGGCGAAGCTCGGGCCTCTGCCGACGCCTGACGCCGAGGTAGCCGAGTCCGAGAGCGACCTTGGACATGGCTGGTCACGGGCTGTTGCGTGGAGGAAGAGCTGCTGCTAACGAGCCGCCGATCACATGGAAGGGAGAGGCCACTGAGGATGACTTGAGCTGCTGACTTGCCACTGGGCTGCTACACACCCGGTGAAGGGGATGAGCAGGAAACACTCAGCCTACAAGACAACCTAGCTCTGATATCACTTGATAGGATCTCTAGATTTACTCTCATTGAAGAAAGGGGATGACACTAGGAGTTGGGGCAATTTTCTGGTTTTATTTCTCCACAAACTCACACACAAATGCCATGCCAACCACAGGGGTTGGGGATACATATTTATAGGCTGCTAGCCAGCCAAGAATATGCTAAATGCTAGTCCAAGATGCTAGTCTAAGATGCTGCCTAAAAGCAGTCAAGGATGTTTGGTCCTTGCTGCTCCTAACTGATGCTGCTAAAGCAGTCAAGGATGCTTGGTCCTTGCTGCTCCTAACTGCCCGTCCTTGCTACAAGGGCCATGTGTGTTACAGCCCTACAAAGACCAATAGTACAGAGACTTATTCATCAAACACAATCGTAACATAATACAACGACTCAACTGAGATTTGATAATCGACTGCCGCTAACAATCAGGATCTATAAGGGAATAAGAGATCAACAGATGGTCAAAACACAACAACTTGCTTGCCAGGAATATGTACACAAGAAGCAATGGACGAGACGAAAGGGCCAAACTGGTGCTCCAGCTGCCAACTCCAGCCTCCATGACTATTTTCTGTGCCTTTTCAGGATTTTACTTTTCTCATGGGTGTTGAAACGTAAGGAATAAGCCTTTTTGTTAAATGTTTTGGTACATTAGGTTGTGTTAGAAAGGAATAACTACATCTCCTGGACATCTTGGATAAGCCTTTTGTGCTGAACCTCAATTTAGAACTGCATTCTGTGACGTGAATATCAGGTTCCAGCAAAGACTCTTAAGGATTGCTGCACCAAGGGCTTTGGTTGGCAACAAAGGTACATCATGTAAGCAAACCCCCCGTCTCCTGAGATACACATCACAAAACGCAGTACATGAGCAACGAAATGTATGGCGAAGACACGATCAGCTTGTTAAGCACACGCTACAACGCCAGCTAGGCAGATACAAAGTGTTGCAATTCTAACACTTCTTATTTTTGTTTGTGGCCAAAGAGAAAATTGTTCACATAGAATGAACTTATTTAAATTCCCCGTGTTTCTTCTTGCTTCTTCCGTTACTCAAATAAATCGTTCACAAAATATTTAAGAAGTGATACCATCCCAGAGACAAACATTTATGGCAAACACGAAAAATATGTTATTACCACGACGAGAAATCTGAACGACATGCTTCCATCATTCAAACTAAAATCGTATTTGGCACACAATATTTATTTGTTGTAATAATGGCTTGTTGATCTCATTTACCGGTACAAGATATCACAGATATGTACATCATGATAGTAATGGAATGTGCTCAGCATTTAGCATACTGTAACATAAGGAAACAACGATATTGACTAGCTATTCACATTATTTTAAAGCGAGAAGGCAAATTGCTTGCATTTTACTAAACTAAAATATGGCCAGGGACATAATAATGTTTTCACTTTATAAGGATGCATCTGATCGGCGAACCTTCGGCTCCACGCAACCGAAGTGGCAGACAATGCAATGAGTATAGCCCAGCCTTGACATTCTCCAGTTTGAGACCCTCGACAAGAATGATATCCTGAACGGAATCACAGAGCAGGAAAAAATTAGATATATGGTGGTTTATTCAGTGAAGTCAATTGTACGGAGTGCTTAGCCCGGTGGCTAGTAGCCTAGTACCAATGACCTAACATGAAGTAATACGCCATATGGAAGAACATTAGTAGCAATATTGTAACTGGCCTTTTATAAATTTGTCAGAACAAAGTCAGCTAACGAGAAGTCAAGGGAATAAATATGCCATTAAACAAAAAGTTTGAAAGCTCAACCAGGAATATATTAACAGGCCTAATGCATTGAGGGGAGAGAAGATGAACACTCCCCTAACATATACGAATCTACAAGGGGGCAGGCCTGGTCCCAGCAGACACTACTGAATCATGAAGAAACAAAAAAAATTGCATATGTCCTTCCCAACTTGTTGGGGCCTAATTTTCAGGGGCTTCACTCATGCTTTGCTTGTGCGCTGGGTTGCCTCCTGGTTTGGGATGGCAGATCGTACAAATGTGGTAGCAAAGAACGAGGTATAGTGCCTTAGAGGACATGGCACGGCAAGTGAATGATTGTTCTGATGTGACAATCTGTTAAGCAGACGTGACGGTGACGATTTGTGACAGGTGCTTCTCAAGCAGTGTGGATTATTCTACACGTTAAAACGGCTGAATATGTGTTCCACTATAACCTAGATAAATAGTCTGTTTTACTTATTTATTTATTTTAATGCGTGAACACCAGATTCTTATAAAAAATTACTATCGGAGACATTATGTTCAGATTACAGAAAACACAAGGAAAATAAAGTTCTAGATACAGCGCACAAACAGAAAGTAGAACAAGAAAATTGAAAAAATAACGCAAAGTGTAAAATGTGAACTAAACTAAATTACTCGAAGAAGTATCTTCATACCCGGCTTTTGAGAAGAACTAAATGTGAAGGGATCAAGTCATCAAAAGCTGCAACGGACAAATAGTCTATTCCTGCAAAAACATGACAAACACAAGTGAATGGAATAAATATTTTTCCAACAATACAAGCAAAGAGGTAACTACAAAAGGCAGAGTAACTGTGAACTGCGGGACAAATTATTTAGGCTGTCCAATGTACTAACAAAGAACTGTGGAGAACTTTGTATTGGTCATAAGTACAAACCGAGTGAAAGAACTCGAGAAAAGACCCCAATCTAAGGCAAAATGTCAAAACATAACAACACCATATATTATTAAAGATTGTAGATTCGAACTCCCGTGCTCTCAATATTATTCAGTTGCATCACTTCCAATAAGGATAACTACACAAAAACAAAGACAAACCAAGGAGAAAAGGGTTGACATGAAGGAGCAACTAAATTATGGTCCAGGCGCTATGGAATGATAGGGTGCATCGTGTGTGGCAGATTGGGTGCGCAAAAAACACCCCAGACTTTTAATCTTTTTTTTCAAGAATGCAGAAGCTTTATGTTTTGATGCATCGACAGAAGAAAACACAAGCTTCATATTGTGATCGGGGGTGTCTAGCTCTTACGCGTTTAGAGTTGTACTTTGGGCTTTTTCCCATATTTCCAATCTTAGTATACTAAATGCTAAAGGTGCAAAAAGAAACAACTGCTGATCAGATCAGACCCAAACAATCAGCATGCACATGAGCTTAACATAAATCCATATATAACAAAATAAAATATTCTTAAATAAATAGACTGAAGGACCTCCTAAGAGAATGCATAGCTAGATGAAACTCACCAACAAGCTTAATATCCGTATTATCTACCAACCATTGGGCACCATCCTTCATAAAACCCACATAACTTGTGTCAAACTCTCTCTTCCACATTAGCTGCCTGCAAGATTACAGTTTCACTTAAATTCACTTTCCAGTATTTATGGAATATTGTTCTACAGTTCAGTATAGCACTTAGTGCAGTATTTTACTTTAAGAAATGACATAATAGATAGTTAAAATACATGATAACAGGATATTTTGTAGAGAAAACTATTCAGGGATAGTAAAATCCAAGGAAATATGATTAAGCAGAAAGGAGACAGACATAGGTAGATAAAGATGGGCATGGAAATTGCACCTAAAAGGGCAGTTAACGAACTCCAAGTGCTCTCAAACGGATTATGGTGAGAGAATATTCACATATAAAATATGTGAGCATGATTACCACAAACAAGGAGATTACCTGTCAGTGTTTAATGTTCTAAAAAGTACACGCTGGACTCCTTTAGGAATATGTAGAGATTCCATTGTTTTAGCTGCAATGATAGATCAACTCAATATGTAGTTTCGTCGCAACAAAATACGCAAAATGTAGACTTCAAGTCTAATTAAATAGATATCAAGGAAAGTTCAGTTCACTACCAAACTTTGCTAAACATTAGTTACAAAATTTTGACTTTCAGTTGTGGTTGTTTGACTCATTACCACATTTTCTTGGCCGCAGGATACCTAGCATAGACTCTTGCCTTTCCTAAAAACTTGTGTAAGCTGTGGCCACCAATTTATTGGCCACAAAAGGTGTGCCATGGCTTAGCCAACCACACATGACCAATATAATAATTCACATCATGCAAATAGTTAAGCTAAGTAAACGCCACTAGCGTTTGGCGCATTAACAAAGTAAGCCATGGAAACGAACAGTAGGAATATTACCGGTAATGTTTTCATCCCTTGGAACATCGATCAACAGCGCAGGACCTAATAACGCAAAACCAGTTGTTAGAATGATATAAACGAATTGCCTGAATTTATATCCAGCGAATATGTACATCCAATTGTAACCTCATAATGATTCAAATGTACACACTATATGCTGTAATGCCTTTTCTACCAGCATAAAGTCAAGATGTATGCTGTAATGCTGCACCGTTCAATGTGCAGCCCCACTCACTTTTGCAAGTCGAGCTAGTCCCAAAAGTCAAGACAAAATTCCAGTCCCAAAATTAATTCCCCATATCGATTGGATACATGGACATCAAACTAGTATTTACAATTAGAATCTCAATCCCTGCTTGCGCTTCACCTTCACTGGTTTGGGAACAGAGTGGAAGCACTCCAAAAACAAATTGCCATCGATTTACTGGTACTGTACTGGCTACTACGTGAAATAGAGAAGAGGCAGAGGGGCGAGGGAGCGACCTCACCCACCGTTGAGGACGTCGAGGTCGAGAGTGTCGACGTCGAAGCCGGCATCGAAGTAGTGCTGGAAGACGTGGCCAGGGGCGTCGACGTGGGTGCCGGTGTGGGTGGGCATCCGCATCTCGGAGTTGTTGGCGAGTGAGCCGTTGCGCATGGAGGCGGGCAGCCAGAGGAACTGGCCCACCCCGTCGTCGGAGCCCCAGGAGGGCATGTCCTCCCGGTAGTAGTGGGTGATGTCCAGGATGCGCCCTCCGCCGTGCGCCTCCCGCCGCTCCGGCACCGACACCTGCTCGTTCTCGACGGCGGCGCAGTACGGAGGCTCGTGTGGGTGGGCCGGGTGGGCGGACGGCGCCGCGGCGGCGAGGATAGGGAGGAAGAGGAGGAGAAGGGGCGGCGCCATTTGGGACTGCTCTGTCTCTCGGCGTGGCGGCGGATGTGAGCTTTTTTCCTTTTTTGGAAAGTATACGCACGAACATGGGCTGATGCCAGCAGGCATCTCGGGCCTTGGCCCAATAGCAGCGTCACGGTAAATGGTTAAAAAAAGGTTAAAAGATTTTGAGGTAACCTGTCTCTCTAGTCTCTACCATGTTTTGACGACCATAATACCACACGGAGGTTAATAGAAACCAGTTCGGCCAAATCAATCCATATGGATAACATATCAATTGTCCATGGAAGCAACCAGCAGGATAGGTGCAACCCTGCAAGGAGTAGGCAGCATCGAACATCACTAGGTAGCTGGCTTCGACAAGCCTGGTTACTCCTTCACTTTGCATCGTATGATATTCTAACATCTAGTGTATCTAAAAGGGGTTTAAATACATTTACTACATAAAGCTAAAACATCTTATTATATTTAACGGAGGGAGTACTTTTTAGTCCTCCACAAATTAAGCTACAACACTCATCTTCATCTAAATCATCTTCAGGGGCTTCCTTGCAGTAGTTGAGGAGAATCTGAACAATGCTGTGAGGGCGAGACCAGACATTCTGATCCCAGGAGATGTCCTCCACCTTGCCATTGTCACTGAGATTATATCTGTAGGTTGCACCCGTGTCGTTCGCACCACTCTTGACATATTGGACTGTGTGGTATACGCAGTTGCGAGCCACGGACAGGCACCTCCTATGGCCGATAAAGAGTGCACGACCACCGATGCTCTCCACGGCTTCCAGCACCCCTCGCTGAACCTCGACACTGTAAACCTTGACACCTTCTGGCCGTCGACGGATAAGCAGCAGCTCCCCCTCGGACTCCACGAGGAAAATACCGTTATCGTACCGGAAGTCGACCGCCTGCTTTGTTACCAGCTCACCGTAACATCGCCGCGCTGTATGAACGATCCTGAAGATGTGCCCCTCATGGTCGACCATGTAGACATGGCCTGCGTGGGCAAGGATGGTTTGAAGGTGAAAATTGTTGCCATTGTATGAATCGTGGTGGAAGTGCACCTTGCGCGGTGTGCTAGTGGGACCGGCGGCGATGTATACTCCGGTATCGTCGTCTTCCAGACCGAGAAACACTTTGGAGCTATAGCCATAGTGGAAGACCATGGATGGGGCAGGGCCGGTAACGGCGGCGATTACCTGGTCCTTCCGGCGAATCGGTGCAGCAAAAGGGAGCACCGAGCCCGTGAAGGGGTCGAGGACGCGGGTGGCGCGCGGGGAGTTGTTCCCCCTGAGGACGAGGAGACCGTCAGATGCAGCGACGACAGCGTGGTCGCTGAGCAACGGGACACGCCGGCGGACGAAGCGCCCCGTGGAGACGTTGAGGAATAGGCGGCGGCCGTCGCCGTCTTCCTTGGAGTCCTCGTCGAGCAGGATCCACTGCCGAGGGCGGAAACGGAGTTCGTCTCCGCCTGCGCCGATCGGACATGGCTTCGGGATGGCAGAGCGCCAGTTGTGGCAGACTGCGCGCATGTCGACGTAGCAGTCGATGTCGTTGGTGCCTAGGAGGCCGTCGGTGATGCGCCGGAGAAGATCTGACGGAAGAGACGACCAGTCTCAAATGGTGAGTACTAGTGTTGCTGTGAATATGATCGCTGGACAGCGGATGAGAATAACATACTGTAGTACTCATATTAGACAAAACACCGCCGTGTAGTGGAGGATAAAATAATTCGCAAAAAAAGTGGAGGTTAAAATATGTTTTTTTCTCTCTTTTCTTATATACGTAGTATAAGCAACACCGGAGTGCACTATAGGAAAAAATGGTGTTGCCGTGCATCGTTGGTGCACGGCAAAGAGCCCTTTGCCCTTTGCCGTGCACCGTTTCAGCTAAACACACGGCAAAAAACATATTCACGGCAAAACCGGTCAGATTACACGGCAAAACAAATCTACAAGGCAAAACCCAAGGAAGACACACGGCAAAGAAATAATGCACGGCATAGACCAGAAACAGTACACGGCAAAGAAAATACACGGCACAGCGCCGCGTCGGGCCCACCACCTCGGCCCAGTTAACGGCGCCATGGTAACAGTATGCCTTTGCCGTGTACCACACTGTCACGCATGGCAAACATTTGAATCTGCAAATTTTGTTTACGTGGGAAATTTTCCCGCCGTTTTATTGTAATAACGTGTGATTTTTTTTGCTGAAACTTATAATTTTGCAAATATTAGAGGTCTTTGCCGTGTAGTACACGGCAAAGGTTCTTTGCCGTGTAGTCTTGCACGGCAAAGAGGTCTTTGCCGTGTAGTATTGGCACGGCAAAGGCAAGATGTTTTTTGCCTTTTTTTATCTCCTTTTTGCACGTATCTATTGCACCATTTTAGTGAGTTACACAATCCACGACACTTCCACACATATCCTAGACCCAAATGGAGGATTTGGTGTGATTCCGGTGCTCTGGCGGTCCTTCTCCGGTGAAAACCCTATTTTGTGGGCCCGGGAGATCTACCCCCTAGCTTTCTCCGCACGAGGTTCCACCAATGTACTTTTTCATAGGTTTTGGTATGTCTAGTCCATAGGTACATGTAAAACGAGGTTGGGTTCCCTTTGGCACATTCAAGCCTTCGGTATACCCGAAGCGGGACATTTCCACCTACATTTCGAGGAATCCGCCAAGTGTTATCGCCTGAATGTGACGAAGGTCACACCGGGGAGCCATATATTGCACCATTTGGTGAATTACACATTCCACAACACTTCCACACATATCCTAGGCCCACATGGAGGATTTGCTGGGATCCCGGTGCTCCGGCGGTCCTTCTCCAGCGAAAACCCTATTATGTGGGCCCGGGAGATCTACCCCCCTAGCTTTCTCCGCACGAGGTTCCACCGATGTACTTTTTCATAGGTTTTGGTATGTTTAGTCCATAGGTACATGGAAAACCAGGTTGGGTTCCCTTTGGCACATTCAAGCCTCCGGTATACCAGAAGCGGGACATTTCCACCTACATTTCGAGAAATCCGCCAAGTGTTATCGCCTGAATGTGACGAAGGTCACACCGGGGAGCCATCTATTGCACCATTTTGGTGAATTACACATTCCACAACACTTCCACACATTTCCTAGGCCCACATGGAGGATTTGGTGGGATTCCGGTGCTCTGGCGGTCCTTCTCCAGCAAAAACCCTATTCTGTGGGCCCCAGAGATCTACCCCCTAGCATTCTCCACACGAGGTTCCACTGATGTACTTTTTCATAGGTTTTGGTATGTTTAGTCCATAGGTACATGGAAAACCAGGTTGGGTTCCCTTTAGCACATTCAAGCCTCCGGTATACCCGAAGCGGGACATTTCCACCTACAATTCAAGGAATCCCCCAAGTGTTATCGCCTGAATGTGAGGAAGGTCACACCAGGGAGCCATCTATTGCACCGTTTTGGTGAGTTACACATTCCACAACACTTCCACACATATCCTAGGCCCAAATGGAGGATTTGGTGTGATTCCGGTGCTCCGGCGGTCCTTCTTCGGCGAAAACCCTATTCTGTGGGCTCGGGAGATCTACCCCCTAGCTTTCTCCGCACGAGGTTCCACCGATGTACTTTTTCATAGGTTTTGGTATGTCTAGTCCATAGGTACATGGAAAACTAGGTTGGGTTCCCTTTGGCACATTCAAGCCTCTGGTATACCCGAAGCGGGACATTTCCACCTACATTTCGAGGAATCCCCCAAGTGTTATCGCCTGAATGTGAGGAAGGTCACACCGGGGAGCCATCTATTGCACCGTTTTGGTGAGTTACACATTCCTCAACACTTCCACACATATCCTAGGCCCAAATGGAGGATTTGGTGTGATTCCGGTGCTCCGGCGGTCCTTCTCTGGCGAAAACCCTATTCTGTGGGCCCAGGAGATCTACCCCTAGCTTTCTCCGCACGAGGTTCCACCGATGTGCTTTTTCATAGGTTTTGGTATGTCTAGTCCATAGGTACATGGAAAACCAAGTTGGGTTCCCTTTGGCACATTCAAGCCTCCGGTATACTCGAAGCGGGACATTTCCACCTACATTTCGAGGAATCCGCCAAGTGTTATCGCCTGAATGTGACGAAGGTCACATCGGGGAGCCATCTATTGCACCATTTTGGTTAATTATACATTCCACAACACTTCCACACATATCCTAGGCCCACATGGAGGATTTGGTGGGATCCCGGTGCTCCAGCGGTCCTTCTCCAGTGAAAACCCTATTCTGTGGGCCAGGGAGATCTACCCCCCTAGCTTTCTCCGCACGAGGTTCCACCGATGTACTTTTTCATAGGTTTTGGTATGTCTAGTCCATAGGTACATGGAAAACCAGGTTGGGTTCCCTTTGGCACATTCAAGCCTCCGATATACCCGAAGCGGGACATTTCCACCTACATTTCGAGGAATCCCCCAAGTGTTATCGCCTGAATGTGACGAAGGTCACAACAGGGAGCCATCTATTGCACCGTTTTGGTGAAGTACACATTCCACAAAAACTTCCACACATATCCTAGGCCCACATGGAGGATTTGGTGGGATCCCGGTGCTCCGGTGGTCCCTCTCCAGCGAAAACCCTATTCTGTGGGCCCGGGAGATCTACCCCCTAGATTTCTCCCCACGAGGTTCCACCGATGTACTTTTTTATAGGTTTTGGTATGTCTAGTCCATAGGTACATGGAAAACCAGGTTGGGTTCCCTTTGGCACATTCAAGCCTTCGGTATACCCAAAGCGGGACATTTCCACCTACATTTCGAGAAATCCGCCAAGTGTTATCGCCTGAATGTGACGAAGGTCACACCGGGGAGCCATCTATTGCACCATTTTGGTGAATTACACATTCCACAACACTTCCACACATATCCTAGGCCCACATGGAGGATTTGGTGGGATTCCGGTGCTCCGGCGGTCCTTCTCCAGCGAAAACCCTATTCTGTGGGCCCGGGAGATCTACCCCCTAGCATTCTCCACACGAGGTTCCACCGATGTACTTTTTCATAGGTTTTGGTATGTTTAGTCCACAGGTACATGGAAAACCAGGTTGGGTTCCCTTTGGCACATTCAAGCCTCCGGTATACCCGAAGTGGGACATTTCCACCTACATTTCGAGGAATCCCCCAAGTGTTATCGCCTGAATGTGAGGAAGGTCACACCGGGGAGCCATCTGTTGCACCATTTTGGTGAGTTACACATTCCACAACACTTCCACACATATCCTAGGCCCAAATGGAGGATTTGGTGTGATTTCGGTGCTCCGGCGGTCCTTCTCCAGCGAAAACCCTATTCTATGGGCCCGGGAGATCTACCCACCTAGCTTTCTCCGCACGAGGTTCCACCGATGTACTTTCTCATAGGTTTTGGTATGTTTAGTCCATAGGTACATGGAAAACCAGGTTGGGTTCCCTTTGGCACATTCAAGCCTCCGGTATACCCGAAGCGGGACATTTCCACCTACATTTCGAGGAATCCCCCAAGTGTTATCGCCTGAATGTGTGGAAGGTCACACCGGGGAGCCATCTATTGCACCATTTTGGTGAATTACACATTCCACAACACTTCCACACATATCCTAGGCCCACGTGGAGGATATGGTGGGATTCCGGTGCTCCGGCGGTCCTTCTCCAGCGAAAACCCTATTCTGTTGGCCCGGGAGATCTACCCCCCTAGCTTTCTCCGCACGAGGTTCCACCGATGTACTTTTTTATAGGTTTTGGTTTGTTTAGTCCATAGGTACATGGAAAATCATGTTGGGTTCCCTTTGGCACATTCAAGCCTCCGGTATACCTGTAGTTCAAACCAGACCCACTTCCTACCGATTCGGCAGATATTTGACTTTTTGACCAGGGGTGGACAGAGAGGTTTGTGAAACACCGGTTTGGACATTATTCATGTAAGCTGGGTCTAGTATTTTAAAAAATATGGTGGTAGCATTTTGTATTCGCCTTTTGGTGTTGCTTCACAAAACGCCCCGATTTTAACCATTTGGTGTTGCTTCACAAAATCGCCCTACCTCATTTGAAATAATTTTTAAACATCAACCACTTCAGACTTAATATAATTTCAAAATAAAACTGAATGTTCAACTACAATTAGAATACTAAAATTTAAAATAATTAGCTCTTTGCCGTGTACCACACACGGAAAATAGATATTTTCAACTCTTTGTCGTGTACAACTGCCTAAACTGCACGGCAAACCGGCTGAGGCAAATTCTATCTGAACCGAGCTAGCTGTGCGTGTGTGGCCAAGATTTTTTCCCCACCCACCTGTTCCAGCCTCGGCCGCCACTCGACCTGTTCCAGCCGTCGCCGCCGCTCGAGAGCTCGCCCACCCGCCCTGCCGCCGCCGTCCCCTCCTAGGCTCGCCCAACCGCTCCCACGTCGTCGTCCTCCACCACCCCTGCTCCGACCTCCATCGCCCCATGGGCCCCGGGTGAGGAGGAGAGGCCGCCAAGTGCGAGCCTGAGCTGCCGCCGCTCCTGCCACCCCCTGCTCCGTTGTCGGCTACCCCCTGCTCCAACCTCCGCCGTCGTCCACGTCGGAGCCGGAGCTGCCGTCTTCCACGTCGCCGTACTCCACCCCGTAAGTTTCCTGTTCCTTCTCTGCGTAGCAAGGTCCAGGGAGGGCGCATCTAGACTAGGCTAGTGTATTTTCAACTCCATTTACAGCATGTTCTCTATCCCAGAACGGATAAATTGGATCCTTGTCGAATGATCTGTACAGTTTTATGCTATGAACGAGCTAAACTGACTCCGTTTATCTGAAGGCATAATTTAATGGAAAGGGAGAATAGTTTGGTTCAAAAATTACATCACTTGAAATGTGGCTAGGTTTATTTTGGTCTAGATCACCAAGTCAGTCGCGTTACCTAGTCGTCTCCCGTTCGGAAGGGTTATGCGAGTAAATATGCATTAAATTGCATATTTATGGCCGTAATTCTTTTGGATTGTCCACGCATTTTGGACAACCGGAGTATGGGTAGATTGGGTATGTTTTTCATGCTCTGTTCCGTTCCGACACAGGATTTCAGCGGCACCTCCCCGTTGTTCTTCGGATGCACATCCTCTCGGCTTTTGGCCGAGACGTGTATCGGGAGAACAGCGGAGAGGTGCTGCCGAAATTCTGTCTCGAGGCGGGGTAGAGCATGGAGAATGTACCCAATCTGCACATCGTCGGGTGGGATTAGGACCTATATTACCTATTAGAGAGATAGGTGTGGGTGCAACGCGTAAAACATGTATTTCTTGAAATTAATCGAACTAATACTGGATGTAATGACATGTTAAATTGAAAAGCATTCTATGTCTGTTTTTGTATTGGTTAAGAGGATGGATCCGGAACGTTTGTGGATGTACGAGGGCTAGACCGGTCATGGGGAGTTTACTGATGAGTGGCAAGAAAAGGCTGAGCAGTTTGTGAACAGTGTGTTTGCCGACCCTATTAGACCCGCAAAAGTGTTGTGCCCCTGCGCGAAATGTTGTAATGTTAAACGGAAGTCGAAGGATGAAATGACTCTGCACCTGATCAAATTCGGGTTCACACCGGGATACAGTCGTTGGATTTGCCATGGCGAGCCACCAGCAAAAGCACCAAAACATGCTAGAAAGCAGTCACAGCCGAGTCAACCTGTGGGAGGATTTGATGCTGGGTTTGACAAGTGCTTAGATGACTTCCTTGATGCAAATGCGCCTGAAAACCCTAATGCAGAGGAGGCGGAGACATCACATGAGATGGAGGCAAACGAGGATCCCGAGGAGAGCACAAAGAAGTTCTACGAGGCTATGTTTGTCGCTCAGAAACCCCTTCATCCACATATAGAGGTTACCCAGTTGGATGTTGTGGCCCGCCTAATGTCGTTCAAGTGCTAGAGTAACTTATCTAGAGATCGGTTCGATGATCTTCTGGTTGTCATTGGCAGCATCCTGCCGAAAGGGCACCTCTTGTCAAAGAGCTTTTACGAGTCGACGAAAATCCTCCGTTCACTGAAGATGACATATCAGAAGATAGATGCTTGTCCAAAGAGATGCATGCTATTTAGAAATGAACATGCTGAAGGAAACTATTGCATCCATTGCAAGTCCTCTAGGTACTTCGAGGTTGACACCGATGATGGACAGAAGAGGCAGACTGGGATTCCCCAAAAGATCCTCCGTTATCTTGCATTCCTACCTAGGATCCAACGGCTTTTCATGACAGACGAATCTGCACAACAGATGCGATGGCCTGTTGAGGGGAACCGATACACAAACAAGATGATACATCCGTCGGATGGTCAAGCATGGCAGAACTTCGCGATGGCCCGTTGAGGGGAACCGATACACAGACAAGATGATACATCCTGTAGTGGTGGCAGGACCTAAGAAACACCGTCACTTTTAATACGATGTTGGTTGCATCTGAAAGGGCGGCATTAATGTACTGTATAGATGATTGGAACCTAACCAAACTGGCTGTCATAGTGGTAGTATCATACTACTACTCTCTCTGTCTCAAATTACTCTACATTCTAGGTTTGGTCAAAGTCAAACATATTAAAATTTGTGTAAACATATTCTATAAAATACCAATATTTATAAAATCAATTGCATAAAATATAAAAGTATGTTTTATGGTGAGTCTAATTATATTTATTACATATTTTAGATGTTGATATTTTTTTAATATACACAGTCAAAGTTTATAAAGTTTGACTTTGACTAAACCTAGAACGCAGAGTGAGTAGTATCATGCATATGATACTAATGTATGATACTATCTTCATATTGCATGGTATTATATGGTAGTATTATATTGGTACTATATTTAATGATTTATAGAATCTCAATGTAAAATTGTGTACAAGATTTATTTGCATGAACATTTTCTAGTTTTTTTACGTGCTATGATACGGTATCTATCTATGATACTCTAACCATCTCTTTCTTTATTAATTGTTGTGCCACATCAGATTTTTGCCAACATAGCATGCATTATACTAGCTATGATACTCCCACTAGGACCAGGCTAACATGAAAGATGTCATTCCCAGACAAACGTTACCATCATTGGCGAGGGCATCACTCTTTACATAGCTTATAAAAGTGACTAAGAAATTGGTGCTCCAAATACATTAGAGAAAATAGCCGCTCTAGATAGCAACTACAAATGTTAAACTCTTTGAATAAGAAACTGCATGCACGCAATACACTTTAAGTTATATTTAATTTGTGTATACATATATATATATTATATAAATGACCACATATTTAATTGTAATATACAATATTTCCTTCAGAAGCAGGCCAACTGACTAGTAAGGGTTAACTCAATATATGACACTCTATGTGGCCAACAGATCAGTTTGACAGCATTCGATGAGAACGTCTAGCATATCTCTTTCTTTTGACTATATTGTATGTGGTTTGTGTAACAGAATTGTGTACGGATTTCTAGGTCACAATAGATTAATATGGAAATTTATCTCTATTTTCTCTAAGAACGGTAGATGTGCTAAGTATGTCACCATATGGCTCATGTGCTTCGTATTTGAAAAAGCGATAACTGTACATTCTTGATTTCATATTAACATGGGTATTTGTAAGGGTATTTGCCTCTCTTGTGAAAATTATAGCCTTTTCTCTACCAATAAATCCTGCGGCAAAGTGATTGCTCTCATGGTCAACAATCCATTGGTACCAGGAGGTGGGAACTACATACTTAACCTCTCATATATGTAGTTAAGGTGCCTTGTTAGTTTGGTTAATCGGTTCAGTAAGAGCAACACTACAGCAGAGATAGTCCTTCGGGACATTGAGAAGTCAAAGAGGCAAAGGGATAATCTTGTATTTTTTAAATTATTATGATTTACTAAACTTTTTTCGAATAAGTGTAATTCCCCAGCCTCTGCATCCATTGATGTGCATAGTATTTTATATTATTAAAAAGCAGCAAACCCGACAACCATAACCATATACAAATAAAAAAGTTGATGTATATTTGATTGACAATCGGATGTTCTTTTTTTCGGAAAGATTCTAGTATATCCCTTTATTTTTGAACATTTGTGCTTTTAATATATAGATGTTTAAATTGTAGATTATGAAATATTAACACAACAATTTCTAGATATTTTTCTTAAAGGATAATAACCAACCTGATTACTGAGTATTCTACCATATGGAGCAGACGCCTAATATCCAGTTCGGGATTTTGTTTTTTTGGATTTACCTCAAGTTTTCTACTTAGGTGGAAATATAAGGATTCTTATTTTACAAAAGAAAACAATGTAAATCATGTACCTACAGATTGCACATACTTGGAGCGACCAATAGGAGAACTCCCTCCGGCCACACATGATGAGGTATACTTGGATCCAATGTAGCGACCACACAGTTTGTCCACAACGCCGTATAGTATAGTATACGGAGTACTTAACTTACCCACACGTCCAGAGGTGTACGCTTTCTAGTTGAACCTGATTAGTAGCTAGAAAAAAGTTCTTTTACTTCCGGCCGACGTACTGGCCATGTACTCCACCGGTATTTGTTTGATTTTTTTTGTTTGGAAACAGTTCAAGTACTACACGTTCTCATTAATAGTCTAGGAACTGCATGTCTGACTAATTGTGTCCATATGTTACGCTACACGTATATCAAACGTGTTATACAATTTGTATGTGTCAAATGTAGGTATGTAAGTTATGTTACGACTAATCTCATTAAATCTTAACCACAGATTGAAGATCCAACTAACTAAGTCATTTAGATGATGCGCCTTAACGTGGTGTCTCTAATTAGAGTTGTATATTGCTTTTTGTTTTTTAGTATATAATAGATAGAATCTGCACCATCAGCAATACAGTTTACATGGTAAAATGTTATATATCATGTTGATAGCGTGGAGTTTTTGTAAAACTGAGACAACCACGCAGGGTATGCATGAAGCTAGCTATCACACTTGTTCTGTGTGACCCAACTATTATAAATTGCCCAATTGTTCCACAACCGCTATAAGTTCCCCGTCCTAGTGTGTGCCAAGCAGTTGTTATATGAAAAATCAGAATTCTAGGCTAAGTGGTGAGATAATGGAGGAGACCAAAGAGACACCTACGTTTAGGAACTCCAGGCACAACACATTACCATAGTGAGTGCCTCTGTTTTGTTTGAGCGGATTGCTGACTATCCATACAAGTATTTCTTACATCTTTTACCTGAAGGAAACTGGGAGAGTTTGTAACAAGTGTTGGCTTCCGTTCTTCCAACCAAAACTATGTTCTTCGATACCACATCTGCTAGGTACACTGCAAGTCGCAATCATGGGCATGGCAACGTCTGTTACTCCGCCAAATCAGATTACTTGTCTCAATTCTCGGGTTGTTTTTCCCTCTGTAATACTAGAATGTTTTTGAAGGTATGGACGAGACACTGTAACGAAAGACTCTCAGGCTTGACAGGGCTGTCTGCATGATGCTATACAAATGAAAGGGCATTCTCCGCCCTAGTGCTATCATGTTTCAGAGATAGGCAGGGCTGAGTTTGGGATGTTGTTCCCTTGCTGTAACATGATTATCAGTGCTACTAGCCTAATGTATGTCTCCTCGCCATATGGCATCCCTACCTTATATAGATGAAACATGATACCTTTTGTGTGTGGTTTGCACTAAGAATACACCGACGGACAAGCAGCAGCTCGCTGGCAGACTCCACGAGGGAATTAAGATATTCCAGTGCCACGGATGATCCCTCTGGGTTCCCGCAGACATAATCACACATGATTTTCGTTGGCGGAACCGTCGACCAGTGGCGATTCTAGAATGAAATTCTAGGGTAGGCTCAAGATAACATATCACTCAACTAAAATGACTTAAAGAAAGCAATATGTTTTTTTTTTTTTTGCGGGTATGCAATATGGTCATTTTAACCTTAGATCCTTATACCACTACATGAACTAAAAAAAACACAACGAGTTACCTTGCTCAGTCGCTAACATAAAGCACAACTAGGCTCAACAACAAAAATACAGGTCAAGTAGAGATCAGACAAATTTAATTAAATATGTGTGGCTGTTTGTTCATTTACAGGGCTAGCGCGCGAAGGAGCAACCACCGCTGAAATTTCCTCGCGCCCGCGTCTCTTCTTCCCCAATCCCTCTCCCACCCATTCCGGCACCGCTAACCAAATTTTTACCGCCGGCGCCAACTCGGTATGTTAGCGCCGGCGCTGCGATGTCCTGCACCAACTCGTTCAGCTGCACCATTCTGCTACTGTCGGCGCCAACTCGTTCTGCTGCGCGCCCACATCGATGTCCCGAGCGCGCCGCCGCGGTGAATCTCGCCCCCACCCCCGCCGCAGCAGATTCCCGACTAGGTGGCCCGTGACACTAGCTGATTCTTTCTTTTTCGTCCGGGACACTATCTGATTGTAACTCTATTCTAAGAAATAAAATCTCGATGATTTCCCGGAAAAAAATCCCGAAAAAAGTGGAGAACGCTTCACGTCCCCCGGGGGATAGAACCTCCCGATCCCCCGGGTCGCCTGTTTGACATGTGTCCGTATAGCCCTTCCATCGTCCCCCACCCCCTCCGCAGAAAAAATAACAGAGCCGGGAGGATTGAAGACCAACACCGATGAGCAGCGCGTTACCACCCACACCCAACGCCTTGTGAGACACCTCGTCGGCGTTGAACACGCCACCGGTAGCACCGCATGCCTCAATCATGCTGGTAGCAACGCCGCCGGTCATATGTAGCATCCCTGGTCGTCTTTGGTAGCATCCCTGGTGGCCTTCCATAGCATCACCGAAGGCCGCTCGTAGTGTCGCCGGCCAACTTGTAGAACGCCACCTGTTTGTAGCTACCGCTGATGCTTCCTGTAGCAACCGCTGATGCCTCTCGTAGCAACGACGTAGGCCCTTGGTAGTAGCCGTCGACGCCCATTGTAGCAGTTGCTGACACCCCTTGTAGCACCCGACGCGCTGCCACTGGTAGAAATTGGGGTAGCCGCTCGTAGCGTCTCCGGCGGCCTGTCGTAGCAACGTTGTAGGCCTCTGCTAGCAGTCGCTGATGCATTTATAGCAACCGTTCTTGCCACTCTAGCGCCATCGGCGGCCTGTCGTAGCAACGCCGCCTCTTGTAGCAAGCGGCGTCGCCGCTGGTAGCAGTTGGCGCAGGCCCTTGTAGCAAGCGGCACCGCCGCTGGTAGCAGTTGGCGCATGCCCTTGTAGCAAGTGGCGCTGCCGCTGGTAGCAATTGGGACAGCTGTCGCCGCCGGCCTGTCGTAGCAACATGGTAGTCCTCTGGTAGCAGCCGCTGGCGCCCATTTAGCAACCGGCGCATTCCCTTGTAGCAACTGGCGCATGCCTTTGGTAGTAGTGTCAGTGACGCTCCTTGTAGCAACCGAGCCGCCCCAAATCGCGTCGCCCCTCGTAGCATCCGCCACCGCTTGAAGTCGTAGGAGCCCACAATGGGAGCGGCTAGCTACACCAGCACCACCACCTCGCAGAGGGAGGGCTCCATGACCCATTCGCCGGTCTTTGGTAGTGCCTCAGCAACTGCTCGGCCGCCTTGCACGCTCCCAAAATCAGTTCTGTGCAGGCTCCTTGCAGCAAAAAAAAGGAAGGGATAGCCATGGGGCACGCGTGATGAGCCTCGTCGAAAAAAGAGGAGAGAGATTACCCTTTGCTGGAGAGAAGCGGAGGATGCCCTCCAGGTGGTTGATCTGCTCCCTCCCTCCGGCTCCAATGGCCTGGTGTGTTTTTGCATCCGCGTCCGGTCTGTTACCGTCTTTGGCCGGTGGAGGTTGTTCCCTCCTGCGTGGCTATGGACCTACCACCCTTGTCTATGTCTCATCTCGGTCTAGTCTGTGTCGAATTGTTTGTCATGGTGAGACGATGATGATGAACTCAAGACCGTTGTGGCGCATGTTGGTGGGTGGCAAGTTCGGTGGAGTGCTAATGACTGTCGGGGGCTGTGGTTTTTTGGGGGTCGGGAGAAATCCCTGTTTGTCTGGCTGACACCGACATGGTGACGCCTGCGGGCGCCGCCCTTCCTTCTTGAAGGACGTCGGGCGCACCCCTTCCCCACTCTCCTACGTGTACCGGGAGAAATCCTAGGCTAGTCCGGGCAGCAACGTCGTGGTCGTCGCATTCCTTCCTGAAGGTGCTGCTTGGTACTACCTCTGTTCGGGATTATTAGTCCTAAGGGTCAAGTTGTTAATATCAATACACTCCATAACTCTCTATTATTAATCTATGCATACACCAATAGTTTTACATGTATGAGAGAAGTGAGAGAAAAAGAAGAACATGCATTGGATGAGAGGGCCTAATAAATGAGATAGCCCTTATAATTCCAAACAATATAAAAAAGCTCTCCGGACCTATAATCCCAAACAGAGGTAGTACACAACAGTCCGATGGCATGGAGCATGATGGGACTTTTTTGGAGGGCGCAGTGATTGCGATTCATCTTCGTTTATCGATCCAACGTTGTCGGCATTATTTTCTTTCTATTTCTCTTATTTTGCTTTTTTGGGGCTTGCTTGTGTTGTTTCCCTCAGTCGTCAGTTCGAAGTTGTACTGTGTTGGTTGCTATATTAATATAGCGGGGTGAAAGCCTATTTCGAGAAGCGGAGAGGAATTTGAGATGGGGAGGGAGCCATGGAGAAGATGATGTCGACCGAGACAGAGGAGGGGATAAGGGTAGAGATTTTTTTGTTGACCGGGGCGGTGGGCTGGTGGTGGGGCTAAGGAGATCGATCCCATCCAACAACCGCGCACCCGGGGGACGCGAGCGCGTGAACCCCCGGGGGAGACGTATCATTTTCCAAAAAAAGTTGCATATTCTGATCGGCGTTAGCTTGTCATGTGGCGTAGTTACTACTCCCTCCGTTTCATAATATATGATGTTTTAGCTTTATGAAGGCAATGTATCTAGACTAATTTTAGTGTGTAAGTTTATAGAGGTTCACTCTGAATCTACACATTAAAAGAAATCTAGATACATTTCTTTTAGGGCATGTACAATGCGGTGATGTCAGTCTTCCCTTATGGTTGTCACATTGGATTTTTGCTTAGTTGGAGGTGAGAGAAATAAGAAAGAGAAGATTGTCTTCCCTTAGCTAAGGGATGATCTCTTAGAAATAAGAGAAGATTATTTTCTTCACTGTACCACATATTTTCTCTTAAAAAACAATTTCTTATTTAAAATAGTTAGTTCTCATTAATTGTTAGAGATAACAATAAGAGAGAATGCATTGTACAACTTGTATATAGTGTCTTCTCTAGATGATGTGGAGGGCTAAGGGAAGGCATGCCTTGTCCAACACTGTATATGCCCTTATAAAGCTAAAACATCTTATATTATGAAAGAGAGGGAGTAGGAAAGTAACAAGTCACGTAGGTGTGTGCGTAGGAGTCGGAGTCATGTACGAGTCGGATTGATTTGCTACCTAGGGTCCGTGTCTATATGTACAGGAGGGACTCGGACAGAAAAATAAAGAGAGGCACGAGCCGAGCGTCTTTGCTAAAGTTTGGCAATCGCGCGCGAGCGTGAATTTTGTGGGTGCGATCGGAACCCTTGGCTGGAATCCGGCGCACAGACCAGTTTCAACGTCGCAGCGTACTACACCAGTCTCCACCACCGGTAACGAATCCATGGTCACAGCCGAATACAAAGATTCTACTTCTCCAGCAAGAGTTTTTTTTTGCAAAATTCCACCGACCTATTAATAATCATTAACATCAGTATTGTATAAAATATCCAACATCGCATGAAAATATGATCTGTTAATTTTCTTCGTTTCAGGTACATGATGCCAGTAGTGTATCGTCTCTTGCGACACTTCATGTACTTGACAAATTATGTGGCGTTTCTCTTAACTGAGGTAAATATGCAATAGTAACTGTACTTCCATGCGACCTTCTTCCTTTTATATGTTTTCTCCGCTCCTTCAGTAATAAGATCAGGTCACCACCGGAAAGATGTCATATAAATAAAAATATAAGAAAATGATAGGAAATGTATCATGCATGTGTGACCTTTTATATTGACCCTATTCATGCTCTGTCTCAGGGTCTTGCCACAACGATTGAGATCATAATTTTTTTGTGGGATTTCGGTGCTCGTGTGATGACGCGTTCAGAAACACCAAATCATGCCCGGCAGATGGTTCCTCAGGATCAAGGCCTTTGGGGGATGGATGTCTACAAGAACAAGGTCCATGATTTCCTAGAAAGCGAGCAGTCCCAGGATTCAGTTTTTGGATTATGGGGTGAATCAGGTGTGGGTAAGACACGTTTCCTCACGCTCGTCATGGAGTGTTATGGCTTCAGCGGCGATGCTTCATTCCGTCATGTCTTACCCATCCAAGATGGCGCGGTGAGAGATATGCAGCATAGCCTCGCCGTTCTTTTGAAATTGGATTGGGCTACAATTTCATCGTCAGATGAGCGGTACCGAGCCAAAGTCATCTCCGATCATTTGAAGCACCGCAGCTTTCTGCTACTGCTAGACGACGTGCAAGATGGGTACACTGATTTGGCGGCTATCGGCTTGCCGATGCCTCTCGGGCCTAGACAAAAGATCGTCATGCCTACGAGAAGCAAGGTTGCTTGTGCTCGGATGGGGTGCACTTTAGAGAACACCGTTGAGATGCATTGCTTGGGGGACGATGATGCTTGGAGCCTCTTCATGTACATGGCGGGAGTCGAAATCAGCGATGCTGATGCTGAAATTTACAAAATCGCAAAAGAGGTAAATTATCTTTCTACTTCAATACTAGCTTCATCTGTTAATCTAACCAGAAATAATTGTCTCGCCACTAAGTTACCGAGTTATAATGAAGCAGATGGTTTCAGCATGTGAAGGCTTTCCTAGAGCCATACGGGCCATTGGCATAGGAATCGCCGGAGCTACGTTATGTGGAAAAGATCCGGATGATTGGCGGTACGCTTATGATCTTTTCAAGGCTATGAATTTGCCGCCAGATCGAATGGAAGAAATTATAAGAATTGTGTAGTTTAGGAATATCTACTCTTTGATACAGAGAATACACTTGTGACCGTACAATGTATTTTTTGGACTAAAGGCAAAACCTTTGCCATATCCTTATGGTGGCAGAGCCTTTTTTTTTTTGGTTGTGTGCATCCTTAACATCTCAGTCACTTCTTGAAATTTTGTTGGCGTAGAGCTGGATGTAATTGGTATTTTCTTGATATTGTTAAACCATGTAATACATCGTATGATATTGGCATAGAGTAGTATTCTACCCAGTATAATACAACATCTGTAATACTACGTGTAGGGTTTTTCTACGCATGTATAAACACGTAGCCTGGCCCAGGAAGAGGGTACCGTTCAACCCTAGGTTATTCACATGGTATCAGAGCCTCCTCCTCCTTCCTCGTGAGGCGGCTGCCGCTCCAACTGTTGGAAATATGCCCTAGAGGCAATCATGTACGATGTTATTTCCGATGTATTTATAAAGTTATTGTCCTTGTATGAACTACTAATATATCACTGAATATGTGATTCGATTATGAAACTATATATTCATGTTGTTAATGCTAAATGTCCTTGGCCGTTGAGGTTGTGCAAGACACATAACTTAGACTAATGTGAAAGTCGGTTGATAACTCTAGCAGCAAGAAACATGTAACCAAATACGCTACCTGCGTAGTGTGAGTACACGTTGAGCATAAGATGGGCATGGCATTCTCTACCTTCAGCTCGCAGGAACACCTTCTTCACTACATCCGTCAGCCCTTTGCATGCATTCGTGGATATAGCTAATGGATCCATATGACCTATTGATCTCCTGAGTTGCCTCATAAACCAGACCCAGTTTTCCTCTGTTTCTGTATCGAACAACCCGAATGCCACTAGGAACATCCAGTTCTGACCATCAAGTGTTGTCGCAGATATCAGGAAGCCTTTCCATTTGCCAGTTAGGACAATGTTGTCTACACTCAGATATGGCCTACAGCCGTCCTTGAATCCCTGGATGCAAGGTTTAAGCGTCACGAAAAATCTATTTAAATAAAATTTCTCACCTTCTGATTTAGTGTCAATCTCCACAACACTTCCCGGATACCTTGCTTGTACCTCAGCCTTGAAGTTGTACAACATTCTGAAGCTATTAGTCCAATTCTTGTGCAAGACTTTCAGAGCTTTCTCTTTACCTTTGAAAACCGTGTAATACGGTAGGACAATGTTGTATTTAGCACTAAATCTAGTCTTGTTGGGTCCGCAGTATAGAAAACAAAAAATTTCCTACGATAAGCACTACACGCCAAGATCTATCTACTAGGTACAGAGCAACGGGTGGACATACATCCATGAAGAACTTACCCTCGAAGACAACGAGCTTTGTTAACGAGTAGGAACTCGTGGTTGATGTAGTCGTACACTTGCCGATCTCAATATCGTGAGGAAGTCCGAGCGCCGCAACTCAGCAGCGCATCCGCACTCGCACACACGTTCAAGCCATCGGACAACCTCCACCTCCTCGCTCCAGCGATCCAGCGGAAGCAGCAACTCCTTCTAGACGAAATGTCACCAGGAACATGTATCTCGCTAATCCAAGACCATGGGAAAATAATTCTAGAGGGGGAGAGAGATCTTTCACAAGGAGGTGTGAGGATGAAGGAGGGAATGGGTGGCCTTTTATAGGAGGAGGAGGGGGTGCCCCCTCTCTCCATGGCCGGCGCATGGGGGGTGACCTCTCACCTCCCCCATTCATGTGGTAGTAACTCCTCCACATTAAAATGCCTCTTCACATTCCCTTTTAAAGTCTCCACTTTAAATGCATTAAGTTTCTCCAAATTTAATGCTCTCTCATTTAATAAAACTCTTTTATTAAATTTATTCAGAATTTTGTTAATTACTTTAATTAACAAACATTCACATATAGCCCCTTGCAATATTTCAATATCACATGCAGAAACACCTTCTGCAATTTCACCCGAAATAATTTTCGGTTTCTATTGAAACAATTCCCGCGCTTTGCAATTCTTTCGTATGAAACATATGTGCTCCAAAATGGTGTCCGGTAACTCTTAAGTGTGCCACCCTACGGTTCGCGAATAATACAGACATGATCGAGACCCTTCTCCGATCAATAATCAGCAGCGGGACCTGGAGATCCGTACTGACTCCTACACATTCAACGATGACTCCTATGATCATGAGAACCTTTAACGCTTGTAACTAAATCCCTTTGTCTCTCGATATATTACATGTCCGAGATTCGATCATCGGTATCTCCATACCTAGTTTGATCTCGCACGACATGCACTCTTTTCTCGTTCCGTGATATAACATTCTAGTGATCACATCACTTGCTTGCAAGCTATCCTAATGTGATATCACCAAGAGGGCCCAGTATATCTATCCGTCATCATCTGGATTGACAAATTCCACTCTTGATCCATGAGCCTCAACATAACACCTTCAGAGCATCAACCCATCTTTATAGTCACCCCCATTACGGTGTGACGTTTGATGTTATCAAGATACTCTTCCAGTGTTAGCAATTAACATGATCTCATGGTCTAAGGATAAAGATTACTTCGTATGATGTTATAGCAATATAAACATAATGACTTGATCGTAATGCTATACTTCGGATGAATGTTCATCACATCATTCCACCAATGGTGTGACCTTGTTATTAACAACATCCAATGTCCATGATCAGGAAACCTTGATCATCATGTTAATCAACAAGCTAGTCTATAAGAGAGGCATGACTAGGAACCCTTTTTGTTTATTAAACACACATGTATTGATGTTTCCTATCAATACAATTATAGCATGCAAAATAAACATCTATCATGTATAAGGAATATATAATAACAACTTTATTATTGCCTCTCAGGGCATATTTCCTTCAAGTCTGAATATTCTTCACGGTCTTCTTAGGGTTATCCTTTAGTATGGACATAGCTTGTAAAGTCACCCACTCTGTATCAACCATTGATGCTTTTAGCATGCTTCCTGTCGGACACATGTGGGGAGGGCCCATTTTGTTCACCTACAACATAGATTCATTTACAAGATAAGCAGAGTTGACTCGTTGCCAGAAAGATCTTGCACAACAATTGTATTTATAGAGTGAAAAAAGAGAAAGTCCGAGTGGTTTGCTGCATTCATTGCCCGAATACCCTAATGGCCTTTGACGCAGGTAAGGCTCTGGCTGCAATCCTCCATGGACAAGGAACCGCCACCCGTCCATTCTTCCACATTAACCATCAAACTCCCCATTGATACAAAAATGCTGGAACGACATCCTGAACTCAGAGCCGACCAAAATTATAGGATACTCTTGGTCATGTTTCATATCTTCTATGTCGGCATTCCAAATCATCGATTGGAATGCCAGCCTCATCATCGTCTATTTCATCATCACTAGATTCTTGATCCTATACAGTGCCCTATTCTACATCTGATTTAGAATCTTGGCCATCGTCTCCAATGCCTAATACTGCACACATCATATTGACTCCCAGGGGTGGGGCTGCACCATCATCTCCACCTGGATGGACCGAAACATTGGCCCAATCTACCTCACCGGCAACTCTGTTTTCTCCCAGACACTCTGTTGGTTCTGCTGCAACCACAGGGGGTAGTCTTACATTTCCACGTATCCCATGTTCATCAATAGACAAACATCAGTCAAATTCTATTTCATCTCGACTGTACAAAGCCCTCTTGCTCTTCTTGTGTACATCCTCCTTCCTGATGGTATTAGTATGGTTTGACATCTGCATTCTGTTCCTCATCGAACTAGCCTTTTTGCTGCTACTCTTGGGTGTGATCTCCTTCCTACTTTTCCTCACTAGTGTTGGCTCCTGCGTGCTGGCATTATTGCCTGACCTCTACGGCGTGTTCTTCTTCCAATTAGCCATTTTGCTGCTACTATTGGGTGTGTTCTCCTTTGTGCTGGCATTTTTGTCAGACCTCTGCGGCGTGTTCCTCTTCAAATTAGCATTTTTATGTTACTACTAGGTGTGGTATCCTCTGTCCTGGCCATCTTAGTATTTTTGCTACCACTCCTGGGTGTGTTCACCACCATGCTCACCCTCTTAGAGTTTTTGCTTCTACTGTTAGGTGTGGCATTTTGACTGGATCTCAGGGGTGTACTCTGTGGCGTGGTGCCATTTTTCGTGCAACTCTTGTGTGTCCTCTTCTTTGGCGTGGTCTGCTTGGTGATATTCTTCTTTGGGGTGCACTTTCTAGGGATGCTCTTTCTGCTCCTCTTTATGATTCTCCTATGTTCGAAGCTACCCTTAGTCACACAACCATTAGTGATGCCATCGAGCAGGACACAGAAGTTTTGTATAAGTCCATCATCTCTATTATAGAAATCCAATTCCTCTCCAACCATTTGCACTATCAAGTAGATGTACACTTCACGTTTACTATGTTTCCTTCTAAACGGTATGGTTAAATCACTAGTAACTTTTAGTTTTGTAGCCTTTTTGGTCTTGTAACAATAATATACAATGTGCTACCTAGGAGGACCCTCATGCCACCTTCTCACGTAATGCTACCATCAGGTCAGATAAATGTATCACTTTAGGATCGTATCTGCCAAGGATTAGATCAAAGTCGTCGTAGAAATTTTCGGTGCTATTATCTAATTTTGCAGTGAACTTCTCAACACCGATACGAACATGTACTTTGCCATCATCAGGTTCTCTGCATGATTGAAACAACTGAGAGGTTCGAGAGGAGAAGCGGCACCATCAGACCCAGCCACAATGCCACCATCCCCATCACCAGCGTCATCAGTAGCTGGAGCAAACTCAGTGAAAGTATTAGCAGAAGGAGTGATAACTGTGAGATTTGACACATTTTTTATGGCTTTATTTGATGGTTTTCTCCCGAATTTGATCGTTTTCTGGCTTTACCTAACGCTAATACTTCGATAGCAAAGAAAACTTGGTTTTTAATGTGTGTTTCAGGTTCTGAACGTCAACAGAAGGATTTAACTAAAGAAACACAATATTCTAGGGAAAACAAGCGAGTCTCACTTTGGAAGCATGCTAGGGGAGATCACATAAGGTTTAACGAGCAACTATACGGCGGGAATATTTTTCCAGCCATATAGTTCCTGCCGTATAGTTGTCGTCGCCTCTGCCTTGTCAAAGGGGCAACTTCCGTGAAGGGACCGAGGAAAAAAACACAACGCAGCAGCCGCCATACCATCCAGAAGGGAGAAAGAAGAGGTCCAGAGAAGAAAGGGAAGACGTTCTTCATCTCGCTCCACGATCTTGAACCTCCTAGCCAATACACCCCCATAGCCACTACTTGTACTTGAGAGAGAGAGAGGGATCTCCACCTTGCAAGACTAGGGTTTGAGATTGTTTCTTCCCATCTTGAATTGTGTTGGATATTTTTCTATTCTTATTATGGATCTCCATGGTAATACAAAGTCGAATTCCCTTTATTCAATTATATTGATGATCCATTCTTCTCTCATGTGTGAGTAATTCCTTTGGGCATGGGAGATGTAGGGGATTGGTGAGATGTGATGTGCCTTCATATTTTCCATTAGTTTGTGATTGATTCTAATTACTATATTATGTGTGCTTGACTATCTGTGGGATGCCTAATGCTCGTTGTCTAATTAAGGGCCCACACAACATGATACTTTGTGGTTCATAGATAAGATCTTGTTCGCTAGTGGACCGGCGACCCCCGAGTGACACGGGGATATCAATGGAAAGCTAGTTGACTCAAGGATAACGAGTAGCCATTGTTCTTATTGCATTAGTTCGATCAAGGAGCTTAATCGCTAAGCGACCTGAAGGGTCTTAATCGTCTAGTGTCTGACCATGGTTTTGGTAACAGGCTAGTAGGATTATTGAAGTTGGGATGAAATCTACCAAGAGGAGTTCCGGATAATTATGGGTTTCTCGCCTACACATATATTTATAAGATTATAATTGTTACATTTATCACTCATCCACCTGGCATAGTCACTATCACCATGAACTGAATCTCCCCGTGCCTTCTTTCGCCATCTGTAGAAAACAACAAACAACCAAGTCGTTCTTTACTTTTATGTTTTATATTTCTGAAGCTTACATTTTAGTTCTATTTAAATCTATCGTATTTAATCAAAACCCCATTCTTATTTCAACACTTGCAGTCAATTCAGTCGAAGACCTGTGACAACTTTGGGTGTGACAGAGACTTCACCTATAAACATTTACCTTTAGGCTCCTTGTGGGATCGATATCTGAACTTCGAAACTAGCTACAAATGATCTGTGCTCTTGCAGACATCAAGGAGCAAGGCGAGGGATCTTATTAGCCGCATGAGCTACAATACCTGGTGGACAGGCAGGGCCATGACTAACGACATCTACAATAGGAGCATCTGCTGCCATGCCACATCGACGACCATGAGCAGTTCCTAGACAACAGTGCTTCGAGTGCTAGCAGAGTCCAGACCATGAGCTTGCTCCATAAAAACATGGCTTGGATTAGCCGCAACAGCAGCCCGCTGAACTTGAGCATGGGTTCGAGGAGGAGTAGCACCCAAGGCAGCAGTTTTGGCAACAATAGTGGGGAAGCCTCTGGAAGGCTTAGTTTGCTCAACAATGGCAGGGATTGGGTCAGCAGCAGCCAGAGCAACAACACCATGAGGACGACCAGAACCAGTAGATTACATAGCAGGGGTTTGCACAATGGCAATATAGGGACTCCTACGAGGAGGTTTCCCGACAAAAGCATGGTGCATAGGACGAACCACATTTTGCTTGCCAGCAGCAGGGGTTCGAGTTAGACCACCCTGTCCAAGCAAAGCAGGGCAAGTCCTAGGAGGAGGTTGCCCGACAAAAGCATGGCATGGAGGACAAACCACATTTTGCTTACCACCAGCATGGATTCGAGTTAGATCACCCTGTCCAAGAATAGCAGGGCGACTCCTAGAAGCAGTAGCTTCCACATCCACTATTTTACAATTCAGCACAAACATGCAAAGCCCAAGAGACTTCTTCATCATCTCGGTTAGCTGACTGTCACATGTTAGAGGAACCATGATACCTTGGTCATCCATGAAGCTGAACTGTGTAGTCTGCTTTAGCCCTATTTCAGCATGTTTACTCAGAGAAGCAACCATACCAGGGATAATGCAGATCTGCACATGCGCTTCTTCCATTCTGAAACAATTAAGTCCATACCACTTTCCCTTCCAATTTGAAAGATCACGGATGCCGCATAGAGGGGGGTGAATAGGCGGTTAAAATCTTTTACGAGATGGGCTTAATAAAGGCGGAATAAAACTAGCGTTTTCTTTTATCAAGCACAAAGCCTATATATACTAAGGTTCACCTATGTGCACCAACAACTTATGATAAGCAAGACAAGCAACAACGTGATAGCAAGATAGATTACTTCAAGCACAAAGGCTATCACAATGTAAAGTGCATAAGTAAATAGCTCGGGTATAGAGATAATTGAGGCATGCGAGAATGACGATATTTTTGTTGGGTCCGCAGCATAGAAAACAAAAAAATTCCTACGGTGTGAACTATACGCCAAGATCTATCTACTAGGTACAAAGCAAAGGGTGGACATACATCCAACGAGAACTTACCCTCAAAGACAACGAGTTTTGTTAACGATTAGGAACTCGTGGTTGATGTAGTCGTACACTTGCCGATCTCAAGATCGTGAGGAAGTCCGAGCGCCGCAACTCAGCAGCGCATCCGTACTCGCACACACGTTCAAGCCATCGGACAACCTCCACCTCCTCGCTCTAGTGATCCAAATGGGCAAAGAACTCCTTCTAGACAAAATGCCACCGAGAACATGTATCTCGCTAATCCGAGACCATGGGGGAATAATTCTAGAGGGGGAGAGAGATCCTTCACAAGGAGGTGTGAGGATGAAGGAGGGAATGGGTGGCCTTTTATAGGAGGAGGGGTGCCTCCTCTCCATGGTCGCGCATGGGGTGACCTCACCTCCCCCATTCATGTGGTGGTAACCCCTCCACATTAAAATGCCTCTTCACATTCCCTTTTAAAGTCTCCACTTTAAATGCATTAAAATTCTCCAAGTTTAATGCTCTCTCATTTAATAAAACTCTTTTATTAAATTTATTGAGAATTTTGTTAATTACTTTAATTAACAAACATTCACATATAGCCCCTTGCAATATTTCAATATCATATGCAGAACCACTTTCTGCAATTTCACCCGAAACAATTTCCGGTTTCTATTGAAACAATTCCCGCGCTTTGCAATTCTTTCGTATGAAACATATGTGCTCCAAAATGGTGTCTGGTAACTCTTAAGTGTGTCACCCTACGGTTCACGAATAATGCAGATATGATCGAGACCCTTCTCCGATCAATAATCAGCAGCGGGACCTGGAGATCCATACTGACTCCTACACATTCAACGATGACTTCTTTGATCGCGAGAACCTTTAATGCTTGTAACTAAATCCCTTTGTCTCGCGATATATTACATGTCCGAGATTCGATCATCGGTATCTCCATACCTAGTTTGATCTCGTTACCGACATGCACTCTTTTCTCGTTCCCGTGATATAACATTCTAGTGATCACAACACTTGCTTGCAAACTATCTCAATGTGATATCATCGAGAGGGCCCAGAGTATATCTATCCGTCATCGGGATTAACAAATTCCACTCTTGATCCATGAGCCTCAACTTAACACTTTCGTAGTACTGAACCCATCTTTATAGTCACCCTGTTACGGTGTGACGTTTGATGTTATCAAGATACTCTTCCGGTGTTAGCAATTAACATGATCTCATGGTCTAAGGATAAAGATTACTTCGTATGATGTTATAGCAATATAAACATAATGACTTGATCGTAATGCTATACTTCGGATGAATGTTCATCACATCATTCCACCAATGGTGTGACCTTGTTATTAACAACATCCAATGTCCATGATCAGGAAACCTTGATCATCTTGTTAATCAACAAGCTAGTCTATAAGCGAGGCATAACTAGGAACCCTTTTTTGTTTATTAAACACACATGTATTGATGTTTCCGATCAATACAATTCTAGCATGTAAAATAAACATCTATCATATATAAGGAATACATAATAACAACTTTATTATTGCCTCTCAGGGCATATTTCCTTCAGTCTCCCACTTGCACTAGAGACAATAATCTAGTTCACATAGTGATAAATCTAACACCCATGGAGTTCTGGTGTTGATCATGTTTTGCCCTAGGGAGAACTTTAGTCAACGGATCTGCTATATTTAGGTCCATGTGTACTTTACAAATCTTTATATCTCCATCCTTGACATGCTCGTGGATGGAGTGAAACCGGCACTTAATATGCTTGGAATTCTTGTGAGACCTCGGTTCCTTTGCGTTGGTTATGGCTCCATTGTTGTCACAATAGATCACCATTGGGTCCAATGCACTAGGAACCACACCTAGTTCCGTAATGAACTCTTTCATCCAAACTGCTTCCTGCGCTACTTCTGAAGCAGCAACATATTCTGCCTCCGTCGTTGATCCAGCCACCACAGGTTGTTTGGAACTCCTCCAACTAACTGCTGCTCCGTTCAAGAGAAATACGTATCCGGATTGAGACTTAGAGTCATCCGGATCAGTGTCAAAGCTAGCATCGACATAACACTTAGCGACTAGCTCTTCTTCACCTCCGTATATAAGAAACATATCCCTAGTCCTTCTCAAGTACTTGAGGATGTTGTTTACCGCTATCCAGTGTTCCGAACCTGGATTAGATTGGTACCTACTAGTCAAACTAATAGCATGTGCCACATCCGGTCTTGTACATAGCATGGCATACATAATAGAGCCTATGGCCGAGGCATAGGGGATCTTATCCGTCATCTCTCTTTCTTCCGCCGTAGCCAGACTTTGAGTCTTACTCAATGTCTTGCCTTGCAACATAGGTAAGAACCCCTTCTTACTTTTGTCCATATTAAACTTCTTTAATATCTTATCAAGGTATGTACTCAGCGATAGCCCAATTAGGCGCCTTGATTTGTCTCTATAGATTTTAATGCCCAATATATATGACGCTTCACCAAGGTCTTTCATCGAAAATTTGCTATTTAGATAACTTTTAACATTGTTTAAAAGATCTATATCATTTCCAATCAATAATATGTCATCCACATATAATATTAGAAATGCCACATTGCTCCCACTCACTTTCTTGTAAGTACAAGCCTCGCCATAAGTTTGGACAAATCCAAACTCTTTGATCACCTCATCAAAGCGAAGATTCCAACTCCAGGATGCTTGCTTCAGTCCATAGATGGATCGCTGAAGTTTTCATACCTTATTAGCATCCTTAGGATCGACAAAACCCTTAGGTTGTATCATATACAACTCTTCTTCAATATTACCATTGAGGAACGCAGTTTTGACATCCATCTGCCATATTTCATAATTGAAATATGCAGCAATGTCTCATCGTAGTCAACTCCTTGAATTTGTCGAAACCCCTTTGCGACAAGTCGAGCCTTATAGATGGTCACATTACCATCAGCATCAGTTTTTCTTTTGAAAATCCATTTATTCTCAATGACCTTTTGATCATGAGGTAAGTCCACCAAGGTCCAAACTTGGTTCTCGTACATGGATTCCATCTCGGATTTCATGGCTTCTAGCCATTTGTTGGAATCCGGGCTCATCATCGCTTCTTCATATGTCGCAGGGTCATCCATTTCATCAACCATGAAATTCACAACAGGATTTCCGTACAGTTCAGGAGCTGCACATGTCCTGCTTCACCTGCGAGGTTCGGTAGTGTCCTCTTTCGAAGTTTCATGATCAGTATCATTAGCTCTCTCTTCATTAGGTGAAGTCAACTCCGAAACAACTTCCGGTGCTGCGCTACTCGCCATTTCATGAAGAGAAGGTTCAATAACCTCTTCGAGTTCTACCTTCCGACTACTCACACCTTTCGTGAGAAACTCCTTCTTAAGAAAGGATCCATTCTTGGCAACAAAGACCTTGCCCTCGGATCTGTGATAGAAGGTATACCCAATTGTTTCCTTAGGGTATCCTATGAAGACGCATTTTTCCGCTTTGGGTTCGAGTTTATCTGGTTGAAGTTTCTTCACATAAACATCACATCCCCAAACTTTAAGAAATGACAGCTTAGGTTTGTTTCCAAACCATAATTCATACGGTGTCGTTTCAACGGATTTAGATGGTGCCCGATTTAAAGTGAATGCATTGCTTCGAGGCATAACCCTAAAATGACAGTGGCAAGTCAGTCAGAGACATCATAGATCGAACCATATCCAATAAGTTACGATTACGATGTTCCGACACACCATTACGTTGTGGTGTTCCGGCAGGCGTGAGTTGTGAAACTATTCCACACTCTTTCATGTGTGTTCTAAACTCGTAACTTAGATACTCTCCTCCACGGTCAGACCGTAGAAATTTGATCTTTCTATTACGATGATTTTCCACTTCATTCTGAAATTCCTTGAACTTTTCAAAAGTTTTAGACTTGTGTTTCATCAAATAGATATACCCGTATCTACTCAAATCATCCGTGAAAGTAACAAAATAACGATATCCACCTCGCGCCGACACACTCATTGGTCCACACACATCAGTATGTATGATTTCCAATAGATCTGTCGCCCGTTCCATTGAACCGGAAAACGGTGTTCTAGTCATCTTTCACATAAGGCATGGCTCACATGTATCAAATGATTCAAAATCAAGTGATTCCAAAAGTCCATCAGAATGGAGTTTCTTCATGCGTTTAACACCAATATGACCTAGACGGCAGTGCCACATATATGCAGATATATCATCATCAAGTTTAATCTTTTTAGCATTAACATTATGAATGTGCGTAATATTACTATCGAGATCCATCAGAAATAAACCATTCAACATAGGTGCATGACCATAAAAGATATTATCCATATAAATCGAACAACCATTGTTTTCAGATTTAAACGAATAACCACTTTGCATCAAACATGATCCGGATACAATGTTCATGCTAAGTGCAGGCACCAAATAACAATTATTTAGGTTTATGACTAATCCCGATGGCATATGGAGAGGCAGCGTTCCGACGGCGATCACATCAACTCTTGATCCATTGCCGACCCGCATTGTGACCTCATCCCTTGCTAGTTGTCGCTTGTTCTGCAGCCCCTGAATCGAGTTACATATATTAGCAACTGATCCCGTATCAAATACCCAGGTGCTACTGCGAGTACTAGTCAAGTACACATCAATAACATGTATATCACATATACCTTTGTTTGCCTTGCCGGACTTCTTGTCCGCCAAATACTTGGGGCAGTTGCGCTTCTAGTGGCTAGTCCCCTTGCAATAGTAGCACTCGGTATCGGACTTAGGGCCAGCTCGGGGTTTCTTTTCAGGCGCGGCAACAGATTTGCCACCCTTCTTTCCCTTGTGCTTGCCTTTCTTGTCCTTCTTGAAACCGGTGGTCCTATTGATCATCAACACTTGATGTTCTTTCCTAATCTCCACTTCTGCAGTCTTAAGCATTGACAGAAGCTCGGGAAGAGTCTTCTTCATGCCCTGCATATTATAGTTCATCACGAAGCTCTTGTATCTAGGTGGCAGAGATTGTAGAACACGATGTATGCCCAAGTCAATGGGAATCGTTATTCCCAAGGACACAAGCTTATCGGCGTACCCAGACATTTTGAGTACATGCTCACTAACGGAGCTGTTCTCCTCCATCATGCAGCTAAAGAACTTTTCAGTAGAATTATAACTCTCTACGGCAGCATGGGTATCGAAAATCATTTTCAATTCTCCCATGGTATCAAAGACATTGCCATTTTCGAAATGCTTTCGAATTTCTGGCTCTAGCCCATATAGTATGCCGCAATGTACTAAGTTGTGGTCCTCCTGACGAGTCACATAGACTTTCTTTTCCTCATCAGGGGCATCAAGAGCTGGTGGGGGGCCTAGCGGCGCATCTAGCACATATTTCTTTTGTGCAGCAGTGAGGAGAATCCTCAAATTCATAAGCCAGTTGGTGAAGTTGCTACCATTCGCAGCAAGTTTCTCTTTCTCCATGAACACATTGAAATTAAAAGCAGGTGGTGCCATCTACAACAGAATTTGTAATGTTTATTTAGACTAAGTTTATGATAGATTGAGTTCAACTAATCCACATTACTAATGAACTCCCACTAAAAAACGACATCCCTCGTGCCTTTTTGGTGATTACATGAACCAAATCCACTACACCAAGTCCGATCATCACGTGAGTCGGTGTAGTTTCAAAGGCGAGCATCTATATGGGCATCATATCAACCATATGACTCATGCTTAACCTTTCGGTCCGTGTTCCGAGGCCATGTCTGTACATGCTAGGCTCGCCAAGTAAGAACCTTAGTACTCGTGTGTGTAAAACTGTCTTACACCCGTTGTATGAAAGCGTAGAGTCGAGTACACCCGATCATCACGTGATGTCTCGAAACACGATCCATAGAACGGTGCATACTCAAGGAAGAACAGATTTTATCTTGATATCTAAATGAGGGATCATCTTATAATGCTACCAAAAGCGCCAAACTAGCAGTATAAGATGCTAACATCTAATGTGTAAAGTGAGATGATATGGTCCATGCATTTGATCTCTATCATTTGCATCATGGTATAATATCTATCATTCCTATGTGTGTAAGGCCAAGGTCTATGGAACTTAAACGTTGAATGTGTTGTAAGAGTATCTATCATACATCTACTTACAACAATACCATATCAATACACTAGCCCAGCAACGATCTAAACTAGACGCCTCTAATTTATCAGTTGTAAGTTTTACGTGGCTTAGGGCTTTCGGATATAGAACCGTTCTTACCTACGAACATGAACCACAACAAGGATAACTAAGTTATTAGCAACTCGTTGTAAATCAGATATTGACTATAGTAGGAGAGACAGACACCCGCCAGCCACTTATGCAAAACAAGTTGCATATCTGTCGTGGAACCGGTCTCATGTACGATGACATGTAAGGTTGGTCCAGGCCGCTTCATCCCACTATGCCACCAATATCCAAAATACATAGAAGATGCAATAACATGATCATCATCGTCCACATATAAACATATGTGTACTACCCGTGCAAAGCACCTACGCATAGATCAGGCTCTGATACCACTGTTGGGTCCGCAGCATAGAAAACAAAAAAAATCCTACGGTGTGAACTATACGCCAAGATCTATCTACTAGGTATAAAGCAACGGGTGGACATACATCCAACGAGAACTTACCCTCGAAGACAACGAGTTTTGTTAACGAGTAGGAACTCGTGGTTGATGTAGTCGTACACTTTCCGATCTCAAGATCGTGAGGAAGTCTGAGCGCCGCAACTCAGCAGCGCATCACTTACACACGTTCAAGCCACGGACAACCTCCACCTCCTCGCTCCAGCGATCCAGTGAGCAAGAACTCCTTCCAAACGAAATGCCACCAGGAACATGTATCTCGCTAATCCGAGACCATGGGGGAATAATTCTAGAGGGGGAGAGAGATCCTTCACAAGGAGGTGTGAGGATGAAGGAGAGAATGGGTGGCCTTTTATAGGAGGAGGGGGTGCCCCTCCTCTCCATGGCCAGTGCATGGGGGGGTGACCCCTCACCTCCCCCATTCATGTGGTGGTAACCCCTCCACATTAAAATGCCTCTTCACATTCCCTTTTAAAGTCTCCACTTTAAATGCATTAAAATTCTCCAAGTTTAATGCTCTCTCATTTAATAAAACTCTTTTATTAAATTTATTCAGAATTTTGTTAATGACTTTAATTAAAAAACATTCACATATAGCCCCTTGCAATATTTCAATATCACATGCAGAACCACTTTCTGCAATTTCACCCGAAATAATTTTCGGTTTCTATTGAAACAATTCCTGCGCTTTGCAATTCTTTCGTCTGAAACATATGTGCTCCAAAATGGTGTCCGGTAACTCTTAAGTGTGTCACCCTACGGTTCGCGAATAATGCAGACATGATCGAGACCCTTCTCTGATCAATAATCAGCAGCGGGACCTGGAGATCCGTACTGACTCCTACACATTCAACGAATGACTTCTGTGATCGTGAGAACCTTTAACGCTTGTAACTAAATCCCTTTGTCTCGCGATATATTATATGTCCGAGATTCGATCATCGGTATCTCCATACCTAGTTTGATCTCGTTACCGACATGCACTCTTTTCTCGTTCCCGTGATATAACATTCTAGTGATCACATCACTTGCCTGCAAACTATCTCAATGTGATATCACCGAGAGGGCCCAGAGTATATCTATCCGTCATCGGGATTGACAAATTCCACTCTTGATCCATGAGCCTCAACATAACACTTTCGTAGTACTGAACCCATCTTTATAGTCACCCTGTTACGGTGTGACGTTTGATGTTATCAAGATACTCTTCCGGTGTTAGCAATTAACATGATCTCATGGTCTAAGGATAAAGATTACTTCGTATGATGTTATAGCAATATAAACATAATGACTTGATCGTAATGCTATACTTCGGATGAATGTTCATCACATCATTCCACCAATGGTGTGACCTTGTTATTAACAACATCCAATGTCCATGATCAGGAAACCTTGATCATCTTGTTAATCAACAAGCTAGTCTATAAGAGAGGCATAACTAGGAACCCTTTTTGTTTATTAAACACACATGTATTGATGTTTCCGATCAATACAATTCTAGCATGTAAAATAAACATCTATCATATATAAGGAATACATAATAACAACTTTATTATTGCCTCTCAGGGCATATTTCCTTCAATTTTACCGAGTTCCTCCCAACAAGGGTGTACGTCTCGTTGGAGGGGTGGGCGGTACTAAGACCACTAATGCCACAAGAGGCCTCACCCTATTCTCCCGAGCACCCGCCGCACGGCTAATACATTGCAAATGTATCTATAATTTTTGATGTTCCATGCTTGGTTTTATCCACTTTCTTGTGTTTTGTTCCAACTTTGGAGTACTTTTAATATGATTTCTTGGACTAACCTATTAACAAGAGCCCACGGTGCACTGCTGTTTCTGCTGTTTTGGTTCGGAAAGTCAGAAAATGAATATTCTCGAATTGGGGGACAAAAGCCAAAGTGCCTATTTTTCGGATGTCATCAAGTGCGAATCTGAGACCGAGAGGGGCAGGGGCCACCACACCACGGCCATGTGCCATGCCCCGCGCCAGGGGGTGGTGTGGCCGCTCCCGGCACCCCCTCGGCCTCTCCTTCCGCCTATATATTTCCCTCGAGACGAAAACCCTAAGTGCCGGATCAAAAATCCACGAAAGAGTCTCTAGCCGCCGTCATCTCCATCCCTAGATCGAAAGGGACCTAAAGCTCTTCCCGGCACCTATTTGAGAGGGAATTCACCACAGAGGCCTTCTTCATCACCATGCAAGCCTCCGGTGTGATGTGTGAGTAGTTCATCCTTGGACTATAGATCCATGTAGTAGCTAGATGGTTGGTTCTCCTCCTTTGTGCTTTCATGTCTAGATCTTGTGAGCTCCGTTCATGATCAAGATCATCTATTTGTAATTCTGCATGTTGTATTTGTGGGTATCCGAAGGATATTGAGATGCTATTTTAGATTGATTATTGATTCTATCATGTCTTTGTTATTTGTGATCTTGCATGCTTTCTGTTGTTAGTAGCTATCTTGGCCAAGTAGATGCTAGCAACTCCAAGAGTTAGTATTTATGCTCGATAGTGGGTTCATGCCTCTGGTAATCTGGGAAGTGATGAAATCTCTAAGGTACTAGATGTGTTGTTGCTACTAGGAGAAAACAACAATCATTTGTTCATAGAACAATCGTATTGTTTACTTTACCATGATTAAATAAAGCAATAATCTGTTGCTTGCAACTTAATACTGGAGGTGGTTCGGATGATAACCTGAAGGTGGATTATTAGTCATAGATACAGTTGGATGACGGTCTATGTATTATGTTGTAATGCCTAATCAAGTCTCAAAGGAGTCAAGATGATTAGTATATGCATGTATTGCTTTCTCTGTGTTTGTCAATTGCCCCGCTGTAATTTGTTCACCCAGCATGTTATCTATCTAAGGAGAGCCACCTCTAGTGAACTATGGATCCCGGTCCTTTTCTTTACATACAATCTACAAACTGTTTACTTCTTTGTGTTTACTTTCTGCAAACTATTACTTCCTTCCATTCGATACGTTTAATCCTTTGTTTTCCGCAAAACACGGTGAGATTGACAACCTCATCGCAAGTTGGGGACAAAGTTCTGTGGTTGTGTTGTGCAGGTCTCCACGTTGCTACTAGCACCGGTAGTGCGCCCTGCCAAATCTCAGCTAGTAACACCTTTGTGGTGTTTTCCTTGCTCCTACAGGTTCGATTAAACCTTGGTTTCATAACTGAGGGAAACTTGCTGCTGTGCTCATCATACATTCCTCTTGGGGTTCCTAACAAGCTCTACATCAACCATGCACCAGCCATTTTTCTGGGTGCCGTGCACTGGGCCATCAACGGCAAGCACTCGTTCCACTATGGGACAATTGAGGACGGTCACCAAACCCGTACAAGATTGGAGCAATCTCCACAACTTAATTGGAGGCTCCCAATAATCACCACCAAGTCCAATATCTTGGGGAGAGCTCCACAACTTAATTGAAGGCCCCAAGAACATGCCACAAAGGCCACACAACTGTCTAGGGTTCCAAGAACCCAAGAGGGACAAACTTCTTGATTTCACCAACCAAATCCTCCAAGGAGAACTCAAACCGATGCACCTGGTGAAAATGGCAAGAACACCACAAAGATGCTCTAATCTTTACTCTCAAGTTCCAACAAAGATACTAAAGCAATTGAGAGAACAAGATAGGAAGAACACAAGGAGAACACAAAATCCTCCAAGATCTAGATCCCAAAGATTCACTCATAAAGAGACGATATGGTTAGGTTAAAATGTAGATTTAGATCTCCTCAATCTTCCTCTCAAATATGTGCAAGAATCATTGGAGGGAAAGAAAGAAATTAAGCTCAAAAGGGTTAAGACAATTGGGGCAAAGCTTGAAGAAAAGAGGAGAAACAAATCCCCAAAAGGAGAGAGAAAGAGGCCTTATAAAGGGGCCATGATTTTCTACCCGTTGGGGCCAAAACAGGCGGATTGGGCCGGTATTACCGCCTACAGCCAACCAGCGCCAGGACAATCGGGCGGTAGGCGCAGGGATAGGCGAGCTGGTCAACACGCACGAGAGATAGTGAGAAAAGGGGATCGGAGGATGTAGTAGGGCGCGCGCGAGGCAAGCGGGGCCCAGCGCGGGAGAGCGAGAGAGCACGCGTGCGAGCGGCAGAAGCTTGGAGCGGGCGCGACAGCTGGGCCAGCCCGATAGTACTGGCCTGCCTAGCGGTAGTACCGCTTGGGCCGGTACTACCGGCCTGGGCCAGCTCCACAACCGGGGGATACTGAATGGTGGAGCGCATCCGCAGGAGCGGCCGGTAGCGGCCTGCGGTAGTACCACTTGGCCCAGCAGAAAACATTTTTCTTTTTCTTTTTAAATCAAATAAGAGGCAAATTCAAATAGCGATAACTTGAGTTAGGAAACTCCAATCGACTCGAAACCAATTTTGTTAGAAACAAGATCGACTCAAAAATATTGGATACCACCAAGTGAGAATACTTCATGAATTTTAAAGTGAGATACCTCATTGGTGAGAAACCGGAAAAACTCCAAGATCAAAAACACAGAGATATAGAAGGGAAATCTGTTTTTGATGAACTAGAGCTTGTTATGAAGATTATCACAAGCTCTATATCCTCACATGGATAAGATCCAAATAACAACCAAGAAGTATGATGCTAAGAATGCAAAGGTTTGAGCTCTGTCCGAAAGATATGATCGAGTTACTCACTCGAGAGCCCCTTTTGATAGTACGACTATCTATCCTAAATTCGGTCTCCCAACTAAAAATATGAGACCGGCAAAAGGGAAAACCTATCAAGATTATACATTTTCCTTGAGCAATCCACTTGAGCTAGATGAAACGATCTTGTCCTCCTCAAGATGGACACCTTTCTCGATTGCCTTTGCACACACTCACTTGATGAAGACTTGACATATGCTTCCCCATACACCATGGGGAGCCTCTTCTTTGACCTTGTGATCGTCTATATATCCATGACCACCAGATCTTCTAGAGATGGTGCATCTTGATCTTGCACAATATTTCTTCTAACTTTATTTCTTCCACCTTGGATCCAACACATGGTCCAAGCGATGCCAATGTAGAATTCTTACTAGTGCAACTTAATACAGACATTAGTACATAGAGATTGCCATTAATTACCAAAACACACATGGGGGCCCACATGCTCTTTCACCATTTGCTAATTTAGAGCGGTAACTGCCAAGGGTTATCGAAACCATGTAAAGATGGTCCGCAGAGATCCTACCTGACAGAAAATTGGGGACAAAAGATAAGAATTATTTGTCAGTGTTGGGCTAGCAAAAAATTGTAGGTTTGGTCTATCTTTTTAATGTCAATAGCCAGCTAGCAGTTATAGTTAGTGTGAATAACAAAGAGAAGAGTAGATCACCCACATGTAGCATGAACTTCTTCTTTCTTGGTAGTAGGATCTGTCATCCTCCGTTCTGCTCAGCTCATCGGTGGTGGAGGCGGGCTAGAGCCTCGCAACCGCGGGCACGACATGCGGCATTGGAGCTCGGGATCAACGAGTGGACGCAACAACTTGGCGCCGAAAGTCAAATGTCCAAAGGGATCGTTTTGGTTGGAGGGTGGATTTCGCTGCCAATGGTGCTAGGGTTCATGCGAAAGGAGGGAGTGAATTGGGTCAACGCACTAAGGCCCTTAGTTCCTCGTTTTGCCTACGTGGTTGTCATGTTGGTGCTCGTATCAAGGACAGAGTACTGACATGAGAGTCCCGACCGTCTACTTTACGAGACAGTTTGATGGAATATTTAAATTTGATAGGGGTGAGATAAGTTTGTCTCGAAATGATCCATCTTGGTAGTTGACAGCCAAATTTGCGAAATTCAGCGATGCACTCGCCTGATAACATTTGAGCCGCAAACAAACATGCTCGGGGAGCTGTTTTCATCTTTTTGTGGCGCATATGCCTCTACGGTTTTTATCCTTTTTCTTTAGTTTGTTATTTTCTAGTCTCTCTTATTTTTCCTTTTTTTAATAGTAAAATATGTTTTCCATGTGAACGTTTATATCAAGTAAGAACAACTACCTCATCTAAACATATTTCAACTTTAAAACAAATAGTATCTTATTTGAACCGCTTTTAATAAGAACATTTATCTCTTTTGAATGTTTTTAATAAAAAAATATTTTATTTTGAAGATCAAACATTCACCTCCTTTAAAACGGTTTTTTAATAAAAAATATTATCTCATTTAAAAAATTAAACAATTATTTTTCTTGAACCATTTTTCAATAAAAATATTTATCTCAGTTCAAACAAGAAAAAACTAGATTAGTATAAAAACATAAAAAATAAAAGATAAAAAGGAAAAAAAGACACATAAGAAAACCGAGCATGTAAACAGGAACAGAAACAGAAAAACAGTATAAAAAATAGAAAACCTGGACACAAAACGAAAAAGAAAACCCCTGAAACAAAAACAAAAAACCTGACGACTTAACTGGGCCAGACCCAAAGATTTTGCCCCCTGAAGCCTACAGTAGCTACTCCCCGTACAATTTCTCCATCGATTCCCTTTCCCAATCCCACCTCAATAGGCATTTCCGCCGCCGCATAAGTCCTCTAGTCCTCGGAGAGAGTTGCTGAAGAACAAGGTGTACAAAAGAAAAACTTATCACATAAGTTACTGGAGTAGAGGAATAAGAAGAAACAAAAGAGGAAGCGCAAGGAGAAGAAAAGGGAAGTGGGTGAACTGGAATGTGAAAAAAAAGTTGTTGGAGTTATTGAGAATGTCCTGGAAGAACTTTGTAGGAAAAACAATAAATCCCGGCCTATTTCATCTTTGTATGATTCTTTAGATAAAAGGTAAGCTTTAAAACATGTTTAATTTGGTATTTCTACCATCTACTCAACTTCAATTGTTGTTTATGCAGTTCAGTTTGAAGACTAAGAAGAGGAGCAGAAAGAATAATCCCGCTTTTAGAGTTCTTACTGAGTCTGAACTATTAATGTGAACTACATTTGAATATGTTGTACGCAACATGTAACTGATATATGTGGACAACATTTGTGTTTTTTCAGAGTTTTCTAGAACATTTTAAATTTCTTGGTAGCAACATAGAAAATGCACCCTAAGTCAGGTTTAATCACCCTATTGTGTCCGGCCAATCGAGTTGCAGAAACATCCTGCTCACGGATTGTCCTTAGAAAACACAATTTAAACCGTCCAGGCGCACTGATCCAACAACTCATCGGAATTAGGTCTCAAAGTCGAGGGTGGCATTCTAGAAGACCATATCCAATGGCCATAGTTGTTCCCTAGGTTATTGATGGCTCAGTGTCGGCGCCAGAAAAGTGCTGGTGCGATGTTGATGTAGAGCTCGTTGGGAACCCCAAGAGGAAGGTATGATGAGCACATCAGCAAGTTTCCCTTAGTTATGAAACCAAGGATTAATCGAACCAGTAGGAGCAAGGAAACACCCTAAAGGTGTTGCTAGCTGAGCCTTGGCAGGGCGCACTACCGGTGCTAGTAGCAACGTGGAGACCTGCACAACACAACCACAGAATTTTGTCCCCAACTTGCGATGAGATTGTCAATCTCACCGTGTTTTGCGGAAAATAAAGGATTAAACGTATCGAATGGAAAGAAGTAAAAGTTTGCAGAAAGTAAACACAAAACAGTAAACAGTTTGTAGATTGTATGTAAAAGACAAGGACCGAGATCCATAGTTCACTAGAGGTAGCTCTCCTTAAGATAGATAACATGCTGGGTGAACAAATTACATCGGGGCAATTGACAAACATCGAGAAAGCAATACATGCATATACTAATCATCTTGACTCCTTTGAGATTCGATTGAGCATTACAACATTATACATAGACCGCCATCCAACTACATCTATGACTAATAATCCACCTTCAGGTTATCATCCAAACCCTCTCCAGTATTAAGTTGTAAACAACAGATTATTGTTTTACGAACTGCGTGTAAAGTAAACAATACGATTGTTCTATGAACAAAGGATTGTTGTTTTCTCCCTAGTAGCAACAGCACATCTAGTACCTTAGAGATTTCTTTCACTTCCCGATTACGGAGGCATGAACCCACTATCGAGCATAAATACTAACTCTTGGAGTTGCTAGCATCTACTTGGCCAAGATAGCTACTAACAATGGAAAGCATGCAAGATCACAAATAACAAAGACATGATAGAATCAATAATCAATCTGAAATAGCATCTCAATATCCATCGGATCCTCGCAAACACAACATGCAAAATTACAAATAGATGATCTTGATCATGAACGGAGCTCACAAGATCTAAACATGAAAGCACAAAGGAGGAGAACCAGCCATCTAGCTACTACATGGATCTGTAGTCCAAGGATGAACTACTCACGCATCACACCGGAGGCTTGCATGGTGATGAAGAAGGCCTCGTGGTGAATTCCCTCTCCAAATAGGTGCCGGGAAGAGCTTCAGATCTCTCCCAATCTAGGGATGGAGATGACGGCGGCTACAGACTCTTTTGTGAATTTTTGATCGGGCACTCAGGGTTTTCGTCCTGAGGTCATCTTATAGTCGGAAGGGGAGGCCGAGGGGGTGCCAGGGGCCACCACACCACCCCCTGGCGCGGGCCAAGCCTGTCCACGCGGCCAGGTGGTGTGGACGGCCTCTGGCCCCTCTCCGTCTCGTATTCTGGCATCTAATGACTTCCAAAAAAAATAGGCACTTTGGCTTTTGTCCCGTCCAATTCCGAGAATATTCATTTTCTGACTTTCCTGGAACCAAAAACAACAGAAAACAGGCAGCTGACACTGTGGCTCTTGTTAATAGGTTAGTCCAAGAAATCATATGAAAAGTACTCCAAAGTGTGGACAAAACACAAGAAAGTGGATAAAACCAAGCATGGAACATCAAAAATTATAGATACATTTGCAATGTATCAACATCCCCAAGCTTAACTCCTGCTCGTCCTCGAGTAGATAAGTGATAAAAAGAAAGAATAATTTTTGAGGTGACATGCACCATCAAAGACTTGATCAAAGTATTTGTAAAACATTCAAAGCTGGGATCAAAGTACTTCAATCATAGCATGAAAGACAAAGTTCTAGCAATAAGACAAAGAAACTATGATGCAACATGAAAAGGCACAAACAAAATATTCATGAATAATAATGCTTTGCAATTTATTTATTTTTTCACATAAAGAAAACATAACATAATAGTATTCAGCTTGTCCCTCATAGAGTAGCAAAACATAAATGCATAGGACACCTTCAAAGTTCATAAGAGTGACTAGATATAAATAGTTTAAAACAAACAATATCAAGTTATGCATCAATCAACTAGTCTTGGGACAATGCACATAGAACTAAGAATGGCCACTATGCTCTCAAAATGGTGCATAAAGGTAGAAGGTGGAGACTCATATAATGGTGGAAGAAAGGTCTTTTTATAAAAGGAAGTAGGGATTCAAGTCTAGTAAAGAGCTTCCAAAAATTATGGTACTTATAGCTTTCAGCTCTCATTGCCCCTATCATAAGCATCTTGAAGTGATTAAGGTTAAAGTGAACAAGCTATGGTGTACATGCTTGACGAAGTATAAGTTAGAAATCTCATGTCCCTTGTATACGAGGGTCGCTCCTCATGCTACTCAAGTTTAGTCACCGGTAAGTTCTTGTCATTATAAGTACATGTGTATCATAGAGAACCGCCAACGGGGTACCCCTTGCCCGATGATACAGAAGAATCCCCATATCAAAATGACAAGGCAAGCAGACAATGAGCATCTCAGCAATCTTCTTATTTACCATGGGAATATGGTGCTTTTTTCTCTCTTTCCGCTTTTCATAATCTCTCTTTTTTTCTCTTTTTTCTCAATAGGACTCTTTTTTTATAAGAAGAACGCTTTATAGACAGCTCATTATGGTTACTCTGCAGGTTTCCACCATGTCAGCATGGATTAGACCAACGGCCCAGGCGTTTCTCTAACACATATACATAACTCCATGGACTTACAAGCTCCCCTTTCATTTCACAACGACGACATCCATATACAAAAGAGCATGATATCAACTAGGTACAAGTACCAAGTGCAATGTTAAAAGCGTTCCCCATGAAAGCATGGTTCTGCTAATTCCCAACAAATAAGTGCAAGCATATACAACATAGACGACACAATGGTTCAAGTTTATGAAGGGCAAGAAAAGTAAAGTGTGCCATCAAGTTTGTGAGAGCTTTAATCACTAGTTTTCTCATAACAAGTTTAATTTGGAAGGTAAACAAAAGCATGAATATACTTGGAATAGCATAATCTAGTAGGTAGGTATGGTGGACTCTTTGGAAAAACTTGGTTTAAGGAGTTGGATGCATGATTGGAACTCATACTTGGTTGTGGAGGCTAGCAAAAGACTAGGAGCGACAAACTAAGAGAGCAATAATGGCCAAAATCATGCAGAGCGACAAAACATCATTGATCAAAGCATAAAGTGATACTACAAGTTGAAAACTAAAGGATCATAAAGGCTATGGTGACTTGAGATAGTCATAACATGGTGTGAGCATGCGCCAAGTCAACCCAAATAAAGTATCAAAGGAGAATACCACTATACTATGCTTTAATATGCTAAAACAACGCATGATTCATCCAAGGCACATTAAGCAATCTCAATTGTTTATAACGAGTTATGCTACAACAAAGAAATAAGCATAAAAAGCCAAAACAATATCAAGCATGGCATGACAGAGCATAGGCCACAGTCAAAAACGAGCTCTTTTTACCACATAAGTATGAACTTTCCTACTCTTTTCCAAACCAAACCAAACTATTTGCAAACCAATGTATGAAAGAGGGGGTCCAACCAATTTATTCAGAAAACTAAGCAAACCAAAGCAAACGAAAAACCAAAACAAAAACAAAAAAGAAGACGCTCCAAGAACAACACAACTGTGCATGAAACAATAAAAATGAAGCGTTTGGAAGAAACCTGGAATTTTTATTGATGAAGAAGGGGATGCCTTGGGCATCCCCAAGCTTTAACGCTTGTAATTATTGGATATTTCTTGGGGTGACACGCGTGGCATCCCCCAGTTTGAGCTTTAGTCCATCCTTCATCTCATTACTTATTCCTTCCATAAACCTGAAATTTTTCCTTCATACAAAACTTCACACAATCTTTATTAGCAACATTAGTACACTTAGGATAAAATAAGTCTTAAGGTTCAGTTCTAACACCAAATAAACTTCCATTAGAACACTAGCTACTGTATCACTTCCCTCAAAAAGCTCAATTCCCCAAAAGAACTCAAAAAGGAACCAACAAGAAGCAAATGCAGAAAATGGCAGAAATCTGTCAAAACAGACCAGCAGGTAAAGGCGAATTTTTTCGTAGGCTTTCTGTTGCTCAAATCAAAAAGTTTTGAACTAACGAAAGTTAGATAACAACCTGGGGCAGAAGCACAAAAATTCACGCCTCAAAAAGACGTTCAGAGATTTTACACAAATTTTTATGGTGAAGCACAGAAATCTGTTTTGGGACAGCAACTTTCCCAATCATTACTTCTCTCTCATTAGAGGTTACTCTTGGCACAAAAGGCAAATAAAAAGGATAAGGAGAGGTTATTACAAAGGTAATAACTTCCAAGACTCATCTAAAACTTTTGGTTTATCTCCCAATAAGTACTTTTCTTTAACGCCTTTAAGTTAGGCATAAGAAGCAAGAAAAAGAATCAAGTGTTCTCAAATGAAGAAGTATTAAGACCAAATTTTGTTTTCATAGGAGAAGCAAAATAAATCTTCTCTATCTTCTTAGGGAAGTGTTCCATACCTTTCTTGAGTAGGAGTTGATATTTAATGGTGCCTTCTTTCATATCAATAATGGCACCAACAGTTCTAAGAAAAGGTCTTTCCAAAGTAATAGGACAAGAAGCATTGAATTCAACATCCAAAACATAGAAATCAACGGGGACATAGGCATTGTTAACCATAATAAGAACATAATTAAGGTTCCCCATGAGTTTCTTTTTAGCATTATCATCAAGTGGGACATTCAAATAACAATCTTCAAGAGGAGGCAAATCAAGCATATCATAAATCCTTCTAGACATAATAGAAACACTACTATCAAGATTACATAAAGCTTTGAAATCAAAGTCATTCACTTTCATATTAATGATGGGTTCCCAACCATCTTCTTGTTTTATAGGAATAGAAGCTTTATGTTTCATCTTTTCTTCTTTAATCTTTATGAGAGCATCAGTAATGTGTTTTGTAAAGGCCATGTTCATAGCACTGGCATTAGGACTTTTAGCAAGTTTTTGTAGGAACTTAATAACTTCAGAGATATTGCAACCATCAAGATCAAAATCAAATTTATCATCTAAAGTAGTAGAACTATTACTAGCCTCAACACTAGTGGTGGTAATAGTAGAAACACTAATGTTTCTAGCAATTTCATCTTCTCTTTCCCACTTAGCATGTAATTCAGCTAATAGTCTAACATTTTCATCAATTCTTACTTGTATGGTATTAGTAGCTGCAAAGGGATTATCATTAGTTTCAGGTTTAGCAGCCATTTTATTCAAAGAAGATTGAGCTTCAGCCAAGGATGCTATATTTCTTTCAGCATTAGAGAGTTTTTCCTCAATATTTTTATTGAAAGCAGTTTGTTTACTAATAAACTCTTTAAGCATAACTTCAAGTTCAGAGGGAGCACTCCTATTATTGTTGTAAGAATTTCCATAAGCATTACCATTGTTGGGAGGATATGGCTTATAATTGTTGTTACCAAAATTATTCCTATAAGCATTGTTGCCAAAATTATTATTTCTTATGAAGTTCACATCAACTTGCTCTTCTTGAGCAACCAAAGAAGCCAAAGGAACATTGTTTGGATCAATATGGGCTTTCCCATTAACAAGCATAGACATAATAATATCAATCTTATCACTCAAGGAGGAGGTTTCCTCAACATAATTTACCTTCCTACCTTGTGGAGCTCTCTCAGTATGCCATTCAGAATAATTAACCATCATATTGTCCAGAAGTTTTGTTGCAGCACCCAAAGTGATGGTCATAAAGGTACCTCCAGCAGCAGAATCCAATAGGTTCCTTGAAGAATAGTTCAATCCTGCATAAAAAGTTTGGATGATCATCCAAGCAGTCAGTCCATGAGTGGGACAATTCTTTACCAAAGATTTCATTCTTTCCCAAGCTTGAGCAACATGTTCATTATCAGATTGTTTAAACTTCATTATTCACTTCTCATAGATATAATCTTAGCAGGAGGATAGTATTTTCCAATGAAAGCATCTTTGCATTTAGTCCAAGAATCAATACTATTCCTAGTTAAGGAATTCAACCATTCTTTAGCTTTTCCTCTCAAAGAGAAAGGAAACAATTTCAGCTTAATAATATCACCATCTATATCCCTATGCTTTTGCATCTCACAAAGTTCAACAAAGTTATTTAGATGGGAAGCAGCATCTTCATTACCAATACCAGAAAATTGTTCTCTCATAACAAGATTGAGTAAAGCAGGTTTTATCTCAAAGAAAGTATCTTCAGGCACAGGTGGAGCAATAGGTGTGCTCTTAAAATCATTGTTGTTGGTGCTAGTGAAGTCACACAACTTAGTGTTTTCAAGAGTAGTCATTTTTTGTGTGTTTTCAAATAAGAAAGCAAACAAGTAAAACTATTTTTTTGTGTTTTTGATAACAAAACAAGCAAACAAAGCAAAAAAAACTAAGCAAAACAAAAACAACAAAGTAAAGAGATTGGTTATGAGGGACTCCCCTTGTGAAGATGTCCTTGACTCCCCGGCAACGGCGCCAGAAAAATGCTTGATGGCTCAGTGCACAACGCCCAGAAAAATGGCTGGTGCGTGGTTGATGTAGAGCTCGTTGGGAACCCCAAGAGGAAGGTATGATGAGCACATCAGCAAGTTTTCCTCAGTTATGAAACCAAGGTTTAATCGAACCAGTAGGAGCAAGGAAAACACCCCAAAGGTGTTACTAGCTGAGCTTTGTATGCACTACCGGTGCTAGTAGCAACGTGGAGACCTGCACAACACAACCGCAGAACTTTGTCCCCAACTTGCGATGAGGTTATCAATCTCACCGCGTTTTGCGGAAAACAAAGGATTAAACGTATCAAATGGAAAGAAGTAAAAGTTTACAGAAAGTAAACACAAAACGGTAAACAGTTTGTAGATTGTATGTAAAAGACAAGGACCGGGATCCATAGTTCACTAGAGGTGGCTCTCCTTAAGATAGATAACATCCTGGGTGAACAAATTACAGCGAGGTAATTGACAAACATCGAGAAAGCAATACATGCATATACTAATCATCTTGACTCCTTTGAGATTCGATTGGGCATTACAACATTATACATAGACCGCCATCCAACTGCATCTATGACTAATAATCCACCTTCAGGTTATCATCCAACCCTCCAAGATTAAGTTGCAAGCAACAGATTATTGCTTTACGAACTGCGTGTAAAGTAAAGAATATGATTGTTCTATGAATAAAGGATTGTTGTTTTCTCCCTAGTAGCAATAGCACATCTAGTACCTTAGAGATTTCTGTCACTTCCCAGTTACGGAGGCATGAACCCACTATCGAGCATAAATACTAACTCTTGGAGTTGTTAGCATCTACTTGGCCAAGATAGCTACTAGCAACAGAAAGCATGCAAGATCACAAATAACAAAGATATGATAGAATCAATAATCAATCTAAAATAGCATCTCAATATCCATCGGATCCCCGCAAACACAACATGCAGAATTATAAATAGATGATCTTGATCATGAATGGAGCTCACAAGATCTAAACATGAAAGCACAAAGGAGGAGAACCAGCCATCTAGCTACTATATGGATCCGTAGTCCAAGGATGAACTACTCACGCATCACACCGGAGGCTTGCATGGTGATGAAGAAGGCCTCTAGGGTGAATTCTCCTCTCCGGCAGGGTGCCAGGAAGAGCTTCAGATCCCTTCCAATCTAGGGATGAAGATGACGGCGGCTACAGACTCTTTCGTGGATTTTTGATCGGGCACTTAGGATTTTCGTCCCGAGGGCATCTTATAGTCGGAAGGGGAGGCCGAGGGGGTGCCAGGGGCCACCACACCACCTCCTGGTGTGGGCCAAGCCTGGCTGCCGCCGTGGTGGTGTGGTGCCTGGCCCCTCTCTGTCTCGTATTCTGGCATCTGATGACTTCCAAAAAAATAGACACTTTGGCTTTTGTCCCGTCCAATTCCGGGAATATTCATTTTCTGATTTTCCTAGAACCAAAAACAGCAGAAAACAGGCAGTTGGCATTGTGACTCTTGTTAATAGGTTAGTCCAAGAAATCATATGAAAAGTACTCCAAAGTATGGACAAAACACAAGAAAGTGGATAAAACCAAGCATGGAACATAAAAAATTATAGATACATTTATAATGTATCAGTTATCATCCAACGGCCCGAGTTGTGCGTTAGGTTTACGCGAGTACTAAAAGAGTTCCGTAAGAATATTTCTCTCTTTTGAACGGTTTTTAATAAAAACATTTATTTTATTTTGAAGATAAGAACATTCACCTCTTTTAAAACAGTTTCTAATAAAAATATTCTTATTTTAATTACTTTTTAAATAAATAATTATATTTCGTGAACCAATTTTCAATAAAATTATTTATCTCGGTTGAAACAAGAAAAAAACTATTAGTATAAAAAATTAAATTATAAAAAGGAAAAGAGAAAAAAAAAAGACATCAAAAGGAAACAGAGATAAGAAAACCGACCAAGTAAACCAGAACAGAAACAGAAAAACAGTATACTTACGATAAAAAACAGAAAATCTGAACAGAAAATGAAAAAGAAAACCGTGCAGAAAACCCCTGAAAAAAATAAACCTGACGACTTAAGGCCTTGTTCGATTTGCTATGGATCCTAGTAGATTGACATGGTTTGAGGGGGATTAAATCCCACGTGAGTCAAAATCCCTACAAATTCTCTCCCGTCCACTCCATTTCACTTTTGGGGTGGATTAACCGAACCAACCCTAACTGGGCGAGGCCCAAAGATTTTGCCCCCTGAAGCATCGCAAAAAAAAAAAGACCTCTCCGTCGATCCCCTTTCTCCATCCCACCTCGACAGGCATTGCCGCTGCCGCCTGAGTCCTCCAGTCCTCGGAGAGAGTTGCTGCGCCGGCGCCGGTAATTATTCTCTCCACCGGTTCCTTCGCGCCCGCAGCAGCATGGAGCCACCATGGGCGACCGCAGCGGCTGAGAGGAGCCAGGGCACCTCGCCGCCGCTCCCCAACGAGATCCTCACGGAGATTCTCGCTCGGCTGCCGGCCAAGTCCATCGGCCGCTTCCGCACCGTGTCGCGCGAGTGGTCCACGATGCTCTCGTCGCCCAGCTTCGTCGGCCTCCACGCCCGGCTGGCGAACGCGCTGAGCCGCCGCCGCCCCAGGCTGCTCCTCACTCCGGCCAGATCCCCCTCCTACGACGGCTACGTATACTCCTGGCGGCCCGGCGGTCCGTTGGAGAAGCTCATGCGGGACCATCTCCGGCTAGGGTGCCCCATCCCTAACAGCAAGCCCTGCCATGGCCTCATCCTCATCCGGTGCAGTAACAAAGGCGGCTACTTGGTTTGCAATCCTTCAACTGGTACTATGTTAGCTCTACCTGACACATATGCTCCATTGAAGCTGACAGTGCGGCGGAAGTCTGCGGGAAACCTGTTTCGAATGCCCTTATTCTGGGAGGTGTGTTACGGCCTTGGTTACTGCTCAGTGACCAAAAAGCATAAGGTGGTGCGTATTTTCAGCGATCCTTGTGGTAGTGCCAGTAGCTGCGAGGTCTTGGTCCTTGACACACCTTCATATTGGAGGCCTGCTGCCCAACAACCACCCTCGTACTATGTTGACGAGAACAATCCAGCTGTTTTCGTAAACGGGTATCTACACTTTTTCATCTATGAAGCTGGCATTATTACTTTCAACACAACCTGTGAGACATTTGGTTTGTTGAAGTTGCCAAGTCCGCATTGGCAGAAGCCATTGCTGACGGAGCTGGACGGATGCTTATGCTTCTGCAGTGAAGAGCCTGGAAGCAATGCTCATTTCCTTGTGTTCCTGTTAAGAGATCACGTGGAAGCCCGGTGGGAGAAGCTCTGTAGCATTGATCGAAGTGCCTGGCCAGAGTCTGAGCGCAGGCTGCTGCAGTCTTTCTGCATTGCCCCACTATGTATGTACCATTCAGATGATGGGCGGAAGAAGATCATGTTTGGGACAGGAACTCTCAAAGTGTTTGTAGTGGATCCTGACAGCGAGGATGCCCCAGAGATTTTATTCACACCAGATGGGACCATAATCGGCAGCTGCGATGACGACTTCTACCTAACGCTTGGTCTGTTTGAGGAGCACCTTGGTCCCGTCGGACGCACAATTGAGGAGATGGTCTTCTCGTCACCGACAGCTAAAGCTTGGTCTGATGTCCTCAAGTGGATGTCCGCGCGCTCAGTTTCAGAGTTGAGCTTGGTCTGTAGGGAATGGCGTGCAATGATCATGACTGACCGTTTTGTTCAGTCACATGTCATCTATGCAAACTTGAATAAGAGCCCTCGTGTTATGATCATATTGGATGCTAGCTATGGACTGTATGTGGATCCGAAGGACTTCACTCAGCCATGGGCATTGGTTAATGATCCTGATCTCTTATGCTCCCAGCCATGTCACGGTCTCAATGTAGGGAGCTGTGGTACCTGGGATTTTGTATGTAATCCTGCCATGGGTTATTATAAGCGCATAGACACAGAGACTCCCAACGATGATGAAACTTTCTTTGCTGGGCGCATTGGGATGGGTTACGACTCAAAGATTAATAAGCATGTTCTAGTGCATATCTCCTACAAAACCAAGGACTTGGTAACACGAGAATACAAGCTTGAGTGCAAATTGCGGTATGTGAAAGAGAAGCTATGGCATATGGTAGATGCTCCTCCGATACCAGTAGCTGACATGCCACCTGCTTATGTCAATGGAAAAATCTGCTGGATGGCTGAGCCTAATCTTGTTCCGGTATCTCTAAGCTGCAAAATCGTGGCGTTCAATGTAGATGCAGGTAAATTTGAGATTATGGAAGGCCCTCCCTGCGGCCATAATAATGGGCGTATGTTCATGCTCCAGCTTCGAGGTGCACTTTGCGTCGCTTGTTCGGACAAGAGCACCAACGTTATCGACATTTGGATGATGCAGGACATTGGAAGCTGGTCAATGGAATATCATATAGAGCTCAGTGAGTTCTTGCCAGATTATTCCTCTGAGAATACCACTCCTTTGGCTGTCGATCCAAATGATGGACGGATTTTGCTCAACACTGGTAGGTCATTAGGCTACTACAACCCCAAGATGGGGGCTCTAGAAACCATCTTCAGGGTGAATAAGTATTGCCTCAAGTTTTGTCCTATTATCTGTGAGGAAAGCTTAGTCTGCCCGCTTGGTCCATTATAGACTCCACCACTGTATGAGCTCTCCTACATTATGTAATTCCTGCTTTAGCTTAAATTATTTATTACTCGCGCTGAAAAGGATCCTTAACGAGTTTTTGGTTCTTACCAAGTTATATGACTGTATGCTTTTCCTTCAAGCATATTGTTGATGTTCATTCTGATATAGTCCTGCACCATCGCTGTAATTCTCCAGGGTATTTGTGGGGAGGTCTGTCATTTGGTTGAATCAGTCATGCAAAAGCCTGAACCTTCTGTGATAGCACTTCTGGTGAAATGGTCGTCGGGAGGAAACTCTATTTGCTTTGCATTGCAGAAACACAGCGCGTGTTTGGTTGTCCGGACCTCTTTTTTCTGTTTTTGCCTCTTGACCCGTTGGATGCTGCCTCTTTTTTCTGTTTTTGCCTCTTGACCCGTTGGATGCTGCATAGGCGGAGATTTGAGTTGGGCCAACTTTGACCACTTGATTAGTAGCCCGTATTTCGTGTGTGTAGCACGGAACAATGGAGCATTATGCTTTTAACTAACATACTTGATCTTAATCTTCTCTGATCTACCTAACTATGCCTCCATTCAAGATAAGTTGTACATGAAAAAGATACCCCTCGATGTTATGAATCTATTTCCGCAAACGATTTGTAATTTCGTTTAGTGTTTGAAACTCTACATCGTGTTCCTTTTTAGAGCTTATTTAAACGATTTTTTCCAAATTCGTCACACATGGTTGATCATTTGTAATTTCCTTTAAAGGGAAGCTTCGGTTCATCATTTCACACAACTTTCATGTTATAAGTTTTATGTTTCGACATACAGAACACGGAAGTTGTGTGAAATGGTGAGGCGAAGCTACACCACAAAGAAAATTTCAAACGGTAGCCTGTGTACAAAGAATTTGGCAAATTTGTTCACAAACTTATAAACATGAACACGAAATAGACCTCTAAAAGTCAACGTAACTAGGAACCGACTGTGGAAATGGATTCGCAACATCCATTCGCATCTTTTTCATGTACAACTTATTTTGAATCGGTGCATGGTTATGTAGACCGGGGGATTAAGTTAACAATATTAAGCGAGTAAGTTTACTTATCATGACTGCGTGTAGCTAGCCAGAGTTGGCACGTCCATGGCATGGCCAGGCGAAAATGCTCGATTTTGGTATTTCAAGCGGGCCAAGTTTTTGGCTGCTTTGAGAACCGTGCTATGCGAGAAATGCATGCGATTCAACACATCAAACAGCTTAATTCTCCTGCCGGATGCAAGAAACGGAGATCCGACCTACCAAACACACTAATAGTACGTATGAATTTAGATGATACGAAGAGCTCATGAGATTGCATTTGTAGAGAACCTGGCACTTAATAAATGGTACTCCCTCCGATCCATAATAAGTGAGCGACACTTATTATGGATCGGAGGGAGTACTATTCATGAAAGGTGAAGCCACCATCGGTGCATTAGTTTGCTTCTTACTGAATCATTGGATCGGTAGTGCATGTACCAGCATCACCTGATAATTGCGGAAAAAAGCTGATGCTAGGACCTGCATGGTGAACCAGAAGAACACAGAGAAGGTAAAAACGCCCCCTTCAGTTTCCTCTTTGTGTTTTAGGGTTGCTACAGTATAATGGATTGTTATAAAATTATTCAATTCTTAATAAAGCTCTTTCTTCCGGTAAAGATAAATGAAATAAACACAATCTGCCCTCTGCTACCTAGGTGGACATGGTCTGCCTTGTAGTTTGGGCGCTAGATCAGCATTTTGGTCCCAAATTGAAAGTTATCACTGAAAAATAGTATATATTCGGTAGTTAGTACTCTGATATGCGCTAGCATTGTGCTCTGTTTTCTACTACCATTACAAACTGGTGGACGAAGCTGCACCATTCATTTAGGAAACAATGTACAAATGAGCCAGTTACAAAAAGGAGGGTAAAGCCCATCCCTTCCAAAAAATAACAAAACGGTTACTAGCCGGTTGTGTCGTGACTCGCGACTATGGAGAAAAAATAGAGGTTGGGTAATTGGATTGGGCTATGCTATGAGGATATAAAGACGAACTCTCCTCGTCTAAAAATTTGTTGCTAAAATTGCTTATATTGTGCCCCTTCCAAAACGTTCCACCAAACCTGTAAGAAACAGGCATCTGCGCACGTACATAGCCAATGATGATTTAGTTGAGGTATAAATCCTGTGATCGTGATGCACCTTTTAAAAACATAAATTATTCATGCTATTTTCCACTGTTTTCTGGCAATAAGAATATATACTGCACTTACTATCATCATGCTAATAAAGGAAGGTGCAGTACATTTTTTTAATCTAACTTAGTGGACGGTAAACAATACTAGTACTCTCTCCGACCCAAATTAGTTGACATAGATTTGTCTAGATTCGGTTGTATCTAGACATGATTTAGTATTAGATACATCCGTATCTTGACAAATTGGAGTCAACTAATTTGGGTCGGAGGGAGTAAATAAATTTTGCTCTGTGATTGTTGAATCTACTAGTGAATCTACTTGTGTGCAGACAAGTAGATTTGAGGTTTTTCTAGGGATCGGGTTGGAGCCTGTTCCTAGAAAATCACTGCAATCAAACAAGCAGATCAAGAAGACCGACCTAGAGATGTACACACAACACAAGGAACAAGTAATCACTTACGTTGAGAGTTTCGTAGCAATACATTCCGGAATCACTGCCGAAACGCGGCTAAAGTTTGCTCTGATGTCAAATAAGAGAGACCCCCGGTGTGTGTGAATGGAGAAGCGCCTACGGACTGCTAAGGGATCCGAGCATGGTCTGTTGTTGATCTACATGCTCTGTTGCTTTCCTTGAAGACCAGTATGTTAAAATGCCCTCAAGTGTCTTCCTAATAAAAGAACAAAAGAGCAGACTATGCTTCTGTCTAAACTCCGGTTCATAATTCACAGACTATTGTATAGTTCAGGAGTAGATGGCACGCCACCTTTCCGATGTAAATTACTACACTATATGCGGTGCAAGATTTGACCAAGAACATTCACATGTTACCAGCAGGCCTTGGTTAGCAAACGTGAAATATACAGATACGACACAGTTTATTCGCCGCTAGTATGCATGCAATATACATGTACATCTACTGTTCAGATGTAGTTGAAACTGCAGCATAATCGTAACCGACGTTTACAGTGTTTCCATTGCTGGAACGACGCTCTCTCATACTAACCCAACTGATCTTCCACATCTGGAGTAAACTTACTCTGCAAAGCATGCAAAAACATTGTTAGTCACACGACCATTGTTAGTCACATAGGTATGAAAATGCAAGGCTTTCTACATTACATACTGCTATAACGAAAAAAAGTTGAACAATAAGTTGAATGAATATCCGAGGCATACTAGTCAATGTGGTGAAATTATTGCCAGAACTAAGCAAGAAGCATGCAACCAACGATTTTGGAATGTAACAAAGGAACATATTGGTTTCGATAGATAGAATGCAACCACTGATTTTGGAATGGAACGAAGGAACATATCGGTTTCAATAGATGCTCACCACATTAAGTTGCTATGAACAAACAGTGCACTAGTGGAGGCACACCCGAACAAACGGTGCACGATTGATTTAATGGGGAAACACCAATCAACTAATTCAAAACACACAATTTTACATAGCAGGGTTTGTTACATCGTTCTAAGATGGTATGCATGGTTAAAATGTGTTTCTACTAGAACATATAGATGGACAATGAAGGGCAATTATACAAAAACACAGTCTTATAAATAAGTTGTCATGTGCAACTGCAAAGATCAATCATAATATTCTGTATGGTCAAGCACTAGGTGCACTTGCACTGGAATATACATGTATTGGAACAGATGGACAATGATGCAATGGCACAATAATTCCTCAAGGCAAAGAAAAGATACCAATGTAAGATTAGTTTGTCTCCACTTAACAGGTAAAACAGTTCAAATCACTAGATCAAACTAAAATATATATATATATATACAAAAGATAATGTGAGGAAACAGATTTTGGCATACCTATCTGGTTCAATTGTCCTTTTTGCTAGCATGAGAGTCAAGAAAACAGGTACCATCGCAGCACATAGATGCTTCAGAGTATGGCCACTGACAATCTGATGTGTCCACCTATAGATAGGTTTGTCTGCAGCCTCTTCTACTTTGGCAAGTAGATAAAATGCTGTAATTATTTTGACAAATCAGGATCCGAAAAATAATAACCCAGATTGCATAACTTACATCATACAATATTAAGCTTAGAAGAAATACTTCTGCATGCTTCATTTTATAGAAACTTCATCAAAATGGAGCAACCAAATAACAGTGCACATATTCTTCTACTCCCTCCGACCCAAATTAGTTGACTTAGATTTGTCTAGATTCGAATGTATCTAGACTTGTTTTAGTGCTAGATACCTCCGAATCTAGACAAAACCAAGTCAACTAATTTGGGTCGGAGGGAGTACTTATATTAATTGGATTGTTGATTGTTCTAAGAATCTCAGAACAGTCGTGATTCAGGGAGCAGAACAACCTTGGCAAGGGTCAATACTATTGCAAAAATAAGAAAGCAAAACAGTAGAACTTCTACTGGATTTTCTATGAATTTCCCTGTAACTATGGTTTATAACCAGGTACGTAGGTTTGTCCGATTTTCATCAAAGATATAACCAGTAAATTAACGTGAATCAGAAATAGCCATCGAGACCCAGACAATGAAAATGCACGAATCTTGACCATACTGAGCAAGAATAACACAAACCTGCTGCCCACAACCAGTAGCTTGAATGTGTATACATTGGTGGAATAACTATAGCCATCACAGGAATTACAATGCACGGAACAAACTGAACTACTGCATATGGGCGAAGATCATCAAAGAAACTGCATAGAGTTAAGACAGTAAAAACATAAGGCGTGAAAGAAAGGAACTATTTCTGAGAGAAGGACAGATAAATAATTGAAAGAGCTTGCCTCCAGTACAGGATGCTGAGTGCACCAGCGAAAACAAGGGGCGCAAGGGACTTTGTTCCAGCCCTTTCATCGACCCTTTCAATGATGAAAATGGCCACAATGGATGTGAAAGCAATCGTCATCTACACAAACAAGCCAGCATGTCAGTCCTCAATCAAAATACCAATAATCAAGAAAGAAGGAGCAACTCATAGGGACTAAACATCATGCAAATCCTAGGGACTAAACATCATGCAAATCCTAGGGAGTATACATAACAAGAGTAGCTCTACAGCACGGAAGATCTAGGACAGACTTACCGGCAACCTGTCCCAAACTAGTGTGGCATCGTTCGGTATGAGATGGTAGTAGGAAGAACCGACACCGACAGCCGTGACACCAGCGAAGAAGAGCGTCCAGCTCCAGAGCTCACCCTGTGAACTGCCAGCAGGAGCAGCATCAGAGTGCTTCAAAGACTTTAATCTGAGACAGAACGAGAACTAAAGTTGGTATGAAGATTGAGTCAGCACCATAGCCTGAAGTAGTTCTTGTAGTGGCACAAGATGAGCCCGGCGAGACCGACAAAGAGGAAGGGGATGTTTGAGATCACATTCAGCGTGTTGGGGATCCCTGTGGAAACAGAACACTCCATTACTGGCTATTACCAAGAGTATTTATTTCCCCACATTACTTTTTGCTCTGATCTGTAGCATTGTCAATTATCGAGCATGCAGAGGGCACAACCACTCGCCGTAGCAGCCAATTTAGCTAATAGTACTATAGTCGAAGCAACTTATAATGGTAGCACTCAGGAAGTATTTCCTCTGTACTAATCAGAAACACATGGATAGAGCATAGTTCAGCCGAATCTACAGTGCACTTGCTCCCAACCCCCATTGTACGCTTCGTTGGGTTCAATGGACTCGTAGACCTACCAAATCATCAGCAAAGCTAATAAGATACTAAAAACAGCAGGCAGAATCGGTGGCGGCGCGCGGCCAGAACCAGAACCGCGCCCAAATCCGCCATGGTCAGCTACTCCGGTTGATCTTAGAAAGAGAGAAAAAGGTCCGGCCGACGATGGGGGCACGGGACGGGATGGGGAGCGTACCGAGGAAGAGGGATCGCTGGTCGGCGAAGTGGTGGTAGTCCTCGTCCTGCGGGATGGCGGGCGTGACGAGCATGAGCACGACGAAGATGACCGCCGCCGCCGCCCACGCCACCCACTTCTTCTTCCGCTCGTCCATCGGCGCCGCCGCCCGCCGCGAAGCTCCCCTTCGAATTTTTTTCCCTCTCTCTCCTGTTCGGACGGACGCAGCCAGATGCTTTTGTCTTCGGTCCAGTTCGTCCGCTGCACGGCTCGACTTCGATTCTTTTTTTTTCTATAATATATCGGAGACAGAACCGCTTGCTTCCCCTGGAAGTAGGCCAGCTGTCGCGGTCTGGACTGGACGGCTGGGCGGGCGTCCGTGGAATAGGGGAATCGTCTGTGTGCCGTACGGAAGAGATGGCGTGTGCACACGATCTACTGCATGAGGTCCACGCGTACGTGATACATGTCACCACAGGTGTCTCTCTTTTTAAAACTAGGTAGGAAACGCGGCTTGCCGCTCGCTTGCCCGCTTCGCGGACAACACGGTATAAACAATCGTTTTAAAGAACAATGAAGATATTATACATAAACAATTTTATGAGACAAAGAGTCATTTTGTATCATAAGCAGATGATATCGATGCTTATGAGCTAACCTTACAATTAAAGAGCAAAATCTAATGAAACCATGCTTCATGAGCGTTATCTAAAAATCGAGCACAAAAGAAAATGCATAAAAATATAGAACACATAGGAGTGAGAATATAGAAATATATTACAATAGTCACGAACAGAAGTTGCAAACTTACATCAGTCATATACTTAAAGGAGTAGCATCTAGATCCACAGTGGGGATACAAATTTACATCGAAGACCTATATTTTATTTCACCTAGTAAGCATAGGATAGCCTTTCCTAAACCTTGTTTTCTGGTCAGTCGAGCTGCTCAGAAAAGCATGGCATTCCTTCGCAAGTACCAAATGTCTATGATGAGAAAAGTAGAACAAGATAAGGGAGCTTAGTCCATTTTTAATAGAAAACTTGGTTCCTCGTTAATGGGATTCCTCTGTTTGGTGGTACATCCATGGTAACTGGTACACCAAATTTCTCAGCACATGTTTGCTGCTAATTGTGATTGTGGCACAGGGATACATAGCTTGGATTGACGTACAATTAGATAGAATCTAAATAAGATTTTCAGCTACTTTGGAAGAAAGCAAGTAATTGTGACAGTAAGTAACTGGGTCATGGAAGAGTGAAATGAGTTGCTTAGATACCGTAGAACTAATCTGGGGTAGAGATCCTGAAATGAAACACTCAAACATGGTATTTGGAAAATCACATAGAGAGAAAAAAAACAGGTTCACTCATTTCTTCTATGGTATGTGACACTGAACCTCCTGCATCGCCAATCTGAACAATGCAATGGCAAGGAGTTAGCTACTTAGTTATCAGTGTATGCTAACCTTGAAGCTCAATGAGAAGCTCAAAATGGAAAGCGAGGTTACGGGGATACTAAAGTAGGATTAAAAATGGCGCTAAGCAAATAAATGTATCGTGTGGATATTATGTTCCACAAAAAAGGAAAATAGAATAGTCAACTGGAGTACTAAATTAACCTCTATGTGTGAAGGCTGAAAGCTATATTCTGAAAAGCGACAACCCAGCGAGAGCAACAATCATTCAAGATTTTTGTTCTTAAAAATGTGGATGAAATAAATCTCCAAATTCAGTACGCGATGCTCAGTACTTTCTGGATATACTAAAATTTAGAGAAACTGAAAATCTCCTAACCCATATTTTCTTGCCCATGAACACACCAACCAAAGCCGACTTGCACTGTCTCCTCCCGAAACTCATGCAGATGGCTCAACTCCTCAGCGAAACATGGGATCTCAAGCCGGCTTTCCATAATGTTTCAGTTTGCGCTTGGCATAATTGTATTGAGAACTCTAATAAAGGAAGACTTGTGGAGGTTTCTTTATATGAATATGGTGCAGATTAGGACGACAAATAATTCAAGGAATTTTCAGATAGCTGCCTACAACCTACTCCATTTTGGTACTGTAGTCCTGTTTTCTAGTATACCAGCCTATACCATTCTTGAAATCTATAAAATAGTTTGCAAGCCCAATTATTTTATAAAAAAGGAAAAGAGAAAAGTCCAGTGCAATACCACCCTCCAACCCAGTCATTTAAAGAGCACCATAGGCAATGGTGAGCAGTTCATCATGCACGGTGCATTTCTGGAAACTTCAGAAATATAGATTGACTGAATTGAAGTGGATGCTATGCAATAAGAAGAGCTATAGAGATTATTTTACATTGTTACTACTTGCATCTCCTTCATCCAGGTTCTTTTCGTCTCTCGCAAATCTCTGATACCGATAATATGTACCTTCTATGCTGAAAACAAATGTTTCACAACGTTGTCAGAATAAGAACTACAATAGAAAACTAAGAAATTTACTAAGATCATACTTTAAATTTCTCTTCATAATAAAAAATCTTACTGGACCATAGAAAAGTATAATATACAGAAAATATTTTAGCTCAGTAAATATTGGATTAAGCCTATCATTATATATAGATGGAAAACAAGAAAATGTGACAAGCATGTATATATAACAAGAGTTGGAAGAAACTATGGATATACAACGACAATGAAATCATAGGCTAGTGTCTCACACCTGCACAAGGGTAAATACAAATGTTTACTAATAAGAAAATGTTACATGCAAGCACACAGTAAGCAAAGAAATTTCAGATGTACAACGACGATGAAATCTATCCAAGTTAAGCATCCTGATCACGAATTATCCATATATCTTATTTGGTCGCCACAGATGTAGCTGCAATATTAACCATCTTGTCCAATATAAGTCTGCTCCAGATTGACAACCAAAAATAACCTACTTTAAATGGTGAGTCATACTTCTAGAGGTACATCATGCACTATGAAGGCATTAAATAAAAGCATAACTTATGGACACCATAAGTTGTTGAGGTATGTACTAACCGTGACACGTGACTAATTTAGATTGTTAGAAAAAAGCTGAAGACAGTAGCGACAAATTAACTAATAGGAGTTATTCATATCCATGATAATATCAATATGAAATATCTCAAAGCAATCAAGAAAATAATACTCCATCTCTTACTGTCCACTATGCCAAATATATAGACCACACAAGTATACACTCAATAAGAGAAGAAACATGGTAAAGTTCTCATGAATTGGTAAGATGTAAACATGTAACACAATTACGTGTAGTCTGCATATCTTGTGTAAAATATATCATTGGAATAGAAGATCGAATTTATTACGCACATGAACCAACGACAAAATAAAATGAAAGCGTATTCTGAAAAATCCAAAAATATCTCTTAGAGACTACAATTTTCACCTCTTGCAGTTGTGAAAGGAAAGACGAGCAATCAAAAAATAAACAACATAACAACCAAGTCACTATGTCTCTTCCTTGGAAGCTAATGCAACTGGACCATAAAGGATGCTAACAACGGTCCACCTAGAGAAGATAAATATGTCATAACAATTTTAGAAAGGGCAAATCAATATTAGTCATAAACACTACATGGAGGATAACATGTGCTTCAGCAACATAGGGGGCCTCCTCCAAGCCTACCAGCCCTTTTCCATCAAGATGCCAGTCACCAAGGGATCTAGTGACTCCTAACAAACCATTCAAGTGACCATCATTCATATAGCTACAAAACAAAAGCATACATATATCAAAGACTTGATCAAGATCATACATGAGTATCATCACACATGCAGTCCTAGGGTACTTTCATTAACTTAAATAACAGGAGCTAATATATGGAAAAAGCATCAAACAGACATGTCAAGGTCATATGGCAGATAAGAAGTTATAATCAAAGGGCATGGAATAAGTTAAATGAAAAAAGCATAATTATATAATACAATAGGCGGCATACAGTCTACACATACTTGTATACTACATGATATCAGGAAACAAACATGCATAACATCATAAGAGTGGTTCTTTACTAAAATACATAAGAAAAATGAGTTGATATTCTGCATAATCCAGGATACATCTGTGCAACTACAATCAATGCATAAGCATGTGTTTCTGTTGATGAGTAGGCGCACGTAGCTGACACGTCTGTGCACACTCTAGGCGATGTGCCATCAGGTGCTTGCTTTGGCTGCAACAAAGATGTAGAAAGCAAATTTCTGTAACACTTACAGTTTGACAATATGTATAAGTAAGAGCTAAAATGTATGGAAGAGCACTCCTTCAGTTTAGTAAAAATTTCAAATCAAGCAAATGGCAAGAATAGGGAGGGGATGAGAGGATAACTCGGCTAGGAGCCTACTGCAGCCATGCGTACCTCGTTGGCTGTAGTCATGGCCTTCCTCTTAGCATTTTGCCAGTTCACACTCGAGTGCTGCAGCTGGACATTGTCACTGCTTCTCTTGTTGTTTTTATTCTTTTCCTAGTTAGGTTCGGCAACCGACGCATTTCCTCGCAGCTTGATGTCATGAACTCTATAACATACACGACGGCATGACGCTGATGTTCTGCAACGGTCTCATACAATAGTCCTGCGAGAGAGGAGTTTCGGTTACCTTAGCGCTGGAGTTGCGACGCCCATGATCGCCAATGTCGAAGTGCCTGCACTGGCGTGTCTGTCCCGGCTTCCACTATGGCCTATCACACCTTCCCCACCACTCGATGACCTTCAGCGGACTACAACTCTTGGTCAGTTCAGTGAATGAAAATAGCCGAAAACCAAACTGAAAGCATAGCTAGCGGAGAAGCTTGCGTGTGAGGATGTTACATACCATAATTCTTGTATGATTCAGAGAAGCATCTGCAGAGATGAGAGACCCATGGTTCCAGCCTGGAACATATATGAACACACAAGTAGTAGTAAAAACATACCTATGACAGATATGAGCTTAATTTTTCTTAACGAATACAGCTGGAATTATCCATGTACAGGCGTCAGTTTAATTCAACCATGTGGCTGAGGGTCAAACGACACGCTGACAGCTCAATGATAACTAACTCCATCCTCACTCATCTAGAATTTTAATGCATAATGAAGTAACGTCAAATGGAGTGTGAAACATACCTCGCTAGTCCCACAGTTCTCATCCTCTACTGCTCATATGTACTGATTTGTGCAGACTCTGCATAACCAAAGTAACTCAATAACGTTAAAAGGGAAGATAAGCACCACTGAATCATTACAATAGAAGACCCAAGCCTGAAGACTACACATGGCGCTAGATCACCTAGGTGCAAAGCCCTCACCATTGACTGCTGCTCCATGCCCTAGAACATGACGTCTGCCTTAACAAGGTCGTATAATGTAAGCTTCCATCTAGCGATGATTGGTTGTTCTGCAAGTGGCAATCAAAAAAAATAGGTGGACAAAAACAGAAAAACATAGTGAGCTAGCAAATTGAGAAACAATTTAGATCTGACACAGAGAGCTGCATTTTCACAAACATCTAAACAACGGAAAGTTTTATAATAAAAAAAAGAGAACCTTACATCCATGTTGCTTCCTTTCTCCACTTCTGATAACGAAGCAAGCAAGCCAGCATAGAGGTCGAGCCAGAGGAAGTTATGCGGAGGCTTTGACCTAAGCTTGCATAAACATCATCAGTCATATACCAAAATCTACATTATATTTTTTACAATTTTAGATTTACTCTATAAAGGGGAAAACAAAGAAAATGCAATCTAGGGGAAAACAAAGAAAATGCAATCTATGTGTACCACAAATTCAGCACTAAGGCATGGCTCTACCAAATTTAGACATAAAATTAGACGGTAATAGCAGTATTAAAGCTAACCTTCTTCATACAAAATAAGTGTCTGAGCGGGTGCAATACACAAAGGGGAGGAACCAGAAGCATAAAGAGGAAGATGGATAGTACGCTCCTGTAGTACATAAGTAGAGAAACCTGGATAAGCACACAAATAATACTGAATGAATCAATTAGAAAAATCAAAATAAAAAAGGGCACATATAAACTCCTGTAGTACTTGCGCCACCATGCTTTAGTCTTGTCTGTCCAAGCTCTATGTGCTGAAACTATGAGCAGAAATAATTCCTGCACCAACAAATAGATGGTAGCGCCGTAATCAGCAAGCTTCTATGACAAGTTTAAGTAATGAGTGTAAATAGAATAGTAATGCATCATAAGTTTTCACAGAATGATACCAAGAAACAGACAACAAAAATAATTGAATTACCTGCAGTGTGCATAGAAACCTTTCATGGTCGCCTCACTCTCAAAATCATGGTGCCTCTTCTGCTAATTCCAGTTCTTGTACATACTGCAAGAGACAACAGAATAAATAGTCAACACTGACCTATCTCGAGAATAATGCATGAAAAATAGAAGCATGGATATCTACATTTAAAAATCTTGTGCAGGAGGCCACTGATTTAAATCCTTGTATATCTACATTAGCCAACGCAGGAGTTCAAGATACAAAATAGAAGCATGCATACCTGCCATGGTTCCCAAAAGTTGGATGTATCTAGTACCGACATGCTTCCCAAAATTTACACGTCTGCAGGATAAAGTCAAGGTCCAAGATTTTAACAATAGAAAATAACAAAATTATGTATGATCCATGAAAAAACTACTGTTGATCATAGAGAGAGGAATAGCCAAGGTTCTTCGGCTCCATCTTGATGGCCATTTATGTTGAAGTAGTACGATGCTACTGATTAATATGATATCATTGTTGTACAGAATTGAATATAAACTGTAGTTGTATAATATCAAGATATTGAATTTCAGAGATGGCTAGGAGGAGATGCAAACCTGAAGAACACCTAATGTTGCACGGACGCAGTAATCGTGTCCTCAAACATGTCGTCATTGGCTGCAGCTCCATGGACGCCATCTACTTGTCCTGCTATGTGGCATGTGGAGCGCACAAAAATAAGAGAGATGTGGGAAGGAGAGACCTGCCATGGCCACGGCTTCACTTCATCCTTCACTACTGCTCCCCAAGAAAGGTGGGGAAGTCGGCCCTGTGAACCAGCAGGGGAGGCCACCATGGCTCTCGCCTGCATCCCGAGCGTCTCCTTCTCCGACGAGGCACAAGCGCCGGGCCCCACGACTCATCTTGGGCGCTGTTGGCCGTCCACCCTAGTTGTCGCCGCTGACGAACAACCGAACATGGCTGCCGCCGCCGTGCTCGGTCGACTGCTGGGAGCACCGCCGTGGCAGTCGCCATGAAGCCGGGATGTGACGGCGGAGGTCGAGCTCCTCGAGCCCTCAATCAACTCCTCTCAAAGGGAACAACGGCGACCGGGCATGGCGTGAGGGATGGGGAACAAGGCTGGACGAGGGAGAGGAAGGAGAGGCACACGGGGTGGGTGGCGGCTAGGGCCGACCCTGCCTCCTCTCCGTAGTCAAGCGGGGACGGTTTTGCCCCTGGCCATCCAAGGAAACCACGGGGCAGCCACCGCGCCTCTGTCTTATTCCCTCTCTCACAGAGCGCCACGCACACCATGTCTCTGACGAACGGGACCTGCGGCATGCAGGCCCCCACCCTTCAGGGATGTTAGCTAGCAATGTGTTGGTGAGTGTCTGAAGCTTTGCTAAAACGAACGATCCTGATCACTTTGGCAGCCTAATCGGACGGCCAGGAGGGCACATGGCCTCTAAAAGCTCCCTTGGGGGGCTAGAATATTTCTTCCTGATTCCCTAGCAACACAGTTTTCCTAGGGAATTAAGGAGAGTGCGTCAATTTGGACGAGCCCTTTTTTGTTTTTGTTTTTTGAAAATCGACATTTTCCAGTTTCGATAAGTTCTGAACAAAACTCTTAGATGTAGAAATGATGACTTCTACCTACATGCAAAGAAAACAATGCAAAAACATTCCTTATCTTGGTACGTAAAAATGTTGCAAAATTGGAAAATATTTAGATTTCTTATTTTTCTTTAGCCACGTACAAACTATTCCACGCTGAAATTTGGCAAAGCAACCTCTAGGATTCTTTTTTTACCTCTCAAAAAAAAAGACATCTGCGATTTTGCTTGGAATTTTTTTAAACTTCAAAATATCCATTTCAAAGAAATTCTAAAACAGGCTCAATGGAGACAAGTCCTCCAAAGCCATTTTCCGTTGCATGGATAATTGGATATTTCGAACCACGCCAAGAAATCAAACACTGGAGACAGGCACACGGAGCATGACAACTCGTTTGGCAAACTATATTTCAACCAGCGAATGGCTGTTCATGGCAAATTATCATCAACTATCAGATTACACAATCGAGCATCATGGAACGCCCATTTTATTCTGTTTCTATAACAGGTTTCTTCACTGTTAACTGCGACAACAATTAGAAGGGTGTCGCCGTCGCTCCAACTCTGTCACGGGGGATGAGACGCAGCTCCGAGCCATGCTTCAAGAACACGTTGCCTGGAACCAGAGCAGCAGTTCAGCGTTAGCAGACATACATACAGAATAATAAAATGGCGAATTAACTCGGTGTCAATCTGGCTAGACTAACATAGATCTTCGAACATAAAAGCATACAGCTTGCAAACTCAAAAACAACGGCTCGCACAAAATCAATGAAGCTAAAAGAGAAGGGTGCCATGGTGAGTCCCCTGAAGATTGACACCTAAGTTTGACAATGTGGGGAGTAGCATGTTAAACCAAAATTTAGGCTTATCAAGTGAATCGAATGGTGTGCACTCTATACATGATGGCCTCAAAATCATATACGCACTTTAGGCCAGGCATTTGATGAATATTGCTTGCTTCTTATTACACTCAAGCTGGCTCATCATATTTATCTATTTCAATGACCTGGCAGGAGCACAGCCTTTCAGTTAGAAGAAGTACGACTTAGAAACAGAGATTTGAACCACCAAAACCCCTGTAACATGCAGACTACTCCCCACAGAGAAACAACACATGAGTTCCGGAGGCTTGTGTCTGCCAAGGGCAAAGGCTGCCAACTGCCCAGCAAAAATCAAATGGTTCATACTGTATATAATATGAGCACTACTGTATATAATATGAGCACAATAGTCAGTCCAATGATCCAATCAATCTTCTATAATCTAGAAAACTATCATGGTCCAGCAACTCATATTCTTTTATGGAACAAATAGGTGTATCAAAGATATCGTAATGAACTTCTAGTAGCTAACGGAACAGTGTTACATGTCAGGAAAACTGGAAAAGAAAACAGATCTGAAACAAAATGTAAGGGTGGGTATCTAGAATAGGTACCTGCGCTTTGTTGTGGGTTGATGCCTACTCCATCTGAAAAGGGGGAGGTTCAGAGTTATTTCAAATAAGAACATTGTATATGTAAAACAAACAAGCAAAACAATATGGGCCATCATTTTTCTGCTCTAGGCCTAACCATCTGAAAGCATGTCATAAGCGTGATAGTTCATAATCAAATGGCAGTTGCATTATAAGAAATCTCACCACACAAAAAAGCAACAAAACTAACAGCTGAAAACTACAACCTCAGGATTCTTGCAAACAAACAAGCCATAATTATATATTTCATGGGCTAACTTTTTCTTTCTTGCTGTGATTATCATTTATGAATTCACCAAGATAGGAAAATCTAAGAACTGACGTTCCACATTCCTAGGCACCACATCATAGAAAAAGGTCAGCTATGTTTGATAGACTATCAATGAACAGGGAGTAGAAATCTGACAATACGTCGAAGCCACGTCTAGATGAAAAAGCTCAAACTGCAGAAATCACCACTGACCATCCCATAAGGTTAAGGACATAAGATCATGAAGGGCCAACTATGATAGGAAATCTCTCCTGGAGAGCAAAGTAAAAAAACTACAGTGTGTTCCTATTTGCATCATCCAAAGTTTAAGGTGGTAAGACGTAATAAGGCAATCACCCCCCCGCCTTGACACTTAAGCGACGCCTAAGCACCTAAGGCGGGCAAAATGCTAAGGCGTCCTGGGAGGGCATCTAAGCGTCCATAAGGCGATGCCTTATAAACCATGGCATCATCCATGCCTTAGATACGAGGCAAGTGATCCTCAGAAAGCATCAAGTCACCTTTATAACACCCAAATCAACTTGCCCAAACACGAATAGATCAGTAACCTATCTGGACTAGACTATATGTTGAAACCAAGTCAAGCTATGAACTTCCCTGTTTACACAAACACACAAATTTCGCACTGAATCTTCCTCATCTGTGTCAACCATACATACATAGTACAGCCCCTAATTCACATGCACAATTTGACTCAGAGTACACCTAATTTTCTACACAGTCAGATAAAAAACAGTGGACAGAGGAATTGACGCAGGAAAGCTATGGATTATCGCTTCCCAGTAAAATCATAATCCTCAAGCCGCACCAAATCGTCTCGTTAAGACCATCTAAAGACGTCCCATCCCATAACATCCCCACGAGGGGCTCGGAGTACCGCGGAAGGAGTGGAGGGGCGGGGCGGGGCGGACGTACCGTTGGTGATGATGGCGCTGGTCTGTGGCGGGACCTTGAACTCCTCGGCGGCGAACTTGAGCACCGCGGTGAAGGGCGCCGCCTCCGGCACGCTGAACCTGCGAAGGCAGCCGTACGACACGGATCAGGACGACGAGCAGCCACTCGCCGCGCGCGGACGCCGTGGCGAACCGTGGGACGAGATCTGATCCGACGAGAGGAGGGAGGGAAAGGGGAGGAGCGGCGGTACTCACACTTTGAAGGGGAGCTTGGGGTCGGAGGTGAGAATCACCTTGAACGACACCTTCCCGCCGCCGCCGCCGCCGCCGCTGCCGCCCTCCGCCGCCGCCATGGGTTCTGTGGGGTGCCGAGATTCGCTGAGCCGGGGTCGCGTGGTAGAATTTTGGTTCCGTAGATGTGCGACTCGCGTATCCTCCTAGCCCTTCTTTTTGTAAAAGAGATTCGCACACCTTTTTCTTTTCTTTCCTTGTTTGACAAAATGTACACTGTATTTTGACGAATTTCTCTAAACTATTTCTGAAAATTCATATTTATAAAAACAAATTAAAATCGTTTGTCCTGGAGGGTGGCTGGCCCCACTTTGCAGTCTCGCAAACCCTTCTCCAGCCAGGCACACGCCTGATTCGCCTGTACCGTAATTTCTCTGAGTCAGAAAATAAATTTAGCAGAAGACCATTGTGAAATGAAATCACGAATTCAAACAGAGACGTAATTCTGAAGGAAATGATGAATTCGAATAAAGCCAGTACCGAGGGAAAGACAGAGACCAAAGTTGCCCAAACATGTTTCAGTTAGGACTATGAAACTGCAGGTTCAGCAATGGTAACCACATGTATAAAATAAATCTGTGATCAGCAGCATATGGATGTGTTCATAATCACAAACTTTTGCAAGTTTGACATTTTACATACAACTCTGGTATTGCCCACTGGCTTCAGTTCATCATGGTTTGATTCGTAGCAACAACTACTTGCAAGCCTTGCAGAGTCACAAGCCCAAAATTTCTGCAGCGAGGAGCAAACAAGCTACACTCGAGGGACACCTCCATGCCGCTACGACAACGACGGAGCAAAAGAAGAAAAGAATAATAGCACCTGAAAACTCTCAAGTGGTGCTAGCACATGATAATAGTACATGGGAGTGCTCCAGAAATACTCCTGCATGTTTCTGAAGGGAAACCTACTTGTCTCCGCAGGCCCGTTGCGAGGCTTGAACAAAATTCCAAGGTCTCGCATGGATTCCCAAGCAAAGCACCAGCTTCTTCAAGGAATCTCCCCTTCCTCCAAGTCATCCCAGATCTTGAACGGGGACCTTATCTCGAATGATTCTTCATCCATTATCTCGAGATCAAAGTTCAGGAAATCGTCAGGATCCATGCCCCCAAACAGGTCCTCACAGGCATCTCTCACGTCCAGCTCAAACTCCTGGTTGGGCGCCTCCGAGAGCAACCCCTCCTGGGTGTACTCTGTGTCCATGTCCAGCGGATAGACTTTCACGAGAGATCTCCTTTTCAGAGCTTCAGGAGTTGTATTAGGTGTCAGCTTGTTTTGTTGATAGTATTCGTCCTGGGGACCACTCAAGCCATCAGATGCTAGAATGCTGATGGGACACAGGCCCGAAGAATCTGTATTGGGATTCGTAACTTTGGCTAGACAAATATTGGCAGGATGTGAAGTTGCATGGTCCTTGAGGTCAATATCCTGCCTCTGTAAACTCCAACCTTCAAAACTTTCCTCCGAGTCCAGCGGATAGACTTTCGTGCAAGATTTAGTCTCGGTAGACCCACAGGGCGTCGTCGGTGCAATTTTGCTATGTTGATTAAGTTTTCCCTGCTGACCATCTAATCCCAGAGAGCGGATATATGACAGTACCGAAGAATCTCTCTTGTTGCTATCTACCATAGATTCACTAATAACCGTCAGTGGAGAAAGATTAGTGGTGCGTGAAGGCCCACAATCCTTGAGATCTATAACCTGTGTCTCTGGTACCATTTCACCCTCCTCTATTTCTTCCTCCTGAAACTCAGTGCCTTCTATAGGAGGGCTATCATTTGAGCTGCCAGGGGGCTGTTCATTTCTAATCTTGTTTATAGGCTCCTCGATTTCAAACTCACAAGTATCTGATGGCAGGAAGACATTAATAGTTGGGTACTCGACAATAAGAGTACCCCTCAGTTGGGTGCGCAAGGGCTCTTCTATGTTGAGTTGACGGTATGGTGACTTTGAATCCTACATCAAGTTAAAAAGAAATTGTTGTTTAATGCAAACTTACAGAAAAATAGCAATGCATATGGAAGACACATGGTAACTTGACTACAATACCTTGGCAGACTTTTGAATGAACAGTTTCAAATCACGCAATTCGGCATTGCGATATGGTGTAAGCTGGTCCTTCAAAGGCGTAGGACTCAGATGTTTTTCCAATAAAGAGAGCAAGCTTTCATGCTCATCTATCCTGGAAAAGAAGACATAATGAGTATGAACGGAGAGGGAGATCAACTATTTATATGTGGCTCAAAGTAACTATTTACAGCATATCAAATATATATGAATGTTTATCTTTGCTTTTTTTAAACATGTACTTAATAAGTGCAGAATCAGAAAGTATGTGAGATAACAAGTTTGAGAATGATAGGCAGATTATCTCCATAAAATGCAGAGCAACTATTTCAGAAATTTTAAATAGTTCTACAGATACATTCTGGCATCTTGAAACAGTGCTAAACTAACCAAGTAATGCTGGAAAAATAGGAGGAGACACTCCATGCTGATAGATTAGAGAAATTACCGGTGGTCAGTCAGGATAATATCTGTTGAATTAAACCTCCACTCGAGTGTCCAGCATATAATGTCCTTTCTGCAAAGAGATATTTACATGTAAATCTCCTTTCATATGATGCAAGGTAAGGTAGGTTACAAACAAAGTGAGACATCGTATTGATTCTCAGCATGCTGTAGCATCTGCATGTTGACTGTTGACAGTGCGGTTCCAAGCACCTAACAGAAGAGTTACTCAAAGGTGAAACAGAATGATAATCACTTTATGATTATGAAATGAACCACACAATTAGGGAAACTAAAGCAAATAAATGAACTTGTGAGCAGCGATAATTGTAGAGGTCGTGCATCATACTGATGTCAACTAGATGGTTCCCGGAATACATAGGCCAAGCAACAGTAGCATCTACATTTTGACAGTCGTTGTGGTATTGCCTCAATAACAAGTATTAACTTGAGTGCGGGTCCAAGCGCCTAACAGAAGAATTACTCAAAGGTGAAACAAATGAACCACAGAATTAATGATTATAAAGCAAATATACTGAACTTCCGATCTGCGATAATTGTAGAGGTCGCAGATCATATTCTGATTTCAACTACTACATGGTTCCCGAGATATGGAGGCCAAGCAACAGTACAAACAGATAGAACGACTTTCCCTTTTCGACAGCATCCATTTACTTTTAGTATCTTCAGTTTCAGTCATATATCATCTCGGTGACATGAACTAAGCACCAATCAACAACCTTATCGCGGGATCAAGGCAAAGAGAAAAAAGCGTGAAGGAAAAAAAAAAGCAAAGGACCTGTGGAAGTGCCGCGACTGATTCTGCTCTCTTCTGGTCATGCCCCTGGGGAGGAAGAAGAGCCGGACGCCCCTGCGCTGCGCGGCCTTGCGGAGGAAGAAGAGCCACGACGGCAGCGTGGCTCCGTCGCCTCCCCCGTAGTTGCGGCCGAAGCCGACAATCAGCCTGTGGGCCGACTCCCTGACCTGGCTCGTCTCCTCCAGCAAGTTGTAATCTTCGCACAGGAAAAACAGGGACGAGGGTACAATACAAGGGTCAATAAGCATATAGAACCCGGTGTACGGCTAGCGAGCGATTGGCTTGGGGTCGAGGGGGCGCCGGGGGAGGGAGGGTACCGGAGAGGAGCTGGTTGTCGTCGAACTGGGAGAGCGGGACGGGGTCGGTGCGGGGGCGCTTGCCGGAGCAGGCGGTGCGGCGCTTGTGGGCCTGCACGCAGGAGAGGCTGCAGGTGAGGCGGGAGCAGCCGGGGCACCGGTACTTCCACGGCTGCTGCCCGCACTCCTCGCACGGGGCGCCCTTCTCTCCGCCGCCGCCAGGGCCGGAGGAGGGGGGGTCCTGCGCGGGAGGTTCCCGTCCCTGCTCCTCCTCCATGCCGAGGCTTGGCGCGAGTGCCAGGAACAGAGGCCGGCGGCGGCGGCGGCGGCGATGGGGGATTTAGGGTTTAATTGAGGGGTTTAGCTGCGCTGCGGCCGCTTGCTCGGCGGTGACCGTTTCTCTCTGGCAGCGAAGTGGGGAGGGTTTTATCTTCGGAGTTTTGTTCCACCGGATGATGTCTGATTTAGGCTGACCCGTATGCTTTCAGGGAAAGTGGTTACTCTTGCGAAAAAACCGAGCTGATGCTATAATCGACAACTCTTCTTTTTGCCCAGCTTTTGAAACATTTGCCTACTACTAGTATAATCTGTCTCATGTAAGTCATGTCTCTGTTTTCATTTGACTGGGAAATTGTCTTGGTTTTATTTAAAATTATCTACTCTATTTGTCCGAAAATAATTGATTTGAATTTATTTAGATTCTTACATATTTATTCAAACTAGTTGAATGCACGTGCTTTGCCACAGCATCTCATAATATTTTCTCTGGCACACAGGTAAACATAAAGTGCACATAAATATTCGTGTATATAGAAAATATAGCCAAATAGAAATGCACACAATCTATCAGCAGTCATTACATGATAAGAGACAAATGATCATCAAGAAATTTGCTCAATTGTGGTCTGGCTAGATCAACATGAAATGAGCATGGGGAAGACCCCTCTTCTCGAACTCTACCACATAGACGTCCACCTTAGAAACGCCCAAAATATGGTTCTTGGTAAGCATCCTTTTCATCGTCTCCAGTTTGGACCTGAACACTCGGGCCACAAGATCTTGTTGGTCCTGTGGGGTTTGGCCTGGAAGCAGCACGTCTTGTATCTCCTGCCATTTTGGGATGTAGGTTACCATCAAGAAGATATGAGGCTTGTCGTAAGTCACCGAGGTTTGTGTGATGCCTCCATAGGTCCACTTACTTGGAAGTTTGGGTGCCATCTACATAATAAACATACCAATATTCACTCCCTACATTTTGGTTCTTGAACCAGACACCTCAAGATTAAAGAAAATCATGGGTATGCTTGTGAGAATAAAGTGAAGAATGAATACGATAGGTAATGGATATATTTGATTCTATCATAGAAAATGTTGGTGCATGCTAAATTGAAGTTCATCTATTACATACCTTTTCACGAGCAAAAAAAGGTAGGCGTCGATCAAAAGCCAACAATTTGAGAATTGATTTTCTAGGAAGTGGTCCTAAATAATAAGATCTAATGTGAAATTCAAAGTTTAATTTTATAGGGTCAAGTCTAGAATAAACTATATCAGATCACGTAGACAACCACATAATTTAGAGAACATAAAGCATTTTATCGTTAAGGGATGCTTCAATAGGCCAACAACCTTAGTTTGTGTTTTTAAAACAAATTATATTCCGGTAATCTTAAAGGTGCCACCATATTTTTTAAGCTCCATAGGTAACAATATGCAGGAAAGAAAGCAAAGAAAATTAACATAGATATGAAGAAAGCAAACAGTCTATCCACAAATTTAAGAGGATGTTTTTAGAAAGCAAACAATCTATGCACAACCCGTGCACGTTTTTTCAGAATAGCGAATTAAACTGAACTTGACTTCATGGGCTAAATAGAACTTTCAAAGAAGCTATAGGGAGCTAGAAGATTATCATAATTAAATCTCATCTTGCACTAAATTACATATAACCAGGTATCAGCTAAGTGTACCATAGCAAGTAAAGATATGATATAATTACCATATAGTAACATGATTTTACAACCAAGTGATCAAAGATAATCTACATCAATAAAGACATAAATTGTGTCTAGGTTCGAAGATCTCCTGGAAAAAAGAGGCTTACTATTTCACAAGCAACTATCCATTTATTTATCATGCTATGTGTAAACAATTTATTTTTAACAACGAAGCTAAGCCTAATAAGAAATGATGGTTTACTAACATTTTATATGCATAAGTACCTGAACCAGAAAAGCTAAGATTAATTATACAAAGTTTATTTTTATATAATGGATATCTTGAAACTCACATGCATAAACATGACAGTTTGTCTAAAAGCAATTTAAACCATGTGACAAAGTTTTTCACAAGAATGAAGACACGGGTTTGACCATATGATCAACCCATAAACAATACTTCTGGTTAATGTGACAATATAACAAAACTTCAGGTACAACAATAATGTCCAAAAAGCACAACTTTTTCACACAACTGTCTAGTACTCGTTATATTTATTTTATATTAAACTTAGTAGGTTGTGGGATTAAAATTAGGCAAAAAATGAAAGGGGCAATGGCAGCAAAAAACACACACATGCACAAAATTGCTTTATGTTGGTAGATTTGGTAGTGATATTTTTGGGGTTCTCCGTTATGTGTCTGGGTCCATGTTAATAGAGCCCAGGTATTAATAATGGACATGTTCCTTTGTATCCCTTGGGCTACAACAAGAACTCATGTGTAACTTGGTTTGAAGCGGGACGCTCGCGACATACACACCGACTGCTGATGATACTGGGCAGGTTCTAAGATTTGAATGTGCAGCCATGGACACAGAAGATAAATACCTTTGTGCAAATGGAAAGAGTAGATCTCTTATTACAACAAAGAGTGCTGGTATTAAGTTGACCTACAATTTGAAGATTTTAGTCACCATGCTCGAGGTCACAAAATGAATAGCGAATTATCACAAAGAAAATATAGAGAAATACCTTACAGTAAAAGCAATATCCCTTAGCTTAATCACTGCTAGAGACGAGAGTAATGGTGTGATTTGCAGACATTAAAAAATTACATATTCAGGAACATATATCTTTATTACATACTAATTCATTTTAAGGATCCTCATATTAAACATGTCGCAACCATGAACTCCAATCAAGCAAATCACTCAGGGGATACCAGCCATATAGTTTCTAGTTGCCTAGCTAGTTCTATGCTATACTACACACCACGATTGATGCATTCCTTATTTGACACTACTTCCCAATATGATTTCTTATTTGACACTTTAAATTTTTTAGTTCCTTATTTGACCACTTTTGTAATTTTTTGCCTTATATAACACTCTAGTGTATTTTGAGAGCTAACGGGGTTAGCTGGGGACATACAAAGACGTTTTTGCCCCATGTGCATAATGTGACAAAATTAAAAAAAATGGTGTGTGTGATGAACCAGTTATAATTCAAGGTATATGCTGTTATGTTGTTTACGTGTGATGGAATCGATTATTTGAGACTTGCGGGGAATACAGCTCCAAGAAAAAATTTAATAGCACTTAGCATCTAAAATGGCCATGGGCATCATGTTAGACTAGCAGTAGTGCATCAGGGACAATTGTGTGCTCTCACGATGGCAACCCATGCCAGATTTCACGGACGCGCCCCGCACACATACACACCGGATTGATTCTGCCTCCTATCCTATGCTCGACTCGGTCGATATAAAAAAAGAATATCAACCGACAACCATGCGCCGCACAGGTACGAGTCAAACGATTGAACCAGAGGCATTTGGGGTCCGGCCGGAAAAAAATAACGGTATCTTTTAACAGAACTGACGGTAGTGTCATATAAAGCAAAGAAATTTCACAAATGGTCACAAAAGAAAGTGAAAAGTTTTCAGTGTCAAATAAGAAAACATATTGGAAAGTAGTGTCAAATAAGAAATCCTCTCCTATTCATATTGTCTATTATGAAGATCTCAATAGAATTCAGGTTTTGTTTGATTTCTTAATGCATAACAAGATATAACTTCTATTGATTGGGATGGTCCTAATTCAGGTTACCTAGGAAAAATATATAAGTTCTATTGATTGGTTAATAATGCTACGATGATGTAGTACCAATGGTATCAGATGGTACAACTTTGAACAACAATAGTGAGGCAAAAAATAATCAGCATGTTCAATGAGTAAGGAGGGATCCTACGGACAACATGTACATATGTATAAAGAAAAAAAGCCTTCCTCTCATTGCTACAACACAACAATGGACTCGTTGTCGGCAAGTGCTACTAATTTGTTATCTTCGTGATCATTTGTAAACTTGTATTTTTTAAACCAGAATTAGTAGAATTTATCTCAGGTAAGACATATTGAACGTTAAACTGAAGTCACTGTATATATCTCTACTATGATAGTAGTAATACCCCACGTGAGCAAGACGCTTGTGTTGTTTTTAGCATATCAAATTGAAGTAATGAACCAAAAAAACAAATGGTATTTTTATTTTGCGATGAAGACAACAATAGATCTTGAAGGTGATATTAGCATATCAGTTCGTATCAATGTTAGGTGAGTCGGGTCAATGGAGTGGTTCGCCAATATACACCAAAACTAAATGCAGCACTCAAATGATGGCATACCAGTGTGTACCACAACCTCTAATTTTGAATTGATCTCGTAGCTCCTATTGAACATGTAGCCTTCTCTGTCAGACATGTTTCATCTGATATGCGCTATCTAGCACATCAAGTCAGAATAAATATCAACAGTCTATGAGAGATTCAATGTCATAATTCCTTATTGACTGAAGCACCAATAATACTTAAAAAGAGATAAACATATATGTCTAACACTCAAAAATGACATATTGTTCCCTAAAAGAAGATGTTGTTTCCTGGTGGGGTTTTCTGGATCAAGATTGATTTGCCAAAAACTGATTATATAATTCAGTAGAGTTTTCTAGATAAAGATCTATATGTAAAAGAACAAATATGCTAAGATGTAGCGCACACCTTTGTATAAACTTCAAGGCTAATTCAAAAGCTGGAAAAAGGTGCAGACCATTTTAAGGGTGGTTTCCTCTTGTTTAGGGAGATATTACTGGAAGTGCGCTATTAGTTGATCATTTAGGATAAGTGCTAGTTATTATAGGTAAACTTGCCATATGTTGATAGAATTTTATTTGGATGAAGTGGATCCAAGATAGACTACTAACAAACCAAAGGACAAATATAGTTCTTTTTTTCCTAAAACCACATGTACTATGTCATGAAAGAAACTTGGATGATGTATTCTCACTAAAGCTAAGACGTGTTTAACAAGTAACAACGGACTTAATTTCTATATCATTATTTTTCCTTCCTCCTTCACTGATGGCTGTTTCTCCTTGGGAGTTGCTCGAGGCTTCTTACCTTGAGGACCTACAAATAATGATAAAAAATTCAGGAACCTGAAAGAACTCGTGTGTATCCAGTTGGTAATTAGACCACTTTCATATAATTAGTGAAAATGAACTGAAACAAAGAAGAAATGTAAAGAAATATGTGAACACCTTCTCTCCGGCAAGGACTTGACGTAAGCTGCTGGATGGAGGTGAGAATGAAACCTGCATATGCTATTGACCAATACATTAGATCCTCAATATTAGCTATATATATACTTTTGGATTGATCTAATAAGCACATCACATATAAGCAAGCAAGTTTATGTAGAGAAAGTAATCTACTTTTGAATTGATCTAATAAGCACGACAACTGCTGACTACCGAAAACTACCTGGACACGAAGCAAAGGCAAAACATAGTGAACCAGTATGCAAATATTGAGAATACATAGCGTACCTGGATGCCGCCGAGGGAGTTCGGAGTGGTGAAGACGTGCGCACCCTCGGTCGTCCCCTCCAAGGGCTCCGAACAGAATGCTCTTATGTCAGTTGGACTTGAAGCATCGACGCCAACGCCGCCATCGTGGAGCAACGGCACGGCGAGGAGATAGCACGCAATGATCTAGTTCACGGGCCTGACGCGGCACTCAGGCCGGTGGAGACAACGAGACGGGGGACGGAGGTGGGCGGAGCGTCGGAGGCGCGGCAAGGAGCGTCGAAGGGCTCCTGTTGCCAGACTAGAGGGAGAACTGATGTGCGATAGTGCAAGAATAGGAGGGCTTGGACCTTTTTTATTGGGAGAGGGCGTAAGCTGCACGACCTCCACGATCGGCATCAACAGTTTCCATGGATTGATTGACCGACGGTTTCAAGATGACCGTGGTAGATGGTGAGGCGATACAGCTGGGGATGGGCAGGACAGATGGGGAACATGGAAGATGATGTCTACGCACTTCTATTCTTGTAGATAGTTATTGGTCCTCCAAATGCAGAGGTTTGTAGAACAGCAGCAAGTTTTCCCTTAAGTGGACCACCCAAGGTTTATCGAACTAAGGGAGGAAGTGCTCAAAGGTATCCCCTCTCAAGCAACCCTGCAATCAAGATACAAGAAGTCTCTTGTGTCCCCAACACACCCAATACACTTCTCAGATGTATAGGTGCACTAGTTCAGCGAAGAGATAGTGAAATACAAGTGGTATGGATAAAAGATAACAGTGCCAGAAAATAGCTTGATGGCGTGGAAGAGACTAAAGAAAAACTGAAATAAAGATGGAAGCAAGCAAACATGTAACAAATCTAGTTGCAAATGGTGTTTCAATGCTTAGAAACAAGGCCTAGGGATCATACTTTTACTAGTGAACACTCTTATATAAATATCTTCTCTTTATGATACTACTCTAAACTACTCTCCGGTTGGACACTCTAATCCATGGTAGGGCTATAACAGCACACCTCAAAGTTTGCTTTCCGCATCTAGATAACCTCACATTGTCACCTTGAGCACTAGATGGTTCCAACAAACACCACAATTTCATAGAGACATCCAACTCTAAATATAACTCATAACAAGTATTTGTAATCTCTAGCCTAAGTGCCACCATGGTGTGCACGCTGTCACTTTCACACATATGGGGAGAGTGGAGATCTAATAAAGCACTTGAGTAGCAAGGTAGATCTACTTGATTACAAATCTCATGATCACAATATGATCATGCATAGAGAGAGAGATGAACAGATAGCTATCGGTAGAACCCTTAGCCTCGAGAGAGAACTACTCCCTCCTTATCATGGGAATCAGCAATGGCGATGGAGATGGTGGTGGAGATCGATGGAGATGGCTTCGGGGGCACTTCCCCGTCCCGGCGGGGTGCCGGAATAGAGACTTTCTGTCCCTCGAATCTCCTCTTCGGTGGCGGCGGCGCTGTGGAACTTTTCGTGGCTGGAGGCTGGACGATCTAGGGTTTTTGCATCGGGAGGCATCTTATAGCCGAAGAGGCAAGGTCGGTGGGCGGCTAGGGGGCCCACACCACCTGGTGGCGTGGCCACGGCTAGCCCGCGCCACCATATGGTGTGCCCACCCTGGTGCCCTACTCCGTCTCTGCTTCGTGTTTCCGTGTTTCTCCGGGAAAAATAGATTGGCTTTTGTTCCGTCCAATTCCGAGAATATTGATTTTCTACCTTTTCTGGAACCAAAAACAGAAGAAAACAGGCAAGTGGCACTGTGGCATCTTGTTAATAGGTTAGTCGCAGAAAACATATAAAAATACCTCAAAGTGTTGACAAAGCAAAGCAAAGTAGATACTAAACAAGCATGGAACATCAAAAATTATTGATACGTTTGCAACGTATCAACATCCCCAAGCTTAACTCCTGCTCGTCCTCGAGTAGGTAAGTGATAAAAAGAAATGATAATTTTTTAGGTGACATGCACCATCATAAACTTGATCAAAATATTTGTAAAACATTGATAGCTGGTATCATAGTACTTCAACATAGCATGAAAGACAAAGTTTTAACAATAAGACATAGCAACTATGTTGCAACATGAAAAGGCACAAACAAAATATTCATGAATAACAATGCCTTGCAAGACGTTTGTTTGTTTCACATAAAGAAAACATAGCATAATGGCATTCAGCTTGTCCCATATAGAGTAGCAAACATAAATGCATAGGACACCTTCAAAGTTCATAAGAGTGACTAGATGCAAATAGTTTAAGAACAAGCAATATCAAAATTATGCATCAATCAACAAGTCTTGGGACAATGCACATAGAACTAAGAATGGCCAGTATGCTCTCAAAGTAGGTGTATAAAGATAGAAGGTGGAGACTCAACATAAAAGTAAAAGAAAGGCCTTCATAGAAGGAAGTAGGGATTCAAGTTTCATAAAGAGCTTCCAAAAATTATGGTACTTATTAGCTTTCAGCTCTCATTGCCCCTATCATAAGCATTTTGAAGTGGTTAAGGTTAAAGTGAACAAACTATGGAGTATATGCTTGAGAAAGTATAAGTTGGAAATCTCATGTCCCTTGAATACGAGGGCCGCTCCTCATGCTACTCAAGTTTAGTTACCGGTAAGTTCTTGTCATAGTAAGTACATGTGTATCATAGAGAACCGCCAATGGTGTACCCCTTGCCCGATGATACGGAAAAATCCCCATATCAAAATGACAAGGCAAGCAGACAACGAGCATCTCAGCAATCTTATTTTTTACCATGGGAAAATGTGCTTTTTTCTCTCTTTCCTCTTTTCTCATATCTTTTTTTCTTTTTCTCCTTTTCTCAATATCTGACTCTTTTTTATAAGAAGAATGCTGCATAGACAGCTCATTATGGTTACGCTGTAGGTTTCCATCATGACAACATAGATTAGACCGGCGACCCAGGCGTTTCTCTAACACACATACATAACTCCATGGACTTACAAGCTCCCCTTTCATTTCACACCGATGACATCCATAGACAAAAGAGCATGATATCAACTAGGTAAAAAGTACAAGTGCAATATTGAAAGCGTTCCCCATGACAGCATGGTTCTGCTAATCCCCAACATATAAGTGCAAGCATATACAACATAGACGACACAATGGTTCAAGTTTATTAAGGGCAAGAAAATTAAAGTGTGCCATCAAGTTCGTGAGAGCTTTAATCACTAGTTTTATCATAACAAGTTTAATTCGGAAGGTAGATAAATACATGAATATACTTGGAATAGCAAATGCTAATAGGTAAGTATGGTGGACTCTTTGGAATAACTTGGTTTTAGAAGTTGGATGCATGAGTAGAACTCATACTTGGATATGGAGGCTAGCAAAAGACTGGGAGCGACCGTCTAAGAGAGCAATAATGGCCATAATCATGCAGAGCGACAAAACATCATTAATCAAAGCATAAAGTGATACTACAAGTAGAAAACTAAAGGATCATCAAGGCTATGGTGACTTGGGATAGTCATAATATGGTGTAAGCATGTGCCAAGTCAACCCAAATAAAGCATCAAAGGAGAATACCACAATACCATGCTTTTAATATGCTAACACAACGCATGATTCTTCCAAGGCACATTAAGCAATCTCAATTGTTTATAACAAGTCATGCTACAGCAAAGGATACTAAGCATAAAGCCAAAAAATATATCAGGCATGGCATGACAAAGCATAGGCCATAGTCAAAAACAAGCTCTCTTTACCACTTAAGCATGAACGTTTCCTACTCTTTTCCAATTCAAACCAAACTATTTGAAAACCAATGCATGAAAGAGGGGGTCCAACCAATTTATTCAGCAAACTAAGAAAAACAAACAAATGAAAAACCAAAACGAAAAACAAAGACTCTCCAAGAACAACACAACTGTGTACGAAACAATAAAAATGAAGTGTTTGGAAGAAACCTGGGATTTTTATTGATGAAGAAAGGGGATGCCTTGGGCATCCCCAAGCTTTGACGCTTGTACCTCTTGGATATTTCTTGGGGTGACACGCGTGGCATTCCCAAGCTTGAGATTTAGTCCATCCTTCATCTCATTACTCATTCCTTTCATACACCTGAAATTTTTCCTTCATACAAAACTTCACACAATCTTTATTAGCAACATTAGTGCACTCAAGCTCATAAGTCCTTAGGTTCAGTTCCAACACCAATAAAACTTCTCTTAAAACACAAGCTACTGTAGCACTTCCCTCAAAAATCTCAATTATCCAAAAGAACTTAAAAAGGAACCAACAAGAAGCAAATGCAAATAATGGCAGAAATCTGTCAAAACAGACCAGCAGGTAAAAACCAATTTTTTCGAAGACCTTATGTTGCTCAAATCAAAAAAGTGTTGAACTAACAAAAGTTAGATAACAACCTGGGGCAGAAGCACAAAAAATCACGCCTCAAAAAGACATACAGAGATTTTACGCGAATTTTTACGGTGAAGAACAAAAATCTGTTTCAGGACAGCAACTTTCCCAAGCATTACTTCTCTCTCATTAGAGGTTACTCTTGACACAAAAAGTAAATAAAAAGGATAAGGAGCAGTTATTACAGAGGTAATACCTTCTAAGACTCATCTAAAACTTTTGGATTATCTCCCAATAAGTACTTTTCTTTAACGCCTTTAAGTTAGGCTTGATAATTTGAGAAGATGCTCATATAAGAAATATGAATTGAAGTAAAAGAGAGCATCAAGAAGCAAATTCAAAGCACATTTTGGTCTAACCCACTTCCTATGCATAGGAATCTTGTAAATAAACAAGTCATGAAATCACAAAGCAACAAGCATAGTAAAGCAAAACAAGTGCAACTTCAAGACTTTCAACATAAAGAGGGGATCCTAATATTATTGAGATGCATAAAACCATGTTTCCCTCTCTCATAATAACTTTTAGTAGCATCATGAATAAAATTAACAATATAACTATCACATAAAAGATTCTTATCATGAGCCACATGCATATAATAATTATTACTCTCTATATAAGCATAGTCATTCTTATTAATTATAGTGGGAGCAAATTCAACAAAATAGCTATCATTATTATTCTCATCACCATAATCATCAAATATAGGAGGCATATTGTAATCATAATTAATTTTCTCCTCAATAGTAGGTGGACTGAAAATATCATATTCATCATTGTAATCATCATATATTGGAGGTTTGGAATCATCATAAGCAATAGAATAACTATCTTCCAAAGCTGGGGAACTAAAAAGATCATTTTCATAAAAACTAGCTTCCCCAATCTTAGACTTTTCCATAGCATTAGCAATAATGGTGTCCAAAGAATTCATACTAACAACATTGCTATTAGCATGCAAATAAAGTTACATAGGTTTTTTAATTTTCTCTTCAAACACTTCATGTCCTAACTCAAGATAAATACTATAAAGCTCTCTAATTTTGTTGTTGTTTTTCATTAAGCCTAACTAATGAAAACAAGAAAGAGAAGGAAAAAATTGCAGAATCTAAAGAAATAACTTCGAGCACTCACACCGGAGGATATGAGTACCTTTTACCTTACCTCCCCGGCAACGGCGCCAGAAAGTAGCTTGATGTCTACGCACTTCTATTCTTGTAGACAGTTGTTGGGCCTCCAAGTGTAGAGGTTTGTAGAACAGCAGCAAGTTTTCCCTTAAGTGGATCACCCAAGGTTTATCGAACTCAGGGAGGAAGTGGTCAAAGATATCCCCTCTCAAGCTACTCTGCAATCAAGATATAAGAAGTCTCTTGTGTCCCCAACACACCCAATACACTTGTCAGGTGTATAGGTGCACTAGTTCGGTGAAGAGATAGTGAAATACAAGTGGTATGGATAAAATACAATGGTGCCAAAAAATAGCTTGATGGCGTGGAAGAGACTAAAGGCAAACTGAAATAAAGATGAAAGCAAGCAAACATGTAATAGATCTAGTTGCAAATGGTGTTTCAATGCTTAGAAACAAGGCCTAGGGATCATACTTTTACTAGTGAACACTCTCATATAAATATCTTCTCTTTATGATACTACTCTAAACTACTCTCCGGTTGGACACTCTAATCTATGGTAGGGCTATAACAGCACACCTCAAAGTTTGCTTTCCGCATCTAGATAACCCCACACTGTCACCTTGAGCACTAGATGGTTTCAACAAACACCACAATTTCATAGAGACATCCAACTCCAAATATAACTCATAACAAGTATTTGTAATCTCTAGCCTAAGTGCCACCATGGTGTGCACGCTGTCACTTTCACACACATGGGGAGAGAATAGATCTATTAAAGCACTTGAGTAGCAAGGTAGATCTACTTGGTTACAAAGCTCATGATCAAAATATGATCATGCATAGAGAGAGATGAACACATAGCTATCGGTAGAACCCTTAGCCTCGAGAGAGAACTACTCCCTCCTCATCACGGGAATCAGCAATGGCGATGGAGATTTTGGTGGAGATCGATGGAGATGGCTCTGGGGGCACTTCCCTGTCCCGTCAGGGTGCCGAAACAGAGACTTTCTGTCCCCTGAATCTCCTCTTCGGTGGCGGCGGCGCTGCGGAACTTTTCGTGGCTAGAGGCTGGACGATCTAGGGTTTTTGCATCGGGAGGCATCTTATAGGCAAAGAGGCAAGGTCAGTGGGTGGCCACGAGGCCCACACCACCTGGTGGCACGACCAGGGCTAGCCTGCGCCACCATATGGTGTGTCCACTGATACATTGCAAATGTATCTATATTTTTTGATGTTTCATGCTTAGTTTTATCCACTTTCTTGTGTTTTGTTCCAACTTTGGAGTACTTTTCATATGATTTCTTAGACTAACCTATTAACAAGAGCCACAAAGGCTACCGCCTGTTTTCTGCTGTTTTTGGTTCCAGGAAAGTCAGAAAATGAATATTCTCAAAATTGGACGGGACAAAAGCCAAAGTGCCTATTTTTCCGGAAGTCATCAAGTGCCAGAATACGAGATGGAGAAGGGCCAGAGGCCGGCCACACCACCTAGCCACGCGGCCAGGCCTGGCCCATGCTAGGGGGTGGTGTGGCCGCTCCCGGCACCCCCTCGTCCTCCCCTTCTGACCATAAGATGCCCTCGGGACGAAAACCCTAAGTACCCGATAAAAACCCACGAAAGAGTCTATAGCCGCCGTCATCTCCATCCCTAGATCGGGAGGGATCTGAAGCTCTTCCCGACACCCTGCCGGAGAGGGGAATTCACCCTGGAGGCCTTCTTCATCACCATGCAAGCCTCTGGTGTGATGCGTGAGTAATTCATACTTGGACTACGGATCCATGTAGTAGCTAGATGGCTGGTTCTCCTCCTTTGTGCTTTCATGTCTAGATCTTGTGAGCTTCGTTCATGATCAAGATCATCTATTTGTAATTCTGCATGTTGTGTTTGTGGGGATTCGATGGATATTGAGATGCTATTTTAGATTGATTATTGATTCTATCATGTCTTTGTTATTTGTGATCTTGCATGCATTCCGTTGTTAGTAGCTATCTTGGCCAAGTAAATGCTAGCAACTCCAAGAGTTAGTATTTATGCTCGATAGTGGGTTCATGCCTCTAATAATCTAGGGAAGTGACAGAAATCTCTAAGGTACTAGATGTCCTGTTGCTACTAGGGAGAAAACAACAATCCTTTGTTCATAGAACAATCCTATTGTTTACTTTACACGCAGTTCGTAAAGCAATAATCTATTGCTTGCAACTTAATACTGGAGGGGGTTCAGATGATAACTGATACATTGCAAATGTATCTATAATTTTTGATGTTCCATGCTTGGTTTTATCCACTTTCTTGTGTTTTGTTCCAACTTTGGAGTACTTTTCATATGATTTCTTGGACTAACCTATTAACAAGAGCTACAGTGCCAGCTGCCTGTTTTCTGCTGTTTTTGGTTCTAGGAAAGTCAGAAAATGAATATTCTCGGAATTGGACGGGACAAAAGCCAAAGTGCCTATTTTTCCGGAAGTCGTCAAGTGCCAGAATACGAGACAGAGAGGGGCTAGAGGGCCACCACACCACCTGGCCGCGCGGCCAGGCCTGGCCCGCGCCAGGGGGTGGTGCGGCCGCTCCCGGCACCCCCTCGGCCTCTCCTTCCGCCTATATATTGCCCTCAGGACGAAAACCCTAAGTACCGATCAAAAATCCACGAAAGAGTCTGTAGCCGCCATCATCTCCATCCCTAGATCGGGAGGGATCTGAAGCTCTTCCCCACACCCTGCCGGAGAGGGGAATTCATCCTGGAGGCCTTCTTCATCACCATGCAAGCCTTCGGTGTAATGCGTGAGTAGTTCATACTTGGACTAAGGATCCATGTAGTAGCTAGACGGCTGGTTCTCCTCCTTTGTGCTTTCATGTCTAGATCTTGTGAGCTCCGTTCATGATCAAGATCATCTATTTGTAATTCTGCATGTTGTGTTTGCAGGGATCCGATGGATATTGAGATGCTATTTCAGATTGATTATTGATTCTATCATGTCTTTGTTATTTGTGATCTTGCATGCTTTCCGTTGTTAGTAGCTATCTTGGGCGAGTAGATGCTAGCAACTCCAAGAGTTAGTATTTATGCTCGATAGTGGGTTTATCCCTCTGGTAATCTAGGGAAGTGACAGAAATCTCCAAGGTACTAGATGTGTTGTTGCTACTAGGGAGAAAACAACAATCCTTTGTTCATAGAACAATCATATTGTTTACTTTACACGCAGTTCAGAAGCAATAACTGCTGCTTGCAACTTAATACTGGAGGGGGTTCGGATAATAACCTGAAGGTGGATTATTAGTCATAGATGCAGTTGGATGGCGGTCTATGTATAATGTTGTAATGCCCAATCAAGTCTCAAAGGAGTCAAGATGATTAGTATATGCATGTATTGCTTTCTTGGTGTTTGTCAATTGCCCCGCTGTAATTTGTTCACCAAGCATGTTATCTATCTTAAGGAGAGCCACCTCTAGTGAACTATGGATCCCGTTCCTTTTCTTTACATACAATCTACTACTGTTTACTTCTTTGTGTTTACTTTCTATAAACTTTTACTTATTTCCATTCGATACGTTTAATCCTTTGTTTTCCGCAAAACACGATGAGATTGACAACCTCATCGCAAGTTGGGGACAAAGTTCTGTGGTTGTGTTGTGCAGGTCTCCACGTTGCTACATCATAACTAAGGGAAACTTGCTGCTGTGCTCATCATACCTTCCTCTTGGGGTTCCCAACGAGCTCTACATCAACACCGCCATCAAGCATTTTTCTGGGCGTCGTGCATTGAGCCATCAAGCGATTTTCTGGCACCGTTGCTGGGGAACAAAGAAGAAGAAACTCCCATGTCAACTACACGCCATTAAAGATTTTCTGGCGCCGTTGCCGGGGAGTCAAGGACATCTTCACAAGGGGAGTCCCTCATAACCAATCTCTTTACTTTGTTGTTTTTGTTTTGCTTAGTTTCTTTTTGCTTTGTTTGCTTGTTTTGTTCTTCAAAAACACAAAAAATTAGTTTTACTAGTTTGCTTTCTTATTTGAAAACACACAAAAATTAAGTCTCCTATAGTTGTTGGTCTATTATTGCCTTGCTTTGTCATGCTTCCTATCAATGGTTGGTTTCTTTGAAACTGAATCTTATTGGCATGGTGGGTTCACGGAAGAACAAAAATATTATTATAAGGAACACCGCTTGTCACAAAAAGGGAAACACTTATGGGAACAAATTGATAAATTGAATACCATTGCTAGAAATGTGTGCTCTACTTACAATGTTACTTATTGCTTTGATAAATCTTGTTGCTATAGGAGGTATAAACACCTCCCTTTTCAATGTGAGTATAATGATAATGTTACCATATCTTCTTATGTTAAAGGAAATTATGACTTTTATGATGTGGAACAAATTGAAGAATTTATTGCTTGGAAGGGTGCATTCGAACTAGCTTATTTGCTTGAAAATACTGATGATGCACCTTATAAATATGAGGTTTATGATATACTTCAATTTTGCTTTGATAATTACAAGGAAGAAAATAGCTATATTCTTGAATATCTTAATAGATGTGATGCGCTCGATGATCGACGTAGAGCTCGTTGGGAACCCCAAGAGGAAGGTATGATGAACACAGCAGCAAGTTTTCCCTCAGTTATGAAACCAAGGTTTAATCGAACCAGTAGGAGCAAAGAAACACCCCAAAGGTGTTAGCGAGGCGCACTACCGGTGCTAGTAGCAACGTGGAGACCTGCACAACACAACCACAGAACTTTGTCCCCAACTTGCGATGAGGTTGTCAATCTCACCGTGTTTTGTGGAAAACAAAGGATTAAACGTATCGAATGGAAAGAAGTAAAAGTTTGTAGAAAGTAAACACAAAGCAGTAAACAGTTGTAGATTGTATGTAAAGAAGAAGGACCGGGATCCATAGTTCACTAGAGGTGGCTCTCCTTAGATAGATAACATGCTGGGTGAACAAATTACAGCGGGGCAATTGACAAACACCGAGAAAGCAATACATGCATATACTAATCATCTTGACTCCTTTGAGACTTGATTGGGCATTACAACATAATACATAGACCGCCATCCAACTGTATCTATGACTAATAATCCACCTTCAGGTTATCATCCGAACCCTGTAACACCCCGTCCACTCCTGGGCCCGGGGGGTGTCACTCCTGGCAGCTTAATAGGATATCTAGACTAGCCCCACAGACCAACACTAGTCTTTTCTGCGCACTTTGTCCTCACTCGTGTGCACCCAGTTACCCATTTCCCGGTCGGTCACCCATCCTAGAATTGCTCTAGGCCAAGCACGCTTAACCTTAGAGTTCTTTTCGAATGAGCTTCCGGAAAAGAAGTTGCAACTTGTTGATATGGGTATCCTATCAATCCTATTAAGCCATGTGCCTGGATCTCACATACACCCACCCTTTAGAAGATCGATGCCCTCATCGATCAAGCACACCCTAGGAACGTTCCCTCTTGGCACGCGTCTGTGCGTCTAGTGTCGGCACATGTGCCATGCCGTGTCCACTCCGGGCCACACGCGCCATGCTCCATATGTCCCGCCATCCACCGCTTTTACCCGTAATCGCAAGGGTCGGCTCTGATACCACTTGTAACACCCCGTCCACTCCTGGGCCCGGGCGGTGTCACTCCTGGCAGCTTAATAGGATATCTAGACTGGCCCCACAGACCAACACTAGTCTTTTCTGTGCACTTTGTGATGGGTTCGTAGCATGGAAAACAAAAAAAATCTACCGCAAGAACGAACAAAACCCAGATCTAATCTAGATAAAAGCCAAGATCTAATCTATTAGACATGTGCAACGAGATAGATCTGTACTAACCCTTGTAGACCCGAAAGCGTTACGAGATTAGATCTCGGGGTTGATGTAGTCGATCACTTGCCGATCTCAAGATCATGTGGACGATCCTTCCGGCGGCGCGTTCCGGCAGCGCTTCCGCAGTCGGTCACACGTGCGGAGTCGAAGCAGACCTTCCTCTCCCTGTTCCAGCGAGCAGCGGAGGTAGTAGATCTTCTCCACGGAATCCCAGCAGCACGACGGCGTGGTGGTGGTGGAGTAGAGAATTCTGCAGGGCTTCGCCTAAGCCAGAGCAGAGGGAAGGAGGAGGAGAGAGGCAACTTGAGATCTAGAGAATAGAAGGGGCAAGGGGGTTTGTGCCTCCACCCCTCTATTTAAAGGAGGGAGGCGCCATGGGGAGGTGGAGTCCTTGTAGGACTCCCCTCTCCCTTGGCCGGCGAATCAAGGAGGTGGGAGGAGAGTCCTACTCCCCCACGAATCCTTGTCTTACCCCACAAGGATTCCTTGATCCTTTCTTGGTTTTCAAGTAAACTCCAAGAAATCTTCTAGAACCTTCCGGAACATTCCGAAACCTTCTAGAATCCCCATACAAATACTCCGGAACATTTCCTAACTTAGAAAATGATCCCCAATATATGAATCTTATTCCTCGGACAATTCCGGATCTCCTCGTGATGTCCCAGATCCAATCCGAGACTCCGAACAACATTCGGTCTCCAACGCACATTCCATATCTACTTAAAACAACTTCGAACCTTAAGTGTGTCACCCTATGGTTCGTGAATATGCAGACATGATGGAGACACATCTCCGATCAATAACCATTAGCGGGATCTGGAGATCCATAACAGCTCCCACATACTCAACGATGACTTTGTGATCGATAGAACCATTTAACATACGAAACCAATTCCCTCTGTCACGCGATACTCTACTTATCCGAGGTTTGATCGTCGGTATCTCCATACCTAGTTCTACCTCATTACTGATAAGTACTCTTTACTCGTTCCATGATATGTCATCCCTTATGACCTAGTCACATGCTTGCAAGCTAACTAGATGACATTCCATCGAGAGGGCCCAGAGCATATCTATCCGTCATATGGATGGACAAATCCCAATCTTGGTCCATGCGCTTCAACACATACTTTCAGAATACCCAATGTCACCTTTATAACCACCCAGTTATGAAGCAGCGTTTGATGTCATCAAAGTACCCATCCAGTGATGGTGATTAACATAACCTCATGGTCGAAGGATTAGGTTACTATGCATTTGAAAAGCTTGTAGCAAAACGAACTTAATGACTTGATCTTATGCTATGCTTACTATGGGTGTGTGTCCATTACATCATTCTCCTAATGACATGATCTTGTTATTAACGACATCCAATGCCCATGATCAGGAAACCATGATCATCCATTAATCAACAAGATAGTTTAACAAGAGGCTTACTAGGGACTCTTTTATGTTTACAAAACACACAAGTATTAATGTTTCCTGTTAATACAATTATAGCATGGGATGTAAACATTTATCATAAACATAAAGATATAATAATAACTACTTTATTATTGCCTCTTGGGCATATCTCCAACAGTCTCCCACTTGCACTAGAGTCAATAATCTAGTTAAAAATTTGTGCATTTAACACTTATGGCTTTCTGGTGTTGTATAGACACTATTGCTAGTGGTAAACATAATCTTCGGATCTGACACTTCTAGGTCCGTGTGTATTTGCATGTCCTTGCGTCTCTACGCATTACTCATTCTCCAATGAGATGGCATTGTATAAATTTGGTCCTTTGGTGAGACCTTTAGTTCCTTGGGATTAAATCATGTTGATACAATTGTCGTACAATGTATCTTCATAGTATTATCCCGCTATGAACCACACCTAGTTTGATAATAAACTACTTGACGCAAATGCCCTCATTTGCCGCTACAATAACAATCATATACTTAGCCTTTTGTTGTAGTATCTGTCACAATGTTTTAACTTTGGTACTCAACCAAATCCGTTTTGGAACTTCCTTTCCACTACATTGTGCCACCCATAGTTTAAATTGAGATAAACTTAATTTGTGACAAAACTAGTATCAATGCAACAATTTACAATGAACTATTTGTCACAACTATATAAATAATATATTCTTAGTTCTTCCAAAGATCATAGGAATATCCCTACTATTGTCCAATGATCATCTTATGAGTCATTCTGGTATATGCTCATAACATTTAGAGCATAGGACATATCTGGATGTGTACATCTCAAAGAATGATTGATCAAAATATTCTTGTGATTTCACCAAGTGTCAAAACACTTGAATCTCATGTCAACACACTTGAATCTTGATTCAGTCCTTTCCGCAAGGCCAAGAACCTTTCTTGTTGTTTCCATATTGAACTCATTCAACATCTTATCTATGTACATTTGGCAAAACCATATTAGCGCCTCAATCTATCCATATAGACATTGATGCCTAATTCTTGGGTTATGCCTAAGTCTTTCATCGAAATGAAATTCTTAACCTGTGTCAATAAAAGATACATCATTTCTAATCAACAATATGTCTTTCACATAATGTATTAGAAATATGTCTTAGCGCTCCCACTTAATTTCTTGCAAAATGCAAACATCTTCATCGTCTCTGATGAAATTAAACCTTTTAACGGTTTCATCACGGTGAAGATTCCAACTCCGCGATGCTCACTTCAACCATTGAAGTTTTGCATACTCTTTTAGCATCCTTTGAATTAACAAAACCCTTTGGATCGTGTCATGTACACGTCCTAGGTAACCATTCTATTAGAAGAACTTGTTTTGTTTGTTCAACTACCATATACCAAAATATATGTAGTGGTTGCTACATTAATCCGTCCAGACTAAATATCGCTATGAAAGATCAAATCTTATCATAGTCAATTCCTTGAACATTGTCGTAAACTTTTTCCGACATGTCGACTATTTCATAGATGTGAAACATCCATGTCTATTTCTTTATAGATCCATATACGACTGTAAGGTCTTGCACCTTTACAGAGGGTCTTTCAAATTCAAAGCTTGATTTCTCGTGTATGGAATTATCACGGATTTTATGGCTTCAAGCCACTTAACGAAGTCAAGGCCCATCATTGATTATTTGCGTGTAGTCGGTTCATCATTGTCAAACAACAATGAGTTAACTCTCAAATCTTGGCATTTGATTACTTACCCGACCTACTTGGTTCAATAGGAACTTAGATCTCCGTGACCACAACCTTTGAGGCACGTGAGCCATGAGCATTATTGTCAGCCCGGACACTTTCCGATGCAAGAACTCAGCACATATTAGCCAAGGTTCAATAACCTTGTCAAAGTTCTATTGTCCTCCCACTTAACTTTTTACCAAAAATTACTTCTCAAGAAACTCGACATTCTAAGTGACAAACACCTTTGTCTTCGGTGTTATGAAGGAATACCCAATGGTTATTCGAAATATCCTACAAAGACATGCTTATCCGACTTTGGTTGTAAACATTTTACTTATGCCTAGCATACCAAAAATTTAAGAAAGGACAACCTGGGTTTTATCCCAAACCATGACTTATATGGTGTCATTTCAACGGATCACGATGGAGCTCTTTTCAGTGTAAAAGCGGTAGTCACTAAAGCTTTAATCTTTAAAATATAATGGCAGTTTTTATAAATGACACCTTTGATCTTACCATGTCAAACAAGGTTTCATTACATATCTCGAACACTCCATACTCCTATGGTGTTTTTGGAAATGCAAATCCATGGAACGATTCCTCAAATCTTAGGTGTTTTGCTAAACTTGTAACTCAAACATCTTTATGATGCAATCATAAACTTTTTTATTTTCTTGTTACAATAATTTTCCACTTCATCTTGAAAGTCTTTGAACATTTTCAAATGTTTCATACTTCTTCCTTATTGATTAAGTATATACATATACTCACTCAAATCTTCGGAGAAAGCATATGAAGTTGAAATCCATCGCCCACAACTACACATAATGGACTATATACATCAATATGTACAAATTCCAATCAGTTAGTCGTCCGTTCCTCTTTTGGCCTACTAACGGAGTTTTAATTATCTCCAGGAAAGTATCACAAGCGTCATTTGATCAAAATCAAAGACTCCAAAAATCCATCAACATGGAGTTTCTTCATGTATCCCTATCAATATAATTTAAACAGCGATGTCACTTCGCAAGTGATCTTTCAATCATTTGTCTTGCGACATTTTAGCATTAGTTTTATGGTCGTTATTTCTCCAACCAGACTTGTATATCATCCATCTATTATGGAATACGGTAATTATTTGAACAACCTTTTGTCGTCATAATACCTGATCAAAATAGCAATTATTGAAACAAATCTTGAAGGTAAGATTTGATGTTAACGAGCAACACAACAACCCTTTGTTTGTTTTCGATGAACATCATCACATATTCTCTTGATAGTTACTTAGGCCATTGCAGTTCATGAATTGTGTTGTCCTGTATGACACTTCATACCAACCAATTCGGTATCCAATACCGCAGAACCACATTGTTTAACAACCAAGGAATACAGTCATAACATGTATCTTCTATATACCTAAGTTGGATATCTCCAATCTTTTCTTTTCTGCCAAATATTTTATAGATTCTCTTTCAACAATTCCTTTTCTTTTAAAAGAATCTATCAACATCAATAGTGGTGTCATTCACATGACACATAGTACAAAGTGTGTATAGTCAAATACTAATACCTTTGGACTTGCACTTTGAAGTGGATCACCTTCATCAAATGTTTGGCATTCTTTCAAAATTCCATTCTTTAGTAATCTTTTAGTGTAGTAAACATTTTACTTACATCTTTTATTCATCCTTATCATGACAACTTTTATGATCAAGCTGCTATAGCTTATAAAGGTGTATTGCGAGTATAATGTTTCTTTTCCAAAACCTTTTGGAGGATTAGAACGACTGGTGTCTCCAATCTTCACAAATTCTCATCAAATATGAGGACGTATACTCTATCATGTTGTAACCAACACATTGTTTTAGATATCGCAATACCTTTCACATATGATGGTTTCTGAAACATTGCTTTCATCTCTTAGATAAACTTGATATTAAAAACAATCTTTTGAGTATCAAGAATCATGGAGGCAAACATGATACATTAGATACTAACACTAGAATTTTTACTCTTGATTTAATACTATTTATTAAACTTCATAGAGTAAACAGAGTTTGCTAAAAGTTTGCAATATGACTTTTAAACTTTAGATTGACACTCAAAACAATACGATACCAGTTCGTAAAGCAAATATCCAGAATTTCTATAGTTCTACTATCTCAACTATAACTAAGCATGAGGTGGTGAACGGATGCCAATGACTACAACAAACTATGCAAATTCACTTTGATTGTGTTTATGATAAATTGAGTTTGACTAATCCAAATTACAAAAGAACTCCCACTCAAAACAACATCCCTCGAGTTGTTTTAGTGATTACACGAACCAAATCCACTACACCAAGTCTGATCATCTCGTGGGATGATGTAGCTTTAAAGGCGAACAATCAACATGTTCATCATATCATCCATATGACTCATGCTTTACCTTTCGGTATTCCGTGTTCCGAGACCATGTCTGTACATGCTAGGCTCGTCAAGATTAACCTTAGTTTCCGCATGTGCAAATCTGGCTTGCACCCGTCGTATGCACACGTAGAATCTATCACATTTGATCATCACGAGATGCTTCGAGACGACGAGTCTTAGCAACGGTGCCAACTAAGGACGAACACTTTTATTACTTGATATTTAGTGAGAGGGATCATCTTATAATGCTACCGTCACGATCTAAGCAATACAAGATGCATAAAGGATTAACATCACAGGTAATTCATAATTAGTGTGATATGATATGGCCCTTTCTTCTTATGCCTTTGATCTCCATCTCCAAAGCACGGACATGATCTCCATCATCACCAAAGACTGCGTCAAGGTCAAGTGGCCGCTTCATGGTTGTCCATCATCACTAGCAACTATTACAACTACTTGGAATAAAGCTATTACAAGATGAATAGACACGCAGGTCTTAACAGAATTAAAGACAACCATTAGGCTCCTGCCGGTTGCCATATTACAACAAGGATCATTGCATACATCAAATATAATCACAATCACGTGATGGCCATATCACATCACAAAACCCCTGCAAAAACAAGTTAGACGCCTCTAATTTTCTTTGCATGTTTTACGTGGTTTGGGGCTTTCGAATAAGAACGGATCTTACCTACGAAACTGAACCACAACGTTGATACAGGTGCTATCAAGTGCAAAGTGTAGATTGGATCTATACTATGATGGGAGAGACAGACACCCGCAAAGCCACCTCTGCAATACGAGTTGCACGTCAACTGTGGAGCAAGTCTCATGTGCGATGACATGTAAGGTTAGCCCGAGCCGCTTCATCCCACCATACCGCAAGATGCAAAGTACACAAAGCAAAAGACGGCACGAGCACCAATGCCCACAAAACTATTGTGTTCTACTCGTGCAACAGATCTATGCATAGACACGGCTCTGATACCACTGATGGGTTCGTAGCATGGAAAACAAAAAATTTCTACCGCAAGAACAAACAAAACCCAGATCTAATCTAGATAAAAGCCAAGATCTAATCTATTAGACATGTGCAACGAGATAGATACGTACTAACCCTTGTAGACCCGAAAGCGTTACTAGGGACTCTTTTATGTTTACAAAACACACAAGTATTAATGTTTCCTGTTAATACAATTATTGCATGGGATGTAAACATTTATCATAAACATAAAGATATAATAATAACCACTTTATTATTGTCTCTTGGGCATATCTCCAACACTTTGTCCTTACTCGTGCACACCCGGTTACCCACTTCCCGGTCGGTCACCCATCCTAGAATTGCTCTAGGCCAAGCACGATTAACCTTAGAGTTCTTTTCGAATGAGCTTCCGGAAAAGAAGTTGCAACTTGTTGATATGGGTATCATATCAATCCTATTAAGCCATGTGCCTGGATCTCACAAACCCCCTCCAGTATTAAGTTGCAAGCAACAGATTATTGCTTTACGAACTGCGTGTAAAGTAAACAATACGATTGTTCTATGAACAAAGGATCGTTGTTTTCTCCCTAGTAGCAACAACACATCTAGTACCTTAGAGATTTCTGTCACTTCCCTAGATTACTAGAGGCATGAACCCACTATCGAGCATAAATACTAACTCTTGGAGTTGCTAGCATCTACTTGGCCAAGATAGCTACTAACAATGGAAAGCATGCAAGATCTCAAATAACAAAGACATGATAGAATCAATAATCAATCTGAAATAGCATCTCAATATCCATCGGATCCCATAAACACAACATGTATGAATTACAAATAGATGATCTTGATCATGAACGGAGCTCACAAGATCTAAACATGAAAGCACAAAGGAGGAGAAACCAGCCATCTAGCTACTACATGGATCCGTAGTCCAAGGATGAACTACTCACGCATCACACCGGAGGCTTGCATGGTGATGAAGAAGGCCTCCAGGGTGAATTCCCCTCTCCAGCAGGGTGCCGGGAAGAGCTTCAGATCCCTCCCATCTAGGGATTGCAAATGTATCTATAATTTTTGATGTTCCATGCTTGGTTTTATCCACTTTCTTGTGTTTTGTTCCAACTTTGGAGTACTTTTCATATGATTTCTTGGACTAACCTATTAACAAGAGCCATAGTGCCAGCTGCCTTTTTTCTGCTATTTTTGGTTCCAGGAAAGTCAGAAAATGAATATTCTCGGAATTGGACGGGAGAAAAGCCAAAGTGCCTATTTTTCCGGAAGTCATCAAGTGCCAGAATACGAGACGGAGAGGGGCCAGAGGGCCACCACACCACCTGGCCGCGCGGCCAGGCCTGGCCCACGCCAGGGGGTGGCGTGGCCGCTCCCGGCACCCCCTCGGCCTCTCCTTCCACCTATATATTGCCCTCGGGACGAAAACCCTAAGTACTCGATCAAAAATCCATGAAAGAGTCTGTAGCCGCCGTCATCTCCATCCCTAGATCGGGAGGGATCTAAAGCTCTTCTCGGCACCCTGCCGGAGAGGGGAATTCACCCTGGAGGCCTTGTTCATCACCATGCAAGCCTCTAGTGTGATGCGTGAGTAGTTCATCCTTGGACTACGGATCCATGTAGTAGCTAGATGGCTGGTTCTCCTCCTTTGTGCTTTCATGTCTTGATCTTGTGAGCTCCATTCATGATCAAGATCATCTATTTGTAATTTTGCATGTTGTGTTTGCGGGGATCCGATGGATATTGAGATGCTATTTCAGATTGATTATTGATTCTATCATGTCTTTGTTATTTGTGATCTTGGATGCTTTCCGTTGTTAACAGCTATCTTGGCCGAGTAGATGCTAGCAACTCCAAGAGTTAGTATTTATGCTCGATAGTGGGTTCATGCCTCTGTAACTGGGAAGTAATGAAATCTCTAAGGTACTAGATGTGCTGTTGCTACTAGGGAGAAAACAACAATCCTTTGTTCATAGAACAATCGTATTGTTTACTTTACACACAGTTCATAAAGCAATAATCTGTTGCTTGCAACTTAATACTGGAGGGGGTTCAGATGATAACTTGAAGGTGGATTATTAGTCATAGATGCAATTGGATGGAGGTCTATGTATAATGTTGTAATGCCCAATCAAGTCTCAAAGGAGTCAAGATGATTAGTATATGCATGTATTGCTTTCTCGGTGTTTGTCAATTGCCCCGCAGTAATTTGTTCACCCATCATGTTATCTATCTTAAGGAGAGCCACCTCTAGTGAACTATGGATCCCGGTCCTTTTCTTTACATACAATCTACAACTGTTTACTTCTTTGTGTTTACTTTCTGCAAACTTTTACTTCCTTCCATTCGATACGTTTAATCCTTTGTTTTCCGCAAAACATGGTGAGATTGACAACGTCATCGCAAGTTGGGGACAAAGTTCTGTGGTTGTGTTGTGCAGGTATCCATGTTGCTACTAGCACCGGTAGTGCGCCCTGCCAAAGCTCAGCTAGTAACACCTTTGGGGTGTTTCCTTGCTCCTACTGGTTCGATTAAACCTTGGTTTCATAACTGAGGGAAACTTGCTATTGTGCTCATCATACCTTCCTCTTGGGGTTCCCAACGAGCTCTACATCAACACCGCACTAGCAATTTTCTGGGCGCCGTGCATTGAGCCATCAATAACCTGAAGGTGGATTATTAGTCATAGATGTAGTTGGATGGCGGTCTATGTATAATGTTGTAATGCCCAATCAAGTCTCAAAGGAGTCAAGATGATTAGTATATGCATGTATTGCTTTCTCGATGTTTGTCAATTGCCCTGCTATAATTTGTTCACCCTGCATGTTATCTATCTTAAGGAGAGCCACCTCTAGTGAACTATGGATCCCGATCCTTTTCTTTTACATTCAATCTACAATCTTTTACTGTTTTTTGTTTACTTTCTGCAAACTTTTACTTATTTCCATTCAATACGTTTAATCCTTTGTTTTCCACAAAACACAGTGAGATTGACAACCTCATCGGAAGTTGGGGACAAAGTTCTGTGGTTGTGTTGTGCAGGTCTCCACGTTGCTACTAGCACTGGTAGTGCGCCCTGCCAAGGCTCAGCTAGCAACACCTTTGGGGTGTTTCCTTGCTCCTACTAGTTCGATTAAACCTTGGTTTCATAATTGAGGGAAACTTGCTGCTGTGCTCATCATACCTTCCTCTTGGGGTTCCCAACGAGCTCTTGATGACCCACGAGTATAGGGGGTGTATCGCAGTATTTTCGATAAGTAAGAGTGTCGAACCAAACGAGGAGTAGAAGGTGCTGGCTAGTGGTATGGATCAGGAATTCTCTACAAATACAAGAAAGTAATTAAGGTAAAACCTAACCACAGCTTTAAACTCTAAGACCCTTACGTCCCTTGTGCAATGGTTTCCTAACGCGGGTTCAGGTTTCTGTCACTCCGGCAACCCCTACGATTAATAGCCAAATACACAACGCATTCCCCTAGGCCCATATAGGTGAAGTGTCATGTAGTCGACGTTCACATGACACCACTAGAAGAAGTACACCACAACTTAAATAACAATCTATTGAATCTTTCTCAACGCAACTCCACTACTAACAACAAGACTTCTCCCATGTCCTCAAGAACAAAACGAACTACTCACAAGACATCATATGGATCATGATCAGAGATGGAATAATGATGTATAACAATCTGAACATAAACAATAATTCAAAGGTTCACTCAATAGCATCAACTACAAAGAGTAATCAACACCGGGAAAGTTTCCCCTATGAACTATGCAAGATTCAACCAATTGTTACAGCAATATGGAGATGGTGATGAGGGTGCTGATGGTGATGATGGTGGTGATGATGATGATGATGATGATCCCGATGAAGTCCAGCTTGATGGTGGTGTTGATGGCGACAATCTCCCGTCTCCGGGAAGGAATTCCCCTGGCAGAAATCTATCTGCCGGGGAGATCTTTCTCTCTCGGTGTTTTCCGCCCCGCAGAGGCGGCGGAATCTTTCTGTGGTCGCTCCCCGAGTCTTAGGATTTCGTGGGGATGATATACACCAGAGGAGAGAGGCTGGAGTGGGCCAGGGCAGCCACACCACTCCCAGGCGCGCCCTAGGCCTGCCCGCGCCATGGGGTGGTGTGGGCCCCCTATGGCCCACCTCCACTCCATCTTCTGGCATCCTTAGTCTTCTGGAAAAATAGGATTTTCCGTATATTTTCCCGGATTTTCTGATCTTCGTGAATTTTGCCTCCAAACAGCACCTTTTCCATCAGAATCCTGACTGCAGCGGTCCATGCTCCAAAAGTCATCAACCATGCAAAAATAGATGAAATAACATAAGTATCACCTCTCAATACGAAATATATCAATGAATAATAGTGAATTAAGACATAGAATAGTGATGCAAAATGGACGTATCAACTCCCCCCAAGCTTAGACTTTGCTTGTCCCCAAGCGAAACTGAGCTCAATAAACATGACCTCAGGTTTATGGAGTGAAGAGTCAATAAATGAATATGTACAAGAAGCATCACATTCATCAAAGGCATAGATCATAATAGAAGTCAACTCACTATTATATAACTCAACTTGTAATGAGTAAAGGAAACACAATAAATATACATAAAGTGAATCATAATTGGTAATGGCAAACTTAGCTCTTGGTCGAAGAATAGTTGATAATTTGCTAGAGTTCACAAATAGCTGGTTTTCAATGATAGCTTTCAAAGTAGTAAACTTCAAGAAAAGAGCAATGTGCAAAACAAGGAACATAAGAAACATGATTGAATAAATCATCATATGAATGAATGAAACACATCAACTCAAAATACTTGCTGAGATAGAAGGGAGTAGGTTTACTGACTCAACTACAAAGTAAAAGAAAGGCCCTTCAAAGAGGGAAGCAGGGATTGCAAGTCTCATAAAGAGCTCCCAAAAATTATGGTACTTACTAGCTTTCATCTCTCATTGCCCCTATCATAGGCATCTTTAGGTGATTAAGGTTAAAGTGATCAAAAATGAGGATATGCATTGACAAGTTGTAAGTTGAGAATCTCATGTCCCTTGAATACGAGGGCCGCTCCTCATGCTACTCAAGTTTAGACACCGGTAAGCATATGTGTATCATAAAGAACCGCCAACGGGGTACCCCTTGCCCGATGATACGGAATTATCCCCATATCAAAATGACAAGGCAAGCAGACAACAAGTATCTCAGCAATCTTCTTATTTACCATGGGAATATGGTGCTTTTTTCTCTCTTTCCTCTTTTCATAATATCTCTTTTTTTCTTTTCTCCTTTTCTCAATCTCTATCTCTTTTTTTATAAGAAGAATGCTTCATAGATACTCGTTATGGTTACGCTGCAGGTTTCCACCATGTCAACATGGACTAGACCAGCGGCCCAGGCGTTTCTCTAACACACATGCATAACTCCATGGACTTACAATCTCCCCTTCCATTTCACACCGACGACATCCATAGACAAAAGAATATGATATCAACTAGGTACAACGTACCAGTGCAATGTTGAAAGCGTTCCCCATGACAACATGTTCTGCTAGTTCACAACTTACAAAGCGCAAGCATATACGCAACATAGGTGAGCACAATGGTTCAAGTTTATTAAATGCAAAAAAGTAAAGTGTGCCATCAAGTTTGTGAGAGCTTTAATCACTAATTTTCACATAACAAGTTTAATTTGGGAGGTAGATAAAACAAGAATTTACTTGGAATAGCAATAATGCTACTAGGTAGGTATGGTGGACACAAATGGCAAAGGTTTTGGTTTAAAGGAGGTGGATGCACGAGAAGAATACCCTCTCAGTACAGGTTTTTGGCTAGCAAGGCTGGGTAGCAAGTACAAGAGTTGAAGGAAACAACCAAGCATACAAATGATAAAGACAAACATGCAATCTTCCTTGGAAGCACAAAAGATCTTAACTAGAGAATACTAGACTTATGAGCAAATCAAGAAAGAAAGATGATGAAATTATTTTCCTCTAGAGTACTTCTATCTTTTTCTTTTCAACTCTCAAAAAGGTGTTGCTACTTACCGAGCCAGGTTTGCCAAAACCAACTAAATTAACTCAATGATCCCAAAGTGATACCAATACTAACAACAAGATCAATCATATAACCACGAGTTGAAAACTAATATAAGCTATGCAAAAGAATGAATGAAAGAACTTCTCATTAATATTCCATAACGGAAACTCACACCAAGGGATACATATCTATCGAGAGAGGGGACACTTCCATAATGCAAACCATACTACATAATAACTCCTCTATTCATGATATGACTCTACAAATAAGGTAAAGAGATAGAAGATAGTGATATGATACCGCGACACTCCCCCAAGCTTGGAACAAACCAAGGGGATGCCAAACCTAATGACGAATTACTCCTTAGGTGATGGTGGTATCCTCTCATCTTCGTCCGTCTTCCAGGGTAAAGGCTTCCCATCAACAAAGGACATCGTGGTTTCCAACATCCTGAAACTTGCAGCAGCACTTATGCATTTAAATCTAGCCTCATACTCATAGTTTTGATTTTGAACGTCATAAAACTGTGCTTGCAGTTCGTTGGTTGTTTGGCGGAGTGAGAGGACTTCGTCTTTGAGTTCAGCAGTCTCCTTTTGGTGCTTGGTGATGAGTTCGGAGCAAATCTTATGGATGATATCCACTTCGCGCTCCGCCATCTTCCTGTACCTAAAGACTTCATGCTCCAGTGCTTCCATCCTGTCCTCCAGACTTCCTTCACCTTTAGGGCCTTGAACCTCTTTAATCCGGACCTCTCCACCTTCGAGCAACAACTCCTTGGGATGAATCTTCAATTCTCTCATGTACGGGTTGATGATATATTCTAAGGAATCTCCCTTGGATGATCCAGAAGAAGACATTGTGGCTCCAAATCTAGGATTTTTACCTAGCAGATACAGATCGAAACAAAAACATGACGAAAACACGATATACGGACCTCGAGGGATCCGGGGGGTTATATATTATGAAGTTTCATGTCAAAAGGAAGGTACTGGGAGAAAACGAGTCGGCGGCGGAGTCCTGGGTGGCCTCACCATCTGCTGGCGCGGCCAGGGGTGGGCCCGCGCCATGGGGTGGTGTGGGCCACCCGGCTCGATTAATCCTTTTTGTAGCTTTCCTTATTGACTAAAAACTGCAAAAATATTGTTGGATAGTATTTTCGCGGAACTTTTATTACCAGAACCATTACCTAGTTGGAAACGGACTCTGCAGGTCTCTGAATTTGGTCCTCAATGAATTTCTCTGGAGTTATAACATTAATGGCATCAACATCTTCATTGTAAGAATCTCCAGCAATATAGTGTTTGAGTCGCTGTCCATTCACTACTTGTGTAATATTATCTTTTAGAGAAGAAATTTTTATTGCTCCTGAACGGTATACTTCTTCAATGATAAAAGGTCCTTCCCATTTTGATAGTAGCTTACCTACAAAAAATCTGAGACGAGACCTATACAATAGAACTTTCTCACCCACATGAAATTCTCTCTTAAGTATTCGCTTGTCATGCCATCTTTTAACTTTTTCCTTAAAGAGTTGTAACACCCTCAAATCGGCCCTATGCAAGTTTTAGCGCTTCCCGCCAAACCCGCATAGAAACGATTCAAGGACGCCCACCAGGCACTTTCGTGCGGGTGGAAAATGAAGTAATACCATTACACAACAGTCCTCGATGGGACCCACAGAACAGATATATATACAACAACGACTCCATGAGTCAAGAATACAGATATGATATACAATACAAAGATCCAAATCACCTTGAAATCGATAGAGCGTCCGACTACGGACAAGATGCAAATGGGGCTAAGAGCCCTGGAGAATAACCAATGGCGTCCATAACCCTGCCTAGGCCAAGCCGGAAGGGTAACCCTGCTAACGACGTCGAGCTCAAACCTGCTAAAACAAAAGGGGTGCCGACAAAGGGCAAAGGAAAAAGAGGAGCGTCAGTATTGAGGCCAGTACACGGCGAGGCTAGAATTCAGCGGCTCTCACCTACATAGGTATGGTGGGCTGAAGCGGCAGCGCAGCGGCACTAAACAATCTATAGAGACTCAATACAACTGGCGGTTATCAGAGAGGGATAAGAGAAACCTATTTGGATCCAACCTGAAGCTAACACCAAACAAACCCATCCTGGCATTTCCCCCTCGAGACCAAACAAGGAAGTCGGACCAAGGAACTCACACAGTTGGCAATTTTACTTATTCCGTTATAGTTGCAGCAATTACTAATCAGATATAGATAGCATGAGTCATCCTGAAGCATAAGTAGTGGGCAGTTTTAATTACCATTCTGTGGTAGTTGGAACCTTTACTAGTCCGATATAATTGTCCTGAGGAATCCCCAAAACCCAGCAGTTGTTGGCACTTTTATCACATTCCATTGGAGTTGCAATACTTACTAGGCAGGTATAGTATGACACAGATCACCATAGATCCACCAGTTGTTGGCATTTTTAATATCCATTCCGTTATACTTGAGCTGATTACTAGTCACATATTAAGTCAAGTTTATAGCACTACTTTAGTTATGCTTGTCTATGATCGAGATACTGTGCTCCAAGTCGTCCATAACCGCGGACACGGCTTTCAGAAAGTTTTACCCTGCAGGGGTGCACAAATAGCAACACACACTCGATCAACCTCGGAAAAACCAACTCAAAACCCAACGAGGCTTTCACGACAAAGCAATCACAGGATTCATAAATATTTTAGGGGGCCACCCCATTAAGCTACCCGCAACGAAGTTGGCCAGCTCCGACACGGACCCAAGGTTTGCGCCAATGGCTGTAAACGACTGGGAACCCGAAAGTGTGACTGGGCTTGTCGATACCGCGAAAACACTCCGCAATCCTAAACAGTACAGGTGCTCCACGCACAATCGTAAATAAAGCAGTAAAGCATGGCATAAGTATAGGATAGTAATAAAGCCCCAAACTACTTTGTGTCCCCAAGAAATAGAAATGAATCAAGCTCTAGCTCAGGGGGGTCCATAAGGCCTCCCGGATGTGGATAGTGCGAAAAATCAAGGAACAGGTATCAAGTACTCGGGGTCCTACGGGACACAAGTGAGCGTGGAAGAACCAAATAACATCTATTGCCCACCGATGCCTCTGCTTAGTTACATCTAGCATTTTAATAGTTGTATTTAAAGTCATGATCATCTCCACCATAAGCATCTCCACCGGATAAACATCTGCCAGCATTCCAACAACTGTGGTACTTAACAGCACGAGATCGCACCTGAGCAAGCAACTATGACTCGCAAGGCAAGCTATCTACCAAACTCAGGTAATAGGAGGTGTCCAAGGCAATATGGAGGCTGCACGGGATATAACTGGGGTACGGAAACTAAAGCATCGCGACATGGATAGCAATAGATCAACAGGAGGAAATAAAGACTATAAATGCAAAATAGGTAGAAGGGGGAGAGATGCTCGCCTGGGAAACACTGCCGAAGGATCATATCCGGAGAACTTGTCGGTACTCGCATCCACTCCTCGGCCTAATCCGTGAAGAAGCAAACACTAGAAGAAACACCGGATGCAATATTTAATACTACAACAGAAGATCCGGCATGCTTATGATATGATGCATGGCATGCATAGATGCGGTGCAATTAGGCGTATAAGCGGGCGGGTCCCGACAATTAATTAATAGGTTCAAGTTGTTTAGATACCCCGCAATTTAAATGTTGTATTAACAAGGCAAAGCATGTCATCGGTTTGCTACGCAAATTTAAACGGAGGCGATATGAGACCAGTATAGCCCGCATATAGTCTCCATATTTAATTATGAGGTGAATCGACTATTTAACCCAACCCACCAGATGACATGTATGCAAGCATGAACAATTTAATGTGCAACAAGTATATGTTATTTATTATAAAATAGGGGGTCTCGGAAAAGGGGATCACATGTGGCGGTTCGAAGATCTTGGGGTTCCGTTGGGTCGACGGGGTTCGGTCTCGGGGATCGGCTTCGGATCCATGAGGTAGAAGATCTTGTCGCATCTGCGGTCTTCGGATCGGGCCGGACTTGGCGTTCGGGAATAAGAACTTGGCGTTCCGGGTTCGGGTCTTAGCGTCCGTGTAGGAGAACTTGTCGCACCAAACTTCTGTAGATTCCTTTTCGGAAGATCTTGACAGAGCACGGGAAGGAGATCTCGCGGGGTTTCAGCATTGTTTGGGTGGCATCACCATCTTCATATCTCATCACTATACCCGCACAACCATCTCCAAACGCTCTTCACCGATGCAACCACAAACCACCACATACACCACCACTATTATCTCTCACCCATGGAAGCACGTGTAATCCCCATCTGGTAACACCACTAGCAGAACTAGCTAGGCAGGAGAACAAGGCACCAGGCACATGCGGGTACCCTAAAGCAGCAGAGGATGGTGGCGCGTCAGGGCTCCGGCGAGGTAGGAACATGGCCGCGAACAGGGACAGCGGCTCGCAGGAGGCAGATGGAGGCGACGACGCGCGGCCGGACAATGGACTCGAGCTGGCTGGTGCGGACGAGGAGCTCGGACGGCCGGCGAAGACGGCACTGGAGGCAGGGAGGAGGACCTGGCGGCAGCGGGGCCGACTAGCGCCGGGCGGCAAAGTGAGGTAGAGGACGGGCTCGAGCCCGGGCGGCGAGGCCGGAGGTCGTGGGCAAGCACGGAGGCGACAGGAGGTGGGCTCGAGGCAGAGGGCGGCGCTGTCGGTAGAGAGAAGGCCGGCGGGCCTGACGCCTAGGAGATGGAGGGCGGCCGGCGAGCAGGCAGAGGGCTCAGAGGCGGTGGTTGCTGGCGGCAGGGACGACGGCGGGTCACGCGGCCGGGCCGGCTGAGGGCAGGCGGGCGGAGAGCACGGGAAGCGGGAAGGGATCTGGCAGTGGGGAGAGGAGGAGGGACTGGGTGCAAGGTGCGTCAAGGAGAGAGAGAGAGGGAGGCGGTGTGGGGCCACGCTGGGAGTGGCAGCGCAGGCAAAGACGCTGTGTGGAGCGGCCAGGAAAATCGGGGCGGCGTGTGTCCGCTGGCGTAATGGGGACCTGGGGAGATGGCGCGGGTGAAGAGTGGATGGGGCAGGTGGCGGCGGCTGGTTGGGTGGGATTTTGGGCCAGGGGGATGTGGCGAGCCGTGAGTGGCTGTGGTGATGTGGAGGGGGCTGGGTAGATTAGGTTTAGGTAGAATAAGGTTTTGGGTAGGCTGGTTTGTGTACTGGGGGTGGCCGACTGGGTCAGAACGGCCCGATACGGCTGCCCCTAAAAATAAAATAAATATTTTAATATTTAAAACGAGGCTTTTGAAAACCGTTGGTAGACGAAACAAAATAATCCGGAGACCCGGGTTTTAATTTGAATAAAGGCGGGAATATTGGAAAACAAAACTAGGCGTTTTGAAAATAGTTTTAGACAAACAAATGCAAGATGACATGACGATGCTCAAATGCAAGGTGGCATGATGACATGAGCATGCGGTCATGATGATGCAATGCACAAAAACGACGTGATTTTCTAGTAGTGGTTTTTGCGGGGCGCCACAAGAGCCTAGTATTCTCATAGGCTTCACTCCTCCATTCATCTAAAGAACTTAAGTCAAATAATCTTTTCTCACCAGCGAGCTTACAATCTCTATTTAGTTCTTTAACTGCCCAGTAGGCTTTGTGTTCTAACTCTAAGGGTAGGTGGCAAGCTTTCCCATAAACCATTTTATAAGGAGACATTCCCATAGGATTTTTGTAAGCAGTTCTATAAGCCCATAAAGCATCATTCAACTTCTTAGCCCAGTTTTTTCTAGACCTATTAACAGTCTTTTGCAAGATAGATTTAATTTCTCTATTTGATAACTCTACTTGCCCGCTAGTTTGGGGGTGATAAGCTGAAGCAATTCTATGATTAACATCATATTTAGCGAGGGTCTTCCTAAAACCGCCATGAATGAAATGAGAACCCCCATCAGTCATGAGATACCTAGGCACTCCAAACCTAGGAAAGATAACATCTTTAAGCATTTTTAGAGAGGTTTCCCCGTCAGCACTTTTTGTAGGAATGGCTTCTACCCACTTAGTAACATAATCTACGGCAACAAGAATATGAGTGTAGCCTTTCGAAGGAGGGAAAGGACCCATAAAGTCAAATCCCCAACAATCAAAAGGTTCAATAACTAGAGAGTAGTTCATAGGCATTTCATTGCGTCTAGAAATATTACCAACAACGACATTCATCACAAGATAAAACAAATTTTCTTGCATCTTTAAAAAGGGTAGGCCAGTAGAAACCTGATTGTAGTACCTTTTGTGCAGTTCTATCTCCTGCATGATGTCCTCCATAGGCGCTACCATGACATTTACGCAATATCTCTTTTTGTTCATATTCTAGAACACATCTTCGCATAATACCATTAACTCCTTCTTTGTATAAGTGTGGGTCATCCCAAAAGTAATGCCTCAAATCGTAAAAGAACATTCTTCTTTGTTGAGCTGTAAAAGTTGGAGGAAAATACTTGGAGACAATAAATTTAGCATAATCAGCATACCAAGGGCTTCTCATGAGCTCACCCCACCGCAGACTAACTGCTCATTCGGGAAACTATCATTAACAGCATAGGGTCAAAAGAGATGTTTTCCAAACGAGATAAATTATCAGCATGTGATTTTCAGCATCCTTTCTATCTACTATATGTAGATCAAACTCTTGTAAAAGAAGTACCCATCTAATAAGCCTAGGCTTAGCGTCCTTCTTCGTCATAAGATATTTAATAGCAGCATGATCAGTATGAATGGTTACTTTTGAGTCCACAATATAGGGCCTAAACTTATCACAAGCAAAAACAACAGCTAGAAATTCCTTTTCAGTAGTAGCATAATTCCTTTGAGCAGCGTCTAGAGTCTTACTAGCATAATGGATAATGTTTAGCTTTTTATCAATACGTTGCCCAAGGACAGCACCTACAGCAAAATCACTAGCATCACACATTATTTCAAAGGGTAAACTCCAATCGGGTGGTTGAACAATAGGGGTTGTAGTTAAAGCCTTCTTAAGAGTTTCAAAAGCTTCCTTACAATCATCATCAAAAATGAAGGGTACATCTTTTTGAAGAAGATTAGTAAGGGGTTTTGATATCCTAGAAAAGTCTTTAATAAACCTTCTATAGAAACCAGCATGACCAAGGATACTACAAATACCTTTGATCTCTCTTGGGCATGGCATCTTCTCAATTTCCTCAACCTTAGCTTTATCAACTTCTATGCCTCTTTCAGAAACTTTATGCCCAAGAACAATCCCTTCATTAACCATGAAGTGGCATTTCTCCCAATTAAGAACAAGATTAGTTTCTTCACATCTCTGCAAAACTTTATCAAGGTTGTGCAGACAATTATCAAAAGAAGTTCCATAGACAGAAAAATCATCCATGAACACCTCTACAATTTCCTCACAAAAACCATGAAAGATAGCAGACATGCACCTTTGGAAAGTAGCAGGAGCATTACATAAACCAAAAGGCATACGTCTATAAGCATAAGTTCCATAAGGGCAAGTAAAAGTAGTTTTTTCTTGATCTTGTTGTTTAACAGCAATTTGAGAGAACCCAGAATAACCATCAAGAAAACAAAAATGAGTCTTTTTAGACAACCTTTCCAACATTTGATCAATAAAAGGAAGCGGGTAGTGATCTTTCTTAGTAACTTTATTAACTTTCCTAAAATCGATGCACATCCTATAGCCTACCACTATTCTTTGAGGAATAAGCTCATCATTATCATTAGGGACAACGATAATACCTCCCTTTTTAGGAACACAATGAACATGACTAACCCATTCACTATCAGCAATAGGGTAAATAATACCAGCATCAAAGAGTTTCAATACCTCATTCCTTACCACTTCCTTCATCCTAGGATTTAAACGTCGTTGGTGCTCCACTACTAGCTTCGCATCTGGTTCTATGTTGATAGAATGCTGACATACAGTAGGTGAAATCCCTTTTAAATCATCCAGAGTATAGCCCCATAGCTCCTCGATTTTTCCTCAAAACTTTCAATAGCCTTTCTTCTTCCTTCCCTGAAAGTTTAGCGCTAACAATAACATGATATATCTTTTTATCATCAATATAAGCATACTTAAGATCATCAGGGAGAGGTTTTAGATCGAAAACCGGATCCTTTTTAGGTGGCATCGTGGTACCCAAGTCTTCTACAGGCAAGTCATGCTTAAGCATCATAGGTTGATCACGGAGAATCATGTCAATCTCATTCCTTTCTTCCATGAAGATTTCACTTTCATGATCTTCCATAAATTGCTGCAAAGCATTGTTAGGAGCAAGAGAAATAGAAGCAAGTTTTTCAACCCTAAAATCCTCATTATGGGTTTCCTCTTCGCAAGGTTCTTTACCAAATTTCGAAAAATTAAACTCATAAGATTCCCCATCAAACTTAGTCAAAATTTTCTCCCTCTTGCAATCAATAATAGCTCCACAAGTACTCAAGAAAGGTCTACCAAATATGACAGGATAAGTTTTACTAGCAGCTGGACCAAGTACTAGAAAATCAGCAGGGTACTTAATCTTACCACAAAGAACTTCCACGTCTCACACAATATCAATTGGAGAGATGGTCTCTCTACTAGCAAGGTGAATAACCACATCAATCTCTTCCAACTCGCAAGGACTGATCTCATGCATAATTTCTCTGTAAAGCTCATAAGGAATAGCACTGGAACTTGCACCAATATCACATAAACCATAATAGCAATGATCACCAATTCTAACAGAAAGCACAGGAACACTAGCCTTTTTTAGTTCTATTGGGATGTGAAACAATATTAGAAGCATCCTCACAAAAGACTATGTGCCCATCTTCTACGCTTTTAGTGACAAGGTCTTTCACAATTGCTACCACAGGTTCAATGTTTATTTGTTCATCAGGTTTTACAGTTCTTTTTTCACTTTTAATGATTACATTAGTTATCATAGGATGGTCCTTTACCTTTTCAGGGAAGGGAATCTTCTCGATATAAGGTTCAAGTAAAATGGGGTCGATGATGCAATACTCAGCACTTCCAATAGGGGCATAGTCAGCAATATCTTTGTAAGGTGCATGGTATTTGTTCCATCCCCTTTTTGGAATTTCAATATAGGAAGCAAAAGTTTTAAAACAATTTGTAATAACTTGCAAATCAAGACCATAAAGATTACTAATATTTTGAAAGTCATCAGTTCCCATAAAAGATTCAATGCATTCATAATCATAATTTATACCTGACTTTCTACCTTTGTCATTCTCCCAAGCTTCAGCATTGTCTTGAATACGATCCAGAAGGTCCCATTTAGCTTCTTCTTCCATGCGAGTGAATGATCCAACACAAGAAGCATCCAATAAATCTTTATCATGTAGAGGGAGCCTTGCATAAAAGTTGTTGATAATAATATTGTTGGGGAGCTCATGAATGGGACATTTGAGCATTAGTAACTTCAATCTCCCCCAAGCTTGAGCTGTACTCTCTCTATCAAGAGGCCAAAAGTTGTATATTTGATTCCGATCTTTATGAATCTCACTAGGAGGATAAAACTTTGAATAAAAGAGAGGCACTATTTCCTCCCATTCCAGAGCTTGACCATTCTTCAGTAGCTTATACCAGTCCTCAGCTCTTCCTTTCAGTGATAATGAGAATAGCTTCTTCTTAACTTGATCTGTAGTAATACCTGCACACTTGAATAACCCGCATAATTCGTGTATAAAGAGTAAATGATCACCGGGATGGACAGTTCCATCCCCAACATAGTAGTTATCCATAACACGATCAATAAATCTTATAGGTATTTTGAAAACATCATTCTTAGCAGGTGGTGGCTTATGTACTACCTTAGTAGTGGTAGTAGCATTACCAAATAAGAAACTCAGCGAATTATCCATAACGAAAATAAAGCAACTAGCAGAAGTAAACAATACTCACAGTAGAAGTTTCCTTTACCAGTTCCACTCTCCAATAGCGCTTCACTCCCCGACAACGGTGCCAAAAAATAGTCTTGATGACCCACAAGTATAGGGGGTGTATCGCAGTATTTTTTATAAGTAAGAGTGTCGAACCCAATGAGGAGCAGAAGGTGCTGGCTAGTGGTATGGATCAGGAATTCTCTGCAAATACTTAGCAAACGGATTTTTAGGGGTTTTCGATAAAGCAAGTAAACAAAGTACGAGTAAACAAAAGACAGTAGGAATAAATGCAGCAAGTGGCCCAATCCTTTATGCAGCAAAGGACAAGCCCGTTGTATTTCTATAGATGACCAAACGTTCTCGAGGACACATGGGAAGACTGTGAAGTGCTTGCGCTTCATATAGTCGATTAATCTTCTTTAGCTTGCTAAGTGTTGTGTGAGTGAACCTGTGCTAATGTACCACCCCATCCAAGACTAATACATACGTGTGATTATACCCCTTGCAAACATCCTTAAGTACAAGAAAGTAATTAAGGTAAAACCTAACCACAGCTTTAAACTCTAAGACCCTTACGTCCCTTGTGCAATGGTTTCCTAACGGGGGTTCAAGTTTCTGTCACTCCGGCAACCCCTACGATTAGTAGCCAAATACACAATGCCTTCCCCTAGGCCCATATAGGTGAAGTGTCATGTAGTCGACATTCACATGACACCACTAGAAGAAGTACACCACAACTTAAATAACAATCTATTGAATCTTTCTCAACGCAACTCCACTACTAACAACAAGACTTCTCCCATGTACTCAAGAACAAAACGAACTACTCACAAGACATCATATGGATCATGATCAGAGATGGAATAATGATGTATAACAATCTGAACATAAACAATAATTCAAAGGTTCACTCAATAGCATCAACTACAAAGAGTAATCAACACCGGGAAAGTTTCCCCTATGAACTATGCAAGATTCAACCAATTGTTACAGCAATATGGAGATGGTGATGAGGATGCTGATGGTGATGGTGATGATGATGATCCCGATGAAGTCCATCTTGATGGTGGTGTTGATGGCGACAATCTCCCCTCTCCGGGAAGGAATTCCCCCGGCAGAAATCTGTCTACCGGAGAGATCTTTCTCTCGGTGTTTTACGCTTGCAGGCGGCGGAATCTTTCTGTGGTCGATCCCCGAGTCTTAGGGTTTCGTGGGGATGATATACGCCAGAGGAGAGAGGCTGGAGTGGGCCAGGGCGGCCACACCACTCCCAGGGCCCGCGCCATGGGGTGGTGTGGGCCCCCTGTGGCCCACCTCCACTCCATCTTCTGGCATCCTTAGTCTTCTGGAAAAATAGGATTTTTCGTATATTTTCCCGGATTTTTTGATCTTCGCGAATTTTGCCTCCAAACAGCACCTTTTCCATCAGAATCCTGACCGCAATGTCCATGCTCCAAAAGTCATCAACCATGCAAAAATAGATGAAATAACATAAGTATCACCTCTCAATACGAAATATATCAATGAATAATAGTGAATTAATACATAGAATAGTGATGCAAAATGGACGTATAAGCACTTTTCTGAGCGCCATGCATTGAGCCATCAAGCATTTTTCTGGCGCCGTTGCCGGGGAGTCAAGGACATCTTCACAAGGGGAGTCCCTCATAACCAATCTCTTTACTTTGTTGTTTTTGTTTTGCTTAGTTTCTTTTTGCTTTGTTTGCTTGTTTCTTTATCAAAAACACAAAAAAAATTAGTTCAACTTGTTTGCTTTCTTATTCAAAAACACACAAAAATTAAGTCTCCAGTTGTCACCTCTTCCTTAGCTCACCATGTTGATCCCTACTTTCACCCTGAAAGACCTTTCAATTGTTAGTGGTTCTATAATTGGGAAAGATAATATTGAAGAATTCTTTAATCATGTTAGCAAACATGAGGATACTGAGGATAGATCCCTTGCAGAACTTGCTCCAAACTATGAGATTGCTGCAGCTTCTTTAATTCACATGTTAGAAGCTAGGCTTGTTAACCTCAACCCCTTAATGCAAATAATGTTTCTTAAGCTTAAAGAAATTGAGGACCCTAAAAAGAGGGATTTTATTCTAGAAACTTTGTTTAAGGAGTTTTATGATGTTGCCAAGCAAGCTAGAAAAGTTTTTAAACGTTTCAATATGCTAGGCTCATGTGTAGATGTTGTTGGTACACTAGAAAATATGAAAAAAACCGAACCTAATGGGGAGGAACCTAAGGTACCAATACCCTTTAAACTAGTGGCAATACATGATGTCATAGAAAAGAATATTGATTGGATTATTCCTGCAAACCCTTTTGATGAGAATAGTGAACCTAAGAGCATTGAGAGAGGATCCTCTCGAACTTATTTGGATGATATACCTTGCCTTGTTGAAAATATTTCTGGTATTGATCTTAATGCTTCTTCATTTGAGAACACTTGATTCTTTCTTGCTTCTTATGCCTAACTTAAATGCGTTAAAGAAAAGTACTTATTGGGAGATAACCTAAAAGTTTTAGATGAGTCTTAGAAGTTATTACCTCTGTAATAACCTCTCCATATCCTTTTTATTTGCTTTTTTGTGCCAAGAGTAACCTCTAATGAGAGAGAAGTAATGATTGGGAAAGTTGCTATCCCGAAACAGATTTCTGTGCTTCACCGTACAAATTCGTGTAAATCTATGAACGTCTTTTTGAGGCATGAATTTTTGTGCTTCTGCTCCAGGTTGTTATATAACTTTTGTTAGTTCAACACTTTTTTATTTGAGCAACAGAAGTTCTTCGAAAAAATTCGTCTTTACCTGCTGGTCTGTTTTGACAGATTTCTGCCATTTTCTGCATTTGCTTCTTGTTAGTTCCTTCTTGAGTTCCTTTGGGGAATTGAGCTTTTTGAGGGAAGTGCTACAGTATCTAGTGTTCTAATGGAAGTTTATTTGGTGTTAGAACTGAACCTTGAGACTTATTTATCTTAAGTGCACTAATGTTGCTAATGAGATTGTGTGAAGTTTTGTATGAAGGAAAATTTTCAGGTGTATGGAAGGAATGAGTAATGAGATGAAGGATGGACTAAAGCTCAAGCTTGGGGATGCCACGCGTGTCACCCCAAGAAATATCCAAGAAGTACAAGTGTCAAAGCTTGGGGATGCCCAAGGCATCCCCTTCTTTATCAATAAAAATTCCAGGTTTCTTCCAAACGCTTCATTTTTATTGTTTAGGTACCTGATTGTGTCTCTTGGAGCGTCTTCTTTTTTGTTTTCGTTTTGGTTTTTAGTTTGCTTGGTTTGCTTAGTTTTCTGAATAAGTTGGTTGGACCCCCTCTTTCATACTTTGGTTTGCAAATAGTTTGGTTTGGTTTGGAAAAGAGTAGGAAAGTTCATGCTTATGTGGTAAAAAGAGCTCGTTTTTGACTGTGGCTATGCTTTGTCATGCCATGCTTGATATTGTTTTGGCCTTATGCTTAGTATTATTTGTTGTAACATGACTTGTTATAAACAATTGAGATTGCTTAATGTGCCTTGGATGAATCATGCGTTGTTTTAGCATATTAAAGCATAGTATAGTGGTATTCTCCTTTGATGCTTTATTTGGGTTGACTTGGCACATGCTCACACCATGTTATGACTATCCAAAGTCACCATAGCCTTTATGATCCTTTATTTTTCAACTTGTAGTATCACTTTATGCTTTGATCAATGATGTTTTGTCGCTCTGCATGGTTATGGCCATTATTGCTCTCTTAGTTTGTCGCTCCTAGTCTTTTGCTAGCCTCCACAACCAAGTATGAGTTCCACTCATGCATCCAACTCCTTAAACCAAGTTTTTCCAAAGAGTCCACCATACCTACCTACTAGATTATGCTATTCCAAGTATATTCATGCTTTTGTTTACCTTCCAAATTAAACTTGTTATGAGAAAACTAGTGATTAAAGCTCTCACGAACTTGATGGCACACTTTACTTTTTGCATCTAATAAACTTGAACCGTTGGGTCCTTTGTTGCGTATATGCTTGCGTTTTATAAGTTGAAATTAGCAGAATCATGTACCATGGGGAACGCTTTCAACATTGCACTTGTACTTTGTACCCCGTTGATATCATGTTCTTTTGCTTACGGATCCCGGCGGTGTGAAATAAAAGTGGAACTTGTAAGATCATGGAGTTTGTATGTGTGTTAGAGAAACGCCTGGGCCGCTAGCCTAAGCCATGCCTAATCATGGTGGAAACTTGCAGCATCACCATAATGAGCACTCTATGAAGCATCCTCACTAAAAACCTATGCAAATAGCAAATAAAAAGAATGTTGAGATGCTCATTGTCTGCTTGCCTTGTCATTTTGATTATGGGAAAGCTCCCGTATCATGTGCAAGGGGTACCTTGTTGGCGGTTCTTAATGATACACATGTACTTACAATGACAAGAGCTTACTCGTGACTGAAGTTGAGGAGCATGAGGATCGGTCTTCATAAGTAAGGGGCATGAGATTTCGGTTTATAACTTGTCAAGCATATCCTCTTAGTTGTGTCACTTTAACCTTAATCACCTTAAAGATGCTTATGATAGGGGCAATGAGAGCTGAAAGCTAGTAAGTACCATAATTTTTGGAAGCTCTTTATGAGACTTGAGTCCCTACTTCCTTTTACAAAGGTCTTTCTTCCACCATTACATTGAGTATCAACCTTCTATCTTTATGCACCTACTTTGAGAGCATAGTGGCCATTCTTAGTTCTATGTGCATTGTCCCAAGACTAAGTTGATTGATGCATAACTTGTTATTGCTTGTTTTAAACTATTGTATCTAGTCACTCTTATGAACTTTGAAGGTGTCCTATGCATTTATATTTGCTACTCTATGAGGGACAAGCTGAATACTATTATGCTATGTTTTCTTTATGTGAAACAAACAAACGTCTTGCAAAGCATTATTATTCATGAATCTTTTGTTTGTGCCTTTTCATGTTGCATCATAGTTTCTTTGTCTTATTGCTAGAACTTTGTCTTTCATGTTATGATTGAAGTACTATGATCCTAGCTTTGAATGTTTTACAAATACGTTGATCAAGTCTTTGATGGTGTATGTCACCTCAAAAAATATTCTTTCTTTTTTATCACTTACCTACTCGAGGACGAGCACGAGTTAAGCTTGGGGATGTTGATACATTGCAAATGTATCTATAATTTTTAATGTTCCATGCTTAGTTTTATCCACTTTCTTGTGTTTTGTTCCAACTTTGGAGTACTTTTCATATGATTTCTTGCACTAACCTATTAACAAGAGCCACAAAGGCTACCGCCTGCTTTTCTCGCTGTTTTTGGTTCCGGGAAAGTCGAAAATGAATATTCTCGAATTGACGGGACAAAAGCCAAAGTGCCTATTTTTCCAAAGTCATCAAGTGCGAATACAAGGCGGAGAAGGGCAGGTCGGCCACACCACTGGCAGCAAGGCCTAGCCCTGCGTGCCGGGGTGGTGTGCCGCTCCGGCACCCTCGGCCTCCCTTCCGACTATAAGATGCCCTCGGACGAAAACCCTAAATGCAGATCAAAAATCCACGAAAGAGTCAGAGCGCGTCATCTCCATCCCTAGATCGGGAGGGATCTGAAGCTCTTCCCGGCACCCTGCCGGAGAGGGGAATTCACCCTGGAGGCCTTCTTCATCGCCATGCAAGCCTCCGGTGTGATGCCTGAGTAGTTCATCCTTGGACTACGGATCCATGTTGTAGCTAGATGGCCGGTCCTTTTATTTTACATTCAATCTACAATCTTTTACTTTTTTGTGTTTACTTTCTGCAAACTTTTAGTTATTTCCATTCGATACGTTTAATCCTTTGTTTTCCGCAAAACACGGTGAGATTGACAACCTCATCGCAAGTTGGAGACAAAGTTCTGTGGTTGTGTTGTGCATGTCTCCACGTTGCTACTAGCACCGGTAGTGCGCCCTGCCAAGGCTCAGCTAGCAACACCTTTGGGGTGTTTCCTTGCTCCTACTGGTTCGATTAAACCTTGGTTTCATAACTGAGGGAAACTTGTTGCTGTGCTCATCATACCTTCCTCTTGGGGTTCCCAACGAGCTCTACATCAACCACGCACCAACACTTTTCTGGGCGTCGTGCATTGAGCCATCACCCACCCTGGTGCCCTACTCCGTCTCTGCTTCGTGTTTCCGTATTGCTCCGGGAAAAATAGGCATATTGGCTTTTGTCCCGTCCAATTCCGAGAATATTGATTTTCTGACTTTTCTGGAATAAAAACAGAAGAAAACAGACAACTAGCACTGTGGCATCTTGTTAATAGGTTAGTCCTAGAAAACATATAAAAATACCTCAAAATGTTGACAAAGCAAAGCAAAGTAGATACTAAACAAGCATGGAACATCAAAAATTATAGATACGTTTGCAACGTATCAGAAGACTGTATCGGCGGCGCTGCGTGGGGGACAATGGAGATAGCGAGGTGGGGGACGTGAGTCTGCGGAGCATCGGCGGCGTGGCAAGCAACCATCGATGGATGGAGATTTTTTTCCCGTGCGAGAGGAGAGGTCAAAGACCGTGCTGCGTGTTTTTTTCTCTTGTTGAGAGATACTGGCGTGGGTAATGCGCCTGGAAGATCCGGGTTTTTTCGCGAGGGGTGGAGTGCCCGACGTACCACCATCATGTCGTGTTCTCCTTTAAGAAGTAGTAGAGAAAATATATCTAGATGTATGTGAATCTACACAAATACATGTCACTTATGGATAGAGGGAGTAGTGGTTTTCAGTTTGACACCTCACATCACTATTCCTTGAATAAGAATGTACGTTTGCCTTTTCTTCTAGTTGTCTTCTTAATAATCAATATTTTGTGGTGTTTGTATTTTCTTTCCTTTAATTGTAGCTAGTGCTAAAACAAAGCGAATTTTTCTAATTCTTTAATCGTGGTGGCAGGAGGAGCGGGGCAGGTGTCGGGGGATTTTAGGGTTTAAGTGGGGTTTAGATACGTTGTGGCCGCTCGGTGGTGACAGTTTCTTTCTAGCAGCAAGGTGGAGACGTTTCTTTGTTTTTTTATCTTTTGTGTTTTGTTCTGGCGTGCATTGTTTTAGAGCTCGGGTTACATGAGGCTTTTTTATAAAAAATCTTAGATGTAGAAGATGATTTTTTTTTTTGCAAAATACTATATTATGGGTTGTGTAAAATTATGGATATGACGCAATGAATAACGTAAATGTTTAAATCTCCAAACTTTGGCAGATTTTGTCATTTTTGTATAGATCATAATGCAAGGTATTCTACGTTGAGATTTTGCAGGTTAACTTTAAAATGTCGTTTTTGAATTTTGAAAAAACGAGTTCCACATAGCCCCTCCTTTTTTGGGTTTCTAGATTAGGCCGAGCTTTCAGGATGAGGTTACTATTGTATGTGTTGGTACTAAAATCAACAATTTATTATGCTCTATTTTGAAATAATCCCGCACTTACCTGCCTTGTGTCTCTATTTTATTGGACTAGGAACTTGATTTGGCTTTATTTGAAATATTAGCTAGTGGTTTCCTAGTAATATTATTTAGGGATGCTTTTCTTAGTACTCAGTTGTCATAGCGATATTGTTCTGCCTCACGACACAATTCTTGAGTGAGAGTGTACTTACTTGTATCCTTTATTTATTTTTCCATTTATTTCTTAATAGTCAATAGTTTACTATGTTTGCTTTTTTTTCTATAATTTCCTATATAGCTAGATGAAAACAAGCACACTCTTTCAATTTGTTGAATTGCAACTCGCGTCAAATTAAATGACTTTCTTAATAGATTTATGTACATGCGAGAGTGACGATTGTCTGTTTTGACAAGCCAATGTGACCTTGGTAGAATTGGTGATCCCGATGGTAATGTTTTTTAGAACATTGTCGGCTTATCATAGTAGACTTTGTCCTTGTTGGTGTCGTCCTACTTGTTTTGTTCCTCGGCCTCAACGCTCACCAGTAACATCCAACAATCACGGACACAGATTCTTCTCAAAACCGTTGTTCCCGAGTGATGAAGAATAAAATCATGGATTTTTGATAATCAAGCTTACATTGTCTTCACTTGCTGAAATGATAAAATAATATTTTTTATGGGATATTTTATTTGTATGAAAAGATCCGGCGTATCCCTTTGGGCTATAAGTCCAGCCCGTTTGAGGGCTATGACCTCTATACCTGGTTAAGCCCAGCTCAAAGTCCACTCCACAAGTCGTCTCGTTCCTGGAACGGATCGAGAACTGGACGCCGGCGGCCAACAGGAGCGGCGGCGGCGGCGGCGGCCCTCCTCCCCGGGCTCCCCGACGAGATCGTCATATGGGAGGTCCTGGTCCGTCTTCCACCCAAATCCCTCCTCCGCTGCCGCGCGGTCTGCCGTGCGTGGCGCCACACGACCACAGCCCCCGGCTTCCTCCTGGCGCACCACGGCCGGCAGCCCTCCCTCCCCATCGTCTGCGAATTCAAAAAATCCGACGGATACTACAAAGACATCCTCACCTTCGACCACCGGGCTGCCGCCGCCGACGACCGGCTCCAGCATTTCGCGCAGGTCGACAACGACAACAACGATTTCTTCTCTCTACAAGCCTCCTGCGACGGCCTCCTCCTCATCTCCGCGAGTACCACGACTTACCGCCCCTGCCTCTCGGTCTGCAACCCGGCCACCCGTCAGCGCGCTCTCCTCCGGCAGCCGCGGGACGCCAGCTTATTCAGTGTACTGGGCATGTACCTGCACCGCCCTTCCGGCGAGTACCGGCTGTTACTGTACCGGACGTGCAACTGGTTATCAATCGACAGACATGATCTGCTGGCCGAGCGCAGAGTCGGCTGCTATATCTCCGCGCTGGGCTCCGACCAGGCGCCGAGGTACATTGGGGGGCCGGAGGCAGTGTCAGCAGTGGCCTTCGGCACACCCGCCCTCGTTCGCGGCAGCTTTCATTGGTCTCCAGTGCAACAACATCAGGGCAGAAGAGGACTAGTGATCGTTTTCGACACCGTGGCCGAGTCGTTCCGGCAGATGCGTGCTCCGGTTGTTCCGGACAAGTCTTATATCTTTGAGATGGATGGCAAGCTCGGCATATATAGCTATGACGATGCCATGAAGGTTGTGGATATATGGGTGTTGCGGGACTACGAAGGCGAGGTCTGGGAGCACAGGTGCCGAGTCGGATTGCCGGTCGCAGCAATCAGAGGGCGGTTTGGAATGGGAAGGAGGGAAGGCCGGTGGGATGTGAGCGTTGTGTCGACGGATGGTGTCGTCCTCTTGCTGATCAGTCTTGGCAAGTGGCTGTTTCATGTTGACGTTGATGGCCAACTGGTTGACAGTTTCCATCGTGATTGCAAGAAGATATCTGCGTGCGGATTTCAACTGAAACATAGTCTTGTTCCTCATACTTTCTTCACGGAGCTGGAAGAATATGCTGTGAACGCTGCGCCTTTCATCTGACGGATGTTGGGTGAGGTGGTGCTTCTCAACGGCCTACCTGCCGTATCCTCATGAGCTGCAACTTCAAGGAGTTGGATTAAGTATGATCTGTCTGGCTTCTTCTTTCTGCAGTGATGTATATAAAATGTGACCAGAAGCTCTGATTATTATATGCCTTTGATGGCTGAAATGATACTGTGTGTGTCCATGCTAAAATTAACTAGCAAATTTTCTCTGCTTTGAAATATTCGTCTCATGTTTCTGTTTTCGTTTTCGGGAGCTAAGGAATTGATTTTGCTTTACTTTATTTATCTAGTGATATATCTAGTATATGCCTCCTGTCTATATTTCTTGAACTGAAGAATTGACTTAGCTTTTTTATGTAGTGGGCTTCTTAATACTAGTCAATATGTGGAATTTCTTGTTTCTACCAAATGTGGTATCCGACAGTGTAAACAGGCAGATTTTCCTCTTTGTTGATTCGCGGGCTGCATTTGATTATTAGAAGAACTTGGAGCACCACTCATTAGATTAAATGGTTCCATCATAGTCAACTTCTCAATGAAATGTTCTGTTATAGTATATTTTTTTCAGGATTTTGTTGCATCTGGTATTCTGGTTTGATAAGTCTTATGGGGACTAATAAGCCGAATTATAGCGAACTGTACATGTTCTTATTTGTCCCGTTCCGAGGAGTTTTAGTATTCTTGTAGAAAAGATGGGTACTGTGACCTGAGAACATATAAATATTCTTGTATGCTTCCATCCTGGCTGTGTTTTTTGGTTTCATTTCTGGAATGATATCTTATTTATTTCGCTTTTCCTGCTAATTATTTTAAGGATTAAGTTCAAGATTTTTTTTTACTAAAAAGCACAAGAAAGATTTGCCATGGTCTCACATTATATTCACTCTCATGCAGGACAGGACCCGGTCTGTTGTGTGACAGTAAGTTGAGATTCATTCTGATCATTTCCTTCAGAAGTAGAAGTAAGTTGTAAAAACTAGTTTCCCTAAAAAAAAGTTGTAAGAGCAAGATCATATGTGTGTGTGATATGAAACTAGCAATCGAGAAGTCTACTCACTTGAACTGTTTGGTGTGGTGTGTGTATGCTCAAACATGCCCTTGTAGTTCTCAAAAAAAAAAACCTTGTAAGGCAAGAGTAAGCAGAGAATTCGGAGTCCTGGTTGGAACATAGACCAGTGGGCGAGAGTAGTAGGTGATCCATGGAAAGGAAGTTGCATGCACAGCTACTAGTATTCACTGTACGTCTGTACTTCTATAAATTCTTCACCTCGAAGAACTGCTGCACCAAGTCTTGGTTTGCTCTCGGAAGAAGTACTTTGTCCTGGCTGAGTTCTTCTGAAGCTTGTGATTAGCATTCAGCAACAGCTTCTGTTGGTGGAATGGATCCGTGTGGGCCTAGAGGACCAGGTTGGGGAGGCCCTGGAGGGTGGTGTCTGGTAGCACCTGGAGGGCCTGGATTTCCGGGTGGCCCTGGTTCTTGGGGGCCTGGGTTTGGTGCCTTCTTCTGGTCTTGGTAAGTTGGTCCTTAAGCTAAGTAATGAAAACATATATTAAGAAAAAGCCAAGTAATGGAGAATGAAAATTTACAATTTTTAACTAATATAATTCAGTTTACACCTAAAAAAGAATAAGGAAATCACTCTGCAATTTATAATGATGAAGCATACATTAGTTGTTTAGCTTTCTTTCTCCGATCTTATGAAACCCTGACTAACTCTTCTTCTGCAGCTTCTACCTCCTCTGCTGCCGTTGCCTGCTCCAAGATTGCTGTGGCCCGTTCTTCAGGCACCCAGTCCTAGGCAGCCCACCGCCGCCCTTCTGACAAGCATGCCAAACATATCCACTGCGACGAATAATGCACTGAGTTACAATTATTGGCCTAAGCATTAGCGTAGGAACTTCTCTTGGGTGAACATTTTGGCTGCTGGAACGTGGTTGTGTCCCATGCTACAGTATTAAGTTTACACTAGTTATAACAGTTGTCATATCTCTTTGAGATCATTGTCTGCTGGCAATTAAGTTATTTCAATGGCTAAATGCAATTATCAGGGCTCTACTCTGCTTTGTACCTTGAAGTACATCGATTGGGCGGACATAGCGCCCGCGGCGCAATTCGAGGCGCCTGTCCTGTTCCGTGACAGCCTGCATTGGTACCCAGTGGAACATCAGGACGAAAGTATGCTCGTATTAGTATTTGACACTGCAACCGAGTCATCATTCCGGCAAATGCATACTCAACTACTAGTTCCCAGTTCCTCCACCACGTCACATAGTATCTTTGAGATGGATGGCACGCTTGGCATCAGTAGCTACGACAATTATGCTTTGGAAAATGTCGATATATGGATGTTGCGAGGTTTGGGAGCACAAGTACCGGGTCGAGATGCCACTCGCAGAAATAATTAGGGGGCCGTTTGGATGCTGGCATGTGAGGGTTGTGTCGGTGGATGGCGATGTCTTCTTGCTGCTCGGATATGGCGGGCCGTTGTTTCACGTTGACATGGGTGGCAAACTAGTTGACTGCTTCCATCGTGATAGCCAACTATTCGATGATTGCCAACTTCGGCTTAAACAAACTCTTGTTCCACATGTCTTTTTTACCGCACTAGAAAGTTGTGATGTGAACACTTCACCTTTCATCTGACGGCTGTTGAGTCAGGTAGTGAATCTTAACAATCTATTTGTAGTATCATCGTGTGCAGAAACATATATGAGTTGGATGTCACAAATGAACCCGTTGTCTTCTTCTTTTTGTAGTGGTGTATATAAAGTTGTTATCAGAGTTCGAATTGTCATATATACCATCTCATCCAAATCTTGGATGCTAGTCCTCCTCTATTCTCTCAGATGTATTATGATCTTCCTAGCCCAGAAAACAGAGGCATAACGCTCTTTCACGTCAGAGGGTTTTCTTTGAACTGTAGTGAATCTGAGATAATGAGGCATGATGTTGTTCCACCGTCTCACGATGGTCTTATTGCGATAGTTATTATTTGAACAATCCACACATTTATGTTGGTGATGAACTTACTCGTTCCAATTGCGATAGTTATAAGAGCAAAAGCTAACATCTGAATTTCCTGTGCACACTGAATTTGGCATTTCTACCACTACCAATTATGTGGTTTCACATTTATCTATTTTGTTGATCAGTTAGAACTGCTAATGAAGTAAGAATACATTTTGGCCACCAACACACATATAGCATTCAGAAATTGACATCTGCAGACTGCATCCAAATCACACATTACTACTAGAGACTTGCTTCTTTTATAGGACAGAAAATCAGTCTAGATGATCAGGTCGCGAAGCAAATAGTACTACAACTATTTGTTGTGGATCAATTAATTTTACGCGTAAAAACACTGAGTGGCTCCGTGGTCTTGACATAGGCGAACGTCCGGTAGCAGTCCTGGTGAAAATACTCATAGCGACCTGTCATGTTGGCAACCAGTGGTGCATGGTCCTGGTGCTTGATCTGTACCACCACGCCTTCGCATTCTGGCTTCCAGCCCGACAACAGCGTGCCCTTGGGATACCGATGTGCGTAGAACCCCAACCTGTCGCGCCTTGTAAGGATGCAATCTCCAAAGACAAAATATGGTCGGGGGATACCAGTGTGGATTCTGTAGCGGCGGCTCCACCGCTGCTGCCGCCCCTGCTCCAACTCCAAGACCCACACGTCGGGCAACATGACAAACCCCAACCTCCCGTGCACCTCCGTCAGGGCACCGTCGAGCTCTACTCATGGTGCACCGTCAAAGGGATGCAGATGGAAGATGGTGCTAAAATTTTCAAGGACTTGTGTGTTATTTCTTTTTCTTGTAAGGATGTTCTTGTAAGGGCTAGTTTCACATAATATATGGTCTTAGGCCTTTTCCGCAAATAGGAAAAAATGGTCTGCAGAGTAGGACCAGCATACTCGGAAAGTCCTTTTGGCTCTCGACATTGAGTGCTCCCTGCATATTGAAATAATTACAAATTACATGCATAAGTTTCAAATAAAATTGAAACAAAATCCTAAAAGTAGATAATGATGTATCCCACAAACTTCTAAAACCTCAATTCAGAATATTTTGTATTTTGAGCTACACAAAAATGACAAAGTTTGAGTTTTTTTCTAAGATTTGAAATTGCTTTACTCAGATCTACGGTTGGTCATTTCTGCGTAGCTTAAAATATACATTATCTTCAATTGATATTTTGTACCTTTCTAGTATAAATCACTGACTACATCCCATTTTATTTTTAGAAGTTTTTGGAACTTAGAAATATGATTTTCGATTTTTTTTAAAGCTGGGATGACTGTGCCCATGTATACCAAATCTCCACTCCAGCATTGCCTTATAAAGAATCGGAGTACCAAGTGCAAGTAGAAAATGCAGAAAAACTCTCATGGACCATAAGCGGTACAAAGAATCTGTGTGTCCCTTGCTATAGTACAAATTCACGCTAGTGAAAACCATTGTGCTATACTGATTTGAGATCGTTGTGTGTAGTCTTACCTAGTTACTGGTAGTCGCGTTATTTCAGTCGCAAAATGTGAGTATCAGGGCTCTACGCTACTTTGTACTACCTTGTTGGTGCATTTCATAAGCCAGCATGTGAAATAAAATGCAAATTCGGTCTGTTCACAAGTGTTAGGGTCCTGATATGATCTTACTCTCGACTACGAATTCTGGTATAATATCTGGGATTACAGGCTCGAATTGCAAAGGGAAAATTGCTACTCTATTACAGGAGATAAGAACACCACCGCCGCCACCAGAGCCATGATCCCAAGGATAGCTTATGTGGTTGCTACCTCCCTGTTCTTTATAGCCAGCATTGTTGCTTGTTACTGGGTCCAATCATCTCCCACAAACTTGCGGTTGGGCTGCACCAAGCACTTGGGCCTCGCTCGCTGATTGGTAACGCCCATACCATCGTCTTGGGCCGTATCTGGAGAAAGGCCCCTGATAACAAGCCAGGAGGTCGTCTTAGAATTCCATAGCCAACTTGCGTTTAGAACCGCTTTCATGATGGACAAACCCGTTGCTGGTGGCAACAAATAATATGCCTCGATATGATCTGCACACCGCAAATTTGATTAACTCATCTGACATTCATGAATAATATAAATGTATGAAGTTTAAACCGTAAACTTGAGTACTTCCAGAGTACTCCCATCCATTTTCTAGAGCTTTTGGAGACTGGACAGGATGTTCCCCCTTTAGCAAACTGTGGATCCGAACAATGGATTGGTCGTCATGTCCGAGGGTTTTCTCTAAAATATAGGGAGTCTAAGATAATGAAGCATAATGGTGTCGCACGTTCTCATGATGATCTCTTTTTTTTTTGAGGGAAACAACTGGACTCCGTCCAGCTGCAAAGCTTTATTAATCAACCAACACAAATTACATCGATTATTATGAGTTTAGGAATAATAAAACTAGGGGCTTTAGAAACCCAATTACAAGAATCTTTATTAACGAAACTATTTCTAGCCAAATCATTATTAACGAAACTATTTCTAGCTAAATCATGAGCCACTTTCGTTCGCTTCCCTCAGGCAATGGATAAATTTGACATTCCCTATAGATCACACCAAGTCAATGCAATCAGCAAAAATTGCCGTTGATTCACTCCACCAAGATTGTTCATTCGTGCATGCTTGAATCACGTCCATAGAGTCAGACTCTGCAATAATGTTACTCCCTCCGATCCATATTACTTGTCATTGGATTAGATGTATCTAGTACTAAAACATGTCTAGATACATCTATTTCTACGCGACAAGTAATACGGATCGGAGGGAGTATTACATCTCATCCTAGCAGCCAAAGAAAGACCATCACGCATTGTTAAAGCTTCAGCCATCGCTGGGGATCCAGTATTTGAATGAAGACAGTTGACACCGCGACGGACATCCCCCGATAATCTGTAGACAGTTGATGCCGCCACAATTGTCCCCTAATAATCTCTAACAGCACCAGTTGATCCAGTAAAGGAATCTGAATAGAAGGAAGCATCAAAATTATTTAAACAATCCACACATTTCCAGATTCTGAGCATCTTATACAAGATCAAAATTAAGGAATCCTGGAAGACAACTAGTTGCTGAATACAGCAGCCACTTGACCAGACACCAGAGTTACCCCAGGAGGAGATAATAACAAAGATAAATGTTTTTACAGTAAGTCAACAGGGACAACGTCTGGAGGAGGCCAGCACGAAATCTGATAGCACACAATTTTTTTTGTGGGTTATATTGCAAGACATAATTACAGTAACATTGCATGCCATTGAAGCCTGCACTGAACAGGGAGCAGTGATCACAAATTGTAGATAGCTTGAAATACTTCCTATTTTAGAATACAAACACAATGTGATGATTCAATCGGTCATTCTGAGAATTATCACCATGCACACTAAACATAATCTGGGAACATGCATTTCAACATATCAAAAGAAAACCAGAAATTCCAGAGCCACTACACATGATTAAATATTAAGCTGAACATTTTAGAATCAAGGTCTACGAACAGCTGTCTTAATTTCAAAGAGCTCCGTCTAACATAACCGAACCCATCAACCATGTCTTAACAACCTCGGCTACAATTTTCCATAAACAAAATCTCATTGTTCTCAGAATTCAAAGATCAACAGAGATGACACCACACTCGCATCGGATCTGAAAATGCTGGTGAGTGGGTGCTCCCGCTAGCCTTAGTATGGCTTGTTCACTCCATGGAAGCTCCACCGGCACCAAAAGCACCACCTCCACCACGGCCAAAGGCAGGCCTGCTGCCACCACCACTCTGGACAACCAAACAGACAAGGGTAATTACAAAGTAGCTCACAAAAGTAAGAGACTTGCATTAATATGTGCAAATAAGGCATGTATTACATGGTTGGGAACAAGGAACTGAACAATGAAAAGGCTATGATAAAGCTAGTAGAAAAGCAGAACTCAACACTCCAGTATATGATCAAGAAAACAACACTACAGGATCAAGAGATAAGCGCAACAGATACCGGCAAATGAGATTACAATATGGATGTTCAATGAAATATGCAGGAAATGCAGCAAGGAAACTCAATATGACACTGGGAAGATTGCAAACATAAGAACCGCTCAACGTACAATGTGATAATCAGAAGTCTGGCCAGCAAAACTTGTTAAAATGATTGACATTAGAAACATAATGACACCATTAAATCACACCCGAAAGTATAATTACAGGCACGAACATGCGAACCATATATGCAATTGAAAGAACAAGAGCAGAAGCTCTAATTACCCTGAAAGATGGCTGGAACTCAGCTGGAGCACCACCCTTCTCACCAGCGAAATCCCCAGGAGCACCACGTGGGCCTCCCCTGTAGCCATCCCTGTCACCGAACCTGGGCCTGTCACCCTCAAAGCGGGGTGGACCTCTGCCAAATGAACAGAACCCGTTAGTAAACATGAATAGAGCAATGTTCTTAATTCTAAAAGAACAATAATAATTAGGACATCTCAAAATACAAGGTAAGATGAATATCATTGAACAATTTGCATCTCGGAGTGCTCATAATGCTTTGCCAAGTGCAACTACTTCTGGTTTTAACTAGACAGGCTGCTGTAGAATGTACAGCAACATAAATAATGCAGAACTAGTTACCATGTTTGGTTCTAGTGAAACAAATCAAATGACAGTTATAAAATTGCAAAATAGCAAGATCGTTAAGTGGATATTTGCCAAGGAACAACGATTTTCGTCAGATAAATTCATATTGGGCTTTTGGTAAAGGGAGTGCTGCGGCAAAACTAAAGCAATCCTCACTCATTTTATGATTCAATGTAATGCCTATAAGTAGACAGCTAGAAGATCAATGAGTTATACATCCTCACAGCAAGAGGCACACATCTAGTAAAAAAATTAACAGGAATATTAAGGCTCACCTTGGGCGGTCACCCGGCGGGCCAGAGCCAAAGGGACGGGACGGGGGCTTGGCAGACTTCTTGAGGGTGTTGGGCACGATCTCAGATGGCAGGTTGAGCAAGGTGCGCAGGAACTCGATGCCGTCATTGGTGAGGTACCAATAGTAGTGCTGCCACGAGAAGGTCTCCCTGACGTACTCCTTTGACTTGAAGCTCTGCATGAGCTTGATGACCTCCAGGTTGGTGGCATCGACCTGCGGGTGCTTGGCCAGGTTGTAGTCCTTCTTCGCGTACAGGACTCCCTCTGCACACGCATCAAAACAACTCAGTGAGATACTTCAGTCAAGCACATGGTGTAGCATTCCGTTTATAATTGCATCTCTGTGTACCAAGTTCTTCAGCGAGATCCGTCGATCGAACTAGTATCCGATAGCACAAGCGCATCGGCATTGCAATCGACAGGGCCCGTAATCTGGTGAAATCGGACTAAGCAGCCTAAAACCCTAGGCTATAATCGAACACATCGGACCAAACACCAGCGAGATGGCATCCGGACAGCAGTCAAAACCTAAACGGAAAATAAATGGCACCGACGCGAGCAGGGGAGGACGAAAGGGGAGAGGATCACACCCTGGAAGAGGTACTTGCAGATCTCCCGTCGATTCTTCTTGGAGATGATCTGCGGGGGGAGAAGACAAGAGGCGCCACGGGGTCAGATTAGGTACGGAGCGACAGAAAAAGCGAAGGGCAGATGTCGATTTGACTCTCACCATGGTGAAGGACGCGGCGCCGGAGACTGTGACGAAGGGAGGACGGCGACGGAGGCAGCGGTGGCGGCGGCGGCGGCGGCGGCGAGGGTTTGCAGAGGAACGGGAGGCGGAGCGCAGCTGTGAGGGAGAAATCCTAGCCGTCTGGGGGCTCCTTTATGTGTAGAGGCGGCACCTGGGCCTCGTGGGTCCTTTGAGGTGGTTGGTAACTGATACTGGGCTAGTGGGCTCGAGGAGAGAAATAGTAGCCCATGTGCTTTCAGCGGGTTTCGTGCCATTAATTCCTTCTTTTTAGTAGCCCTCAAAAAAAAGGAAGAAAAAATGGAGTACTTAAACTTTTGCCATGCGAAAAGCTATTTTTTTTCTTCCCCGTGAGGTTCATATTGTTTTTATTACTTCTTCTATATCAAAATAGATATCGTAGATTTATCTAAATTTTGACAAACCTACGACAAATTTATCTAAATTTTGACAAACCTACGGCAGCAAGACAAACATGATAGACTGGTTGAAACCGAAGCTTGTACAATCGATTTGCAGAGTGTTGTACCTTCAAGACCAGGCGGTTTCGGTGGTCGCGCACGGTGAGGATGTCACAACGGATGTGGGTGTCGTACAAGCTCTCATCGAGATGGCCTCTATCACTTTAACAGTAAGATTAACATATGTATAACTAATTGTACTGAAAATCATTGTCCTGTCAGCATGATATGTTGTGGAGGAGCAATAATTCCTCTTTTGAAAAACTACTGACTTATTTCTTGATCAAACTGATGTGTTATTTTTTTTATTGCCATGTGTTCTTATTTTCGGTGGTTCCAACGGTAGGTATGTCTATCCATCTACACATATTTTTCGGTAAACTAAAAGGATCTAATTCACATGGATTTACTTAAAAAAGTAACTCTTTCTGGATCATACACAAATTTTACTAATCAGTGCTAGGAGATAAAAACAGGGTGATCTCGATCTGGTCGATCTGGTCGATCTGATCTCGATCAGTCACATGGATGGTCGAAAACAGGCTTGCAAATGTCTCCTATGTGCTCTGCTTCTCCCATTTTCTCTTAGCTACTTCGCGATCAAATTTTCACCAAAGTGGCAAGCAGCCAAGCACATACTCAATACTGAAAAAACCAAGCAAATTACTTACACTAATAAATTACTCTCCAAAACGACAAAAAAAAACATTTACACGGCACATTAACCGCCATCATGCATGGACCAAAATGCAATTTATAGAACAGAGGAAGCACACGTTCGTTCATCTGCTGCTGCTGATCGATAAGAATTTATTCCGCTCAATCAAATGGTGATTTGGCCTTGGACGAGGGGCAGACGGCATTGAAGCTCCTCTTGTTGCTCCGGCACGGCGGCGTGCTCGATGTGGTACTTGTGAACACCACCTTCTGCATGGTCATGGCTGGCGGCGGTCCACCGTCATTGCCGCCTTCCTTGAGCGGGCGGCGTTCCATCAGCACCTCCAGCCTCTATCTGTACACTCGCTCTTCGCCGTGATCTTTAGCATGTACCCGTACTCTGAGTTGATCGATGAATGCAAATTCGTCTCCTGATTTTTCCATCCAGGCAAAGAAAACTGAGAAGTTGTCTGTGTCTCCTGATTTTTCCACAGTATGCCATCGCGTTCTTATTTTCTTTTAAATTCACCTCCAGATTTTTCCACGGTCTACCATTCCGTTCTTTGTTTCTCCTTTAAAGAAAACAGAGATGGCTGTCTGGATCAAATCCTAAGACCTCAACTTAAACTCTTAATTAGTCACCAAAACGCCAAATGGCCATTTACAAGGCAATCAAAACGAATGATGTGAAGATGGAACAAATTTGGTCCCATCAACTAAGATATGAATGATGTTACAATCTGGTGACAACCGACGCAAGAAATAGGATTAAAGGAAAATGTTACAATCTTTTTTTTTTGGCATAAACATCATGGTGTATCGGGTGGGACCCTCCTCCTTTTCCGGGCTTGGAACCGGCTATGCAATACAATAATATTAAGCGTAAAATACCATAGGCGGAGTTCCCCCACCTCCCACACCCCTAAAACAAATTCCACTGAACGACCATACCCAAATAAAAGCAAAAAAAGACGTGCAAAATACTCTGATAGAACCAGTAAGCTAATACTTCCTCCGTTCTAAAAAGGATGTCACAAATTTGTCTAAATTTGGATGTATACATCTTTTTTTTTGTTTTTTATCTCGACACAACATGCGAGTGCATGCTACAAAGGCAAACAACAATATTTCCCCTTCTTTTTTGGTAATATTAGCGCACACACTATTTTGGAAAAAATATGACTAGTACTTATGCAAAATAAAAGATCACAAATAGAGAGTAGTACTGAGTGAGGAACTGAGAATCAAATATAGTAGAAACTACCAAAGGTGTTTTTTTTGTAATTTTTCATACTACTGTTGGTTTTAATTTTCCTTTTAATTATTTTATCTAAACCAAGCCACAAGCTGAGGGAGTACTAACACGTTCTGATGGATAGATGTTGCAGGTAGCGATAGGCTCTGGTATGCAGACGTGCATCTCCAATAAGAATCTTTAAACGGGGAAACTTGCAGGATCTTCAGCGGGATGAAGAGCAGACGTCTTCCAAAGAAGGAAATAGTAAAGGTGAATCAGACACGCATGCATAAAATTAAGCACTAGGAAATGGAAAAATATTAAGCATTGTACCTGGTGGTATGATCGGTGGTCGGAAGTGGATGTAACAGCCCACCCGGTTAGGATGTGCCCGGAGTGCTTTTCGCAGCGCAGCCTTGGCTTGCTTGGCCTCCCCGACTGTCACTCCCCAGCGGTAGAATGTGACCTTGGCCGTTCGAAGAGACGACAGGCGGCCCATGCCCATGTCAAGCCAATAGCTACGGCTGCCTGCTGCTTCCTCTTTTGCGACCTGCAAGCTGATACAGAGATCAACTCGTTCAGCCTTGGGCATAGCTCCTGGCTGAAACACGATTTGGCCCGGCGACAAGGAGAACAACTTGAATGATGTGAGACAACGGAACCCATCAGCACCGACGAGTAGCAGCCGGCTCTGTCTGTAGCTCGACAGGTAAAGAATACGAAGCGTCGGTAACCTTCCAAGGACATCCAGATCCTACTGTCACACTTTCTCGATAGTGATTTCTAACTTGGAGAGTTGCACCAGATGCATGGGGTTCCGCCTTATTCATGCTGGCAGCGTAGAGAATTGGATGTCTCCGGTTAAGACGACTTCTCGGAGACTACGAGGGGGGACCCAACGTTCCCCCATAAGATCCAATAGTTCAACAACATCTTTTTTGTGATGAACTCTTAAAATTTGTATGTTGGACATTTTACCCAGTGACTCCACGAAAGCTTCCTTCAGCTCCAAGCTCATATTATCAAACCAAATATCAAGCTCCCTCAATCTTTGCATGCTTCCCAGCCCTTTCACGGTGCTTAGGGAGTCATCACGGATATAACTCAGCACTTCCATTGATGTAAGGTTTCCCATTCCATCTGGAAACCTCTCGTGGTCATAATCAATGAGTAGGCACATCAATCTTCTCAGCTTAATAATAGCAGATGGGAGCTTCATATAAGAATTTTCACTCAAATCAAGCACCTGCAAATACTGCAACTTTCCAACTTCTTCCGGGAGCTCAGAAATTCCTGTTTTGCACAGACCTAGGTACCTTAGGTGCAATAAACTCCCCAACTCCCCAAGTTTAAGATGATTGTGATCACGAAGATCACATCCATTCAGTTCCAATACTCGTAAAACAACAAAGCTCGAGAAAGACGGCATTAGACTAATAGCAGGTTCAAATAAAGAAATAGACCTCACTTGTAACATACTCATAGATTCAAGAGACATGTTTTGAGTTTCTCCTTTTCTAGCATTCTGTAGGGACAACCTGCGGACATTGCTCTGAGAAGGCATGCTATCACCAATACCATTCAATATAGTAACAAATTTGTCCTCGCTTGACAAGGAAGAAATAAGATCTAGAACCATATCATGTACCTTGCAAGCTACTACTGTGCCTTCAGCATTATCATATATTGGCTGGATCATATTTCTATTTATTAGCTCACTGAAGTAAGTTTCTCCAATCTCGAAGAGACTTGTTTTTTCTTTTCCACATTGAATAAAACTTTCGGCAATCCACATCCATATCAATTTATCTTTTCTAATCCTGTAATCCTCCAGAAACATTCCTAGATATAGTAAGCATGTTTTTAGATGAGAAGGAAGATCGTAATAACTAAACGATAGTATTCTCAGCATCTCCTCTACACTGGGATTTTCTGTCAGCCCACGACCAATAGACTCGAGCAAATCATGCCATTCATCCACATGATTTACTTGTTGATCACTAGTCAAAAGACTAGCTATAGTAATAATGGCTAATGGCACCCCACCACATTTTCTCAATATATCTATAGAAACTTCTTCAAATTCAGGAGGACATCCACCCTCATCAAAAAATATCCTTCTATAGAAGAGCCTTTTGGAATCACCATCACTAAGAGGTTTCATTGAGTAAATATAACCGTTAGTAGATGAGCAACATAATTTAGACACACTCACTATACGAGTTGTCGTGATTAGCCGGCTGCCAAAGTTGTTGGTGTTCGAGAATGCCAAGTTGATAACTGTCCACAATTTTTCATCCCATATATCATCAATTACAATGAGATACCTATATCAATTATGAGATCATCAATAGAAATAATGGACATATTCCTTTCACGGTAAAACTATATTGAACATTTCTAACAATTTTAAAGACCAATTCTTAAGCTCAAGAGATGTATCACATTGAGGCCCATGGTAGTAACATTTTTTATAATGGATGGTTTATTACATAAAAGGTTTAATCATTACACCAACCTCTGCATAACTAAGATGCACATAGCGGAACAAGGCTTGGTATCATATAGTGCCCGATAAAAACACGCAGTTACAAGCTTGGTAAAAAAAAATGATGTTAAGATTTTCTTTTCTTCTAAACAATAGGGTCCTATTTTATTCACATGATTCACAAACTGGTGAATATGACAAACACAATATTTGAGTGTCTTGTTTACTCTATAGGATTGGAAAACCAAAAAAATGGCATTTAATTTTGTTTAAAACAAACTGAAAAAGAACACAAAATGCAACAAGAGGTGATTGGATGAAAATGTCCTTTCAAAATAAGGTAAAACAAAAAATTCTGAATATTTCTAACGATTTGAATCATACGGATCAAACGATCTGCATTGGAAAAAGAATCTGTAGGATTTATATTCTCTACAAATCCTATGGAATTTCTTGAATCAAAGGAGCCTCAGATTTTAAGGGTATTTTCTTAAAACATTGTTCGTCCATAAATATCTCTCGTACCAAGATATACGACACTCTCAGGATGATGTGGCTGATACCTAGAGGGCCCATTTAGTTCTGAATTGTATTTGGGTGTATCGGACATAGAGCAGGAGCAGTATGTTGTGGCCAGCAGCCCTTATGCAGAAAACGAAATATTTTTGTGGGATTTGAATATATATTTTGAAATCCGAGATAACACTGCATGGTCCCAATGTATACCTATTTTTGCTATCTACCTCATTGTCCAAACAAGTTGATCTAGATTTTTAGCTTGGATCAAAATAAATAAATCAGGTGAAATATGTCTAATTGTTTATCTAAGGGTAATGTATGGCAATATTTTTTCTAAAATTCAACAGAGGTTCACGACAAGGAGGTAGAAAGTGAAATTACTCTAAATCATTCAATATTTTGAAACTCCACAATTTACAGATTATTGCAAAATACAACAACAAAGACATTGTCAAGGTAAAGCTGGCCGCGCCATCGTTAAGTGTAAGACATGATACATGTACGCGCCTTTTGTTTTCGAGGCTTTCACGGAGTTTGTCGATGAGTTGTCGTTCATTCAACATGGAGAAATGATTTTGGTATATACCAAGATCAAGGAGAATGTCAATGAAAACCTTCTTTGCGTCAGCACTTCGACCGACAGGAACAAAAGCCCTACAATCAAAATGTCCTTTGATCTTGTCATAAACCGTTTTGACAAGAGTGGTCTTGCCCAATCCTCCAAACCCAACAACGGAGACAATCTTGAACTTCTTCTCGGTCTCGTCGTCTCCCTCCAAGAGCAATTTCATTAGCTTTACATCCCTTTTTCCAGCAACGCCAACGAGCTCTGTCGCTTCCGTGTACAGTGCTCTAAGGCGGGGATCGATGTGCAGCGCGACTGCAGTCTTAGCGACAATATTGTCGACGGTGTACCTTCCGCGCCTGTTAGCAACCTCTTGGACTTGCTTATTGATGTCCTTGATGGCGGCAGCAATCTGATGACGAGCCTTCCCTTTGTTGAACAGGCCGGCCATCTTCTCGGTGAGCCGTTTGAGCTTGTTTGACTTGGCCGCAGGATCCGGATCATCGTCGACACGAACCAGGAACTTGTCGACGACGTCCTCCATGTCGAAGGAGAGCTCCCTCACCTCCCCTGCCCAGAGCTTGACCTGCTCATCGAGCTGGTCCCGCGGCACCTCCGCCACCTTGCGGAGGGCAGCGTGCATGCTCTGCATCTCCTTCTCGAGGGACCTGACGCCTTCCTTGACGCTCTTCGGCAGCTTGTACTCCTCCTGGAGGAGCTCGGCCAGCTTAGGGAGCAGGGAGCCCATGGCGCCCGTCACCAGGTTCATGGTTTCTTCTCTTCTCTGGATAACCCACTCGGTTATTTGCTCCGATGTGTGGTGGACAAGCGACTGATGTTCGTTTCTGTGCTGCCTCTCAATTTCTTGAACCTGGGAACTGATACTGTAATACGTATCGACTAAATGAATGATTTGTTTCGCCGACAGTGGTGAGTGGTGACCATCATGATGCCGGCCAATAAATTGGTTGGGAGGCTTCTACTAGACAAAGGCCAGCACTTGCCCATACTCCATTATTAAAGCGCCACACCACTTAAAACTGCAACCATTGGCTCTTTTCGGTGGAGAGCATCTGACTGCCTACGGTGTACCTTCCACCCTAACATGCTTAGATGCATACTTACAGATGCTTGTATATCATCTTTCTTGCGAATATCACGTCGACTTGGCCTGATATTCTGAATTTTGTAGATTCAGATCAGGGGAAACTCCAAATGGATCCGATTTTCAAACTTCATTTTTGTCACTTCAAAATATTCTAGACAACAAATGTACAACTATATATGGATGTCTAGCATGTAATTATATTTTTTCATCCAATTATGTTTTCGTATGTGACCTATACAAAACAAAACACAAATGTGAATAACAAAATTGATTTTTTTTGTGAAACCCAGTATAATAAATACCAGCATACCCCATATGAACGCACACATTGCAAGCACGCACAACCTACTCCTATGAGCACCTTCGAAAAACTGAGTTTGAGAGATTAGTCTGGCAGGACTTGAAATTGACGAAGTCACCACATGCATCTTGCTGTCAATTGAAACATTGTCTCCCACTTAAGAATATTCTGTCTTTTATGAGACATCAAAGCATCAAACCTGTGGTCTGATCCTTTGTAGGGCTGGGTGTACTACTGGTCCACTGCCCTCCTATCCTTCCAACAACAAGTTGGTTCTCTAATTTTTTATATTCCTAATTAGAGCCACTTTTTTGAACACTTAAATAAAATTCCCCACGCTTCATATAAAGTATCTTTACGTATTCGTGTAAAAACAGATATTTTTCAAACTTTAAATATGGGTTTTGATTTTTTGGAAACATCAGGCTCAATATGGCCCGCCCTCTTCAGATCAGATCTTATTGTTGTTTGTAGACTATCATGTGCCGATTCTACCGGATGGGCACTCATGCTACCCTGACCGACTCAAATTCTATGGTGCATCTTAGATATTCTTAGAGAAGCTGTAGCAGATCCCTTAGAAGAGGGCAAAACTTTATAATAACCACTTTTTATGGTTTTGGAGGCAAAAGATTTTCTTAACCGCAAGAGTCGTAACCCTCGTATAATAGCCGCAAGAGTTGCCAACCATTAAATTTTCTTAAGGTGAGCTTTAAAAATGGAGTCCTAACCCTCGTATCTAAAGTTTTGAAGAACTTTTTCGGGTATCCACATACAAGAACACTATTGCCAGGAGGGAAGTTTCAGGATGCACCGACAGCATTCTGCCGTGGGACTCCCGGCCAACTTCCACCGACTGCCCCAAATTCTGACCGATTTTCGTTAGAGAGGTTCGCTCCAGTCAATTTCTGACAAACTAGGTCGGATAAATTTGGAAATGAGGAGCACAAACATGGGCTAAGGGGAGTAGCAATTTGAGGATACAGAGTAGCTCAGTAGCGGGAGCTCGACGGGGGATTAGGGTGGTGAGGAAGTGGCGGCGCGCAGCACGGCGGAAGAAGGGGCTAGAAGCAGTGGCGCCAACACCTCGACGACCTAGGCTTGCATGGGGTCAAGAGGAGGCGCAGGCACAAGGTCGCCTAGACGGTGGTGGGCACGTGGGTTCGTCGGGTTAGAGGAACGGGCACGGGAGGCAGGCGAGCTTAGGTCCGGCTACGTCCAGAACTAGAGGGCGCATAGAGTAGGGGTGGAGCCGTCGGGTAGTAGGGTGGAGGCGTCAGACAGGGGTTGTGCGATCGCCAGGTAGAAGACGACCGGGAAAAATAAAAAGGTGACATAGGTGGGCACTTGTTAAGGGTGTCTATTATGCCCTTTTTAAGGTACCAGCATTTATGAGATCTGCTAGAGATATTGTTTTACGTGACAGTACTAAGTTTAGTTTTTGTTGAAGTTGAGTTATGTTCAAAATCCTCTTTCATATGCCTTGGCAGGAACTCATTAAGTGGGTGGTTGGATACCGCATGCCCCATTGGCAGGCGCCAAGAATGCTCCAGGACCTTCCGGTAGAAGCAGTGGATGGAATATCAGCCTGCTGGATGCTATTTTGGTTTATCTCTAATCTGATCGTCCACGACGTTTCAGTTATTCACGACACTACCCCTATGACTGCAGGGGAGTGTTAGCCTAACAGGTCAAAACCCTAGCCGCACGCTTCCGCCGCGCCGCCCCCGGGGGACTTATCTATATGATCTCCATTGGGACCGCGCAACCCGTACGCAGGGTTCGTCCGTCGATTCGTGATCGGCTGCCCTGTAAGTATTTTTCTCCGATCTCTTGATCGGCTTTCTTTTTTGGTTTACCGATCTAGATCGGATTGAGTCACCCACCGCTGTCGTCCACAGGCCCCTCTACTCCGACCATCGGCATCGACCATCTACATCACGCCTGTTCGCCTGCCCTCTCCGCTGCCGCACCTGTCCCGGCAAACTATCGCGGCCTCTCACCGCAGACTGCCGCATACCGCGGATGACTGCTACACCTTCCTCGGAAGGCTGTCGCGGCTTCCCCCTTGGATCGTCTTCGTCGTCATCGTCCGGGACTACACCGACTACGTCGCCATTGACTCCGATCTACGTGTCGTCCACGCCATGACGCATATAGCGCACCCTCGGTCTGATCAACCGATCCCGCGCTTGTCTACGCCAATCACGTCCCCGAGCACGCGTCTACTACCGATCGAGCTACGAGCAGCCGCTGCGTCGCCCTTTCGGGCCGCAGCACCGCCACCTTTGGTCCACGCTACCGGCTTTCGACCCACCTTCCTTCTAGTGGTGGCAAAAATGTTCTAAGTAAGACAAATCTCTTTGCTAAGTGGGGGCAAATCACTATTTATCTTGATAAATTACAAAGGAATTGAAAATTGAGTGGCCCCACAGCTTATACACTGGATCCGCCCATGAACGGTGGCACGTCTTCGACTCGTGCTAGTAGATGTAGTCATCGACCGCTAGGTGGTCCATGGACCTATTTATAATTTTTATTACTTTTATGACCCTTTGTACAACTAGTCGTTATGATTACCAATAGATAAGTGGAATTCCCCTGAAAAAACACTAATTAGGAAATACTAACTATTTACTCAGTCTTTGTTGATGAATTTGTACGCATGGTGGCAGGGTTAGGTACTCGGCGACGACTAATTTTGATGGCCTCCTTGAAAAACATCAAATTATTTTAGGGTATCGAAAAGCCACACCCCACATGCTCTGAAAGAGCCAATAATGTCGTCTTTGCTACTAATACCGATTACACCTTCACTTTACTAACCGCCATCAAGCAGGGAGAACCCCCTCGAATCTTCGCCCTGCAGGCGAGCACCTTCTCGTAGCATGACGTCCTGTTGCACCCCGCTGGCATCTTCACCGTCACGTCGAACGTCGCGTTGCGTCGCAGAATCTCGCCGGCCAGCTGGCCCCGAAGGGACCGCGGCACCACCACATCCTTCCCCGACGCTCTGACCCGCACCTCGCACTCCGCTTTGGCCTGCGCGCAGAAGGGACGACACACGGAGCCCTCGCCGAGCGACACGCCGCCGTAGGACACGGCCGCCGTAGAGAGCTCCGGGACGCACGCCGTATCACAATCCAATGTATCGTCGATGTGGAGGGTGAGGTTGAACACCGGGGAGAGCGTCGGCCTGCTGCTGGAGACATCGCCGGCGTCCAGCCCGGCGACGCCCGTGATGGCCATGGAGTACATGGGTAGCTCGCTGGTATCTGCGTCCCTCGCCCAGATCAGGCCGCCATACAGGATCGCCATGAACGCCACGGAGGAGAGCATCAGTAAGGCTTGGCATCTTGTTATTTTGGCGTTTTGTTCCGTCATGCTGGAAGAGATCGATCGATGATAGTATCCTTGTTCGATTGATTAGGACGTACGTTGGAGGCTTGGAGCGATCGATATATAAGAGAAGAGGAGGAGGTTGATCTATGCTATGCCGCCGTGGCCTGGCAAGTTGTTTTACATAGAGGAGCAGATTCGTGGCCGTCCAGGCGTGCCTTATCTGCCACATGCGCGGGCGAACGTGTTTGTTTGCTCTTGGCGTTTGACAAGCTAGGCTTGGACAGCGATATCGGCGGTTTGTTTCCAGAAATCTCGAAGAATTGGTCACGTTGGTTGATAAAACAGTCTTATCTTATACATGACACATCATCTTCTATTATATACTAAAAGCAATATAAGGATGTTTTTCGAGGCACCAGGTTAATCCACATTATTAGAATTATTCTAATTGTTAGATCTAAAATACATGGTTTGGATTTAACCAATAAATAACGTTACGTAACTATGGTCTACACACATATTATGTAGCTACCCCATCACGTCAAAGTTCAAGAAAAAAGGAATACCACGTCATCACGTGACAGCTAAAAAAAGATCCAGTTCAGAAAAAAAAGCTACCCCATCACGTCAAAGTTCAAGAAAAAAGAATACCAGGTCATCACGTGACAGTTCAAAAAAAAAAGGATCCAGTTCAGAAAAAAAAGGGATCTATTTATTGACGGTTGGACATATAATTTAAGGTTACGATTTAATTTGCCGGCATAGTCGCAGGTGACATATATATAAGATATACGCATAGGTTTACAGCAAATTCCTGGCTTCCTGCATTGAACGGAAGATGGACAAGACCAGAGAAAAAATGGCCGCAGAAGGAATTGCAAGAAAGATACGTTTGAGCAAGAAATTGCACCTACGTGCAAGCGAATACATGTGAACAGCTACAGTACTACTTCAGTCAAAAACCAAAGTATATAGTTATATATATTTAAAGATAACTTTTTTTCTCATGATCGAGTTTGCGCATGCTGTGTTTTAAAGAGAAAAAATGAATGTACCAATGTAAGGATTTTCTTTTACAAGTAACATTGTCACTCGGAAAGAAAATTATTATTGTCCGATTAACTTATTTTGGCTTAAATTAAGCATGGTTGTATATCCAGCATACTGATTATTCAATAATAAGAAAATCCTCCATGTATGAACAATTATATGAAATAGTACACTAGACATTTACGCACTCTATACCTCCATCAAATAAGTAGCTAAATAAAGGCGAAGCGGTGTTGCCCACACAAAGGTAGATATGTTATTGTTCCAAACTGCGAGACTAAGGCTCTGTTTGTTAGCGCTGTGGCTGCAGCTTCGCGTTTTGAAATCGCTGGAGAAAACAAACAGCCAAATTTTGGGCCACGCGGGAGTGAAGCGGCAAGGAAAATTGCACTACGGGATCGCGGTCGATCGAAAGCGGGGCTGGAGCCGATTCCCGAGCTTTTCAGCGCTTCCCGCATACCAGCGGACAAAACTGCCCTCCCACACTTCGTGAAAAATTACACCCATCTGCCACCGCGCCCAGGCTGCCTCCTGCCAGGGAAATCGCCCCCAACCCGACCTTCTCTCGCCCCCATGGAAGGTAAGGGTTAGAGTTTGCGCCACCCCCTTCCTGCCGCGTCCCATCCCCGCTGCCGGTCGCCATCCCTGCCATCCACGCTCCCCCTCCACCACTCCTTCCTCCCCGCTCAGTTCTGGACCGCCATGGACAGGTTCACAGCCGTCTCCCTCCCCCGGCGCCGGTGGTCGTCTCCCTTCCCCACCGCCTCCCTCCCGGGCTGTCGCCTTCCTTCCTGCGTCGCCGTTCAGGACCTGCCCGACCCCAGTCACCACTGCCTCGCATGGGGAGGGGTAGCGCACCACCAACAAGCTCGCCAGCACGGGGAGACGGCGCCGGGCACGGGCTCCACCAGCGACCTTGCCGGACTGCTCTGTCAAGATTGGCCAATTTCAGAAAATAGAAATAGATAAGAAATAAAAAAGATAGAATAGAAGAGAAAGCCTAGAAATAGCACCAAAATTATCTTGATAAAAACATGTTTGCAGTTATTTTAGCAAAAAAAGTAGGTTAATTGAGATAATTTACCTCTTAAGCAAATCAGTAATGTTTAAAGAGTCACAATTAAGACCTTGAACATGTTTTTAAGAGAAAAACTGTTAGAAACAACTTAATTTATTTCAAATTAACACTTATACAATATATTCTGCCATCAAGGACATTTTAGACATTTCAATCCGATAACCAGCAACAGCAGCCGTCAAAAGCACTCCTGCCAAACACCAAATCTCTACTTCCGACAGCTGCTTCCTACAGCTGATTTTCTACAGCTAATTTTCCACAGCTGATTTTCAACAGCTATAGCCCAAACAAACACAACCTAAGAAACGAACTTATTTTCCCGAGAAAATAGCTCGAAATTTCCAAGTTGATATAATAATATGGTATGGTTTGCAAAAAAAAGTTGTATGTATGATGTATATATACAAGTAATAAAATATCAATATAAAACTATGTCTAAAGGGAAGAGAGTCATAATTCTCTTACATACCATAGTAGCTAGGAAAGTTGGTTGTCATTGACGTCATTCCAGAACTGCACAATCATTTAGTTCTCTAGCAACATTATCTATGGTTTAAAATATAAAAAAAATTCAAAGTGCATGTAATGCACCACTTATGGTATCTAAGACATTAACATAAACCGCCAAGAATATATTAGTATAAAATAGATTCATGATAGGAGAAATTTTAAAACCTATATTGAAAGAATAAGCTATATTGTACACATAAATCAACAACGGATAGTAAAAGCATACTGAAAAATAAACATTAAAGTGCGAGCTCATATGGATCTATGCATTCACTTTGAGCCCCAAGTATCCCATAATTTAAATTCTCTTGATTTTTCTTAACCTTAACACAATTTAAATATGCAAATTACTCCTTCCGCATCAATGTATATCCCTATATATAATATATCTCAGGCCCCACGAGTTTAGCCATACATTGGCTTAGGCCAAGGGATTCACAAAGCATAAAACTATATGAGTTTCTATCAAGCTCAATTTGAAAGACAATTTTTACCAAGTGGAACCTATCTTTGGCTTACAAGTAAAAGATAGTTTTCAAAATTACAACTTTGAGGCTCATGCCTATGTCTAAAATACCATGGATTTGAAAATAGATAGTGAGAACTTCATGTATATTCCTTAAAACCATATTAAACGAGAGGAAGAAATATGTAGACAAGGTAAAATGAGAATTTTCATTATTTAGTTGTAAATGCAAGCAAAAAACATTTGGACAAAAAACAACTATCATTCTGACTTCAAATTTGGCCAATGAATTCTATGGTAGTACTATCTAATTCATTCTATCTTGATTTAACTAACTCACACCTCAGTGCCGATTGTAGAGACACATAGCAGAAGGGAGACACAGAATATTCACGGATATATGACATAGACACATGTAGTACAACCATAGATATAGAGCAAGTAAAATATCATTTACTTTACTAAAATTCATTATACTCTCTAGGTTTAGTATTTTTAATAATTACATAACATTACTTCTATAAAATTACAAATTTAAAATATAAAAATAAATAGGAACTTTTTGAAAATTAATTAGAATTTTGAGATGTTGCCCTCGCATCGCGAGGGCCACCATGCTAGTTTGATATAACAACAAAATACGACATACAATGGTTTTTTTTTGTCTTATCTGACGTCTTTTTTCTGTTTCTCTCTCCTCCACCTCAACAATCACCCTATATGGTATTGTTAAGATAAGGCCATTGTACGTGCATTGGTTGGGAAGGCTAGTGGTGTGACACATAAATTCCTCGAAACCACCTGACTTTGAGAGCACGGGCGAAACGATACAAGTCAAGTCCAAAGGAAAATAACTAGGAAAGTACATTTCACTAGGACCTTTTTAAGTTAAACTAGGAAAATAACTTATTATGTGCAGGTTACGAATATTGAGCACACATGTCCCTTGACCAATTATAAACCTAAAAAAGTAACAGCTCCGCACAGAAAGAACAAAACAAGGTATGTCAACAAAAGAGTACTGATAAGAATTCAAGGTTAAATATATCACTTGTTTTTTTTTGCGGGTAAAATATATCACTCGTTGACACCTCACAAACTCTAAAATTTCCAATTAGCTACAACTAAGCTAGACTGTCTTACGCTACAGATCATTATGATCATACATGTTATATATATTCATACATTGCAGAGCCCTCTCCGAAGATATTTGAAGATAGCAAAATAAATATTATAACTTATAAACTACCTATAGTGCATCAATCAACATATCTAGACAATATTTTGTCCACTTTTCTATCAATTTGTACGGTTCTTAGAAAAATAGAGTTTTTCATCAGAATGTACAATTTGTACAATTTGTCAACGGAATGCAACGACATGAGAACGAGAAAACAAGTTCATCGGTAACGAGATCGAACTAAGGTATGGAGATACCGAAGATCAAGTCTCGGATGAATTAGGTATCGAATGACAAAGGGAACGGGGAACGACTATCTCACGGTTCGAGCGATTATATTCGTGAAACGCACGGGGGTCACATGGCCATCCAGGTCCCTATGTTGATCATTGATGTGAGAGTAGTCTCAATCATGTCTGGAGTGTTTCCGAACCGAAGAATGTCACGCTTAAGGGTAGGGACGCTTAGGGTAGATGAGGCATCGTAGGAGAAATAGAGAGAGAGAAACCGGAGTAGTTCCAGGTAACATCCGATGGAGATCGGAAGGGGTCCGGAAGGTGTTCCGGAGTGAAGAAATAATATAATATGTGTATTTGAATGTTAATTGGAGAATTAATATTAAATATATATTTTTTTATTTTTAAAGGCATTATAATGCTAATGGGCCTTACCCGAAGGGAGGCCCAATAGGGCATGTCGCCTAGGGAGTGGGGGTCAGCCGGCCTAGGCTTGATGGGCCGCCCCAATGGGGCCCACCTAGGGCCGGCGGCTGCCCCAAGGTGGCCGGTGGGTGTGGGGATTAGTCCCACACTGCCTGGCCCCTGGGTGGTGCCCTCCTCCCACTATATATAGGGGTCTCCCCTCCCCCTTTGGAATCATCTCATTCCCTCTCTCATCCATTGAGGACTTCTCCGTATTATTGGGGAGGACCTCGTGGGTGAGTTCTCCACCTTCACACCACCATCGTGTGATCTGCGATCCGACATTTACTTCTTCCGCTGCTCGGCTGGATCGGAGTCTGGTTGACATCTCCTACACCGGACATGTGACGAACTTCGGAGGCACCACACTTGGGGTGCTGCTCGTCTTCATCAATATACGCCTTCCTGCGTAAGGCGTGCCTCGGTCTTCAAAGGTATGAATACCGTATTCCTTCTCCGTTACTTATGTCTACATAGTATAGATCCTGGTATTAGTGTTCGAGTAGATAGAATTTTTTTGTTTTCTGCTACGGAACCCTTCAGTGGTATCAGAGCGGGTCTATGGGTAGACATGTCGTATGGATAGAACACATAGAGATATGTGGGCATTGATTCTCCAGTTGCTACCCTCTTTAATGTTATTGTTGATATCACGGCACTGTTTGATGAAGCGGCCCCCAACCGACCTCACGTGGTGATTCACGAGACTGGTCCATGAATCAAAGTGGCTTAGGGGGGGGGGTGTCTGTCTCTCTATAGTAGTTGATATGGCATTGACATTGGAGGGCCCTGAAAAGGGAAGAAGAACGGCAATCATTGAATCCATGTTGTGGCTCGACGTTCGTAGGAGGGAAGAGGTTCTACTACGAAACCCCTAAAGCCGCGTAAAACATGCAATAGACAAAATAGAAGCGTCTATCTTTATTATTGCATAGGGGCAAGTAATTATAACGTGGCAATGACAATTTTGTGAAACTCTCATTGAAGCTATTGATGATGATCATCAAGCTATAACCATGTCATAACACTTTACTTTTGAAGTATTACTCATTATGCTGGTATACTTATATTAGACGGTAGCATAATGAGATAATCCCTCATAGTATTCCAGTTATCATATTCCCCTTGTGTGTGCACCACCAAGAAAGTTCTTCGGTATGAGGCGCCCTGCGATGAGTAGGGTTCAGACATATCTATGTTCGCATACAGTGGGTGCAAGCCATGTTGCACTGCGAATACACACAAGTTAGGACTGGCGAGCCTAGCACATTAGAGAAACGTGGCCTCAGAATACAGGAGACCAAAAGGTCGAGCATGAATCATAAAGTTGATGTGATCGACATTAGGGAATTTCCACCTTTGATACTGCACTGATGGCCGTGACGATCGGGGGAGGTGCAGAGGATAGGGACCATGTGATCACTGAACGAGTAGAGGGATGTTCGTTTAAGTGGGAGTTCTTTTAATCAAAACTTGAACTCATTATTATGAACATAGTCTAAATACTTTGCAAATCCTTTGTAGATGTCTCGCCCACCCACCTTCAACCTTAGCACTTTCCTCGAGAAGGACAAGCTAAAAACTGATAGAACCAACTTCACCGCATGGTTCCGCAATCTTAGGATCCTCCTAGTCCCCTATAAGTTGACTTATGTCATCGAGGCTGAGCTTTCGGCTAAGCCTGCAGATTCCGCCTCCCAGGACGAAAAGAATGTCTAGCAGTCCAAGGCAGACGATTTCTCCCTCATCTAGAGTGGAATGCTCTATGCCATGGAGCCGGAGCTTCAAAAGCGTTTTGAGAAGATGAATGCTTTTGAGATCATTGAGGATCTCAAGGCTGTCTTTGCTCCACAGGCTCGTGTAGAGAGGTATGATGCTTCTGAGCTCTTCTTCTCTGCTAAAATGGAAGAGCACAATAGTATTAGTGAGCACGTGGTCAAAATGTCTAGCTACGTTAAGCGCTTAAATGCCCTGGATTGCAAAATCCCGGAGGAGATCGCAATTGATAGGGTGCTGCACTCGCTGCCCCTAGCTATAAGAGCTTTGTGATAAACTAAAACATGCAAGGGATGACTAAGACCCTTGCTGAGGTGTTCGCCATGCTCAAAACTTCTGAGGTTGAAATCAAGAAGGAGCACACGGTGTTGATGGTCAACAAGACCACCAACTTTAAGAAACCGGGGCAAAAGGGGAAAGGCAAGGGTAAGAAGTCTAAGAGGGATGGCAGGTTTGTTCCGAGCACCTCAAAGACTGCCAAGCCTGGCCCTAAGCCCGGCACTTCGTGCTTCTACTGCAAAAGGGGATGGGCACTAGACACGCAACTGCCCCAAGTACCTTGAAGACAAGCCCCAAGTACCTTGAAGACAAGCGAGCTGGCAAGATAGCCACCCCGAACAAAGGTATATATGATATACATGTTATTGATGTATTCCTTGCAAGCTCCATGAGTAACACCTAGGTATTTGATACCGGATCTGTTGCTCACATTTGTAACTCTCAGCAGGATCTGCAGAGTAGGAGGCGCCTGAGGAAGGACGAGGTGACGATGCGCGTCGGCAATGGCTCGAGAGTCGAAGTGATGGCCGTCGGCACCCTGCATCTCCGTCTACCATCAGGATTATTATTGGTTTTGAATAAATGCTATTATGTACCCGCATTGAGTATGAATATTGTGAGTGGGTCTTGCTTGTTGCATGATCGTTATTCGTTTAAATCAGGAACATATGGCTGTTCAATTTATATGAATGATGTTTTCTATGTTCATGCTCCTATGTGTGATGGTTTATTCTTACTTGATCTTGATTGTGATACACACATCCATAGTGTTGATGCTGTTGGGTCCGCAGCATAGAAAACAAAAAAATTCCTACGATGAGAACTATACGCCAAGATCTATCTACTAGATACAGAGCAACGGGTGGACATACATCTATGGAGAACTTACCCTCGAAGACAACGAGTTTTGTTAACGAGTAGGAACTCGTGGTTGATGTAGTCGTACGCTTGCCGATCTCAAGATCGTGTGGAAGTCCGAGCGCCGCAAATCAGCAGCGCATCCGTCCTCGCACACACGTTCAAGCCACTGGACAACCTCCACCTCCTCGCTCCAACGAATTAGCGGAAGCAGCAACTCCTTCCAGACGCAAGGCCACCGGGAACATGTATCTCGCTAATCCGAGACCATGGGGAATATCTAGAGGGGGAGAGAGATCCTTCACGAGGAGGTGTGGTTTGTGAGAGGGGAGAGGGGGGCTTTATATAGGAGGGAGGGAGACCCTCCTCCCATAGCCAAGCATGAGGGGGGACTCCTCCCCTCCTTCATTCATGTGGTGAACCTCCACTCACATAAACATGGCCTCCACCCAAAATCCCACTCATATGTATTTAATTTCCACCAAATTAAATGCAACTCTCAATTAATAAAACTCTTTTATTTATTTTATTCAGAATTTTGTTAATTACTTTAATTAACAAACATTCACATAAAACCCCTTGCAACATTTCAATATCACATGCAGAACCACTTTCTGCAATTTCACCCGAAACAATTCCGGTTTCTATCGAAACAATTCCTGTTTCTATCGAAACATTTCCTGCGCTTTGCAAAACTTTTTGTCTGGAACATATGTGCTCCTAAATGGTGTCCGGCAACCCTTAAGTGTGTCACCCTATGGTTCACGAATGATGCAAACATGATTGAGAATCCTCTCAGATCAATAATCAGAAGCGGGACCTGGAGATCCATACTGACTCCTGCATATTCAACGATGACTTCTGTGATCGTGAGAACCTTTAACGTCAGCAATTTAATCCCTTTGTCTCATGATATAATACATGTCCGAGATTCGATCATCGGTATCCAAATACCTAGTTTGATCTTGTTATCGACATGCACTCTTTTCTCGCTCCCGTGATATAACATTCTAGTGATCACATCACTTTCTTGTAAGCTATCTTAATGTGATATCACCGAGAGGGCCCAGAGTATATCTATCTCACATCGATTGACAAATTCCACTCTTGATCCATGAGCCTCAACATAACACCTTCATAGCACTGAACCCACCTTTATGGTCACCCTGTTACGGTGTGACGTTTGTTGTTATCAAGATACTCTTCCGGTGTTAGCAATTAACATGATCTCATGGTTTAAGGACTAAGACTAGTTTGTATGATGTTATAGCAATATAAACATAATGACTTGATCGTAATGCTATACTTCGGATGAATGTTCATCACATCATTTCACAAATGCTGTGACCTTGTTATTAACAACATCCAATGTCCATGATCAGGAAACCTTGATCATCTTGTTAATCAACAAGCTAGTCTATAAGAGATGCATAACTAGGAACCATTTTTGTTTATTAAACACACATGTATTGATGTTTCCTATCAATACAATTATAGCATGCAAAATAAACATCTATCATATACAAGGAATACATAATAACAACTTTATTATTGCCTCTCAGGGCATATTTCCTTCAGTCTCCCACTTGCACTAGAGACAATAATCTAGTTTATATAGTGATAAATCTAACATGCATGGAGTTCTGGTGTTGATCATGTTTTTCCCTAGGGAGTACTTTAGTCAACGGATCTGCTACATTCACGTCCGTGTGCACTTTACAAATATTTATATCTCCATCCTCGACATGCTCGTGGATGGAGTGAAACCGGCGCTTAATATGCTTGGAATTCTTGTGAGACCTTGGTTCCTTTGCGTTGGCTATGGCTCCATTGTTGTCACAATAGATCACCATCGGGTCCAACGCACTGGGAACCACACCCGTTGCTATGAACTCCTTCATCCAAACTGCTTCTGCGCTACCGCTTCAAGCAGCAACATATTCCGCCTCCGTTGTTGATCCAGCCACCACAGGTTGTTTGGAGCTCCTCCAACTAACTGCTGCTCCGTTCAAGAGAAATACGTATCTGGATTGAGAGTTAGAGTCATCCGGATCAGTGTCAAAGCTAGCATCAACATAACACTTAGCGACTAGCTCTTCTTCACCTCCGTATATAAGAAACATATCCTTAGTTCTTCTCAAGTACTTAAGGATATTCTTGACCGCTATCCAGTGTTCTGAACCTGGATCAGATTGGTACCTACTAGTCAAACTAATAGCATGTGCCACATCCGGTCTTGTATATAGCATGGCATACATTATAGAGCCTATGGCTGAGGCATAGGGAATCTTATCCATTATCTCTCTTTCTTTCGCCGTAGCCGGACTTTGAGTCTTACTCAATGTCTTGCCTTGCAACATAGGTAAGAACCCCTTCTTACTTCCGTCCATATTAAACTTCTTTAATATCTTATCAAGGTATGTACTCATGATAGCCCAATTAGGCGTCTTGATCTATCTCTATAGATTTTAATGCCTAATATATATGAAGCTTCACCAAGGTCTTTCATCGAAAATTTGCTATTTAGATAACTTTTAACACTATTTAAAAGATCTACATCATTTCCAATCAATAATATGTCATCCACATATAATATCAGAAATGCCACATTGCTCCCACTCACTTTCTTGTAAATACAAGCCTCTCCATAAGTTTGGACAAATCCAAACTCTTTGATCACCTCATCAAAGCGGAGATTCCAACTCGGATGCTTGCTTCACCATAGATGGATCGCTGAAGTTTGCACACCTTATCAGCATCCTTAGGATCGACAAAACCCTTAGGTTGTATCATATACAACTCTTCTTCAATATTACCATTGAGGAACGCAGTTTTGACATCCATCTGCCATATTTCATAATCGAAATATGCAGCAATTGCTAACATAATCCTAACTGACTTAAGTATCGCTACGGGAGAGAATGTTTCATCGTAGTCAACTCCTTGAATTTGTCGAAACCCCTTTGCGACAAGTCAAGCCTTATAGATGGTTACTTTACCATCAACATCAGTTTTCTTTTGAAAATCCATTTATTCTCCACGGCCTTTCGATCATGAGGTAAGTCCACCAAGGTCCAAACTTGGTTCTCGTACATGGATTCCATCTCGGATTTCATGGCTTCTAGCCATTTGTTGGAATCAGGGCTCATCATCGCTTCTTCATACATCGCAGGGTCATCCATTTCATCAACCATGAAATTCACAACAGATTGCCGTGACAGTTCAGAGCTGACGTGTCCCGCTTGACCTGTGAGGTTCGGTAGTGTCCTCTTCGGAGTTTCATGATCAATATCATTAGCTCTCTCTTCATTAGGTGAAGTCAACTCAAACAACTTCCGTGTCGCTACTCGCCATTTCATGAAGAGAAGGTTCAATAACCTCTTCGAGTTCTACCTTCCGACTACTCACACCTTTCGCGAGAAACTCCTTCTCAAGAAAGGATCCATTCTTGGCAACAAAGACCTTGCCCTCGGATCTGTGATAGAAGGTATACCCAATCGTTTCCTTAGGGTATCCTATGAAGACGCATTTTCCACTTTGGGTTCGAGTTTATCCGGTTGAAGTTTCTTCACATAAACATCGCATCCCCAAACTTTAAAAAATGACAGCTTAGGTTTGTTTCCAAACCATAATTCATACGGTGTCTTTTCAACGGATTTAGATGGTGCCCTATTTAAAGTGAATGCAGCGGTTTCCAGTGCATAACCCCAAAATGACAGTGACAAGTCAGTCAGAGACATCATAGATCAAACCATATCCAATAAAGTACGATTACGACGTTCTGACACACCATTACGTTGTGGTGTTTTGGCAGGCGTGAGTTGTGAAACTATTCCACAGTCTTTCATATGTGTGCTAAACTTGTAACTAAGATACTCTCCTCCACGGTCGGACGTCAGAAATTTGATCTTTCTGTTACGATGATTTTCCACTTCATTCTGAAATTCTTTGAACTTTTCAAAGATTTCAGACTTATGTTTTATCAAATAGATATACCCGTATCTACTCAAATCATCCGTGAAAGTAACAAAATAATGATATCCACCTCGCGCCGACACACTCATTGGTACACACACATCAGTATGTATGATTTCCAATAAATCTATCGCCCGTTCCATTGAACTAGAAAACAGCATTCTAGTCATCTTGCCCATAAGGCATGGCTCACATGTATCAAATGATTCAAAATCAAGTGATTCCAAAAGTCCATCAGAATGGAGTTTCTTCATGCGTTTAATGCCAATATGACCTAGACGGCAGTGCCACATATATGTAGATATATCATTATCAAGTTTAATCCTTTTAGCATCAACATTATGAATATGCGTAATACTACTATCGAGATCCAACAGAAATAAACCATTCAACACAGGTGCATGACCATAAAAGATATTATTCATATAAATCGAACAACCATTGTTTTCAGACTTAAACGAATAACCACTTTGCATCAAACATGATCCAGATACAATGTTCATGCTCAGTGCAGGCACCAAATAACAATTATTCAGGTTTATAACTAATCTCGACGACATTTGGAGAGGCAGCGTTCCGATGGCGATCACATCAACTCTTGATCCATTGCCGACCCGCATCGTGACCTCATCCCTTGCTTGTTGTCGCTTGTTCCGCAGCCCCTGAACCGAGTTACATATATTAGCAACCGATCCCGTATCAAATACCGTGTGCTATGCGAGTACTAGTCAAGTACACATCAATAACATGTATATCACATATACCTTTGTTTGCCTTGCCGCCTTCTTGTCCGCCAAATACTTGGGGTAGTTGCCCAATGGCCGCCCCTTGCAATAGTAGCACTCGGTGTCAGACTTAGGGCTAGCTCGGGGTTTCTTTTCAGGCGCGGCAACAGTTTTTCCGCCCTTCTTTCCCTTCTACTTGCCTTTCTTGTCCTTCTTGAAACCGGTGGTCTTATTGATCATCAACACTTGATGTTCTTTCCTAATCTCCACTTCGGTCTTAAGCATTGTGTAAGCTCGGGAAGAGACTTCTTCATGCCCTGCATATTATAGTTCATCATGAAGCTCTTGTAGCTAGGTGGCAGAGATTGGAGAACACGATGTATGCCTAAGTCAATGGGAATCGTTATTCCCAAGGACACAAGCTTATCAGCGTACCCAGACATTTTGAGTACGTGCTCACTAACGGAGCTGTTCTCTTCCATCATGCGGCTAAAGAACTTTTCAGAAGCATTATAACTCTCCACGGCAGCATGGGAATCGAAAATCATTTTCAATTCTCCCATGGTATCAAAGGCATTGCCATTTTCGAAACGTTTTCGAAGTTCTGGCTCTAGCCCATACAGTATGCCGCAATGAACTAAGTTGTGGTCCTCCTGACGAGTTATATAGACGTTCTTTTCCTCGTGCGGCGCCTCTAGCACATATTGCTTTTGTGCAGCAGTGAGGAGAATCCTCAAATTCATAGCCCAGTTGGTGAAGTTGCTACCATTCGTTGCAAGCTTCTCTTTCTCCATGAACACATTGAAATTAAAAGCAGGTGGTGCCATCTACAACAGAATTTGTAAAATATATTTAGACTAAGTTTATGATAGATTGAGTTCAACTAATCCAAATTACTAATGAACTCCCACTCAAAAACGACATCCCTCGTGTCCTTTTGGTGATTACATGAACCAAATCCACTACACCAAGTTCGATCATCATGTGAGTCGGTGTAGCTTAAAAGGCGAGCATCTATATGGGCATCATATAAACTATATGACTCATGCTTAACCTTTCGGTCCATGTTCCGAGGCCATGTATGTACATGCTAGGCTCGTCAAGTAAGAACCTTAGTATTCGCGTGTGTAAAACTGTCTTACACCCGTTGTATGAAAGCGTAGAGTCGAGAACACCCGATCATCACGTGATGCCTCAAAACACGATCCACAAAACGGTGCATACTTAAGGAAGAACACATTTTATCTTGATATCTAAATGAGGGATCATATTATAATGCTACCAAAAGTGCCAAACTAGCAATATAAGATGCTAACATCTAATGTGTGAAGTGAGGTGATATGGTCCATGCATTTGATCTCTATCATTTGCATCGTGGTATGATCTCTATCATTCCTTTGTGTGTAAGGCCAAGGTTTATGGAACTTACACGTTAAGTGAGTTGTAAGAGTATCTATCATACATCTACTTACAACAATACCATATCAAGACACTAGCCCAGCAATGATCTAAACTAGACGCCTCTAATTTATCAATTGCAAGTTTTACGTGTCTTAGGGCTTTCGGAGATAGAACCGGTCTTACCTACGAACATGAACCACAACGAGGATAACCAAGTTATTAGCAACTCGTTGTAAATCAGATATTTACTATAGTAGGAGAGACAGACACCCGCTAGCCACTTATGCAAAACTAGTTGCATGTCAATCGTGGAACCGGTCTCATGTACGATGACATGTAAGGTTGGTCCGGGCCGCTTCATCCCACTATGCCACCAATATCCAAAGTACATAGAAGATGCAATAACATGATCATCATCGCCCACATATAAACATATGTGTACTACCCGCAAAGCACCTACGCATAGATTAGGCTCGATACCACTGGGTCCGCAAGATAGAAAACGAAAATTTTCCTACGATGAGAACTATACGCCAAGATCTATCTACTAGATACAGAGCAACGGGTGGACATACATCCATGGAGAACTTACCCTCGAAGACAACGAGTTTTGTTAACGAGTAGGAACTCGTGGTTGATGTAGTCGTACGCTTGCCGATCTCAAGATCGTGGAAGTCCGAGCGCAAATCAGCAGCGATCCGCCTCGCACACACGCTCAAGCCACTGGACAACCTTCACCTCCTCGCCCAGCGAATCAGCGGAAGCAAGAACTCCTTCGCACGCAAGGCCATCGGGAACATGTATCTCGCTAATCCGAGACCATGGGGAATATCTAGAGGGGAGAGATCCTTCACGAGGAGGTGTGGTTTGTGAGAGGAGAGGGGGCTTTATATAGGAGGGAGGAGACCCTCCTCCCATAGCCGGCGCATGAGGGGTACTCTCCTCCTTCATTCATGTGGTGAACCTCCACTCACATAAACATGGCCTCCACCCAAAATCCCACTCACATGTATTTAATTTCCACCAAATTAAATGCAACTCTCAATTAATAAAACTCTTTTATTTATTTTATTCAGAATTTTTTTAATTACTTTAATTAACAAACATTCACATAAAACCCCTTGCAACATTTAAATATCACATGCAGAACCACTTTCTGCAATTTCACCCGAAACAATTCCGGTTTCTATCAAAACAATTCCTGTTTCTATCGAAACATTTCCTGCGCTTTGCAAAACTTTTTGTCTGGAACATATGTGCTCCGAAATGGTGTCCGGCAACCCTTAAGTGTGTCACCCTACGGTTCGTGAATGATGCAGACATGATTGAGAATCCTCTCAGATCAATAATCAGAAGTGGGACCTGGAGATCCATACTGACTCCTGCATATTCAACGATGACTTCTGTGATCGTGAGAACCTTTAACGTCAGCAATTTAATCCCTTTGTCTCATGATATAATACATGTCCGAGATTCGATCATCGGTATCCAAATACCTAGTTTGATCTCGTTACCGACATACACTCTTTTCTCGTTCCCGTGATATAACATTCTAGTGATCACATCACTTGCTTGCAAGCTATCTTAATGTGATATCACCGAGAGGGCCCAGAGTATATCTATCCATCATCGGGATTAACAAATTCCACTCTTGATCCATGAGCCTGAACATAACACCTTCATAGCACTGAACCCACCTTTATGGTCACCCTGTTACAGTGTGACGTTTGATGTTATCAAGATACTCTTCCGTGTTAGCAATTAACATGATCTCATGGTTTAAGGACTAAGACTACTTTGTATGATGTTATAGCAATATAAACATAATGACTTGATCGTAATGCTATACTTCGGATGAATGTTCATCACATCATTTCTCAAATGCTGTGACCTTGTTATTAACAACATCCAATGTCCATGATCAGGAAACCTTGATCATCTTGTTAATCAACAAGCTAGTCTATAAGAGAGGCATAACTAGGAACCCTTTTTGTTTATTAAACACACATGTATTGATGTTTCCTATCAATACAATTATAGCATGCAAAATAAACATCTATCATATACAAGGAATACATAATAACAACTTTATTATTGCCTCTCAGGGCATATTTCCTTCAGATGCTAAACGTTGTAAGCATAGTGACGATAATTCCATGTTTATGTGGCATTGCCGTCTTGGTCACATTAGCGTAAAGCGCATGAAGAAGCTTCATTCAGAAGGGCTTCTTGGATCATTGGATTTCGAATCCCTTGATACATGTGAGCCATGCCTCATGGGCAAGATGACTAGGACACCGTTCTCCGGAATAGTGGAGAGAGTTGTAGACCTACTTGGGATCATACATACGGATGTATGTGGACCAATGAGTGTCTCAACACGCAATGGTTATCGTTACTTTGTTACCTTTACTGACGACTTAAGAAGATATGGATATATCTACTTAATAAAGCACAAGTCTGAAACTTTTGAAAAGTTAAAAGAATTTTAGAAAGAAGTAGAGAATCAACTTAACAAGAAAATCAAGCACCTTCGATCGGATCGAGGAGGCGAGTATTTGAGTTATGAGTTTAACATGCACTTAAAGGACTGTAGGATTGTCCCACAGCTTACGCCAGCCGGAACACCACAGCGTAATGGTGTGTCAGAACATCGTAACCGAACCCTATTGGATAGTGTATGGTCCATGATGTCTTTAACTGATTTGTCTGTGTCTTTTTAGAGATACGCGTTAGAAACCGCCGCTTTTATTTTAAACCGAGCACCATCCAAATCCGTGGAGACAACCCCATGTGTGATATGGCATGGCAAGAAGCCATTGTTGTCATTTCTGAAAGTTTGGGGTTGTGAGGCTTACATTAAGAAACTGTAGCCTGACAAACTCGAACCCAAATCAGAAAAATGTATCTTTGTGGGATACCCAAGGGAAACCGTTGGGTATACTTTCTACAACCAAGCCGAAGGCAAAACGTTTGTCACGAAAACCGACACCTTTCTCGAGAAAGAGTTTCTTGCAAAAGGAGAGAGTGGAAGGAAAATTGAGTTAGATGAAATTGTTGACCTTCTCTCCAAATTCCGAGTAGCGCAGCGGAAGCTGTTCCGAAACTGCTCTCCAACATGGAGGAAGAACCCATTGATGATGCTCAAAACAATGATGTCGAGACTCCTAAGGTTCGCAGGTCTACAAGAGTCCGTGCCACTCCTGATTGGTACAGTAGTCTTGTAATGTCTCTCATCCTAGATGAACAGGAAGAACCTACAAACTACAAAGAAGCTATGGATAGTGCTGACCCTGAGAAATGGCTAGAAGCCATGAAATCCGAAATAGGATCCATGCATGAGAACCAAGTTTGGACCTTGGTAGATCTTCCAGAAGGCCGCAAGGCCGTGGAAAATAAATGGATCTTCAAGAAAAAGACAGATGCGAATGGTAATGTGACCATTCACAGAGCATGACTTGTCGCAAAGGGGTTTCAACAAATTCAAGGAGTTGACTACGACGAGACTTACTCTCCCATAGTGATGCTTAAGGCTGTCAGGATTTTAATACCAATTGCTGCACATTTCGACTATGAAATATGGTAGATGGATGTCAAGACCGCATTCCTCAATGGTCACATTGATGAAGAGTTGTATGTGATGCAACCGGAAGGTTTTGTTAATCCTAAGGATGCTGGAAAGGTATGCAAGCTTCAATGGTCCATTTATGGATTGAAGCAAGCATCTCGGAGCTGGAACCAACGTTTTGATCAAGTGATCAAGAGTTTTGGATTTGTCCAAAATCAACAAGAGTTCTGTGTTTACAAGAAAGCGAGTGGGAGCTCAGTTGTTTTCTTAGTAGTATATGTGGATGACATATTACTCATGGGAAATGATGTGGATCTTATGAAAAACGTGAAAGCATATTTGAGTAACCAATTTTCCATGAAGGATCTAGGTGAAGCTGCATACATATTAGGAATCAAGATCTATAGAGATAGATCAAGGCACCTAATAGCATTGAGTCAAAGTACTTACATAGAAAAGATTTTGAAAAGGTTCAAAATGGAACACCAAAAGGGGTTTTACACCTGTGATGAAGAATTGCAAAATGAGTATGACTCAATGTCCTGTAACGGACGATGATAGAGAGAAGATGTCTTACATCCCCTATGCTTCAGCCATAGGATCTATCATGTATGCAATGCTAAGTACACGACCTGATGTGGCATTGGCTCTTAGTTTGACGAGCTGATACCAAAGTAATCCAGGACCGGATCACTGGACAACTATAAAGAATATCCTGAAGTATCTGAGAAGAACAAAGGATATGTTCCTAATCTATGGAGGAAATGATGAAGCTCTAAACGTAACGGGTTACGTAGATGCGAGCTGGAATTCAGATCATGATGACTCGAAGTCTCAAACAGGATTTGTTTTCTTGGTGAATGGTGGGGCGGTAAGCTGGAAGAGCAAGAAACAGCCGGTGGTGGCTATTGGGCCTCCAAGTGCAGAGGTTTGTAAAACATCAGCAAGTTTTCCTTTAAGTGGGTCACCCAAGGTATATCGAACTCAGGAAGGAAGTGGTCAAAGGTATTCCCTCTCAAGCAATCCTGCAATAAAGATACAAGAAGTCTCTTGTGTCCCCAACACACCCAATACACTTGTCAGGTGTATAGGTGCACTAGTTCGGCGAAGAGATAGTGAACTACAAGTGGTATGGATAATTATAAGTGGTAACGGTGCCAGAAAATAGCTTGCTGGCATGTGGTTGACGTAGGAAAAGACTAAAGGCAAACTCAAATAAAGATGGAAGCAAGCAAACATGTAACAGATCTAGTAGCAAACGGTGTTTCAGTGCTTAGAAACAAGGCCTAGGGATCATATTTTCGCTAGTGAACACTCTCATATAAATATATTATCTTCATGATACTACTCTTAACTACTCTCTGGTTAGACACTCTAATCCATGGTAGGGCTATAACAGCACACCTCACAGTAAGACTTTCCCATCTAGATAACCCCACACTGTCACCTTAGGCACTAGATGGTTCCAACAAACACCACAATTTCATAAAGACATCCAACTCCAAATATAACTCATAACAAGTATTTGTAATCTCTAGCCTAAGTGCCACCATGGTATGCACGCTGTCACTTTCACACACATGGGGAGAGTAGAGATCTATTAAAGCACTTGAGTAGCAAGGTATATCTACTTGATTACAAAGCTCATGATCACAATATGATCATGCATAGAGAGAGAGATGAACACATAGCTATCGGTAGAACCCTTAGCCTCGAGTGAGAACTACTCCCTCCTCATCATGGGAATCAACAATGGTGATGGAGATGGTGGTGGAGATCGATGGAGATGGATCCGGGGGCACTTCCCCGTCCCGGCAGGGTGCTGGAACAGAGACTTTCTGTCTCTCGAATATCCCCTTCGATGGCGGCGGCGCTACAGAACTTTTCGTGCCTGGAGGCTTGACTATTTAGGGTTTCTGCATCGGGGGAGATATATAGGCGAAAGAGGCAAGGTCGATGGCCGGCCAGGGGGCCCACACCATGCCCTTGCACGGCCTGGGTGGACCCACGCCTAGGGGTGGGGTGGCCACCCTATGGCCCCTCTCCATCTCGTCTTCTGGCTCCGTGAGTCTTCCGGTAAAATATCAACTTTGGCTTTTGTCCCGTCCAATTCCGATAATATTCATTTTCTGACTTTCCTGTAACCAAAAACAGCAGAAAACAGGCAACTGGCACTATGGCATCTTGTTAATAGGTTAGTCCCAGAAAGTGTATAGAAGTACTCCAAAGTGTGGACAAAACATAAGAAAGTAGATAAAACCAAGCATGGAACATCAACAATTATGGATACGTTGGCAACGTATCAACATCCCCAAGCTTAACTCCTGCTCGTCCTCGATTAGGTAAGTGATAAAAAGAAAGAATAATTTTTGAGGTGACATGCACCATCATAAACTTGATCAAAGTATTTGTAAAACATTGATAGCTGGGATCATAGTACTTCAATCATAACATGAAAGACAAAGTTCTAGCAATAAGACAAAGCAACTATGTTGCAACATGAAAGGATACAAACAAAGATCATGAATAACAATGCATTGAAAGACGTTTGTTTGTTTCACATAAAGAAAACATAGCATAATAGTATTCAGCTTGTCCCTCATAGAGTAGCAAATATAAATGCATAGGACACCTTCAAAGTTCATAAGAGTGACTAGATACAATAGTTTAAAACAAGCAATAACAAGTTATGCATCAATCAACTTAGTCTTGGGACAATGCACATAGAACTAAGAATGGCCACTATGCTCTCAAAGTAGGTGCATAAAGATAGAAGGTTGATACTCAATGTAATGGTGGAAGAAAGACCTTTGTAAAAGGAAGTAGGGACTCAAGTCTCATAAAGAGCTTCCAAAAATTATGGTACTTACTAGCTTTCAGCTCTCATTGCCCCTATCATAAGCATCTTTAAGGTGATTAAGGTTAAAGTGACACAACTAAGAGGATATGCTTGACAAGTTATAAACCGAAATCTCATGCCCCTTACTTATGAAGACCGATCCTCATGCTCCTCAACTTCAGTCACGAGTAAGCTCTTGTCATTGTAAGTACATGTGTATCATTAAGAACCGCCAACAAGGTACCCCTTGCACATGATACGGGAGCTTTCCCATAATCAAAATGACAAGGCAAGCAGACAATGAGCATCTCAACATTCTTTTTATTTGCTATTTGCATAGGTTTTTATTGAGGATGCTTCATAGAGTGCTCATTATGGTGATGCTGCAAGTTTCCACCATGATTAGGCATGGCTTAGGCTAGTGGCCCAGGCATTTCTCTAACACACATACAAACTCCATGATCTTACAAGTTCCACTTTTATTTCACAGCGCCGGGATCCATAAGCAAAAGAACATGATATCAACGGGGTACAAAGTACAAGTGCAATGTTGAAAACGTTCCCCATGATACATGGTTCTGCTAACTACAACTTATAAAGCGCAAGCATATACGCAATAAAGAAGGACCCAATGGTTCAAGTTTATTAAGTGCAAGAAAGTAAAGTGTGCCATCAAGTTCGTGAGAGCTTTAATCACTAGTTTTCTCATAACAAGTTTAATTTGGAAGATAGACAAAAACATGAATATACTTGGAATAGCATAAGCTAGTAGGTAGGTATGGTGGACTCTTTGGAATAACTTGGTTTAAGGAGTTGGATGCATGAGTGGAACTCATACTTGGTTACAGAGGCTAGCAAAAGACTGGGAGCGACAAACTAAGAGAGCAATAATGGCCATAATCATGCAGAGCAACAAAACATCATTGATCAAAGCATAAAGTGATACTACAAGTTGAAAACTAAAGGATCATAAAGGCTATGGTGACTTGAGATAGTCATAACATGGTGTGAGCATGCGCCAAGTCAACCCAAATAAAGCATCAAAGGAGAATACCATTATACTATGCTTTAATATGCTAAAACAATGCATGATTCATCCAAGGCACATTAAGCAATCTCAATTGTTTATAACAAGTCATGCTACAGCAAAGAATACTAAGCATAAAGCCAAAACAATATCAAGCATGGCATGACAAAGCATAGGCCACAGTCAAAAACAAGCTCTCTTTAACACTTAAGCATGAACTTTCCTACTCTTTTCCAAACCAAACCAAACTATTTGAAAACCAATGTATGAAAGAGGGAGTCCAACAAAATTATTCAGCAAACTAAGCAAACAAAGCAAACGAAAAAAATAAAACAAAAACGAAAAGAAGACGCTCCAAGAACAACACAACTATGCATGAAACAATAAAATGAAGCGTTTGGAAGAAACCTGGGATTTTTATTGATGAAGAGGGGGATGCCTTGGGCATCCCCAAGCTTTGACGCTTGTACTTCTTGGATATTTCTTGGGGTGACACGCGTGGCATCCCCAAATTGAGTTTTAGTCCATCCTTCATCTCATTACTCATTCCTTCCATACACCTGAAATTTTTCCTTCATACAAAACTTCACACAATCTTTATTAGCAACATTAGTGCACTCAAGATAATAAGTCTTTAGGTTCAGTTCCAACACCAATAAAACTTCCATTAAAACACTAGCTACTGTAGCAATTCCCTCAAAAATCTCAATTCCCCAAAAGAACTCAAAAAGGAAGCAACAAGAAGCAAATGCAGAAAATGGCAGAAATCTGTCAAAACAGGCCAGCAGGTAAATACGATTTTTTTCGAAGACCTTCTGTTGCTCAAATAGAAAAGTATTGAACTAACGAAAGTTATATAACAACCTGGGGCATAAGCACAAAAATTCACGCCTCAAAAGGACGTACAGAGATTTTACAAGAATTTTTACGGTGAAGCACAGAAATCTGTTTCGGGACAGCAACTTTTCCAAGCATTACTTCTCTCTCATTAGAGGTTACTCTTGGCACAAAAAGTAAATAAAAAGGATAAGGAGCGGTTATTACTGAAGTAATAACTTCCAAGACTCATGTAAAACTTTTGGGTTATCTCCCAATAAGTACTTTTCTTTAACGCCTTTAAGTTAGGCATGATAGTTTGAGAAGATGCTCACATAGGAAATATGAATTGAAGTAAAAGAGAGCATCAAGAAGCAAATTTTAAAACACATTTAAGTCTAACCCACTTCCTATGCATAAGAATCTTGTAAAGAAACAAGTCATGAAAGCACAAAGCAACAAGCATAGTAAAGCAAAACAAGTGCAACTTCAAGACTTTCAACATAAAGAGGGGAAACTTAATATTGTTGAGACACATAAAACCATGCTTCCCTCTCTCATAATAACTTTCACTAGCATCATGAATAAAATTAACAATATAACTATCACATAAAACATTCTTATCATGAGCCACATGCATAAAAGAATTAATACTCTCCACATAATAATAGTCATTCTTATTAATTATAGTGGGAGAAAATTCAACAAAATAGCTATCATTATTATTCTCATCACCATAATCATCAAATATAGGAGGCATATTGTAATCATAATTAATTTTCTCCTCAATAGTAGGTGGACTGAAAATATCATACTCATCATTGTAATCATCATATATTGGAGGTTTGGTATCATCATAAGCAATAAAATAGCTATCTTCCAAAGCTGGGGAACTAAAAAGATCATTTTCATCAAAACCACCTTCCCCAAGCTTAGACTTTTCCATAACATTAGCAATAATGGTGTTTAAAGAATTCATACTAATAACATTGCTATTAGCATGCAAATAAAGTTCCATAGGTCTTTTAATTTTCTCTTTAAACACTTCATGTCCTAACTCAAGATAAATACTATAAAGCTCTCTAATTTTGTTGTTGTTTTCCATTAAGCCTAACTAGTGAAAATTAGAAACAAAAAGACAAAATTGCAGAATCTAAAGGAAATAACTTCGAGCACTCACACCGAAGGATGTGAGTACATTTTACCTTACCTTTGAAGTATTACTCATTATGCTGGTATACTTATATTAGACAGTAGCATAATGAGATAATCCCTCATAGTATTCCAGTTATCGTATTCCCCTTGTGTGTGCACCACCAAGAAAGTTCTTCGGTATGAGGCGCCCTGCGGTGAGTAGGGTTCAGACATATCTACGTTCGCATATAGTGGGTGCAAGCCATGTTGCACTGTGAATACACACAAGTTAGGACTGGCGAGCCTAGCACATTAGAGAAACGTGGCCTCGGAATACAGGAGACCAAAAGGTCGAGCATGAATCATAAAGTTGATGTGATCGACATTAGGGAATTTCCACCTTTGATACTGTACTGATGGCCGTGACGATCGGGGGAGGTGCAGAGGATAGGGATCATGTGATCACTGAACGAGTAGAGGGATGTTCGTTTAAGTGGGAGTTCTTTTAATCAAAACTTGAACTCATTATTATGAACATAGTCTAAATACTTTGCAAATCCTTTGTAGATGTCTCGCCCACCCACCTTCAACCTTAGCACTTTCCTCGAGAAGGACAAGCTGAAAACTGATAGAACCAACTTCACCGCATGGTTTCGCAATCTTAGGATCCTCCTAGTCCCCTACAAGTTGACTTATGTCATCGAGGCTGAGCTTTCGGCTAAGCCTGCAGATTCTGCCTCCCAGGACGAAAAGAATGTCTCGCAGTCCAAGGCGGACGATTTCTCCCTCATCTAGAGTGGAATGCTCTATGCCATGGAGCCGGAGCTTCAAAAGCGTTTTGAGAAGATGAATGCTTTTGAGATCATTGAGGATCTCAAGGCCGTCTTTGCTCCACAGGCTCGTGTAGAGAGGTATGATGCTTCCGAGCTCTTCTTCTCTGCTAAAATGGAAGAGCACAATAGTATTAGTGAGCACGTGGTCAAAATGTCTGGCTACGTTAAGCGCTTAAACGCCCTGGATTGCAAAATCCCAGAGGAGCTCGCAATTGATAGGGTGCTGCACTCGCTGCCCCTAGCTATAAGAGCTTTGTGATAAACTACAACATGCAAGGGATGACTAAGACCCTTGCTGAGGTGTTCGCCATGCTCAAAACTGCTGAGGTTGAAATCAAGAAGGAGCACATGGTGTTGATGGTCAACAAGACCACCAACTTTAAGAAACCGGGGCAAAAGGGGAAAGGCAAGGGTAAGAAGTGGGTGGTGTGGCAGCCTAGACACCCCCTCAGCCTCCCCTTCCGCCTATAAGATGCCCTCGGGACGAAAACCCTAAGGGCCTGATCAAAAATCCACGAAAGAGTCTATAGCCGCCGTCATCTCCATCCCTAGATCGGGAGGGATCTGAAGCTCTTCCCGACACCCTGCCGGAGAGGGGAATTCACCCTGGAGGCCTTCTTAATCACCATGCAAGCCTTCGGTGTGATGCGTGAGTAGTTCATCTTTGGACTACGGATCCATGTAGTAGCTAGATGGCTGGTTATCCTCCTTTGTGCTTTCATGTTTAGATCTTGTGAGGTCCGTTCATGATCAAGATCATCTATTTGTAATTCTGCATGTTGTGTTTGCGGGGATCCGATGGATATTGAGATGCTATTTCAGATTGATTACTGATTCTATCATGTCTTTGTTATTTGTGATCTTGCATGCTTTCCGTTGTTAGTAGCTATCTTGGCCAAGTAGATGCTAGCAACTCCAAGAGTTAGTATTTATGCTCGATACTGGGTTCATGCCTCTGGTAATCTGGGGAAGTGACAGAAATCTCTAAGGTACTAGATGTGTTGTTGCTACTAGGGAGAAAACAACAATCCTTTGTTCATAGAACAATCATATTGTTTACTTTACACGCAGTTCGTAAAGCAATAATCTGTTGCTTGCAACTTAATCTTTGGAGGGTTCGGATGATAACCTGAAGGTGGATTATTAGTCATAGATGCAGTTGGATGGTAGTCTATGTATAATGTTGTAATGCCCAATCAAGTTCCAAAGGAGTCAAGATGATTAGTATATGCATGTATTGCTTTCTCGATGTTTATCAATTGCCCCGCTGTAATTTGTTCACCCAGCATGTTATCTATCTTAAGGAGAGCCACCTCTAGTGAACTATGGATCCCGGTCCTTGTATTTTACATTCAATCTACAATCTTTTACTGCTTTGTGTTTACTTTCTGCAAACTATTACTTCTTTCCATTTGATACGTTTAATCCTTTGTTTTTCGCAAAACACAGTGAGATTGACAACCTGATCGCAAGTTGGGGACAAAGTTATGTGGTTGTGTTGTGTAGGTCTCCACATTGCTACTAGCACCGGTAGTGCGCCCTGTCAAGGCTCAGCTAGCAACACCTTTGGGGTGTTTCCTTGCTCCTACTGGTTCGATTAAACCTTGGTTTCATAACTGAGGGAAACTTGCTGCTGTGCTCATCATACCTTCCTCTTGGGGTTCCCAACGAGCTCTACATCAACACCGCACCAGTACTTTTCTGGCGCCATACACTGAGCCATCAATCACCCAAGGTTTATCGAACTCAAGGAGGAAGTGGTCAAAGGTATTCCCTCTCAAGCAATCCTGCAATCAAGATACAAGAAGTCTCTTGTGTCCCCAACACACCCAATACACTTGTCAGGTTTATAGGTGTACTAGTTCGGCGAAGAGATAGATAAATACAAGTGGTATGGATAATTATAAGTGGTAACGGTGCTAGAAAATAGCTTGTTGGCGTGTGGTTGATGTAGGAAAAGACTAAAGGCAAACTGAAATAAAGATGGAAGCAAGCAAACATGTAACAGATCTAGTAGCAAACGGTGTTTCTGTGCTTAGAAACAAGGCCTAGGGATCATACTTTTGCTAGTGAACACTCTCATATAAATATATTATATTCGTGATACTACTCTTAACTACTATCCGGTTGGACACTCTAATACATGGTAGGGTTATAACAGCACACCTCAAAGTAAGCCTTTCCCATCTAGATAACCCCACACTGTCACCTTGAGCACTAGATGGTTCCAACAAACACCACAATTTCATAAATACATCCAACTCCAAATATAACTCATAACAAGTATTTGTAATCTCTAGCCTAAGTGCCACCATGGTGTGCACGCTGTCACTTTCACACACATGGGGAGAGCAGAGATCTATTAAAGCACTTGAGTAGCTGATACATTGCAAATGTATCTATAATTTTTGATGTTCCATGCTTGGTTTTATCCACTTTCTTGTGTTGTGTTCCAACTTTGGAGTACTTTTCATATGATTTCTTGGACTAACCTATTAACAAGAGCCACCGTGCTACTGCTTTTCTGCTGTTTTGGTTCCGGAAAGCGAAAATGAATATTCTCGGAATTGGACGGGACAAAAGCCAAAGTGCCTATTTTCCGGATGTCATCAAGTGCGAATACTGAGGCGGAGAGGGCAGGGCCACCACCACCACTGGCCAGGCTAGGCACAGCGCCGAGGTGGTGTGGCCGCTCCCGGCACCCCCTCGGTCTCCCCTTCCTCCTATAAGATGCCCTCGGGACGAAAACCCTAAGGGCCCGATAAAAAAATCCACAAAAGAGTCTGTAGCCGCCGTCATCTCCATCCCTAGATTGGCAGGGATCTGAAGATCTTCCGGCACCGCCGAGAGGGAATTCACCACGAGGCCTTCTTCATCACCATGCAAGCCTCCGGTGTGATGCGTGAGTAGTTCATCCTTGGACTACGGATCCATGTAGTAGCTAGATGGCTGGTTCTCCTCCTTTGTGCTTTCATGTCTAGATCTTGTGAGCTCCATTCATGATCAAGATCATCTATTTGTAATTCTACCTGTTGTGTTTGCGGGGATCCGATGGATATTGAGATGCTATTTCAGATTGATTATTGATTCTATCATGTCTTTGTTATTTGTGATCTTGCATGCTTTCCGTTGTTAGTAGCTATCTTGGCCAAGTAGATGCTAGCAACTCCAAGAGTTAGTATTTATGCTCGATAGTGGGTTCATGCCTATGGTAATCTGGAGAAGTGACAGAAATCTCTAAGGTACTAGATGTGTTGTTGCTACTAGGGAGAAAACAACAATCCTTTGTTCATACAACAATCGTATTGTTTAGTTTACACGATTAAATAAAGCAATAATCTGCTTGCAACTTATCTTGGAGGGGGTTCGGATGATAACCTGAAGGTGGATTATTAGTCATAGATGTAGTTGGATGGCGGTCTATGTATAATGTTGTAATGCCCAATCAAGTCTCAAAGGAGTCAAGATGATCAGTATATGCATGTATTGCTTTCTCGGTGTTTGTCAATTGCCCCGTTGTAATTTGTTCACCCAGCATGTTATCTATCTAAGGAGAGCCACCTCTAGTGAACTATGGATCCCGGTCTTTTTCTTTACATACAATCTATAAACTGTTTACTTCTTTGTGTTTACTTTCTACAAACTTTTACTTCTTTCCATTCGATACGTTTAATCCTTTGTTTTCAGCGAAACACAGTGAGATTGACAACCTCATCGCAAGTTGGGGACAAAGTTCTGTGGTTGTGTTGTGCAGGTCTCCACGTTGCTACTAACACCGGTAGTGCGCCCTGCCAAGGCTCAGCTAGTAACACCTTTGGGGTGTTTCCTTGCTCGTACTGGTTCGATTAAACCTTGGTTTCATAACTAAGGGAAACTTGCTGCTGTGCTCATCATACCTTCCTCTTGGGGTTCCCAACGAGCTCTACATCAACACCGCCATCAAGCATTTTTCGCGTAGTGCATTGAGCCATCAAGCGATTTTCGGCACCTTGCGGGGAACAAAGAAGAAGAAACTCCCCACGTCACTACGCCATTAAAGATTTTACGCTTCTTGCCGTGAGTCAAGGACATCTTCACAAGGGGAGTCCCTCATAACCAATCTCTTTACTTTGTTGTTTTTGTTTTGCTTAGTTTCTTTTTGCTTTGTTTGCTTGTTTCGTTCTTCAAAAACACAAAAAAATTAGTCTTACAAGTTTGCTTTCTTATTTGAAAACCCAAAAAATGACTACCCTTGAAAACACTAAGTTGTGTGACTTCACTAGCACCAACAACAATGATTTTAGGAGCACACCTATTGCTCCACCTGTGGCTGATAATACTTTCTTTGAGATAAAACCTGCTTTACTCAATCTTGTTATGAGAGAGCAATTTTCTGGTATTGGTAATGAAGATGCTGCTTCCCATCTAAATAACTTTGTTAAACTTTGTGAGATGCAAAAGCATAGGGATATAGATGGTGATATTATTAAGCTGAAATTGTTTCCTTTCTCTTTGAGAGGAAAAGCTAATGGTTGAATTCCTTAACTAGGAATAGTATTGATTCTTGGACTAAGTGCAAAGATGCTTTTATTGGAAAATACTATCCTCCTGCTAAGATTATATCCATGAGAAGTGAAATAATGAAGTTTAAACAACTTGATAATGAGCATGTTGCTCAAGCTTGGGAAAGAATGAAATCTTTGGTAAAGAATTGCCCCACTCATGGACTGACTGCTTGGATGATCATCCAAACTTTTTATGCAGGATTGAACTATTCTTCAAGGAACCTATTGGATTCTGCTGCTGGAGGTACCTTTATGACCATCACTTTGGGTGCTGCAACAAAACTTCTGGACAATATGATGGTTAATTATTCTGAATGGCATACTGAGAGAGCTCCACAAGGTAAGAAGGTAAATTCTGTTGAGGAAACCTCCTCCTTGAGTGATAAAATTGATATTATTATGTCTATGCTTGTTAATGGGAAAGCCCATATTGATCCAAATAATGTTCCTTTAGCCTCTTTGGTTGCTCAAGAAGAGCAAGTTGATGTGAACTTCATAAGAAATAACAATTTTGGCAACAATGCTTATGGTAATAATGCTTATAGGAACAATTTTGGTAACAACAATTATAAGCCTTATCCTCCCAACAATGGTAATGCTTATGGAAATTCTTACAACAATAATAGGAGTACTCCCTCTGAACTTGAAGTTATGCTTAAAGAGTTTATTAGTAAACAAACTGCTTTCAATAAAACTATTGAGGAAAAACTCTCTAATGCTGAAAGAAATATAGCATCTTTGGCTGAAGCTCAATCTTCTTTGAATAAAATGGCTGCTAAACCTGAAACTATTGATAATCCCTTTGCAGCTACTAATGCCATACAAGTAAGAATTGATGAAAATGTTAGACTATTAGCTGAATTACATGCTAAGTGGGAAAGAGAAGATGAAATTGCTAGAAACATTAGTGTTTCTACTATTACCACCACTAGTGTTGAGGCTATTAATAGTTCCACTACTTTAGATGATAAATTTGATTTTGATCTTGATGGTTGCAATATATCTGAAGTTATTAAGTTCCTACAAAAGCTTGCTAGAAGTCCTAATGCTAGTGCTATGAACATGGCCTTTACAAAACACATTACTGATGCTCTCATAAAGATTAAAGAAGAAAAGATGAAACATAAAGCTTCTATTCCTATAAAACAATAGGATGGTTGGGAACCCATCATTAATATGAAAGTGAATGACTTTGATTTTAAAGCTTTATGTGATCTTGATAGTAGTGTTTTCTATTATGCCTAGAAGGATTTATGATATGCTTGATTTTCCTCCTCTTGAAGATTGCTATTTGAATGTCCCACTTGATGATAATGCTAAAAAGAAACTCATGGGGAGTCTTAATGATGTTATTATTATGGTTAACAATTCCTATGTCCCCGTTGATTTCTATGTTTTGGATGTTGAATACAATGCTTCTTGTCCTATTACTTTGGGAAGACCTTTTCTTAGAACTGTTGGTGCCATCATTGATATGAAAGAAGGCACCCTTAAATATCAACTCCCACTCAAGAAAGGTATAGAACACTTCCCTAAAAAGAGAGAAAAGATTTCTTTTGCTTCTCCTATGAAAACAAAATTTAGTCTTAATGCTTCTTCATTTGAGAACACTTGATTCTTTCTTTGCTTCTTATGCCTAACTTAAAGGCGTTAAAGAAAAGTACTTATTGGGAGATAACCCAAAAGTTTTAGATGAGTCTTGGAAGTTATTACATCTGTAATAACCTCTCCTTATCCTTTTTATTTGCTTTTTGTGCCAAGAGTAACCTCTAATGAGATAGAAGTAATGATTGGGAAAGTTGTTGTCCCGAAACAGATTTTTGTGCTTCACCGTAAAAATTCGTGAGAGAGCTCTGTATGTCCGATTGAGCTGTAAGTTTTTGTGCTTCTGCCCCAGGTTGTTATCTAACTTCCGTTAGTTCAACACTTTTTGATTTGAGCAACAGAAGGTCTTCGAAAAAATTCTCCTTTACCTGCTGGTCTGTTTTGACAGATTTCTGCCATTTTCTGCATTTGCTTCTTGTTGGTTCCTTTTTGAGTTCTTTTGGGGAATTGAGCTTTTTGAGGGAAGCGCTACAGTAGCTAGTGTTCTAATGGAAGTTTATTTGGTGTTAGAACTGAACCTTAAGACTTATTTATCTTGAGTGAACTAATGTTGCTAATAAAGATTGTGTGAAGTTTTGTATGAAGAAAAAATTTCAGGTGTATGGAAGGAATGAGTAATGAGATGAAGGATGGACTAAAGCTCAAGCTTGGGGATGCCACGCGTGTCACCCTAAGAAATATCGAAGAAGTACAAGTGTCAAAGCTTGGGGATGCCCAAGGCATCCCCCTCTTCATCAATAAAAATCCCAGGTTTCTTCCAAACGCTTCATTTTTAGTGTTTCATACACAATTGTGCTGTTCTTGGAGCGTATTCTTTTCGTTTTTGTTTTGGTTTTTCGTTTTCTTAGTTTGCTTGGTTTTCTGAATAAATTGGTTGGACCCCCCTCTTTCATACATTGGTTTGCAAATAGTTTGGTTTGGTTTGGAAAAGAGTAGGAAAGTTCATGCTTAAGTGGTAAAGAGAGCTTGTTTTTGACTGTGGCCTATGCTTTGTCATGCCATGCTTGATATTGTTTTGGCTTTATGCTTAGTATTATTTGCTGTAGCATGAATTGTTATAAACAATTGATATTGCTTAATGTGCCTTGGATGAATCATGCGTTGTTTTAGCATATTAAAGCATAGTATAGTGGTATTCTCCTTTGATGCTTTATTTGGGTTGACTTGGCACATGCTCACACCATGTTATGACTATCCAAAGTCACCATAGCCTTTATGATCCTTTAGTTTTCAACTTGTAGTATCACTTTATGCTTTGATCAATGATGTTTTGTCGCTCTGCATGATTATGGCCATTATTGCTCTCCTAGTTTGTCGCTCCCAGTCTTTTGCTAGCCTCCACAACAAAGTATGAGTTCCACTCATTCATCCAACTCCCTAAACCAAGTTATTCCAAAGAGTCCACCATACCTACCTACTAGCTTATGCTATTCCAAGTATATTCATGCTTTTGTTTACCTTCCAAATTAAACTTGTTATGAGAAAACTAGTGATTAAAGCTCTCACGAACTTGATGGCACACTTTACTTTACTTGCCCTTAATAAACTTGAACCATTGGGTCCTTCTTTGTTGCGTATATGCTTGCGCTTTATGAGTTGAAATTAGCAGAACCATGTTTCATGGGGAACGCTTTCAACATTGCACTTGTACTTTGTACCCCGTTGATATCATGTTCTTTTGCTTACGGATCCCGACGGTGTGAAATAAAAGTGGAACTTGTAAGATCATGGAGTTTGTATGTGTGTTAGAGAAACGCCTGGGCCGCTAGCCTAATCCATGCCTAATCATGGTGGAAACTTGCAGCATCACCTTAATGAGCACTCTATGAAGCATCCTCAATAAAAACCTTTGCAAATAGCAAATAAAAAGATCGCTGAGATGCTCATTGTCTGCTTGCCTTATCATTTTGATTATGGGAAAGCTCCCGTATCATGTGTAAGGGGTACCCCATTGGTGGTTCTTAATGATACACATGTACTTACAATGACAAGAGCTTACTCGTGACTGAAGTTGAGTAGCATGAGGATCGGTCTTCATAAGTAAGGGGCATGAGATTTCGGTTTATAACTTGTCAAGCATATCCTCTTAGTTGTGTCACTTTAACCTTAATCACCTTAAAGATGCTTATGATAGGGGCAATGAGAGCTGAAAGCTATAAGTACCATAATTTTTGGAAGCTCTTTATGAGACTTGAATCCCTACTTCCTTTTATAAAAAGGCCTTTCTTCCACCATTATACTGAGTCTCCACCTTCTATCTTTATGCACCTACTTTGAGAGCATAGTGGCCATTCTTAGTTCTATGTGCATTGTCCCAAGACTAGTTGATTGATGCATAACTTGATATTGCTTGTTTTAAACTATTGTATCTAGTCACCCTTATGAACTTTGAAGGTGTCCTATGCATTTATATTTGCTACTCTATTGAGGGACAAGCTGAATGCTATTATACTATGTTTTCTTTATGTGAAACAAACAAATGTCTTGCAAAGCATTGTTATTCATGAATCTTTTGTTTGTGCCTTTTCATGTTGCATCATAGTTTCTTTGCTTATGATTGAAGTACTATGATCCCAGCTTTGAATGTTTTACAAATACTTTGATCAAGTCTTTGATGGTGCATGTCACCTCAAAAATTATTCTTTCTTTTTATCACTTACCTACTCGAGGACGACCAGGAGTTAAGCTTGGGGATGTTGATACATTGCAAATGTATCTATAATTTTTGATGTTCCATGCTTGGTTTTATCCACTTTCTTGTGTTTTGTTCCAACTTTCGAGTACTTTTCATATGATTTCTTGGACTAACCTATTAACAAGAGCCACGTGCCCGGTACTGTTTTCTGCTGTTTTGGTTCCGGAAAGTCGAAATGAATATTCTCGGAATTGGACGGGACAAAAGCCAAAGTGCCAATTTTTCCGGATGTCATCAAGTGCCGAATCACGAGGCGGAGAGGCCAGGGGCCACCACACCACCGGCCAGCCTGGCTGGCTGCCGAGGTGGTGTGGCCGCTCCCGGCACCCCCTCGGTCTCCCCTTCCGCCTATAAGATGCCCTCGGGACGAAAACCCTAAGGGCCCGATAAAAAAATCCACGAAAGAGTCTATAGCCGCCCTTATCTCCATCCCTAGATCGAGAGGGATCTGAAGCTCTTCCCGGCACCCTGCCGGAGAGGGGAATTCACCCTGGAGGCCTTCTTCATCACCATGCAAGCCTCCGGTGTGATGCGTGAGTAGTTCATCCTTGGACTACGGATCCATGTAGTAGCTAGATGGCTGGTTCTCCTCCTTTGTGCTTTCATGTCTAGATCTTGTGAGTTCCGTTCATGATCAAGATCATCTATTTGTAATTCTGCATGTTGTGTTTTGCGGGGATCCGATGGATATTGAGATGCTATTTCAGATTGATTATTGATTCTATCATGTCTTTGTTATTTGTGATCTTGCATGCTTTCCGTTGTTAGTAGCTATCTTGGCCAAGTAGATGCTAAGAACTCCAAGAATTAGTATTTATGCTCGATAGTGGGTTCATGCCTCTAGTAATCTGGGGAAGTGATAGAAATCTCTAAGGTACTAGATGTGTTGTTGCTACTAGGGAGAAAACAACAATCCTTTGTTCATAGAACAATCGCATTGTTTACTTTACACGCAGTTCATAAAGCAATAATCTGTTGCTTGCAACTTAATACTGGAGGGGGTTCGGATGATAACCTGAAGGTGGATTATTAGTCATAGATGCAGTTGGATGGCGGTCTATGTATAATGTTGTAATGCCAATCAAGTCTCAAAGGAGTCAAGATGATTAGTATATGCATGTATTGCTTTCTCGGTGTTTGTCAATTGCCCTGCTGTAATTTGTTCACCCAGCATGTTATCTATCTAAGGAGAGCCACCTCTAGTGAACTATGGATCTCGGTCTTTTTCTTTACATACAATCAATAAACTGTTTACTTCTTTGTGTTTACTTTCTGCAAACTTTTACTTCTTTCCATTCGATACGTTTGATCCTTTGTTTTCAGCGAAACACGGTGAGATTGACAACCTCATCGCAAGTTGGGGACAAAGTTCTGTGGTTGTGTTGTGCGGGTCTCCATGTTGCTACTAGCACCGGTAGTGCGCCCTGCCAGGGATCAGCTAGTAACACCTTTGGGGTGTTTCCTTGCTCCTACTGGTTCGATTAAACCTTGGTTTCATAACTAAGGGAAACTTGCTGCTGTGCTCATCATACCTTCCTGTTGGGGTTCCCAACGAGCTCTACATCAACACCGCCATCAAGCATTTTTCTGGGCGCCGTGCATTGAGCCATCAGTAGCAAGGTAGATCTACTTGATTACAAAGCTCATGATCACAATATGATCATTCATAGAGAGAGATGAACACATAGTTACCGGTAGAACCCTTAGCCTCGAGAGAGAACTACTCCCTCCTCATCATGGGAATCAGCAATGGTGATGGAGATGGTGGTGGAGATCGATGGATATGGGTCCGGGGGCACTTCCCCGTCCCGTCAGGGTGCCGGAACAGAGACTTCCTGTCCCCTGAATCTCCCCTTCGGTGGCGGCAGCGCTGTGGAACTTTTCGTGGCTGGAGGCTTGATTATTTAGGGTTTCTACATCGGGGGAGATATATAGGCGAAAGAGGCAAGGTAGGTGGCCGTCCAGGGGGCCCACACCATGCCCTGGCGCGGCCTAGGTGGACCCGCGCCTAGGGTTGGTGTGGCCACCCTGTGGCCCCTCTCCGTCTCATCTTCTGGCTCCATGAGTCTTCCGTTAAAATATCAACTTTGGCTTTTGTCCTGTCCAATTCTGAGAATATTCATTTTCTGACTTTCCTGGAACCAAAACAGCGAAAAGTAACGGCACTGTGGCATCTTGTTAATAGGTTAGTCCCAGAAAGTGTATAAAAGTACTCCAAAGTGTGGACAAAACATAAGAAAGTAGATAAAACAAAGCATGGAACATCAAAAATTATGGATACGTTAGCAACATATCAGTGGCGCAATATTCAATGGAGTCTGAATATATTGCTGCGGCTGATGCAGTAAATGAAGTTGTTTGCCTAAGGAATTTTGTCATCGAACTAGGAGTTTTTCCAAATGCGTAAGACCCCGTGACAATCTATTGTGATAACACGGGAGCTATTGCAAACGCAAAGGAACCAAGGACTCATTCCACGGCCAAACACATCAAGCTTAGATTTCACGTCATCCGGCAGAACGTTGACAAAGGTGAAGTCAAGATTTGCAAAGTAGATACGGAACTGAATATGGCAGATCCTTTGACAAAAGCTCTCCATTAGGAAAAGCACGAACAACACCGAGATTCCATTGGTGTTAGGTTCCTGCCTATTGTAAACTAGTTTTGTTTATACTCTAGTGCAAGTGGGAGACTGAAGGAGTTATGCCCTAGAGGCAAATAATAAAGTGTATTATTTGATGTATCTCCTATATGTTCATAATATGTTTCATACTGTGCTATAACTGTGTTAATACGAAACGTTAATACACGTGTGGTATGTAAACAAACAGTGTCTCTAGTTACCTCTAGCGAACTAGTTCATTGGTCACAGAGAACCTCCCAACCTGATCCTTTGACTGTGAGGTAATGCAAATCACCATTCCGGAAGAAGCTTAGATGGTTATCAAGAATCATCTCGTAACAGGGTGATCAAAAAGGTGCCACTCAGGTTTTCCAAAGGAATGCGTAGAGGAGTACATATCAAGACCAGGATTTTTCTAATCCATGTAAAGGACAGATACATATGGCCATCTCGGTGATGTTACATTAATGAAGCTTGCAAGCATGTGACTAGGTCACGGAATTCAACAACATGAGAACGAGAAAACAAGTTCATCCGTAACGAGATCAAATTAAGGCATGGAGATACCGAAGATCAAGTCTCGAATGAATTAGGTATCGAATGACAAAGGGAACGGGGAACGACTATCTCACGGTTCGAGCGATTATATTCGTGAAACGCACGTTGGTCACATGGCCATCCAGGTCCCTGTGTTGATCATTGATGTGAGAGTAGTCTCAATCATGTCCGGAGTGTTTCCGAACCGAAGGATGTCACGCTTAAGGGTAGGGACGCTTAGGGTAGATGAGGCATCGTAGGAGAAATAGAGAGAGAGAAATCGGAATAGTTCTGGGTAACATCCGATGGAGATCGGAAGGTGTTCCGGAGTGAAGGAATAATATAATATATGTATTTTAATGTTAATTGGAGAATTAATATTAAATATATATTTTATTTTATTTTTAAAGGCATTATAATGCTAATGGGACTCACCCGAAGGGAGGCCCAATAGGGCATGGCGCCTAGGGAGTGGGGGCCAGCCGGCCTAGGCTTGATGGGCCGCCCAAATGGGGCCCACCTAGGGCCGGCGGCTGCCCCAAGGTGGCCGGCGGGTGTGGGGATTAGTCCCACACCACCTGGCCCCTAGGTGGTGCGCCCCCCTCCCACTATATATAGGGGTCTCCCCTCCCCCTTTGGAATCATCCCATCCCCTCTCATTCTCTCTCTCTCATCCATTGAGGACTTCTTCGTAATATTGGGGAGGACCTCGTGGGTGAGTTCTCCACCTTCACACCATCATCGTGTGATCTGCGATCTGGCATCTACTTCTTCCGCTGCTCGGCTGGATCGGAGTCCGGTTGACGTCTCCTACACCGGACGTGTGACGAACTTCAGAGGCACCACACTTGGGGTGCTGCTCGTCTTCATCAATATACGCCTTCCTGTGTAAGGCGTGCCTTGGTCTTCAAAGGTATGAATACCGTATCCCTTCTCTGTTACTTATATCTACATAGTATAGATCCTGGTATTAGTGTTCAAGTAGATAGAAATTTTTTGTTTTCTGCTACGGAACCCTTCATTTAGATGTTAGGATGCCATTTCTACATAATGTTGATATATATATTCATTTCTTATATGTTGATTAATAGTTGTATGAAATGTTGTTATTTAACTACTTAATTAGTACCATGTCGGAACCAGAGCTGAAGTTTCGTAGTATTCACTAGAAATCCACGAAGACCCCGACTTGGACAGCTCAGATCACAGTGGATAATAGGAAGATTCAGCTAGGTACTTTCAGGTGCCCATGGCAGGCGACCCGTTCCTACGACTGCACAGCAGTCCAGCACTTTAGGGCGAGAAAGGTCCTCAACTTCGAGGATGAGCGTCACGTGGTGCATATGTTAGCGCCAAATGGCATGAGGATCGCTACGAGGGCTGAGGAGAGGTAGCACCGGCATGCAGAGAGGCAGCTGGCGCGTCACCGTCGCGAGGAGGATGGCCCCTTTGTCAGGGATCTCCGACTTGATCCCCAGGTGATGGTGGTCTAGTACGAGGTCCTTAGCGAGAGCCGGCAGCAGCACGGGCAGGGCGAGGCCGGCCCCTCTGGCACGCAGCAGCAGGGTCAGCCCGACCCCTCCGGCACGCAACAAGACGACTTTTGCTGTGTATCATCCTCTTTCTGGGACCAAGAGTGGAAGAACAAGAAGTTTGTCATAGTGCTCTCTTATGACTACGAAGTTAGTATGGTATGTCCATCCTCAAGCAATCAAATTATATATATACTGCAATTAAATTACGTGCTAATTGTTGCTTTCTTATAATTCTGTATGCAGAATATACCCTGCAAGTTTAGACATGATTTCCTAGACCATTTCGATTGGCCGTTGGGGCAGCAAGGACAATTTCAAGTCGATCTAATGTCTCTGAAGCAACCTGCACCGATCTACACGGTCCAAGTCACGAACGAGGCGAAACGTACCTTTTTCGGTGGTCTGAGGTGGACTGAGATGGTTGAAGCCTATGAGATGGACGCCCGGGAGAAGTTGCTCTTCTATCTCTTTGAAGATCACATGACCTACTTTAAGTACCGAGCCCTGAAGCATCGCCAGACTCTGACGCTTCTTCGGATAACGAGATTCCTGCTGCTGGCATTAGGTATGGCACTATCGTTGTCGATAATTCTGTTGATGACTAGTAGGTAGTGATATGTACACTATATGTAGCTAGCTAGCTCTACTATATGTAGTTGACTGTAATGATGTGCTACCATTTCTATGAATATATATTGCTGTGTTGTGAATATTCAATTGGATGCACCGGATTTTTTTTTAATTTTCGAAAACTCACTTGTGGCGTTCAAATTAAATCGAACATCACAATTAGAATATTTAATGGTGGCGCTTACACTGAACGACACCACTATAAATCCTACTGGTGGCATTCGATGGAGACGCCACCACTACGACCGACCAGTGGCCTGTTTCTTAAACGTCACAAACTCCCTTTTCAAACGCCGCTACTAGGCCTATTCCTACTAGTGGGGTCAGCAGTATCCATCTTCTAAGTCAAGAGGACAAGGAGTTCCTAGAGATGATGTGCATACATGTGGAGCTTTGGCTCAGTAGGCACATAATCTTCTTGATGGTCGGTTGGTTGGTACGTCCCTTGGCCAGCCCTCCCCTCCTATGCGGAAAAGAAGTGAAAATCAAAACAAGAAAATAATAGCGGCCAGCAACTACACGGAGGAGTCGTCGATTTCGCATCTCGTGTGTGTTCCCCTTTCCTCCTCATCTCCCCACCTCCTTTGCCTACAAGAAAATGATTTGGGAAGAAACAAGAATAGTAATTTAGTGGGACTTGGTTCAAAGCATGTATCAAATATTTTTGCATACTCGGGCTATATATTCAGTTCTATATTGTGGATTTTTCAGTTCTATAGAAAATATGGTTGCCTTGTAAAGTGAGATATATGAGATTTTTTAAATAGAATAAAGAGAATAATTTTGGAGGGATTTAGTTCTTGGAGGAAACATAGAGTGGATCAACTCATATCTATTTACCAAATGTGGAAGTGATCAAATTCAGGAATTATAAAGGATGGCCATGCCTTGAGAATTTAAAAGATGGTGGAAGATCCAAATGGAGATCTCAAATATGCCATAAATTCAAATGCTCCAAGAAAATCATGGAAATCAAGAAGGTTTTTGGAAAGCCAAAATTTTGGGTGTCACACATTATTGACTTGTACAAGAAAGAGGGATGGGATACTAGCACGAAAGGACTATTATACATCGTCCACTGCTTAGTCCGGTCCAACAAAATCATTCTACTGTTGCAGTACTGCTGCCACATACAGTTATTTCAACAATATCTACCGAGGTTTAAGCATATATAGGAGTATAATTCTTGGTTGAAAAAAGATAATTCGTAGCTCATTGAAAATACACAAAACATCACCCCATGAAGAAAAAAGGACTATCGTCCAATGATTTAGGAGCCGCAGCCCACAATAGCCATCTTCCACTGAAAATAGAAAAGCAGACTTCGCTTGTAGAACATGATCAGAGGCATGCCCAAGACTTTCTCTAATCCTAGATTTGAGGCCCTGGATCAGCGACGTCGCTGGGTAAGACACCCAGATATGCTTGCGGCATATCTGAAGACACCACAACAGACCCTCCATAGATGATTTGAAGGACCACTGCCATGACTTCACGGAGCCGAAGCATCGGATGGCCACCGACTCCTGAACAATCCATCAGATTCGATAAAAACCCGATATACTGAACTCTCCACTCGCTACCTATTGAAACCGGTGCCAACACCACCAGACAGGGGAGAACATCCCCCAACGCGAGAACATTGTGATCACTTCATCACCCTCGCCAACACAACGAACCCCAGCATCTCCCGCAAGCTGGCATGGAGACAAAACCCCAGCATCTCCAAAGACCAAATTGGCCTTCGGATCCGGGGCAAACCAACAAGCACACCAGTTGGAGGGCACGCTTCCGGATCGGTTGTAAGGACTCTCCCGATGGCTAGATTTTGTGGAGGAGGATGCAACCCCTTAGTGAATATGTGATATTCTAATTTTTCCAAGAGAATAGCTGATAGATTACAACCCGACCAAGAATCATCGAGCAATCTATCAATACATTGTAGTACATGTATCTAGTACGATCTAACTAAGGCTCATGACCAAGAATGAGAATTAATTCTTAATCAGGTGACTTTCTTTTTGCGAATAGGACTCTGGCATTAAAAGAAACATCGAACATTACAAAGCAGCTCAACAAAAATAAAAATTTAATCAAAATCCTTGAGAAGCTCTTCATCTTCAACCTCTAGACTATGTCGACGGTGCGCCACCGCTGCCGCTCCTCCCTGAGTCAGCATGACGTTGTTGGTTGCGGACGGAAAGTCGCCAAACGGGTCAAAAAGACCACATCCGTCCTGGAGATGAAGAAGAAGGATAAACTGCCGATGAAGCTCCTTGATGGTCCGAAGATCCCCACAGCCAGAAGAAGTCCTGGAGGACCACACCACTCCCAGAAGCTCCTCAACCTCACCGTCAAGATGGGGCTAAAGCCAGGAAGACCCTATTGGAAGAGACACCACTGCCAACTAGTATATGTACTATGTGAATATATTTTGCAGGAGTTAAGAACAAATATTTTACCCCGCGAAAAAATTGTACCGCGTAAATATTTTTCTCTGTTGCAACTCATGTGCAACTTAGAAAGATATTCGTTTCAACCCATGTATAACTCATAGTCTAGCATAAATCATGAAACAAATTCATACTGTATTTATTAGGTACTTAAAGTCCACATGGACATGCACATTTTTTAGAGTCAAAACATGCAGCGGGTTCATATCTTTTCGTCTATACTATATAGTTCGACACGCCGAATAAATTCAAATATAATCGAGTGAAAAATATCACATGGGTATAGTTAATGAAGAACACAGTACTATAACAAAGATATAGAGAAGAAAATTGATCGGTCAGAATAATCATATGGCACTAACCAAAATTGATCGGTTACAACTATATTATGGCACCAGCCAAAAAACAGGAGCTGATATAGCACCACGGTAAAACTAGACCAGATAACCAAAAATCACTTGGATTTATCTTGCCGCAACTCGATTTGCTGCTCCCCGTCCTTATTATTCCCACAAAGGCACGGGACAAAGAAGGCGACACAACCTAAGCATCCGACGACGAGGCAGGCTGCACCCAGAACGGACAGGACGGCGGCCATGGTCTCCGAGCAGGAGCTATAGCAGATGTGCAGCAGGAGGTAGGAGAAGATCGTGATCCCGCAGATGACCGCAGCAAGGACGGCGAAGTTCCACAGCGTGCTCTCTTCATCGTCGGGCTCCGCCATCGCGAACGTCGACACCGGGATGTCGTCCATGCCGCCGCCGGGGTTCTCTAGGTCGATCTCGCCCATCGATACTGCTTTAACTGTGCTGAATTTACTGTATTGGTTTTGACGGGACTAGGGACTCGTAGTCGAGAGCACATCGATTTCTTTTCCTTAGCCTGGGTGGTGTTTTCTGAATATTTATAGCCGCAGGATACAGCAGCTTGACTCCGTACAAGGATGACACAAACCTACTCAAAACTATGACTCACGTACGTGAACTCAAATATGGAGTTTTTTTATTTGCGAATAAATATGGAAATAATCAACCGGCCGGTCTCAACTAGGATCCGGACGAGATTTGATTAATTCCAAAAGTGTTTTTCTGGAGACAAGAAAGGGTCCCAGATCCGGAACACCATATGCGCCGTAGTAAACAACAGTCTCGGATTGCCCTGCTGTTGGGTGTTGGGTATCAGAGCACCTCCACTCTGGTTCCAGCAGGGCGTTTTTTCTTCTTCATCCGAACACCGAAAAAAGGTCCAGTCGTGTTCTCAAGACGCCGGTTTTGTCCGGATTCGGCCCAAATTTCGTCCGGAGATCTCAGGCCGATCCCATGGCGCTGGTAACACGCTGGAAACGCCGGACGAAGCAAATTCAGCGGGAAAAAAGTCTCGGCGCGTGAACCCGCCCAATCAGTGACTGGAGGCCGATTCGTCGTCATCCTTCCGCCTCGGCTCCTGCGATGGACCGCCAGGAAATAACTGCCCGTCTCATCGACCACGCGTCGTAGTAATGGCGCGCCACCGCCGCCTCGACTTCCTGCCGTTTCCCCTTTCCCTCCCACGCCGCTACACCCCTCCCGCCTTCGCCGCCCGTCTCGGCCTATAAAATACGGCTCCATCACCGGCTCACAGCACACTGCCTCCTCCATCCCACTCCACCACGAACTCCGGCGAACAGAAGCACTCGTCAAAAACCATGGCGGAGAGGTACCCCGACGACCCTACAGCGGCGAACGGCTTCGGCCGGTAGACGCTCCAGCCCTGGGAGGCCCGGATGCTCCACGACACCGGCTACATGGCGCCACCGGACTTCCGCTGCTCGCCCGGCTGGAACCTCAGCGCCGATGGTGTGCCGGTGTCGCCGGTGCCCGAGGACGACGAAATGGTGGAGGAGATCCAGGCCGCCATCTCGGCGATGCCGGATCCTGAGCTCACCAAAGACCCCGGTAACTTAGTTTAATGGGAGCAATTCTTCGCCGAGCGTCGGCTCGGGGAACTCGCCGCCCACCAAGGCCCTCCAGGCTCGCCGCCGAAGCGCAACAATGCGGCGGGGTGCCATCGATGGTGGAGTGCGCTGGGATGCATGCTCAACGCCGTCCTCGAGCACATCCACGCCGGCAACAACCCGTGATTGGGCTTCCGCGCTCGTCGGCGCCCGCGGCGAGGCCCAGGCGTCAACCTCCGGCGAACTGGTTGCCTAGGTGGATAGGCAGCCTGAGCTCCTCTTCCTCCGCCGCTGATACATTGTAAATGTATCTATAATTTTTGATGTTCCATGCTTGGTTTTATCCACTTTCTTGTGTTTTGTTCCAACTTTGGAGTACTTTTTATATGATTTCTTGGACTAACCTATTAACAAGAGCCACAGTGCCAGCTGCCTGTTTTTGGTTCCAAGAAAGTTAGAAAATGAATATTCTCGGAATTGGACGGGACAAAAGCCAAAGTGCCTATTTTTCCGGAAGACATCAAGTGCCAGAATACGAGACGGAGAAGGGTCAGGGGTCGTCCACACCACCTGGCCGCGTGGCCAGGCCTGGCCCGTGCCAGGGGGTGGTGTGGCCGCTCCCGGCACCCCCTCGGTCTCCCCTTCCGCCTATAAGATGCCCTCGGGACGAAAACCCTAAGGGCCCGATAAAAAAATCCACGAAAGAGTCTGTAGCCGCCCTCATCTCCATCCCTAGATCGAGAGGGATCTGAAGCTCTTCCCGGCACCCTGCCGGAGAGGGAAATTCACCCTGGAGGCCTTCTTCATCACCATGCAAGCCTCCGGTGTGATGCGTGAGTAGTTCATCCTTGGACTACGGATCCATGTAGTAGCTAGATGGCTGGTTCTCCTCCTTTGTGCTTTCATGTCTAGATCTTGTGAGTTCCGTTCATGATCAAGATCATCTATTTGTAATTCTGCATGTTGTGTTTGCGGGGATCCGATGGATATTGAGATGCTATTTCAGATTGATTATTGATTCTATCATGTCTTTGTTATTTGTGATCTTGCATGCTTTCCGTTGTTAGTAGCTATCTTGGCCAAGTAGATGCTAGCAACTCCAAGAGTTAGTATTTATGCTCGATAGTGGGTTCATGCCTCTGGTAATCTGGGGAAGTGACAGAAATCTCTAAGGTACTAGATGTGTTGTTGCTACTAGGGAGAAAAAACAATCCTTTGTTCATAGAACAATCGTATTGTTTACTTTACACGCAGTTCGTAAAGCAATAATCTGTTGCTTGCAACTTAATACTGGAGGGGTTCGGATGATAACCTGAAGGTAGATTATTAGTCATAGATGCAGTTGGATGGCGGTCTATGTATAATGTTGTAATGCCCAATCAAGTCTCAAAGGAGTCAAGATGATTAGTATATGCATGTATTGCTTTTTCGGTGTTTGTCAATTGCCCCGCTGTAATTTGTTTACCCAGCATGTTATCTATCTTAAGGAGAGCCACCTCTAGTGAACTATGGATCCCGGTCCTTGTCTTTTACATTCAATCTATAATCTTTTACTGCTTTGTGTTTACTTTCTGCAAACTTTTACTTCTTTCCATTCGATACGTTTAATCCTTTGTTTTCCGCAAAACACGGTGAGATTGACAACCTCATCGCAAGTTGGGGACAAAGTTCTGTGGTTGTTTTGTGCAGGTCTCCACGTTGCTACTAGCACCGGTAGTGCGCCCTGCCAAAGCTCAGCTAGTAACACCTTTGGGGTGTTTCCTTGCTCCTACTGGTTCGATTAAACCTTGCTACCTTGGTTTGATTAAACCTTGGTTTCATGGACAGTCACAATGGTTCAGGTTTATTAAGCGCAAGAAATAAAGTGTGCCATCAAGTTCGTGAGAGGTTTACTAACTAACTTTCTCATAACAAGCAAACATTTTTTCGAAAGAAAACAAGGCATATTGAATATGCACGGAAATAGCAAATGATGCTAATATTGGTTTTGGGGGATTGGAAACACGAGTAGAGCTCATGCTCAGTGTAAGTGAAGGCTAGCAATAGTAAGGGAGTGACAAATGAGAGAGCAATAACTGTCATAATCATGCTTGCAATAAAACAGGACTAATCGTGGCATGAAGGTGATTCAAGATCCGCAAGGCAAAATAATTCATTGAGGCTTAACTGATTATTTCAGTCATATGTATACGTGCGCATGTGCCAAGTCAATTCAAGTGAAGCATTCAGAGGAGGATACCACAATGTCATACCAAATTAGGAATAGAGCAATGCAAGCAAACATTCATATGACATGCTACAAATTATTAGCGAGCTGGAGCTAATCACAAGAAAGCAAGAACTACTAAGCATCCATAAATAACATACACCCTACACGAACAGACTAAGCATGCCCACAATGATGAGTATATGTACAAAAATGAAAATAAATAGAGTTCATTATTAGCCTCTTACCATGCCTCAAGTTGTCATTAATCCTCATTATTGCTATTCACTTGTGTGGCTTGAATAATAACATGAAACCAAATTCCACTTAGGAGTGTTGAACCCTGCAACAAACTCACAAAACCAAAGAAGAACAACAAATATTTTTGATGTTTTCAATTTTTAAAACAAGAACCAAAAAGGAAGAACTAGCAAAGCAAAATCTTTTTGGGTTTTTCAAATAGTTCAAACAAAGCAAAACGGGAAAAGCAAACCAAGGCAAAAAGAAGAAGAAGCAAACAACAGAAATATTTTTGATCTTTTTGTGTTTTAGGAAGTAAAAACAAAGAGAGAACAAAAACTAAAAGAACGAAACATGAATATACAAAGTAACGACTAAACATGATATGGAGATGAGTGTGATGTCGGTGTACCTCCCCCCAAGCTTAGGCTTTTGGCCTAAGTGGGTATCAATCCAGATACGAGTAAGGGTTCCAAGCAGGCGGGTCATTGTAGAAGAAGAAGCTCCCCAATCATAGGTAGGCTGCTGATATGAAGACTCCCCCTCATTCGAGGGCTGGACCGAATCATCCGTGACCTCCCTTCTAGTATCCTTCTCCTGTTGGGAGAGCTCTCCCAAGTACGTATCAAGCTCCTCCTCAGTGAGTGACCATCCTACCCTGGTATCAAGGTTAAACAAAGCAGGTGCAGACAAAAGAACAAATCGCTCGGACTTACTCCTTCTCCAACCAGCATTCATAATATATAACTCACTCAAATTAGCCCAAGAAGAAACAAATTTATGTTGTATCATGGAATTAAGATCAAGCCTTTCTATGGAAAACTGTAGGTGTAGATGATGAGGCACTAAACCATGCAATGCTAATAAATGAGAAGCAATGAGGCCTCCACAAATTCCTCCTTTCTCGCGGTTAGCAGCAAGGTGGAAAGCTATCAAGGCACCCAAATTATAAGTCCTATCTCGTTTAAGAGCAATTGAGATGAATGCTAGATTATACGAGGATAACTTATTGGCACTTTCCCTAGCAAGCACACACTTGGCAATGAAGTAAGCAAAGTAGCGAATAGACGGGAGATGAATGTTACGGATTTCCCCGCGCTCCTTCGAGAAGATGCTCCCTTGGCAAACTCCGCGTACAAGTCCATGAGTGGTGCAGGTTGCTCTTTAATCCTTCCACATGATACCCACTAAGGTACCTTAATAGCTGCACAAAAGTCATCAAGAGAAAGGTCGACAGCTATATTCTAAATTTTGTAGTGGACCATGGGGTTAGGCAAAGAGTAACTAAATTGAAAGTCCTGCACCATAGACATAGTTAGTTTCACAAATTGACAAGGTTCATCCTCCATAAAGTGCTCCAATACTGCATTAGTAACCAAAGTATGGAAGTCCTGAGAAATTCCAACAACCCTCATGAATTCAAAACATGGATAGATGGAAGGAAAAACTTCCTCCTCTCGGTGAACCTTCATAACCTCAGGCACCCTCAGTTCATGTTGGTTGAGTTGATGCTCATTCATCTTCTATTCTGAAATTTAAAAATCCATTAAACAAGTGATTGCAAAGTGAATATATAATGAAGGGCACTACTCATATGGACTTGTAAGAGGCCTAAACATGCATCAAAACTATATCTCTAAGCATTGAACAGCCTTACAAGCTCTCATAACCTGTCACTTACAGCAGCAAAATACTCAAGATATAAACCACTAAACACAAATCTACTTGGACATGCGGAGGAGTTACATATCGGAGAACAAATGCTCCAAATTTCAGCAGCAAAGATGGGCTGAGCAAGGAGATCAAAAAATCGAGGAACGCGATTTCGAGCAATGAAATGGTGTTTTCTTGGGAGAGAGGAGAAAGTGGGAACTGAGAGAGTAAGTGGAGGGCCAGGGGTGGCCCACACCATGGCCAGGCACGCCCTTGGGCTCGGCCGCGCCACCAGGTGGTGTGCCTGCCTGGTGGCCTCCCCTAGTACCTTTCAGGCACTTCTTTACCCCTTTTTTTACGTAAAAATTTAATATGAATTTTCTAGAATTTTTCGAGACACTTTATTTTTGAGCAATTTTCAGGTATAAGTGAATGATTTTCTGACATAAAAAGGTTTCTGGAATGATGCAATGACTAAACAAGGCTAAAACTTCAGAAGTTCTAAGACATTCTAACAAGCAAGCAACTAACAACAGAAAAGTAAACTAAACGAAAGCAAAAAACTAAAATGGATAGAATAGGAGTAAGCAGAGATAATCATGGTGAAAACATTGTTTTGTTCAATGAAATCCTTTTGTTAACAAGGTTGATCAGGTCTTTTTACCAAAACAATTTTATATGAAACAAAACTTTGTATTTCACTAATGACTATGTTACCTTAACCTTGATAGCAATGGTCCCAATCATAATAGTTTCAAATTTTTCTCTTGGTATGGAACAATATATTTCTCCAACTTGAATGCCCTCAACATATTCAATTGAATTTAAACCATAAGTCCTATCAATCTTCTTGGGGAAATAGACAGTATGCTCTTTGTCATTAACATTAAAGGGCACATTTCCTTGATTACAATTAATTACAGCTCCTGCAGTATTAAGAAAAGGTCTCCCAAGAATAATAGACATATTATCATGTTCAGGCATTTCAAGCACAACAAAATCAGTTAATATTAAGCAATTATGAGCCACTTGAACAGGTACATCCTCACATATACCAACAGGAATAGTGGTAGATTTATCAGCCATTTGCAAAGATATATCAGTTGGTATCAGTTTTTCTAGTTGAAGTCTCTTATACAGAGAAAAAGGCATAACACTAACTCCTGCTCCCAAATCACACAAAGCAGTTCTAACATAACTATTTTTAACAGAGCAAGGAATAGTTGGAATCCCTGGATCTCCAAGTTTCTTTGGAACCTTACCATTAAAGTAATAATTAGCAAGCAAAGTGGAAATTTCTTCATTAGGGATCTTCCTTTTATTCGATACAATATCCTTCATATACTTTGAATAAGGAGGCAATTTAATAACATCGATCAAAGGAATTTGCAAGAATAAAGGTTTCATCCACTCATAAAATTTATTATAGTGTTCATCTTCCTTTGATTTGTGTTTCTTATCAGGGAAAGGCATAGGTTTTTGGACCCAATGCTCTCCTTCACTACCATGTTTCTTAGCAACAAAATCTTCTTTAGTGTATTTAGTATTCTTAGTGTGCTTTTTAGGTTCTTCTTCAACTTTTTCTTTATCAAGAGCATCATTTTCCTCATTACCACTTTCAGTTTCAGCATCAGAGACAAATATACTATTAGGATCTTTAGCAGGTTCAGAAGTTTCTTCAATAGTTTTATGTTTCTTTTTTCTTTTCTTACGAGTAGTACCACTATTTTCAGCTTGTTGAGAATCCTGCTCAATTCTTTTAGGATGCCCCTCATGATATAGAGGATCCTGGGTAGCAGCACCACTTCTAGTTCTAATTTCATAAGCATGTTTTTCTTTAGCAGCATTAACTAGCAAGTCTTTTTGTACCTTAATAAGCTGATCAATTTGAGTTTGAACCATTTGAAAATGTTTAACAAGCATTTTAACATCATTAGAGGTTCTTTCCACAATATCTTTTAACTCAACAATTGCTCTAGAGTTTTCCATTAGATGATTTTGCACCCTTTTATTAAAATTATCTTGCTTAACAATAAAAATATCAAATTCTTCTAAGCATTGATCAGGAGGTTTAGAGTAAGGGATATCACCTTCATCAAAGTGTTGGAGAGAGTGTACCTCAATAGTGGATGAGTGGGGGATAGGATTACATAATTCTTCTATAGGAGGTAAATTCTTGACATCTGCAGCTTTAATTCCCTTCTCCTTAAGACATTTCTTAGCTTCCTTCATCACTTCATAATTTAGTTCAATAACTCCCCTCTTCTTCGATGTTGGTATAGGCGCAGGTATAGTTGGTTCAGGTATAATTGTTTCAGGAATAGCTGGTTCAAGAGGAGTCCAATCTTCATAATTCTTGCTTATTTTAGCCATTAATTCCTCAGCTTCCTTGGGAGTCCTATTCTTGAAAACACAGTCAGCACAACTATCCAGGTATGTCCTAGATTTTTCAGTTAGTCCATTATAAAATATATCAAGAAGCTCATTCTTAGGTAATGGACATCCAGCCTGTGCATGAATCAAAGCACAAAACATTGCCCATGATTCAGGCAATATCTCTTTTTCTCCCTGTTTAGAATCAAAAAGTTCCTGCAAAATAGCATGTCTAGCACTAGGAGGAAAATATTTCTGCAGGAAAGTACTAATCAAGCAATCAGGGCTATCAATAGATCCATGAGGTAAATTATTAAACCAAGTTTTAGCTTCTCCTTTTAGTGAAAAAGGGAAAAATTTAGCAAAAAAGTGGGTGCGCATCTTAATATCATCAGAAAACAGGCCACTCATGGTAGAAAGCTCAGTCATATGTGCTACCACACTTTCATTCTTAGTCCCACAAAAAGGTTGTTTCTCAATAATAGCTATGTAGGATAGATCAAGAGAGAAATCATAATCCTTATCTTTAATGTTTATGGGAGATGGAGAAAACTTAGCATTAGGTGACAATTTGGGTTTAATAGTACGCCTCTCAAGGAGACTCTTAGCAGCACTCTTATCATGAGTGTTTTGACATTCTTTAATAAATTCATTGGTCATCTCAATATAACCGTCTTCAATATCATAGCTCTCTCAAGACTCAGGTGAACTAACTGATACATTGCAAATGTATCTATAATTTTTGTTGTTCCATGCTTGGTTTTATCTACTTTCTTGTGTTTTGTACACACTTTGGAGTACTTTTCATATGATTTCTTGGACTAACCTATTAACAAGAGCCATAGTGCCAGCTGCCTGTTTTCTGCTGTTTTTGGTTCCAGGAAAGTCAGAAAATGAATATTCTCGGAATTGGACGGGACAAAATCCAAAGTCGCTATTTTACCGGAAGACATCTAGAGCTAGAATACGAGACGGAGAAGGGCCAGAGGGCGGCCACACCACCTGGCCGCGTGGCCAGGCTTGGCCAACGCCAGGGGGTGGTGTGGCCAGCGCAGGCACCCCCTCGGCCTCTCCTTCCGCCTATAAGATGCCTCCGATACCAAAACCCTAAGTACCCGATCAAAATTCCACGAAGAGTCTAGAGTCATTGCCGTCGTCTGTCCCTAGATCGGGAGGATCTGAAGCTCTTCCCGGCACCTGCCAGAGAGGGAATTCACCACAGGCCTTCTTCATCATCATGCAAGCCTCCGTGATGCCTGAGTAGTTCATCTCGACTACGGATCCATGTAGTAGCTAGATGGCTGGTTCTCCTCCTTTGTGCTTTCATGTTTAGATCTTGTGAGCTCCGTTCATGATCAAGATCATCTATTTGTAATTCTGCATGTTGTGTTTGTGATGATCCGATGGATATTGAGATGCTATTTCAGATTGATTATTGATTCTATCATGTCTTTGTTATTTGTGATCTTGCATGCTTTCTGTTGTTAGTAGCTATCTTGGCCAAGTAGATGCTAGTAACTCCAAGAGTTAGTATTTATGCTCGATAGTGGGTTAATGCCTCCGTAACTGGGAAGTATGTAAATCTCTAAGGTACTAGATATGTTGTTGCTACTAGGAGAAAACAACAATCCTTTGTTCATAGAACAATCGTATTGTTTACTTTACACGCAGTTCGTAAAGCAATAATCTGCTGCTTGCAACTTAATCTTGGAGGGGTTCGATGTTAACTGAAGGTGGATTATTAGTCATAGATGCAGTTGGATGGCGGTCTATGTATTATGTTGTAATGCCCAATCAAGTCTCAAAGGAGTCAAGATGATTAGTATATGCATGTATTGCTTTCTCGGTGTTTGTCAATTGCCCCGCTGTAATTTGTTCACCCAGCATGTTATCTATCTAAGGAGAGCCACCTCTAGTGAACTGTGGATCCTGGTCCTTTTTCTTTACATTCAATCTACAAACTGTTTCTGCTTTGTAATTACTTTCTGCAAACTATTACTTCTTTCCATTCGATACGTTTAATCCTTTGTTTTCTGCAAAACACAGTGAGATTGACAACCTCATCGCAAGTTGGGGACAAAGTTCTGTGGTTGTGTTGTGCATGTCTCCACGTTGCTACTAGCACCGGGAGTGCGCCCTGCCAAAGCTCAGCTAGTAACACCTTTGAGGTGTTTCCTTGCTCCTACTGGTTTGATAAAACCTTGGTTTCATAACTGAGGGAAACTTGCTGCTGTGCTCATCATACCTTCCTCTTGGGGTTCCCCAACGAGCTTGATATATTTTGGGCCATCACTAACAGGTGTAGTAGTGTCTTCATTAGGAGTTTCAGTATTTCCAACTATAGTTCTAGCAATCGTAGCATCTAGGAAAGGACCTAATGAACCACTCTTATCAAGCACAGTAGAAGCAGCATCATAAGTATCAGAAGTTTCAGATTCAGCAGTAGTAGCAGTGTGTGTAGAATGTGTGTGTGGTGGTGTAAGGAGTTTACTCATAACTGATGGTGAATCAAGAGGAACAGAGGTGTTTAGAACCGTACCTCTTATTGTTGTGGATGGTAAAATAGGGACCTTACCATCACGAGACTTACCCATGATGGATGGATGGCAGCGAACAATAGTGATTCCAAGTCGACTTGATAAATAAAGCTTTGCTCCTCGGCAATGGCGCCAGAAAATAGTCTTGATGACCCACAAGTATAGGGGGTGTATCGCAGTATTTTAGAGGGAAGTGAAACCCAATTTATTGATTCGACATAAGGGGAGCCAAAGAATATTTATAAGCCTTAACAACAGAGTTGTCAATTCAGCTGCACCTAGAAACATTCTTGGTCACAGCAGTTTATTAGTAGCAACAGTTTTGTAGTACCAATAGTAAAGTAGCAGCAGTAGTAAAAGTAAAGACAATAGTAACAATTGCAGTAAACAGTAGGATTAAAGCGCGGTAGGCATATGGATGGATGGACGGGCATTGCATGGATAAGACAATTCATATGGCAATCAAAACATAGGGCATTTGCAGATAAATAAGATAAAGCATCCAAGTACTAAATAATCATAGGCATGTGTTCCATATATAGTCATACGTGCTTGCAATGAGAACTTGCACAACATCTTTTGTCCTGCCATCCCGTTTGCAGCGGGGCTCAAGGGAACTACTGGCAATTAAGGTGCTCCTTTTAATAGAGCACCAGAGCAAAGCATTAACACTCCGTGAACACACGTGATCCTCGCATCAGAGCCATTCCCTCCGGTTATCCCGATTTATGTCACTTCGGGGCCTTTGGTTCCGGACAACAATGTGTGTATACAACTTGCAGGTAAGACCATAAACAATACTATCATAATGAATCAATAACATGTTCAGATCTGAAATCAGAGCACTTGGGCCCTAGTGACAAGCATTAAGCATAACAAGTTGCAACAAAGTCAAAAAGCACTAATAATAGATACTAGGCACCATGCCTAACAAATGCCATTACATGAACAATCTCATCCAATCCCTACCATCCCCATAGCCTACAGCGGGAGATTACTCACTCATAGATCGGGGAAACATGGATGGTCGATAGAGAAACGATGGTGATAATGATGGCGATGATCTCCTCCAATTCCCCGTCCCGGCAGGGTGCTAGAATGGAGTTTCTGGTTTCAAATTGCGGAATCTGGTGGTGGCGGTGAAGCGGAACTCTCTCTGGAAAAATGTCGAACCCCCTTGAGTTTTTAGGTCAGGAGGCAACTTATAGGCGAAGAGGGAGACCGAGGGGGCGCCTGGGGCGGCCAGACCACCCCCTGGCGTGGCCAGTCCCAGCCCGTGCGGCCAGGTGGTGTGGCCAGGCCCCAGCCTTTCTCCGTCTCGTATTCTGGCTCCTTGAGTCTTCTGGTGAAATAGGATTTTTGGCATATTTTCCGGGATTTTTCCTGATAGTTGATTTTCTGCACAAAAAACTAGACACCAAGGTAATTCTGCTGAAAACAGCGTCAGTCCGTGTTAGTTGTATCCAAATCACACTAGTTTAGAGGAAAAACAACAGAAAAAGTGTTCGGGAAAGTAGATACGTTTTGGACGTATCAATGCCATGTTGTCGCCTTGGGCATGGCACGTCACACAGCAAGCGAGCCTGCGCATGCCGCAGAGCGCGAGGTGGGCGCGACAAGGGAAGGCCATGACAGATGCGGGGAAGGGGAGATGTGGGAGAACGAGGCATGCGAGGAGGCCACAGATAAGGGGGTGGAGGCGCTACCAAGGGAAGATGAGGGCTGGTGTGCTGCTGCAATGGTGATGCTACTGACGGGTGCCGTTGTTGCTACGGAAGGTAGACGGAGTTGCTACCCAGGGCGGGCAGCGTTTCTACAGAAGGTGTACAGAGTTTCCTATTGGACGGTGCCCGACAGTGCTAGTGACGGAGGTTGGCGTTGCTCCCACAGGCTAATGCCGAACACGGTCAGAGTTCCTACCAACGGTGCCTGTCAATGCTACCGGCGACAAGGGTCGCATTTGGGGTTTTCCTGTTGCCACGAGATTTTGCTACATATCTATATTTTGTCACTACATTGTTATTCTCGAAATTCTACAATAGCACAATTTTTGTTATAGTGTTTGCGGTGAGTTCTTCGGTGATGTCTACAGCGAACTTGGGTTTACTATAGTTGTTGCATTTTTCATACAACTGTTTTATGGTTTTGCTACAATAGATTAAAAGATTTTCTACGATGTCTCTCGCAAGGCTCTAGCAAAGTTGGTTTTTGCTACAGTAATATAATTTTTTTCTAGAAAGTGACCGGCCAGGTCTCGGGCAAGGGTAATCTTCTGTGGGGACGGACCCTTTTTTGCTACAATGTACCAAATGTAGAAAAAACAGGCTATTTGGTAGAAAACGGGATATGCGTTGCAAAAGAAGGATTAGGGGCTATTTTTTGTGACACTGTAGCATGAGGGACCAGGGAGATCCGGAAAAATTACGCCCAGTGCTCTCCTTTAGTTTTCAGAAAATATAGAGTGGATCAACTCATATCCATTTATCAAATGTGGAAATGATCAAATGCAAAAAAATCAAGGATGGCCATGCTTTGAGAATTTAGAAGATGGCGAAAGATCCAAATGGAGATTTCAAATAAGCCATAAATTCAAATGCTCCAAAAAATCATAAAAATCAAGAAGATTTTAGGAAAGACAAAAATTTAGGGTGTTACACATTATTGGCTGCTAGAAGAAAGAGGGATGGGAACATAGCACGAAAGGACTATCCATAACTTAGTCCGGTCCAACAAAAACATTCTACTGTTGCAGTCCTGCTGCTGCATGTAGTTATTTAAATCTACTCAATATCTACCCAAGTTTAAGCATGTATATATAGCTCTTGGTTGAAAAATACATAATTTAGAACCTCCAGGGAAAACATAGCTCGTTGAAAATACACAAAACCATCGTCCAGGAAAGAAAAAACACACTGCCACCCAATGATTTACGAGCCGCAGCCCATCCACCTCTTAAGATGGAATCACGGACTTCGCGTGTAGAACATGACAGGGACATTTTTTCGACAAAGTGTATATTAATATCCCAGAGATATCAATTACACCCAGCCTCTGCAACAACGCATTGGTCTAGCGGCATTATGGATGCACACATCTAAAAAAAGAAAGAAAAATTACAAAAAAGAAAAATCCCGTTACAGTGATCTATTCGTTAAAACATCGGTACTAACACCACCAAGATAACACCAGAAGTCCAGCTTCTCCGAAACCGATGCCTCGAAGAAGGGAACTGTGGCGTCGTCGCTCAATCATAGATCTTAGGTTTTCACCCTAAAGAAAGTCCTTGCTCTCAAAACAATGCCTAGACCATTGTGAGGCATAACCAATTAAGGCCAGACCTTATATTTTCACCCCGATAGGTAAGACTTTGAACTTTTCCTATCTAGTCACCCCACTTACATGCCGCTGCTCCAAGCAATGAATCACCAAGCCAATACTTTCTCGATTCCTAGATCTGAGGCCATGAATGAACACCATCGTTGAGTAAGAAAACCAGTATGCTTGTGGCATATAAGAAGACACCACAACGGCCCCTCCCAAGATGATTTAAAGGACTGGCGCTACGACTTCACGGAGCCGAAGCACTGGATGGCCACCTACTCCTGAACAATCAACTAGATTCGATAAAAACTGGTAGACTGAACTCTCCACTCGTTCCTTGTTGAAACCGGTGCCAACACCATCGGAACAGGGAGGACTTCCCCCAATGCGAGAACATTGTGATCACTTCGTCACCCTTGCCAAGACTTCGAACCTATAGAGAAGTATGACCTTCTCCCGCGAGTTGGCATGGAGACACAACCCCGACATCTCCGAAGAACAAGATGGCCTTTGGATCCAGGGCAAACCAACAAGCACACCTGTTGTAGGACACGCTTCCGAATCGTTTGTAAGGACTCTCCGGACAGCTAGGGTTTGTGGGGAGGAGGCGACCCTTCAGTGAATATGCGCTATTGCAACTTTGCCAAGAGAATAGCTGATGGATTACAGCCCGAAACAAGAATCATCTTTCAAAGACAATTATTTTACCGCACGAACAATTAATTAGTGCCGCGTGAATATTTTTCTCAGTTGCAACTCATGCACAACTCAGAAAAGATATTCTCTTTAACACAGGTTTAACTTGTAGTCTAGCATAAATCCCAAAACAAAAACAACAGTACGAGTTGAATTAGAATTAGCAAAACTATACTAGTATTACGTACTTAAAGTCTACATGGAGTGGCACAGTTTTGTTCCTTTTAGAGTCAAAACGTGTGGCGGGTTCATATTTGTTTGTCTATACTATATAGTTCGACACACGTAAAATATTCAAATATAATCGAGTGAAAAATATATTATAAACCTGATATAGAGAAGAAAATTGATCGATCAGAATAATCATATAGCACCAACCAAAATTGATCGGTTACAATTTTAATATGGCACCAGCCAAAAAAATACTCAACCACAACAATAAAAAACTAGATCAGGTAACCCAAAATAAATCACTTGGATTTATCTTGCTGCAACTCGATTTGCTGCTCCCCGTCCTTATTCCCACGAAGGAACACGACAAAGAGGCCGATGCAACCTAAGCCTCCGGCGACGAGGCCGGATGCGCCTAGAGCGAAGAGGACGGCGGCCATGGTCGTCGAACACAAGCTGTAGCAGAAACGCAACAGGAGGTAGGAGAAGCCCGTGGTCATCCAAATGACCGTAGTAGTGCGGGCGAGGTTCCGCAGCGTGCTCTCTTCGTCGGGCTCCGCCATCGCAAACGTCGACACGGGGTCATCGATGCCGCCGGCGGGTTTCTCTAGGTCGATCTCGTCCATTGTTACGTTTGTGTTGATTTGTGCGTGTTGTGTGTCCAAAGCCAGATTGTAAATTTATAGCCGCAAAATACAGCTGCTTGACTCGTACAGGGACTACCACAAACCGACTCGAAACTACTAAACTGAGTCATCGTACGTGAACTCAAATATGGAAATAATCAGCCGATCTAAACTAGGATCTGGACAAGAATTGATTTATTCCAACAGTAGTTGTGGAGACCAGAACGGGTCCACGTACATGGTACTTTTTGTGATTTCACTAGTGCACACGTCCCCCTCTAACACCGGTTTGGAGGGCCCTCTAACAGCGGTTGTAGAACCGCTGTTGAGGGTTCGGTGTTAGAGGCCCCCCCCCCCCTTAACACCGGTTCTTATACGAACCGGTGTTAAAGGGTGGCGCACGTGGGGCTGCCGCAGGGCTCAGCCCCCCCCCCCTTTAACACGGGTTGTCGCGGCAGGAAAAGGAGATAAATCTCTGCCGCGTAAAACGGCCTAAATCTCTGTCGCGGCAGAGTTCTGCCCCTGCCCCGTTCTGGCCGTATTTCTGCGGCGCGGCGGGGACGGGGAGGGGAATCGATCGGGAGCGGTATACACATACATCGTCATTGGTACATACGAGTACATGAATAATTAAGCAACTATTATTATACACAACATCGTCATTGTATGGTATTCTCCGTAAACGTTGAAGCATCAAGTACAAGACAAACACGTTCAATCATATATATAACGTTCATTTTGGTGGATATCTAAAGAGTTCTCCGCCAGGCGTGATGACCTCATCAAGTCTGAACCCCGCCAATTCCTCTTGAATGGCTCGTATGCGGTCAAATGGTAGGAGTTGGTCCCGCATCCGTTCGATCTGAATATATATGTAGAACGGGGTCAATATATATAAGAATAAAACTCAACACAATTGATGGTAATAAAATAATGTTGTGTACTTTGTTTACTTACTCTAAGTTGTTCTAGTGCGGCTTGGCCGTCGCACATATCGTGTTGCGAATGAACTCGTAAACATAGTACCCACATAAGTTATTGCCGTGTCCCTGATGCGCGCACTTTACGAGAATAGAGAGTTCAATCAAAATAATAATCAATAAAGCATGATATAATGGAATTGGAAGCAGAATCAAAGAGATACGCAGACCTAGCTAGCTAGTATTACTTACATTTTGATCTACAAATTTTAGTTCTTCTGACCATTCACCCACGGCCCTGCCCGTGAACCTTTTCCAAACCCTGTCCGGCAAAGAAAATGGATAAAGGAGTAATTAATTACTTGTTGTCACGAAAGTTGCCGATCTAGTGCGATAATATGATTGAAATTACCTCTGGAGCATCTCTCTAAAGTCTGCCCATCGCTCTTTTTCTTTTCGTAACGAGTCCATGACAAGGACTTTTCCTGAGTCAGGTTGAATGACTAGCAGAATAAAGTGGAACCTACGCACGCATAACTCATCATCAGTTACACTTAACATCGAGTAAGCCGAAACAGAATGTGTACAAGAGAGGGTAACAGTACTCACGAGAAGTTGTAAGGCAATAGTATTTCCCTTTTGGTTTGTTGTCTCAGTAAAGACCTTAGCAATAAATCTTCTGTTTGCCCGGGTTTGGTTCTTACCACTTCTTCATGAACTCTATTTGGGTCAACGAACCCAATGTCAAAAGGTCCTCCTTTCATGCATTCCATAACCTTTTTCCTGCATAATAGTATATACATATATGGTGAGCATATATATATACATGCAATTAATGAAGTGAATGAGATGAGATAGAAAATACAGAAATAGTACTTACACACAATAAAGGCTGATGGCAGCTTTGTCGAGTTCCTTCTGATTGAATAGAAAATGCAAGTCTTGAATGTTGAAGGCGATCTCGTCGTCTCCGCACAAGAAAATCTGATCTCTTATATGCGCCGTGATCCATTCTTCCTTTCTCGTCTTGCAGAAATCAAGGTACCACTTGTGCAATCTTCGCATCTTTGTTGGTAGATTCTTGAGTTCTTTTTCTTGACGAGATTCTTCCCATACTTCCATGGCTGTATGGGGTTGGCATCGCATTTGGGCAAGTTGTCTCCCATGATGTTCAAGTATGCAATGTAAGTCATCCCCATCTCATTGGCCTTTCTTTGTAGCTCTGCCTCGTAATCATTTACGGGAGGAGCGTCCCGTGTGTCGAACACTTGGAGCGGGGCGCATGATTGGTTTTCCTGCTCTCCGAGCATGGGAACTGTTTTCTGGGGTGCCGCACGACTGCTACTTTCAGTCTCCCTACGGCGCCTTGCATCCGCCTTCAAAATCTGGCGATCGTAGTCCGGCACAAGTGGGGTTTCAGGTTTCAAAAGATTTTTGTAAAACTTCTCTACCACCGCCGGATCTATTTTCTCCTTTGGCTCGGCCCGTCTAGGTGCAAAGAATTTCTTGACCTCTTCTTCCGAGATCCTATTGGTCTCCTCGTCGCTGCGATTCCACGGTAAAACCGGCAATGGCTTAGACAGGAGATTGCAGGACGAAAGATGATTGCAGGAGAGATGATTTCATATATTGATAATAAAACCGGCAATGGCAATGGCAATGGCCAGTACGATTTCATATATTGATAATAAAAAGACACAAGCAATTCTAAAAATGGTGGGAGAGATGATTGCAGGAGGAAAATCACTTTATATTGACAACATCACAAGCATGGTCTAACATTTTCTATTATTAGTTACGACTGAGCTAACAATCTTATTTTACCAAACTTTATTGGGTTAATTAGATAGACGCTACTCCAATTTCTAGCTATTTGAGAAACGCCACTGCAATTTTCATCTTTAAAAAAACGCCACTACAATTTTGTGTTCATTTGATATATGTCATTAAATGCATTTAAGTCCATATACTGACCAATATACACTCATATTTCTATAGTATATACGTATATATGTTGCGGTCCACCAAAATTAGGCTTAGACAGGAGAAACCATGCGATAAAATTATAACCGATTATAACTGGAGAAGTAAAAAATAAATCTCACATAGCTCCAAGCTAATTTTCCAATAAATACACACTACATGCATACAGGAACATCAAATGGCCATCACAAAATAATTTCCTAATCATATGCATATATAAAACATAAACCTAATTACGGAGGAGAGGAGAGGAGGAAGAAAGGTGTTTTCTTTGGATCTAGGTTGGGCTAGTACTCTAGGAGCAAGGAGGAAGAAAGGTATTTTTTTTTTGGAACGGTTGTGTCAGTCCAAGTACACGCTTGATTCCGGTGGGTCCTACCATTTAGACTTACGTACCAAAGAAATACTTGTGTATATTGGCCAGTATAGGGGGTTAAATGAATGTAATGACATCTATCAAATGTACACAGAATTGCAATGATGTTTTTCTAAAGATAAAAGTTGAAGTGATGTTTCTCAAATGGCTAGAAATTGGAGTGGCATCTATCTATCTAATTAACCCAACTTTATTTGGACAGGGTGTGGATCTTTCTGTTCCAGACAGTGTATCACTACCTTTGATCAATATATGAATTCAGAATATTCCATGTATCACCGTTGCCTGAAAGAAAGTAGCTAGCGTGCACACGCAAGTCCATTTTTCAATTATCAGAACAGACCCAAAAAACCTTGAGTTGGCAAATCTAACATTGTACTCCTCCCTTTCCAAAAAAGATGTCGTACATTTGTCTAGATATACAAAGATAGAGGGAGTACATACAATGATCAATCAGTTATTATAATACAAACAAAATACCATCTCAAAAAACAACAGGATAAGGGACGTAGTTTGTTAGATATCCCTACTTCCAGCTGCAAACGATGTAGCAAGCAAAGACATGCAGAAGCTCCCCGTCGTCCTTCCTGCTCAACCAAAAAACTTGGGTTAATTGGGTAGACACCACTGCAATTTTGGCTTTTTGAGAAATGTCACTTCAACTTTTAACTTTTGAAAAACGTCACTATAAATCTATATACATCTCACATATGCCATTACACCTATTTAAACAAATATAACAGACCATATACACACGTATTTCTTTGGTACATACATATATATTATGGTCTCCACATGAATCACTAGTGTAATAGGCAGCTTGATCAGTCGAAATACAAAAGGTTCACTGGCTCGACTCAAACACATAAGAGGTTAAGTTCACTTGCGGCGCTGATGGCTGATATTTCCGCTTTTCTGAAATGAATATTCAAACGCGAGCAAAGGGGAGGAGGATGTCAATTAATCGTCTTGTCACGTGTGCATGCCAAGGTTGCGAGTCGGCTCCTGTGCCTGCCTACTCTTCGCCCTGCGTACTTGGAGCTATGTATGTATGCATCCATGCATGAGATGGCCATTTGGACATGAAGCTCCACTGAATGCTCTCTACACGTATATAATATCCATTCAGATATATATCGAATGGCTTTTATATGCATTTCAAATGTTTCCGTATGCATGTTATGTTATTGAATGTTGAACCTAAAGCTATATAACAAGGACCCCATTTTATTCAAAATAAATTCATTCTTTTATCTGATTGAGCCCAACCACGTCAGCGTGATTTGGGGCCCCACAATGTATACGATACGTACATATGTAAATACAGGTGTATATTAACTGGTATATGCTTTCAAGTGGGGCATAATGGCATATATAAGATGTACATATAATTGCAATGGCGTTTTTCAAAAGTTAAAAGTTATAGTGACGTTGCTCAAATAGCCAAAAATTGCAATGGCACCTATCCAATTAACCCAAAAAACTTTGCAGCAGCTCTCTCCTGGCCTTCTTCCTCACCAACTAAAAAGGGACCAGACCACTTTGACTTCCATCCAGCACCCACCTATTTTCATCCGCATGAAATTAGTGCGTGTCTTCTTCCTCCTCACCTACACCACGTTGCATGTCAGACGTGTACAGCTTCCCCCCTCTTTTAACAGAAAAAACACGGCGTGACAGCTTGATAAACCCATCAGTATCGACCGGTAACACATCATCATTCAACTCAATGTTCACGTCAGTGTGACAATTGGTGCTAGCGGCAAGCACTCCTCGAAAACAAGATGGCCATTGCCCTTCCGCGATTCGAACGCTGATCGGGCGACACGGACGGTGTAGTATTGCATCTAGACCGTGCAAAGCTTTGTAGTGTACTTGGTAGGGTTGAAGCAGCCCAAGCTGTACTCCGTAGCTAATTTGCTTTTTTCGAAATGGAGGAAGATCACCCCTGTCTCTGCATCCAAGAGATATACACAACATTTTTATTAGATTATTTTCAAAACCAAAACCTTACAAGAGAGATTACAAAGATCAAACCTAAACACACCAAACCAAGCAATAACTCGTTGTTCCTACAACGCTGAATAAGGGAGTGTACATGAACAAGGCCATTATCCCGGGCATCTCACCAACGCACGACATCTAAAAACCGAATGCCTCGACAAAACGTCCAATGGCGAGCAAGTGGCACGACCGGTCCGGCAGCGTACCAGCATACATGCTCTAGAAAGTCCTAGTCGCCACCATCTTCCACATACCCATCTTCAGGAGAGATCGAAGCATTAACCTTGTGAGGTCTGTCGTCAACGTCACCATGACGTTAAACATCACCTCCACCCGACGGACGTTCAACACGCACGCGTGGTCAACATCGAGACCCCTCAGCACCATATCGCTAAGTCTCACCATCCAACGCCGCAAGAAACCACCAGGAGATCCGTCGTGCGTAGCACCTACCGAACCAGACATGACTGAGCGTACCACTTGGTAATTAGGCACGACTTGACATCTCCACCGTGCTACAAGAAGGCGCTCCGCCTCCTAGCCCTGTCGTCCAGTGCTACTCCACAAATGATGCTCCCAAGGGAGAACGCGACACCGTGGCGCCACCGTCGCCCGATCCAAAAATCTTAGGGTTTCCCCCGGAGTAGCATGATTGAGGTTGACACTAGTTGCACGGCAATGCCTTCATCAAGGTAATGACGTGGTAACGCCGCCATCGCCCGGCAACGCACCGATACTTAGGTTTCCCCGACTCGTTGTCGGGACTAGATGAAGGATCCCAAGATCCGCCAAACCAGCCTTAAGCCAATCACCTTCGACGGAGAAGATGTCCGCTGTTACCAAACCTAGGTCCTCCGTTCCGGGCGACCTAATGATGTGTGGTAGACCCCGGATATCCTCCACGCGACGTCCCGACCGACGACGAGGAGGGAAGAGGAGCATGGCCGCCGAACCAGGAAGCCTAGATCAGCCAGCACCACCTCCAAGCGCCACAACACCATCATCGTCGTTAATCCAGCTGCAGGCTGCCGCTGCCTGAGGTCGAGGCCACCACCACCATCTAGATCAGATCGTGGATGCAAGGACAAAGTCCACCACCGCCGCGCCACAGGAACTTTGCCCAACGACGTTGCCGATGGCGGCGGGGAGGAGGTTTTCGCGAGGAGGGGAGGACTGGCCGGAGGGATGGTGGCCGCCCGTTGTGGCCCTACGACAGCCGCACGGGGTGGGGGTGACGACTCCGTCCAGATCCCTTATATGTCTAGCGAAACAATGCAGTATTTTCCCTAGCAAATTTGCTGAAATACGTGTCCTCGGATTCAGAAGCACCTCTCATTTTTAGCACAATCTCCAAGCTAACAGTGATTTCTCCCTGACTCCAAAAACCACAATCCCGGACAATCCATAGCACTCCACCAACTTGCCACCCACCAACATGTGCTAGCCCGGTGATCCGGTCTTGCAGTATCCATCGTCGCCTCACGAAGGCAAACACTACATGGCCAACCGGATCGAAAAGAAACAACCATAGAGAAGGGAGGACATAACGTAGGAGGGAACAACCTCCATTGCTATAGGGCGGTAGCTGACCAAACTCTACGGCTAGAGCACAGCAGGCCACTTGTAGCCGGAGGGCGGCAACAGCTCAGCCGCTGGAGGATATTGTCCACCATCAGTGGCGGGTGTGGACCAGACCAGGCAGCAGGGACAAACCAGGCCACGCACGCACGGTTGGGTCCCTAATGTCCCCGCCGACATGCTACTGCATGTAGGCCATGCCCAGGTTGCCATAGACCTCGTGCTGCACGATCTCTTCTTCTCTCGCTTGCCATGGCCTGGCCTAGCGGCGCTGACGGTCGTGACTACGCTCAGCCGCGCAGAAGTTTTACATAAAGCCATCCATGCTAGCAATCGCTGAAGAAACCAAAGCAGAGAAACATCTCTTCTTATTCGTTATTTCCTTACTTGCTCTACTATTTTGATTTGAGTAATGTCTGATTTGTTCTTTTGCCAACATATTTCTCAAGCATCGATCGATTTGCACTGTGAAGATTAATTATTAGTACTAATAATAACGTAAATTTGTTATGGCAAGCAAGCATGCATCGCGATAGATCACAAGGTGCAATTGAGTTGTCGATCAAATATTCTGAACTGGAGACTGAAGGTTTCATCTACAGGCACCTGAAAACACTGCCTCGTTGTATAAACTGTCTACAGTATAGTCTGTAGATGACCTGGAGACTTGCTACAGACAGTAGTTCTCTGAACCAATATACGTGCCCTAAAGGCGGCATATAGCCCAGAGATCGAGAAATTCCAACAAGTTCCAGGTTCCTCATTTTGTCCTGATGCAGTCAGTAGTCTGAAATCTGAATGCACATAGCAGTTCTAGCATGAATAACCGACAGTGCCCTATTTATTTTATTTATTATAAGAATATGCATGCAGATGAGATGACAAATGTTAAATTGTTTGTCCATAGAATGAAAAATTAATCCACCGTATATAACACAACTCGGGAGAACCTGAAAACTGCCAGATTACTCTTCGCGTAAATGCCTCTATCAAGTTTAGGTATGTTAAAGATATAGTCTTGCATACATACAGTTGAACTGAAGTTCGGTATGAACAGTTATTCTGCCATGTAACAAACAACTGCAACAAAATGTTTCACAAATTCAATACACATATTTTGGGTAGTATGTAAAAGAAGCAGAACTCCTACATGTCCGGAGGCAATGCCCGAGTTTGGTGCAAAGAAAAATTCAGATAGATGATAACTCTAATCTCACGGAAGAGTGCACCATTTGGAAGTAGATCAAGTGCTGCGAGGATTTTCAACGTGTAGCAACATATTGAAAGATCCATAGGAGCGTCTATTTCAAAATGGCACCAATCACCATGACACTTTAGAAAAACATGTGTTGATTTGAAATAAAATAGACAAATTTTGCCTCAAACCAAAACAAAAAAACATCTAGTTTGTCGCCACCATCAACTGAATTTACCAAAACTATCACAATCACTACCAACCACCACTAGAGCATTGCATATAAGTTGTTCTGAGATCTGGAAGCAGCCTGTGGCCTAATATTGCTTACCCCACATCTGACGTGTCGCCCTATAGAAGACTTAAGCCAATAAAGACAGAGGTGTTCGAAGGAAATTGGACAGCGAGAAAATCGATCGAGGGAATGAATCAGTTGTATTGATTGATGAAGATTACACATATATATAGGGGTTGAAACGACGTGATTAAGTCGGTTCCCTGGAGGCGACGCTCCAGGAGAATAACCGCTTAATGACGGTTCCTTTACAAGCAGGAATTAACCTATTTAATTAAAGAATAATTAAATTCTAACAAGAGGAACGAGGAAGAAGAGTCCTAGTGGCCATCGGGTGTATCTGGCCCCCAACAACGTGGGGTATTATTGGCGCCTGCAGATGGGGGAAACCCTTGTCGCCCATCGGCGACCCGAGGAGCTAGCCTAGGCCCCACTTCAAATGTGTTTTATTTTATTTTCGAAATAAGAGTTCTTGCTTAATTTGTCGGGAACGATGCACATATTTTAGAAATCTAGGTATAGCCCCACTAGAATACCCTAAACCCTGAATTAGGACCCATATAACTTTTGGTCAAATTTTTCTATATATAGTTGGTCAAATTTTTAAAAGTATGACTTTGACCAAAAACTATATGCATCATATTTTGGAATAGAAGAAATACACTTCCATTCCTGCCTTTCAATCGATCAATGCGACCTCGTAGGAGACAGTCTATGAACATAGAACACAGTCTATGACTACTTACTATACCAATTGTCACGCCGGCAGCTCATCTAGCTCTGGTTGCCCATCAAAATTCCCGCAGAAGAAGAGAGCGATGAGCAAGACGCAGCCGCAGCCCCAAAAGGCGAGACCCACGACCGTCACAGCGTAGGCTACGACGCCCAGCGCCCGGACGCCCATGATCGTCGGGTGGGAGCGGCAGAAACGTAGCATCAGCACGAATAAGGCTGTCCACACCAGGCAGCCCAAGGCGAGGTACAAGCAGTGCCACAGCGTGCTCTCCACGTCCTGCTCCGCCGTCACTGCCTCCGGGTCGTCGTCTTCTTCGACGCCGGCGCCGCCGGGCAGGATGGGGTTTTCTAGGTCGGCCTCGGCCATGGTTTCGAGGGTGGGGGTGCGTGTGCATGGGCCAAGCGGGCTATATACGACCAGTCCGGGTAGGATTCTAGCTGGGCCGCTTTACTGGGTAAAAGATGACGAGCCGATGTTTCGTGTACGTGGCGTAGTTGCCCAAGCAGGTTTAGAAGCAACGGCCCAATTATTGCCGCATTTGTTAGCAACAGGCGCATTTTTTTATTAATACTTTTTCATGCAGATTAACTTAATTTAATTTGTATGTAATTATTAAACTATATTTCCAATTTGGTGAACATTTCTAATTACGGTCATATCACCAAGCGTCGTCTGTGTCGCCAAAATGATACCCCTCCTTCTTTCCCACCAGCCCACTTCTCTCCCTCGTGCGCATCCATTCCTTTCTATGCAGCTCATCTCTCTAATTCTGCATCCACCACACACACCTCTCCTAGACCTCCTCCATAGTAGGACAAGCTCTCTGCCAGTTGATTTTTCTTAAAGTATACAACATTAACTATAAGTACATATTTTTCTACTATTTTTTAAACAACAAAAGATCATTCTCAAATTGTTAAATGGGAGCTCGCGCTCCAATAGCATTTTCCACCCGGTCACCATAGTAAACACCACATCCCGTTTTCAATCTTGATCGAACTTTCCATGTGATTCATAGTTCCAATTGTTGGGGAACGCACTACGCAAAATGAAAAAATTAGCGCATAACCAAGATCGTGTGCGATGGGTGGTGCAACCTAACATACCCTCATAGATCAAGCTAGCGAAAGTTGTCGATGACGAGGTTGATGAAGACTGGGTCGATGCTTGCACTGAGAATTATCAAGTCGCGATCGAGGAGATGTATTATCTCACGATCAAGTACCATACGCGTAGCACCTCGATCGATATCCACAAGTACGAGATCAACGGAACCGCGTCAAAGTGTGATCAAGCACACAGTCGGAGCATGAACGTGTTGATGAAGATCCGAAGTGCTTCGCAATCACATGCTAGATTAGGCAGTATCCGCATCCGCATGGGCTTCTATTGAATCGAGAAATTGGATTGTACATCTTATTGATTTTGATACAACGGATAATGGAAATCGAAGCTATTTGATGTCTGACTCAGGCCTATGACCGATCGATCAGTGATTCACACAGATACAAGGTAGTTTGGTGGCTCCAGATCCAAGAGATGACCCACAAGTATAGGGGGTGTATCACAGTATTTTCGATAAGGAAGAGTGTCGAACCCAACGAGGAGCAGAAGGTGCTGGCTAGTGGTATGGATCAGGAATTCTCTGCAAATACTTAACAAACGGATTTTTAGGGATTTTTGATAAAGCAAGCAAACAAAGTACAAGTAAATAAAAGACAGTAGGAATAAATGCAGCAAGTGGCCCAATCCTTTATGCAGCAAAGGACAAGCTGGTTGTATTACTTAAGATGACCAAACGTTCTCGAGGACACATGGGAAGACTGTCAAGTGCTTTCGCTTCATATAGTTGATTAATCTTCTTTAGCTTGCTAAGTGTTGTGTGGGTGAACCTGTGCTAATGTACCGCCCCATCCAAGACTAATACATACTTGTGATTATACCCCTTGCAAACATCCGTAAGTACAAGAAAGTAATTAAGGTAGAAACCTAACCACAGCTTTAAACTCTAAGACCCTTACATCCCTTGTGCAATGGTTTCCTAACGGGGGTTCAGGTTTCTGTCACTCCGGCAACCCCTACGATTAGTAGCCAAATACACAATGCATTCCCTAGGCCCATATGGGTGAAGTGTCATGTAGTCGACGTTCATATGACACCACTAGAAGAAGTACACCACAACTTAAATAACAATCTATTGAATCTTTCTCAACACAACTCCACTACTAACAACAAGACTTCTCCCATGTTCTCAAGAACAAAACGAACAACTCACAAGACATCATATGGATCATGATCAGAGATGGAATAATGATGTATAACAATCTGAACATAAACAATAATTCAATGGTTCACTCAATAGCATCAACTATAAAGAGTAATCAACACCGGGAAAGTTTCCCCTATGAACTAATGCAAGATTCAACGCAATTGTTACAGCAATATGGAGATGGTGATGAGGGTGCTGATGGTGATGATGGTGGTGATGATGATGATGATGATCCTGATGAAGTCCAGCTTGATGGTGGTGTTGATGGCGACGATCTCCCCTCTCCGGGAAGGAATTCCCCCGGCAGAAATCTGTGCACGGAGAGATCTTCTCTCTCGATGTTTTCCGCCCTTGATGGCGGAATCTTTCTGTGGTCGCCCCGCCTTAGGGTTTGTAGGATGATATACGCGGAGGAGAGGCTGGAGTGGGCAGGTGGCCACACCACCTCTGGCGCTGCCTAGGGCTGCCAGCCATGGGGTGGTGTGGGCCCCCTGTGGCCCATCTCCACTCCGTCTTCTGGCATCCTTAGTCTTCTGGAAAAATAGGATTTTCCGTATATTTTCCCGGATTTTCTGATCTTCGTAAATTTTTCCTCCAAACAGCACCTTTCCCATCAGAATCCTGACTGCAGCGGTCCATGCTCCAAAAGTCATCAACCATGCAAAAACATATGAAATAACATAAGTATCACCTCTCAGTATGAAATATATCAATGAATAATAGTGAATTAAGACATAGAATAGTGATGTAAAATGGACGTATCAACTCCCCCCTAGCTTAGACTTCGCTTGTCCCCAAGCGAAACTGAGCTCAATAAACATGGCCTTAGGTTTATGAAGTGAAGAGTCGATAAAAGAATGCGGACAAGAAGCATCACATTCATCAAATACATAGATCATAATAGAAGACAACTCACTATTATATAACTCAACTTGTAATAAGTAAAAGAAACACAATAAAGATACATAAAGTGAATCATAATTGGTAATGGCAAACTTAGCTCTTGGTCGAAGAATAGTTGATAATTTGCTGGAGTTCACAAATAGCTGGTTTTTCAATGATAGCTTTCAAAGTAGTAATCATCAGGATAAGAGCAATGTGCAAAACAAGGAACATAAGAAACATGATTGAATAAATCAACATATGAATGAATGAAGCACAACAACTCAAAATACTTGCTGAGATAGAAGGGAGTAGGTTTACTAACTCAACTACAAAGTAAAAGAAAGGCCCTTCAAAGAGGGAAGCAGGGATTGCAAGTCTCATAAAGAGCTCCCAAAATGTATGATACTTACTAGCTTTCAGGTCTCATTGCCCCTATCATAGGCATCTTTAGGTGATTAAGGTTAAAGTGACACAACTAAGAGGATATGCTTGACAAGTTATAAGTTGAAATCTTATGCCCCTTACTTATGAGTACCGATCCTCATGCTACTCAACTTCAGTCACGAGCAAGCTCTTGTCATTGTAAATACATGCGTATCATTGAGAACCGCCAACAGGGTACCCCTTGCACATGACACAGGAGCTATCCCATAATCAAAATGATAAGGCAAGCAGACAATGAGCATCTCAGCGATCTTTTTATTTGCTATTTGCATAGGTTTTTATTGAGGAAGCTTCATAGAATGCCAACTATAGTTATGCTGCAAGTTTTCACCATGATTAGGCATGACTTAGGCTAGCGGCCCAGGCGTTTCTCTAACACACATATAAACTCCATGATCTTACAAGTTCCACTTTTATTTCACACCGCCAGGATCCATAAGCAAAAGAACATGATATCAACTAGGTACAAAGTACCAAATGAAGTGTTGAAAGCGGTCCCCATGATACATGGTTCGGCTAACTTCAACTCATAAAGCGCAAGCATATACGCAACAAAGAAGGACCCAATGGTTCAAGTTTATTAAATGCAAGAAAGTAAAGTGTGCCATCAAGTTCGTGAGAGCTTTAATCACTAATTTCCACATAACAAGTTTAATTTGGGTGGTAGATAAAACAAGAATTTACTTGGAATAGCAATAATGCTACTAGGTAGGTATGGTGGACACAAATGGCAAAGGTTTTGGTTTAAAGGAGGTGGATGCACGAGAAGAATACCCTCTCAGTACAGGTTTTTGGCTAGCAAGGTTGGGTAGCAAGTATAAGAGTTGAAGGAAACAAACAAACATACAAGTGATAAAGACAAACATGCAATCTTCCTTGGAAGCACAAAAGATCTTAACTAGAGAATACTAAACTTATGAGCAAATCAAGAAAGAAAGACGATGAAATAATTTTTCTTTAAAGGTACTTTTATCTTTTCTTTCAACTCTCAAAAAAGGTGTTGCTACTGACCGAGCCAGGTTTTCCAAAACCAACTAAATTAACTCAATGATCCCAAAGTGATACCAATACTAACAACAAGATCAATCATATAACCACGAATTGAAAACTAATATAAGCTATGCAAAAGAGTGGATGATAGAACTTCTAATTAATATTCCATAAAGGTAACTCACACCAAGGGATACATATCTAACGAGAGAGGGGACACTTCCATAATGCAAACCATCCTACATAATAACTCTTCTATTCATGATATGACTCTACTAATAAGGTAAAAAGACAGAAGATAGTGATATGATACCGCGGCACTCCCCCAAGCTTGGAACAAACCAAGGGGATGCCAAACCTGATGACGAATTACTCCTTAGGTGGTGGTGGTATCCTCTCGATGAGCTCTCTAATCAGCTTCCCCAAGTCCTCAATCTCGAAGGTGAGATTACGAATCAGCTGTGAGTTTTGCTCAATGCGGCTCATGATCATGTCGTGTTGAGAATTCCAGCTCTTGCTATTCTTTCCCCACTCTTCCTCCTTGAAGTCTTCTTTTCCTGCATGGCTAGAATGAGGCAAATCCCAATTGGAGGGTAATTTCCCTTTGGGCATATTCTGGTATTGATTCTCATGGATAAGGGTATGGAAAGGATTCTTGGTGCGTGGAGGAAGTGACCAGGGATCTGAACGGTGATGAGGAGGCTTCCCTCCAATGGCTGGATTTGCCACCACTCCAATGCTTGCAATGGTAGTGCCGGTATGCGGATGTTGGCCTTGCTCCTCTTCACCTTCACTCTTGATCTTCTTCTCCTTCCCGGGGTCTTGGAGGTCTTCCTCCATAGGCTCCTTCCCTTTATCCTTGGCGGACATCGTTGTGCTTCTAAGCTTTCAAAGAGTATGTCCTGACAGAAACAGATCGAAACAAAAACACGACGAAAACACGATATACGGACCTCGGGGGATCCGGGGGGTTGTATATTATGAAGTTTCATATCAAAAGGAAGGTACTGAGAGAAAACGAGTCGGAGGCGGAGTCCGGGGCGGACTCACCACCTGGTGGCGCGGCCAGGGGAGGGCCCGCGCCACAGGGTGGTGTGAGCCACCCTGGCTCCGTTTTCGTCCCTTTTTCGCTTCGTAGCTTTCCTTGTTGACTGAAAACTGCAAAAATATAGTTGGATTGTATTTTCACGGAACTTTTCTTACCAGAACTGTTACCTAGTTGGAAACGGACTCTGTAGGTCTCTAAATTTGGTATCTAGTAGATTCTTCCAGAGTCACCACTTGAATAATCAATATCTTCATCTGCATACACTTATTACTTGAGTCATAAAACCTTTCTCTTCCTTATTACACCATTATCTCCACTTCCTGGAAATTTCTTTCACACAAAACTTCACGCAGTTCTCATTAGCAACATTAGTATAAGTGAAGTGATCAAACCTTTTGAGTCCAACTTCAACTAAAAACCATAAAAACATAAGCTACTGTAGCAACTCCTTCCGAAAACCCAAAAAGAATTCAAAAAGGAAATCGAATAAAGAAGCAAATGCAAGAGTGGCAAAATCTGTCAAAACAGACTAGCAGGTAAAGATCAATTTTTTCTAAAATCTTCTGTTGCTCAAATCAAAAAGTGAAAAACTAACGAAAGTTAAACAACAACCTGGGGCAGAAGCACAAAAAAATACAGCTCAATCCGACAGACAGAGGTCTCTCACGAATTTTTACGGTGAAGCACAAAAATCTGTTTCGGGACAGCAACTTTCCCAAATCTTACTTCTCTCTCATTAGAGGTTGATCTTGACACAAAAACCAAACGAAACAGATAAGGAGCGGTTATTACCGAAGTAATAACTTACAAGGCTCAAAGAAACAAAAACAAACTAAAAGAAAAAACAAATTGGGTTGTCTCCCATAAAGCTCTTTCTTTATAGCCATTAAGATGGGCATGATAATTTTGAAGAAGCTATCGTAGGGATATGAATTGAAGTGAAAGAAAGCATTAAGAAGCAAAAACACACACACATTTAAGTCTAACCCACTTCCTATGCAAGGGAATTTTGTAAACAAACAAGTTGTTGAAACCAAAGGCTACTTTTCCCTCTCTCATAGAAACTTTCAGCATAAAACGAGGAAACTTGATATTATTGAGATGCATAAGAACACTTTTCCCTCTCTCATAGTAACTTTCAGTATCATGCATAAACTTAACAATATAACTATCACAAGGACCATCATAGCAATGATCACTTATTCTAACAGAAAACACAGGAATACTAGCTCTCATAACACTACTATGTGAAACAATATTAGAGGTATCTTTACAAAAGATAGTGTGTCCCTCTTTTTCATATTTAGTGACAAAGTCTTTCACATTTACTATTATAGGTTCATCAACCATTTGTTTATCAGGTTCAGCAGCTTTTCTTGTACTTTCATTAACCATACTAGCTATCATAGAATGTTCCTTTACCTTAACTGGAAAAGGCATTTTCTCAATATAAGGTTCAGGTAAAACATGATTAGCAGTATGAACTTCAGTATTTCTTGCAGGAACACTCTTAGCAATATCTTTATAAGGTTCATGATACTTATTCCACTTCTTTTTAGGCACCTCAATGTAAGAAGCAAAAGCCTTAAAATAAGAACCAATAGCTTGAGAGTCTAGACCATAAGCATTTTTAATATTTTGAAAGTCATCAGTTCCCATAAAAGATTCAATGCATTCATAATCATAATTTATACCTGACTTTCTACCTTTGTCATTCTCCCAAGCTTTAGCATTGTCTTGAATACGGTCCAGAAGATCCCATTTAGCTTCTTCTCCCATGCGAGTGAATGATCCAGCACAAGAAGCATCCAATAAATTTTTATCACGTAGAGGGAGCCTTGCATAAAAGTTATTGATAATAATATTGTTGGGGAGCTCATGAATGGGACATTTGAGCATTAGTAACTTCAATCTCCCCCAAGCTTGAGCTGTACTCTCTCCATCAAGAGGCTAAAAGTTGTATATTTGATTCTGATCTTTATGAATCTCACTAGGAGGATAAAACTTTGAATAAAAGAGAGGCACTATTTCCTCCCATTCCAGGGCTTGACCATTCTTCAGCAGCTTATACCATTCCTCGGCTCTTCCTTTCAGCGACAATGAGAATAACTTCTTCTTGACTTGATCTTTAGTAATACCTGCATACTTGAACAACCTGCATAATTCGTGTATAAAGAGTAAATGATCATCGGGATGGACAGTTCCATCCCCAACATAGTAGTTATATAACACGATCAATAATTCTTGTAGGTATTTTGAAAACATCATTCTCAGCAGGTGGTGGTTTATCTACTACCTTAGCAGTGGTAGTAGCATTACCAAATAAGAAACTCAGCGAATTATCCATAACGAAAATAAAGCAACTAGCAGAAGTAAACAATACTCACAGTAGAAGTTTCCTTTACCAGTTCCACTATCCAATAGCACTTCACTCCCCGGCAACGGCGCCAGAAAATAGTCTTGATGACCCACAAGTATAGGGGTGTATCGTAGTATTTTCGATAAGTAAGAGTGTCGAACCCAACGAGGAGCAGAAGGTGCTGGCTAGTGGTATGGATCAGGAATTCTCTGCAAATACTTAGCAAACGGATTTTTAGGGGTTTTTGATAAAGCAAGCAAACAAGTACAAGTAAATAAAAGATAGTAGGAATAAATGCAGCAAGTGGCCCAATCCTTTGTGCAGCAAAGGACAAGCTGGTTGTATTACTTAAGATGACCAAACGTTTTCGAGGACACATGGGAAGTCTGTCAAGTGCTTTCGCTTCATATAGTTGATTAATCTTCTTTAGCTTGCTAAGTGTTATGTGGGTGAACCTGTGCTAATGTACCGCCCCATCCAAGACTAATATATACTTGTGATTATACCCCTTGCAAACATCTGTAAGTACAAGAAAGTAATTAAGGTAAAAACCTAACCACAGCTTTAAACTCTAAGACCCTTACGTCCCTTGTGCAATGGTTTCCTAATGGGGGTTCAGGTTTCTGTCACTCCGGCAACCCCTACGATTATTAGCCAAATACACAATGCATTCCCCTAGGCCCATATAGGTGGAGTGTCATGTAGTCGACGTTCACATGACACCACTAGAAGAAGTACACTAGAACTTAAATAACAATCTATTGAATCTTTCTCAACACAACTCCACTACTAACAACAAGACTTCTCCCATGTCCTCAAGAACAAAATGAACTACTCACAAGACATCATATGGATCATAATCAGAGACGGAATAATGATGTATAACAATCTGAACATAAACAATAATTCAATGGTTCACTCAATAGCATCAACTACAAAGAGTAATCAACACCGGGAAAGTTTCCCCTATGAACTAATGCAAGATTCAACGCAATTGATACATCAATATGGAGATGGTGATGTGGGTGCTGATGGTGATGATGGTGGTGATGATGATGATGATGATCCCGATGAAGTCCAGCGTGATGGTGGTGTTGATGGCGACGATCTCCCCTCTCCGGGAAGGAATTCCCCTGGCAGAAATCTGTCTGCCGGAGAGATCTTTATCTCTCGGTGTTTTCCGCCCCGCAGAGGCAGCGGAATCTTTCTGTGGTCGCCCCCTGAGTCTTAGGGTTTCGGGAGGATGATATACGCCGGAGGAGAGAGGCTGGAGTGGGCCAGGGTGGCCACACCACCTCCTAGCATGGCCTAGGGCTGCCCGCGCCATGGGGTGGTGTGGGCCCCCTGTGGCCCATCTCCACTCCGTCTTCTGGCATCCTTAGTTTTCTGGAAAAATAGGATTTTCCGTATATTTTCCCGGATTTTCTGATCTTCACGAATTTTTCCTCCAAGCAGCACCTTTCCCATCAGAATCCTGACTGCAGTGGTCCATGCTCCAGAAGTCATCAACCATGCAAAAACAGATGAAATAACATAAGTATCACCTCTCAGTATGAAATATATCAATGAATAATAGTGAATTAAGACATAGAATAGTGATGCAAAATGGACGTATCAATGGGTAGAGATATGAATCATTCTAGCTTCGGTGCTGATGAAGATCTCCTCCCATGATGACGTCGAGGATGACTACATGAGGAGGAAGAAAGCGACACGTGGTGGAGAGCGGTGGCCGTGGGTTTGGGCGGGAAGCTTGGGTTAGGGTAAGTTTTGTGCCCCCTATATGAGAATCTAGCCGGCTCCCCTTACTAAACGGACTAGGGGGAGTTCGATTCCCTGGTGGAATCCTCCCCATAAACTGACCTAGGAGGAGTTAACTTGGACTCGCCCCTCCAAACCTACTTGGGGAGGGGAATTGGGCGCCAAATCAGCCTCCTCCCCTCTACCCCCACGCAGCTAGGGCCTAGTGGGCCACTCCGGCCCAAGGTGCCAACTAAGTTTTAACCTTTTATGATTTTTCCAAAGTTTGTAAAAAATTCCAGATGCTTCCAAATTAGTATAGAACCTTCCTAAATAATTTTGATAGATTCCACTAAATATTCAAAACTATTTGAATTACTCTCGATAATATTCTAGACACCTCTATCAAATTCCGAGACTCCCCGAACAACCTTCGGAATTACTTCATTCATATCTTCTATTGCACTCATATTCTAAATGGCGCTAAACTATTAAGTGTGTGACTCTATGAGTTCAGATATATGTTGACATGCCTGGAACACATTCCTCAACAAATATCAACATAGTTACCTTTATATACTTAATGATCTCCACATATAACATGAAGAGTTTTATCATGTGAACCTTCTATATTACTATCCATATATGTCGTTTTCCTTCTTGATAATTTACACTAGGGTTATCCTTGGTACCTGGCATGTATTCTTTTAATCATTCCGTATTATTGATGTTTCTGTTATTAACAACTTGATGACGTGTCACGTGAAGATGTCGAACATCATAATGCATGAGTAGGCCCAGAGAGTATCTCTCCATCGTTAGGACTAGCAATTCTCATATAACTACACAATATAAAACATTGGAATACTATCGGGTAAAAACAAAACCCGAGTTTATAATTACCCAGTCACGAAGTAACACTTGAAGGCCTCGCTATGTCGATATCATATCCAAGTCTATATGTGTCTTATGGTCTTCCAACGATCTTCTAGTAACAATAATAGAAGTCTTGAGAAATTACCGATGACAATATTGATGATGTGTTTAACAGTAAATCATATTGAGTCTATCCACTCACAATGTTCTGCAAATATCATCGTTCTCATATATCACCAGAAAACCCAAACATTTTGTTTTTGTCCAATAGTTAGGAAATCAGCACTATCGATGGTACATGAACTAGTCTTAAAGACGAGACTAGTGATATCTTAATGGTGTTTATAATTACATACATGCATTAGCATTTTCCTTCAAATACTCGTTATCCGGAGCTAAAACAATTACAACTTGTAATAGTAAACTTAATTGTGAAATAGTAATATAAATAATAAATGCATTTATTATTACCTCTAGGTCATATTTCCAGCAGTGACCCACTTGTATTAGAGTTAGTAATCTAGTTTACATTTTGTAGTCTAACACCTATGGTTTCCCGATGTTTCTGGTGCTTTAAAAGCGTTGGCGGCTTCATCAAAGGATCTGACACATTTGGGTCCGTATAAATTTTGCACACCTTGATAACACCGCCATTCGCAAATTGGCCTATGAGATGAAATCGATATTTTGTACATGCTCATTTTTCTGTGCGATCTAGGTTCTTTAGTTTGCGCGATGGCACCATTATTTTCAAAATGAATCTCCATTTCTTCTAACACACTTGGAACCACACCAAGTTCTACAATGAAGTTCTTTATATAGACACCCTCCTTCAAAGCTTCTGATTTCTGGTATGTACTCGGCTTTTGTTGTAATATCCGCAAAATGCATTTTGCTTAGAACTTTTCCAGCTCACCACTCCACCGTTTAAAGTAAACCATAGCCCGATTGAGACTTAAATCCATAAGGATATGTGCCAAAGCTAGCAATGGTGTAACTCCTTGAAACAAGCTCTTTATCACCTCTTTAGATGAGAAATATATTCTTAGTTGTTTGTAAAATTCTTTAATATATTTTTCACCCACTAGTAGAAAATGGGCCTTTGGTTTGGGCCATTAGTCCCGACCGTGGCTGGGGTCGGGAATAATGGTCCGAACCCGACGGCTCGAGGAGGCCGAGGCACTATGTCCCGGTTCGTAAGGAGCCATTAGTACCGGTTTGAGATACAAACCGGGACAAATAGGTCTGGGCCGGCGTGCAGAACCTTTAGTCCCGGTTTGTATCTCAAACCGCGACTAATGGCCTGGCCCTATATATATGCACCCAGTCCTCCACTCTCTCCTGTTTTTTTCCTATGTGAGAGGTGGGTATAACTTTGTGCTAACTTTTTTTCTTCATATGCACTAGAGGTGTTCGGTGAAATGCCTATTAGAGCGATGCCACTTGAGTTCACACAAGACAAAATATGATATGAGCTGCCAGAGCGACACTTAAGGTTTCTCCTCTTTATTTTGAAGTGTCCTAAAAGGTTAGCAACTATTTTCTCGTTTTGACTGCGCGGTACTAATTTAAGCATCGTGATTGCGTTTGATATATATGCATGGTTGTATGATGTAGATGAGCCACCCATGGATGTACGGTGATCGACGCTCTGACGCTTACAGAGAAGGCGTGCGTTCTTTTCGCCTTGTGCCGAGGCGAACAAGCGGCGGGATGGTTTTATGTGTTGTCCATGTGTTGAATGTCGGAATGAGCAGGCTCACACTTCCTCAAGAGTCATTCAGAGCCACCTGCTTCGGTCCGGTTTCATGTCCGGCTATAATGTTTGGACCAAGCACGGAGAAAGAGGGGTTATGATGGAAGACGGCGATGAAGAAGAGAACGATGATGACAACTACCGATCTATGTTCCCTGAATACGATGATACCACAGTTGAAGATAATGAAAAAGAAGGGGGTGAATAACGGGAACCAGATGAGCCCGTTGTTGATTTTGGTCGGGTCATTAGTGATGCAAGGCGAGACTGTGACACAGAAAAGGAGAGGTTGCAGTTCGAGCAGATGTTACAGGACCACAGCACATTGATGTATCCAACTTGTGAAGATGGCCAGAAGAAGCTGGGTAGCACACTGGAATTGTTGAAGTGGAAGGCAGAGACCGGTATGACTGACTCGGGATTTGAAAAGTTGCTAGTAATAATGAAGAAGCTGCTTCCAAGAAATAACCAATTGCCCTCCAAAGACGCACGGCAAAGAAACTTGTCTGCCCTCTAGGATTAGACGTGCAGAAGATACATGCATGCCCTAATGACTGCATCCTCTACCGCGGTGAGAAGTACGAGAATATGGATAAATGCCCGGTATGCACTGCATTGCGGTATAAGATCAGAAAAGATGACCCTGGTGATGTTGAGGGCGAGCAACCCAGGAAGAGGGTTCCTGCCAAGGTGATGTGGTGTGCTCCTATAATACCAAGGTTGAAACGTTTGTTCAGAAATAAAGAGCATGCCAAGTTGTTGCGATGGCACATGGAAGACCGTAAGAAAGACGGGATGTTGAGGCACCCTGTTGATGGTCGGCAGTGGAGAAAAATCGGGAGAGACTTCCCGGACTTTGCTGGTGACGCAAGGAACTTATGGTTTGGTCTAAGTACCGATGGCATGAATCCTTTTGGGGAGCAGAACTGCGCCACAAAGACTGCCCGTGACTCTATGTATCTACAACCTTCCTCCTTGGTTGTGCATGAAGCGGAAGTTCATTATGATGCCAGTGCTCATCCAAGGCCCGAAGCAACCCGGCAACGACATTGATGTGTACCTAAGGCCATTAGTTGATGAACTTCTACAGTTGTGGGCCAAACCAGGTGTACGTGTGTGGGATGAGCACAAACAGCAGGAATTTGACCTACAAGCATTGTTGTTCGTAACCATCAATGATTGACCTGCTCTTAGTAACATTTCAGGACAGACGAACAAAGGATACAATGCATGCACACACTGTTTAGATGAGACTGAAAGTATATATATGGATAAATGTAGAAAGAATGTGTACAGACAATCGCTGCTTTTCTTACCTACCATCCCTTAAAGAAGAAAGGGAAGCATTTCAATGGCAAGGCGAAACCAGCATTAAGCTTGTCCCCGTAGTGGTGCTGATGTATTTGGTATGGTCAAGGATTTGGATGTAATCTTTGGAAAGGGTCCTGGAGGACAAACTGTTCCGCAAGACCCCATTACCGGACACGCACCCATGTGGAAGGAGAAATCTATATTTTGGGAGCTACCCTATTGGAAAGTGCACGAGGTCCGCTCTGCAATCGACGTGATGCACCTGACGAAGAATCTTTGCGTGAATATTCTACGCTTCCTGGGCTTGTATGGGAAGTAAAAAGATACCCCGGCAGCACGGGAGGACCAGCAACATCATAAAGGACGAGACGACAAGCATCCAGGGCAGTTTCAAGGGCTTGCCAGCTACGCTCTTACCAAAGAAGAGAAGGAAATCTTTTTTGAAGTCCTTTTCAGTAGCAAGGTCCCGTCTAGCTTCTCGTAGAATATAAAGGGAATAGTAAATATGAAAGAGAAAAAATTTCAAAACCTAAAGTCTCATGACTGCCATGTTCTTATGACGCAATTGCTTCCGGTTGCATTGAGGGGAATTCTACCAGAAAATGTTCGACTAGCCATTGTGAAGGTATGTGATTCCTCAATGCAATTTCTCAAAAGGTAATCGATCGATAAAGTCTATCAGGGTTATAGATTGATGTGGTCCAATGTCTGGTCAGCTTCGAGTTGTTGTTCCCGCCATCATTCTTCAATATTATGACGCACCTCCTAGTTCACCTAGTCGAAGAGATTAGAATTCTCGGTCCTGTGTTTCTACACAATGTGTTCCCCTTCGAGAGGTTCATGGGAGTCTTAAAGAAATATGTTCATAACCGTGCTAGGCCAGAAGGAAGCATCTCCAAGGGCTATGGAACAGAGGAGGTCATTGAGTTTTGTGTTGACTTTCTTCCTGACCTTAAGCCGATTGGTGTTCCTGAATCTCGGTATGAGGGGAGGATGACTGGAAAAGGCACACTAGGAAGGAAATCAATGGTATGTAGGGACGGGTATTATTTCACTCAAGCACACTACACAGTTATACACAATTCCACCGTGGTGGCTCCGTATATCGAGAAACACAAGAATATTCTACGCTCCGAAAACCCGGGGAAACCTGAAACCTTGATTAAAGGGGAATAGGAGAAGAATTTTGGCAATTGGTTGCAGACACATCTCATGAATAACACCACTGTTGGAGATGAGTTGTACTCATTGGCCAGGTTACCATCTTCGACTATATGTACTTTCCAAGGGTACGAGATAAATGGGAATACATTTTACACAATCGCCCAAGATAAAAAGAGCACCAACCAAAACAGTGGTGTCCGCTTTGATGCAACAGATGACAATGGGCAGATTGACACATATTATGGGTACATAGAGGAGATATGGGAACTTGACTATGGACCTAATTTTAAGGTCCCTTTGTTTTGGTGCAAATGGGTCAAGCTGACAGGAGGCGGGGTACATGTAGACGAAAAGTACGGCATGACAACAGTGGATCTCAACAATCTTGCGTACATGGATGAACCATTCGTCCTAGCCAACGATGTGGCTCAGGTTTTCTATGTGAAGGACATGTCTACCAAACCGAGAAAAAGGAAAGATAAGCAAAAGAGTACAGAATACGATGAGCCAAAGCGCCACATAGTTCTTTCAGGGAAAAGAAACATCGTGGGAGTGGATGACAAGACAGACATGTCATAAGATTACAATAAGTTTCATGAAATTCCGCCCTTCAAAGTGAAAACTGACCCAAGCATCCTGTTAAATGATGAAGATTCTCCATGGCTATGGTGCAGAAGAAAACCACAACACTAGATGTTGGTGATGTGTAATAATGTATTAAACCTTTTATTTGAGACATAAATCTATGTAATTAAACCTTTTATTTGAGACATAAACCTATGTAATGTATTAAACCTTTTATTTGAGACAGAGGTGGGAACACAGTGGCGCGGGAAACTTTCATCCCAGGTGTGGGCTCAAACCGGGACAAAAGATGGGGGGGCCTTATCTGGGGAGGCTTATCTGGGAGGGCCTTATCTGGCGGTGGCTAACCTTTAGTACCGGCTGGTGGGTACAACCGGGACTAAAGGTGGTTTTTGTGTCATCTAACAAAACTGTCGGTGGGATAAGGACGCGTGGGTAACCTTTAGTACCGGGTGGGGGCTCAAACCGACTAAAGTCGTAGGATAAGGATGCGTGGGTGGACGCCTTGCCGATGACATAAAGCATGTAGCGCACGGCATACGCCGGAGGAAGAAGACAAAGTAGAAGCGGCGTCGTGCCTATAAAAGGAGCATCGATACGCCATGGCAAGCAACTCAACAAGCCAACATGGATGGAGAGTTTCATCCCCATGGATGGAGGAAAGGGTTGGGAAATCTCCCGTGGCGGAACTTCTCGAAGATGCCCTTGGTGCACACGCCCTATGGCATCTTCGGAAGTTCCGCCTCGGAAAATATTTTCCTGCTAGCCCGTGAAAGACCCCATCTCCGCCTCCCTGGGGTTAGAGGTATGGTGGAAGCCATGGGATAGAGTGGAGAGAGGCGGCAGATATGAGTGTAGATGTGTTATGGAAACGACCAAGCCAACATGGATGGAGAGTTTCATCCCCATGGATGGAGGAAAGGGTTGGGGAATCTCCCGTGGCGGAATTTCTCGAAGATGCCCTTGGTGCACACGCCCTATGGCATCTTCGGAAGTTCTGCCTCGGAAAATATTTTCCTGCTAGCCCGTAAAAGACTCCATCTTCGCCTCCCTGGGGTTAGAGGTATGGTGAAAGCCATGGGATAGAGTGGAGAGAGGCGGCAGATGTGAGTCTAGATGTGCTATGGCAACGACCAAGCCTAAACCCTAAACCCTAAACCCTAAACCCTAAACCCTAAAGGGGCTACCCTCGTACAAAGAAAGCTACAGGGGTAGACGATCCGAGGCCCCTGGTCTAGGGTTTCGCCGGAGGAAGACCACCGGAGCGTCGGAATCACATGAAAATGGCAAAATGGTTAATAGTTTGACTAGTTAGAATAATTATTTTATAAAACAGAAAATGAATTTGAATCTCTGATTCAAACTCAAGCACTTTTTATGTTAAAAATATGCAAAATATAATAGTTAATGCATTTTTAAATTGGAAATGGCAAAATGGTTATTAGTTTCACTAGTTAGAATAATTATTTTATAAAACAGAAAATAGATTTGGATTACTTATTCAAATTCAAAAACTTTTCATGTTGAGAATTTTCTCAAATTCATAAGTATGCAAAAACTCTATAATTCAAATGTTTAAAAAATCTAATAGTTAAAAATTGTAATATTTGAAAAAACAGGCGCCAACTTAGGCCCAGCGCGTGCAAATTTAGGCCTTTAGTCCCGGTCCAGAACACCATCCGGGACTAAAGGCTCTGCAGGCGAAAAGGCATCCAAAGCCTTTAGTCCCGGTGCGTGGCTGGAACCGGGACTAAAGACCCCCCCCTTTAGTCCCGGTTTGTGCCACGCACCGGGACTAAAGGGTGTGGGGGTATTTATTGTGCCGCTTCTTCCCCGGTCGAATCCATCGACCGAAGCACATCTCGCGAGGAGCTAGCAGTACGCCGCCAGTCAAAAATTTGAGCTACGCTGCCACTACCTCGCCTCTCCGCCCGTCCGCGTAGCCACCCCGCCGTGTTGCCGCCTCTCCAGACGCCCGTCCGCATAGCCACCCCGCCGTGTTGGCCTCTTGAGACGCGCGCACGTCCGTCGACGTTCTTTGGGAGGTACTCTCCGTCCCGTCAGCCACCCACCGCATGCCGCTGAGCTCGAGCGGCGCGACTGCCAAGACTGCCTCCATCCCCGCCGGCCCCGACCGGTGAGCCCGAGCCCGGCCACTTTTTTTATTTTTTTGTATTTTTTATATATTAATTAAGAATTATTACTAGTAATAGATAGAATTATTACTAGTATTACTAGTATAGTATATATTAATTTCTAGTGTATTTTTTATATGTTAATAATTATTACTAGTATATATAGATATAGTATATATAAATATGTTTGTGTATAATAGTAATAGATCATATAGATATAGTATATATATGTTTTTTATTTCTTGTATCTTTTTTATATTATAATATCTATTACTAGTATATAAATATAGTATATATATGTTTGTGTATATATATTTATTACTAGTAATAATATATATAGTAGTGCTATTAGAAATAACTATCCTAATAATTTGTGTATATATTTTTTTATTTTTTTATTTCTCGCGGGCCCCACACTTAGGGTTAGGGTGGTAGTGCTCACGGGCCCCGCACTTAGGGTTAGGGTGGTGGTGCTCGCGAGCCCCCGCACTTAGGGTTAGGGTGGTAGTGCTCGCGGGCCCCGCACTTAGGGTTAGGATGGTAGTGCTCGTGGGCCCCGCACTTAGGGTTAGGGTGGTAGTGCTCGCGGGGCCCCGCATTTAGAGTTAGGGTGGTAGTGCTCGCAGGGCCCCGCACTTATGGTTAGGGTGGTAGTGCTCGCGGGGCCCCCCATCTATGTAATGTATTAAACCTTTTATTTGAGACAGAGGTGGGAACCGGTGGAAAGCGTGGGAACGCAGTGGCACGGGAAACTTTCATCCCGGGTAGGGGCTCAAACCGGGACAAAAGATGGGGGGGGCCTTATCTGGGGGAGGCTTATCTGGGAGGGCCTTATGTGGGGGGTGGCTAACCTTTAGTACCGGCTGGTGGATGCAACCGGGACTAAAGGTGATTTTTGTGTCATCTAACAAAACTGTCGGTGGGATAAGGACGCGTGGGTAACCTTTAGTACCGGGTGGGGGATCAAACCGGGACTAAAGCTGTAGGTAGGATAAGGACGCGTGGGTGGACGCACTGCTCGATGAGATAAAGCATGTAGCGCACGATGCCCTGTCGGAGGAAGAAGACAAAGTAGAAGCGGCGCCGTGCCTATAAAAGGAGCATCGATACGCCATGGCAAGCAACTCAACAAGCCAACATGGATGGAGAGTTTCATCCCCATGGATGGAGGAAAGGGTTGGGAAATCTCCCGTGGCGGAACTTCTTGAAGATGCCCTTGGTGCACACGCCCTATGGCATCTTCGGAAGTTCCGCCTCGGAAAATATTTTCCTGCTAGCCCGTGAAAGACCCCATCTCCGCCTCCCTGGGGTTAGAGGTATGGTGGAAGCCAGGGGATAGAGTGGAGAGAGGCGGCAGATATGAGTGTAGATGTGCTATGGCAACGACCAAGCCAACATGGATGGAGAGTTTCATCCCCATGGATGGAGGAAAGGGTTGGGGAATCTCCCGTGGCGGAATTTCTCGAAGATGCCCTTGGTGCACACGCCCTATGGCATCTTCGGAAGTTCCGCCTCGGAAAATATTTTCCTGCTAGCCCGTAAAAGACTCCATCTCCGCCTCCTTGGGGTTAGAGGTATGGTGAAAGCAATGAGATAGAGTGGAGAGAGGCGGCAGATGTGAGTCTAGATGTGCTATGGCAACTACCAAGCCTAAACCCTAAACCCTAAACCCTAAACCCTAAAGGGGCTACCCTCGTACGAAGAAAGCTACAGGGGTAGACGATCCGAGGCCTCTGGTCTAGGGTTTCACCGGAGGAAGACCACCGGAGCGTCGGAATCACATGAAAATGGTAAAATGGTTAATAGTTTGACTAGTTAGAATAATTATTTTATAAAACAGAAAATGGATTTGAATCTCTGATTCAAACTCAGGCACTTTTTATGTTAAAAATATGCAAAATATAATAGTTAATGCATTTTTAAATTGGAAATGGCAAAATGGTTATTAGTTTCACTAGTTAGAATAATTATTTTATAAAACAGAAAATAGATTTGGATTACTTATTCAAATTCAAAAACTTTTCATGTTGAAAATTTTCTCAAATTCATAAGTATGCAAAAACTCTATAATTCAAATGTTTAAAAAATCTAATAATTACAAATTGTAATATTTGAAAAAACAGGCGCCAACTTAGGCCCAGCGCGCGCAAATTTGGGCCTTTAGTCCTGGCCCAGAACACCATCCGGGACTAAAGGCTCTGCAGGCGAAAAGGCATCCAAAGCCTTTAGTCCCGGTGCGTGGCTGGAACCGGGACTAAAGACCCCCCTTTAGTCCCAGTTTGTGCCACGACCGACTAAAGGGTGTGGGGTATTTATTGTCGCTTCTTCCCGGTCGAATCCATCGACCGGAGCACATATCGCGAGGAGCTAGCAGTACGCCGCCAGGCTGCCAAAATTTGGAGCTACGCCGCCGCCTCGCTACCTCGCCGCCTCTCCGCCCGTCCGCGTAGCCACCCCACCGTGTTGGCGCCGCGCCGCCGCCTCTCGAGATGCGCACGTCCGACCCGTTCTTTGGGAGGTGCCTCCTCCGTCCCGCCTGGCCACCCCACGCGTGTCGCCGAGCCGGCGGCGCCCATGACAGCCCAAGATTGCCTCCATCCCCGGGCCCCGGCCAAGCAGCCCGCCACCACTTTTTTAATTTTTTGTATTTATTATATATTAATTAAGAATTATTACTAGTAATAGATAGAATTATTACTAGTATTACTAGTATAGTATATATTAATTTCTAGTGTATTTTTATATGTTAATAATTATTACTAGTATATATAAATATGTTTGTGTATAATAGTAATAGATCATATATATATAGTATATATATGTTTTTTTTATTTCTTGTATCTTTTTATATTGTAATATTTATTAATAGTATATAAATATAGTATATATATGTTTGTGTATATATATTTATTACTAGTAATAATATATATAGTAGTGCTAAAGAAATAACTACCCTAATAATTTGTGTATATATATTTTTATTTTTTTTATTTCTCGCGGGCCCCCGCACTTAGGGTTAGGGTGGTAGTGCTCGCGGGCCCCGCACTTAGGGTTAGGCTGGTGGTGCTCGTGGGCCCCCGCACTTAGGGTTAGGGTGGTAGTGCTCGCAGGCCCCGCACTTAGGGTTAGGGTGGTAGTGCTCGCGGGCCCTGCACTTAGGGTTAGGGTTGTAGTGCTCGCGGGGCCCCGCACTGAGGGTTAGGGTGGTAGTGCTCGCGGGGCCCCGCACTTAGGGTTAGGGTGGTAGTGCTCGTGGGCAGCCGGACTTAGGGTTAGGGTGGTGGTGCTCGCGGGCCCCCGGACTTAGGGTGGTAGCAAATTGCGTGTTCATATTATTGTTTAGTGTTATTTTATGCAGCAATATTGAATGAAAAATGTTATTCTGTGCATTTTGTAGAAAACTATGGATCCAATCCAGAGAGACCTAGCACAGGAAGAAATTCTCGAGGATATGTTCAATGACACCCCCCATGTTGATCCACCCGAATCTCCGTCGATTTATCTGAACCCCTCCGGTGAGGGAGAGGAGGTCAACCGAAATGATCAAGGAGAAGCCGACGGCTCTGGTGGTGGAGAAGCCGACGGCGAGGTATATATATGAAGTCTGGTGATCAGCTGATGCATTAACTGAGTTGTATATATATATAAATTGACGAATATTTCTTCTCTTAGGCCTCCACATCGAGAAAAAATATTCCAAACGAGGCCCAGCCAAAAAGTTGGACGCATCTACGCGTTATACAATTACGCGGGTATCACCACGGGGTGAACCGGTGGAACCCGAAAAGGCTAAAACTGTATTTAAACAACAATGCGGAGTTATGGTTAGGGATCGCATCCCGATCACCGTTCGAGAGTGGAATAAGACCAAAGGGGCGAAAGAGGGTGAGTATGTCTTCGACAGGTGCAAAGAGGGTCTTTGGAATGACCTCATGACATATTTCACCCTGCCAGAATGTGAGGATGATGCCGACACAACTGCATTGAGGAAGAAAGTCAAGCAGTGGAAGAAAGCATTATGGCAAAAGTATCAGAAGACGAAGAAGGCTCCTAAATTTGAATGCTATCTAACGAAGCAGTAGGCTAACTGGGATGCATTTGTGAAGTACATGGAGTCACAACCTGCTATGGAAATGTCGGAAAAAAACAAGAAAAATGCCGCGATGAAGAAATATCACCAGCACCTGGGGCTAGGGGGCTACGCGGCTGCCATGCCAAAGTGGGATGCTAAAGAGAATAAGCTGCTTGCTAAAGGGGTCGCTCCAAAACCAATACGCGAAGAATGGGATCTGAGGGCAAGAAATTGGTTCCTTGGGCATGGGAGTTCCAACAACTGCCAACACAAATGGAGTTTACATAAATGGTACTTGAAAGCCGTAAAGGAGGAGAGAATAATGATCGTGGCGAAAGTCCCACATGACTACTACTTCCGAGAAGATGAGGTCCATGTTGAGTTTCCAGAACTCTTGCAGTTATACACTTTAGACGTCATCGACAAAAGTCTCATGAGTTGCTATTGTCTGTAAGTTGTTGAATTCATTGTCTATATATAAGCTGTTCATTTTTTTCAGTTGTTCAGTTCATTGCATGTAATTATCCTAATTATATCCTTTTGTACTCTATTATTATGCAGAATGAAGATCATGGAATGTAAAAGAAGGTCAATCTTCAGTGTTGGGTTCATTGACCCAGATAAAATACATTGTCAGACGCTAAAGGATAAACCTGAGGAAACACAGGAAAACCTTCTAAGGTTTCTAACGGAGCAAAATTTCTGTGACCACATACTGTTTCCTTACAATTTCGCGTGAGTGTCTTACTCTATTGTACACATTCTCTTTTGCTTACTCGATGTTAAGTGTAATTGATGAGTTAGTGATGTATATATAAACGTGTACAGTTTTCACTGGATTCTCATGGACATTCAACTTGATAAGGAAAGAGTTGAAGTCATGGACCAATTAAAGAGACCCCTGGAACAGTTTAGTGACATGCAGGACATGCTCCAGAGGTAATTTTTACGCTACAGTGGTCTGTTTCGTTGATTTCCTGAGATATCACGTAATTAAATAACTCATTCATTTTCTTTACCGGGTAGGGTTTGAAACCAGTTTAAGAGTGTGGTTACGGGTGACTTTACTGAGAAGCTGACGTTTAAGCCGGTCTCGGTAAGTAGTAGGCGCATCTCTTTACTTCTAGTTTCAATACAATTATGATGCATGATTATTATTTTGATTGAATTCTATTCTCGTAAATTGCGCGAGGCAGCCACAGGGGACGAATCTATGTGGATTCTACGTTTGCGAGTTCATTCGCACGTTTACAAGTGAGCTGAATGATTATAGAGTCGATGTAAGCAATACATTCATAACATTATTTTTATTACCGTCACTTTTTGTTATCATGATTGATATTCATATTGATCTCCTTTTCTTATATAGTTCGAGAAAATGCGGGATCAGCTCCTACCACAGCAACGCGTAGTAGCAATTGCTGAAGAACTGGCAGGATTCTTGATGAACGAGATGATAGATGACGCCGGAGAATTTAGTGTGGATAGGCGCCGATGATCCCCGACCGTGTAATTGAATAGACGGGCTCTAGTCCCGATAATTGTGATCTCCATGTGTAACTATCATGTATATATTTGTATGCTCGGTCTTAAGAGAAGTTATCTTATGTATGCACGAACATGTACGGTATGTGGTAGCGTAGAAAACTATTTTGAAATGAAAAAAAGAATACAAATTAAATTCTCTACCGCGGCACAGAAAGTACCTAAAATTCTGCTACGGCAGAGAACCATTTGTCCCGGTTCGTAATACGAACCGGGACTAATGGGGGGCACCCAGCGCCCGCAGAGACAACCACGTGGATGCCCATTGGTCCCGGCTGGTAAGAGGGCCGGGACTAATGGGTAGGCCTTTAGTCCCGCCCCTCCAGTCCCGGTTACCAGGACCGGGACTAAAGCCCCTTACGGGCCGGGACTGGAGGCCCGTTTTCCACTAGTGACCGTTGCCAAGTGAGACTTTACTGGACTACTGTGGTATCTGCTCGCAACACTTAAAACATAGGACACATCTGATCTTGTACATATCATGACGTCCATGATTGATCCATCATTCAGAACATTACTCATGTCTTCTCGCTCAGCATCTATTGCATGACTTTGTGTCTTGCTGCATGGTTTGCCATGAACCACTAGAAGTGTCCATTTACCTTAATCTTTCATATTAAACTTCTTTTTAATACTTTCTCTAGATATGTATTTTGGGTAAACTCTATCAGGTGCAAGGATTTATCTCTATAGATTTGTTTGTCCAATATGTATGCTGCTTCACCCAATTTTTTTATTGAAAAACTACTCTTCAATGATTCCTGTATGGTACTAACAAAAGTTTTATTGTTCTTGATTAACAATATGTCGTCCACATATAAATCAGAAATGATATTGCACTGCCACTTACTTTCTTCTAAATACAAGTCTGTCTACCGTTCTTGTTGAAGCTAAAACCATTGACCATTGATCCGAAATTAATACAATTACTGCACGTAATAATAAACTTAACTCTAAAAATATATAAATAATAATCTAATTATTATTCTCTCTAGGGCATTCTTTGTGCACTAGTTAGAATGGATTTACTTTCGAGGATAACTTGTATCCACATGGAAGGTAGGGGTGGAAAATTTTCCGCAATGTGCGATCATTCAGGTAGTGACATGCATTTAGGAGTGCTCACTTAGCCGTGGATACTTCAGCTTCGGCGTACCCAAAAGATAAGCTCATGCGGTATGTAACCACATATCATGCAGAAACACCAAGCAGTTCAGGCTATTTGGCGCGAATCACAAAATAATATTCTCAACTTCAGCCATGTGAACGCCTATTGGTCCTGGCTAGTAACAGAGCCGTGACTAGAGGGTTGGCCTTTAGTCTCGCTCTGACTAATGCCCCTTACGGGCCGGGACTAAAGGCCCGTTCTCTACTAATGTAGGTGGTTTGGTAAGGTGGATAAAAATCTCAAAAGGTCCGTACAAACCCATGGAGTACTAGTATGTTGCTATTTCTGCCTTATTAGCATGTATTCCCTCTCCAATAATAAGTGACTTAACTTTCTGTAAATACATATGTACATATGTTAAACTATACGTCCGTATCTAGGCAAAAACTGAGTTATTTGTCCCTTGGGGGACATCCGATAAAAAGCTGAGTTATTTATTCTGAGACCAAGGTAATATGACAGCAAAATTAATGTGCAATGCCGGCACGAGGCACATGCACATTGAACAGGCAAGCTTGTCTTGGAGTATCATAAGTGACAGCTCCACAACGGGCCGATTCCGACGATGAAAACTATATAGAGAAGAAGACGCATCTTTCCTATGTGATGACGTACGTTTTGGTTCCATTAACGGAGCAACAGCGACGACGGTACCACGGTACCAGTTACCTATCGAGTCCTCCGACGGATTTCAGGCCAGATGACACGGGCGCACCAGGCCATCCCGGCGGCGAAACCGACGATCGCCACGGAGAGGCCGATGCTGGCCAGGACTCGAACTGCCTTGGGCGCATGGACGGCGGGGCAGAAGAACACCACCAGTCCGACCGCGAAGAGGATCGTCCAGGTGACCCACGCTCCAGCGCACAGACCCAGGCTCTCGATCCCCTCCCGAGCCTCCACCTTGTCGACGACATGGACGCCGTATTCGCCGGCGCGGGGGTCCTCGACGTCGTCCATGTTTGTCTCTCAATCGGACTGTAATATGGTTCTTGCGCTTTGTGTGGAGCATGGTAGATAGCTGGCTAGCTATATATCATCAGATTGCTCGCGCTGTACTGTTGTCTTCACCTCTAAAACAAAAGAATTTGCATTAGGTACATGTACAGCTATGGATACTTTGTACACAACATAGTAACTTACGATTCCACTAGTGATCCAGCAGAATCACAAACAAAATCTGCATGGAGAGAACAAAATAGCTGTCAAACACATATTTGCATGAACTGCACCAACTAAATATACATTTATACATAATAAAGTGATCATAAATTTTGCCCTTTCAATGAATGAACACCAAATTATACACCAATATCAACGGTAAGTGGGAAAAACGTTCTGATTTTTTCTGCCCCTGTCAGTCCCAGCTGCTTTTCGTCCATCCCAGACTCTTTTTTTTTTACTTGTTTCCACCCAGGCTCTTTTTTTGACCTGTCTCCTCCCAGGCTCTGCGAGGCACCCAGGCCTGATCTGCTTGCCTCCTGCGGCCTTCCTTGTCCCCCAAACTCCGCCACTTATCGGGGGGCCCTAGGGAATACATGAGCCGATGGTGGTCGGCGTCAGCCGACAAAGCCGTGGCGGGGTCGACGGTGGAGCATGGCCGAGACGTCGAAGAGCGGCATAGCGTGGGCCTGTGGTGGTGGCGAAGGCAGGGAACCACATGCTGGCATGCGTGGTGACGGGTTGCGTGCGTGCATGTGTGATGAGAGGGATATGGTTAGGGGCGTCTGCAAGTGGCTTCGGCCTTGGGCCGGTTGGGCTGGGTGTAGATTGGTTGGCGGACCAAACAAGTATGCATGCCTCTCTTTTTTCAACCTTTTTCTATTTATAATAGTATGAAAAAAATAGAAAGAGAAAGAGAGGCTTGGGAGACATGAGACCACCAATGTTAGTGTGTTATATCATGCTCGACAAATAATTCCATCACCTTATCGATGCAGGTGGAACTAGCTGTAAGTCGTATTTGAAATATTAATTTTATTCGCGATGGTGTTGTTGTATGCACATGCATGTTTCCTATGCAAATCTCGCTCTTCCGCATAGCAACACCTTATCATTTCTCTAGTAAAGCTAAATCATAATAAACAAGATGAATCGACAAAAACCAAAACAAGAAAAGTAGATGAGCACATTATGAAAGTCAAACACAAATCAAACTACAATGGAGTCTCTTGTAACCCCTACGCGGGAGGCTACCAAGAGATCGTCCACACACTACCTAGTGCGTAATGATAAGGCATAGACAAACCTTGCCTTCAAAGTGAGGCCTCCTACAAGGAGTATAGCTCGCATTGTCATTGTGGGATCCGACGAACAAGGGCAAATCCTCGCATTTTATAAAGGCAACTCGAGTGTCTGTTATTTTCATGAACGACATGTATTTTTGGAGGATTCGCCTCATGAAGGCATTATATTTTTTGGAGGAATAGAGAACGGTCAGATATCTAGGATGAAAACAACATGTCGGAGGAGATGCACAAATTGCAATCAAGCAGACATGAGCCAACCGCCACACAGCATGCTCGAGGTGAAAATGCGACAAATATCTAGTCATCACCACCATCGGCGAAGTTTCCAAAACCCTCGCAAGACCACCAGGAGATCATTGTGGATATGTCATTGTGAAAGCGGTACGTCGCCCGATATAGGTTGTCCCACATCTGCATCGCCGCCCCTCCAGAAGAGAGGAGCTGATAAGGAATAGAGGAATGAAGAAGGAGAGTCCCGGCAGCCATCAAGAGTGTGGAGCTAGGCGACTTCCAACAACGGCAATGTGATAAATCTGCACCTATAAATGCTCTCGGGGAATCCCTTGTCGCCCATGGTCGAACCAGTGAGCTAGAGAAAATTGTAGCTGAGCTCCATAACACCTACACCCCCACTACCTTTTGATTTTTTTTATTTGATACTCAATCACAAACAAACAAAAATTATAGGAGTGTAGTACAAGATCGAGTTATGACATACAAAAATGGTTAGCAGAAAACATTATTGTATATAGATTACATAAAAACAACACATGGTAGCAATTATATTTTCTGTCAATCTCAAATAGCACACCATATTAACCTCAAACTTGTCAGATTAATAGGATTTCATATTTGTTTTTTTGGATACATTTTTGCTTTTGTGAAATACAACAGGTATGGTCGACCACGAACCAATCAACGCCCGACCTCCTAGGAGAGCTTTTGCTTAAACTCAAAGTTGTTTCATCTGTGAGGAAACTTCTCCTATTATTGATGCCGCCAAAATAAAGAGGGACGAAGACAGTAAAATGTGTATGTGTACATATACAATGGATGACTAGTACAGTGCACCGATGTGGAGGTGTGGTAAGAGTACAGTAGGCAGAGGTCATCTTGCTGCGGTTAATAACTCATCGCAATTCCCGCAGAAGAAGTTAGGGATGAGTTTTACTGCGATACACACGATTCCAAGGTAGATACCCGCGACTGCAACCACGTACGCGGCAATGCCCAGCGCCCGGACACCCATGATCACCGGGTGGGCGCGGCAGAATAGCAGCAAGAGCACGAAGACTGCTGTCCACACTAGGGCCATGAAAGCGATGCCGAAGAAGAAGCACAGCGTGCTCTCCTCGTCCTCCTCCGCCATGGTCGCCTCAGCCTCATCAGGGTCGACGTCGACGTCTTCCGCTCCGCCGTCGTCAGGAAGGATGGGGTCGCCTAGGTCGGCCATGCTGGTTTTCACGCCAAGACGTCAAATTGCCCAAACCTGTTCGTCTTTTTTTCACGATTACAAAGCTGACGCGCTGCCGTTGCCGTGTGCATGTATATATGCACGAACAGCCGACCCGACATCCTAAACCTATTCTAGTCCGACTTCCAAACAACCAAAGCTAAGCTAACAAACTACCTACGGCCAAGCTATCTAACTCGATTAGAACTAGGACTCGATCACCGGGTTACGGATTCAAAATTATTATGCGGACGGGGATCTCGAGCTTGAGCGTCTTGTAGCCGCCAAAACAAAACAAAAAACGTAATAACTAGGGACCTAGTAGAGGTTTTTTTTTTTAAAGGAGCATATATTAATATCACAAGATACCAATTACATTCAGCCTCTGCAACAACGCATTGCCCTAGCGGCCATACAGATGCACACAACCAAAAAAGAAAGAAGAATTACAAAAAAACAAGTCCCGCTGCAGTGACCCATTCGTTGAAACAGCGGTACTACCACCACCAAAATAGCACCAGAAGTCCAACTTCGCCTCTTCTAAGAAGGGAACAGTGCACAAACACCGTCATCGCCCGATCATAGATCTTAGATTTTCATCCTGAAAAGTCCACGCTCTCAGAATAATACCTTCAACAAGGCCATTGGCAGGCACAATCAATTAAGGCTAGACCCTGGGTTTTCACCCTGAAAGGTAGGACTTTGAACCTTGAAGGAGTTATGCCCTAGAGGCAAATATATAATAAAGTGTATTATTTGATATATATCCTATATGTTCATAATACATTTTATACTGTGCTATAACTGTGTTAATACGAAACGTTAATACACGTGTGGTATATAAACAAACCGTGTCTCTAGTTACCTCTAGCTAACTAGTTCATTGGTCATGAGGATGGTCTGCGTTTCAAGATCATGGGCATTTATGCCAATTGACAATGGGGTTATGTTATTAGTTGAAAAACATGATAGACAAATATCCGACCGTTATATCTTGAATGAGATCTAGTTACAAAGTTTACCATTGATGATAAAACAAAGAGAACCTCGCAACCTGATCCTTTGACTGTGAGGTAATACAAATCACCATTCCGGAAGAAGCTTAGATGGTTATCAAGAATCATCTCGTAACAGGGTGATCTAAAATGTGTCACTCAGGTTTTCCAAAGGGATGCGTAGAGGAGTACATATCAAGACCATGATTTGTCTAATCCATGTAACGAATAGATACATATGGCCATCTCGGTGACGTTGCATTAATAAAGCTTGCAAGCATGTGACTTTGTCACGGAATGCAAGGACATGAGAACGAGTAAACAAGTTCATTGGTAACGAGACCGAACTAAGGTATGGAAATACCGAAGATCAAGTCTCGAATGAATTAGGTATCGTATGACAAAGTGAACGGGAAACGACTATCTCACCGTTCGAGCGATTATTCGTGAAACACACGGGGGTCACAAGGCCATCCAGGTCCCTCTGTTGATCATTGATGTGAGAGTAGTCTCGATCATGTCCAGAGCGTTTCCGAACCGAAGGATGTCACGCTTAAGGGTAGGGACGCTTAGGGTAGATGAGGTATCGTAGGAGAAATAGAGAAAGAGAAACCGGAATAGTTTCGGGTAACATCCGATGGAGATCGGAAGGGGTCTGGAAGGTGTTCTGGAGTGAAGGAATAATATAATATGTGTATTTGAATGTTAATTGGAGAATTAATATTAAATATATATTTTATTTTATTATTAAAAGCTTCATAATGCTAATGGGCCTCACCCGAAGGGAGGCCCACTAGGGCATGGCGCCTAGGGAGAGGGGGCCAGCCGGCCTGGGCTTGGTGGGCCGCCCTAGTGGGGCCTAGAGCCAACGGCTTCCCCTAGGTGGCCGGCGGGTGTGGGGTTTAGTCCCACACCGCCTGGCCCCTAGGTGTTGCGCCCCCCTTCCCACTATATATAGGGGTCTCCCCCCCTTTGGAATCATCACATTCCCTCTCATTCTCTCTCTCATCCATTGAGGACTTCTCCGTAATATTGGAGAGGACCTCATGGATGAGTTCTCCACCTTCACACCACCATCGTGTGATCAGCGATCCGACATTTACTTCTTCCACTGCTCGGCTGGATCGGAGTCCGGTTGACGTCTCCTACACCGGACGTGTGACGAACTTTGGAGACAACACCCTTGGGGTGCTGCTTGTCTTCATCAATATACGCCTTCCTGCGTAAGGAGTGCCTCGGTATTCAAAGGTATGAATACCGCTTCTCTCCTCCGTTACTTATGTCTACATAGTATAGATCCTGGTATTAATGTTCGAGTAGATAGAAATTTTTGTTTTCTGCTACGGAACCCTTCAGTGGTATCAGAGCGGGTCTATGGGTAGACATGTCGTACGGATAGAGCACACATCAATATGTGGGCATTGATTCTCTAGTTGCTACCCTCTTTTAATGTTCTTGTTCATATCGCAGCACTGTTTGATGAAGCGGCCCCCAACCGACCTCACGTGGTGTTTCACGAGACTGGTCCACGAATCAAAGTGGCTTAGGGGGGTGTTTGTCTCTCTGCAATACTTGATATGGCATCGACATTGGAGGGCCCTGAAAAGGGAAGAAGAACGGCAATCATTGAATCCATATTATGGCTCCACGTTCGTAGGTGGGAAGGGGTTCTACTACGAAAGCCCTAAAGCTGCGTAAAACTTGCAATAGATAATATAGAAGCGTCTATTTTTATTATCGCATAGGGGCAGGTATTATAACGTGGCAATGACAAGTTTATGAAACTTTCATTGAAGCTATTGATGATGTCAAAATGCTATAACCACGTCATAACACTTTACTTTTTAAAGTATTACTTATTGTATAATTATATATTCGACGGTAGCATAATAAGATAATCCCTCAAAGTATTACAGTTATCGTATTCCCCTTGTGTGTGCACCACCAAGAAAGTTCTTCATTATGAGGTCGGTCGTGATGATCGGGGGTCAGACATATCTACATTCTCATATAGTGGGTGCAAGCCATGTTGCACCGCGGATACACACAAGTTAGAACTGGCGAGCCTAGCATGTGTAGACATGGCCTTGGAATACAGGAGACCGAAAGGTCGAGTATGAATCACATAGTTGATGTAACCGACATTAGGGAATGTCCACCTTTGATACTGGACTGATGGCCGTGATGATCGGGGGAGGTGCAGGGGATTGGGATCATGTGATCACTAAACGAGTGGAGGGATGTTCGTTTGAGTGGGAGTTCTTTTCTTTTAAAGTTCGATAACATAATTAAAACTTGAACTCATTATTATGAACATGGTCTAAATACTTTGCAAATCCATTGTAGATGTCTCGCCCACCCACCTTCAACCTTAGCACTTTCCTCGAGAAGGACAAGCTGAAAACTGATGGAACCAACTTCACTGCATGGTTCCGCAATCTTAGGATCCTCCTAGTCCCCTATAAGTTGACTTATGCCATCGAGGCTGAACATCTGGCTAAGCCTGCAGATTCTGTCTCCCAGGACGAAAAGAATGTCTGGCAGTCTAAGGCGGACGATTTCTCCCTCATCCAGAGTGGGATGCTCTATTCCATAGAGACGGAGCTTTAAAAGCATTTTGAGAAGATGAATGCTTTTGAGATTATTGAGGATCTCAAGGCTGTCTTTGCTCCACAGGCACATGCAAAGAGGTATGATGCTTCTGAGCTCTTCTTCTCTGCTAAAATGGAAGAGCATAGCAGTATTAGTGAGCACGTGGTTAAAAGGTCTGTCTATGTTAAGCGTTTGAATGCCCTGGATTGCAAAATCCTGGAGGAGCTCGCAATTGATAGGGTGCTGCACTCGCTGCCCCTAGCTATAAGAGCTTTGTGATGAACTACGACATGCAAGGGATGACTAAGACCCTTGCTGAGGTGTTCGCCATGCTCAAAACTGCTGAGGTTGAAACCAAGAAGGAGCACACAGTGTTGATGGTCAATAAGACCACCAATTTTAAGAAGCCGGGACAAAAGGGAAAATGCAAGGGCAAGAAGTCCAAGAAGGATGGCAAGATCGTTGCCAGTACCTCAAAGAGTGCCAAGCCTGGCCCTAAGCCTGGAACTGTGTGCTACTACTGCAAAGGGGATGGGCACTAGAAACGCAACTACCCCAAGTACCTTGAAGACAAGCGAGCCGGCAAGATATCCGCCAAGGACAAAGGTATATGTGATATACATGTTATTGATGTGTTCCTTACAAGCGCCAGGAGTAACACCTGGGTATTTGATACCGATTCTATTGCTCACATTTGTAACTCTCAGCAGGATCTGCAGAGTAGGAGGCACCTGAGGAAGGACGAGGTGACAATGCGCGTCGGCAATGGTTCGAGAGTTGAAGTGATGGCCGTCGGCACCCTGCATCTTCGTCTGTCGTTAGGCTTATTTTTGGTTTTGAATAAATGCTACTATGTACCCACATTGAGTATGAATATTGTGAGTGGGTCTTGCTTGTTGCAAGATCGTTATTCGTTTAAATCAGGAACAAATGGTTGTTCAATTTATATGAATGATATTTTATATGTTCATGCCCCTGTGTGTGATGGTTTATTCTTACTCGATCTTGATTGTAATACACACATCCATAGTGTTGATGCTAAACGTTGTAAGCATAATGATGATAATTCCATGTTTATGTGGCATTGCCGTCTTGGTCACATTGGCATAAAACGCATGAAGAAGCTTCATTCAGAAGGGCTTCTTGGATCATTGGATTTTGAATCCCTTGATACATGTGAGCCATGCCTCATGGGCAAGATGACTAGGACACCATTCTTCGGGACAATGGAGAGAGCTGTAGACCTACTGGGAATCATACATACGGATGTATGTGGACCAATGAGCGTCTCAACATGCAATGGTTATCGTTACTTTGTTACCTTTTCTGACGACTTAAGCAGATATGGATATATCTACTTAATGAAGCACAAGTCTGAAACCTTTGAAAAGTTCAACGAATTTTAGAAAGAAGTAGAGAATCAACTTAACAAGAGAATCAAGCATCTTCGATCGGATCGAGGAGGCGAGTATTTGAGTTATGAGTTTAACATGCACTTGAAGGACAGTGGGATTATCCCACAGCTTACGCCAGCCGTAACACCACAACGTAATGGTGTGTCGGAACGTCATAACCGAACCCTATTAGATAGCGTGCGGTCCATGATGTCTTTAACTGATTTGTCTATGTCTTTTTGGGGATACGCGTTAGAAACCGCTGCTTTTCTTTTAAACCGAGCACCATCCAAATCCGTGGAGACAACCCCATATGAGATATGGAATGGCAAGAAGCCAGTGTTGCCATTTCTGAAAGTTTGGGGATGTGAGGCTTACATCAAGAAACTACAGCCTGATAAACTCGAACCCAAATCGGAAAAATGCATCTTTGTGGGATACCCAAGGGAAACAATTGGGTATACGTTCTACAACCAGGACGAAGGCAAAAAGTTTGTCACGAAAGCCGGCACCTTTCTCGAGAAAGAGTTTCTCGCTAAAGGAGTTAGTGGAAGGAAAATTGAGTTAGATGACGTTGTTGGCCCTTCTCTCCAAATTCCGAGTAGCACAACGGAAGCTGTTCCGAAACTGCTCTCCAACATGGAGGAAGAGCCCAATGATGCTGATCAAAATAACAACGTCGAGACTCCTGAGGTTCGCAGGTCTACAAGAGTTCGTGCCACTCCTGATTGGTACAGTAGCCTTGTGATGTCTGTCATCCTAGATGAACAGGAGGAACCTGCAAACTACAAAGAAGCTATGGATAGTGCTGACTCTGAGGAATGCTAGAAGCCATGAAATCCGAAATAGGATCCGTGTATGAGAACCAAGTTTGGACCTTGGTGGATCTTCCAGAAGGCCGCAAGGCCATGGAAAACAAATGGATTTTAAAAAAAGACAGATGCGAATGGTAATGTGACCGTTCACAAAGCTCGACTTGTCGCAAAGGGGTTTCGACAAATTCAAGGAGTTGATTACAACGAGACTTATTCTCCCGTAGTGATGCTTAAGGCTGTCCGGATTTTAATAGCAATTGCTGCACATTTCGACTATGAAATTTGGCAGATGGATGTCAAGACTACATTCCTCAATGGTCACATTGATGAAGAGTTCTATATGATGCAACCAGAAGGTTTTGTTGATCCTAAGGATGTTGGAAACGTGTGCAAGCTTCAGCGGTCCATTTATGGATTGAAGCAAGCATCTCAGAGATGGAACGAACATTTTGATCAAGTGATCAAGAGTTTTGGATTTTTCCAAAATCAACAAGAGTTCTATGTTTACAAGAAAGCGAGTGGGAGCTCAGTTGTTTCCTTAATAGTATATGTGGATGACATATTGTTGGAGATATGCCCAAGAGGCAATAATAAAAGAGGTTATTATTATATCTTTGTGTTTATGATGAATGTTTACATCCCATGCTATAATTGTATTATTAGGAAACACTAATACTTGTGTGTTTTGTAAACATAAAAGAGTCCCTAGTAAGCCTCTTGTTGAACTAGCTTGTTGATTGATTGATGATCATAGTTTCCTGATCATAGACATTGGATGTGATTAGTAACAAGGTTATATCATTAGGAGAATGATATAATGGACACACACCCATAGTAAGCGTAGCATAAGATCAAGTATTAAGTTCGTATTGCTGTAAGCTTTGAAATACATAGTAACCTAATCCTTTGGCCATGAGGTTATGTTAAGCACCATCACCCGATGGGTACTTTGATGACATCAAACGCCGCTTCGTAACTGGGTGGTTATAAAGGTGTCATTGGGTATTCTAAAAGTATGTGTTGAAGCGCATAGACCAAGATTGGGATTTGTCCATCCATATGACGGATAGATATACTCTGGGCCCTCTCGGTGGAATGTCATCTAGATAGCTTGCAAGCATGTGACTAGGTCACAAGGGATGACATAACGTTGAACGAGTAAAGAGTACTTATCAGTAACGAGGAAGAACTAGGTATGAAGATACTGACGATCAAACCTCGGATAAGTAGAATGTCGCGAGACAAAGGGAATTGGTTTCGTATGTAAATTGGTTCAATCGATCACGAAGTAATCGTTGAGTATGTGGGAGCCGTTATGGATCTCCAGATCCCGCTGATGGTTATTGATGGGAGAGGTGTCTTCATCATGTCTGCATATTCACAAACCGTAGGGTGGCACACTTAAGGTTCGAAGTTGTTTGAAGTAGATATGGAATTTGCGTTGGAGACCGAATGTTGTTCGGAGTCTCGGAATGGATCCGAGACATCACGAGGAGATCCGGAATGCTCCGAAGAATGAGATTCATATATTGGGGATCATTTTCTAAGTTAGGAAATGTTCCGGAGTGTTTGTATGGAGATTCTAGAAGGTTTCAGAATGTTCTGGAAGGTTCTAGAGGATTTCTTGGAGTTTGCTTGAAAACCAAGAAAGGGATCAAAGAAACCAAGTGGGGCAAGACACGGATTCGTGGGGGAGGAGGATTCCTCCCCCCAACCCGCCGGCCCAAGGAGGAGGGAGTCCTACTAGGACTCCCCCTCCCCAGGCGCGCCTCCCTCCTTTAAATAGAAGGGAGGGGGCGCCCCCTCTTGCACCTTGTCTCATAACTCCCAATCTCAGCCGCCTCTCTCCTCCACCTTTTCTTGCAGCATAGGCGCAGCCTGCAGAATTCTCACCTCCACCACCACCACCACGCCTGCGTCACTGGATTCCGTGGAGAAGATCTACTACCTCGCTGCTCATTGGAACGGGAGACGAAGGTCTGCCGACTCAGACGCAGGACCGTCATGAAGCGCTGCCGAACACGGCCGGAAGGATCGTCCACACGATCTTGAGATCGGCAAGTGATCGACTACATCATCCACGAGATCTAATCTCGTTAACGCTTTCGGTTCTACGAGGGTTAGTACCGATCTATCTCGTTGCTCATGTCTAGTAGATTAGATCTTGGCTTTTATCTAGATTAGATCTGGGTTTTGTTCGTTCTTGCGGTAGAAATTTTTTGTTTTCCATGCTACGAACCCATCAGTGGTATCAGAGCCTTGTCTATGCGTAGATCTGTTGCACGAGTAGAACACAATGAGGTTGTGGGCGTTGGTGCTCGTGCCGTCTTTTGCTATGTGTACTTTGCATCTTGCGGTATGGTGGGATGAAGCGGCTCTGCTAACATTACATGTCATCGCATGAGACTTGATCCACGCTGACGGCAACTCGTATTGCACAAGTGGCTTTATGGTGTCTGTCTCTCCCATCATAGTATAGATCAAATCTACACTTTGCACTTGATAGCACTTGTATCAACGTTGTGGTTCAGTTTCGTAGGTAAGATGCGTTCTTAGTCGAAAGCCCCAAGCCACGTAAAACTTGCAAAGAAAATTAGAGGCGTCTAACTTGTTTTTGCAGGGGTTTTGTGATGTGATATGGCCTACATGTGATTGTGATTGTATTTGATGTATGCAATGATCCCTGTTGTAATATGGCAACCGGCAGGAGCCTAATGGTTGTCTTTAATTCTGTTAAGACCTGCGTGTCTATTCATCTTGTAATAGCTTTGTTCCAAGTAGTTGTAATAGTTGCTAGTGAAGATGAACAACCATGAAGCGGCGCCACGGACCTTGACGCAATGCTGGTGATGATGGAGATCATGTTCGTGCTTTGGAGATAGAGATCGAAGGCATAAGAAGAAAGGGCCATATCATATCACACAAATTATGAATTGCCTGTGATGTTAATCCTTTATGCATCTTGTATTGCTTAGATCGCGGCGGTAGCATTATAAGATGATCCCTCTCACTAAATTTCAAGTAATAAAGTGTTCGTCCTTAGTTGGCACCATTGCTAAGACTCGTCGTTTCGAAGCATCTCGTGATGATCGGTGTGATAGACTCTACGTGTGCATACAATGGGTGCAAGCCAGATTTGCACATGCGGAAACTAAGGTCAATCTTGACGAGCCTAGCATGTACAGACATGGTCTCGGAACACGGAATACCAAAAGGTAGAGCATGAGTCATATGATCGATATGATGAACATGAAGATTGTTCGTCGATGAAGCTACATCATCTCACGTGATGATCGGACTTGGTGTAGTGGATTTGGTTCGTGTAATCACTAAAACAACTGCGAGGGATGTTGTTTTGAGTGGGAGTTCACCTAGTTAATTTAAGAATTAAATTTGAACACTATTTATCATAAACTTAGTCTTAACTACTTGCAAATATGTTGTAGATAATGGCGAACGTTTCCATCAATTTCAATGCGTTCCTAGAGAAAGAAAAGCTTAAGAACAATGGAAGCAATTTCACGGACTGGTTCCGTGGATCAAGATCGCCTCGTGGCTGGTCATGACCTATGTGCTCAAGCACCGCTAGGTGACCCACCTGCGAAGATGCCACCGATGACGTAAAGAATGTTTATGCCACTCGAAACATCACTACTCCACGATTCAGGTGCCATCCTATACGGTTTAGAATCGGAGCTTCAAAAGCGTTTTGAGCACCATGACCCATTTGAAATCATTAAGGAGCTCAAACTCATATTTGAGACTCGCGTGACCATGGAAAGCTATGAAGCTTCCAAGAAGTTCTTTACCTGCAAGATGGAAGAGGGTAGCTCCGTTAGCGAGCACGTGCTCACCATGTCTGGGCACGCAAACAAACTCCGAGAGTTGGGGATACTGATTCCTAATGAATTGGGGATTCACCGTGTCCTCCAATCACTGCCACCAAGTTACAAGAACTTTGTGATGAACTACAATATGCAATCGCATGAACAAGACGTTGCTCGAACTATCGTCCATGCTGAAAACTGCTGAAGTGGAGATCATGAAAGAACACCAAGTGTTGATGGTCAATAAGACCACCAATTTCAAGAAACGGGGCAAGCCTAAGAACAAGGGCAACTTCAAGAAGGACGGCAAGAAAGCTGCCGCACCTGCTAAGAAGCCTAAGGCTGGTCCTAAACCTGAAATCGAGTGCTTCTCCGCAAGGGTGCTGGTCATCGAAGCGTGAATCGCCGCAAATACCTGGAGGATCTGAAGAACGGCAACATCAAGAAGAAAGGTATATTCGATATACATGTTATAGATGTGTATCTTACTAGTAATCGTAGTAGTGCCTGGGTATTTGATACTGGTTCGGTTGCTCATATTTGTAACTCAAACAGAGCTGCGGAATAAACGAAGACCGGCAAGAGACAAGGTGACGATGCGTTGGAAATGGCTCCAAGGTTGATGTGATCGCCGCCGCACGCCTCCTCTACATCTACCATCAGGATTAGTTTTAAATTTAAATAATTGTTATTTGGTGCCTACGTTAAGCATGAACATTATATCCGGATCTTGTTTATTAAGTAGACGTTACTCTTTTAAGTCTGAGAATAAAGGTTGTTCGATTTATATGAGTAATATCTTTTATGGTTATGCACCTGAGATGAATGGTTTATTCTTATTGAATCTCGATAGTAGTGATACACATGTTCACAATATAGATGCTAAATGAATAAAATTGAATGATAATTCTACATATATGTGGCACTGTTGTCTTGGTCACATTGGAGTGAAGTGTATGAAGAAACTCCATTCTGATGGACTTCTTGAATCACTTGATTTTGAATCACTTGAAAGATGCGAAGCATGTCTAATGGGAAAAATGACTAAGAATCCATTCTTTGGAATAATGGAGCGAGCTACAGACTTATTGGAAATAATACATACCGATGTGTGTGGTCCAATGAGTGTAGCATCGCGTGGTGGATATCGTTATGTTCTCACTTTCACGGATGACTTGAGTAGATATGGGTATGTCTACTTTATGAAACATAAATCCGAAACTTTCGAGAAGTTTAAGGAATTTCAAAGTGAAGTGGAAAATCATCGTAACAAGAAGATTAAGTTTCATTCACCATGGAGGTGAATATCTGAGTTATGAGTTTGGCATGCATTTAAAGAAATGTGGAATACTTTCACAGTTGACATTGCCGGGAACACCACAGCGTAATGGTGTGTCCGAACGTCGTAATCGAACTCTCTTAGATATGGTTCGGTCTATGATGTCTCTTACAGATTTACCGTTATCATTTTGGGGCTATGCATTAGAGACAGCCGCATTCAGTTAAAGTGAGCACCATCTAAATCCGTTGAAACGACACCGTATGAATTATGGTTTGGTAAGAAACCTAAGTTGTCGTTCCTTAAAGTTTGGGGCTGCGAAGCGTATGTAAAGAAGTTACAACCTGATAAGCTTGAACCCAAAGCGGAGAAATGCGTCTTCATAGGATACCCTAAAGAAACAATTGGGTATACATTCTATCATAGATCCGAAGGCAAAGTTTTCGTTGCTAAGAATGGATCCTTTCTGGAGAAGGAATTTCTCTCGAAAGAAGTGACTGGAAGGAAAGTAGAACTCGACGAGGTTATCGAACCTTCTTTCGAAGTTGAGAGTAGCGCAGCACCGGAAGATGTTTCTGTGCCGCCTGCACCAACTGGAGAGGAAGCTAATGATGATGATCATAAAACTTCGAACGAAGTTACTACTGAACCTCGCAGGTCAACAAGGGTTCGTACCACTCCTGAGTGGTATGACTCTTCCTTGAACGTCATGTTGGTGGACAACACTGATGACCCTGCGACGTACGAAGAAGCTATGGTGAGCCCAGATTCCAACAAATGGCTAGAAGCCATGAAATCCTAAATGGGATCCATGTACGAAAACCAAGTATGGACTTTGGTGGACTTACCGGATGGCCGAAAGGCTGTCGAGAACAAATGGATTTTCAAAAGAAAAACAGATGCTGATGGTAATGTTACCGTCTATAAAGCTCGACTTGTCGCGAAAGGGTTCCGACAAATTCAAGGAGTTGACTACGATGAGACTTTCTCACTAGTAGCGAAGCTAAAGTCTGTGAGGATTATATTAGCAATCGCTGCATATTTCGATTATGAAATTTGGCAGATGGATGTCAAAATGGCGTTCCTTAATGGTGACATTGAGGAAGAGTTGTATATGGTACAACCCAAGGGTTTGGTCGATCCTAAAGATGCTGACAAGGTATGCAAACTTCAGCGCTCCATTTATGGACTGAAGCAAGCATCCCGGAGTTGGAATCAACGTTTTGATAAAGTAATCAAAAACTTTGGATTTATACAAACTTATGGAGAAGCTTGTATTTACAAGAAAGTGAGTGGGAGCTCTGTAGTATTCCTAGTACTATATGTAGATGACATATTGTTGATTGGGAATGATATAGAACTTCTTAATAGCGTCAAAACCTATTTGAATAATAGTTTTTCGATGAAGGATCTTGGCGAAGCGGCATATATTCTAGGCATCAAGATTTATAGAGATAGATCAAGACGCCTAATAGCGCTTTCCAAAGTACATACTTAGACAAAGTTCTATAGAAGTTTAGAATGGAAGAGAGCAAGAAAGGGTTCGTGCCCATGTTGTCAGGTAAGACCTTGAGTAAAACTCAAAGTCTAGCTACGGCAGAAGATAGAGAAAAGATGAATAAAATTCCCTATGCCTCGGCCATAGGTTCTATCATGTATGCCATGTCATGCCGTGTCGAGACCGGATATAGCAGATGTTGTTAGTTTGACTAGCGATATCAAAGTGATCCCGAATGGAACATGGACAGCGTCAAGAATATCCTAAAGTACCGAATAGGACTAAGGATATGGTTCTTTCTTATGGAGGTGATGAACAGCTTGTTGTAAACGGTTACACGATGCTAGTTGGAACACCGATCCGTATGACTCAAGTCACACCGATACGTATTTATTTTGAATGGTGCTGCAATAAGTGGAGGAGTGCCAAGCGAGCGCCAGGCGAAATCTTCAATGAATCGGAATACAAAGCTGCTTGGAGGCTGCACAAGAAGGCATATGGATGAAGGAGTTCATTACTGAACTTGGCGTGGTTCCCAAAGGCGTTAGACCCGATGGCCATCTCGTGACAACACAAAGGTGCCATAGCTAATGCACAGGAGCCAAGGTCACATAGCAAGCTGAAGCACATCAAGCTACGTTTTCATGCTATTCACGAGTATGTACAAGATGGTGACATAAAGATTTGCAAAGTACACACTGATCTGAATGTAGAAGATCCGTTGACTAAACCTCTCCCTAGAGCAAAGCATGACCAACACCAAAACGCCATGGGTGTTCGGTATATTACCATGTAATCTAGATTATTGACTCTAGTGCAAGTGGGAGACTGTTGGAGATATGCCCAAGAGGCAATAATAAAAGAGGTTATTATTATATCTTTGTGTTCATGATGAATGTTTACATCCCATGCTATAATTGTATTATTAGGAAACACTAATACTTGTGTGTTTTGTAAACATAAAAGAGTCCCTAGTAAGCCTCTTGTTGAACTAGCTTGTTGATTGATTGATGATCATGGTTTCCTGATCATAGACATTGGATGTGATTAATAACAAGGTTATATCATTAGGAGAATGATATAATGGACACACACCCATAGTAAGCATAGCATAAGATCAAGTCATTAAGTTCGTATTGCTGTAAGCTTTGAAATACATAGTAACCTAATCCTTTGACCATGAGGTTATGTTAATCACCATCACCGGATGGGTACTTTGATGACATCAAACGCCGCTCAGAATCGGGTGGTTATAAAGGTGTCATTGGGTATTCTGAAAGTATGTGTTGAAGCGCATAGACCAAGATTGGGATTTGTCCATCCATATGACGGATAGATATACTCTGGGCCCTCTCGGTGGAATGTCATCTAGATAGCTTGCAAGCATGTGACTAGGTCACAAGGGATGACATAACATGGAACGAGTAAAGAGTACTTATCAGTAACGAGGAAGAACTAGGTATGAAGATACTGATGATCAAACCTCAGATAAGTAGAATGTCGCGAGACAAAGGGAATTGGTTTAGTATGTAAATTGGTTCAATCGATCATGAAGTAATCATTGAGTATGTGGGAGCCGTTATGGATCTCCAGATCCCGCTGATGGTTATTGATGGGAGAGGTGTCTTCATCATGTCTGCATATTCACGAACCGTAGGGTGACACACTTAAGGTTCGAAGTTGTTTAAGTAGATATGGAATTTGTTGGAGACCGAATGTTGTTCGAGTCTCTAATGGATCCGGGACATCACGAGGAGATCCGGAATGGTCCGAAGAATGAGATTCATATATTGGGGATCATTTTCTAAGTTAGGAAATGTTCCGGAGTGTTTGTATGGAGATTCTAGAAGGTTTCAGAATGTTCTGGAAGGTTCTAGAGGATTTCTTGGAGTTTGCTTGAAAACCAAGAAAGGGATCAAAGAAACCAAGTGGGGCAAGACACGGATTCGTGGGGAGGAGGATTCTCCCCAACTCCGCTGCCCAGGAGGAGGGAGTCCTACTAGGACTCCCTCCCTAGGCGCCTCCCTCCTTTAAATAGAAGGAGGCGCCTCTGCACCTTGTCTCATAACTCCCAATCTCAGCCACCTCTCTCCACATTTCTTCTCAAGACGCATAGGCAGCCCGCAGAATTCTCACCTCCACCACCACCACCACGCCGCGTCTGCTGGGATTCCGTGGAGAAGATCTACTACCTCCAGCTCACCGGAACAGGAGAGGAAGGTCTGCTTCGACCAAGACGCAGTGACCGTCATGAAGCGCCGAACGCTGGCGCGGAAGGATCGTCCACACGATCTTGAGATCGGCAAGTGATCGACTACATCATCCACGAGATCTAATCTCGTTAACGCTTTCGGTTCTACGAGGGTTAGTACCGATCTATCTCGTTGCTCATGTCTAGTAGATTAGATCTTGGCTTTTATCTAGATTAGATCTGGGTTTTGTTCGTTCTTGCGGTAGAAATTTTTTGTTTTCCATGCTACGAACCCATCACATATTACTCATGGGAAACGATGTGGATCTTATGAGAAGCATGAAAGCATATTTGAGTAATCAATTTTCCATGAAGGATCTAGGTGAAGCTACATACATATTAGGAATCAAGATCTATAGAGATAGATCAAGGCGACTAATTGCCTTAAGTCAGAGTACTTACATCGAAAAGATTTTGAAGAGGTTCAAAATGGACAATACCAAAAGGGGCTTTGTACCAAAGATGAAGAATTGCAAAATGAGTATGACTCAATGTCCAGTAACGGATGATGATAGAGAAAGGATGTCTAACATCCCCTATGCCTCAGCCATAGGACCTATCATGTATGCAATGTTAAGTACGCGACCTAATGTGGCATTGGCTCTTAGTTTGATGAGACGATACCAAAGTAATCCAGGACCGGATCACTGGACAGCTGTGAAGAATATCCTAAAGTATCTGAAAAGAACAAAGGATATATTCCAAATCTATGGAGGAAGCGATGAAGCTCTAAACGTAACGGGTTACGTGGATGCGAGCTGGAACTCAGATCATGATGACTCGAAGTGTCAAATAGGATTTGTGTTCCTAGTGAATGGTGGGGCAGTAAGCTAGAAGAGTAAGAAGCAGCCGGTGGTGGCGCAATCTTCAATGGAGTCTAAATACATTGATGCAGCTGATGCAGCGAATGGAGTTGTTTGGCTAAGTAATTTCGTCATTGAACTAGGAGTTTTTCCAAATGCGCAAGACCCCATGACGATCTATTGTGAAAACACGGGAGCTATTGCAAACGCAAAGGAACGAAGGACTCATTTTGCAGGCAAACACATCAAGCTTAGATTTCACGTCATCCGGCAGAATGTTGACGAAGGTGAAGTCAAGATTTGCAAAGTAGATACGGAACTGAATGTGGCAGATCCTTTTACCAAAGCTCTCCATCAGGAAAAGCACGAACAACACCCAGACTCCATTGGTGTTAGGTTCCTGCGTATTGTAAACTAGTTTTATTTGTACTCTAGTGCAAGTGGGAGACTGAAGGAGTTATGCCCTAGAGGCAAATAATAAAGTGTATTATTTGATATATCTCCTATATGTTCATACTACGTTTCATACTATGCTATAACTATGTTAATACGAAACGTTAATACACGTGTGGTATGTAAATAAACCGTGTCTCTAGTTACCTCTAGCGAACTAGTTCATTGGTCATGAGGATGGTCTGGGTTTCAAGATCATGGGCATTTATGCCAATTGACAATGGGGTCATGTTATTAGTTGAAAAACATGATAGACAAATATCCAACCGTTATATCTTTAATGAGATCTAGTTACAAAGTTCACCATTGATGATAAAACACAGAGAACCTCGCAACCTAATCCTTTCACTGTGAGGTAATGCAAATCACCATTCCGGAAGAAGCTTAGATGGTTATCTAGAATCATCTCGTAACAGGGTGATCCAAAAGGTGTCACTCAGGTTTTCGAAAGGGATGCGTAGATGAGTACATATCAAGACCATGATTTGTCTAATCCATGTAACGAATAGATACATGTGGCCATCTCGGTGACGTTGCATTAATGAAGCTTGCAAGCATGTGACTTTCTCACGGAATGCAACGACATGAGAACGAGTAAACAAGTTCATTGGTAACGAGACCGAATGATAAGTCCATTTTGCATCACTATTCTATGTCATAATTCTATGTTATTCATTGATATATTTCGTATTGAGAGGTGATACTAATGTTATTTCATCTGTTTTTGCATGGTTGATGACTTTTGGAGCATGGACCGCTGCAGTCAGGATTCTAATGGAAAAGGTGCTGTTTGGAGGCAAAATTCGTGAAGATCAGAAAATCCGAGAAAATATACGGAAAATCCTATTTTTCCGGAAGACGAAGGAAGCCAGAAGGGGGGCTAGAGATGGGCCACAGGGGGCCCACACCACCTGGCGGGCCACCTCGATCAAGCCACTGGTGTGTGGCCGCCTGGTCCACCCTCGCACCTCTGGCGTATATAATCCTCGCGAAACCCTAATACTCAGGGAGTGATCACAGAAAGATTCTGCCGCCTCTGCGGGGTAGAAAACACTGAGAGAGAAAGATCTCTCTAGCAGACAGATTTCTGCCTGGGGAATTCCTTCCCGAAGAGGGGAGATAATCGCCATCAACACCACCATCAAGTTGGACTTCATCGGGATCATCATCATCACCAAAATCATCATCACCATCAGCACCCTCATCACCATCGCCATATTGCTGTAACAATTGGGTTGAATCTTGCATAGTTCATAGGGGAAACTTTCCCGGTGTTGATTACTCTTTGTAGTTGATGCTATTGAGTGAACCATTGAATTATTGTTTATGTTCAGATTTTTATACATCATTATTCCATCTCTGATCATGATCCATATGATGTCTTGTGAGTAGTTTGTTTTGTTCTTGAGGACATGGGAGAAGTCATGTTGTTAGTAGTGGAGTTGTGTTGAGAAAGATTCAATGGTTTGATATTTAAGTTCTGGTGTACTTCTTCTAGTGGTGTCATGTGAACGTCGACTACATGCCACTTCACCTATATGGGCCTAGGGGAATGCATTGTGTATTTGGCTACTAATCGTAGGGGTTGCCGGAGTGACAGAAACCTGAACCCCCGTTAGGAAACCATTGCACAAGGGACGTAAGGGTCTTAGATTTTAAAGTTGTGGTTAGGTTTCTACCTTAATTACTTTCTTGTACTTACGGATGTTTGCAAGGGGTATAATCACAAGTATGTATTAGTCCTAGGAAGGTCGGTACAGTAGCACAGGTTCACCCACACAACACTTAGAAAGATAAAGAAGATTAATCAACTATATGAAGCGAAAGCACTTGACTGTCTTCCCATGTGTCCTCGAGAACGTTTGGTCATCTTAAGTAATACAACCGGCTTGTCCTTTGCTGCATAAAGGATTGGGCCACTTGCTGCATTTATTCCTACTGTCTTTTATTTACTCGTACTTTGTTTACTTGCTTTATCAAAAACCCCTAAAAATCCGTTTGCTAAGTATTTGCAGAGAATTCCTGATCCATACCACTAGCCAGCACCTTCTGCTCCTCGTTGGGTTCGACACTCTTACTTATCGAAAATACTGCGATACACCCCCTATACTTGTGGGTCATCAAGACTATTTTCTGGCTACGTTGCCGGGGAGTGAAGCGCTATTGGAGAGTGGAACTGGTAAAGGAAACTTCTACTATTTGTATTGTTTACTTCTGCTAGTTGCTTTATTTTCGTTATGGATAATTCACTGAGTTTCTTATTTGGTAATGCTACTACCACTGCTAAGGTAGTAGATAAGCCACCACCTGCTGAGAATGATGCTTTTAAAATACCTACAAGAATTATTGATCGTGTTATGGATAACTATTATGTTGGGGATGGAACTGTCCATCCTGGTGATCATTTACTCTTTATACATGAATTATGCGGGTTGTTCAAGTGTGCAGGTATTACTACAGATCAAGTTAAGAAGAAGTTATTCTCATTATCACTGAAAGGAAGAGCTGAGGAATGGTATAAGCTGCTGAAGAATGGTCAAGCTCTGGAATGGGAGGAAATAGTGCCTCTCTTTTATTCAAAGTTTTATCCTCCTAGTGAGATTCATAAAGATCAGAATCAAATCTACAACTTTTGTCCTCTTGATGGAGAGAGTACAGCTCAAGCTTGGGGGAGATTGAAGTTACTAACGCTCAAATGTCCCATTCATGAGCTCCCCAACAATATTATTATCAATAACTTTTATGCAAGGCTTTCTCTTCATGACAAGGATTTATTGGATGCTTCTTGTGATGGATCATTCACTCGCATGGAAGAAGAAGCTAAATGGGATCTTCTGGACCGTATTCAAGACAATGCTGAAGCTTGGGAGAATGAAAAAGGTAGAAAGTCATGTATAAATTATGATTATGAATGTATTGAATATTTTATGGGAACTGATGACTTCCAAAACATTAAAAATGCTTATGGTCTAGACTCTCAAGCTATTGCTGCTTATTTTAAGGCTTTTGCTTCCTACATTGAAGTGCCTAAAAAGAAGTGGAATAAGTATCATGAACCTTATAAAGATGTTGCTAAGAGTGTTCCTACAAGAAATACTGAAGTTTATACTGCTAATCATGTTTTACCTAAACCTTACATTGAGAAAATGCCTTTCCCAGTTAAGATGAAGGAACATTCTATGATAGCTAGAATGGTTGATGAACCTATTATAGAAAATGTGAAAGACTTTGTTACTAAATATGGAGAAGAGGGACACACTATCCTTTGTAAGGATAACTCTAATATTGTTTCACAAAGTAGTGTTATGAGAGCTAGTATTCCTGTGTTTTCTGTTAGAATAAGCGATCATTGCTATGATGGCCCTTGTGATAGTTATATTGTTAAGTTTATGCATGATACTGAAAATTACTATGAGAGAGGGAAAAGTGTTCGTATGCATCTCAATAATATCAAGTTTCCTTGTTTTATGTTGAAAGTTTTTATGTTGCACTTGTTTTGCCTTCTTATGCAAGTAGCCTCTGGTTTCAACAACTTGTTTGTTTACAAAATTCCCTTTCATAGGAAGTGGGTTAGGCTTAAATGTGTGTATTTTTGCTTCTTAATGCTCTCTTTCTCTCCAATTCATATTCCTTTGTGAGCATCATCAAAATTATCATGCCCATCTTAATGGCTATAAAGAAAGAGCTTTTGGGGAGACAACCCAATTTGTTTTTGCTTTCAGTTTGTTTGTGTTTCTTTGAGTCTTGGAAGTTATTACTTCAGTAATAACCGCTCCTTATTCATTTTGTTTGGTTTTTGTGTCAAGATCAACCTCTAATGAGAGAGAAGTAAGATTTGGGGAAGTTGCTATCTCGAAACAGATTTTTGTGCTTCACCGTAAAAATTCATGAGAGATCTCTGTATGTCGGATTGAGCTGTAATTTTTTGTGCTTCTGCCCCAGGTTGTTTTTTAACTTTCGTTAGTTTTGCACTTTTTGATTGGAGCAACAGAAGATTTTCGAAAAAATTGATCTTTATCTGCTGGTCTGTTTTGACAGATTTTGCCACTCTTGCATTTGCTTCTTTATTCGATTTCCTTTTTGAATTATTTTTGGGTTTTCGGAAAGTGCTACAGTAGCTTTGTTTCGATTGTTTCAGTTGAATTTGGACTCAAAAGGTTTTATCACTTCACTTATACTAATGTTGCTAATAAGATCTGTGTGAAAGAAATTTCCAGGAAGTGGAGATAATGGTGTAATAAGGAAGAGAAAGGTTTTATGACTCAAGTAATAAGTGTATGCAGATGAAGATATTGATTATTCAAGTGGTGACTCTGGAAGAATCTACTAGATACCAAATTCAGAGACCTGCAGAGTCTGTTTCCAACTAGGTAACAGTTCTGGTAAGAAAAGTTCCGTGAAAATACTATACAACTATATTTTTGCAGTTTTTAGTCAATAAGGAAAGCTACGAAGCGAAAAAGGGACGGAAACGGAGCCAGGGTGGCTCACACCACCTTGTGGCGCGGGTCCACCCCTGGACGCGCCACCAGGTGGCGAGTCCACCCCAGACTCTGCCTCCGACTCGTTTTCTCCCAATACCTTCCTTTTGTTATGAAACTTCGTAATATATAACCCCCCGGATCTCTCGAGGTTCTTATATCGTGTTTTCATCGTGTTTTCGTTTTGATCTGTTTCTGCCAGGTAGAGTCCCAGATTTGGAGCCACAATGTCTTCCTCTGGATCAGCCAAGGGAGATTCCTTAGAAGATATCATCAACTCATACATGAGAGAGTTGAAGATCCATCCCAAGGAGTTGTTATTTGAAGATGGGGAGGTCCGGATAAAAGAGGTTCAAGGCCCTAAAGGTGAAGGAAGTATGGAGGACAGGATGGAAGCACTGGAGCAAGAAGTCTTTAGGTACAAGAAGATGGCGGAACGCGAAGTGGATATCATCCATAAGATTTGTTCCGAACTCATCACCGAGCACCAAGAGGAGACTGCTGATCTCAAGGATGAAGTCCTCTCACTCTGCCAAACAACCAATGAACTGCAAGCACAGCTCTACGATGTTCAAAATCAAAACTATGAGTATGAGGTTAGGTTTAAACGCATAAGTGCTACTGCAAGTTTCAGGATGCTGGAGACCACGATGTCCTTTGTTGATGGGAAGCCCTTACCCTAGAAGTCGGACGATGATGAGAGGATACTACCACCACAAAATGAGTAATTCATCATCAGGTTTGGCATCCCCTTGGTTTGTTCCAAGCTTGGGGGAGTGTCGCGGTATCACATCACTATCTTCTATCTTTTTACCTTATTAGTAGAGTCATATCATGAATAGAGAAGTTATTATGTAGGATGGTTTGCATTATGGAAGTGTCCCCTCTCTCGTTAGATATGTATCCCTTGGTGTGAGTTTTCGTTATGGAATATTAATGAGAAGTTCTATCATTTACTCTTTTTCTTAGCTTATTTTAGTTTTCAATTCGTGGTTATATGATTGATCTTGTTGTTAGTATTGGTATCACTTTGGGATCATCGAGTTAATTTAGTTGGTTTTGGCAAACCTGGCTCGGTCAGTAGCAACACTATTTCTGAGAGTTGAAAGAAAAGATAAAAGTACTCTAAAGAAAAATAATTTCATCATCTTTCTTTCTTGATTTTCTCATAAGTCTAGTATTCTCTAGTTAAGATCTTTTGTGCTTCCAAGGAAGATTGCATGTTTGTCTTTATCACTTGTATGTTTGTTTGTTTCCTTCAACTCTTGTACTTGCTACCCAGCCTTGCTAGCCAAAAACCTGTACTGAGAGGGAATTATTCTCGTGCATCCACTTCCCTAAACCAAAACCTTTGCCATTTGTGTCCACCATACCTACCTATTAGCTTTATTTCTATTCCAAGTAAATTCTTGTTTTATCTACCTCCCAAATTAAACTTGTTATGTGAAAATTAATGATTAAAGCTCTCACGAACTTGATGGCACGGTTTACTTTCTTGCACTTAATAAACTTGAACCATTGTGCTCACCTATGTTGCGTATATGCTTGCGCTTTGTAAGTTGTGAATTAGCAGAACCATGCTGTCATGGGGAACGCTTTCAACATTGCACTGGTACTTTGTACCAAGTTGATATCATGTTATTTTGTCTATGGATGTCGTCGGTGTGAAATGAAAGGGGAGCTTGTAAGTCCATGGAGTTATGCATGTGTGTTAGAGAAACGCCTGGTCATTGGGTTCAATCCATGCTGACATGGTGGAAACCTGCAGCGTAACCATAACGAGTATCTATGAAGCATTCTTCTTATAAAAAAGAGATAGAGATTGAGAAAAAGAGAAAAGAAAAAAAGAGATATTATGAAAAAAGGAAAGAGAGAAAAAAGCACCATATTCCCCTGGTAAATAAGAAGATTGCTGAGAAACTTGTTGTCTGCTTGCCTTGTCATTTTGATATGGGGATTCTTCCGTATCATCGGGCAAGGGGTACCCCGTTGGCGGTTCTCTATGATACACATATACTTACGATGACAAGAACTTACCGGTGACTAAACTTGAGTAGCATGAGGAGCATCCCTCGTATTCAAGGGACATGAGATTCTCAACTTACAACTTGTCAATGCATATCCTCATATTTGATCATTTAAACCTTAATCACCTAAAGATAACTATGATAGGGGCAATGAGAGCTGAAAGCTAGTAAGTATCATAATTTTTGGGAGCTCTTTATGAGACTTGCAATCCCTGCTTCCCTCTGCAAAGGGCCTTTCTTTTACTTTGTAGCTGAGTTAGTAAACATATTCCCTTCTATCTCAGCAAGTATTTTGAGTTGTTGTGTTTCATTCATTCATATGATGATTTATTCAATCATGTTTCTTATGTCCTTGTTTTGCACATTGCTCTTATCTTGATGTTTACTACTTTGAAAGCTATCATTGAAAAACCAGCTATTTGTGAACACCAGCAAATTATCAACTATTCTTCAACCAAGAGCTAAGTTTGCCATTACCAATTATGATTCACTTTATGTATATTTATTGTGTTTCCTTTACTCATTGCAAGTTGAGTTATATAATAGTGAGTTGTCTTCTATTATGATCTATGTATTTGATGAATGTGATGCTTCTTGTCCGTATTCTTTTATCGACTCTTCACTCCATCAACCTGAGGCCAGTTTATTGAGCTCAGCCTGGGGACAAGCCAGTCTAAGCTTGGGGGGAGTTGATACGTCCATTTTGCATCACTATTCTATGTCATAATTCACTGTTATTCATTGATATATTTCGTATTGAGAGGTGATACTTATGTTATTTCATCTGTTTTTGCATGGTTGATGACTTTTGGAGCATGGACCGCAAGCATGATTCGATGGAAAAGGTGCTGTTTGGAGGCAAAATTCGTGAAGATCAGAAAATCCGGGAAAATATAAGGAAAATTCTATTTTTCTAGAAGATGAAGGAAGCCAGAAGGGGGGCTAGAGATGGGCCACAGGGGGCCCACACCACCCCTTGGTGCGGGCCACCCTGGGCCACGCCACCAGGTGGTGTGGCCGCCCTGGTCCACCCCTGGCACTCCCCTCTGGCGTATATAATCCTCCCGAAACCCTAATACTCGGGGAGCGACCACAGAAAGATTCTGCCGCCTCTGCAGGGCGGAAAACACAGAGAGAGAAAGATCTCTCCGGCAGACAGATTTCTGCCTGGGGAATTCCTTCCTGGAGAGGGGAGATCGTCGCCATCAACACCACCATCAAGTTGGAATTCATCGGGATCATCATCATCATCACCACCATCATCACCATCAGCACCCTCATCACCATCTCCATATTGCTATAACAATTGGGTTGAATCTTGCATAGTTCATAGGGGAAACTTTCCCGGTGTTGATTACTCTTTGTAGTTGATGCTATTGAGTGAACCATTGAATTATTGTTTATGTTCAGATTCTTATACATCATTAATCCATCTCTGATCATGATCCATATGATGTCTTGTGAGTAGTTCGTTTTGTTCTTGAGGACATGGGAGAACTCATGTTGTTAGTAGTGGAGTTGTGTTGATAAAGATTCAATGGTTTGATATTTAAGTTGTGGTGTACTTCTTCTAGTGGTGTCATGTGAACGTCGACTACATGACACTTCACCTATATGGGCCTAGGGGAATGCATTGTGTATTTGGCTACTAATCGTAGGGGATGCGGGAGTGACAGAAAACTGAACCCCCGTTAGGCAACCATTGCACAAGGGACGTACGGGTCTTAGAGTTTAAAGCTATGGTTAGGTTTCTACCTTAATTACTTTCCTGTACTTACGGATGTTTGCAAGGGGTATAATCACAAGTATGTATTAGTCCTAGGAAGGTCGGTACATTAGCACTGGTTCACCCACATACCACTTAGCAAGCTAAAGAAGATTAATCAACTATATGAAGCGAAAGCACTTGACTGTCTTCCCATGTGTCCTCGAGAACGTTTGGTCATCTTAAGTAATACAACCGGCTTGTCCTTTGCTGCATAAAGGATTGGGCCACTTGCTGCATTTATTCCTACTGTCTTTTATTTACTCGTACTTTGTTTACTTGCTTTATCAAAAATACCTAAAAATCTGGTTGCTAAGTATTTGCAGAGAATTCCTGATCCATACCACTAGCCGGCACCTTCTGCTCCTCGTTGGGTTCGATGCTCTTACTTATCAAAAATACTGCGATACACCCCCTATACTCGTGGGTCATCACCGAACTAAGGTATGGGGATACCGAATGAATTAGGTATCGTATGACAAAGGGAGCGGGAAACGACTATCACACGGTTCGAGCGATTATTTGTGAAACGCACAGGGGTCACATGGCCATCCAGGTCCCTCTGTTGATCATTGATGTGAGATTAGTCTCGATCATGTCCGGAGTGTTTCCGAACCGAAGGATGTCACGCTTAAGGGTAGCGACGCTTAGGGTATATGAGGTATCGTAGGAGAAATAGAGAAAGAGAAACCAGAATAGTTCCGGGTAACATCCGATGGAGATCGAAAGGGGTCCGGAAGGTGTTCGGGAGTGAAGGAATAATATAATATGTGTATTTGAATGTTAATTGGAGAATTAATATTAAATATATTTTTTATTTTATTATTAAAGGCTTTATAATGCTAATGGGCCTCACCCGAAGGGAGGCCCAATAGGGCATGGCGCCTAGGGAGAGGGGGCCAGCCGGCCTAGGCTTGGTGGGCCACCCTAGTGGGTCCCACCTAGGGCCGGCGGCTGCCCCTAGGTGACCGGAGGGTGGGGTTTAGTCCCACACCGCCTGGCCCCTGGGTGGTGCGCCCCCCTTCCCACTATATATAGGGGTCTCCCCTCCCCCTTTGGAATCATCCCATTCCCTCTCATTCTCTCTCTCTTCCATTGAGGACTTCTCCGTAAATATTGGAGAGGACCTCGTGGGTGAGTTATCCACCTAAACACCACCATCATGTGATCAGCGATTAGGCATCTACTTCTTCTGCTATTTGGCTGGATCGGAGTCCGGTTGACGTCTCCTACACCGGATGTGTGACGAACTTCGGAGACACCACACTTGGGGTTCTGCTCGTCTTCATCAATATACGCCTTCCTGCGTAAGGCGTGCCTCGGTCTTCAAAGGTATGAATACCGCTTATCTTATCCGTTACTTATGTCTACATAGTATAGATCCTGGTATTAGTGTTTGAGTAGATAGAAATCTGTTGTTTTCTGCTACGGAACCCTTCAAACCTCTCCTGTGCAGTCGTCCCCCACTTGCATGCCACTGCTCCAAGTCACGAGTCACGAAGCCAATTCCTCATCACCACCTAGACTCGAACCACCATTGTTCGTCATCAGATCCCTATCTCCATGACATTCTCTGTCAGCATAATGGAACGGGAACATGCCCCATGATATTAACAGCCAACAAAGCTTCGAAGCGCTCCCTCTAAACCTAAATGGTCAGAGTAGAACATGGGTGTGCATGACCAAATCCCTCTAATCCGGCCATGGGAGTTCGCCGGCGAAGCCTTCCGGAACTCGACACTCCGACCAGCTTAGAGCGGTAAAGCAATAAGTAGATCCTTGTCTTGGCATGAGTGGAATCCTAGGACCGTCGCCTTTATTCAGAAGACGAGCAGGTCCCCACGCCACCCGCTGTCTCCGTGCAACACCAATAGAGGAGGAGAGGGCACCAATCGCAGGAGACCGGCGTGGCAAGGCCATAGCCTCACCCCCGGCGGTGGCAAGCCTCCAACTCCTCGTCGGCCACCGGAGAACCTCCGGCCCCGTCCAAGACGACCGCGTCATGATGGCTCAGTGTCGGCTCCAGAAAAGTGCTGGTGCGATGTTGATGTAGAGCTCGTTAGGAACCCCAAGAGGAAGGTATGATGAGCACATCAACAAGTTTCCCTCAGTTATGAAACCAAGGTTTAATCGAACCAGTAGGAGCAAGGAAACACCCCAAAGGTGTTGCTAGCTGAGCCTTGGCAGGGCGCACTACCGGTGCTAGTAGCAACGTGGAGACCTACACAACACAACCACAGAACTTTGTCCCCAACTTGCGATGAGGTTGTCAATCTCACCGTGTTTTGTAGAAAACAAAGGATTAAACGTATCGAATGGAAAGAAGTAAAAGTTTGCAGAAAGTAAACACAAAAAAGTAAATAGTTTATAGATTGTATGTAAAGAAAAGGACTGGGATCCATAGTTTACTAGAGGTGGCTCTCCTTAAGATAGATAACATGTTGGGTGAACAAATTACAGCGGGGCAATTGACAAACATCAAGAAAGCAATACATGCATATACTAATCATCTTGACTCCTTTGAGACTTGATTGGGCATTACAACATTATAGATAGACCGCCATCCAACTGCATCTATGACTAATAATCCACCTTCAGGTTATCATCCGAACCCCCTCCAGTATTAAGTTACAAGCAACATATTATTGCTTTACGAACTGCGTGTAAAGTAAACAATACGATTGTTCTATGAACAAAAGATTGTTGTTTTCTCCCTAGTGGCAACAACACATCTAGTACGTTAGAGATTTCTATCACTTCCCCAGATTACTAGAGGCATGAACCCACTATCGAGCATAAATACTAACTCTTGGAGTTGCTAGCATCTACTTGGCCAAGATAGCTACTAACAATGGAAAACATGCAAGATCACAAATAACAAAGACATGATAGAATCAATAATCAATCTGAAATAGCATCTCAATATCCATCTGATCCCCGCAAACACAACATGCAAAATTACAAATAGATGATCTTGATCATGAACGGAGCTCACAAGATCTAAACATGGAAGCACAAAGGAGAAGAACCAACCATCTAGCTACTACATGGATCCGTAGTGCAAGGATGAACTACTCACGCATCACACCGGAGGCTTGCATGGTGATGAAGAAGGCCTCCAGGGTGAATTCCCCTCTCCGACAGGGTGCCAGGAAGAGCTTCAGATCTCTCCCGATCTAACGATGGAGATGACGGCGGATACAGACTCTTCCGTGGATTTTTGATCGGGTACTTAGGGTTTTCGTCCCGAGGGCATCTAATAGGCGGAAGGAGAGGCCGAGGGGGTGCTGGGGGCGGCCAGACCACCCCCTGGCATGGGCTAGGCTGGGCCGCATGGCCAGGTGGTGTGGTGGCCCCTGGCCCCTCTCCGTCTTGTATTCTGGCATCTGATGACTTCCAAAAAATAGGCACTTTGGCTTTTGTCCCATCCAATTCCGAGAATATTCATTTTCTGACTTTCCTGGAACCAAAAACAGCACAAAACAGGTAGCTGGCACTGTGGCTCTTGTTAATAGGTTAGTCCAAGAAACCATATTAAAAGTACTCCAGAGTGTGGACAAAACACAAGAAAGTGGATAAAACCAAGCATGGAACATGAAAAATTATAGATACATTTGCAATGTATCAACATCCCCAAGCTTAACTCCTGCTCGTCCTCGAGTAGGTAAGTGATAAAAATAAAGAATAATTTTTGAGGTGACATGCACCATCAAAGACTTAATCAAAGTATTTGTAAAACATTCAAAGCTGGGATCATAGTACTTTAATCATAACATGAAAGACAAAGTTCTAGCAATAGGACAAAGAAACTATGATGCAACATGAAAAGGCACAAACAAAGTATTCATGAATAGCAATGCTTTGCAAGACGTTTGTTTGTTTCACATAAAGAAAACATAGCATAATAGTATTCAGCTTGTCCCTCATAGAGTAGAAAATATAAATGCATAGGACACCTTCAAAGTTCATCAGAGTGACTAGATACAAATAGTTTAAAACAAGCAATATCAAGTTATGCATCAATCAACTAGTCTTGGGACAATGCACATAGAACTAAGAATGGCCACTATGCTCTCAAAGTAGGTGCATAAAGGTAGAAGGTGGAGACTCAATATAATGGTGGAAGAAAGGCCTTTATAAAAGGAAGTAAGGATTCAAGTCTCATAAAGAGATGCCAAAAATTATGGTACTTGTAGCTTTCAGCTCTCATTGCCCCTATCATAAGCATCTTGAAGTGATTAAGGTTAAAGTGAACAAACTATGGTGTACATGCTTGACGAAGTATAAGTTAGAAATCTCATGTCCCTTGTATACGAGGGCCGCTCCTCATGCTACTCAAGTTTAGTCACCGGTAAGTTCTTGTCATTGTAAGTATATGTGTATCATAGAGAACCGCCAACGGGGTACCCCTTACCCGATGATACGGAAGAATCCCCATATCAAAATGACAAGGCAAGCAGACAACGAGCATCTTAGCAATCTTCTGATTTACCATGGGAATATGTTGCTTTTTTCTCTCTTTCCTCTTTTCATAATCTCTTTTTTTCTCTTTTCTCTTTTTCTCAATATAGGACACTTTTTTTATAAGAAGAATGCTTCATAGACAGCTCATTATGGTTACGCTGCAGGTTTCCACCATGTCAGCATGGATTAGACCAGCGGCCCAGGCGTTTCTCTAACACATATACATAACTCCATGGACTTACAAGCTCCCCTTTCATTTCACATCGACGACATCCATATACAAAAGAGCATGATATCAACTAGGTACAAGTAACAAGTGCAATGTTGCAAGCGTTCCCCATGAAAGCATGGTTCTGCTAATTCCCAACAAATAAGTGCAAGCACATACAACATAGAAGACACAACGGTTCAAGTTTATTAAGGGCAAGAAAAGTAAAGTGTGCCATCAAGTTTGTGAGAGCTTTAATCACTAGTTTTCTCATAACAAGTTTAATTTCGAAGGTAAATAAAAACATGAATATACTTGGAATAGAATAAGCTAGTAGGTAGGTATGGTGGACTCTTTGGAATTACTTGGTTTAGGGAGTTGGATGCATGAGTGGAACTCATACTTGGTTGTGGAGGCTAGCAAAAGACTCGGAGCGACAAACTAAGAGAGCAATAATGGCCATAATCATGCAGAGCGAAAAAACATCATTGATCAAAGCATAAAGTGATACTACAAGTTGAAAACTAAAGGATCATAAAGGCTATGGTGACTTGAGATAGTCATAACATGGTGTAAGCATGTGCCAAGTCAACCCAAATAAAGCATCAAAGGAGAATACCACTATACTATGCTTTAATATGCTAAAGCAACGCATGATTCATCCAAGGCACATTAAGCAATCTCAATTGTTTATAACAAGTCATGCTACATCAAAGAATACTAAGCATAAAGCCAAAACAATATCAAGCATGGCATGACAAAGCATAGGCCACAGTCAAAAACGAGCTCTTTTTACCACATAAGCATGAACTTTCCTACTCTTTCCAAACCAACCCAAACTATTTGCAAACCAAAGTATGAAAGAGGGGGTCCAACCAATTTATTCAGAAAACTAAGAAAACCAAGCAAACGAAAAACCAAAACGAAAACAAAAAGAAGACGCTCCAAAAACAACACAACTGTGCATGAAACAATAAAAATGAAGCGTTTGGAAGAAACCTGGGATTTTTTATTGATGAAGAGGGGGATGCCTTGGGCATCCCCAAGCTTTGACGCTTGTACTTCTTGGATATTTCTTGGGGTGACACGCGTGGCATCCCCAAGCTTGAGCTTTAGTCCATCATTCATCTCATTACTCATTCCTTCCATACACCTGGAAATTTTCCTTCATACAAAACTTCACACAATCTTTATTAGCAACATTAGGGCACTCAAGATAACAGGTCTTAAGGTTCAGTTCTAACACCAAATAAACTTCCATTAGAACACTAGATACTGTAGCACTTCCCTCAAAAATCTCAATTCCCCAAAAGAACTCAAAAAGGAACCAACAAGAAGCAAATGCAGAAAATGGCAGAAATCTGTCAAAACAGACCAGCAGGTAAAGACGAATTTTTTTGAAGACCTTCTGTTGCTCAAATCAAAAGGTTTTGAACTGACGATAGTTAGATAACAACCTGGGGCAGAAGCACAAAAATTTACGCCTCAAAAAGACGTTCAGAGATTTTACACGAATATTTACGGTGAAGCACAAAAATCTGTTTCGGGACAACAACTTTCCCAATCATTACTTATCTCTCATTAGAGGTTACTCTTGGCACAAAAAGCAAATAAAAAGGATAAGGAAAGGTTATTACAGAGGTAATAACTTCTAAGACTCGTCTAAAACTTTTGGGTTATCTCCCAATAAGTACTTTTTTAACGCCTTTAAGTTAGGCATAAGAAGCAAGAAAAAGGATCAAGTTTTCTCAAATGAAGAAGCATTAAGACCAAATTTTGTTTTCATAGGAGAAGCAAAATAAGACTTCTCTCTCTTCTTAGGGAAGTTTTCTGTACCTTTCTTGAGTGGGAGTTGATATTTAATGGTGCCTTCTTTCATATCAATAATGGCACCAACAGTTCTAAGAAAAGGTCTTCCCAAAGTAATAGGACAAGAAGCATTGTATTTAACATCCAAAACATAGAAATCAACAGGGACATAGGCATTGTTAACCATAATAAGAACATCATTAAGACTCCCCATGAGTTTCTTTTTAGCATTATCATCAAGTGGGACATTCAAATAACAATCTTCAAGAGGAGGCAAATCAAGCATATCATAAATCCTTCTAGGCATAATAGAAACACTACTATCAAGATCACATAAAGCTTTAAAATCAAAGTCATTCACTTTCATATTAATGATGGATATAGGAATAGAAGCTTTATGTTTCATCTTTTCTTCTTTAATCTTTATGAGAGCATCAGTAATTTGTTTTGTAAAGGCCATGTTCATAGCACTAGCATTAGGACTTTTAGCAAGCTTTTGTAGGAACTTAATAACTTCAGAGATGTTGCAACCATCAAGATCAAAATCATAATTATCATTTAAAGTAGTAGAACTATTACTAGCCTCAACACTAGTGGTAGTGATAGTAGAAACACTAATGTTTCTAGCAATTTCATCTTCTCTTTCCCACTTAGCATGTAATTCATCTAATAGTCTAACATTTTCATCAATTCTTACTTGTATAGCATTAGTAGCTGCAAAGGGATTATCATTAGTTTCAGGTTTAGTAGCCATTTTATTCAAAGAAGATTGAGCTTCAGCCAAAGATGCTATGTTTCTTTCAGCATTAGAGAGTTTTTCCTCAATAGTTTTACTGAAAGCAGTTTGTTTACTAATAAACTCTTTAAGCATAACTTCAAGTTCAGAGGGAGCACTCCTATTGTAAGAATTTCCATAAGCATTACCATTGTTGGGAGTATATGGCTTATAATTGTTGTTACCAAAATTACTCCTATAAGCATTATTGCCAAAATTGTTATTTCTTATGAAGTTCACATCAACTTGCTCTTCTTGAGTAACCAAAGAGGCTAAGAGAACATTATTTGGATCAATATGGGCTTTCCCATTAACAAGCATAGACATAATAATATCAATCTTATCACTCAAGGAGGAGGTTTCCTCAGCAGAATTTACCTTCTTACCTTGTGGAGCTCTCTCAGTATGCCATTCGGAATAGTTAACCATCATATTGTCTAGAAGCTTTGTTGCAACACCCAAAGTAATGGTCATAAAGGTACCTCCAGCAGCAGAATCCAATAGGTTCCTTGAAGAATAGTTCAATCCTGCATAAAAAGTTTGGATGATCATCCAAGCAGTCAGTCCATGAGTGGGACAATTCTTAACCAAAGATTTCATTCTTTCCCAAGCTTGAGCAACATGTTCATTATCAGATTGTTTAAACTTCATTATTTCACTTCTCATAGATATAATCTTAGCAGGTGGATAGTATTTTCCAATGAAAGCATCTTTACATTTAGTCCAAGAATCTATACTATTCCTAGTTAAGGAATTCAACCATTCTTTAGCTTTTCCTCTCAAAGAGAAAGGAAACAATTTAAGCTTAATAATATCACCATCTATATCCCTATGCTTTTGCATCTCACAAAGTTCAACAAAGTTATTTAGATGGGAAGCAGCATCTTCATTACCAATACTAGAAAATTGTTCTCGCATAACAAGATTGAGCAAAGCAGGTTTTATCTCAAAGAAAGTATCCTCAGGCACAGGTGGAGCAATAGGTGTGCTCATAAAATCATTGTTGTTGGTGCTAGTGAAGTCACACAACTTAGTGTTTTCAAGAGTAGTCATTTTTTTGGGGTTTCAAATAAGAAAGCAAACTAGTAAAACTAATTTTTTGTGTTTTTGATAAAGAAACAAGCAAACAAAGAAAAAAGAAACTAAGCAAAACAAAAATAACTAAGTAAAGAGATTGGTTATGTGGGACTCCCCTTGTGAAGATGTCCTTGACTCCCCAGCAACGGCGCCAGAAAAATGCTTGATGGCTCAGTGTTGGCGCCAGAAAAGTGCTGGTGCGATGTTGATGTAGAGCTTGTTGGGAACCCCAAGAGGAAGGTATGATGAGCACAGCAACAAGTTTCCCTCAGTTATGAAACCAAGGTTTATTCGAACCAGTAGGAGCAAGGAAACACCCCAAAGGTGTTGCTAGTTGAGCCTTGGCAGGGCGCACTACCGGTGCTAGTCGCAACGTGGAGACCTGCACAACACAACCACAAAACTTTGTCCCCAACTTGTGATGAGGTTGTCAATCTCACCGTGTTTTGTGGAAAACAAAGGATTAAACGTATCAAATGGAAAGAAGTAAAAGTTTGCAGAAAGTAAACACAAAACAGTAAACAGTTTATAGATTGTATGTAAAGAAAAGGACCGGGATCCATTGTTCAGTAGAGGTGGCTCTCCTTAAGATAGATAACATGTTGGGTGAACAAATTACAGCGAGGCAATTGACAAACATCGAGAAAGCAATACATGCATATACTAATCATCTTGACTCCTTTGAGACTTGATTGGGCATTACAACATTATACATAGACCGCCATCCAACTGCATCTATGACTTATAATCCACCTTCAGGTTATCATCCGAACCCCCTCCAGTATTAAGTTGCAAGCAACATATTATTGCTTTTATAATCATGTAAAGTAAACAATACGATTGTTCTATGAACAAAGGATTGTAGTTTTCTCCTAGTAGCAACAAAGACATCTAGTACCTTAGAGATTTCTGTCACTTCCCAGATTACCGTGAGGCATGAACCCACTATCGAGCATAAATACTAACTCTTGGAGTTGCTAGCATCTACTTGGCCAAGATAGCTACTAACAACGGAAAGCATGCAAGATCACAAATAACAAAGACATGATAGAATCAATAATCAATCTGAAATAGCATCTCAATATCCATCGGATCCCCGCAAACACAACATGCAGAATTACAAATAGATGATCTTGATCATGAACGGAGCTCACAAGATCTAAACATGGAAGCACAAAGGAGGAGAACCAGCCATCTAGCTACTACATGGATCCGTAGTCCAAGGATGAACTACTCACGCATCACACCGAAGGCTTGCATGGTGATGAAGAAGGCCTCTAGGATGAATTCCCCTCTCCGGCAGGGTGCCGGGAAGAGCTTCAGATCCCTCTCGATCTAGGGATGGAGATGACGGTGGCTGCAGACTCTTTCGTGGATTTTTGATCAGGTACTTAGGGTTTTCATCCCGAGGGCATCTTATAGGCGGAAGGAGAGGCCGAGGGGGTGCTGGGGGCGGCCAGACCACCCCCTGGCGCGGCCAGGCTGGGTGGTGTGGTGGCCCCCTGGCCCCTCTCCGTCTCGTATTCTGGCATCTGATGACTGCCGGAAAAATAGGCACTTTGGCTTTTGTCCCGTCCAATTCCGAGAATATTCATTTTCTGACTTTCCTAGAACCAAAAACAGCAGAAAACCGGCAGCTGGCACCATGGCTCTTGTTAATAGGTTGGTCCAAGAAATCATATGAAAATTATTCCAAAGTGTGGACAAAACACAAGAAAGTGGATAAAACCAATCATGGAACATCAAAAATTATAGATACATTTGCAATGCATCACGCTGCACCAAGCCCACAGCCAGCGCCGCATCTCCCCCATATGAACGCCACCACATACTCCTCTCCTTCCCCCATCATAGATGGACGGGGCGCCGCCACCGTCATCGGAGCCGGCAGCAGCGGCTATTAGCACTAATCTTAATATTTGTATCAACATGTTTAATTTTTTTTGCTTGTACTTAGCGTGTCATGTAGGGCCGATGCCGATTAGCAAATGTACGTGTGAAACATGCAGTCGGCATGGAGTTGAGGTGCCGCGTGAAGTGGACGTCTGAAGTCTACGCACTTCTATTCTTGTAGATAGTTGTTGGGCCTCCAAGTACAGAGGTTTGTAGAACAGCAGCAAGTTTTCCCTTAAGTGGATTACCCAAGGTTTGTCTCGAATCTCCTTCGTGGCGGCAGTGGAAACTTCGTGGCTGGAGGCTTGACTATCTAGGTTTTGTATCGAGGGTCTTATAGGCTAAGGAGGCAAGGTCAAGGTTGCTAGGCCCACACCATGCCCTCAAGGCTGCAGGGACCTGCTGGGCTGGGGTGGTGTGGTTGACTGTGGCCCTCTCCGACTCCTTCCGCTCCATGAGTCTTCCGGAATAGTAATTGGCTTTGTCTCGTTTAATTCTCAGAATATTCAAAATACTGATTAAAAGTACTAAAAACAAAGAAAACGCATGGAACATCAGAAATTATAGATACATTTGCAATGTATCAACATCCCCAAGCTTAACTCCTGCTCGTCCTCGAGTAGGTTGATACATTGCAAATGTATCTATAATTTTTGATGTTCCATGCTTGGTTTTATCTACTTTCTTGTGTTTTGTCCACACTTTGGAGTACTTTTCATATGATTTCTTGGACTAACCTATAAACAAGATGCCACAAAGGCTTGCCTGGTTTCTGCTGTTTTTGGTTCCAGGAAAGTCAGAAAATCAATATTCTCGGAATTGGACCGGACAAAGCCAAAGTCGATATTTTACTTGAAGACTCATGGAGCTAGAAGACGAGCCATAGAGGGGCCAGGGGCTGGCCACACCACCTGGTGGCGCGGGCCAGGCCGTGCTGTGGGTGGTGGGCCCCTCCAAAGACCCCCTGTCCCTCTCGCCTATAAGAGCCTCCCATGCATAAACCCTAAATCGCCAAGCCTCCAGCCACGAAAGTCTGCGCATACCGCCACCAAGGGAGATTCGGGACAGAAGTCTCTGTTCGCACTGTCGAGGGAAGTGCCCCCGGAGCCATCTCCATCGATCTCCACCACCATCTCCATCACCATTGCTGATTCCCATGATGATGAGGGAGTAGTTCTCTCTCGAGGCTAAGGGTTCTACCGGTAGCTATGTGTGCATCTCTCTCTATGCGTGATCATATTGTGATCATGAGCTTGTAATCTATAGATCTATTCTGCTACTCAAGTGCTTTAATGAATCTCTGATCTCCCCATGTGTGTGAAAGTGACAGCGTGCTCACCATGGTGGCACTTAGGCTAGAGATTACAAATACTTGTTATGAGTTATATTTGGAGTTGGATGTCTTTATGAAATTGTGGTGTTTGTTGGACTCATCTAGTACTCAAGGTGACAGTGTGAGGTTTTCTAGATGGGAAAGGCTTACTTTGAGGTGTGCTGTTATAGCCCTACCATCGATTAGCGTTTTCAACCAGAGAGTAGTTCAGCGTAGTATCATAAAGAAGAATATATTTATATGAGAGAGTGTTCACTAGTGAAAGTATGATCCCTAGGCCTTGTTTCTAAGCATTGATACACCATTTGCTATTAGATCTGTTACATGTTTGCTTGCTTCCATCTTTATTTCAGTTTTCTTTTAGTCTCTTCCACGCCATCAAGTTATCTTGTATCACCGTTACCACTTATAATTATCCATACCACTTGTATTTCACTATCTCTTCGCCGAACCAGTGCACCTATACACCTGCCAAGTGTATTGGGTGTGTTGGGGACACGAGAGACTTCTTGTATCTTGATTGAGGGTTGCTTGAGAGGGGATACCTTTGACCACTTCCTCCCTGAGTTCGATAAACCTTGGGTGATCCACTTAAGGGAAAACTTGCTGCTGTTCTACAAACCTCTGCACTTGGAGGCCCAACAACTGTCTACAAGAATAGAAGTGCGTAGACATCATAGGTAAGTGATAAAAAGAAAGAATAATTTTTGAGGAGACATGCACCATCATAAACTTGATCAAAGTATTTGTAAAACATTCAAAGCTGGGATCATAGTACTTTGGACACCATTATTGCTAATGCTATGGAAAAGTCTAATCTTGGGGAAGCTAGTTTTTATGAAAATGATCTTTTTAGTTCCCCAGCTTTGGAAGATAGCTATTCTATTGCTTATGATGATACCAAACCTCCAATATATGATGATTACAATGATAAGATATTTTCAGTCCACCTACTATTGAGGAGGCAATTAATTATGACTACAATATGCCTTCTATATTTGATGATTATGGTGATGAAAATAATAATGATAGCTATTTTGTTGAAATTGCTCCTACTATGATTAATAAGAATGACTATGTTTATGTGGAGAGTAATAATTATTATATGCATGTGGCTCATGATAAGAATGTTTTATGTGATAGTTATATTGTTAATTTTATTCATGATGCTACTGAAAGTTATTATGAGAGAGGGAAACATGGTTTTATGCATTTCAATAATATTAAGTTTCCCCTCTTTATGTTGAAAGTCTTGAAGTTCCACTTGTTTTGCTTTACTATGCTTGTTGCGTTGTGCTTTCATGACTTGTTTCTTTACAAGATTCCTATGCATAGGAAGTGGGTTAGACTTAAATGTGCTTTGAATTTGCTTCTTGATGCTCTCTTTTACTTCAACTCATATTTCTTTTGTGAGCATCTTTTCAAACTATCATGCCTAACTAAAAGGCGTTAAAGAAAAGTACTTATTGGAAGATAACCCAAAAGTTTTAGATGAGTCTTGGAAGTTATTACCTCTGTAATAACCGCTCCTTATCCTTTTTATTCGCTTTTTGTGCCAAGAGTAACCTCTAATGAGAGAGAAGTAATGATTGGGAAAGTTTCTGTCCCGAAACAGATTTTTGTGCTTCACCGTAAAAATTCGTGAGAGAGCTCTGTATGTCGGATTGAGCTGTAATTTTTGTGCTTCTGTCCTAGGATGTTATCTAACTTTCTTTTGTTCAACACTTTTCGATTTGAGCAACCGAAAGTCTTCCAAAAAATTCATATTTACCTGCTGGTCTGTTTTGGCAGATTTCTGCCATTTTATGCATTTTCTTCTTGTTGGTTCCTTTTTGAGTTCTTTTGGGGAATTGAGCTTTTTGCGGGAAGTGCTACAGTATCTAGTGTTCTAATGGAAGTTTATTTGGTGTTAGAACTGAACCTTAAGACTTATTTATCTTGAGTACACTAATGTTGCTAATAAAGATTGTGTGAAGTTTTGTATGAAGGAAAAATTTCAGGTGTATGGAAGGAATGAGTAATGAGATGAAGGATGGACTAAAGCTCAAGCTTGGGGATGCCACGTGTATCACCCTAAGAAATATCCAAGAAGTAGAAGCATCAAAGCTTGGGGATGCCACGTGTATCACCCTAAGAAATATCCAAGAAGTACAAGCATCAAAGCTTGGGGATGCCTGGGCATCCCCTTCTTCATCAATAAAAATCCCAGGTTTCTTCCAAACGCTTCATTTTTATTGTTTCATGCACAGTTGTGTTGTTCTTGGAGCGTCTTCTTTTTCGTTTTTGTTTTGGTTTTCGTTTGCTTGGTTTGCTTGGTTTTTTCAATAAATTGGTTGGACCCCCTCTTTCATACTTTGGTTTGCATTTAGTTTGGTTTGGTTTGGAAAAGAGTAGGAAAGTTCATACTTATGTGGTAAAAAGAGCTTGTTTTTAACTGTGGCCTATGCTTTGTCATGCCATGCTTGATATTGTTTTGGCTTTATGCTTAGTATTCTTTGTTGTAGCATGACTTGTTATAAACAATTGAGATTGCTTAATGTGCTTTGGATGAATCATGCGTTGTTTTAGCATATTAAAGCATAGTATAGTGGTATTCTCCTTTGATGCTTTATTTGGGTTGACTTGGCGCATGCTCACACCATGTTATGACTATCCAAAGTCACCATAGCCTTTATGATCCTTTAGTTTTCAACTTTTAGTATCACTTTATGCTTTGATCAATGATGTTTTGTTGCTCTACATGATTATGGCCATCATTGCTCTCTCAATTTGTCGCTCCTAGTCTTTTGCTAGCCTCCACAACAAAGTATGAGTACCACTCATGCATCCAACTCCCTAAACCAAGTTATTCCAAAGAGTCCACCATACCTACCTATTATCTTATGCTACTCCAAGTATATTCATGCTTTTGTTTACCTTCCAAATTAAACTTGTTATGAGAAAACTAGTGATTAAAGCTCTCATGAACTTGATGGCACACTTTACTTTTCTTGCCCTTAATAAACTTGAACCATTGTGTCTTCTATGTTGTATATGCTTGTACTTATTTGTCGGGAATTAGAATAACCATGCTTTCATGGGGAACGCTTTCAACATTGCACTTGGTACTTGTACCTAGTTGATATCATGCTCTTTTGTATATGGATGTCATCGGTGTGAAATGAAAGGGGAGCTTGTAAGTCCATGGAGTTATGTATATGTGTTAGAGAAATGCCCGTCATGGTCTAATTCATGCTGACATGGTGGAAACCTGCAGCGTAACCATAATGAGCTGTCTATGAAGCATTCTTCTTATAAAAAAGAGTCCTATATTGAGAAAAAAGAGAAAAAGAGAAAAAAAAGAGGTACTATGAAAAGAGGAAAGAGAGAAAAAGCACCATATTCCCATGGTAAATAAGAAGAATGCTGAGATGCTCGTTGTCTGCTTGCCTTGTCATTTTGATATGAGGATTCTTCCGTATCATCGGGCAAGGGGTACCCCGTTGGCGGTTGTCTATGATACACATATACTTACAATGACAAGAACTTACCAGTGACTAAACTTGAGTAGCATGAGGAGCAGCCCTCGTATACAAGGGACATGAGATTTCGGACTTATACTTCGTCAAGCATGTACACCATAGTTTGTTCACTTTAACCTTAATCACTTCAAGATGCTTATGATAGGGGCAATGAGAGCTGAAAACTATAAGTACCATAATTTTTCGAAGCTCTTTATGAGACTTGAATCCCTACTTCCTTTTACAAAAGGCCCTTCTTCCACCATTATATTGAGTCTCCACCTTCTACCTTTATGCACCTACTTTGAGAGCATAGTGGACATTCTTAGTTCTATGTGCATTGTCCTAAGACTAGTTGATTGATGCATACTTTGATATTGCTTGTTTTAAACTATTGTATCTAGTCACTCTTATGAACTTTGAAGGTGTCCTATGCATTTATATTTGCTACTCTATTGAGGGACAAGCTGCATACTATTATGCTATGTTTTCTTTATGTGAAACAAACAAACGTCTTGCAAAGCATTGTTATTTATGAATCTTTTGTTTGTGCCTTTTCATGTTGCATCATAGTTTCTTTGCTTATTGCTAGAACTTTGTCTTTCATGCTATGATTGAAGTATTATGATCCCAACTTTGAATGTTTTGCAAATACTTTGATCAAGTCTTTTATGGTGCATGTCACCTCAAAAATTATTCTTTCTTTTTATCACTTACCTACTCGAGGACGAGTAGGAGTTAAGCTTGGGGATGTTGATACATTGCAAATGTATCTATAATTTTTGATGTTCCATGCTTGGTTTTATCTACTTTCTTGTGTTTTGTCCACACTTTGGAGTACTTTTCATATGATTTCTTGGACTAACCTATTAACAAGATGCCACAGTGCCAGTTGCCTGTTTTCTGCTATTTTTGGTTCCAGGAAAGTCAGAAAATCAATATCCTTGGAATTGGACCGGACAAAAGCCAAAGTCGATATTTTATTGGAAGACTCACGGAGCTAGAAGACGAGACATAGAGGGGCCAGGGGCTGGCCACACCATCTGGTGGCGCGGGCCAGGCCAGGCCACGCCAGGGGGTGGTGTGGGCCCCTCCGGCACCCCCTCGGTCTCCCCTCTCGCCTATAAGATCCCCCCGATGCATAAACCCTAAATCGTCAAGCCTCCAGCCACGGAAAGTTCTCACTAGGCCGCCACCGAAGGGAGATTCGGGGACAGAAATTCTGTTCACACCGCCGACAGGAAGTGCCCTTGAGCCATCTCCATCGATCTCCACCACCATCTCCATCACCATTGCTGATTCCCATGATGAGGAGGGAGTAGTTCTCTCTCGAGGCTAAGGGTTCTATCGGTAGCTATGTGTTCATCTCTCTCTCTATGCGTGATCATATTGTGATCATGAGCTTGTAATCTATAGATCTATTTTGCTACTCAAGTGCTTTAATGAATCTCTGCTCTCCCCATGTGTGTGAAAGTGACAGCGTGCTCACCTTGGTGGCACTTAGGCTAGAGATTTCAAATACTTGTTATGAGTTATATTTGGAGTTGGATGTCTTTATGAAATTGTGGTGTTTGTTGGACTCATCTAGTACTCAAGGTGACAGTGTGGGGTTTTCTAGATGGGAACGACTTACTTTGAGGTGTGCTGTTATAGCCCTACCATCGATTAGAGTGTTCAGCCGGAGAGTAGTTTAGTGTAGTATCATAAAGAAGAATATATTTATATGAGAGAGTGTTCACTAGTGAAAGTATGATCCCTAGGCCTTGTTTCTAAGCATTGATATACCGTTTGCTATTAGATCTGTTACATGTTTGCATGCTTCCATCTTTATTTCAGTTTGCTTTTAGTCTCTTCCACGCCATCAAGTTATCTTCTATCACCGTTACCACTTATAATTATCCATACCACTTGTATTTCACTATCTCTTCACGAACCAAGGCACCTATACACCTGACAAGTGTATTGGGTGTGTTGGGGACACAAGAGACTTCTTGTATCTTGATTGCAGGGTTGCTTGAGAGGGGATACCTTTGACCACTTCCTCCCTGAGTTCGATAAACTTTGGGTGATCCACTTAAGGGAAAACTTGCTTCTGTTCTACAAACCTCTAACTTGGAGGCCCAACAACTATCTACAAGAATAGAAGTGCGTAGACATCATAGGTAAGTGATGAAAAGAAAGCATAATTTTTTAGGAGACATGCACCATCATAAACTTGATCAAAGTATTTGTAAAACATTCAAAGCTGGGATCATAGTACTTCAATCATAACATGAAAGGCAAAGTTCTAGAAATAAGACAAAGAAACTATGTTGCAACATGAAAAGGCACAAACAAAAGATCATGAATAACAATGCTTTGCAAGACGTTTGTTTGTTTCTCATAAAGAAAACATAGCATAATGGCATTCAGCTTGTCCCTCATAGAGTAGCAAATATAAATGCATAGGACACCTTCAAAGTTCATAAGAGTGACTAGATACAAATAGTTTAAAACAAGCAATATCAAGGTATGCATCAATCAACAAGTCTTGGGACAATACACATAGAACTAAGAATGGCCACTATGCTCTCAAAGTAGGTGCATAAAGATAGAAGGTGGAGACTCAATATATAAGTGGAAGAAAGGCCTTCATAGAAGGAAGTAGGGACTCAAGTCTCATAAAGAGCTTCCAAAAATTTATGGTACTTATAGCTTTCAGCTCTCATTGCCCCTATCATAAGCATCTTGAAGGTGATTAAGGTTAAAGTGACACAACTAAGAGGATATGCTTGACAAGTTATAAACCGAAATCTCATGCCCCTTACTTACGAAGACCGATCCTCATGCTACTCAACTTCAGTCACGAGTAAGCTCTTGTCATTGTAAGTACATGTGTATCATTAAGAACCGCTAACGGGGTACCCCTTGCACATGATACGGGAGCTTTCCCATAATCAAAATGACAAGGCAAGTAGACAATGAGCATCTCAACGATCTTTTTCTTTGCTATTTGCATAGGTTTTTATTGAGGATGCTTCATAGAGTGCTCATTATGGTGATGCTGCAAGTTTCCACCATGATTAGGCATGGCTTAGGCTAGCGGCCCAGGCGTTTCTCTAACACACATTCAAACTCCATGATCTTACAAGTTCCATTTTTATTTTACACCGTCGGGATCCATAAGCAAAAGAACATGATATCAACGGGGTACAAAGTACAAGTGCAATGTTGAAAGCGTTCCCCATGAAACATGGTTCTGCTAATTTCAACTTATAAAGCGCAAACATATACGCAACAAAGAAGGACCCAATGGTTCAATTTAATTAAGGGCAAGAAAAGTAAAGTGTGCCATCAAGTTCGTGAGAGCTTTAATCACTAGTTTTCTCATAACAAGTTTAATTTGGAAGGTAAACAAAAGCATGAATATACTTGGAATAGCATAAGCTAATAGGTAGGTATGGTGGACTCTTTGGAATAACTTGGTTTATGGAGTTGGATGCATGAGTGGAACTCATACTTTGTTGTGGAGGCTAGCAAAAGACTGGGAGCGACAAACTAAGATAGCAATAATGGCCATAATCATGCAGAGCGACAAAACATCATTGATCAAAGCATAAAGTGATACTACAAGTTGAAAACTAAAGGATCATAAAGGCTATGGTGACTTGAGATAGTCATAACATGGTGTGAGCATGCGCCAAGTCAACCCAAATAAAGCATCAAAGGAGAATACCACTATACTATGCTTTAATATGCTAAAACAACGCATGATTCATCCAAAGCACATTAAGCAATCTCAATTGTTTATAACAAGTCATGCTACATCAAAGAATACTAAGCATAAAGCCAAAACAATATCAAGCATGGCATGACAGAGCATAGGCCACAGTCAAAAACAAGCTCTTTTTACCACATAAGCATGAACTTTCCTACTCTTTTCCAAACCAAACCAAACTATTTGCAAACCAATGTATGAAAGAGGGGGTCCAACCAATTTATTCAGAAAACTAAGAAAACCAAAGCAAACGAAAAACCAAAACGAAAACGAAGAATAAGATGCTCCAAGAACAACACAACTGTGCATGAAACAATAAAAATGAAGCGTTTGGAAGAAACCTGGAATTTTTATTGATGAAGAAGGGGATGCCTTGGGCATCCCCAAGCTTTGACGCTTGTACTTCTTGGATATTTCTTGGGGTGACATGCGTGGCATCCCCAAACTTGAGCTTTAGTCCATTCTTCATCTCATTACTCATTCCTTCCATACACCTGAAATTTTTACTTCATACAAAATTTCACACAATCTTTATTAGCAACATTAGTGCACTCAAGATAAATAAGTCTTAAGGTTCAGTTCTAACACCAAATAAACTTCCATTAGAACACTAGCTACTGTAGCACTTCCCTCAAAAAGCTCAATTCCCCAAAAGAACTCAAAAAGGAACCAACAAAAAGCAAATGCAGAAAATGGCAGAAATCTGTCAAAACCGACCAGCAGGTAAAGACGAATTTTTTAGAAGACCTTATGTTGCTCAAAACAAAATGTGTTGAACTAACGAAAGTTAGATAACAACCTGGGTCAGAGGCACAAAACATTACAGCTCAATCCGACATACAGAGCTCGCTCACGAATTTTTACGGTGAAGCACAAAAATCTGTTTCGGGACAGCAACTTTCCCAATCATTACTTCTCTCTCATTAGAGGTTACTCTTGGCACAAAACCAAATAAAAATGATAAGGAGCGGTTATTAAAGAGGTCATAACTTCCAAAACTCATCTAAAACTTTTGGGTTATCTCCCAATAAGTACTTTTCTTTAATGCCTTTAAGTTAGGCATGATAGTTTGAGAAGATGCTCACATAGGAAATATGAATTGAAATAAAAGAGAGCATCAAGAAGCAAATTCAAAACACATTTAAGTCTAACCCACTTCCTATGCATAGGAATCTTGTAAACAAACAAGTCATGAAAGCACGAACCAATAAGCATAGGAAAGCAAAACATGTGCAATTTCAAGACTTTCAACATAAAGAGAGGAAACTTAATATTGTTGAGATAGATAAAACCATGTTTTCCTCTCTCATAATAACTTTCAGCAGCATCATGAATAAAATTAACAATATAACTATCACATAAAACCTTCTTATCATGAGCCACATGCATATAATCATTATTACTCTCCACATAAACATAGTCATTCTTATTAATTGTAGTGGGAGCAAATTCAACAAAATAGCTATCATTATTATTCTCATCATCATAATCATCAAATATAGGAGGCGTATTGTAGTCATAATTAATTGCCTCCTCAATAGTAGGTGGACTGAAAATATCATATTCATTGTAATCATCATATATTGGAGGTTTTGTATCATCATAAGCAATAGAATAACTATCTTCCAAAGCTGGGGAACTAAAAAGATCATTTTCATAAAAACTAGCTTCACCAAGCTTAGACTTTTCCATAGCATTAGCAACAATGGTGTCCAAAGAATTCATACTAACAACATTGTTATTAGCATGCAAATAAAGTTCCATAGGTTTTTTAACTTTATCTTCAAACACTTCATGTCCTAACTCAAGATAAATACCATAAAGCTCTCTAATTTTTTTGTTGTTTTCCATTAAGCCTAACTAGTGAAAACAAGAAACAAAAAGACAAAATTACAGAATCTAAAGGAAATAACTTCGAGCACTCACACTGGAGGATGTGAGTACCTTTTACGTTACCTCCCGGCAACGGTGTCAGAAAATAGGCGTTTGCCGTGGGAGGTTCTTCTTCTTTAATCCTCTGGTGTGAATACCTTTTACCTTACCTCCTGGCAACGGCGCCAGAAAATAGCTTGATGTCTACGCACTTCTATTCTTGTAGACATTTGTTGGGCCCCAAGTGCAGAGGTTTGTAGAATAGCAGCAAGTTTTCCCTTAAGTGGATTACCCAATGTTTATCGAACTCAGGAAGGAAGTGGTCAAAGGTATCCCCTCTCAAGCAACCCTGCAATCAAGATACAAGAAGTCTCTTGTGTCCCCAACACACCCAATACACTTGTTAGGTGTATAGGTGCACTAGTTCGGCGAAGAGATAGTGAAATACAAGTGGTATAGATAATTATAAGTGGTAACGGTGATAGAAAATAACTTGATGGCGTGTGGTTGACGTGGAAAAGACTAAAGGCAAACTGAAATAAAGATGGAAGCAGGCAAACATGTAACAGATCTAGTAGCAAACAGTGTTTCAATGCTTAGAAACAAGGCCTAGGGATCATACTTTCACTAGTGAACACTCTCATATAAATATCTTCTCTTTATGATACTACTCTTAACTACTCTCTAGTTAGACACTCTAATCGATGGTAGGGCTATAACAACACACCTCAAAGTTCATCTTTCCCATCTAGAAAACCCCACACTATCACCTTGAGCACTAGATGAGTCCAACAAACACCACAATTTCATAAAGACATCTAACTCCAAATATAACTCATAATAAGTATTTGTAATCTCTAGCCTAAGTGCCACCATGGTGTGCACGCTGTCACTTTCACACACATGGGGAGAGCAGAGATCTATTAAAGCACTTGAGTAACAAGGTAGATCTATAGATTACAAGCTCATGATCACAATATGATCACGCATAGAGAGAGATGAACACATAGCTACCGGTAGAATCCTTAGCCTCGAGAGAGAACTAGTCCCTCCTCATCATGGGAATCAGCAATGGTGATGGAGATAGTGGTGGAGATCGATAGAGATGGCTCTAGGGGCACTTCCCCGTCCCGGTAGAGTGCCGGAACAGAGACTTTCTGTCCCCTGAATATCCCCTTCGGTGGCGGCGGCGCTGCGGAGCTTTTCGTGGCTAGAGGCTTGACTATCTAGGGTTTTGGTATCGGGAGGCTCTTATAGGCGAAGGAGGCAAGGTCGGTGGTCAGCCAGGGGGCCCACACCATGCCATGGCGTGGCCAGGAGGACCCGCGCCATGGGGTGGTGTGGCCACCCTGTGGCCCCTCTCCGACTCTCCTTCTGGCTCCGTGAGTCTTCCAGGAAAATAGTAACTTTGGCTTTTGTCCCGTCCAATTCTGAGAATATTCATTTTCTGACTTCCTAGAACCAAAAACAGCAGAAAACAGGCAATTGACACTGTGGCATCTTGTTAACAGGTTAGTCCAAGAAATCATATGAAAAGTACTCCAAAGTTGGAACAAAACACAAGAAAGTAGATAAAACCAAGCATGGAACATCAAAAATTATAGATACATTTGCAATATATCAACGTCCCATGTGTGAGAAGCACAACGACAGGCTGGATGATCGTTGGGTAGTCCATGCATGTAGTGGCATATGAATAGGTCATATAGTTATCTTGTTAGTGTAGGAGGTCGTATGCATGGTAGCCGGGCAGGTTGTTGCCTGGCAGCGTCAAGTTAGCTATTTAAGCGTTGTAAGCCAGCTTTGTTTCAGTTGAGATATACAGAAGAGAAAAGATTGGCTATGTGATTCATCTAGTCACCAAACTGATTGTATACTCGCGTGTGTGTTGTGTGAGACAGCCAGAGAGGTAGCTAGCTACGTCAGTTGAGAGATTCAACTCTATCAGCGGCGGCCTGACGCGAAGAGGCTAGGGGTTCTTAGGGGAGGATGGAGAGGAAGCCCCGGAGCCACCGGAGTCGCCTGGGGGCGGCTCAGGAAGGTTAGGGTTAGGCGTCCCCACGTTTGCCAGTAGGGGATGCTTGGGTTACCTCTAACAACATAAAAAAACATGGCGTCGAGGCAGATTAGGAGCAATGGCACGCTATTCTAACTATAAGTGTTGGCACTAGGCACATGTTAATTTCATTTATTTTTTAGTAATGTAGTTTCAATAGCAATATATACCTATTATTTAGGAAGAAAGTAAACAACATGACTAAAATAACTTGTGAAAAACGAAGTATTCATGGCTAGCCTTAGTCAGTTTCTGCCATCTATGACTATCGTTTCTGCTCAGGTGTTTCACCCTTCGCAAAAGTTTGGTCTGTGTAAACACATGGACGGTGCAGATTTCCCCATACCCCTTTGTTTGCAGGGGCACGATCGTAAAAGGAAAAATCTGACAAGGCGGAGGTGTGTGAATGATTGACGCGTGCGGGGTAGGTGGAGGGGGAGGGGCTGTGAGGAGAAAGAGAGAAGATAAGTGTGTCCGCATGGGGGTGGTCATTATCCATGGCATTCCTTTGAGTCAAACGCCACCAGTAGAAATCATAAAAGAACGCCACTATTACCTTTGCCCCGGTTGCTATGTGGGACTAGGTCACTTGTGGCGTTTACTTATCCGAGGACACCTTACTGGTGGCGTTACAAATTATTTCAACGCCATTACTATTTCACCTGGAAGTGGTGCGTACATTATATTTGCTCCGCCACTAGGAAAATGGCTGATATAAGGGTTTCCTATTGATGATGACTACACTGATTCCGCCGGTCGAGCGAGAGGCGTCGAGTAGCTTGTAGCGATGCGGCAATAAAAAACCACCGCCTTTTGTTATTGAACGAACACGCTGAACGGACGTTCTAACATGATGCGATCTGGACTTTGTTGATGGTGAGGCATCCCACCCTGATGATGTCGTCGAGTTGTTAATTGGTGAAGAGGAAGCTGCCAAATTTATGACTATAGCACCTAGATTTTTCATAGAAGACGCCAATTGACGCGGGGTAACCTCGGCAATGCCCATTGTTATGGAGTTGGGTTTCAGAAAAAAGGGGCGCTAGTGATTACGTCGGCTTATCAGACAAACAAGGGAGACGATTTACGAACCCTCGTAGAGTAAACCCTACTCCTGCCTGTCTGATTATTATCAATGGGGATTACAAGGTCGTCGGGTTGCTAGATGCGATCTAGCTTGCGGCGGATTATGGTGAATCAAAACTACGGGTCTACTATGGGCGTGTCCTTCTCATTGGACTCTCCTATCCTTTATATATAGATAGGCAAGGTCTCATATACCAATCCAAGTAGGTTACAAATTGGTGTTTGTGTAGAGTCTAATCTTGTATTTTCCTTGTCTTGTGCGCTTGGAGCCGGTGTCCTTATAGGCTTCGCATCTGTTGAATTGTCATGGACTTCATGGATTTTGTATATCTTCGAGTGAGCCTTATTTTGGCCACACCATATATACCAACAATGGGCACCCGAAGGGTCATGCCCATGTCAGAAAGGGCCATGCATTGTATTATATCCTGGCACTCGGCATCACATTCAGGCTGCGGACTTTTTTTTCTTCACGAGATTACGACGTCGATTTAGGGTTTCTACATATATTTATTTTAATACTACGTTTGGCCAGGATTTGAACTTAAGACCTATGGCTCTGATACCATATTAAATTGATCACTAGTCAATTATCCCAAAAGTCCGAACCGCTGGAAAAGGCTAGGCATTGTATTATATTCTCACACTATGAGACTCTAGAGGTTAATTACTATGAGATGATCCAATGTACTATCCATGTTACCAGAAGTGCTAATAGCCACTTGTGTTTACCTTCACTTCAATCTACAAAAAATATTAAACTACATATCTGCAAAAGAAAATACTTAACTGCTGATGGTGTGTACCGCTAATTCCAATTAACTGGTTATTTTTTTCAATGTAGAATCTTTGGCTTGAGCATTATATTCCCTTGTAGCTTAGTAGGTCGTATATAATTCATCCACCCAATGGATTCTTAATGCAAATTCTACAAAATGATTCACCTTGCCTACCTTAAAAAATCCTAGTTATGTAAATAGAGATCGATAATATACAGTTCTGTCAAGAAAAATCGAATGCCCAGAAGTTATACCAAATGTAACAAGTGAAGCAACGCGGCGTCAAATCTATTCTTTCTTCCACAACCCTCCTCATCTTATCCTTGTGTGAGCCCCTCACTCCTTAGCCTTTAGCTTCGCATTGACATACCCCCCTCCCCTACACTCCACCATGGCCTCCACCTGCGAGGATCCCTTCCTAGGCCTCCACCTCCACCAAGCCCATGGTCCTCCCTCTGCGAGAACGCCCGTGGCTCCGCCCCGGTGGCCAACGGCGAGCCCCTCGCCAGCGAAGTAGAGGATGAAGGTGCTGACATTGCGATGCCCCTACCGCTGGCAGGCGCCCTATGCGCCCCCCCACGGACCGGTTCCCCTGTGGCCCTGCCCTCCGCCGCAGACCAGTTCCTCGCCGGCATCCCGAGCTTTGCCGTCGACTATTGGTCGAAACCCTCTCCTCTCCTTCCATCTAACTGAAATCTGGTTCCCTTGCACACCTTATCCTCGCGTCCTCTGCTCGAGCACTGCTTGTGCCTGACCCAAGCAGTGACCGCGTGGAGTCAAAACGGGAAACTAGCGACAAAATTTGGAAAGATGGGTTGATTTCCCAAAACGGGAGAGGGGATTTGTAAAACTGCCACACAATGTAAAACCACCTCTAGGCTCTAGCCTTTTAATAATAGACGTTAATTTTCTTGGCGATGGTATTTTTGTATGGACATGCATGTTTACTATGCAACTGTCTAGTCAAGCACTATACTCTATATTCATGGAAAAGAACCTAGAAGGTCAACAATCTTACTCTTCCACAGCAACGCGCTAGCTTTTTGCTAGTAAAGATAAAATATTATAAATAAGACAAATCAGTAAAAACATGAAAAATAAATAATCATGTTATGACAAGTCAAGCACAAAACAAACAATAGCATTATCTTGTAACCCCTATGTCGGAGGGTCGAAGAGACCGTCCACGAATGCGTGATGATAGGCACAGACAAGTCTTGGCTTCAAAGTGCGGCCTCATGCAAGGAATACAGTCCGTGTCATCAATGTCGGGTCCGATGAAAAAGGTCAAATCCTGGAATTTTATATAGGTAGCTCGAGGGTGAGCTATTTTCATGAATACCTTGTCACCCATGGTCAAACTAATGAGTTAGAGAAAGTTGTAGCTGAGCTCCATGACACTTTTTTTTATGAATAGGACTCTGGCATTAAAATAAACAACGAACAGTACAAAATACTTCTAGAAAAATGAGAAATACAATGAAGATACTTGAGAAATCCTTTATTTTCAATCTCCAGACCGTGTCGATAATGCGCCACCGTGTGAAATTTAGTACGAAATAGGTACGGTCGACCACGAACAAATCAACGCGACCTCGCTTCTAGGACAGCTTTTGCTTAAACTCAAACTTGTTTTGGCTGTGAGGAAAACTAGTCCTATTATTATTATTATTTCCAATAAAGAGCGAAGGCAGTAGAATGTATACATATACCAAGGATGACAAGTACGGTGCACCGATGTGCTGGTGTCGTACGTGTACAGTAGGAACTGTTGATCGGCAGGTGATCTCTTGCTGTGGTTAATCATCGCAGCAATTCCCGCATAAGAAGTTAGGGATGATATGTACT